>BLIW01000002.1:5145000-7717500 GCA_016586305.1 Ophiorrhiza pumila
GTTAGTCACATTACAAAATTATACCAATTATTTTTCCATAAAATTAACCTTTTTTAACAAAAAGGATGTATTGTGACGTTCAATGGTAATAATTACATGTATATTTTTCATTAAAAGGTAGATATAGTTACATATAAAAGTAGTGATTTAGTGAATACTTTTAGCGAGAATGAGGAAATTACATCATTTTAATATAAATAATGAAAATATTCAAGAAAATTATGGAGGACTTTTTTCTATTCTTTTCTTTCTTTTTTTTTTTTGCAATTTTCCCTTTTTAGTATTGATGTGAAAAAAGAAAAATAGAAGGGAAAGAACAGCTCACTCCAAAAGTGACACTGTAAACTTTTATGGTATATGTCATAGAATTGAAAATTTTCAAAGTTAAATCCTCTTTTTTAGCTATACTTTTCTATCCAATGTTAAAGGGAAATTTGGGTATTGGTCTATTACTCTTTTTTCTTTCAAGTTTTGATTCCCACATAATAAAATACCAAAATCATATAAACAAAGTTAATTAAATTCCAATTTTAGTGACCAACCAAGTAATTAATTATCTATATACTAGGAAGACAAAATAAAAACACATAATCATAATTTCAACATGTATTTTATTACTCTTTTTTCTAACATTCATGAATATAAAAACATTATGATTTTTTTTTCTTAAATTTCAAAAGCAATATTGATGAAAATTATTTCATTTGAAGCTGGATAGATAAGATGAAGATGATGATGATGATGATTGATAAATGTTAGTGTGCGCAAATGTACAGAGTCAATATTGAACCATTTGGCATTTTCCGTATAAGGATTAATTTCACAAAACTCAACTCAGTCCTCATCCTCTTCAAAAGCTGCGCTGTAAGACCTTAAATTCATCGGATTCTGGCGGCACTAGTCCCTCTCAATCCGAAGCAGACTTAGTTGGACTTCTTTTTCATGAACAACTAAGGACTAAATTTTTTCCAGCCTGAATATCATCAAGAAGAGAAGGAATCCCACAAGTGGGCATGCATAGAGTTGTCTGACTATTTTTGGTCCATATAAGCTTCTTTAGATTAATTAGGAGTACTACTGAAGATGCAAGAAAGAAACAAGAAACACTAATAGAGACGATAAGAATCAAAACCCTTTATTTTTAGACATTAATATGACCAAATGATTCTGTAATTATAATGTCCAATTCACAATGCATATTGAAAGTTCAAATTGATCATATATGAATAGTAAAACTGCGTACTACAAAGTAAAAAGTGCATAGTGTCATAGGGTAATATATAGTTAAAACGGTTGATGTTATGTGAAGTTCGTTCATCTATGAAACAAGAGTTAATTACGATTTCAACGTATAATAAAAATGAAATAAAATTAAATTTATGATTTCAATGACGATTAATTACGTGTTTCATATGTAAAACACTTCTTATATATGAATCAATTAGTTTCATGAGATTTTTTTTATAGTTTTAAATAACTGAGAAAAGCTCAAGTAAGACACACAGTACGCGTACAAACAAAAGACAGACATTGTAAGCTGTCATTGTAGACGAAAAAAAGGAACTCAAGGTTGGGTTGGACTTGGACTCCAATGTTTGCAATTCTTTAATTTTTGTTTTTTTCCAAGGTAAAAAGAAACTTGAAAAGCAATTGCTCGTATTCAATTCACTCACGGCTTAGGTTGTTTTTATTGCTTATCATGCATATATAAAGGTGAGAAACAAGTGAGTTTGTGATAAAATATAAGCAGATTCAAATATCTTAATGTCAATAAAGTATAAAATGTTGAGTGCTTATCAACTGTTAGCCACCATATGTTTGAGCAAGTTGTCTATAAAGATTTATTTTTTTTCAACTTGTTTGTTGGGATTTTATGCATATTTTCAAACCTGTCTTGTTCTTCTATTTTGGCTTTGTATATACGGTACGTACGTGGATAAACACTTACACATCTTTTACTTTATCATTAGCATTGGGCTTGTGAAGTTTGAGCGATAAATATTCTAAGTTCTTGTAAGCATGAATGTGTGATGCTGAATGTGATTGATGACTCTGCAAAGTTGTATATATCTTAATTAATTGATCATAAAATGAAATAATTAAAACAAATAAATATTTGTATGCATCAGTACTTGATGAGTATGGGGATTTCACTTCTGCCGAGTTTCGACTTTCAATGCGCTGATTGCTTTGATCTGAAAGCAATTATCTGCTAGACCAACAATAGTGAGTACTTCCCGGGAATCTGTTTTGGGAAGACTCTCTATATCTAAGTTAGTTTACAAATAATAAAAGACAAGTTTCACTCAACCGTTCATAACAAATACGTATTAGATGGGATTTACTTGTTTGAACCACTCCAAGGGAAAACTATTCCTCTTTTGTATTGTTACATCAATCACATCTCGAGATTGCAATGTGCACGCATCAATCACATTTGGATTGGAAATATATCCAACAGTAGGTGCTATTTGTGCATAGAATAGGGATGGAACATGAAGCTGATGATCACGCATGGAGAAAGTTTACTTTATAAGCACTGAAAAACATTGGAAGATCAATGAGAGAATTTATGCGTTCATCAAGGATATGTAAGATGTAGCCCACCATCCTAAATGGAAAAGTTAAGAATCATATCAGATCAGATCACGCATTTGTATATTCTCACATGCATATCCATGCAATATTATAAGCCAGTTCCGAGATAAATGAAGGTTCAACCTCGATCCAATAATGTAAAACTTATATGCACGCGCGGTTCCATAAGAATTAAGATAATCAAATGGCTACTTTAGGCAACTATTTTTTGTTTGTTTGATACAATTGCAATGGAGTAGTTTCCTTGTACATAAGATGAACAAATTAAGATGTGTAGACTTTCAAAATTCATCATATCAAATGTGGATTCTTGAATAACTTTTTATAGCTAAAAAAAACTTGTGCTTTATAGTTCCCTTTAAAAGACATATCCATTAAAAGGTTTTAGTTTATGGTTCATGAATAGAAAGAAAAAAAGAAGTACATATTCATGGTTTTGGTGTAGTTGTGTGGTGTTTCTATAAATTGGCTTTGTTCCATTACAATTTGGCATCCCTCCATTGATGGGGTTTAAGTGCATTTTGACCTCATGACATGAAATACATATTGCAATGCACAATCAGCTTCAATAAAGAAAAAGCATAGGTTGCAGATGCAAGAGACCTTTCTGACTCTTTACCTAACAGTTTGCTTCAACTTTTTGAGACCTTGCAATCTATGGTGACCTTTCTGAAAAGATATTTCATTGCACTTTTTTTGTCCTTTAAGAAAGCAACCCAACCATAGTACCATGAGATCACTCAAAAAGGCTAAATACTCCTAGATGGCACCACTGTTAGAAAGTTAACTGAACCATTTCTCATCTCTCCACTCCACAGAGCCCAGCAGTTTTCATCCAAATGCACTGTCCTCTTTTATATGTTCAATCAATTCAACAGCAAGAACTTGATGCAAGTTCCACAAATACATGGTTTTTTGAGGGATGCAGAAATTGACATTTTATGTATTGTCTTCAATACAATTTCAATGCATGTACTGAGCATTTATCCAAAAATTTCATAGATCATCACTTTCAGATACCGCGATTATCCCCTCGACTATGGTTTGGCAGTACAGCTTAATGGCTTAATGCAAAATGGATTGGGTCAGTAACTATCCAAACTAAGATTTTTTTCTATAGAACTATTTTTTTAGTACAACAGAGAAGCAGAGTTTTCACTGTTAAGTTATCCTCACCGAATTGGATATCCAACCGGAGGAAATGCTGATCCGGTCTCTAAAAAGTTTTTAAATTAAAAATCAGATTGACAGACAATCGTAATTCTAATCATGATGCTGGAATCTAGATGCGCCAACTGTTTTGCTTCTTAGCTTCGAAAGAGGCACCATCATTCAGCATGTCTTGGGCGTCAGTTTCCATTCCAAGCTTTGACAGGGCAAGAGCCTGCATGTAGAATGCAGTAGGCCATTCGGGCAAGCAGACTTGTGCCTGCATAGCATCCCTCAGTGCAAGCTCCGGCTGTCCGATCATCAAGTAGGAAATTGCTCGCCTCACAAAGACAGTACCAGAAGGAACAGACATCATTGACACCAACTGTACATAAGTAGTAGACTAGATTTACTTGGGATTGTCATGAATCATGAACCAAAGAGAGGTCAAAACAATTAAGTAAAAGGAGAAGTATAAAGTTCGACAGATGAGGAAATTGTAATGCACAAAATTGGTTCTCATCTCCTTTCATAGTAATCAGCATTTTTCTCATTCTTCACACACAAATTTAGAGAAGAAACCATAACGCCAATGGGAAGTAGGTACACTACATTTGTCTGGATTTAAAAGGGGAGGTACATTAAATGGGTGTAAATCAAGATACAAACTAGGATTGGCTTGGATTTTCCCATCAAAACACAATTGGCCAATTGGAAGAGAGACTAAGATGTAATACTAATTGAGGAGCCAACTTAATATAATAGTTCCATAAAGCATTTAAAATGCTTTATGCAATATTTTTCCGGATTTTGGGAGGGGGTGGTTTAATTTTCTTTTTATTATTATTATTTTTTTGAGATCTCAAGTCAGCATGTCTGGACATTGTAGTGAAACAACAAACTTAACGTTTACAAATTCTGCAACCAAAATGGAAAATACAAGAGTGAAGAATCACAAGGTTGATATTTACGAAAACAAGGAAATGCAGCCAAACACAGACAACTATGAAGTTGAGAAGAAGGAAATTTATTAACAACAATGACGTTATATAACACTAACTTGCAACTACATAAAAAGGGGAAATGCAGGGCCAACAAATAAAGAAGCTTATTATTTTTTATTTACTTTTCCAGTTCAACAAAATCAAGCAGGCATGAACTGTTCCTGAAATGCTAAACAATAATGGGAATGACATTGACTTCCCCTAAGCTAGGTAATTTAATACTACCCTCACCTCCCTTCAATGAACCAAACATATCATTTTCCCAACAAACACCACACAAGTCTTTGAAAGGGATGTGCAAAGCATCCAGAGGGTGAAAGACAAAAGAGGTAGAGCCGAAGAAGAAAATTTAAAGGGAAAAATAAACAGAATAGGTGGGGCACTCAGAGGTAAACAAGTCAGGAAAATGTGATAATTCCCATACCTTCGAGTAATAGTCGATTGCACTCTTGAAGTCCTTGTCCCTGAATGCAATATCACCAAATTTCTTTGTGTTCAACATGTCTTGCACTTGTTGTGTCCACTCTTGGAATGAAAGCTTTTAAAATATCATATTACCATAAACATTCGCCAAAGTGTAAACGCATCAGGTCCAAATTGAGTTAAATAACTCAAATTAAAGTTAATGTTAACCAAATGCCTAGCCAAATGTCGGGACGGGAGCAGTAAAGTTGGTAACAAAAGATGTGAATTTGCATTCTATAGGAGAAAAGTAGAATAGGACATTGGGCAGTTACTAGCAATTACATCAATCCAGTCAATCAAGTAGCACTTAGTTTTCCAAATCAAGATTTTATGACTTCAAGTTCCAAGGCCACTCATAACAAATAAATAAAACTAGAGAAATAGCTCACCTCATTTTCTGCACCCTCTTCATCTTTATAACCTGTTTTAAGCAAGATATCATGCACTGCAGTGAGGTCCATCCTTGTACAAGCCTTTCCGAGAGGGGAAAGCATGGTAGGCAGCACAACTGGAGTTTTTGTCAGACCCATCAAAACGTGTGATGCAACCTACGAATCCAGAAAAGCAAAAGAAAAAATCTTTCTAAGTTCCTGGATCCATACATCAACATCCAAGATATGAGAGACTTAGTAGTTAATAAATAAATTAACCAACCCTGGGTTTACCTCCTTCTGTCTTTGAAGGGGAGCCACTGCTGAAAGCAGAAATTTGATGTCAGGTCGATCTCTAGCCTCATACTGGAGACACTTGGAAGCAAGTTCCACCAATGCGGTAGCATCTTCATTTGCATATTGTCCTTCCAGTGATGAATCCATGAGCAACAATACATTTCTACCCCTTATCAAATCCAAAGCCTGGAGAAAAAACATACCAAATGCCATTGAAGCAGAAAGGGGTTACAAATTTTTAATCAAGAGGCTAACAGGAATAATTTCAAACACTAATGCAGAGATGTATAGACCTATAAAGGCTAGCACTTTCATCAGTCACTTGTCAGTTCTACCTTTCTTTCCTTTTCTAAATTGACTCTTCTAACCAGGAACACCTTGGAAATAACCACTTCCAAAGCAAAGGAAAACATATCAAAAACATATACTTTGTAGTATTAGAAATCAAAAACTATCATGACTCCTTACATATGCTCACATATACGTCAATTTTTGTCCCTCTTTAATTAAGTTTATGATTTATATTTCGCAAGTGATGAATCTTCAACATTAGTTCATTCATTATTTAGAAAATACTTCAAAAATGGATAGCAAGTTATTTTCTTTCAAGCTGTCCCAAACAATCTATTCAAGATGATAAATGATTACCTTCTCTACATTTCAGAGATAATGTCTCTAAACAGAACTATACACCAACAGCATAGCTTCATAGGAAGAGCAAGTATGAAAGTATGATTAGACAACATCATTAAGATCACACCACATTTTTTCCTCTGATGGAGACAAGGAAGCAAAAAGAGGTTACAGCTCATACACTCACGATAAAAGCACCTATCGGAAAGAATGTAAAGACCCAAACTTGATATTTCTGTACAGACTTGACTACCCATTGCAACATTTGTCAGGTAGCAAAGAATATCAACACAGAACATCATAAACCTATCCATAGAACTTTACAGACCATGAATGACTGAATATGAAACATGGTATTATATGCATACATGGCTGGGAGGAATATGTTTTCCGCTTAAGAGGTCCAGCAGAACAGTTCCATAACTGTATATTACACTCTCTGCAATGACCCTGCCTGAAGAAAACAACAAAACAATTATTCATAACTTCCTGATCTAACTAAAGAAAGAGGAAGAAAATTCATCATTATTCATTAACAGAGCTTGAAAGTATACCTGTGCGCAAAAACTCAGGTGGTGTATAAGCCAGATTGGTACTATAACTCTTCCCATCTCTGCTGTTTTTCATAAGGCCAAAACTTGATATCCTAGGATCGCCTTCCTGTTCAAGGAAAAACAAAGTAAATCAAATATGGATGATCAATCAAAACCACAAAATGACTTTACCTTGGTCACTTGTTGAAGCAGATTTGAAGTAGCATGTACATGACAATACAGGAATTTGGGAGAAGATAGGGATTGGAGGTTCCTTCTTATTGGATATTGGAATAGTTGATACCGTAACAATGCAAATTCTGATCCACCACTCTTTTACAGGTCTCTAAAATGTAATGTGGATAAATTAATCCCATACATGGTTGACTCATTTGGTTTTTAGTAATGGAGCATGGCTGTGAACTTCCATGCATAAAGACATGGAAAGTCTATAATTCATCTCAACTCATTTACATAAATCAACAAACACTAACTAAGCCGAAATCAATGCATAACATGACAGTATCATAGTCCCAATTTTTCTGCTAACTTTCACTGTTTTCATATCCTACAAGAAAATAAAGCTTTACTACAAGAGAATCATTTGAGCTTGCACGCATTTCCTCTTTTTTATTTTTTGGCAGCTGTTTGGAGGGGTAATAGCAAGAAACTGTTTGATGTATGACAAAATACAAGTCATTGAGGCAAATGGAATTATCTTGATTCACCTAAATTGAAGAGTAGCCAAGCTATCTAAAAGCATCAAAGTGATTAGTTAGCTATTAGACCATTGAGATCCTAATAGCTGGTTTTATTGCTTTTAGTCCCACAACAGCAAATTCTACATAATATAGATTATAGTGCAGTAACATAACAGTCATGAATATGCAGCATTACTCGTCAAGTTGTTCAGAATAAGATAATTGAATTAAGGTAAAACGCTGTTCCTAGGAAATCTTTAAGGCATATTGAATAATCTCTAGTACATTACTGTGCAAGGAAAAACAGAAATACTTCAAGCTGATCTCGCACATTTAGCTACCTCGTCAAAAAGAACCCTGTATGCATTCAAATCATGATAAATTTTCCTGTTTTCAGCACTGCAATGGTCAAGAGCCTGTGCAATATGGTAAGCAACTCTAACACGCATTTCCCAGGGAAGAGGCTGTTTATCCCCTGAAACATACAATTCAGGTTAAACATTTATAAATCCGTACAAGGTCAAGGAACCAGATCTAGCAAGGAGATTTTCTTGTTATTCAGTTGAGATATAAAGCTACATTAGAATACATGATGTAAGTAGCTAACACAACAAAAAACATATTATTGTTTCTTTCTCTTTTTGTAAGGAAATTGGATTGTATTAACATTTTTGTCCAACTCAGAAGATTTATTTAGTTTTCATTCTTATCAATCCCTATCTTTCTGGGACCTTCTATCAGAAACACTAAAGCTTTCTACAAATGAAATAACACTTTTTCATTCTGCTCATGTTCAGGAAAAGGAAATTTGACCTTGCATTTTGAATAACAAGCTTTTGCCTTTGGTAACAGATTCTTAAATTCAATATAAATACCATAACACCAGTCAAAAAAAGGCAAAAGCTTTAATGTCTTACCCCGTTACTGTCAAAAAACAAGACAAACAAAAGACAGTTTCTTTGATTTTTGAATCACAAGGAACCTCTTCTTTTTTTTATATATATTTTATGGCTAGGAAGCACAAGGATAGTGAGGAATCTGTATTAACAGCTAAGTGAAAATAACTTTACCCTGTCATTTGATGTCCAAATCAGAGATAGAAGTAGATGATCAGAAAGGAAATAAAATACCCTTTTAAAGACAAGTTGATTTATTATACTTGGTCAATTAAAGAGCTAATATCATTTTCTCATTCTGCTGTGATCAGAAAGGTAAAATCCAAAGATTCAAAAGGCCATCTTAATCCACACATTTTCTGGTTACAATAGATTCTTGTTGGGTTCATTAGCATTTCATATTGAAATTAACTACGTAAACTAGCAATGTTCACAATAAATCTTATCTCATTTAACAATTACAAATATTGTCTGAGTTAACATTTTTAGGCGCATGGCAGACATCAAGTAGGATAAATACAAAAGAACCAACCATTATGAAAACTTTTTCAACAAAGACACCAAGTAAAATAGGATCAAATGCAAGATTTTGATCAAACATACAGTGAAAAAGATGCTTTGATAGTGTATCATTAGGCATATATTCTGCAACCAATAAACGCTCATCTCCCTCAGCACAACACCCTATAAGATTCACCAATCTCTTGTGCCGAACCTTGCCAACACCAGCAGCTTCTGCCTGCACAGAGAGTGCATAAAGAGCAACATAAGTACATGAGTATGGAGAAAAGTCTCATGCAGGTCGAGGATGACAGCAAACTGATGCCAACGAAATATCATGGATAAAAGATAGATGAATCCCAACAAATTGGAAACATAAATAAAAGTAGCAATAATGCCACAATATATAAAGCATGAATCAAGATCATCTACAAATGCTGATAATTAGAAACAAATTTCAGTAACTGGGAAAAGAAAATGAAAGCCAGCAAATAAGATCGGCGGTAGGATCACCAATAAATTTAATGGAGTAACAACAAAGTTTCACTAAATAATGTGGTGTCAGCATTCAATACCATGAACTTCAAAATCAGAGAATACTAAAATAAGATGACACAGTTGTGACTAGGACATACACATATTGAGATGAATACGAACTGAGTTTGAAAGGGAATATACATAGTACAAAATTAAAGTAGACAAAATACATTGCTCTAAAAGAATTTACGTAGAAAATAGCCCCACCACAGCTGGTGTGGCCTCCAGAAAGCAAGGTGAACTGAACATAAGTGGTGTCACAATAGCACCAGTAATAAAAGTAATACAATGTATATAGGTAATCAAACTATATAGGTAATCAAACTATATAGTTACTTTTTCTCTTTGTTTCCCGATATGTTTGACATACCAAACAACATTATCACAAACTAAAGAATACCTACCACAAATTGCTGAGGCTCAGGCCAGGACAGCCTTGAAAAACGCTTGATGGCAACAAGCCGGTTGCTCCTAAGCTTTCCCCGGTAAACAACATTGGGAGCTTTTTCTCCACTCTCAGATACTATTAGTTCACTGCTGAAGCCATTTGTCGCAGCTCGGAGTTCCGCGAGGCCAAACTCCTTAAATACAGGTACTTGATCTTGGTCTACTTGGTCTCCATTAACTTCACCAACATTAAAACATTCAATGACAAGATAAAGAGAATGATTAGGTATTTAAGAGAAAAAGTATAGTATTTCCTTTTGTAGGTATGTATCTGGATAAAGTAACATGGAGGCCAAACTTCAATAATTCATTACCAAAAAATTCAACCACTTTGAGGGTATTTGAGAAACATGTTATTTAACAATAAATGAAACAACTAGAAGTGCAAATTAAAAGCACATGTTTCAACATATATAAAGTAAAATATGACGCTTTATCTGCGTAAAAGTCAATAATCAATCGTGCAAAAAAAGAAAAACCTCACAAAAAGGGTAAGCAACTGATTAAAAACCAAATATAGAAAGAAAACAAATTCAGAAACACTAATGCACTGATAGACGTCCTTATACAAGTAAACGATGATGTAAACAGCTTATTAACAAGTACTAACGATCAATTAAACAGATGAAGTAAAACCTGTATAAAAGTTCAATACTTTGTCAATGTCCAACATGCGATCAGCTAAAAAACCAAAGCCCAGATAAGCCCATAAAGCAAAAGAATAGATATACAGGAGCAAAATACAATCTTGGCTACATATTAATAGAACTATGCACAAATTAAAAAAAGGGGTATAATACTTCAAAATGGGAACTTGAAATGAACAGGAAGTAAAATGCAATACCAAGATCTGGTTTAGAGTCAGGCTGAGAGGGTTCTTGGTCAGGTGACTGAACATTTGCAGTTTTGGACTGAAAACAGCCCATAATTTCAATGCTCACATAGACCAAAAGCTCAAAAAAGACAGTATCTTTCACAAAGATTCTTTGTAGTGTGTATAGATCCTAACCCAACTTAGTTCTTACTTCCAACTCACCTCCCACCTAACTTTCAAAGAAACTCAACTGGGTTCTCTAAGTTTAAGCATATGCAAGTTCAATTTTGCAGGTCAATGGAAGAAAAAGAAGAGTGAGCTAAATAACTATGATTGCTCCCCTTCCTTGTATAGTTGTATCATGTATGTGCTGTGTGTGTCTAATAGGGGACACTACAGGGTGCTTTGATGATTGGTGCACTGATGAATGCAGTTTGGCATGGGTGGGCTGGGTTCATTGGGGGGTTAATTCCAGGGTGTGGGGTGGGGAGGGATCACATGATAAGTTGATGATGAGCACGTGAAGAGAGAGGAAAAGGGTTGGGACTTTAGGGAGGAAGGGTTGGGTTGATTTGGGATGGGTTGGTTTGGTTTGGTGAGACTACTGCTGTTACAACTTACAATTGCTGCCCTCACTCATCATCAGATTTTTTGTTTTCACATTGCAGTGTTGTTGCTGTATTTGCAGATTCTTCCATACTGGGATTGCTCACTTTTTTTCACATTGCCTGTCTGCCTGCTTTGATTTTTAATCTTTTTTCCTGTTTTGTTTTGGGCAAATGGCAAAAGTACTAAAATGGGTGAAATCTTTTGGAGTTATAATATAATTGAAATGGAAGACAGGCAATGAAATGATAATTTGAGATGCACTAATGAAAACAAGATTCTTCACTTTGGTTAAAAAGTAAAGATTCATTTTTGATTCATATATTGTTGGAAGTTGGAACATAATTTACTGGTACAGTTATATATCCTCTTTAACAATAAATGAGGTGGGGAGAGGAAACTTCAATGGCTCAAATCCAATATTGTTTGCTGATCACAACTTCCACTGTTTTCTTTGTCAAGAAAAGGACTGAAAGGAAAAGACTTTGAACAGAAATTGTCTAAGCATATATATCCACAGGTATGACAATTGATCTGTTATGCATGCTCCAACTTCCCAAGTGATGTGAGTGGGTTCATTTCGTGTGTTCTGGTATGAACTGATTTATGAGTTAGAGTGGAGTTTTGGTCATTTAGCTAATCTAGTTCAGTTTGTCGTTTCCCATGAAAGGGAATATTATTTTACATGTTTCTTTATCAATACACAAATTCCAGCATTTGTTTTTTTTTTTTCCACTATACGTTCTAACCTACATATTCTAGGGAAGAGCCCAATCCCACTTTAAGGGATTGAAGGTGAGAATTCCATCTTACAAATAAGAAGTTTATATATACTATTTTAAGAAATAATCTAGTTTGAGTTGAGGGACTGGACCAAGAAAATCATCTCACATATACGAAGGGTGGTTGGTTGAACTTGGCAAATTTAGTAGATTTGAGAATTCGTTCGATATTAGCGAGAATCTTAAACCCTAAAAGGGATGAATGTGACGCAATTGTGGCCTACTAATTTATTGGACTCGCGAGTTCAAAACGTAATATTAGTATTAAAGTTTGTGGACCGAACTCTACTAAAAAAAAGTTCGAACTAAGTACTATGCCACGACCGACGAGTACAATCTTCAATTTAAGGGTGACAGCCATCTCTAAAATACTGTACAACTAAGGTAGATCTGATATGTACCTAGCTAGAATGCTAAAACTCTAAAAGGGAGTGAATGTGATGCTTCAACTACTCCTATTAGTGGCAAAATTAAACAAGCTAATAAGTTGGTTAGAAATTCCAGCTTATTGGCCTTAGGAAAATCCAATTATTTGGTCAACAAGTGTGCATTAAGTTCATATTTGGGCCACCTAGAGGAGCAACCAGTTGGGCTTCATTTTGGGCTTTCAGGAAAGGCTGTAAACATAGTGCAACAAAGAGGGTTATATAATCTCATGCAAAGAAGCCCGGAAGCTCATAATTACATTTATTCATCAAACTATTAATCGATTTTAAAATTTAGTCAAAGTATAAACTATAAAGATAACCTTAAAAGTTTGGATAATTGCAACAAATAATTTTTACAATTAATCAAATAAAAAAAATATTATAAAATTTTTAAAATTCCCATAAGACTAATTAAATTTACATTTTAAAAAGTAATTAATCTCATAATAATTTGAGATTAGTATTATTTTTTCTCATGCTTTATAAACATTCATAATTACTATAGGGGTTTATTATAATTTAATTAAATCTCATAATAAATTTAGTAGTTTAGTCACATTTTAAAAAAGATGAATATAATTAATCCAAATAATAATAATAATAATAATAATAAAAGCATGGAGTTGGCCGTTTAGGTGGACACGTGCAACTCACGTGACAGCGCCATTTAAAAATGGCAGTACTGAATCATAATCGTATGCTGACTACTGGATTGCGTCGTTGACCACTCAAAGCTTTTTCTCCTTTTGCTCTGTTTCCGTCCATTTTTGTTTGTTGGTTTTTCCTCTTCAGGTAATTTTCTGATTAATAATCGTTCTTTCTTTTGCGTGTTTTGTTAATTTCATGATTAGTAAAGTTATGGGTCTTGTGGGTTTGTGATAATATTTCCAAATTCTTGTTGTTCTGGGGTTGATTGATTCGCTTGAATTTGAATGGCATGACAAAGATTCAATCTTGAAATGTTTAGGATTTTATGTGTTTCAAAGATATAGTATTATTAATTATGTATTCGTAGTTATATGTTCGGAATGTCTAAGAAAGCTTGAGTTTGTAAGGATTTGAAGTTTTATTAATTTTTAGCTCTCCTTTTCGAGGTTTTGTTGTTGGTAATTTCAAATTCAGTTAAGAAAGGTAGGATGTCGTTTGCTTTCTGAAGAACTAAAAATATAGTTCTTATACCAATTTGATAACACAACGGAAGCTATATTTATTTATATCAAATATGTTTGGGAGGAGAGGAATTACAATCACAAAATCTCACATATGGCTCAACTACCATACAACACCACAATCCGTTGGTCCACGGATTTCTCTAAGCCGCCGTATGACTTTTTCTCACAACACTTTCTTTTGCTTCGATGATTGTTTTGCTGTAATTCGAACCGACTTCATGAACCAATAATTTGGCAAGACCTTTCTGTTAGGCTGTCTCCGGACCACCACTGGATTGATGGTTTACTAGATATGTTTTCTGCATTTCATGTCGAGCCATAATTCTTGTTCCTTCAGTATATGATCACTTATCCCAGATGCCTGTTTTCTTTTCTCTTTGATAATCCTTTGGTCGACAAGATAATTCCTGCCGATAAATCGATCCAATTGTTGTTAATATGGGTTTTGGTAGTAGTATTGTTGCTTTTTCTAGATCCTTCTTCCATCATATTTCGGGCTAGTTTGTGGTGACAGTTCGGTATGGGAGAAGAGTGGCCTTCATGGTGAGGGAACTCTATGGAAACTGATAGAGTAATTTCAGATCTGAGTTTGTCTGAGATCAGTGATGCCCCTGTATGCTTTGTTGAGCAGCTGATGCCCTTACTGAATTTGCATTACATTCAGTACTTACTTTCAATTTTTCAGCTTTTGTTGGATTTGTTCATTGCTTCATCTCATGTTGATGAACGTAGAAAGAGATGGAAAGAATTACTAAAACTTTTGTTCCTAAAATCTTTCTTGCACCTTCTTTAATCGAGAGACATCCTTTTTTAATATATATAGTGAGTGTTAATTGGTTGGCTTTCAGCTGTATGTGTAGAATAGTTTTATTCCTTCTTGATGTCGATAATGAGAGGAAATGTAGAAGTGCTGGGATGTAACCATCCAATTTTGTCTTTTGCGAGAGTTATAAAATAACGTTCTTTGCCAGAAAACGATGTTGCTGGGGGAATTGGGTAACCCCCAGGTAATTTGCTTTATTCTATGGCCGTTGTCTAAATTTGTGTATCTCTATCTGTGATTGTTGTGCATTGTTCATGTGCATTTGCATTTTAAGACTGTTGCTTCAAGGAACCTTTGTCCCTAAAGGTTATAAAGCAGAAATGAAGAGTAACTCATTCATTTAATGAACTCTTGAAAACTGTGTCTAGACAGGCAAAGGAGTTTTCTAGAGGGATGAAATTACCATAACAACATACTCAAAAGCCGCAGAACCATATTTTAATCAGAACCATATCTTCGCTCGATAATTTACTCTAGTGAAAACCAATATCTTACTTTTCCAAGACAAACTGAATGTGATCTAAATAATTTTTTGTGTTAAAAGTGTTTATCTTGGTATATTACATGCATTTGGTGGATGATGTAGTGTATAGCTGCCTACCTGCTTATTACAAATTATCTCTAATAGTGGTGGTAGAAATATTAATATGAACTTCTATTGTCAGATATGCTAATCAATCTTGGAAGTCCATGTTTTTTGTTGACCTTTCTTTTGATATTTGCAGGAAGCTATCATAATTATATGGATAAAAGCGAACCACACAAGGAGGTTTCTGAGGACACAACTCGGGAATCATTGATTGCCCTCTCATATACTGCTCCAGAGAAGGAAACTGCTGATAGACACCCGTGTGAAAAGGTGACTGAGGAGAATGTGTTAGGAGCTGAGATAGTTGATGGAGACGAAAAATACAGGTCCAAGCTAATCTCGATATCATATCAGTCACCAGACTCTAAAGCCCTACCTGTTCTTCCTGGTGAAGCTAGGGGTTAGCTTAATCCTGCAGGTTTCATACCACGACTCTGCTGTAACAATTTATGTGCTGTGTTGAAATTACCATGTAAAAAACTAGAATTTTATACAACAAGTGCATATCTGTCAGCTCAATCTTGAATATTTGACTTGTAACCGACATTTCAATAAGTTGTGAGCTACTGTATAGATGTTTGCAATCTATTTCCTAATATGCAAAAGGTTCTGTGTAGTTTTACTTTTAGTTGGTTTCTCATTGTGGAATTGGTTGCATTGGAAGCGTTACCTTTTAGTCATGTATGATGTCTTTCCTTTTTGGCTATGAAGAATCTGCTATCTTGTTGGTAATGCAACTCATTAGGATGCTTAGATTTATTTTGAAGCTGCAGTTTGAATTGTTGTTTTATATCCTGTCTGGTACCTTTTACAAGGAATATTTGGTATCTATGGCTTGGATTTCTTGGCATCTTGTTTGGCATCTAGGAGTAACGGAAACCATAAAGAATTCATCATGGCAATGGAAGTTTGACATTGGCTTAAGTATGGTGTTTCTATCCTTATACAAGTGGTTACAATTTCTTCTAGTGTCCATATCCGTGTAGATCTTAAGTTTTGGAAACTTGAGGGGAGAAGCTAGAAGCGGATTGATTATTAGGATTCAATTGCTGCAGGGAACTCCGCCTTAGAAAATGTTCGGATATCTTTTATCCCGATTGATGGAGCTGGTCTGTTCAGGGTAGGTACTGTAACTTGATGCAAGTGGAATACTCTATTGAACTTTCATGGAAAATTAGAATTGGAATATATAAACATAAGCAAGGGAGTATTAATCTATTGAGTTAAGGGTGGGGTTTATTTCTTTTGTTGGTTCTTTCTATGATAGAATTATGCAAAGAACACAGAAACCATGATGTAGTATAACATGAGTGAGTATAGATTTTTTTGATTAGTAGGGAAAATTCGCCAAAAGCAAGTGTTCTTTTTTCCGAGGTTCCTGCTGCTTTTGCTGGTTAGTGCAGTGATAACAAGAACATCGCATTTATTTCGTTAAGTGGGGTTGGTTAGATAGATCACATTTCGCCACCCTAATGTGGTCTATATCATTGAGTTTGACAATATATTTACGTCATCTGCTAGTCTATCGTAACCTTTCTTTTTTTTTTGCAGGTTTAAGACCGATAATTTATAAATAGACAGGTCGCTCATAACGAGTCTGTCATAATCTTTCTTTTTTGTTCGGATTTAGGATCAATTATTTATAAATACACAGGGCGCATATAAACTTTCTTTTTTTTTTCGGATTTATGATCGATAAATACACAGGCGGATGCATATAAACTGTCAGAGTTTATAACGAGGCACAGTTGCACTGATAACAACTAACATTATAACTAGGTGGAGTTGCACTGAAAACAACCCACATTAATTTTCTGTTGTGTTTGCATTTTCTGGTAGAAGTAAGGATGGCTTAACTGTTATCTTGTTGTCATGATTGTACAACCTTTGATAAATATTTCTGCATGATCTCTTGGCTGATTGCTTACTTATCTTTCACATGACCCAATCAGATTATTTTTCTTGTGATTCCAAAGTTGCCAATTGTGTCTTGCGTTAAATCCTCGGCCTTCTTGTCGTTTGTAAAACTATAACTAGGCTTTCTCACCCCTAAGATATGACGGTAATATTTACAAAACGTAGGCTTGTGCAACCATTCTCAAAATCTAAACAATTACATTTTAAATTAGCTCTTATAAAGAATCAGTATTTTGCCGTTCCTACAACTACTACTGTGATCAACATCTTCCTATGATAAACTTTTGCGTGTTACCTGTTAGTCTAGATTTGGGACCGAATATACTAATAGGTAGATACAATTCTTACAATTAGTCGGTAGGCAGAGTTGATTTTGCCTTGACAATAACAACTAAACATTTGCTTTTAACGATGACAACAATAACAAAAACATCTAAACCTTTAATTCGACTATATAGATTCATCTATACGGAACATATTTCGTAATCGTATTCCATCCAATTTTGCCTTTCTTCAAAACTCTACTTCTTGGCCATATTCTGTAATGTGACTTAACAGGCAAATGTAACTAACCCTACAGCGATCATAATCATGGTGAAATGGACTGGAAGTCAAGTAGCATATATGTATAATAATTTGTTTGAGCCCAAGTCAGAGCTCCATTGTTGGGGATAAATGTGGGGTAACCTTTGAGGCACTGATTTGCAGTAGACAATGTTATCTTGGCTGTACAACAACCACATGCACACACTGGTTGGAAATGACAAGAGTGTAACAACAATACCAATACTCCAATAGTGATATATATATAAGAGCTTCCATGTGCTGCCTGAACTTTAAGTTAGCATATCAACTGTTGCAGATGAAGGAAGCTGTTGATCATGAGAAGAAGATTGCCATTTTCTCTGTTCAAAGTTGAAAACTTAGAAAGCCATACATCTTCTTGGACATATTAGTTCAGACATGGATTTTCTTTGTTTGTTTACATAGTATCTAAAGGCAGGCAAATCATTTTAATTATTCTCACTGCTTTGTCTTTTCATGTTTTGCATGTATTTCTCAGTTGTCAGTTTATGCTTTTTACTAGCTTGATTTCATGGATAAACATTTCTGGCAATCTGGCTTATATATTTGATGTATTCTAGTCTGTTTTTTATATGCAGCAAAGTATTTGTTAATACTTGGAGAAGCATCTTTAATCCAACCAAAAAATTTTCACTCCAACAAAAGCACAACTATGCTCAACTTTGTTAGTGATAATCAGTTCATATATAAGACGAGTTTATATATGAAAGGGAATCTTCGTTGAGATCGTGATTCTAATTTTCTACTCTTTTTATCGTTCGTTGAAATCGCGATTAACTCTCTGTTGTGTATATGAATCCGCTTCATAGGCTACCAGCTGTTAAAGATATTACACAAAGTTACATTATAAAATTAATGATTGAAGTGCGGTTTTCAATAACTAAAAAATCTTTTAAATTATCAGCTTCTAAGTATACAATTATGTATGGATATTAGACTTCATATCTTTAAATATTTTTTTAACCATTTTTTTTCACCTCAACTTCATATACATAATACACATTACACATTCCATGTTTTGATCATGAGTTTGGTAATTAATTAGATAGATGCAACTAGTAAATACAAATCACAGATATTAGTTTTGGAGCAATGGTTTTGGATTTACCACAACTTCTTAGTGACACAGCCAAATGATATTAACCTGAAAGAACTAATTAATTTGTAGTTTTGGAGGAGAATTTTATTCTTTTTTCATGGTAAGCTTTCCTTAAAGTTACTCTTGCATTAGAACTTAGAAGAGCTGTAAAGTTTACTGTAAAGCTTGGAGATGAAAGAAATAAAGAAAGTTTTTAATCCCAGTGAAAAAAATCATACTACAAAATCAAAATAATTGAGTTGGGAAATCTTTACTTTAATATTGCACGTCCCTTTTTTTTTTTTTTAACTTTTTGACATTTGTCACGAATGATTAATGGCCGGCCTCAATTTTCTTACCGGGAGAGGATGCAAATTTTGGCCTCTAATGTTTGGATCGGGAAATATTTTAATTTGTTTTCAAAGTTGGAATATTTTAATTAGTCTTCAAAGTAAAAAATTTAAGGGAATTCAATAATCAATTGAATTGAAATTGGATCAATTATGTATAAAATTGAAATGAAGTTAAGTATCAGCAGGACTCTAATTTTAATTTTAACTGATCTTCTGTTATATTTTTTATTTCAATAATTATTTTAATTTGTAAATATAGGTCATATTTATTTAACACTTATTTTTTAAAATTCACTAATTATTTTATAAAATTTTAGTAAAATATACTTAGTTTTTATTTATAAATTGAAATATGGATTAATACATGAAACAGAAGATCAAATAGTAATTTTAATGAAAGTTGAGAAAACGTCAATTTGTAGGAATTCAATCATTAATTTGTCTTATATTAAATTAGAAAAGGTGTTAGTCACTTCATTTTCAATAATTGTCAGAAATTATATGTTAACTTCAGCAAATCTTGAGAATTAATTCAATACAAGTTAATTAATTAATTCATGCAGCCCAAAGGGAAACTTAAAATATCATTATTGATCATCATGCATGGCTGATTAACAGGAGATCGATTTGGAAAAAAAAAAATCATTTAATATTTCAGCAGGCAATTTTAAACTTCAGTCAATCAATTAAACAACAAAATTTTATATCACAACAAACAATTCCACCAATATTTCCCATGTCTTCAAATTATTGATGCATTTTTTAATTCAAAAACACAATTTATAGTCTTAAAGAAATTTCTGTTTAGGAGGTCAATATCAAGATTAATTTGTAATTATCCTTTTGATTCTTAACTAATTAATTAAATTCTATATTTTCCTTAAAAAATTAAATAACTGATGACAATATTTGAAATTTTCTGGTAAAAGTTTAAACTTCAAAGCACGTTAGTCAAGTCTAATGAATCGCCATTAATTGTTTGAAATTGGATGGCCAGCAGCATGAATAATTTGATATTCTAATGAGAACTAAAAAAAAATTAAAATTAAAATTAAGAGTTAGTCTTCTGTGAAAAAGGTTTATGTATGCAACGGTGAGATAATCGCAATTTCAACTATTTTAACGGCTATTAATTGTTCATTTCATTATATAAAATAAATTTTAACGGTAATTAATTGTTGGTTTCATATATAAAACACGTTTTACATAGGTTTTTGTGATAAATAAATAAAATGGGATTAATACTTCTATATATATCGTTATTTCATTATCATGGTGTCAACCGTTTATAATGCATTATTGTTTTGCATGCTTGTCCTTCTCTCTCATTGTTTTTTTCTTTTTTTTTTTTTTTGCTTTTTGGGTAACTGAATTTTTGTATGTTTTTCTATATTTTAGTCTTTCCTAATGGCAATAGATGGGATTCTTTTTTTTTCTTTTCTTGTTTCAATGTAAAATAGTAGATTAATTTGCAGATGAATTAAACTAAAAATTGTGATAGCAATAGTCCAGATAATTAACTCAAATAGCATATTAAACTACAACTTTAATATGAGTAACATAATCCTAATTTATTATATGTCATCCCTAGTTTAGATTCAAAGAAGGAGAATGAAAGAAACAAAGAACCATTTCTCTATGTTTTGAATTATCCCTTCTAATTTTTGCATGATCAACAGTTAGTCCTAAAGCCAAATCCTCAAACCATGCCTTTTTAGCATTTTTTAGGGCCATCTTTTAGATTTTGAGTTACTTATTTCAAAACCTTTTGTTTCATTTTTTTAACAACAAAGTAGTACAAAATTGAAATTTTTTTGCCCCCTCATGCATGCTACAAGCCTACAACAAGGGCATATATTGTTTGATACGAGCTTAGTAATTAGGCCTACACCTTGACTTGACAACTTAATCTATCTCTTAAACAAAAAACTTTATTAGTAATTGCTCTTTCTGGGATCTTAGTTTTAAACATGAAGTCATGTAAATCCCAAATTATTGCATGTTTTTTTGAAGTAAGAAACTATGGATGCAGTCTCTCATTTGGAAAATATAAGAAGTTATTTGTAAAGAGAAAAACTTAATTCAGTGTGTAGCTGATCTATATATGATGAATATTTCATAAGGTTTTGTTGTGCCCACCTTATACATTCATGCCATACCTTTCACTTGGGGTACATAACTATGGCACAATATTTGCCCTTCATTCATGTGAAAAGGGTTAAAGATGCGTATTGGATTCTGCAAATCAGTCTAATAAGAGAAAAAAAAAAAAGGTAAATCGGATCCTTAACTTTAAACATACGTAATTTTCTCATACAAATTCAGCATTGTTATTATAATATAGCGTTTTAAACTTTTCTACGAAATTTACAAGACTACTAATGTGTGCTATTTTTCCTCAAAATTTCTTTGTTTATATGAGATGATATCTTTTGTCTAAAATTATTCTGTTTTATCCTATCTTACATTAAACTATGCGGTACGGTTCACTCATCTCTTAGTTAGGGTCCAATAATTGTAAAATAATTTTAAAGATATTTATTATTTTAGTCCCTAATTTTAGTGAAACTAGGTCGTTTTGAACATTAGACACAATATATAAAACATGATAATATTAGAGAGAGAATATGGTCTCTCTTTATACCGCTTTCGAGCCCATTTAATTTTTATCATTATTTTTTATATCTTTTATAATTATCCTTAGGTTTTTTAACACTATATAAATTTGTGTAGGCTATTATTTTTACTATTAATTACAACTTTATAATCATTCAATCCAGCTTTTCAAATTTTACAAAATTTGTGTTCTTTGAAAAGATTTGTCTTCTATTAATCCGCCCGGTGTTAGTCTTGTTTACAATATTATATATATGGAATCCTAAACATTTTCACCAATTAGCCTTTGGGAGAGAGTTGGGAGAATTCTGAATTAAGTTTTCTGTATCAGTACCTTGAAAGTTGACGTGTACCTCATGAATAGAGTACATGGTATGAAGATCATCAATATATAAGCAACAAGTTTTTCTTGAGCTTCCATTCACAACTTTCATTACTCTCACAAAAGTTGCAACAAGGACAATATATAAAACACAAACATAATTATGATCATGGCCATTATTACATTGAATAAGGAGCATTGTTTTGTAGTGCAAATAATTGAGGCTAATACTGTATATATTGAGAGTGATTGCCAGAGAAGACTTCCATTTGAAGATCATTTCAATATTTCATCGACTAGAGATACTATTAGTGGTACTCTTTCACTGACCCTTTTGATTTCTTACACCATAGACCATACCCATCAATTTTGTAAGGATCGATATATATATTTGTATTTCTAGTTGGCGTTACCCAATGGTTGATTAACTTCATTTTCTAGCTATTGGATGACACTATATATATATATATATGTTACAAAGACTGGTCCAGGAATTATAGCTATGCTGATGATCCATGTTGGTCATATTTTTAAACTAAAGCTCCAATTACTTTGATTTAGGACCATTTGGAATCTTAAATTTGGTCACTAAGTGGATTGATTAAGAGATGTCATTAAATATTGCTTTGTTAACTTGTTAGTTCTCATAATTGGGACAGTCCCAGTGATGTATAATAAGTTGACGATGACTTTTGAATTTTGCAGAATTACGCTAAATGGGCCAAAAAGCGAATTTGACTTGTTATGATTAAAGGGACAAAATTTTTTCGACCAAATTCAAATTTGCATTTGTTATATATCGTTTCGATGAAACTCTTAACGAGAGCTACAAATCTCATGGGAAAAAACCCGTATATGTGGCTACATGCAATAAAATCACTTCAAAAATCCGTTCTCGCAACAATTGATGACTTTGATTCTCCGTATCTGTTACTGTCATTAAAAGTATATCAAAAAGGTCGTGTATGCATTAGCTATAGGTTGCTTACATTTGAGTAACTTTTTCTTTGAAAAATATATAGTAGCAACACACTTTGTAACTTAATAAAGTTTTACCCTAGCTAGTCACCTTAAAGTTCAATATTTCGTATCCATCTAGCTATATAAGTTGCCAGTACTATAGGTTAAAGTTCAATATTACGTGTCCAATAATTTAAAAAAAAAAAGGTGTTCTATAATCATTGCAAATTTGCAATTTTTTTTCGTTCCAAACTCAATTTCATACAATATATACTTTGTCCATATTCCTTTTCAGACTTGGCCTTAATTAACTAGAGGATCAATGATTAATTATTATGCAGGATTAAAAAGATGCAAGACGTGCAGTGTGCAAAACATTCATATATATGAAACCTCCAGTCATTGTTGATCAGCAAATGATCTATATTAGAAGAACTTGGCTGTATTAGCATACCAACATTAATTTCCACCCCATTTTTGCTACTTAGGGGATTAAGCAGAAGGCAAAATGTCACGGTAGTTATCAAACCATTTTCTCAACCAACTTTTTTTGAAGAGATATATAATGCTTGCAAGATAAAACACTAACCTCGATCCTCACAAGTCACAACACTCCATGAAGGGCTTTTGTTTCACAGATATCATAATGGCTTGATGATAGTAATCCCAATAGTCTCATTTTGGTGAATTTTCCTCCATGTTTGGATCATATGTAGCCCCATCAGTAGTAACCGGCCGGGCCGGCCGGCAGTACCACTTCAACTAGAGAACTCGCCATGTTAATTCTTCAGCAGAGCCGGCCACCAACACAGATATATATGTACTCATCAGCAGCATTAATAGAACTTTGTAGCACAACATTTGATGTGGGGATGTCATGATAGATTCCCATTTCCTCTGTTTCAAGAAAACAGTACCCCATAAGACTAAAATTCACAAAGAACTAATACTCCTATGACACTTTTAAGTTTATAAGCTCAATGGTGTAATTTATGAAAATAATTTAAGAATCAAGAAACTAGTTATGATATGAGATGATTTAAAACAATAATTCTGCCTGCATGATGATGCATGTATTGAAAGCTTGGTGTATGATTTAAAACAATATGCATTAAAGTTTTTCTTTCCAATTAAAAGCATCACGTTAAACATAAAAGTTGAAGGTTGAATCATTGTTAATATAGACAAATTTCAAATGATTTAGCCAAAAATAAATTAAAGGATATATCTAAAAAGGGTATATATATATATTATTCTAATTTCAGTTTCAATTTTGTCAATCATTTACAAAAAGAAGTATATTAGAGGTTATTCCATCCAAATCAACGTACTATTACGTCTACAAATCAAATGGAAGTAATTGATAGAGTTTAAGACGTAAATTAGTGGTTGTTCATCTAACAAAATTACGTCTACTTTAAGAAATATATATTTGTTTGAACTTAGCTAGAAAGTATAAGATTCTTTTAAGCATAAATATCATGAAAATGTTGACCTGTAGTCCGAGATCATGGTACTGCTATGGAGCGGCCACAGTATGGCCATGAAAAGATGGTTAAAGATTAGATGGTTTCTATGAATGGCAAATTCATAACAATGGTGGGGTTAGCAAGAACATGATCCAACTATGGATCTGAACTACCCAAACTCTTCTGCATGTCAATGCTTTATGGAACACTGTTATGTAATGATCAAAACTTTTGTTGGGATGTAAATATAATCTGCCATTGCAAATTACGTTGTTTTTTCTTCCCTAACAAATGTTGTTAAAGTCACATCAAGAACACTGATGATGAACAAATTAATTTTCTCATTAAAAATTCACTACTTTCCAAAGCTTCATCATGATATGATAGATTAACAGGAAAAGGAATTATTTTCTTCCTAAACTTATTCCATGTTGGTGATGTTAATTCATGTTATTATTATATCCCAAGATATCAAAAAAAACAATTGAGAGAAAGAATTATTTATTTGCAGATTCATTCAAAGTGTCAAGCAGCCAGGCAGCCAGGCAGCCAGGCAACCAGGCAAGAATGTTAATGATTAAAGATGTTTCAATTCAAAGTCCACAATCACTAATTCCATTATTGCTTAAATTAGAATTTTTTTTCTTTCTTAAAGTAGAAAGATGTGCAAATTTGGAATCTTCCCAAGTGCCACTGCACTATATATAGCTGCCACCATTAGTTGTGCAAGTAATACAAATAAACAAATATATGTTAATACAAATCAAGTAAAAAGTCATACATTTCATTCACTTGTAAACTGCAATGTATATATATGGAGAAGAAGAATGGACAAAAAGATCTTCACATGAAGATATGAAAGAGATATTTATATTGAGGAAAAAAGGGGCTGACCTACACTACAAGATTGTATGCTTTAGTGATATAGACAGATTATTTTCCAAGAAGTACTACCCAGAGATTGATTATCAAAAGATGCCATTTATTTATTTATTTATTTATTTTTTAAAAGATGCCATTTATTGTCCAGCTGTGTGGACTAATAAGTTCAGCAAACAATTTAAGTAGTTAGATTGACTAATAGGATTGAACCTTTAGCTTTTCATGTTGAGGGGCTGTCTCATCATTTTGGCATTTGCCACTTTTGAGCCAGACATAAAAGAGAAATTTTTTTTTGTTAAATTAAGCTTTGAAATTGATTCTTCTTCTTCTTCTTCTTCTTTTAATTCCTTTAGAAACTATATGTAAATATACATAGTTGAATGCTAGTAAACTGTAACGGCCATGCTGAAAATAAAAAGAGAAGATAATCCCTTATTTTTTATAGGCACTGCAAGGCAAAATAAAGGTCTCATGAAAAATTGAAAGAGAGATTTAAGATATTCAACAATTAATGCCAAATACGATGGCTGAACAATGCTTGAAGGAAGTAGATATCCCAACTTACTATCTTGCAAACTGGGATAAGTACATATTTCGGACACGGGATTTTCTGTACAAGATTTTGTTAGTCTTATTCTGTCCTAATTGAAATTACGTTCACTAATATCTGGGTCTAAAAATTTTTAAGTAATTTTAATGATATTTATGCATTTAGTCCCTACTTTTAATGAAACTACGTAGTTTTAGGATTGGATAAATATTGGACAGAGGATCTGGACTTCATATTTCGAATCAGAAATAAGTTTGCCTACAAAAGTGAGGGATGCGATTAGATTAGATAGATTAAGTTTACCCTCATTTAGAAAATGTAAATATCATTACCCATTGTGCATGTAATTTTTGAACCATTTATTATTGGATTGAGTGTAATTTTGTTTTTATAATTTATAAATTGTGGCTGATATTCCCACCTTTACCTCGTGTGTACGGTATTTGCCGATGAAAAAAGAAAAAGAGCTCGACTTTCTTTTGTTTCATTTTTATCTGTTTAATTAGTGAAGTTTGCCCCATTAGAGATTAAGAAACAAACAAAATGTGTTGAAGCATGGCATAGTTACGTTGATTGTCAAATTTATGACTCTAAAATGTTCTAAAATCATGAAGACATGAACCAAGATTTGTTGGAAGTGAAGTTAATGTGTATAGTACGTAGCTTGTAGATTTTACTAAATATCTTGCATTTGTTGAAGATATTAATTCATGAGTTTAATTAATAGTTAAATCAAAACTATTCAAAATAGAGGGATTTGTTATTATTTCAGCACTAGTGTTGGTCCAAATGATTGATCACTAAATTACTGTTATAAAATCTTTCATTAAACTGTCATCGACAAAAATCATTTGATGCATTTCCAAGATTTTCTGTAGATACTGAAACCCCATAGAGCAATATGGATAAAGCTATCGTGGGTTTCTCCAATCATAGTACTATTGATTCATCAAAAAAAAGTGTACAAAACCAATAAAATCGTGAATTTTGGAATAAGTTCATCATCATGGATTTCCTATGATATATACGACAATTTTCATTTTCATATCTAATTGTCAATGCACAAGATCTCGTTGTTCTCCAGGCTGCACTACTTCATGCTCATAATTATGTAGCTCCCACAAAGAGCAGTAGTACTGAGTGATATTTAATTGTTTCAAAAATGGTGGAAATATTTATGATGAAATCAAAAGGTTAAGCTTTGATCAATTCTTTACTGAATTGAAATGTAATTAACGTTCCCTCTAATTTATAAAATTGAGTCTGACATCCTCTCCATGTTCGAGGTTTGCCGGGAAAAAAAAATTCAAAGGTTAAGGAAAAATTAACTGAGGAATTTTTGTAATTAATTATGACTTCTTTTGATGTCATGATCATATCAATTTGCTTTATATCTTGACTTCTTTCAGTTGTGCAAAACAGATGCAGTCCAACTTAATTTATTGTCTCTTAACATTGAAAATAGTGGAATTGATGATCTTAATTCCTCCAGGAATGTGGGATTATATATACTGTACCTTTATGGTTATGATTTCTTTCCAATTTTGATTGTGTCTACTTTGAATGAGAACATCACACTAGTACAAAACAGGGATTTTACACCGATTAAATCTTATTATTTACACCGGTTATTCTAAAAATGAACCGGTGTATATACAGGCGGGGTAAAAAGTACAAATTTCTTACACCGGTTTTATAAACCGATGTAACAAGGCTTTGATACACCGGGTTTATAAATCCGGTGTAAAAATGTTTATTTTACACCAGTTATACAAGCCTTAGCACCTTTTTCCATGTTTGGTTCTCTGTTTGGATGAATCTCATATTGGTGTGGGTGTGAGTCCCTTCTTACTCCTCTGCAGTTTCCTTTTATGTGCCCCAGTTTACAGCATTCTAAGCAAAATAGGTATTTTTCCATACTTGACCATCTTCCAGAATCCATAGTGTGGACCTGCAATCCATATGCGCTTGGGTAACTCTCTACCCAAATCCAGATCGACACAAATTCTTGCCATGTACGGCCAAGAAAGTGTAGCAGTGGCGTTATCCAGAGCAATTGGATCCCTTATTTGCCTAGCAATGAAGAAAAGGAAATCATTGTCGAAGCAGGTAACAGGGAGATTTGGTAGTTCAATCCACACAGGAGCTACAGTCGAATCTGCTTGAAGGCTTGCTTGTGTGGAGAATTTTTTAATTCTCATTCGATGTCCATCGATAAAGATCGCACCTTTAGTTCTCAAACAAATGAAATCCAGCTGTGAAGAGCACCTTATCAAGAATACCTTGGACTGCAACCGTCTAATTTGGATTTCCCCTTTAAATCCTCCTCCTTAGAAGAACTTTTTGATGATTTCAATTGTTGGGACTCCTCTGTAAAATCTTCCAATTAATGATGTACTGAATTTTCTTTCCATTCGTTGTTCCTCGGCATCATTGTAGTATATTGCTGGCTCCTCATAGTGTTTCTCAGTCGTGTATAAATTTCCTTCCTCACCAGGGTTTTTTGCTTGATTCATCGATCCAGCTTGGCAATGTGCAGATGGTCCCTTCAGCCAAGGCTGAAGGGCCTTCTCGCTTCACTAAAATCTCAGCACTTAGAGTAAGGTAGCTAGATCTATGGACTTTGTTGTTGATTTATTTTAGAGAGATGGAGGAGCGTTTCTTTGTATTAGAGAGAGAAACATCCTTTTTGGGTATAGCACAACTAGTTAAACAAGAATTTAGACTTCTTACACTGGTTATAAGAAAATCGGTGTAAATAATTTATATATTACTCCGGTTATAAGAAAACCGGTGTAATATATAAAATATTTACACCGGTTTTCTTATAACCGGTGTAAAAAGTCTAAATTCTTGTTTAAAATTACGATAATGCCACCGTGTTTTTATAAATTACACCGGATTATGTTTAACCGCTCTAAAAAGGGCGGTTTAAATCTGTCATTTTGTAGTAGTGTCAATATGGGATCCTCTCCTCTACCTGGAGTATTAATTTTGTCTCGTTTTGTTTCATACTGAAAACTACGTCATTTTATTGAAATCATCACTACTACAGAATATATAATTTAAAACGGTCTATTTAAAACGGTTATTAATAACCCGTTTTAGATAATTGGGGCGGTGGCATTTTTGTAATAAGAATTAGGAAAACGCAAACTTTCTAAAACGGTTACATTATAACCGTGTTAGAAAGCTCTTGATGTCAGTTTCTAAAACGGTTCGAGAGACAACCGTTTTAGAAACTGTTATCATCTACGTTTTAAGAACGGTTTCTAACTAACCGTTTTAGAAAATGTATCGATAAAAATCTCCCCCAGCATTATTTTCTTCTCCTGTAGAACAGATCTATAGATCGATGGGCAATAAAGATACTCCGGAACACCTTCATGGAACTTCTTATAATCATCTCGCACTCGCTCTTCAAACCGATCCTCTTCTTCACTCCTATAGTTATTGAGCTTCAAACCAACCCTCATCTTCATCTCAATATCATAATCACCAGATAAACTAATCAATCCGCCACCAGAGCCGGAGCTCTTCATACCTGGAGGCGGTGAACCCCCGCAGATGGCACAAGAGTCGTATATACAGGAAATGCTCGCCCTCTTCAGAGGTTTTACAACACTAGAGCCCAAGAAGGAGCCGAATTTTGAGCCCGAGATAGCTCTCTCCATATCCAAATCCTGTGAGGCCAGAGCCTTTACACCGCCATAAACTGCGCTGGAGCTGGAGCTAGAGCCAGATTATGAGACGGAGCGCGCTCCATTCATGTTGGAATCCGGCAAAACCAGGGTCTTTACACCCCTATCGACCACAGCGATGTTGTACAAATCCTGATTTAGTAAATCCGGATGCTTTAACTCTCCAAATTTGCGTTTCGATTCAAATTTCCGAACAAATTTGGGTTTTGATATCTTCGTCATCGTCGAAGAACCTAACTTCAATTTTCTGGAATACCAAAAGAAATCCGATCGAATTAGGGCTATTTTATACGATTGTTTTGTGGCGGTTTCTAGTCCTTTATAGTTTTGGGTTTTTATTTTATTTTATTTTTAAATGCAATTTGACTTTAAATTGTAATTGGTTCCAAAAAGAATGGTGATAATGGAGTTGCTACGAAGGAAGATCCAGATTCGGATGCAACTGAATGTTCAAGCTCATTTGCCGACACTACATCTGGAGACGAGAATTCTTCTGATTTGAGTGATGCTGAAGTTGAGCCACAACTATATGAAAATAATGGTTTGGGATCTTCATATGATGGATTGAGCAGTTTCTTTCCAATCAGGAAGAAAAAGCTGACTAGTCACTGGAGAAGCTTTATACATCCTCTGATGTGGAGGTGCAAATGGGCAGAACTGAAGATAAAGGAGTTTGAGTCTCTGGCCTCAAAGTAGACAACACATATTGCAGCATATATATGAGCAATCAAGAGTAGAAGAATTTGGCTCTAAGTCATTACCATACACATCCCAAAGCCATAGAAGAAAGCCCTTAAAGAGGAGCAGAAGAAAGAGAGCTGAATGTCTAACTGATACCACAGAATATATCTTATCAGTTATCACGAAAATAAGAAGTCTGATCAGGATGGAAGTTCTGCTGGTGATGATTTTGGAAACCCAGTATTTCCTGGACAGAATCTCACTGGCGGTAATGAGTTGGGCTATAATAATGATCGGTTAACTGAAGAAGTAAATAGTTGTTTCAATGAAGAGATATTTCGCAAGATTGTTTTAAAATATCTAGAACGGTTATAAACCGTTGTAAAAAATAGTATTAAGAACGGTTTCTTAACCGTTTTAAAAAATGTAGGACTTTTTAGTCCGCCCATATCTAAAACGGTTTGGAAAATCTAAAACCCGTTTTAAATAACTACTTTTAACCGTTTTAGAAAGTGAATTCTGTAGTAGTGCATGTCATAAGATTTACACACGTTTGGGTTAGCGCTTAATAATTGTACATTTAATTTTAATAATATTTATGTTTTTAATTTTTAATCATTGTTTTGAGAATTAAACGAAATAAAATAAAATAATTTTAGACATATAATCGAAATTTCTAAGAACATATTCACGAAGACAAGTTCTCAACCAATAAAAAATCAGCTGGTTTTCAGCTTTTCAAATTGTTATCTCTGTTTATCTAAATCTAACTTCCATTAATGTTATATACATATATATATATATATATAATATTATATTATGAGAGATGATGATTTTAAAAAAAAAATTTATGTTCTGAAAACGTTTACAACAAAAACACAGTACATTCAATGTTTTCAATAAATTTCCAAATGCAATCATTTAAAAGAGGTTTAACTGATTATGGACATTTGATATATAACATAGTTAATTTTACTTGGTTGCTTCTTATCTTTGGTTTTCATAATTATATTTTGTTTTCCTAGCACTTGATATCTTGTGGCATAGAATGATATATTTTTTAAGGGAAAATTGGGAAAAAAAATATTCCTCACATTTTGTTCAAAAATTTATTTAGTCCATAACATTTAAAATTATGCATATTCTTCATTCACATTTAAAAATCGCACTAATTTTGTCATCCACCTCAAGTCCTTTTCTTAAAATTATTAAAATCTGGTGTTGACTAACCTACATGTGTACAGGTTTTGCAAATGAAAATAATCTTTATTTTACACTTTTTTGTTGTCGTTCTTCTTTTAATTTATTTTCTAAATTTTAGTTTTAAAATTTTTTTATTCAATCCCTAATTATATTTGAATATCTCCAATCAAATTAACCAATAGTTTTAGTTTAAAGAAAATTTTCATTAATAGTGTTGAATTTAATTAATTTAGAGTTATAATAAAAAGTGTTGAAATGATATGAGTTATAATAGGATTTAACGACCCAATTTAATTTGTTTAGGAGAGTGTTCAATTAAATTTATCCTAAACAAAATTATCTTTGTTTGATCAAGTAACTTTAACATTTTAAGACTAAATTAATTTTAATTACAAGAAACCAATTTTTCTATTTTGAATTGATGAATTTATGCTATTTTAGGATTAAATTTTGTTAATCTTAAAATGACTAAAACAGTTAAATTAATTAAATTAAATTATGGCTTAGTAAAATTCTTACTGTTTCATCAATTTAATTAAATTGGCTAAATTTATTACTAATCTTCAATTGTTTGCTTGATTGAATTGGTATAAAATAAAACTATCTAATTTCTAATTATATTATGTTTTATTCAGTACTGTTTGTTTCGTAATAATTTAATTTGCATTATCTTATAGAAATTAACTGACAATATATTACAAGTTACAAATAAAATTAAAAAATGCCAAATTTATGACGAATTCCATTAGAAATGTAGATCATATATGAAATTTTAGAAAAAATTTAAATAAGCATAAAACATCAATTTTTTTTAAAAAAAAGCAATAATATCATAGAAAAATAATGTTTGCCTATATTTTGTAATTCTGGAGTTGAAGATGAAGTCAGAAAAAAAAAATCAAAAAATGTAATTCTAGAGTTGAAGATGAAGAAATTTGGAAGATAGAGTCACCAAAAACATCAAAAGATGAAAAACGTGAGAAAATTATAATTATAGAGAGAAGATGCCAAAAAATTGTTAGATGAGAATTAGATTGTTTGGTTAGCTAGCCATGTATTTATAAATTGAGTAGAGACAAAGATGCCAAAAAATTGTAAGGAGCAAATTAGATTGTTTGGTTAGCTATATATAAACAAATGATAATTAGAAAAGAAATAAAAAATAATAACAAAAACTAAATGAGTTCGAAAGTGACATAAACAAAGAAATTAAATTTTGAGAAACAATGGAACACATTATGGAACAAAACCCGATAAGTCGTGTAGATTTTGTTAAGAAGATTCAAAATGATATTATCACAATATCGATTGATTCTGAATCGTATGAAAAAATTATACGGCTAGAAAAATTAGAGTTTGGATCCTCTGTCCAATACTTATCCAGTCCCATTCTGTCTAACGTTTAAAACTACGTAGTTTCATTAAAAGTAGGGACTAAATGCATAAATATCATTAAAATTACTTTAAAATTATTAGACCCTAATCAAGAGATTAGTGAATCCTACGACGTAGTTTTAATTAGGATAGAATAAGACAGACAAAATCTTGGACAGAAGATCCGGTGTCAAAAAATTAACAATAAAAATTGGCCTTTCTCCCCTTCTTGCAAATATGCATATGCAGCCTTTCCACATCATACATGGCGAGGAATTATTTTTAGGTCCTTTTTTAATTTTTTGTATCTTTTAGACATGCATCTTAGTAGAGTCATTAAAATCTCTTGGACCTGCAAAGCCAAAATGTGCTAGGTTCCAAGAAAACCAAAACAATGTCCCTTTGCTTATGTTAATGAAATTTTCTTTTAATTGAAAAACTCACGTGAAGTTACTAATTAGAAAGGAAGTTTTTGTTGTTGGAACTGTGCACCTTTGACTCCTCAATAATATCAATGTCATTGATAGTGTAATAAAGTGGAACACAGGAGTAATGAGCATGGATTGATCTCTGTGCATGCATGGTTGTCTTATCAATGGTGGATTAGCTTTGGAGAGTTTGCATATTCAAGGTGGATTAATTTTTGCTTTCATTGCTTTGTTAAATTGTAGAATACAAAGCTTTAAGCATGAGTAGTAGGGAATAAGATTTAACCCCATTGGACATTAATCCATTCTGCATCTTTAATACTCCCTCTGATCCTATTTAAGTCTCTTTTGAAGCAAAATTTTGTGTTTTCAAATAGATGACGTTCTACACATATCAATACAAAAAGATCTAAAAGGTCCAATTTTATCCTTCAACCATAATAACATTATCCCTGACATTAATTGCTGTTATTCATTTTTCAATAAAAAAAAATAGAATTAAATAAAACAATATATTTATTTCCTTAATTAGTGCGTATTGAATCAGAATGTTATACTAAAAAAAATCAGAGTATTTCTTAGAAGTTAGAACCAAAAAAGGCCAAAAGCCCTTTTGGTATACCTTGAAACTTGAATTTTTGATGGGAAGTAAAATGCACCAATGCACTTTTTAAAGCATCAGTAATTCAGTATCCACTAAAAAGAAGCCATAATTAAATAAAATTTTCATGCCCAGAAAGTATATGCACAGTATGCACATGATGACAACAGTCATCAACAGAATTGCACTAAAATTTTAATTAGTTCAGGTGTAACCTGACCGACCTTCATCTCCAAGTAAAAATGGAGTTTTGTGCATGTGTGCATGTCATTGAAAACGAGAGAAAGAAAAATAAAAACAAGCACAACCCAAGGTAGTTTTGGCAGTATATATATTAGGATCGATCCACAATTTATGTTTTTTTTTATTTGGGTCAAAATGGTTCAAACTACTCTTCTCCACCAAGATGCTTTCATTAATTTAATGATTGTGATGTTTGAACTATTATTAGATGAACTCGCCAGATTTACTCAATTAAGACGAATTTTTTTTGCTTAATGCGTGAGATTAATTAGTGAATTATTTATTATAGGTAATCAATAGACTTATTTAATGAATACAAGAATAACTCTAATTCATACAAGAAAAATCATTGAACATACATTCTCATTCATTTCTTGATCCGCTAAGGATGTATAGATTTGTTCATTAATGTATATGAAGAAGAAGAACCAAAAATTTTAACGAAAATTAAACTCATTTGAAACGCTTTATATATAAAACGTATTTCATATATAAAATGAATAATTAATGAACGTTAAAATTTTAATTTTAATTGTATATATGAACTCCATCCAGAGGAGTGTTTCTCAAATTTTTATACTTTTTTGTTTTGGATCAAAAGGGTTTAATTAAACTTCTTTCTTGGCAGCTAGTTTGCTCCAAAATTTGTTCTTTTAATGCTTGTTGTGATGGGTGAACCATTACACGCACTCACTAGATTTTACTCAATCAATATGAAAATCTTTTACTTCAATAATCATTAGAGGTAATCATTAACAAATTTATTCAAGAATCACTGATCAGAACGTAGACTAAAATCTAGCTAAACATGCATTCTCATTTGTGTACTGAACATGGATGTGCTAAGGATAAGTAGATTTGTTCATCGTACACCGTAAATTATATATTAGAGACAATTAATAATTTTGTTTAACCAATACAATGGATTCAAGAATAGCTCTAATCTATACAAGGAAAATCATTCATTATCATGAGCATGCTGAAATCTGGCCAAACATGCATTCGTCATTTGTTTGTCCATCCTCTAAGGGTGAGTAGATTTTTCATTAATTATAGCACTTGATTGACATTCTAGTCCTCATGCAAAGTTACGTCAACGTTTGGTAGATTTACACACTTATTAATGAATATGACTAAACAATCTTTAATTAATATTGTCTACATTAATAAGAAGTTACAACTTTTGATCAGAATATGTGTAAATCAATAAAAGTTGTCTTTTTCATCTAATAAAAGAAAGTTAGAATTACAAGTAGATTGTATATTTTGTTTAAACGACATTTATATTAAAACAAAACAAAACATTTAAAACGTCATTTAAATTAAATTGAATTAGTGGAAGTATATATAATATATAAAACTAGAAATGGCCAAATCAAATGGTGTGGCGAAGAGAGTGGTTTGGTTAGTTTAATCTAATGCCTTGAATTGAAGGCCCCAACAAGAACATGTATGCAATTTTGTATACAAAATTATGGTATTTCTTAAGCTGTTATGGTAAAGAGATGCTATCAGCAAGATGACAAAACAAATAGTACGTAGTTTTCTAGGCCGGCAAAAGTGAGCTCTAAAATCCCATTTTTCATCTTATACATACAATAACCGTTATTACATTAATTTCCTATAATATTTTCACCGCATATGTCGGGTTATTCTATTCAATATTTTATCTATCTTATCCTATCTTAATTAAAACTATGTTGTAGGGTTCACTAATCTCTTGGTTAGGGTCTAATAATTGTAAAGTAATTTTAGTGATATTTATGCATTTAATACCTAGTTTTAATGAAATTACATTGTTTTGAACGTTAGATAGAATAAGATTTGATAAATATTGTACATAGAATATGGTCATATAAGCCTTTTGTTACTTCTATATTTTCCTTTTCCCTTTCCACATTTGCATCGCAGCTTATATATACACATATGTAAGTCTTTGGAAAGAGACTCACGAGAGGGATGTGTCTGTGAGCAGTGTCTTTTCACTTGTATCCCTGAAAAACTCAAGTTTGGTTTCCTTTTAAGATTGGTGGTGGACCCTTTGAGAAAAAAGTAGTTTGCTTGCTAGTATTCTTCCAAGTTTGTTAATCTAATGGAAGACGTATTGGGGTTCATTTGCAAGCTTCTAACGGCTGTTTTTGGTGGTCTTGCTGTACTGAATTGGCTGTTGAAGAGTGTGAATCGGTGGAGATATGAAGTTACGTTGGGTGATAAGAGATTTTCTCTGCCTCCAGGTGATCTGGGCTGGCCTTTCATTGGCAATATGTGGTCTTTTCTCAGAGCTTTCAAGTCCAACAATCCTGATTCTTTCATCTCCAGTTTTGCCTCCAGGCATGTTCATAATCATTTTGCTTCTGTCAACCTATGTAAACTTTACATTAGTTTTAATTGTTTTGATCAGTTCATCATCACTTTCGTTTGCTTCAGCACATATTCTTGATCTTTTGATCATCACTTGTTTGAACTCCAGTTTTTGTGCCATGTTAATATCAGCCACTGCCAAAATTCTTTTGTTGTAATGATTCCAAACCGCCATAAAACTTCATATATATTTTCAAAAGCTGAAAATTGATCATGGGGATTGAATTCCCATGTCTTCATCCCTTTCTTAGAAAACAGTTTGTCTTTTTCCTTGGCTCCACTCTAGTGGAGCAGTAAATGGCACTGAATCCAAACTCCAAAGTTTTCATTGTGGCAAGAGAAGAGAATTGCATGCATTAAAAGACACTTTCACTCTGATAGAGATGCAGTCCATCCTTGTCATCTTCTTATCATCATCTATTTGGCTTTTTTCTCTGCAGATAACAAAACAACTGCTGCAATTTACTATACCGCAGATAAAATTTCTTTGTGTTACTGTTTTGGGGTAAATTAATGTGATTAAAATGTTTTACTCTATAGCCTTTAAAACTCTACGAAAATTTCATCAAAATCTTGAAAGTAACCTTTTGTTTTGTTTATTATTCTTTAATCTTTCCTTCTTGACTGCCACTCTTCTTATATCATTTATATCATCAATCAGTAAGCAAAACTTTAAATTTTCACTCGTCAGCAGTTGTGTCATGAGGAGTAGTTAACTGCTCCACTATCTTGAACTCATGGCCATATTTTTTTTCTCCCTTCTTCTGTTTCCTTTAATTCCTTCTAAGTCCTCGAGTTTCAACAAAGTTCAAGTGTTCAATACACCTGCAAGTTTTTTGGTCATTCCCAATGTGTTTATTAAGCCCTCTTGAGATTATCGAATCAAAATGAAAGGAGAAAACTCCGTGTTAGACGATTTTCATATATAAAACTCACAATTAATTAATGACAGTTAAAATCGTGATTCTACGGTGCGTTAAAATTGTGGTTAACTCCCGTCTCATATGTGAAAATAAAACCGTTTCACATGTGTCTTTCTCAAATGAAATGAAGATAATCGCATGTGTTTTAAATTTTTAATACATCTTGTTCTTTTTTAATTCTAGCCATAATTGATTATCAGAAACTTAAAACTTAAACCAAGAACATTGCGTTCACTAACTGCATGTATGTGGAAAGTGGAGGGATTCCATTGAACACTGACTATCTGTTCCACTAACACTATATTATCATTTGTAGTTTGAGTCTTGTTTCTTTTTTTCCACTTTTTGAGTGGCTAATCTAAAAGAACAATAGCGCTGGTCATTCCAAAAGATGCCAATGACAATAATGGAGCAATATATTATATGATGACACTTCAATATGTTTGGTTTGAGTACTTTGATTATTTATTTGGACCCTTTTTTAATTCTTAAAGATGGAGATCCTAAGCTAAACCAATGAAATATGCAGATATGGAAATGCGGGACTTTACAAGACAGTGATGTTTGGTAATCCCAGTATCATTGTGACAACACCAGAAGCATGCAGGAGAGTTTTAACGGATGATGAATCCTTCCCGCCTGGATGGCCTACTGCAACTTTGACACTCATAGGGAGAAAATCATTCATTGGTATATCCTATGATGAGCACAAACGACTCAGAAAATTAACTGCAGCACCAGTGAATGGACATGAGGCATTGTCCATTTACTTGAAATATATTGAAGAAAATGTTGTTGCAGCTTTGGATAAATGGTCAGGAATGGGACAATTAGAGTTCTTAACCCAAGTCAGAAAACTTACATTCAGTATAATTATGCACATTTTCTTGAGTTCAGAAAGTAGGCAAGTAAGGGAAGCCTTAGAAAGAGAGTATACCAAACTTAATTATGGTGTTAGAGCTATGGCCATCAATATTCCAGGATTTGCTTACCACAGTGCTCTCAAGGTAAGTTCTTATCATTGTTAATCTTTCATTTTCATTCAGAACTTACACTACTGGAAAAGGCATGGTGCCATATTATACTTGTTGCACCTCCCAATGACACTGAATAATGAAGAGTTTTCTCTGTTTTAAATGAATGTCTTAGTTTAAGCAGGGGGAGTACTAGTGTATCTGAGGCTTATAAAGGAAAAATAGAAGGCTTTCATTTCCAGTTTAGAGATTAGAAATTAAGAAAGTCATCCCTTTGATTGCTATGAAGTTTCTTTCTGGGGTTATAAGTTAATACTCAGACAAGAAATCCGAATTTCAGGCTCGAAAAAGGCTAGTTGCTATCTTTCAATCTGTCGTGAGCGAGCGAAGGGAGCGGAGAAAGGAAAATCCAAAAGCACAGAAAGAAGATATGTTGGATTTATTGCTGGAAGAAGTGGATGATAAAGGTAGAAGATTGGATGATGAGGAAATTATTGATGTTCTAGTAATGTACCTTAATGCTGGTCATGAATCATCTGGCCATATTTGTATGTGGGCTACACTATTTCTGCAGAAGAATCCTGAAATCATGCAAAAGGCAAAGGTAACAGAATCATACATTATCATTTTTTCTTTGAGTTTTTAGTTAATCTAACCACTACATTCTAGCTCAAAGAAAGAGTTAATTAAAGCTTTGGCTCAATAGAATTTTGAAAGATATGTCAAATAAACTCTTAAATGATGGAAAAATTTACAGGCTGAACAAGAGGAAATTGTGAGGAACAGGCCACCAGGCCAAGGCGGTCTGACGCTTAAAGAAATTCGACAAATGGATTATCTTTCAAAGGTAGCTGATTTTCTTAGTAATTTATAAACTTACATTGTTCAGCCAAAAACTTGTGTAATTGAAGGAATTCTTTCTCCAAAACATTGAAGGTGATAGACGAAACACTTCGTGTGGTTACATTCTCTTTGGTGGTCTTTCGCGAGGCAACGAAAGACATTAATATCAGTGGTTAGTTCTTCTTCAATCCATGATTTTCTCTGCTTTATCTTGAGGCAGGAAATGTGTTTTTGCTCACATTGTGTGAAAATGATCTATTTGTTCATAAACTGAAAGCTGTACAATTGTTTAGATTGCAACATTTTCTGAATTTCAGCATATTGATACAAACTCAAATTATCTTCTCATTCAGGTTATACCATCCCCAAAGGGTGGAAAGTTCTGGTCTGGTTCAGGGGTGTTCACCTTGATTCAGAAGTGTATCCTGAACCAAAGAAATTTGATCCTGACAGATGGAACGTAAGTTCGACGGTCTAATATCATTTTTAAGTTACAATCATTTTGTTTCTCCCTTTTGATTCCTGTATCATGCAAGATCAAGTTTTCTAAATTGCAATTTTTAATTATATTCATCAATGTAATTTTAAAGTTTTCTTGCCTAAGCATAATGCTGATTTTGCCCTTTTTTTTTTCCAGGGACTTACAGCAAAAGCAGGAACTTTCCTTCCTTTTGGAGCAGGGAGCAGATTGTGCCCTGGAAATGACCTTGCCAAGCTTGAAATTGCAATTTTCCTTCACTACTTTCTCCTGAACTACGAGTGAGCACCCTTAATTACATTCCATTCCCTCGTTGTTTTGCATCAGTAAATGAATGAATGCATGACTCACAGGCCTAATATGCATACATTAATCCAATATCTGTTCGTTAATGCCATTCAAAAACAGAATACAATTATTAGATTAGGCTCACAAGTACTCAGGACAGATCAATAATTGCTTCACTGCATTTCTACAAACTATATTCACTTACATTTTCTTCTTGTCATGTAGGCTTGAAAGGAAAAATCCCTATTGCCAGATAATGCATTTGCCTCATTCGAGGCCGAAAGACAACTGCTTGGGAGTGATTAGGAGGATCTCTCCTCCAACTATGAACAAAAACAAGAACTGAACTTCCCTTTTTTGCTCAAATTGCTGAATATAAGTAATTGAGGTAGTCCTACATAGAAGTCTTGGACTTCTTGCCCCTGTCCTAGTTATGTATTTAAAATAAATAGTTCTAATATATTACTACTATCAAAATGGTCCTACTTAGAAATGGTAGCATTTCCTTTTAGCTCTAGTGATAGGATCATGGGAATAGTACGCACATGTATTGCCTCTGAGGCACATTTTGTCGTGAAAGAAAAAAAAAAAGTGAAAATTATTGGAAAGAGTTGCTTTAATTCTTCGAAAGAAGTCTTTGCATGGTTCAGTTTTTGTGAGAATTAATCTATGGCTAGCTTCATTGGTGGTCTCTAATTCTGCAATGCACCAAACTTTTGTTGGGACTAGGGGTGTAAAACGAGATGCTCGCGAGGAGCTCGCGAGCAGCTCGGTCAACTACTCGACTCGCGAACTCGAGCTCAGTTTTTAAAGGATCGAGCTACTCGATCCCATATATATATATATATATATTTTTAATTTTTTTATATTTATTTTTTAGTCCCTAACATTTGATAAATTATATTTTAAGCAACTTATATTTATATTTTAGACCTTAATTTTATACTAAATTATCATTTTACCTTACTAAATTGTAAAAATTTACAATTATATCCTACAATTTAAAAAAAAATATTTTAAAAATAAAAAAATAAAAAAATAAAAAAAATAAAAAAATAAAAAAATAAAAATAAAAAATAAAAAATTGAGCTCGAGCTCGAAAATTGCCTACTCGATCGAGCTCGAGTTGAGCTCGAGTACCACCATTTCAGAGCTCGAGTAGCTCGATTATGGAGGTACTCGAGCTCGACTCGACTCGTTTACACGCCTAGTTGGGACTTTACTAGTTTAATTTCCAGGGCATGATCAAGGCTTAAACATGCATTTGAATATTATTCACTTAATTAACCTGTCAAATCCATTGATGTTGCCCATAAGCATTTGGTCTCTTTCAAAGACATGAAAATAGATGGGAAAGAGAGTAAACAATCATATATGTAATTGTCTTGTAACACTGTAGCAATAACACGAAATGTGGACTCGCACACTTGCATTCTTCATGATGTAACCAGCATATCCATACATTTTATTATGAATTCTACGCCAAATTTAATCTTAATCATGTGTCTTCAAAATGATAATTTGTCACTTAATCTGGATTTTGAACTATTTCAAGTGATTATAGACTAAAATTAATTGTTTAGACCGTTTTAGCCGACCAATTTTGAAGTATGAAGAATTATATTTGAAGAAACTCGCATATTTATCTATAAGTAGCTGGTTAAAAAAGACACTGATAACCAATGTAAAAAACTTTGTTACGAACTAATTATCACCAAGCTAAATTACTTAAACAATATACACTATTGCAAAATGCTAAATCCAAGTAAATTAAACAAGCTTTAGGGCGTGTTTGATAAAATTGAAAATTGACTGGACTATAATGTACATTCACAATTGAGGTGGGTGCAAAAAATAGCACAAAAAAGGCCAAAATTAATAAATTTTTTATTCTCGTCATTTTTAGCCAAAAAACATATGTTATAACCAGCAAAAAATGAAGATTTAGTAAATGTCTAAATATCACTTTTTTTCACACCGTTTTTTATTTTTTTTTAAACACGCACATACTCACATGTATCTCTTAATACTCGAACATTAGACATGAATTTTTAGGAGGCTACCTTCTTGACCATTAAGATAGCCCCAATGGTTAATACCATTCACTAGAATGTGACAATGGTGTGTAGATCAAATAGTTTACATTTTCACCTGTGTCATCAAGTGGGTATGTGGAGTGTCAGTATTGATCCTCTTTTTTTTTTTTTTTTTAAAAAAAATCACTAAAATATACATTCTCAATTGATGTGAATGCAAAAAATATGAATAAAATACTCCCTTTCAGCATGTTTATGGCCAAAAACTTGTGCTATAATCTATGTAAAAGGTTGGCTAAAGAGTTTGAATATTACTTTTTTTTTAAACCGTTCACTAGAATACACATTCTCAATTAATATGAATGCAAAAAAAGGTCAACAGAATTGCCCGTATTGGCATGTATTTTGGCCATTGCCCCTTTTTTGGCAAAAATGTGTACTATACTCCACGTAAAATAGAGTTCGGATGAAAAGTATAAGTATCAATTTTTTTGACACTGTATACTAGAATGTACATTCCTAATTGATATGGGTGCAACGGATATCAATATAATAGCCCCCGTCAACATGTTTTTGACCATTGTTGTTCTTGGCCAAAAAAATGTGTGCGCCCACGAAACATGGAGGTTGGATCTAAATATCACTTTTTTTACACCGTTCACTAGAACACATATTCTCAATTGATGTGAGGCAAAAAATGTCAATAAAAAGGTACTCTCGGCACGATTTTAAAGCAAAAAATAAAATTGTGATATAACCCATGAAAGTTGGAGGTGTGATGAGTTTTTTTTGACTCTATTGTGCAACAAATGGCAGTAAAACAGCCACCGTTAATATGTTTTTAGCCATTGCCGTTTTTAGCAAAATAATATGTGTTATAACGCACGAAAAATGGACGCTTAATAAAAAGTTTAAATATCATATTTTTTTTGACACAATTCACTAAAATCAGCAAAACTTGTCTATAGAACCTGCCCGTGACATGTATTTCCAAAATTTGGAGTGTTTAACTAAAAGGGGTCCTTTTGAAAATTGATCAAATTACAAAATCAATCATCAAGGCAAATTACAAACAAAATCCCAAAGTTGTTATAACAAATAAAACAGAGAAGATTTAATCAAAGATTCAAAATAAATTTTTTTTAAACTTTCTATTCCATTCCGCTGTATCCTGTTTTTGGGTATTAGACAAAAGACTAGACTAGAAGCTTTAAGTTTGGAGAGTTAGCGTAGCTGCGCCTCATGGCAGCTTCAACGGCTACTAGAAGTATCGTTCAAAAGTTAGGTAATGCAGTTAAGGAAGTGGCGAGGTCCAAATGCTCAAGCTGGTGGTACACCCCCCACATGGCCGCTGCTTCTCGCGCCATTGCTGAGAGAATCCCTTTGGTTGATTTCGTCCTTGAAGTTCGGGATGCTAGGGTAGGAACACACCCACCCATTAGAACAATCGCAGCAGCCTACGTGACTTGTTCCCATTGGTTGTTAACGTTGTGTTTGATGAAATGCCTGACTGTCTGACTGTTCTCTTATCTTGTTCTTTCTTTTTCGTTTTCTGTAAATTTTCTTGGTTTTTGATTCGGGTTGTTTCTTGCAAAGGTTTTTGGATATAGCTTGTTGAAAATTTGTGATAATACTAGATGAACAAGCTTCAAAGATTTTGTTTAAAAATTGGAGTTGGGCCACTTTCTTTTAAAGGTTTTGGGATGTAACTTGTTGAAGACTGTTGATAATTCTGTACGAACAAATTGCAAAAGATGTGTTTGAATATTTGAATTCAGCCTCCTGTTATTGATTTCTGTAGTACAGGTTGAAAAGAAGATGGTCCTTTTTTTATTTTGATTGGTTCTGATTCTGCAACTTTTCTTTTTGGTTTCAATTTGTAGATTCCATTGTCATCAGAATGCAACCAAGTCTCTGGCCTTTTGCCTTCTTCAAGGCACATCATAATCTTGAACAAGATAGACCTTGCAAAACAATCAGAAATGAAGGTGACACGAAACTTTTGTAACTAATCATGCTATTTCGCTCTTACTCTCAAATATTCTTTGTAGAATTGTAGGACAGTAGGATTGTATTAGTTTCATTCTTTTCTTCGTCAAAATTTTTGGTGTATGTTTGCCTAAAATTAATGAGGCGCAGCAATAATAGATATTTGGATGCACTTGTGATAGATCAAGCATAATATTCAGGGTTCATGGTTTGGAGTTGTTATAGGACATTAAAATTAAAAGCTGGAAAACTTTCGTTTCTACAGGGAATGCTTATTTCTTAGTTAATTTGTGCACTTATTGCCTGTTTTGTTGGAGCATTTTAGTTGCCCCTTCTATAAATTTGGAGAAACCATAAACAATACACAAAATTTATAGCTGCATCATTGAGTTTGGGGCCAGCAAAAGCTTTGAAGAAGGACTCTTGGTGTATTTGAACTTATTTATGCAGTTGCTGTTAGGATGCTCTATCCATTTGAACAGAAGATACTTTAATGTTGAACATTATCTGTATCTTCGGAATTGTTATAATTGAAATGCATAGGTCTTTAATTTCCTCTTCTAGGGATTTCCTACCTTATGCTAGTTCAACTGATTCATATTTTATTAATTACTTCTTGCATATACTTAGAGATGTAATAAATTCTTTTTCAGGAGTGGACAAAATATTTTGATCAGAAAAACTTTGCTTGTTTTCGAGTCAATGCCCATAACAAGGAGAACATCAGAGAGGTACAACTGGAAAATGTTACAAGCTGCATAGTTGGTTTTTTAGTCAATCCAATACTGGAATGTTATGCATTCCATGTTGATCAACTTGTCAAAATAAAAAGTTGATTCTCTAAACTGACCAATAAAAAGTTGATGTTTGCTAGAATTCCTTCTTCTTGTGAGTGATCTACTGTTATTCCAAAGCTCCTAGGAACTGTCATTCCCTTACTCTTCTATTTTTCCCTTTCCATGATAAGTAACTTAAATTTTTGTTGGTGTTTTAAATAGAGATGTACCTCCATAATTCCCTGATTATTTCCCCCGTAAACTGGATGGCTTCTTTTCAACAGTTGTGACTGTGAAATTTTTGCTGCCTTTGTGCTTAAGCTGTAATATTTTCGAGCACTAAGTTTAGGTCTTCTTTATGTATTTAAATTGGTGATAGCTAAATTAACCTCTTACAGTTCCTCAACTTTTTGCAAGCCAGAGCTCGGGAGTTAATTAAGGCCACTCATTCTGGTAAAACAATAACATTAATGCTTGTTGGAATACCTAATGTTGGAAAGTCTGCCCTTGCCAATTCTTTGCATCAAATTGGAAGGATAAGTGCTGCAGGTAATTTTATCTTCTACTATTCTTTCTCTGGTATTTTGTTTTTCATCTACTTGATGCAGTAACCAAACTTTCAATACTTCTGCAATATTTTCTTTTTCTTTTCTTGAAATTTGTATTAGTAGCTGCTTCTAACACCATGAGATGTTTATTGACTTAAGAGAAAGGGAAGCTAAAGCATGCCACAGTAAGTTCACAACCTGGAGAGACAAAAAACATAAGTAGCTTAAAGGTGCGGATATTTTCCTCTTATCTGAGTACTTCATTGGAATTTGGGAGGCTGGCAAAGATCTCCCATACTTCTGCTCATGCACTAGCTGAAATTAGAACTTGAAGTATAATATTTCTCATGAAAATTTTATTTGGTTGTCAAGCTTAGTAAATAAAGCTGAAATTTGGAGGGGCACGATAACCTTGTCTGAAAACCGAAATTTAGGTGTTTTCCTCTGGCTAACTGTCAGCTGTATGGGCAAATTATGATCGTGCTCCACTAAAACTTCAGCTTATCTGTTATATATCTTTCTCTTTCATTGTGCTTCCCGTATGACTTGTTATTTTCTCATGAAGTAGTTTTGAATTCTAATTACTAGTGATTCACTTGAATACCTTGGGGTTTTGCTTACACCCTTATCGTCCTAGCCTGTCAGAAGATAACCACACCTGTTTTTCCGCTTTTCTGTTTACACTGTTCTTGCTTTATTGCTTCTCATTATTTCTGAAGAGGTTGGTTTCAATTTCAGATTGCCAGCCATCCTAATATCTATGTCTTGGATACGCCTGGCATTTTACCACCTGAGATCCCTGATGATGAATTGTGCTCCAAACTAGCCTTAACAGGTACAATTTCAAATTATATGATTCTCAGTCATTTTTGTTCTGAGAGTTTGGTCACACTCACATTTGTTCAAGTCAATGCTGATTTGGTGATGCAAGCAACTGCCTTGTTTAGCTGGGGCCATGGAATTTAAAAATGTAAATAATCTGTCTCAGGTTTGTTTCCCAAATGTAGGAGCTCTCAGGGACTCTATTGCTGGGAAAATGGAACTAGCTCGTTATTTTCTTTCTATTCTTAACTTGAGCAAGGAATACACTAAGTGGGCAAAGTTTTCTGCCATAGAGCAAGATTGCTGTTCAAATCATCATGAAGGAGAGTATGATGAGAACTCTCACTTGTATAAGAGGCAGAAGAAGCAATTTGCAACTGATCATACACAGGTATTCAAGGATATTCAGACAAAAAGAATAGTTGATTAAGCATTGCTCCAAATAGAAACAGCTCTTTTTGACGGTGCCATCTCTTCTCATGAATAATTTTTGTGAAACACTTTGTTAAAGAGTGAATTATGTAACCTGGCAATCTTATTCTTTTAAATTGTGCCAAAATATAAGAATAATTCTTGCACGCAGGTAGTTTTTCTTTCCTAAATAGTCATACTCACAACTAAAGCCAAGAGGTGGATTTAATATGAAAGAAAGAAAATCCTCAGGAGTTACCTTGTAGAATTTCTGCCCTTTTAAGTGTTAATAGCTTGAAATCTAGAAAAGGCTGTGTGAGTATTATACGTGTGCATGCTTACATAAGAGAAACTTCAGCACTTGTGCTTTTATTGTTTTGCTCTCATTTCAGAGTGTGAGCAATTTTAGCATTGCAAACTCCATAAGAGAAACTTCAGCCTATAGTTTTGGTTTAGATAAGCTTCCTATTCTATTAGGGAAATGGGAAAAAGATTTCAAAAACAAAACACCAAACTATTCAGTTGGCTTAACATGACATGGACATGGACTTACGTAATTTGTACATTTATTTCTGCTGAAACTGTTGGATGTAATGGACAGGATAGATCTCTTTGTTGCACAAGCTCACACCAACTGGAAGTACTTAAAAATTTTGTCATATTTTTTCATGTGATAGCTCTAAACATTCCTGTCTTCAAAGTAGAAGGTCCGTTTCAGAGGTTTGCCGGTCTCCCTGCTAACTGTACTATCTTGAATGGTCAACAGGTTGAATTTTGTACATGCAAAAGCACATAATGACACAAAAGCACAAAATTGAGGGCAAATTGATACAGGATCTTAAACTTTTCATGTCTCAGGGAAGAAATAGAAATGCTATGCTGAATGGGATAGCTAGGGTGCCTTTATTAAGATGTGATTCTATATCTGTAGATTTATGATGTATCTTCCTCCATTGCATTTTTCAATATACACTTGCCCTGCTCAATTTTACTAGAAAAGTAAAATATATTAAAGATAAGAAAGAAAAACAATATATGCCTTTAGCCCTAGGTCCCTTCTATATGAAGTTTTATGGTTATATGATTTTTAACAGCATATAAACTGTTCCTTGCAGGATTTTATCGTGAATGATGTTCGTCGAATTCTTTTTGATGCAGTTTCATCTTTCAGTGGTAACTTAGAAGATGACAAGGATTTTTTACAACTCATTGAAGCAGAGTTCACAATGTTACATAGAGCTTTTCATATTGCTCAATCAGATGAGAATGATCACAGCAAAGTTGCTATGAAGTTGCTTGATCTGTACCGCACAGGAAGGCTTGGTCATTATGTTTTAGATACTGTTCCAAGGAATTCTTGAGGAGACATTACTGTCTAGTTTACTTGCTTGTCTTTCCCATTCTTTTTCTTGTTGTTTTAGGATTTAAACTTTATAGTTTTTCTTAGTACTCAATTCCCCATTTGTTTATTTAAGTATACAAAATAATTACAGTTTTTCTTCTGATTCAAAAGGGCTCAAATGAATTTGATCAAACTCTAAATCTTCCCCTGATTGATTGCTTTCTACATAAGTCATAGGATGAAGTAGTTCTTGTGGGTTGACAAGATCGGTCAAAAGCATGAATATTTTTGTTCAGTATCACATCAAAATCCGTTAGCATTGGATCACACTTGGAATCATGAGGATACATTTGTACTGCGAAATTAACCATTTCATGAATCCAAAATCTTATCAAATCAATCAAATTTGTTGGAATCATGCCAAATCAATCAAATTTGTTGACTTTGTTCCGAATTTATGCTCATCTGTGATCAAGTACATGAATTTCCAGTAGGAATATTTTCATCTGTTTTAGATGATGGATTGAACTCCTGACAAGACGATGAAAATAAATCAACTGAAAGTAGTAAGCCCGACAAGTTAACCGCCTCTTGTTTTCCTAATTTGAAACTTCTGCAGTGCCGTTCCAAAAGCCTAAGCTTTCTTTCCTTTTTTTTTTTGTCAACAAAGAGAACCCTTAAACCATTCGGATTTTGAAATCGATCTGTATGCAACCTCCAACAACCCAAAACATTGATTTGATCAGGTTAGAATTTTCTCATTGATCATCATCATAACTGTGTAAAGAAAAGTTTGAGAAAAAGGAAGAAAATATATATGAAACCCAAAACTAAGCAGTCCAAGAAGGACTTCAACATTAAATCCGATTTGTCAAAACTTCGAAAGATGATCGTAGAAACCCAACGCGAAGATGACGAAGCTCGTAAAAAAGAGGACGATATATGGCGGGAAGCCGAAGGACCTAAGTCCAGAGCCTCCAAGAAACGCGAGGACAAAGCTGAGAAACGTACCAATGCCGCTGCTCGCAAAGCCCAGGCAAGAAGGTTAGCCAAAGAGGAAGAGATGAAAGAAATAGGGAATAGTTTAAACGAGAAGGTCAGACTTATGGAACTAAGGGAAGCAGCGGAGGCCGAGATGAAGAAGACGATGAGGAAAAAGGAAAAGATGATGAGCCGTACGATGACTAAATATGAGTACCAAGATATGGTTCTTGTGGAGAATACCAATGTCGTCGATGATTCGGTTATGAGAACGCACGCCATTGAGGATACGTTGGCTCACCTGAGCTTGATGGACAAATTGTCGCCCAAGGAGATTCATCGTTATTATTTTCATATTGGGAAAGATATTGAGTTTCTCACGTTCAAGCTTTAAACCCAGCGTTCCATGTTTGTTCTAAACGAAATTTAGGTTTTAATTTTTTTTAATTGTTATTACACGACAATGTGTATTTTAACACTTACCTCTTAATGTTCACGTTAAAGCTTTAAACCCAGCGTTCTAGGGCATGTTTGTTCGAAATTTAGGTTTTAATTTTTTTTAATTATTATTACACGACAAGGTGTATTTAGCACTTTTTTTTTTTTATTTGGCATAACCTCTCATTGAGGTGGGTCGCTACTCTCTATTTATTAGATAAATTTGTAGGTGGTGGACATACCCTAATGCCACCCTTACAAAATGAAACCACTTGAATTCGGATCCATTTACAAGCCTAAGGCCTAATGGAGCATAATTCAAGAAGTGTAGAAAACATAAATTTGGAGTACTTCCTCCATTTACAAAAGATATAAACAAATCAATAACAACAAAAGGTCCCTCACTTATGGGACATGAGCTATGTAGAGATGTAGCCTCGACTATGTTATGCTCATCCCTTCCCCGGACAGCATCATTGTAACTGTTTCTTCTTCCTTGAAGGTCCTCAAGTTTATATAGCCATGGAAGCATGCAGGCTGTTCTCTTTCCAAACACAGGAGGTATTGGAGCAGAGTGGGATTTCCAACAAGAAACAGGGACTTATAATAGGCAAGGCCAACCCTAACTTCGGCAGGTTGGCGCCTCAATTCAAAAACATGGAAAGGCAGTCCTAACTTTAGCAGACTGCCCCCAATAACATTACCAATAATGTTGTGAAAGGTATCTGAGCCCACTTTGTGGAAATGTGGGCTCATTACTCATTACTCGATAGTGTTCAAGTCATTACTCGATAGTGTTCAAATCAAAGATACGTAGCGTATATCTATATAATGAAACTGGGAATGAATCAGAAGATTCGAAATGTAAAAAAAAATTTCGGTATTTGTTCTATTTTTAAACTACATTTAAAGGAAATTTAGTAGAAGATTAATCTTAAAATTTTAATCCTTACTTTAACTTTCTCATCAAAGATCTAATACAACTCCATCTCCTTAAAACCCACTCTTATTGTATAAATATTTCTCTCATACTATACTCTTATTTAAATAACTCACTTTTATGGCAACTCAAATTTCTATTTAATCTTATCGAATCTTTATGGCAACTTATTTTTTAAAATCTAAAAAATTTAATTAGATAAACGAACAATATTAATTTTTTTTTTTAAAAATATTATTTCATTGTGAAAAAGATGTGTTTCATTCATTGGAGTCATCAGGATACACTACTTGTACTTTGAATTAACCAATTTTTTAACCCAAAACTTAATCAAATCAATCATATTGTTGGAAATTAATGGGAACTTTGTCAAAAAAAAAAAAAAGTTCACCATAGACTATAAAACAACTATCAATTTAAATAACCAAAAATTTCAAAATGTTAATAACAATATTTCCAATATCACCCATTATATATATAATGCACATTGCACATGAATATGCAGCAAAAAAGAAAAAAAATTAATAATAAAGATAATTTGAAAATTAAGTGTATTGATTTATATGTATATTTTGGAATCATTTCAAAAGTACACAAGTCTCTAACATACAATAAAAAACAAGTAAATAAATAAATAAAATTTTGGGACAAATTTGTATACTTAATTTTTTATTTTGGGAAGTTTTTATGTATTTACTTACGGCAGAAAATGTGCATATATATAAATGAAATAATAGTAACATAAAAATAGTAAGGGTTTTTTAATTTGTCCCACATTTCAATATTTGAACATATTTGTCCTTTTTACCATTAGTTATCCACTTTCATTTTAGTAATTTCTAATTTTAAGATTTCTTTTTTTTTTGCTACAAAAATAGAAATATATGAAAAATAATTTTTGGTTTCCTTGTTTCATAACATATATAGTATGTAATACATCTAAAATTCAGATTAATTACAACCATTAAATTGTTATGAAATACAGAGTTGTGATAACTTTTTTTTTTAATTGGCAAAACCTCTATTTGAGGTGGGTTGCCACTTCCAATTTATTTATATAATTTGATGATTGGAGGATATACCCTCTACCACCCTTACAGATAAGGATCACTTGATCTCCGTACCATGTACTATTGGACCCATGTTCAAGTGATGTTCTTAAATCCGTTAATATGGAGTACTTCCTACATTTACATGTACAGAACTTAATCATTATACAAAAAACTACCTTGATCACAAGGAGTGACAAAATATCCCTCATTTTATGGGATTTTGATAATGGTCCTTCAAAAATACTAGCAATGGGCCTAGCTGCTGGCCTATGTTTTCTTATTCTGGGATGAGCTTTTTGATATGTTGAACCTTGTGGACAATCACCATTTTGAGGAGGTTCATGCTTAAGCTTATCAGACTTTGGTTCGGGCCTCTGTCTATATAGTGAGCTGGCACCAGTGAAGCAGTTTGCTTGTATGGCAGTACTTAGTCTCAGGGTTTGTGGGAATATTTTGTAGTATAGTTGTTTCCATTGAAGCAAGTAGATCTTCAGCTGATTAACACAAGGCCTGTTTATAGTTGCTGCTCCTGGATGTTGATCACCCTTCTTGTGCTCTTTAAGCACTATTCGCCCATCATGTGCATCAAAGATAGTCCAATTACTCCACTGGTATGGATTCCTATGTCTTGCCCTCATGTCATTCCAGGGAGCAATCAGGCAGTGTTCCTTCCCTCCAGGTGTTGAGTAATTGAAGCTCCAAACATCTTGTTCACAAATTTCACCAGTCGCAAGCAGTATGAATTCTCCAGATTCATTGGATACCTGCAACTTGCACCAAAGTAGAGAAAAACACAGGCAAGACAGCCCTACCAACAGCAGGCTGTAGCCTAACAAAACTACAGAATCTCGACTCGCCCTAACATCAGCAGGCTGAGGGCTTTACCAAAACCATGGCAAACCATCCCTAGCATCAGCAGGATGGGGCCAGCATATAAAAGCGCATGAAACCTGTGTGAGACTTGAGTTGAGATAACTTGAGTTTACATTTGTGAGACTTAATTGAGATGTTAAAATATTTTGAAATCAAGATACTTGTTGGTAGACAAGTTAAGAATGTCTCTAATTTGTAGTTGACCATCATTTTATTATGATTATTTATTACTTAAAATTTACACAAAATGAGAGGACTATAGAGGAATAGATATCCATCCTCTTCATTTACTTTCCAAAGTTAAGGATATGTGAAATTTAAGAATCCTTATGTTAATAACATATTTTTGAAGAGATTAATTTAACAAATTAAGATTTCAGTTTTAAAAGAGCCACAATATAATCAGTATCAATTAATATGAGAATATTAATTCTCATAAGTAAGTAATTGAAAAAATTAACTCTCCTCATCCAATAAAATTTTTTCTAAATTAAATAAAGCTTCTTAAACAACATTAATTGCACTTAGTTTTCTGTTTCATATATAAAACTCTAATCCAATGTAATGGTCATATATACTAAGATTTCAATTTTCAACAATATGAAGTGAAGCCGTTCTGTTTCCTCACCATAATCCTTCACAACAACGAAGGAGCAAGCCCCACAACCTTCCTCTCCTTCTCTTCTGAATCGACCTTATAAATTGCACAAATCACTCCATTCATCAACATTCTTGATTGCAATCCTCTATCAAGGCCACTATGCATGAGCAACTTCGAAGCAATATATTCATGATAAGAGCAGAGGCATCTGCAACTCAAAATATGGTTATATTATATTATAAGACTTTGGCAAAAACTGTTTTTCATGCAAGAGAGACTTAGCATTGTTTATAAACAAACCAAATATAGAACTATACTTAAAGTACAACTTCAACGACTGAATATCGAATAAACTACTCATCAATAGAAAATTCAATTCGTCTTACCCTACAAAGCAATTCCATGTGATAATATGATCAACTTGTGATGCTTAAGAGTTTCCTCCATAAACCCTAATCTTCTTTGCAATTTCTACCTCACAACATGGGCATTTTTTCCTTACATATGCACTACAATCAAAGCAGACGACCATATGGGCACAAGGCATGAAAAGAACACAAACTTCCCTTTGCAAGCAAAATACGCAACGCCTGTGCTCCGGAATTATTTCAGCTTGTTCATGAGGAGTATTGTCTTGTGAGCTCTCACCCTCTTCTGTAATATGTACATGACTAGAAGACGAAGAAGAAAACTCATAGTTTTCATTTGATAAAAGGTGAGGCGTCATGAGATCAGACAGTTCACCCATAAGCCTTAACTTGTGATCCATTGCAAGCTTTTCCTCCATCTCCAATGATTGCTTCAAAGATGCCAACCTTTGTTTTGCATTTTCTTTCGCAATCCTTGTCAATCTTCGTTCTTCTAGTCGGATGTCGTTGGCCTTCTCTCTTTCCTCCTGCTCGTGTTTCAGTCTCATCTACAACATATATATGAAAAATACAAAAAAATTATATACTTAATTAAACCCAAAATATGCATTGTATTTTTTGAGTACATATATCACAAGGAAAAAAAAGTTCAGCTCCATATAAGTATCTATTAATTAGAGGAGATCATTCACTTCAAGAGGAAAATGAAAATATTGATATGGGCCAAGTTAATTTAACTAATTAAGAGACAGTGTTATATGAATTTCAAGCAAACCTAAATCACAGTATTTAAAAATCATATATAACTAAAGAATCACGTACGTACCTTAACTTCCTTTTGAGCATCATCAATAAGATGCATTTGCTGATCTAGTTGAAGGATCTTTGCTTTTTCTTCATGAATTTCACCTTGGAACTTGCTAATTTGTTTTTCAGAATTTTCTATCTTTTTAACCTCATCTTTCTCCTTTCTGACAGCTTGTTTCAAGTTTCTCTTTATTTCTTCTTCATTCATCTTCAAAGCACTAACATCAGAAAGAATCTCTGAATTTTCATCCTCAAAATTTTTCATTTTTTCATCCAGATTAGCAAGTTGATCATTTTCCTTCCTTCTCTCAGATCCCTTCTCTAACATTTTAGTAATCCTTGAATTAACAACTTCTGCTTTCTTCTTTTTCAATTCTTCCCTTCCCAATTTCTCCTGTGCTCTTAACATATTCAGCTCAGTAGTGTTTTGTCTCTCCTTTTCAATGATTTTCCTTACATTCTTCTCCGCCCATTCTTTGCAATTAGTGATTTGCTTATCAAGACTTATAGCTAAGTTCTCCAATTTCAAAATCATATCATCTTTTTGATCACCAGAAATATTCCTCAGCCACTCTTCAAAACTTGTTTCTTCATCCAAGTCTTGAGGCACAGATTCAAAAGGGTTCAAATGAAATAGTTCTTCTAGATTGGCAAGAGTACTGCTACTAGTATCATCCTTTTCCTCCTCATCACTTTCCAACACTGTAGGGTTCCAAGTTAGACTAATCTCTTCAAAAGTATGAATATTTTCTTTCAGTAACACATCAAAATCCATTTCATCCCCAGAAATAAAACAATCATCATTTGAAGTAGAACCCTCAACTTTGAGCAGATTATAATCACCAGAAACTCTCTGAATATCAAGTGATTTGCATGACAAAATACGTTTCATTGCATCACACTTGGAATCATCAGGATAAACTTGTACTGCAAAGTTAACCAGTATTTGAATCCAGAAGCTAATCAAATCAATCAGATTGTCGAAAATGGGAACTTTATCAAAAATATGTTTCCCATCAACAATAGAACAACTATCAATGTAAGTAACACAATTTTTCAAAATGTTACTTACAATATTTTCATCACCAAAAATAAAACCACCAGCTAACATTGCTGTATGAATTGTTTGGGAACTGTAGTTTAAATCAAGAAGCAAACCACAGACCTCCTTATACGCTTCTTCAATTTTTTCGTATATTAATCCTTCTATTTGCTTTTCATCTTCAACATTGTTTGGTGATACATGATCATATCTGTCGCATGAAGTTTCCCCCACATCAACTTTGATGTTGGAATTTTGAGGATTATTAGATTTTTCTTTTTTCTTTTGATGTTGTTGCTTCTTGCCTTTGCCTTTCTTATTACCTGCCATTAATACTAAACTGCAAAAGAAAAAAAAAAAACAACAAATTCATTAGTTTCATCAAATAATATAATGCACATGTACGCAGCACAAAATTAGTACAATGAAGGTGGCACCAAAAATAACTACGGCCCTCTAAAAATGTATAAAAATTGATATTAACACTGAAAAAAAGGCAGAAACTTTCTCAAAAAATTTGACATTTAATTTTTCTTTTCAGTCTCTATTTGTACAAATAAATATATCATTTTTTTTATATAAATATTCAAAATGAAGTAATGACAGCCTTTGCAAATTCATGCATCTTCATATATATATATAAGTCCTATCCCTAACTAATTAAACTCACAAATTTATGTGCAGTATAATTAAATCAAGCTACAATTGGGCAAACTAGATATATCACTGTGAAGTAAAATGCATAGATAGCTCAATTCATTTTTTAATAATTAAAAGTATTTTTTGTGAGATTTACCACTTAAAACTCTCGCTCTCTCTGTGACACACACACACACACACACACACACACTCTATATATATATATTTTGAAAATCAAGAATTAATGTATGCATAATTGAATGTGGCCGATAAGCTAAATTTTGCACACAAAATAATATATATAACATTGAAACATATAATTTCAATTGAATATATATGCAAATTGGATGATTAGTTAAAATGACAAAAGAAATAAAGTAAACTCTTCACCTATGTATAAACTGAACTTGAAGGAGAGAAAGAGAGAGATTGAGCGAATGTGAGAGTTTTGTTATGTGTGTATATATTTGTGTGTGAAAATAAAACAAAAGAGAAAAATGTGAATGAGAAGACAGTAGAGAGAGAGACAGGTAAAATGGTACTATGCTTCTGTTTAACTATTGAAAACACACACACACACACACTATAAGAACGAAAATGTGAGAGTTTTGTAATGTATTTGACTGTGATGAAAATACAGATGACAAGGAAGATGAATAAGAAGGTAAGAGAGAAAAGAAGGAGATATAGAGGTGAGCTGTTTTGGTCAACTAAAACACGCATACGCACACTAAGAAGGCAAAACTGTAAAGAAATACCAAAAAAGATTCACTACAAGTCAACAAACACCGAAGATGATTTGTTTTTTTTGTTTCAAGAGGAGATGAAATTATATGTAATGGGATTCACAAAATTTACACTCAGCATATGTAATAGGATTTTCAAAATTTACCCTCAACAATATTATCATTACCTACTTTTCTTTTTTTTTCTTTTGTTATTGAATAGGGAAAAATGCAAAACAGTTTCTCCATAATTTTTGAAAAATTATTTCCACCACTCACAATTAAAATTAAATGATACAATTTCATCACAGGCATCAAGAATTTGCACTAAATTGTCCTTTTATCTAATTATATCTAATTATTTAATAAAAAAATATATAGATATTATAAATGGTTAATTAGATGGGAGTACATCGGCAATCTTTCTCTTAAAATCTTAAACAAATCTTAATAGACGGATAAATTTGATACAATTTTTTTTATTGCGAAATGATGAAATCGTATCATTTTAAATTTAAGTCATGAAAAAGTTTTTTTTTTTTGTCTAACAAATGGAAAGAATGATTTTCATAATTTTTTTTTATTTTTATATGTATAACAAAATACTAAAATTTCATTCTGTCACACTATATATTTGTTTGTACAAGACACGGATGAAATTATCAATAGAAATAACAAAATTGATGTGTTAAAAATTCTAAATTGACAAAAGGTGTAATCTTACAAGAGATTAAATCTTATTTTTTTCTTTTATTTTTCTTACGTGAGAATATTTATGTAAGACATTCCATTATTAATCTGTTGCCTTGGATGTAATATTAGTCCTACCAAAAGAGATGACCGGCATTTTTTTTTTTGGGGCAAATCTCGTGAAAAGAGATGCAAGTCAAATCAAATTTTATTAATTTACAAAATCATCGAAAAAAGTATTTAAAAAAAGCCTTGGAATATAAGAGTTAATAGTTGAAAATAGACAAAATAGACAATGAGTAACTCTCTTACAAAGAGATAGTTACAACTTTAGTCACTTAATATATAGGCATTATAAATGAGTTTATTTCTGACATAATTAAGCTACTAAATTGTAGGTGCATCCCAAGTAATCAGCATACGTTTGCTTGTGAGGGTGATTTTAGAGTATGTGCATCACCCAAAAAATTTATCAATATATTGGGAGTGGCGCCCTACCTCAAAATAGAGGTTATAAAAAAAAAAGTTGGATACATTAATTAAGTTTCATGTCTTTCAGTTCAAAATATGCATATACATATATATGTAGTCCACTCAAAAACTATTCTTTAGTGTGAACACTTGGATCATGAATTGGCTTCACCAAAACTTATTCTTACATGAATATATTCCCTTAATTTGCCTTGTCTTCTATTTTCTCTAAGTAATATAAAATTTATCATGGTATTAATTCATTTCATTTTGCATCTATAGTTAATGACTTTCTTTATTTAATTATTTATATAATCAGCAAGAAAAGGATCATATAAGTCCCTTAATTACAAGAGTTAGTGCATGATTGAAAATAAATAACGAGTATTACTTCCTTGCAAAAAGATAATCTATAAATTTGACTTACATGCCATGTAGGAGATCAAAATAAATTCCTACAAAAGAATGGAAGTTATTGGAAAATTTTGAAATACACTTTTTGGTTGGTCTCCATTGCTTTGCTATACTATTTCTGATATGGTAATATATGGTACCATGGCTTCCATTATGCTTCTGTAGTGTAGATACCAATGGAGCATATATATCTTGTATATATATATATATATATATATATATATATATATGGAGCATAGATTCAAAGTCAGCAGTAATTAATGAGTTTCTTGTGTATATAAAAAGCATATAGTTCTTGTGTTTCTTGTGATCATCCATTGAATATTGTCATGATGTTGCAAATGCTCCACTCCCTAAAACAGTGGCCATTAGTAACATATATATATATATATATATGCATGGAGGGCTTTCTGCACTCCAATATGAGATCAATAATTTTTCCTTGTTCTCCCATTTCGTAAGACAATATATAGCATGAGACATCTAAACTGTTCTTGTTGTTTTTGCCTTGTTAATTATAGTATTAATTTAGTTTTACATGAGGGATACTCCAACTAATTAGCTTGGCGGAGCACATGAGAAATATACAAGTAAAATTTACCTTACTATAACATCGTCTCAACTTATTTATAAATTTTTCAAAGATCTCCCTGCAATTAACCTGTGAGTCCATTTTAACATGCACTGGATGAAATTCCTGTCGGATGCATAGTTTTAATTCCCAAAGTTTTCAAAGCATTTATCTTTGCTTGCAATTAATACTCGAACAATAGCCAAAAGAGGAAGAAAATCCCAAAAAAAAAAAAAAAAAAAATTGCCATGCACCATCCCCCCCCCCCCCCCCATCATGATGAATAGTCATCATCAGTTTTCAACTTGGTTTCACCCATCTTACTGTAACACTTATGTAGATTACAACCTTTTGTTAGAATATGTTGTGAAATGCACAGTTGTGAATTGAGTTTACATTTTGTGAGACTTGCCAAGCCAAAATGTTATCAAATCTCTGGATATTTGTTTGCTTTTGTAACAACAATAATATTATTATTTACAGATATATAGTTAAGTTAAGAATTATTGATTTTCCCTCATATTATACTCTATCCAATTAATGTGAAGGCAAAATGCATGTATAAACATTCACATGCATGTAAAGATGATAAATCATTGGTATGTGAATTTTTTTTTCACACAATATTTATATATTGCACTGAAAAAAAATAAAAGATAAAAGAAAATATATCAAGATGGTGTTCAAATATCATAATTATTGGTGATAAATAAAAAATTTATGAATCCCATTATGTGTTTGTGTGAGGTGAAAAGATCGATGAGGATTTGTGTGTGTTGATAAAATGATGAAGAAAAAACTAAAGTGAGTAACTAGGTAGAGAGAATCAAATGAGTCAATTTGCTTTTATATATAATAGAGAGAGAGAAGGGAGAGGAGAGTAAATTCAGTATAAATAAAAAAATGCCACATAAGTATTTGTCTTTTTGGTTGAAACAAAAAATGAAAATAATATTGGGATTGACAAATTACACTTGGGCAAATAATGACCTACTTTTTTAAATTTTTTTAAACAAATGAAAAAATGTACTCCACAAGTTTTTGAAAAACTTTTTTTTATTACTCACATTTGAAATAATACAATAAAATAAACATAAATTAATTACTAAATAAATGCCAAAAATAAATAATTTAAAAATTGGAGTACCGACCAATCAGTTATTTGTTTTATAATTATATAAAATTAGGGAGGAGTAACAACATGCGTAATATAATGAATGAAGCAACAATATCATTGTGAAATATAATCCATTTTTTTGAATAAGAGTACTTTTGTGAGATTAACAATTAAAAAATTCTAAAATTAGTGAAAATAAAGAAGTAGTAAATATATATTTGCATATGATAACTACACAAAATAGAAAATCTAACGTTAAAATGTAGAATCTTAATTGAATGTGCAGATTGAAGATTAGCTAAAAGTAAAAGTATTCCCTAGAAATTAACTTGAATTATATACAGAGAGAGGTTGAGCATGTGAGAAATGAAATTAATATTTAGAATGACAACTTAAAATTTACACTCAGCAAATAATAAACTACTAATGTACATTCAACCTTGAAAATTCATATTATTTGAATAGGAAGAAAAAATAAAAAAGAAAAAACCATTTCTCTCAATTTAATTCCGTTTCAACAACAAAATGTTTAAAAAACCTTCTGCTATACATAATTTAATTCTAAATAGTAAAGATTTGATTTTAGCTTCTAACCTTGAACAAATGCCTAGATTACAGGCGAAAGCAAAACACATGTTTTCCTTAATATAAAATAGTGAATTTGGTGTAATTATTTTATAATTAAATAATAAAAATAATTATATCATTTTAAATCTAATTAGTTAAACTTTTTTTTTTTCTTTTTTTGAAGGGTAAACAATTATCTTCCTAACATCGATCTAAGGCAAATGTCAATTTCCAAACCCTTAAAACATCAGTGCAACTTGGATTTTCCATAGCTTTCTTTGTAAGAATGGATATCCATTCATCATTGATAAAATACTAATTAATCTCAAATGAAAATAACTATCATCACTAGCGCGCGTCCTCACCTTCTATATTGGTTGCATTGGCGACTCAAGAATTCTTACCTTCTTTTTTTTTTTTTTTTTTTATCACTGCCAAGAATTCAGTGTTTTCAGCTCATAATTAACAAAATTCCCATAATATATTATAATACTAATAAAAATGATCACATCTGCAAAACAAACGCATAATACTCAAATACCTAGCTAAAACAGCTTCATTTCACTATGAATTCAGTCTTCTAACTAATAACATTGCCTACACTTTCTAATTCTAAGCCAAAGATCAGCACATTCCTTTCCATTTGTGTCTTGCATTGGCGGACAATGACCTTCTTCCTGAGATCGGGTTTACCCTTCTTGACGGTGGCAAGCAGAAGGGAGCCTATATATGCAGTCTACCCTTGATCTCCTTCACCCATGTCAGCGCAATTCCCGGCCCGTCACAGCCACCGAAGATCCAGCGACATTCTAAACTTGGTAACTCATTACCCGATCACATATGGGGCATCTGTCACTTCTTTCGCTCCACTCAAGTATGCAAGACAGATGAAAATGATGCCTACATTTTGTGACAATCCTAGGATTTTGTTCATCATAATCTTCTAAACATGTAGGACAAACATCTGCTTCTGCTTCTTCATCTGTAGCCAATGATGAATTAGGATTGTGATCAGGGGTTGATTTTAGAAGCCCAGAACTGGCAGAGGCATGAAGGAAGACAGTATCATCAGGTTTGAAACTTGACTCTTTCAAATCAGTTGCACTCCCTGATGTTTCTCCAGCAGAATTAGTACAAGTTGGTTGTGGACGGCGCCCCAAAACCACATCAAATGGAATTGGAGTGGGAGGTGATCGATAAGTGTTAGGTAATGATGTATCAAGATTCAGATCATCATGGAAATCAGTAGCAGCACTATCATAATTAGAAGTAAGAGATTCATGTTCCTCTGTAGCAGATGAGCGATAGTAAAACGCAGGTGTTCCATGAAACTGACCTCTCCGGGAAGAACAACAACCACCCATGAGACCGATAACCTGAATTTTGCACACAAAATTTTAAAATTTTTTTTTAACAATTTCACTTGAATGTGCAAATTGGATGGTCTAACTAAAATATTAACAAAAAGAAATTAAGTAATTAAAAACATCACCTGGAAACTTAACTAACTTGAAGTAAAGAGAGAAAAATTGAGCGAATATGAGAGTTTGTGTGTGATGAAAATACCGATGAAGAGGAAAATGCGAATGAGAAGACAGTAGAGAAGAATAGAGGGGATGATATAAAGATGCGTTATTTCTGATGAGATAAAACAAACACACAAATAAGGAAGAAAGAAAAGATAGAAGACGCAAGAGAGAGTCACTACAAGTCAAGAAACCACCGAAGAGCATTTACTTTTTGTTTCAAAAGGAAATAAAATGATGAGCAATGATGGGATTCACAAACAACTCAGCAAATTCATAATAACCGACTTTTGATTTTTTTTTTTTTTGAATAGGAAAAAATATAAAACATTTCTCTTAAGTTGCCTTGTACGATGAGCATTGTCTTCTATTTTCATCTTCTATTTTTTATATGTATAAAATTTATTATGGAATTCATTTACATTTTGCAATTTTGATTAATGACTTCTTGTTATACCCATATACATTTAACCAATTAATTAAGTACACTGACGAAATTTATGATCAGTAATTTAATTTGCATTTCACAGATAAGATAATAGTAGTATGTAAGACATCTAAAATTGTAGATTAATTACAACTATTAATTTGTTATGAAATGCTCAGTTGAAATCAATATATATTTGTTGCTTTTGTAACAACAATAATATTTACAGATTAAGTTAAGAATTTCATAGTTGAGAGATTAATTTAGTTAGGATTCTAGTTAATTTTTAATGTATGTGAAATGGCCATAAAATAAAATAATAGTATATTTGTTGTTTGTTATCTTTGTTTCTTTTGTTCTCCTCTTTCTGTTAAATGAGCATCCAACCCAAAACCAATTGTCAATGTGTGGAGTGGCCCATATATCTTATATATTAGGTCAAGAGCTCTTACCGAACCGATGTGGGATATTATCCCTTAACATCCCCCCTCAAACATGAGGATTTTCTCCCTACTCATGTTTGAAAAGCTGGCTCTGATACCATGTTAAATGAGCATCCAACCCAAAACCAATTGGCAATGTGTGGAGTGGCCCATATATCTTATATATTAGGTCAAGAGCTCTTACCGAACCGATGTGGGATATTTATCCCTTAACACTTTCATATATGAATACGAGAAATCTAAACTGTTAATGTTGTGTGTGTGTTTTTTTTTTTTGCCTCCTTATAGTGTTGATGAAAAATTAAGAAATAAAAGTAATTGAAATTTACTTTTACATGAGGGATGTTCAAATTTAATTATCAAGGTTCAAATCTCTTCACACTTGAAGAAGAAATGGGCCAAGGTGTGAATATATCTTTGTTTGTTATTTTAAGTACACCTTTATTTGCCTAGTATATATATAGTGCTGTTTGGAAACGAGGTTCATGAACAACCACTGTGTAAACATCTACTACATTGATAAATTCCAAGGGAGATGGTAATGCCGAATTCGTAGATCTCTTGATAAAACATTTACTGAGATGCTTCATCTGTACTGGAGATAATTAGAAAGGCACTACACGAGGCGTTGACAATTCTTTTCTTATCTTTCACGTATTACTTTAATTATAAATCATGTAATGGAGTAGTACTCCAAAGTTACTGCATTTAGTAATGTAATTGTGCGTGGGTACATCTAGCACCGTATTTTGCCTAATATATATACCGCTGTTTTATTAATAAAAAAAAAAGTACACCTTTATTTGCAAGCAATTCAATCAGCTGTTGATTAGTCTCACTTGGCCATCCTCTTCATTACTTACCAAATTTTTAAAGGATATAAATGAAGTTCATAGCAAAGTTTGATATAATCATATAACGTAGTTTTACTTGGCCATTTTGCTCATCAATTATTTAGTGAGAATAAGAATGAAATATGGAGATTAATTAATGTACTTTGTATTGATATCTGACCAAGATGTGAATGTAAAATGCATCTATAAACACGCACATTCACATCCATATATGTAAAGATGATAATAATTCATTGCTATATATGTCAAAAAATTATTTCACTAATAAGTAATTTATTTACTATAGCATTAATTCCTCCATGTTGAATAGTTTCCAATGCATGTATAATTAATATATTTTTTTTTTGGTTTAACTAGTCTAGATTCGAGGACTATCGAATTTTATGAACAATTCATTTCTAAACTGCGTTTGCTTTTTTAACTTAAATATTTATAAAATTTGGGGTTAGAATCCCGAGTTTGGGTTTTTTGCCAATAATAAAAAAATTACTTGCCATAGGATGCATGTAAATATTATTTCTTTAATTTTATAATGTAGAAATATTTACTTTTTACATAGAGTTTTTTTCAGTTGGCAAATCCCGACTAATTAATTTAAAGCAAATGCAAAAGTCACACGCAATCCAAATATATAAATTGTTTTTTCAAACCTACCAACACAAAAGTACAATATATATATATATCACCAAAATATACATATCACTTCTGTTTGCATTGAGCTTCAGTTAACCCAAATGCAACAATAGTGGCTTCCTCAATTTGAACAACAGCGATTTTCTGCTTAAACTTTAAAGGCCACCCTCAAATTCGTCCTGTTAGAACTGTTCATCTCTCCCCCATTCCTCAAAAAAAACTTCAGTAAACCTCAGCTTAATTTACTTGCAGTATTAATTTCTGGTTCTCAACAAAGTCTCCACCTTTGCTTCCCCCTTTCAAAATAATCCACAACCCTTTAGTGTTTTCTCTGCTAAGGTCTACAAAATGAAGACCCCCACAAGGCTTCTGCAAAGCGGTTTAAGATTATGAGGAAGAAAGTAGCAAAGCAAAGTAGCATTTGCTAGGAAACAAGAATACAAATTAAGAGAAAATTGAGACTGAACTAGATCGAGGAGTTGTTTTCAGCATGCGCATGCACTGCTTTAGTATCTGTAATATTGCATTGTTGTTTGTTATCTTTGCACTGGGGCTCATATATAGCTTTTGATGTAAAGGAAGAAAACATTGATCACCAATATTGTTACTAATTTCTTCCTAAATTATCTTGAAATTGTTTTAACCACACTTAAACTTAATTAAGATTCATGTTCCATATGATACAAACCTCTTTTGCCTCTGACTCTTGCTGCTGCGTATTGTACAAAATAATTTGATTTTGCATGCTTATAAAATATTTTTACTTTTTAAGCAAAAAAAAAAAAAAAAAAGCCCTTATATATTGCACTGAAAAAACAAAAGATAAAAGAAAAGATATTAAAATGGTGTTCAAATGTCATAATAAAAAATTCATGTCATTTCATAAAAGATGCACAAGAAATGAATCGAACCAACAAAAGTTTCAATGGAAATCAAACTAATAATTAAGTCTTGGACATTAATTGTATGCAAATCCCATGTGATCAACTCAATTGTGATGTTCAAGAGTTTCCTCCATAAATCCTAATCTTCTTTTCAATTTTAACCTGACAGCAGGGGCAATGTTTTCCTACATATGTACTGCAACCATAGCAGACAACTAGATGGGCACAAGGCATTAAAAGAACACAAACTTCCCTTTGCAAGCAAAATACGCAACGTCTGTGCTCTGGAATCGTTTCAACTTGTTCATCATGAGCAGTACTGCTGTCTTGTGAGCTCTCACCCTCCCCTAAAACTTGTACATGGCTACAAGAAGAAGAAGAAGAATCATCATTTTTATTTGATAAAAGGTGAGGCATCATGAGATCAGAGAGTTCAACCATAAGCCTCATCTTGTGATCCATTGCAAGTTTTTGCTCCATTTCCAATGATTGCTTCAAAGATGTCAACCTTTTGTTTGCATTTTCTTTTGCAATCTTTGTTAATCTCCTTTCTTCTAGAAGGATGTTGTTTGCCTTTTCTCTTTCTTCCTGCTCGTGCTTGAGTTTCAACTACAAGCATATGGAAAATAGGCAAAACTTTAATACTTATATTGTATGAATTTCAAATAAACCTAAATCACAATAAGGAAACATCAGCAAAGAATTAATCACGTACCTTGGTTTCTTTTTGTGCTTCATCAACGAGATGCAATTGCTGATCAAGGCCGACCATCTTTTCTTTTTCTTCATAGATATGACCTTGGAATATGCAAATTTGTTTTTCAGAGTTCTCTATCCTTTTAAGCTCTTCTTTCTCCTTTTTGATTGCTCCTTTCAGATTTCTCTTTATTTCTTCTTCAGTTATTTTAAGAGCACTAACATCAGCACGAATCTCTGAATTTTCAACCTCAAGATTTTTCATTTTCTCCTCTAGATAAGCAAGTTGGTCACTTTCTTTGCTTCTATCTAATTCCTTCTTCAACATCTCTGCAACCCGAGTAGTTACAAATTCATTTTTTTCCTTTTTGAATCCTTCACTTCTTAATTTCTCCCGCCTCAGCATATCCAACTCAAGAATATCTTGTTTCTCCATTTCAAATGATTCTCTTTCTTTTCTCTCAGCCCATTCTTTGCACTCCATGATTTGCTTCTCAAGACTAAGGACTAAATTTTCTAATTTCAAAATCATCTCATCCTTTTCATCAGCAGAACTATTCCTTAGAAAATCTTCAAAACTTTTTTCTTCATCTAGGCCTTTTGGAAGAGATTCAAAAGGATTCAAACTAAGTTGATCAAACTCTAAATCTTTGGATGATTGATTGATTTGTACACAAGTGATCTTAGGATGATGAAGTGCTTCTTGTGGGTTGACAAGAATAGTGCTACTGCTACTAGCATCATTCTTTTTTCCACGACTTGCCACCACTGGGCTACAAGTTAGACTAATCCCTTCAAAAACTTGAATATTTTCCTTCAACAGTGCATCAAAGTCGGTTTCATCATTAAAAACTCTTTCAATATCAAGTAATTTACATGACAAAATATGCAGCATTGCATCACACTTAGAGTTAGCAGGATACACTTGTACTGCAAAATTAACCAATTTTTCCACCCAAAACATAATCAAATCAACCATACTATTGAAAATGGGAAATTTTTCAAAAACATACTCGCCATCAACTACAGGACAACTATCAATGTAAGTAACAGAATTTTTTAAAATGTTACCTACAACATTTCCATCACCAATTATATAACCACCGCCTAACATTGCTTTTTGAATTGTTTTGGACTCGTAGTTCAGAGCTAGTAGCATACCACAGACCTCTTTGTATGCTCTTTCAAGCTTCTTGTATATCAATCTCTCTATTTCCTTCTCATCATCTACATTATTTCCAGATATACGATCAATTTTCTCACCTTCTTTCGGTCCCAAATCGACTTTGGGGTTGGATTTGTGAGGATTTGATTTTTCTCTTTTCTTTTGTTGTTGCTTCTTGCTCTTACCTTTCCTATTGCCAGCCATTTATTGAGACTAAACTGCAAAAAAAAAAAAAAAAAAAAAAATTCAACAAATTCAATACTTTCACCAATGTCTGTAATGCAAATGGAATGCAGAATCTTAATCTGAACATAAATTTAGTAAGAGTTTTTTTAATTTGTTCTACATTTCAATATTTGAACATATTAGTGATTGTTTATATTGTGTGCTGCCATTAATTATCTACTTACATCTTAATTATTTATAATTTTAAGATTTTTTTGGCTAAACAAATAAAATATTACATTAAAATATAAAAAATTTTAACATTAAAAGTATAAAAGTGGATAACTACTAACATTGATATTGATATTACTATGGAAAAAAATATAAAAATATTAACATGTGATACATAAAAAAAGAAAAAAAATATAAAAATATTAACTTGTGAAAAAAAAATAGTACAATAAAGTAATTAAGGTGGCACAAAAATTTCTATGGCCCTATGAAAATGTAAGAATTTCATCTTAAGAGGTCGAGAAGGCAGAAACTTTCCCAAAATTTATGACATTTTTTCTTCCTCTTTTTGAGTACAAAAAATCAGAACTATTATATTTAATAAATATTCAAAATGAAGTAATGGACCATGAAAATTCATCTTTATAAGTTTTATCACTAAACTCACAAAATTTAACAAAAAAATTACTTATTAAAAGTTAAATTAATATTTAAATCGGAGACAACACATAAATTCACAAAATATATGCCAAACAATAATTTAAAAATTGCACAAATTAATGAATGATTTGCTAATAATTATATAAATTCAGTGCAATCTAATAAATTGGAAAAAAACACAATTTGGGAAACTAGATCATCGTAGACTAAAATGTATACTCAAATTCATTTGTTGAATAATAGTATTTTTACGAGATTAACACTTCAAAAAAAAAAAAAAAACTTTATAGATAGTATGCATGCAATAATTAAAATGAGTTTTGCATACAACATAAAAAATATAACACTAAAATGTGGAATCTTGAATTTTAAAGATGGAATGATGGGTTAAAATAACAAAAGAAAGTAGAAACATCACCTAATTAAAATTTGAATTAAAAAGAGAAATTAATTGAGCGACGTCAATAGTACTATTTGAGAATGTGTGTTTCAGTATTTGGTGAAAAGATCGATGAAAAGGATTTGTGTGTGATAATAGAAACGATGAAGAGGATTGAAAGTAAGTGAATAGGGAGAGAGAGACTCAAAATACTTGTAGAGAGAGAGAGTGTGTTAAAGAGCTACGACTTTTTAAACACACATATTATGACACAAGAGCAAATGTGTGTCTTATATATTGGGGGTAATTAATGAGAGAGATTCAATATAAATTATCTTTTTGGCTAAAAAAGGAATGAAAGAAATTTCACACTTGGCAAAAAATTAATAACCTACTTTTTCTTTTCTTTTTAAAAAAAATTTTAAGAAAAAAATTAAAAAAAACGCACTCCACAATTTTTTTAAAAAACGTTTTCATTACTCACATTTAAAATGACACCCTGAATTGGTTGTTTTATCTAACATTGTCCATTCTTTAATAAAAAATATACTTGTGTTATAGTCAAATGATGGAATAAACGTGTAGTTTTTTCATTAAAAAGTTAGAGGGAATTAGATAGAAAAATAAATTTGATGCAATTTTTTAAATTGAAATTGAAATAACATCATTTTAAATGTAAGTGATGAAAAAAATATTTTCAATAAATGTGAAAATTATTTTTGTAATTTTATTTGGAAGAAAATTTTAATATACGTGTAACCTTTGGTGAATTTTATATTGTTGAATAATAATTGACTAAAATTCAATCTATCACACTATGAATTAATATAATATACAAGACACGGATGAAATTTTCGGTAGAAATAACAAAATTTATGTGTTAACAATTCTAAATTAACAAAAGGTATCATTTCACAAGAGATTAAATTCTATTTTCTTTCTTTCTTTTTCTTTTATTAATTTTAAGGTTCATGTCGATCTATAGCGTTAATATCAAAATATGCATGTAACAAAAGTCAATCTTTGTGTGAACGCTTGGATCATGAATTGAGTTCAGAATGAATTATCCTTAATTCAATGCATTCCCTTTACCTTTGTCTTAGTTGTCTTCTATTTTCATTTTGCATTCATTAATTTATTATGACATTAATTTCATTTTGAATTCATTAATTTATTATAACATTCATTCATTAAAAGTGCAGTGTTATATATTTTTTGTTAGGTTATAACTCTTGTGATTATATTCATTTTTGACAATTCATATTTAGATTGCATGTATTTTGATAATATTTTTAAATTTATAAAATTTGAATCATCTCCATCCTGAAATTTGCCTGTTGAAAAAAAAATTGTTCATAACAAATTATTGATTGTAATATACATTTTAAATGTTTTACATACTATTATCTTATGAAACAGGGAAATGCAAAATTATTTATCATATATTTCGTCATCTGATTTGGTTGAATAGAGTGTATAAAACAAGAATTAGAGTCTGTTAACTCCATTTGAACTAGTCATGACCAAACCCACGGTTCCGGTTCCGGAACCGCCGGTTCCGAACTGCCGGTTCCGGAACCGTGGGACCCCCCAAACCGGAACCGTAACCGAACCGCCCATAGGCGGTTCGGTTACGGTTCTTATTTTCTATATTTGGAGGTTCCGGTTCCGGTTCCGAACCGTAAATTAAAAAAAAAAAAAAAAACCTGCCACGTCAGCATTTCGCTGACTCACGTGGCGCGTGCATAGCAAAAAAAAAAAAAGTACAGGCGCGTGTTTACACGCGTCTGTAACAAAAAAAAATTACGGTCAGCAAAAAATTTTGCTGAGGAACGGTCAATCATTCCTCTTTTTTTTTTTTTTTTTTTTTACAATTTCTAAAACCTATAAATACCCCTTAATTTTTTATTTTTCCCACACAATTTCTAATTCTCTTCATCTCAATATTCTAATTCTCTTCATCTCAATATTCTCAAGCATTAAAATTCTATAAAATTCAATTCTATTTATTGTTTCTATTATAATTATTAGTTAAATTATTTATTATTGTTTTTAATATATTATTATTTCAATTTCCCATTCTTTTTTAATCCTTTTGAATTTTTTTTATACAATGGATAGTTTTGGTTCTTCATCCCAATCAATTAATATTGGTGATGCATCACAATCAAGTCGTCGTCCACCAATGAATCCAAAATCCGAAATGTTTGTGAAATATTTCACAAAATTTTTTGATACCGATGGAGTTCTTATTAGAGCACAATGCAATTTTTGCGAGAAATCATACGCCTTCAAAATTGGGAGTGGATATGGTACACAAAACAAGCATTTGGAGAAAACGCATCTTCAAGAAATCGGCCTTCAAAAGTCACAAACGCAATTAACCGGTTTTGCTCAACAAGGTTCTTCTTCTTCTTCTTCTAGTAATTTAAATTTATTTAAATTTATTTAAATTTAATGATTCAAAATGGAGAGATGGTGTAGCTAAATTTGTTTGTACACAACATTTACCATTTTCATTTGGTGAAAAACCACATTTTGTGAGATTAGTACAAGAAAATGCAAATCCACAAGTTAAACGTATTCCTAGAACAACTTTAACACGTGATATTAGAAAACTACATAAAAAAGAAAAAATTATCTTATCGGAATATTTTTCTAAATTAGATTCTCGTGTTTCAATATGTTCCGATATTTGGAGTGATCATTGGCAAATGAATAGTTATATGGGAATAACTTGTCATTGGATAGATTCAAATTGGTTTTTACAAAAAAGAGTACTTGCATTTAGAGTTTTTAATGATTCTCATACGGCCATAAATATATCTAGATTAATTAGTCTTATTTTAGAAGAATATAATTTGAATGATAAAATTTTTTTCAATTGGTTTTGATAATGCATCGGCTAATAATGCATATATTGTAGAATTAAAAAATACGTGTGCACCAATTTTAGGTGGGAAATTTTTTCATATTAGATGTGTATGCCATATTTTAAATTTATCCATTCAAAATGGTTTAAGTGCATTAGAATTTCATATTAAACCAATTAAAGATGCAATTAAATATTTGACTGGACATCCAAGTTTAATGAAAACATGGGCAAAATATTGTAAACAACATGGACAAAAACCTAAAAGATTTAAAAAGGATGTTCCAAATCGTTGGAATTCAACTTATGATTTACTTTGTGATTCTTCTAAATATAGTTCATTATTATGTAATTTTTTCATTGATTACTCTTGTCTTGGAATTGTATTATTTCCTAATCATTGGACTTCTTGTGCAAAATTGTTAGATGTTTTAAAAGTATTTAAGGATGCTACTTGTTTGTTTTTACGTGTGTATTTTCCAACTTCTCATTTATTTTTATATCAAGCATGTAATATAATTGGTATGTTAAAAGGGAACATAAATGATGAAACTTTGACGCAAAGTATTTCTCACATGTTAGAAAAATGGCTTAGTTATTATAAAGAAATTCCAATTTTATATTTAGTTGCTCTTGTTCTTGATCCTCGTTTTAAATTTCAAGGTTTAGACCAATATTTGAAGTTTTATTATAATTCGTTACAAGAATGTTTTCCATTTGATTCGGACATTATGCAATTACAATTAAATGTAAATAAATACATAAATGAGACTAGAGATATGTTAAATGCATTATATGAAGAATATTCTCTTAATTTTCAACCTCAAGTTCCTACTAGTAGTACCATTAGCACTCACACTAGTCACCATAATATTTCAACTTCAAATATTGGATCTTCTTCTTCGTCTTCCTTTATCCTTGCTGGTTTAGAAATGTTTCAATCGTTAAAAAAACACAAGGGTACTACTAGTACGGAACTTGAGGTATATTTAACCACTTCTTTTGATTTTAGTGAAAAAGTATGAATGTGATAGTGTTGAGAACTTCCAAATATTGGAATGGTGGAAGTCCAAGTCAACGATGTGCCCTATTATCGCTTCGATAGCCAAAGAGATTTTGGCGGCCCCGACATCAACCGTAGCCGTGGAACAAGCTTTTAGTCAAGGTGGCAACATTTTGAACGAGACCCGATCGCGTTTGAGCCCCATCTCCTTGGAGATTCAAGCTTTAGTAGATGATTGGACTAAAGCCGCATATAGAGAACAAGAACAAGACATAGAAGAAAATTTTAATTTAGATTTAGACGCTACCACCGATGGTAGCTCTACTTGTACAACTAGAACTAATTCACCTGTCACCGATGCCGATAGAGCCAATAATGACGACAACGACGCCGACGACTATTAGTTTATTAAAATGAAGAAAAATATCATATTGTACATTTTTACATTATTGAAAATTTGAAATAATTTATTATGTTTTTTCAAATATTATAATTTCCATATCTATATATTCATTTATATAAATTAATGTCATAGTTTTATTTATATACACTATAGTTGTCTTAATTTGTAAATTTTTCTATCCAATGAATAAAATTTAGTAGTTTCTTCATTTATTAATTTCTAACTTGTAAATTTATGAATTAAAATCTTAACTTGTAAATTTTCTATCCAATGAATAAAATTTAGTAGTTTTCTTCATTTATTAATTTCTAACTTGTAAATTTATGAGTTAAAATTTTAACTTGTAAATTTTTCTATCAAATGAATAAAATTTAGTAGTTTCTTCATTTATTAATTTATAACTTGTAAATTTATGATTTAAAAACCTTAACTTGTAAATTTTTCTATCAGATGAATAAAATTTAGTAGTTTCTTCATTTATTAATTTATAACTTGTAAATTTATGATTTAAAAACCTTTCTTCATTTATTAATTTAAGACTTGTAATTTTTTTTTAAAATACTCTTATTATTTCTATATCTTTCTTTCTCACTTAATCTAATATTTATAATTCTATTATTCTAAAAAATTCATATATTAGTTTAATTTTAACTACTATTCTAATTATGTTATTATATTATACTAGTTGAATTGTAATTAATAATTCAAATATTCAAATATTCTTATTATTTTTATATCCTTGAAGCTTGAATGATTGAATCTCATTTATCTAATTATTCCTAGTTCTATTATCTAAAAACTATATATTAATTAAGTTCAATTGTAACTATTATTATTCTAATTATATTATTATGTTGTATTATTTGAGTTTCAATTAATAGTTTAATCATTATTTCAATAGAAATCAAATTTAAAAGTGGGATTACAATCGAAATTCGAAATTAAAAACCGGAACCGGAACCGCCCGGAACCGGCGGTTCCGGAACCGGAACCAGAACCGCCCCCTCGGCGGTTCGGTTCGTGTTCCCCCTAGGGGGGACCGTGAACCGGCGATTCCGGAACCGTGAACCGGCGATTCCGGAACCGTGAACCGGCGATTCCGGAACCGTGAACCGGCGATTCCGGAACCGGAACCGCCGGTTCCGGAACCGTGGTCAAGGCTAATTTGAACCCCTCCCCGTTAGGCCATTGGCATGTAAATGGGAAGTAGTTCAAAAGGAGATTTTATGTAAGGGTGGTATTAGGGTAAGTACACCACCAAAAACAGCATCTAATATATTAGGGAGTGGCGACCCACCTCATAAAAGAGGTTCAGCCAATAAAAAAAAAAGTCATTAATCACAGTTACAAAATATAATGATGCAATAATAAATTTTAAATGAATTGAAGAAAATAGAAGACAACTACTCATACACAAAGGCCTATTATGGGAATGCATTTAAACCAGTTTATTATTCACATAAAGATTGATTTTTGTGTGGACATGCATATTTAATCAATATGTTCAACTGAACTTTGCAAATTTAAAAATGTCAGAAAAAACTCATCAATTAAAATTCCCTATTAAGTAACTATATCAATATTAGTAATCTCTCCTTGTAGCCGCTAAATTACATCCATCATAGCATATTAATAACGAAATATCTTGCATAAATATTTTCGCACAAGAAAATAAAAGAAAAAGAAAAGAAAGAAAATAGAATTTAAGCTCTTGTAACATTAATTATAGAAATCTTTTGTTAATTTTGGAATTTTTAGCACATCAAATTTGTTGTTTCTATGGATAATATCATCCATATATTTTGTATAAAGAAACATAATGTATATCATAATGAAAATTAATTAGTAAAGTGTTTATTCAAAATAGAAAATTACAAAAATCAGTCTTCACAATTTTTTGAAAGAACTATTTCAGCACTCATATTTAAAATGATATATTTAATTTTGTTAATCACATTTAAAAAAATTACAACAAATTTACTCATTTATCTAATTTTATCTAACTTTTTGACGAAAACATGCATAAGCATGCATGTACAGATCGTTTGACAATTATGCGTGTATATGCGTATTTTTAATGCGAATAAATAAATTATTTCGTTTCAAATGTAAGTGATATAGAAATTATTTAGAAGATTATGAAAAACATTTTCTTTGTATTTTTCCCTATTCCAAAAATATTTATTCCCAAAGGTTACACATACATTAATTGCAAAAACTCTTATTAGACGGTCTCATATATGAGACGTGATACGCGAATTATACTTTATACGCTAATACGCTAATTTTTATACTTTACACGTTAAAGTGAAATTCATGCACAAGTCTCATGTATGAGACGGTTTTACAGGAGAATGACCTTAGATTAATATTTTGTTTTGCAAAAGAAAGAAAAAGTAGTTTATCATTTGCTGAGGATATATTTTTTCAATCTCAATATTATTTTCATTTCCCTTTTTAACCAAAAAGAGAAATCTTGTTCGATATTTTCTTGACGTATATTGAATTCTTCAAATATTAATTTTATTTCCTTTTTCCTCCTCATTTTCATCACACGCATATATAAGGACAAACACTCATATTGCTGAATCTCTCTCTATAATTCAAGTTTCTAGGTGATGCTTTTACTTTATTTTGTTGTTTTAGTTGATAATCAATATGCATATTCAATTAATATTTTACATTTAGTGTTAGATTTTCCATTTTGTGAAGGCATCGTATGCAATTATATATAAACTAGTTCTTGATTTTCACTATTTTTAGAGCTTTTTTAAGAGTTAATCTTACAAAAATACTCTTATATATTCAAAAAATGGATTTGTGCTTATACATTTTACCCCACAATGATATTGTTTGCGCATTTATAATCTTACAAAAATACTCTTATATATTCAAAAAATGGATTTGTGCTTAATTCATTATACATTCACTTCTTTTAATTTTTAATCAAAAAAACAAATAGTTGTGGTCTATTCTTGATTTCTACTAATTTCCGATTCAAACTGCTTTATCTTTATGTTTTGAGATTTGGTTTAAATACAGGTTCATAATTTTCTTCCTTTTGTTTTTTTTAAAAGGATGACTTCTCCATTGTTTAAATTGAAAACAATGGTGGCCACCACTATCTGTGGAGCTTGCGGCACTTTTATGTATGGTAGGGGAGAAGTCTCAGAGTATTATAAACGAAAGAGACATTTTGAGAAAATAAAAATGCTGATAAGGAGATTTCTACCAGTTTAGTTGACATATCAAACAAGAAGTCCGCCGGTACGGATGATGAAATAGCTGCTGTGAAGAAGAGAGTAAACGAGGCGACGAAGTAATTGGAGGCTATCATCTACGATTATAGGCTTAAATAAATTTTTTTATTAATTTCTTCTCGTTGTTCCTTCCTTAGCCTGGGATTTTTATTTTGATAGGTTCGTGATGAGTCTAGAAAATCTCACGTCATCTGAGCAGGTCTTCTGGTCGTCCGGACGTGTCGAATACCAGCAAGAAGTCTTCGGGATTGACCTAGGGAATAAACTTCGAAGCTTAAGTCAGTTATGAGCCTTAAGCGTTATCGATATGTAATTAAGAGCAAAAATATCGAATCCCCCTCCCAAGGCTTTAAGTAGTATATTTTGGTTTGTTTATAAACAATGTCAAGGACAGATTAAAGACAATTGTACTCCCCCCTTTCTCTCCCAGCAGCCCCCCCCCTAACCCATTCAAACCCTAAGTGCTGCCTCCCCTACCAAACCACCCCTAAAATCCAAATCTTATAGCTAATCCACCTTTTGTCTCTTTTATTTGGAGGTTTGTCTCCTCTAGTAGGAATTTATTCTCTCTTTTGAGAGTATTTTGCTCCTTTTTTGGAGTTTTTAGTCTCCTTATATAGGAGTTTTTCTCCTCTCTATTTTGAGAGAAATTGTCTCCATTGTTGGAGGTATTTTTTTTTAACAAATTCGATCTGTTTCTTTCTCGTTCATGTGTGCCCATATCCAAAAAATGACTCTTCATCTCCTAGTGGGATGGGGTTGAAGAAGAAGAAAAAAAGAGGAAAGAGGAAAGAGATGAGATGGAGTGTTTTCTTCTCCATCTTTAGCAGATCTGTGCGAATACAACTCTAGCTCCTGTTGGTTACACAAGGAAAATCTTGGGCTAGTGATACGGTGCAAATTTCCTATGATGGAATGTTAATTTTGGTTCATCTATTGTGATATAAGATTCTACTTCAGTTTTAGCTTTTGAAGAATCTTCCCAGTTTTTAGTTGAATTGAAATATTAATATGATAGATATGAGAACTTGTCATTAGCTGTCCAAAAACCTTGTGGTTTGTGGCTGGTTTGTCTTTAACCCAGTTGTCAAATGATTTGTAATGTATTGTATTGCTAGAGTTATTTCAGCACTAGTCAATTTGTTTGTAATGCACATAGTTACAAGTTCGGAAAATTTATTTTCCTATCTTGTTTGTCGACTATTTGTGCAATCTGATGTACAACTATTTAGCTGAATTGTAACGTCATTTCTTATGGAATAAAAATACCGATTTTGACAAAAAAAAAAAAAAAAAAAAAAAAAACCAATGCCAAGCCTCGTCTTTCATGAAAAATAGTTTTTACCAAAGTCTTATAATATAAGGATATTTTATGTTCACTTTGAGCCGCAGATGCCCAACCCCCTGGTCACTGCTTTGCATAGTGACCTTGCTAGAGGCCTTTCATGAAGGTTCAAATTAAGGTGATGAATTGAGAAGCATGCCTATTTTTGTGTATTGGCAGAGAACTGTAATGAGGACTGTTGATGAATGGGGATGGTTACGTTTGTGCAATTAAGATCGATTCATCAGAAGGGAAGGAGAGAAAGGTTTTGGTTTGCTCCTGCGTTTGTTATAAAGGAGTATGCATGGTGTGGAAACAGAAGGGATTCACATTGTTGAAATCTCACTAAGATAAATTAGATTGGATGGAAGTTTTTGTATATGAAACAGAAAACTGTTTGAGAAAAGCTTTATTTCATTTAGAAAATTTTTTGTATTGAATGAGGAGAGTTAATTTTTTTTCAGTTACTTCATTTATATGTATTCTCACATTGATGATACTGATCGATTATGTTGTGCCTCTTCTGAGGCTGACAACTTTTGTTATCTCCAAAAATTATTTTATTAACATAATTAGGATTCTGTGAACACTTCGAAGTATGTTATTCATCCTTGATTGCCTCTCTGTCTGCATACTTCATGCCTGTCATCATGCATTACTGTGAATAGTTTCTTTTGCTTAGGTACAAACAAATTTTGCCTTCGTACGTGTTAAAAGATTGAATTTGAGGTTAACACACCTTGTATTGGTGATGAAATATATTTTGGTTGTGTCCCTGTGATCATTGCCAACAATTATGATCTTCCATTTGCTGACATATTGAATTTGTTACATGTGTTTATATGTGTGAAAATAAAATGAAAATGCAAATGATAATACAATAGAAAGAGGCAGTAGAGGATGATATATAAAAATGTATTTTGTTTCTAATTAACTAATTAAAAAACACGCAGACACTAGAAAAAAAGAAAATATGTTATCCGTTTGATTAATGTGATGAAAATACCGATGAAGAGGAAGAGGGGAAAGAAGGCAAGAGAGAAAAGAATAGGATATAGAGGTGGACTGTTTTTGATCAACTAAAACATGCACATGCATACTTTGAAGTAATTAATTGAAAAAACTACCGAACCAAAGGCAACAATCCTAATATTCTCATTCTCAATCTTCATGGCTATTCTTTCCTTCTTAAACTTTGGAGAGTAAATGAAGAAGATGAAAATCTATTTCTACAAAGTCCTCTCATTTTGAGTAAATTTTAAGTAATTAATTGATAGCCATAATAAGATGATGTTCAATTACAAGTCAGAGACATTATTGATTTAAGAGAAAATTATAACACAAATAGATATTCTATACTACATTTTGTGGTTTAAGGTTAGTAGTAAATGTGCATGAATAATTATATTTGGATTTTATTTTTATGGGTATTTCACAAAGAGACTAGATCATCTATCCAATATTATTTTGTTTTATTTTGTCTAATTTTCAAAACGACGTAATTTCACTAAAACTAGAAACTAAAAGTATAAATATCACTAAAATTACTTTACAATGAATAGATTCTAATCAAAATATAAATGAACCCTATGACTTTCTCCTTCCATATAATGGTAGTTGTTATTGTTATATCCATGGGGAATGAAGCAGAACAAATAACCAAGGTGTTTCTTTTCTGTTAACCTTTGGGAGAGCTCGATCTTGTTTAAGCCACACAAAATTGGTACTCCCTTTTCGTGTATATATGTGCCTAATCAATTGGCTTGCTCCTGGCATGATCATATATATATATCCTCTCTTTGCACAAGCTTAACTTATCATCGTACTAATGCCAGTCTCTTCAACAAAGACTCGAGCTGCTGCGTGAATTGCCTTGTTTTAATTACCCATCATTTTTGCCTTCAAAGACCAATCAAAAGTCTTATTATATATATAGCAAGTATAGTGATCTCCTGGACCTTTGTATATAGAATTCTTCTGTGTCTACTAAAAGGCCATGCATCTATGTCCAGTTAAATTCTCCATTTTCTTGGGCCAAATTAACTTCTACAGATCTTAAAGCACACAGTAATGTGTGTGTTTTCTTCTTCAAACTTCAGTTTTGGATATTATAAGTAAAGTAATTATTAGTGAAATAATTTTAATTTTTCACATACCATGCATGGGAGTGTTTATATATATACATGCATTTTGCCTTCACATTCTTGGTCAGATATCAATACAATGCAAGGTACATTAATTCATCTCCAGATTTCATTCTTATTCTGACTAAATAATTGATAAAGAGGATGGATATATTTATATATATATATATATATATATATATATGTAAAGTTCTCTCATTTAGAGTAAATTTTAAAGTAAGGTAAATTTTAAAGCAAGTTATAGTTATCAATTTAGTCAAGTAAATTAATTGTTGATGAAAAAACTTTTTAAAATTTTTTTGGACAACTGTTTTACAATTTTCCCTATTGAAAAACGGAAAAAAAAAGTAAAATAGGTAATTATATTGCTGACTGTAAATTGCGTGAATCCCAATACACACCATTTCATTTCCTTTTGAAACGAAAAGCAAATCAGTTTCGGTGTTTCTTGACTTGTAGTGAAACTCTCGCTTACTTACGACACTTTTTCTTCTTCCTTTGTGTGTGTTTTAGCTGATAAAACCAAAGTATCTCTATATCCCCTCTCCCTTTCTCTCCTACCTAATTCATTTTTCTCTTCATCAATATTTTCAGCACAGTTAAACTCATAACAAAACTCTCACATTTTCTTTCTTTGTGTGTATATCTGTTTCGATTAGTTTATCAAAAACAAAGCACATCTATCTCATTCCTCTCGATCTGCCATTTCTTGAAATCTCTCTTTTGCTTTTTCATTCCTTTTCTCTTCGTGTTATTTTCATCACACACAAATACACACACAACAAAACTCACATTTGCTCACTCTCTCTTTTCTCACTCTTTAATTCAAGTTCAGTTTATATATAGGTGATGTTTTTACTTAATTGTTTTTGTTATTTTAATGAGTTAATTATTCAATCTGCACATAATTAAATTGAAATTCTATGTACGTTTCAATGTTAGATTATTTTTTTTAAAAAAAAATTGTGCAAAATTAAGGTCATCGTCGCATGCAATTATATATACTAATTCTTGATTTTCACTTTTTATATATAGAGTTTTTTATGCGGTAATTTCACAAAAAATACTCTAAATTATTAAAAAAAAAGGATTTCAATACATATGCATTTTACTTCACAATGATATATCTAGTTTGCCAAATTGTTGCTTGATTTAAGTATTAAATTGCACATTAATTTGTAACTTCTTTCTCAATTTATATAATTATTAGCAAATGATTGATTAATTGATGAAGGTTTTAAATTATTCATTAATTTGACATTTATTTTCTAATTATATATTTTGTCTCTGAAGTAAATTTTAATTTGACTACTAATAAGTAATTTGATAGTTACGTTTTGTTGAGTTTAGTTAGTGATAAGAGACTTATGAAGATGCATGAATTTGCGAAGCCGCCATTACTTCATTGTGAATATTTATAAAAAAAATTATATATTTATTTATAAAAATAGATCAATTGAGAAAAGAAATTCATAAATTTGGGAAAGTTCCTGCACTTTTTAGTGTTAATTATCTTTATTATTACTTTTTTTTATGCATACCCATGTGCATTATATATTGGTGAAACTAATGAATTTGTTACTTTCTTTGTTATGCAGTTCAGTATCAATAAATGGCTGGCAATAAGAAGGGTAAGAGCAAAAAGCAGCAACAACAACAAAAGAAAAGAGAAAAATCTAATAATCCTCAGAAATCCAACCTCAAAGTTGATGTGGGGGAAACATCATGTGATAGATATGATCATGTATCTACGAAAAAAGTTGAAGATGAGAATCAAATAGAGGCATTAATATATGAAAAAATTGAAGAAGCATATAAAGAGGTCTGTGGTATACTTCTTGATTTAAAGTATAGCTCCCATACAATTCATAGAGCAATGTTGGCTGGTGGTTTTATTTTTGGCGATGGAAATTTTGTGAGTAACATTTTGAAAAATTGTGTTTCTTACATTGATAGCTGCCCAATAGTTGATGGGAAACATGTTTTTGATAAAGTTCCCATTTTCGACAATTTGATTGATTTGATAAGATTCTGGATTCATGTACTGGTTAACTTCGCAGCACAAATGTATCCAAATGATTCTAAGTGTGATGCAATGCGACATATTTTGTCGTGCAAATCAATTGATATCGAGAGAGTTTCTGGGGATTATAATCTGCCCAAGGTTGAAAGTTCTAGTTTCAATGATGGAACTGATTTTGATGTGTTGCTCAAGGAAAATATTCACAATTTTTGAAGAAATTAGGCTAACTTTCAACCCTGCAGTATTGGAAAGTGATGAGGAAAAGGATGATGCAAGCAGCAGTAACACTACTCTTGTCAGCCCACAAGAAGTACTTCATCCTATGGCTTCTTTGGAAAGCAATCAACCAGGGGAAGATTTGGATCAGTTTGATCAGATCCATTTGAACCCTTTTGAATCTCTGCCTCAAAACTTAAATGAAGAATCAAGTTTTGAAGAATGGCTAAGGAACAGTTCTGGAGATAAAAAAGATGACATGATTTTAAAATTGCAGAACTTAGCCATAAATCTTGAGGAGCAAATCACTGAGTGTAAAGAATGGGCCGAGAAGAAAGTGAGAGAAGCCATTCAAAAGGAGAGACAAAACACTCCGAAATTGAACGTGTTGAGGGCAGAGGAAAAATTGGAAAGTGAAGAATTGAAAATGATGAAAAAAGAAGTTGTAAATTCAAGGATAACCAAGATGGTTAAGAAGGGATTAGATCACAGGAAGGAAAATGACCAACTTGTTTATCTAGATGGAAGAATGATAATTTTTGAGGCTGAAAAATCCGAGATGCAGGCTGATGTTAGTGCTGTTAAAGTGGCTGAAGAAGAAATAAAGAGAAATTTGAAAGGAGCTGTCAAAAAAGAGAAAGAAGAATTTAAAAAGATTGAAAATTCTGAAAAACACATTTCCAAACTTGAAGGTCAAATCCAAGAAGAAAAAGAAATGCTCCTACAGCTGGAACAACAATTGCATCTTGTTGATGAAGCACAAAGAGAAACTAAGGTACATAATTCTTTAATTATTTATGACTTTTGGATATATACTGTGATTTAGGTTTAGTTAAAATTCATATAATACTCTCTCTTGATAGTTCAACTTGCCCATATCAATATTTCCATTTTCCTCTTGAAGTGAATTAATGATCACCTCTAATTAATTAATAGACATTTATATGGAACTGAACTTTTTTTTTTCTAGTGAGACACTCAAAAAATACAATGGATATTTTGGTTTTAATTGAGTATATAATTGTTTTGTATTTCCCATATATATATATATATTTATTGTAGATGAGACTGAAACACGAGCAAGAAGAAAAAGAGAAGGCAAACGACATTCGACTAGAAGAAAGGAGATTAACAAGAATTGCAAAAGAAAATGCAAAACAAAGGTTGGCATCTTTGAATCAATCATTGGAGATGGAGCTAAAACTTGCAATGGATCACAAGTTGAGACTTATGGGTGAACTGTCCGATCTCATGACGCCTCACCTTTTATCAAATGAAAATGATGAGTCTTTTTCTTCATCTTCTAGCCATGTACATATTACAGAGGAGGGTGAGAGCTCACAAGACAACACTCCTCATGAACAAGCTGAAATGATTCCAGGGCACAGGCGTTGCGTATTTTGCTTGCAAAGGGAAGTTTGTGTTCTTTTCATGCCTTGTGCCCATATGGTCGTCTGCTTTGATTGCAGTACATATGTAAGAAAAAAATGCCCATGTTGTGAGGTAGAAATTGCAAAGAAGATTAGGGTTTATGGAGGAAACTCTTAAGCATCACAAGTTGATCATATTACCACATGGATTTGCTTTGTAAGGTAAGACGAATTGAGTTATCTATTGACGAGCAGTTTATTCGATAATTCAGTCGCTGAAGTTGTACTTAATTTAAGTATAGCTCTATATTTGGTTTGTTCACAAACAATGCCATGCTTCTCTTGCATGAAAAATAGTTTTTGCCAAAGTCTTAATAATATATATATAACCATATATATCTTGTGTTCACTCTTTGAATTGCAGATGCCTCTGCTCTGATCATGAATATTGTTTCGAAGTTGCTCTTAAGAAAATCGTTTGCTCATGCATAGTGGCCTTGATAGAGGATTGCAATCAAGACTGTTGGTGAATGGAGTGGTTTGTACAATTTATAAGATCATAATCGATTCAAAAGGGAAGGAGAGGAAGGTTTTGGGTTGCTGGTGCATTGTTGTTGTAAAGGATTATGGTGTGGAAACAAAATGGCTTCACTTTACATTGTTGAAATCTCATCAGTTTGATCATTGGAATTGCTTCATTTCACATTATATTGTTGAAATCTCATCAGCTCGATCATTGGAATGGCTTCACTTCACATTGTTGAATGAGTAGAGTTAATTTTTTTTTTTCAATTACTTTATTATATGAGAATTAATATTCTCACATTAATTGATGATACTGATTATATTGTGGCTCTTTTAATTAAGGCTGACTTCTTTTGTTAAATTTATTTCTCCAAAAATATGTTATTAACATCAGGATTAGTTGTATTCATAATGATACTAATTAATTAAGGCATCTTAAAATTCATTTCCTTAATTTAATTACTTTGGAAAGTAATAATTTACTTGGGATCGATTCTTGTTCATTTTAATGTCGTTTTAAGACAATTGTAAAATTCAAAAGTTCAAAACAAAGACTATAGCTAGCCCAAATATTCAACATCCCTATTTCATTAGTTTAACATATAGTCCAAACTATACATAGCTAATCCCATAAGATAATTATGCTAAACTCATTGGGTTTAGGAATAATCCCATTGTATACCAAATAAACTAATTACTCCATTTTTCTTTTTTTTTAGTTGGCAAAATCCCTGTCCAATAGGATGTTAATCCCAAATTTTAGAGATGGGATCTTATGTTCAAGATTATCACTGTCTTATCATGTCCAAAATTAAATTACGTCATAGGGTTCATTCATTCCTTGGTTAACGTCTAATAATTGTAAAGTGATTTTTGTGATATTTATACTTTTAGTCCCTAGTTTTAATTAAGTCGTTTTGGACATTAGACATAATATCACAGAAATAATTTTGAACAAAAAATCTGATCTCCAAATTTTATAGATAGTTACGAAAACAACAAAAATAAATAGTTCCTGAATACTGATAATTAATTACTCCATTTTTTTTTTCGTTCAAACAAAACTAATACTCTTATCTTTAGAATCTTGTTCTTGGGTATATATCACTTAGTTTGAACATCTATATATTCTTGAATTATATAGTCTCAAATTTAAATATCAGTTTTTTTTAAATTTTAATTTTAATTTAATTTTATTTCATACCAACATTTGAAATACAATGAAACAGGAGTGCAGACTACTCCCTTACATTGTTCTTAACTTAACATTTCGAATATTAGCTATCTCAAATTTATTAAAGAGCGTTTGGTAAGGGGTAATAGAAGGTCAATAGTAATCAACAAAATTGATTGCCATTGTTAATGTTTGGGAAGGGATAATGGGAATGACTATTCATCAATGATTACCTAAAATGAATCAATGGATTACCTAGTCTCCCCCCATTAATCATCCATTACCCTGTATTGGGTAATCGATTTTATTCAACTCTACCAAATAACTCCCTACTACAATGTGTACTTTAATAATAATAATAATAATAATAATAATATTATTATTATTATTAATTAAAATAATAATAGTAATAGTAATATTAATAATAATAATAATATTATTATATTAATAATTAATAATAATAATAATATTAAATAAATAATATTAATAATATTAATATTAAATAAATAATATTCATATTCATATTAAATAAATAATATTAATAATAATTCATTAATAATATTATTATTAATATAATTAATATTAATAATTAATAATAATTATTAAATAATAATATTATTAATATAATTCATATTAATTGTTAATAATAATTATTATTAAATAATAATATTAATAATAATAATAATTATTATTATTAATTATTAAATAATAATATTAATAATCATTAATAATAATAATTATTCAATAATAATAATATTAATATTAATAATAATAATAATTGATTAATATTAATAATATTATTAATTATTATTAATTAAAATTATTATTAATGATTAATATTAATAATTAATAATGATAATAATATTAATAATATCAATAATGATAATAGTTAATTATATTAATAATAAATAATGATAACAATAATTAATAATGATAATAATAATACAAATTAATAATAATAATAAAGATGAGAACTCTGATAAGGGTAAAATAGAAATTTTGACTTATTCCTATTACTATTGTTGATTTGAACCAAACAATATCAATCACAATCATACCCATTATAGGATTTGAACCAACCATTAACAATGCAATCATAATTCTCATTACCATTGACCCCTCAATCAAACCCATTATGATTGTCATTGAAGAATTTGAACCAAACGCCCCCTTACATCTAATAGCACTACTACAAAATGTCCTTTTTACACCGGTCTTTTTAGAGCGGTTAAACACAAACCGGTGTAATTTAACAAAATGCGGTGGCATTTTTGTAATATTAAACAAGAATAGGACACTTTTAACACCGGTTATGAAGAAACCGGTGTTAAAACTGTCCAATTCTTGTTTAATATTACAAAAATGACACCGCATTTTGATAATATTTGAGAATTTTCCGTAATTAAGAATTGAATTAAAACTTATCAAGTAATTATATAAATATATAAAATAAAGAAAATCCTTCAATATATGCTTCAAATGATGAACACGTAAAAATTGTAATTCCACCGGGTGAGGACAAAAAGGTTAAGAGGCGTGATTATATATGTTTCATACTGAATGATCGATGGTGATGAACAGATTTTAAAAAAAAAAAATCTTCGAGTCCGAATGAAATTAAAATTCTAAAAATTATGATGTTTTTTTTTTCATTTGAAGAAGAAATTAGCGACTTTTACTAATCTTATATCCAAATAATTTTTATTAGTATGGCAATAGATCCTTCAATTTCACTCATGAAAATTTTACTGAAATTAGAAATTTTAAGTTTGTAAGTTATCGTGATAAAAATATAATTTGAGAGAAAGAATGATAAATGTACTAAGAAATTTCAGAGTTATCATCACTTATCTATTCATCAGATCAATTTTGTTTTATTATATGTTCGATTATAGGACGGTAAATTCTCAAATATCTATCTTATTTTATGTCGAAGTGTTGGCTTCAAAATCAAACTTGAAATTAAAAGTATTTATTTTTTCACATCATATAATCTTTAATGTTACAACAAGATTATATTATTAATTAAAAAATGTCTAAATACACTTGAGAAACAACAGATAAAACTATAATATCGCAAAAAACAACAGATAAAGTTTTTTTTTACAAAACTTTCTACACCGGTTAAAAGAATAATCGGTGTAGAAAGTTTTTTTTATACCGGTTATAACAATAACCGGTGTAGAAAGTTTTTTTTTACGTTTTTTTTACACCGGTTATAAGAATAACCGGTGTAGAAAGTTTTAGAGTTTTTTTAAAAGCCCTTCTAGTACTAGTCGGGAGCTTCTCTCTACGATTTGTCTTCCAAATCTCTTCCAAAGAAATTTTCTCTAGATCTGCAACACTTTCAAAATTTTCATGGATCCCTATTATTATATTGATTGTTCTTTTGTTTATTGTTGCATTCCTCGCTTCTTTTGTTATTCTTTTTCTGTTTATGTCTCTAAACAGATGGGCACTTTGGTGATGATTTGTTTCAACAATCTGAAGAATCAAGTCAATTTAGGGGAGAGTACGAAATGCGGAAACTAAAACAGGCTTGTAACTCACATGTTCCTTTTTTCAATTTTTCTATTTTGTCGCCCCTTTGCTATATATTATGGCTCTTCTGCTGATGAAGTTTGCCAGCAAAATGTAAGTCTTCTGGCTCTCTTAAAATCCCACTCAAACTGTCTCAGGATCAAGGTTTAGACGTCATCTCAGATGATCTGGATACATTGAAGAATTTGGCTAGAGAAATGAATGAGGTTTGCACTTGTCCATCTTTTTGTGCTTGGTTGAAATTGATAGATTGATTGATTGATTCATGCCTCATCATTTTTCTCAGGAATTTGATAGGCAAGTTCCGTTAGTTGATGAGATTGAAACCAAGGTTTGAAAAACTAGAACCATTTTTCAATAAAATTTCTACAAGTTTAAATGATTTTCAAGATTCTTATATACACCTTTGAATATTTGCAGGTGGACAATGCATCATCTGACCTTAGAAACACGAATGTCAAACTGAAGAATTGAAGACTTGAAGACTTGAATTCTTTAACCGGTCTAAAAATTCATCAAAGATATGTCTACTGCTTGAAGACTTGAATTTTTTTCTAGGGCTTGACTGTGTCTGTAAATACTACTTTTTGTGAATTCACTTGTTTTAGCTTGGTGCAGATCTTTAATTTGTTTTCTGGATTGGATTTTTCAAAGCTCGGTGTTCAAGTTTGAATTTTTATTTCAAAAGTTGAATTCTTTTGGGTGAAATTGTTTGGATGAAGAGATTTTAAAAGAGGGTTTTTTTTTGTTTTTTTAAAGACCTTTTACACCGGTTATTATAAAACCGGTGTAAAAAGTTACTTTTTACACCGGTTATAAAACCGGTGTAATAAATTTATACTTTTCACCCCGCCTGTATCTACACCGGTTCATTTTTATAATAACCGGTGTAAATAATACGATTTAACCCGGTGTAAAAAGCCCATTTTGTAGTAGTGTAGCTCTACCAACTATTAAGGGAATGACATTTTCACCCCGTAAATAGTGTTACAACCTTCAACATATCCAATATTGGCCAACAAATTCACAGAATAGTTATCGTGTCTAAAGCAATGAGAAATGGTCACTCCAAACATAATTAATCATCGAAGCATGTTCACTTCCTTCGATATCGACCAAGGACATGACACTTAAATCTTTTTTATTCTCTCTATAACACATAAAATCTTCAGATATTTTTTTGGTATGACGTACCAAATTTTCATTAAGAATCAAATTACTAATAAGATAAAAATATGTAATTCTTGTATAAATATAGATTTGTTTGCTTGATATCCAAGATTATAATTTAATGATAAAATTTAGTAGTATGGAAATACATGTATCATAGTAATTAAGATTAGCACCAATTATATATTTTATTTCTAAATTTGGGAAAAAAATTAAGCTTAAATTTTATGAATATCCAACTAAGCAAGTAGTAGTTACAAATAGGAGTGAGAAGGGCACACCAATTAATTGGCCATTATTGGGCAATTATTTCACCTGTTACATATAATTGTCTGCATAATTAATCCTGATTATAAACTTAATTCATTAGGAGTATAACATCATGATTCTGACACACATTAATTTGCCCATCACATTATTAGTTTAAAAAAAAATCATAATTTTCTGGTTTTAGGTCCCATGCATCCAAATAGAAATAGTAAATATCAATCATTAGTTAATTTGTTACTTTAGTTGATACGATTTTTTGCTACAATTTAATTAGTTTGAAAATTTACATAATTAAGTAGCGAAAATAGAAACTTTTAATTTCAGTATATATATATATATATCTTCTATCCAACCCCTGAAGAAGCACAACTACTCTTATCCCTCAATACTTTGGAAATACATTTCCCACAAAGATGAGAAAAACATTAATTTTTAAGAAGTTCTTAATGCGAGAGCAATTATTAGCTTTCAAAACAATTAATCATTCATCTTTCTAATTTATCCTTAATCATTCAAAATCTTTATCTTCTTTCTACCTTGTCAGGACAATTTATCAATTCTTTCTAACACATTCTCCACAACTTTTGTTTCTTTTCTTTTATACTGATATTTCTCTAAAATTTTATTAATATAACACTTATTTTCACCTCCAATTTATATAAAAATAAATTATATACCTTAGTCAAAAATTAGTTTAAAATAAAAATAAAATCAATTTTGAATTAAACTATATATCTAAAATTCATGTTTTACATTTAATGTAAACTTCAAAAAAGTAATTAGTTTAAATTTCTGGATTAATCAACAAATAACACAAAAAAAGTAACAAGTTAATATTTTTTTTGTTTAAACTTTTTAATAACATAGCGATTGAAAATTTAAAAACTAAAAGAGCTGGTTAATTATATTATGAGCAAATTAACATTTCAAAATGTTAATAGATCACTAAGGAAAAAAAATCGCTCATAGTAGAAATATAGGTGAATATATGCATCCCAATTCTAAGGTAAACTTGTTGTCTTTTTATTATTTAAAATTTATGAATTAAATTATAGCATGAAAAAAATACATGAATCGGGATTTTTATTTTATATATATATATATATATATATATACACACACACACATATGGTGGTGGTGGTGTCTTCCTTTTAAATTTTAAGTTATGCGAATTAGTTTGATAAAATATTAGTTTGAAAAGTGTTATTAGAAAAAAAAACTTATGTAGTTGTCATATGTTTACGTATTAGTAGTTTAGCAAAAAGTAAGACTCGCGCTGGATAGAGTTTTGTTTTGGTTGTATAATAGAATTTTTTTTCTTGAAATTTATTATAAGAAATAAATATTTTGGAGGTGTTTGGATTGATGTGTTTGTTTTGCTGCGTATTTATATTCGAGAACTTTTTATTAATAAAATTTAAATTTTAAATTTGAATTAATTAATATTTTATGAGTTTATTTTGGTAAAAAATGTGTTAGGAAGATTTTTTTATTATTAAATTTTTTTAAAAGTCAATTTTAAATTTAGTAAAATTTATTTATAAAAATAAAAAACATTATAACAAAAATAATTATTGTAACATTATTTTTTTGTTTTAAAAATTTTGATAGAAAAAATGGACAAAACAAATAAATCAGATTGATTTGTGAAAGAAAACACCAAAACACCGCTAAACAAATGGTGGCTAATGTTTTTAAAATATATATTGGTAAATATTTTATAATTTAATTGAGAGAACAATAAAAACTATTAATAGAAATAAGTGTCACATTATTTTTATATAATTTTTTTCTTATAATTTGAGGGTGAAATAAATGTTATATTAATAAAAAAAATTAGAGCAAAATCAGTGCAAATGAGAAGAAATTAGAAGTTACAAGAAGATGTTATAAAGAATTGATAAGTTGTAATGATAAGGTAGAAAGAAAATAAAGATAAGTTGTTGTGATAAATGAAGAAAATATAAGAGTTTGATTAATTAAGGTGTATTATTTGTTGCTCTGGATGCTAATTGTTGCTGTTGCAATAACAACACCTAAATTTTAACCTCTCTCCACCAAGAAAATTCTAATTAATTAATCATTATGAAATATTTAACATGCCTATATACATGGGATTTTGCACATCTTTTTTTTTTTTTTTGTTTTAATTCGCAATCATTCAAATATAAATTGTTGAAAACATATGAGATTAATGTGAGATAATAGTACTCTTTCAAAATATACATTTCAATTGAGCACTTGAGCCCCCACATGGATGAGACATTTTCTTGTTAATTCAATTATTCAAAGGAAAAAAAATGAATACATAATGCAGATCCTAATAATTAAGTTCATGCAGATTAATTGGTTGTATTATTTAAAATCCATCACATCTTTCACAATCAAATTGAAAGTTAAATAGTATGCATTTATCCAATTGTTAAGTACTGAATACTAATATATTCTTGGATTTATGTACATTTAATATTGGTATAATTCAAACACTCTTTAACTTATTCCACGGGCTTCTATGATTATGAAAGAAGTGTTATTAGTCAAGGTATACAAGTTCAATGCACATATATAAACCATGGGCTTTATCCCATTTGATCATGTCACTTTCTCATTATTATCACTTGGCATACTGTTTCTACTTCTCCACGTTACTAGTCCATCGGAAATTATAGTGAAAAGGGAATAAAAATATGTTTAGTATAGTGACTGAAAGATCTAGGTTAGTAGCGCGGTGTTCCAGTGGGTGAGTAACACTGAGTGTGACACCGATAATAAAATGCAAATGAACAATATTAAAAATGAGGAAAATAAATGGACAGGAGGTTGGTAACGCAATTCGGCAATTGCCTACGTCTGCGGGGCCACGCCCAGAAAGAACAATCCACTATGATCACAAGTTACAAGACATTCAGTATGACACTAGGCAAGACACCATCTTATCTTAGTTACTGCTGCTTCCTAACTTCTGCAGTGAACGGATTGTGCGAGCTCCCCTCGACTTATGTTGATTCCTCCCGGAATCCGTGATTAAGCAAGATCCCCTTGCCCACGTTTGAACTCCTCCCGAGTTCTATGCTTGAATCAAGAAACACAAGGATAGCACCTTCATGAATATAACCTTTCGATGCAACAGCCAACACACTCTTAATCAAAGATATTCACCAAAGGAGTGTGTTCACAGTCTTAGAGAAAGACCGAATAAAAATCACAAAACTCACACATGAAAACCGTGTGATGGAAAGCTTCATATAGGCACTCAAAAATCCTTCCATGTTTATCCCAAGATTATTTCCAAAACCATTCGAATGGAAGGACGTAATCACCAAATCGTCCCATCATTATCTTCAAGGTAATTTCCAAAATAATTTAAATAAGAAGATGGAAACTCTTGTGCCTTCAATGCTTATCTCTTCCATAATTAGATAGCTTCCACGAATATCAAGATAAGTCCCATAATTATCCATATGGCATTAATCATTAAATCAATCTTCCTTGCTTAGATTGATTTTATTTGATTTTGCCTTCAATAAAAGCTTTCCTTATCTTTGCCAAAAAATCAACGCCAATTAAATAAATGCCAACTCACGTTTGCATTAACAATCTCCCCCTTTGGCATTTTTTGGCAAAATCCAATCTCCCCCTGTATGCTGAATTGGATGCGTTTGAATCAAACTCCCCCTGAATGAGCACTTGGTAAATAAACATCTGCATAAGACATTATGCAAGACACAGCAAGAGACACCAAGTTTCCCAGCATACATAGGTTTAGGAATTACTAACCAAATATCCAAAATCCAAAATTACTCCCCATTTTTGCCATAAAAGGACAAAAGGGCCACAAAAGCAATAATAAAACCATAATAAACTGTCTTCAAAAATCAGCATAAATAAAATATCAAGGTAATTAGGCAGAATTTTCCTCATCATCAGGCACAAGGCCAACTGAATCTGCAAGCAATTGAACACCTGCAGCAGCTTCTGGAATGCTATCATCTTTACCAGCATCAAACCCACCAGATTGGGCGCTGGAAAGGAGCATGACTGTCAGGAACATCAGGTGTGACACTGGCAGGGACATCATCAGATGTCTTTACACCAGAAACAGGATCAGAAATATCCTCCATAATGATGTCCTCATCAACAATCTCCTCAACAATAGGCTATTCTGGCTCCAATACAGATTTTGCAAAAATAGGAGCTAAATTTTGAGGAATACCTTGTGTGACATCCTGAGTGACATCAGGTGAAATACCTGAAGAACCAGCTCCAATAATCAGCTGCATATTCAACTTTAGCATCAAACTGCTACTTCCTTTCAGCAGCCTCAACATCAACATCCTTAGCATTCTTTGCAGCAACAAGATCATCAAGTAATGTAGAGACTTCCTTCCTTCTCTTATTAATATCAGTTTGCTGAGTAATCAGAGACTTCAATCAATTCATCTTCTAGCACCTTAATTGTGTGTGATAGCAAGACTGAAATCCCCAATTCTTTTTTGTCAGAGTCAGAAACATCATCAGTGACATTCGCCATATCATTGACATGATCACCCTCCAACAGCTATTCTACCATATTTTTGTGTTTTTCATATTTTTCTATTGTTGTAAATATATAAAAAAAATAAAACTTACAACAGTAAAGAACCTCTTCACATGACACAAAGGCTTAGGGTAGACCTTAGTTCTTCTTGCATAGCACCAATCCAATACTCATCTAGTAAGGTTTCTTTCACATTTTTGGGCTCAATAGATGTAGTAAAACATGCCATCATATCTCGATAGTTCACTCTTGGCTTTTCTCTTATCCAAACACCATTATCCAGATTTCTTATAACTTCCTCAGTAGGATGATTCTTCTGAACACGAGTGGATGGTTGCCTGTGAGGTGAGATGACATCTTCCATATTATCATCCTCGGTACTCTGATCAGTGACACCACTTGTGACACTGGGTGAAACACTACCTGGAACACTGGAACTTACTTCATGTGAAGATTCTGTAACATCTTCATGAGAAACATGAGTTACTTTCAGAGAGTCATCGACTTGAATATTTACAGATTCTATAACATTTCCTTGACCCAACTTTCGATACACAATATTCCTTAAGAATTTTTCTTCACCAGTCATGTGTTTAGAACACCCACTGTCAAGATACCACTCATCATTTGTGACAGCTTTGAAAGGAGTATACATAAAATTGCACTTCAAATTGGATTTTTTTATCCATCTCTGTTGTGAATCTCTGTAAGAAGAAAACTTTCTAGCAGTACCTTGTCTCAATTCAGCAAGATAAGTAAAACATCTAGGGCGAATATGACCGCGACGATTGCAATAATGGCAAATTGGAATAAATCTGTTACCTCTTCCATTAGGAGCATGATAAGAATAATGAGGATTTGCCTTATTTGCGTTTTTTGCAGTATTCACAGCAACTTGCTTCGCTTTGGTAGTATCCACTGGTAGTGACACTGATTGTGACACTGGTTGTGACGCTGGTTGTGACGCTGGTTGTGACATTGGTTGTGACATTGAGCTTTCTCCTTTATACCCCAATCCTGAGTGATCACCACTAGATTGACCAGTCTTAAGAATTTCATCCAATTTGGAAGAACCTGAATTTAACATTTTGACATTTTTCTTTATGTGATTTAGCTCCTTAGTCAGATTCTTCACTTCCTCCTGGTTTGCTCTCAGATTGGCTTCCAATTCTTCAGCAGAGTTTTGAAGATTTAGCTTCTCATCTCTCAAACCCTCAATTTGAGTACGAAGATGCCGAATTACTCTAACAAATTCAATACATTTCTCAGAAAGGATCTTATATTCAACAAGAATATCTTCTTCCGTGATTTCATCTTCGTCTTCGTCACTATAAGTCGACATATTTTCGGTGACACTACGTGTAACATTCTTGACAACACCAGTGTCTGATTGTTCAGTTTTCGAAGCAAGAGCCACATGATTATTATGAAATTCATCTTCTCTATCTGACTCATCTTCACTCCAGAATGTGTTGAGAAAATTCTTCTTTTTCTTCAATGTATTAGCACATTCCGCTTGAACATACCCAAAGCCATCACATTCTCTACATCGAGTTCCCTTGCTGTTGAAAGGTTGGTCAGATGCATGATTTTCTTCCCTGTACTTCTTATTGCTAAGTAATCCACTTTTGATGTTGCTGACACTGGTCTTGACACCTTGAATATTTCTGCCCAATCCCTTCATAACTCTGCTAAGGTAATAAGACAGCAGTGCTAGAGATTCCTCAAGGTTATATTCACCATGATTATCCATCATTTACATTTTTGCTTTTAGAGCCATCTCTTTATCCTTCTTTGCTTTCAAGTCCACTCCAAGATTCATCTCAAACGTTCTAAGAGATCCCATCAGCTCTTCTAACTTCATCTTGGAGACATCTTTCGCTTCTTCAATGGCTGTGACTTTATAAGCAAAACGTAGGGGCAGAGATCGTAGAGTTTTTCTCACCAATTTTTTTTCGGAAAAACTTTCACCAAGAACGAATGCCTCATTGGCGATATCACAAAGTTTGGCGTTGAACTCTGCAATACTTTCATCTTCATGCATTCTTAGGCTCTCAAATTTTGAAGTTAGCATCTGCATTTTTGATAACTTTACAGCCGACGTCCCTTCATAAGTGATCTGAAGAATTTCCCATGCCCTTCTGGCTGACTCACATGTGGAAATGAGTCTGAACTGACTGGGATCAACACTATTGAAAATAGCATTAAGAGCCTTTGAATTACTATTTGACAATGCATTTTCCTTAGCGGACCAACTTTCTTCAGGCTTGGGAGATGTGACACCCTCTGTGTCGGTAATCATTGGAGAGTCCCATCCAGTCAGAATTGATTTCCAAGCCTTCTCATCGATAGCTTTGATGAAGGCTCTTATTCTGGCCTTCCAATAAGCATAGTTGCTGCCATCCAATAAAGGTGGACACATTGTTGAACCTCCTTCCTTCATAGAGTCCATTACACAAAAACCAAGATCAAGTCCTGCGGATCCCGTCTATGAAACAAAGACGACCCTCTCTGATACCAATTGAAAGATCTAGGTTAGTAGCGCGGTGTCCCAGTGGGTGAGTAACACTGGGTGTGACACCGATAATAAAATGCAAATGAACAATATTAAAAATGCGGAAAATAAATGGACAGGAGGTTGGTAACGCAGTTCGGCAATTGCCTACGTCTGCGGGGCCATGCCCAGAAAGAACAATCCACTATCTTCACAAGTTACAAGATATTCAGTATGACACTAGGTAAGACACCATCTTATCTTAGTTACTGCTGCTTCCTAACTTCTGCAGTGAACGGATTGTGCGAGCTCCCCTCGACTTATGTTGATTCCTCCCGGAATCCGTGGTTAAGCAAGATCCCCTTGCCCACGTTTGAACTCCTCCCGAGTTCTATGCTTGAATCAAGAAACACAAGGATAGCACCTTCATGAATATAACCTTTCGATGCAACAGCCAACACACTCTTAATCAAAGATATTCACCAAATGAGTGTGTTCACAGTCTTAGAGAAAGACCGAATAAAAATCACAAAACTCACACATGAAAACCGTGTGATGGAAAGCTTCATATAGGCACTCAAAAATCCTTCCATGTTTATCCCAAGATTATTTCCAAAACGATTCGAATGGAAGGACGTAATCACCAAATCGTCCCATCATTATCTTCAAGGTAATTTCCAAAATAATTTAAATAAGAAGATGGAAACTCTTGTGCCTTCAATGCTTATCTCTTCCATAATTAGATAGCTTCCAAGAATACCAAGATAAGTCCCATAATTATCCATATGGAATTAATCATTAAATCAATCTTCCTTGCTTAGATTGATTTTATTTGATTTTACCTTCAATAAAAGCTTTCCTTATCTTTGCCAAAAAATCAACGCCAATTAAATAAATGCCAACTCACGTTTGCATTAACAATGGCGAAATATGATTTATATAACTGACTCTACTAAATGAAATAAATGTTTAGTTGTTATTATTATAGTGCAAATGACATTAAATTATGATCAGTATGTTGACAAAATTAATGTAATTTATATAACAGACTCTATTTAATGAAATAAATGTTTAGTTGTTGTTATTACTATGCAAAAAGTAATTAAAGTGATAGTTAAGGCTTCTCAAATGGTGAAATTACTTACTGAAGAACTTTTTTTTTAATTGTTTTGGTGGGAATCATGAGAAAGGCCAACCATTTTTTTAAAATTTTCTTTTTACATTAAAGAAAAATAAAAGTTTTCACTATCTCCTCCGAGAGTTACTGTTGTTGTTGTTGTTTTTTTTTTTTTAACAATTTCGTGCACTCAAAAGAAAGCAAAGTACGTAAACTCTAACATGGTGGGAAAACGTTATGACAAATTAATGCTTTCTCATTTTATCCAAATGCTGACATTTCAAACATGACAAGTAAATGCTAAAAGAATAATTCAAGATTTTCTTCTCTTCAAGTTGATAATTTCTGCGCAGTTTTCGAAGAATTAAGTTACGCAAATTAAATTGGCTTGGGACAGAACTTAGATTTTATTTAAGAAAGAAAACTTTTGGAAAGTTTAGAGAAGTTTCCTCCATTAAGATAAAGTTGAGAAATTAACCTAATTTGTCAACCCTAACATGAATATTCCAATTAGTAGTATCTTTATGCTAACACTTGCAAGCCTGCCGACTAATATTTTCTACAAATCAAATTGCAAATTAATTATAACCAAAAGAAAAAGAGAGAGATTATTTCCTACATAATTTGTCAAAGCCATGTCACAATCCAAAAACTTTCCAGAACAATTTGCAGGGACGGAACCAGAATTTTTTTTATTGGGGGCTCACTTAAAAATAAATTTTTTGCGCGATTAAATAAATTATTTAATAATTAGTAAATTCAACTAAATTAATAAAATTTTTAATTTTTTATAAATAAAATAGAATTTTTAAAATTTTGGATATCATAAATATTACAAGGGTCATTTTTCTGTGAGTCCGTCTTATATAAGAGACTTGCGTATAAATTTCACTTTAGCATATAAAGTATAAAAAATTAGCGTATTAGCGTATAAAGTATAAAATATTAGCATATAACGTATAAAAAATTAGCATATTAGCATACTTTTATAATTCGCATAAAGAGTTTTTGTAATATTACAATTTGCAAGTCACTTATGTAAAATTTTTTAAGAATATGAATTTTAGGGTGTAGAAGAGTTCTTTAACGATATAATTTTTTATAACAATAATGATAAAACAAATAATTATTTAAACAATCAAAATCCATATGAAATAATGTCTTTTTTCAACAAGGAAAATAAACAATAACAGGAAAACAAAAATCAAAATCAAAATCAAATTATGCTCAGCAACTTAAATAACTAAACTATATTATTGGACTAAAATATCTCATGAAAAACACATGAATTTTTTAGTTTGGAATGTTTTTTAATTTGTTAAATATTGAAAAACTTGGTGGGGCTAAATTAACTTATCTGGCCAAATTTGGATTGAATTTTAATTTTTCTAACCTACTAAACCTTGATTTATGGAACTTGGTGGGGTTGGAGCCCACACCAAGTTCCGCCTCTGCCAATTTGTACGTAAAGCCAAATACTTAGTTGAATTAGGAAAATGGTAAACTCAAAATACTCTAAAAATATATACTTTTTTCACAATTTCTACAACGTTAAATATAACAACTAAGTATCAGAGCTTGTGCAATGGAGGTTGCTCAATCAAGTTGTTTGCTTAGAATGAAAAATGATGCCGGGGGTGATTGGTTCAACTTCACAGAAAATTTTCTGTCTTGCGTAGAAAAGGAAGTGAAATGTCTACCAGCTTTGGTATTAGAAATAATATCATATTGGCAAGTGAGATAGGTGCCAAAAAAATGGCACGAAATGGCCAATTTAGGGTTTAGGCAAATTTTTGTGACATTTATAATTTTTTCTAGAACCCTTGCATTATATACCGTAAAAATTTTCAATTTTTGAAAATTTCTCACTATCCATTTTTATTACACTATTCACTAAATATCATGTTGGCAAGTGAGACAGGAGCAAAAAAACGGCACCAAAACAACATATTAAAGCATGTTTTTGATACTTTTTAATTTTTTTCCAAAACACGTTTGTCTATCTAAATTGCTAATTTTTAAAAATTTCTTTCTATTTTATTTTTTTCACACCATTGACAAGATATTATGTTGGTAAGTTAGACGTGTGCAAAAAATGGCATGAAAACGACCAATTTAGGCACGTTTTTGAGACTTTTTATTTTTGCCCAAAATCCGTGTGTTATAGGCCATCGAAGCTTGCCAATTTTTGAAAATTTTTACAATTCATTTTTTTTACACCGTTCACTAGATATTATGTTGAAAAGCGAGAGAGGTGCTAAAAATTGAACAAAAAGGGTCAATTTAAGCATATTTTTTAGACTTTTTATTTTTGTCCAAAACACGTGTGTTATAATACATCAAAATTGGCATTTTTAAAAAATTTCTTACTATCTTTTTTTTTCACACGGTTCACTAGATATCATATTGGTAAGTGAGCTAGGTGCAAAAAAAGGGAACGAAAACGGCCAATTTAGGCACGTTTTTAAAGTTTTTATTTTTGTCCAAAATGTGTGTGCAATAGCCCATCAAAATTGCCAATTTTTTGAAAATTTCTTACTATCCATTTTTTTCACACTGTTAAATAAATATCATGTTGGCAAGTGAGACGGGTGCAAAAAATGGCATAAAAATGGCCAACTTAGGCACATTTTTTAGACTATTAATTTTTGCTCAAAATGCATGTGTTATAAGCCTTCAAAATTGTCAATTTTTGAAAATTTCTTACAATCCATTTTTTTCACACCATTCAATAAATATCATGTTGGCAAATGAGACATGTGCAAAAAATGAAATGAAAACAGCCAATTTAGATAAGTTTTGAAACTTTTTATTTTTGTCCAAAACGTGTGTGTCATATCCTATCAAAGTTGCCAATTTTTTAAAATTTTTTACTATCCATTTTTTTCACATCGTTCAATAAATATCATGTTGGCAATGAGATGAGTGCAAAAAAATGCCCAACTTATACACATTTTTTAGACTTTTTTATTTTTACCTATAACGCGTGTGTTATACCTTATCAAAATTACCAAAATTTTAAAATTACTTGCTATAAATGTTTTTCACACCGTTCACTAAATATCATGTTAACAATTGAGGCGGATGCAAAAAAAGGCACGAAAATGACAATTTTAGTCACTTTTTTTGAAACTTTTTATTTTTGACCAAAACTCGTGTATTATATAGCCAATCAAAATTACCAATTTTTAAAAACATTTTACTATCTATTTTTTTCCGCACTGTTAAATAGATATCATGTTGGCAAGTGAGACAAGAGTAAAAATGGCATAAAAGTGGCATACTTAAGCAGGTTTTTTAAACTTATTTTTGTCTAAAATATGTGTGTTACAACAGCCTCATCAAAATTGTCAATTTTTAAAAAATATTTATTATCTATTTTTTCACACCGTTCAATAGATATAATTTTGACAAGTAAAGAAGGTGCAAAAAAGGACTGAAAATGGAAAATTTAGGCACATTTTTTAGACTCTTTATTTCTGTCCAAAATGTGTGTGTTATAACCCATAAAAATTGTAAATTTTTTAAAGATTCTTATTATCCATTTTTTTACACCATTCACTAGATATCATATTGGCATGTTAAATTGGCAAAATTAAGCACATTTTTTAGGTTTTTTTCGCCCAAAATGCGTGTTTTATAGCCCATCAAAATTGCCAATTTTTAAAAAAATTCATACTATCCATTTTTTCACGCTGTTTACTAAATATCATGTTAGGAAGTGAGACAGGTGCAAAAAATAGAACAAAAATGGCTAGTTTAGGCACGGTTTTTTAGATTTTTTATTTTTTGTCCAAAACACATGTGTTAACCATTCAAAATTGCAAATTATTTACTATCCATTTTCACACATTTCACTAGATATCATGTTAGCAAGTTAAACGAGTGCAAAAAATGGCATGAGAACGGTCAATTTAGGCACACTTTTGAGACTTTTATTTTTGCCTAAAACACGTGTGTTATAACCCATCGAAATTGCCAATTTTTAAAAATTTCTTACCATCCACTATTTTCAAACTGATAACTAAATATCATGTTGGCAAATGAGACAGGCGTAAAAAACGACAAACTTAGGAATGATATTTTAAAACTTTTTATTTTTGCCCAAAACGCATGTGTTATAACCAATTAAAATTGTCAATTTTTGAAATTTTTTTACTATCCATTTCTTTCACACCGTTCACTAGATATCAAGTTGTCAAGTTAAACGGGTGAAAAAAACAGAACAAAAATAACAAATTTAGACACGTTTTTTAAACATTTTATTTTTGTCCAAAAGTGTGTGTTATAACCTATTAAAATTGCCAATTTTTGAAATTTTCTTACTATCAATTTTTTCACAACTTTCATTAAATATCACGTTGGCAAGTGAAACGGGTATAAAAAATAGCACAAAAATAACCAACTTAAACACATTGTTTAGACTTTTTGTTGATATTTTTCAAAAGTATCCTAGTCATTAATCCAGTGTATATATCTTATCTTCATAGCTGTATATATCTTATCTTCATAGCTGTAGTTTGTTAGCTATAGATCAGGTTAATATTATTCTTTAGGAGTCTGTTCAATACACTATATATATTGTAGTTTGTACTCAATATTAAAAGAGTGAGAATATCAATATTTTGTTCTCATATTTCACATGGTATCAAAGCCTGTGTTCTGAACAACTTTAGTGTTCCACTTCAATTGTGAAAGACGTTGGTATGGCAGCAGACAAAGGCGACTCCTCTTCATCGCCACTCACATCAAGCGATGTAGCCTCTCACCTTGTCACCGGCCACAAGCTAAATGGCCATAATTTTCTTCAGTGGTCTCAATCCGTAATGATGTTCATCTGCAGCAAAGGAAAGGATGACTACCTCACTGGAGCCATTACTCAGCCTAAATCTGACGACCCAAAGTTCAAGCTCTGGAAGACAGAAAACAATATGGTGATGTCTTGGCTGATTAATTCAATGACGAATGATGTTGGAGAAAATTTCCTCCTGTATGGAACAGCTCAAGAAATCTGGGCAGCAGCAAGGGAGACATACTCAAACATCGAGAATACCTCAGAATTGTTTGAGATCGAGACTACTCTTCATGAGTTGAACCAAGATGATAGCAATGTAAATCAGTACTTCAACAGTCTCAATCGCCAGTGGCAACACTTGGATATGTTTGAAGTTAATGACTGGAAATGCCCAGAAGATGAAGCCAGATACAAAGCAATCGTGGAGAAAAAGCGAATCTTCAAATTCTTGTTAGGATTGAATAAGAGTTTAGACGAAGTCAGAGGGCGTCTTTTGTCTATCAAGCCATTACCATCTATCCGAGAAGTTTTCTCAGAGGTTAGACGCGAGGAGAGCAGGAAGAAGGTCATGCTTGGGACATCTTCTGTCCTTACCACAACAGAAACCTCAGCTATGATATCTCAAGGCACGAAAAACACTGCTTATGATGGTCAACCTAGAAAAGCAAGACCATGGTGTGACCACTGTAAGAGGACAGGACATACCCGCGATTCATGTTGGAAGATCCATGGGAAGCCAGTTGATTGGAAGCCTAAAAGCCGAGCCAATATCTCCACTGCAACAGATAACAACAACAACCTCTCAACAACAACCAATATCAGTCCCTTCACACAGGAGCAATTGGAGATTCTGCAACAGATGCTTAACCAAACATCGAATCAGCAGACCAGCAGTACTCAAATGGCGACAAACTTTCATTCAGGTAGTGTGTCTAGTGCTCTAACAGTTCATAAACACTCAAGTAAGGAATGGATCATTGACTCGGGTGCCTCCGATCACATGACTGGGACTCTATCGCTCCTCAACGAGTACACTCCATACCCTCAAACTCACAAACATTGGGTAACAATTGCAGATGGTTCTCGATCATGTTTTGCAGGGAAAGGAACTGTCACAGTAACAAATGAGTTGACTCTAAAATCTGTCCTATATGTTCCTACTTTGGATTGTAATCTAGTCTCTATTAGTAAATTGTGTCAGGATACTAATTGCGTTGCCAAATTCTTTCCATCGTTATGTGAATTTCAGGATTTGGACTTGGGGAAGGTGATTGGCAGTGCTAGGATGGGTTCAGGGCTGTATCTGCTCAACACTACTCCAGAAAAGGCAATTCAGCCATATTGCTTTAGTTCCTCAATAAGTCAGTCTGTTAATGAAACTTTGAGTCATGATAATAATAATATTATGCGTTTACATTATCGGCTTGGTCATCCTAGTTTTTTGTATTTGAAAAAATTGTTTCCCCATCTGTTTGTCAATCAAAATGCAAACGGTTTTTCTTGTGAAATATGCCAATTAGCCAAGCATACTCGTACCATATTTCCTAGTATCCCTTACAAGCCTTCCAAACCATTTTCCCTAATCCATAGTGATATTTGGGGGCCGTCTCGAGTGAAAAATATTACTGGTGCTAGATGGTTTGTTTCCTTCATCGATGATCACACAAGACTAACATGGCTATTTTTAATGAAATCCAAATCTGAGACTGGTCCAATATTTAAACAGTTTCACAACATGGTTCAAACTCAATTTGACACAAAAATACAAATTATTAGGACTGATAATGGGAGAGAGTACTTTGAATCCATTTTAGGAAATTACATGTTAGATCACGGTATTATTCATCAAAGTTCTTGTGTCATCACGCCTTAACAAAATGGAGTGGCGGAACGCAAAAACCGCCATATCTTAGAAGTTGCTCGTGCTATCATGTTTACCACAAATGTTCCTAAGTATCTATGGGGGGAAGCTGTACTTACAGCTACATACTTAATTAATAGAATGCCATCTAAACCACTAAACTTCAAAACACCTTGTCAAGTCCTTCAAGATTTGTTTCCTACCACCCGGGTTATTAGTTCTATCCCAATGAAATTTTTTGGATGTACAGTGTTTGTTCATGACCATCACAGTGGCAAACTTGACCCAAAGGCAATTAGGTGTGTGTTTGTAGGATATTCCAATGTTCAGAAAGGCTATAAATGTTTTTCGCCATCCACAGGAAAATACTACACTTCAGCTGATGTAACATTTTTTGAGCCTCAACCTTATTTTTCCAAAACTGATATTCAGGGGGAGAGTTCAATATCAGAATTTCAGTTTTGGGATGTTGAAATTTCATCTCCTTCAGCTATAACAACAAACATACCATACACTCCATCTCCTTTAGACATCACAACAACCACACCGTCTCGTGACCAGCAAGCAACAGATCCTAGTACTCCTATGCACTCATCTGACCCCAATCCGAATCCGCCGCCAAGTCCATCATCAAATTCTCCAGGTAATACTATTACTACTCCTGAGACAACTAATGAGCTAGACTTACCTATTGCTGTCAGGAAGCCTGTAAGATCATGTACTCTTCATCCATGGCATAAGTACATATCTTACTCAGCCTTGTCTCCACAGTACAGATGCTTTGTTGCTGGTCTTGACACAATCCAGATTCCCAAATCGGTATATGAAGCAATGAGCATTCCAGAATGGAAAGTTGCAGTCAACAATGAAATTACAGCTTTGGAGAAGAATGGAACATGGGAAATATCAGAGTTACCAGAGGGAAAGAGAGCTGTTGGGTGTAAGTGGCTTTTTACAGTCAAATACAAGGCAGATGGGAGTATTGATCGGTTTAAAGCAAGACTTGTAGCTAAAAGCTTCACTCAGTCATATGGCATCGACTATCAAGAGACCTTTGCACCTGTCGCTAAATTGAACGCAATTCGAGTTTTTCTTTCATTTGCAGCAAACTTGAATTGGCCTCTTCATCAACTAGACATCAAGAATGCGTTTCTTAATGGAGATTTATCTGAAGAAGTGTATATGAAGGTTCCACAAGGAATGGAGTCTCATGACAATTCAAGTAAAGTTCTCAGATTGAAAAAGGCGTTATATGGTCTCAAGCAGTCTCCAAGAGCATGGTTTGATCGTTTTACGAAGTCTGTCATCAAACTTAATTACACTCAATCTCAGGCAGATCACACTATGTTCTTCAAGCACTCTGAGGATAAGAGGATCGCAATTTTGATCGTCTATGTTGATGATATAATTTTGACGGGTGATTATGCGGAAGAGTTAGTCAGATTGAAAAAGAAGCTGGCTATGGAGTTCGAAGTCAAGGATTTGGGATACATGAAATATTTTCTTGGTATGGAAGATGCAAGATCAGATCAAGGAATTTTTATATGTCAACGCAAATATATTTCTGATCTTCTTCGAGAAACAGGCATGCAAGGGTGTAGACCAGCAGAGACCCCAATGGACTCAACCAAAAAACTTGACAAGGCCGAAAATGATCCTCCAGTGGACAGGGGGAGATACCAAAGGTTAGTTGGAAAACTCATCTACTTGGCTCATACTAGACCGGATATTGGATTCTCAGTTAGTGTTGTTAGTCAATTCATGAGTGATCCTCGAGAAGCACATATGGAAGCAGTAAATCGAATTTTCAGGTACTTAAAGCTCACGCCTGGGAAAGGCCTACTCTTTACATCTTCAGCCAATCGAAACATTGAAGTTTACACTGATGCTGACTGGGCTGGAGATATAACAGATCGAAGATCAACATCAGGCTACAGTACATTTGTTTGGGGGAATTTAGTAACTTGGAGAAGTAAAAAATAGACAGTCGTGGCTCGAAGTAGCGCTGAGGCTGAATACAGATCTATTGCTCTTGGGATCTGTGAAGGGATGTGGTTACTAAGAGTTCTTGATGATCTTGGTATGAAGAAATTCGGCTCAATCACAATGTTTTGCGATAATCAGGCTGCGTTATGTATTGCGAAAAACCCTGTACATCACGATCGAACCAAGCATATTGAGATAGACAGGCACTTCATATCAGAGAAGGTTGAGAGTGGAGTTGTTGATCTGCAATATGTTTCTACTAACTTGCAAGTAGCAGACATTTTTACCAAGGCTCTTCCTAGGACAACTTTTGATAAATTCAGCAGCAAGCTTGGTATGAATAATATTTTTTCAGACAAGCTTGAGGGGGAGTGTTGATATTTTTCAAAAGTATCCTAGTCATTAATCCAGTGTATATATCTTATCTTCATAGCTGTATATATCTTACCTTCATAGCTGTAGTTTGTTAGCTATAGATCAGGTTAATATTATTCTTTAGGAGTCTGTTCAATACACTATATATATTGTAGTTTGTACTCAATATTAAAAGAGTGAGAATATCAGTATTTTGTTCTCATATTTCACACTTTTTATTTTGGAAGAAAATATTAATATACGGGTAACCTTTGGGCAATTTTATATTATTGAATTTTACTTGACTAAAATTCAATCTATCACACTATGAATTAATATAATATACAAGACATGGGTGAAATTTTCGTAGAAATAACAAAATATGCATGTAACAAAAGTCAATGTTCGTATGAACACTTCGATCATGAATTGAGTTCAGAATGAATATCCTTAATTCGGTGCATTCCCTTGCCTTTGTCTGAGTTGTCTTCTATATTCATTTTTTATTCATTAATTTATTATGACATTTATTTCATTTTGCATTCATTAATTTAGGTTATATTTTGATAATATTTTTAAATTTATAAAATTGGGATGTGATATCTCGATCCCGAAATTTAACTATTGAAAAAAATTGTTCATAACAATTTAATGATTGTAATCTAAATTTTAGATGTTTTACATACTATTATCTTTTGAATGCATTGGGGTTTGATATGATTTTTTAGTACTCGCTTATGTTTTCAATATGCAACTCTTGATGCATGTTTAGGTGGATTGTCCTTTTATTCTTTAGTCTTTTTACCTTAATTTGATGGTTATGCTAAGATGTTGATGTTGATGTGGCTTATACTTTTACTCTTTAGTTCTTTTATCTTAAATGTCTATTTATGTTGATTGATACTATTAACTGGAGTACGGGAGATGTTATCAACCAAACTTTACAGTTTTCTTGCATAGTGGATTTGTAGCTTTCTTACACATGAAATACGTCTGTGATTTTGTTAATTGATTTTTTTTTGTAGGACTCCAAAATGTGACTTAGGAAAGATGGTGCTGCCAGTTTAAAAAATTGACAAGAACGACACTATTTTTATCAATTTTCTAGGAATTTTGATTATACATATAATATTAATGGATTTTAGTGATTTTCCAAGAATTTTGCCATGTTTTTTTCATGGTCTTTTTTTAATATGTAATTGAATTTTGCTATACAAATAATTTTAAGTTAATTTAGTAATAAAAGCTAAAATTTTATATTCAATCAAATTTCTTAGTAGAATGAAATGTTGGATTCTGTTGTATTGGTGTCAATTTACTAATCACCTTGTGAATATAATGCAATAATCAAAATTTTTAATAATTTATTTTAAGAAAAATTACATTCTTTTGATTTTTTTTCAAAAGAGTTAAGATACAAAATTTACTCCCCTATTTATTCCCTTAGATTCATGTGATTTTCATTTAAATAGAAGATATTAAGCTTTGTTTGCTGGCCTTTTAATGATTTATTTTACAAAAGAAAAAATTGAGTTGTTTGTTTTATTTATTCTTCTACCGAAAATTTTAAAACAAAAAAATGTTACAATAATTGTTTCTACTACAGTATTTTTTTATGAATAAAATATTACATTTCAAATTGAAATTTTAAATTTTAATAATACACAATTCTTTCTAACTCTATTTCTAACCAAAAATTGCATATTCACATATACTTTACACATTTACATATTGTACATACTTTACATATACTTTACATATTTTAGCACACCATATATATTTATATACAATTCACAAATTTCTTGCATACTACGCATATTACTTCATACTTTACACCTACTATTTTTTTCACAAGCTATACATTTTTATACGAATGTACACAATTTACTATATTTTCACACACTTTCGTTATTCAATATTTAGTGTAGAATTTTAATAATTTATTATTAAATTATAAGTTATTATCATTTTTTAGGTTGTTTATTTCAAGTTAATCAAATTACAGTTATATTATTTTCTAATATTATACTCAATACATATTTATAATTACTAATACAAAATTTTTATTTCTATACACGCTACACATTTTTACACCTACTAAACAATATTTCACAAATTATATATTTTTATACGTACGTACATAATTCACTGCATTGTCACACACTTTCGTTGTTCAACATCTATTAGGGTCCGTTTGATAAAACTGAAAACTGGCTGAATCTGAAGTTTGAAATCTGAATGTAATAAGTTGCTGAATTCATTAATTTTATATGTTTGATAATCCAACTGATTTTTATATCTGAAAATATAGTATGTGAAAAATATGTGGTGGGGGAAAATTTATAGAGTATTTATAAACATATGGTGCGTAAATATTTATACTGTGTGAAAATATGTGTAGTGTGTGAAAATGTGTGCATTATATGAAAATGTGGGGTGTAAATATGTGTGTAGTATGTGTAAATATGTGTAGTGTGTGAGAGTGTGATAGATATAAATGTTATGCGTGAAAATGTGTGTAGAAGGTGTAAATATACATAATTTGTAAAAATATGTGTAGTGTGTAAAAATATGTGTAGTAGGTGTAAATATGTATTCTAATAAACTAGGGAGTGGCGACCCACCTCAATAAAGAGGTTCAGCCAAAAAAAAAAGGTGTAAATATGCATAAATATGTGAAAATGTATACATTGTGTGAAAATATGTGTAGTAGGTATAAATATGCATAATGTTTGAAAATGTGTGTAGTGTGTGTAATTATATGTGAAAAGAAAAATTAAATCATATTAATTATGTCATATGAAAAATATTTTAGAAGTCTATATTTGATCATACTCTCAAATTAAGCAAATTAAGCCAGATTTTATCACTTAAAATTCTATCATAATTTTGCCTCTGTTTTCAGACCCTCTTAATCCATTAAGATGTGCAATTTGTGATTATCAAACAAACTTAATTGATTCAGGTCTAAATCAATTAATTTTCAGATTTAAGTGGTGTTGTCAAACAGGCCCTTAGTGTAGAATTTTAATAACTCATTATTAAATCATAATTTATTATCAATTTTTAGGTTATTTACTTAAATTTAATCAAATCACAACTACATTATTCTCTAATACTTTACTCAATACATATTTATAATCACTAATACAATTATTTTTTTTGTGGGGCCAATCCCACCGCGCTTGTTACGGTGTAATCTACTAGTTTTAATTTAAGACATGATAAGACAAAATAATGTTGGAGAGAGAATTTCATCTCTTTCACACATACATTAAAATGAAATAGAATTTTAAGTAAATATCTCAACTATGAAATTCTTAACTTATAAACATTACTCTTAACTTACGAAAACAACAAATATATATATATATATATATATCTTGATTTCAAAACATTTTGGTGTTTGCAAATCTCATAAAATGTAAACTCAAATTATCACAACTGAGCATTTCATAACAAATTAATTTTTGCAATTAATCTACAATTTAAGATGTCTTACATAATACTATTAATCATCTTATGAAATGAAAATTAAATTATTGATCATATATTTCGTCATTGGAATTGGTTTAATGTATCTGTATAACAAGAAAATCATTAATCACAATTGCAAAATGTAATGAATGCCACAGTAAATTATATATATATATATATATATATATATATATATATTTATATATATAAATTAAAGGCAAATTAAGGGAATGCATTTAAAGATAGCTATGGTGAAGCCATTAATATTTTGATATCAAAATTGAAAGACATGAACTTTAATGTGCCTAACTAATTTTTCATGTAGTTTTAGAATACCAAAAATAAACTCATTTAAAATGCCTATTATATAATGAATGTTAGTCTTTTTGCTGAAATTCATAATTTCTACATGACCTCTAATTAATACTTAAAATGTAGATTAATATCTCTTTGTAAGGGATTAGTACTCATAGTTTATTTTCAACTATTAAATCTTGTAATGGAAGGCCTTATTTGGATTTTTTCCGATGATTTTATAAATTTTAAAATTTGATTTCACATCCCTTTCTTGTGTGTGGAGTTTTGCCTCAAAATCATGTCGATATTCTTTTCTTTTAGGGGCTAATATCATGCACATCCCTCGCAACAAATTAATAATGGAATGTCTTGCATAAATATTCTCACGTAAGAAAAATAAAAGTTAAAAAAAAAGAAAGAAAATAGAATTTAGCCTCTTGTAAGATTATAACTTTTGTTAATTTAGAATTTTTAACACATCAATTTTGTTATTTCTACCAATAATTTCATGCATGTCTTGTATAAAAAAAAAATACTTAGTGTGACACAATGAAATTTTAATCAATTTTTATTAAAATGAACAAATTAAAAAAATCATTCATTACATTTGTTAGAAGAAAAAAAATTTCATCGCTCACATTTAAATGATACAATTTCATTATTTAATATTAAAAAAATTACACCAAATTTATTCTTTATCAAATTTTGTCTAATTTTTTATTAGGAATCATGTTCATGAATATATATATATATATATATATATATATATATATCATGTTCATGAATATTGTCCAACCATAATAACACATGTATAATTTTATTAAATAAGGAGATAGAATTAAATAAATGACCAATTTAGTGACAATTGTTGATACATTGCATTATTTAAAAAAGATTATGGAGAAATGTTTTATATTTTTTCCTTTTCAAAAACCAAAAAAAAAAAAAATCAAAAGTAGGTTATTATCAATTTGCTGAGTTGTTTGTGAATCCCATCATTATTCATCATTTCATTTCCTTTTGAAAAAAAAAGTACTAAACGCTCTTCCATGGTTTCTTGAGTTGTAGTGAATCTATCTTGCATCTCTCATCTTTTCTTTCTTTCTTTCTGTTTGTATGTGTTTTAGCACATAAGAAATAACACACCTTTTTATCATCATCCCCTCCCACCTCTACTGTCTTCTCATTCCATGCATGGGAGTGTTTATATATACATGCATTTTGCCTTTTCGTGAATATATGTGCCTAATCAATTGGAGAACGAAGTGTAGATCAACTGGTTTACATCTTCACCTGTGAACCAATAGGTCACGGGTTCAAGTCACCAAGGGGTAGATGGGGTACCATTGTTGATCCGAAAGGAAAAAAAAAAAAAAAAGTGCCTAATCAATTGGCTTGCTCCTGGCATGATCATATATATATATCCTCTCTTTGCACAATAAAATCTTCGTCCCTTAACTTACCATCACTAATACCAGTCTCTTCAACAAGACTCGAGCTGCTGCGTGAATAGTCTTGTTTTAATTACCCATCATTTTTGCCTTCAAAGACCAATCAAAAGTTTTATTATATCTACCAAGTATAGTGATCTCCTGCACCTTAATTTGTATATAGAATTCTTCTGTGTCTAGTAAAAAGCCATGCATCCATGTCCAGTTAAATTCTCCATTTTCTTGGGCCAAATAAAATTCTACAGATCTTAAAGCACACAGTAATGTGTTTGTTTTCTTCTTCAAACTTCATTAAAGTAATTATTAGTGAAATAATTTTAATTTTTCACATACCGTGCATGGGAGTGTTTATATATATATATACATGCATTTTGCCTTCACATTCTTGGTCAGATATCAATGCAATGCAAGGTACATTAATTCATATCCAGATTTCATTCTTATTCTGACTAAATAATTGATAAAGATGATGGATATATATGTAAAGTTCTCTCATGTAGAGTAAATTTTAAAGTAAGGTAAATTTTAAAGCAAGTTATAGTTATCAAATTAGTCATGTAAATTAATTGTTGATGAAAAAACTTTTTAAATTTTTTTTGGACAATTGTTTTACAATTTTCCCTATTGAAAAACAGATAAAAAAAAAAGTAAAATAGGTAATTATATTGCTGACTGTAAATTGCGTGAATCCCAATACACACCATTTCATATCCTTTTGAAACAAAAAGTAAATCCGTTTCGGTGTTTCTTGACTTGTAGTGAAACTCTCGCTTGCTTACGACACTTTTTCTTCTTCATTTGTGTGTATTTTAGCTGATAAAACCAAAGTATCTCTATATTCCCTCCCTTTCTAGATCTCCTACTTTATTCATGTTTTTCTTCATCGATATTTTCAGCACAGTTAAACTCATAAGAAAACTCTCACATTTTCTTTCTTTGTGTGTATATGTATTTCGATTAGTTTATCAGAAACAAAGCACCTCTATTTCATTCCTCTTGATCTGCCATTTCTTGAAATCTTCTCTTCTACCTTCTCACTCCTTTTCTCTTGGTGTTATTTTCATCACACACAAACACACACACAACAAAACTTTAACATTTGCTCACTCTTTAATTCAAGTTCAGTTTATATATAGGCGATGATTTTACTTAATTATTTTTGTTATTTTAATGAGTTAATTATTCAATCTGCACATAATTCAATTGAAATTCTATATGTACGTTTCCATGTTAGATTGTTTTTTTTTTTAATTTTTTGTGCAAAATTTTAGGTCATCGCCACATGCAATTATATATACTAATTCTTGATTTTCACTTTTTATATATAGAGGTTTTTATGTGGTAATTTCACAAAAAATACTCTAATTTATTAAAAAAAAATGGATTGCAATATATACGCATTTTACTTCACTATGATATATCTAGTTTGTCAAATTGTTGCTTGATTTAAGTATTAAATTGCACATTAATTTGTAACTTCTTTCTCAATTTATATAATTAATTATTAGCAACTGATTGATTAATTGGTGATGGCTTTAAATTATTCATTGTTTGACATTTATTTTTTAATTTTATGTTTATCTCTGAATTAAATTTTAATTTGACTACTAATAAGTAATTTGGTAGTTAAGTTTTGTTGAGTTTAGTTAGTGATAAGAGACTTATGAAGATGCATGAATTTGCGTGGCCGCCATTAATTGCGAATATTTATAAAAAAAATTATAGATTTATTTATACAAATAGATCGAGGGAGAAAAGGAATTCATACATTTGGAAAGTTTCTGCACTTTTGTTAGTGTTAATTAATCTCAAACGATAATTTTCATACATTTTTATAGGGCCATAGTTATTTTTGGTGCCGCCTTTATTTATTGTTACCAATTTTTTTTATCATCATTTTATGTCATTAATTAGTTATCCACTTCACACACACACACACACATATATATATATATATTAAAATATTGAAATATGAGGAAAAAACCCTTTTGTATGTTATTATTATTTCATTTATATACACATTTTCTGCATACATATATATACTTCCTAAAATAAAAAGTCAAGTATACAAAATTTGCCCAAAAAATTTATTCATTTATTTACTGGTTTGTTTATTGTATATTGGAAACTCATATACAAAACATTTCCCAAATATGCATATAACTCAATACACTTAATTTTGAAATTATCTTTATTATTACTTTTTTTTGCTGTATACTCATGTGCATTACATGTTGGTGAAACTAATGAATTTGTTGCTTTATTTCTTGTGCAGTTTAATATCAATAAATGGCTGGTAATAAGAAGGGTAAGAGCAAAAAGCAACAACAACAAGAAAAGAAAAGAGAAAAATCTAATAATTCTCAAAAATCCAACCCCAAAGTTGATGTGGGGGAAACATCATGTGATAGATATGTTCATGTATCTGGAAAAAAAGTTGAAGATGAGAAGCAAATGGAGGAGTTAATATATGAAAAAATTGAAGAAGCATATAAAGAGGTCTGTGGTATACTTCTTGATTTAAACTACAGCTCCTATAAAATTCATAAAGCAATGTTGGCTGGTGGCTTTATTTTTGGTGATGGAAATTTTGTAAGTAACATTTTGAAAAATTGTGTTACTTACATTGATAGCTGCCCTATAGTTGATGGGAAACATGTTTTTGATGAAGTTCCCATTTTCGATAATTTGATTGATTTGATAAGATTTTGGATTCATGTACTGGTTAACTTCGCAGTACAAATGTATCCTAATGATTCCAAGTGTGATGCAATGCGGCATATCCTGTCATGCAAATCACTTGAAATTGAAAGAATTTCCGGGAATTATAATCTGCCTAAAGTTGAAAGTTCCAGTTCCAAAGATGGAACCGATTTTGATGTGTTAGTCAAGGAAAATATTCACAATTTTGAAGAAATTAGACTAACTTTCAACCCTGCAGTGTTGGAAAGTGATGAGGAAAAGGATGATGCAAGCAGCAGTAACACTACTCTTGTCAACCCAGAAGTACTTCATCCAATGGCTTATGTGGAAAGCAATCAATTAGGAGAATACTTGGATCAGTTTGATCAGAACCATTTGAAATCTTTTGAATCTTTGCCTCAAGACCTAGATGAAGAATCAAGTTTTGAAGAATGGCTAAGGAATAGTAGTGATGATAAAAAAGATGACATGATTTTAAAATTGGAGAACTTAGCCATTGGTCTTGAGGATCAAATCACTAAGTGCAAAGAATGGGCAGAGAACAAAGTGAGAGAAGCCATTCAAAAGGAGAGACAAAACACTCCTAAATTGAATGTTTTTAGGACAGAGGAAAAACTGGAAAGCGAAGAATTGAAAATGATGAAAAAAGAAGTTGTAAATTCAAAGATAACCAAGATGGTTAAGAAGGGATTAGAGCACAGGAAGGAAAATGATCAACTTATTTATTTGGATGGAAGAATGATAATTTTTGAGGCTGAAAAATCCGAGATGCATGCTGATGTTAGCGCTGTTAAAGTTGCTGAAGAAGAAATAAAGAGAAATTTGAAAGGAGCTGTCAAAAAAGAGAAAGAAGAATTTAAAAAGATTGAAAATTCTGAAAAACAGATTTCCAAACTCGAAGGTCAAATCCAAGAAGAAAAAGAAATGCTCCTACAGCTGGAACAACAATTGCATCTTGTTGATGAAGCACAAAGAGAAACTAAGGTACGTGATTCTTTAATTATATATGACTTTTGGATACTGTGATTTAGGTTTGGTTGAAATTCATGTAACACTATCTCTTGATTAGTTCAACTTGCCCATACCAATATTTCTATTTTCCTCTTGAAGTGAATGATCTCCTCTAATACTCCTCATGAACAAGCTGAAATAATTCCGGAGCACAGGCGTTGCGTATTTTGCTTGCAAAGGGAAGTTTGTGTTCTTTTCATGCCTTGTGCCCATATGGTCGTCTGCTTGGATTGTAGTGCATATGTAAGAAAAAAATGGCCATGTTGTCAGGTAGAAATTGCAAAGAAGATTAGGGTTTATGGAGGAAACTCTTAAGCATCACAAGTTGATCATCATATCATCACATGGAATTGATATGTAAGGTAAGATGAATTCATTTATCTCTATTGAGCACTTAATTAATTTGATAATTCAGCCGCTAAATTAAGTTGCACCTTGAACTACTATCTTTGGTTTGCTTACAAGTTTTCTTGCATGAAAAATAGTTTTTTGGCAAAGTCTTATAATATGAGTATATCTTGTGTTCACTCTTTTGAGCTGCAGATGCGTCCCTGCTCTTATCATGAATGCTTCAAAGTTGCTCTTAAGAAAATCATTTGCTTATGCATAGTGGCCTTGATAGAGGATTGCAATCAAGACTCTTGATGAACGGAGTGGTTTGTGCAATTTATAAGATCGATTCAGAAGGGAAGAAAAGGAAAGTTTTGGGTTGCTCCTGCGTTGTTGTTGTGAAGGATTATGGTAAGGAAACAAAATGGCTTCACTTCACATTATTGAAATCTCAGTTTGATAGTAGGAATGGCTTCACTTCACATTGATGAATGATGAGAGTTTATTTTTTTCAATTAATACACATTAATATAAATTGATACTGGTTAAATTGTAGCTCTTTTAATTAAGGCTGACTTCTTTTGTTAAATTCATTTCTCCGAAAATATGTTATATATATATATATATATATATTAAATTCATTTCTCCGAAAATATGTTATATATATATATATATATATTGGCAAAACTTCTTCTTGAGGTGGGGCGCCACTCCCTATTTTATAGAATTAATTGGTGGGTGGTGCAATATCACCCTTACATACAAAACTCCTCTTGAGCTCAAGTCCATGTACATGTCCTAATGGACTTAAGATCGAGAGTGGGAAATAACCAAAATATGGAGTACTTCCTCTATTTACTCAGGGAAGATATAGATACTTAGTTAAGTACTTGCGTCTATTCTTATTACAAAAGACTCCTTTGATCACAAATAGTGACAAAAGATCTCCGCTTTTGAAGATGTTGTATCCCTATTCCCGGTGAGTATGGTATGGGCTTCTTGAGTGAGTTTTTAGTCCAGTTTAGCTCTTCTACATTTATCCATAGGTAGCCGCAGTGGCGGAACTAGGGGGGGCGCACCGTTTTGGGGAGCAAGGGCCCTAGCACCCGTTGTCCCGCCGCGTCCGCCCAGCCTTTTGAAGAAGACGAAGACTGTTTCAATTTTTTTTTTTACACTTAAGTAAAACAACGTCGTTTTACTTAAGTGTTTTTTTTTTAATCAGAATTTGGAGCCCAAACCAGAAGCCCTTGTTTCCATGCAGACTATGCCTCAAAATCAGAAGCCCAAACCAAATGCAATCACCCTTACAAATGCACATTTCACCAGCCTTATATTTTTAATATTTAAGTTTTTACTTATATTTAAATTTTTTATGTTAGCTTTTAAACATTTAGTAATTAGTAATAATGTAATATCTTGAAGTAATTTTGTATGTTTTATGTTTATTTTTCAATATTTAAGTTTTTATTAATATTTAAATTTTTTATCCAAATTTTTAGTAATATGTGTAAGTAAGTTTTTTATATTTTATGTTTTGGTAATATTTAAATTTTTGTGTGCATATTTTTGTGAATTATAATTAATTATCATAATTAAATATTTATTAATAATTTATTAGTGAATTGTGATTAATTAATTTTAAATTTATAAATTATAATTATTTAATTAAAAAAATAATTATTTTATTGATATGTGTATATATTATATTTTTATTATTCTGAGTATTAATTTGATAATTTAGCGCTGAATTTTTTTTTAAATACGGTTAAACCCCCCTAAAAAAAGTTATAGTTCTACCACTGGGTAGCCGACTTCCTTTTCAGCACGATCTGGGCATTGCAGGACTCCTGTAGTTGCTCTTTCCTCTTGTCTTGCAAAGGCCTTCCTGTAAATGCCATATATGTTTTTCCAACTTCGTTTCGTGAGTCCTCTATGAAGCTTGTTGTTACAAATGCCTAGTCTAAGCCTCCAGGGATTCGAGCAAGCAGCCTTCAACTCCCAACCAGATGTTGAATACTCCAAGTTCCCGTCAACTTGCACACAGAGGTTTTGCCATATATGTTATATATATATATAACATATATATGTTATTGAATTTTACAATTGTCTTAAAAATATTCAACATCCCTATTTCATTAGTTCACCATATGGTCCAAACAATACATAGCTAATCACATAAGACAATTGTATCAAACTCTTTTTTGGGCTTTGGAATAATCCCATTGTATACCAAATAAACTAATTACTCCATTTTTCTTTTTTTTTTTAGTTGATAAAATCCCAGTGGAGGTAGGATGTCCATCCCAATTTTTATAGATAGTTAATGAAAAGAAACACATGCAATTGAGTAATGAATAGTTGATTAGACAAGCATCAATATGTAGTATTTGGAAACCAAACACTTTTTTTTTTCAATATGTAGTAAATGGTTTAATTCCAGTTCTGAATCTGTTTTCGTTTCGTTTTCGAGATGGAAACCAAACGCTTTTTGTTAGATTTACTAAAAAACGTAGTATTTGGAATATGATTATTTGTATACGTACAAAACGTCTGACACAAACAAATCCTTGCAAACTATGAAGTTAATTACACCAACCATTATTTATGTTTGGATTTGAGCACATGCATATTAGTACATTTTGGTCCTGCATATGTAGCTGTATATTATTTAATTTCATCAAAAGATGAGAAAATAATAACAGCGTAAATATGGGTACTTTGATTGAATTTCAATTTGGAAATTGAAGATTAAAAAGTCTGTAAACATGTGTGTGAATTATGCAAGTTTTTGATGGTTTTTTTTTTAAAGATTGTGCATGAGAATTGGGATCATTCATTTGCAAGCTAAAAAGTTTAAAAGAAGAAGACAGACGAAGAAGTGCAAAAACTACTCCATGCATGGTTAGGGCAATCAAAGTGCTTGCATAAATTGAAACAAATGACGAGGGAAAAGATAACAAGGACAATAGAAAGAAAATTAAATAAAAAGGAATAAGGACATTTTGAAAATAATATTATTGATGGGACATCATGAAGAATAGAGACTTCTAGTAATATAATATACACAATTTTTTTATTCTTGATAGTGGGAATTCATGATCATATAGAGCAAGAGTTGGGAACAAAAATTAATGAAAAATGAAAGTGATGTTAGAATCGTGAATCATGTGCATTTGGTATAATGCTTCACTGGAAATATTTAAAATTGCATGGGATATAATTTCTGTTCCATTTGTGTCACTTTCTAACATACAATAATAAAAAGTATAGAAAATTAAAATCATAATTTCAATTATGATTAATTGTGCGTTTCATATTTGAACCGCATCTTCTATTATGAACTGGTTTCCATGACCTTTTGTATTTTTTTTAATCTAAATATAATTCAACATTGTCAATTTATACAATTTTGCTGCCATGCACGTCATGCATAAGGAACCAAGACTAAGAAAGAAAATATATTTATAAAAACACAAAAAAGGAAAGAAAGAAAAAGCCCACACATATAATATATTGTTCACCTACTATTAGTAATTAGTAATGCATGTGGAGGAAATTGAGTAAGTGTGTACATAAGGTCCAAGAAAAGGCAATGGAAACATTATTATCATATTAGGAATAGTACAGCTTTAACTTTCAGCAATGCAGCGACATATCTTATCATTTTGCATGAATAATTATCATGGTTTGGTTGGCAGTGAATCTGGGTTGGGAAAGTAATCTTTTTCCTAATTTCCAGATTCCTGTGTTTGTTTCAAACGGGGAAAGTAATCATTTTCCTAATTATTAAATTCCTCCGTTTGTTTCATCCAGGGAAAGTAAAAAGAATCCTGAACCAAGGAAAATAACTGCAAGATTCCAGGATTATGAATGCTCTTTAAAAGTTGGTATTCTGATTCCTCTCTTGAAGATTTTGACTATGTGGCTCTTTCTTTATATTTATTATTTATATTTTGAGTTTCATATGTTTCTTATGCTAAATTCTAATTCATTTGGTCAAATAATATTATTTTTTTAGTTTGATATTTTTTTTATTAAATTTACTACTTAACTAAAATTAAAATTTTAGTAGTTTTTAAATGTTTTTATACTGACTTTAAAAATGTAATTCAATGTAAAAAGAATTAAATAGATGGATGGTATGTTGTTTTTTTATTATTAAAATTATTAACATTATGGGGGTTATATATATATATATATATATTTTAAAAAACTCAAAATTGTATTTATGTTGCTTTAGACTTTTTCTATCATATTTTTACTTAATTAATTCTCATACATTTTATATTTTCAAAAATTATTGTTTAATAAATTTTAGCTATTTTTATTAACATTAATTTGTCAATTATTTTTCATTTATTTAATCAACTATTCTTTTTTTTAATAATATTAACAAAGAAAATTTTTATTTTAACACTTTTTTATAAGTTGTAGTTAATAGTTTAATTATTTAATTAAATTAAAAATGATAATTTTTACAATGATGAAAATATAAAACATAATATTAAAACATTTATTATAAGGTAAAAATACATAATTAAGTTTCATGTTATGATTTAAAATAAAACTATAAAAATGGTTATGTATAAGTATAACATACAAATGGAATTCAAATAACATTATTTGGTTCAATAATTTAAATAAAATAATAAAATAAGAATCATACTAACTTTTTTAAGAATCTATCCAAACACAGGGTAAGTATTCAGATTCCTCACAATTAAATTCCTAGTAGATGATCAGGAAAAATATTCATTTTCCTCAAAATTAAAATCCCAAGAATCACATTCCCATTAAAAATTACTTTACTGCCAACCAAACGAGCCCGAAAGGGGGTGAGATTTTTGTGTCACATTATTTTTCTCATGGTAATGCATACAATAGTTTGGTAAATTCGTTGATTGTGTACACATTAAGAGATATTCAAAATGTTTTACTTCAAAACAAATTAAGAAGAAGATATTATTGGAATATTGTTTTGGCATGTCTAATTTCTAATTTCTTAATCCAAATTACGAAGATATTATTTAATAGATTCGAAAGCAGTTTAAATAAATGAATTCTTTTCAAAAAAACAGCGTACATCATGGAAAAAAAAATCCAATATGTCTTGTAAATCTTGTTAAGAGGTTCAAATCACTATATTATAAAGATGATTATGAATTTTAATGAAAACGTTATGTCATTTAAAGTTAAGTGGGTGATTAACATTTTTTTTCTTTTTTTGAACTATCATACATAGTCCAATACGCATTTTTAATCCGTTCCACGTTAATAATTCATCATGATAAGTGTAACAAAATAAAGTTGAGACAAATCTATTCAATTGGAGGCTTCGTGTACAAATTAAATGAACATACAAGTCCATATATATGCACATATATATAGTGTTATGTGTCAAGGATCTAAGAATATTATTTCAGTAATGCGAATTGGAACAACATTGATTTTTAACGAGTATGAGTGTTTCGGACGTAAAACGCAACAAACAGTGGGAGCATGAATTATATAGGGAAAATTTGTATTAAGAGCGAGCTCTAAATTATTATTAAAGATGGCGTAATTTTAACTTATTATTGTTAAAGATATGAAAATAATTTAATTATTTTTTATAATTAATAAAAGACTTTATTATCCCTTTATAATCTATAATCTTTTTTCTCTCCTGTTTCCTATAAGTAAATTGTCCTAAATAGAAAAATAAAAAATATATAGCATTCTATTTCAGTTCCACAACTATAAAGTAAACAAAACTAAGACCATAAAAAAATTGAAAAGAAGAAATAAAATTTAAAAAAATAAAAAAAAGGTAAACAGAATATTAATCATATTAATGTTAGAACTCTATCTCCACAATTATAAATAAACAAAAACTATGACAATAAAAAAAAGAGAATTAGAAAACATTAAAAAAATAAAAAAAGACAAACAAATTATTAATCACATTAATGTTAGAACAATACTTCAAATCTAAAATGGTAAACAAACAAAATTGTAACAAAAAAAAAGGATTCAAATTATATTGAAATTCAAGAAAATAAAATTAAATTAAATTAAGTTTCAAAAAATTATATTAGTGACACAATTATCATTCAATTTAAAACAAAAAAAAAGTGAAATTTGGACCATAAAAAAAGAAAATAATTATAAGTGAAATTGAGAAAAAAACAAATAAAAAGTAAATTATGTCTGAGGTTGAAATCATATGATTGTAAGAATTCTATATTCAATCTAAAACAAGTAAAATAACAACAAGCAAAAAATTAAATTATTACTAATTTAGAAAAAAAAGTGAATTATATATCAAATTAAATCATATTATTGCCAATAATGGGCACCTCAAATCCTCTAGTTCAAGTTTTTTTTAACGTTTTTTTATTTTTTTTTCACAAAGTGTAAAAGTATTAGAAGTGTGTGCATAATTTTATTTATTTTTCCTTCAAATTAAATTTGAAATTAATTATTTCTATCTATTATGTTCAAATATCAAAATTCTTTTTTTTCGTATACTAACATAATTACTTTTATAATTTTATGATTGATATGATTTAAATCTTATTTAATATATATTGTGTTTAAACTAGTGGACAATGTATTTTTAATTTAAAGAAAAAATTAAGATTAAAATTGAATCTGGAAAAACAAATTAAATAGTTTAAGAGAATACTGGATAAGTTTAAGAGAATAAATGATTGAAAAAGACTAAAATTGAATTGATTGACTGACTTGGTTTAAATCAGCGATTGAAAATTATTATAAGTAAATTAATTGGATAATTGTTGTTTGTTGTTTGTGTTTATCCATGGATAATAAAATCTTTTACTAATTATATAAACTAATTAAATTATTTTTATATCCTTAATAATAAATAGATTAAAGTTACGTCCTCTTTTATAATAAAGCTTTGGAGCACGCCTTTAATACAAATTTTTCCAATTATATATCTCAAAGGGTACATAAATTACTTTAACTGTTTCTCAATTTATGGTTCATTTAGTTTTTGTTCCTAATTCTTAAGAAGTTTCATTTTCGTCCCTCATGTTGTATTTTTAGTTTTTAATGGTCTTTTGTTTACTTTTCATATTACAAATTTTTAATTTTGATGATCATTTAACATGCATATGTCATTTTTTTTAACACACACACACCATCACAATGCATCCTATAGCTAGGAATCGAACTATAAACTTATAGGTCAGAAAGCTAACTCCATAACCATTGGACTAGCCCCAATGACTATGAGATCGGATCCTCTGTCCAAAATTATTTCTATCTTATTCTGTTCAATGTCCAAAACAGCGTAGTTTAACTAAAACTAGGGACTAAAAGCATAAATATTACTAAAATCACTTTACAATTATTAAACCATAACCAAGGAATGAGTTACCTCTACAAGGTAATTTAATCTTGAACATGATAGGACATAGATAATCTTAAACAGAAGATCTCAACTCAATGACTACATACATACTTTTAATTATATCAATTTGTATACACTTATATTTGTCATATGTGTTAGGCATTTATTTAAATTAAATTTTAAGTGAAAAAATGGATATAGGACGATTTCAAATTAAATGTAAATTTTTTTAAAAATCACTATTTTTCGTGGGATATAACTCACGAGTTTTGGACTAAAACGCAAAAGTAGAAAAATTGGCTATTGTGGAGTATTTTTTTTTTGCAATTTTTAATACCCACCAATATTTGTAATGTTTTCTAAAGAACGGAGAGTAATAAATAAAAAATTATTTTTTTTTAAAATTACTCATTTTCGTGGTCTATAACTCGTGAGTTTTGGTCAGAAACGACAATTTTAAAAAACTTGCTGTCCTGGAGTGGTTGCATGCGATTTTTTACACCCACCTATATTTGTAACTTGTTATCTTGAGAACGAAGTGTTAATAATTGAAAAGGTTATATTTTTTTAAAAATCACTATTTTTCGTAGGCTATAACTCACGAGTTTTGATAAAAAACACAAAAGTAGAAAAACTTGCTGTCGTGGAGGTATTCATTCAATGTTTTACGCCCACCAATATTTTTGATGTGTTATCTTGAGTACGGAGTGTAATGTGTTGTATTTTTAATGTGTTATCAAGAGAACGGAATTTAAAAAATGGATAAGTAAAGTTTTTTAAGAATAACTGTTTTTCCGTGGGCTATAAGTCACTGGTTTTGGTCAAAAACGCAAAACTAGAAAAACTAGTTGTTATAGAGTATTTTCATGCAATTTTTCACTCCCACCTATGTTTTTAATGTGTTATCTAGAGAACGGAGTGTGAAACATAGAAAAGTAAATATTTTGAAAAATCACGATTTTTCGTGGGCTATAACTCACGAGTTTTAGCCGAAAATGGCAAGTTTAAAAACTAGCTATTTTGGACCATTTTCATATCATTTGTTAAACCTACCTATTTTGTAATGTGTTATCTTGAGAACGGAGTGTTAATAATTGAAAATTTTATATTTTTTAAAATCACTTTTTTTCATAGGCTATAACTCACGAGTTTTGGTAAAAAACGCAAAAGTAGAAAAATAGGCTGTCATGGAGGTTTCCATGCAATGTTTTACTCCCACCTGTATTTTTAATGTATTATATAGAGTACGGAGTGTAATGTGTTATATTTTTAATGTTTTATCAAGAGAACGAAATTTAAAAAATGAATAAGTAAATTTTTTGAAAAATCACTGTTTTTCCGTGGTCTATAAGTCACGGGTTTTGGTAAAAAATGCAAAACTAGAAACACTGGCTGTTGTGGAGTATTTTCATGCAAATTTTCACACCCACCTATGTTTTTAATATGTTATCTAGAGAACGGAGTGTAAAAAATAGAAAAGTAAATATTTTGAAAAATCACGATTTTTCGTGGGCTATAACTCACGAGTTTTAGTAAAAAACGGCAAGTTTAAAATGCTAGCTATTTTGGACCATTTTCATATCATTTGTTACACCCACCTATTTTGCAATGTATTATCTAGAGAAGGGAGTGTGAAAAATGGAAAAGTAATTTTTTTGAAATTCACTTTTTTCGTGGGCTATAACTAACGAGTTTCTGTCAAAAAAAAATAGAAGTAGAAAAATTGGCTATTGTGGAGTATTTTAATGCAACTTTTTACACCCACCAATATTTGTAATGTGTCATCAAGAGAGAACAGTGTAAAAAATGGAATAGTAAATTTTTTGAAAATTCACTATTTTTTGTGGGCTATAACTCATTTGTTTTGGTAAAATGTAATTTTTTTTAAACATCAATATTTTTCGTGGGCTATAACTCACGAGGTTTGGTCTAAAATGCAAAAGTAGACAAACTGGCTATTGTGGAATATTTTTTTTGGCAATTTTTTACACCCACCAATATTTGTAATTTTTTCTAGAGAACGGAGAGTAAGAAATAAAAAATTAATTTTTTTTAAAATTACTATTTTTCATGGGCTATAACTCACGAAAACGGAAATTTTAAAAAACTTGTTGTCGTGTAGTGTTTGCATGCAATTTTTTACACCCACCTATATTTGTAATATGTTATATTGAGAACGGAGTGTTAATAATTGAAAATTTATATATTTTTTTAAAATTACTATTTTTCATAGGCTATAACTCACGAGTTTTGGTCAAAAATGCAAAAGTAGAAAAACCGGCTGTTGTGGAGTATTTTAATGCAACTTTTTAAACCCACCAATATTAGTAATATGTCATCAAGACAGTAGCGTGTAAAAAATGGAAAAGTACATTTTTTGAAAAATCACTATTTTTTGTAGGCTATAACTCATGTGTTTTGGTCAAAAACGCAAAAGTCAAAAAATTGGCTATTGTGATGCAATTTTTTACACACACCTATATTTGTAGTATGTTATCAAAAGAACGGAGTGTAAAAAATGAAAAAGGAAGTTTTTTGAAAATTACTATTTTTCGTGGGCTATAACTCACGAGTTTTGATGAAAATCGCAAAAGTAGAAAATCACTATTTTTCGTGGGCTATATCTCACGAGCTTTCATCAAAAAGGAAATTTTAAAAAACTTGATGTTGTGGAGTGTTTTAATGCAACTTTTTACACCCACCTACATTTGTAGTGTGATATCCAAAGAACGGAGTGCAGAAAATGGAAAAGTAAATTTTTTGAAAAATCACAATTTTTCGTGGGCTATAACTCACGAGTTTTGGTAAAAAAGGCTAACGTAGAAAATTTTGCTTTAGTGGTGTATTTTCATGCACTCTTTTACATCCACCTTGATAAGCACATAAATGTTCAGTTTATTATCTTTGCTTTGAGTGCTTTGTGGGGTGAAAATATGTACTTAATGGTGTGAATATGTGCAGATTTGGAAGCTTGTAGAATTGGATCATGATGGAAGGAAAGTGACGGATTTGAAGAATATTCGAGAGGTTTGGGGCTGAACATAAAGATGAATGGAAAAGGAAGAGGAAAAGATGCAAGGCAAGTACCAAATCAGTGGGGGAAGAATATTAGGAAGTTTACTTTGTAAAGCTGATTGGGTGTTTTAATTGGTTTTGGAAACAATGAAGATTCCTTGTTTGAGTTGTTTAGGAAGTCTTATTCTCTTCTCCTATATAAGGAGAAGATAGTTTAGGGTTTAAACATCTTTTTCGCACTTTATTTTGGAGTTTTTACGTTTGGAGTGTTTGAATAGCAGCTGGGTTGTTGAACTTGTGGCAGCCCAGATTTTTCAGCAATCAGACCTGTCGTTTGCCCAAACGGCAAGCAACCTGGTTTGCAATTTTAGTTTAATTTAACTTCTGTTTGCAATTATAATTCTTGTTTGTTTTTAGTTATGAAGAGTGAGTAGTTAATTATCTGGCTTTAGTAATGAAGCACTACTCACGCGATAATTGTGAGACCAAAGTGTTCTTAACAACTTTCTCTTATTTAAATTCCAAGAGTTTTCTAAGCCTAAAGTTAATTATCTAATTTAATTAAAGATTGGCCACCTTTAATCTAATTAGGTAGAGCCAATTAATCGCTTGTCAAGTCACTGGATTTGATAAGTAAGATTAATTAGTGGCGAAGCTACTGTCTCGGTAGACGGAAATAATTGGTTAACAAATTGTTGCATGCTGATCATGATATAATTTGTTAGAATTAGGTTCTTCACTTCTTAATGCTTTCATAATATTAAATCTGGTGTTCGGCTGATTCCGGCCGGGTTGTATTATGAATAGAGAATTAATTGATTAAGCCGATACTTGTCAATTAACGAACAACTAAGGAAGAATTGGGATGTGTCAGAGCTGATTCTCGGCATCCTATAACTAATTGATTAAATAGAGATTGTTATTCTTGAGTCAATGAACAATTGAAAAGTGATTAGTGTGGATTTACTAAGGCTGGATCTTTCCTTTAATTGATACAATTCTGAATTTTGTTATTTACTTATTTCATAATTGGATTTCTTACTTTAATTGTTTAAATCATCAATTGAATTATTGTTACTCTTTGCAAATTGATTTATTAAGAAAATATTGTGTTCCTCGTGGGAACGATCTTCACTACCCTATACTAATTTATTGGTATTAGGAGAGTAATTATTTTGGTAGAAAAACGACCTATCAAATTGGCGCCGTTGCCGGGGAACATAAATTATTTTCTTTATAATTAATTTGTTTTTGTTTTTTGGGTTTATGTCAAGATCTTCTAACCCTGACCTGCTGTTTGATCCAGAAATCGAGAAGACAGCACGTAGATTGAAAAAGATCACAAAGGAACAGCGCCACAGAGCAGTTTCTGATTCAGACCCTGTCCCGTTTGCCCAAACGACGACCTCTGAATTCAGAGACCCAGCTAATTCTGAATTCTGCACCGCAGGACTTTCAATGGCTGAATTTCCGCAGCAAGATCCGCCTCTTGGCAACAATGTGCCGCCTCCTGGAGGTGATGTACGACAACAAGAGCATGGACAGCCACCACGAAATCCTGTGATTCCTCCAGTCTTGCCAATCCAAGTTCAAGTTCCACCACCAGATCGACCATTAAGGGAGTCCACAAATCCCATTATAAATTACAGGCCTTCTTGCATTGTCTTGCCTGAAATTGCAACTGATTATGAACTGAAAGCCTCATTTTTGAATTTGTTGCCTAAGTTTAATGGAGATATTGGTGAAGACCCACATAGTTTTTTGCATGATTTTATAAGAGTATGTGAAACTGTGAATAATAGAGGAGTTTCACAAGAATATCTTAAATTAGCTAGTTTTTCTTGGACTTTAACTGGAAATGTTAGTGCTTGGTTTAAGACCATTACTCCTAGATCTATTACCACATGGGATGTCATGCAAAGAGTTTTCCTTAGAAATTATTTTCCGGCTTCAAAAATAGCATTTGGTCGTAAGGAAATTGTGGGAATTAAACAAGACTTTGATGAATCTTTGACTGCTTATTGGAATCGCTTTAAACGTATGTGTGAGAGTTGTCCTCAACATCAAATCACTGATGAACTTTTAATTCAATTATTTTATGAAGGTTTGCAGCCCGAGGAGAAGAGGACATTAGATGCCGCAAGTGGTGGAGCATTCATGGACAATAGCACAACTCAAGCCACCAACTTGACTATAAAAACCTGTGAGTCACGCCAACAATACCAACCTTTGCGTCGCTCCACAAAGCAAGTTGGAGAAATTTCCAATTCTTCTATAGAAAGTCAATTGGCGGTTTTGACAGCGAGTGTCCAGCAGTTGATCAATGGAAGAGGTCCAGTTCAAAAGGAACAAGTCTGTGAAATTTGTCGCAGCCCAACACATTCCACAGATCAATGCCAAAGGACCCAAGAAGAAGTTGAGGCTGCTGAAGTTAATGCTATAGGAGGATACCCACAAAGGAAATACGATCCTTATGGGAACACCTACAACCCAGGTTGGGCAGACCATCCTAACCTCAGTTACAAGAACTTCCAACAAAATCGTGCTCCTCAACAGAATTTTCAAGCTCCACAACAGACCCAGCAGAGACAACCACCACCTGGTTCTCAAAATTTTGGGACTACAGCCAGGTCAGGAATTCCTCTTGAGGAGATGATTGCAACTCTGACGAATAATGTAACTAGAATGCAAAATTCCCATGAACAGCGCCAAGAGGAATTTAGTAAGTTCCAGCAAGAGACAAGGGCATCCTATAATGGGTTGAGCACCCAAATGACCCAGATGGCAAAAGCCATCCATGAACTCCAAGGATCTCAAGGGAAGTTACCTTCTCAAGTACAAATCAATCCTCGAGAGAACGTCAGTCAAATCACCTTGAGGAGTGGAAGACAGCTTAAAGAACCAACTGCCGCATCAAAAGCTGATGAACAGAAAAATCAGACCACTCCGTTTGCCCATACGGAGACTGAGGAAATTTCAGACCCCGCCCCGTTTGCCCATACGGAGACTAGGCAGAAAGCTGAGGTAATTCCAAAATTGAAACTTTTAACTCCTGAATTTAAAATTCCTCCTCCCTTTCCCAACAGGTTGAAGAAGAACGCCGAGAAGGAGGATTTGGATGACATTTTAACCATTTTTAGCAAGATTGAAATCAACATACCATTCTTGGATGCTATCCGGAAAATGCCAAAGTGTGCCAAATTCCTCAAGGATTTCATTGCAAGGAAAATACCGTATCCGAGCCAGGAGAAAGTATTAGTGGGTGAGAATGTCTCAGCAGTGATCCACAATAAACTTCCTCCCAAATGTGAAGACCCAGGTATGTGTTCTATTCCATGTGTTATTGGCACCACGAAAATTAAAAGATGTATGTTGGATTTAGGAGCTTCCATTAATGTCATGCCTCTTTCTACATACGTGGATTTAAACATTGGCCCATTAGCTGAGACAAATGTGGTGATTCAACTTGCTGATAGATCGTTAGTCTATCCATTGGGTGTTCTTGAGAATGTTTTGGTTAAAGTTAACAATTTCATCTATCCCGCAGATTTTTATGTTATTGATTCAGGTAGCCAGCATGATACAAAGGCAGCGGTTTTATTGCTAGGAAGACCATTCTTAAAAACCGCTAAATCAAAGATTGACGTGGATAAAGGCACATTAACTTGTGAATTTAATGGAGAACATTTTACTTTTAATATTTTCGATGCTATGAGGTTTCCAAATGATATAGAAAATGTTTTTTCAATTGATGTTATAGATTCTCTTGTCCAAGAACATCTTGAGACTGAATTTGTGCAGGATAAACTTGAATTAGCAATTACCCAAGGGTTGACTGAAACCGAAGCTCAACAGCGCAGCTATGGAACGATCACTGATGCAATCATGTCGCTGCAATCTCTTGGCGAACAATCAGCAAAAGCTGATTTTCACTGTTTGCCTAAACAGGAGTCCACTGAGAAAATTCTTCCTTCTATTTTAAAAGCTCCTGTTTTGGAATTAAAGCCTTTACCTGATAATCTGAAGTATGTTTTTCTAGGTGCTGCAGAAACGCTTCCCGTGATCATCAATAAGCATCTAACTCAAGTCGAAGAGGAGAAATTGTTGAGAATTTTACGAAATCGCAAAGAAGCCATTGGATGGACCCTCGCGGATATTAAGGGGATCAGCCCAACTGTTTGTATGCATCAGATTTTGCTTGAATCAGATTCCAAACCAGTTCGTGATGCTCAAAGGAAGCTTAACCCTAACATGAAGGAAGTGGTTCTCAAAGAAATACTCAAGTTGTTGGAACTTGGCATTATATTCCCGATCTCTGACAGTAAATCGGTAAGTGCAGTTCATGTGATTCCTAAGAAATAAGGCTTTCAAGTGGTAAAGAATGACAAGAACGAGTTAGTTCCTGTGCGCCTTCAAACAGGTTGGCGTATGTGTATTGATTATCGTAAGTTAAATGCTGCCACTAGAAAAGACTATTTCCCTTTACCTTTTATTGATCAAATGTTAGAAAGGTTGGCTGGAAAAATGTTTTTCTGTTTTCTTGATGGGTATAATGGTTATTTCCAAATATTTGTTGCTCAAGAAGATCAGGAGAAAACCACATTTACATGTCCATTTGGAACTTTTGCTTATAGGCGAATGCCCTTTGGTTTATGCAATGCTCCTGGTACTTTTCAAAGATGCATGATGAGTATTTTTTCTGACATGATTGAAAATTGCATTGAGATTTTTATGGTTGACTTTACTGTCTTTGGTATTTCATTCGATGATTGTCTTAATCACCTTGACAAGGCTTTACAAAGATGCATTGAAAAGAACTTAGTTTTAAATTATGAGAAATGCCATTTTATGGTTCGGGAAGGCATTGTATTAGGACATGTTGCGTCAGCTAAAGGCATTCAAGTAGATAAGGCCAAAGTATATTTGATTTCACAACTCCCTTATCCTACTAATGTGCGTGAAGTGCGTGGTTTTCTAGGACATGCAGGGTTTTACCGACGATTCATTCACGATTTCGCGAAAATTGCACAACCTTTGACAAAACTTCTGCAACAAGATGTTTCTTTCTCTTTTACCGCTGATTGCAAGGATGCGTTTGACAAGCTTAAAAGTCGGTTGACCTCAGCTCCCATAGTTCAGCCACCTCAGTGGGATCTTCCATTTGAGTTGATGTGTGACGCGAGTGATTACGCCGTAGGAGCTGTTCTTGGCCAAAAATCCGGGAAAGAGAGCCATGTCATATATTATGCATCCAAGACTTTGAACAGTGCTCAGTGCAATTACACCACCACTGAGAAAGAACTTTTAGCAATTGTTTTTGCTTTTGAAAAATTTCGATCATATTTGCTAGGTTCTAGGATTGTTGTTTACACTGACCATGCTGCTCTTAAGTATCTCTTTTCTAAGAAAGAATCTAAGCCGCGTCTTATCCGTTGGATACTACTTTTGCAGGAATTTGACTGGGAGATCAAGGACAAGAAGGGTGCTGAAAACCATGTGGCTGATCATTTAAGTCGAGTGATTTCAGAGGACGACCGTTTGCCCATACGGGAAACCTTTCCTGATGAAGAATTGTACGCCATAACAGGTAACACTGGATTTTTAAAGTCTACTATTTTTAGCCGTTATGGAATCCCTCGTGCGATAATTAGTGATAACGGAACACACTTTTGCAATCGCACCATTGAAGCTCTCATGAACAAGTACGGAGTACATCATCGCCTCACCACTCCTTATCACCCTCAATCCAATGGACAAGCCGAGGTTTCTAATCGAGAAATTAAACGAATTCTGGAAAAGACAGTGAATCCTTCAAGGAAGGATTGGAGTCTTCGTCTCGATGATGCTTTGTGGGCTTATAGGACCGCTTTCAAGACCCCAATTGGAATGTCCCCATATCGCCTTATTTTTGGAAAACTCTGTCATCTTCCAGTGCAAATTGAACACAGGGCATATTGGGCTATTAAACGGTTCAATATGGATGAAACCAAGTGTGGGGAAGAAAGGCAACTTCAGCTGAAGGAGTTGGAAGAAATCCGATTAGAGTCTTATGATCAAGCTATGTGGTACAAAGATCGCACCAAACTTCACCATGATCGTCTCCTGAGGAAGAAGGAATTCCATGTTGGTAGCAAGGTACTGTTGTTTCAGTCCAAGCTAAGGCTTATGGGAGGAAAATTGAAGTCCAAATGGATTGGACCATTTGAGGTAGTCTCCGTTTGCCCATACGGAACTGTGGAAATAAAAGGACTTGAGACTGGAAAGGTGTTTAAGGTTAATGGCCAGAGAATCAAGCCTTTTTATAAATCTGCTCAAGTGGAAGTGGTGGAAGAATTACTGCTTTTCCCCTCAAATTCTGATTGAAAGGCCTCGTCTAGTCTAGGACGTTAAACCATGACGCTTGTGGGAGGCAACCCACTTTTCTTTTAGCTTTATGAATTTATTTTATTATTTTTACTTTTATTTTTATTTTATTAGTTTTATTCTATTAGTTTTTATTATTGTTCCCTATTAATCAGTTGTCTTCTTGCTCCAGATGAACCAATTGGAATGTGGTTTTCACAGTAGCGTTGATTTAGTTGCAGACATGGATTTGGTGGTCCATATTTTAAGGAATGGAGACATGTTTTTAGCCATGGGAATTGGGCCAGCAAATATTTTCCTTTAATTTAGTAATTAGGCCCACCACTTTGTTGGTCCACCAAAAGTCAAAGTGGTTCCCTAAATCCTTGTAATTCCTTTTGTCTTGTCTCCTAAACCCTAGCCGCCTCCACCCTTGTTTCCCACTTGTCAACCACGCGCCGCCAGCGGTGTTTTTCTTCTTCGTCGACGATCATTGCACCACCATGGTCAACGTTAAGTTCGCCTCCTCGTCGCATCCGGAACCGTCTTCTTCACCGGCGACTTCTTCCCCGAGTGAGAAATCGCTGCCGATCGGATCTTCTTCGCCACCCCAACCACCGGTGAAACGTCAGAAACGCGTGGCCGTCAAAACCGCCATGCTGTCCGTCAGTCCTATGCCATCGGGAACATCCACCGATCCGGCATCCAATTCCGGCGATGACAGTTCCGCCGATTCCGATTCACCGACTACCATTTCTCTCTTTGACACCGAGCAAGACCCAATTCAGGTCCCCTTCACACCAACTGCCACGGGACGACGTACATCCAGCAGACTTGCGGCTCAGAGCACAGCGGCTTCAATCTCTATCCGTTCGCCCATACAGCCCACGTCTGATTTCCCTTCTACTCGACCCGCAACTGCTAAAGGGAAGGGTAAACTTCCATCTTCCTCTTCTACTCCATTAACTGAAAATATTGGTGGTGCGACATATCCCTTGTTTAAGCCCTTCACGAAGCAGGTAGAGATTCAGAGGTACGCAGTCGTACAAGCTCAAACTGTGGTTAATTATAAATTTTTTGATTGGAAAAGTTTATCTGTTTTAACTGTGGAAACACAGCTTCGTGCATATTTTGACAATGTGGGGTGGTCTTTTCTATTGAGTATTCCTGTATATAAAATGCCGGCGAGGTTTGTGCGAGAGTTCTATGCTTCATTCTCATCCACGATTAGTGTTTCTCCTGGTTCTCTTGACACCCCTGTTATGATATTTCGTTTGTTGAATGTGCCCTACCGTTTTTCCTTGCATGATTTGGCCACCAAGTTGGGTTTAGTAGAGCTTGATGACCAGGGTGAGATACTTGCTACTTACTTTAGTGCTATCACTGGAATTCCTAAGAAAGTCTCCTTACGTCAAATTTGGAAAGACATTGCACCCACTGATACTCAGCCTTATTCTTCCTCACGATCCAAAGATCATTTCATCACTGATCGTGCTTTGTTTTTGGCGCATCGCTTCATTGCTTACACTTTGTTTGGTCGCACTGATCAAGTCACTGTTGTGTCTTCAAATGAGTTAATTATTTTGTGGGCAATGAAAACTGGCGTAAAGTTGAATTTGGCCTATTGGTTTACTTATGTGTGGCATAGGGCTTCTAGGAATGATAAGAGAAATTTGGTGTTGGGCCATATCGTGGCAATCTTGTTATCCAAAGACCCCATTTATTTGACTTTTTCTCAAAATTGGCCTAATGATTGTCTTCCTGCTCCAATTGACATTCCTTATTTAAGGATTGCTGGTTTATTAATCGAGAAAGATGGTCATGTCTGTTTTGCTGAGCCGGGGGTTCCGCCCTCGAGCAATTTAAAGTCCACAGGTCTTGAGGCTTTACGCGAGGAGATGAAGGATCTTCATCTATTGGTTTTTAAGATGGCTGCTGGTTACGCGGATTACAATGAAGATGTTTATCGTTTACGGGCTGCAGTCGAAGAAATTCGCATTGCCCAGGCCGAAATCCGTCAAACTCAAGCTAACCTCCTCCAGTTTCTGTATGATCGTATGCCCACACCACCGAGTGCCCCCAACTGATTCAGGCTGTCCCTCTTCCCTTTTTCTCTGTTTTTGTTTATGATTTCATTTTTTTTTATATTTGTGTTGTTTTTGCCTATCTCCCATAAGGACATGGAAATGTTTAAGTGTGGGGAGGGTTTTATGCTATTTAGTTGTTATGTTTGCAATTAAAAAAAAAAAAAACAGAAAATCATGAAAATTTTCCCGAAAAAACAGTTACAGTTTTAAGTTGTTTTTAGTGTGTTTGGGATTTGTTAGTTTTGTTTAACTTATTTTCACTTTATAAGCATTGTTTAGCCAAACTATTTTTGAGAAGAAAAGTTTAGTTATGGATTAATTCATAGTAATGGGTTGTGATAGTTGAGTATGATTCCAAGTATGATGCCTACTGATTCTGAGTATTTTTGCCCACCTTTAAGTGAGGATTTTGAGCCAAGCATTGAATGACCACTTTGTTCATGCTTATATGAATTATTCTTTGAATGAGTGCAAATCGCGCATAGTTAATTTCTTAAACTTGCTTTGTTGTGCATGGATGTCATTTGTTGGAATTGAATTTGAATATGATAAAGGCAATTAGGATTTCACCCATTTTAACTTTTAGTTTCTTTCCTTCCTTCATTTGACCATTAGTGAACCCTTTTAAGCCTTGAACCTTTTCTTTGTGTTTAAACCCACTAAAAATTTCACCTAAGACCCATTTTAGCTTTATTTTGGCCCCAAGGTGTAAGTAGCTGAGTTTCATATGAATTGTTTTCCCCACTTGGATTAATTGTAGGATATTGCATATTTTGGGTCTCTGTGAGAAATGATTTCAGTATGCTCTTCTGATCTGAAATTTTGAAGTTCATTGTTTGCCCATACGGCACTGGACAGAAAAGGCAAAGAAAGGAAAAATTCTGCAGAAATTGTGTGTGTTGTTTGCCTAAACTACGGCAAAGGGAAATATATAAAAAAAAACAGCAGCAATAATAAAAAATGTGTGAGCTGCTGAAAGAAAGAAAGGAAAAAAAAGAGAAAGAATGCAGCAAACTTGAAAAGAAAAAAAAACATTAGATGCTGGTGAAAGGAAATAAAAGGGAGAGTATGTTGTACTGAAGTTACTTTGAGAATTTATTGATTTTGAGACTTGGTGCAATGCAAGTGTGGGGATGTACTTGAGTGTGTTGTTTACACCTTTGTTTGTTTTTTATTTTTAAGCCTTTTAAACCATCTTAAACCATACCTTGTTAATTCCTAGCCCCATTACAACCTTTTAAAGACCTTTTGATTCATGTTTGATTTTAATACTATGATACTCTTTTGACATAATTGCAAGTTTGTTGAAGTTTTTCATACGCGATTGTTGAGTGGTTGAACCCAATCTTGAATATCTTGTGAGTGCTTGGAGAGGTTTTTGAGAGTTACTCGGAATTTTGTAGTTTGACTTGGAGGACTTGATGATCATGAGCTTGTTACTTGAATTAAACCTAACTGTTTTGAAGGGTACTTGGTTTGGCTGGATTGATGCTTATTTAGTGAAATTGGTTTACTGTTTGTTTAGTTAGTTTGTTTTCAGTTTTTGTTTGAATGCTTAGGGACAAGCATTGTCCAAGTGTGGGGATCTTGATAAGCACATAAATGTTCAGTTTATTATCTTTGCTTTGAGTGCTTTGTGGGGTGAAAATATGTACTTAATGGTGTGAATATGTGCAGATTTGGAAGCTTGTAGAATTGGATCATGATGGAAGGAAAGTGACGGATTTGAAGAATATTCGAGAGGTTTGGGACTGAACATAAAGATGAATGGAAAAGGAAGAGGAAAAGATGCAAGGCAAGTACCAAATCAGTGGGGGAAGAATATTAGGAAGTTTACTTTGTAAAGCTGATTGGGTGTTTTAATTGGTTTTGGAAACAATGAAGATTCCTTGTTTGAGTTGTTTAGGAAGTCTTATTCTCTTCTCCTATATAAGGAGAAGATAGTTTAGGGTTTAAACATCTTTTTCGCACTTTATTTTGGAGTTTTTACGTTTGGAGTGTTTGAATAGCAGCTGGGTTGTTAAACTTGTGGCAGCCCAGATTTTTCAGCAATCAGACCTGTCGTTTGCCCAAACGGCAAGAAACCTGGTTTGCAATTTTAGTTTAATTTAACTTCTGTTTGCAATTATAATTCTTGTTTGTTTTTAGTTATGAAGAGGGAGTAGTTAATTATCTGGCTTTAGTAATGAAGCACTACTCACGCGATAATTGTGAGACCAAAGTGTTCTTAACAACTTTCTCTTATTTAAATTCCAAAAGTTTTCTAAGCCTAAAGTTAATTATCTAATTTAATTAAAGATTGGCCACCTTTAATCTAATTAGGTAGAGCCAATTAATCGCTTGTCAAGTCACTGGATTTGATAAGTAAGATTAATTAGTGGCGAAGCTACTGTCTCGGTAGACGGAAATAATTAGTTAACAAATTGTTGCATGCTGATCATGATATAATTTGTTAGAATTAGGTTCTTCACTTCTTAATGCTTTCATAATATTAAATCTGGTGTTTGGCTGATTCCGGCCGGGTTGTATTATGAATAGAGAATTAATTGATTAAGCCGATACTTGTCAATTAACGAACAACTAAGGAAGAATTGGGATGTGTCAGAGCTGATTCTCGGCACCCTATAACTAATTGATTAAATAGAGATTGTTATTCTTGAGTCAATGAACAATTGAAAAGTGATTAGTGTGGATTTACTAAGGCTGGATCTTTCCTTTAATTGATACAATTCTGAATTTTGTTATTTACTTATTTCATAATTGGATTTCTTACTTTAATTGTTTAAATCATCAATTGAATTATTGTTACTCTTTGCAAATTGATTTATTAAGAAAATATTGTGTTCCTCGTGGGAACGATCTTCACTACCCTATACTAATTTATTGGTATTAGGAGAGTAATTATTTTGGTAGAAAAACGACCTATCAAATTGATATTTGTAATGTGTTATCTGGAGAACGGAGTGCAAAAAAAAGAAAACTATATTTTTTCAAAAATCACTATTTTTCGTGGGTTATAACTCACGAGTTTTTATCAAAAACGGCAAGTTTCAAAAAGTGGCTGTTGTGGAGTATTTTCATGCTATTTTTTACACCCACTTGTATTTTTAATGTGTTATCTAGAGAACGGAGTGTTAAAAATAGAAAAGTAAGTTTTTTCAAAAATCACTATTTTCGTAGGCTATAACTCACCAGTTTTGGTCAAAAACGCAGAAGTAGAAAAACTAGTTGTTGTGGATTTTTTTCATGCATATTTTCAACCCTAAGTATATTTTTATTGTGTTCTCTAAGGAATGGGGTGGAAAAAATAGAAATGTAATTTTTTTTTAAATCACTATTTTTCGTGGCTATAACTCACGAGTTTTGGTCTAAAACGCAAAAGTAGAAAAACTGGCTGTTGTGGAGTATTTCTTTTTTCAATTTTTAAATCCCACCAATATTTGTAATGTTTTCTAGAAACCGAAGAGTAAAAAATAAAAAATCAATTATTTTTAAAAATTACTAATTTTCATGGGATATAACTCACGAGTTTTGGTAAAAAACGGCAATTTTAAAAAACTTGCTGTCGAGGAGTGTTTGCATGCGATTTTTAACACCCACCTATATTTGTAATATGTTATCTTGAGAATGGAGTATTAATAATTGAAAGTATATATTTGTTTTAAATCACTATTTTTCGTAGGCTATAACTCACGAGTTTTGGTCAAAAACGCAAAAGTAGAAAAACTGGATCTCGTGGAGGTTTTCATGCAATGTTTTACGCCCACCTATATTTTTAATATGTTATCTAGAGTAGGGAGTGTAATGTGTTATATTTTTAATGTGTTATCAAGAGAACGGAATTTAAAAACTGGATAAGTAAAGTTTTTGAAAAATCACTGTTTTTTCGTAGGCTATAAGTCACGGGTTTCGGTCAAATACACAAAAGTAGAAAAACAGGCTATTGTGGAGTATTTTCATGCAATTTTTCACACCCACCTATGATTTAATGTGTTATCTAGAGAACGAAATGTAAAAAATATAATAATAAATATTTTGAAAAATCACGATTTTTCGTGGGTAACTCACGAGTTTTAGTCGAAAACGGCAAGTTTAAAAAACTAGCTATTTTGGACTATTTTCATATCATTTGTTACTCCCACTTATTTTGTAATGTGTAATCTAGAGAACGGAGTCTGAAAAATGGAAAAGTAAATTTTTTGAAAATCACTTTTTTCGTGGGCTATAACTAACGAGTTTCAAAAAAAGCAAAAGTAGAAAACTTGGGTGTTGTGGAGTATTTCAATGCAACTTTTTACACCCACTAATATTTGTAATGTGTCATCAAGACAGCATAGTGTTAAAAATGGAAAAGTACATTATTTTTTGAAAAATCACTATTTTTTGTAGGCTATAACTCATGTGTTTTGGTCAAAAACGCAAAAGTCAAAAAATTGGCTATTGTTTTGCAATTTTTTACACACAGCTATATCTGTAGTATGTTATCAAAAGAACGGAGTGTAAAAAATGGAAAATGAAGTTTTTTGAAAATTACTATTTTTCGTAGGCTATAACTCACGACTTTTGATAAAAAATGCAAAAATAGAAAATCACTATTTTTCGTGGGCTATATCTCACTAGTTTTCGTCAAAAAGGAAATTTTAATAAACTTGATGTTGTGGAGTGTTTTAATGCAACTTTTTACACCCACCTACATTTTTAATGCGATATCCAAAGAACGAAGTGCAGAAAATGGAAAAGTAAATTTTTTGAAAAATCACAATTTTTCGTGGGCTATAACTCACGAGTTTTGGTAAAAAAAGGCTAACGTAGAAAATTTTGCTTTTGTGGTGTATTTTCATGCACTTTACTACATCCACCTATATTTGTAATGTGTTATCTGGAGAACGGAGGGCCAAAAAAAAAGAAAACTATATTTTTTTAAAAATCACTATTTTTCGTGGGCTATAACTCTTGTGTTCTGGTAAAAAACGCAAAAGTCGAAAAATTGGCAATTGTGATGCAATTTTTTAAACCCACCTATATCTGTAGTATGTTATCAAAAGAACGGAGTGCAAGAAATGGAAAAGTAAATTTTTTTGAAAGATCACGATTTTTCATGGGCAATAACTCACGAGTTTTGGTAAAAAGTGCTAACGTAGAAAAACTTGCTTTTGTGGTGTATTTTCATGCAATTTTTTACATCCACCTAGATTTATAATGTGTTATATAGAGAACGGAGTCTAAAAAAAGAAAACTATATTTTTTTTCAAAAATCACTATTTTTCGTGGGTTATAACTCACGAGTTTTCGTAAAAAACAACAAGTTTCAAAAAGTGGCTGTTGTGGAGTGTTTTCATGCAATTATTTACACCCATTTGTATTTTTAATGTGTTATCTAGAGATTAGAGTGTTAAAAATTGAAAATTAATTTTTTTCAAAAATCACTAGTTTTCGTAGGCTATAACTCACGAGTTTTGGTCAACAACGCAAAAGTAGAAAAACTAGTTGTGGTGGATTTTTTTCATGCAAATTTTCACATCGACCTATATTTTTATTGTGTTCTCTAGGGAATGGGGTGGAAAAAATGGAAATGTAATTTTTTTTAAAAATCTCTATTTTTTGTGGGCTATAACTCACGAGTTTTGGTCTAAAATGCAAAACTAAAAAAACTGGCTGTTGTGGAGTATGTGTTTTTCAATTTTTAACTCCCACCAATATTTGTAATGTTTTCTAGAAACCAAATATTGATAAGTCGGGTTTCTACCGACTTATTTGCTTCACTTGTTTGATCTTTTGTATAAACTTTTCATGAAAATGATGACAGATGAACAAGTATATGGTTGAAATGTTTACATCCGGTGAAATGTGGGAATTGACTAAGAGTTGTGTTTTTGTGAAGAAAGTAATGATTTTTGAGTTATGTAACACTCTTGGTCATGCACCACCACATTAAGTCCCACACAGGCCACACACACGCACACTGTGCGGGCGCCAGGCACCCGCTCAAGCCACTCACGCACACACACTGTGCGGGCGCCTGGCGCCCGCACAGTACACACACACGCACGCCTGTGCGGGCGCCTGGCGCCCGCACAGCTCAAGCACACACGCTAGCACGCGGGCGCCTATGCGCCCGCACCCTCACCCGCACAGGAGCACTTTGATGCATTTTCTTCTATGCATTTTTCTTGTACATTTTTCTCATTCTTCAGTCGCACACTGGCACCAACACTACGCACTACATCTTGTTCCCACATCTCATGTAGCAGACACAAACTTCGGTTCACACAAGAAGACACTTAATAGGTCTTTCTAACGAGCACCAACTGTTTGATGATTTGCAGTGATAATACTTATTTGTTAAGTCTTGCACCAGACACGTGTCCTCACTTGAACTTTGATTAATATCTACAGAAACACTTGTCAACATCCCCTAGAAAGAAGAAAGCTTCCAGGAAGTTACGAGCCAAGTCATTCGGAGGAAAACTATAAAAGGCAGAGATGGATTCGAGAGCACAGAAGCGAATAGGGAGGCGGCCGCACACAACACAACATAGCATTCTTAGATTAGGGTTCATAGTTTAGATTAGGTTCTTTTCTCTCTTTTCCCTTTCATACATTTTACTGTCTTGAGGATCAATTGAATGGATCTTTAGCTTATTTGAGACATTCGGATTGCTCATTACGTGTTTGATATTGTTTCATATATCTATTTGATGTTTTATTTCAATCCTTACTCACTCACGCTTAGGCCCTTCATGTGATTTGCGGTGCCCACTGAAGTCAATCTAGTGCTATTAATGGAAATTGAAATAACATCACTAGAATAGGGAACAACTTGGATGAGTCCTATGATCTGTGTATGGTTGCGACTTCAATTGTGCGGTGCCCACTGACAATTGAAGTCAATATAATGGAAAAGACTTAGGATTATTTGAACATTAGAACTTGAACTTTGGATGACTGTCTTGTCTGGGGGAGTTAGGGTTCTAGTGTCAGATAGGGAATTAGGAAGCCGAGCCTAGGTCTTGCCCTACCAAGGGAAGACGGAGGAGTATGGTGAATTAGGGTTGTGAGACCTATCAAGGAGATCGACCCTAAGCTCACTAGAAGGTCGATCCCCTCATTCATGCTGTTACACAAGTCGATGATAATAGGCTGAGGTCCATACCAATTGGTTCATCTTCAAGGTAGTGCTTGCATACTAACCTTACATTCATTCTCATTTTTGCATTCATATTGTTTTGCATTCGTCCCATTTGCTTTGGTTTCTTGAACAAGTGATCTCTTGACATCCAAACCTTCCCTGTGGATACGATCCCACTTGCCACTTCTACATTAGTTTAGTAAGTTTGGGTATTTGACGAGGTCGTGCGACCGACCCCCGCTCAAATTGGCGCCGTTTCCGGGGAAGGCACGGTTGTTGGAGAATTATCTGTTCTCTTGACTTGTTGAGTTTTTGTGTTTTTTTCATTTTGTTTTTGTGTGATTTTCTCCTTTTTGTGTGTTATTCTTTTGTGTTGGTTTTTTTCTTTCATTCTCGGTTCAAATTTGTTGTGTTCAACTGTGGTAAGTGCAGGGAAATTTTAGATTTCATTGAGAATGAATTGTGCACACCACAATAGACCAAATATGTCTAGGTGGTTTGGGGATTCTGTTGAGACTCATTATGATTACCCACCAGATTGGATGGATGACACCCAACCAACACCTGGAGTATTTGGCAACTTTTCTCCACCCAGATATTATGAATCATGGCATGACCAACAACAAAGCAACGAGTCATATTTTGGAGAAGATGAAAAAGTGAGAAACATGTTGTTCCAGATTTTGGACAGACTGGATAGAGAGGGAACAAGGATGGCTAAATTGGAAGAGAAAGCTCAAGAGCCACAACAGGGATGTGAAGGCCAATCGGAAGGTATATATCTCATCTCTAAAACACCAACTCTCGGGGAAAAGTTTTTTAATATGAATGCCAACATTGATTGCGGTTTAAACTGTCCAAATGAGTTGAAGTCTACAAATATTAGAGATGTCATACGTGAGTGCTCTATGGATGAATCTATTGTGCATGAACATTCGAGTCCTTCTGATGCGAATGATGTCTCCAGTTATGAGCTTACATATGATGAATTTAGGGCCTTTTTGGTTTCTTACTATCAAATTGGAGGTTTGTCTAATGGAAGATCTTATGTTGAATCCATGGAGTCCCATGAGAACATTGATGATGTTAGACTTCCTTTAGACACATTTCCTTCACTTGAATGCCCTATAGCATGTACAGAGACAGGTACAGAGATAACTCTCATTAAACCATGTGTGAGCATGAATGAAATTAATTTTGCACTGGTTAATGAAAATGACAACATGATCATTGAGCACTTTTTTGAGCCACCAAATGTTGAAATTATACATGAATCTGTAGTTGTGAATGGTGATTAACAAATAGAGGACATCGAAATACCTTTGTTAAGTGTGCATAGTGAACCGAATTTTGTTAACAAAGGAAAAACTCCAATTGATCCATGTGTTAGCTTGAGTTACGATGATTTAATGTTCTGTAAGGAAATTGCTAATATGGTGGAAAATTGCTTTGTTGATGTATCCATTTTTGAAATCACTGATGAATTTGTTGAGACTATGGATGCACAATCTATGGTTGAGCCTTGCAGGGTTTCAGAGCCAAGCTTGGTGGGAGAAGTGAAAGAGGTGTTTCCTATGGGGGAACATACATGGTCTAAAGTGGAGTTCATTGAGAATGTTCCCCATGTGCATGAGCTCCAACACCTCTTTTTGAAAAACAATTGCCTAGTTCCATACTGGAGAAAAATGAGTACTTATGAAAGAGCATTCTTCTGGTACAGAGATGGATACTCTGAATCTTGAAGAAGAAGGTTCATGAATAAAGTCTAGCTGGAGACTGAAGAAACCCAGAACTACTTAATCCACTTTCTTGAATAAATTGTTGGTTGAATTCTTAACTTGCTTTTGCTTTTGTTTTGTTTATGTAGCTAGTTGTCTCTTGTGTGCAGGAGCCTCAAGCAATGGCTCTCAAATGCTAAGTGTGGAGGAGTGTCCTCGAAGTGCTGATAACAGGGCATATTATACACCACCATGACCCAAGGTCATGGTGTGGCACTCACTTGCACACCACACACATTTTCTAATCTCTCTTGCACATCAAAAGTCACAATCTCACACTCTCGCATAGTAGGTTATGTAGCACCACCACTTTAACACAAAGTTTCCAAAAAGCCACTATTCACCCATAATTGCACAGTATAAGGTATGAGCTCATTCCCTTGTGATTTATTGAATTCCATTCTCTGTGGGAAACACCTTCTTGAACTTTCATAATTTATTTGAGGTGAATGTTGTCTAGTTGGTTGGGCTTCATGCATATCATAGAAAATGTGAAGTGGTGACCATGTGTGAAATTTTAATTTGCCATGAACATAGTGCATTATTGGGACGCCTTTATTGCATGGAGTTCTACTCTAGGATGAAAAACATGGTTAGTGTGTTATATCAATGTATGATTTATCCATATTGTGAGTTGTGTGCTTTTGATGCAAGGATACATGAGTCTAAGTGTGGGGGAGCTGCAAGTGCAAAGACTGATTCAAGAAGAGCAAAAGCTGATGAGCATGGTGCAAATGGTGCTCAAAGGTCTACAGTCATGAATGGAAAATTTGAGGACAAAGGCACTCAACCCAGCAACATTGGAACGTACAGGCTACAAACAAAAAGGGAGCTCCTGAACCCTATTCTTTTATCTTACGTTAAGTGTGGGGGAGGGAATGTTTGCTATGGTTTGTGCCTTTGAGGATTCACATTCTTAGTCTCCTTCATGAAATTTTTTTTGATGTTTTTACATGATGCATACTGTGTTTGAGAGGCCTAGTGCCTTTGATCTGAATTTCATTATGTGTGCTGCTTTGTGTGTTAAGAGGACTGGTGGTGGTGGAGTTTAGAGTATTATTCATGTAGGTAGCATTTTTTATGTGTTTTGTGTCTAGTATGGAATAAAAGACAGTGACTAGCACTAGTCTTGTTATGTGCTTTATGTTTTAGTTGCATGCAATAACTGTGAAAGTGTGTTGTTTTGTTTTTGTGTTGAGCAAAAGCCGAGCTAGTCCATTTTCAACAACAGCAATTACAATGCCATCGTCCAATCTATCCGCAATTTTCATCTATTTTGCATGCGAAATGTTGTGTTAGTGTCAAGGTAAGATAGAGATGCCAACAAATATTTTGACATAGGAGAGAATTTATGTGTTATTTGATCTTGTTTGTGCACTCTACTCGTAAACATTTGTTCTTGCATTTAAGTATATAGTCTATTGAAGACACACATGGACACAAGGTGTTGGAGAAAAGATGTGGGAAAAAGAAAAAGCCTGTGGCAAATAAAGGGAAAAAAGAGCCATAAAACCCTGGCAGCCAAGCACCAAAGTGCGGCAAGTTTGAAATAATAAAACGCACCAATGTGCGCTAAACAAAAGAGGGAAAACCTCAAAGAGTTATGTGAATAAATACCATTGATCTCTATGTGCTGAGTGTTAGTGTGTGTGGACAACAGACTGTAGTGCAGGAATTTCTAATAACGTGTTTGCTTGAGTACTTTGCGCAAATAGAGAAGATGACCATGAAAACTCTCAGCACACACATCACGTTGGCAAGTTGGTCTTTATTCAGTGTCCCTTGATTGATAATTAGTATGAACTTGGGTGGAAGTCTGGAACTGGAAAAATGAAAAAGGTTGGTGCATGCGAAAACTTTTAAGATTGGACAGGATAGTGATATTACCTGTGCTGTGTGTTGAAAATGGTAGAAAGGTCTATAATGCTTTACTTTGCTCGGGACTAGCAAAGATTTAAGTGTGGGGGGATGATAAGTCGGGTTTGTACCGACTTATTTGCTTCACTTGTTTGATCTTTTGTATAAACTTTTCATGAAAATGATGACAGATGAACAAGTATGTGGTTGAAATGTTTACATCCGGTGAAATGTGGGAATTGGCTAAGAGTTGTGTTTTTGTGAAGAAAGTAATGATTTTTGAGTTATGTAACACTCTTGGTCATGCACCACATTAAGTCCCACACAGGCCGCACAGTACACACACCTGTGCTGGCGCATAGGGGCCAGCACAGGCCACACACACACACACACATGTGCTGGCGCATAGGCGTCAGCACAGGCCACACACACGCACACTGGCGCTCGCACAAGCCACTCACGCACACACACTGTGCGGGCGCCTGGCGCCCGCACAGCACACACACACGCACGCCAGGCGCCCGCACAGCTCACGCACACACGTACACCCTCACCCTCACCCTCACAGGAGCACTTTGATGCATTTTCTTCTATGCATTTTTCTTGTACATTTTTCTCATTCTTCACTCGCACACTGGCACCAACACTACGCATTACATTTTGTTCCCACATCTCATGTAGCACACACAAACTTCGGTTCACACAAGAAGACACTTAATAGGTATTTCTCACGAGCACCAACTGTTTGATGATTTGCAGTGATAATACTTATTTGTTAAGTCTTGCACCAGACACGTGTCCTCACTTGAACTTTGATTAATATCTATAGAAACACGTGTCAACATCCCCTAGAAAGAAGGAAGCTTCCAGGAAGTTATGAGCCAAGTCATCCGGAGGAAAACTATAAAAGGCAGAGATGGATTCGGGAGCACAGGAGCGAATAGGGAGGCGGCCGCACACAACACAACATAGCATTCTTATATTAGGGTTCATAGTTTAGATTAGGTTCTTTTCTATCTTTTCCCTTTCATACATTTTACTGTCTTGAGGATCAATTGAATGGATCTTTAACTTATTTGAGACATTCGGATTGCTCATTACGTGTTTGATATTGTTTCATATATTTATTTGATGTTTTATTTCAATGCTTACTCACTCACGCTTAGGCGTTTCATGTGATTTGCGGTGCCCACTGAAGTCAATCTAGTGCTATTAATGGAAATTGAAATAACATCACTAGAATAGGGAACAACTTGGATGAGTCCTATGATCTGTGTATGGTTGCGACTTCAATTGTGCGGTGCCCACTAACAATTGAAGTCAATATAATGGAAAAGACTTAGGATTATTTGAACATTAGAACTTGAACTTTGGATGACTGTCTTGCCTGGGGGAGTTAGGGTTCTAGTGTCAGATAGGGATCGGGAATTAGGAAGCCGAGCCTAGGTCTTGCCCTACCAAGGGAAGACGGAGGAGTATGGTGAATTAGGGTTGTGAGACCTATCAAGGAGATCGACCCTAAGCTCACTAGAAGGTCGATCCCCTCATTCATGCTGTTACACAAGTCGATGATAATAGGCTGAGGTCCATACCAATTGGTTCATCCTCAAGGCAGTGCTTGCATACTAACCTTACATTCATTCTCATTTTTGCATTCATATTGTTTTGCATTCGTCCCATTTGCTTTGGTTTCTTGAACAAGTGATCTCTTGACATCCAAACCTTCCCTGTGGATACGATCCCACTTGCCACTTCTACATTAGTTTAGTAACTTTGGGTATTTGACGAGGTCGAGCGACCGACCCCCGCTCAAATATTAAAAAATAAAAAATGAATTTTGGTTAAAAAATTACTAATTTTCGTGGGATATAACTCATGAGTTTTGGTCAAAAACGGAAATTTTAAAAAACTTGCTGTCGAGGAGTGTTTGCATGCGATTTTTAACACCCACCTATACTTGTAATATGTTATTTTGAGAACGGAGAATTAATAACTGAAAGTATATATTTGTTTTAAATCACTATTTTTTGTAGGCTATAACTCACGAGTTTTGGTCTAAAACGCAAAAGTAGAAAAACTGGCTGTCGTGGAGGTTTTCATGCAATGTTTTACGCCCACCTATATTTTTAATGTGTTATCTAGAGTACGGAGTGTAATATTTTATATTTTTAATTAGTTATCAAGAGAACGAAATTTAAAAAATGGATAAGTAAAGTTTTTGAAAAATCACTATTTTTTCGCGGGCTATAAAGTCACGGGTTTTGGTCAAAAACGCAAAAGTAGAAAAACTAGCTATTGTGGATTTTTTTCATGGAATTTTTCTAACCTACCTATATTTTTAATGTGTTCTCAAGGGAATGGGCTGTTAAAAATTGAAAAGTAAATATTTTGAAATATCAAGATTTTTTATGGGCTATAACTCACGAGTTTTAGTGGAAAATGGCATGTTTAAAAAACTAGCTATTTTGGACAATTTTAATATCATTTGTTACACCCACCTATTTTGTAATGTGTTATCTACGGACCGGAGTGTGAAAAATGAAAAAGTAAATTTTTTGAAAATTACTTTTTTCATGGGCTATAACTAACGAGTTTCTGTCAAAAAATGCAAAAGTAGAAAAATTGGCTGTTGTAGTGTATTTTAAAGCAACTTTTTACACCCACCAATATTTGTAATGTGTCATCAAGAGAGCACAGTGTGAAAAATGGAAAAGTAAATTTTTTGAAAACCACTATTTTTTGTGGGCTATAGCTCATGTGTTTTGGTAAAAAACGCAAAAGTCGAAAAATTTGCTATTGTGATGCAATTTTTTACACCCGCCGATATCTGTATTATGTTATCAAAACAATAAAGTGTAAAAAATGGAAAAGGGAGTTTTTTTGAAAATTACTATTTTTCGTGGGCTATAACTCACGAGTTTTGATAAAAAAACGCAAAACTAGAAAATCACTATTTTTCGTGGGCTATATCTCACGAGTTTTGTCAAAAATAATATTTTAAAAAACATGCTAATGTCGAGTGTTTTAATGCAACTTTTTATACCCACCAACATTTTTATTATGATATCTAAATTACGTAGTGCAAAAAAATGGAAAAGTAAATTTTTTTAAAAATCACAATTTTTCGTGGGCAATAACTCACAAGTTTTGGTAAAAAAAGGCTAACGTAGAAAAACTTGCTTTTGTGGTGTATTTTTATGAAATTTTTTACATCCTCCTATATTTTTAATGTGTTACCTGGCGAACGGAGTGTAAAAGAAGAAAAACTATATTTTTTTCAAAAATCACTATTTTTCGTGGGTTATAACTCACAAGTTTTTGTCAAAAACGGCAAGTTTCAAAAACTAGCTGTTGTGGAGTGTTTTCATGCCACCTGTATTTTTAATGTGTTATCTAGAAAACGAAGTGTTAAAAATTGAAAAGTAAATTTTTTTAAAAATCACTATTTTTCGCAGGCTATAACTAACGAGTTTTGGTCAAAAACGCAAAAGTAGAAAAACTAGCTATTGTGGATTTTTTCATGCAATTTCTCACACCTCCCAATATTTTTAATGTGTTCTCTGGGGAATGGGTGTAAAAAATGAAAATGTAAATTTTTTTAAAAATCACTATTTTTCGTGGGCTATAACTCACGAGTTTTGGTCTAAAACGCAAAAGCAGAAAAACTGACTGTTGTGGAGTATTTTTTTTTGCAATTTTTAACACCCACCAATATTTGTAATGATTTCTAGAGAAAGGAGATTAAGAAATAAAAAATTATGTTTTTAAAAAAATTACTAATTTTCGTAGGCTATAACTAATGCATTTTGGTCAGAAACGGCAATTTTAAAAAACTTGCTATCGTGGAGTGTTTGCATGCGATTTTTTACACTCACCTATATTTGTTACGTGTTATCTTGAGATTGGAGTGTTAATAATTGAAAAGAATTTTTTTTTAAATCACATTTTTTCATAGGCTATAACTCATGAGTTTTGATCAAAAACGCAAAAGTATAAAAACTGGCTGTCGTGGAGGTTTTAATACAATTTTTTACGCCCACCTATATTTGTAGTTTGTTATCTAGATTACGGTGCGTAATGTGTTATATTTTTTATGTGTTATCAGGAGAACGGAATTTAAAAAATGGATAAGTAAAATTTTTGAAAAATCACTGTTTTTCCCTAGGCTATAAGTCACGGGTTTTGGTCAAAAACGCAAAAGTAGAAAAACTGGCTTTTGTGGAGTATTTACATGCAATTTTTCACACCCACCTATGTTTTTGATGTGTTATCTAGACAACGGAGTGTAAAAATAGAAAAGTAAATATTTTGAAAATCACAATTTTTCGTGGGCTATAACTCACGAGTTTTAGTCGAAAATGTCAAATTTAAAAAACTAGCTATTTTGGACCATTTTTATGTCATTTGTTACACGCACCTATTTTGTAATGTGTTATCTAGAGAACGGAGTGTGAAAAATGGAAAAGTAAATTTTTTGAAAATCACTTTTTTCGTGGGCTATAACTAACGAGTTTCTGTCAAAAAACGTAAAAGTAGAAAAATTGTCTGTTGTGGAGTATTTTAATGCAACTTTTTACACCTACCAATATTTGTAATGTGTCATCAAGAGAGGACATTGTAAAAATTGGAAAAGTAAATTTTTTGAAAAACCACTATTTTTTGTGGGCTATAACTCATGTGTTTTGGTCAAAAACGCTAAAGTCAAAAAGTTGGCTATTGTGATGCAATTTTTTACACCCATCTTTATCTGTAGTATGTTATGAAAAGAACGGAGTGTAAAAAATGAAAAAGGAAGTTTTTTTTTAAAATTACTATTTGTCGTGGGCTATAACTCACGAGTTTTTATAAAAAACGCAAAACTAGAAAATCACTATTTTTCTTGGGCTATATCTCACGAGTTTTTGTCAACAAGGACATTTTAAAAAACTTGCTATTGTCGAGAGTTTTAATGCAAAGTTTTACACCCAAGTACATTTTTAGTGTGATATCTAAAGAACGAAGCGCAAAAAATGGAAAAGTAATTTTTTTGAAAAATTAAGATTTTTCATGGGCTATAACTCACGAGTATTGGTAAAAAAACGGTAAAGTAGAAAGACTTGCTTTTGTGGTGTATTTTCATAAAAGTTTTTACATCCACCTATATTTTTAATGTGTTATCTGGAGAACGGAGTGTAAAAAAAACTATATTTTTTTAAAAAAATCACTATTTTCGTGGGTTATAACACACGAGTTTTTGTCAAAAACGGCAAGTTTCAAAAACTGGCTGTTGTAGAGTATTTTCATGCTATTTTTTACACCCACCTGTATTTTTAATGTGTTATCTAAAGAACGGAGTGTTAAAAATCAAAAAGTAATTTTTTTTGAAAAATCACTATTTTTCGTAGGCTATATCACATGAATTTTGGTCTAAAACACAAAAGTAGAAAAACTAGCTGTTGTGGATTTTTTCATGTAATTTTTCACACCTACCTATATTTTTAATGTGTTCTCTAGGGATTGGGTTGTAAAAAATGGAAATAAATTTTTTTTAAAAAATTACGATTTTTCGTGGGCTATAACTCACAGGTTTTGGTCAACGCAAAAGTAGAAAAATTTGCTGTTGTGGAGTATTTTTTCTTTTTGCAATTTTTAACACCCACCAATATTTGTAATGTTTTCTAGAAACCGAAGAGTAAGAAATAAAAAATTAATTTTTTAAAAAAATTACTAATTTTTGTGGGCTATAACTCACGTGTTTTGGTCAGAAACGGTAATTTTAAAAAACTTGTTGTCGTGGAGTGTTTGCAAGCGATTTTTCACACCCATATATATTTGTAATGTGTTATCTCTAGAAGGAGTTTTAATAATTGAAAAGTATATTTTTTTTAAAATCACATTTTTTTCGTCGACTATAGCTCACGAGTTTTGGTCAAAAACGCAAAAGTAGAAAAACAGGCGGTCATTGAGGATTTCATGCAATTTTTTAAACCCACCTATATTTGTAGTGTGTTATCTAGAGTACGGAGTGTAATGTGTTATATTTTTAATGTGTTATTAAGAGAATGGAATTTAAAAAATGGATAAGTAAAGTTTTTATAAAATCACTATTTTTTTGTGGGGTATAAGTCACGGGTTTTGGTCAAAAACGAAAAAGTAGAAAAACTGACTGTTGTGGAGTATTTTCATGCAATTTTTCACACCCACCTATGTTTTTAATGTTTTATCTAGAGAACGGAGTGTAAAAAACAGAAAAGTAAATATTTTGAAAAAATCACGATTTTTCGTGGGCTATATAACTCACGAGTTTTAGTCGAAAAAAGTAAATTTAAAAAACTAGCTATTTTGGACCATTTTCATATCATTTGTTACACGCACAAATTTTGTAATGTGTTATCTCGATAACGGAGTGCGAAAAATGAAAAAGTAAATTTTTTGAAAATCACTTTTTTCGTGGGCTATAACTAACGAGTTTCTGTCAAAAAACGTAAAAGTAGAAAAACTGGCTGTTGTGGAGTATTTTTATGCAATTTTTTACGCACACCTATATCAGTAGTATGTTATCAAAATAACGGACTGTAAAAAGTGGAAAAGGAATTTTTTTGAAAATCAATATTTTTCGTGGCCTATAACTCACGAGTTTTGATAAAAAACGCAAAAGTAGAAAATCACTATTTTTCGTAGGCTACATTTCACGAGTTTTCGTCAAAAAGGAAATTTTCGAAAACTTGCTGTTGTCGAGTGTTTTAATTCAACTTTTACACCCACCTACATTTGTAGAGTGATATCCAAAGAATGTGCAAAAAATGGAAAAGTAAATTTTTTGAAAAATCACGATTTTTCGTGGGCTATAACTCACGTAGAAAAACTTGCTTTGGGGTGTATTTTCATGAAATTTTTTACATCCACCTATATTTGTAATGTGTTATCTAGAGAACGAAGTGTAAAAAAAAGAAAACTATATTTTTACAAAAATCACTATTTTTCGTGGGTTATAACTCACGAGTTTTTGTCAAAAACGACAAGTTTCAAAAACTTGCTGTTATAGAGTGTTTTCATGCCATTTTTTACACCCACCTGTATTTTTAATGTGTTATCTAGAGAACGGAATTTTACAAATCGAAAGGTGAATTTTTTGAAAAATCACTATTTTTCGTAGGATATAACTCACGAGTTTAGGTAAAAAAAATGCAAAAGTAGAAAAACTAGATGTTGTGGATTTGTTTCACGAAATGTTTTACACATACCTATATTTTAATGTTTTCTCTAGGGAATAGGGTGTAAAAAATGGAAAAGTAAATATTTTGAAAAATCCCGAATTTTCGTGGGCTATAACTCAAGAGTTTTAGTCGAAAATGGAAAGTTTAAAAAGCTAGCTATTTTGGACCATTTTCAAATCAATTGTTACACCTACCTATTTTGTAATGTGTTATCTATAGAACGGAGTGTGAAAAGTCAAAAAGTAAAAGTTTTGAAAAATCACTATTTTTCGTATGCTACAACTCACGAGTTTTGGTCAAAAACGCAAAAGTAGAAAAACTAGCTGTTCTGGATTTTTTTCATGCAATTTTTCACACCTATCTATATTTTTAATGTGTTTTCTATTGAAAGGGGTGTAAAAAATGGAAATGTAAATTTTTTAAAAAATCACTATTTTTCGTGGGTTATAACTCACGTGTTTTGGTCTAAAACACAAAAGTAGAAAACTTACTGTTGTGGAGTGATTTTTTTTTTTGCAATTTTTAAAACCCACCAATATTTTTAATGTTTTCTAGAGAATAGAGAGTAAGAATTAAAAAATTAAGTTTTTTAAAAAATTACTAATTTTCGTGGGCTATAACTTGCGTATTTTGATCAGAAACGGCAATTTTAAAAAACATGTTGTCGTGGAGTGTTTGCATGCAATTTTTTACACCCACCTTTATTTGTAATATGTTATCTTTAGAATGGAGTGTTAATAATTGAAATTTATATTTTTTTTAAAATCACATTTTTTTCGTAGACCACGAGTTTTGGTCAAAAACGCAAAAGTAGAAAAACTGGCTGTCGTGGAGGTTTTCATGCAATTTTTTATGCCCACCTATATTTGTAGTGTGTTTTCTAAAGTATGGAGTGTAATGTGTTATCAATGGAACGGAATTTAAAAAATGGATAAGTAAAGTTTTTGAAAAATCACTGTTTTTCAGTGGGCTATAAGTCACGGGTTTTGTTCAAAAACACAAAAGTAGAAAAACTGGCTGTTGTGGAGTATTTTCATGCAATTTTTCACACCCACCTATGTTTTTAATGTGTTATCTAGAGAACTGAGTGTAAAAAGTAGAAAAGTAAATATTTTGAAAAATCACAATTTTTCGTGGGCTATAACTCACGAGTTTTAGTCGAAAACGGCAAGTTTAAAAAACTAGCTATTTTGTACCATTTTCAAATCATTTGTTACACCCACCTATTTTGTAATGTGTTATCTAGAGAACGAAGTGTGAAAAATGGAAAAGTAAATTTTTTGAAAATCACTTTTTTCGTGGGCTATATCTAACGAGTTTATGTCAAAAAACACAAAAGTAGAAAAACTAGCTGTTTTGGATTTTTTTCATGCAATTTTTCACAACTACCTATATTTTTAATGTGTTCTCTAGGGAATGGGGTGTAAAAATAGAAATGTAAATTTCTTTAAAAATTAATATTTTTCGTGAGCTATAACTCTCGAGTTTTGGTCTAAAACGCAAAAGCCGAAAAACTAGTTGTTGTGAAGTATTTTTTTTTTCCAATTTTTAAAACCCAAAAATATTTGTAATATTTTCTAGAGAATGGAGAGAAAGAAAAAAAAATTTAATTTTTTTAAAAAATTACTAATTTTGGTGGGCTATAACTCACGTGTTTTGATTAGAAACGGCAATTTTCAAAAACTTGCAGTCGTGGAATGTTTACATGCAATTTTTTACACCCACCTATATTTGCAATTTGTTATCTTGAGAATGGAGTGTTAATAATTGAAAAGTATTTTTTTTAAAACACATTTTTTCTGAGGCTGTAACTCACGAGTTTTGTCAAAAACGCAAAAGTAGAAAAACTGGCTGTCGTAGAGGTTTTCATGGAATTTTTTAGTGTGTTCTCGAGGGAATGGGGTGTAAAAAATGAAAAAGTAAATATTTTGAAATATCAGAATTTTAAGTGGCCTACTCACGAGTTTTAGTCGAAAACGGCAAGTTTAAAAAACTAGCTATTTTGGACAATTTTCATATCATTTGTTACCCACCTATTTTGTAATGTGTTCTCTAGAGAACGGAGTGCAAAAAAATTAAAACTATATTTTTTTCAAAAATCACTATTTTTCGTGGGTTACAACTCATGAGTTTTTGTCAAAAATGACAAGTTTCAAAAACTGGCTGTTGTGGAGTGTTTTCATGCCATTTTCACACCCACCTGCATTTTTAATGTGTAATCTAGAGAACGGAGTGTTAAAATCGAAAAGTAAATTTTTTGAAAAATCACTATTTTTCGTAGGATAGATGTTGTGGATTTTTTTCATTCAATTTTTCACACCAACCAATATTTTTAATGTTTTCTCTAGGGAATGGGGTGTAAAAAATGGAAATGTAAATTTTTTTTAAAATCACTATTTTCGTGGGCTATAACTCACGAATTTTGGTCCAAAACGCAAAAGTAGAAAAATTGGCTGTTGTGGAGTATTTTCACATCATTTGTTACACCCACCTATTTTGTAATGTATTATCTAAGAACGGAGTGTGAAAAATGAAAAAGTAATTTTTTTTTAAAATCACTTTTTTCGTGGGCTATAACTAATAAGTTTCTGTGAAAAAACGCAAAAGTAGAAAAATTGGCTGTTGTGGAGTATTTTAATGCAACTTTTTACACCCACCAATATTTGTAATGTGTCATCAATAGAGCAAATTGTAAAAAATGGAAAAGTAAATTTTTGAAAAATCACTATTTTTTGTGGGCTATAACTCATTTGTTTTAGTCAAAAAAGCAAAAGTCGAAAAAATAGCTATTGTGATGCAATTTTTTACACCCACCTATATGTAGTATGTTATCAAAAGAACGGAGTGTAAAAAATAGAAAATGAAGGTTTTTAAAAATCGCTATTTTTCGTGGGCTATAACTCACGAGTTTTAATAAAAAAACACAAAAGTAGAAAATCAATATTTTTCGTGGGCTATATCTCACGAGTTTTCATCAAAAAGGAAATTTTAAAAAACTTGCTGTTATGGAGTGTTTTAATGCAACTTTTCACGCCCGCCTACATTTGTATTGTGATATCTAAAGAACAAATTGCAAAAAATGAAAAAGTAAATTTTTTGAAAAATTACGATTTTTCGTGGGCTATAACTCACGGGTTTTGATAAAAAACGCTACCGTAAAAAAACTTGCTTTTGTGGTGTATTTTCATGCAATTTTTTACATCCACCTATATTTATAATGTATTATCTTGAGAATGGAGTGTAAAAAGAAGAAAACTATATTTTTTTCAAAAATCAATATTTCTCGTGGGTTATAACTCACGAGTTTTTGTCAAAAATGGCAAGTTTAAAAAACTGGCTGTTGTGGAGTGTTTTCATGCCATTTTTCACACCCAATTGTATTTTTATTGTGTTATCTAGAGAACGGAGTGTTAAAAATTGAAAAGTAAATCATTATTTTTCGTAGGCTATAACTCACGAATTTCTGTAAAAAATGCAAAAGTAGAAAAACTAACTATTGTGGATTTTTTTTTCATGCAATTTTTCACACCTACCTATATTTTTAATATGTTCTCAAGGGAATGGGGTGTAAAAAATAAAAATGTAAGTTTTTTTAAAAATCACTATTTTTCGTGGGCTATAACTCATGAGTTTTGGTATAAAACGCAAAAGTAGAAAAACCGGTTGTTGTGGAGTATTTTTTTTTTTTGCAATTTTTAACACTCACCAATATTTTTAATGTTTTCTAAAGAACGGAAAGTAATAAATAAAAAAATATTTTTAAAAAAAATTACTAATTTTGGTGTGCTGTAACTCACACGTTTTGGTCAGAAACGGTAATTTTAAAAAACATGCTGTCATGGAGTGTTTGCATGCGATTTTTTACACCCACATATATTTGTAATGTGTTATCTTGAGAACGGAGCCTTAATAATGGAAAAGTATATTTTTTTTAAAATCACATTTTTTCGTGGGCTGAAACTCACTAGTTTTGGTCAAAAACGCAAAAGTAGAAAAACTGGTTGTCGTGGATGTTGTCATGCAATTTTTTACGCTAACCTATATTTGTAGTGTGTTATTTAGAGTACCGATTGTAATGTGTTATATTTTAAATGTGTTATCAAGAGAACAAAATTTAAAAAAATGGATAAGTAAAGTTTTTGAAAAATCACTGCTTTTTCGTAGGTTATAGTCACGGGTTTTGGTCAAAAACACAAAAGTAGAAAAACAAGCTGTTGTGGAGTATTTTCATGCAATTTTTCAAACCCACCTATGTTTTTAATGTGTTATCTAGAGAACGGAGTGTAAAAAATAGAAAAGTAAATATTTTGAAAAATCACGATTTTTCGTGGGCTATAACTCACGAGTTTTGGTCAAGAACGGCAAGTTTAAAAAACTAGTTACTTTGGACCATTTTCATATCATTTGTTACACCCCACCTATTTTGTAATGTGTTATCTAGAGAAGGGGGTGTGAAAAATGGAAAAGTAAATTTTTTGAAAATCACTTTTTTCGTGGGCTATAACCAACGAGTTTCTGTCAAAAAGCACAAAAGTAGAAAAATTGGCTGTTGTGGAGTATTTTAATGCAACTTTTTACACCCGCATATATTTGTAATGTTTCATCAAGAGAGCACAGTGTAAAAAATGGAAAAGTAAATTTTTTGAAAAACCACTATTTTTTGTGGGCTATAACTCATGTGTTTTGGTCAAAAACGCAAAAGTCGAAAAATTGGCTATTGTGATGCAATTTTTTACACCCACCTATATTTTTAGATGTTATCAAAAGAACGGAGTCTAAAAAATGGAAAATGATGTTTTTTGAAAATCACGATTTTCCGTGGGCTATAACTCATGAGTTTTGATAAAACACGCAAAAGTAGAAAATCATTATTTTTCATGGGCTATATCTCACGAGTTTTCGTCCAAATGGAAATTTGTAAAAACTTGTTGTTTTGGAGTGCTTTAATGCAACTTTTTACACCCACCTACATTTGTAGTGTGATATCTAAAGAACGAAGTGCAAAAATGTTAAAGTGAATTTTTTGAAAAATCACGATTTTTCGTGGGCTATAACTCACGAGTTTTGGTAAAAAATGCAAACATAGAAAAACTTTCTTTTGTGATGTATTTTCATGCAATTGTTTACATCCACCTATATTTGTAATGTGTTATCTGGAGAACGGAGTGTAAAAAACGGCAAGTTTCAAAATTTGGCTGCTGTGGAGTGTTTTCATGCCATTTTTCACACCCACCTGTATTTTTAATGTTTTAGCTAGAGTACGGAGTGTTGAAAATCGAAAAGTAAATTTTTTAAAGAATCACTATTTTTTGTTGGCTATAACTCACGAGTTTTGGTCAAAATGCAAAAGTAGAAAAACTTGCTGTCTGGAGATTTTCATGTGTTTTTTTACACCCACCTATATTTTTAATGTGTTCTCTAGGGTACGGTGTGTAATCTGTTATATTTTTAATTTGTTATCAAGAGAACAAAATTTAAAAAATGGATAAGTAATGTATTTGAAAAATCACTATTTTTCCGTGGGCTATAACTCACATGTTTTGGTCAAAAACGCAAAATTAGAAAAACTAGCTATTGTGAAGTATTTTCATGCAATTTTTTACACTCACCAATATTTTTAATGTGTTATATAGAGAACGAATTGTAAAAAATGGAAAAGTAAATATTTTGAAAAATCACAATTTTTCGTGGGTCAAAACTCACGAGTTTTAGTCGAAAATGACAAGTTTTAAAAACTAGCTACTTTGGACCATTTTCAGATCATTTGTTGCACCCACCTATTTTGTAATGTGTTGTCTAGAGAACGGAGTGTGAAAAATGGAATAGTAAATTTTTTGAAAATCACTTTTTTCGTGGGGGTATAACTAACGAGTTTTTGTCAAAAAACGCAAAAGTAGAAAAATTGCCTGTTGTGGAGTATTTTAATGCAACTTTTTGCACCCTCCAATATTTTTAATATGTCATCAAGTGAACACAGTGTAAAAAATGGAAAACTAAATTTTTTGAAAAATCCATATTTTTTTGGGCTATAACTCATGTGTTTTGGTCAAAAACGTAAAAGTGGAAAAATTGGCTATTGTGATGTAATTTTTTACACTCACCTATATCTGTAGTATGTTATTAAAAGAACTAAGTGTAAAAAATAAAAAAGGAAATTTTTTGAAAATCACTATTTTTCGTGGGCTATAGCTCACGAGTTTAGATAAAAAAAAATCAAAATAGAAAATCACTATTTTTCGTGGGCTATATATCACGAGTTTTCGTCAAAAAGCAATTTTTAAAAAACCTGCTGTTGTGGAGTGTTTTAATGCAACTTTTTACACACACCTATATTTGTAGTGTGTTATCTAAAGAATAGAGTGCAAAAAATGGAAAAGTAAATTTTTGAAAAATCACTATTTTTCTTGGGTTACAACTCACGAGTTTTGGGCAAAAACGCTAACATAGAAAAACTTTCGTTTGTGGAGTATTTTCATGCAATTTTTTACATCCGTCTATATATGTAATGTGTTATCTACAGAACGGAGTGCAAAAAATAGAAAACTATATGTTTTCAAAAATCTCTAATTTTCGTAGGTTATAACACACGAGTTTTTGTCAAAAATGGCAAGTTTCAAGAATTGGCTGTTGTGGAGTGTTTTCATGCCATTTTTTACACCCACCTATATTTTTAATGTGTTATCTAGAGAACGGATTGTTAAAAATCGATAAGTAAATTTGATAAGGTGAATTTATTCACCTTTTATGTAGTGTTTATACTTAATTCTTTGGTTGTTCTTGTTCGTTTTTATTCGTTTTGGTGTTTTATTAGTAGGGTTGTTGATCATGGTGCGTGCTTGGAAGAGGAAAATCATACAAGAGTCAAATTGGATGCAAATTGGAGGAAAAATAGAAGAAAGTTCGTGAATTTATTGAAGATCTACTCCACGTCGCGACGTGGGTGGACGTCGCGACGGGAGACCTTCTACGTCGCGACGTCAAAAAGAAGAATTAAATCGATTTTTGGATGATTTTTTGGACGATTTCCAGTGATCCACGTCGTAACGTCGGGACCCTTTCACGTCGCGACGTGGGCGCACGTCGAGACGTGCAGACATGTACATCGCGATGTGCGTTGACGTTTCGACGTACGAACGTGCACGTCGCGGCGTCAGAGAAAAATGCATTTTTACGACTTAATTTTGGAAATTTAAGATTTTGGCCCACTTTGAGACTTCTTATCTGAAATGGTTTTCGTGAGGGACTTATTTGCTAATATTTGTATAGAATTACTACAAAAAGGGCTAGGGTTACAGCTTTTTGAAAGAGAACTTTGAGAAAATAGAAGCAAGGGTTTTCTTCTTTGTAATAGCTAGGGTTTCATTCTTTTGGCTATTTACGGAGATTTGCAACTGTACGGATTGGGAACATCATTACTTATTGATTTCATTTATTTAGAGACAAAGATTTCTTCCAAGGATTCACAATTCAAGGTGTTATCTTTCCTTTTAATTTATGTTTTCAATATTGTGCTTATTTAATATTATTATGATGATGTTTGATTTAGCCATGCTTGGCTAAACTTATTGTGCTTCCGGGATTATGAATAAGGGTTTTTGTGCTTAATTTACATGCTAAGTTCTATTTTATGGTCTTTGTGGAATAAGTTTTGCTGTGTTCTTCATAATTATGCATGATTTGGCCGGATTATGTATGATGAATATTTTCCTAAAGTGCAGTAAATTATTTAGAGATAACTTGTTTTAATCTTACCTTTAGCCTGATAGGAGGGTTAGTGTGGGTTGTTGGGATCTATTGTGGGTTGGTTGTTAATTTGTTAGATTAATTTGGCTTAATTGTTGCCTTTAGCCTAATAGGAGAAATTAAGGGGATTAATTTAGCATTAGCGTGACTGGTTCGGGCGTTGCCTCCGCCATAAAGGAGCAGTTGAACTTGAGGGTTTGGTCGAGTTGGTTAGTTGCATTAGATTCCGGGTTAATTAAGGAAGTAAACATTGCCTCTCGCCACAAAGGAGGGTTTAATTAATTAATTAATATCTAAGTAGGCAAGTGCTTAAATCATTCCTTGCTTTTAGCCTAATAGGAGGGTGTGAGTTATGTTATTTACCCTTATTTTCCATGACCATAGATAGGATGTATGTATGTGCTTTTTATGTAACCCTGAAATATAATCTCGGGAGTACACTTGCTTAATTTGAATTTTAATCAAAACACCATTTTAGTTTTAGTTATTTGTTATTTGCATTCTTATTTTTAGTTTAATAAATACAGAAAAAACCAAAAAGATTTTCTTAGAATTTCAACACAGTCCTTTCCTCGTGGGAACGAACTTGCTATACTTTCACCATTAAGGGGTTGTTTAGAATTATTTTTGAGTAGATTTAAATAGCAACCACGATCGCATTTTTATTACACATATTTGCCCCCATCAAAATTTTTTAAAAAATCACTATTTTTCGTAGGCTATAACTCACGAGTTTTAGTAAAAAACACAAAAGTAGAAAAACTTGTTGTCGTGGAAGTTTTCATACAATTTTTTCACCCACCTATATTTTTAATGTGTTATCTAGAGTACGGTGTGTAATGTGTTATGAAGGGAACGGAATTTAAAAAATGGATAAGTAAAGTTTTTTTAAAAATCACTATTTTTTCATGGGCTATAAGTCACGGAATTTGGTCAAAAATGCAAAAGTAGAAAAAATGACTATTGTGGAGTATTTTCATGCAAATTTTTACACCCACCTATGTTTTAAATGTGTTATCTATAGAACGGAGTGTAAAAAATGGAAAAGTAAATATTTTGAAAATTTACAATTTTTCGTCACGAGTTTTGGTCAAAAACGCAAAAGTAGAAAATTGGGTGTTGATGAGTATTTTAATACAACTTTTTGCACGCACCAATATTTGTAATGTGTCATTAAGTGAACACAGTGTAAAAAATGGAAAAGTAAATTTTTTGGAAAAACTACTATTTTTTGTATGTTATAACTCATGTGTTTTGGTCAAAAACGCAAAAGTAGAAAAACTAGCTATTGTTGAGGTTTTCATGCATTTTTTTACACCCACCTATATTTTTAATGTGTTATCTAGAGTACGGTGTGTAATGTGTTATATTTTTAATGTGTTATCAAGAGAACGGAATTTAAAAAATGGACAAGTAAAGTTTTTGAAAAATCACTGTTTTTCCGTGGGCTAAGTCATGGGTTTTGGTAAAAAAACACAAAAGCAGAAAAACTGGCTGTTGTAGAGTATTTTCATGCAATTTTTTACACCCACCTATGTTTTTAATGTTTTATCTTGAGAACGGAGTGTAAAAAATGGAGAAAAGTAAATATTTTGAAAAATCACGATGTTTCGTAGGCTAACTCACGAGTTTTAGTCGAAAATGGCAAGTTTAAAAAACTAGCTATTTTGGACCATTTTCATTTCATTTGTTACACCCACCTATTTTGTAATGTGTTATCTAGAGAACGGAGTGTGAAAAATGGAAAAGTAAATTTTTTGAAAATCACTTTTTTCGTGGGCTATAACTAACGAAGTTTTGTCAAAAAAGTGCAAAATTAGAAAAATTGGCTGTTGTGGAGTATTTTAATGCAACTTTTTACACCCACCAATATTTGTAATGTATCATCAAGAGAGCATAGTGTAAAAAATGGAAAAGTAAATTTTTAGAAAAACCACTATTTTTTGTAGGCTATAACTTATGTGTTTTGGTCAAAAACGCAAAAGTCGAAAAATTGGCTATTGTGATGCAATTTTTTACACCCACCTATATCTATAGTATGTTATCAAAAGAACATAGTGTAAAAATGGAAAAGAAATTTTTTTGAAAATCATTATTTTTCGTCGGCTATAACTCACGAGTTTTGATAAAAAAACGCAAAAGTAGAAAATCACTATTTTTCGTGGGATATATCTCGCGAGTTTACGTAAAAAAGGAAATTTAAAAAAACTTGCTGTCGTGGAGTGTTTTAATGCAACTTTTTACACCCACCTACATTTTTACTGTGTTATCTAAAGAACGGAGTGCGAAAAATAGAAAAGTAAATTTTTTGACAAATCACGATTTTTCGTAGGCTATTACTCATGAGTTTTGGTAAAAAACGCTAACGTAGAAAAACTTTCTTTTGTAAAGTGTATCTGGGGAACGGAGTGTGAAAAAAAATAAAACTATATTTTTTCAAAAATCACTATTTTTCGTGGGTTATAACTCACGAGTTTTTGTCAAAAACGACAAGTTTCAAAAAACACACTGTTGTGGAGTGTTTTCATGCCCTTTTTCACACCCACCTGTATTTTTAATGTGTTATCTAGAAAACGGAGTGTTAAAAATTGAAAAGTAAATTTTTTGAAAAATCATTATTTTTCTTAGGCTATAACTCACGAGTGTTGGTCAAAAATGCAAAAGTATAAAAACTAGCTGTTGTGGATTTTTTTCATGCAATTTTTCACACCTACCTATATTTTTAATGTGTTCTCTAGGGAATGGGGTGTACAAAATGGAAATGTAAATTTCTTTTAAAATCACTATTTTCCATGGGCTATATCTCACGAGTTTTCGTCAAAAAGGAAATTTTAAAGAACTTGCTTTGGTGGAGTGTTTTAATGCAACTTTTTACACCCACCTATATTTGTAGTGTCTTATTTAAAGAACGGAGTGCAAAAAATGAAAAAGTAAATTTTTGAAAAATCACTATTTTTCGTGGGCTATAAGTCACGAGTTTTAGTCAAAAATGCTAAAGTAGAAAAACTTGCTTGCTTTTGTGGTGTATTTTCATTCAATTTTTTACATCTACCTATATTGTAATGTGTTATCTGGAGAACGGAGTGTAAAAAATATAAAACTATATTTTTTCAAAAATCACTATGTTTCATGGGTTATAACTCACGAGTTTTTTTCAAAAACACCAAGTTTAAAAAAACTGGCTGTTATGGAGTGTTTTCATGCCATTTTTCGCACCCACCTATATTTTTAACGTGTTATCAAGAGAAATTGGTTGTTGTGGAGTATTTTTATGCAATTTTTTACACCCACCTATATTTGTAATGTGTTATCTGGGGAATGGAGTGTAAAAATAGAAAATTATATTTTTCTGAAAAATCACTATTTTTCGAGGGCTATTACTCATGAGTTTTGGTAAAAAACTAGCAATGTTCAAAAATTGGATATTTTGGACAATTTTCCTGCCGTTTTTTAAACTCACCTATATCTGTAATGTGTTATCTAGAGAATGGAGTGTAAAAATGAAAAAGGAATTTTTTTAAAAAATCACTATTTTTTGTGGGTCATAATTCACGAGTTTTGATCAAAACGCAAAAGTAGAAAAACTGTATATTGTGGAGTATTTTCATACAAGTTTTTACACCCACCTATATTTAAAATATGTTATTTATAGAATGGAGTGTAAAAATGAAAAAGTAAATTTTTTTAAAATCACAGTTTTTCGTGGGCAATAACTCACGAGTTTTGGTAAAAAATGCAAAAGTAGAAAAACTCGTTGTTGTGGAGTATTTTCAAGCAATTTTTTACACTCACCTAAATTTGAAATATGTTATCTAGAGAATTGACAGTAGAAATTAGAAAAATAATTTTTTTGAAAAATCACTATTTTTCGCGAGCTATATAAGTCACGAGTTTTGGTCAATCTGCAAAATTAGAAAAACTCGTTGTTTTGCAATATTTTTGTGCAATTTTTTACACCCACCTAAATTTGTAAAGTTTTATCTAAATAACGGAGTGTAAAAATTCGAAAAGTGATTATTTTGAAAAATCACTATTTTTTGTGGTTTATAACTCACGAGTTTTGATGAAAACACAAAAGTAGAAAAGCTTGCTGTTGTGGAGTATTTTCATGCAATGTTTTACACTCAACTATATTTGTCAAATGTCATCAAGAGAACAAAGTGGAAGAAATGGAAAATTAAATTTTTTGAAAAATCACACTACTTTTCGTGGGTTATAACTCACGAGTTTTTGTCAAAAATGCAAAAGTTGAACAAATGTATATTGTGGAGTTTTTTCATCCAATTTTTTACACCCGCTTATATTTTTAATGTGTAAACTAGAGAACGGAGGGCAAAAAAATTAAAAAGTAATTATTTTGAAAAATCATTATTCTTCGTGGGCTAAACTCACAAGTTTTGGTCAAAAATTTCAATTTTAAAAAACTGGCAAGTGTGGAGTGTTTTCATGCAATTTTTTACACCCACCAATATTTGTAAAATGTCATCTAGAGAACGAAGTGTTAAAAATGAAAAATTAAATTTTTTGGAAAATTACTATTTTTTGTTGGCTATAACTCACGAGTTTTGTTCAAAAACACAAAACTAGAAAAACTAGTTGTGTTGGAGTTTTTTCAAGCAATTTTTTACACTCACCTATATTTGTAATGTGTTCTATAGATAATGGAGTTTAAAAAATGGAAAAGTAAATTTTTGTAAAAATCACTATTTTCGTGGGATATAACTCACGAGTTTTGGTCAAAAACGCAAAAGTAGACAAACGTTCTATTATGGAGTATTTTCATGAAATTTTTTACACCCACCTATATTTTTAATGTTATATCCATAGAATGGAGTGTAAAATATGAAAAATTATATTTTTTGAAAAATCACTATGTTTTGTGGACAAACTCACGAGTTTTGGTCAAAAACGGCAAGTTTAAAAAACTAGCTGTTCTGGACCATTTTCATGCGATTTTTTACACCCACCTATATTTGTGATGTTTTATCTAGATAACGGAGTGTAAAAAATAGAAAATTACTTTTTTTGAAAATTCACTTTTTTCGTGAGCTATACTCACGAGTTTTGGTAAAAAATACAAAAGTAGAAAAACTGGATGTTGTGGGGTATTTTCATGCAATTTTTTACACCCACCTAATTTGTAATATGTTATACATAGAACGGAGAGTAAAAAAAAGTAATTTTTTTTAAAATCACTATTTTTTGTGGGTTATAAAGCACGAGTTTTGGTAAAAAAAATGCAAAAGTAGAAAAACTGGCTGTTGTGGAGTATTTTCATGCAATTTTTTACATCCATCAATATTTGTAATATTCTATCAAAAGAACGAACAGTAAAAAATAGAAAAGTAATTTTTTTGAAAAATCCCAATTTTTCGTGGGAAAAACTTGTTGTTGTGTAGTATTTTCGTGCAATTTTTTACACCAACCTAAATTTGTAATGTGTTATCTAGATAACAGAGTGTAAAAAATAGAAAAATAAATTTTTTGAAAAATCACTATTTTTCATGGGCAATAACTTACGAGTTTTAGTTAAAAATGCAAAAGTAGAAAAACTAGCTGTTGTTGAGTTTTTTCATACAATTTTTTACACCCACCTATATTTGTAATATGTTATCTAGAGAACGGAGTGGAAGAAACGAAAAAATAGAAAAACTAGCTATTGTGCAGTATTTTTTATGCAATTTTTTATACCTACCTATATTTGTAAAGTGTTATCTAGAGAACGGAGTGTAAAAAATAGAAAAATAAATTTTTTGAAAAATCACTATTTTTCATGGGTTATAACTCACGAGTTTTGGTCAGAAACAGCAATTTTCAAAAATTGGTTGTTATGATGTATTTTCAAAATTGGAAATATGTTATCTAGTGAACGGAGTTAAAAAAAATTAAAAGTAAATATTTTGAAAAATCACTATTTTTCTGAGCCAGAACTCACGAGTTTTTGTAAAAAACAACAAGTTTGAAAAACAGATTCTTGTGGACAACTTTCATACCATTTTATATACCCACCTATATCTATAATGTGTTATCTAGAGAATGAGTGTTAAAAATGAAAAAGTAAATTTTTTGAAAAATCATTATTTTTCGTGGGCTATAACTCATGAGTTTTTGTCAAAAACGCAAAAGTAGAAAACCTAGCTATTGTGAAGTATTTTCATGCAATTTTTTACACCCACCTATATTTGTAATTTGTTATCTAGAGAACGGAGTATAAAAATAGATTTTTTTTTTTTTTAAAATCACTATTTTTCGTGGGCTAACTCATGACTTTTGGTCAAAAACAGTAAGTTTCAAAAATTAGCTGTTTTGGACTATTTTCATGTCATTTTTTAAACCCCACCTATATTGAAAATTGTTATCTTATTAACAGACTATAAAAAATAGAAAAGTAAATTTTTTGATAAATCACTAATTTTTGTGGGCTTATAAATCACGAGTTTTGGTCAAAATGCAAAAGTAGAAAAATTGGCTGACGTGGAGTATTTTCATGCAAAGTACTCCATTTTTTTCTTCGAACTAAACTTACACTCTTTTCTTTAGAATCTTGTTCCTTGGTATCGATCAATTAGTTTGAACATCTATGTATATTTGAATTATGCAGTCTAAAATTTAAACTTTGATTTTCAATTTTCTTTGTTTCGCTTTATAACACTTAAACTCTTCATATATATTTTTTCATTTGACGTACAAAATTTTAATTTAAGAATCAAATTATAACTAATAAGATAAATTGTGTAATGCTTGTAGAAATATAGATTTGTTTGTTTGATGTACAAGATTATAATTTAATGATAAAATTTAGTAGTATGGAAATACATGTATCATACATAGAACACTTAGCACCAATTATATATATATATATATATATATATATATATATATATATATATTCTCAATTTGGGGAAAACATTAAGCTTAAATTTTATGAATATCCAACTAAGCAAGTAGTAGTTACAAATAGGAGTGAGAAGGGCATACCAATTAAATGGCCATTAATGGGCAATTATTTCACCATGTTACATATAATTGTCTGCATAATTAATCCTGATTATAAACTTAATTTATTAGGAGAAAAACATCATGATTCTGACACACATTAATGTGTCCATCACATTATTAGTTTTTAAAAAAAAAAACTTCATAATTTTCTGGTTTTAGATCCCATGCATCCAAATAGAAACAGTAAATATTAATCATTAATTAATTTGTTACTTTAGTTGACAAGATATTTTGCTACAATTCAATTAATTTGAAATTTCTCATAATTAGTTATCCAAAACAGAAACTCTTAATTTCAGTATTTATAAAGCTTCTATTCCAATCCTAGAAGAAACTCTCTTATCCCTGGACACTTTCGAAATACATTTTCCCACAAGGATGGAAAGAACATTAATTTTAACCTTTCTCCACCAAGAAAATGCTAATTAATTAATTAATCATTATGAAATATTCAACATTCCTATATACATGGGATTTTGCACACCTTTTTTTTTTGTTGTTGTTTTAATTCCCAGTCATTCAAATATAAATTGTTCAAAACAAATGAGATTAACATGAGATAATAGTATTCTGGCAAAATATACAAATCAATTGAGCACTTGAGCCCCCACATGTATGAGACATTTTCTTGCTAATTCAATTATTCAAAGGAAAAAAAAAAGATACATCAATGGAGGTTGACTGGAGTTTATGTAGATCCTAATAATTAAGTTCGTACAGATTAATTTGTTGTATTATTTAAAATCCATCACATCTTTGAAAGTTAAATAATATGTATTTATCCAATTGTTAAGTACTGGATGCTAATATATTTTTGGATTTATGTACATTTAATATAGGTATAATTCAAACGCTTTTTAACTTATTCCACAGGCTTCTATGATTATGAAAGAAGTGTTATTAGTCAAGGTATACAAGTCTAATGCACACAACCATGGGCTTTATCCCATTTGATCATGTCACTTTCTCATTATTATCACTTGGCATACTGTTTCTACTTCTCTACATTACTAGTCCTTTACAAATTATAGCGCAAAGGAAATTAGAGTATGATCAGTATGGTGGCGAAATATGATTCATATAATTGACTTTACGAAGTGAAATAAATGCTTAGTTATTGTTGTTATAGTACAAAGGGAATTAAAGTATGATCGGTAACAAAATATGATTCATATAATCGACTCTATTTAATGGAATAAACGCTTAATTGTTGTTATTATAGTGCAAAAAGGAATTAAAGTGATAGTTAAGGCTTCTCAATTGGTGAAATTACTTACTAAAGAACTTTTTTTTTAATTGTTTTGGTGGGAGCCAATTTTTTTAATTTTTTTTTTTTTACATTAAAGAAAAATAAAAAGTTTTGACTATGTCCTCCGAGAGTTACTGTTGATTTTATTTATTTTTTGTTTTTTTTTTTTTTGACAATTTCGTGCATTCAAAAGAAAGTAAAGTACGTAAACTCTAACATGGTGGGAAAACGTTATGACAAATTAATGCTTTCTCATTTTATCCAAATTAATGCTGACATTTCAAACATGACAAGTGAATGCCAAGAATAATTCAATATTTTCTTCTCTTCAAGTTGACAATTTCTGCGCAGTTTTTGAAGAATTAAGTTAGGCAAAATAAATTGGCTTGGGACAGAACTTAGATTTTAATTAAGAAAGAAAATTTTTGGTAAGTATAGTGAAGTTTCCCCCATTGAAGATAAAGTTGAGAAATTAATTTAATTAGTCAACCCTAACATGAATATTCCAATTAGTGGTATCTTCATGCTAACACTTGCCAGTTTGCCGACTAATATTTTCTACAAATCACATTGCAAATTAATTATAACCAAAAGAAGAAGAGAGAGATTATTTCCTACATAATTTGTCAAAGCCATGTCACAATCCAAAAACTTTCCAGCACCGATTTGTACGTAAAGCCAAAAACTTAATTGAATTAGGAAAATGGTAAACTCAAAATACTCTAAAATTTTTTATTTTTTTTTCACAATTTCTACAACGTTAAATATAACAACTAAGCACTAGAGCTGGTGCATTGGAGGTTGCTCAATCACGTATAGTTTGCTTAGAATGAAAAATGATGCCGGAGGTGATTGGTTCAACTTCGCATAAAATTTACCTGGCTTGCGTAGAAAAGGAAGTGAAATGTTTCCCAACTTAGGTATTAGAAATAATATCATATTGGCAAGTGAGACGGGTATCAAAAAAATGGATGAAATTGTAACATAAGCGTTTTGGAAAAAATTAAATATCTCAAAAACGTGACTAAGTCGGCTATTTCATGCCTTTTTTTTTGCACCGTTCACTAAATATCATGTTGGTAAATGAGACGGGTGCAAAAAACGGAATGAAAACGGCCAACTTTGGCATGTTTTCAAGAATTTTTATTTTTGTCTAAAACGCGTGTTCATCAAAATTGCCAATTTTTTAAAATTTCTCACAAACTATTTTTTTCACACCATTCACTGGATATCTTGTTGGCAAGTGAGATGAGTGCAAAAAAATAGAACAAAAATGGCCAATTTAAATACGTTTTTTAGACTTTTTATTTTTGTCCAAAACGATACACCGAAATCGGCATTTTTTGAAAATTTCTTACTACCCATTTTTTTACACCATTCATCAAATATCATGTTGGTAAGTAAGCCAGATGCAAAAAAAAAGGGAACAAAAACAGCCAACTTAGAAACTTTTTTTAAAATTTTCATTTTTGTCCAAAACGTGTGTGTTATATTCATTAAAAATTGCCAATTTTTGAAAATTTCGTACTATCTATTTTTTCACATCGTTCAGTAGATATTATGTTGGCAAATTAGACGGGTGCAAAAAAGGCATGAAAATAGCAAACTTAGGCACGTTTTGTAGACTATTAATTTTTGCCCAAAATGCGTGTGTTATATAAGCCTTCAAAATTGTCAATTTTTGAAATTTTATTGCTATCTATACGTTTACATCATTCACTAAATGCCATGTTGGTAAATGAGACAAATGTAGAAATTGAAATGAAAACAGCCAACTTATGTAAGTTTTTGAAACTTCTTATTTTTGTCCAAAACGTGTGTGTTATATCCTATCAAAACTACCAATTTTTTAAAATTTCTTACTATCTATTTTCTTCACATCACTCAATAGATATCATGTTAACAAATTAGACGAGTGTGAAAAAGGGTACGAAAACGACCAGCATAGACATATTTTTAAACCTTTTATTTTTTCCAAAACGAGTGTGCTATACCAATCAAATTAAATTGCCAAATGTTTAAACTTACTTGCTATCAATTTTTTTACACTATTCACTAGATATCATGTTAACAATTGAGACGGGTGCAAGAAAGGCATGAAAGTGACAATTTTAAACATATTTTTGTGACTTTTTCTTCTCGCCCAAAACGCGTGTATTATATAGTTAATCAAAATTCTCAATTTTTAAAAATTTCTTAATATCTATTTTTTTTACTATTTTCACTGGTTATCATGTTGGCAAGTCAGACAAGTGCAAAAAAGGGTACGAAATGGTCAATTTAGTCATGCTTTTGAAACTTTTTATTTTGGTCCAAAACGCATGTGTTGTAACCCATCGAAATTACTAATGTTTCAAAATTTTATATTATCTACTTTTTTCAAACTGTTCACTAAATATCATGTTGACAAATGAGACAAGCACAAAAAACTACACAACAATGACAAATTTAGGAACATTTTTTTGATTTTTTATTTTTGCTCAAAACGTGTGTATTATGCCAATCAAAATTGCTAATATTTGAAAATTTCTTACTATCCATTTTTTCACACCGTTCACTAGATATCATATTGGCAAGTGAGACGGGTAAAAAAAAAGAACGGAAACGGAAACTTTAGGCACGTTTTTTAGACACTTTATTTTTGTCCAAAACGCTTGATATAACCTATCAAAATTACCAATTTTTGAAAATTTCTTACTATCTATTTTTTTTTCACACCTTTCACTAGATATTATATTAACAAGTGAGATTGGTGCAAAACATGGTACGAAAACGAACAATTTAGACACATTTTTTAGGCTTTTTATTTTTGTCCAAAATGCGTGTGTTATAACCTATCAAAATTGCCAAATTTTTAAAATTTCTTGCTATCTATTTTTTTCACACCGTTCACTAAATATTATGTTGACAATTGAGACATGTGCAAAAAAATGCATGAAAATAGCAACCTTAGGTACGTTGAGACTTTTTATTTTTACCCAAAATGCATGTATTATATAGTCCCTCAAAATTGTCAATCTTTGAAAATTTCTTACTATCAATTTTTTTCACACTGTTCAATAGATATCATATTGGCAAGTGAAACGAAAGCAAAAAGGCACGAAAACGTCATACTTAAGCAGGTTTTTTAAACTTTTTATTTTTATTTAAAATGCGTGTATTATTTTCCATCAAAAGTCGGCTATGAATTATAGTTCGTGGTCGTATTCTATCTATACTATTTCTAATATGATTTGTATCATTTAAAATATAAAGTTTTACCGTGGTTGCAAACCTGACTCAACTCCATTCATTTTCTTGGATTTGGAACTGGTAAGTTACTTATAAGCAGGGAGTTTTTAATTTCTACAATTTCAAATAATGACACAAAATCAAGTTATTGTGTTTATTATTTTTCCTTTCTTATCAACAATCAATCTTACATTTACATTGGCAATTAAAAATTTAGTCGCAAGTCTTGTGGAAGAGTGCATGCAGCAATTAATTGTTCAATAACTCTAACTACCATGCATGTAAATTCAAGCAGGCAACCACTGGTGAAATTTCTTGCTTTATTACAAAATGGTCTTTCTTCTCCTTTTAATTGGCACGAAAAAAATACAAATCATGCTTTGCATTAGGCCTTTGTAGGCCACCTATATATGTTTTGAATCAATTCTATTATATTAATTACAAAAATTCATGGAACACAAACGTTGAATGTAGCAAACAATATTGTCAGCAAAAACGTAACAAATTAATTGGTCCAAAAAAAAAAAAAACAACCACGCGTCCATGCGTTTGATCCATGTTGATCAGATGTGCAAGAGCTAAAATTTAGAACAAATGCATGCAAATTATATGCAATCAATTGGGAGTCTCAAGAACATTGCCCACTGCCATGATCAAGACTATAGATATATAATTAATAATTAATTAAGGACACTGCAAGAAAAGCTCTCATGTCACAAGTGGGATTGGATTCGTGGGATATGTGTGTGGTTATAAATTTCCTTTATATAAAAAAAAAAAGTCCAATTGACTTTGAGATTTCCATTGAATTATTTTAATCCCATTTGGCCTTTCTGTATTTATTCTTCCAAGCTGTCTTGATCTTCTCCATTTGCGTTTCCCTCAGGTTGAGATTGAGAGAGAGAGAGAGAGAGAGAGAATCAGTCAGGGAGGCAGCTCAACTGCAGCCAATTCATTAATTTTTTTTTCCTTTCTAGAAAAATAAGGACAGCCATTTATTCAAATACTTAGGAAATCAATAGTATAGTAACTAGTAACGTGTAAATGAATCGAATCGCAGTCTACGCCGGTATTATGTAAGCTTAGGTTTGAATATAAGACAGAAGATTAATTAAATTGTTTGTAAAAATTTTAAAAAAAATGTTTATCCAATATATTTTTACATTTTATTAATTAATTTAAAGTACAATATGGTCAGTATGAATAGCTGATATGCATGTCTGGCGATAGTTTTTAGATCTAATCTTTTTGTTGAATAGTTTTGCCTTTGCTTGTCCCACTTTAAGTCAACCATCCAAACGATCCGCAAAGTACTTTTCTCATTAATTTTACTTCAATTTAATTTGTGCCTCTCAAAGATTTTGGATACTACTTATAGCCCCTATTGTTTTTATGTCTACTAGCTTCACTTATAATAATTAACATCATTATAAATTACCCTAGATCTAGACATGAAGGAACTATATGTTTCCTTTAACAATAAGAAAATAGAAATGTATCTATCTTTAATTAATTAGGATCATTTTTGAAAGTTGAAATATGAAAAAATTATGTTAATTAGTATGTAATTTATCGATCCCATTGATTCGTTTGTTATCTTGCTCTTATTTTTGTGTAGCAAAAAGTTTAACTTTATGCGTTTGTGAAAAAGGGATGGTAAATCTTAAGTAATTATAAAGGATTGTGAGTGAATATTATTAAGTAGATTACATAATCTTAAGAAAAAGAAGAAGATGGACATGTTAAAGTTAATGAATTTTGTTTTCTTTATAACTCTTTTCTGTTAATGATACTAACTTGCACACATTTAAGGGAGGTTTACTCTTGTATTTCCACTTTCTAAGATGTTTCTTGTTCTCTTTGAAATGAAATGCAAAAATAAGAATTTATCAAGATGATAATCATAATGCATTTTTATAAAATACAGTAAATTACCCTAAAAAAATCGATCTCAATTAGGATGAAGTTGTAGTAACCTCTTTAAAAACTTAATTTAATCATTTTGTTAAAATGATATTGGTGAAAGTAATGACATAGTGCAACTAAATCAAAAGGATAAACAAATCATAATAAAGATTAGAGGGTAAGGCCCACTTGTTTTAAGATATTATTCTAATCCTATGATATGGAACATATTAGAAATCGTATAAATGTTAGAATGTTTAAATTAAATAAGGTGACGAAATATGATCTATATTGTTAACCCTAGTTATTGGGATAAAGACTTAGTTACTGCTGTAAAGAATAAAGAAGTTAAATTTGTAAAAAAAAATAATAATTCAATTAAGGAATGATTATTGTACTTTTGTTCTATGCTTATCTTTGTAAGTAACTAGGGTAAGAAGATTGCAAACTAAAAACAATGATTGCATATTGTTATGTACAATAATAAAATCTCATAATAAAGGTACTTCTTGAAAATTCTCTATTATGTAGATAATGAAGTTATATGCTTGAAAGATTGATCATTAAGAAAAAAGTATGGTCTTCATTGTAGGCATAGAATACAAAGGGAAGATGAATAATTCCATTAATTCTAGTTAGATTAGAGGAACAAATTAAGAGGAGAAAACAAAATTGATATATATATATATATATATATATATCTATGGTGGGCTCAATAGCAATTAACAATTCATTTGTGGGAAAAGTGAAAACATCATTAATGTACATTCCATGTCATGCAAGACAAAAGAAAAGAAAAACACAACTTTCAGAGAGATGTCGCTTCCATGTTCACAGTTTTCCCATCTTTCAAAGGCAAAATGGCAACCATTGAGTTTTGACTTTGATTTATTCTTTAGTTAGACTTTTACACATCTATTTAAAATATTACTAATCATTTATATATGGTTTTACAAATTATATATGCATATATATATATATAGAGGCAAAACAATGTTTAACTTTAACAAAAAACCCCACTCCTCCAAAGCTTGAAAATGGAGAAGGAGGATACTCATCCTGCTGATTCAACCATGGATTTTCCTCAACATTTTAGATGTCCAATTTCCATGGAACTCATGAAGGACCCTGTTACAATCTGTACCGGGGTTACGTACGAGCGAAAATTCATCGAAAAATGGCTCAAATCCTACAAGAAAAAGACATGTCCAGCCACTATGCAATGCATTGATAGTCTAGAGATGACTCCAAATCATACCCTCAAGAGGCTCATCGAAGCATGGCAAAATGGTGGGAAGTCATCATCAAAGTCATGTTCATCATCACCAGAAGTTGTTGCGAAGCATAATGAGTTGGTTTTGCTGCTCAAAACCATTGAATCTACGCCATTCAAGGTGAGTTCTTTGAAGAAACTTCGATCCATGATAGAAAGTGGAAATCAAGAAATAAAGCTTGATTTTAAAAAATCAGGTGGTGTGGAAGTCCTCGTTCAAATTATTGTGCAAATTTTATTGGAAAATTTCTCTGATTTCGTGGCTTTTAGAGCTTGTGAGGAATCAATTGGAGTCTTAGATCAGTTTCAATTAAGTACTGATGGTCAAGAAGAAGAAGAAGAAGATCAAACACTTCAATTATTAATGAAGCCCGAATGCATAAAATCCTTCACTATCATGCTTCAAAAGGGAAGTGCCGATACCCGATTTTCCTGCATTTCAATATTTCAAAAAATGGCTAAGGCTGATTATCATTGGAACCATGCCATCAAAAATCAAGGGATTGATTTCTTCAAGTCCTTATTGGAGATTGTATCGGATGAGATGTGTAGCAAGGCAAGTTCATGTGCCTTGCAAGTTTTGATTGATATTTTGGATGCATCAAAGAAAAGTAGGCTAAAAGCCATTGAAGCTGGAGCAGTTTGTACTCTCATTGAACTTCTGCCTGATTCCAACAAGCCCAAATGTGAGAAAATCATGCTATTGATCAAGTTATTGTGTGAATGTGCTGATGGAAGACTTGCATTTATTGAACATGGGCTAGGAATTGCAGCAATCTCAAAGAAAATGTTGAATGTCTCAACTGCTTCTACAAAACTTGGAGTCAAGATTTTGTGGCTGATTTGTAGTTCACATCCTACAGAAAAAGTTTTGGAGGAAATATTGATGTCTGGATCAGTGAAAAAGCTTGTGACAGTGCTGCATATTGGTGGATCATCAGCAACAAAGGATCGAGCTATAAAGATAATGAAATATCATGGCAATTCTTGGAAGCGATATCCTTGTTTCCCTGTTGATCTTAAAGAATATATGGGATTGGGACATGATTTTTGCTAATGTATGGAAGTTGATCAAGAGAAAAATACAAATGTAAATTAAGGTGAATTAGTGTTTTCACTGTTTTGATATATTATATATATACACACAATCAAAATTTTCTTTCTTTGATTTACAAATTAATTCGTGAAAAATAATCTGTTCATTTGCATATTTTGTTCACTTGTATTATTTGTTTGTTTTCATGATCAAATCATTAATTCAAGATTTCTTTTTCGTTCTATCTTTTTTATTTCATACTTAATATTCTCCAGAAACATTGATACATATATAGAAATGGAAAGCTTAGCTCAATCTCTATGATTACTTAAGAACTCAGCCTGAGTTTGCTCTTAATGATGCATGCCAATGCAGCATCATATATGCATCTTTTAGTGGAATAACACTATGATTATGGCGCATTTATGAAATGATGAAAAAGAATTTGGAAAAAGAAAAAACAGAAAATTTGGTCCTTCCATAGTATGATTTACGCAAAAGGGAACAAAATATGGTATTATATTAATCATCATTTATTAACCGTAAAAGCTGTTACGTTTCTGTTCTCAATTCCGAGCAAGTACGTTTCTATTTCCTTTCTTGTTTTTGTTTTCAATTTCGAGAAATTTCGTTTCTATTTCGGTTTTGGTTTCTCACACATAAACCATACGAAACGTTTGTGATTGTCCCGAGACCAGATACTTTGTCTAATATTTATCCTATCTTATTCTGTCTAACATTCAAAACGACGTAGTTTCATTAAAAGTAGGAATTAAATGCATAAATATCACTAAAATTGCTTTACAATTATTAGACTATAACCAAGAGATTAGTGAACCCTACGAAGTTGTTTTAATTAAGACAGATAAAATCTTGGACAGAAGATCATGTGTCGTTTGTCCCTCCAATATACAGCGGGAAGAAAAGAAAAAGAAAAGCAAAAATAATTAAATACAAGCAATCAAGAAAGCAATTATAAAAATAAAAAACAATGGAGTAATTGATAATATTGTTGACAAATTTTATTGACTTGGCTGTGATACATTTATTAAGGTAGCCACTTCCTTCAAGCTTTCTGTGTTACATTTTAATTAATGAATCCGTGTCCGAGCTTCCAGATGGCGATGCACACAAATTGTATAAAAACGCGCTTTTACATAGTAATGATGATATTATTCTGCATAAAAATATTAGTAGATAGTAATTTATTAATGATCGATATGGGAAAAAAAAAACTGTGTATTATGAACATATTTTACAAAAAAAGAAGGAAAGAAATAGAGAAAGAGATGCTTGGGCTATTTTTATACGTAGCCGATCATTTTGAATTTCTATAAAAATTTTGCTTTCGTTTGACCTAAAAGGTTATACTTTTTTTTTCCCTTAAATTATCCAAAGTCCAAAGACAAAAAGTTATTTGAAATGGGTTCATATATGGGACAGAAGTTAATCACAATTTTAACGCACATTAAAAATTATAGAAAATTAAAATCATGATTTCACCAGTCATTAATTGCCCGTTTCATATATAAAACGTATCTTATATATGAACATGTTTCACGGGAGTTTTTCTCAACTCCAAAAGGTTCAAGGAGTTACCAAGCAATTTGTTTAGAAATCATTGGGTTTAATTTTGTTAACCTAAAGAATAAAAAGAATAAATATTTGATGTAGGACAAATTAAGTGATCACCAAAAGAGGGTTAAAAACAAATGGACAAGCTAAGACAGGTAATTAGGTGATTAAAAAATTTTAAAACATTTGGTTTGTACTTAATTTGTAGTTTTAGGATTTAAAATCTTGACTAAAAGTAATTATCAAATTTTAAAACATTACTAGTAATCTAATAATTAATGCAATATATAATTACATAGAACTCATTCATTAACCATTTTATAAATTTAACAAGTCTTCTCTTGCATGTATAGGGATAAGTATATAGAACTTTTGCATACTTTGATCTCCTAGAATTAATGTTTGTTTGAACTTTTTTAAATAAAAGACATCGATGTAGTTATATATATTACTCCAATCACTGAAACTCCAGTAATATCGATTTATAAATAAGAATTATGCATTAAAATTGCGATTAATTCGTTGTTTTATATATGAATATGTTCCACGTATACCACTTGTATATTCCAATAGTACTTTAATTTTTCCCGCAATTGTAACTTGCATGTTAATTTGAAGAGAGTTGGAGTCCTTCAATATTAGATTCTCTCATGAGACTTGCAACGTATTGACTGGTTTCTAATTTCCCTTTAAATCATTATTACTGGAACTGAATAGGTTGGGAGTATGACAGTATTTATTTGGAAATTAATAGTGTCCACTTTTGCCTCCAAATTCTTCTAGAGGTGAAAATGACATTCAAACTACATTCAACTGCATAACAATTTATTTCAGTTTCTTCCCTGAATTAATCTAAAGAAGCATTTCCTTCAAACATGCATGCTCCAATTAATGTTAATCTTTGGAGTTTTTCACTAGTGATATTTAAAGTAAGTATATATAAGTAGTAACAATTACTTCAATCATGCATGCTTCACTAATATTGATGTTAGTGTATTGTCTAGAGATTTCCTAATATGAGAGACGTTTCATAAGTATGATGGATTTTCTATAATACTTTTTGTTTTAATATTTTATATACATATGCATGTCACGTGTGTTTTCATTAAAGATATACGGTTAATAATTATCATTAAAATTAATAAAAAAAAATTTTGGTGCATTTATATAAAATATTATTGCATAGATATAATCAGGAAATATTAAAGTGATTGCAAATTTGAAATATCTACTTCTCTTAAACATAATGAGAAATATCACTTTTCTTTAAACTGAAAAGAAAACAGCGTATGTGAAAAGGCATCAGTTTAAAATAAATTATCCTTTTAACACAACTTGTCATTTTCACATACGAACCTTATCTGCAATTTTCTTCAAAGAAAAGAACATGAAGAAGAGTGACTTGTCCACAATTGAACAAAAACCATTGTGTGCCATGGTATGCTACTTAAACAAGATAAAAAATTTGTCATGCTTGATCTAAGGTTGAAGAGAAGCTTGTTTGCTTTTATGCTCTTAATTAATGTAAATTTTAGACAACGTATGTTTTCAAAGTTTTGATTGAAAACCCAAAATTCATGCAAGTGAAATTTTAAGTTTTTTACTCTATTTTCAATCTCAAAAAGTAATTAAAATAGAAGTGAATTTTGTAATTTTCACTCATGCTTTTTTGCATAAAATTGAAATTTTAAGATGGGGTTTTTGCATATATAATAATCAAATTTTGCTTAGCCTAATTCAAGGTAAATTAAGCTTGGAAGTTAATCATTAATCCTTGCAACCTTATGCATGCACATGTACATATGATGTTATGCGTAACTAAACCATATTAATAAATTTGTAGTCAAATTAATCAAAATCCTATTAATTTTTTTTATAGTAATTTCTTTAGGGTTCCGTATCTTGAACATCCACATATATCTCCCGTGAAATATTTATAACAAAAGTAAACCCTTTGAAGGTGACACTTTTTGATAAGATTTTCTACTCTAAAAGTTAGTCCTGGTGGTTTAATTAAATTAATCCAATAAAATATAATAGGGTTATAAAATAGCTATAAGACAATATGATGATTTTGATAGTCAATTAAAACTTCAAACCAATAAAATCAAATAAATCTTTCTTTATGTGTTGATTGAGGGACCATCTTTAATACTGTAGAAGAATCTTAGTTTAACCACCAAAACAACTGAAAAAAAAAAAATCATTGATTTTTATTAGGGTTAAGTAGTGTTTAATATTTACTGCTAACATAAACACTAATAATATATATTTGTAAGTTATTTAAAAATTCCATGAATTATATATATTCTTGGTCAATGCTAACTTGCATGGAAACACCTTAAATTTGTTGTACTAAATTTGAAATTAATTATTCATATTTTACTTTAACTCAGTGCTTTATTCATTGAACAAAAAAAAAAAAAAAAAAAAAATAGTGTTCTAATTTCTTTAGAAGAATAGTTGTACTAGCAAATACCGTCCATCGTTGTTGTAGCATTGAGTTATGAGTGATTGACCAACCGACCTTAGGCAAGATTAGGTATGTCTCCGTTGATTTTTTTTTTCCTTTATTCTTATGTTCAGTCAAAGATTTATTTTATTTTTTTTGGTTAAAAAAACTCATTGTTTGTCATGACCAGTTTTCCCAATAAACAAAAATTGTGTCACTTTCAATGTGCAAAGAAAAAGAGCAAACCAGATCATTGGTTTAATGAATTAATGTTTGAGTACTCATATGGTTTTATTTTTTACACATGACAATACCTATGCATATCTACTTCCATATTGCTCGCATGTCTGCAATACGATTACTTACGTATTGATGACTCAATATCATCATCATAATCTTGTTTCTTTTCTCTTTTTTTTTCCTTGAATGCATTGAAGGATGATATTTTACATGATTTTTAACTTGATGTATATAATAATGTGCGATAAAGTTTTATCGATGATTGTCGGTCTTTGCGACTGACTACTTATAGGAGAAGTTGGAGTAGGCGAAGTTAAAAAAGAAAGATAAAGATCAAAAAAAAATATAGAAAATATATATCATATTTAAATATAAATAAGAAAATCAATTTAGATTGACATGATAACGAAATGTAATTCACATATATTCGACCTCACTTGGTAGGATAAAAGTTATGGTGTACATGGTCAGTAAGTTTAGGAAAAAGGGAAGAGAATGAAATGAAAAGAGTAATGTTGAGTAAAATACAATCATTTCTTTAAAATTATTTTTATATCTCAGTTTTGGGTACTATTTCATACCCCTCTATCTTGGGGTGATTGAATGTGATTATCATTTGTATTTCTCAATATTATTATTTTCGTTTCAATTATCATTCATACTGGGTATTGTGCCACCTCACTGAATAATCAGACTAAGAAACTCACTTACAGGTAAAAATGAGGTCAAGCTACAAGAAATAACTGCTTTACTAATTTAGTCAAATTAGCGGCAGGAAGAACTCATTAGCTTAAAGAAGGAAGTGACCTATTCAATTTTCCCTATTCAATTTATTTTGGCAATTATCATTCCTCTTCGTAAATCATCGCAATTATCATTCCTCTTTGTAAATCAAGCAGATCCTTAGTTGTTATATGTATTGATAGAAGTAAAGAATAACCAATTCATGGAAGATGTGTAGAACTGTTTTATTGGTAATTTACAAGCTATAAGATTTTTTCCCATAAACATAAAATGGTCTATGTCAAAGTACATTTTTTCAAGCCTAAACTAAGGGTGTTTTATTTTTTTTTTTTTTTGGGTGTATGTGTGTGTGTGTGTTTTTTTCAATTCAAAACAAGCATTATCCATGATTGTTAAGTCACAAGCTGTAGCTTATTAACAACAATATATATTTACAAACATTTTGGTTTGACCTTCATTCCAACCCCTTACAACCCTCATTTGCATCCCTTTACATTGCAAGCACACTTCAAATCTTAAACACTCAAAACTCAAGCTCGTACCAACCCATGCCACATTGGTTTGGTCAGGGAATATGCTCAAAAGAGTATATTGGTTAAAGGTGGTCACTCAAAAATTTGTTATGAATATAAATAAGATTCTAAATTTTGGTTTATTGCAAACTAAATGTGCTCCAATTTTACTTCTTCTGCACAGAGCTTTACAAAGGTTTTCTTGATATCAATCACTTAAAAAAAAAAAAAAACAAGTCTTACTTGAACATTTCTTAAGAATGCAGCCTAAGAACACAAGGCACTTTTGTCTATTACAATAACGATTCAACGAATGTAAAATCATTTGCTACCTTGGTCATATTTAGAGCTTTGCAATGGCATGTGTAGGCAAGTTTGTTCTTGGTGGGAATTCCAGATCTTCCCAGTCTTCATCATCTACCTTGGAGAAGTACCTATCAACCATATCATCACTGACTAGCTCCAATTTAGAAGGTTGCCACTGGAGAAAGGGAAGTAGGGGGGCCATTGACGTCAGTACATATAAGCGGGTTTTAAATTACGAGTTAACAAATTATGTAGCCAAAGATAAACAGACTTGCTATCTACCTTTGGATTCTTATCCTTGTCCAGTAATATAGCTCGGCAGCCCTGCATTCAGACATAGTTCTTGTCATCTTGAAGAGATGCTCCAAAAATCAAAAAGGGGAGAAGAAAACGCATAAAGTTGACTTGGTTCATACCTCAGCAAAATCCTTGCTCATTTCACCTCTCATTACATGGCAAACCATTCTATATTCACGAACCAGACATTTGCCGACACCTTGGAGCCTTCCTTCTCTAATCTGTACCGAATAGAAACAAAAAAACAAATACAGAGGTTGTTTAAATCTACCAATCCTTCAAAATATTCGAAATGCATTTAGTCTCTATGCCAAGATCTAATTTCTGGTTTTCAGCTCGCTCCTGTTCATCAGAATCACAGGATACCAATTCTATATCTCTGCTATATGTAACAGCCCCATCCAAACAAGATACTGTATGTTAAACTCTTATCACATTCATGAATTGAATGAGCCAAGCAGCAAAGGTATTAAGAGCAGGGGCTAAGGAAATGAGGTATGAATTTATCCCAGGCCTCAGTATGCAGTTCAGATTTTTCCACATCCTCACAATGGCTAAAAATACTTAACTCTGATTATCAAAGAAAGAGAGGTACCTATAATTAATAAGGCTTCTATAAGCAAAAAAAAAGCGCACACTGCAAATTGGACATGATTCGCTATGGGTAAACAAGTCTGAAAGTACTGTTTCTTTTTTAGGATTTTCAATAAAATCTTATAAAATATTCTTGGTTAAGGGATTATCAAAAATAACATCTGAATTCACCAAATTCATCAAGCACCATAACATAAATCGATCTGTGACCTAGAATTTCCCACTAAATATTGTCATAACAACTTTCTATTTAGGCCAAACACATTATTTTGCTGCTCCAATTCAATCGTTGTTTTAGCAAGTTGTGATTAACAATGCAGTTCGCCAAAGGAGGTGGTCCACCAAAGACATCTCTCAAAATAACATGGGCAAATGATTGTACTAAGAAGTCACTGTCTTTTTTATGGTCCAATAACTTTCTATTTTGGAGAGAGACACATAAAAGAAACCAGACAATTGAACATCATGTCATCATAGATCTTAACCAACAGAAGCACAAGTTTGCATACAGACAAGTTGGAAAGGACAAAATTTTCCCAAAATGATCAAGATTTTACCGATCTTAGTGAAATTTTGAGACTTGTAGGGGATGCTTTCTTCAATGATTCAATGGCCAAATAGATCCAATCATCCTTACTGCTTGTCATCTCCCTCTCCTACAGAATTGAGTGTAAGATTCTGATCAAGTACATCATCAAGATATCTAAAGTACCCCTATAATCTAAAGTAATTATAAATAGAACCACTTTTAGGATAGCATATAAAGATCACTGGTGAAAAAAAAGCCATTGACATGAAATGATCTTCTTTCAACTAAAAGGGTTTAAATCTTACAAGGGCAGATATAATGTCTTCAACAGTTCTTTGAGAAAAACATTTGTTAATGACGTTCAACCTGTAGATAAAGTTCAACCAAAATGAGCCGAGAATAGTCAACAAAGTGCCAGAACAAAAGTCTGGGATTATAATGCAAGATTTAAAGTTTAGTTGTGTTTTTCCAAAAAGCCGACACAAAGCACATACAAATAGCTGATTATAGAAAAGATACCAATAGAAACAGTAATTAGCATTACATTACCCATCATGACTAGAAATGGTCAAATTACCAATTGGTCCTTCATGAATACGACATTACAACTATTCCCTGTTCAAGATTATTCATCATAGACAGATGAGTACAATTAACATTGGAGTTACCTATAATATGAACTGTTCCCTTTCAAAATTGGCACTTGTGAAAATTTATCAATAATTGAAGAAATAACAGTTGGATCACTTGAATTTGCTCTATACAGTGTCTCTTCAAGTGAGGATAATCTCTGCTAGGCAATGCACCACATGATACAGAAGCAATAATATTAGAATTTCACAGGCAAAGATAAGAAAACAAAAGTTGCATACCAGAAATATTTTATCACCAGCGAACAGTTCAAGACCCAGATAGATGAGACTACTTTAACCTCCGAACCAAACTTCAGCTCTTGAGACAACTAGTAACATCATCAGTTTAGGAATGGCTAATGCCTAATAGGATACAAGAGTGTAAGGTTCAATACCATTAGCAAAAGGCTATGCTACAAGAACCAATTAGGACAACAGCTAAAACAACTATAGTAGTCTAACCTCAACAACAATGACTAGTGACAGATATAAAATGTTGACAAAGATGTACAGTTACTTAAATTGCAGCGTTGTTATGTAAATTTTTATAGGTTGAACCATTCTGCTTGACTTCAGAATAATATAACTTCGTGCTCCGAAGAGGTTGAAACTGAAAAGTATACCTCTGCTGGAACAAAATGAGTTCCAAGTCCACACGCTAGCATTTCAGCACCATCAAGCCTAGAACCTGTGAGGCCAACATATTCTCCTGCCAGAGATATTGGACAAAGGCCCAAAAACTATCATTAACAAGAATCTCTGACTAAAATCATGATGCAAAACATATTTTCTACGACAATAACAAATGAAATGATGATTTTTATAGAATGACTATAAACAAAGAAGACTAGATACAGAGTGGTAACAAGCAATCTTTGTCACAAAATGGTATTATGTTACACACATATGCATCTCTAAAGCAGTGTAGATATGTATATATGTAAGTTTTGTACATATACGGTGACACAGAAGAGGATGTCTAAATAGAAGATTAGATGTTAACACAAATAGAAGATTAATTCTGTAAGTTGAATTACCAAAGAATCCAGGAAGTCTTGATAGGAAATAAGAGGCACCAATATCTGGGAAAAGTCCCAAGGCTGTTTCAGGCATGGCGAAAACCTTTAAGAAAGACAAACAAGGAGCCTTAGCAGCCGAGTTTTGGCTAAATGCAAACAAATTCGAATAATGGAAAGAGAATAAATAATAAAATTTTTAGAAATAAGAAGTTTGATTTGCAACAAATATATCTGCCACTCAGATGTCAGAAGCATGCCAGACGATGCATTACCTTAGGAGGTCCCTTTGGAAAAACTTTATTAGACAGTCAAAAACTAAATTTGGAGTTCCATGATAATTTTCAGCAGTGAAGGAACAGTTCAAATTGTAAGAAGGTAAAACAACCGGTTGTAACTAAGGGATTTGTTTGGATTTGTTTAAGCTCATGGCTGAAGATTTTCCTATAAACTTCTGTTTTACATGCATTTCTGAACAAAATCATGGGCTATAAGGCAATAGAACTCTCTTATTTTGTGAATGGGATTGGGTCAGTTTGGAGAGAAACAAGTGAAATATGATTGAACACCCAAAGTAAATAGACCTATCCACTAAAGATATGTTAAGATATTCAGTTTTTTCTCATAGATCAAAAGAAAAAATGAAGGGAAAAGACAGGAGAAGCAGACAACTTTGTAGATGTAGTAAACAGCCTAACAAAAAATGAGATAATGCAGTTCTTCAACATTTTTTTTTTTTTGGTCTTTGAAAAAAGGTGTTTCCTGTGATTTGATTACTTTATACATCCAAGCCAAAAGTTTTTGATTTGAAAACATACAAAAAGGGCAGAAGAAATAGTGGGTTTTGAAAGACGTCCAAAATTGGAAGCAGACAGGGTGAACAATGCAACTCAATTATGGGTATTTCCTGAAATATTAAGTTCCAACATACCCCATCACAGGAATTGACAAGAAAAAGTTTCAAAAGGAGATAAAACGTAGAAACTTCTGACACAAATAGAAAAGAAAAAACGAAGCATAAAAGAGAAAAGAGGAAGGTTCAGAAATCTATACTAAGATAGACAATTTATTTGTAAGTTTCAGGAAAAGGTCAGAATCTAAAACATATAATCTCATAACAGACATAAGAAGAAGAAAAGTACCGAATTCTCTGTGGCAACTCGAAATCTACCGTGCATTGAAAGACCTGCGCCTCCACCCATGACAATCCCATTAAGAATCGAAACCTTTGAAGAGGTTTGCAAGCCAACAATGAGAATTCAGAAGTAGATAAATAACCACATTCTAAATCATCAAGAGTGCACGGCGATAAACTGCAAACATTTCTAGATAATCATAAATTAGCACCTGTGGCTTACTGTATGTTGCTATCAAATAGTTCAAAGTGAACTCCTTGTGGAAAAAATGGGCACCTAATCTCCAATTTCCTGACGCAGATAGACACAGTAAGGTAAAGTCAGTTATAATAGTACTCTAAACTGATTCCAGGGTCTACATGATTACAATTGCATAGGTGGAGGAAATTAACTATTAAGACAAAATGGAAATGCAATCAAATTGTAGTTTACAGAATTCAACTATTTTAAAAGGTAAGTATCAGATAGACACATTGGGATTCAGTTAAGTGCCACTTATAGACTTACAATTTTGATAATCATCTTTCAGATGCCTTTTTTATATTTTTCCCAGTTGTCAAATTGCAAACAATTGTGTACAGAAAGCACGCAAGGGAATTGTCAATCAGTTATATACCACCCTTATAAAGACTAATGGGTCACCCAGAATGGTCTTGACACTTGATTCTCTCAAAATATCATGACAAATTTCACATATGGCAAAATTTACCTACAAAAAACAGAAGTTACTAAAGAAAAGATTTTGGAGCTTTTACTGAAAACTCGATCTAGTTATGTCTGTAAATAGGCACAAAAGTTACCAAATCCTCAACTTCAGCACAACAATTAAAAGGTCAAATAAAAACAGGGAAACATAAATTAATTAACTTGAAAATGAATAAAAATCTATAAAAACTTTTAAAAAGAGGCAAACGAAATCACATTCTATTACAATACTCTACATTACATCTTCTTGACCAACAATTGATCGTTAGAAACACCAAAGTAATTTTTGGCTATCAAACCCAAATAAGCAAGATTTACATTAGCTACAGACTACTAAAGCACGTGTGTCACAAAAATAGTAATTTAAGAAGAAATCAGGAAAAAGTAAACTTCTTAATGGACTTACAGATGAGATGTAGTAACAAATTTCATGCTTTCACAAGTTCAACAACAGATGAGGATGAGAAAAGAAGAAAACAACACATGATGGAAAGAAGAACCTCTAACCCAAGTCAGAATGATCATATCACTCGTAAATCATTACATATGTGACAATTTAATGGAAAGATAAAAACACTACAGGGTACATTTGCATGCATCGCTTCACAGTATCCAAACAACACAAGTTCCCCACACCCTTTAATATTTCTAAGGCAGTTTACTGTTTTGAACAATAAATGCAAACGAAGAGATTCTCGAAACATAGGGGAAACATAACATAGATTCAGAACTGAAGGTCTTAGCAATTACATTCCATTCAACTCCTTCCTTTCACACATTTTAAATCCCCTACCAAAGTGACTTACCTCAGTTTTTTTTATTAGCAATGTCATTTTCTCATGGTAAAATAATCATCAAACTATCAATATACATTGTGTGCATAAGCGCCATGATCCAAAAAGATTGAGGTCAGACCACTCTGGACTCCAGGATCAAGTTGTAAGAGTGTTAATCAGACAAATGCAACAAAAACAATCAGTCAAAGAAAAATTTAAGAAAGGATCCACCTTGACTAATATCACGAACCACAGCGGCAACATCACCTCCGGCACAGAATGCTCTTCCTTTTCCCTAGCACAGCAAACAACATAACTGTATCTTGAATCATAAAAATTGTGAAGCAGGAAAACAAATACATAAATCTAAAAAAAACCTTCAATTTATATTCACGTGCAAAGATCAAAAGATCAAGTATTGGATTTTTATCCATGAACTCCATAATCACATAAGCCTATACAAATTGAGAATAATCCACTTGCCTCCCAATTTTTTAACAATATGCTTTTACTACAAAATTATAGCAGCTCAACTTCAAGAACTTAATATTCATGCATGCACCTTGAAATGTTGATTGCCAAACGTAATGCTTTAAGCACTCAAAGAATTAAGTAAGATTAGGCAGTACTACTGCATACTATAGCATCTTTAGGTTTGGGCAACAGTATTCGCAGAAGCCAAATTCTTTTTGACGTATGCAAGGAGGATCTCCTTGCAAAACCATAAGTGACCTTAAGAAATATAAATTGAAGAAAACTAAGAGCTAACAGCATACCATATATATATATATATATATATATATGGCTGACAGTTATAGAGAAAAAATCCTTAGTCACATATATCAAAACCATTTACTACTACAGAAAATTTATTAACAAGTACCTTCATAACAATTAACTTCACATTCGGATCCTTCTCAAACTCATGGGAAAGCTCCAGTAGTCGAGATATCTGTAACACGTAAAATAAGAAAGGTTTAAGACAATTCATATTCAGAAAAAGTTATAGCAAACGCTTGTTTCATTCATCTTGTGCCAGTACGAGAAAAAAAGTCATCAGGCATTAATTTCATTGCATCTTAATCAGGAGAAATAAGAAGGTTAGAATGCATACTAGGAATCATGTAGCATTTCTACAACACAACCAGAAAAAGAAACACATGACAAACAAGAATATCATCAACTTAGGAAAAATGGTAACAAATATTACTCAATGAACAAAACTGGATGAACTTCGCCATCTACGCACAGAAGAAAATGCAGAGAGAAGGTGACAAGGAAAAAGAATTGCGTATTCACAATCATTTTTGCTTGTCAAATCAAATAGACAGGAGTATTGCATGAACGTACAAAATTAACAGCAAACGCAAGCCTTAACAAACATAAAGGTAGCCAACTATCTCAATGCAGAACTGACAAATAGAACATATTCGCTCCGCATGCACAACGCAGGTCCTTTTAACAATACAATGCACACTAATACCAAAAGTGCTCCTTGAAAACATACAGATTGGAGCATTTAGAACCTGAAACAAGATTGAACTTAGACAGACGCAATGCATATTTGACCTTGTTGATAACATGAATTTAACTGTTCAATTTGGACAACGTGTATCATTTTCTTATTCAGGACCTAAGACAAACAACATTGAACTATAGTCTCATAAAATTTTCTGCTTAAGTTACAGTTCTGTTGTTCTAGGTTCTCTATCAAATAAAGTATTAGAGTATCACAACTGATATTCCAATATCTAGATATTCATCATGAGAAAAGTCAAGACAATAGCCTTTACAACCTCACGTGCTCTTCAGAATGGACGCCTTAAATATATAAAAAATTCCATTAACAAAATGGCTTATACCCGATATATTTCATGCAAATAATTGGCAGCTTGGCACTTATCTCTTTTCCAGGTTATAGAAACATCATAGCCAAAATCATGCAAGAGAAAGTTAGACAGTAAACATTCTCGAATACCATTAGAGCCGTACCATTGGGTAATTTAATGCGTTCAGTTGCTTAGCCCTGTTCAATATGAAAATTCTTGCACAGGACCTCTCTTCAACCAAAATCTGCCAAAACAACAATCGGTAAAGCGAGGAATAGGATCAAAAGTCAAACACTAGGCTACAAATTCAAAATCTTAATCGAAAATGTCTTCGTGGTTATGCAATTCATGACTTCATCAAGCCAAATAAAAGTGCACCACATAGCTCTTCAGTCCACAATTATCATAGATAACCGCTGAAAAACTAACACTGAAGAACTCCTAATAAATAACTCTGCCCCAACATTCAAGCAATCCCTCCATCATTTACAATCAAGCAAACAAAACCCATTAAAATTAAAAGAAAACTCTACTGAATTCCAAGAAATTTTTTGAAGATTGAAGCAAAAGTTATACAAAAGTTTTAATCTTTGCAATGAAAAACCACTCTGCAATTCGTTCTTTTCTATGCACTAATCCCATCCCATTAACTAAACAGAGTATGAAGACAGCAACCAAAAAAGATTCTAAAAGAACCCAATTAAGATACAAAAAGAAAAGTACCAGGTCGGTGTCTGTGTAGGTCGGAGCAATTGGCGCCATGGTTCTTGATCACTCCTCTGCTGTAAGCTTTAGTTTCAGTCGTTCTGATATTTTATTGCCACAAGAGCATTATGCAAAGCCAAAGGTAGGAAAGAAAACAGAAACGACGCCGGATTGTTCACTGATTCCCCAGTCATTAGGATGGCATAATGAGCTTGCAAAAATTAGGCACATAAACCAATATATTTTTGTTTTGGAAAACCAAAATGATCCCTTTTTTGTCTTCAGAAAATTCTTTTTTAAAAAAAAAAAAAAACAAATGCAAGTTATTGTTGCTAATATTATTATGAAAATGGTCCAAATTTGCAACTGGAAAACTGAAATGATTGGTTTTCTGTTTTTTTGCTTACAACATAGTTGTTTTTGTGGATAAATAGTGACATAATTAGTCTCTCATGGTTTGATTTATAGTATTTTTGTTTCTCACATGTTTCTAAAATAGTGTTAAAAAGGACTAATAGAGTCACAAATAAAAGAAATATAAAAGAAACAAAATGAACTGCAGTCCAACAAAAAAAAAAAAAAACAAAACAAAAGGGACTAATTTAGGAAAGGTGGGAAAGATAAAAAAGGACAAAATGTGCCAAACCAAAAAGCTGTCTAAAACAAATAAGGAGATTTAAAGAAAGACTGGCCATCTCAATTCAATCCTAAGCTGCAAAACCCAATCAATTATTAGTCCAAAAGGCATAATTGTGTTCAATTCTCACTTATCACAACACTGAAGAGCATTTTTCATCATAAAGATTCAATCTTGGCACCGTCTTAGTATACAGTCCCTGTCTGGCTGACTCGGAGTGTTCTTGGAAGAATGGAATCAGTGAGAATCTTTGATGACAAAGATTTCTTGGCATGCTGTGGAAGCACCAAATTTGCTCAAGAGATGGTTTTATCTGGGCCCTTTTCCAATTACCAGCAGGCCGTCGATGCTGCCAGAGACATCTGGTTCAACAAGGTCTCTCTTGCTGTTTTTTAACGTATTGTTATTTGATCTTTTTTGGGTTAAATTGATGGGTTTATATACGTTTTTAGGTGGATGTAAATGGGTGGCTGGAAGCTTTTGCAGCTCATCCAAAAATTGGTGAAAGCCCTTCTCAGAAAAGCAAAAGCAGTACAAGTGCTAAGTTAGTTATCTCTCTTTGTTTTCGTATATTTTGATCATTGAGGAATAATTAACCATGAAGTGATTAATTTTTGTGGGATGGATTAAGCAAATCATTGCTAGGATTTTGAGTGACCAAATGGTGGGATTAAGTCCTTACTAATATGTGTCCGAAAGGCTAAAAGATGTGCTTAAACTGAAAAAAAAATTCGTTTTTGGAGTGTCTGCATTCGTTGGAAGTGAAAGTTTGGTTCTTTTTTGTTTATTCAACGTTAATTTGGACATTGGTCCTTGGGTGATTCGTTTTATTGAACTTCCCATCTGTTGTTATTTTTTGGAGGAAACATATACAAGCTATAGAATTAGATTTGCATGCTGAAGTTCCACTGGGAAGTTTAAGTTTATTCATTGAATTTCCTGCTGCCAACATCTCTCAGAAACATATCTAGAGTCAGCAATAAATGTAGGATAAGATTCAACAGTAAGAGGGTGCCAAAGAAAGTGATTAGAAAATGGCACAAACAAATGGCTGAACAGCTATCGGACTATGAATGTCTCTCACCCATTTGGAAGAAAGAAAGAGTTATTTTGGGTTGTAGTGAGAGGAAAATATTAATGACAAATTCATGTTAATTTTCGTTAAATTAGCTAGCTGTGGAACTTATTTATGATCATCATTCACCCTCAAGAGTTCCTTGTGCCTGTCAGAAGAATGTCATGGGGCATTTATGATTAAAAAAAATGTTACTAAACTTTTTAGCCAAGTTTCATGAAGAAATATTAGGTTTATGGGATTAATATCAGCTTGGCAGTGTAATTTGTGATTAATGTAAAGATTTTGTTGTTAATGGAGATGAATATAACTTAAGTGATTGATTGACCGGTTTCTTGCCTATGTATCACTTCATTTATAGAAGTTGTTTTATTAAATGTTGATGCAAGCTGGCATTACTTACCATTCGCTCTCCTTTCTGGGTTTAAAATTTACATGGATTAGACTTCTCAGATGCCCCACCAGAAGAAATAGAATAAGAAACTTTATATGGACAGGTTTAAATTTTCCTTCCTTCAGAAACAAACTCTGAACTTGCCGCTATCACTACTTCTATTCGTCTTCATGATTTTTACATGCATGTCTGCAAGTTACATTTCAAAACAAAACTAGGTGGCTGTTCTGTGTCCTTTCAAATTAACAAAGTTGTTCAGTTTAGACTGTATCCAGCTTCAACTTACTCTTAATGAGTTTAGGACACGATAAGGCAAAGAACTGCTGAAAAAATACTATGAATGCCTCTTTCTTGTTTAGCTAGTGTATTATTCTGCATTACATGTCTGAAGCTATGTTCGTGAGATTTTAAAAGAGATGATTTCTTCTTTTCTAGTTGGAGCAAGGGAGAACAATCAACAGCTTTAGCAACTGCCACAGACTCTAGCTTACAGGTATAACATCTCAATATACTTCTTCTGTCCTTGTCATTCAAAGTCAATTCTCTGCGGCAATACTTTCTGTAGGAAAAACTGTCTCTGCCAGTTTATGGTTCTGTTAGTAGCACTCATAGTTGCAGCAATTTAATGCACTTCAGTTGTAAAAGATCATATGGAACTTAAAGTTTGAGGGCCGATTTTGTGGGGCAACTGGCTGGCTGCTCAGTTTGGCATTATCTTTATTTAGGGATGAAAAAGTACCACTATAGAAATAGCAATATAAATTAGCATTCAGTTAGATTTAGTTCCATTACTTATGTGCTTAAGACTATTATTTGTTCCCTTACTTTACAGGAACTAGTTGAGTGGAACGCTCTTTACTGGCAAAAATTTGGCATTGTCTTTCTGATTTGTGCATCTGGAAGGAGTACCCCTGAGATTCTCAGAGAAATGAAGGTAAAGTTTGTGATGGGTAAAGTTATATTTGACTTTCAATGTCTCTAGCAGAGCTTTGGGAATTAATCAAATAAGTCATGATACTTCTTTTATACAAGTTCTTTTATGCTTTGAGTTTTAGTAATAAAGGAAAGATAGAAAGCATAAATGATTAAAGAAAATAAAAGATGTCAAGTGAAGAGGACTTATGCTTCTTGTTGTTTACTGAGTTTTAAAGAGAAGAAAAAAAAGGATAGTTAGAGTATCCCTTTTTCTATTGCCCTTTGTTTGTAACTTTTTGGTCTATTTTGTGAGAAATGAAGTTGACATTCATTATCTTTCATAAGCAACTCACAATTCCTCTACATTTTCATTATACAATTTTCTCCTCTTGGCAGAGGCGTTACCAAAACAGGCCAATAGTTGAGTTTGAGATTGCTGCCCAGGAGCAAATGAAAATAACAGAATTACGTCTTTCTAAGCTGTTTTCTCTTGGAGCAGATGCTGCTTCCAAACCCAAGGCAGAGCATGCCACTGACATTGTGACAAAAGCAGGAGGTAATTTGGCATTTGATTACCTCTTAATCCTTTATGGGATGATTTTGGTTCTGTTCCACAAAGATGAGCTTGATCTCCTCCTGTGCTCTCTACAAATTTGGCAAGCTGGTTACCCTTGAATATGTTACCTTCAGGATGTTATTTTAAAAGATCAGTTTTTATGTGAATATCTAGGGTTTGGCATTTCTTGTTAGCTAAGACTTTCCATTTGAAATTTACAGTTCATCTTTAAAATAGGAAATGAGGAACTGTGTGCTGTCCATTCATGAACTTATATTGCTTTTCATCTGCAAATGAGATATGCTTAACTGAGTGTCTAGTAAATATGATGAATATTCTGAAAAAAAAAAAAAAAAAAAAAACCTTTTTGGAGGTCACAAGGAAAAGTATCACCATTTAGGTGTAGATTGTAGTGCTACCGGTGATCCTGTACTAAATCTAAGCATTTGAGTATAACTTGAGTTTTGGACATTTATTTTGGTTCCATTGACTCATGCTTGAAACCAAGCAAGGAGATGACGAAGTTTGTGATCTTGGCTTCAGTATTTTTGTATATTTTCACCGACTATGTTATGCTATATTTATTGTTTTTTTAAGAAATGACACGGTCACATGTCGATGATAAGTAAAAAGTTTTACATGTTTTGGTATTTGTATGTACTACTTTCAGTCTGTGATTACAATATTTATAAACTACAAAGAAAGTTTCTGGATAAATGTTTCAAACATCAAAGTTTAACAAACGGAAAGAAGGTCCTGCAAAATGGAGACGAGAGAAGAAAAAATCTGGTGGGATTTTGGGAATAAATTTGTCTTGCCCGTGAAAACCATAGTTTTTAGTGTTTTCTCTTGTGATGGCATTCAATCTTAATGTTTTTTATGACTCTGAGAACTGCTGAATCTAGATCAAGAACTCCATCACAGCATATGATATATTGACCTAGAGAACTTTCTTTCAGTTGTGATCTAGGTGTTTTTATTCATTCTGAATTTATCCACTTCTTACTATTAGGGGTAATGCAGTTCTTGCATAATTGATATTTGCCTTGCATGGTTATTACATGAATGAGGTTTTTGTCAGTGTATGGTTGCCTTATTATCAAACTCTGAGGCAGTTTAGGTTTTCCTTTAAATTTGGTTTAGTGCATTCTTTGGGATTTACAGTGTTGTATTACAAATGACTTTGATTCTTGAATTATAGAAGATCGTGTGAGCGTTATTGGAGCACATTTTACTGCTTCTAGTGAGGCGTCTAAAGGAACACCTTCTGCAGCTCCTCCTAGAACTCACCCTCCAATCACAACCCATGTTCTAGACGTTGCACGAGGTTCTCCAGCTGCTGGAATTGAAGTACAGTTGGAGTTTTGGCTAGGCAATCAACCACCATCAGTGTTTCGTTACGATCTTAAAGGTGAATGGATTCTCAAGGCACGAACAATGACAGATAAAGATGGAAGATGCGGTTCAATGTTTATACCGGATGAGATTTTCAACCCGGGGATCTATCGGATTAGTTTCAACACTGGGACATACAATCCTGATGGTTTTTTCCCCTTTGTGTCTATAGTCTTTGAAGTTAGGGAATCCCAGAAGTCGGAACACTTCCATGTCCCTTTGCTTCTCTCGCCTTTCTCTTTCTCCACTTATCGGGGGAGCTAGTGTAGTAATCCTCTGGCAAATTAAAGGAATTTACGTGAAAAACTGAATAGTTCTCAGTGCCCATTAACGCCCCAGAATGCTTGACTTATAGTCCTCTCCTGCTGGCCCTCAGCATGGTGGAATAATATGGGACATTTGCATGGTAATCCAAGTATATACAGATACTATTTGATTTGTGCCAACTGCCAAGATGTTTCTATTGTGTTTCAACTTCCAGTTTCGATTTCTCAAATGTTACTTGCGCCATTGAATTCCTGGCATGCACGGTGTTGACCATTGTGCGTTAAAACTTAAAAAGAAACTTGGGAACGACATAATTCCCAACCAACCATGCATTAAGAATCAACAAATGTATGTACCTATCTCCTCCTAAATAATCCAAACAGACGAAGGTGAAATGATCATGTCATGTTTCACGAACTGAAAAGCTGTAATTTACAACATGTTGCATTAGGTTTGGAGAAATAGACAAGGAAGATAATATATTTTGATTATAATTTGGAGGTTTTCTTGACTGTGTGATTTCCATTTTTATGCATACTTTAGTTGTCAGTTTCTTGTTTGTCATGCATATGCATGGTTACCTTTTTCATCTACAAAAATTAACTTAGGTAAGAAAATTATGAACACTTGTTTGCCAAATTTTTCCATACATTAGCAAACCACTCTCATCAGATCCCACCAACCAATTTTCTTGAAAAACACTAAAACTGGATTATTATTAATGTAAAATGTACGTATATGGAACTTCTTGATCAATCCCATTCTACATTTTTTGTTGTTCAACTTTAATTCAATGATCAATGCAACTATGACAATGATTGCTGATCATCATCTTGGTTGATCATTTCACTTAATTAATGTCACATATGTAAGTAATTGTCTCTACTTTCTGGTGGGATCGTGTTCAACTACTACTATACAATCAAATTCTTGTTGAATAATCTCTCCAAAGTCCAAACTGATCTTTGGCAATGGGAAAAGAAGAGATCAAGAAAGAGGAGAAAAAAGAAATTGAAGTGATTACTGCTGTTTACAAAGTTAATCTTCATTGTCCTCAATGTGCTCATGATATTCGGAGACCCCTCTTGAGAACTCCAGGTATTATCATAATCAATGTCTATAGCATAACACTTTCTCGCATTCTTGCTAGTAATATAACAGCAAAATTTTCCTTGATCCCAATATTGCATTGAAATTCACTCTGTCCCTTTTCCTTCATCTCAATATTGCATGTATTAATTAGATACAAAAAGATTGGAAAAGTAAAAATGTTTGATTTGGCTTCAAAGTATGGTAAAAGTTTTGAAAATCAAAGCAAAAATTGTACCATTTCATTAATATTATATCACCAAATCACTCATGACTGTGGTGCATCTATATATGGCTCTCCAGGAGTACACAGTGTAGATGTCAAGTATGAGAAAAATGAAGTGACAGTGAAAGGAATCATTGAGGCAAAGAAGGTACATGAAAGGCTTAAGAAATGGAGTAAGAAGAAAGTTGAAATCATATCTGAAACCAAGTCCAAGGATGCAGAAAAAGGAGCAAAAGAAACCAAAAAGGTAACATCATATGATTCATAACCCCCTTGGAAAAAATAATGTAATTAAACTAACTATTATATATGTAAATAAATTTTGAAAACCAATGGAAGATCTCACTTTAAAATGCATCTAATTTTGGTGAAATTCATTAAATGTTCAAAGATTTGAAATGATTAATTCTTCACTAATCAACGTATATTAAATGAGATCGGCTATATGAATCACATTTCATCACCTGTCAAAACTCATTTTCTCATATTATATATGCTTTGTAACCTATACATGATTGTTAATGTGGTTCATATTATAAGATATGTCAAAATTTTATATTTACTGCGAACCTATCCCAATTTGCCTCATTTTTTTCGAGTTAAGGTCTGTCATTTATAGGCGAATAGGATGTTTATAACTAGGCGAAGTTAAATGATTTTTAATAATGTCTAAAAAATGTGAATTGTTAATTAACGTATAGTCTTCTTAATAATTTATTTTGTTAATGTCACATGCCTGGCTTTCTATATATGTTTGGTCATTGGTGTATAGAAGCAAAAAATCAATGCAGTTTGCAACTTATACATCCTGTTAATTAATTATTTGAATTATAGTGAATCTTTTGTTTCTTGTATCTGTTTAATTACACGCAATATGAATGTGACTAATTATAATTATACTCTCATGGTTTTCAAGGAAATCATAAAAACAACATTAATCAAGGCTTACATGCATTGTGCTGAATGTGAACGCCAGTTACGAAGGAGATTGATAAAGCATAAAGGTATTGATTATGACATAAAAATCACCTCGATCTTTTTCATTATCGGTTTCATCCTCGCTTTTATTTTATAAATACACATAACGTATATTATTAAAGACATGTAATGTGTATCCACTGTAACGGAAATTGAAATTCAGAATGAAACAGAATATCCATTTGACATAAAAATCTTGTGATTAATTTGGAGCTCATTTTAATTTGTCTAATGCATGTTCAAATTAACCACAATTTTGGGATTATTTCATGTCTTCTCTTTTTTGGGATTTTATTAAAATTTTGAAATCTGAAGTTATGGTATCTATATATTGATGATCATGATCATCTCATGCAGGCATTCATAATGTGAAGACAGACATTAAAGCTCAAACTATAACAATTGAAGGGGTGATTGAGCAAGAGAAACTCTTGACATATATGAGAAAAAGAGTTCACAAATATGCAGAGATCATCCCGCCTAAAGAGAAAAAGGAGGACAAAAAGGATGAAAAGAAAGAAAAGGAAAAAGTTGAAATAATAAAAGTTACTGAAAAAATTGTTGAATTTAAAGAAATAGAGAAAGTGGCGGGAGCAAAAACAAAGGAAGGGGACACTCCATACTTTGTACATTTTGTACATGCACCTCAGTTGTTTAGTGATGAAAACCCTCATGCTTGTTCTGTAATGTAATGTAGGTTCTGATTAATTAAATAAAATATATAGTTTTTTTTTTCTTTTTTGAGATGGGGATAATCTTCCATTATTTTGTAAATAATAATAGCATTTATATATTTGTCAATTAATTAAAGTACAAAGTTTAGTATGAAACAAATCTTCAGGGATTCAATTCTCTGTTAGTAATTAACAAAGTAATTATTCCTCTCTTTAAAGCCATTGCATTATTGTATAGTAATTTCAATAAAAAAAATATTGGTGCAAAACTTTTCTTTTTTTTTTTTCTTTTGGAGATTGTTTGTATGAATTAATAAGCCTGTACTATATGGAATGGATCGAATTTGGATCAACAAAAATCATATACTTTTTTACATTTCAAACAGATGAAGTTAGAAAAATATTTTTGCAGAATTAATCATCTATGCAATCTTTAAGATCGATTTGAAGTGAAAATTGTATATATTACGTAAGACAAACATGTTAGATAATTAAGGTAATTTTCTTGTTCAATTAATCAAGAACAAATTAAATACTAGTATACCTACTGGGATTGATCAGTCCCTTAAATATTTCGACAATTAATGGAGATGCAAATAATTATAGAAAGCTAGCAAATGCAATGATATGATGAAATTAACAATGCAAAAACTCTTGTGATACCGTCGTCTCATATATGAGACGTGATACGTGTGAATATATTTTATACGCTAATACTCTAATTTTTTATACTTTATACGCTAATATTTGATACTTTATATGCTAACACACTAATTTAATTTTATACTAATCTTTATACTTTATACGCTAATTTTTTATACATTATATGCTAAAGTGAAATTCATACAAAAGTCTCATATGTTGAGACGGTCTCACCAGAGAATGGCCAAATTAACAAAATGTTTGCTGAAAAAAAAAATTGTCAAATTGCATAATATTAATTAATTAAGCATGCATGCATGCAGAAAGATTTAGTACGTTTCATCCTAACAATTAAAATAGAAATTACACATTAATTTGAATCGTATGTGCAACAAATTAAAGCCAAATCTAAATGAACAAATTAATTAACTCTGAGAACAAAAAAAAAAAAACTTCAAAAGAGAAAATTAAATTAAACTGAATATAGCTTCTGCTCCTGCAGTCGTAAAACTGTTTATTGATATTGTCTCTCTCTAGACTTAATTTAGGGATCATTTTTTCATCCATGAAGATGAAGTTGATCTAGATAAGGCTGTTGCTGTGTGGATAATCAGTTCCGGCAGAAGGGTTGTGGCCAAGGTTACCGGCGTTTCGCCCAAAAGGGTCCTGATGAATGTCTTCATCATATGTTGAACGAGTGGAATAGCCATCGTCGGCGCCATAGTTGTTATTGTGGCCATGAGGGTTCTGCATGGTATCATCATGAACTGAATGCCGCTGAGCATTCAAACCACTTTGGGCACATTTGGCCTCTTGTTGTGCTACCTTTTCTGCTGCTTTGTTAACATGCAGATCCATGGCAGCTTCAGCTTCCCTTGCCATTCTAACCTCTTTTGCAACTTCAATTCTTGTTTTTGCAATTTCTCTTTCTTCCTGTAAACTTGCAATTAATTCATTCGTTCAAAATATACGCATGCAGTACAACCACTAGTTCATGCTATAGAAAAACCATGCATGTTAGTTACATTAATTTAATCAAGTCCTGATCATTGAGTGTGTGTCTATGTGTGCAGGCCCTGCGGATCAATTCAATGTCACACTGATTTGAAGTATTTTCATTGCTTGAGAGAAGCAAATTAACATGTATACCAGCCTACATTAACCTAGCAATTTTTAGTAGACATGCAAAATTGAACCATTAATATGCTACACTGTTAGAAGCAGAATATATACTCGAGGTGCGATAGGAGTAGATGGACAAAGATTCTCATCTTTTAGAAGATATTAATGATGGATCTTTAATCTTAATTATGTATTTAACTGTGGATGACTGTATAATTTAACAGGTCGGATGCTATTACCTCGTGACATCTTCCTTTTAGTCTGAACAATTCGTAAATTGCGATGTAATTTAAACTCTCTTTTTATAAATAAAATTGAGGCTGATATCTTGGCCGAGTTTGCGGACTAAAATTGAAAGACATTTCATTGGGAAATCAAGCATGAGAATGAAGTGGAGAAGGGCAAAACAAGTTTACAAAATATATTCTTTGTTACCGTTTCCTCCTGTTTTGCTTCAGCCTTGGCCTTGCGCATATGGCTCATATCATTCAGTTTCTCTTTGATTGCCTGCATTTTTTTTTTCTAGTCTTGATGATTTCTTCTATCTTTAAAATGATAATTTGTTAGCTTTGTTGCAAGTAACAATTGACACCATATACCATGGTTTATATACACACATGAGGCAGCCACAGCATTATACTGCTAATTTGCAGAAGAAATCAAAATGGATTTGGTCAAAGAGATCTGGTTTGTAGCACAGTGGACAAAATGCATTACATGTGTAAACTCTGGAGATTTTTATGCTTTTATATATGGAGTGTTCTTTCATTTGAATGATTCTTCATTAGCCCAAAATGCATGCATAAACAAAAGAAAGCAAGATATATACTAAAACCAACACTAGCCTAAAAATTAAAGATCACTAATCTTAATTAATTCCTAAAAAATAAAGATTCAAATTAATTAACTAACTATTTGAACCAATTAATTAGTCTTAAAATTTGACTATCTCAACTAATTATAGATTAAGACATGAGGCATAATTAAATATTTTATTATAACATTTTGGTTCAAGTTCTGCAATTATAAAAAATTTAATACCTTGCAAAAATGCTATATAATTAATACAGCTGAACTTTACCACATTTGTCTGACTCCAAAAAAACATTTTTACAAGAAACTTGACTAGTCTTGATAAAATTTGGTTTAGTTCTCTCTTCTGCTATGTATACGTTCAATTTCGATACAAATGTATTCGAGTGTTCTTCCTTAATTAGTTTGTTGATTTTGCATTAATTAATTAGTATGATGCATACAGCTTTATGGTTTTGATGATGAACTGTATAAAGAAATTCTTAAAACTGGAAATTAAATTGATGAATGATTTGTTAAGTTAACTTGTGATTGAATAACACAACGGATTTGGATTAATATATATGTTAAGGGAAATTAATATATATACATATATATAGGAACTGGGAAATTAAAGATGGAATGTATAAAAGTTTTGAAAGCTAAATTAAACTATCTGAAAATTAATTAATCACCTTATATAAATAATGCTATAATTTTATGATAAAACAAAGCAACCCCAATTAGCCAGCCCTGATTTCAATCTTCTTAAGACAAAGAAAACTAACAAGGAATTGAAGAAATGTGAAATAAAAAGCAAGAAAGGAAAACATGCCAAGAATTGTACGTAAGAACACATGCATAAACTTGCTAATTAACTATATATATATTGCTTGGTCCAGCATGCACCGTCATCACTACTATTGAAACTTGATGCCCCTGCTGGCTTCTCATTAATGTCCAATAATATTGTGCCATATTGCTGCTTCTCTTTCTGGGGCATTTCATGAGCTGCAGCCACCATGGACGAAGAATAGTTAGCTGATGATGATGATGATCCATTCATTTTTTCAAGAGATACACGTTGACGTTGATGGATTTGTCTCTTCATAATTCCCATTTTCCTGGTAATTTCTTTCAGCCTTCGGTTAATGATCGATCCCATTTCGTTAAGATCATCCAAGCAAAAGTTTTCTACACTTTGATCACCAGCCAAGCAGTTGTACATTAACAGATTGACCTCCTTCTCTCGGTTCTCCTTTTGTTGAATCTTGAGCTGTGCTTGAGCCTTCCTTACTCTTTTCTCAGTATAGCTTTCTTGATTCACCATCCTTCTCGTTTGATCCAATTCTGGGAGCATTTTGAACTTTGAAATTAAACTTTGTGCTTTGTCAGGAGGCGATGAAGGCCACACTTCAGGTTCATAATCAAAGGGACTATACAAAATGGCACACACATCAATGCCACAAAGGGTGCTTAACTCTTCTGCTTTTTTTAACAGACCTTTCTTTCTCTTTTTGTATGAAGCTTTTCTATTTGCATCATTTGTAATGAAGGCTATTTCTACCTTCTTCCTAGTCATGGCCGTTTGCAAAAAGGGATGAAAATGATGCAAAAATGTTTGGAATATTTGCTTAGAGATGTGTGTGACTGTGTGTGTATATATTGGAAAAACTATGCTTTAATTTGAGTGAAAACATATTCATTCCTCAATGATTAATTTACCAAACACATTTTCTTTCAGTTTTGGTAACCAAATTATGAAGGAAAATTTATGATCTCCTGTCAAACGTGTTCACATGTGCAACGCGGAGTTAATCGTGATTTCAACGCACTATAAAAAGGACAAAAAATTAAAATCATAATTTCAGTGTTAATTAATTGTCCATTTTATATATAAACAACGTCTCTTATATGAATATGTATCACACGAATTTGTGAAAAATTTATATGTGAAACTGAGGTCATGTCTTGGGAAAAAGTTTTGCCAAAAACAACTTCAGCAACCATTCAAAGCTTCATCATTTAGATTTTTTTTTTTTTTTTTTTGTGGAGAGTGAGCAATTTTAGTTAAGCATTGTATGAGGAAATTAAGCAGAATATATTCATTATATTAGCAAAACACAATAAAATTGGTACAAAATTAGAATCACGATCTCAACACCCATTAATTAACCGTTTCATATATGAATCAATTTCATAGAAATTGTTGTGCCATTACATTAATTGCTGAAACTTAAGAAATTTAACCAGATAAAAAAAGGAACAAATTAAAATGATGAGTGTACTTACCAAAAGTTTCATCTTATAAATTATTAATATAGCGTGCAAAGGAAAGCAATTTTATTTAATAACAGAATTTCCTAACTTGCTAAATTTATTCTTTTGGGTAAATTATATTGGGTTAATTAATGTCATTTTGATTCTTCAAAATAAATGCAAAATCTCAATTAACAAGTCTCAAAATGAAAAGAATACTTTCAACTTTCAAACTAAAAAAAGTGTATCAATTTGATAATTTGGTTAGTAATAGAAATAGAAAGACTTTGGTGAAAATTTTAATTTTTTTTTTAGTATTTTAACCCTCAATATTTTAGAAGATAATAATTTTGGATTAAAATATTATATTACGAAAACAACTATGATTAAGAAAAACTATAAACGCTTACTTTTAGTAGTTACTTTTTTTCCCGACTCAATAGAAAACATGTAAATTAAGAGATTGTAGCAAAAAAATTAAATAAAAATTTTGAAAAGTCTTAAGTTTCATGAGTTACAACTTTAGATTTTCTAAATAATAGACAAATAACATTAATAATGAAAGTTATAGCTTTGAAATTTTGTTTTTCTTATAAGCAAATATCATTAAAAAAATTAGAAAAGTAGAAAAATATATTTTTAAATGTAATTTGAGCAACAATTTTTTTTCCTTCTTATAAATTTAAATTGGTTCGAAATCAAGTTTCAAATGTTCCACTAAAAAAAGTTATTAGTTATTGATTTTTTTTTTTAAATATGTAATATTGATGATTAATGATTGGGGGAGTGAAAAATTAGAGTGAAAACCCAAAGTGACTGACGTGGCATGTATAAAAAGACAAACTAATCCATTATCCATTAGGGTTCACTCATCATTTGGTTAGGGTATTAGTTTGTCTTTTTATAACTGCACTTTGGATTTTAACTCTAATTTTTCACTCCCCTTATCATTGCTCAATATTGATTTCATGAAAAGTTGTGCATGCATATATGTGTAGTTCATACAAAATGTGTTCTGATCTAGGTTGGGCTTTGGTCTGAAAAATTAGTGCCAAACCCAATCATTTGTAATGGTCTAGCATGAAAATTTGCACACAAACCTAGCTCCACAAAGTACTTCTCCTTAACAGCAATTTTCTCATACAAATTTAAAACTGCCAACGCCAAAATATTAATTATGAATTCAATCAAAGTCCATTATACAATTAAAAATCCACCTTTGATTGAACAGTTTATGCATATGAAAATTCTGGGCTGAATTTTTGAATCCTGTGGATTGATGTTTTTTTTTTGTTATGGTAACTCTGTCGGTACGCGACTTTCAAATTTTAATCACTTTGACTTGAAAATAGCAAAAATACCCAACCATGTAAATTAGGAGTACTTTTCCCTTGAGATGAAATACTCTATCCAAAATTAACATGTCTTATTCTGTATAATATTCAACCGATGTCGTTTTACATATCGTTTTACTAAAACTATAATTAAATCACGTCGTAGGTTCACTCATATATGAATTAGGTTTTAATAATTGTAAATTTAGTTTTAGTGATATTTATGATTTTAGCCCCTGATTTTTGCAAACGACATTGCTTTGAATATTATAATCTCAAACAACAATTTTTAAGCAAAACATATTTATCTTTGTGCGTTTGGATTTACATCATGATGTGGAATTTGTTTCACTCATTAATAGCTCTTTTTGACAATTTTTGCTAGAAGACAATTGAAATAAAGGTATAATGGCACATTGTTTTAGGTCTAACAGAAAGCATTTAGTTAGGGATGGGTAACGAAAATATTCATTAATTGACATACTTTGATAATTGGGAAAATGTACATTTGTAAGTTTTGCAGCCAAAGATTATTATTTTCTTTTCCCTCTCAAAAAAAATTAAAATTAAAAATAAAATCCTCTACTTTGGCTAGGAATAGATGAAGTTTATTAATTTCTTGTCTCAAATAAAAAATGCTTATAACTTATAAGAAATATATGAAGTAGATGAAGTGATTTTTTTTTTAAATCCATTTCTCATTTATAATATTGTTAAAGGGTTATCTAATTGCCCTAATAGTGCCCTTGTGAACAAAAGTCATTTCCAAATTATTAAGTGAACTACATATATTACATGTTGATGAAGAAAATTTAGCCTTTTGAAGAAAAGTAAAGTCTCAAAAGCGTGAATTTCGTATATAAAGATCATCCAAGTCTCAAAATATTTTTGAACCGTGGCTCAATTTTGATAAATTGTGGGATTAATTTCCTCAAATTTATTCACAATAAATGACAAAATAATAAATTTTTATCAACTTTGTTATTCTTGAAAAAATATATATAGTTAATTTTATTTAGTCGAATAAACTCTTAATAGTAGCTGTAGTTGTTGTTACATCCTTCGGTAATTGAATGCATTTGATTGGGATGATGCATTGAATTGTTGATTATTATAGATTGATTCGGCCATGAATTACAATATTTTCTTAATTATATGCTGATCATTAAGGTGCCATGTATACATGAATGATGAATGCTCCATTTGCAAATGTCGATCTTAATTAGTTTGTCCATGATTAATAAGCAATATTATTGATATATAGCATGAGAACTTGATGATTTGACAGATTAATATCCTCCAAAGATAACATAAAAACTCCATTAATGCAATAATTGCATTATTGAAAGATGAACACAATATGGTAGCTATAGTTTGCTTACCAAAACACAAATTTTGGTCCTAATTTAAGCAATGATGTGAAGCACTACTACTCTAGCAATACATCAAAGCTTAATATTAGATCTACTGACCAAAATGACAACAACACACAAAGAGAGAAAACACTAAGGGAAGAAATGTGACAAAAAGAAAAAACCAAAAAAGACACAAAGGAAACATGACAATGACTTCTTAAGCAACACAACTATATGTTGCTAAATCCAGCACCATTAATGTTGTTGAGAATGGATATGTTGCTAGGTCCAGCACCATTGTTGTTGACCATGGATATGTTGCTAGCTCCAGCACCATTGTTGTTGAGAATGGATGGCAGGAAAGTGTCATCCCATCCAAAATGATCAACAAGGTCAACCTGCAGCCCAGGGGTAGTGCACAGCATGCTCATATCCCAAGTCAGATTTTGAATCTGTCCATCAATGATTGGCATTTGATCATCTTCAGGAATGTTAACAGCAGCAGCAGCAGCAGCCACCACCACGGAAGAACCTGCAGCATTAAAATCACCACCATTGTTAATGTTTGTTTCAGGGGCTGGCACCATAGTGATGGGAGGTGCAGGGGGAGCAACTTGAGCTTGACATTTCTTGTGATAGGCCAATCTCCGATTGATTTCTTTCAGGTTCTGATTGATCAACCACCCCATGTCATTAAGATCAGCAAGGCCAAGGTTTTGAACAGTGTTCTCACCACCCAAACACTTGTACATGGCGAGACTCATCTCCTTTTCACGGTTGTCCTTTTGCAGTTTCTTGAGTTGTTCTTTCAGCTTCTCGATCCTGTTCTTGGTGAATCCTTCCTGGGTAACCATTCTTTTAACCTTCTCTATCTCTGGAAGATCTTTGAACTTTGTAAGGACACGCTGCAGCTGATGAGGTTCTGAAGGCCACACCTCAGGTTCATTGTCATAAGGGCCATAGACAATGGCACAAGCATCAATACCACAAAGGGTGCTGAGTTCTTCAACTTTTTTCAGCAACCCTTTCTTCCTCTTTTTGTAAGAGGCCTTTCGATCAGCTTGATTTTCAATGAAGGCAAGCTTGATTTTCTTTCTAGTCATGGCTGTCAAAAAGGGAGTGAAAGATCAATTTTTGTAAAGAAATGAGAGAGAAGTTTAGAGAGGAGAGGGTAGAGAAGCCATAGCCATAGCTTCTTTGGTGATGTTTGGAATGCTTAAGTATCTCTTTTCCTCTTGTATTTATAGAGAATTTTGTGATGTGTAAATCAAGAATGAAGTTGTGTTCACATTAGAGTTCTTGGTTTTAGAATTAATTTTTTTTGTCTTGTAGCTTAACAGAATTTATGAAATAGATTAATTATTGTGAGATGCAAAAATTAATAATCCCACAACAAACTAATTAATTCTTGTTAATTATAAAACGGAATTCATTAATGCTATAGATTACATCCTTTGAAGTTTTTGTTTTTGAGTGTTTAGTCAAAGTATGGCAATAATTTCAATCACAAGTTCAAAACTAGATTTTTTGGTATGTAACTTATAGACTATGAAACTTCAAGGCAATAGTGCCTATATTTCTTTGGAAAACTTAATAGATTGATTAAAACAAGTTGATTGAGCCAACAAATTACAAGATTTAGAAAAAGAAAAGACACTTCATGTTCATAAAAGCTATGCGTACATATAGGGGCTTAGAAATTGAAGAAATTTCAATGGACAAAATTAAGTTCTGTTTTCTTTTTAATTTTCATTTTGATCGGATCTAAGTTGTTGAAGATTAAAGATTAAAATTTAAATTTGTGTTGATGTCATTTCTTAGTGAGAAATAAAATGCACTTAAAACTGTTCATTCATTTTGAGGGTGCTATATGTGTTTTAAAAAAAAAGAGAATTTTACAATTTCATCAAGATTTAATCTTGTATGCATGAGATCTAGTCCTTCATGACTTCAAATGCATTCATTTTTTTTTTTTTTGGCAAACCAGGAAATTAAAGGGATACCAATCTCATATTTTAGTAATCATTAAAGTGAAATTAACACATAATCCAACTCTGGATGGATCATATTACATCTTAAAACATAATCTAATTACGATAATAGTTTATATTACATGATCCTAAAAAAACAAAAATGTTAAAGCGTAATCTAATATTCAATTACATCGTGCCTTATCATTTCTTCAAAATTGTGAAATTCTAATTTATAAATCCGAAATATAATTCTTTGTAATCCCATCTTGGTTCTTGTCTTTTTCGTTCATCTCCAAACCTATGAAATCCTATTAGATGAACCTGAAATATGATTCTACGTGGGCTTTTCATAGGTCTTGTGTTTTCGTTTTGCAGCCATACCATTTTCATGATTTCAAATGAATTCACCTTTTAACTTACTCCCATCCCCCAATTCAAAAATCCAAAATGATTATTTTTGGGGGGCAATGCTTTCAATGTGCACTTTTGAACTTCTTGAAAAATCTCCAAATATCATGGCCATAATATAATTAATATCACGCTTTCATTTCTAGGAACATTGATCCCACAAAATTTCTGACCTCTTCAAAAAGTTTTAAGACTCTTTAAGTTCTTTTAAGTTGGATGTATCATTTCTAGATATTGCTTGTCATCTTTGCATAAGGACTGTGCTAATCTTCTCTGTATGATTCCAATTTGATTCGTACATCACCCCAAAAGAACTCTTATAAGTTGTCGATGATAACCATTTTTAACCTTCATGGTTATCTACCAAGAAAATTAAAGGCATTTACAAAAAAAAAAAAAAAAAATAACTCATTAAAATTGATTGGTTTCTTTCATTAATTTTGTTTTTCTTTAAGGTATGCATATATGGATGCAAGGGACATTTTCTCAGGAGGGTCAGTGATTCCAATCCTAGCTATATATATGGCCCTATATGTTTGTTGGAAGGAATCAGAGTTGTTCATACGTCAATTTTGTGTTAGACCTAACTTAATTGGCCTAGTGATCGATGCTACAATTTAGGAAACATATTACTGTAACTCCAGTACACTTCTTTCCAGGGTTCCATTGTTTTAGCCTAGATTAATGTGTACTTAATTTGGTTAGTGAATCAACTAAAAGCAGCATGCATATATATACTACGTGCAGTCTACAGTTGATGGTTGTGTTTTTTTGGATGTTTGTTTATGTCTGGATTCATTTGATCAACTAAATTAAACAAAGTTTGATCAGTCCATATATATGATCATCTACTGTTTGTTTATATGTATGTTGTTCAACAGTCTAAACAATACACTAGTAATTAACTGTTTTAGACAAGAAATTAACCAAGGAGATTGCATGGTGCTGAGATTTTGATCCATCCAGTAAATATGTACATGAAAATTTGATATATAGCTAAACTTTTCTGCTAAAATTATCTGGGATCGATCGAGCAAGCAATTAATGTAAGAGATACTTTAATAAGAAGATGAACTGCAAAATCTATATAAGTACAGTTTCAAAAGATCAAGAAAGTTTTCAATTGCTTGATAGCTAGAACTAATTCCACACTGCATATATATATGTCCTCGTTTGCTTTTGTTTACAACATGAGCCTAATCATGCATTGTGTTAGAGATTAGAATGCTACATTAATTTGTAGGTAGATGGTCACCCTGCTGCCTTGACAAGAATTGCTTATCATCATTGAGAAACTACCTAATTTAACGCACAATTCATTCATTCATCCATTCGAGTTCTGCATTCTTTACTTAATTATGGTGAATTACACGATGGATGGATGAACGTCCACAAGATATTAATTTCATGACCATGTACAAATTATGTAACCGGGAGGAAGATCAAACAAGAAAATGAAGACATGCATACATGAATATATATCTAGCCATGAAATTAACTTGAAGAAAAGAAGGGAAAAAAGGAGCAAACCATTATGGAATTAAGTTCATATTCTATCAATCTTGCACGATGAGGAAACATCCATGTATTGATCAGTATTGATAATATGCAAATAGGAATTAAGGGGTCAAAAATATCTCTTTAGATACAGTTTCTATGATCACTTATGAAAATAAAACTACTTTATTTGAGTTCCTGAGTTAATGAGTTAAATGAGTTACTGGCGAAATGTACGAATTAGCCTGCCTCTAACTCAAGAAACAGTACAACTCTTGCAATTTGAACGTTTTCTAAAAGCAAAATCGAATTGAATTTCCAAGTTCCAACCTCACTTATCTATGAAAACAAATAAAGGGAAATTGGCCTAGAAACTGCAGGACTTTTCTGCAAGCTTCATCAAGACATGGGAGGCAAATCAAGAAAAATCCCAAAGAATATATAACGTACGCCTCGAGATGGGCTGAAAGGATTAGCTAATATATTCACTAGGAAGTTCATTTCATTTGCTGCAAGTAATAGATAAGCTGCATACATGTTTCAATTTAATTTACAACAGTATGTATATGCTATCATATGTTGAAAAGATCGAGAAAAACCCTAGCATAAATATGTATGATTTGTTTATAACATGTATAAATGAGGAATAACATTCATATTTTATGACTTAATTATCATCTTAAGGCCTTTAACTGTATACAATGTCTTCAAAACTCAGTTAAATTTATGTACCAATTATGCTATACAATGTGCAGCTCCAAGATTAAACAAAAGTACTAGAGTCAGTTGATTTCCTTCCAGATGGAAATCCAAGTATTAATTAATTCCACTTTCTAATTCAACCAATACTAATCAGTTACTTACGGCGGAATCGAAAGAAACCCAAGAGGGGGAAGGAAAATATAGAAATGGCATTTGAATTTGTAGAGGTTTAAAACATTAATTGGCCCTTGATTTTTGGTTTTAAGCAAGGGTGGATGGAAGAATAATGAACAAACATTTTAGCCAAATTTTGCGATTGAATCCAACAGGATGGCTGAATATTTTGTTACAAGATGTGATTGGAACTTAAAAAATGGGAATCAGTTGGCTGGTATTTGGAATAAAATGACCAACCTCAACAATAAATTGGCCACACACCATTTATTCTAAGCAAGCAAGGAAACTTAATTTGGTAGGAGGATTATTGGTGAAAGGAATCTTTTCATTTGTTGGGATTGAATTGAGTTGGATTAGGTTATGTTATTGTGTTAATAATAATGAAGAACTTGTTTATACTTCAAATTAAATCTCAGAAAAAGAGAAAAGAACTAATCAATATGCCAAAGATGAAGAAGGAAAATTAAGAAGATCAGGGAAGAAGAACCAACAGTTAAATGCATGCATCCATTTGTATATATCCAGCATATCATCCTTGGGAAGACATTATGTGATTCTCATATCCTATTTCATAACATTATCTTTTGACACATGAACTACATCATAGTACACTTGTTTTAGATAAAAGACATTCCATTGTTTTATTTATAAATTACAACCAATGTTGCTTATAAATTAGTGGGGAGAATAAATCTAAGATGGAAAACTTAGCTAAATTCTGGGATGAAATATATACATGTATATATATATATATATATATATATAGAGAGAGAGAGAGAGGATAAAGCCATAAAGAAGAAGTGATTAAATAAATAATCAAGATTAACAATATCCAACTTTAAAAATTTTGTAAACCTCCATCTTTTTTTATTAGTCTCCTTGAACAAGTTGCTGTAAACAAAATGGTGGTAGAGTTAGACTAAAAAGCTAAACTCTAACATTTTTTTTTAATCTAATCAAACACTTGGAAGTTCCACCAAATTAAAGTGTAAACATCAACAAGTAAAGATGGATTTTTCACAAATCAAAATGCAAAAGTTTAACTAATTAAAAACCACAAGAAAAGATAAACTAAATGTACAAATATGGAGATATGATTATGATCATCATAGCAGGATCCATGGATATTCATCCCTAACCTCTTTATGATCAACGAACCTAATTATTAATACTGTGGCGGTCGAACGGTGGAGTTTCCTGTCCATCCACCCTCCATTGGAAGCTGACCAGCATTTGGCATGTTCAGTGGCAGATTGAAAAAGGGAAGCCCTAAAGATGGATCAGGAAATTGACTATTACCTCCACCACTGGTAGCACCACTTCCACCACCACCACCAGCGCTACCACCGGAGGGCTGTGCAGTGCCCGGTGGCTGCATCTGAAGTGATTCATCTTCATCCAAGGGCAGCCTTTCATATGCAACGTTAGTGAAAGAAGCTGCAATAACAATAACAGGTCCTGAAGCAATCAAAGCCCCAACAACATTTCCTCCAACAACTTGACCTTGTCCACCAGCCAAATATATAGTCAAACTCGTCGCACCCGGAGGTGCTGGCGGTGGCAGGAACGAACCCGATAAAGACAATATCTCAAACCTCCCGTGCAGCGTCACGACAGAGCCAGCAGCCGCCGGTTGCCTCAAGCTCACATTGTTGACAGTACCACTGCCACTCAATATACAAATCCCTCGTTGCCTTTTTCTTGCATAAGTCGCCACCGATTCAAACACATCACAACCACTGCTGACCTCTAATATATGCGCTCGGAGCGTATTCGCGCTTTCCCGAGTGATTATCACCGGTGGTTTAGGCTTGTTCTTGGACCCAGCTGGCCGACCTCTCGGCCTACGACCACCAACATCTCCGGAACTTGTGTTAGATGTAACTAACTCAAGGCCATGATGATGATCATCTTCATCATCATTTTCGCCTGAAAATTGGTTTCGATTGATTTCATCATCGGAGTTGAGAGATCTTTGAAGCTGTAGATCAGGCCTGTGAAGCTGACCAACAAAACGAGAAGCTGAGCCCAAGTCTAAACCAGCCATACACAAGAACAAAAGAGCACAGGAAAACAAACTACTAAAAAATAAATTATGATTATTGAGCCAACAAAAAAAAAAAAAAAAAAACTATAAAAATTAATGATGAATTTTTTTTAAGGATATTAAAGAAAAGAAAGCAGAAGAATTCAAACCCTAGAACGAATAGAAAACAAAGAGAATCGAACGGAGAGAATGGGAAGAGATGAATGAAGATGAGAGAGAGAGAGAGAGAGTGGCAGATGCAGCCATTCTTACAACCAAAAGTATACAATCAAGAATAATTTTTTTTTTTAAAGGAAATTTTTTTGTATATTTTATTCTAAGAGTATATTATTATTTCTTAATGCTGCTTTTTAAAAAGCTTAATTAATTAATTAATTAATTAAGAATATTGAAATGAAAAAGAAAAATTACAAGAATAAAAGTGTACTTGCACGCACGCGCTGATGTATTGGTAGCCATTAACGAGTAATATATAATAATTAATTACTGTCAAATAAAAAAATTTTATATTTGTTTAATTCATTCATATTATTATAATATATCCAAATTCTTACCTTCCTCTTTGTTGCAAAGTTTAAAGTCTCTTTTGAACTGAAAAAAAAAATAAAAATAATATCTACCTCTTGAAAGAAAAATTAAATCAATATTTTGGCTCTTGTTTTTGTTTAAATAATGCATGCTTTTTCCTTTTTTTTGTAAAAAATTTTTATTGAGACGTAATAAATATAGAAGGAGAACGTTTACTAATCTCAACTAAATAAAACATCAAAAAATATACATAGTTAAGTCCTCCAAAAGTTAGTTTAAGAATCATGCAATTAATTCAGTTTTCCGAAAAAAAAATTTCGATCAAAACCTCATACTACACTTAGTTTTCAATTCTTCCAATTACTATTAATTACTTCCAACTAGCAACAATACGTCTAATATAAGTGATGATATATCGCACATTTTCAACAACGTCATTAGCATATTACAATGATACAATTTGCTATACTAAAGACTATAAATTAATTATATTCATGAACATATATAATGTGCTTCTATCCTAATTTAAATGTAAAATTAAAAACTCTATGTACTTTACTAATGGAGTGAAAAGTGTAATGGCAAGCGGGTACTATGCATTCTGCCCTTTGTTATTACTAATTAAACTACATATATAAATCTTTTTTTTTTTTTGTTCATATTCAAGAATAATTGTTTTAGAACTTTCTTTATCAGCACGAGCTTAGTTTACCCCTTTTGTTTTTTCCTTTAAGAAACCATCTTAGTTTACACTATCTTGTTCAACAATGAAGTGGTACGTACTATATAGTAAATTAATTTACAGGTAAGAAATTAAACTATGATGACTTGCATGTTTAAAACGTTAAAGTTGAATAATGGTAGTTAGCCTTCTCAAGTTGCTTAATTTCATTATCATAGCCTTAATATTCTTGGTGGGGTTGCTAAAAGGTTTAATTATTGATATAAGTTGAATGTTTCTTAGGTTTTTAAATATTGTCATTTTTTTTCCCAACAAATTAACCACTTGAGTTTTGAGTGTAGAAAAGATTATGTACAAATTGTAATATTTAAAGTTCAAGTTTAGACCTCAGAGATATTTGACTCTACTCTCAACAGCATTTCTCATTCCCAACTTGAAAATTCTGCTTTTAGTGTTCCAACATACCTTCAATGGTACCAAGCAGCACACCAGACGTAGTAGAGATTTCGGCCGAGAAATGTCTCAAATTACAATACAGATAATACTACTTGATAAGAAAAATATTAGGTGGTTAATCACCGATAATGAAATGTCATATGCACTATATATAATATCCCATCTATTATGCAGCCCAATACATTGACTAAAAATTGTGTTAGCATTGTAGTAGATATGGCATCTTGGCATTGGTATGAGTTCGTGGTTAGGGTAAATTATGTTAATTGTCTCTTAATTTATGGGTTGATTTCGAATTTGTCCCTTAACGTCAAAACATTCCATTTTAGTTTCTCATTTTGCATTTTGAATTTTAAATAGTCCTCACCCTATTTTTAGTCCATGTGAATACAAATTACATCTCTCACATGTATGGCACACGCTAAAAAAGATGAAGTTAAGTAACAATAATCATGGAATAAATAAAATATACCATAAAATAAATAAATTATAAGCGAAATTGGTTCATCTTGCCCTTCGATTTGTCATCTGTCATACACATGACATACGAAATCAGTCTACACATAGACGAAAAACAAACCGATGACTATTTAAAACTCGAAATGCAAGATGGTGGATTAAAATGGAATGTTTTAAAATTGAGGGACAAATTTGAAATTAAACCCTAAGTTAAGAGGCGGTTGATGAAATTTACCTTGCTGGTTATTACCAAACTAATACTTTTCTCATTACTTGTAATAATATATGATTTGAAGGAGGATTGTAAAAGAAAAGGGTAGAAGTGCATGCATTTCTCACATAGTTTTGTCAAAGAAGACTATATGTTATCGAAATTAAGACACGGGATCTTCTTTTTAAGATTTTGTCTGTCTTATTCTGTCCTAATTAAATTTATGTCGTAGGGTCACTAATCTCTTGGTTATGGTCTAATAATTTTAAAGTAATTTTAATGATATTTATACATTTAGTCCCTACTTTTAATGAAACTACGTAGTTTTAAACGTTAGACAGAATAGGACTGGATAAATATTGGACAGATGATCTGGACTCCGAAATTAAGGGCATATTATAAGGAACAATTTTACCATGCCAGTTGCTATGGAGAAGTAAACAACAGTGCAAACGACATTTAATAATTTATATTTCGTATGACTAATTCGATACGAAAGTCTAATCTCCATGAGAAAAAAAAAAGAAGAAAAAAATAGAAAATATTTGGGAAAGCAACAAGAATTTTTAAAGAAAGTTAAAGGAAACGTCAGCACGTTCGATTACTCAATTATTTTGATGGTTAAGTCAATCACTTAAGAAGGAGTGCAAGAAGAGAAAAACGAAACAAAAAGAATAAAAGGATAATAAGAAAATAGTTGAATAATGATATATTATACAATTGACCAACAAATTAAAAACAATTTAAGTTGTAATCTAAAATTTCAGAAAAAAATTTAACCAGTGACATGTTGTTTAATTTTTCTACTATTCTTTGTCAAAAGTAGTTATATATTTTGGAGAAAATAGTTATGCCAATGTTCTTTTCGACTGATGTCACATTGAGCAAGTTGAACTAATTAAATTATAAAACTTTCACCAATACACGATATAATCATACACAAAATTTTAAGAATTTTTCCTTGCTTTTTTAACCACGTTTGTTCAAATCTGAACTTCAACTTTGAAAAACATTTGTAAAAGCTATTTGCTCAATTCGTTGATTTAATTTTCTATGCCTAAAATTTGTCGTTTAGAATTAATCGATCAGTAGCAACAAAAGTAGCGCAGCCAAGAAAACGTCATTTTTAACAATTCTATCTCTCACAAATGTTCAAGTAGGTAGCTAGGAAAATGGAATTAATTTAAAAATACATCTATAGTTAAATATTTGTTTTAATTTATAAATCTCATATTCTTTTCTTCTTTCAATCCTTATAATAATACTTCTCAATAATTTGGGGCCTTCTTGCTTTTCCCAAAAAAAAAATTTAAATTAATACTATGGTCCCTCCATTTTTTTTTTCTTGGGGATAAATATGGACCCTCCTAGTCTATAATGATTTCTTAAAACCCTAATGTTTAGTGGACTTTTTTTTTTTAAAAAAAAAATTGTGAACTTCTTTTGTTTAAAGGAAAAAAGAGCAGAGAGAAAACTTTTAGGGTAGAACTTGCAAACAAAACAAAAATATAAAAAACAAGAATGTATAAATTAATACAAATGATGTTACATTTTTTATAATATATACTTGCAGGCACCAATTTATTATTTTAGGAACAACTCCAAGGTTGTCATGTGTGTAACTAAAGAGTTTAGCTGGCAGGAAGTACTATAATAAAGCTGTGAAATGATAGGGTAGTTATATATTCCTCATATGGTTATGAAATCATTAAGTTAAATTTAGACTTGATGTATGAAGGGAAGTTGTTTTAATTAAATCACCCATATATTCTCATTTTTTTCCATGACAATTAACATGATACCAGTAAAGATCATATAAATTTGAATTTTGATTTCTCAATTTGAATTTTGTTATATAAATATATATAGTCCTTAACTTATTTTTTATTCATTTGAAAAGTAAGAGTAATGATAGAAAAATTAGAGTGAAAGCGTAAAGTGACTGACGTGGCAGTTATAAAAAGACAAACTAATACCCTAACCAAATGATGAGTGAACCCTAATGGATAATGGATAATTTTGTCCTTTTATAACTGCCACGTGATGAGTCTCAAAAACCTCACGTCGTCTGGGCAGGTCTTCAGATCGTCCGGAACACTGAATACCTGCAGATGTCCCCGGAATAGTTCCCAGGGAGTAAACTCCGATGACTTAGAGTAAACTCCGATGCCTAAGTCAGTAATGAGCCTTAAGCAATATTGATGTGCAATTGAGAGTAAAAATCTCGAATCCCCTTCTCAAGTGAAGGAGGGGTTGTATTTATAGAATACATACCTAAAGTAGAGTTGTATTGAAACTCTAATAACATACCTTGAAGAAGGGTCTTGTGTAGTGTAAGAGTTGTAATAGGATTGTAACTCTTAGTATACATGTGAAAATAGAAATAATAGCTGACAAGAAGTTAAACTCCTATGACCTGAAGAATACTTGTTGTATTGAAAGTCTATTTCTGATGTATTATACTTATAGTAAAATTCAACCCTCATCACCATGTCTATCACTTTATGTTTTCACCCTAATTTTTCACTATGTATATCATTATCCGAAAAGTAATGTCGTTTGTCATATCACACTAAATGATGTTGATGCTAATTAATATTACCTAACAAACGGTGTTACTAATTATGGGATGGATGAAAAATAAGTTATATGACTATTTATATGACAAAATTTAAATTAAGAGAACAAAATATAATTTTGTTAAAGTTAGATGGCAAAACCATACTTACCTCAAAATTATTACTCTAAATCATTTTAGTGTGCCAAATGTTAGAAAGATTTTTTTTTTTTATTTAAAGAAAAATTAACCTACAAAAAGGGAAGTTGGTAAAGTAGTGGTGCATCTTTGGATTGATCATGATGAACAGCAGAACTGGCCAATCAGCTATATTCTTTGTGGATAAATCGTCTGCTCTATCAGCTCTAAAACTTAATATTTCTAAATACACCAAAATAGAAGCATCTCATCAGAAATTCATTGGCATTTTCTGAAAAGTTTTACTATATCAATGGAATCCATGTCCTCCACCGAATCGATTTCTTGTCTATAGGCAAAATTTGTCAAAACAATTGAATTGCTTCAAAATTTGAGATTTTTAAATTTTTTCTTTGAGCAACTTTGAACACAACAAGATAATTTTACTACTTATATATGGTGTATCTGAACTATTTAGAATATATACTATCAAAGTGTGCCTATACACCCCTATTTGCACAATTTTTTCTCTTTTTTTTCCCTATAATTCTACCAAAATTTAATTGAAAAGAAAAAAAAAATGAAGGTTGTTTTTACACAAATTAGGAAAACTGGTAGAATACTTAAATAATTTAACTCTAATTTTTGTATATTCGTGAATGACTTTATATTTTGTTTGGGATCCCACTCCCTAGTAACTCTATCTTGTGGGATGAACAATTCATTGCTGGATTGAGCCGTACCTCTATTTTGCTTTATATCTATAAAATTGAGGCTGACATCCTCCCTCGTGATAAGAGTTTGCCGACTAAAAAAAACAGTAAATTGATTTCTTTACACATGAATATATACCAATATTCAACCAACTATATATTTGTACAATTCTACAAGAAAGTTGTATAGATACCTTGCTAGCTATCTTATACAAAATTAGTTGTATAGATAAAACCCATTCAAGGCACAAATCCCAGTTTTCTTTATTAATCCATATAACTCCAATCCAGTCAATTTTGTCTCTGTTTCATTAAGTTTTCTTTTTTCTATATATATATACATATATATATATATCCCTTTTTGCTGTATTAGGATTGAAAGATTTTCTCCAAGTTTGTCCTATAAGTTTTAAATGATAATTTACGTTGTAATTTTTAAATTAAAGTTTACATTAAAGAATAAATTTGGAATGATAAATTATTAATTATAAAAGAATTATCGTTTCCTTCCGTTTCCATCCACTTTTGGACTGAAAGAGATATGGACTAAAATGAGTATATACAATCCGTCTCAATCCCTCCCTAAAAAAATATCCAAACACACAAATTCTAATCCGTCCTTTTCCTTTCCCTCCTTTTCCCTCAATCCAAACATAGCCTAAATAAGCTCTGAACTCACTTATTATTTTCGGTTTATTCGAATTCGAATTCGAATTGAATTGAATTTAGTTTGGTTTTTGAATTTACATTTAGAAATACTCAAACTGAACAAATCGAATCGAATAACTCGAAGAACTCGAAAATCGAACTGATTAACACCACAAACTAGAGCCCAAGCCTAGCATCTCCTCGTAATAACCTGCCAACCTAAGGCTTTTTCGCATGTCAAAAAATCATTCTTTGCACCTAAAAATATCTTTGTCACCGATTGGACATCCTTCCTGCTCCAGATATTGATTACTGCTTCATTTCCTTCATTTACCCAATCCCCACCCGCATCTCCTTTAGGCAACTCAACAAAGCCATAATACCTTAGTTGGTCGTTATTGTCGTCAATGAGCTTACAGAAAACTGTATCTATTTAGTAACTTTTATCTTCAGCGTAGAATCAAGCATTACTCTGGATTGGTTAGCTGGATTAGAGAAAAGATTTTGTATGGACAGTGCTGCTTCAGAACCGTGATAATAGCTGGAGGCACCATAGCCTAATTGGATTTCAGCTGGAGTTACACTCACAAAGACTACTCCGACACTGATCATAGGGTGTACTTTATCACGACAATAAAACAGTAATCAATGTCTAGAGCAGGAAGGATGTCCAATTGGTGACAAAGATCTTTTTAGGTGCAAAGAAGGATTTTTTTACATGCGAAGAAGCCTTAGGTTGGCAGGTTATTACGAGGAGACGCTAGGCTTGGGCTCTAATTTGGGTGTTAATCAGTTCGATTTTCGAGTTTTTCAAATTCGAATTGAATTGAATTTAGTTTGTATTTTGAATTTACGTTTAGAAATACTCAAACTGAACAAATCGAATCGAATAACTCGAAATTGGCCACACATTCAAAGCTATATCGCCTGCCTGGAAGACTAACTCTTCTCCCACTTTTTCCATACGCTTGCCAATCTTGTAATGATTGTTTTTGTCGTCCGTAACGCCTTCAATGATGAGTTCCATTGCCCAAGAAATGCCAATATCACCTTCAAGCATACCAGTTTTAGCTATCATTGCTCTTTTGTCAGCCATCCTTACTCTTTCTTTTAGTTTTCGTGAAAGATTTTGTGAAAATAAAAGTGGTGAAGAACGATGGAAATAGGAAAAAATGACGAGGGTACTAGTATTACTTGCGGGGTGAAGTGTGAAATGGCTTTGTAGAGTAGAGTCTAGACTCTAGAGTAGAGGATATATAAAGTTATTGACATTGTTAGCCACTGTGTCACTATGAATTGTGAAGCGATTATCTTGAAAAAGATTTCTGGCCTCGCGTATCCTATTTCTTTTGTTTTCTTGAATTGTGAAATGGCTACAATTTTTAATGCTCTACATGTTGCATGCTGTCATCTTTGTTTCAACTCCTGCGAAACTATCAAATTTTGTATTGTTATCTTTACCGTTTTATGCCATTTTGGATTGCATCGTATCCATGAACTCCTGAATCTTTTGATCCTGTTTCTTGATCAGTTCCTCGAATGATTTTAGTCTAGTTCTATCCACCATTTCTATCCGTGTCCAAGGACTGGTATCTCTGATACTAGTTTGTCACGCTACTAAGAAATTATAGCATGAATTCGTGAATTGTAAAAGAAATTAGATAAAAGGAAGAGAGAGAGAATCAGATCTTAAGAGTGAAAGAAGAATGAAGAGAGAAGCTCAGAATTCTTCACAAATTCGACAAAAACCCCTAACCAATTGCTAATGGCTACCGTGAGTGCAAACCCCTACTACTTAATTTCTTCGAAATTCTTGCCAACCTTAGACTTTAATGTCATGAAGAAGTAAACAAATAACCCCGAAAGAGAAAATTAATTTGATTACTCTACTTGTTAAATTCTTATCTAAATGTCTTATACTCCAACCTTTTCTGCCAAGTGAAATTCATAACAATTTCGCCCCAACTCAACATTTACGTTTGTTAAGAGTATGGTGTTCTACATCAAATTTTTCTGAGTGCTTTATTTATCATTTTTTTTCCTTTTGAGTGTTTTATCAAATGTATAAGAAGTAAATGAATTTGAAAGAAAATGAAAAATCATTAATTCGCATTACAAGGGAAAGAAAAATATCAAAAAATTGAAAAAAAAATTACAAATATATTACACTTAAATGCAAATGAGAAAAGTTTGGAGTTTAAAACTAAAAGTGTGTTTAATACTAATTGAAAATGTTTATTGGAAGAGGACATACAATAGATTTAGAATAGATATATCAATTAATGAATACGTTAGCTTTGTGTCCCATTAGAGCCATCATCCTGAGAAAAATAATATAAATAAAGATCTAGAGACACGGAACAGTAAGATAAGGAAATTAAAATAATAAAAAGAGAAAAAGGAAAAGTAAAGAATTATATTCGTCTTGTATAATTATTGTCCGGCCTTTTCACTCCCCCCGAAACCCACCATCTAAACCTAAAGGAAAGAAACTCACCACTCAAGGAACTGCCGCCTCCCCACCATCTCACCTCCCCAAATCCAAAATTTTTCTCCAATTGTCTTGTCTCCTTGGATGGGAGGATGTTGTCTCTCTTTATGAGAGTTATTTTCTCCCAAATGGAAGTTCCTTCTCTGTTTTTTTACAGTAAAAAAAAAAAAGATAATACTCGGTAGATTAGATTTAGTTTCTTGGCTTGTCTCCCTCGGTGGAGTGTTAAGTCTCCCTCTTGTGGGAGTGTGTGGTCTCTCCTTGTGAGAGAAAGGTCTCCAATTCGGAGAAGGAAAAAAAAAAAATCCACGCCTAGCACTCCGGTAGGCATCTTCAGTGCTGGTTGGGGAAGAAAGAGTTTTGATGCCAGTTTCTCAAGGTTGAACTTCGGTTTTGAGGAGCAAGTTTTGTTTTTTTTTTTTTTTTTTTTTTTTTGGTTGTGTTAAAGTTAATCAACAGTGAAGAAGAAGATGAAAATATCTTCTCAGTTTTAACTGATAGCTACTAGGGGAGAAATAATTTTTCTCTCAGTTTTAGCTAAAAAGTTATTAGGAAAAGATATTTATATTTATTTCAGTTGATTACTTGAATTTTGGAAGTAATATTTGGGAATTCCATTATTATGGATTATACTTCTCAATTGGTGGCCATTTGTTGCCTTGTTTGTAATACACTGCAAACTGTTTAGCAGTGTAATTATTTTTCCGCTAGTTAGCGGAGGTGTATGTTAAGCCAATTTTGGCTATGTAATTTTTGATTATTATTAAAAAAATATCGCTTTTGGACTTAAAAAAAAAATATTCGTCTTGTATAAGGTTATTTTCACCTCACATGTGCATTCATTGATTCTCATATATACCTCGGAAATTCTACAACAAAAACGTTGCTAACTTCCACAAGAAATAGACACAGGACATTTCCAAGAAAACGTTAATTATTGTGTATATATATTAATCGCCAAGCAATGCATGCTCTATTAATTATATATATTGTTTGATTCTTTATCCACTCTTCTAACCTAATAGTACACTTATCCTTTTTATGCAGCAAATATATTGTTAATTTCTGCTTATAAAATTCTCTAAATTAAATGAAGCCATCTTATTACATTTATCATTTTTATTAATCAAACTCTATTCTTTTCTTTTGGTTTTTTTTAAGGTAAAAAACCCGTATACACAGAGTGAGATGCCAACTCAAATTTTATTCATATTAAAAGTAAATCAAAATAACAATACACACGCCAAACAACATAAGTTGCTGTGGGAGAGCCGATTTAAACATTCAAGAAACTTTTCTAAAAGAGTGGAAAGTCTAATCTATCTATCTACTCTAAGGAACTCTTTAACACTCTAGCTATATCTCTATTATTTTCTTTTGTAATAATGTTTTTCTTACAAAATGCAAAAATGGGGTTAGCTAAACTCCCATCATCTTTATATTTATCAATGAACTCTTACTATATGATTTTTTTGGGGGACATTTGGATAGAGCAAGAGAAGAGAATAGAATAGGGATGGGAGCATCAGTGGCGGGTGCTTATATATAATTAATATAAAATATTTTTTTTCATTAAATATATATAATTAATAAAGTATCAATTAATTGGCAATCATAATAATGAAAATATAAATATATACACATACTACCTACTAAAAAGTACTTATTTATTAACATTTGAACATAAAAGAAAACATATGTGTCATATAAGTTTACCAATGTTATAAATTTTGAAAAATTTATTCATTTTATTCTTATTCTCTATGAATACTAAAATTGTCATAAAAAAAAATCATAGAATACCTTTAATTTAGTATTTCAATATATTCAAAATTTTCAATTTTGACGAGATAGACGAAACAATTCAAATTTAGTTCATGGGCGTATCGATTTCTCAATTTGAACACTTTGTTTGATTGTCTATTTTTCTAAATTTAGTGGATAATTTTAACTTCTTTTTTTTATGATTATTCAAGCTATCAAAATTAAATTAAATCTTCACTTTGTTATTTTATGATAAGCCAAATGATTAAAATCAAATTTGACTTGGATTTTTAGTTACTACGCATTAAAAGATAATAAAGAAGGGGACCACATTCTCTCTCCTAAATCTCAACCATCTAATCAATTATAAGTCAATATCTAAAACCCAATTCCCCCTTCTATTTCTACCACCTCTAGTTACGTACGACAATCAAACACTATGGTTGATATGTTATATTTTATCGGATTTTCCACTGTTTATGTTATGTTTTTATCGGATTTTTCAAAGTATGTGGATAAAATTATCGATGTTAAAATATTGGGATAAATATACTAACCCTAACTTTTTGGACCAACTGGGGCGGGCACACATGGTCGCCCCCTAAATCCGCCCATGGGAGCATCACGTGAGATGTCCAAGTACAAGCAAGCAACAAAACCTAATGGATGTTGGCCACGAGACAACAATAACTTTCACTAAGGAAGAGTTTGGTCAAACTTAAATAAGATGCCCCGGAAAGACCGCCCTCGTGGTTCAATCATCATCTTTACATATATAATCCATTCAAATACTACTCATAATATTTAATTTCTATGCTCCTTTTCATTCTTTTGTTTTTTTCATAAAGGAATTTGTCCAAGTTAATTACCCTGAATTTTGTCATGAAACTTCCTTCAAATTTCATTATCAAGTTCTCTTTTATATAATTTTGTTGTAGCAAATGAGAAAATCTAAGCATAAAGATCAATGAATGAGCATGTAATTTTGAGATGAGTTTTCTTTGTTAATTTGCTAAATCAATATTTGGTAAGTAATTAATTAAAAGAGCTTTACTATTTTTCAAACAGCATTCTGAGTTGCATTTGATCTCATGATTAACCAAGTTATAAATTATTTCATATATACTTTTGCATTCTTAAGAACAAGATTAATTCATTCTGCAGTTGTTCAAAAACCTTGTGTTGATTAAACCCATCCGTGATGGTCATGTATTCTTACTTCAGCTTGTCCACAAACCCTCAAAAGATGGCATAAGTTTTAAAGAAATGTTTCATGTATGTAGGAAGACTGCAAATTAACTGACAACTAAGAAGTACGTACTAACCTACATTGAAATATGAGTACCAATGTTTTCAATTCCTTCAAAACTTACTATGATGTGGAACGGGTTGAGAATATGTATTGGACTGGCATATCAGTTAAATAAAAAAAAAAAAAAGTTAAATCGTATAGTTAATTTTAAACTAAATGGGTATAACTTTCTCTTCAAAGATCAAAATTATCTTTATAACGCAGTGTTTCAAGATTCTTGACGAATTTTACAATATTCATACCTATGACGTATGTTGTTTTTTTGGAAAAACTCATTCGGTTAAGCCATTTTAGATCTATTTAATTAAGATTTTTTAATTATTTTCAATTTATTTTTTATTTTGTTTTAGGATTTACTACAACTATATAAACCGTAAGCTTTATTTTCATTAATAAACTTTCATATTATTAAATAAGCCTTTCAAATTTTCTAATTAAATTTGTATCTTTTGTGAATGTCATTGTTTTCTATAAATTTGTCCCGTATTACACTATTATATGTTCACTATTATGTGTTCTTTTAGCCCTGTCGTGAACTATACTAATGTTGTTGCATACGGTGAGACAAAGACAAGAACAATGTTCCTAATTAGAGGTAAAATAATTACCAGAAATCTCACAGGAGTCATCTCAACAATCAGTACACCTGACCTGATTGGATATAATTAAGAAACGTTCTACAACTTCACTCATCAACTGTACTCCTTAATTAATTTACACTGTACTAATCCAATGAAATGTACATAAATCCATAGAATATTGGAACAAGTATATATTTAAAAAAAAAAAAAAACAAACTGTATTAATGCACAATCATGGACACCATCTGTGTCAAATGATGACCCTTTTTTGAAAGATAGTTGAGGTTGATGTTCCTAGTACTATAACTACAAAAGTTCCCAAAATTATTCTTTGTCAAAACTCACAAAATAGTATAACAACTATGTACTATATAGTATGGAGTGGGGGATGCATCAATATCATGCATGGTTTTTCTCAAATTAAGTTTTGAGTTCAGAGATGCACATAAAACTTTTCAGGATGGCAGTAGTAGTTGGTGGATTTGGATGCATTTGCTTGAATTGGAGGAAGGTAAAGCTATGTCCAGTTGTCCACTTCAGTTCTCAATTGATCAACCAACATCCGTGGCACTGTGGCATGCCCCCCCCCCCCCCCCCCCCCCCCCCCCCCACACACACTTTTCTTCCCCAGAATTTTCGACCACCGGCACCAGGCCCCCCAAGAGTACCGCATCATATCACGAGAGAATCCAAAGGAGTGACACTGACTGACTGACTGACAGATGACCACTGACAAGCCAAACCACTGTTTATTGATTAACTTGAAGCACAATTGGAACAAAAATTTTCTTGTTGACAGTGCATTTGGAACTGATCGAGTTGAATCTAAATACAAATCAACAGGCAGATGGATTAAATGGACTTGCTCTCAGTCCTGTCATATATAGTATCATCTTTGTCCATTTCATATTTTCACGAGCAGTTCTAATTACGTAGAAAATATTTATATATTAGACGCAATTCATATATATAAAACGTGGGTAATTAATTATTGTTGAAATTATAATTTTAATTTTTTGATATATTAATTGTACGTTGAAATTGTGATTAACTACCGTTTTATATATGAATTCGTTTCAGTCGAATTTTTCTTTAACTAATATATAATTAGTGTGTCAGCAAGAAATCGATAGTTTCTTACTGTTTGGAAACCAAATCGATAGTTTCCTGCTAACTAATTAAGAGTTGGGGGGAGGGGAGGGGGTGGTTTCGACTTTCGATGAGAAAATTTTTCACAAAACTTAAGTGCATTGAATCCTGCTAAAATGTGGAGGATTTGTAGTTTATTTTGCTAATTATTGATGTTTTAGTAGTGAATACTAATAAACTGTCTTATAATCCTTCAATAAAATTTTAACTTAAAAAATATCATGGAATCGACCAAAGAAATTAGGTTTAATTCAAAATACTTGAAAGGGTTTTCATTAATTATAAAATACTAGTGGGGTTTCAATTTCTTGATGAAGTTCTAAAAGTTTTTAAATCATGATTCCACGAATAATCAAGAATATAAAGTATATATATATATATAAAGTATATTATGAAGCACTATAAAAAAAAATAAGTACATATATTCCAACTTAAATCACACTTTGTATAAGTCATCATCTTTAAAGAATTTTGTTCCATTTTTATTATGAACAAAAATAATTCTTTCACATATTCCTTAGACCTCATACTATATATATTATTGAAGCCTTAATTGACTTAATTAGAGGTTATGCAATATTCCTAATGGATATTATGTTATATTTCCTGTTTCAATTTCCGTTTCAATTTATAAAGGTAATTCACTCGGTAGAATTTTAGTTAAATATACATTACGTATATTTATAAATTGAAAAGAATATTAAAATGAAAATATAATAGAAAATCCGGAGTGTGCAATATTGATGGAGAGATTATCCAATCCATTTCATCCACTCCAAATTGCAATTTGCAACTTGTAGATACCCCAATTACTCAAGAATGCAGACATGGTTTGTCGCCTTTCGGCACTAAATTAATTAATTGAAAACTTTTCTTGGTTATCTCAACAACAGAGTCACCATCAGCCAATCAAAGTGTGTCTACGGACTCATAAAAGTAAATTAACTTCTTCTAATCTATGCTTAAATCCGAGGTCCCTACCATGTTTTCTACCTAAACATATTTTTAATTAATTAACACTATGTAATTAATTATAATATTAATAATGTCTTTATCGAAAAAGATTAAGCATTAGATGTATTGGTTCCACCAAACTATTAATTAATTAAGGCTGAATTCAAGCAAGTCCAAGGTTTTGTCTATGTGAAAACAATGATAACAACTAGCTGGCTGTGGACCTAATTCATTTTCATCATCATATAATATATTAATTAAAATAATTAGTGGGTTCTACAATATATACACACAATTAATTAATATTTATTTTACAAACATAAAGAATAATAAAAGAAATAACTATGAGAATATTTAACATAATTAATTAATGTTGAACAAAAAAAAAGTAAGGTAGTAATGAATGCATTAGAAAAAAAAAAAAGTAGGGCAATTCCAATGGATCTAGAATAAGAGAAACACGTTTAACATAGTTTGAACATGAATATAGGAAACCTATAAATGCTTCAAACATGTGAAAATGAAAATTATTAGTCCAAATTAAAAGAAAATAATACTAAAAATATTATATTTAAATATAAATAAACAAATGAATTTTGGTAGCTGATGTCAATATGTTGATATGCATGATAATCTTTTTGGTTGAATAAATGGAATAAGATGTGGAGAATGCATTACGGAGCTAGCACTATTGGGCTTGTGTTAGCAAGATAATTAATTAATTAATTAGATTAAATAAAGTTGTGTGACATATATATAAAATAAAATGTAGAGATTCCTTCCATTTTTATAATGAGTAGGATTAGACAATTTTTAGTATTATTTTTCATCATTAGGTTGGGAAGGATTGATATGATTGTACAGCATATATATATATCAAAGTTTCTCATGTATGATTCTTCAATTCCCACAATCATTTGTTGATGAACACTTTGTATATTAAAGTGTTAATTTATCTTAATTAATTAATTAACTGTGGTTTTTATCATTACTTTGGATATTTTTGAATTGTTAACTTAGATCTTCTTGCAACACAACAAATTAAAGAGTAATTTTTGATATCTTAGTAGCTAGCTAGGTACAAAGATCAGTAACTTAAAATAGTGGCACTAAAGGCAAAACATTAATAAAATATATTTATATTTATATATATTATGACTAAATAACAAACAATTTCCTCAAACTTTTCACAGTAGATTAATATTAATTAGTATACTATGCATTTAGAAACTGTAAACAAGATAATTGTTATATTATATTATGCATCAAACTTAAGTCAAATATTATAAATATCCTAAAAGATCCATGTTAGTGAAAAGAAATATGCATGATTTGAAGGTTAACTGAAATATGATATGAATGTGCACGAGGATTACTATTTTTGCATTATTCTCATTTCAGCTATAGAAATGACAGCTTCTTTTTTTCTTTTTTTATCATTATTACACTTTCTAAAGGCTGTTATTATCGTGATTTGAAACATAAATACTTCTTCTTTAATACTACACACTACTATTACTATTCCTTCTTATATAATGGTAACTTTAAGAATTAAAGTAGTAGATGGTCAATGTCTAGTTCTTTGTTCTTAACAACCTCAACCTATATATATAATGCATATTTTGTTTTTTTTTTGTTTGACTTAATTAAGGTGAAAGTTAATTATTTTATTTTAATTGACAACAAATAATTGTATTTTGATATTTTGTAGCTTTTGAAATTCTAAGTTGAATTTGACAATTTAGCTAAGTTAATCAAATGGTTAGACAATTAATGTTTTTTTTTTTTAAGTTGGCATAACCTCCTTTTGAGGTGGGTCGCGACTCCCTATTATATTGATTTCGTTGTTGGGTGGTGGACTTACCCTAATACCACCCTTACACAGAAAGAACCTCTTGAACCTAATCCCATTTACATGCCAATGGGCTAATGGGAACAAGTTCAAGAAGGTATTAAAAGCAATAAAACGTGGAGTACTTCCCCATTTACATACTTGCAATTCGATCCTATCCTGAAGTTCAAGATGCAAAAAACTACTTTGTTCACTAGGAGTGACAAAAGGTCACTAATACATGGGACATAATATATGCACAATCTTATGACTAAATCGACATTCAATAATTGACCCCAGCATAAGACTTTCTTCCATTTTCTGGTTTCAGCATTCAATTTGCCAATTTTTTGTTCCATTGTTGAGTTAGCGTAATTAATGTTTAAAGAACCATATATCCAAATTTAATTTACTCTAAGAAAAGTCCCTAAACACAGAAAAAATGTATATAAGAGTAAACTAATTAGTTGCCTTCTGGTTTAGGACGTTGAATTCTGTTTTCATACCAAAAAATTTATGAGCTCCCACTATTTTTTTATGCTTTCATTTTTTTTTTAATTTTTTTTTTTTTGGTGTTGATTAAAATTGAATGAGATGATAACCCAGTTGGACTAACTTTGGGTTGAAATCTGGCCTAGAAGCTTAGGCAACAACTTATATCAATGCTCAAACAAAACCATTCAAAATAAACTAGTTTTAATATTGTTTTTGGGACAGAAAATGGAAAAAAAAAAAAAACAATGCATTTCTTGATTTCTTAATTGTGCAGCAATAAAAATTGTTCTTAAACACTTTGCTAGCACAATAAACAAACATTCTAAACAAAAAGTTAAAGCAAATCGAATCTAATTCTTCAAGATAAATCAGTATGAACCCTTTCTTTTCTTTTTTCTTTTTTTTAATTATTTTTTATTTTTGGGTGCATAAGAGGCCAATAAACAAATGAGTTTCAAAGGCCCAAATCATTGCTTTCATTTCTGCTACTACTTTGATGACACATTCGTCAATTAATGCCACAAGACATATTTTGGTTCTTCCACAGTTCCACTTTGGCAACTTTCTTGTCAATTTCCAAGCCCACCATAGAATAGAAAGCCCACAGATTACAATTTGCAAGTAATGATTTTGTATGAAATATAATTTGACGGTCCCAATTATGGCCTCCAATGCGAGAGCTCTTCCTTCAACTTTATACTTTTTCCACAGCAAAAGAACTAATAACAAATTTGTTATCAAATTGTCTTTAAGAGCAAAATATGCAATTTTCCAAGCCAAAAAGTTTGGATGTTCAAATTTTCATTCCCTTCTCTCACAAGTACTCCAAGTTCTTTGTTATGTACATTATGAAACAATCTATTTGTCTATACCACAATGACATCTCCATATTCTACATCCCTTCTAATCTTCTCAGCCAAAGTTTCACACAAAACCATTGTTTCCAATATTTCTTGCAAATAAACTAGCATCACCAAGGGCTATAACACAAGCAGTGGATGATTCTTGGACTTTGGTTTTCAAGAAAGTTTCATTCAAAACTGTTTTTAGGATCAACAGGAGTACCGTCCTGGATTCCATTCCTTGAATGGAAAGAATAGTGTTACTTATTAGTTCCCTTGAATATTTACCAGAATCAATACCCTCCTTAGCCCAACAGCCCTCCACATCACAGCCAAACTGAAAGTTTGCTATTGTGGGAATAGAAAGTAAGATCACGAAAATCAAAATCGCGTCATTTTACTAAAATCACAATTAAAAACACTGTTCACTTATAACTGGATTAGTATCTAATTATTGTAAATTTGATTTTAATAATATATATTTAATTTTTTAGTCTCTAATTTTATTAAATCTACTATCGTTTTAAATATTGGATATAATCAATCACACGGGGATAATCGATCTCATGGAGTATATATGTCAGATATCAAAACTATGATTAATTAGTTATACATTGTAATCTTCTAATCTCAAATCAACCAAAACATCTTTTCAAATATATGTTACCATTTTCTCAAGGGAAATAGTAATAAAAGGAGGATGTTTACAGCAATTTTAAAAGCAATAAGATGCCAAATATAGTAATATAGTAGACTTCCCTTACTTAATATATAGCTATGAAATTAAAGAAAACATATCATGAGTGTGATTTTCCATTTTCCAATACGTTCACAGATCTAGAAAGAGATTATTCAGGCGCTGCCGCACTCTTTCATCTGGACTAAAATCATTGACGATTTTCAAAATCCTTCCCATCTCCTCTGAACTCTTCCCCTTGAGCATGTCTGCTACTGTCTGAGTCGTCAGATCAATCAGGCTTCTGATATTCAGATAATTTGCCGCCTGAACCAAAAAAAAAAACAAACTTTTCATTACCAAATTCACTCACTGTCACAGTTTTAATTTCTCCTAAATCAAAACAAAATATAGAGGCCTACAATTGATTGTTACTGCTCATGAAGCAAAAAAAAAAACGAAAACAAAAAAATGGAGGAATATCGTCATTACCGAAATTAGGCTGAAGAGAGTCTTGTGATCGACTCGGACAAAGGCAGAATCGAAGGACTTGAGATCTTTGCCGCTGCCGCCGTCGTCGTCGGATGACTTGGCATGACGCTTGCAGTATTCGATGACCTTACCCAAGATGTTGCTTTTAACATCGATAGGAACAGTGAGGTTGATATCGGCGGCGGAATTTTCATCATCCAAGGCGAACATGGTCCTGATCGTATGCGATTGCAGAGCAACAGCCAACTCAACCTCGAAAGTCACGCCATCGGAACTTTTCAACGAAATCATATTGAAGCTTCTAATCTAAACGCTCCAACAATGAACAAACCATAAGCATAAGGGAGTGGTTAATTAACTCTCAATCCGGTGCTGCTACACTCAGTGGACGGAACTAGAACATATTTTAAGGGGGCTCAATTGTATTTGAAAAAAAAAATTCATGACTAAAGTATCAAATTGAGAAGTATAGTAATAAAAATATAAGGGAGAATCAACAGAAATGTCCCTCACATTTGGCCCTTTGAGCTATTTTGTCCCTCACATTTAAAATGTATAAAATTTACCCCTAACACTCTCAATGTGTAATATTTATATCCTTCGTCAGACTTCTGTTAAAACGTCTGTTAAATAATGTCACGTGACCACCATGTGACTTATTTCTTAGGGGTAAAAAGGGCACGACAAAGACAACACACACCAAATCCTCACTCTTCTCGACATCTTCCCTACTTTCCTCTCTGACCAAATCCCTAATCCCCAATTTCCACCACTCGTTATCTTCCCTAAATCTGAAATCGAAGAAGAACCTAAATTCAACTGTATGCTAGAATGATGAGTAAAGACGGAGTGAAACTTCCAGATTATGGTAAGTTATTTGATGTGGTCTTGTACTTGTCATCTTCCCTGTTTGTTTTCTCTTCGAGTTTCAACAATATCATTTGATGTGGTCCAAACTACAGGACCACATGATGGTAATTGTCATTTTCCCTGTAAATTTGTTTTATCTTCGAGTTTCAATAATATCATTTGATGTGGTCCAAACTACAGGACCACATTATGGTCCCAGTGATAGTTTCATATTGATAGTTTAATATGCATTTGTATTTTTTATTGTTAATGTTCCCTCAGTGCTAGTTCCACTAATAATTGCTGTCGCCTAATTAATTTACAGGACCCAATAGCAAGTTATTTTCAATTAGGGTTCATTTTGGTGGTATACTTAAGCATTATCCCGAGAAGGAATACATTGGTGGAAGTGTAGATATTGTTGATTTCTGTAATTCTGATGAATGGTCAATGTGTGTTATGGATATTATAGCTAAAAAGTTAGGGTATTCTGAATTCAGTGTGGTGTACTATTACCTTACGCCTGGCAGTACTATGGCTAATGGATTGGTATATTTGTTGTGTGATGATGATGCTCAAAAATTGGCAGCTTATGGGATAAAACATAAGCTAGTAGATGTATACATAGTGCACAGTGACGACCCTTCATCTAGAAATGTTGTTGAGAAAGTAAAAGTGAGACAAGATTCAGTTGAGAAAAGCAATGTGTCAGAGGTAGGAAAAGTGCAGCAGGTAACTCAAAGTGCACCACGTAGAAAGAAGTGCTGGGCAAATAAGAAGCCAAATGAGAAGCATTTAGCTTACCTCAGAAACAATATGGCGAAAATGAAAGCTGCAATGAAATTGAATGTCAATGTTGCAGAATGTGTTACCACTGCAGGTTCAAGTGTTCAAAGTGCCAGTAATGAGCAGGCTGAGCAGGCTGAAAGACCTAATATTGAGCATGTTATAACTGAGGAACTTGCTAAGACTGCACAACAGAAACTTGCTGATGATGTACAACAGGGGTACACAACAGGTTCAAATAAGCATGTGGTGTCACCTGAGAGTCAACATTTTGTGCCTGAAAAACCCACAGAAAATGTAGGCATGCATAAGAATTTTCAAGGAAAGCAGCCTGCTAACATGCATGACAATGTTGAGGAAAGTGGAAAGAGAACCAAAACCTCAACTAAACGAACAAGCAGTGGGTCTACTCCGCAACAAGCTGGAAAAACAAAGAAGAGACAAGAACAAGTTGAAGAAGAGACTGAAACAAATGAATGTGAGAGTCTACATGATAGTGAATATGAATTTAGTGAGGAGGACCTACTGTCCATTCTTACTAAAAAATCAAAAGAATGGGATGAAGTTGAGAAAATGCTTGGAAGGAATACTACAACAACTCAGTCTAATCAGGAAAGGAGTGGAAACAATAGTGAGGGTTGTATGGATAACGAGAATGATGTTGTTGTTTCAGATGAGTTGAATAGTAACTCAAGTTCAGGTGATGAAATAGACAACATGCAAAGGAGTGAACACTATATTAGATTCAAGCCTGACATTGACATGGATGATCCTCAATTCAAAGTTGGTTTGGTTTTCAGTTGTAAGGATGAATTTAAAAAAGCATGCAAGAGTCATGGGGTGAAGCATGGGAGGAAGATTAGATTGAAGAAGAGTGACAAGAGAAGGGTTAAGGCATTTTGCAAGGGCTGTGATTAGTTTATTTCAACTGCTCAATTGAAAGAAAAGAAGGGCCTACAAATTAAAAGCATGAAGATTACTCACACATGTGGCAGGACATTCAACCATGGATGTGCAAATTCTACATACTTGTGCGAGAAATATAAAGAAGACATTCGGCTTATACCACATTGGAAGATTGGGGAGATGGTGAATAAGGTGCACACTGATTTGAATATTAATATTTCAAGAAGTCACGCTTATTTGGCTAAGAAAAAGGCAACAATGATGATTGAAGGGGATTATGTGGCACAGTATAGTAGGTTGCATGATTATTGTCATGAGTTAAAAAGAGCTAACCCTGGATCAAATGTTTTTATGACAACTGAAACGAATGATAATGGGGATGAAGTGTTCAAAAGATTTTATGTTTGTATTGAAGCATGCAAGAAGGGATTCTTGACTGGATGTAGACCACTTATAGGACTTGATGGGTGCCACTTAAGGGGTCCTCATAAGGGTATTCTACTTACAGCTGTGGGTTTAGATCCCAATGACCAAATCTTTCCAATTGCATATGCTGTTGTGGAGATTGAAAACAAGGTTACTTGGAAATGGTTTATCAGAGAGCTCCAACTAGATCTCAACATATGGAATCCCAATGATTGGACATTTATTTCAGACAAGCAGAAGGTAACACATTCAGTACTCTTATTTTTAAATTTATAGTCTATAAACTATTGTTGTCCATATCATTACTCATTAACATTTGTTTTGGTTACTTAGGGGCTTATAAATGCAATAGGAGATATTATTCCAGAAGTTGAGCATAGGCTATGTGTGCGTCACATGTACAACAATTTCAAAAAGCAGCATAGTGGAATAGCACTTAAAGATAAAATTTGGGCTGCAGCTAGAGCAACTTATGTGAACAAGTTTGTTTCTGAAATGGAGAGATTGAAGGACATGGATGAGCAAGCATATAAGTGGTTGGTTGAACACACATCCCCAAAGCAATGGAGCAGATCCTATTTCAGAAGTAGACCCAAATGTGATATACTGCTCAACAACTTGTGTGAGAGTTTCAACTCAGTCATACTTAGTGCAAGGGAAAAACCAATTCTTGGAATGCTTGAAAGTATTAGATACTATTTAATGGTTAGAATGGAGCAAAGCGAGAGTGGATGAAGAAGTTCAATGGGAATTTGTGTCCTAAAATTCAGAAAAAGTTAGAGAAGATTAAAGAAAATTCAAGTGAATGTATTGCCACACATGCAGGAGAATTGAAATTTGAGGTTAGATGCATGTATGGTGATCAATTCACAGTTGATTTGGTTGAAAGAACTTGCTCCTGCAGAAAATGGGAATTGAATGGAATCCCATGTACTCATGCAGTAAGTGCTATAAGCACCAAAAGTGAGACACCTGAGGGTTTCGTTAATGATTTCTACCACAAGAATGCTTATGCAAAGACATATGAGCCTGTCATATACCCTCTAAATGGGCAAGATATGTGGGAAAAACTCCATCAGCCTCTTGTGTTACCCCCAGAATCATTGAAGCTGCCAGGTAGACCAAAAAAAGTCAGGAGAAGAGAACCCGATGAACCAGCAACAGGGAAGAAAACTGATGTTCAGAAAATGTCTAGAGTTGGCCAAATGATCTATAAGTGCAAAATATGCAAACAAACTAGTCACAATAGTAGAAAATGTCCCAAAAAACCAGTTGCAACAGAAAACGAGGAGGTGCAAGGTGAGGGAAAAGAACAACCTGAAAATGATGATGTTGTTATGCATAATTTTGAACAATCTGCAGCTGCAGTTCAAGTACCAGCAACAACTTCAACATCTGCAGCTGCATTTCAAGTACCAGCAACAACTTCAACATCTGCAGCTGCATTTCAAGTACCAGCAACAACTTCAACATCTGCAGCTGCAGTTCAAGTACCAGCAGCAAAGCCAATACATGACACGATCTCATATGTTGATGAGAATACAGTATTGGAACCACCAATTTCCAGCCAACAAACTGTTGCATCCACCATCAAAATGCAGTCAACTAAACCAGTTAAGCTCTAAATTATTTCTTAGTTTGGTTTTTAGTTTGTTACTGAATTTATCCATTCATTTTCTATCCAATTAGCAGGTCAGGAAAGGAAAAGCACTTCGTTGCAGTTTATGTAGACAATCTGGCCATAATATGGTAACATGTGAAAGCACTGTTGCTAAACTTTATAGAGCACATGATGTTGAATATACTAGTTGGGCTGTAAGTATCAACTTTATTATTTTCAGTTACACAACATTGAAGTTCATACTTTTCTTAATGATTACAAATTAAAATTTGGAATGTTATATGTGCAGACATCCAATGCAGCAAGGACAAGGACAAGTGCTGGTTCAAATCAAACAAGTTCAGCTATGGAAAAGACAAAAGAAGCTGATGTTTAAGTGTTTTAAAAGAGATAGATGCAAAATCAATGTAATTGATATTTTGTATATTGTTGCTAAGGCAAACTCTACTGGATTAATATTTTGGCAACCCTTCATATTTTGTATATTAGTGTTCTTCTAAGGGAAAATCAACTGGATTGATTAATATTTTATTTTGAATGTTATTGCTAATGCAAAATCTACTAGAATCATATTTTGGACAGCCCTTGATCTTTTGTATTTCAGTTGCAGTACTGAATGAATATGTGAAGTAAAGTTTTTGTAAAAAGTTGATGAATATCAATCTGAATGCTCATTTTTTTCATCAGCAACACTCCATTTTCATTGATCATTGGAGAAATTACAAGGCCCTAACACTAATACAAAAGGATACCAATTCAAAATGGTGTTAAAATTACTTGTAGGTTCTAATACTACTTCATCAAACTACTTCAACTAATACATTAACACAAAATTGTGCACATAGCACTACAACTGAAACAAAATTGTCAGTGCTTATACATTGAAACATCAGGGCTTATCAGTGCTTATACACTGAAACGAAATTGTACTAAATATCAGTTCTTATACACTGAAACAAAATTGTCATACATACGAAAATTAGTGCATAAACAAGCACCATTTTCTTCATTTTTCTTCTGGCTCTTTCTGCTTCCAAATCTGTTACTAAATATCAGTACTTATGCACTGAAACAAAATTATCATACATACTAAAATTAGTGCAGAAACAAGCACCATTTCCTTCATTTTTCTTCTGGCTTTTTCTGCTTCCAAATCTCTAACAGTGTTCAACAATCTACCAATTATTTCAGTTGCCCTATCACACCTATCACACATTACATCACACCATCGAAAATAGCCACAACCGCGATTTTCCTATCATCCAATTACCACAATATTAGTACGTACATTAAAATCAATATTTATCTAATATTTTCAAAAAAAAGATTATTACTTACCTCATATTCTTCACAGCCATAAAACTTTCTACTAGGATTATTCAATGTACAAGAAGTTCTCACAACAGTTGGCTTCCCGCAATAGCATACAACTCGTTCTGTCATCTTCTTCAAGCTTTCTTTGGATTCAAAATTACACCAGGTATTAGCGAACCAATTTCTTCAACTCCTTCTGCGCACGTCTGTTGATTCATCAAATGATTCTTCTTCAATCGATTTCAGATTTAGGGAAATTATAGAGGATTTGGTGTGTGTTGTCTTTGTCGTGCCCTTTTTACCCCTAAGAAATAAGTCACATGGTGGTCACGTGACATTATTTAACAGACGTTTTAACAGAAGTCTGACGAAGGATATAAATATTACACATTGAGAGTGTTAGGGGTAAATTTTATACATTTTAAATGTGAGGGACAAAATAGCTCAAAGGGCCAAATGTGATGGACATTTCTGTTGATTCTCCCAAAATATAAATATATCCACATACCAATAAAAGAGTTATTTGTTCACACTTGAATTACTAGCGCCGGATGTACAAATAAGAGGACACAACTGTGTCCTACGAGTCTTCATATGTTGAAAACGTTGCAAAATTTATTCATTCTGAATTGTGGTGAAAATCTCCTTTTCGATGTAAACTATCAAACTGTCATTCATCCACTCATTTCCCATTTTATTACTTAAATCAGTCTTGATAGTTTTCATGGAAGAGAAAACCCTTTCAACAGAAGCAGTTGCAACTGGTAAAACCAATGCTAACTCGATCAAACGATATACTAATGAAAAAGCTACATTCTTTCCAGTTTGAACCATCCTTTTAGCAAGACTCCCCAAATCCTCAATCACAGAAAATTCAGCTCTTACAATATGAATGTAAGTCTTAAGTTGCTCCTTAAGTACCACACGATCAGTCAATGAAAAATCTTCCGAATAAAGTTCAGCAAGACGGAGTAACTTACCAATGTCAAATTGAGAGAAAGAGTCTTTTGGATCAAGACATGCAATGCAAATTAGTAACTCCGTACTTGCTTCGGAAAAACGATTATTCATCTCTTGAACCATCATATCAACAACCTAATATTGTAACAATAAAAAATAAATGAGAAAATATTATTGAAATTTAAAGATAACACAATGAAATAAGAAATTTAAAAGTACTACCTCACAAAAAATTTCAAGACGATTGTGATGGAAATTAGTAATCATTTGCCCATTTCGTCTTCTACGACCACGAGTTCTCATACTTTCTTCCATATTAGACACTAGAATCACGTGGTTACCACAAAATGTATTGACTTCATTCAAAAGATTCTCCCATCCTTCATCTCTCAAATCTTGTAATCGAACTTTCATTGTCTTGATCAAACTGACAGCCAATACAATATTTTGATCCTTTTGTTGTAAAGCAAGGGATAACTCATTTGTAATTCCCAGCAAATATTGCATCAAATGCATCACAAACACAAATTCATAACTCTCCATCTTATCAATTAAACTTGTGGCTATACCGCTATTATTATCATTAGTACCATCATCATACACATTTTCCAGCACTTGTAATACGGAATTCCACATAGACATTAAACGGATGATAGTTATGTAATGTGATCCCTAACGAGTATCCCCAGGTCTCATTAAACTAGTTTCTTGATTTTTTCCTCTACCACTAACAATATCTCCTTTTTCCAAACATTCTAAAAGCCTATCATGTTCAAGTTGTCTAAGTTTGTCTTTTCTTTTACATGAAGCACCAGTAACATTCACAATCATAGTAACATATTGGAAAAAAATCACTAATACTTCTGTTACTCTTAGTAACTGCAACAACAACAAGTTGAAGTTGGTGAGAAAAACAATAAACATACCATGCAGATGCATTTTCTTTCAATATAAGAGCTTTCAATCCATTATATTCACCTTGCATATTTGAAGCCGCATCATATCCTTGACCTCTCAATCTTGATAACGACAACTTATATTTTGCAAACAATTCATCAATAGCTTTCTTCAAGGAAATAGAGGAAGTGTCAGGCACATGAATAATAGTAAGAAAGTGTTCAATAACATTTCCATGTTTGTTCACATATCTCAAAACAACTCCCATTTGCTCCTTGACTGAAATATCTCGAGATTCATCAACCATAAGAGAAAATATATTGTCCCCTATATCATTAAGAATAACATTTGTGACTTCAGCAGCACAAGCACTTGTTAGTTCCTTTTGAATTTTTGGAGACGTCATTTGATTATTTTTAGGAGTATTCTCATTCATTGTCTTAGCAACCTCTTTACTTCGTTGAGTATACCACTCAACTAATTCAAGAAAGTTTCCTTTATTTAAAGAACTCGAAGATTCATCATGTCCACGAAAAGGCAACCCTTGTTTCAAAAGAAAGCGCGTCACATCCAAAATCGCTGTTAAGCAGGTGCGATAGGCAATTTCCATTTCACGTCCCTGTGCTTGTAACAAATGCGATACACTTTGTCTTTGATTTTGGAAAGCCTTAAGTTGTATTCTTGCATCATTGTGAGCACTACCTACACCACCAACATGTGTATTGAATATTTCTATTGCTTTTTTTCAATTACTTATCCCCGAACTAGTAAAGGCCTCATCTCCAACTCGACATCCTCTATGTGAATTTTTAAAGAGATAGCACCAAAAACAAAATGTTGCATCCTTTGATATGCTATACTCCAACCACGGAAAATTTTTAAACCAAGTTGCTTGGAAACTTCTATACTCTTTACCAAATTGTTTTAGAGGATAAATATGAGTAATTGGTTGACAAGGGCCTCTTATCAAATATTCTCTTCGAACTTGATCTCTAATAAAAACATCGAATTCTTTAATTGGTTTGCGTAACCCTGGATCACTAACAATATCATCCGGATTGAATTCCACACGAGAATGTTTTTCTCTACTATTTTCTTCATTAGAACTTTTAGAAGAATCAACACTTCGTCTTAAAAATTTATCCATAACTTATCATAATTCATCAAAAATTACCAAATCAAAAATTATAACAATATTAAAATAATTACACAAATAAATAATCATAATTCACAAGATAAAAAAATATCTTAGTATCTTTTAGAACATTTATTAACTCACTAATAAGTCTCTTATTTTTTTAATTAAATAATTATAATTTATAAATTTCAAATTAATTAATCAACATTCACAAATAAACTATTAATAAATATTTAATCATAATAATCAATTACAATTTACAAAAATATACACACAAAAATATATACTAAAAATGAAAAACATAAAAACTATTAACTTTATTCTTCACAAAAATATACACACTATATAAAAAGCTTACTTCAAGTATTACTAAAAGCTTACATTAAAAAAAATATGACTAAACACTTTATTCTTAAATATTGAAAATATGTATGAAACTAAAAACTTACCTCAATTAATTAAGTAAACGTAAATACGTATTGTAGATTAAGATTGGAGAATGCTGAATGCCCACTTCCCACTTGGCCAATGGAATAGCAAGCTGCCGCCTGCAACAAAATGGAAGAAAAAAATGGGGTAGAGCCGGAGAGGCCGAGAGGGGGTGGAGGGGTGATGGAGAGAATTGATATAAAGGGACAAGGGTTAAAACTTAAAAGATATCTTCAGCCTTCAGCCTTCATATTTGTAACTTTTTTTTTCAGAATAAGTAAAACGACATCATTAAGTGTCGTTTTACTTAAGTCAGAGTAAGTAAAACGACATCAGTAAGTGTCGTTTTACTTAAGATTTAAAAAAAAAAAAACTTCATCTTCTTCAAATTTTTAGGACAAAACAGCAGCGGGCGGGCGGCGCAGACGCGCAGTGGCGGTCCTGGCGGAACTCCAACATTGGGTGGGCGAAAGTGGCGGAAATACATACCCCTACCTTCTTCTCCAAAATGAAGGGGGGCGGGCGCACCGGCTCGCCCCCCCTTAGTTCCGCCACTGGCTACACTACTTATTTAAATAGGAGAGGCATTACATGATCTGCTTCTTTTATTTATTTGATTTACTTACGTACCCATGCATGATGATGTCAATATTTTGATATTTATCTATATTTAATTTGGATTATATTGACGTTTTTTTTTTTTTTTTTTTTTAAACACACACTCACATGCATCTTACAGGAATCGAACTCTATTGATAATTGTATTGACGTTATTAATTGAAAAAAGTGTTGATAATTGTAGATTTATCTGGAAGAAGTTGTTGGATAGTAAAAGTGCAAAAAAGGTGGAAATGGATCTAGACACATTTTTGGGAAGATTCAAGGCATGTTCTTAAGGGATAATTGAAGAAGTTGAGTTGAAGAACAAAAGGAAAGTTGGAGAAAAAGTCTCCTATTTATTAGGAGAAAGAAATTCTGTCAAAGACGTGTGAAGATTGAAATTGGGATTGACATTAGTTTTATGGATTTATTCTAAATAATTATCTTTTTGAGATAATTAGATAATTATCTTTTTGAGATAATTAGATAATTATCTTTTTGAGATAATTAGATAATTATAGCTTTTAAAGATAAATTCAGTATTTAGGGATAATTCCCACTTTTGGGGAATTAGATTAATATTAGGGAATTATTGAGTAGCTCTATAAATAGAGAGTCAAGCTACAGAATAAGGGAGTTCATTTGTTTTAGTAGTCTTCAATTCCCTTCCAATGTATTTTAGAGTTTTGTCTTTAGTGTAGTTTGTCTTTTAATAAAGTTTTAGTATTAAGTTATTATAAATTCAACAACGTTTCTTTTTACTTTTAGCATTCTTGTGTCTTTAGTTTTAATTTATTCTTTTTAACTCTCCAGTCTTCAGATTTTAATTAAACAAATTACTTCGACCATTAGTTCCTATTAAATTGTTAAGTTTTATCTTTTTTCTTTAATTATGGATTCTAGTTTTCTTAATTCTTGTTTCTTTAATTTAATTATGTATTTATTCTAAATTAGTTTTCCAGTTAAATTATTGATGAAACACTAATTTAATCTTGTGAGATCTAATTGGATTTAAATAAATATGTAAAATAAGTACCTTTTTATGTTCTGTGATAAAGGGTTTATGAATTTTCTATGATTGTTGAATATTGCGCAGTATTTAATTTATTGTAGGAAATTCTAATGCCAATTAAAACGATGGATCCGTAATTGTCCATTTAGTTTTAATAAGTGGCAAGGCTGTCATTCATCGGCAGCGGGCATAAGGGGATGGTATGGGCATATGGCGTCCATATGAACATATCATAATCAGGTTTCTCATCTTAATGCTGTTAATGAATTAAATCTAATGAGGCGTCCTCTTAGATTATTTATTAATTAGAGAGTAGTTAATAAGGCGTCATTTTAATTACCAACAAGTAAGGAGAAATGAGGTTATGTCAGTGGCGTTCCCGGTAACTATAACTGATATATTTGAATTACATGTTTAATATTTGCATCAAGCATCAAGTTATTAATTACATGTTTAATATTTGAATTACATGTTTAATACACGACGAAGGAGGAAGAGAAGCCGACGGAGGAGGAGGAAGAAGAGAGAGAAAGAGAAATAAAAAGGCTCATTGCAAATAAATATGGTAAATAAAAACAAAAGTCAGTGTAAGATAAAAAAGAACATTGACCAAGAACAAGTCTAAAAGATTGGAAACTTTCCCAAGAAAAAAATACACACACACAATCATTAACAATATACACAATTAATGATACAGTTTGCAATCTCAACTATGCCATGAAAACTCAAGAAAAATTCAAGAAACATCAACAGTTTATAATTATCATCCGTACTTGTTGAAAAAGAAAAAAAAATGAAAATGGTGCGTATTAATTATTACTTGAGAGTATTCTTGCAAGTTCTTGATCACCGGAGAGCCAAAGTCTTGATCGGAAGTGCAGTAATGCCGGCATAACGAACAACAAACCTATCTGCATCCATCCAATTGAATGTGTAGTCTCCATCCACCACTGTCGCCATTGCTTTGTATCTTATCTCATACATGGGTTGATTTCTCCTCTTGGCAAAGTATAAGAGGTAGGTTAAGTTGTACTCCTCAGGCCCCTTTGCAGGCACATCAATGTGGTTACAACAGTATACGTCCCAAACTGGAGACATTGTGAAATGAGGAGGATTGCAGATTCTTGCGAATAGAGCAGCAGCTTCGTTGGAGGTGTGTGCCCACTTAATGGCGTCGAAAAAATTCATCTTCTTTAAAATTTCTGCCCATATGTCGTACCAGTTGTAAGAACCCTGCAGCCATTTGGTGTGTTTTCTTGAATGTTGATTGAATTTCTTGTGTGTTCTTGGAGAGTTTTTTTTTTTGTTTTGTTTTTGTTTTTCTGAGAATGAAATGTAAATGCAAATAATAGTGATGGAATGAGCTATTTATATAACTAATTGGCACTCTCAAACTATAAAAACCGTTCCAGCAAACATGCACTATCTTTGCATACTTCACACTTCCACGCATTTGCTATATATACGTACGTATCAACATACAAAAGAATGCAGTACCAACATGCATGTGCATGGACATGGACATTTTTTTGAAATCCCATCTCCAGGTTTGTAAGAATGAACACACTGCAACTGAACACTTGCAGAAAGAATTGCCATCGTCGTGATAGCTAGGTTTCATCTTGGCCAATAATTAACATCTCCATAAAAAGGATGAGAGAGTTTCATTGGGCTGGCCTTCCATGCTGATTATACCCATCACTAGGGCTGATATCGAGGCGAGCCGAGCCCGAGCTTTGCCGGGCTCGAGCTCGGCTCGTTTATTTTTCTTCAGGCTCGAGCTCGAGCTCGAGCTCGAGTCGAGCCTAGAACTCGAGCTCGAGTAAAAAATTTCGAGCTCGAGCTCGGCTCGTTTAGCCTTTATTCGAGCTCGAGCTCGATTACTTTTTTTTTCACTTTTTTCTATTTTTTTCTGTTTTTTTTTTCACTTTTTTTTTGCACAAATAAGATTATTCAATCACGATACAATAATTTATCAAATATTTTGATAATAGTTAACACAATTTATTAGTTATATTCAAATATAAATAAAATAAATTACAACATACATTGTTCAAAGAAACAAAACCAACTAAATAATTCAAAATTCTCACAAAAACAATAACTTTTTTACAATTGTATAGTTGTTTAACATAAATTAACACTCAAATAAATACATCAATTCAAACACCTATAAAATATTAGCTTATTATAACAATTCAAACACTCGTATATTGTGATTTGTGTCTTAATAAATATATATAAAAATATAATTATTTCTAATATTTAGTATGTAAGTACAATATATATTATATAATTAATATTTTAATCGAGCTTTTAACGAGCTTTTTAACGAGCTGTTCATGAACATAAACGAGCTTTCACCGATATGTTCATTTATTGTTCATTTATTAATCGAGCCTAAAATCTTGTTCGTGTTCGTTTATTTATTAAATAAACGAGCTCGAGCCGAGCTTTAATCGAGCCGATCCCGAGCTTGTTCGTGAACGTTCGTGTTCGTTCTCAGCCCTACCCATCACATTCCAGATTTCCAGTACATGCACTGCATCCCTTTATTCCAGCTCTAGCATTGTCATGAACATATCCCTGATCCCCACTCTTTTTGCATATCCAGTAATCAAATTTTACAGGCAGATAGACACCACATTACCGCTTCTTTGCATAAATATATATATCCACAATTGGAGTTGATCTCACATATTATCAAATTAGTCAAACACAAATTTAATGGCTTGGCAATGAAGGGTTAGCTCGTCCAAGATCAGAGGAACAACGCCTTTAAGAGTGGCCGAGAATGTAAATGCATTTGGCTCAACATTTTCTAGAAGCAAGCATGTGACTGTAGTAAAGCAAAGCTTCATTATGAAGACTATTAATGGAGGCTTGTGGGTTCTCTTGAAAAGTGTTAATTGATTGTTGAAGATGATGGCCTAGAGAAGTTGGAGCTTGAAATTCAAGACAGGGTGCATGGTTCTGATCATCAAAGTCCTAACGTATGAGACTTAACGCATGCATGAACTTGTTGAAGGTAGGTGTTTGATTGTTTTTGAGTTGTCAATAAAAAATGCAACTTGATCAGAGATGGCGGAGGATTATAAGTTTCTTTTGATGGTTGTTTTGGTGATTAGCATTATCGGTGTATTTGTGAAAAAGATCAGGAGTTGATCAATTAACTGCACCTTCGGAGCTTCCATATTATAAGATAAATGTCCTCGGATAAAATTGAAGTACATTGATCGCTGGATGTTCATTGATGGTACAAGCAAGCATCTTAGGCATCCGTTCTATGAAAAATCTAACTAAATGGTGAACAGGCTGCTGAGTATGTTTGTTCATGATCGATGCAGTTCCTTTTGACATAAATCTTGGCAATTAATCCAGTTTTCTTTTTTCTTTCTTTTTTTAATAAACAAATCAAGAAGCCATGATCAGAAGAATCAAGTAGCAATTTTTGCATTTTTAATTAAGATCACTATTCCGTGTACTATCAACAAGAAGCATGCATTTTGTCCATATATAATAAGTTAGTAAACTGCTCATTCTTAAGAATCCCATTAAACTGTTAAAGGGAAAAAATACACAGCACATTGGGTGGTCTATTACAAGCATATGTATCACACTCATCTATGATATGTTCTTTTCAGCCCTTAATTTCTCATTACAATATCTGAGAGACCATTGCAAGTAGACCGGGTGCATCTAGTGAGAATCTCAAGTGTGTGTGTGTGTGTGTGTTTTTAACCATTACCTGTACAACTAAAAGAATTAAGTATGACCACACCGAAATATACATGTCACCAGTAAAGTTTAAAAATCAATAATTGTTATTATGTCAAAATGTAATCCACATAGTCGATCTTACTTACTGACCTCTACTATGATTAACTGACCTCTACTAGGATTAACGTGTCTGTATGATTGACAAGTTGAATAACTCTTGTTCTAAATAGAACCCATCCTGATCCAGTTTATGACCTCTACATTAGCTGCTCGTACATTCCTTTCTTCATACCGTTCAGAGTTCTCCCAATCCTTAGAAAAAGTATGGGAAAGAACAAACATTATTTTCTTCTATTTGAAGGTGACTGTACAATATATAATATGCTGGCATATATAGCTTCTGTACATGATTTAGAGCAATTTTTGTCACGTTAAAGGGGGAGGAAAGGAGGAGAGATCAGTGAAGAAATTTGCAACAAAGCTGCTGATCTTCTCAAAATAGAAGCATCAAATCTGGTTATTTTGTTTATAGTGAGGCAAGCAGATGGGATTCAGAAGACATGATGGACAGGATTTTTACAATACAAGCCATGCATGGAAGCTAAAAAAGTAAACATTCAGCACTTCTTGCGAATACAACAATTATATGATTAAATCAAAATAAAAACTTGTCGGTCTTCATGTTCCTGAGATTTACAACATAAAGCCAAGTTACTGAAAAATCCCATATCTAGATCTGTTTGTGATGAAGAACAAATGTATGCAACAATCACACTTATATATATCATCACTTTTGCCTCCTAAGTACCAATGTAGGCAACAATAACAGTTATATCATCACTTTTGCCTCCTATGCTAACACTTCCTTTAACCTTGTGCTTTTCCACTGCAAAAGGACTAATAACAAATTCATTCTCAGATTGTCTAAGAGCATAATCTGCAATTTTTCCAGCCAGAAATTCTGGGATGCTCAAATTTTCCAGCCCTTCTCTTACAAGTAATTCAAGCTCTTCGGCATGTACATTATCAAACAATCCATCTGTCCCTGCCACAATGATATCTCCATATTCTACATCCCTCTTAATCTCCTCAGCCAAACTTATCTCACTATTCCCTTCTTGCAACTGATATGGATGATTAAATCTGTGCTGTTGCACTGGCGATTTATATATGATTTTCCCACCTCGGATATGAACAAAACCACTGTCTCCGATGTTTACTGCATATAAAGTAGCATCACGAAGGGATATAACACAAGCCGTGGATGATCCTTGTGCTTCGGTTTTCAAGAAAGCTTCATTCAAAACTGTCTTAGGATCAACAGGACCATCGTCCTGGCATCCTTGAATGGAAAGAACAGTGTTATTCATTAGTTCTCTTGAATATATACCCGAATCAATACCCTCCTTAGCCCAACCGCCCACCCCATCAGCCAAACCAAAAGTTTGCAATTCAGGTAAAAGAAAGTGGGAATCCTCTCCTTGAGGCTTCAATGGATTATCCTTGGGTATATAAAAGGATCCAAACACCATTTTTAGATCCCTTGAACAAACATTATTTTTTCCAATGGTAGAAGTCTCCATCAAGAATTTATTAATCGCTGCAAAGATGAAAAAGGGTCGATGTATAATCTAATATTGCACGGAATTACATATGAATATTGCAGTTTTTACTCTTATAAACTTCGAATCATAAAGGGTTTTGGTAAGGAAAGATTCCTAATAAAATCAACGAACTATGTTGATCCAAAATTGGATAGAAAAAGGATAACTGTATTTGACAAATCCCAAACGAAGACTTTTTATATTCTTGACAGAATTGTATAAATAATCCTTTTTTTTTTCTTTTTGTTGATTTTATGCTTCTTCGTCTCCCTGTTGAAAAGAAAGAATTATCAAAATTCTTGACAAAAGTTCAGGGTAGCTTGGATAAGTATTTTGTTTTGAAAATTTGAAAAAATAAGATATGGAGTTACATTATAAGAAATAAGGATTTTTGTTTTGAAAATTGAGAATTTGAATTGATAAAAGTGTTGTTTTGATTGGTTTTGTGCTGAAAACTTAATTGATTAATTAAAGTTTTAAAAAAAAATGGGTTGACTGGAGGCGGCGATCCGCCGCTGGTTAACATTTATTTATAAGTTTATTACTTTAAAAAAAATTCAAAAAGACCCGAATGAACTTATTTCTATTTGAGAAAAAATTGAAAATTTTTGTTTTGATAATTGAATTTAAATAATAGACAAATTGGCAAAAATAAGTTATCCAAACAGCTTGATTCATTCAAATAGTCCAAGCATTAATTATATATAGTTTTATTCATAACCTTACCTTCAAGATTAATTTGTTATCAAATATTGCACTGACAAATTAGTGTAGAGTGCAAATTAATATATATAGTGATCATCATGAATTCATGATCTTATTCATCTGCTGCTTTATTTATATATTTTTTCACTTTTGTGTAATTAGTTTATGTTTAAGTGCAGAATCTTCATTTGCAGCTTCCAGCTAACTGGATGTGTTTTTTATCAAATTGAATTTGTTGTTTGAAATATGAAATATGAAAATTGAAATAATTAAAGTGTTTGTATTTTAAACTAATTTTGAACCTCTAAATCTAATTGTTTAATTAACTAACACTATTTCATAAAACATATTAGATATGATTGTTTAATTAAGGATAAATTACAAACAACTCCCTTATCTCTGACTTAAAAATTTATCAGACTGCGTGTCTGAATGAACACGATAGCTAAATGTAATTCATGATTCATATAATTGAGACCCGCCCAGTTGGAATAAAGGCTTAGTTGACGACAAAAAATATGATTCATATAACTTACTTCAGTTATATCAGAATAAAAGCTTAATGGTTATCGTCGTATTTTCAACCTTTGTTTCGTCCTCATTTTCTTTTGTGATTAACATGTAGGTATAATTAGCTATAACATGAAAAGGATCTAATTCAATCTCAAATATTTGATCAAAGTTGAACAAGTCTTGTTCTAAATAGAACACATCTGGTTTATGACCTCAGCTATGGCTGGTTGTATGTACCTTTTTCTTTCTTCCAGTCCTCAGAAAGAGTATGGGAGGTTGTACACAATTTTGAGCAATTTTTGACACTTGAAATGGGGAGGAAAGGAGGAGGTTGGTGAAGAAATATGCATAAGCATAACTTTGCAAAGCTGCACTTCTTAAAACTGCTGAATCATATCTGGTTGTTTTGTTCATAGTGAGGCAAGCAGATGGGATTCAGAAGACATGATGGACAGGGTCTTTACAATAGAGGCCATGGAAGCTAAAGCAACATTCAGCACTTGTTGAGAACAGCCCGGTCTCACGATCTTCTTCACCTTTGACAAGATAAATGACTGCCTTAAGATTCAGCCAATAAAATGATCCAAAAATATGCATGTATATTGCTTTAAACCATTCACAGAATTTACCACGAACAAAGCATTCATTTAAGAAGAGTTAATCAGAGAAACAACAACTACAACCTTACTGATCATATTCAAGGTACTCAATGCGAAAACTAAAAGCGGAATAAAGTAACCATACTGTGTCTATATAAAGATGTAATTCATTTATCTTCCCAACGTATTCTTGATTCTTAAGATTGAAGCATGGTGCCTTTGATTCGAGTCGATTGATCATGTAAAAATCATCTTTCAAGGGCTTCTCATCAATTTCCTCCTGCATACTGTTTCATCACCAAAAAAACTAAATGCAGTCAGTTCAGGAAATGATTCACCTGAATAATAATAATGCTGAAGGCACCTAATGTTTGGCTTCCTAAAAAAAAAAGGATGGGATGATAAAAACATGCATAAAGGCTTTACGTAAGAACTAAGCCTTGGAAAACAGCAAATTAGGGTGGTTAAGGCTGTAAGTATGAACTAAGCCTTGAAAACACTAAATTAGGGTGGTTAAGGAGATCAACAGCTCAAATTGATGAGCAAGAAGCATGGAATCAAAGATGATAGAAACACAACATAAAGGTTGTATATAAGAGTTGAGCCTTGACAAACAGCTAACTTGGGTGGTTAAGGAAATCATCAGTATCAGATTGTGATGAGCAAGAAGCGTGGACTGAAGAAACTTTATTTATCCTGCCATGTAACTAGAAACAAACATCACTGCCTCCAGATATATATATATATTTTAATCGTACTAGAGAAAACAGATCTGCTCTTTCTTTTTCTAACTACTTCCTTTTCCACAAGCTAAAGTACAGCAAAATGGTTGTGCATTTGAGAAATTGTTAACAATAAACAACCTCAAGAAAATATATAAAGCTGTAATTACATAAGAACCATAGCCAAAACAACATGCATTAAAAGAAAATGAAAAAACAAAAATATAGCAGAACTTGTAACTTACTTTGTCTAAGTATCTAATTCGGCAGAGACCTAAATCAGTGTTAACCAAGTCTAAACACACAAATACGTGTTTTAAGTTCACAAGGAAAGTAAATGAGGAACCAAACATACAGAACTAAAGAAGAATACAAATGCAAATGATGTTTACGACCTGAAATCCATTATTCGCTTTGTTGCATAATAACATCATTAAACCATTAATAAGTAATTCATGTATGCACTATTAACATATCTCATAACAGACATCTAGCTCATCACTATCTATAAAATTCTGTTTTCATGGTTGCATTCGTTCCTCTGGTTAAGTATACACTAAATTAGGGAAAAATTGTTGTTAGAAAAGGATTTGAACCTGATTGCCAAATGTTCATTCCTGGTACAACCATCTGACTCATCCATCAACATTTTCAAACTTGACAACCAAGACCTCCCGAGCATAAATAGAAGTGAACTAAGCTGGCTGAGGAACTGTTTTCTCCAGTTAGCTACTCCCCAATCCAGATACTACAAACCAGGCAATTATTACGAAATAATAAGCAAGAAATGCTAGACAATAATTATCTTTCAGCCAAACAAATCCAACAATTCTTTGGAGATGATGAACGAGAGTTCAAGCTGCAATAGAGAAAGAATACAAGTATTGATGCTTGAAATCCAAAATTTAGGCAGTCAAAATTGCAATACATAAGAACTGCTTACCTTTGGATGAAGTACATTGCCAATTCATAATGCAAGAAAAAGGAAAATTGAATTCAAACATTTCGCTTTACTTTCACGTAGATAGAATAATACATCTAGATTGCAGATATTTCAAGCATCCCATCAACCCCACCCCAACCCACAAAAAGAGAGCAAAACCCAGTTAATAAATTGATCATTTGTCAAGGAAAAAGGAACAAAACCTTAAAAAAATACTTTGAAAAATTAATGGAAGAAAAGCACCATTATCATCACTTCAAATGATCAAACAAACCGAATCTTACACAAAAAAAAAAAAAACTGAGTCTTTCATAGAGATTTCAATTGCATAGTTTATCAATTGTGCAGTACTTCAACAACTCCCAGACGTACAAAAATCATACCAAAGATTGACAGAATCTGCCATGTGACAGTGTGCTGCTCAGCTCAGAAGAATCGCCAAGAAAATGCCACCAAAAGATAGACATATATGCATTTTTGCACACATTTGACTATTACAATGAAATAAAAAGGGATTAAAGATCAATCACAGCTGAGTGAGAAGCTCACCTGGCTTGGAGCAGCAAAGAAAGCCCCTGGAACAGTGGCTGAATCGAGAATCGAGAATCGAGAATCGAATTTGGGAAGATTCGATTGTTTTGGAAATTCGCTTGGATGATTCCCATTTTCTTGGAGAAATTACACTACAGAACCTATATTTCAGGATATTTCTCGTTTTTGTCTCTATTAGTCTCTTCTCTCCTATTTTGCACCTCCAAAATTTATTCATCTTCGCAAAGTATACACTTTGATCTTTTGTCCAAAATTATATCTGTTTTATTATATTCAAAATTGTTTGTCTTATCATGTCCAAAATTAAACTACGTTGTAGGATTCACTTATTCCTTGATTAGGGTGTAATAAATGTAAAGTGATTTTAGTGATATTTATGATTTTAATCCCTAATTTTAGTTAAACTACGTGGTTTTTAACCTTTGACATAATGGGATAGAGATAATTTTGGATAGAGAATCTGATCTCTAAACTCTCAATGCCAATAATAAATTATATAATTTAGTCAATGATGTATTTTTGGAGATAAGATCAATCTAAGATTATATCCCGATTGATATTTTTGTTGATCGAGTTGGAATCTTCTGTCCAAAATGATCTGATATCATTTTTGTTTACCTTCATCTTTTTTATGTTTTTCTTTTTCTCTATTAAAATGTGACCGTTTGTGTGCTCAAAGTTAAGTGGTCAATTTTTCTAAGTTTAAATTATATTACAAAACAATTTCTTACATTTGTGAATTTGCTAAACATAGAGTAACAAATATAATTGACTAATCTGAGTCAGTAAATTTTTGTTTTGAAAATTTTAAAATACTCCTAATAGGTTTGTATAAATATTATTTTTTAAAACCCAATTAAGAATATTTTTGTCATTTTACTATTTCCATTAACATAAATTTAATCAAGAGAGCAAAATACTTTGTTTTTAACAAAAAAAAAAAAAAAAGCATAAGAGAGAGCATGGAATTATTTTGTACATGTTGAGCAACAGAAACTTCCATTTCATTTTCGCAATAATGCACTAACAGAGCTATTTTTGGTGACTGTTAGTACAAAAAAGGAAACAAACAACAAATATCTAACCATATAGAGACTGCAGGGATGCCATTATTCACCAGTAATCCGCACAAGAGCAAGAACCATCCACAAAATGGTGAAACCGGTTTCGATCTCTCACAATGATCTTTCGTCCTGTGATTTTAGAAATGAGTTTTGTAACAGTATGACAATCTATACATACCCTTAGATTCTTCACTATCTTCAGTGTAGTTCCTGGCCTTGTACTGATAAGTCCAAAGGCAATGGCAAGCTTTTCACTATGAACTTCAAGCGATCGCTCTTTGTCAGTGTCTCCAATTTCATGTAATACTATATCTGTCTTAGGAGAATACTCGACGGCCTTTAGCCACCCTCGCATCTCCTCCAACATCATGTAGATTTCTTTACTCTTTGGGTGTTCCATTTCGCCTGCAAGAAATTCATGTACTTCGTTGTTCACCTCAATTGAGCTGCAACCTGGCTCTTTTTGGACCCCAATTTGCTTCATTGTTGACCTCACCCTTGCTACCCCATCCCAATTGCCTGTAGCAGCATATATGTTGGAAAGAAGAATAAAAGTTCCTGAATTTGCAAGATTATGCTCCACAAGGAAACCAACAATTTCCTCTGCCAAGCTGAGGTTCTTATGAAGTCTACAAGCAGCGAGTAAAGTTCCCCATAAGACAGAATCACGATCAATCTTCATGTTCTTAATGAGCTGATATGCATCTTCCAAGTGCCCAGATCGACCAAGAAGGTTTACCATACATCCATAATGCTCAACCTTCGGCTCGATACCAAATTCATCTTTCATTAAGTGGAAAAATTCCCAACCTTTAGAGACCAATCCAGCATGAGCACAAGCATTTAAAACACCGATAAAGGTTACATAAGTCGGTTCAAGACTCACTCTACGCATGTCATTAAACAAATCTAATGCTTCACTAGTAAATCCATGCATCGTGTACCCTACAATCATTGAATTCCATGCAACAACATCCTTGATCTTCATCTCATCAAACACCATCCTTGCATCCTTCAGACTTCCGCATTTGCTATACATATCAACCAAAGCAGTACCAACATGGACACTTTTTGAAATCCCAATATTCTCCAGGTAAGAATGAACCCACTGAGCAGACTCCAAGGCTCCCAACTGACCACATGCAGAAAGAATTGCCAGCATCGTGACTTCATTAGGTTTCACCTTTGCTGATAACATCTCCCTAAAAAGGATCAGAGCTTCATTGGGCCTTCCATGCTGATTATACCCGTCAATCATCACATTCCAGCACACTACATCCCTCTCTTCCATTTCATTGAACAAAGCTCTAGCTTCGTCAACATCCCCACTCTTTGCATATCCAGTAATCATTGCCGTCAAAGATACCAAACTTCTTTCAGGCATCGTATCAAATAATTTACGGGCAGACACCACGTCACCGCTTCTTGCATAAATATCCACAATTGCAGTTCTCACATAAGTATCAAAGTCAAACCCAAATTTAACAGCTTGGCAATGAAGGGCTTGTCCAAGATCAAAGGGACAACCTTTAAGAATGGCCGAGAATGTGAATGCATTTGGCTCAACATTTTCCAGAAGCATTTGAATATAGTAAAGCAAAGCTTCATTATGAAGACTATTAATGGTGTGGTTATGAATGATAGTAGTGTAAAAGAAGACGTTAGGCTTGTGGGTTTTCTTGAAAAGTGTAACTGATTGTTGAAGATAGCCTAGAGAAGAGTAAGCGCGTTGGAGCTTGAAATTCAAGACAGGGTGGTTCTCAAAGTCCTGACGTATGAGAAACGCATGAACTTGTTGAAGGTGTTTGATTGTTTTTGAGTTGTCAATCAAAAATGCAAGTTGATCAGGAGATGACGGAGAATAAGTTTTCTTGATGGTTGTTTTGGTGGGTGGAATTATCGGTGTAGTGGTGAAAAGAGGAGTTGAAGACATGGTTTAACTGCACCTTAGGAGCTTACATATTATAAGATAAATGTTCTCAGATAAAATTGAACATGATCGCTGTATGTTCATTGCTGGTACAAGCATCTTAGGCATCCGTTCTATGAAAATCTAACTAAATGGTGAACCGGCTGCGGAGTCAGTTTCTTCATGATGCAGTTCCTTTTGAAATAAATCCTGGCAATTACTCCCTAAAAGCATTAGAACCTGTGCAAAGCAATGCACAATGCTCATTCAAACACATACAACAAGCTGAAAAAGCAACAAACCAGATTTTTTAATCAAAAAGCAAGAAGCCACGATCAAAAGAATCCCCTTCTAATGTTTCTAGTGTAATTTTTATAATTTTTGCAACAATTTGCAACACGACAATAATAGGTCTCACTTATCCATCAAGCATCTATTTTTACATTTTTAATTAAGATCACTATTCCATGTAATATCAACAAGAAGCATGCATTTTTTTTCATAATAAGTTAGTAAACTGCTCATTCTTAAGAATCCCATAAAAGGGAAAAGACACACAGCACATGAGGTGGTGTATTATTGCTTAAGCTCAAAAAGTATTGTCCAATTCTAATCATAACTTCCACCTAATTCCAATTTTCAAACCTAGCCGCAGCTAACACTTGGAGAAAATGAAGATATAGTGAAACGATGACAGAGCTAATAATGAAACAAATATAAGCACACTAAATTAATTGCTTTGCAAAAATCGTATAATCCAAACAACTAAAATGCACATTTCAGAAGCATTCCACCTAAAGCTGTACTACAATGTGTATTTCAACACAAAATAATATGCTCATCACTTGATAAGAATTCTTTAAAACCTCAATCTTATTTTTTTGGTTTCTATGAACCAGAAATTAAAAGACAAGGAAACCCCATTTATCCTCTAGCTTCACCCATATTAACAATGTTCTTAACCATCCTCCATCCAAAACTTGCAGTCTCAAATTCATGTCCAACATTTACAGCCACCATAATCAAAACTCACTCACTTTTTGTAGGTATCAAGTGACTCCTAAAAGAACAACTCAATATCAATTGGGTTGCATCAAAATTGAAACTTGATGACAAATTCAAGTCACTAATAACTTCAAACATTTGACAGGCATCTCTAGCAACCATTTCTAATTCACATGCAAATACGCTCTTTCACATTTACATAAGAATATGCAAATAAAATAGGCATAATCTATGTCATCTCTGGTTAATTACAGTAGAATGTTATAGTCCAGAACACAAATATTCCCACCAAACAGAGAAGCTGATTACCTGAAAAGACGGCAGACAAAACCAGGGAATGGATAAATACAGAATTTGAAAAGACATTGTTTATTCCAACATATATATGGTACTAATTTGGACACTTTTTTGCATTGATTTTGTTTTCTTTCTTGTGATTTTTCACTTTTAGTTCCTGCCCACTTGAGTATTATTGTTGAAATATTGCCCAAAGCTATAAAGATTGGATTCTTGTGGTCGTTCTGGGTTGATGTAATTATGGCGTTTAAGCAGCCATTTTGTTTCTTCATACGCTGATACGCACAGATAAAGTCAAGGTTATAAGTAGTGTTACTTATAATCCTTCGCACGTATTCATACTTTTTTTTTTTCGTTAGTACGATGATAAGTAATGCATTAGAAAAATAGAATTAGGATTATAATTATAAATTATATTTTTTAAATAATAAATTCAATACAATTAATATGTTATATATTGAATTTTATAAAATACAAAAAATAAATTATTATATTATTATAAAATTTTAAAATGAGTTATTAGAATTCAAATATTAAATTAAGTTAGCTTATCAAATGAATATAACTAATGAATTTAATAATTTATTATTTTTAAATTTCAGTAATTTTTTATTTTTATCAAACGAAATCTTAGTAAAGTTAAATAAAATAATAAATATTATTATTTAAAGAAATCTTGGACCTTTTAAGTAATGATGCTAATTGCAATCTTGTTATCATCATATGATTTTTTTTCTTTTACAAAAACTCTTGCAAAACTGATTTATATATATATTATATAATAATCTCATGCCGTTAAAATTATAATTTTAATTTCACATGAGTTTCATGGCTCGTTGATATTGCAACGATATCTTCTTGTTAACCCACGCTTTTGATAAGTGCTCATTTTCTTAGATTAATAGCAAAGTTAATCGCTCTAGTCACCTGCTAAATTTGCGAAATCTTTTCAAGAATGGTGTAGCCAATTCCCTGCATGGCTTACGTGTGCTGTCTATATAGATACATAGTTGACACGGCAATTGGAGGAAATGTTGAATATATATTGGCTTCGACCTCCTTTTAATCCTTCAAAATTAAAAGATTCGATGGGATTGCATTCGATGGAATCGCTTAGGACCAAAATTAGTGCATTGAAATCAAATCGAGACAGACTCTTAGAGCAATTACAAGTGTTAGAGAACCAAGCTCCAATGATGGACTCAAATGGCGAAGATTGAATAATCAATAATAATCAAGACCCTGTTTTGAAAGGACTATTATTAATTTGCTACTTTCATTGGAGCAAGGATCAATATATTAACAATTTATTATAATTTCAATAAATAAATCTCTATTTTCTTTTTGTTAACTTAAATAATCACATTATTATTTTAAATTTTGAATAAATAGAGGGTTTCATCTCTTCTGTTAACTTATTAGTTTGAATGTTGATTGTTCTTACTAGCATTTTAACAATAATTTAATTCCAATTCATAAGTTTTGTTTCGACGAGATGGGACATTCTTTTCAAAATTATCCTGTTTTATCATGTTAGTTAAATCTACATTTCAGAGTTTAATAATTTCTTAATCAGTATCTAATAATTGTAAAGTGATTTTACTTTTTAATCCCTATTTTTAGTAAAACTACATCGTTTTAAATATTAAACAGAATAAAATTGAATAATTTTAGACAGCAGATCCGTCTCTGTTTTGACCTCCCATTTCTACTTTAAATAATGAAATTACAACTCATTGTTCAATGAATTTAAATGTTGGAATTATAAAATTGCACCACCAGAGTTCATATTTGCAATTATGAACTTAAATCAAGATTTCAAGATGAATGACAAGAACTTATCCCACATAATTGAGCTAAATAATCAAAATTGAGGTCCCTCAAACTATATAAACCATCTAAGCCATTCATACAAGTAGCCCTTTTTTCCCCCATTTTCCACAAACAAATAGGTCTATTAACGGAAGAAAGAGAGCAGGAAAGGAAGAAGAAGAGCACCCCCTATGTTTAAAAGATTTAATATTATGCTTTTTTTGGCACTATAACCAACTTTACAAATTATAGGTTTTACTCGTGTGTCTGCTTTCAAGAAGTACTAGTGCTCCTTCGTTGATAAACCTGTTGGCTGCACCAAAAATGTCAGCTAGTTGCAAAACCGTCGTTTGACACGTAGAACTAGTTGGCAGGAGAGCATCCGGGAGGCGAGGGACACAATCAGGGAGAAATTCTAGCTTCTCGTATGTTCGAGCATACAGACCGATGACTGCCCGACAAAATATGAATCTGCACAATCAAAAGAAACTCTCACTCTCAACACATTAATTTTATATTCCCAGCAAGGTTCTTCCGAAAAGGGAGTCCAAAATATTGAGCAAGGCAAAGGTTTCCTTTCAGATGTGCAAAGCTTTATCTGCTTTTTCTTATAAACTATGTTCAAGACCCCTATGATATTTACAGCTTATATGTTCATATTCAAGTATTTACATGTCTTTAAGCTTAAATAAAAAAGAACTTTCAGACCATGGGAGGATGAATGTTGCAATATGTAAAAGGCAATTAGGGCAATAATGTATAACTTACATACCTTAAAAGGAGTCGCCTTAGGAATGGATCACTTAAAATTTGTGCCCAAACAGGATTAAGATTCTCTGACAAGGCAAGTAATGACCCCCATTGATTTAATGATGACGAAAGTAGCTTATCAGCCTTGTTATACACATCCTGAAAGGACATGTATCATATGAGGCTTCAAAATTTTTACAACCAGAAACGTAAAGAACTAAAGGGTATTTGACTACTAACACACCTGTTCAATATCAGAGCCGGTAAAACCAAGCAGAAGTATAAAAGCTTGCAAAGGGGCTGTGAGAAAATTGGTGAAAGGACTTCCACTTGGCTGGCGAGAAGAGTCCATAGCAGGTATAGGCAACATAGCGGTGGGAGATAGGAGCATGGCAACTGGCTCTCCTTTTTCGGCTCCATCTATAACCTGTCCAATGTCAATAGTTCATGTTTTAAAGAGTTGACAAATATTACGCTCAACAAAGACTAAATAGTAGATCTCATTTATCAGGACTTTCACAGATGGTTCCTTGCAAGTGCGCCACAAGTTAGAAAACTTCAACCTTTCAGAACTTCAAATCATACACCTGCCCACTCTCAACATACAGTTCACTGCTGCTAGATTCAAGTATTTTCTATCATTAAACATACTTTGATTTCACAGATATAAGGGGCAAAAAAGCACCCAAGAAAAATTGATTGCCAAATGCTAGGAAGTGTAGCTTGTTTACAGAATGTAGACAGATATTACTTGACTTGATATCTCCAAAATGATCAATAAATAATTTTTCAAAATAAAAGAATTACTTGTAGACCAAGTTCTTTTTTCCAAGTCCAGCCCGACAAGAAAGAACGCGACTGAATGAATTGCAAAACACTTTCTAGCCCATATTTCAGTGGCATAATGTGAAACTGACACGTTCTAATAGAAGGAGCCTGGTCAAGAGATATACCTTGAATGCTCGACTAATGTCACTGTCAATTATAAGGAAGAGTGGTGTTCTCGTAAATGGAATTAGATCACAGGGATAAATGCAATTTGAACCTGAAAAATTACTTCGGTTAGGTTATGGAATCACAAAAGTTGGAAAAGATGATGACAACCAAAACTTATTAAGTAAAAATCTCAACTTTCTACGAAAGACAAGCTGCAGAGAAATAGTAAGCAGGAACAGCACAACAAGTACTTGAAGCAAGAATTTATTTGTAACAATAAATTCATTTTTCATCATGAAGATTTCTCTATCCAGAACTGAATAAAAACTGCACCATTACCATTCGTCAATCAGTTGTCAGCAAATCTTTTCATGAACAAGCATACAAAGATATCTTAATGCAGCTTTTTTATATCTAGCCTTAAGAACTCAAAGAAAATCTTAAGATCATTAGCTTTCCATATAAAAACATTTATATATTACAATCACTTGTTTAACAACTATTTTTCAAGAACAGCTACTCCTTATGTAAGAATGGCACCAACTTAATAAACAATCGCTATGGAACAGTTATTGATCAAATTAGAATGTTCTTTCCATCTTCAAGAAAGGTCCAAATTCAAAATTTAATTTAGTTTAAGATAACTGGTTAAAAATCAAAGATCTTGCTTTCCAAATCTGTACTTCAATCCTTAAAAGATCCCATAGCAAATAATCAATATTCCATAAAATTCAGTTCCGCATATAAATGTGTGGAGGATGCATAAGCAAAAACCGCTTGGGCTCCCAAAATTCCAACATGAAAGTAGCCAACTAGCTGTGGAGAGAGAGCAAATAACCCAACAAATGTAACAAATCAACTAAACCAAGCTACCAGTTCCATGGTGTGAGAAGAGAGGAGAAATGAAAATAAAAGACAAGTTCAATCTGATAATCAGCCAATTACAACTCCAAAGTTATCTTATTGGTAGAATACCTCCATTTCCACGCCCACCAATATTTAAAGAACCAGTATTATTTAAGCAGCTCCCTTCACTTTGACCAGAGGTAGGATTTGATCTTTCACTTTCAGAGCTTAATAAAGAGGTGGAGGCAGCTCCAGAGTGTATAAAATGAGACTGATGACCCTGGACGAGATTTTCCTTGCAGACTGTCATTGTTCCAGCATGGGATGGAGATGACATAGTATGTCCAGTTATTCCTGAAGCATGTTAACAGCCTAGATAGTTGATAAAGCTAGTAGGGCATAGTGACAATCTTGACATTCCAAAAAAAATAATAATAATCATGTAAGAGACATAAGCTCACCTTTATCACCTGAAGCGGAAAGGTATATCAAGAGTGTTCCATCAGGAGGAAGCTCCTCACATATTGTGGATAACACCTGCATGATGTATCTTGAGACATTGAAGAAAGATTTGTGAAGAATATGACGTTTCAAAAAGTTACTTAAACTTCCTTGTCACATGGACAGTACCTCAGACTTTTTTCCATTCCTCAAACATTCAGCAGGACTACAGTTTGCATTAACCTACAGTTCCTTTCCTCTAACACAAAAATGCCCACATAGACAAGACTCTGAATTCAGGAGATCCGTAATATTTGAATCTTTGTAGATTTTATTTGAAAAATATGCAACTGATGCAAAATTATTATAAGAAGAAATAGACAATTCTTGTTTTTTATGCCAAATTGACTCAGCTAAAACATGAAGGTATTAGGCATGTTCAGAATCATCTGATTGACCAAATGGAAAATTTTGCAAATGTCAATCATCATATTCCAAATTGGAATCTCTAGAAGGCATAGTGCTATCTTTATAAAAACAACTTTATGGTGTTATCTTCAGGTTAAGCCCCACAGATATTTTTAGTTCTACACCATGAGGAATCCAACCGGCAAAGCACAAGCTTATCCATTTCTCAAGAGTTTCCTTATGAACCTTAGAAGAGCCTACATCACAAAGCTCAAGGCTTTTTAGGACATGCATATCTATATAAATATAATAATTACAAGGTAAAACTAAAAGGCACAAATACTCACAGCAACAAAATGTGTAACAGACGGGCGATATAAGATAGCTTTACGTGGATTAGGCGGCAAAGTGGGATCAGTCATATCCTGGGAATGGTTAATTCGACTAGGTCCTTGAACCCCATTCTGACCAATGCCGGTACCACTTGAAGTAGCGCCAGTACCACTTGAAGTAGCGGTACTTGTCTGGTAGAAGGAACCACGGGGCTCCCACTCCAGGCATTGTAGCATTCTGAAGGTGTCAACAGTGAGCTCAGAAAATTTGACCTGATGGACAGATAAATAAAAAGAACGAGATTAATAAATAAAGCATGGAATGACACAAATTGGTCCAAAAAATAAGTAATCTAACTTCACTGGTACTGAAAGAAATTTCATTTTTCTTAATCCAAGAATAACATGTACAAACCTCATTAGGATGGTAGCTGCACAACAAGGCATCTCTTAGCTTTAGCTTTCTCTTTGCCTCAAGGGCATTTGGTAAAGAATCCGGATGAAGATCCAGGACCACACTATATCGCAAAGGCCTCAAATTCATAAAACTTGAGTCAGCTTTTAGAAATTTAACAATTTCCTGAACCACTAGCTTCCATTCCTTAAAGTCAGTTTCCTGGAAACACCACCGGAATGTCATTCATCTATGAACACAAAAAAACATGGACTTTGTCAATCAAAAATACATCAACTAAAAGGATCCTGTTACAATCTCTTCGAACACAAATGCTCACTCTGGAACCCCTCTTCCCATTACATAAGTACCATCGTGATCCAAACAAAGATAAACAGATAGAGGTGTAGCCATTGGTGAAATGTAAGTCAAAGGATTTGTTCTGTTCAGCTAAAGCTTTCAATGAACTCATTTAGAATAAATTTCAGCTTGTATTGGATGGAAAGAAATTACAGATTTTCATGAACTCATTTAAAAGCCTCTTTATACAGTTTGCACTAGATAGCCCTCCTGTGTAAAAAGCAATGCAGTTTGTATCATGGATATGTCCATAAATTCTTTTTAGTTTTGGCTTCGTCATGGATACTATATGGATACATCACCATTTAATATAAAGAGCAAAACTTGTTACTTGTTAATTCAAAAAAACCAAAATAGTAAAAAGGAAAATCAGCTGGAAAAATGAAATGCAGGACTCCTACATGTAGATAGACATAACCTGAAATGCTCTCTTGCAATCATCAAGTAACATTTTGAATTGATTTACCAACTGATACACCATTTCTCGTCGACTCAGCACCAAACAAACCGTCAAAAACCGAGCGAGAAATCTCAACTGCTTCCACGCAATATTAATGTCTTGGAACATTCCATCCTTGAAATACTCCCTTGTCAGTATTGCCTCATAGAATATATAAGATTCAGACAAATAACTAGCCTCGCTCGTTTTCATATACTGCCCAAAATAAAGCTGGCCAATTCGAGAAGCAATGTCGCCAATCTCCCATCTTTTTAGACCTGTTTCCACCAGCTTCTGCCGGTTCTCTTGTTGAAACTTCCACAATTGTGTGTAAATTTTAAAAACTTTAGAAAAATACGAATCATATCTGGTGCAACATTAAGGAAAAAAACATTTGGTTAGGACCAGAATTGTAAGCTGAATCCATTAGTCCCCATTTTCAGAACCCAAAAAAATTTCAACTTTACAAGTTCGGAGAAAAAACAAGCAAATGTGCATACAAGCCCGAGTGCCAAAATACACAGCACACAAAAATGTTACTCTCAGCTGGAATTATAGATGCCCTCCAGCAATAACACTAAATTTCTAAAATTCATGATTTTAATACATTCATCCTAATGAGTTCCTGGACTCCAGGGGAAAAAAAGAAACACAAGAGCAGAGGTTGAAGTTCTCTATCTCCATAAGAAATAGGTACTGACCAAGATAATGGTCAGGGTTTAATTAAAGTATATATGAATCGCCATCTAAAACCCTCCCAGAAAATAGATTAACGAAAAATGAAAACTGTTAAAACAAAAAATCCATAAATCTTAATTTTCCCAATAACCCATTCCTAATTCCAAGATCCCCCAAACCAAAAATACTATGAAACCCAATACCACACTTCCAAATTCAAATTCTTTTCTCCATTTTAACCAACTTAATACACTCCTCCTAATTCTTTCCCATCAACTGAACCCACCAAACATTTCCAACACCTAAACAAACTTTGCACAAATCCATTAAAACCCACATCAAAAAGTGCGAAAAAGAATCAATAAAACGTAAAAAAGCACAGTTTTTTTTTTCCATTACCTAGTACGCTGATAGTAAGGCAAATCCCTGATCTTGGAAAACTTCTTGTCAGCCTTTGCCACCAAAGTCCAATAAACCTCGCTTACAGGAAGATTAATACTGTCGCTATTGCTGTCAAGATTATTGCTATTGCTGCTACTACTACTGTTATAATTGCAGAGATGCTGAAGCTGTTGATGAGACATTTTTCATGGATTCAATTCAATTAGGAATTTCTTCCAACAAATTTTAATGTTTAGTTTGTTTTGGGCAGACACTATCATACATAATCAGACAGCAGCAGCAGCTGGGAAAAACGAGTAAGGCCATGGTGAACTTTTATTTATTTACTTTTTAGTCCCTTATATTTTGATAAATGTAGCATTCTAACCCTAAAGTTTCAATTCTTTACCGAGAAAACCCTCAGGGTTTAAGACTTTTATTATTTCTGCTTATGAGTTTTGATTCTTTTGAAGTTAAAGCTAACCAAATGAATGGTACAAATTCGTATAGCCAATTTTTTATTCAAACAAAATTCATAACAATTTCTTTTCAAGTTTGTATTTGTCTAATTTTGAAATTACAGATGATTGTAACAAACCATGACAAAATATACATTTAAGAGGCACCAAATTAGATAAAATATTGATCATAACCATGTAAGAAAATGGATTATTGCAAAGTGACATAAAAGTACCACTTTGAATTACAATTTATTTCTAACTTAGCATACATGATTTTTCTAAAGTTGTAACTTCTTTGCCAACCCGATTTGATGAAAATGAGTTGAGGTTGATTTTAGTGTTTATCATTACATTTTAACTAAAATATACATACTTGTCAAACATTTTGATCATTTTAGCAATAGAAGTGTATAGAATCAAAATAACTCAAATGTTCATTTTCAACATTTTAAATGTTTTACTATCGTTGGTTAGATTGAACGTTGATACGATTTGCTATTTTGGCACTTATCTTAACGACTGAGTATAAGTTACGCATTGAGCACCATTTATTTTCGAAGTTAATTGATTCGGCAGGCAAGTTGTTTCGTACTCTGAGCAGGTTTCAAGTGAATTAATGAATACATGAGTTTTATCATTCCATCACATGGTTGCAAAATAAACAAAGTAAATGGACAAAATTTTCTTAATCAAAATTTGATTTTCATTAGTTTCTTTAAAATATTCGATTTTCAAATTCCTTCACAACAGCATGATAAGTCAGACTATTTTATTATAATGTTTTTTGATGTTTCATGAGAACATGCATATATGCATGTGGTCATTATTGGTCCCTTATTAATACAAAATTAACGTTAGACTATATTGTGGGATATTATTAAAGGACAAAACTATGATCCTTTCATTTCCTCGTTCTTTTGCCATGTATGCTTCTATGAATTGTTTGATGGCATGTCATACAATTTGATAATGCTTACATATGGAACATATCAATGGGAAAAAATGACCAAATCCAAAATTACAAAATCTCATAGTCATCTTAGTTTTAAATTACAAAATTTGATATGCTTTTATTTTATTTTATTTTAGTTTTAAATTAATTTTTATATATATTTATTTATAGACAAAAAGAATCCCACTTCTCAATTTTCTTCCACAAATTAATACTAATTAAAAAGTACACTTCAATGTGTTTCAAGTACTCTCAGTCGAGATTATGTACTCTATCCAAGATTATCTCTGTCATATTCTATCCAATATTCAAAACGACATAGTTTAACTAAAACTAGGGACTAAAAATATAAATATCACTAAAATCACTTTACAATTATTAGATCCTAACTAAGAAATGAGTGAACATACGACATAGTTTAATTTTAGATATGATAATATATAAATAATTTTGTGTAGAAGATCCTAACTCCTCTCCGCGTATATCATTTTCCTAAACATATGCAATCAAAGGTAAAAGATACCAAACATACAATCACCCTTTTAATTTTCTAATAATGATATTCCCACACCCAAATCCAAGTTGGTTAACAAATCCACCCAAATTGAAAAACAACAAACATTAAAATAAACTCCATCTTCTTAAATATATATTACAATTTTCATTTTCTTGAGAATTTATTAGTTACTTTCATTTCAATCTAAAGAATTGAACACAAAATACTAATAATGTAATTATGCTTTGAATTTATTTTACGGGGACAACAGAAATCTAAAAAAAAAATTATTTTAAAAAATAAATCTACATTGTCAACATATAAATCATATAAAATTTGCAAGAATCATAAAACCTTGAATTATCATCAATATAATATGATTTAAACTCAATTATTGACATTTCAACCAAAACAGGAAAGAAACTTTTGATTGAAATTCAACAAGGGGAACAGCATAAATCAAGATTTTTGTAGACCTCTAAAAATAAGACAGCCATGGTGGGACCCACAGTGGACCCCTGCATTTATGAATTTAATGTAAATTAAATTAATGTTGTTATTAATGTTTTTGCCAGAATACAAAAACATTCAACGACTCGACGGTATGACTTTTCACAACAAACATTACAAAACGAACACCACCCTCCACACGAAAACCGTTTTTTCTCGAATTCTTTCATCTGGGCTTCTTCAAGACTTTGAATCCTAGACTTCTGCAAAAAATTAAAAAATCCCATTGAATTAAGGTAAAAATTTCTCATTTTACGTCTATGGTTTGTTGTGTTCTTGAAATCTTGGAGTTAGACATATATATGTTCAACGATTTCTCTGATTGGTAATGTTTGCCTGTCTTATTTGGAGTCAGCATTTGAATTCATTTAATTTCTGTTGAGTTGTCGTCCGTAGCAGTTTTGTTAATTTTTGTTGTTGTTTCCCCTTCTCTTTAAAGATTGTTACTTTTTGTTTTTGGTGGGTTAACTCTGTTAATTTTTAGCTTCGTTTACTCCAGTACCTTTTTAACTTTGAATTATTGAATCTTGAGCTTCCGTAAGTTCACTTCTTTCTTGGTTTGTTCTTTATGATTATTTTAGATGATGGGTTTTGATTCTTTTGTTCTCTTGAGTAATACTGATGCTTGATATGTTCTATACAGTTTTCAGCCATGCAACTAGTTAGATGATATCTGGTGTGTTCTTATTTTCATTTCTCAAATTGATACGATTCTTTGAGGTCAGGTTCTCATCAACAAGTTTTTTGATTTCAGGGCTTTTAGTTTTCGTGTTTGTTTTTCATTTGCACTCTGTAACTATAGTAAAGATGATTTCTTTTCACTTGTAGATTTCCCTAGTTTTCCTTATCATGTATCACACGATTTATTCTCCTATGTTAGTATATGTTTTTCCATGAAATCCTGCCTATTTTCTTGCTTGATATTCTTTTCTGTTATCTGTTCATGGTACATGTACTTGATTTTAAAATGGTTATGGCAATTCAAAATGATATATTGTCGAATATGCTGATTCTTGTTAAGGGGAGTCAAATGTGAAATGCATATATCAGCTATTGTTGTTTACAGCCATGGAAAATTCCTGAGATTTCCTAAAGATGAAAATATCAAAATTTATGAAAAATTCCTCTGATGGGCTACCAACTGTACATATGAAGAAACATCAAATGCCAAAGAAACATCAAATGCCAAATCCAAAGAGCTTTTGTGAAGCCAACTTGATTTTAAACCAGCCAAATTTATGAATCACCCTTTAAATGATTGATGCAGGAAGCATTTGGTTGTTGGGTTTACTTAATCACATAATTGTGGATAGGAACATGAACTACTGGAATTTGATTTCCATTGGGCCCAAATTGTTACTGGTTACTTATGCTGGTTCTAGTTTGAGCTATCTGTGTGGTGATTTTGAATTCAAATTCAATTTCAATTATTCATCAGCAAATACTTTTAAATTTTCATTTTTCAATTAATGTTATAGACTGAATTGGGTGGCTCTACTAGTTTAATCTGTTATGTCAATTAGATGACAGATTGGAACCTTATCTATTATATGTACTTATGTACTTTTAGTTTGTCATTTTTCAAGTGATTCATGCTCCTTTTGATTTTTATTAACTGTTCAGCTGTTGCTGTGGTTGCCTGAGGTGACTAGGTTGTTGATTTTGTCCTGTAAATGTTTATGCATCATCTTATGTGGTGGTTGGAATCATTTAGGTGAGATGATAAACAATACATAAGTTATCTGAGAAGGTGGCGTGAGATCTCTTGACGATAAATGAACAAAATGGTAGGAATTCTTTGAAATTTTCTACTCTCAAGGACCAGAATTAAATTATTGCGTCATGTCTCATGGTGATGGATTTATGAATGGGGACAGAGAGATTCCCATTGAGACACAGAGTTCTGATTTGGCGAGCAGTTACTTCAGGTCTCATCCTAGGTAAGCATTGCTGATTTTTTTTACACTTTTCAACCTTTTGTTTGAGCCAACATCTATCTTTTTGCAGGTTGAAGATGGCAACTAATTCTGTACCAAAGAATCTTAAGGGCATTGACAATCTTAACAATTTTCAAGACCAAGAAGCTGTGGTATTGGCACTTTTGAATTCGGGATAAACCTAAATATATGCTTTGTTATTCTTCTTCTTCTCTGATTATGCTTATGGATAGGAACTTTTTTCACGAGCTAGGACTAAGGAGAATGAGATTATGCTTCTTCATGAGCAAATTGCACTTGCCAGTATCAAGGTATTCCATGTTAATGAATTGCCTTACTCTGCATATGGCATGTTCCTGCTGAAAATTACAGTTAACTCTGATATACTTGGTCAGGAATCTCAGCTGTTGAATGAGAAATATTCACTGGAACAGAAATTTTCAGAGCTGAGATTGGTTGGTCTATCTTTCAGATATATCTAATTCTCTTTATAAGAATGTTGTATATGTATGTCTTCTACTTGTTAATCTCTCTCTAAGCTCTGAATGCATTATCTCTGTTCCTGATAGGCTTTAGATGAAAAACAAAATGAAGCGATAACTTCTGCCTCAAATGAATTGGTCCGGAGAAAAGGTGATCTTGAAGAAAATTTGAGATTGATTAATGAGTTAAAGGTAGATTCCTCTTCTTTTTCAAATTTTGAAGAGTATATTTCAGATTGGATCTTGGAATAATGAACTGAACGTGGACTAGTTTTAGTTGTCTTCACCTTAGCAGCTTTCTTGATATGTGTTTTTGTGGGATGTTATGTAGAAGCCACACCCATTCATTTTATGCTTGTGATACATTGGTGAATTTCTCTTCAAAGGATAGATCAGCCAAAAATAGGGTACAACAGTCAAATTCAATTTCTGCACAAACAACTAGAAAAAGAGTGTGAAGCGTATAAGTAAATCGGGTTGACTTGGTCTCTTTTCTGAGAACATAGAGTTTCTCTTGATCGTCCTAATTTCTTCTTGGCCAACAAAAGAACCATAATCTAAACACTGTTGGGTTATTTAGATATGGAAGTGTTGGGGGGTTTGGATGCTGCATTCTTAAAACTGAGGTGAATTCTGAGTTTTGAATAAGAAGTTTATACTCGATTAGTAGATGATTATTTGGATTCATGTCTTACTTGTAGCCGACATGTTTCCTAAGTTGGCAAGTAGCCCGTTTTCTGAAGTTTTACGAAAATGGTGGTTTTTTATTCTGAGAATAATGAAACTATTTGAAAGATTTTGAAGAACCTTGCCCTGAACTGTAGCAACTTCTTAGAACCTTTCCTTGGTGATATTTTGGAAAGTCAAAGTTTGAGATTTATTAAACATCCATTAATTAACTGATCGTGTTCAAGAAATTCTGTAGTATTGAATGATGAGAGATAGTTAACTGAGAAAAGCTTATTTGCTTGGCGTTCACATAATGTTGGCTCATGAAATTTCAAAAATTCTGTTTCGCTGCTCAATTTTATAGTTGAATGCTCTGTTACACACTTCACGTACAGAAAGAATGTTCAATTGTTTTTTCTGGGACATCTAGAATTGGAGACCAATTTTACTTCCCCTGTATGCATGTCTAGTGTGGTACAAAACAAAAGCTACCTATCTGTTGTGATTGCTGATATGCCTTAAACTTCATCTTCAAGCTTAAATCATTCCCTTCTGATATAATAGTGCCTTTAATATGTGATTAATAAAACTGAGTTTCACTCTGATGCTATAACACATGTATGCATATCATCTCAAACATTTTCGTGCCCACTTGTATCCTTTTGATTAGAAGTTGTATCTTTTCTCTTCTTCTGGTAAACAAGCAAGATTACATACTGATTTCTGAAGTTCCATTTGCTTCTATAATTAGATATTATGGAGTTTTGTTGTCAAATACCTTTATCTCTCTAGGCATTGCTCTCTAAGTGTTTATGTGTGCTTCAGATTGCGGAGGATGAAAGATACATCTTCATGTCATCTATGCTAGGGTTATTGGCTGAATATGGCGTTTGGCCTCGTGTTACTAATGCATTTTCTCTTACCAACAGCATTAAGGTTAGTATCAAAATGATACATCTAATGCCATGTTATTATGACCAACTGGCATATTTTCTTGATTCCTCCCCACATAGTGGGATAAAGGCTTAGTTGTTGTTGATGTTCTAACTTGGTGATTAAATGTATGACCATCAATGGACTCTACAGCTAATTTCTTTTTTTCCAACACCTTCTTTTTGAAAATTTGACCATTGGTACACGTTCAACTGACATTGAATGAAAACTTCGAATTTTTTTCTTATGGAAATGCCTTTTCAAAACTCTTTAATTTTTTTTATTTGTATTTGAAATTGTGCTTTTTGTTACCCTGTGCTTCTGTTGAGCAAGAAGTTTTCCCAATTACTGAAATTTTAAATAGTTTTATTTGCCACTCAAATGACATGGACCATATTAAAAGTTGTATAAATGATAGAATACGATGGCGAAATATGATCCATGTAGCCAACCCTACATAGTGGGATAAAGGCTCAGTTGTTGTTGTATTAACAGTTATGCAGAACTAGAAAGGAGAGGATTTATGTTTACTGGTTGTTGTCAATTTAAAGCAAGAAATCTTATGTACTTTTCTATTTTTTTGCAGCATTTACATGATCAATTGCAAATGAAGATCAAAAGCTCACATGTAAGATTTTTTTTATGAGAATTGCCAGAAATTTTGTTTGATCACTGTGACATTGACCTTTTGTTCTAAGTTTTCGACTTTTCTTTACTACTTGTTCCTTGGCTAGAAAACCAGAATTTTGGCAGTGAAGAGCTTATAGAAACTGTTAAGCACAAATATGCTAATTTTTTTGTCCCATCTTGCTGTCCATATAGTTGTTTTCATTAAATTTCTTCTGGATGCATTCTTTATATTATTTCTACTCTCCTTTTAGGAAGACTACTAATTGGTATTGTTGTTTTGTTCCTCATTTCAATTTGTTTTGGCTTCGTACAATTCCCAATAAGTAGTTGTCGTGGATATTAATTTTCAAAGGATCTGTTTCTTCATCATCAAAGTTCATCGACTTATGGAGTCAAAGCTTTTACATTTAGAACAGATATTTAACTAAATATTTGTTTGGCACAGGATAGAATTGAAGACCTACATTTTATAGCAGGAAATCAGGCTGGAAATGGATCTCATAGCAAGGAGAACCCAGGTTCTAGTCGCATTATTGGACAACTTCCAGACAGTTCCATGGTAGTTGGAGTTCTATTTTGGATTTTACTTATTTTGCTAAAAAAAAAAAATACAAGTTGTTACTTTAAGCCATTGCTGCTTAATTGTTCTCTCAATAGTGAAACTTATGTATTTGCATGCTCTTCATTTTGAAGGGTATGGGTGGATCTTCTTTTCCTAACCACTATATAAATGGGAACTATATGGAACCAGCTGATTCGCCACATTATATACCAGATAATGACAATTCACAAACAGGAAGCCTAATGCTCAGGAATGAAGCACATCGGTCCCCGATTGCTGATAATCATCCAAAGCCCTCATCTGATAATGATAGGTATCTGTGGAAATTACTGACTTATTTTTTTGTTGGAGTATGGTATGGCAATAAATTGTTGTTAGTGAGTTTTCACAATAGACACTTTGCCATGGTTTGGTCATTTTGCTTTTTGATTTGCTTGTTTTGTGATGTGAAACCTTTCGAGTTTGTTTGTATTTATTGATTAACCTGAAGTTATCATCATATCTATATCATTGTGATATGTTAAGCATGCCTATTTTTTTTTTTTAAGAATCCACTGAGTTTCAGCTCTAGCAGTTGTTGCACTAATAACTTCTGTTTGTCAGTCACTCAGGCAGTATGAAGACATCATAACCTTTGCACAGTTCTCAGATAGAAGTTAATTACAGTGTTCAAAGTGTCTAATCCCCTCCTTGCAGAACGAGACAAAACACTGATTATAGATTGTGAGGTGATTTTGTTGTTGCATTGGAAGAGGTGGTCGATTGTCCTAACCAGCATAGGCTATGCTTACTAGTTAATAGCAAGCAAATGGTGGTCTAGTTAGGAATATAGTGGTCTAGCATTGAGTTCTAAAATTTTTGAAGGAAAAGTTGAAGATTATATTTGTTGCTTAACAATTATGATACAACATTTCATTACTTTTGGTGGCGCTTATGAATATTTGTATATGATAATTAAATATTACATGGTGTATGAATCATATCAATTTATGTACTTCTGTAGGCAAAGAATTCAGAACTTGTCTCCTTCCTAGACACATGCATTACCACGGAATTGATCACATAGTGGGATAAAGGCTTAGTAGTAGTTGTTGTATGACTGTAAATTTAGATTTTTAATTGAGTCCTTGGTGATTGGTCAAGCTATGTTTCCTTTCCCCAATTTTCTATCTGCTGAATAGAGTTATCTTCATGATTTGTTATCTTTGGGTTTGTTTTGACCTCTTCCTACACATATTACACCTTTTAGCATGAACATAAAAGAGAAAAACTGAAGAAGGTGAATCTTTAAAAATAAGATTGATTTGCCCAAAGTTGGTCCATGCTCTTACTGTTTAATGATGTGCAATTAAAATTATTATTCTGTTCGACTGGAATTCATGAAATTATATTGCTGGTTTTGTTTGCTTCATTTTTCAACTTGGAGTGTTGCAATATGGATTTAAATTTATTTGTAACATTTGATTCCCTAAGATTCAATGACTAGTTCAACATTCAGTTTCTTGTTTCATGTTCCTTGTGGTGGTCCAGCTTGCAGTTCCTGTTTTTTCTGGGTTCTGTTGTTTTTCACACTCTCTATTCGATAAATAATGGTTTCTGACAGACAAAGTCGCAGGGGTGTAGGTTCTGAGGTAGATGATATATTTGACAGAAGTGGTATAAAAATGAGATCTTCAGAGGAAACGGTTGATGATCAGTTCTACCATTCTCCTCTGAAGAATGACAGAGTTGATTCTTTAACGTCAGAAGGTAATACACTTTTCAATTTCTAAACTACTGTAAACGTAGGTCCAAGCCTCCCGTAAAACCTAATTTTAGTTTTGTCACTAGGAGATGGTCCTGGAATACATGGCTTTCAAATTATTGGCGATGCTAAACCTGGAGGGAAACTTTTAGGCTGTGGATATTGTGTACGTGGAACTTCTCTTTGTATGTTTCAGGTAAATACCAAACGAGGGTGTTTGCAAGATGTCAACCTTTTACTGAATCTTCTTTTGTTAGTAGTTAGTCTCATTTTCTGATATTTGGCTATTTACCAGTGGGTTCGTCATTATCCTGATGGAACTAGGCAGTATATTGAGGGTAATCATCATTCTTCAATTTGACTTTTCCTCGCTAGTTCTTTTTATTAGGCTGTGCTTTTATAGTGATAAATTTGAGAGGTATATTTAACTTTTCTCATCTCCTGTGATTTTGACACATGGATGCTTTTATTACATGTGTTGGTGTTTCTAATCAGGAGCCACCAATCCAGAATATGTAGTTACAGCTGATGACGTTGATAAAGTTATAGCTGTTGAGTGCATACCAATGGATGACCAAGGACGCCAGGTAATGCATGAACTTTATTTTAATTTATTCCCATGTACCTTTCATCATGTGATTGGATAGAATAAATAATGAATGCATTAGTAATAAAGTGGGGATAACTCCAGTTTGTGTACTTATGGCTAATTGTAAAAATAAAAATGGTGAAATGCACAACTTTTGTAGTTTCTTTAGTAATAGAAGCTATATCTCTGAGGAAATGATTGTTGTTCTTAAAGTTCATGAGGTTTCTATAAAATCAGAACCAAACCTTTATTTTTGGTAATATGCAATTCTGCACTGGCCACCATTATTTTGTTTGACTGAGGTAAAAACAGAGCTAGAGAGAATTAGTTGAAAATAGATAGAACAAGGTTTGGAGGTGAAGCCACCAAGCTGGTGGTGGGCTACATTCATCCTTATGTTCATGGAATTACATGGTCCCCCTTGAGCTTTAAAATTTCAACAAAGGCTGTCACTTTTAAGATATAGATTCCTCCGCCTGGTCCAAATTTTTGTGGAGATCTCTTGCATTATCCATCCAACTTTCACCTCCAACTTTTGTTTTTGCATAGTTTCAAAATTTAAGCATCTCTCTTTGCAACTGAACCTACAGTTTTCCTCTAATGTAGGAGCATTCTCGAGATTCAGTTTTTAAAGTAACATGAAAAAGATATACATTTAAAAGGATCCTTTAATTTGTAATATCAATGTGGATCTTGAAAATATGTTCATAATACTAAAATTTCAATGACTAAAAAATGATCAAATTGCTCTCTATGTATAGTAATTCTCTCTGGATGTTCTAAGGTTTTACACTGTAATTGTTTTATTTTACTTGTTCAATTCAGTTGTACAGGAAGGGATCATGATGGTTTATGATCTTTAACTCATTATGTAAAAAATCTTTTGGAATTTTTTTTTCAAAAAAATTGGTTCTATAATACTTTTTTCTTGGAGAAGCAAAATTCATAGATTGTTAACCTCACTCGTAATTATCAATTGTTCTTTTTTTTCCCCCTTTTTAGTTGGTTGGTAAATTCATGCTTCCTTTGTGAATTTTCCCATTGGTTATTGGAAAATGATTCGGTCATTTGGGGCATTATTCAAGGGGGTTTTCTTTCCTCTTCTGTAATTATATTGTGGCTCGTGCATGCATCAAACTCTTTTAAGGGCCTGAGTTTGTTGTCTTCTTGACTTACGGAGTAAGCTTCTTTTTGCCAGGGAGATCTTGTCAGATTATTTGCAAATGATCAGAACAAAATAACATGTGGTAAGTCAGGTTGATTTGATTGACAGGGATAAAACCATTATTGATGCTTTAAAAGTTGAAGCTTGAGTAATGATTGCATGCTTATCTGTTGAGCAGATTCTCTGTTAAAATCCTTGTTTACCCAAAAAAACAGTGTTCTTTATGTTTAATTAATTAAGTCCTTGTGGTCTAGAGTGCCAGAAGGTTTTCATTTTCCCATTATGTTATTATTTAAACGATGAATATCTTCTGGAAAGGAAAATATGGAATTCCACCCTCCTGTCTTTTAGGCATGTGGATTGTGAATATCTGTTTAAATGACATCAATATCAAAAAACTTTTGATTTTTGTATGCTTCCCCACTTCAATATTTGCTGATGAATTATACCTTGCATTTTTCAGATCCTGCCATGCAATTGGAGATAGACACCCATATTTCAAACGGTCAAGCAACATTTAGTGTTCTTATGCTTGTAGGTTTGCTTTAATTTGGATTTTACTCAGAAATGCGTGTGATATTTGTTTGATCTGTAGCTTTATTTTCTTGAAGTAGATTGTTTACCTTTTTAGATATTCCTAAAATTTTGGTCATTCCTTCAGCCATTCTTAATTCTGGATGCTCATTAACTAGGGACCTTTTGGTTCTTAGTTTTGTAGAGCAGTACAACTGTATACTCAAACTTTATTAAGAATTGCTCTACAGTTAGCACTGTCTTGAAACATTTCAATGAGCAAATGACTGATTTCTGTGGGTGTTCTTTGATTATTCATTGATATCACGTAGATTCTAACCCTAACCAATAAGAATCATCAGAAACCATTCTTGTCAGTATCATGACCTTAATTACTTGTAACCTGCCTAATAACAGTCTGGAGTAGAGGCAAGTGCATTGGTTCCATATCCATTTAACCATGCCTGCAAACGATAACCCAACAGCACAACTCTCTTTTATGACCATGACAGATGTCTAGTACAACTTAAGTTCCAAATGTTTGGACCACTTGCAATATGCAGTAGATACTGCTTCAGATGGAAGTGCTACTTACTGCAGCCAGCACTCATGAAGGATTTGATTCTGACACAAGCTAACCTACAATCTTGGTTGCTTAATCAGGAAATTCAATTATGGACAAAATTGATATAACTTGGTTATACGTTGACACCACAAATACAATAATTTGTGTGTTTCTTGTTTGATTTGGAGGAAATGGATTCATTTATGTGAATATAAGTTTTGGATTAAGGATAACTCTCTCCTTTTATGGTATGCCTGAGTCATCTTTTGGAATCACTCATCAAAAGTTCAGTAAAATTTATCCAGCAGACTAGTTTAATCAATAATGACTCTCAAAGTTTCTTTTGCTCAGACCTCGCAAGAAATAACTCTGATCCAGGTGAATCTAAGATTAGATACTGGGCAAGTAAGAAACTCCTAAAACCTGAAATCTATCTGTCTTTGTAAGCATATTAATTACAAGGCTGATTCTTTAGGTGGCAGAGTGGAGGATTATAAAAGCACTAGAGTTGCAAGGAAATTGACAAATTAGTAAACTGATTAAAGATACCACAACAACGGACCCAAGGGGGACCACCCAGACTTTTCTCTCATTTCTTTGTATACCTGCTAATGATCATTCTTTCATCCCCCATAATAGCTTATATTTGGATGCAAATGAAAAGAAAACAATGCATTTGTTCTTGAAAAACATGGCTACATTTCACTGACTGTTTCTCCGTGTCAATTTTGTATTTGTATTTTAGTCCTCTATATGTTTGGAAAGGTGCCATCCAAAATTTTGATTTACTGAAAAAGTGTTATGTGTCCATATTTTTGTTTTGGGTATATAATAGAAGCGAGTAGATGATTGCGCAGGACTAATGATTATTTCTCTTTTAATTTCTTTAATGGTTTGGGATTAGACAAATATTTCAATTCCTTTCATTATCTTCATGAAGGGAGAATACAAAACTTCATTCTTTTAAAAAACTTCTTTGTTGGATCTTTGCCTTTTTGCCTTTTTTTTTTCCTTTTGAAATCTGATAAGGTTTGCTGGTTATGGAATTTCCTCTCTTTATATTTTACATGCAAAAGAGAGTAGCTACTGATGAAAATACTAAAATTACAAAATCAGGAAAGTGAAATATCTTACAAGCAGATCGCTAAACTGAATTCGAATATCCACCATATTTTCAATTTCCAGCCAAAATAAATCTAAATATTGACATCTTCCGTTGTTTAAGCAATTTTTTTTTTCTTATGCTCTTGCATGACTAGCATCTCTCGACAAATGTTAAACAGATTGATTCTTCTGAAAATTGGGAGACAACTACCCTATTTGTGAGGCGATCAAGTTTCCAAGTGAAGGTCCACAGAACACAGGCTGTGGCAATTGCAGAGAAATTTTCCAGAGACTTGTCGGTATTGCTCTTTACTTTATATCACTTTGCAAAATAGAGAAGCTGTAACTTTTTGTGGAGATTGTTTTATCTCTACCTAGATATTTGATTCATGGATTTTGAATAATAAATTCAGTCATCTGTTGGATTGTAGTAATTCTTTCTTTCAAGCAATTATGTATGTAGTGAAGCTGTTCAAATCTTATCAACATACCCTCATGATTCCAAGCATTTATAGTTCCATTGAAGTAATTACATTTCAAGAGTGAGTTGCTTTCCCAGCTTAACTGTCCATTCCCTTCTAATAAATTATCTGCAAAAGGATTTCAACATACAAAGACAACATTTGCCATTATTTCAAAGCTAGATAACAGTCGGTGTTTCTGCAAGAGTATTCCTAAATTTATTTGGGTTTGCAATATTGAACAACTGGCTGTGTAGTGGTTCTATCAAATGTAAATTTGATACTGATTTTTGAACATACTATATCATAAACCGCAAGATGTATGGTCGCCAACATGGACCAATGACACCTTATTATGCATTTTGTCGTGATTTTTTGGTTTACAAGTTGATAAAATATTGTTACTTGGCCTTTAAAGAAATATATTAACGGCATTCCTCTCTTACCTTCGCAGATAAAAATTCCTAATGGGCTCTCAACGCAGTTTGTTTTAACATGCTCCGATGGTTCTTCACATTTTTTCAGCACAAACAGTGATGATCGGTAATACATCTCTATAAATTTCTAAGTTGGACCATATTCCAATAGTTAATCATGCACAGGCATTGGTCGGATGCATTTATCCTTTATTATGGTTTCCTGGGGGCACCTTCCTTTTTGCATGGGTTAGGCCAATGAAAGTTAACTCTTTTGTAAATGAAATTCACAGGAGGAACCTATGGAACACAATAATGTTTCTTCCCTATATCAAAAGAAATCTTCTAACTTTTTGTCATTTGTGTGCCAGTTTAAATATGGTAATGTTTCTTACTATTGTGACTTTGTGTATAGAAGACTAAAACAGCAATAAATACTATCCTTCAGTTTCTGAAGGTTGAGAAGCTCTATGAAGAGGCTTGCATACCTTTTTTAGAGGACCATCTTTTTTGCTTTGTTTATATTTCTCTAGTTTATTGCATTAGAATCATTCTTCTTTGATTATCCATGTGGAGATAGGTCCCAGCCCAGCTGTGGTTAGCAGCTGGTCTGTCAACATATGGACAGTAAGTAGTAGCAGTACAGCTACTACTTACTTTCTGAAGTGATTCAAGTTACCTCAATATATCCTTTGCAAAAGGATGGCTATATGGATTATATATAAGAGGATATAGATGTATAGACAAGCAAAATTTCTGTGAGCTTCAAGCCAATTTAGTTGCATATCGTTAGAGGTTCCCAGTTACTGCTTCTGGAGTAGTTTCTGTCTGTTTTTCACAGGCAGAAGTCTTTTGTTGTTTTGCCCTCTATAATCATCTGATACATGGACGCAATAAACACTTGCTTCTACTTGTTTTTTTCTATTGAAACAATGGTTCACTGTAGCTATAACTGCAATTCATGTGTCCTTATGTATTGATATCGCCTGATTTGATCCGTTGCTTTTTTGCAGACTTCGTGATACACTTGTTTTGACAATAAGAATCTTCCAAAGCAAGGTACTCTTGTCTGTATGTAACATGATCTGTACAGAAGTTTGTGTGATGTATCTCTTATTCTTTCTGTAAGAGGATTGACTTTTTCTTTGTCATTTACTAAGAATTATTTTTCTCCGATGAAAGAGATGTTTTGTTCCCATGTAATTTGGAATGTGAGCTTTTTGTCATCCTTTACTCTAGAATCAGGAAGAATTAACCTAGCATAGTAAATCAAACTGGTTTGTTTCCAATTTAATCGTGTTTGTTGTAGCAGTAAATATTCATGAAAAGCAGATAGACAATATATAATAGTTTATTCGCAAAAAGGCCCATATGATGGCTTCTAGTTTGGCTTGGGTCCATACCAGTTTTACTAGAATTATGACCAGTTTGAGGTCCCAGGATACAGAACGTACAGCCTGTCTATTCTAAGCATACCTTTACATAGAATGAAAGCAGCTGTTCTATATACTTCTCTCCAAAACTAATTTACAAATTCCTCGCTGCCATGTATATTGAATTGAAAACCAGAAAGGAGCACACTCCTTGTAAATCAGAAGTTAATTTAAGGGGAACGATTCATTTTTGTCCTTGCTAAATGAGATCAGGATAAATAAGGATTAGTCTGGTCTTTAGGATTTCATTGCATTTCGTCTTCCTTTAGTTGGTCATCTAGAAGTCACAACAACACGAGAAGTCTTAACATGTGAACTGAAGCTATTTAAGCTCCTTTCAAATGGAATGTTTGTGAAGCTTTTACCCGATTTACTATGTGTTCCATGCGATCTGAGTTAGTAGATATTAACATGTTGTATTTTGGCATACCAAAATATTGCTGGTATCCTGGTGCTATAGGCTTTTTAAAGCTTAAGCCCTTGTAAAGCTGGACTGGATGATTATTTAATGGGAAGGAACTGAAATCCCTGATTGTTGTAGGAGCTGAAAGGAATGGTAACAATAAGATTAAGTTCTGGCACTGCCATGTCTCTAGTTGCTCATTATTCACAACCCAGAAGAGCAGAATAAGGACAATCATTTTTGGGTTTCCTTAAGAGTTTGAAATTTTATATCATGCATTTACAGCATGCTTCCACTAATGAAAGTAAAGGGATTTCTGTTGCTACACAATGAGTAAACATATAAGTTTTGTATTGTATTGCCTCACAAAAAATATTTATCCTGTATTTATTCATGTCAAGAACAATTAAATTGAAACGATATCCTCCATATTCTATTTTATCGGATAAAATGTCTCCTGGCTTTCTTGTGTATGTCTACTTTTAAAGAGTTGTTACTCAAAAGTTATTTTTGAAGTTTAATAGAAGCTCTTCCAATTGGTTTTGGACACAGTATAAAATGTCGAAAAGTGTGCTTTAAGTATTTGCACTGCTCATGCTTTCTCTTTGTTGGTCAGTCACAAATTTTTGTTGGCTTTACATATACATATAATTTTACCTAATACAAAAGATGATCCGATCTTTTCTTTTAATTTTTTCAAGCAGACATTGGATGAGAAAAGGAAGGGAAGAGCATAAATTTTTCAAGCAGGCATTGGATGAGAAAAGGAAGGGAAGAACATAAATTTTTCGGAGCACAGGTTCTTGTTGTTGTTGTTGTAGAACAGGTTCTTCTTGTTGTTGTTGTAGTACATGTTCTTGTTGTTGTTGTTGTTGTTGTAGTACAGGTTCTTTGGCTAGATATTATTCTTTGTAGCAAATGGAAAAAGGTGAGAACAATAATATGCACATATCCTTGTATACTAGTCCTCATAAAGCGAATAATAAAATTACGTGGGTTTTTTTTTCCCACGTTTGTGTTTTGCTATGTATAGTTGCAGATTGCACATTTGAGTTTGCATAAGAAACCTAATTCTGTTGCTGTTAATGGGAAACTGGCACCATTTCATTAGCATCTTTTAGCTGATGGTCTTTAATGTCCATCTTTGATTGCTAAAACTTTTGAATAACAGATTCTTCATTACCACCATTTAATTAATTTGTGATCATGTTGTTTTCAAGAAGTGATTACTTGGTACCAGAGCATATGAGGATTCTTGATCTAAATATCCAAATTCACATCTCTCAATGTGGGAGCATACTTGCTCCATAGAACTAGAAGGTTCCCTGCCTTTGTACTGATGTTTCCCTGCATATGAATTGTTGCATTAGAAACAAGACATAACATTGGATATGGCAATTCAAGAAAAGATTATTTTGATGGTTTGAAAACCTGCTAATTTTGATTGCTGTTTGAAGGCATTACCGGTTTTACGTGTGTTTTGATCTCTGTTCAAGAACATTACTGGTGTTATACTTTTAAAAAGGAATGATTAGATTGATATGCAGTAGAGATGCAGAGAAGTTGAGGGAAGGATTAGATTGATGTGCAATAGTGATGTGGTCTGGCATTAGCACTCAGCTTTTGTTAATGTTTTTAATGAGCAAATTAGCTACGAAACAGAAAGAAATTGAAGCAAGAAAATAATTAGAATCAAGAGTTTTAGTTCTTTTAATGTGCCTTTTTTCTGTTTAGCACATTTGAAAGATGCAATGGTACTTTTTTCATTTATTAATTTCCATGATGTATATGTAGGAAGAAAGACTTGTTTCTGTGTATTTGCTTAAATATTATGGTAAGCAACCAATGCTAAGATCACTATTAATAAGTAGGCTTTTATCTTAGATGAAATTTGTTGTTAAGTTTGAGGATAGTGTAAGATGGTCTAGTGACTGGCCTCTATTATGCTTCTTTATATTGACCATTTATTTGCCATCATCTGAAGGGTTCTTTTTGTTTCTTCAACAGTTCACTTTATGGTTCATTTCTTGTTCCTGATTTCATTGATTTAGCCCTCAAGTACCTGCAGATGCTAGCTGGTATAAATCATCCCTTTGTCTTAAATGTTGGGTGGTGTTTTCTCATATATTAGATACTCTGTCCTAGGGGTGTAAAACGAACGAGCTCGGTCAACTACTCGACTCGAGCTCGGTTTGACCGAGCTCGAGTCGAGCTCGAGCTCAGTTTTCAAAGGATCGAGTAGCTCGCGAGCTACTCGATCCCATATATATATATTTTTTAATTTTTTTATATTTATTTTTTAGTCCCTAACATTTGATAAATTATATTTTAAGCAACTTATATTTATATTTTAGACCTTAATTTTATACTAAATTATCATTTTACCTTACTAAATTTTAAAAAATTACAATTATATCCTACAATTTTAAAAAACTAATATTTAAAAAAAATTAAAAAATTAAAAAATTTTAAAAAAATTTAAAAAATTTAAAAAATTAAAAAAAATTAAAAAAAAATTAAAAATCGAGCTCGAGCTCGGTACTCGAAGTCGAGCTCGAGCTCGAGCTCGAAAATTGCCTACTCGATCGAGCTCGAGTACCACCATTTCAGAGCTCGAGTAGCTCGATTATGGAGGTACTCGAGCTCGACTCGACTCGTTTACAGGCCTAAGTCTGTCCAATATTTCTCTATCTTATTCTGTCTAACATATCAAAACAACGTCGTTTCACTAAAATCAACCATGAGTAAAACAACGTTGTAGGATTCATTCACATATGAGTTAAGTCTTAATAATTGTGGATTTGATTTTGGTGATATTTATCTTTTTAGTCGTGGTTTTAGTGAAACGACTCCGTTTTGAGCATCGGACAGAATAGGACAGAGTAATATTAGATAGAGTTTCCGATCTTGTTTTCTCATGTTGTTGCATGTAACTTTTTATGAGATAACATTCACAACTGAACAGAACTAGAACACAATTGTATTATCTACATAAAATTGGTCAAAACATAGGGGGTTTGAACTTTGAAGCAACAGCAAAAGCAAAAGATTTTCTGATTCAACCATTTTATGAGCTTCTCCTAAAACTGTCCTCTATTAGTACTAATATTATTCTTTTGAATCCATCTTGGAGACTGAATACTATGGTGACAAATCAGTGGAAAATAAAGTTACCCCACAAATGAATTGTATTGTTTAGTATTGATGACCATGATGAGATTTGGCTCATCAATATATTCATTTTCCTCAACTTCTCTAAAGATGACATCTGCAGTACTTGTATTTTCTATTCTTGGAAGATAAGATTTAGATTCTCTATTCAATATTTTGCACTTATAAAAACAACCAAAAGATTTCGGCCATATTTGAAATGCTGGCGCGTACAAAGGTGGACCTGTGTTTATCTTGTTTCTGTGAAAGATTTGCATATACAGTGTGAGAGGGTGAAATAGTGTGAGTTTTGTATTGGTATTGTAATGGTACAAGATCACTAACTATTAAGGTAAAATACTCCACATTGAAAGAGACCAGATCTTCTGTTTAATATTTATTCTGTTTAACGTTCAAAACAACCTAGTTTTATTAAAACTAGGGGCTAAATGGATAAATATTATTAAACTCTAACCAACCAGTTATTAGACTCTAACCAAGAGATTAGGAAACCCTACTACGTAGAGAAGATCCCGTGTCACCTTAAAATGGACAACAAATAGTGTTGCAACAAGTATTATGTTATATCCTAGTAAAGATTAACCTAGTAAATAATAACCCTAAAAAGGAATGGTGACATTAAAGCATTTTTCTGCATTGAAGGATTTCTTTTCCAACTCAAATGCTAATATAGACTTAATCAAAATTGTCAAGTATCAATCCACGTTATTGGTTTCGGTAAGAAATCCAGGATATTAATTTGGATGTGTGGAAATTTTTTAATTTTTTCTTTCCACGTCATTTTTAATCTACTAGAGATTCTATATAATTTTGAGCATATATTATCTTATTTTAAAGATAAGATAACATGTCAGACACATTATCATCAGCGGATTAATATGAAAACTACCTCTTGAAGTAGATTTGAGTGCAATTCCAAATGTCCAATTCACAACCTCCAAATTCCAATATCAATAAGGCAATGAGTAGCAATACATGATAATAATCCACTAAAAGTGGTGACTTTTTGTGAAGTAGAAGCTTTGATTATTTTTTAAAGGTGTAACAAACTTAACAAGAAAGTGGAAAAAAACTAGTCTTGTTAGAATAATTGAAAGGATGCAATATCAAATTCTTTTCCTTAATAATAATATAATACATCCTAAACAAACAAAGCCAATCTGTATAATGATATTTTCACTCAATTTTGAATCTTGATGATTCAAGAAAGAAATTAAACAATCCATTTTTCTTGAGTGATTCTTCAACAATCCTTGTGTCATTTTCTCGAGTGGGACAACCAACACTTTTGTTTTTGTTTTTGTTGTAGGTATATCTTTGGTGGTGTGATAATACACTCCACACTCCACATGTTCATATTCATCAACTAACTTGGACGGCAACAATATGTTGATTAATCACTGTCATCAAAAACACAACCAACATCATCTCTTTTGGTCAACAAATCTTCATTTGTGAAGAGGAAAATAAAAGTGAAAGGCTTTTAAGTAAAGCCAAAGAATCAAAGAGAGAAAGAAAGATGAGGAAACTAAAGCCACTCCTAAAGGCTAAAAGAATAGAATAGGGAGAGGGGGACATCTCAACTTTCCTCCTCAATTTTGCTTGCTTCCCTTACCCTCTAAGCCCTCTTGGTATACACTCCTCTATCCACTTCTCCAACCCCCCCTTTTCCATATCCTTTCCTTTTGAATTTTGCCCATGTGAATTATGTGAAGTCATACATAGGCTGCTGCTGCAACAAATCTTAGTGGCCTTAAACTTTTGAACATGGGCACTGTAGTCAGTCCTCCAACTGTTTGGGCACCATATGATACTTATAAAGATTGTTCAAAAGGGATATGCAGCATATATTGTCCTCAATGGTGTTACATAATCTTCCCTCCTCCTCCTCCTCTTGGAGCTAATGATAGTTCTGGCACTACATTTTCCCCTCTGATCATAGCAGTCATCGGTATATTGGCGAGCGCTTTCCTTTTAGTCAGCTACTATACTATTGTCACAAGATATTGCAGAAGAAGAAGAAGTTCAAGAAATCCCAACACAGAATTTGAAGCACACCATGATGAAGTGCATCATGACCAATGGCAGGTTGCTACTGCTGGATTAGATGAGGTGCTTATTAAGTCCATAACAGTTTTTAAGTACAAGAAAAGTGATGCATTGGTGGAAGGGACTGAATGTGCAGTTTGTTTGAATGAGTTTAGAGAAGAGGAAAGCCTTAGATTATTGCCAAAATGTTGTCATGCTTTTCATCTTCCTTGTATTGATGCATGGCTAAAGTCACAATCAAACTGTCCTCTATGCCGTTCCAATGCTAATCCTAATGCAAATTTGCCTCTTCCAGCTCCAAATCCTCAAACATCTTCAACTGTTAACATATCTTCTCTTGAAATTCAAAGACCAAATGATTTGATCTTTGTGGTAGAGGATCAAGAAAGGGATCATCTTGAAGAAGTTTCTGTCAGCCTCAGTCATTCCTGTGATGTTCTGCCAAAGGATCCCCACCAAGTTAACAGTAGAATGGAAAATTCTGAAGAAAGAAACAGCAGAATTGATGATCAAGAAGGGGTAAAGCAATTCCGAAGATCAATTTCATTGGGTGCATTTTCGTGTCAGCACAGTCTTTCAGTTGCTGATATTCTGAGAATTGATGAAGATAACGATGGCTTCCATCTAGAGGGAATTTCTCAATCTGGGAATGAAATTGGTTCATCAAAAGGGATCCAGGATGGACAAAGCAAGTCAAACGATAGAAGTCCTGCTGGAGTGAGGAGATCTTTTTCAACAGGCCTGCTGGGGTGAGGAGATCTTTTTCCTAGGAAGATTCAGTTTTACAAGGCATGATAACAATAAAGGCAAGAATCATATCCTTCTCAGCTGATCAAATGGGCAAGTTCTCGCGAATACTAATTTGTTAATTTACAATTGTATAAAAGATTTTTCAGATTTTCAAATGTGAAGAAAAGTAATTCTATTGTATAATTGGATAAAAAACATACCATTCAATCATACCAAAATGTTCATGTTTGTTCTTTGACAATGCAAAAGTTCCCTCATCTTGTTGCTATCAATTTTTCTTTCTGTGTATTGAAAGAAGTTTCTTGGCCTAACCTTTCATAGAAAATTGGCAAGTTTTCAAGAATTGGGTAGAAATAAACCAGTGAGAATCATTATACTAGTGCAAGGTGAAGTGCAGCAATCATTATGATGGCATAACTCAATTGTTTTTGTGCTTTTTTATTCTCTTGAACGATGTGCTCGCCATTGTTATTGCTTGTAGCTCACAAGTTCCTTTCAAATTCAGCAAACATGGGGTCCTTTCCTGATCTCCTATGATCTCATCCTTCACTAGTGGAGTTCTATATCATATTATTGGGCATCTAAAATCAAATTAACACCCACAGCTTTGTTGCTTTTCTAAACATATTGAGTTGGTCTCTTGTGAAGAAGTGGTTCATATATATATATATAATGACGAGTTAATCCCGATTTAAATGTGTATATATTATAAAAGTGACAAGGAAATAGAATTACGATTTCATGAACAACGATTAATTGTCTGTTTCACATATAAAATCCGTCTAATATATGAATCGATTTTAAAAGAGTTTTGTGAAACCGATTAATTGGACTATTGATTGATACAAGTCACCCTATGCTACATCTGCAGCAGTATACTTAACTGATTCCAATATTAAATCTGATTCAGAAAATGGCAAATACTTTCCAATTTATGATCCAAAAAGGAACAGTTCTTAACTGGCTGTTGCCAATTGTTGCATTGAATCAATGCTCTATAATTATTGCCATGCTAAAAATAGACGAATTATAATCATTATTGATGTTTTTTTTTTAGCTCCATAAATACACAAATATAAAGTGGATCGTAGATAGGCCAAGTAAGAAACAAGTCAACAACTATTGGTGTAACAATTATGCTCATAATGATGCTTTTTTTGTTCTTTCTTCATTGACATAATAAGACTACTTTTTTACATTAGATTTCTGTAGAATGTTAGAGTTGTTCATGAAATGCAAATCCCATCATTTGCATTGCCATACAATTTGGTGAGAACATTTGTACAACCGAACTAGAACAGTTGCAACTACATATCACTTGTTACAGCAGAAGTTAGTGCATTAAGTTTCAAGAGTAAAAGGTTCAAAACATCACTGAAATCATGAAGTATACGTGTTTAAGTCATTCCGTCTCATTTCTCCGTTGATAGAAATCAACTTTTTAATGGTAAAATTGTTCGGACAGTTTTACCTTCCAAGCCGGACTTACAATTAAGTACATTATCTTTGATATCTATATTAATTTTAGGAAGACAGTTTGATAATTTGAATATTTGATATGGGGAAAGTTTGAGTCAAAGAATATATGATTAGTTTAGTATACAAACATGCATTAAAGTTTTATATCGTGCATGCATGCATATGCGTTGACCAAATTGTAAAGGCCATGCGGCCCATGCGTTTTTGTACAATTGATCAGTCCTCCATGTCTGTCGACTGTCAATATAGAGTCAGGAATTTGTACAATTGATCAGTCCAAGCCTGGGGCTTGAATGCCACAAAGACCAACATGGTAAGATAACCATGCCATGCCTTACATGAACAGAATGAACGCAAGCAGAAACTCCATATTAGCCCCATTAATTAATGCAAATGAGAACAAGCAGAAGATCATACATGATCCTAAGTAAAAGGTTAATGGCAATTACAACTCTGAATATAAAAATAAAATAAAATAAAATTGGAGAATGAATCTTCAAATGATTTCTAATTAATCATTTAAAATTAAAGAGACCAATAATGAATGATTTATTGAAATTGAAGTATATCTCAGTACATTCTTTAGCACTTGAAAATTAATCCAATAAATATATCTGTAGCACTGCGCACCAGAGCTGTCTTGGGGGGTTAAAAAATTGCATCATGTTGAATATTGAGTGTTAATATTGACTACTGAAATCCTTCAATTCCTCATAAATTTCCTCTGCCAAAACATGAAAAAGGGATTAATTACAAGTCTGTAAAAGCAACAACTAAAGACTTTCAAAAGCTCTTTAATTTAAGAACACTTACTGAGTTACTGATATCATTCAGAGCATTATATATAACTTCTGGGGTTACTTTAATTTCTCCTCTTTGCTTCAATCTTGATTCTTATTCGTATAGATGATTTTGCATTATTGCATGTGCATGTAAAAAGAATCAATCAGTGACCGGCTGCCAATGGTAAAAGCACAACCTGATGATGATTCTCTTTGACTGCTGGATTAATGCAAGGAACACCGCAAGAGCTGTCTTGGGATTCTTCTAATGATGAAGTTGAAAAAAGATCACAAGTAGAAATCCATTGACGAGGACCAAAAGGGTTCTTCTGACAATCATGACTACTCGGGAGATGATTACTTCCATATAATTCCTGCAAGTTCTTGGTGATGAAAGGATGATTCATTAGATCCTCAGCTGTCCATCTTTGTTGAAACTTTCTTTGCAAACATCTCCCCAGAAAATCCTGTCCTTGTTCGGATATACTTTTTGGTATATAAGGTTGCTGGTACATTATATCCAACAATATATCATCCTCCTCGGTATCTTCTTCAAATAGCCATAATGGTTTTCCTGTAATCATCTCCACAACAACGCATCCAAGAGACCATATATCATGAGCGGTTTCATACAAGCCTCGAGACAAAGATTCTGGTGATGCATAAATAGTCGTACACCGATGATTGTATTCATGCAATTCAGGTTCTTTAGCTTTCTTGGAAACCCCAAAATCAGCTATCTTAAGTCGGTTGGACGATTCAGGGAAAACCAAGATGTTTCCTGGCTTGAAATCGCAGTGAACAATTCCTTCTTCATGAATAGCCGAAAGACCTCTAAGCAACATCAACGTATAACAAGCAACATGGGATTCCGGTATCGTGCCTTTGTTCTTTTGAATCAAGTCATGAAGACTACCACCCGAAGCATATTCAAGAAGCAAGTTATAAACTTGGTTACCATTCTCAAAGCTCAAATCATCTCCATAACAACGGATAATGTTGGGATGACCTCTCAATTCACTCAAGAATTGACCCTCTTTCTGTAGGGATGATGCGTCGTAAATATATGCAGACTTCACTGCAGCTAATGATGAGGCCGAATCTATAGTCGATGCCAAATGCACAATGCCGTACGATCCACATCCTAAAATCTTTTTCTTCTTCCACAACTTCGTAGCCATTAATTCTTCGGTTCTCTTTCTCTCCTAATTAAACCAAATTCCACCAATCTCTATTGATTGACGCACAAAAACAAGAACAATTGCAGAACTATTTCGTGTGAATGAACACAAGAAAAAGCATATGATAAAAACATATATATAAAGTTGTTTCCAAATTCCAGAAGGAAATGAATCTTAAATTTTAATTTGTTTTTTTTAATAATAGCATTGGTTTCTATCTTCGAATCCCAGAAGGAAAAGAATATTCTTAATTTTTAAAATTGTTTTATAATAACATTGATTTAATTCGATCTTCGAATCCCAAAAGGAATGAGGCTTAATTTTATTTTTATAATAATCTCGGGTTTTCTCAAAATTCTAATCATATATCCGGATTACTCTCAGCTTTTGCTGCAAATTGCCAACTTATATTAAAGCAAACATAAGCATGATTATAGTCTATGCTTGGAACCTCGAGTTTTAAAATTTTAAAAAAAAAATCTTCTAGATGCTTTAAACAATTTTTTTTCTTGAATCAATAAGAATCGTATAAATGAGTAGATTATAGTAAAAATATAGAGAAAGTAACGATTTAGAAATATCTCAATTTTCCTCGACTATAACCTTCGATTTTTTGGGGCAAAACACAATTTTTTTTTAAAAAAACTACTAAAGATATTTTCAATGGTCCAATTTTTTACTCTTGACTCAATGAAAATATACAAAAACTAATAGATTTTGCTTAAAAAAACATGGGTTAATTACATTTACCACCCCTGAGGTTTGATGAAAGTACCAAACGAACCCTGTGGTTTCAGAAAATTATGGCCACCCCCTTACTGAGTAAACGTTTAACAAATCAACCGCTCCCTCAAAAAAATGTTTGTGTACTGCCTAATATGCCCTTAAAACTTTATCTATAATAATTATATTATTTTAGTTAACTAAATACATATGTTAAATATTAAAATAAAATCAAAGAATTTTTTTTACATAAAAATATTCAAAAATAAAAATCTTCTTTCGTAATTAATCAAACTAACTATTCTATTCTCCAAAAATAATTCTTTTTCTTACAAAAATTTAAATTTATATAGAAATGATTTCTTGATTAAAGTTTGATTAATTTGATAAACCCATTTGTAATAAAGAATATAAAATTGATAATTTATAACAAAGAATTAAAAAGTGAAAAAAGTATTTATTGTCATTTTATATTTACTTATATATTTTTGTTATTTTTTTTAAAAAAAGAAGTTATGGCATTTTAGTCTTTTCATCAATTTTTTTGTCAAATTTAACAGCAGGGGGTGACCGTAATTTTCTGAAACTATAGGGTTCGTTTGGTACTTTTACCAAACCTCGAGAGTGGTAAATGTAATTAACCCAAAAAACATAGAAAAGTTTTTTTTTTTAAATCGTTATTTTTTTCCCGCTATGTCTTTGGATTTTGGGACAAAATTGCATTTTAAAAAAAAACTATATACACATTCTTCTCACGATAAGTTTTTTGTTTCTAACTCAATTAAAAAAAACATATAATCTAATAGATGAGATCAAAAACTAAACATGTAAAAAAAAAAAACTAAAACTAAAAATGTAAATTTTTTTTAAAAAAAATACATTTTTCTTTGGTTTTTGAGGAAAAATTCATCCTTTTCTACACGTGCTTTATTGTTTCCATTTCTATCCAAATGTAAAATTATAGATTATGGCAAATATTTCAAATTCTCATTTGGAAAAAATAACTTTATACACATCCTTGTAACAGTCTCAATAATACAAAAATAAGCTAGTTGATTAATACAAAAATAAAATTTTGATAAATCTAAATTATGGTGGAATACTTTTAAGTTTTTTAAAAATTTACAAATTTCCAAAAAATAATATTAGCTTAATTTTAAACATCCATATTTTGTTTCGTTTCAAACTCATTAAACAATATTTAAGTCAGAAGAGTGTGTCTTCAACAACAAAAAAAAATTATAAACTTGCTACCGTTGTCAATAATTAAATAACCAAATACAATATATCAAGGCATGTTCAAGTGTTTGTCATTTGAATCAAGTCATGAAAACTACTACCCGAGCCATCACTACTGCAAAATGGCGATTTTAAACCTCCCTTTTTAGAGCGATTAAACATAATCCGGTGTAATTTATAAAAACACGGTGGCATTATCGTAATATTAAAGTGAAATGAGAACTTTTTACACCGGTTTTCTTATAACCGGTGTAAAAAGTATGTAAATAGTATACTTTTTACACCGGTTATAAGAATACCGGTGTAAAAAGTTTTGACATTAGAATCCTTTTATTCACTCATTTTCTACTGTAATATAGCTACTTTTTACACCGGTTTTCTTATAACCGGTGTAAATAGTTTTGACATTAGAATCCTTTTATTCGCTCATTTTCTACTGTAATATAGCATTCACTTATACATTTATTGTTTTCTGGAGCTGGGTCTTGGGCTCAGTCTTGGTTGCGGTGGAGCTTCTCTTGTCAAGTCTAAGCCGGTTCTTGGGGTCAAGGAAGGATCTTTACGGCTCGAGATTTCCCTTCTGTATTGGCTTCTAATTCTAAGGCTGTTTCCTCGTCTTCATCTTCTTCTGCCACCAAAGCTAATAATACTGGTATTAATACTAATGCTTCCTGTGGCACCAAAAGAAGTGCCGATTCTTTCTCACTTCCTCGTTCTGGGGGTCAGGTATAATTCTCTGTTTGTCTTCATCATTTTTATTTTTTTTTGTTTTTTCTTACTTGCGGAATCCGACCATTTCTTTATTTGAATCGAAGTTGATAAGTTATTCCTTTTTGGTAAATTTCGATAATGTTGTAATTGTTCTATTTTGTTCTTAGAGAAACTGATGTCTGATAAAGAATGCTCTTTGCTTGCTGTCTTTACTGTTTTCTCTTTTCTTTGCTATGTTCATCTCTAATTTTTTCCACCAGGATGTTTTGCGAAGGAGACAACTTATCGACCCAACTAATACTACTTAAACATTTCACAAGGCTCAGATCTGCCAAACGTGTGCTCCGACCTGCCCATCAAACGTATGCTTCCAGATTCGAGCCCCCTATCCCGATGGTAAGCAGCGTTTTTTTTGGAGTTGCGGGATACCCTCCTTGATGATGGATGGATGTTGTTCAGCTATGGATGGATTCAGTAACCGTGAAAGGAATTTGTGCTTTAGTTGATTGGATTCTGGTGGCTGAATGCATTTCTATAATTTCTGTTTTTGATCCTGATGAATGTTTATAGTTAATTATTCACATATCTTGGCTGCTGTGTGATGCTCATTTTTTTGGGATGTTTTTGTTTTTTACACCGGTTATATAACCGGTGTAAAATAAACGTTTTTACACCGGGTTTATAAACCCGGTGTAACAAAGACTTTTTACACCGGTTTATAAAACTGGTGTAAAAAATATGTACCTTTTACCCCACCTGTATATACACCGGTTCATTTTTAAAATAACCGGTGTAAATATCCAGATTTAACCAGTGTAACATGATATTTTTGTACTAGTGCATAAACTTGTTTACCATTTTCAACGTTATAGAAAAAGATGTTGGGATGACCTCTCCATTCAGTCAAGAACATATTCTATTTGTGTATAGATGGTACATCACCAGTATATACAAGCTTTAAAGCAGCTAATAATGACCGGGTGCAACAGAACGGTCCATTGCTAATGCTAAATGTACCGTACCCAATTATCCATATCGTAACATCTTTAACTTCTGTTACGCCGTTGGTTTTTTTTAGACAAAAAAAACAATTATAGAAAATAAATTGTAAGTGCAAGCTATCAACAATTTTTTACTTTCAAGAATATGCATAATTGAAACCACAAAGAACTGTAATTTGATTCGATATTTATAAAGTTGTACGATCGGTTTTTCATTTCCAAATCAAATTCGATATGCATAAAGTTTATGATCGGTTTTCATTTCCAAACCGTAGAAGGAAGTGGGCTTGGTTAATTTTAAATTTGTTATAATAAATCAGGTTTTCTTAAATTCTAATCATATCAGATTACACATGAGTTAGCTTTTGCTGCAAATTAATTGCCAACTTATATTAATTAAATTAAAGTATAAACATAAAAGCATATAGTCTATTCTTAGAACCTTTAGTTTTTTTTTTAAAAAAAAATTCTTCTACATGTTTTTAATTTTTTTTTCTTGAATCATTAAGAATCATACAAATTAGTAGACTATAGTACAAATATAGAGAAAGTAACTATTTCGAAATATTTCAATTTTTCTCAACCATAACGTTAGATTTTTTGGGGGCAAAACTCACAATTTTCTTACAAACTATCAAAGATACTTTCATGGTTTAATTTTTTATTTGTCTCAATGAAAAATATACAAAAACTAATAGAATTTTCCCAAAAAAAGAACATAGAAAACCTTCTTTTTTTAAAAAAAAAATCTCTATTTTTTCCAGCTATGTCTTTGGACTTTGGGACAAAATTGCTTTTTTAAAAAACTATATACACATTAATTCTCCTAACAATCAATTTTTTTCGAATTCAATTAAAAAAGGGGTACACTCTTGTGAAACAGATTTGATGAGGAAGCCAACTCAAGAAGCCTTGTGAATGATCCATTGGAAGGAGTTGGAGGACCTTTGACGCGTGCAAGGACTAAAAGAATGAAGTCGGCGTTATATGCATTAATTGAAGATATTTTTGAACGTGAATTAGTTCGTGAAGTTCGTGTCAAGGATGCAGCGTTCATTTCATGCTTGGAAGTATCACAAATGGAGTACAATATTGTGGTGGATCGAAATGAAGCATTAGAGGAAAGAAGTATTGAAGAAATTGGACAAAAGGCTTAGAAAAGCTCCACGTCGCGATGTCCGGAGACCCACGTCGTGACGTGGAGAATCACAAAAGGGGAGCTGGAAAAGAATTCGCCAGCGTCGCGACGTGCAACCACCGACATCGCGACGTCCAGAGGAGTTCACCAACGTCGCGACGCGCGACCATCACCGTCGCGACGTTCACCAGACGTCGCGACGTGGATCTCTGGAAATTTCACAAAAACAATGCAACAAAATAAATTCGACTTTTAATTGCCAATTAATTCCCCACGTCGCGACGTGCGGGGACGCGGCTGTTTTGATTCAAATTTGTTAGACGTTATTTTCTCTAGGGTTTTAAGCCTATAAAAGGCAATCATTGTGTACGTTTTTGGGAGACTATTTTTTTGAACATTTAAACTTGAGAGTTGTAAACTTTCTTTTTGTTCTTTGTGAAGAACATTCAATTCCATTCAATTAAGAGTTTGATTGGTTGGGATTCTTTGATAGCAAGGGTTCTAGGGAACAAGTATTCCTAGGGTGTTTGTTGATGAATTGGATAGGTAAGTTTCTAATTCCTTTTGAATTTTGGGGCTGCCTCCTTTGTTTTGTTCTATTGCATTCTAATCATTCTATTGAATTCATTCACTTAATTTCCTCAATTGATCTTGGGTTTACGTTCTTAGAATTCATAAGGGTCTAGGTTCGTATCAAGGTTCATATATACAACTTGCATATTAATCCAAAAATTAGCGTTTCATGTATCAATTTTCAATCCGAAATATCAATCCAAAAATTAGAGTATCAAGTATAAAAGATTAGCGTATCAATTCACTTAATCATATAAATTATTACTCTAACGTATCAAATTTTCACTTTATCGTATCAAATTTTCACTTTAGCGTATCAATTTTCACTTATTGTATCAAATTTCACTTTATCATATCAAATTTTCACTTAAGCGTATCAAATTATCAATTAACGTATCAAAATTTCACTTTAGCATATTAAATTATCAAATTTTTACTTTTACCATATAAAATTTTCCTTTAGCGTATCAAATTTTCACGTTAGCGTATTAAATTTTCACTTTAGAATATCAATTTTCAGTCCAAAAGTATAAATCCAATACTAAAAGTTAGTGTATCAAGTATATAAAAATTAGTATATCAAATATAATATTAGCGTATCAAACATGTTTTGATTTGTGGGACAAAATTGCATTTAAAAAAAAAAACTATATACACATCCTCTCGACAAATCCATTTTTTTGTTTCTAACTCAATAAAAAAAACACCAAATCTAGTAGATTAGGTCAAAAACTAAAAATGTAAAATTTTTTAAAATTTGCAATTTTGTGAGTTATAGCTTTGGTTTTATCAGCTGTTGAATATGCGCCTTTGTTTATAATAACAAAGGCGTGGTTACAAGAAACTGTTAATACCTACGCCTTTGTGGTGGTGGTAGAAGATGTTTTAGCTGTCTACAACTCAAGGCTCTAAATTGCGCAGTAGGTGAAGCCGTGAAGGGAAGTCTGGGAAGCTGTGTTCTTATGTAGCCACCATTACGATATATTGAAAAGAGAGAAAAATAAAAAAGAAAAGTTCGTATAATGCAACATTTTGCAATGAAAGAGCTAGGGCCTAGACAGGAAGTGCTAAATTAAAAAAATGGCTTGAGTAGTTATATTTTAGTGCATCTTCTGCTGTCTTCTATGCTGTTAAGTGTTAAATATGCAGTAACATTTGGTGCATTCTTAGGATAACAATTATATCATATATATGCCTTGTGTGAAGAAGGACAAAGAATGTTAAAAAAAACTACCAAATTTATCATAACCAATAATTTTCTAGCATTATTGACAAGAAGATTAGGTATGGTTAGTAAATGATTGCCAATTACATGATGTCATGCACGGTGTAACTATTTCAAAAAAGATATCATTTGATATTTACCAAGATATTATGAGGATAAAAAACTCTTTTGATTTCTGTACTTTTCTTTATTCTTACTGTAAGTCCAACATGGTGTGCCATGTTTTTTCTCAATATGCTTGTAAAAGTAATCTCTCAATATTGGTTTAACTAATTCCCTATCTGATTTATCAAGATTGATAAGTCTAAAACTACTTAAAGTACGAGTTGTATTTGAAACAAAACTTTGGAATGAGTAAAGGAAAACCGCTTTTGAACAACAAAAAAAAAAGATATTCATTGGCTTACTACAGAAACTCCTAAACCAAACTTATTGTAAGCACATCAAAAGAATTTTAATTAGTTTTGTAGGATTTTGAATGGTTTTACCTATAAGAAAGTGATTTTAAAGTCGAGAAATCAAAGGAGTTGCGGTAAGATGACGAAATATGAATTATATTAGTAATGGTATAAATAAAATATAATAACAAAATATGATTAATCTGGTTGATTACGCATAATGGTTCAAATATTTTGTTATTATTGTAAAATAATCAATGACTAGATACATTATTTATACAACTCGTCTCATTTAATGGGATAAAGATTCTTGTTATAGCATTAAACAATAAATTTTAGATTAAGTGAACATTTCACCACCTCCTACTTTTGGCAGTCTTATATTATGAAGCTTTGAAAGTTTTAATTTTGGATTTCTTTATCTTCCACATGCTTCTTAATACATTCAAAAGCTTCCCCAAAAGACTTCTTCCCCTTTCCTAACCAAAATCAGTTGGTCAAATTAAAGCTGTTAAACTAAGCCAGCCGTAACAATGTCTGAGACTGTCAAACAGTACCCCATCAAAACTATAGTAGTTTTAGTCCAAGAAAATCGATCATTTGATCATATGCTAGGATGGATGAAGCCCCTGAATCCACAAATTGATGGCGTAACTGGATATGAATCAAACCCTTTATCAACCTCAAATCCTGACTCATCAAACTGCATTTCTTTTGGTGACAAATCCGGTCATGTCGACCAAGATCCTGGCCACTCTTTTGAAGACATATATGAACAAGTTTTTGGTGTGCCATGGACAGAATCCTCACTACCTTCACCAAATCTTGCTCCTACAATGGAGGGTTTCGTTCAGAACGCAGAAAGGAAAGGAAAAGGGATGTCTTCCACAGTTATGAATGGGTACAAACCAGAGTTATTGCCAGTTTATAAGGAGTTGGTTTCAGAATTTGCCGTTTGTGATCGGTGGTTTTCATCAGCACCTACTTTGACACAACCAAATAGGCTGTTTGTACATTCTGCTACATCTTATGGTGCTGTTATCAATGATACTAAGATGATGATTCATGGATATCCCCAGAAAACCATTTTTGAGTCTTTGGAAGAGTGCGGTTACAATTTTGGGATTTATTACCAGTACCCTCCTTCCACACTTTTCTTCAGGTAATTAACAACATATATATGCCCTTCATGATATTTATTTATTTCACTTTTGAACGTGTGATCAACTGATTTTCGCAAGTTTTTAGTTCAAAAAGTTGCTATAAAAAACAGTATTATTGAAGTAGTTCATATGTGCCATAGATTTGCTATTTTGATTGAATTAAGTAGTCCTCCACTAGATAATCTCTTATTTTAATGATTGGGTAGATTAATTCCACTATTCAATTTGATTTTATTAAAAATACATGGATGATATTGATGTTATCCACTTTCTTCTGAGACCAATTTCTTCTGAGACCATAAGTTAGGCTGATTTTTTGTTTCTATTATACTTAATTTAATTGCAAAATGGCAAAGACTGACAGATGGTGTAAAAATTTTATTAAACCCTATAATATATATCATATTAAAAATCGTACGTATAATCTATATCGAGTATGAGGGCAAGACTATAACATATATCACATTAGAAATTTGTAATCTATATCGAATACGAGATTATATATCATATTAAAAATCGTACGTATAATCTATATCGAGTATGAGGGCAAGACTATAACATATATCACATTAGAAATTGTGTAATCTATGTCGAATACGAGGGCGAGACGTGATACATTGAGGCGATCTCATTAGTTATGAATGGTATAGAGGCTTAATTTTTGTTGTATTATATATACTTAGTTTAGTTGAGCAGGTAAAGGATACAATTTGGTCATGAGTAGGTCAGTGTCGGTCAATTTAAACACATTGAAAATGATAAGATTGGTATAATATTTGGTAAAGTCTATGTGTAGTTAGAAGTAAATCCAAAATGGACCAAGAGGTCCAAGACACGCATCATTAATTATCAATGTTTGGGAACAGTGCAGAGCATGCACTTCTCAATTATTCTGCTCCTGTTTTTGTAATTTTTTTAGGACCTTAATCTTATTTTCTCTAACGAAAATGGAAAATCTTGGAATCAAAATAACAGGAATCTTAGAAAATTAAAGTACAGAAAAAATTTCCATCAATTTGATTTAGACTTCAAGAGGCACTGTGAAGATGGAAAGCTAGCAAACTACGTAGTAATTGAGCAAAGATATTTTGGAACAAAAATTGTTCCAGGGAACGATGATCATCCTCCTCATGATGTCTCTGAAGGCCAGAAATTTGTGAAAGAAGTTTATGAAGCACTGAGATCAAGCCCGCTGTGGAATGAAATTTTATTCATCATTGTCTATGATGAACATGGCGGATTTTATGATCATGTTCCAACTCCTACCAATGGTATTCCCAACCCTGATGACAAAATAAGTCCTGAACCCCATAACTTTAAGTTTGACAGGCTTGGAATCAGGGTTCCAGCTATTCTAATTTCTCCATGGATTGAACCTGGAACTGGTAAGTTAAACATTGGATATGAACAAATGCATGCAAAGCTTATTTTCGTTTTCCAGGTCCATTAATTTATTTACAAGATTTGCATTAATGTTGAGAATATTGCAGTAATACATGAAGCTTCAGGTTCATATCCTACATCCCAATATGAGCATTCCTCAATCCCTGCAACTGTTAAGAAAATTTTCAATCTGAAAGAGTTCTTGACAAAGAGAGATGAATGGGCTGGCACTTTCGAAACTGTTCTGAATAGGATTAGTCCTAGAACTGATTGTCCAGGTAAATTATCAACAATATATAGTCAGTCATTTTCCAGGATTAATTAAGTGCTGATAATTAACATCATTCCATGCTTAATGTATGCAAATGCATGATGATAGTCACACTGCCAGAGCCTGTAAAATTGGCAGAAACTGAGGCTGATGATGAAGAGTCAAAGCTCAGTGATTTTCAAGAAGAGTTGGTACAAATGGCTGCTGTATTAAAAGGGGATTATGATGAAAATGACATCCATTCACACAAAATAGTGGAAAACATGAAAGTCATAGAGGCGGCTCAGTATGTTGGACTTGCATTTCAAAAATTCATCAATGAATGTGAAGATGCTATGAAGATTGGAGCAGATGAATCTCATATTGTTTGTGCACCAAATCCACCTAAAAAGCGCCCATCAAAATCTTTAGGTAGTAAAATCTTTTCTTGTATGGTGTGTCATTGTAATCAATGATTTCCTTTCAGTTTGTGCATATAAAGCAATTGAAATATTTTATAATCATGTACTATTCCGAATCAAATCCTACACTACTATATATATAGTTACAACTTGAAATTTTTCTCGTCTGTGACCTTTATTTACTAACGTTTGGTGTTGAATGAACTTGTTATTGAATCAAGATTTCAAATAATTAAAATTAATGTTACTATTGTACTATGAACTGAATTTGATTGGCTTTAATATTTCAACAATGAAGCCAACATTATGGGTATATTTCCATAGGGATTTGTAGAGTCTCATTTCAAAATAAAATATTTGTTTATATTCAATTATTATATAAAAAAAATACCTTCTCTAACCACAAAATAAGGGCATCTTGATCTTTTCAACATCTTTTGATTTTTAAAATTATTTTATTTGTTTGAATTGACCGATTGCGGTCAGTGGTTGACTATTGCTGATAAACAGCTATTGACTACCGTCAGCCATCACCACCAGCAGGCCGGAATTCAGTCGGTGGTGACAGCGACGGTCAACCTTTGGCCACCACCGTCAATCTAAACAATTTAATTAAAAAATTTTACTATTTTAAATTTTATTTAATAAAATAATTCTTCTACACAAAAGTCAATAGAAACAAAACTTATAAATCAAAACACTCAATTTTCAAAACAAGAATATTCTTTTTGTAAAATGCAACTCAAGACCTCGTTTTTTTTAATTTTCAAAACAAAACACATATCCAAATAGAACCTTAAATTCTTTTTTTTTTTTGGCAATATTCACTAGAATGCATGTTCACAATCGGAGTGGGAGCAAAAAACGGTACAGAAAAAATTAAAATCAATGCGGTTTTGAATTTTGACATTTTTTACTAAAATACTTGTGTTATAACTCATGAGAAATGGAAATTTGGTAAAAAAAACCTAAATTTACTTTTTTTACACTGTTCATAACGATGCATGCTCACAATTGATGTAGGAGGAAAAAAATGAAAAAAGCTAAAACCAACACCTTTTTTTATTTTACTATTTTAGACCAAAATATGAGTTTTATAACCTACGAAAAATTGAGGTTTTGTGAAAATTTTAATTTTCACTTTTGTTGATAATATTCATTTGAATGCATGTTCACAAAAAGGTCAAAATCAACGTGTTTTTAAATTTTGCCATTTTGGCTAAAATACTGTGTTATAACCCTTGAAAAATGAAAATTTGGCAAAACATCTAAATTTCACTTTTTTTACACTATCCACAATAATCCATGTTCACAGATTTTTTTATTTTGCCATTTTTTTTACTAAAATACTTGTGTTATAACCCATAAAAAATGAAAGTTTTGTGAAAATTTTAATTTTTCCCTGACCTAGGCATGAGCCCGAACAGACTGATTGGCATCAGAAAATCTCGTTTACAAGGTTTCAACCGCTCTAGTGGTAGTTGCTTTTTCCTATGCTGACTTCATTAAATACATTGTATTGCGCATTCTTTCCTTCCCCGAATATAAGGGCTAAAGAGAAGATTCCTTAAGAAAGCTTCCGTCTCGAACTCCGACGGGAACAAGCGTAGTTCTATGTAGCCTTGGCTGTCTTTCTCTTTCTCACCGGAGGCGTACACACTCAAGGGGACCTTTTTTATCAAACAACATAGGAAGTATTGCCGGTTGATTCAGCACCTTGTTAAGCATCCATTTCAAAAAAAGCCTTGTGTAGTTCCATTCGCTCTCTTATCCAGTGTTATTAAACCCGGACCGGACCGGCAGGTTCGACCGGGAACCGCAAGCTTGTCCGGTCCGGTTAGCATTAAAAAACCAGTTGTTTAAAAACGGGTCAAACCCGGTCAAAAACTAGGTTTGACCGGAAAACCGTTAAACTGGTGAAAACCGAGTTTTGTAATTTTATTCTTTTTAATACGTTTTGTAATTTTAATGTTACACTTTTCGGTTTTGCCTTTTCACTGTTTTCATTTTCAGCCCTAAAGAGTAAAGTCTAAAACATTATTTCCTTCTCTGAGTTCTCTCTAACACCGTCGCCGACTGCCCATCTTCAGTTCATCCCCATCTTCAAAGTTTAATCTCAAGTTCATCAGGTATTCTTTTTGCTCTTGATTTTCTGATTCTACTTTCACATTAAAACAAACCCACAAAACAAATTGATAAATAGACACATAAAAGCATAAAAAATCAGTAAATACACAATCAAAAACACATAAAAATCTGTTCTTTATATAAAGATTAAAGAAAGATTACCTGAGATGGGAGCACTTCAAGGCATGGAGGTGGAGGAGGAAAAGGTTTTTCTGGAAATTCAAGAAAACTTAAACCAAACCCATGCTGAGGTTTATCATCAAACAATCGAAATGTTTCGTGTTTTGAAGAATTTGACATGTCTGACTCCATTGCTAAGGCCACTTTGAAGTTCGCAGCTTCAAGGAGATTCTTGGATTTATGGGGAAAGAGAAAGACTGAGAGAACAGTAGTTGATCCTCAATGGGTTGAAGTGTGGGCTTATTGTTATTTTTTCTAATTTGGGCTTCAGCCCAAAGATTAAACATATTTGCAGTTGCCAAAGCTAGCCATGTTCCCATTTCCTCTTCAATTCAACCTTTGATTGTTGGGCTAGTGATTTTTAATCTTTTATGGTATACCTGCTAGTCTTTTGGAAATTACCTTTCCTTTTATTGATAGTTTGTTGTTCCATGACAATCATGTTGAGCTAAAACTATATGATCTTTGAGATACTAAAATGTACATAGCTAATTTTGTGAAAACAGTTTGTATGGATATGTGATACTTACACACTATTTAGTTTGGGAATGTGATATGTTTAAAAATACGTGGAATATTAAAATATTTTTATATTATTTATGACGTCATCCGGTTCGTGACACCGGTCCGACCGGTCCGACCAATTAACCCCTAACCTAGTAGGTCTACCGGTTGGCACTCCGGTCCGAGTTTAATAACACTGCTCTCATCTCGTTTCGTCCACTCGCTCCAACCAAAAAAAAAAACAAGAGCTTATCCGGCAAACCACCAGAAGTGCCCATCATTTTTTATTATATTCAAAATAATGCATGTTCATAATCGGCGTAGGTGCAAAAAATAATATAAAAAAGGTCAAAATAAACCAGTGTTTGCATTTTGCTATTTCTGGCTAAAATACATGTGTCATAACCTGTGAAAAATGGAAATTTGGTAAAAAAAATCTAAATTTTTCTTTTTTTGAATTAAGTTATGTTCAGTTCTGGAAATGTAATGAATTCGAGGCCATGCAAAGTTTCTAGTGAATTGCAGTAGATAAAATGTTTGAAGAAATTTCATGATTAAATGCACAACTAATTGACCGAGAAGTATCCTGGTTCATAAAATGTTTTGTGTTCTAAATCATGTGTGAATGGTGTTATAATGTTTTGCAAATTTTGGTGAAGTGAGATAATATCCTATCTTTGTAATTTAGTGTCATGTATATCCTTCTAATTTGAGTTGAAATGCATGAAGCAAGAATGTGAAGTTGGCTTGAATTCTTTCCATGCAATGTTTTGTCTCCTGTAAGGCTTGAAGCAAGCTGAATTAGGATCCTTTGTGCATGTTAACTCCTGTGATCATAAGATGCTTAAATTATCTTGTGAGTGTTAATGCATGCAAAACCCTCAATTGAAGAGCAAAAGTTCAATGTAGTGGTAGTGTCCCTTTGCATGATAAATTCTTTTAGGGCTTGTTTGGTTGGCGGGAAAGTAAAGTGTTTTGAAAATATGATTTCTTGGATTTTGATTTTGAGAAAAATGAATCTGCAACTTCTCTTTCCTATGTTTGGATAGATCACGGAATGTTAAGAGAAAAATTAATTAAAATTCATGTTTTTAGTGTTTCATTTAAATTAATCAACCAAAAAATGCAATGCATTTTTGGTTCAATTATAAAAAAGTATATATTTGTGATATATACAGGGTTATATAACAAAATTATTTTCTAATTATTCTTTAAAAATTTTCATTTATGTGTAATAAATAATTATTATCCAACAAAATATAAAATGTTTGTAAAATTATAATGTCGAAAACAAGTATGATTATATAATTTATGTGTTATAACAAATAAATAAATAAAAATAATTCAAAATGCTAACAAGTGTAAACCAAATATTTAACGCTATATTGTCATTATTACATAAATCACATATAATTTTATAAATTTTTTAAAATTAATGTTGTCTATTTTTTATTTCTTAAAAGTGATTTATTTCCATAATAATTTTTTTAAAATTAATGTTGTTTGTTTATTTAAATTTTTTATATTTTAAGAGTGTGGTAGTTTTACAATGAAAGTTTAAGGAACAAATATGTAAAATAATAATTAGCAAGAACTAAGTTTATAATAAAAATTATTATGTTATTTAATTAAAATTCAGTAAGGTTGAATTATTTATTCATGTGGGTTGTATCATAAGGGATAAGATTGTATTAATAAATATTTAAAGAAAGATACTCATTTTTCTGAAGTAAGTAATCAGAAAACCAACTTGGAACAAAGATTAAGAATCCAGAAATTTTATACTAACTTTCCTGGAGTGCATGATTCTTTTTACTTTCCCAAAAGTCAAAAAATGAACTAAACACTGAAATCTAAAAATCAGGAAAAAGATTACTTTCCAGCCCCAGATTCCTGCCAACCAAACGAGCCCTTAGAGTTACCACTACAATGCATGTGATAAGTATTGTGCTAAAATTTTAACTAGTTGAAGCATTGACAGAATACGAAACCGAGTTGGCATGTGGTGATGATAAATTAGATGAACATTCTGGAAAACAATTTTGAGCTCATTGAAACTTGGATTCATCTGAAACAATTTGTGTTGATCTGATAATGTTAATCCCAGAATGTTTTTCATGTTCAAGACTTTCTTTTCGTTCTGAGTCATATTCATCTGAGGCACATTGAGCTAATTGTGGAATGTTGAATCCATACATTGATACTATCCAATTCTTGTGAATATGTATACTGAGAACCAAGTGTGAGGGGATTGTGTGTGCCTTGAAATTTTTATTTCTTGTCCATGTGTTTTGATAAGCCTATGTTAATACACACGCTATTTTGTGATCTAGGCACATGGCACCCAAGAAGGCAAAGAACACCTCCGCATCCACTTCCAAGTAGGGGTGTTCAATATCCGGTTTAAATCGAAAATCAATTCGAAAATTGAAAAACCGAATTTGAATTCAGAAATTTGAATTCAGTTTTCAAATTTCGAATCGATTTTCAGTTTAAACCGAATTCGAATTTCGGTTTTCGAATTGGGCTTCCAATTCGAAAACCGAACCAAAAACTGAATTCAATATATATAATATAATTTTTATAAATATAAATATATAATAATAATACAACTTAAACTTAAAAGACATAATTACGTCATCCTTTTATGTATTATTTGATTTAATTGAATGTTTTGTAAATTTTGATATAATTTATGTAATTTAATGATTTAATTATGATTTAAATGAATCCAAATTCGATTTATTCAAATAAAACTGAATTCAAACTGAAAACCGAATTTCAAATTCGGTTCGATTTGTTTGAGAATTCGGTTCAATTTTTGAGTTCAAGTTCAGAAATGTCCAACTCGAACAAACCGATTCAAAGAACCCAAATAACCTGAAAACAGACTCGAAGAACACCCCTACTTCCAAGGGACAACTTTCAAAGGGCAAGACTAAGTTTATATTCACTACACCCTTGGATGATTCGAATATTGACTACGAGTATGTGCCAGAAGAATGTGGAATCTAATTGGTACAACATCCTGAGCCAGAGAACAGGAAGGCACCACGAGAAAAAACAACTCGGCATTTCATAAATGACTTGGAGCAACAAAAGTTTTGCGCCTTTGCTGGGGACCCATCCATATGGAGAGGCAGTTTGAGGTCACGGAAAGCCCATTTATAGAAGTAATTCAGCGCTACGACTGGGGACCATTGACAGCGGCTCCTGATGCATGCAATGTGGCAGTAGCAAAAGAATACTATGCTAATGCAATCGTGGGTAAACCTGAGGATGTAAAAATGAGAGGAGAATTCGTACAAGGGAAATATCTGCGAGTCACAAGGCGGGTTTTCCAAAGACGAATACGGCGAGCTGATGGAGACAGGTAACCCAGACATTGTGCTGAGTTCGTTGGGGCTTCCTAGAGCTAGCAATGTGTTTTTGCGATTCCTGCGATGAACCCATATATGCAACGTCTAGCGACCTTACGGCAGAAGCTAGGGTGTTGTTATTATTTGTGAACTCTTAACTAATGCCCACCTCGCAAAACATCAGGGTCATGAAAGATAAACTTTTCCTAATTTATGCTATTAAGCATGGACTCAAAATCGACATTGGACACCTCATAGCCGGGTATATTGATCACGCGAGAAACGTAGACTCTGAAGCTGTGTTTTTCCACTGCTATTAACGAAACTGGCCATTAAGCATGGAGTAAAAATCTCAATGGAAGAAGACCATCAAACATCCTTGGGCACCATCGGAGACCACCAGTCGCAAGGCTACTTGAAAATGGAGCATGAGGAAAAGTTCCGCTGAGGTATCTGAATAGGGCAGTCTTCTTCTATTTTCCTTCCAATGGGGACCATTGTCTATTTTAAGTAGTGGGAGGGGAAATGTGATGCTGCGGTGCAGGATGCTTGGAGTAATTATGCTTTGAATGATGTTGTGTGCTTGAAGTCGTTGTTGTTAGGCATGTTGTGCCTTGAATTTTTTTATGTGCCTTATCTGTGTGAAGTGTTAAGGGAAATAAAGGTGGTGTAGCTTATATTAGTATTCATGTAGGTGGTGTGTTGTTGTGTTTAGTGTGGGAATGAAACAGGCAGTGGCTAGCACTGACCTTGCTATGTGATACTTTATTTTCCAATGTGAAAGTGTTGTTGTGTTGTGTTGTATGAAATTTGCTCTAGCCCATTTGCAATGCTAACAACTATAATGCCATGGTCCAATCCATCATCATTCATTCAAATTTTGTATGCAATTTTTTTAGAGTTCTAGGATTCATTCGATTAGTATGTGTTGTTGATCAAAGTATGATGTTAAAGTAAGATAGAATTGCCAACAAGTTCTTTGACATAGGAGAGAATTTATGTGTTACTTTGTCTTGTTTGTGTATTCTACTTGTAAACATTTGTTCTTGCATTTTAGTATATAGTCTATTGAAGACACACATGGACATGAAGTGATGAAAAAAAGAGGTGAACAAAAGAAAAAAAAAATCTAGTGGCAAATAAAGGGAAAAAATAGCCATAAAACCCTGATAGCCAAGCACCAAAGTGTGGCAAAAATAACAAACAATTTCGCACCAATGTGTGTAGAGGAGGAAGGAAAAACCCTAGAAAAACACTGTATGAAGAAACCATCTTTGATCTTGAATATAAGTGTTAGTGTGTGTGGACAATAGATTGTAGTGCAAGGGTTCCTAAATAAATATTTGCTTGAATACTATGCATAAACAGGGAAAGTTCACAAAAAGGACCTCAGCACAGACTTCACGTTGGCAGCTTGGTCTTTATTCATTGCTCTTTGGTTGATAACTAATATAAACTTGTGTGCAATCTGGGACAAGAAAAAGAAAACCAAAAGACTTGTGCATGTGAAAACCTTTTAGGATTGGATGGGATAATGTTATTGCATTGTTGTGTGTTGAAAATGGTTAGAAAGTGATATAGTGTAGTGTTTTGCTCGGGACTAGCAAAAGTTCAAGTGTGGGGGTTTGATAAGTCAGTTGTAGACTGACTTATATGCTATGAATCCTTGATCTTTTGTGTGGATATAATCTGAATTCTTATATGAATTGTGTGATTTCTGTGTTTAATGAGTAAAGAGTAATATTCGTAGAGATTGTGAAGAAATGTTAAATTAGTTGCATAAATAATGTGAAGCATACATGTATTTGGTTGGATGCACAATTTGACAGAGTTGTTCTCATAACTCTCACCCACACACAAAAGTCCCAGCACATTACACTACACACATTAAACACTTAAACACACCAAGCACTTCAAGCACACACACTACACACACTTAGCACACAAAAAACACACATCACCACACACACATGTTATGCGGGCGCACTAGGCGCCTGCACAACCAACGCACACACACAGGCGCCTGCCCTTTGCACACACACATAGGGTGCGGGCGCACTAGGCACCCGCACCACTCACGCACTCACACACGGGCAGGTGCCTAGTGCGCCGGCCCTTCTAAATGCATATAGGGTGCGGGCGCACCTTCGAACTCGCACTCAGTATGTGCCAGACCCTCTCACACACACAGCTGGGCGGGAGCCTAGTACACCCACCCAGTTCGCACGATCTCACATGGCTCATGCACAGTGTGCACCTCGCCCAGCACTCACAGCCCGCGCACACGGCGCGCGAGCATCATTCACATGCGCGCCTCACACACATTCACGCCTATTCTCGCACACGAGCGCACGTACTCTCATTAGCGCACTCACTCACTACACATGCACACTCGTACCCTCATGCATTTATCACTTGCATTTTCTAACACTTTCATTTACACTAGTTGCACTTGTACAAGATACAACACTTAACACACTTAATTGACTTCAGCACAGCTATTTTTTTATGTCTCCAAGTGTTCGATAAAATGCATTCTTAATGGTTAAGCAATCAAAGTTGACAGCGTGGCACTAGATGACCTCACTTTATTTACGGATTGCTTTTGCAGGACACTTGGCATTAAATCTTGAGGAAAGGAGACACATGACCTCTATGATTTTGACACCTCACCAAGAGAAGGATTTAAAAAGAAAAACACAAGACAGAAGTAGGAGAGTTCTAGAGGGGATAGATTAGAGGTCTTTCCTGGGAAAGAGAATTCAGAATCAGAGACAGAACTGAAAAATAGAGAGAACCCATAAAAGGAATCAAGAAAAGAACAACGAAACAAGTCTAGGGTTTAAGCTGGGACAATCAAGGAAACAGGGGCTGGCAACAGAAACATACTTATTGTACCCCTTGTAATAGCTTTAATCCTAAATTCATAATGATGCATGTTCACAATTGAAGTGGAAGAAAAAACAATATGAAAAAAGATAAAATCAACACGTTTATTTATTTTACTTTTTTTTTACCAAAATACGTGTGTTATAACCTATGAAAAATGGAGATTTTGTGAAAATTTAAATTTTCGCTTTTTTAACAATATTCACTAGAATTCATATTCACAATCAGGGTGTGTATAAAAAATGGTACAAAAAAGTCAAACTCAATGCGTTTTTGAATTTTTCCATTTTTGACTAAAATACTTGTGTTATAGCCATTGTTTTGAAAACCCGACCAAACAACGAACCGGCTAAGGTAAGTGGTCAAGGGGTCAACCCGGTCAAACTGGACAAAAAATCGAATGACGTCATCATGACGTCATAAATAAATTTAAATATTAAATATATTAATAATCTTAAAAAATACTTTTATCTAACTATAAATGTTTACTAAATTATAATATCTCAAAATTTGTGATTTTTTTATTTAAACATTTTACTCTATTAATAAATGACTCAAAGTAATAATGAATCACATATATATTACTTAGTTACTGATTTATCTTAGTGAATTAATAAATAAATTAAAGAATATAATGTTATTCATAAAAATAAAAGAATAGGCCCATATATGTATATAGTAATATTGAATCCAACATTAAAAGGTAAAAGATAAAATTTCGAAATTCAAAATTGATAATAGCCCAGTGTTATTGGACTAAAATCAAAACTAATAATTAGTCCAAAATAGTAAAAAAAATCAAAAAACCAAAAAAAAACTGTGAAACCCGGGTTTTGACTGATTTACCTTTTTTTTCCAAAAGCTATTTTTGAACGATAACCGGACCAATGACTGGTCACCGGTCACACTGTCCAGTCCGGTTTTCAAAACACTGGTTATAGGCTGTAAAAATGAAAATTTGGTAAAAAAAATCTAAATTTCACTTTTTTTACACTGTTCACAACAATGCATGTTCACAATTAAAGTGGAAGAAAAAACAGCATGGAAAAAGTTAAAATCAACACGTTTTCTTACTTTGTCATTTTTTACCAAAATATGTGTGTAACCTATGAAAAATGAAGGTTTTGTGAAAATTTTAATTTTCGCTTTTTTTGACAATATTCACTAGAATGCATATTCACAATCGGGGTGGGTATAAAAAACGATATAAAAAAGTCAAAATGAATGCGTTTTTAGATTTTGCCATTTTTGGCTAAAATACGTGTGTTATAGCCCGTCAAAAATGAAAATTTGGTAAAAAAATCTAATTTACCTTTTTTACACTGTTCACAACGATGCATATATACAATTGAAGTGGAAGAAAAATAGCATGGAAAAAGTTAAAATCAATACGTTTTTCGACTTTGCCATTTTTTTACCAAAATACGTAGTTTTTTTTTTATAACACACATACCCTCACATGCATCCTACAGGAATCGAACTCTAGACCTGTAGGTCGGGAAGCTAACTCCCTAACCACTGGACTAGCCCCAATGGCTACCAAAATACGTAGTTAAAACCCATAAAAAATGAATTTGTGAAAATTTTAATCTTCACTTTTTTTTACAATATTCACTAGAATGCATGTTCACAATCAGGTTGGGTGCAAAAAATAGTACAAAAAAGTCAAAATCAACTCGTTTTTACATTTTGCTATTTTTGGCAAAAATCAGTGTGTTATAACCCGTGAAAAATGAAAAATTGGTAAAAAAAATCTAAATTTCACTTTTTTGACACTTTTCATAATGATGCATGTTCACAATTAAAGTGGAAGAAAAAATAGTATGGAAAAAGATAAATTCAACATGTTTTTTGACTTTGCTATTTTTGAATAAAATACGTGTGTTATAACCCAATAAAAATGGAGGTTTTGTAAAAAAATTTAATTTTTACTTTTTTCAACAATATTCACTAGAATGTATATTCATAATTGCGGTGGGTGCAAAAAACGGTACAAAAAAGTCAAAATCAACGTGTTTTTGAATTTTGCCAGTTTTTGCTAAAATACATGTGTTGTAGCCCGTGAAAAATAAAAATTTGGTAAAAAAAATCTAAATTTCACTTTTTGACATTGTTCACAACGAAACATGTTCACAATTGAATTGGAAGAAAAAACAATATGAAAAAGCTAAATCAACACGTTGGTGCAAAAAAAGGTACAAAAAAGTAAAAATCAATGCGTTTTTAAAGCTAAAAATGTGTGCTATATCCCGTGAAAAATGAAAATTTGGTAAAAAATCTACGTTTCACTTTTTTTACACTATTCATAACGATGTAGTTCACAATTGAAGTGGAAGAAAAAACAGAATAAAAAAAGTTAAAATTAACACGTTTTTTTACTTTTCTATTTTTGAACAAAATACGTGTTTTATAACCCATGAAAAATAGAGGTTTTGTGACAATTTTAATTTTCACTTTTTTTTACAATATTCACTAGAATGCATGTTCACAATTGAGGTGAGTGCAAAAAACGGTATAAAAAAAGTCAAAATCAACACGTTTTTAGATTTTTCTAGTTTTGGCTAAAGTATATGTGTTATAATCCATAAAAATGAAAATTTAATAGAAAATCTAATTTTTAAAACAAAAAACATATCCAAATTGAGCCTAAATATCTCAAGATTGGTTCGACCAATTTCCAATATAACTTAACAATGTTGATAAAGTTGATAGTAAGCCAGTTGGTTAAGATGTATATTTTATTTTATTTTATTTAATATATGGATATCGTCTTTTCACAAAAAAAAAAAAAGAACTAGATATTATTGAATTGGTAAAAATGATTTGACTCCTTTTTTGTTTTGAAATTTGAAGAATCTATTAAATTTTTTCATTTTAATTTGGTAGGAAAAAACTAGTATTATATACTTTTACAACAATTTTGAATATTTTATCAGCAATTGTTGTATCTCATAGAAAAGTAAATGAGTAAAGCAAACACAACAAAGAAAAAATGAGAATAGTATTGACATAAAAATGTTGAGCAATGATTAGAATTAACTGTTTTTCCAGGATTTATCATGCAATTATTAGGAGTTTGACTTGACAAGAGTTAACAAGACAAAAGGTTGAGCAAAGTCTGGGCCACAGCCCACATATTCCCTCTCTATTGTGCTTTACAGCCCAAATTAAAGGCCCCCACTTCATAGATAATAATTGAATGATTGCAGAGCTAGGGCCAACCTAAACATAATAATAGTCTGCAATTGTATTTTGATTACTTTTTAAATACCAATCAAAGTAAATTACTATTTATAGAGTTGTTATTAGGGGTGTTTTTCGGTTCGATTTTTGGGTTATTCGAGTTGTTCGATTCGGTTTGTTCGGTTTGAACATCTCTAAACTCAAATTCGAAAACCAAATCAATTTGAATTGAATTCGAATTCGGTTTTCGGTTCGGGTTCGAATTATAATTGAATTCGAATAAACCGAAAATGATATTTGAATTTAAAAATCAAATATTCATTCGAATTAACCGAATTCACGCAAACAAACTAGACTGGAATTTAGTTTTAACCTAAATCAAATTATCAAATTACATCACAATTTAGGATTGAAAATAATAATTTAGTTAAATATTATATATTTTATAAAATATTTTATATTAATATATATTTTTAATATTTGAATTCAGTTTTCGGTTTGGTTTTCGAATTGGAAGCTAAACTCGAAAACCAGACCATAAACCGAAATTCGAATTCGATTTACCGAAAACGAATTCGAATTCAAATAATTCGAGTTCGGTGAATTCGAATTCGGTCGGATATTCGGTTTAACTCGAATATTGAACCCCCTAGTTGTTAGAACACATGATATCAAGAAAATTATTATTTTTTTAGATGGATAAATACAATAAAAGGTTTTTATTTCTCGAGAGAAAGAAAAATTTATTCATTCAAATCACTTAAATAAGCATTATGAAAACAAAGAGAGAAATCATCCCAATTATGCTTTAAATTCAAAACATATCTTGATAAACCATAAGGATTATACATGTAATTAAGCACTATGGATTTCAGTTAATCCATATTTCGAAACAAAATTACTTATTTGTTTATCATCAATTTTCAAAACAAAATTTTTCAACATTCTTAAAATAGGAAATAAAGGCATTTGATTTTTTCATTTTTTTTTGTCCTTTTTATTGAATACTAATTGTCAAATGTTGACCTACACTCGTAAATGGCTGACTTGGCTATAAATCAATTGACCAACATAAAAAAATTAAAATTTATCCAACATAAAAAACAATAAAATAATTATCCAACATAAAAAACAATAAAAACAAAATTTATCAAGGGTTATCTTCAATTTACCCCCATGAAAGATGACCTTTAATCACTTTGCCCCCATAAAAGATTTTTATTAACACTTTGCACCGTTGACTTTCAATTAAAGATGCTAACGGATAACATCATTAATTATTAATTTTAAATGACAATTTTATCTATCAATAAGAAATAAATTAAATTATATTTGTCCCTCTTATATTTAAACATTAATTTCAATTTATCTACTCCATAATTTTGTATTAATACTTAAATATTATTATTTTGAGGCATAAAATACTTGATCAATTTTTTTAACAAAATAAGATACTTGTTTATTTTATTCATTTTTTTTCTTTTTATTTTATGTCATCTTTTATATAAATAAATATGTCAAGTTTATTGTAATTTATAAATTTTTTTTTACTCATTTTAGTTTGTTGTGTATTTATAATATGATTGTTTATCTTATTTGTATTATTGACAATTTAAAACATTGATTTAATATCTTGAATTTTTTTATTATATTATTATATATATTAAAGTAATCTAATCAGCATAATAAAATTATATAATGAAAAAATAAATAAATAAAATAATTATTTGCTTATTAGTTGGAAGGTGTATATTTATTATAAATATATATTTTTTTAATAGAGATATCTTTTATACTTAATAAATTTAATTAAAAATTCATTCACTCTAAATTAAAAATCCATAGATATCAAAGTGGTAAAATAAAATGTTTCATTAATTTTTTATTAAAGAATTAAAAAAATTGGACAAAGTATGTATTATTTTATTACATTCCAAAAAATTAAATTATTCATATGAGGCTTTTATTGACTAACTACATTAAAAATAGTTAACAAATTATAAAAAGTAGTAAACCGTATCCAAAATCTAATTTTTTTTAGTAAGATTATATATATTATCTATTATTTAAAATAATAATAAGAAATTTAATTTGTTAAAGTATATATAAAGAAAAAAGAAAATAAAATGATGATAAAGTAAGATAAGATTTTCAGAATTAAATTTAAGGGTAAAATAGTCTAAAATATAAAAAAGTAATTTTTTTTAAGGCAAAATTTAAAATTTTCATTTAAATATAGTAACAAAATATCCTTATCGGTGCAAAGTACTAATAAAAATCTTTGATGGGGGCAAAGTGATTAAAAATCATCTTTCATGGGGGTAAATTGAAGATAACCCATTTATCAATTCTCAATTCAAAGATATATTATTTTTCTAAAACGTAATTTGGAACTTCGTTTCTCATTGTGAAACAAAATGCCTATTGAAACAGATCCTAATTTCTTCATTAAGTATTTAAGAAAATAAAAAATTTCACATCCCAAAAAAATAAAATAAAATTTTTGCTAATAATGTGAAACAAATTTGCTCCCTTTCGCTCTCTAAACTCTACTTTTTGAATCCGCACAAAACCAACTTCAAAACTTTATTCAAATAGTAAATGAGATACGAAAAAGAATAATAATAATAATGATAATGATAATGATAATGATAATAGTGAAGAATAAAAATGATAATTACATTCATTCACCCAAATCTAGAGGGGTATGAAGTATTATCCAAAATTAGTATATAGAAATAATTTTAAAAAAAATGATTATATTCTACCAATCAATGCTTTTTTATTTAATTTCTTTTCATTTTACCTAAATTCACTAATTAACCAGCCACACCTTTAAGTAATAAATGAATGAAAAAGAAAAAGATAGATTGTGAACAAAATAACCTCTTATGAAAATAAATTGATTTGAACGAGCCAAAGACCAATATTGAGAAGCTCTACAAGCTTATGACAGCAAGTTGATTTTAACGAGTCAAAATGGCGTTTTTCACATGCTATTTCCACTTATATATCATACATTATCTTACTTTGTTTCCATATACACAAAAAATTTTAAAATGATAATAATAAAACAAAAGACTGGATGTGTTTTGCCATAATAAATTACTAATTATGGGTTCAAAAGTTAATTGTCTATTGAGTTTTACTTGTACGTTAAGTATGTACTTGTGTTCATCTCATAAAGTTCATGTGCATATATATTATATCCTTATAGAACAATTAATTCTAAATACAATTTCATGTTTAACTCATGCATAAATATTGAGTAAAGATACGTCTACATATGATTTACTTTATTTTAATTTTTGTGCCAATGAAGTAAATTTTGTTTCTTTGTAAAAAATTAAGTAGAATGTATTTTTGAATTTAGTTATGGTCTCAAACTTTAACATGGTTACTAAACAAGGATAAGACCTTCGCAACATAAATATAGGTCACTCACGGAACCCATACTCTAAAAAATTAATGTTAAAGTTGATAACTCTCGAGTTGTCACTAACTAGTTGTATTTTCTTACGAAATTGGTAATAGCAACTCATTAATTTAACACACCATCCAATATCTTGAAAGCTAAATAAGTTTAATGATTACCCAACTTGGAGGTAAGTATCCGTTTAATTTGTGATCTTGAAAAGTTGCATTTTTTAATCCAACAATTTAAATTTTGTTACATAAATGAATTTCAACTCATTTTTCATCCATCTAACAAAAGTAAAGTTGTTTGTCAAGTAATACTGTTCATCATTAAAAATGATGTTGTTTTATGTCACAACTCATATAACTAACGATATTACTTATTAGACGGATGAAATATGACTTGAAAACTATTTGTTGGGACAAAACCTAAATTGAAAGAATAAAATGGAATTTTTTTAAAATTGAAAATCAAAACGATACTTGCCCCCAAAGTGAAGGAGTTGTATATCCAAAGCTAAATGCCCAAATCTTCAAAGTGATGCAATGTTCATCCTAATCATGAAGCAGCAGCCCTCAAGAGTTGAAAATTTTTGCTTTAAAAAAAAAAGGATATTAGAGCTAGCCGTAACAATTTGTTGGAAAGGAGTGGTGAATGTTTAAGGCAAATTTGGACATTGCGTCAAAGTTGGGTATGATTGCATATATAGCTAGCCAGTGATCGACAGGAATTTGAATTTTTTTTACTACTAATTAACAACGTACAGATTTGTAGTAATTAATTGTGTGTAAAGCTATTGTTTTAGCATTAATAGTAAGGCCACCTAAAACAAATCTTGGCAAAATTATTTCCACAAAAAAGAAGTATTACTATTGTCATCATTAACAGATATATGTTGATCATGATGTTTACATATATTATATATATATGTTCTTTTCACTTGTGCAAATAAAATTGTTGTCAATTACGTTATTCCATGCAATAGGCTGTTTTTTTTTTTTTTTTTTTTTGTGCTGATCTTCTTCATTCATGGACTTGCATATACGGATATACCACACGCATAGCATATGCTTTTATTATTCCTTGGTATAACTTGAGCAGCTAGCCAAAAGGGGTTGGAAAAAAATGGAAACAAAACTCGATTAAAGCTCATGGCTGAGTTCAACAATGGTGGATATAAGAATTAATCTTGGACGTCACTTTAATTAATTAACAGAATCAAATTAAGTTGTCATATATGGAGATGGAGGACCCGTAATGGCATTCCTTCTTTCTTCCCAAATATATATAATATATGGATTGTGTATATATCTATGCGTTTATCATTGCAAAATTAATTAGGAAGTAGTGACTATCAATCTGTCTCTCACATTTGAAATGTTGCATATTATTTGTTAAGATATTTAATCAAACGGTAACACGATCAAGTCCATTTTTAACCTTTTTTTTTTAAAAGATTGTTACCATACCCTATTGTGTAGCAAAAACTAGCAGTAATTACTAGTCAAACATCAATAATCAATAAAATAAATAACAAATCCTCTTTAGCAAGATTCATGCAACTAAGTTTTTCTGAAAACCCGAGATTATATATAATTTCCTATTCTCTCGACAACTTTTGATTCTTCTTCAACTAACAACGTTATATCTAATATCAGTAATTAATGATGTGTTGTACTCCGTACTGTTTTATCTACATTAACAGTTTTTTGTTTATACATCAAAGTATTTCTAACTCTCCATATATATATAGTATAATAATACAATAAAAGATAACCTTACAATTTCTTGGCATTCCTTCATGACTTATATATTCTGCATGAACAGGTATATAATAGTTTACCATATACTTTAACCATATAATTAATCATTGATTATAATGAAATTTTACGTTAAATAACATTGTATGAAACCAACACTAATACATTGAATTTTAGTTTACATACATTTGTTTGTTTTTAATATTGTTGTGAACTTGACATAGTAGTACTCGATTGGTTAATTTGGTTTTTAGATTCTTTTTGAAAGGTTCGTATATTCCAAAACAAAATGATTACTTAACTTTCCTAAGTATTAATTTATTTTCTCTGCCTTCATAAGTGGTTGAGAAGCCAAAGATCAAGCAAAGAAAACATTACAATCATCCATTTCATGATACATATATCCTTTCATATTAATTAGCTTGACTATTCATTGATCATTATTAATTTCCACATTCATGATCCAACACCATATATATATTAATTTACCAAAATTCTTGACATTGTTGTGATGATTTCAAATTCCAATATATATACCAATTTGGCACTCCACATTGAGAGAATTATCAATCCTCCATTCTTTCCGCAACCAAAGTTTCCATTTAAAATTCTCCTTTCCCCACTGCAAAGTTCAAGTCCAAACACTTTTCAAAACTGTGCTTAACTGTCTAACCAAAAGAGCACCAAAAGATTTGACACAGTAATATCAAGAATGGGTTCAGAACCATCAAACCCATACCCCATCAAAACAGTAGTAGTATTAGTCCAAGAAAATCGTTCATTTGATCATATGCTAGGATGGATGAAAACCCTGAATCCAGAAATCAATGGTGTCACAGGATCTGAATCAAACCCTTTATCCACTTCAGAACCCAACTCCAAGCGCCTGTTTTTTGGCGATCAATCACTCTATGTTGATCCTGATCCAGGCCACTCAATCCAAGACATTTATGAACAAATTTTTGGCTTTCCATGGAGCCAAGACGTGGCTTCCAAGAAACAAGACCCAACCATGCAAGGATTTGCTCAAAATGCAGACAGGAACAAGAAAGGTATGTCTGAGACTGTGATGAATGGGTTTAAGCCGGAAACAGTGCCTGTTTATAAAGAGTTGGTGTCAGAGTTTGCCGTTTGTGATCGTTGGTTTGCGGCTGTTCCTGCTTCCACGCAGCCAAATCGGTTGTATGTGCACTCGGCAACTTCCCACGGTGCAACAAGTAATAATACGAAGAAACTGATTGAAGGGTTTCCACAGAAAACCATATTTGAATCAATGGACGAGGCTGGCCATAGCTTTGGAATCTACTATCAATACCCTCCAGCAACACTATTCTACAGGTTTTTTCTTTTTAGATTCTTTCTTGATCATTGGAATACATTTCTTGTGCATATTATAATTAGTGGCATGCAGGATGCAAAACTAAATTAAATCAAATCAAATCAAATCAAATCAAATGAGCTAATTTATCATGCATAATCAGCTGCATGCCATATATAGGAATTGGTTCTGATTAAAAAATCTGTAAAAGTGCCAGAGCCATCTTTCTGTATATATATGAACACTTAAATATCTTCTTAATTTGGTTGGACGACAGAGAAATTTGATAGGACAGCATTTCCTATCTGCATCAATTATTATAATTGTACGCAATTTTCTTAGATATGGGACCTAGCTAGCTAGATGAAGTAACAACTACGTGACAGTGTAATATGAACAAGATTGATAGTATGTTAACTAGACTAGAAATGATCCAAGTGTGATGTTTTCTTACTTAATTAGATGATCATGACTTTATTGTACATGTGTTGTAGTTTTCTTGAACAAACAACAACATATGTTAAGTTGGGATGATGATAACAAATCATGGCCGGTTGCATGCATTTGATTGCTTCAAGGAATGTTTTAATGTTGTTGTTAGAGTCTTCCACATGTGTTTCTTTTGCTCCGAAGGCAAACTTGCCATTTGAGAGTTAGAAGTGGAGTTAGGTTAGATAAATTTGGTTTATCTTCTTTAGAAAAATACAGAATTCATAGATTTAATTAATGCTAATATTTTGTCTATATTTTGTGCTAAAGTATGTTTGTGCATATTGTGAATAATTTATTCATATTTGAATTGCGTGGGAATTATTTTATTTATAACTATCTATAAAATTTAGGGCATACATATCTCAAATGGGAATTTTACCACAAAAAAAAAAAAAAAGAAAAATGTTGTTGGGAGTTATCCTTGTTATTTCTTACTTAGAGATGTAAATTTTGAAGAAAAAAGAGTTGTTATTTTTTTTTTACCTAAGAATTATAAATAGTTAATCCGTTCATCAACTTATTGCTATTTTATTGGACAAAAATGAGTTTTATCTGTTAAAGAATCTCCTCATTACTCGCCAACCTCAATTAAAATGTTATCGACAATCTCAACATCCTCCAAATTCTCTCAAAGATTGTTGTAATTTTTATTCAATTTCCTTGTCATTAGGAATGAATATGGTGTAATTACAAGTTGCCAAGCATATAAATATTATTGAAGTTTGTAAATTAATTTATTATTTAATACAAATAAATATTCATCAGTCACATATTCTTATTATTATTAACTTTTAATTTATAAGTATTTTTTACGATTTGACATCTAATATGAAAATACAATTAAAATTGCTATATAGTCCAACTTTAAATTGTTTGTCAAAGTAAATAATTAATTTCAATTCCTACAAAATTGATCTAATAAAACAGAAAACGTACGAGTGGCAGTACTATTGAAGTACATAAAACTCTTTAAATTTCTAATCAAGAAATAGTGCAAAACTTACCTTGTTTAATTTTATTTAATTTTTTGATAAATATAAATTATTACGTTGAATTTTTAAATTAAATTATAGTCTTGTTGTTTTACAATTGAATCATCCTAAAGTGTTTAATCTCGAAATAAATTAATCCAATTGTTAGGCATCTATATATAGCTCTGACTCATATTAATTAATGTTACTTTTGGGAATGCCAGGAATCTTCGAAAACTGAAGTATTTAAAGAACTTTCATCCTTTTGATCTCACTTTCAAAAGGCACTGCAAAGAGGGAAAGCTACCAAATTATGTAGTAGTTGAACAAAGGTACTTTGATTTAAAGATATTACCAGGCAATGATGATCATCCTTCTCATGATGTCTTTGAGGGCCAAAAATTTGTCAAAGAAGTTTATGAGGCATTAAGATCAAGTCCACAATGGAATGAGATTTTGTTCATAATCATATATGATGAACATGGTGGTTTTTTTGATCATGTTCCTACTCCAGTCACTGGAGTTCCAAGCCCTGATGACATCTTGGGGCCTGAGCCTTACAAATTCCGATTTGATCGGTTAGGCGTTCGGGTTCCATCCATCATGATATCTCCCTGGATTGAGAAGGGAACAGGTAAAAATGCAGATTCATGCACTTGAACATAGTTGAGATTTCTTGCATGCATGGAATTTTCTGGTTTTTGGTTTAGGTAATCTTGATCTCATGATCTATTGAACAGGGATAAAGAGTTTAACGATCCGTGACACTTTCTGTTTCAACATCTGCAACATTTTATATAAACGCGTTACATATCTTTTCATTAAAGATATAAATGGCTAACTATTATCATTAAGAATAATGAAAAGACACATTGTACATTTGTATAAAATGTTATAAAAAGTGAAAAATGAAATGTCATAAAAGATTCCGAGTGGATAAAGAGGGGCATTGGTTATAGTAGTTTGATTTGCTTTGTTAGTAGTTTAACTAAATAGTTTATTGATGATTCTGTGTGCAGTGTTACATGGACCTTCAGGACCATATCCTACATCTGAATTTGAACATTCTTCAATTCCTGCAACTGTTAAAAAAATCTTCAACTTGAAAGAGTTTCTTACGAAACGCGATGCATGGGCGGGCACTTTTGAGAATGTGATCAATAGAGACAGTCCAAGAACTGATTGTCCTGGTAATTTTGTGTTCAGTTATTCCCTTCTTTTTGCCTTGCACCGAACTTCTTGTATTTTATACGGATTATATTTTGCCATCGTGCTCGATCTAAGCACATTTGATTTACGTTGGCTCTCAGCCTATCGCATCCTTTATAAAAATTCTCTTTCGGTTGTTTTACATATTGAATGCTGCAGAAACTTTGCCACAACCAGTCAAAATGAGAGAGGATGATGCAAAAGAAGATGCTAAAGTAACTGACTTCCAGAAAGAATTGGTTCAAATGACAGCAGTGTTAGGAGGAGACCATATAAGGGACATTTATCCACACAAACTTGTGGAGGATATGACTGTTGCTACAGCAGTGGATTATGTTCACAGTTCATTCAAAAAATTCTTGGATGAATATGAGAGATTGGAGCAAAGTGGAGCTCATGAATCTACTATATGTTCTTTGCCATCTGATGATCCACTGGAAAAACCAGCCAAGTCTCCTTCGTTTGTTTCCAAGTTCTTTTCTTGTATTGCCTGCAACAACTCATGAATCTACAAAAAGGGATTGATTTATCATATATGCTGCCAAATGAAAACTATAACTTAATATTAATCTTTGGACATCTGCATTTTAAGTTTGTTTTGTTTGATCTTTGATTTATCATACATTGCCCCTCTTGAAGATGTATTATATAGCATGCATTTCATTGGTGCTTTTACTCAAACGAACATTAATTTAGTTTGGAGCTTGGAAATGTTTTATTAGTATGCAAAATTGCAAATTAATATTTTCTTCCTCAGCCTTAACTTGATCATTGGAATCTTTCTATTCATAGATGTAGATCTCGTACCTATGAATGAGAATATTCCCAAAACTCGAAAAGAAGTGACTTGGTAAAAAAAAATGACTTAGACAAATTTTTTGTATCGATAACTCGAATGAATCAATAGAATAATATTGCTTCATATGTAATCCATCGATCAAACATTACTTGCGAAACAAATATTAACTCCTTGATAATCATATTCAAACATTTTTTTTTTAAAAAGGAAAATATTTTGTAACATAAAAATCACAACAAATAAAAAAAAATGGGAAAATGCAACTTTGTTTTTGTGACAAGTCATCAAAATAATTACTTGATTCAAATTGATCAAGAGAATTCCAAAAGCAAATTTTATGTTGGGCTTGTTTGTACATTTTGACCCACCAGATCATTGGGCCGGATCCCCCGCAGTAAAGTTCCGCTTTAACTTTTGAAAATCGTTGGAAGACAAACACGTTTTTTAAGTTTAAATCCTTCGCCTCCGAACCACCGCCAAACCATGGCGAACAGCAATGAACCATCGCCGGAGCAGGAGCTGGAGTGGAAGCTCTCAGCGTGCTGCATATCACACTCATTCCTCAAAGCTGCTTCAAAATCACCGGAAAAAATCGCCGTCATACATGCCTCCGGCGGCGCTAAAATAATTTCCGAACAATTTCACAACAATTACGACACCAACCAGCAAACAACACTCGTGGTTACAGATGAAGAGTTAATTGAGTCCAAAACGGCATCGTCTTCATCGTCGCCGGCACAGCCTCCAGTTTACGAAGGCGACCAGTGCTTCACGTACTCCGAAATTCTCTCAGCTGTCAATTCTCTTAGTTCTCGGATAAAACGCATCCTTGCCGGTGCTGATGATCCCCAACTTAGCAAACCTCAGTCAGGTATTATTGTAATTTAATGCAATTTTATATCTTTTGATTATTGTTTTTATGGTATGTAAATTAGTCTTTGTTTCGCGATAATCTTGTGATTAGTTTGTAAACTTTATTAAAGAAATGGATACTTAAAACACTTTTAAGATTTTGAAAATGCTAATCTTGAATGCTAATTTATTATGAGAAATAATTTCTGGAAGATTGTATTGAAAGATTGAACAAGAATGATTTTTTAGAGAGCATTCATATGAGCATTGCCTTTTTTGATCGTGGTTCATGAGAATTTCAAGGTGCCGAATTACTGAGCTTGGTCTTAGTGTGAGTTTGACTGAAAGATACAAACTTCGATTAGTTTCTGTTTTTGATCAGACTTCATACTATAGTATTTTTGTTGTAGGGTACTTGCATTGTGAACAAAAGTCAACAAATGATCGGATTTCTGGATCTGCGGAATGTTCTAGTCCAAGTGTACAGCAGGTTAATAAGTTTCGGACCAAATATACTCCAAGAATAATAGGAATATATATGGAACCCTCTGTGGAGTACATTGTTTCCGTCCTTGCTGTTCTAAGGTGCGGAGAGGCATTCATGCCGCTTGATCCGTCTTGGCCTAGAGAAAGGATACTGACAGTTGTGTCTTCTTCAAGAGCTGATCTTGTTATAGGGTGTGAATATTTGGGCGATGATGGTTATTTCCACCAGCTTGATAAGTTACATTGGCTTGTTTCTAGCGGCTACTGTCCTGTTTTATGTATGTCTATGAGTAACTGTGTTCAAGACCTAAATAATTTATGTGACTTAGAATGGCCTTGTGAAAGTGAAATGTCCAGACTCTTTTGTTACTTGATGTACACATCAGGATCAACAGGGAAGCCGAAAGGTGTTTGTGGCACCGAATCAGGTCAGCCTGTGATTTAGGTTACTAATCGCACTATCTTGTGGTTTGGTATGTTATTTATCTGCATCACATTGCTTTCTGTCAGCCTTTTTGCAGGTCTGTTGAATCGGTTCTTATGGATGCAAGACTTGTATCCTCTGCATGGAGAAGAATATCTTGTTTTCAAGACATCCATAAGCTTCATCGACCATCTGCAGGAATTTCTCACCGGCATCCTTACTACTTGTACAATAATTGTACCTCCGTTCAACGAGCTTAAAGAAAATATACTTTTTGTGGTTGACTTCTTACAGGTAGCTGAATTATCTCAAAATTGTGTACTAATAACTAGATTTAGAACTTTTTCAACTTTTGTGTCATCATAGATTGGACCTGAATGGCATCAATAAAATCAAGCTAGTCCTTTTACCTATGAGGATATGCAATGCAATCATAAGATTTTGTGAAGTCACTTGACTAAAGACCAAATTTTGATATTTTTCTGGATTTGCTATTTATGCTTTAGTAACGTTCTTCATGAAATTATGTATTGTAGCTGCATATATGTAGCTTGATATGCAGCAGACCAATTTATTGTCTGTTATTGATAGTGCCTGCTGTATACAGCATCTTTAGTTTCTTTTTCTTATAGAGGAGTCCATAGCGTACTCCAAATAATTCTTCCCATCATGTCAGTTAATGGGACACATCTTTGATCCCAAAAGTAATTTTGTAGGAAGAAAAAAACAAAAGCAAGCCAAGTGTTGGAACATTCAGCACTAATTGACTAGGAAGTTATACTGGCTACAATTGATATTCGGAAGTTTTAATTTTGCCATCTTCCCTTTATGCTGCCTGCCCTGAGCTCAAATTTCAAATGTGATTTTGATCTTGGGAGATTACTAACCACAAGTTTTTCAGATGTCGTCAAAAAACTGGTGTACTAAAAGATTCAACATATTTTTGTTTTATTACCTTTCCTCTCTCTGTTGCTGTGTTACACTTAAAAAACGTTATTGTAACTTCATGAGAAATACTAACAACTAGTACTTCTGAGGATATTTATAAATTCAGAATCTTCAGGGTAGAAAATTAATTTTATCTTCTTCAGAACTTAATGTGGACGACCCCACTTAGTGGGATAAAGGTTTAGATGTTGTTGTAGAACTTAATGCATACTTGAACATCCTCCTTTACGCGTGTGGTCCAGATATTAATTACATCTTGTTTCTGTTCCTTGACAGATGTATGCTATTAACAGACTTGTGGCTGTTCCATCACTAATGAGAGCGGTCCTCCTTCCTTTGCAAAGTCCAAGATATGTGAGACTTCGTAGATATTTGAAGGTTCTAGTTTTAAGTGGTGAAGTTTTACACCTGTCCCTATGTAAGAGTCTGCTGAAGTTGCTGCCTCATACTGCTGTTTTGAATTTATATGGAAGTACAGAGGTTAGGAGATTAGACTCTTGCTACTTATCAGATGCCATTCAGAGAAACTAAATCTTTATGATATTGTTTATGAGCAATTGTTTGTCCAAACTTGATTCATGGAGTTGTTCTTAATTTTATTCTGCCCGTAAAATAGTACTACTGTTTGTTATATAATAATTGCAGTTTCACAATTGAGTCTATATGTACACCTATATAGAGGCAGGTTGACAAAGAGCTTATAAAGCCTTGATAAAGCATTCAAAGTAAGAATATTAACGAAATACCTAAGTTTTTTGGATGTACAAAGCGACGGAAACCTCAAACAAGATGGCGATTTCTCCCCATGACTATATTGACTCTTTGTCAGTGAATTAGTATGTGTGCTTTCTATGTTTAAAAACATGTCTGCAGGTGGTTTGGTGAATGATAGGTTGATGGTTCTTGTTCTCAATTGAATTTAGTTTAGTGATTACTTTTTAACTTAATTTTACATTGTCCTTTTGACCTTTTCTAGAATCCTTCTAAAATTTTAACATGAAGAGGGAAAAAATAAATGCCTGTTAACATTTAAATGGAAAGATATGTTATATTTAAATATAAATGAGAAAATGAGGTTAGACCGAGCACGGTGGCGAAGTGTGTTCCATATAGCCAACCCCAATTAATGGGGGAAAGCTTAATTGTTGTTGTTGTTATATTTGTAAAAGGGGTAGAGCTGGGGTGAGAACTACATGGTACTTTGTACTTTCTTGAAATATGTCCATTTTATTTAATGGATATGACAAATTTGATGGTTCTCTTTGAAGAACTGTGATCTCCTTTTTCTAATAGATGAAAAATGCTTCCATTATCGTTGCTCGTTGGTGGGGTTTTGGCTCTAGATCAGAGTAATATGTATAACTGTTCATAGCTCAGTTTTTTTCTTCTTAACAGTCTCTCCATTAGCTAGTAAGTCTTTTTTTATACATCCTCCTTTATATTTTCAGTTTCTTGTTCCCATTAAAAGGCATTTTTCTTTGTTGCCATCCATCAATATTGGACATTATGGGCCATTCACACTCTTTGACTCAATCCAACTGTTCTCTTTATTTAGACTAGGTGATTTCTTTCTTAGTCTTGCTCACTTTTATTTTCATATTTAGGTCTCAGGTGATTGTACATATTTTGATTGCAAGCAGTTGTCGATGATCTTGGAAAATGAGATTGTTGGCAGTGTTCCAATTGGCTTACCCATCTATAACTGTGATGTTGTGCTTGTTGGGGAAAATACACCTAAATATGGAGAAATATATGTTCGTGGACTGTGTAATGCTGCTGGATACTTTGATCATCCTTCCATTACACCATTTGATCATTTCCAATTGCCTCAAGGTTCTTGTTTCAGCTGTACCTATAGCGACAACAGACTTCAGTATTACTTTAAAACTGGTGATTTTGCTAGACAACTTGAAAGTGGTGTGCTTATTTTTATTGGAAGGGAAGACCGAACCATAAAGTTCAATGGGCAGCGAATATCTTTAGAAGAAATAGAAAGCACATTAATGGAGCATCCAGATATAGTTAATGCAGCGGTAATTTGCCAAAAAGATCGTGGAGAAAGTTCACATATTGAAGCACACTTGGTGCTAAAGCAAAAGGAAGACTGGAATGCGAATTTCCAGTTATCGATCAGGAGTTGGATGGTCAACAAACTTCCACAGGCAGTAGTTCCTAGCCGTTTCTTCTTTACTGAATCATTTCCTATTTCTTCTTCTGGGAAAGTGGATTACAATCTGCTACCTGTTTCTTCATTTTCGAATGTACATTCAAGAAGTGCTATTGGAGAAATGTGGGATAATGATCTCTTGAAAGTCATAACAAAGGTCCAGGAACTATATCCATATTTAAGGTGTTTCTGTTATTGTACTCGTTATTTAGTTTTTCCTTTGTCCATGTCATTGATCATTCTGGATTTTGTTGAATCTAAAATTTTTCTTCTGCATAAGTAGTAGCAGCATGGCGGATTTGAAGAGAGTATAGCCGCACCGGTAGTTGCTTCTTTTGGTTGTTCCATGGTTTACTGAGCTGATTGTTGGATACTGTGGTGATCTAATGAGTTTTAGATTCATAAATACGAACACTCGTTTGTCTTTAAATTCTTTGCACATGTATTGGTATAGCGTATGAATTAAATGAATCTCAAAGTTTTAAATATTTAGAATTCATCATTGGAGAAAATAGGGGAATTAATAAAGACGTTACACATAGGATTCAAACAGGTTGGAACAAATGGAGAAGTGCGTAATAAAATACCGCTGAAATTGAAGGGAAGATTTTATAAAACAGCTATAAGACCAATGATGCTTTGCGGTTTAGAGTGTTGGGTGACTAAATGTGACCATGAACAAAAAATGAGGGTAGATGAAATGAGAATGTTGGGACAGATGTGTGGACACACTAAACTATATAGAATAAGTAATGTTTGAACTAGAAAGAAAGTGGGAGTAGCTCCAATAGATGAGAAAATGAGAGAAACACCTTTAAGATGGTTTGGACGTGTACATAGGAGACCTTTAGTTGACCCAAGAGGCGTGAGGTCAAATTAAAAGAGGAAGAGGAAGACCAAAAAGGAATTATAAAGAAACTATAAGAAAAGATATGTTATATTTAAATATAAATGGGAAAGCGAGCTTAGCTCGAGCATGGTGGCAAAATGTGATCTGTATAGTCGACCCCACTTAGTGGGATAATGGCTTAGTTGTTGTTGATGCATTGGTTTAGCGTAGCCAGAACATCTTTTAATTTTGCTCTTCTAGCTATTTTATTTGCTATGTAGCTTTTTGGTAGTAGCTTGATATTTCTCTGCTTTCTTTGCCGCTCATTGGGACAAACTCTGAACATGTGGGAATTAGTACAACCATATATGCATCATTGTTTTTTTCTGGTTCTCATTTAGAAATCCTGTATTTTCTTTTTATAGGTAAGGACTTGTATTATTTATAAAAATGTAAACAAGCAGTATATGTCCTGAATCAAATTCTTGGAACAGAAAGCAACTCCATCCAGTCATCAATATTAGCAATCCTGTATTTTGATTAAGATGTTGGGGTGTTCTAAATTTGAAGGCAATGCTTTTTAAGACCCAGCAGTAGTTTTTGGCTTTTCCAATTCTCCAAATTGATACCATGCTAACACAATCTATTTACATATCCTACTTCCTTTGATTCATAGCTATGGAATCAGAAGGTTTTCATTGGACTTGGTATACTGGAGCACCATTTTTATCATGCAATTCAGCCTCTCTATCTGCTATCTGCCCTCTCCTATCTGTAACATGTACCTTTATGGAATTGCTTGGCCTGAAGATCCATCTTGAACTTTTTCATGTTTATTTTTTATTAAGTTGTAATACCTCTAAGGTTTCCTGTTGATGCTAGTGTTACTCCTCAAGCAGTATGGTATGATCAATCTGTTTAATTGTTATCAAGCAGGTCTTTTGTGATGTACTGCTGGTTGAGGAGGTCTCCATTGGTGATAATTTTTTTGATATTGGTGGTAATTCAGTATCAGCAGCATCTGTTGCTTACAAATTGGGAATCAATATGAAATTACTATATACCTTTCCAACCCCATTGAAGCTTCAAATGGTTCTTCGGAGGAAGACAGGGTCATTTGATGGTAATCCAAGAATTGATGCTAATATGAAAGTGGATTCAAGAGAAACTGATGAAAATTTTCTACCTGCACGTTCGAGGAATGCGAACCATTATGAAAGTGAGCCACGGAGAAGGCTGCTTGGAGCAGTTAGTTATTCAAGTACTGACCATCCAGTTAAACACTTCAAAAAGGATTTAAGTTTGTCAACTGTTCAAGAGGATGATAGTCCAAAAGACAACTGCTTTTGGAATGCTAACTCATTGCATACAGAATGTTCTTTCAGCCGTTCCAACAAATCCACGCACTCAAAAGCTGAAAATAATAATTTATGTTTTCCAGTCTTGTCTAAGCGAATGTCAAGAAGAAAAGGTTGTATGCAGAAATTGTGGAAAGTCCATATGGAGTCTTGTGTTGATGCATCTCCACTAATTATATGTAAGGGAAACAAAGTCTACCTGTTTATTGGATCTCATTCAGGGAAATTTGTATGTGTAGATGCCAAAAGGTATGGAAGATTTGGTATCTTTCTGCAAGTGACTATCATAAATATGATCATTTTTATGACGTTTCGAATAATATGATTTGCATTGACATAGCCTAAGGCATGTTTCCGCATTACTATTTTTGAATTCTCAACTGTTACTGTATCTGGGTCCTGCATGCTTTTTACGGGCTAGTTTCTTGAAAATGCTCATTGTTTTTGCTAGATATTCTTTTTGCTTTAGGAATGAATTATGTTCTTTTTTAACTAAATATATCCTTTGTTCATCATTTTGAAAGGAAGGAAAGATTTTATCTTAAGTGAGAGATTTAGACCACAATATGCCTGTGTAATTTATATAAAGGCAATATAGCTCTGATATGAAGCTAAGGGCCACAACATGTTCTGAATCAAATTGGTGTATGAGAATTAAGAATTATGCGTAGTTGTGAGTTTTCAATGGATAAAAAAATGTTATGCACAACTTGATGCATGTCAGGAATTTGATTTTGGCCTACTCTGAAAATAGCTATTCATGCCATCCTCGCCAAGGAGTTGGTTCAGTTTCGGCTTGCTTTCACCATCTTGTAATAGTTTGTAGATGACACTATAAGAGAAGGTGAACTATTCCATTTCTTTTCAAGAAGGGGAAGTTACCTGTACTGGCTGATAGTCTTGCTTTATCAAGAAGACTCACGTTGTATTTAAATGAAAGCCTGGGAGACAAGAGAGGCTAATTTGAAAGGCAAATTTGTAAGGCTATTTAAACTTAAATGCTAGTTGATTTAAGTTGAACAGCAAGAAGCTTGGGACGATGTGACGAAACAAGGAAAATGAAAGATGTCTGCATCTGTAAACATCCTTTTCCCCATTGATCACGTGGTTGGATGGTGGGGGATTTGCAAGGGTATCCATACTCATTATAGTTCCTCTTGTAGATTCTTTTCATGTTCACAACTTGTTTAGTTTGGCTATGGTGAAGTAATGTGACAGAGAGAAGTAGCAGAAAGTAACAATGGTTTTCAAGAGGGGTGGAAATTTGGCTTGTAATGTATACTGGTTCCATCCTCTAAGTAGTTATGGAGAAAAGAAAAGGTATTCATGACGAAAGGAACTTGGACAATCATTAAGTAGAAAAATGGTGGACATGCAACCTAGTATGTTGTTTCTTAATTCAGCACCTAAAAACATATTCCTGATCATTTGAAGAGAATGATATATTTTTAGCAACTTAGAAGTGAGAATATTCTTCACAGGTTTCATATACTAAGGTTCAACCTTAGAGGAGTTCTTTCTTTGGATGGTTAAAGAAAGATGAGCAACTCCTCTTTAGTAGTTGTGGAATAGTTCACTATCTTTTCTTTTCAACTCACTGCATATACAACATAATGATAAATTTTTGAGAATAGGCATGTTGTGATTAATTATCCTTAGCCTATTTGATAATAACACTATATTGTGAGGTCTTGTCTTTGTGGCTTGATATCGAGTCCCTGGAATGTTTCCAACATTTATAGACACTTTTCACTTTTTCATTAAATCTGTTTTTGTAGATTGAATGAAGGAAAAAAAGTGGTGAAGGTCATAAGCAAAAGTATGGACCTTATCTTTTTCCCATGTTAGTGCATGGTTAACTGCTGAATGTTATTTTTACTTATTCTTGTTCATGATGGACATAATCATCATATTTAATTTCCTTATGAGGTAAATGTAGCCATTCAAGTGCATGCTTTGTTGCTTTTTCCCTTGATAATTTTTAGTTGAACGGTCAAAGCACAGATGCTCTCTATGAATTGCTTGCCTCAAATACTAGTATGGAAAACACTAGTATTCGCACATAATTTTTCTTTTACACTGATTAATCTTCTAATAGAACATTGCCTTAAATTTGCTTCAGTGGTTTTGTCTTTTGGGAGATCAAACTAGAAGGAAGGACAGAATGCTCAGCTTCTGTTCTGGATGATTTTTCTCAGGTTCTATCCAGATTTTGCTTCTTGAGTCTTACCATCAAGTTTCTTTTTATATTTATACTGAGTAAATTTCTTTCTTCAGGTTGTAGTTGGATGCTATGAAGGAAACATTTATTTTCTGCATTTGTTAGATGGCAACATCTGTTGGATTTTTCGGACTGGTGGTGAAGTATGATTATCCTTGTCGTTTATTGTTGGTCTTACATTTGCCTATACTAGAACTGACTTTAATCAATCTTATGATTCCATGTTCTGTGGTATTGCATTTGAGCGTGAACACAAAGATTCCTCATTAAGATGAACTTCAAAGTGAAAATTTGGAGCACAATCATTTGCTGCTTGCAAGTACTTATATTTGCTGCTTGCAATTACTTATTTCACAAGTTAAGTGAAGTGAATTAAACTGCGTTCTTCATTGTGAAAGCTTAACAAATTCTCACCTGTTGCTCTTTGGGCTTTTCCTTTTCTTTTGATTTGTTACATTTGGATATTTATTGGTTTACCTCGGGTAATTTATTTGGGATGAGAAATTTAAGATAAGAGCTATTTTGGTCACTGTCTCTACTGCCTGCCCCTTAGCCTTCTTTTTCCCCTGCTCCTCTCCTTTTTCCTTTCAGTTTTTTATCTTCCTCTTTTAGTCTTAACACCACGGTCAGTTGTTTTTTACTCATTGTAGCCTCCAGCTGCCCCTACCTCAGTTTCCCAGCTTTTACCCTTCTCCCTCTTCATAATACGTGCCTATTCCCACCAACAAGAAGAATTTCTATCCCTTTTTTGAATACTTTACCCTGAATTTTATGCACCTGTTCTCCATATTAAATTTGAATGATGAAACTTATTTCCATTTGTTAATTATGACTTGACATGCCTGACTGCAGGCTGCGTAGCTGACAGTTTTCTAGATGTTAGTTTTTTTAACATTGACATGTGGAATTGGGGTCCTTTTATGTTATTTCCACCATAACCTATGATTGATCATGTATATCCTTGTTAGTTTTATGTTGTTGCATAAAGAAAATGGGGTTTTGTGAAAGATGGGCAAACAGAATGCTGTACTTTGTGTTATGAATTTTGATTTGCTGAATTGAAGTACGATTAGTGCTGTATTTGCCAGTGTTGTATTTGCTAGTGCTAAAGCAACTTTAGTTAAGTCAGATGGGTTTATATGCACTTTGTGAGTGAATTGCAAATATTGTGAAATATGTTCCTTCACTTGTGTATTAAATTTTTTAGGCATCTCAGTTCATTTGATCTTCTGGTGATTTGTTATTTCAAAATTAAATAACTTTTTATTTCTTTGATTAAAATGGATTACAGACTTTAGAGTTGCAACTCTAAATACTGACCACTATGATTGTAGCAACTTTTCACCCTAATTTCTCTGCTTGGAGAGTAGGATTTGTAATGATGCTAATCTCAACCATGTGAAGCTTCTTTGCTACTAGGAAATACTATTTCAGGAATCTAATTCAAAGTTAGGAAATCCATAACTAAGAATTTATTACAGATCTAAAATGCTCTAAACATAAACTTTACTTCGAAAAAGCATGCTCACTTTGAGCTTGGTGCTTTTTTCGGAGCCGCTTCAAATCACATGCGACCTTTGCGTCCAGCAATCCTCGGAAGTTCTTGGTTCTTAAGAATATCAATTCTTTTGTTGATTTCTTTGATACGGCCCTTGATCTCCTTCTCCATCTCAATGGCATCAGCTAAGCTAAGGTTTTCAAGCTTTTTACCACCCAGGCTTTGTATCATGGGATTGTCAATCACTTTGAGCCGGTTCTCTTCTCGTATCACAGTTAACTGCTGGCGAAGGTCCTTGATCCTTTGCCTGAGGACCTCTTCATTGCTTGCCATCTTTAGAAGTTTTGGATTGAGAATATAATAGATGAAGAGGAGAAGAAAATCTCTAAAAGCTTGAGAGGGAAAGGAAAGGAGTGAAGTAGGTGTGAAAGGGAGAACAGAAGATAGAAGCTTTATACAGAGAGCTGATCTCGGTATTAGTGCTACTCTGGGACATGTGGCAGAAATATTTTTCTTGTAAATGTCGTCAAAACATGTGGCCTGCGCTCGTAACCTGCATTCCATGTGACCCCAATACCATGGGCAGTATTTCTTCCTTCTGGAACTTGAGTTGATATTAAGACATGACTTGGTTTCCCCATTGATGGCTATTAGTGCTAAACTTTCTGAAGTAGTAAAACTAATTATAGAGGTTATGTTCTGACGTGGTAATACTTAGTCCACTGCAATTTCTGCATGGAAAAATATCTATGAATAGTCATTTTATGGATTTTAGGTAGATACAGGAGATGCACTTTGGTTTTCTCTGTTATTACTTTGGAAATATTTTCTCTAGGAAAGAAAATTAATTACGGTGAGCATTTTAATTACTATTTTTTTGGGATTCAAATTGACATTGGACATAGGATTGATTTCCTCATTAAATGCTGCTGGAACTATATTTGACATTGGACATAGGATTGATTTCCTCATTAAATTGACATTGGACATAGGATTGATTTCATCATTAAATTGACATTGGACATAGGATTGATTTCCTCATAGGATTGATTGTAGAACAGAACTGATTACAAGTTCTAGTCTTAACTTCGTGAGATTGTCTAACGTTTTTCTCCAGGAGCGCATCTCAGTACAAGCAAATTAATGACAGTGACGTAAAAAGAGATTACGTTAGAAGTTCTAAATGGGGGAAAATGCCAGAGTAGGGCACGTCATTGCCAGAGCATTGCGTGCAAAAGGTGCACTACAAAACAGATCCACATGTCACGTTTATGCAACTCCAACCTGTAATCTATCAAAGTTTTTGTAACGTATGGATCCATTATGCGTTATAAAGTTTGAAACGTATGTGTAACGCACGATGTCCCCATCCATACGTTACAAAACCTGTGGTACATTATAAGTTTCAGTTGGCGCAGTGAGCATCATTGCCAGAGCAATGTAGGGCATGTCATTGCAAGAGCATTGCATGCAGAAAGGTGCACTACAAAACAGACCCACATGTCACGCTTATGCAACTCCAACCTGTAATCTATCAAAGTTTTTGTAACGTATGGATCCATTGTGTGTTATGCATTTAAAGTTTGAAACGTATGTGTAACGCATGATGGCCCCATACGTTACAAAACTTGTGGTACATTATAAGTTTCAGTTGGCATAGTGCACTTCATTGCCAGAGCAATGTATGCAAAAAACCAAACTATGACAGTGACCCACATCTTACGCCCGCTAGCTTATGGTTTTGATATGCTTGATGCACAATATATTCATACATTGCAAAGCCCCTGGTGGATTATAGGTTTGAGTTGGCATTGTATAGCACTTGTACCAAATCAAAAACTATGCTTTTACAGGCTTAGCTTACCCTGGCGTGATGTACGCCTTTGAAAAGGCTTAACTTACACTATTTACAATTTTAAAAGGCCTAAGGTACTCCTTAAAAGTGTACAATGCACGCTTTTGAAATGCCCATGTCAATGCTTTGGAAGTCATGGCGTGTGCTTAAGAAGGTTAAACATAAGTTTTAACAAGAGGCAGTTACATGTTTGTTTCTACCTACTATGTTAAAGTTGATGTATTGTATGACTGCCTCAGAAAAAGGCACTCATAGTGAAATTTAAAGCAAACTTTATTAGATCGGGGTAAAACGTAGGAGTTGTAAAGAAGAGTCCAGTGACAACATTCTGGAAGAGACCTTTTCCCCTTGTTGACTGGTGCTGGATCCTTGCGCATTTGTGGAAAGGCTTTTAGACATTACATTGAGAATAAAAGGCAACTGTGTTAAATCAGAACCTGAAGAATATAGAAGCTCAATCTCGGGAAATCATCAAGAAAGCGAACTACATGCCTGTCAAATTTATGTGCACAAAAAGGCGCATTTATGAGCAAATGCATATATTGTTCAGTTTTGTAAACAAGTTTAAAGTGGCAATGCAAAATGATAATTGATTCTTCAACTATTCGTAGAAAAGGTAGCTACAACTGTATCAATTGTCTGATCACTGCAATCTGTAATCTTTGACGAATAATTACATTTTATTAAATAGGTAATGACAAATTTTGTTTAGAACATTTATTTATCTGCTATATTGAAGTTTAACTATGTGGTCTTTATCTGTAATTCATAGCAATGAACTGTTGCTACTTGTCATGTTTTATTACGACTGAATTATTGGTTTCTATGTGTATTATTCCACTTCATACACAAGTTGGTTATTGCAACTTCTGTTGTTGCTTGGTTTGCATGATTGGTCATTTGTGTCATGATTATCTATTGATACAAAAATTTCATTTACTGTGAAGCCTGATAAACTCAGAAAAATGTAGGTGCAATTGAACTTTGAAAAACTGAGAATGGTCTTAAGTTTACTTCTGGTTCTTAAAGGTTAAATTCAACTTTTACAAGACTGTTAAATTCAAACTAAACCAAGTGAGTAATCTTGTGATAGCTGTCAAAGGTGCCCTAAACTGCCATCTGAAAAAGGTGATCGATTTGTCTAAGTTGCAATTATAAAAGTATAGTTGCTTACGCTTATAATCCATGTAAGAATGGATTAGTATTGTCAATGTTGGAGCATATGGATGATTACAGATACTGTATCATAATGTCATCTGAATTTTAATTTGGAATATGATATTTAATTTCCTTTCAGAATGTCTTCAAATTGGTTAAGCCCGTTATAGCTTTCTTTGCTTTCCTTTTGTTTATGTAGGTGAAATCACAGCCATTGGTGGACAAGCAGAGGCACTTGGTCTGGTAATTTTATTTATTTGTTTTTCTAAAACCAGTTTACTTGTCTGCGTTTAGATGGCATGGAGGTATTCGGGTGTCTGATGGTGCCTAATGAAATATTGTTCTTCTGTTGTCCGTGTCTGCCTGGGTGTGTCTTGGTCTGTTAAGTTGGAGAGGCTGTTGAATACATTACACTCAACAAAATCCTCTCCCCCACCTCCCCCCCCTCCCTTCTAGAGGCTAACAAAAACAAGCGGTTAGCATGAATTGCTTGAAAAGCCATACCATTGTCTTTGGGTTGGAGAAAAATTCAAGCAGGAAGAAAAAAAAGAGACTTTTTTTTTTGTGAAGCTCTCATATTTTCACCATGCTTATGGATTTTAGGTTTTTGGAGGCATTTGACTAAATGAGAATTTTTGTGCAACTTGCAAAATGACGAGTATAGAGCAAATGATGGGAAATATATTAATTTCTGTGAAATCTTTTGATGTTTAGCTCTAGCTCTTGATAATAGATTTATAAGCTTCTCAGTCTCAAAATTCATTGAAACATCCAAGAGCATGACATCCACTTCATTTGATTGCCATTTTCCCATGCTTATCTGCTTTCAGTAGTGGGTTGGATTTCACCTTTTAACATTTAACCTATAGTAGTAGGTCTGTTATCTGTTTCATATTCAAGCCAAAAATATTCAGAAACCAATTTTGGTCATGCCCTCCACTTCATTTTCCACGCCTTCAAACCTTCTGTCCTATCTGTTCAGCTCTCTTCTCAATCCAGGAGTAATTATTTTCAGCATGCTCTGGATTGTTGAATTTGCTTGAGCAAAATGTGTTCTGCATTACAGCAAAAACATTTTCTAGTTAATTAGTCTTAAAAAATGGTTTATGCATTCCTGTTGCTTCATGAGCTCAACTCAAAATTTGAAAGGATAAGCAACAGTAAGCCAAAAGGTGGATGGAACCTAAGGTTATCCACATTGGGGCAGGCTGGGTTTCAAGTAGTGATATTATTTCTGAAGGAGAGAAATGTACTAATGTATAGCACCTTCACTTTGGGTATATAACATCTAAATTCATTCCTTATCTTTACTGCAGGTGTGGATCGTATGACCACAATCTATACGGACTTGACTATAAATGGTATTCTTGTAGTTATAAAATTTCTTGCGGAGGCAGTATATTTAGTGCACCTGCCCTTGATGAGGTTGGTCAATCCATGTTATGTTTTGATTTCCTTCCCTTCTCCCTCATGCTGGGACCATTAACGTGCAGTAGCTTTTGCTTGATGTAGAAGTGTTTATTCATGTGGGTGAATAGTTCCTTTTTTCTCGAATGGTTGACTTTGACTTGTCAGATACATCTTGTGACAATTGTGGTTATAGTAACTTACTTGGTAGTTTGGTTTGGCGGGAACTTGACGATTAAACCCTCGATTTGAAGATGTTAATTTGAGCGGGAATATACTTTTATGAGTGTGAAGTATTTCAAGAAAGCATATATTTATGACTAATATGCCCTTCACCATAGTGTCATTAGTTCCACTTGTGACATGCAATAAAAAGGAAGTCTAGTTTAGCGAGTGATCCAATTCAAATCCCAGCTGCAGGAGCTAGTTTATTATTTTGTATAACACTGGAAACATGATTGGATGAATTAAAGTGATGCTTTTAGTAACTCACAATCTGTAAGGCAAGAGGAGATTTATGGTGCAGTCAAAAACTGTGAAGTATGAAACTAGTATTTAACTACCAATTCCCCTTTTTTGGTGGAAACATTGTTTAGGTTGTTCCTCATTGTATTAATTCTCGCACCTTAGCCTTTTATCTTTTTATTTCCATAATTTGATTTTAAGTGGATGTATGCAAAAATATTTTGCATTTGGGAGAACATTCTGTTTTTATTTTGACATGTTAATTAAACTCCACTGCAGAACATTGTGTTTGCATAACACCATTATTATTTCTAGAGTTTCTCATCAGTAGTTACCGTTTAATTCGGCTTGTTAATTACTTGATTCCAACTTTGACCTTATCTTAATCTTTCAGATGCGTGACAAGCTCTTTGTGGCATCTACGAATGGCTTAGTGACAGCAATTTTGATAAAGGTACTACAGCTGCAACTTGAGGTTTCTATGTTAGTTGTTGACCTAATGCCGTTGATGTGAAACTTTTGATGGAAGAGCCAAAACTGTGTCTCAATTACATAAGTAATTTCTTTTTACAAATTTCTGAAGTTTTGAGTTAGAAAGACTGAAAATTTGTTTTTGAGGAAAATCCCCTTATAATAATTGGAGGGCCATTCTTGGCTGTTTTATCATTTTTTTCTCTGTTGGGATTACGTTCTTCATGCAGGCTACATCATGCTGTAAATTGTGGATCCAAGACTTTGAAGCTCCTGTATTTGGATCGCTTTCAATCAATTGTCCTAATGGAAATGGTATAGTATAGCTACTTTGCAGTTGCACCTTTTAAAGTTTGTTCTTGATTGGTATATGCATCCATGCAAACATCTAATACTGACACCACTAATTTCTGAAACATGATAATATCCAAATGAACTTCGTGCAGATTGATGTCGTTCTCAAGCACTTCTCATACTTTGCAATTAACATGTCCCTTTTTGAGATGCCATTTCCATGTAAAATTCAATTGTTGTGGTTTTGCAGTGATTTGCTGCTTGGTAGATGGAAACGTGGTTGCAGTGGATACCGACGGAGCCATTATTTGGAAAGTATGGCTAATGCATTCTGAATTTGCTATACCTGTTTTTATAAGCTTTAGTCAGTGGAAAGTTGAGAAATTATTAAGGATTGATTACCTTGATCCCTTATAGTTGTCTATATTCAAATAGACCCCATGTGATTTGAACATACAACTGCACACTTGTCCGTAACACTACAAATAATATATAAAAAAAAAAGAGAAAGTGCAGAAATGCAGGGTTAAGGGTCTATAATGCAAAATATGCAGGGTTAAGGGTCTATAATGCAAAATAACATGATACAGGTTGGAATAAAAATTTAGGAATACTGGTTAATTTGAATATGACTAAAATTATATGTAGTACACTCAGTAAAGTCATGCAGTGCACTCGGTAATACCCCCTTTTCCGTGAAAGACAGGGTGATAATTAAAGGAAGACAAAGAAAAAAAACAAAAGAAAAAAGACAAAAGCAAAGAAAAACCAAACCACAGAAAACAAAAGTTTTTTGGCTACTGAAAACCAGCCTCGCATTGACTACATCCTTAGAACAACTACTTTGGCCAGCCATTCCCGTTCATTCATCTTATTTCCTCCATTGTTCTCCAAACAGCTGGTCCAATCTTCCATCTTCTTCAACTGGCCATCATCACCCAAAGACATTACCTGATCCAAGCATGAAAACTTCACTGCAGTTACCACTTTCCCTCTCCCTTCCACAAAACCTTCCTCAACTATTCCTTCCTTATGCCAAACTGCTGCCATCCTCGACATCACTCGAAGCAACCTCCAAAAAACCATTAGATCCAGTCCTGAACTCCCCAAACCCTTCCTTTTGAACCATCAACGAGTGTCTTTCCAGTTAAACACTTGGCTTTTTCACGCCGCTACATTCTCAACGTTTCTGATCCAACACAGCTGCTTGCTTTTGTATTTTTTGCGCGATTGTCTGCATGATTCTAGTGTTCTTGTCAGAGTGCAGTTGATTGCTTGTTTGCAAATGTGCTTTCTTTTGCAAGCGTGTCAGTTGTGTTTACGTGGTTGTTTTTCTCAGTGTGACTCTATGTTTCCTGTGCGTAAGAATACAAGGGAGAGAAGAGAGAGAGAGAGAGAGAGAGTGTGTGTGTGTGTGTGTGTTTGTGCGTCTGTGCATGAAAGAGAGTCAGACAGTGTTGTATCTCTGTATTGGAATATTAACATTTGTGTCATAAGCCTAGAATGCAAATGGTTGTACTGTAGGGAAGAAGGAAATTAGATGGAGGGGGAAGGAGTGGTATTGTATTTCATCCACTATCTTTCAATTGAAAATCTTGGTTTAATTCTTTACTAAAATGGTATGGGCTATTTCTGAGAACCTGCATCATATTATGCATTTGTCATTATTACGCATTATATTAGTTAAAGGAACCTGGGGATGGGGGTGTTATTTGAAATCTTATCAAAACGTGTAAATAATCTCATGTGCAACCAGTCTGAATAGCATCCTGGATATCCATTATGTTATATTTGCTGAATGTTTTCCTTAACTTGAAGCTAATTTCTTCTTACTTTCATTCAGGCAAGTTGTGGCGGGCCAATATTCGCTGGACCCAGCATATCTGAGTCATTACCTTCTCAGGTGAAACTCTCATTTAGATTTTACATCTGAGTAAGTTGAACAGGGATATGAACTCATGTGAAATAGCTAAAGCTGCTATGAAAAGTTACGAGAATAATGCGAATAAAATAATGTCATTTTCTAGCTCTCGAATAACTTTGACCTACTTTTTTTTATATTCTAACTTTATAAAATGGTTTTGGAAACTTGATTCAACAGGCAGCCATTTGCCTATACATTACTTTTATTTTACTTGCCGTCATCCTTTGACACAAGTGATCCATTAGTTTAACTTAAATATTTTTCCTACTTGATTCTTTCTAATTGAAGAAACTGAGACCTAAAAAGAATTGGAAAGAAACGATAAAAAAAGATATAATATACTTAAATATAAATGAAAATATGCGTATAGATAGAATACGATGGCGAAGCATGATCCATATAGCCAACCTTACATAGTGGGATAAAGGCTTAGTCGTTGTTGAAGAAACTGAGTCAAGATTTAATTGTCAATCAGAGTATGAGAGAGAAGCACTTGAACTGCTTTGGTTAAGGACAACTGCCAGTGGATTTTGATGTATTGGATGTTTGTCTAATTAGTGGAATTCGTACCCAATAAAATAATAGGCCCCTGTATTCATATTTTGCATATAAAACCACTAGAAAAATGCATGTGACCTGTGAAACTATATGGGAGTGTTACAGTGGTTTTTTTTTCTCCTGTTCATTGTGTTGTGATCATAGTTCAAAAGGTGAACGATATTTAGATAGTTGAGTCGGTTTATTGACTGGAATGTTCATGGACAACACCGATGGATGCAAAATAGATAGGATGGGTTAAGAACAGATATCCATTGGAGTGGGAATATTTCCACTCGAATATGGGAATGTCTGTACCATGGCTCTTGACCAACTGGTGCTCTAGTGCTTTGCATACTTTTTCTTTCATTTATTTATTTTTATATATGCACTCACTTGGGGACATTAATCTGTTCCAAGAGCCTCGACAAGTTGAACCGCATCTAGTAGACTCCTTGCTCCCCTTGTCCCCTTCAGCTAAATCTTATATGACAGCAGGAAACAGTATAGTCGGAACTAATAGCTAAATATTATATGCATCTTTATAGCTAAGCCAATGGTAATGCAAATGAGCAAAAAGCCTTCAATTTATTTACGACCTGATCCAAAATTATTGCCTTTGAAGATTGAACTTGATGAAATGCAAATGTGAAAGCAGTACTATTTTCTATCAACCCAGAACCTAGAGGGTTGTGCATTTGAAATAGGATCTAATGCTTGGAGTACTATTTTTTATGATATGGAAAACTTGATGTTTTGATTTTGTACAGGTGATTGTATGCTCTAGAGATGGAAGCATCTATTCCTTCGAAATGGTATGACCAGCATATAATGATTAGAGTGCATAAGGTTTACAAGTTAACACATTTTGTGTTACTGAGAAGCTTACGGCTGATGACGTTGAAAAGGTTTTCAAATTGAATAGATAATAAGGCCACTTTTCTTTTACATTCGATACAGTTCATATTCTCTTTTCCTTTTCCTTTGTCAATTAAAAAAATCCTTTTGAGAACTTAAATGCAGTATACATGCTTGAGCATTAGAAACGTTCAATGAATTATTTTTGTGGGTGTTTCATGATCAATGTGTGAAAGTATATTCGGTATCCTGTTTTTGAATACAACCTTATAAACGTGTAATGTTGTCACTCCAGGAGAAGGGAGATTTGGTATGGAAACATAATGTTGGATGTCCAATTACTTCATCAGCTTATGTTGATGAGAACTTGCAGTTAACTTCTGATTTCTCTCATCTCTCTGATAGGTACTTAGTCTTAATCCTCATTGACTATAACCAGGTGATGTATTGATCAATAACCGGACAATTTTCATCTTGATTTCTCAGGTTAGTCTGTGTCTGTACCACTTCTGGGACTATAATTGTTCTCTGCATCAACTTAGATACCGTTGGGACTGTTGGAACGAGACAACAAGAGAAAGCCATGGTGCAAGAATTTGCTAAATTGGAGCTTGAAGGAGATATATTCTCTTCTCCTGTGATGATTGGTGGCAAGATTTTTGTTGGTTGCCGCGATGATTATCTATACTGTATTGGAATTGAACCCAGTTTATCAGTGTAAATGAAAATACGATTCATAAACGTTTATTAATTGTTGTTGTTGTTGTAAACAAAAATCGAAAGATCAATGCAGTGGCCAAAACATTTTCTGTTTGACGAAATGAGTTTGATGAAATTTTTTATTTTGTTTTTGGTATGAAAATTTACTATTTTGGTATGGAAATAAAGTATTTGACCTAAGAATTATTATCTCAAATCAAATATCATTCTTTATTCCATTTTCCATTCTTTCTGATTTTTCCAATTCCACAACAACTATGTGGAGTGAGTTCACGGACTATACTTCGTATTGTATTCATACACTCATACAATTGTTAATATGATGCTTGTTTTTTATGCTCAAATTCAGCAACTTATAGCCAAACAAATTAATTATGAGCACACAGAGTTTGAAGGATTCGTGTTCTAGGAGGGATTAAATCCATTCCTTCTCCATGCTATCCGCCAACTAAGGCAACATGCATGCAATGATTAAACATCAAATGAAATAATGAAAGAAGATTGGGTGATAGACTGTCAGACCAAAAAAAAATGTCGTAGCAAATTTTTTTTATTTTTCTTTTCAGTACGTAGTTTTGGCAGACCATTGGCAGACTCTTCCTTTATCTTTACCGTGTTGAATGAATATCTTCTCTTATTCGTATTTTGTTTTTTTTTTTCTTTTTGGCTGCATACAATTTATAGCCAAAGTCAATATTTTACTGCTATTATTTCTTGATAAACTGCTTATAATTAGCAATAGGTAGCCTTCGAAGAAAGCGATGAAAATTTCTTTTTTTTTTTTCTTTTTCAAACTTTGGAAGTCCATGCCTTAAAGGGTTAATATTTATTCAGATTTGGTGATCCTTTCATCTTAATTTGCATTTCTTTGGATTGAGAGGAAATTAATTTTGTTTGTTGCTTGTGTACTCACCGAGGGTATTTTCTTGAATCACTTTGACAAAATATTACAGACGCTATGCTCCTAAATCATAATACAACATCAACTAATCCTTTATCTTGGTTAGCCGGATCATATTTTATCATTGTATTCTATCTTGTATAATTTTTAATAAGGTTTATATCATTTGAGTGGCAAAATTTTAAGTCAACTGTCAATCTAACAAAACTCTCTTCATTTTTCGAGTACTTATGTAATTTGAGTAATAAAATTTTGACGCAACTCTTATCATTTTATCGAATTTCACACCGACTACTTATATATATATATATATATATATATATGTCATTTGGGCGGTAACAAAGTTTTAAACCAACTCTCAATTAATGTAACGTAACCCTCCTTTTTTTTGAATTTGAAACCGACTACTTATAAACAAGCAAACTAGCTATAAGAAGACAGAGTTCACTTGAATCATAATAGCTATGACAAAGAGCTTCATAACTTCCTTTCAATTTTCTACTTTCTAGGGATTTATTCACATTAAAAAAAGTTGCAGTGGTTTTGAAATAGATATGGGTTTTGGTGGATACTCATGCATACAACAAAATCGCTGTTGCATGCCTGGATTAGGTGCAGTTGGGTAGAGGGTAAGTAATGCAATTAGTATTATCCCCATTGTGATTGTCCTTCATTGTAGCATTGACTCGACAAAACAAGCATCGATCAAGGCATATTTTCTTGTGTTTTATTCAACCATGGTGGCTGGTGCTCAATTCATGAAAACGTATAAACAAATTAACAAAAGATCATTATGAACACATAATCTCAGACGTAAATATAAAAAGTATTCTTTCTCAATCATAACTGGTATGACTTGTTCCCTGCAACCCCAAAATTTAATTATTTTAGTACCTCTCGCATGAGTGTATAGCTAAGATCATTCATCACTTTGTATATATTTCAAGTTCATCGATCGATCACTTGTACAAAGACAGATATTTTTCTTTATGAATTGGGGTATATTCTTATCCAATTATGCTGTTAAATATTGTTTTTTAAAAGCAAATAAAAGAATTAATTTATGTTACTTGCCAGCTTAGAAGAAGAATGAAACAAAATGTTTAGATAAGAATCAAACGTTGTGTACAAGGGTCCATTGAAGTGACAAAGCTCAAAAAATTTAATACAAGATGAGTAGAAAGCAACTCTATACCAGAAGAAGATTCTTCAACAATTCATTAGTCCATAATACTATTTGACAAATGCAAGTTTGTATAACTAGTAAGATAGCAATAAACCCTTGATTATGAAACATGAATCAATACTGACTTTCTGTTTTTTTTTTAACTTAAATTATTCTGTATATGGCTCGATCAACTCCGCCAAGTTATATGAGATCTGTTTATTTATAAGTATTCGGTTATAAGTTTTAAAAAGAGGAAGATTGCGACAAATTAATACCTGATATAAAATTTTGTTATATATTATTATATGAATCACATTAGAAATAGTATAAATCGATCGAATACAATAGTTAAAGGTGATTCATGTATAGTATATATATAGGTGATTCATATAGCATATGGGATAATGGTTTATAGTTGTTCTTGTTCTATGTATGTTCCTTTTATTCACTTCAAATTGGTTGGTTTTTGGTTGATCCACACAGAAATGGATTTCAATGATTGAACTAATTAGTGATCTGCTCTCCTCTTTTTGTATTATCTATGTGGAAGTTGTTAAGTTGGTGTAACCACTTAATTTGCTGCTATGCTAACCATATAGAGTGACTTTAATGACAACAAAACACTGCTGTGTACTTGGGAAAATCTTTACTATCGTCTATACTTTAGTTATCCAAATTCTGCATCTTGTAGACAAGTGTAAAAGACTTTTTAATTTGTTTATTTTATCTTAGCATACCAATCAACTCCGCTTAATTATACTCAACCTGTGTTTATACTGTGTCTATAAGTAGTATATCTTAAACCCCGAAAAATATAAATTTTATTCTAAATTCATTAATTATACTCAATCTGTGTCTATAAGTAGTGTATTCTAAACCCCGAAAAAATATAAATCCTATCCTAAATTCATTGCGATAAAGACATAAAATTTTGTCATATCATATAATATAAATCGCATTAAAAATGTTAGAATATCATTCCCCAGCCAAGATAAACTTATATACATACAGCACCCCATGCATCTTTTCACCAATATGGATTGCTCTAAAATCTTTATATCTATGTATTCTGCATAAATATTGTGCCTACATCTATGTTTCTCCACACATAACTTACTGATTCCATAAGTTGGATTAGTATTTTTCTCAGTGGATTACTGATTCCAAACGAACCCACAAAAAAAAAAAAAAAAAATCAAAGAATAACAACTGTCACTCAAATGATAAAAATATTTCACTGTGTGTTGCTTCTTACTAACGAAACTAATAAATTGTTGAGAATATTTGCTTGTCAGTTGTCAGCATGCAGGAACCTATCATCCAGCATCACAAATTTTTGGTCAATCCCAGAAAAAATTTAACAAAAATATAACAAAGTACTAAACAATTTTCACAGGAAAATCTCTGTGTATATATATATGCAAGTTGAATGGAAGTGATGGTCTGGACATGTGTACAGATTGTCTCTATTGGCCAAATGATTCATAATAATGCTGAAACAATAATGAGTTGATAAGTCTCTTCTTGAAGCTGCAAAAATACAATGTCAAAGCTATTCTTTATACTCTAGTTAATCTTTTTTATTTATTTATTATTATATACTCTAATTAATCAAAGAAGAAAATAGCAGAATTCAATGCTTAACAATCTGGGAGAAAAAAGGGTTAGTTTCTTGAGTGGTTTAGTAAAGAATTTAGGAGAAGATTATTATTTTTATCAAGTTTTGTTTTTAGTAATTGGAAATTTAAATGTATATATTTACAGTTTGTATATAAATTGGGTGTTTTAATCAAGTAAAGTAGACTAGAATTGGTACACCTTTATTGAAGAAAAACGGTTGGTTTTCTGTGAAATGAATTTCAATGTACAATAATAGTGGTAGAAAATTAGAGTCACAATTTTAATGGTCATTAATTGTTGTTTCATATATGGTATGCTTTATACATGAATCATTTTCACAAAGTTTTTGTGTAAGAAAATGCAGCAAATAGCCACAAAAGATATATATTCTATCTAGGCAATTATTAAGGAATGATTGTGAACTTTCTTGTTTTATTTTACAATTTTGTGAGAGGTGTCCAGTTCAACTTCTTGATGATGTCTTAATATATAACTAGGCACTTCAATATATAGTCCAATTTGAAATAGAATAAGCAAACAAAATCAATACAAGATTACAATATCATTGTCAACACAATTCTTTCCATCTTTTTTTGTCCTTTTTTTTTTCTTTTAGGGAGTTATGATTATTTTCTTTCCTTTGGCTCCTTCAAAATTTTGGGACAATGACAACATTATATAGTAGTACTGAATAATCTCCATTTATAACTTTATGATCATGTATATAACAAGTGTATTTTAATAAGTCAAGGATTAATTAAATTGGTAAAATTTTCAAAAAAAAAGTAATTAATTCTTTCATCCTTTATTTCCTGCCAGTCCTGATAATTTAATAAAAGAAAAAAATGTATTCCATATATGAGACTATCACCTGTTCCTTTACTTAAGAAATCAATTCTACATGACAATTTTTATGTATAAAATTGGCCAATGAAAAACCCTAATTCATTTACTTAATTTTCACATATATATATATGCACAACTACTAATTACTTATTAAGCAACTATTCAAAATGATTAATGCTCATCTTTTTATATCCATTTTATCAAGATAAAACAAGATAACAACAACTACTAAATCTTTATTCCATCAAATGAGATCTGATCTTTACATCAAATTCGGTTTAAATTCATTTTCTCAGTTAAATCTACGAGATGGGATCAGTTATATGACTTTACACGGAATTGGATTTAAACTCATTTTATCTTCTAAATTTAAATTTAAATTTAACCGTAACATATATTTTCTTATGATTTCTTTCCAAATCTTTTTTTTTGTTCTTCTTCCTCCCATTTATCAAGAAAAAACACACTTTAAACAAATTCCCACATGTTTCTGTTTGACCTAGAACACACTGGAATGACTAATGCATCGTCATAGAGCCGCCATGAAACAAACCTCCCCAAAATAATAGTCAATTTCCCTTCAATAATTAATATCCAACAAGAAAAGCGAAAGAAAAAAAAAAAAAACTAATTTCTTCCCTTTCTCTCTGTCTCTCTCTCTTGTTTTGGCGCATATATATATAGAGAGAGAGCAAACTTGCAAACAGTATTTTCAGACAAAAGAAGAAGAAGAAGAGCAAACTTGCAAACTGTTTGAGAATCCCATTTGTTTTTGATCCTTAATTTCATACAAAAGAAAGATCGAATTAATTATGGACAAAAAGTTCCATTTTCTATGTAAAACCTTAACTCCATGTCTCATCATCCTTGTCTTTCTTCATCATCAATTCCATACTGCAAACGCTTCTTTAAACACCATCACTACTATTCCATTCAGCAAAGGATTCAGCCCTCTTTTTGGCGATGACAACGTCAAAAGATCAACTGATGACAACACTGTTCATCTTCATCTCAACCAGTATTCAGGTTTGCATGCAGTAGTACCAATAAATATATTAATTCTCTCCTTTTCTTTCGTGTTGATTCTTGTTTTTTTGACAAGTTTAGAGAAAATTAACATGCATGCGTTGATGAAATTTGTTTTAATGAATTCGTTTTGTAAATACAGGTTCAGGGTTCAGATCTTCTGATCTTTACAACCATGGATTCTTCAGTGCCAAAATTAAGTTGCCATCAGATTATACTGCTGGCATAGTTGTAGCCTTCTACGTATGTAACTCTTCTTTATTTTCCTTAAATTTGTGAATCAAATCTTTTATTGTAACATGTTCGATCATGACAAAGTTTTTTAATTAATGAAGGGCTTAATTGTTGTGATCATCACTACTGTTTTGCAGACTACAAATGGAGATATATTCAAGAAAACGCATGATGAATTAGATTTTGAGTTTTTAGGAAATATTAAAGGAAAAGCATGGCGGTTTCAGACGAACATGTATGGAAATGGAAGTACAAGTAGAGGAAGAGAAGAACGATACTATCTCTGGTTTGACCCCTCAAAGGAATTTCATCGTTATAGCATTCTATGGACCACCAACAAGATCATGTACGTTTTGTTCACAACCACTTCATTGAATTAGTCTATATTCTCTATTCTATAATCAATAATCCATTGCGGCTGATCAATATGAAATTTGACCATTTCAATTAATGCATGATCATGCAGTACTTATATAATATTCTATATATGCATGTGTGTCTAGAAATTATGCAGCTGCATAAGTTTCAAAGTTATCTGCAGAAGGAAGAAACATAAAGTCAAAATGGTTATAAAAGTGGAAGAGGGCTTAAATTAAAGAAAAATGATCAGCTTGAAGCTTTAATTTCCCTTTGATTTGTTTCATCTGATAATGCTATTTTTAGACTAACTTGCATGAATGTTTACCATTTCTTTATAGATTGTTTTGGTTTGATTATTAAGGTTCATGATATGTTATTTATGTATTTTAGTTTCTGATTTCTTTCTTCTTCTTTAAAGACCTATAATTAAAAGCACCATCTCAAAAAACAACAAAACAACTATATGTGGAGTTATCTATATATATATATATATATATATATATATATATATATATATATATATATATATATATATATATATCATATTTTGTCGATGTACTCAATTTCAATAACTCATTTGTAACGTTATAACATTTACAAGAGTTTGACTAAATTTTTATATTGACAAATAGGCTACTTACAACCAAGTGAGTTTAAAACCACTATCACAACATTTATTAAAAAAAAGCTTGACTAAGTCCTTGGAAAATGCTGTTGTATAGTGGACTGATTAAACACTTAAGCATCTAATTCAAGTTGGGGTAGCTGACCTATAAGATGAATACAAATGGGGTAAGTCTTTGTCGCATGATCAAGAATATTTGTCGCATGCAACCTAATCCACGTACTGTTGTACTTATATTTTATTCGTATGTTGGTCACTTGTTTGAGTTTGATAATTCTGATCATTTGAAGAGAACTTTCTATTCCTACGCAGATTTTACATAGATGATGTCCCAATTCGGGAAATAGTACGACATGAAGCAATGGGAGGAGACTATCCATCAAAGCCTATGGCTTTGTATGCCACCATATGGGATGCTTCAGATTGGGCAACTTCTGGAGGTCGATATAAAACTAACTATAAATATGCTCCATTTGTTGCTGAATTCACCGATCTTGCACTTCATGGCTGCACAATCGACCCTTTAGAAGAAGTGTTCAATAGTTGCACTGACGAGAAAGATGATCAACTACAAAGTGCAAATTATGCTAGTATTTCTCCCAAGCAAAGGATGGCCATGAAAAGATTTAGACAAAAACATATGTATTACTCATATTGTTATGACAGTTTGAGATACTCCATTCCACCACCAGAGTGTGTGATTGATCCACTGGAAAAGCAAATGTTTAAGGATTCTGGGAGGTTGAAGTTTGATGAAAGATCCAAACAACGTCGTTCAAAGAGAAGTCGTCAAGATTTAGGCACTAGGAAGTATGGGAACCAGGATGATCAGGAGTGATTATTTTTTAATGATTATATAGCCTTGATGGATGTATAGATTGGATTGTTGTGAGCTGATAGTTTTGTGTTCTTATTCTTGAGGTGATTATTAAGATATTGAAATTGAATTTTTGGGAGTGTAATAATTAATCATTGTGTTTGTAAATAATTGAAGTGCTCATGGCATAAATAAAATAAAATGCATCCTCCTCAAGCAAGTTTTTGTATTACACAAATTAATCATATATTATAAGTAAGTTTCACCTTCTCCTGTCAAAAGGGTTAACGTTCACAGGCATCAGAATCAGGCACAGGAACAAATCTCATACTCGACATTTGTTTCTGTGTATAAATCAAACATTTGACTTTAAAATTTACCTCTCTTTGTTTTGCGCTAATGGAAATGAAAATTCAATGTTTTTTTTGTGGGTTATAGCACTTTTTCTTTGCAAAAAGGTTTAAGTCTTAAAAACGTGCCGTTGGGCTGTTTTAGTGCATTTTTTATGTCTGATGAATGATGTGAAAAAAATGAAAACACAAATTTTTGGAAAATCCACCATTTCTTGTGGGGTACTCATGTTTCTTGGCCAAAAATGGTAAAATGTGCTATCTAGAGAATAATGTGAAAAAAAATGAAAACACAAATTTTTTGAAAATTCACCAGTTCTTGTGGAACTTACGTTTTTTGGCCAAAAACAACAAAACATGGTATCTAGTGAACGTTGTGAAAAAAAAAATGAAAACACAAACTTTTTGAAAATCCATCATTTTTCGTAGGCTATAACTCACGTTTTTTTTGCCAAAAACGACAAAATGTGTTATCTAGTGAACCATGTGAAAAAAAATGAAAACACAAATTTTTTTAAAATCCACAATTTCTCACGGGCTATAACTCAGGTTTTTTGGTAAAAACTGGCAAAACGTGGTATCTAGTGGACAATGTGAAAAAAAAATAAAATTACAATCTTTTTGAAAATCCATAATTTCTCATGGGCTATAACTTACGATTTTTGGCAAAAAACGGCAAAACATAGTATCTAGTGAACGGTGTGAAAAAAATTAAAACACAAATTTTTTGAAATTCATAATTTCTCATGGGCTATAACTCACGTTTTTGGCCAAAAAGGGCAAAACGTAGTATCTAATGAACGGTGTAAAAAAAATGAAAACAAAACCTTTTTGAAAATCTACCATTTCTCGTGGGCTATAACTCACTTTTTTTGGCAAAAAACAGCAAAACGTGGTATCCAGTGTACAGTGTGAACAAAAATAAAAACACAATTTTTTGAAAATCCACCATTTCTCGAGGGCTATAACTCATATTTTTTGGCCAAAAATGGCAAAACGTGGTATCTAGTGAAAAGTGTGAAAAAAATGAAAAGCACAAACTTTTTGAAAATTCACCATTTCTCGTGGGCTATAGCTCATGTTTTTTTGCTAAAAACGGCAAAACTTGGTATCTAGTGAACAGTGTGAAAAAAATAAAAACACAAACTTTTGAAAATCCACTATTTCTCATGGGTTACTCACGTTTTTTTGGCAAAAAATGGCAAAACGTGCTATCTGGAGAATGGTGTGAAAAAAAATATAAAAACACATTTTTTGAAAATCCACCATTTCTCGTGGGCTATAACTCACATTTTTTGGCCAAAAACGGAAAAAATGTGGCATCTAGTGAAAAATGTGAAAAAAATGAAAACACAAACTTTTTGAAAATCCACAATTTCTCGTGCAGCTCATGTTTTTTGGCCAAAAACGGAAAAACATAATATCTAGTAGATGGTGTGAAAAAAAATGAAAACACAAAGTTTTTGAAAATCCACCATTTCTTGTGGGCTATAGATCACGATTTTTTACCTAAAAAATAGCAAACGAGGTATCTAGTGAACGGTATGAAAAAAAATGAAAACACAAACTTTTTAAAAATCCACTATTTGTCGTGGGCTATAACTCACATTTTTTCCCAAAAACGGCAAAACGTGGAATCCAGTGAATGGTGTGAAAAAAATGAAAACACAATCTTTTTGAAAATCCACAAGTTCTCATGCCATAACTCACATTTTTTGGCCTAAAATAGTAAAACGTGATGTGAAAAAAAATAAAAGAACAAACTTTTTGCAAATTCACTATTTTTTGTGGGCTATAACTTATGGCCAAAAACGGCAAAACGTAGTATCGTGGGCTATATAACTCACATTATATGGCCAAAAACGACAAAACGTGATATCTAGCGAACGGTGTGAAAAAAATGAAAACACAAACTTTTCGAAAATTCACCATTTCTCGTGGGGTATAACTCACGTTTTTTAGCAAAAAGCAACATATCTAGTGAACCATTTTAAAAAATATGAAAACACAAAATTTTTGAAAATCCACAATTACTCATGGGCTATAACACACGTTTTTTGGCCAAAAATTGGAAAATGTGGTATCTAGTGAATAGTATGAAAAAAAATGAAAACATAAACTTTTTGAAAATCCTCCATTTATCGTGGGCTATAACTCACGTATTTTTGAAAAAAAAATGGCAAAACATGATATTTAGTGAACTGTGTGAAAAAAATGAAAACACAAATTTTTTGAAAATTCACCATTTTTTGTGGGCTATAAATCACGTTTTTTCACCTAAAAATGGCAAAAATGAGGTATCCAGTGAACGGTGTGAAAAAAAATGAAAACACAAACTTTTTGAAAACCTACCATTTCTCGTCGGCTATAACTCACGTTTTTTTGGCCAAAAAACGCAAAATATGACATCTAGTGAACGGTGTGGAAAAAATAAAAACACAATTTTTTTTGAAAATTCACAATTTCTCGTGGGCTATAACTCACGTTTTCTGGCAAAAAACGGTAAAACGTGGTATCAATAAATGGTGTGAAAGAAATGAAAACACAAACTTTTTGAAAATCCACCATTTCTCGTGAGTTATAACTCACGTTTTAGGCAAAAAAATGGCAAAACGTGGTATCTAGTGACTGGTGTGAAAAAAAATGAAAACACAAAATTTTTGAAAATCCACCATTTCTCGTGGCCTACAACTCACACTTTTTGGCCAAAAAGGGCAAAACATGGTATCTAGTGAAAATTGTGAGAAAAAAACGAAAAAAAATACAAACTTTTTGAAAATCAACCATTTTTGTGGGCTATAACTCACATTTTTTTGGCTAAAAAGGGCAAAAAACGCTAACTAGTGAATGATGTGAAAAAAATGAAAACACAAATTTTTTAAAAATCCACAATTTTGCGTGGGCTACAACTCACATTTTTTGTCCAAAAACGGCAAAACATGGTATCTCATGAACGGTGTGAAAAAAATGAAAACACAAACTTTTTGAAAATCCACCATTTCTTTTGGGTTATAACTCACGTTTTGGCCAAAAATGGTAAAATGTGGTATCTAGTAAACGGTGTGAAAAAAATGAAAACACAAATCTTTGGAAAATCCACCATTTCTTATGGGCTATAATTCTCATTTTTTGTCCCAAAACGGCAAAACATGATATCTAATGAAATGTGTGAAAAAAAAAAGAAAATCCACAAACCTTTTGAAAATCCACCATTTTTCGTGGGTTATAACTCATGTTTTTTGGTAAAATATGGAATCTAGTGAACGTTGTAAAAAAAATGAAAATATAAACTTTTTGAAAATCCACCATTTCTCTTGGGTTATAACTCACATTTTTTTTACCAAGAACGACAAAATATGGTATCTAGTGAAAAGTGTGAAAAAAAATGAAAAAACACAAACTTTTTTAAAATCCACTATTTCTCGTGGGTTATAACTCATGTTTTTTGGCCAAAAATGGTAAAATGTGGTATCTAATGAACGGTGTGAAAGAAATAAAAATACTAACTTTTTGAAAATCCACAATTCTCTGGGCTATAACTCACGCTTTTTGGCCAAAAAAGGAAAAACGTGGTATCTAATGAACAGTGTGGAAAAAATGAAAACACAAATTTTTTGAAAATTCACAATTTCTCGTGGGCTATAACTCACGTTTTTTTTGGCTAAAAACAGCAAAATGTGATATCTAATGAATGGTGTAAAAAAAATAAAAACACAAACTTTTTTAAAATCCACCATTTCTCGTAGGTTATGACTAATGTTTTTTTGGCCAAAAATGGCAAAACGTGGTATCTAGTGAACGTTGTGAAAAAAAATAAAAACATAATTTTTTTTGAAAATCCACGATTTCTCGTGGGCTATAACTCACAAAACGTGATATCTAGTGAAAAGTGTGAAAAAAATGAAAAAACACAAACTTTTTGAAAATCCATCATTTCTCATGGGCTATAACTTGCTTTTTTGGCAAAAAAAGGGCAAAGCGTGGTATCCATTGAACGATGTGAAAAAAAATGAAAACACAAACTTTTTGAAAATCCATCATTTCTCATGGGTTATAACTCACGTTTTTTGGCCAAAAATGGCAAAACGTGGTATCTAGTGAATGGTGTGAAAAAAATGAAAACACAATTTTTTTGAAAATCTACTTACTCGTGGGCTATAACTCACGTTTTTTGGCAGTGAAAGGTGGTATCTAGTGAAAACTGTGAGAAAAAAGAAAACACAAACTTTTTGAAAATTCACCATTTCTCGTGGGTTATAATTCACGTTTTTTGGCAAAAAAACGACAAAACGTGGTATTTAGTGAACGGTGAGAAAAAAAATGAAAACAATTTTTTTTTAAAAATCCACCATTTTTCGTGGCCTATAGATCACGTTATTTGACCTAAAAATGGCAAAAAGAGATATCTAGTGAATGGTGTGAAAAAAATGAAAACACAAACTTTTTGAAAATCCACCATTTCTCGTGGGATATAACTCACATTTTTTTTTACCAAGAACGGTAAAACGTGGTATCTAGTGAACTGAGTGAAAAAAATGAAACCCAAATTTTTTTAAAATCTACCATTTTTCATGGGGTATAACTCACGTTTTTTGGCAAAAAACGGCAAAACGTAGTATCTAGTGAACGATGTAAAAAAATTGAAAATACAAACTTTTTGAAAATCCACAATTTCTCGTGGGCTATAACTCATATTTTTTTTGCCAACAAACGGCAAAACGTGGTATCTAGTGAACAATGTGAAAAAAATGAAAATACAAACTTTTTGCAAATCCACTATTTCTAGTGGGCTATAACTCATGTTTTTTTTTTTTGTTAAAAACGGCAAAACGTGATATCTAATGAACAGTGTAAAAAAAAGAAAATACAAACTTTTAAAAAAATCCACTATTTCTTGTGGGTAATAACTCACATTTTTTAAAAACGGCAAGACATGATATCTAATTAACTGTGTGAAAAAATAAAAACACAAACTTTTTGAATATCCACCATTTCTCGTGGGGTATAACTCACGTTTTTTAGCAAAAAACAGTAAAACGTCGTAATGTATCTAGTGAACAGTGTAAAAAAATAAAAACATAATTTTTTTGAAAATCCACCATTTCTCATGGGGTATAACTAGACATGGCCATGGTTTCGAAACCGCCAATTTCCTGTTCCGTTGCCAGTGGAATCAGAACCGGCGGTTCCAGTTTTGGTTCCAGTTTTGGTTGCGATTTTGTTTCAATTTCGATTTTTTTCGATTTTTAGTTTCGAATTTTGATTTTAATCCCACTTTTAAATTTGATTTCTATTGAAATAATGATTAAACTATTAATTGAAACTCAAATAATACAACATAATAATATAATTAGAATAATAATAGTTACAATTGAACTTAATTAATATATAGTTTTTAGATAATAGAACTATGAAGAATTAGATAAGTGAGATTCAAAGATATAAAACTAATAAGAATATTGAAAGAATAATTGAATATTTGAATTATTAATTAGAATTCAACTAGTATAATATAATAACACAATTAGAATAGTAGTTAAAATTAAACCAATATATAAAGTTTTTAGAATAATAGAATTATGAAGATTAGATAAGTGAGAAAGAAAGATATAGAAAGAATAAGAGTATTGAGAGAATGATCGAATTATTAATAGTTGATACATAATATAATTGGATTAATAGTTGAAATTGAACTAATATATGGAGGTTTTAGAAAAATAGAATTATGAAGGATTAGATAAGTGAGAAAGAAAAATATATAAATGACAAGAGTATTGAAAGAATGATTGAACTATTAATTGGAATTCAAATAGTATATTAGTGTAATATAATAATATAATTAGAATAATTAATTAAAAAAGTTGATACCCAAACCCTAAACTCTAAACTATAAACACTAAAACCTAGAATATAAAGATTAGAAAATTAAGAAATAATATTAGAAAAAAATTATGTGATGAAAATGAAGAGGTATAAAAATATTTATAGAATTATAAAATGAACTAAAAAAATTATGTTTTTTTTTTGGTCGGTTCCGGTTCCAAAATTTCAAGAACCGTAACCAAACCATCAGTAGAGAGCTCAGCCCGATTTGGTGGGGTCCCCGGTTCCGGTTTCAGAACCAGAACCGGAACCGCGGAATTGCCACCTCTAGGTATAACTCATGTTTTTTAGAAAAAAAACGGCAAAACGTCGTAACGTATCTATTGAACGGCGTAACAAAAAAATAAAAACACAAATTTTTTTGAAAATCCACCACTAGGAAGTGGTGCAAATGCTGAATTAAATTGTTACTCCTGTAACTAATTTCTACTACAATTACTGTGACGAACAAAGGCAGAGGAGGATCTACAAAATACTTTTCACCATTTATGGTTGCATGATAATTCGAGTTTCATTTAAAGCGTCAAAATATATGCGAGCTTGATCAATTAACAGCTACTAATATCAAATTGCACAATATCAGCTGCTAAATCAAACGAAACACGAGTTCCCTGCAATTGCCAAGTTCCAATGATTGTGAATCCATTTGAGAATTGGTTGGAGCAAATCCCAAACAGTACGTACCCTGAGTATCTACAGGGAACATCATTCAAGCTTGTATACTCATATCCTGAATGCACAGGAATCTGAAATGCCACATATGGAACATCCTGAAGCCGCCCTGATGAAGATATATTGAAACATGTATCCAAGTTACCCAAAGCTGGCAATATTGGAAACAAGAATGCACATTCTCTCTTGAAAGCATCCCGGAATGCATTATAGAGTTTTAATGGAAACCTCGTCACTCTTGTCCCTGAATCAATCATACATTTTCTCCAACTAATTTCATTATCAGGGGACGCGATATCGAGAAATTCTTCTCCAACAAGTATGCCAGAAATGTTGACAATGTAAAAACCATCACTGGGTTGGAAAAGGGATACTCTAATTTTGTCTGGATTAGGCACTGGTAATCGATTGAGCCATTGAGGTATAATGATGATGCTACAGGCGAAGTATAAATCTTGGGACAAAAACTGAAACTTGTGGTTTTAAATTGACTAATGAATGAAATTTGTTCTCGGCCAAATCCCAATATTCCAGTGTATTTCTCGCCTAAAAATGTTCCTGATTCGACATCTGCACATCCAAATTTAATCCTTTCGATGAAAGTGTCTTCAGAGTCCGTTGTAAGTTTTTCGTATGCCATAAAACTTATTGCTGCTGAACCATCACCATACAAAACTTTGAATTCGCACCTATTTTGATCGTCTGCAAAATCACAGCTCGAACCTGTCCATTCAGGGCACTCGTCAATCCTGTTTCGACAATTGATTTGCTGATATGAGGATGATCTTGATGGATCATAGCTGAATTCTGGAGAATGTTGGCATGGTTTACAATCCCACCATACAAGATTTGAACCCGTATCAACAACCAAGTGAGCTCTTTGTGGTGGAGTGCCTATGTCCAGTATTGTTACATAAACTGCACTCTCATAAAGAAAAGCAATGCCACTCACAGGAGGAGCAAGATCGTTACTCACATTGGCAGAATTAGCAACAACAGAAATCAACCATTCGACCCTTTTCATATCACGAGCTAAACTGGATGAAATTAGGGAATGATAATCTTTATAACCAGCTTTTAAAAAGATGTCTACATCATAAATAGGAATATGAATATTGTCTTGATCAGATGATGTTGACAAGGGTTGGTACTTTCAGTGTTTGATTTAAATATTGTTGGATTGCATCAAAATCCATGAAGTTATTTATAGCTTCTATAGTTGCATTATGATTTAGGGGAACTATTTTTGGGAATCCTGGAAAAGATTTGCATATGGGAGATGAAGAACAAAGCAAGAGGGATAACAAGAAAAGTAAGAACAAAGAAGCCATATTTTAACAATAATAACTATGGTTTCATTCTTGATTTTAACTATATATATTATGAATTGGCTGAGTGAATGATATTCAGAAAAGGATTGATTGGAATATAAGGATTAAAATTAAATACTTACCTTAAGAAACCTAGCATGTTTTTAGTAATTAATTCACATAATATGCATGTATATTAATTAATTATGTCAATTTTTCTTTGTATTCTAATTTAACAAGTAGGACTAATCTTATTATTTTCAACAAAGAGAATCTATATGCTTAATAGAGTAGCACTTGATAAATATTAGGAGCATTAATGGGGCTTGCAAGAAACAATAATCAAGACTCAATTGTGTAAAGAAAAATTTATATGGAGAGATCAGTATTAGCTATAGTTTTGGAATTGTTTGTTTTATCTTCTTTATTTCACTTTCTATTACACCTCTAATAATACTAAGATTTTTTTTTTTTCTCAAACGATAACATCTATCATACTCCTAACATATCTAAACTACTTTGTAGGGTTGACCCAACTAGGGGGAATGGAGGGAGAAACTACTTTGTAGGGTTGACCCAACTAGGGGGAATGGAGGGAGAGAACCCACCTTATAGACAAGAAGAGTGCATGGTACAAATTTTTAATTTTCAAGCACACCATGAGATTTGATCCTATGATCTACCCCAATCAAGCCTACTAAGTATTTTCTTAAAGTAAGAAAATTTTATAGTATGATTGTTTAAGTGAAATAGGAGAATGATTTATCTAATAATTTTGTGGTTTGGAAAGTAAATGGGATTTAATGTATATACATTTTGGGAATCCATGACCATTGAAAGTTTTTACTTATGCTTTGATTTTAGGCATCAATGTATTCAATAAAGAATACTAGCAACAACGGAGCCTTTAGCACACTAATTTTGATCACTTTTTATCAATATACACATTCTAAAATCATTTATTCACAAGCTCCATAAAAAAAGAAGCGTTTTAGTTTTTATACAATTTTTAATGAGATTCATATTATAAAATTTGATAAAATTTTCAAGTAGGCTGGTTCTTAAATTTAAAATAAATTACTTATAATTAAGTGGAGTTGCACCCAACAAATAATATTATATGAAAAAAACAAAAGAAATGCAAGATCCCATTGATAGTAGTGGGATATAATTATTTGGTAATATCCATAAATTCTATAAGAAAAAATGTCAAGAAAAAGTAGAAACAAATTTGACATGTTCTTGTACTTATTTAATCAATTTGTATTTGACATAAGTTTTAGGATAAAATTGTTAATGAAACACCATCAAATGACAACCAAGAAAAGCAAACAAAAACATCCATATTGGTTAACATTTGACACGGAATTGAAGGATTTCTTTAAATTCAAGAAAAGAAATGCCCTCAATTCCCATTTTAATGGAGTTCCATATTTTGCACTTAATTGATCCAATTTCAAATACTTAGTCCAAACATTTTGGACAAATTACTACTAAGTAAGTTAACTTGGGCTATGATTTACAATTTCTAAAAGCTTAATTAAAATAATTTTAATATGGAATTAAACTATGATTTACAACTTTTTAATTTTAATATGGAATTAAACTATGATTTACAACTTCTAATAATTGATTAAACTAATTTTAGTATGGAATTAAACTATGATTTACAACTTTTAAATTTTAATATGGAATTAAACTATGAATTACAAATTATAAAGCATTTTAATATGGAATTAAACTATAAATTACAAATTATAAAGCTCTATTAAACTAATTTTAATATGGAATTAAAATTAAGAGCATTCATATAGATATATAAACAGAAACACTTAAAAAGAGTAACAGCTTATCCCACCACCCGCCATTTCTCTCCTCCACCGTCTAGTACGATCCGCCGCCATGGCAGAATTCCTCGAATTGGAAGCCCAAGATGCGGTGCGGATGCCATGGAACGTCTTGCCAGGGACAAAAGCTGAATTCGCACAATGCGTAATCCCGATCTCCGCCATTTATACGCCCTTAAAACCCCTCCCGCAGTCGACACCGGTTTTGCCATATTCGCCTCTCCGGTGCCGGAACTGCCGATCCGTGTTGAACCCTTTTTCTATTGTGGATTATTCCACTGCCAGTAATAAGCTCTGGATCTGCAGCTTTTGTCTTCAAAGAAACCATTTTCCGATTGAATATCAGTCCATCTCCGAGTCCAATTTACCGGCTGAACTTTTTTCACAGTATACTACTATTGAGTACGAAGATCAAAATCTGGGTCCTGGGTCTTCTGTTACTAGTCCTGTATTTCTGTTTGTGATTGATACTTGCATTATTGAGGAGGAAATTGGGTTCTTGAAATCTTCTTTATTGCAGGCATGGATCAAATTTTTTTCCTTTTATTTTTGCTTGTTTAGAGCATGTATAGATAAGAACTTTTGATGCTTTAATTTGGGTTTCTGGAAATTTATTTATTATGGGGCTTAGAGTGGACTAGATAATTAGTAGGCTTTGTGTTCTCTTTGTCTAATGTAAATGTAAATGTATGCTTTAGGGGTACGCATAAGGATGCAAATTTGGGTTTTTTTTTTTTTGGCTTTTGTTTTGGTATCTAGTTAATGAACACATCTTTCCTACTATCATGTGCTGTGCCTTTTGAGTTTCAGAAGTTGAATGTGGCAGCTGACATGGATGCTTATAAAATTTTTTCATATGAATGGGATCTAATTTCTGATCTAAAAGTCACATTTTTAACCTTTTCCAATTGTTTGATGTGTTTCCGTGAATGGGGGTTTTGATAGATGTGGTTGTGCTCATGAGATGGATTTTTGTGTTTGTGTTGTATGTGCTCTAGATGCTTATTATATGTGCTGTTTCAGATCTCAAAATTGAGATAATATTCTAGTTTCAATAGCATTTAGGATAGAAGTTGAACTTAACGAATGGTGTTAACCTTGGGGACTATTATATCACATTGATGCACTTTACACATGTGCTCAAATGAGCTTATATGACCTTGCCTTCTGAAGACTTCTTGGAAAACTAAGAAGTGGCAAATTGGAATTGTCAGGATGACTGTTCTTGGTTGAAGTTTACTCAACATAAATAAAAACCGCTTGAAATCCAGTGAAATTTCTTTTAATAATGGATGAAAGCTTAACATAACAGAGAGTTCCTCAATGAGTATTTGGCAAGCAGGAACAAACGGATGCTCATAATTTGGCATGCGGAATCGTAGTGTGAGAAGGTGAGGATGTAAATGAATTATGGAAACCTATTAAGCTTAGACATGAAGGAGCAAGCTATATGGAAAGATGAAGGAAGGGGTGGCAAAAGGAGTGAGGCAGGCGAAGGTCAGAGGATCTTTCAACTAGGAGAGCTGAGCAATTTGAACTTGTATGTTGGTTTTAGGTTGTTTTAGAACTTGAATATTGGGCAATAGGCACAGGCAGTGCAAGGAAGCTTCTAGGAATGAGTATTGCTCCCAAAACACTAGAGGACATGGTAGTTCTTGGTAGCAGATACTTTATAGGGCATGTTGGAATCTTCGATAATGGCGATAATGTTTGTTTTGTTTGAACAGTTAATGTGGTTGTTCTATTGTGAAGCCTTATTAATGTAAATAAAAAATAGGTTCCAATTGGAGCCTTATTAATGTGAACAAAATATAGGGACTCTCCAACCTTATCATCATGAATAAGCTTTTGGTTTTATTGAGCTAGGAATAGAAAATTGGTTATCGGGCACAAGCATGCTTGTGAGAATATTGTTTAGATATATTGACTCTGAAGATATTAGCAATGGGGAAACTCCATTTAGATTTGAGAAATTGTGACCTGGGAGCATATTGTGCTGAAGATCAAAGATTGGTCAGTGGTTAATATTTTTAGGTAATCTGAGCTGAAGTATAGGTAAGATTAAGATGTTTTAACAGACTCAAGTACACTGAAACCAGGGTATATTTTAGGTTAATGAACTGTTGACAAGATTGTATCGGAACTTTGGAGATGAAAGGAAAGAGATGGAAGTCGGCTGAAAAGGAAAAGAGAGAAATGGTCTTTTGTATTGTTTTGGAGATCTATAATCCTTCTGTCTTGTTCTATCACTTGATGGAGCTTCTTGAGATTGACAAAGTGTTAGATGCCTAATGCAAAATGAATAATCCAAGCTTGGATTTCAAGCTCATCCTAGATTTGAAATGGAGAAGATGATTGAGAGGACACTCAAATAGATTATAGCATAATGATTTCTCTAAAACTTTGCATTTGAAACGGCCAGTCTATACCTCTGTGGTTGAGAGAAGATTGTAATACCTCCTTCAATCCACTAGATCATGGAAGGGCAGATAATGTTTGGGGAGGATGTAAGGGCAGTAACCCCTCCCTAGTTGCAGGTCATTGTTTTTGACCTTCTCTATTCACCAAAAAGAGAAAGGAAGATAATATGGCTTTAAGATCATCAATGCAGTGCTGCTCACTGATGCCAAAAGTGGGGTGGGAGTTTAACATATTAGCATTAGCATTTCGAAGTCTGAAAATAAATGAGTAAGTTACTTAATGGAAAATAATATCCTTAGGTTTCTTTTAATAAACCACATTTAAGTAAGTTCAATTTTTAGGGGCTTTGATTTGACATTGAATTATGTTCTCTTTCTTGGTTAATCTATGTTTTTAATTCATCTTGTAGACGTTTCTTATTTCAAGTATTTGGATGTAAGGATGTTGAATACGTGTTACAAGATTGTACAAAAGATTTGGATTATTAAGTTTTGTGCTTTCAAGTCCAGCATGATATTATTCTTATCTTTTATTCTCTTTCTTTTCCTTTCAGAGGGAAAGAAAGAAGAGGGGGGGGGGGGGGGGGGGGGGGGGGGGGTGGTTGGGATGTTGAGGTGGGGTTTCTTTTTTCCTGTAAAATGTCTTTGATCTTCTTGAGACTTCAGATTGTTATTCTGAAATCGTTATGACTCTGATTAGAATTGGACTGTTAACAGAAGTCACTTGATGGCAGGTATTGGGGATGATGCCTGAGAATTGTCTGATTGGTTTGATCACTTTTGGTACATATGTACATGTTCATGAGGTGGGGTATGGCCAAATTCCAAAGGTCTATGTTTTCAAGGGATCAAAGGAAGTAACTAAAGAAAATGTCTTGGAACAAATGGGTTTCTTGGCAAATAAGCCAAAGCCAGGTACTGGAGTTATTGCTGGTGTAAGAGATGGGCTTTCCCGGGAGAGTATTGCTCGCTTTTTGTTACCTGCATCAGAGTGTGAATTTGCACTCAACTCGGTATGCTGATTATTTGTTCCTGAGAATACTTGTTTTACATTTAAAGTACCACAAGTTCCTGAAGTTATGTTCAGTTTGCAGTTCTTGGAAAACTTCAGGATGTGATTTTTTGTGCACTTTTTGAGTTCCCAATGATGTTTATTCATCAGTAAATTGATAGGTTGTGATCAGAAAATACGACCAGCTGAGACAAATGTTAAAACATACATCTTAGAGACTCGGTAGGACTAGTGTCTGTAGTAATGTGCTTTGATCTTGGCATCTTTCTCTTTATTGGAAATTAATCCTTGTAGCATTTTGATGTGTGAATGAATTGGTGCTCCCATTGCTGATATATTTCCATGTCTCTTCTTTTCTGAATCCTTTTTTCTGTTTTTTATTTTGTCCAATAATCTTGATTAGATATTGGAAGAGCTTCAGAAAGATTCTTGGCCGGTTCCAGCAGATCAAAGAGCAGCTAGATGCACTGGTACAGCATTGAGTGTGGCTGCTCATTTGTTGGGATTATGTGTTCCAGGCTCTGGGGCCCAAATTATGGCATTCTTAGGTGGACCATCGACAGAAGGACCAGGCTCAGTAAGTCACTTTATCAAATTTTTATTGAGATCGGTATCAGTGGCAGAATAATCTTCAGAATCATCACATCTAAAAGAACTAATTGAGTGAAGTATGAGGTTTTTTTATAATTATTTTGAAGGGTAACATTTTTATTTTTCTCTGTCGGTTGGTGTGGTTCAAATAAAATCAAAATTAGTGACTAGTGAATGTGCTTACACTTGCACGACACATTTCAGGTATTATGATTTTTTTTTCTTGTATTATCTTCGTCTGAGTGATGGATTCTTTTGTATATGGTATATGCAGATTGTGTCAAAAACTTTGTCTGAACCAATACGTTCTCATAAGGACCTGGACAAAGATTCTGAACCATATTATCATAAAGCTGTAAAATTCTATGAAGGAATCTCAAAACAGCTTGTTCATCAAGGGCACGTACTGGATGTTTTTGCTTGTGCACTTGACCAGGTGTAGTAATTGGCTTTGTGAATCACATATCGAAATAGATGAATAATTATCAATGTTTTGTTAATGTTACAGATGCTGGTAGCATTGATGATAATATATTTAGGCTTTTGATGGAGTATCTGCCTTATTTTGCGAAACTAATGTTAATCGTCATTCTGTTGATGGTACGCTTGTGGAGTTAAATACATATGTTTGGACAAAAGGTGTGTTCTGTAGCATGCCCAAATGCAAGACATACTTAATGAATTACTAGAGAGTCCCAGAGGAACCCGTTGGACAAGTTTCTTATAGTTAGCTTGAAATTACATGCGTTGCATGTTGGCTGTAGCATACTAAAACTATATTTCATGTGAATTATGACTTTCTTTTTTAAACTCTTACATTTCAGAGTGATTGTGCATTTGTTCGTTACATCATACTTGGGAATTATTTAGTCAGGCCATTCCAGTTGTTTTGAAAGAGAATGAGGGTTTAGTATCTTTGAATTCAATTGTATTAGAATTCAAAGCTTGCTATGAGTATTCTAAAAATCATTTTGCAAAACTTGAATTCTGCATCAAGTTATATAGAAATACAATAGTTGTTATTCAATACAAATTTTTATTTTATATTAAGAGGTTTTCATAACTAATTAGTACTTTCTTTTAAAATTTTTTTTATTAAGGCTGTTTTTGGAAAGTACAATCCAGCCTCTTCGACACTTTTTAACAATATGCATTTACGATTAGCTAAAAGAATTTATACCATTTAGCTCATTGTTGAAAACTTATCCAATTTGAGAGACTTCTTATAAATAGTTGACGTGCTATGGCCAAGAAATTTGCCGATATAGTCTTAAAATTAAGTTTGTTTACCCTTTCTAATAGGGTACTTATTAATTTTTGTAGTAATACAAGACTAACTAGAACTTGTTAACGAGAAGGTTTTCATTTCTGAAATTTTGTTTCTTCATGTTGAGAAATGGAGTTTCTTTCTAGGCTGATTACTGTGTCCATGATATTTACTGTAGTATTTTGCTCCTAATATGTTATTGTCTACTTTTAACCATTGCATGGGCAAATTACAGAGCTTTTACTCTTTTAACTGTACTTTTGGAAGAATAACATTTAAATTGACTTTTAGGTTGGGGTTGCTGAACTGAAAGCAGTAGTAGAGAAAACTGGGGGGTTTGTTGTTCTGGCAGAAAGTTTTGGCCATTCAGTTTTCAGGGATTCTTTGAAACGTGTTTTTCAGTCTGGAGACCATGATCTTGGACTATCTTCAAAGTAAGGTTTGATTTGGTTACTTTTTTTGTTTTTCATGGCTCAATGGTTTACTTGATAATAAAGCAGTTGTTCCATAATATCTTCTACACTCTTTTACCTTGTAATAGTTAGTATCTTTCTACCTCTGTACGTATGTTCAAGTGTTGTGTTGCTTCGAACATCAATATTTATTAACGCAGATTTTTAGCTGCTTTCCAACTTCTTATTTCATTTGTATTCTACCTGTTTGGATGCTATTTTCGATAGTTTCTGAAGTAACCTTGTGTCGCCCTATAGTTTGAATTTGAATATTATCAACTATCAGGTACATTTTTACTGGACATTCGATTTTCCCTTGCTTACTCGCAGGAAAAATTATTATCCAATATTTTCTCGTTCTCTTATTTTTACTTTTAGAAAACCTTGGATTTGTTTAGTAGATCTCTAACTTTATAAAATAGTTTGGGTATATTGTTCTGATTTATATATAAAGTTTTGACTGAGTTAGCATCTAAGTTATGCATGCTATTTCATTGGTGAATTTTTATCTTTCTGAAGGTTGACTATCATATTGTAACTTGATAAACTTGCCAGACTAAATTATTGGGGAATATTTGAAGTCAAGATTTTGCTATTAGTGATCAGCATACAGATGCTTAAAGTTGTCATATATTATATTGAAATATAAGCAATATAGGTGGTCCATAATGTTTTGCAAAACCTTATTTGTGTTACTGTACAAATCTCCACCTGCTCTTCTTCAACATAGCTGTAGAAACTATTAAAATGTGCATCAATCATAATCATTGTGGCGTTGTCAGATAGAGTTATGGATTTTCTTTTCGTATGCACATAAAGAAAAATCTTCTTGTCATGCTCTTCATATTTTTAATTATTTGGAGCAAGCATTGCGAAGAATGTGATACTCAAAAATTAAATTGATTTGATGTCAAGTTTGCTCTGTGTAACTTGTTTTACTATTTTGGATGGTGTAGTGGACTATAGATCATAGTATGAAATCCATCCCTTATGGGAGAAAACAAATTGAATGTTCCCCGATGGTTTGGTTCAAATACATAGACCATAGAGGTTCTTGTTTCGAGTGCCTCCTTAAAAGATTAAATGTATTGCCCCTAATCCTATAGAACTACCAAGACAGCATCTTTTAGATTAAGCAGACAACGTTTGTGGTGTTAATCAGTCAATTTTATTTCCTTTTGTTAGATATCATTATCGTGGGCAAAAGAAAGCTGTCTCATTGTGGCATTGCCTTTTTACAGTGGTATATTTGAGGTGAACTGCTCAAAGGATGTCAAAATTCAGGGAATTATTGGCCCTTGTGCATCACTTGAGAAGGTACAAACCTGAAGGCTCTCTTTTCTCCTTTTATATTTGGCTGTTTATTTATTGGTCACACTGTGCAGAAAGGTCCTTTGGTATCGGAAAACATTATTGGTCAAGGAAGCACCACGGCTTGGAAGATGTGTGGCCTTGACAAAACTACGTCGTTATGCTTAGTATTTGAAGTTGCCAGGAAGGAGAACCCAGATGCTATTGCTCAATCAGCGAATAGCTCATTTTACTTCCAATTTCTGACTTAGTATGTAGTTGAGTTGATTTTTCCTATTAACAGTAGTTCCTCCTATTTTGCACTATCAAATTCCTATACCCAAAAAAGGTACTCTTTATGCAGTTATCAGCATAGTAGTGGAAAAACGAGGCTTCGTGCCACAACCTTTTCGAGAAGGTGGGTTGCTGGTCCTGGAAGCGTACAGGTGAGCTCTGTATCTGTTGATATCATATTTTTTAAAATTTTTGCCTTTAGTGACAATTAACAAATATTTTTCCTACTCATTTTAAATGTTAAAGTTTTCATGCTTTACGCAACTATCTGGGAAAATCAGGTGGTTGTGTTTACTGTAGTTCTATATATTTTTACTGTTATTTGTTACTTAATTGACCTTTCTCAATTTTACTATTGTATTGGAGGGACTCAATTAGGGTTTTTGTAGATTTAGACCTGTGGAAGCTTGAAAATGCTGAAACAAATTTCTCTGAGTCCCACTTTGATCTTTACTCTTTGCTTTTCATTTTTTGGCAACGAGTTAGCATAATGATGGCAGAATTTGGTGTTATTTCCAATTTTATGCTTGGTTTAACATATAAGACATTGGATGCATTAATGGCTGCAAGCATGTGGGTCTAGCTTGCCTTTGGTTGTGTTTCTATATGGATGTTGATGAATTCACCCTTTGCACAATGTTCAACCTGTTGTGACTGCATTGTCTTCACGGACTTGGCTTGTGTAGCCTTATGAAAATTGGTAATCGAATATTTTTTACTTGAAGCTTTTGAAGCACAGGTTTTACAACCATGAGTACTTTCACAGATCTGTTTCTTTTTTTCTTTTGTTAATTTCATTCTGTCAATGTTTTTATTTATATGACACTTTTAAGCTATAACTTCCGGTAATTAGATTAGTGCTGCAAATAGAAAACTTGGAATGTAGAAAGCAGCCCTCAAAACGGGGGACCAGAGGTAACATGAATTATTTGCATACAAAGAGTTATTTACGTGAGTAAATGGATACACATGATAATTTTAGTAAATAATGAGGAATAATTAGAGTTTGTATAGGTGAATGGTTGTAGTTAGAAACTTTTAACCTTGCCCTTTAATACGAAACATAACTTTTATATTTGTGTTATCTAATGCTTGTGAAGTTCTTTTATGAAATTTGCACATATTTTGTAGGAACTAGTAGCTGGATTTGACCAAGAAGCTGCAGCTGTAGTCATGGCACGCCAAGTTTCTTTCAAAATGGAAACTGAGGTAATAGGTTGTTCTTTTAGCATGCCAAGGTTGGCTGCCAATGTCTGTCAAGATGTTTGACTTTTGATTGAAATTTAGATTCAAATTGATTTGTGGTAACCTGTTTGATTGAGAAGTTCAATTTTTTGGGTTTTTGTCACTGGCGCCCATAGACCATATTTTGGGATGCTTGTAGCACAGATACGTCTCTTGCTTTTGGCTAAAATTTAGTTCGGGTTGGCTTTTCTAGTGACAGAACATGTCTTGTTAAAAGTCTTTCATTGATTTAGGTTTCCTGTTGAATCACTTTTTGGCACAAAATCTTTTAACCTGGAAAATTTGCAGTAGTATTTTTCTGTTAAATTTTTTGTCTTTTGTTGTAGACGGTATTTCTCTTTCCTTAGACTGATTGAACTCTTCTTACCTTAAAGAATGACTATCAAAGTAGTTGACTTTTGCTTATTAGTGAGCAGACTGTAACTTTTGCAGTTCTATGGGATAATCTCTATGGAAATTACTTAGTTTCTAGTTTACAAGGATAAAGGGGTTCATCTTTTTTCTTCTGCTGTTGTCAGATGTTATTGTGAATTCACAATTTTTTTTTCAGTTTTTATCATTTGATTGGAAGGAGGTACCTTCACGCCAGTATTTTCTTGACCTCCATAGCCATAAAATCTTATCCTTAAGTGTTATATAGTTTTGCTTGTGTATTTTCTCTTAATTGTTACTCATAAATAGCCGACCCCACATAGTGGGATAAAGGCTTAGTTGTTGTTGTTGTAACTCATAAATGTTTTTTGCTGTTATCAGTTATTCTTTTCATCTCATGAGGCAATAACTTACCTGTATGAAGAGCTTAGGCCAAAGGATAGAAAATACAAATGAAAACGGAAAATGGCAGTGGTAGTGGTAGTTTTCTAATTCAAATTGATAGTTAATAGTCACTGTAGTTTTCTTTTTATCATTTGATTGGAATTTCTGAACCTCATAGTCTTAGATCCTTCCTCCATTCATACCTTCACTTGTCCCTAAGTAATCCTTCGAATTTTGTGCTCCACTTTGAGGAGAAAGGAAGCAATTGACATCTTGTTTATTAGCTTTGCATCAATCGCAAGGGTTAAGACTAAAGTATGAACGGAAATTTATAAGTGCATCTGAAACACTCAACCTGACGATGTTCAATCCTCTTGCCTAGCTGAGTGGAGGGTGTCTTTACCTTCCTTGTTTTAAGGGGGGGAGCTGGAGGGGTTCACTGATGTATGCATCTTGTAACTACTTTCCTGCAAAACCTCTTTCCACTATTACATTTTAATGGTTGAGATGGATATTATCAGTGTGCAGTTTCTTTTGATTTATCGTTGTTGGTTTTTATGGTGCCTAAGGTGAGTAACGAGAAATAACTGACACCTTATTGTTGCATTCTACATTTACTGCTTTGTTCCTTTTATAATTCTTTGTTACTTCACCTTTCTAAGTTAAAAGTTTCTGTTTCTGCAGACTGAATTTGACCCTATTAGGTGGTTGGATAAATCTCTGATTCATATGTGTTCTCGGTTTGGTGACTACCAAAAGGAAAATCCATCTTCTTTCAGCTTATCTCCTAGATTTTCAATATTTCCTCAGTTCATATTTCACTTGCGACGTTCTCAGTTTGTCCAAGTATGTCTCTTCTGTTTCCATGTTACCTTTTTTATCATGTTTGATATCTTTTCTATGATTGCTTGGTAGCAAAGTCCTATCTCATTGAATACCACTGTCAATGTGGCATTCTTTCCGGAATTTTGTTTTCAGGTTTTCAACAACAGCCCAGATGAGACAGCATATTTTCGAATGATTCTGAATCGGGAAAATGTAACAAATTCTGTGGTGATGATTCAACCTTCCTTGATCTCTTACTCTTTTCATTCTGGACCAGAACCTGTTCTCCTAGATGTTGCTGCCATTGCTGCTGACAGAATCCTTCTTTTGGATTCTTATTTTACTGTTGTTGTATTTCATGGGGCAACCATCGCTCAATGGCGAAAAGCTAAATATCACGAACAGCCGGAACATCAGGTAACTTTGTTTGGAAGTTGCATTCTCAATTCAAACTTGAATGGAAAGTGTTTGCTGTGAAGAATTTTGCTTATTTTGGGATTAGTCAAAAGAAATGATAAGAACTTGGGAAAATTGTTGCTTTATTTACCAGGGTTGAAACAATGGAAGAATTATGTTTTAATCCTTCTTGGTTGGCTAGGCTTTTTCGAAACCAGTTAATTGGTTTTTCCATGACAGAATACTGGGTCAGTTATTGAGGTCATGTTAAGCTGTCTCTTATGAGGTCTTGTCGATGTAAGCCCAATTGAGGGCTCAAGTCCAAGTCTTGAAGATCCTGTGCAATGGCATGTTGGAAACTCATCTTTTTAGATAGGGGGTGCAGTTTTACACTCAAAAAACTCAACTTCTTAGAACGATTTAGGCTGGGCAAACAAAAAATAATCCAACCCCTTCTGGGCGAAATTACATCACTTGTTGGGGTGGGTGGGGGAGATGCTTTACTGTGCCAGTGAGCCATTCAGGAGGGAGGTAAACAGAGTTCTCTTTGTTAACCGCGGCTTCTAGTTTTGTATCCAAATGTGTGAATAATTTGAACTGTTTAATCTTACAGTAGTTTTACTTAAAGTTTCTGAGAACTTGTAGTTACCTATCTACATTTGGTGAAGTGACTTCTGAATGTACTCAATTTACCTTGAGAAGCAGCATGTTTTCTTAGCTTATGTTTCTGAATTACTTGATACTCAGTCTCCATATAGCTGGCTATCTTAAAGTACAAAGTGTAATGCTATTTCAAATGATTTCTTTGTTTGTAATTCTCTGTTGTAGCTTCGAGCTTGCAACTACTCTATTAATACTTAAAAACTGCTTGTGAATTTTTTATGTGATGCTGAGAGACCTGTATGATTGTTACCAATTTGTGGCATATTCTTTATGTCTAGCTTGTGACTTTTGATCCATCCAGAGAAAGAGTAATAGAACACTTTTATAGTATGCAGTCTTATCTTACACAATTATCTTGTCCAACCTCAATGAGATGGTCCCAAAAGTAGTTCTCAGATCCTGAGCTAACTTTTGAATATTATTGCAACTAATTACTGATTAGCGAGTTGGCCATGATTTTATTTGACGTTAAGAGAAATGTGATTATAATATTCACCTATGCTTGCAGGCATTTGCTCAGTTACTGCAAGCTCCTCTTGATGATTCAGATTCTATAATCAGGGAAAGGTTTCCGGTACCTCGTATCGTCATCTGTGATCAACATGGCTCCCAGGTCACTAAAATGTTGCTTTATAGAAGAATTAAGATTACGCACACAAGCAAAATGCAGTATTTTTATTTTGGACCGACGGATCTGAAAATTTAGGGAAAATAAAAAAAAGGAAAAACAAAACCAAATAAGTAGCTGTAAACATATAAACAGGAATGACTATTGCTAAGGTTAATAATAATTCACACAATAGCAGAATCCCTTCTGAGAGTGAGGTTTTATCATGTAATAAAGCACTAAAGCAAGTTGTGTTTATTTGGAATCCATTTTTATTTATTAGATTAGATTTATAAATATGGGTCTTACTTTCGTGAGTTAGTATATCTATTGCACATTTCAGAGAAAATAATGACATTGTTCTGAATTTCAGCTTTTTCTTGAAAAAACCATATTCCTTTATGCACTACTTGCTAACTGGTAGAAGAATGTACTCTCTCTCTCTCTGCCTACTCCAAAGCTGGCAATCATTGAGCCAGTTGGTTTTTTATGTGCTGTGGGGGCGGGGGCGGGGGTGTATTTATTAGGTTGAATTGTGTGAAATGGCTTAGATTTTGTTTCTAATCATCTTCAGATAACAGAGTTTAGATGCATGTCAAAGTGATTTGCCCATAAGGAAAACCGCCTCTTTGTGATTTATTGAGAGACCCTTTCATCTGCAGTCTCTCACTTTTAAATCTTTTATAAAAAAGACCATTACTACTTGAAGACTTCAATTGTCTATATAATTTTAAAATCAAAAAATAATTCTATAGATAAGAAAAATAGAAATATTTTTTCATAAATAGCACACACAGGTTGCGTGATAATAGTCACTAGTGAAAATAACACTAGATACTTACATGCAGGCGCGTTTTTTGCTGGCAAAGCTGAACCCTTCTGCTACATACAACTCTGATACTCCCACGCCTGGGGGAGATGTCATATTTACTGATGATGTCAGCTTTGAGGTCTTCTTGGATCATCTTCAGCGGTTGGCTGTGCAATAAATTTCTTTTTTCATTATTATGGCGGTTAGCAATTAGGTGTAATACCCACAAATTTTGTAAATCTTTCATCTGGATTATTTGTACAGTGAGGGAGGGCCAATTTTTCTAAAAAATTTTCCGGTAAATTAGTTATTAGCACAGCTTGTAATGCTTCATTTTGATCTTAATAATTTTGAGTTCTACTGCATTATGGATGCTGGATTTAGTAAAAAGTTCGTATTTTTTCTGTAAAGTACTTTTAGAAAGGTTTCTTGATTTTAAATTTGTATGTATCTTAGTAGATCTTTCCACCTCTGGTGGACTTTCTGTTGAGTTATCCATCAAAAGACTATCAAGACTAAAAACATGTTATAATTGTTATCTTGTTTTCAATCAGTGCTTAACATATTTTCCTGTTGCTGTAGTAGACTGCCTTACTGAGCTTACCATGAGATGAGTTCTCTGGGGCCTTTCTTTTTTCTTTTCGCTTTATGTTGTTCATTTTCAAGATAATGTTATTCTCTTGTATGGAGGTTTTGATAAAGGAACTGGTCTGTTTGTAAAAGTCTTTCTTAGGAAGACATTTGGGTTATCTGTTTACTAATTTTCTGGTGTGAACCTGAATATGTTGAGCCTGGCTCTTGGAAGATCGACTCTTTAAGTGATTGTTTTGGAATTGACTGTCATTTAAACAAGATGTGATTTGGCAATATTTATAATGGAAATGCCCTAACCAGTAGCTAGATGATAGCATCTTGAAGTTGATGCATAAAGATGAAAATTGAATCATTTGGTTCCTTCCTATTGATGTATTTAAAGTAGTTTAATAGGTAGATTGTACTTTATATGATGCTCATCATATTATGTGTAATTTAAAAATACTAGGGGATGCCAATGTTTGATGGAATCATGTATTTTCCCAAAATTAACCATAGAGATTTTTATTAAAAATCCTAACCATACTATAAGATTTTTATGTAGAATGAGTTGTTTTTCATTGATTGCTTGGGGGTTCTAGTGTTAATTTTTGCATTGATTCTTCCTTGTTAAACTTGAACTATTATTATATCATACGATGAGCATTACCGATTTAAGAAAATTATAATGCATCTGCAAAATGTTTGGTAATGCATGTTCAATGGGTTCAAGATGATTGAAAATGCTTGCCATGAAATATTAATCTATGAAATAATATCTAGTTTGGACTTCAGATGATTCTTTAAATTTGAGCTCACTTTTAGGTATGCCGCTGTGTCTTTACATGGTCATGGCTGCATAATTACTGTGATCATCTTATCTTTCTATTCTATTTGTCCCTATTGACAACAATTGTTAACTTACTTTTTTGGAGTAATTATGTTAGCTAATGGAAGTTGTAGATTCAGGTGCAATGATTTGGGTTGTATTAAAAAAATGTGTTCTCACCTAAATCTGGTGTTAAAGAATCAGCGAAAAACAGTCCTCTTGTTTTATCAGTTGGAGAAAACTATAAAAAATCAACTGCAGCTGCAGGATCTGGATTTTGCATATGTATTTATGTGATAATCATGCCCACCCCAGATTGTGGGAAAAGACTTTGTTGTTGTTGTTGTATTTATGTAATCTTGCTGTTACATATAATGCTTGTGGACTACCTTATTGGCCATTTTATTTAGAACCAAAAACTTGTAATATGAACCGATTGTCAACCGAATTGACAATTGTAATCCACTTTTGGAAGTGACTGACCATACAGTCATTAAGCAGAGTCCTTCACAATGCATGAGTTTGTATCTCCTTGTTCTTGACAACCGATCCCTTGTACCAGCTCATGAATTTTGCTATAAATTCTGTGGAAGAAAAATAAGATGTGAAATGTAAACTGTTGCATAGCATATGCGATCTTATTATGCATATACTTATGTTTCTAAATTGATTGTATGCATTTGCTAGGCTGTTCTCTGCCAAAAAACATGCCATAGATATCTTGATGAATCTGTTGGAGATGCATTGGGTTCGCTCAACTTTAGTAAAAGTTAACCTTGGATGTGAGGTTGAAAGGACAATACAGAAGGAGAAGCATTGAGAAGGAAAGGAAGCAGGGAGGTCGGCTCTAGGTTTTCCTAAAATGAGAGTCCCAAGTCAGAAACATTTTCTTTAAGACCCGATTCAAAAACATTTTTTGATATTTACATTACTGTCAACAAATCATGGTCTCGTTCTTTTGTTTTGCAGTTTTCTGGCAATTCTTTCAAGATTGACTTTTAGGAAGGACAACAAAATAAACCCATAATGTTGCATAAAGCTCTGTAGTTTCTCAAAACATTTATAGCTTGTTGAGTGAGCTTCTAATGGTTAGGCACAGATCAAGTTAATAAACTTTTGTCTCCAAATGATATTAGTCCAATAACAGTGCCTATCTTGGTAAAATAATATGGACAGTTGGTTGCTGTTGCGAGATATTCTTACCTTCTATCCTCATAAACTGCTGCACAATCTTTCTGACTGGATCGTTGAGTCTTTTACCCATTTCCTCCTGTCGATTTGGTGAAGGGGCATAGTGCTTCTCGCAATCATTTTTCTGCATAAGATGAGAAGTTTAGTCTATGCTGCTGTATTTCTGGTGAATTGGGAAATAGGACTATTAAGATGGGAAAAGTAACTGATTCACTACTCGAGTTTGTACATTGTATTTCTCATATAGATTGTCAATATGTTTCTGCCATTTCTCATCCAAATTCTTCTTTAGTTCTTTCACTAGAGTCTGCACAAACAATAGAGTGTTAATTTCCAAAAAATTTCAAAATTCAGTTATAAATGCAATGAGTTCTGAGCTCTTACTTCGAAAATGAACACTGCAGATACATTATGCTCTATAAGATTCTGAAGCTTTCCGCGGATGTTATATAGCCTGGAGAATATAAATCTTTAGTGTTCCATTTCTTGGCAACCTGTTGTATAAGTTTGTTATGTTTTGGATGCCTCATGAGATGTTAATGATAGTGTTAAAAAGTCGTAGAAACCTTTCGAAATCATAGTTGACACATCTTTATATCTAAAACTTACTGCTTTGGGCTTTGCTCCTCTATTATATTTCTAGCAATATTTGCAATGTCATCTTCCCACCCGGTCATGATTTCTTGATCTTCCTTCAGGACAGAGCTGCGTATACACGTTTGTATAAGGAATTCACGCACCAGATGATACTATTTCATGGGCAAAACTATTCGCCCTCATTGGAAAAGAGAGTGTGTGTGCATGTGTGTGCCCAAGTTGTGTGTTGGTGATATGAATGTACTATTGCAAGTATATGCATAGGCAACATTACTTGAAGTGCCAGGTCGCTTCAAATGAACGTATGGCTTGTCTTAGGTTATTCTTGGAGCTTTTAGCAATCTTGACAGCCAACTTTTGTGGCAGTTTTATTCCCTCCTTTTCTGCTATGAATCCCAAAACTTGGGTTATCTGTGTTAAAAGCCAGTGTGATGATAATGTCAAGCAAGACATAATTGTGAATGATAAAGTCCAATTAGATGTGTGTGTAAGAATTCTTACTTCTTCATTAGAAGGCGGTAGGAGCTGAACAAGAGTGCAAAGAGAAGTTAATGGTTGGATCTTTGAGGCATCACTACAGCAAAAGAAGAGCTTATTATAGCCTTTGTATCTTTCTAAAGCCCACTTGATATAGAGTAGTGCTTCATTGGGAAGTTTGTCTGCCTCATTGAGAATGATTGCTGCATGCATTCATGATGTTATTTACAGTAAGGAAACATAATCAATCTGTTTGGATTTTGATGGTAAAAAGAATTACTTTTGGAACAGAATATATAGTTCAAGCAAAGGTTACCTCTACAGTTACCGAGATTGTTATGCGAAACTTTGTTTGTTGATTTGTCACTTCTTTCCTCTTTGATGAGTTCCATAATTACATGTTTCTCATATCCTGTTAAATCTGAGAGATTGATTTCAACATGTTTTGGTGATTGCTTTATTTTTACATTGATGCTGCTTATTGCTTCTCCCTGCAATAAAGATCACAAGTACTAGATTTTTTAGTTTAGAATAATAACAACGATTTTTCAACTATATGAATCATATTTTACCCTAGTGTTCTATGCATACATGTTTTCGTTTATACAACAATAACTTGGCTTTTATTCCACCATGTGGGGTCGGTTATATGAATTATATTTCGCCATCATATTCTATATTTATACAGACTAGTATACTTTTAAGTGACAAAGTTTTATGTTGACTGCTAAACTAATGCAATCCTCTTCTTTTTTTGGGGTTTGGGACGGACTACTTATAGAAAGACAAATTACTAATACAAATGCAAGAAAATTTCCAACTTTGGATTTGTGGGCTTTCATCTCTTTCTTCTTGTTTAGCTGATTTCCCTGAGGCTTATGCCAGTGTTGAGTAATATGAACTTGCAATTCTCTCGAATATTTGGAAAACATACAAAATACTAAAATTTATACCTTCACAATACAAAAACTACACATTCGCCTGCATATTGAGAAAAAGAGAGAAAATTCCAGAAACTAAACAAGGTGGTTTGGGTTAATGAGATTTACCTTGAGAATAAATTTTTTGTTCTCCTCTCTTGCCTGTTGAACAAAATACATATATAAGACGTTACACATTCGTGTGCCCAATGCAAAAGGCTGTATTGTGATTTCTTCAAGAGACTGACTATGAACAAACGTAGAGAAATGATTGAAGAAAATATTTTCTTGGAGTAGTAACTAAGTAGTACCTGTACTTTATCTTCTCCAAAAGCTTCACGAAGCAATGCCCAAATCATGGTTCTCTTTCCAACTCCTGGATGTCCCTCAAAGATGACATGACGAGAATTTTCTGACTTGACCTGTAAAATGATCCACTTTAACAATTAGAATTGTGATGTTCTCTATGGAAAATTGTGAAGGTTGGCTGTCTCACCGTGGCCAGCAGCTCTAGTGCTTTACTTCGATTGCACAGGAAATCCTTTAAGGCAAATGGTCGATACTTCTCAGCCCACATATATCTTCTGTCATTCTCTGGTTTGTTTGTCTCTTGCTCCTCTCCTTCCATTTCAGCAGGTGAAGTTTGATGTTGCATTATGGGCGGTTGTGATGATGGCATTGTTTGCGCTCGTTGAGTTCGAGTAGATGTTTGAACTACGGGTTTTGGCAGTCGTGGTGGTTGAGCTTGTTCTGATGTTTGAATTGGGGTTGATCTTCGTTGCTGTGACTGTGTCATTTTTGTTCCTGGATGAGGCTGTGATGGTTGTGTTGATGGTGACTCGAATACTCTCTCCCTCAAGGGCTTCCTTCTGTTCAATATAGCGGTAGTAGTAACATTGCTCGTGTTTGTACCACTGCTGAATTCCTTCAACTGATCAGAGCCAAGCTCTTTAGCCATTTTTGTAGCCTTCTCTCTTGCTATTGTTGCAGCCGTTGCTTTGCTTCTCGACGACGAAGATGACGATGATAGTGATAGAGATGGAGTAGGGGCAAGAGAATCCAGGGACCTTCTACTCTTAGAACTGGATTCAGAGATTTTCTCATCCTTGTCTTTGGATATAAAGAAAGAAGTACCCCATTCTTGCACTTTATGAATAATGCCAGTTTTAGAGTTTGCTCCTGCTCCTGCATGGCTCTCTACATGAGGACTTGGCAACGAAGATCTTCGCGGTGGATTGATAGCAAGGGAAGAATCAGTCAGCCCTCTATAATAAGGACTATAATTCAAGTACTTCTTTTGTTCTAAAATTTCATTTAATCTGTTGAATTCCTTGAGACTCTCTTCAGTTAAGATTGATTTCTTGGATGAAGATGATAATGAGCTAGTCTTTCTTGCTACCAAGGCACCGACTTTCTTCGTCCAAGTTCTCGGAGAGTATTCTGACCATGAAGAGCGATGAGAAAGAACGTCAGAATGAGAGGGAGAATGATGAGCTGCTGAAAGTCTAGGATCAGATTTAGAACGTGGGATGGAGGGACTCGGCATTGAAAAAAGTTCTCTTAGTTTTTTCCTCTTGAAAGAGTTTATAAAGAAAACTGAAAATGTGTGTGTGTGTGTGTGTGGAGTTGTGGCATCAGTAGTAGTAGCAGTAGTAATGCAAGAATGATGATTGTGATGCATTGTGAAGTGCTAGTTTTGGATGGATTATTGTGAACATTTTGATACTTTGGCGAGATATACAAAGAATGGAAAAGCGACATGGGCGTTGTTAACAATTGTAGTTTGATCAATTACTCCAAATGTCAACAACATTCAGGATTCAGTTTGATGCTTACAATGTTCTTAATTTTGTCAAAGGGAAGCTATAGGAATTTGGTGCTCAAATTAACGATTAGGGAAAAAAAAATACAATTTTGGTTTTTAAAATTTTAACTAGCAGCACTTTTATTTTTAATGATTTTGGATTTAGAAGGCGAATTAACGGGTTGTGAACTTCTTTTCACGGAGAAGAAGCAATGATGGTGTTTGGAGAATAAGTATCGGCTAACTCTGAATAAGACAATAATATTTGACAGAGAATCCATTAATATAAACTCCAAATTTTCAAATTGTAACTAATGTAAGATAAAATAAGTAAAACAACTATGCATTTATCACACTAAGTGAAATTGAATATATAGATTATATTTCACGATTATATTCGTAACACGATTTTGAGTGTTAAGAATATAACATAATTGATAGATTTTTTATTGATTGATATGAATTGTCAAGTGTTTAGCACATTAGTGATCATCCTTTTACCATTTTTCTAATAAAAAGACTAAAAATATTCTTTTTTGTACAATAAACAAGTAAAACCATTACTCTGAGATTAATATGTACTAATTCACCATTATAGAGTTTTATTTTTTGTTACATAAAAAAATATTTCTATTTCTTAATTAGAGAAAATAGTAGGAATTCACTATGGAACATGTATTAAATACGCCATAACTTTGTGTTAATCAGAAATTTAATTGTATTAAATTGGTTACAAATCGAAACTTTTGAAATTTGATTAAATCATACGAAATCATTGAAAACACACAAGTGCCATTGCTCAAAACGTTGGAAATCAAAATTGTATTTTTTACCGGCTGATTATGAAGACAAGAGTTTAGTATTGGTTGTGTTGGTGCACAAATTTAGTCAATCAACAAACACTTTTTAATTCCTACAAACAAATTAAGGCTGAAGAAGTACTGCTCACACAATAAAAGATTTCCAATGTAAGGCTAAAATTGAAACATGGCAAAAAAAAAATTTTTAAAAATGCTAAAGCACATTCTGAGAAAAGGAAAAATAAAAGAAAAATTTTACAAATGCAATTTACAGTTGATGAATAAATTAAATTTATTACCCTCTTTATTAATCAATCTTTTAAACAAAAATTTGCCATTTGTTTCTAATTCTTTATTAACACTTTTTAGGATATCTTGTTTAAGTATTTGTACTCACTGCGACGCCAGAATTGAGAATTGGGATGTTTTGGACTATGTGCATTTGCAAAAAGTTTCCCAATAACTATTTTCTACTAAAAATTAATTAAATAAAAAGATCATATAAAAAATTTAAAATATCGATAGAAATTAGGATTCAACAGTATCTAAAATTTGTCAAAATTTGACGGAATTTTCACTGTCATAATTTTATTAATTTTTTAAGCATGCAAATTCTTTTGGAATGGTCACTTCCACTGGATTTTTTTTTTTTTTTTGGATTACTATAGAAGGGAACAAAAACAAACTGTGTAAGCAACATGGAACAAAGTGTTTATTAACGTAAATTAAATAAGATCATCTCCAAAAAAAAATTAATTTAGCGAATTAATCTTTCATATTAAAAAAGTGAATATATAATTTACTTTTGTTTTATACAAATTAATTTGGAAAGTAATTAGAGATATAATACTTCTTGAGATTTCGTAATTGTCAAAGAAAATTTGGGGGAAAATAATTTAAAGTTGGAAAAAGTGGGTTTAATTAAGAAATAGGAGCCAATCTTATTTTTCAGAACCATGTCTAACTAAACCATATTAATGGTAGTGGCGGATCTAGAAAATAGAATTCGGAAGATGAAATTATAAACCATTTTACTAATAAAATTTATATTTTAAATTTTAGCTGGGGAATAAAATTCTAAATTTTTAAAGAATTTAATAAAAATTTTAAATTTTTTTCGAAGAGAAATATAAATTTTCAAATTTTAGAACTTAAATTAAAGAAGAGTTATATTGCTCTCCTTTTGAAAACACACATGAGCGCGCGCGCGCACACACACAAAATGAAAAACTTTCTTTAATTTGTCAAAATTAAGAGTTATTTGCATAATATATAATGTCTCATAAACAGATTATTAATCATAAATTAAGTAATTAACAGAGAAAAGATGGAAAACAAATTAATAGTCAACTAATAAATGAATATTTTTTTAACATTAATGATTTGTGGTAATGAGCTGTCTCCCATTACCTAATTAATTAATTATTTATTTATTTTAAACTATGGAATTAAATTATTATAGTTTTATTTTATTAAAATACTTCAAAAAAAAGTTGGTATAATTAATTAATTATTTATGTCTATTTCAAGTTAGTTTTCAATGATATTTTAATAATTCTCAAGTACACAGTCTACCAAACAAAATGAATCAGAATCGAAAGTGTATAGGCAAATCATGTTTTCAAACAATAGAGCTTAGAAACTAACGCTAACAAAAAGAAAATGATATAGATTTTGGCATTTCTTCTTTAAACTGTATAGGCTCTACTCTTAACTTTTTTACTAATAATTTTTTACCAAAAAAAAAAATATAAAAGAGCTTAAAAATTATTTTTGTTGGGTTTTCTAAATTGTTTAAATATTTTAGTTTCTTTTAATTCGTCTACCTACTTTTAGAATGCATTATAATATTTTATATACACAAATCCTTTTTTTTTTCAAATACTGAATAAATGAGATTAAATAAACTATAATATATAATAATATTAATATCGCATAACAACAATAACAACCAACCCTTTATCCTACAATATAAATTGGACTATATGGATCATATATATTTTGTCATTTTATTATACTTACACATTTTTTTAATTATATTTAAATATTCATGTATTTAGTCATTTCTTTCTAATTTTTTTAGAGAAAATTAACAAAATCATCATTCACTTTTGTTGAAAAAATATTTTTCATCATGCCATTTAAATTAATGCAATTTTGTTACTCATCATATTAAAAAATTATACCAAACTTATCATTTCATCCAATTTTATTTAATTTTTTAAAAGAAAGTATACATATATACATTATCCAATAATGACATACATATATTTTTTATTTAAAAAATAGATAGAATTAAATAAACAAAATAATAATAATTTAGTGCAAAATTTTAATGTGAATGACATAATTACATCATTTTAAATGTAAGCAATAAAAAAATTTAATTAAATATGAAGGACGTTGTTTGCAAATTATTTTCTCTTCTTTTTAACTCTTCCCCTTCTTTTTAATTCGAGTTAATGTTTGTATTTTCAATATAACATGCTACTCTAAACATAATAAATAAACACAAAGACACCAATTAAGATTTTTAACCCAGAAAATTAATCCAAACAAAAAAAAACCAGGTTATGTATTATAGCATTATTTATGTATTAATGTTTTTAATTTCTTGTAGGTACAAAATTAATCGATCCTAAAACACATTAAAATACACTAAGTCAAAAAGGGGATTCTAAACCGCCCTTTTTAGAGCGGTTAAACAAAATCCGGTGTAAAATGTAGAAACGCGGTGGCATTATCGTAATATTAAACAAGAATTTAGACTTCTTACACCGGTTATTCTTATAACCGGTGTAGAAAAAGTTTTAAAGTTTTTGTTTTACACCGGTTATAAGAATAACCGGTGTAGAAAGTTTTTTTTTTTTAGAAAGTTTTTTTTTTACACCGGTTATAACAATAACCGGTGTAGAAAGTTTTTTTTTAAACCGGTTATAACAGTAACCGGTGTAGAAAGTTTTTTTTTTTTAGAAATTTTTTTTACACCGGTTATAAGAATAACTGGTGTAGAAAGTTTTTTTTTACATCGGTTATAACAATAACCGGTGTAGAAAGTTTTTTTTTTAGAAAGTTTTTTTTTACACCGGTTATTGTTATAACCGGTGTAGAAAGTTTTTTTTACACCAGTTATAAGAATAACCGGTGTAGAAAGTTTTAGAGTTTTTTTAAAAGCCCTTGTAGTACTAGTCGGGAGCTTCTCTCTACGATTTGTCTTCTAAATCTCTTCCAAAGAAATTTTCTCTAGATCTGCAACACTTTCAAAATTTTCAATTTTTCAATCTCTTTTTCTTTCCATGGGCAACACCCCTTGCCCTTTCTCCTCCCGGACCTTCCCCTATCAGGCCAATACATCCTCAATTTCAAGCCATCCTCCAAACTATTGCACTTTTATTTTGAGCAATAAAGTTCCAAACTTCGGCAAACTTAATCCTCAATCAAAATCCATTTCGTACTGCCTGTCGCATCTCTTGCCGGATGTCCACAAGAGGGAGTCCCGATCTGATCAGATCGGGTGACTCAGAGCCCAAATCTGGCAAAGAGCATCCGACCTGCAAGCGCTGGCGGCCAGATGCTACATCACGCCATAATCAGAGGTCCTGGCGGGAGCTGCTGGCATAAAGCAGCCCGACTGGTCCTAGGAAAATTCTTCAACTTTACCGCAAACTCCCCACACCGGAGATTAGCTGAACTAGACGCCTATTTCGAGTGCTTATTTGATTGAACCGTGAATTAATGGTTAAATTTTGGCTGAAGACTCAGTAATTTCATTGGTGTTACTGATGAAAACTGAATTCAGGTTTTGTCCATGTGCTTAAGTGATTTATTGTACTCCCTGTCCATGCTGCCCTTGACGTTGGGGTTTAGAATTGAATTGATTGCTTTGTTGGACATTTGCTTTGAATTGTAATTCTTTGGTTGGACATTTGCTACCAATGGATTCCCATTGGTAAACTGACGTGTTCGGGCTTTATTGGGATTGAACTCTTCGGTAAAACATTTGCTTTGAATGGATCAATTGCTTTGAAGAGATCAGTGAACAAGTTTGAATTTTTATTTTAAAAGTTGAATTCTTTTGGATGAAATTGTTTGGATGAAGTGATTTTAAAAGAGGGTTTTTTTTTTTTTGTTTTTTAAAAGACCTTTTACACCGGTTATAGGAAAACCGGTGTAAAAAGTCAACTTTTTACACCGGTTATAAAATCGGTGTAATAAATTTATACTTTTTACCTCGCCTTTATATACACCGGTTCATTTTTATAATAACCGGTGTAAATAATACGATTTAACCCGGTGTAAAATCCCCGTTTTGTAGTAATGATATTTTATTAAACATTACCTAGCATAAGCATTTTTTGAAAATATTAATTAGTGCAGAAATTAAATTAAAAAAGAGCCATTTTTTTATGGTTTATGAAGCCATAATTTAATTTTCATCGTCTATTTTATCAAGAACATAATTAATTTCCTGGTACAGTTTGTGGCCTCATATTTGTTTCCTTAATTTCCACTAAAAATTTAGGGTATTTTTGGATAGGGCATTTTAGCCAAGTTTTCATCTCATTCTAAATTAACATGTTTGTTTATATTCAATTCTAAAAAAAATTCAACTACTTCTCTAACCACAAAATGAAGTCATTTTAGTCTTTTCAACATCTTTTAATTTTTTTTAGTTTTTTTTTATTTGTTTGAGCTGGTAGGTGGCCGGTCAAAGATTCACTGCCACCAGTTAACCCAAACAATTTAATAAAAAAAAATCTTATTTAAACTTTTTTAAATAAAATAATTCTTCTATAACTAATAAAAATAAAATTTATCTATCCAGCTCAATTATCAAAATAAACAAATATTCGTTTTGTAAAAATCAACTCGATACCTCCAATTTTTTCGCAATTCTCAAAACACATATCCAACAAACCCTTAATTTTTGTAGGTTAATTCATGTTGCGAAATAAAATTACGTAGTGAATTAATTTCCTAGTCCAACAAAACTAGGATTAGTTTGCTGGTTTCCTATTCCTCTTATAATTAGGAATTCTTTCACTCCAAACTCATAAAACATACATTCATTCGTGTTTGTTTACGCTTAAATTTCTTTCACTCCAAACTCAATTGCTTTTCGTTCATTTGTTTACGCTTAAATTTCTTCGTAATGTTTAACCTTCAAACACACGCTGTCTTTCACTACAAAGTTGCAGATTCTGTTTGGAACCTGCACTTTAACAATTTCTACAAGAAGATCATCAACGCATTCATCAGTTGCAGCCATGATAATCAAGAAAACTTGGAGGGTTTCATAGATGATAATCTAGATGCTATGATTGTGCGCCAGTTTTTTGGGTTGGTTAAAAAATTGCGCAAGATTATTAATATTGCATGGAATTAATTGGAAACGTATTAGGGATGATGATGATGATGATGATGATGATGATCTTGCATTAGTACTGAAAAACATCTCTAAGCTTTGGCTTGTTGATTCAGGAGCAAAAATTCATGCGATAAAAGATCACACATTATTGATTTCAAACGTTGTTGAATGTGGGAAGGAAAAGAATTATGTGTTGGGATTAACGGGAAAAAAATCAATCATAACGCATGTTGGAGATGCTGATTTGCCCATCTTCAAATCCCGTAGTACTACTACTGCTAATTGTGATGATGAAGAGTCTATGATTCTTAGATTACGCGATGTTAGATGTGTTCCAGAATTATCACACAATATTATAGCGGTTTCTAAATTGACGACTGATTTTCCATATCTTGTTGAGTTCTATTCATGGGGATTTAGGGTGAAGAACATCAACACAGATGAAGTGATAGTAATAGGGCCGAAAATTGACACGCATTATTACTGGCCGACGCCTTATTTGTATGCTTTGATTCGTGCTAAATCTGGAAGAGATTTACCAATATTTATTAAACATGATCAAGAAGCAACGACGTACTGTGTCTGTGTCTATAAATAAAATCAATACTACTGCACTGATCAGTAATCTGTGGAAGAAAATTTTGTTTGGCTATAATCATGGTGGTCATTCATGGCTGGTTGATACTGGTGCTGCAACTCACTGTACATGCAATAAAACTTTACTTGTAAACCTCACGAGCACTGATGCCTGTGGATACAGTTTGTTTGCTGAAGATTGTGCAGGAAGAAAATCAGCAATAACCCATATTGGGGATGCATATTTAAAGAGGAGTCATCAAAACAGTAGTGATTTTGATGATGATGATGATGATGGAATTTTGCTACAAGATGTGGAGCTACTCCCAGAATCTAACGAAAATATTATTTCAGTTTCGGCATTCACTTCAGCATATTATTGGTATTTTGTATTTGTATCGAGTTGCTTTTTCTTGAAGAATCTTGATGGAAACAAAGTCATAGCACAAGGGCAGAAAGAAGACGATCCCTATTACTGGATGGCAAATTGAGTAGCACATGCATATGCAAAAATTCTGAATTCTTTTCGAAAATGTAAATAATTCTCAATTAGTATGTATATTTTGATAGGGTAGGTACTATTGTCTCGTGACATCTTTAGATTGATACTCTGAACAATTCATTGTTGGATTGCTGTGTGTAGTTTCTTTTCTTTAGTTTAATTAATAAATTAAATTGAGGTTTACATTCTCTTGGCCGTTCTGATTAGATTATTGAAACTATAATGAGTGAAGGGAACTAAGAAACAAAGTAAGAGCCATTAGGAAGTGGAATATATGCTAGCTAGAGCCTCTCAAAGGTTCAGTTTTTTCTACCCTTTGAAACAGTTTATGATGGATTGGGATTAATATTTTGATTAAGAGCAATTAATGATTCCATAAGTGTTAAGTTTAAAATGTAACCTATTAAGTACATGCTTATAATTATAATAATTCGGATTTTTGTTGTTACATTATTTTTCTTCTTATATTAAGTAATACATTTTCCAACTTGCGAAAAAAGACAAAGAGAGGATGTGATAGATAGACATGAATCATAACATTAAACGCTTTTGTTATCTTCTATTATTACATTAGAAATAGTGTAAATGTTAGAATTTTTTTTAAAAAAAAAAAAAAAGAGTTTAAAATGAACACGATGGTAAAATATGATCCATACAACTAAGTGATTACATGAAAGTTTAGTAGTAGTTGTTGTAAATTATACATTTGCTAATGCAATATAGTACCCAAACCAAATGTAGAGCACACAATTTTGACTATCTTTGCTAAATATTAATCAAAACAGGTTAATTTGTATTGGCTTTGATATTGTTGGTGCAGAACATGTTGTTAATATACTGGATTTTATTGTGTTTTCAAGATTAATTTAAATTTTTCCAAACAAATATATATATATATATATATATACACTATATATTTTACACAAAAATATTTGTAAAACGCAAAGCTCATCATTCAGTTTTTAATTCACTTTATAACACAGTTTAGTTTACCCATAATATACGTAGGATTTTCAGTCACAGAAAGAACTTGTCAACAATCATGATGATGAACAGCATGGACCATGATGAAGACTAAGTCATGATGGCCAATGTTAAACTCATTGGGCAAGACCAAAACAAGCAACCCCTTCATTCCTTTACATCAAAATATCTTCCAATACTGTAAAAATTTATGCTTTTCTTCTTTGTTTGTTTGTTTCGTGTGCGACTGTTGTTACTTTTCTTTCTTTTTCCCTATATATATTTTTCCCTTTGTGGGAGAGGGTGTGGGGTGGGGGGGCAGTACTATGGAGTATGGACCAGCGATTTTTTGTTGCCAACAAAAACTGTACCAAAATCTGCAAAATGAAAAAAAAACAAAACTGGGCTACTCATCCTCTGATCAATATTCAAAAATCTGTACAAGTAATGTTTTTGTACGTAGTTCTGCTGCCTGCCCAGAAGAGGGAAGAGTATAACTGATACTTTGACCAGTTATAATTTGCTTTTTATGGTGCATTGAAATTTGAAATATGGATTTATCCATTAGGCCAGATTTTGCTGAGTGTCTATATAATGATCAAAGGAGCCAAGAAAAATGAAAAATCAGCCAGTTTTGATTATCAAAATCAAGAAAAGATGAACATGTTTGCATTTCCAAAACTTGGATGTAAGCATCAGTGGCAGCATTAGTTCTTGTTCTCCATGAAAGTTTATTATAGAATGAGATCAACTAGAATTCCAGGATTGAGGAGGCAACACAACTCGGAATTAGTGGCAATATTTAAAAAGAAATTAAGGAAAGAAAAGTAATTCATTTAGTCCTAATTACTGCTGATAATCTCTATATATAACCAAGTTAGCTCCATAATCCTTGTCCATGATCTGGGATTTGGCATGTTTTGGAAAGACTCCAGAAATCTGTAAAATGTGGAGAAATTTTTTAGCTTTATCAGTTTGGAAATCTAAAATTGGGAGAATAAGAAGTCTCATATCATCAAATGCCTATGCCCACAACTACAGTTATACTAAACAATAAGGGAAAAACAGAAGAAAGGATCTAACATATATACTGGAATATTGATTCAAACTATCAAGATTTATTTATTTTCAGCATATGAACTTGAAGATCATGTCAATTACAGTACTGAAGAGCAAGCAAAGCACAAAATCACAATCAATTTTGTGCCTCTCTTTGAAATCTAGAAACTAGCATATTTACATATGTTGATAGAAGAAGATTGATCTATGCCAATATTGTGATGATAAAGATTGATATTGTGCCATAATATGATAATTAGAATCTGCATTGTACTATAGAAATTTCAGATTTGTAACCCCTAAAAGTCTTTTAAGATTATCTGATTTTAACTTGTATCTTGAAAATATTGTAGGACTTGTCAGTCTGAAACACAAACTACTGCTCTGTGGAGGGTGAGTGCAGATAAAGCAAGATTCAGAGAATCAATATTGTCACTTAAGCATCAAAGGAGGCTAACATTACCTTTTATCTGTGTCATGCATTGCAAGAAAATTAATGAAAACCCAAAGAAACAATATGGCTGTAACAATCAAATTAAGAGCGTAGTGATCTTCCTGATTTTTAACTTTGATATTGAGTTGCATTCACCAATAATTAATTTGGAACTATTTGATTGAAAAAGTCCATTAACAACAAAAAGCTCTTACCTAATAGCTGCTGGTTGGTTGAACAGCTGCGTACTGTTTGTCCACAACTTCAATCAGCTTGTTTGCTATTGCATGTGCATACACTGTGGAACCTTCACAAATCTGCAAGATTCATTATTCAACCATGGATTATATTCAATTTCCCAACACCAAACGGCAAAAAAAATTCTAAAATAGAAATCAGATGCATAATGAAGTACGCTTATGAAACAAAGATTTATTATATATGAACCTTGGAGTTGAGCAAAAAGCTGTAATAATCTCCAATTAGGCCACCAGCAACATGGTGGAGATCCAGCTGAAGCTCATCAAGGACTTTGGACACAAAGAGCAGGCAGTTAATTCTCTTTTGCTGAACAAGTTTCACAGTGACTTCATCATCAATTATGCGCACATCAACTTCAGTAGTCTTGGACTTCCTATGGAGCCATGAACTCCTTAATGAGGAGCCACTGTAAGGCTGGTCAAGATCATCCTCAGTCTTGACAGCAGTGCCTTCTGCATCATCTTCTGTCTTCTGCCTTTTAAGCCTCTCTCTGCTGCATCTTTTCTTCTCTACCAGAATTTTGAGTTCAGCCACTGTCCTCTTAAGTTCATTAATATATCCAATAGCATCTCCCACAACTGAAGCTCTATCATTCTTGATTATTCCAGAAACAAAATATCCAAATAATGTTAAATAAGGAAAAGAAAACAGCTGATAAAAATAGATACTTTAATGGGCTATATGCAATATCATTTCATTCATTCAGAAAAAGTTTTAGATAAGAAAATCCAGTAAAATTGAAAGGGTTGCATGAATATTAAAATTTGTCAACATGAACAAAGTTTCTTGATTTCCTTTGTCCCTTTTTTTCAGACAGAAAAGGGGATCCTAAATTGGAGAAGAAAGATATTACCTTTGAGGGGCTGGGAACTAAACTCCTCAAGGCTTGGTACTTGTCATTCAACTGCACCCTCCTTTGCCTCTCAGTGGCAAAATGTTTGGTATCTTTACCATCTCTACCTTTACTTAAACATTTCATATCTGCAGTAAACTCAAACACCCCATTTTCATAACATCTGCTGCCATCCCCATCTTGGAACAAGCCACCACTAGCCTCTCTGTCATCCACCCCACTGAACAAGGAGCCATTCCTTGAACCTCCCAAGTTATATCCATGAGGTAAAGAGTGAATCAACTCTCTTAACAAAGGGGGCTGTGGAAGAAGGTTCACAGGCAATAGAGGGTCATACACAATAGATGATGCTGCAGTCGCCCCATCTGCTCCTGAAAGGTCCCCAAGAAGGCCTAAAGAACTCAAAAAATTTGAAGACTTGAGGGGTGCTGAATTTGCAAAAGAAATTGATGAATTTGGTAGTAAAGACGAGGCTGAACATCTTGGTAAAGGTAGCATGTTAAGAAGATCAGGAGTCGGAGTATACGGAGCGTCTGGCAATGGCAAAGTGAAGTTTTGATGGGGAATATTTTGAATTTCAAGTTGTTGCATGTGGTGCTGCTGATGATGATGATGATCTTGTTGTTGATGATAACTAAAAGTCATATCTTCCCAGTTTGAGGGATCACAAGATGATAAAATCTGGTTGCGGGTAGACTCATGATGAGCCCTTTCTTGCAAGCTATTATTGTTAATACAATTATAACTTTGCTCCATCTCAATATTGAGCTGCTGCTGAAGCTCCATCTCCATGGCAGCTGCAGCTGCAGCAGCAACAGCAACTTGTTGTTGATGATCATGATGATGAGAATTAGAGGGATTTTGGTGATGATAAGAATGATCCTCCATGGAAAAGCTAGGGCTGCAATTTGGCACATGAGACTGTGAAAAACCATCCTCAACTAGCCCACCTTGTTCTATAGTACTAGTATTGGGATCAAAACAAGAACTTTCTACAAGCATCTTTGTGGGATCAAGAAAATACACAGCCAGTTGTACTATTACTTTTTTTATCTCCTACTTTCTGGGGTCCCTATGTCTGAAAAACCTGCCAAAAAGAAACAAAGAACATGAAAATCAATAACTGAAAGTACTGAAAGTATGAGTAGTACAGTACCAAAGAAGGAATCAAATCTGCAGAAAAGAAAAGGTACAAGTTTGAAAATTACCAGTTCTACAATCATATCAGCTAACTAATTAATTTCTAAAGCTAAAAATGATCAATATAAGAAAATTTTAGCAACAAAGTTGAAGAATGAAATTAGCCCAACCCAACACATGAAATTTAAATACCAAAATGAATGAAGATTTAAATAAAAAAAAAAAGAAAAAGACAGAGAATGAAAAGCAAGCAAGATGGGCAGCAATGAAAACCTTTTAGTAGCACTTGAATGATATAGTAGTGATGATGGGATTATGGAGTGGAAGTTGGAAGAGTTTCGTGCAAATAAAAGGATGGTTTGGTTTGGTTTGGTTTGGGTTAGGGGAACTGGAAGTTGATACTTTTATTTCAGAAATACTCATGTTAAACCGGTTATATATATATATATGATACGTGTTTCATATATCAAATAAATATGGACCATTGAAATCGTGATTTTAGTTTATTGTCGTGTTTCATATATCAAATAAAATAAGTACTGGCCGTTAAAATCGTAATTCTAATTTCTTATGGTTTTATTGTGGGTTGGAATCGTGATTCTAATTTTCTATGTCTTTTATTATGCATTGAAATCTTAATTAACTCTCATTTCATATATAAACCCAAAACTAACTCTTTTTATTTTTGCATAAATAAATTCAATTTTGTCATTTTTGAAAAAAAGAAAAGAAAAAAGGAGTTCCTAATGTGAGGAAGTTTGTTTGCTATAGAGATTCTTCATTGCGTGTGGGACCCACATTCCTAATCTCCGTATACTGATTTGCCACTGCCATCCTTTCCTAGTTTGTGATTTTTGCGCTGACTGATTTGCCAAATTTGGTCAATTTTCTGTCTTTTGTATCTTTTTTCCTTTCTATAATTCCCATCTTAAATTTATTTCTTTCTTTCTTTCTTTTAGTTTTAAGAGAAATTAATTATTATGCTCAACTTCTGCAAGATTCATTTCAATTTTAAAATTTTTTTGTGTTACAAGTTTTTTTATGGACATGAAAAAAAATTGAGGCAGTACAAATGGGGATATATTGAAATGGATATGTATTTAGAGTAAATAATGAATGTATTTAAAAAAAATGGGATAACTTTTTTTAAAAACCCAAATACACTTATATGGCATGGAGACTTCGGTTTTGAACCCTAGATTGGAGCTTTGGGTATCATGTGTCACTCTACGAAAAGATGACACGTTTCCAATTAATTATCCCTTAGGGTTCACTCATCACCTGGTTAGGATTTTATTAATTTTAAAAATTAGATAACTAACTAAAAATGATAACAAACAAAGTGGCATACAAAAGTGGCACAGGAGATTCAAAACCCTAAATTGGTCGAGAAAAACCTAATTGATCCCTCCCATACCTCAGTTTTGAACACTATATTAGGGTTGAGAAAAATCTAAGTTATCCCTCTCATACCTTAATTTTAAACCCTAGATTGGAGGTCGAGAGGAATCTAAATTATCTCTCTCATATCTTAATTTTGAACCCTAGATTGGAGGTCGAGAGGAATCTAAATTATCTCTCTCATATCTTAATTTAAATGATCCCTCTCATACCTCAGTTTTGAACTCTAATTAACTGGAGGTCGAAAGGAACCTAAGTGATTCCTCTATAACCAACTCACTTAACATGAGTTGGTTGGATAACTCTAATAGTTAAGAAAATGAGAAAAACACGTTTTAACATATTTTGGAGATATGCAGAAAAAACCTTTAAATATATAGAAATTTAAAAAAATTTGTAAAGAAAAAAATTAAATATAAATAAAAATATTTTTATAGACAAAATCCTATGGCTAAATATGATTTATGAGAAATGATAGGGGGAGTGAAATTCTGGAGTGACTGACGTGGCACTGATAAAAAGACAAACTTATCCCTTACCTATTAGGGTTCACTCATCATTTGGTTAGGGTATTAGTTTGTCTTTTTATCACTGCCACATAAGTCACTCCAGAATTTCACTCCCCCTATCATTGCTCATGATTTATATAGTCAATTTCACATAATGGAATAAAACTTAAAACCTATTGTTTTTGTTGTGTTTCAAGTATTTTAGTGGAATTGCAAATCATTCTTTTATGTTTATTTAATCTTACATATGGCTTGTATTTCCACAGCAAAACTGAGAGAGAAATTTCCTTTTTTTTGGTGTTTGGTTTAAAGAGAGATATTTCTATTGTCTTGACAATATACAACAAGAAATATTGACACTTTTTTTGTTTGTTTCCTAAACAAAGAATTTCAGGGCAAAAGGGAACAACTTTCACTTCAAACTTGTGTCCCCAAGGGAGTCAACCTGAGGTAGTGCCTTTTCATTTTCTCATTTGTTTTAGAAGCTCCCATTTGTTAACATTAATTTCATAACTTTTATATTTATTAGTTTCTAAATACAATTTGCACTGTTTTCAATGTACAAATATTACATTATTATATTTAGTGTGTGATAGAATTGTTTTTAATTTTTTTACGATAATTCAAAATTTACCGATGGTTTTAATTATGTACTCTCGCGTGAAATTCTAATATATTACTCATTAAATTATATGGTAACTTCACATCAACCACTAAAATTATATCATATATTACATATATCATTTTTTTTCCATTGCACTTGATCTAAACATATTTACGTTCTAATCTTTATTAACGATTTTTAGTGTGAGTAGTATCACTAGAGTTTGGAAAAAATTTATATTGACGGCTAACCTATTGCAACTTTTTTAGTTCTTTTTTCGAATTTAAAATGGACTATTTCTACGCAAACAAACTATTTACTATTACACAGTTTTTTTTTTTTTTTTTTTTGAGATTTGGAGGATGATAACAGAGTTTATCCAACACCAAAAAAATTAAAAATACTGTTTGGGCGTGGGGCCATTCCTGCCATTGGATTTCTCAATGCAAATCGGGCATTCTAACTAACATAAGCAGCCGTTCTGCCTCCAAATTAGTATTATTATTAGCATATGTGAACTGAAAAGTATTCCCATTAACAACAAAATATTTCTATTGTATTACTATTTACTCTTCTCTAATTTTAACCTTCTAAAGATTTCAATTATTCTATTTATGAAAAATGCCCAAAATTAATTTGAATAGAATGTATAAAGACTATATATATCATACGGAGTAATGATTGGGGGAGTGAAAAATTAGAGTGAAAACGTAAAGTGACTGACGTGGCATGTATAAAACGACAAACTAATCCATTACCCATTAGGGTTCACTCATCATTTGGTTAGGGTATTATTTTGTATTTTTATAACTGACACGTCAGTCACTTTGAGTTTTCACTCTAATTTTTCACTCCCCCGATCATTACTCATATCATACATATTGATATTTGATTTTTTTCTTGCCAATACAACAACAATAATAACAACCAAACATTTATTTTGTACTATTAGTTACATGGATTACACTTTGTCACTGTGTTAAATTGGAAATTATAGTATTTATACATTCTTTCCATCATTTATGGAAATTGGAAATTATCAAACCAAAAAAAATTTCATGTATAAATAAAAAATAGTATGCATACACAAAACTTGTTTTGTGTGTACGACATGTATAAATAATAAATAGGATGCATAATATTTTTATTATGGTAAAACCAATTTTCTAGGAATTTGAACAAAAAAAGAGGTCATGGAAAGTTGATGTCCTAGAGTATTAAGAGTAAATCACAGCTGTTTTTCCTATTGATTAGCCCTTTTTCGGAGTTTTCAAATGTTTTAACGCCATATTTTCGCCTACCTTGCAAAACAAACAAACTCACTTGGTTGAATTACAAGTTGACCTTTTCTTTCAAAATGCAATATTAAGAAATAGTAATTTGTTAGAATCAAGAACTTATAGGATATATATCTTAAGATTTTGCTTCAATTTTGAAACATAATAAGAACAACTACTAAACTTTTTTCGATGCATGTTGGATTTAAACTCATTCGCTCAGTCATTGCAGTCGAACTCTACGACGGGCTCTATAAAACGGGGGAGCATCCAAGTTTTCACGTGATTTATAATGTGATTCATATTATAGGGTTTGACAAAATTTTTAAATCAATTACCAACGTGTCGGAACATTTCTCGTTTTTTTTCCGAATTTATAATTGGCTACTTATAGAAACATCAAAACAATGAAACAAATATGCAAATTGCAGTAGGAAATATAATCATTTTTATATTGTAGTTTTACATGGAAAAATGATTATAGCTTAAAACTTGTATTATTATTAGTCTCAAACATTACAAAAAAAACAAATGAGCATTATATATATATATATATATATATATATATATATATAAATAGAAGGTGAAACTATGAAGTCAAGATCTAAAGGCTACTTTTTGATTCAATCAAATCCCTTTTTTTCCTTCTTCAAATTTGTTCTTGAGAGAAACTTCTACTTGTTATACTAACTTATGCATATATAGTTAATAAATATAAACTATACTTTCTTTAAAAATTAAGCCTAAGCCAAGTCAAGATTCCTTTCTCTTGCTATTTCCAACAAAATTTCAATGATTTCCCATTAACCAAAACTTATTCTTAAAAGATTTTGGAAAACATAAGTATTTGATTTTTAAGATAAAACATCATAATAGGAGCCATTTTTCATACATTGAAGTAGTTAAAAATCGTGCAACTGACCCTCTTAGCCTCTCTCTCTCTCTCTCTCTCTCTCTCTCTCTCTCTCTCACTCTCTCTCTCTCTCACTCCTTGTTGAAGTAGTTAAAAATCATGCTCTTTCTACTGATTCTATCGAATTTTTCTTATAGAAGTTGGGCAATGTAAATCATGCTTCTCAATAATTAAATGTATTCATCAAAGGATGGTTGCTGGCTGTCTTGTATGCTTTGGTATAAAATGGTTGAATGCTCTGCTTATTTACATCTAAAATAACGAAAAATGGTGTTAAAATTCATCTTCAATCCAGCCCAGAAACTTAAATTTCTGATGAAAAGAATTGCATTTACAAAATCCAGAGGTTAATAATATTGGAGGGATGTTATCACAACAAGTTCATTACTGCTTCACTTCAAGAAAATGGTGACAGATAGATAACAGATCTTTATTTGAAGGTAAAAGGGAAAAACAGAAGTTCTTCAAGGCTCAAACACAAAATTCTTTGAGCTTCTAATTAAAACATGAACACTATAGAATCTTTCTATCTTTGTCAATCTGAACCTATGCTGCATCAGTAAAAATATCAGTAGAGGTGAATAATGAGTATGGTACATTTCTTTCCCAAGCTATAACTCAATTTGCCCTGGAGAAATCAGACTTTCAAGGTCTTCAGACTATATCTTCTGAGAAGATCTTATGCATTCCTTGGCTGATTGGTTAACAAGCTGAACAATGCTTTTAGATTGAATTAGACAACAAGGCAAGAAATGTGTAGTTATGGATGAGTACTGAGGCTCTATCTTATAAAACAATGAAGTTAGTTCCGGAAAAATACAAGGACATATAGTTAAACGTGCTATGCAATCCAACTAACGATGGATGTTGAACACACTAATCAATCAGAGCTGGCTACTTTCAATGCAGTTCGCGAAATTATTAATAATTGGTTTCCCAAATGCTAAGAAATGTAAACAAGGACGTCTGCTGGTTTCAAATGAACTTGTCGGAAAAGTTGATTTAGTTCTTAGTATTTTCAGTTTTGGGGGCATTATTTTCGACTGTTTTTAGGGAACAGACTAACTGTTTGTTTCCCTCTCCATCAAATGTCTACTTTTGGGAAGAAACTAATGCATTTAGACAACCTAGAAATTTGTCCCGTACACGAGAACTTTGAGTGTGAAAAGAGATATATAGTAAGTTTGGTACTTAACGGGTACATAAAGAACTCTTAAACACACAAATCATTACCAAATGTATGGACTTCTTAAGAATCTTATAGAATAGATATGAACCTTGCAGGGGTATGAGAACATGCAGAGGCTCCATCGATCTGGCAAGAAACAACGTTAAGAAGGCGAATGCTAAAACCCGTCAAAGTTTAGCATTGTATGCAAATAAGATCATTCTGCTATTGTCTGTTTAAAAAGATTCTTACCACCCAAAAAGCAAGCAGTATGAAGCTTCAGCTCAATATCACTGTACCCCAAGGCTAAAAAGAAGTTTGTGGAATCAATTAGCCTTCTAAGTCCAGTTGGACCGTTCTGTTTTGTAGGTGAAATATTTTTCTTTTACCATTTGATAAGGTGATTAATGACACTATATAATGGCAGTTCCAGATTAACAGAATACACCTATTGTGTGATGAATGATAAAAAGATTTTGGCATTTCACCTAAAATTTTGCTCAACAACTACTGTGGAGTTGGAAAACTGATTGTCTAGGAAACTGTCTCAAAAGATTAGCTACGAAAATTGATTGCTTCAATTATTCCGACTTATAAAATGCTCTAATATGTGCTTCTTTCGTATCTAACAGATAACTCATTAAACAATCAGCCAAAAGAACTAGAGGAAATCAACCAAAGGGAAAATCAAATCAAGCATCCAAACCTTTTTTGGTTTCAATTTCATTTATCAAAACTCGTTCTAGAGAAGAAGCTTCATGAATGACATAGTATTTTCCTTACCTCGACTACATTAGCCATCAGAAGCTCTGAGTAGATACCAGTCTTTTGGAGTCATGAAGCAAGTCCAATTTCAAAGAATCCCCAATCTGCACGAAAGACGAAGAAAAAAGCTGCCACATCCAAATATAATACCAGCCTAAAACCAATCTTAAATGTGCAATAGCACCTGAATTTTCTTTATTTTCTAGATCCATAACAGTGGTTTATGAACTACTACTCCTTCTGACGTCAAAAGGCTCACTGTCACTATGCTCTAAACTAATTCCTTTACATAACATTTCATGAAGTCAATATGTGCTCTTACATTCTTACATATTTTACAGTAACTCTCCTAAAAGTTTCTTTCAAACTCCCTCCAGAGCAAAAGAGGCCTCAAAACTTTCCTCATTCTTTTAAGAAGCTGTGGGTCATCATGTGGCCAACCAGATGCTGACCAATAATTTTACCAGCCATCGATCATTTAATATTGTTGACAAACAAGGCTCTAAAAGAACAGTTGACATGTATCCAACAAGGCTTGGCTTCTCAGAATGAGATCTCTCAAATTACAGCCACCATGGAAATCCATTGATTGAGCTGGAGTAACTACCATTTACTACAATATCACAAGTCCATAACTTGTGAATCTTCACTCCATCATACAGCATGTATACAACATCATTCATCAAGTGCTCCATACAATGCAAATGCCATTAGATCCTATTAAGCACTGAATATATTCCTTCAGCATTCGGGTGTGCTTTGTCACCCCTGCGGAATTCATGCACTACACCATCCAACTCAATGGAGCTGCATCCTGGATTTTTCTTCGATCTTCTCTTTTTCATTGCCTTTCTTAACTGTAACGCCTCCCTCCATTTATTTCCTGAGGCATATATGTTTGACATTAGTACATAAGCACCATCTTTGTCAGGCTCTATTTGAGCAAGATGTTTCATTAAGCTTTCAGCAAGCTCAGATTTTCCATGTATCTGGCAAGCTCCAAGTAATGTTCCCCAAACATAGGCATCAGGCTCAACAGGCATCTTTTCAACAAACTCCATTGCTTCTGTTAAAAGCCCCGCTCTTCCCAAAAGATCAACCATACACCCATAGTGCTCTATTTGAGGTTTTATATTGTAAACTTTGGACATGTCTGCAAAATATTTCTGGCCTTCCTTCACAAGCCCTGCATGAGTACAAGCTGCCAGTGCACCAACAAATGTGACTTCATTAGGTTGAATGCCTGCTTCAAGCATCTTGGAGAAAATTTCAAGGGCCAACTCTCCTTCGCCCTGCATGGCCAAACCAGTAATAACAGTAGTATATGTATACACATCTCTATGTGCCATAGCTTCAAAAATTCCAAGAGAATCTACTATGCTTCCACACTTTGCATACATATCTATGAGGGCATTACCAAGAAACCCATCTGCTTTGATTAGATTTCTGTCCAAAAAGGAATGAACCCACTTCCCTAATTCAAGTGCACCCATATTTGCACACGAGTTGAGAACAGCAATTAAAGTGAAATCATCTGGCTTAACCCCTAACATCTGCATTTTCCTAAACAAATTCAGAGCTTCTTTGAACTCCCCTTTTTGAGCAAGCCCTGATAGCATAGCATTCCAAGAAACGACATTCTTCACCGACATCTCACGAAAAACTTTACAAGCTGAATCTGCATCTCCACATTTGAGGTACATATCTACCAATGCATTCCCAACAAACACATCAAATTTTACTCTGTGTGAAATAACATACTCATGCAACTTCTTACCAAGACTCAAATCCCCCAACTTAGCACACGCAGAGATCACAACCACCATCATCTTTTCATCAGCCCTATGTCCTGATTCACACATTTCAAAAAACACATCTATCCCTTCCCTCCAATGTCCATTGTCCACATACCCTTGAACCAACGTGGTCCAAGACACCAAGTCCTGTTCAGAACCTCCATCAAACACCTTCCTAACTTCTTGAACACGCCCAAAAACACCATACAAACGCATTAACGTGTTTACAACATACAAATCTAAGATAAACCCATTTTTTATCACGTGCGCATGAACCATTTCACCTTCTCTCAACGCACGCAATTGTGCACATGCTTTGAGAACAAAAGGGTAAGTATAGGTATCAGCAATTAATCCTTTTTCAATCAAGTCACAATAACTTAACAAAACAACAATTGAAGCTTCTTTATTCTTGGAACCAGAAAAACAACGAATCATGGAGTTATAAAGATTGACATTTGGATTAGGCAATTCAGCAAAAAGGGTGTGAATGTAGCTGAGGTCAGTAAAGGGTGTCAAGGAAACACATAAAGATAGCATTTTGGCATACATAAGTTTTTGGGTTTGAAATGACGGGCTTGTTTTGATGATCAAAGAATGAACTTGTTTGAGTTCTTTTATGGATTGGCATGACTGGAGGAATGAGAAATCCTTGTGGGATTTGTACGAACAATCTTGGGCTTTGATTAAATGGGGTTGTGAGATACGGAAAGAAGGAAATGATGAAGAACAGCTGGTCATGGTAGAATTGAATATGTGATGGATGTTAAGGATGAAAGGCTGGAAATTGGATGACAATATTAACTGTTTTTAACGGTACTGCTAATGGCGGGGAGTGTGTCCCTAAAGATACACAAAACGATTCTTGAATAGCTCCTTTTTTTTTTTTTTTTTTTTTTTTCCCTGCTGGTTTGATGAATGTGAATATAGTGAGTAGTGATTCCAAAACCATTGGGGGTACACTATCTTGAGTTTATTTGAATACTACTTTTGAGTAATATTATAATTTGACCATTCATATATAAAAAGTTGTGTACTAATGGTTATTCTTTAATTGCTATAGTTATCTTTGAATGTTTTCAAAGAATTTAAAATATTTTATTTATTAAACTTCAATTGCTATAGTTATCTTTGAATGTTTTCGATAAATTTAAATATTTCATTTATTAAACCGTGTTTTTATATGTAAAATTTAGGCACAATTTTGTTAGATGAACACTTGTACTATACTCAAGTGTAAATCTTATCACTTTACCTCAATTTTAAGTATAATATTACTTTAAAATATTGGAAGAAAAAGTTTGGATTTAACCAAAAAATTTCAAAGATAACTGCTTGAATCTACCACATTTTGTATATTAGTGATTATATTGAAACAAAAAAATAGTAATGGAATGTATATGATCCAAATAATAAGTTATGTTTGGCATAAATTATGTTTTTATTGGTTTTTGTTTAGAAGAATTATTTTATTAAATAAAGTTTAAATAAGAAATCTTTTTTATTAAATTGTTTGGGTTAACCGACGACAGTCAACCTTTGACTACCATCGATCAAGTTAAACAAATAAAAGATTAAAAAAATTAAAAGATTTCATAAAAACTAAAATACCTTCATTTTGTGGTTAGAGAAGTTGGAATTTTATTTTTGAAAATTGAATGTAAAGAAACATATTAATTTAGAATAAGATGAGAAATGTGCTAAAAAGCCTGATCCAAACATACCCTGAGAATTGCAAAAAATAAGGTTTCGGGTTACGTTTTACAAAAGCAATATTATTGTTTTGAGCATTGAGTGTTTGAATTGATAAGTTTTGTTTTTTTAGTTTTTGTGTAGAAGAATTATTTTATTAAATAAAGTTTCAATAAGATTTTTTTAATTGAATTGTTTGGATTCAGCGACGACAGTCAACCTTTGACCGCCACCGATCAATTCAAACAAATTAAAAACTAAAATAATTAAACGATGTTGAAAAACTAAAATGCCTTCATTTTGTGCTTAGAGAAGTTGATTTTTTTTTTTTTTGTTTTGAAAATTGAATATAAATAAACATGTTAACTTGAAATAAAATGAGTAATAAGATAAAAATCCCTATCCAAACATCTCCTTAGTCTTTCTTTAGGCATACATACATTGAAGGTTAAACTGTGTTGAGCCACTAAAACAATAATATTCCTTTTGTAAAATGCAACCTGAGACCTTGCTTTTCGCAATTCTCAAAACGAAAAACATATCAAAACAAATCCTCAAATTTCACTTTTTTCTGACAATATTCACTCGAATGGATAAAATCAATGTGTTTTGAGATTTTGTCAGTTTTGGATAAAATACATGGGTTATAACACATAAAAAATGAAAATTTGGTGAAAATTTTAAAATTTACTTTTTTGACATTGTTCATTAGAATGCATTTACACAACTCATATATGCATTAAAAATAGTAGGGGAAAAGCCAAAAAATTAACACGTGCTTTGACTTTGCCATTTAAAAAAAAAAAAAAACGTGTGTTATAACCTGTGAAAATTAGAAGTTTCGTGAAAATTGAGCCTCACTAAAAACCCAAAAAGCAGTCAAGCTTTGCAGAACTATGCTGCATCAACAAAGATTTGAATAATTGATCACTGCAAAATCACCGTACGCTATCCGAGTGTTTGAACTTAACTGTTGATCTACGCCATTTGTAGGAACCCGTTGATTTCTGTGGTGTCCAGATGTGCTATATTTTCCTCTATAAATATCATACTCACTGAAGTTCCTGCCATTACTACAAAACTCAAAAACATAAACTCTTAGGAAAAATGGAACCTAAAGCAGCAACTTCAGCAACATTCTCCTTCTTAGTTTTGCTAGCACTTGTGGCAGGTTCTAATGCTGGTGGAATAGCCATATACTGGGGTCAGAATGGAAATGAAGGCACATTATCAGAGACTTGTGCCACTGGAAACTATGAGTTTGTCAACTTGGCTTTCCTTTGTACATTTGGCAATGGACAGACTCCTCAACTCAACCTTGCAGGACATTGTGATCCATTTGTCAATGGCTGCACAAGTTTAAGCTCTGAAATCAAAGCCTGTCAAGCCAAAGGAATCAAAGTGATTCTCTCCATAGGAGGAGGAGCAGGGAGCTACTATCTTGCCTCTGCTGAAGATGCAAGACAAGTTGCAACTTACCTATGGAATAACTACTTGGGAGGACAATCTTCTTCGCGGCCATTAGGCGATGCTGTTTTGGATGGAATTGATTTTGATATCGAAGGTGGAACAAACCTATACTGGGATGTTTTAGCTAAGTACCTTTCTGCTTATAGCAACAAGGGTAAAAAGGTTTACTTAACAGCAGCCCCTCAATGCCCTTATCCTGATGCTTGGGTTGGAGGAGCACTTGAGACGGGTCTTTTTGACTATGTTTGGGTTCAATTTTATAACAATCCTCCCTGCCAATATTCTGGTGGGGATTTGAGTAACCTTGACAATGCATGGAAGCAATGGACTTCAATCCCAGCTGGAAAGGTTTTCCTTGGATTGCCTGCTGCTCCTGATGCAGCTGGAAGTGGCTTTATTCCTGCTACTGATCTTACTTCACAAGTACTTCCAACTATTAAGGGTTCTAGCAAGTATGGAGGTATTATGTTGTGGTCTAAATATTATGATGATGAAACTGGATATAGTAAATCCGTCAAGGGTGATGTATAAACAGCCCTTTGTTGTGTGTTTTTTTTTTCTAAACATGTATGCTGTGTAATTTAAATATAAATAAGAAATTCAGATTATACCGAACACGATTACAAAGTATGATCTTTGTACCCATATAATCGTTCTTATTTAGCTGGATAAAAACTCAATAATTGCATAGAAAGTATGATCTATGTAGCCATATAACTCATTACTTGCAAAGTATAATCTATTTAACCATGTGAGTAAGTGCAAAATGTGATATATGTAGTGATATATCGTTGACCGAATACTTGTTCCAAGTTATTCTATTTTATACTATTCAATACTCAATATAACATAATTTTACTAAAATAATAATTAAATTTACGAGTTCACTTATATTTAGGTTAAGATATAATGATTGTAATTTTGATTTTAATGAGATTTATACCTTTATTCCCAATTTTATTTGTTGCATGTTCAATATATATAGCAAAATCACACGTACGCGTTGATTTTGACTTTTTTTTTGTACCATTTTTTACACTCATCCTGATTATGAATATAAATTCTAGCGAATATTGTCAAAAACTGAAAAATTAAAATTTTCACCAAACCTCCATTTTCATGGGCTATACACACGTTTTTTTGGTTAAAAAAATGGCAAAATCTAATGTACGTGTGATTTTGACTTTTTTTTGTACCATTTTTTCACTCACCCTCATTGTGAACATGCATTATATCGAATATTGTAAAAAAAAAAGAAGAAAGAATCAAAATTTTCACCAAACCTCCACTTTGCATGGTCTATAATACACATTTTTGGTAAAAAATGGCAAAATCGAAAAACGCGTTGATTTTGACTTTTTTTGTACCTTTTTTGCACTCACCCTAATTGTCAATATGCATTCTAGCAAATATTGTCAAAAAAATGAAAGGATTACAATTTTCACCAAACCTTCATTTTCCATGGGTTATAAAACATGTTTTTTGTTAAAAAAATGGTTAAATCCAAAAACGAGTTGATTTTGACTTTTTTTTATACTCACCCTGATTGTGAACATGCATTCTAGGGAATATTGTGAAAAAAAAAGAATTAAAATAGTTACCAAACCTCTAGTTTTCATGGGATGTAACAAATGTTTTTCAGTAAAAAAATGGGAAAATCCAAAAACACGTTGATTTTTACTATTTTTTGTATCATTTTTTGTACTCACCCTAATTGTGAACATGCATCCTAGCGAATATTGTCAAAAAACTAAAAGAAAAGTTTCACCAAACCTCCATTTTCATGGGTTATAACACACATTTTTCAGTTAAAAAATGACAAAATCACAAGCACGTGTTCATTTTGACTTTTTTTGTACCATTTTTTTGCACTCAACCTAATTGTGAACATGCATTCTAGTGAATATTGTCAAAAAATGAAAAAATTAAAATTTTCACCAAACTCCATTTTTAATTGAGCTATAACACACGTATTTTTGAAAAAAAAATGACAAAATTCAAAAACGCGTTGATACTGACTTTTTTAGTACATTTTTTTGCACTCACCCTTATTATGAACATGCATTATAGCGAATATTGTCAAACAATGAAATAATTAAAATTTTCACCAAACTTCCATTTTTCACTTGCTATAACACACATTTTTTTGGTAAAAAAATGGCTAAATTAAAAAATGCGTTGATTTTGACTTTTTTTTGTACCAATTTTTGCACTCACCATAATTATGAACACGCAATCTATCGAATATTGTCAAAAAAATTGAAAGAGTTAAAATTTTCACCTAACCTCCATTTTTCATGGGCTATAACACGTTTTTTTGGTTAAAAAATGGCAAAATCACACGTACGCACTGATTTTGACTTTTTTGTACCATTTTTGCACTCACCCTGATTGTGAACATGTATTCTAGCGAATATTGTCAAAAAACTAAAAGATTTAAAATTTTCATCAAACCTCCATTTTTTATGCATTATAACACACGTTTTTTGGTAAAAAAATTGGCAAAATGACATGTACTCGTTGATTTTAACTTTTTTGTACCATTTTTTGCACTCACCCTGATTGTGAACATGCAATATAAGGAATATTGTCAAAAAAATGAAAAAAATTAAAATTTTTACCAAACCATCATTTTTTATATTTTTTATGGGCTATAACAAATGTTTTTTTGGTAAAAAATGGCAAAATAAAAAATGTGTTGATTTTGACATTTTTTGTTTCACCTTGATTCTGACCATGCATTCTAGCAAATATTATCAAAAAATGAAAGAATTAGAATTTTCACAAAACCTCAATTTTTCTTGGTTTACAACACACGTTTTTTTTAAATTGGCTAAATTAAAAAAGGGTTGATTTTGACTTTTTTTTACCATTTTTTGCACTCACTCTCATTGTGAACATGCATTCTAGAGAATATAGTCAAAAATTAAAAATTAAAATTTTACCAAACCTCTATCTTTCATAGGCTATAACACAAGGATTTTGGTAAAAAAAACTGGCAAATCACACGTAAGCGTTGATTTTGACTTTTTTTGTACTATTTTTGGCACTTACCCTGATTGTGAACATGTATTCTAGCGAATATTGTCAAAAAAATTAAAACAATTAAAATTTTACAAAACTTCCATATTTCATGGGCAATAACACACGTTTTTTGGTAAAAAATGGCAAGATAAAAAAGGGTTGATTTTGACTTTTTTTGTAAAATTTTTTGCATTCACCCTGATTGTGAACACGCATTGTAGCGAATATTGCCAAAAATGAAAAAAAATAAAAATTTCAACAAACCTCCATTTTTCATTGGCTATAACATACGTTTGTTTTTTTTGTGAAAAATGGCAAAATCCAAAAATGCATTGATTTTGACTTTTTTTGTACCATTTTTTGCACTTACCATAATTGTGAACATGCATTCTAGCGAAAATTGTCAAAAAAGGAAAAAAAATCAAATTTTCACCAAACCTCCATTTTTCATGGGTTATAACATGTTTTTTGTTAAAAAATGGCAAAATCACATGTACGCGTTGATTTTGACTTTTATTGTGCCATTTTTTGCCCTCACCCTGATTGTGAACATGCATTCTAGCGAATATTGTCAAAAGAGTAAAAGAACTAAAATTTTCACCAAACCTACATTTTTCATGAGTAATAACACACGTTTTTTGATAAAAAAAAATGGCAAAATCACAAGTACGCGTTGATTTTGATTTTTTGTACCATTTTTTGCACTCAAGCTCATAGTGAACATGCATTCTATTGTTGAAATGAAAAAAAAAAAAAAATTTCACCATACCTCTATTTTTTTATTAGGCTATAACACACGTTTTTTTGGTAAAAATTGACAAAATTGAAAAACGAGTTGATATTGACATTTTTAGTACCATTTTTTGCACTTACCCTGATTTTGAACATGCATTCTAGCAAATATTGTCAAAAAATGAAAAAAGTAAAATTTTCAGCAAACCACCATTTTTCATGGGCTATAACACGTTTTTTGTCAAAAAATGGAAAAATCACACGTACGCGTTGATTTTGACTTTTTTGGTACCATTTTTTGCACTCACCTTGATTGTGAACATGCATTCTGGCGAATATTGTCCAAAAACTAAAAGAATTAAAATTTTCACCAAACCTCCATTTTTCATGCGTTATAACACATGTTTTTCAGTAAAAAGATGGCAAAATCACAAGTACGCGTTGAGTTTTACTTTTTATTATACCAATTTTTGCACTCAACCTAATTGTCAACATGAATTCTAACAAATATTATCAAAAAAATGAAAAAATAGAAATTTTCACCAAACCTCCATTTTTTATTGGGCTATAACACACATTTTTTTGGTAAAAAAAAGACAAAATCCAAAAACGAGTTGCTATTGACTCTTTTAGTACCATTTTTGCACTCACCCTAATTATGAACATGTATTATAGCGAATACTGTCAAAAAATGAAAGAATTAAAATTTTCACCAAACCTCCATTTTTTATATGCTATAACACACATTTTTTGATAAAAAGGTGGCAAAATTAAAAAATGGGTTGATTTTGAATTTTTTTTTACCAATTTTTTCCCTCACCATAATTATGAACATGTAATCTAGCGAATATTGTCAAAAAAAAAGAAAGAATTAAAATTTTCACAAAACCTCCATTTTTCATGGGCTATAATACACGTTTTTTGTTAAAAAAATGGCAAAATCACACGTAAGCGTTGATTTTGACATTTTTGTGCTATTTTTTGCACTCACCCTGATTGTAAATATGCATTCTAGCGTATATTGTCAAAAAATTAAAAGAATTAAAATTTTCACCAAACCTCCATTTTTTATGGGTTATAACACACATTTTTTGGTATAAAAATGGCAAAATCACATGTACTCGTTGATTTTGACTTTTTTGGTACCATTTTTTGTACTCATCAGGATTGTGAACATGCAATCTAGGGAATATTTTCAAAAAATGAAAAAAAAATTAAAATTTTTACCAAACCTCAATTTTTCACGGGCTTATATCACACGTTTCTTTGTAAAAAATGGCAAAATAAAAAACGTGTTGATTTTAAATTTTTTGTGCCATTTTTTCTCTCACCTTAATTGTGAACATGCATTCTAGCACATATTGTCAAAAAAATGAAAGAATTAAAATTTTTACAAAACCTCAATTTTTCATGGTTTATAACACGTTTTTTTTTTGTAAAAATGTCAAAATTAAAAAACAGATTGATTTTGACTTTTTTTACTATTTTTTGTACTCACCCTGATTATGAATATATATTCTAGATAATATTGTCAAACAATGAAAAATTAAAATTTTCACCAAACTTCCATCTTTCATGGGCTATAACACACGGTTTTTGGTAAAGAAAAAGGCAAAATCACACATACGCGATGATTTTGACTTTTTTGTATCATTTTTTGCACTCACCCTCATTTTGAACTTGCATTCTAGCGAATATTGTCAAAAAATAAAAAAATTAAAATTTTTACCAAATCCACATTTTGCATGGGCTATAACACACATTGTTTGGTAAAAGAATGGCAAAATCAAAAAACGCATAAATTTTCACTTTTTTGTACCATTGTTTGCACTCACGCTGATTGTGAACATGCATTCAAGCGAAAACTATCAAAAAAAAAGAAAAAAATTAAAATTTTCACCAAAACTACATTTTTCATGGGTTGTAACATAGTTTTTTGGTAAAAAAAAGGCAAAATCCAAAAAACGAGTTTGATTTTGACTTTTTTGTACCATTTTTGCACTAACTCTGATTTTGAACATGTATTCTAGCGAATATTGTCAAAAAAATGAAAGAATTAAAATTTTCACTAAACCTTCATTTTTTATGGGCTATACCACACTTTTTTAAATAAAAAATTACAAAATCATACGTACGCAATGATTTTGACTTTTTTGTACTATTTTTTGCACACACCCTGATTTTGAACATGTATTCCAATGAATAATGTCAAAAAATGAAAGAATTAAAATTTTCACCAAACCATCATTTGGAATGGGTTATAACACAAATTTTTTGGTAATAAATTGCAAAAATAAAAAATGCATTGATTTTGACTTTTCTTGTACCATTTTTTGAACTTACCCTAATTGCGAACATGCATTCTAGCGAATATTGTCAAAAAACGAAATAATTAAAATTTTTACCAAACCTCCATTTTGCATGGGCAATAACACAGGTTTTTTTCTAAAACATGGCAAAATCGAAAAACACGTTGATTTTTATTTTTTTGTACCATTTTTTTCACTCACCCTGATTTTGAACATGCATTCTAGCAAATACTGTCAAAAAATAAATAACTAAAATTTTTACCAAACCTCCATTTTTCATGGGCTATAAGACACGTTTTTTGGTAAAAAAAATGGAAATATCACACATAGCCGTTGATTTTGAATTTTTTGTACAATATTTTGCACTCACCTTGATTATGAACATGCATTCTATTGAATATTGTCAAAAAATAAAAAAACTAAAATTTTCACCAAGCCTCCATTTTTCTTGGGCTACACGTTTTTTGTTAAAAATTGGCAAAATCAGACACATGCATTGATTTTGACTTTTTGTACCATTTTTTACACCCACCCTGATTGTGAACATGCTTTCTAGCGAATACTGCACAAAAATGAAAAAATAATTTCACCAAACCTCCATTTTTCATGGGTTATAACACACGTTTTTTTGTAAAAAAATTGGAAAAATAACACGTACGTGTTGATTTTGACTTTTCAGTATCATTTTTTGCACTCACCCTGCCGTGAACATGCATTCTAGCAAATATTGTCAAAAAATGAAAAAATTAAAATTTTTACCAAACCTCTATTTTTTGTGGACTGTAACACACGTATTTTGGTAAAACAAATGGCAAAATCACACGTACGTGTTGATTTTGACTTTTTGTGCCATTTTTTGCACTCACCATGCCGTGAACATGCATTCTAGAAAATATTGACAAAAAATAAAAAATTTAAAATTTCACCAAACCTGCATTTTTCATGGGCTGTAACACAACTTTTTGGTAAAACAAATGGCAAAATCACACGTACATATTTATTTGACTTTTCTGTACCATTTTTTGCACTCACCTGCCGTGAACATGCATTCTAGAAAATATTGTCAAAAATGAAAAATTAAAATTTTCACCAAACCTTCATTTACATGGGCTGTAACACACATTTTTTGGCAAAAATAAATGGCAAAATCATACGTACGCGCATTGATTTTGACTTTTTTGTGCCATTTTTTGCACTCACTCTGCCGTGAACATGCATTCTAGAAATATTGTCAAAAATGAAAAATTAAAATTTTCACCAAACTTCCATTTACATGGGATATAACATACGCTTTCTGGCTGAAAACAGCAAAACTCAAAAACTTGCTGTTTTGAACTATTTCAATCCATATTTTCACCCAGCTTTACTGGTATTATGCTATCTAGTGAAGAGTGTTAAAAAAAATTTAAATTTAAATTTTTTGAAAAATTATCATTTTTCGTATGCTATAACACACGTTTTTTGGCTGAAAACTGCAAAACTAAAAAACTTGCTATTTTGGACGATTTCAATCCATTTTTTCACCTTACTTTACTGGTAATATGCTATCTAGTGAACAATGAAAAAAAAATACAAATGTAAATTTTTTGAAAAATTATCGTTTTTCCTTAGTTGGATGGAAAAAGAAAGTCTAAAAAATTGGCGGTATTCGACTATTTCAATTCTTTGTTTGCTCCCACCTTTAGTTGTAATGTCTTGTCTATTGATCGGTGTTAAAAAAATTGAAATAATTTTTTTTGAAAAATTATCAGTTTCGTGGGCTTTAACTCACGTTTTTTGGCTGATATAGCAAGACTCAAAAACTGGCTATTTTGGACTATTTCAATCCATTTTTGCACCCGGCTTTATTGATATTGTACTATCTTGTGAACGGTGTTAAAAAAATAGAAATGAACATTTTTTTAATAATCAACTTTTTTTCGAGGGATATAACACACGTTTTTTTGCAAAAAACGGTAAGATTCAAAAAGTGGCTATTTGGTCTATTTTAATTCATTTTTTCACCCTGCTTTACCGGTACTGTGCTATCTAGTGAGAGGTGCTAAAAAATAGAAATGTAAATGTTTCGAAAAATGATAATTTTTCGTGGACTATAACACACATTTTTTTGGTTGAAAACGGCAAAACTAAAAAACTTGCCATATTGGACTATTTCAATCCATTTTTCCCACAGTTTTACTGGTACTGTTCTATCTAGTGATTGGTGTTAAAAAAAATGAATATTTAAAATTTTTGAAAAATCATCTTTTTTCATGGAATATAACACAAGTTTTTTTGCTAAAAACGACAAAACTAAAAAACTTGCTATTTTGGAATATTACAATCCATTTTTTCTCCTAACTTTACTAGTACTGTGGTACTAGTGAAGGTGTTAAAAAAATAAAAATGTAAATTTTTTTGAAAAATCATTATTTTTCGTGGGTTACAACACATGTTTTCTGGATGAAAATGGCAAAACTCAAAAACTTGCTATTTTGGACTATTGCAATTCATTTTTTCACCCAGCTTTACTAGTACTGTGTTGTCGAGTAAGGGGAGTTAAAAAAATTTAAATTTAAATTTTTTGAAAAAATATCATTTTATCTTTAACACATGTTTTTTGACTAAAAACCGTAAAACTCAAAAACTTGCTATTTTGGAATATTTCAATCCATTTTTTTCCTGCTTTACTAGTACTGTGTTGTCTAGTAAAGGGAGTTAAAAAAATTTAAATTTAATTTTTTGAAAAATCATCATTTTATCTTTAACACACGTTTTTCGACTAAAAACAGTAAAACTCAAAAACTTGCTATTTTGGAATATTACAATCCATTTTTTCTCCCAACTTTACTGGTACTGTTCTACTAGTGAAGGGTGTGAAAAAAATAGAAATGTAAATTTTTAAGAAAAATCGTTATTTTTCGTGGGTTATATCACACGTTTTTTAGGTGAAAACGGAAAAATTCAAAAACTTGCTATTTTAGACTATTTCAATCCATTTTTTCTCCCTGTTTTACTGGTACTGTGCTATCTAGTAAACTGTATTAAAAAAATTAAAATTAAAATTTTTTAAATATTATCATTTTTTGTGGGCGATAATTTTTTGGCTAAAAACGGCAAAACTTAAAAACATGCTATTTTGGACTATTTCAATCCATTTTTTCACCCAGCTTTGCTGGTACTGTGCTATCTAGTAAACGGTGTTAAAAAATAAAAATGAATTTTTTTAAAAAAAAATAATAATCATTTTTCGTGGGTTATAACGCACGTTTTTTTTCTGAAAAAGGCAAGCCTATAAAATTGGCTATTTTGGACTATTTCAATTCATTTTTTCATCCACCTTTACTAATAATCTACTATATAGTTAAAGGTGTTAAAAACTTATAAATTTAATTTTTTAAAAAAGAATCATCATTTTTCGGGGGTTATAACACACGTTTTTTGACTGAAATCGACAATATTCAAAAATTGGCTATGTTTGACTCTTTTAATTTATTTTTTCATCCACCTTTACTGATAATGTACTATATAGGGAACGATGTTAAAAAATTAGAAACGTAATTTTTTTTAAAAAATCATTATTTTCATGCGCCGCTACAACACACGTTTTTTGGTTGAAATACCAAGACTAAAAAGCAGGCTGTTTTGGACTATTTCAATTCATTTTTTTATCCCCCTTTAATGGTAATCCGTTATCTAGTGAAGGGTGTTTAAAAAACAAAAATGTAAATTTTTATAAAAAAAATCTACATTTTTGTGGGCTATAACACACGTTTTTTGTTGAAAACGGCTAGATTCAAAAACTGGCTATTTTAGACTATTTCAATTCATTTTTTCACCCAGCTTTGCTGATACTATGTTAATCTAGTGAAGGGTGTTAAAAAAATATATAAATTTTTTGAAAAATCATCATTTTTCGTGGACTAACACACAGTTTTTGGCTGAAAACGGCAAAAACTTTTTATTTTGGACTATTTAAATCCATTTTTCCCCCAACTTTAGTGGTACTGTGCTACTAGTGAAGGATGTTTTAAAAAAATAGAAATGTAAATTTTTTTGAAAAATCATTATTTTTCGTAGGCTACAATACACGTTTTCTGGTTCAAAATGGCAAAACTCAAAAACATGCTATTTTGGACTATTTCAATCTATTTTTTCACCCAACTTTACTGGTACTGTGCTATCTAGTGAAGGGTGTTAAAAACATTTAAATTTCAAAATGGAAAACTCAAAAACATGCTATTTTGGACAATTTCAATCCATTTTTTTACCCAACTTTACTGGTACTGTGCTATCTAGTGAAGGGTGTTAAAAAAATTTAAATTTAAATTTAAATTTTTTGAAAAATCATCATTTTTCGTGAGCTATAACACGTTTTATTGCTGAAAATGGCAAAACTCAAAAACTTGCTATTTTGGACCATTTCAATCCATTTTTTCATCCTCCTTTAATGGTAATGTGCTATCTAGTGAACGGTGTTTAAAAAATAGAAATTTAAATTTTAAAAAAAAATCATCAAAACGGCAAAACTCAAAAACTTGCTATTTTGGAATATTTTAATCCATTTTTTCTCCCAGCTTTACTGGTATTGTGCTACTAGTTAAGGGTGTTAAAAAAATATAAATGTAAATTTTTTCGAAAAATCATTATTTTTTGTGGGCTATAACACACGTTTTTCGGTTGAAAACGGCAAATTCAAAAACTTTCTATTTTGGACTATTTCAATCCATTTTTTCACCACAGCTTTACTGGTACTGTGCTATCTAGTGAAAGGTGTTAAAAAAATAAAAATGTCAATTTTTTTGAAAAATCATTAGTTTTCATGGACTATAACACACATTTTTTGACTGAAAACTGCAAAACTCAAAAATTTGCTATTTTGGGCTATTTCAATCCATTTCTTCGCCTCGCTTTACTGGTGCTGTGGTACAAGTAAAGAGTGTTAAAAAATAAAAATGTAAATTTTTGGAGAAATTATCATTTTTTGTTGGCTATAACACACGTTTTCTGGCTGAAAACAGCAAAACTCAAAAACTTGCTGTTTTGGACTATTTCAATCCATATTTTCACCCAGCTTTATTGGTACTGTGCTATCTAGTGAAGGGTGTTAAAAAAATTCAAATTTTTTGAAAAATTATCATTTTTCGTATGCTATAACACACGTTTTTTGGCTGAAAACGGCAAAACTCAAAAACTTGCTATTTTGGACAATTTCAATCCATTTTTTCACCCTACTTTACTGGTACTGTGCTATCTAGCGAACAGTGTTAAAAAACATACAAATGTAAATTTTTTGAAAAATAATCATTTTTCGTTGGTTATAACACACTTTTGTTTGGATGGAAAAAGAAAGTCTATAAAACTGGCGGTATTCGACTATTTCAATTCTTTTTTTACACCCACCTTTAGTTGTAATGTGTTGTCTACTGATCGGTGTTAAAAAAATTGAAATAATTGTTTTTGAAAAATCATCAGTTTCATAGGCTATAACACACGTTTTTTGGGTGAAATAGCAAGACTCAAAAACTTGTTATTTTGGACTATTTCAATTTATTTTTTCACCCGGCCTTATTGGTATTGTGCTATCTTGTGAACTGTGTTAAAAAATAGAAATGTACATTCTTTGAAAAATCATATTTTTTTCGTGGGATATAACACACGTTTTTGACCGAAAGCAAGACTTAAAAAGTGGCTATTTGGACTATTTCAATTCATTATTTCACCCAGCTTTACCGGTACTGTGCTATCTTGTGAGAGGTGTTAAAAAATAAAAATGTAATTTTTTAAAAAAATTATCGTTTTTCGTGGAATATAACACACGTTTTTTGGCTGAAAACCGCAAAACTAAAAAACTTGCCATTTTGGACTATTTCAATCCATTTTTTCACCCAGTTTTATAGGTACTGTTCTAGTGAAGAGTGTTAAAAAATAGAAATGTAAATTTTTTTGAAAAATAATTATTTTTCGTGGGCTATAACACACGTTTTCTGGCAGAAACTGGCAAAACTAAAAAACTTTCTATTTTGGACTATTTTAATCCATTTTTTCACCCAACTTTACTGGTAGTGTGCTGTTTAGTAAAGGGTGTTTAAAAAATTTCAATTTAAATTTTTTAAAAATTCACCATTTTTCGTTGGCTATAACACACGTTTTTTGGCTAAAAACGGCAAAAACTCAAAAATTACTATTTTGGATATTTCAATCCATTTTTTCTCCCTGCTTTTCTGGTACTATGCTACTAGTGAAGGGTGTTAAAAAAAATAGAAATGTAAATTTTTTTAAAAAATCGTTATTATTCGTAGACTAAAAACATGCTAATTTGGACTATTTAAATCCATTTTTTCTCCCAGCTTTATTGTTATTGTGGTACTAGTGAAGGATGTTTAAAAAAAAAAGAAATGTTAGTTTTTTTGAAAAATTATTATTTTTCGTAGGCTACACACGTTTTCTGATTCAAAACAGAAAAAATCAAAAACTTTCTATTTTGGATTATTTCAACCCAATTTTCACCCAGCTTTACTGGTACTGTGTTATCTAATGAAGGGTGTTAAAAAAATTAAAATTGAATTTTTTAAAAAATCATCATTTTTCGTAGGCTATAACACTCGTTTTTTGGCTGAAAACGACAAAACTCAAAAACTTGCTATTTGGACTCTTTCAATCCATTTTTTCATCCTCCTTTAATTGTAATGAGATATCTACTGAAGGGTGTTTAGAAAATAGAAATTTAAATTTAAAAAAATCATCAAAAAGTAAAACTCAAAAACTTGCTATTTTGGACTATTTCAATCCATTTTTTCTCCCAGTTTTTTTTGGTATTGCGCTACTATTGAAGGGTGTTAAAAAAAATAGAAATTTAATTTTTTTTTTGAAAAATCATTATTTTTCGTGGGTTATAACACGTTTTCTGGCTAAAAACGGAAAAACTCAAAAACTTGCAATTTTGGACTATTTCAAACCATTTTTTCACCCAGCTTTACTGGTGCTATGCTATCTACTGAAGGGTGTTAAAAAATTGAAATTGGAATTTTTTTTTAAAATCATTATTTTTCGTGGGCTAAAACAGATGTTTTCTGGCAGAAAACGACAAAACTAAAAAGCTTGCTATTTTGGACTATTGCAAACCATTTTTTTACCCGGCTTTACTGGTACTGTGCTGTCCAGTGAAGGGTGTAAAAAAAATTTAAATTTAAATTTTTTCAAAAATCATCATTTTTCGTTTCACACACGTTTTTTGGCTAAAAACGGCAAAACTCAAAAACTTACTATTTTGAACTATTTCAATCCATTTTTTCTCCCAGATTTACTAGTATTGTGCTACTAGTTAAGGGTGTTAAAAAAATAGAAATGTAAATTTTTTTGAAAAATCATTATTTTTCGTGTGCTATAGCACACGTTTTCCGGCTGAAAACAGCGAAACTCAAAAACTTTCTATTTTGCACTATTTCAATCCATTTTTTCACGCAGCTTTACTGGTACTGTGCTATCTAGTGAAGGGAGTTAAAAAAATAGAAATGTAATTTTTTTGAAAAATCATTATTTTTCGTGGCTTATAACACACGATTTTTGGCTGAAAACGGCGAAACTCAAAAACTTACTATTTTGGACAATTTCAATCCATTTTTTCCTAGCTTTACTGGTACTGTGCTACTAGTAAAGGGTGTTAAAAAAATAGAAATGTAAATTTTTAAAGAAATCATCATTTTTCGTAGGCTATAACACACGTTTTATGACTGAAAAAGGCAAAACTGAAAAACTCGCTGTTTTGGACTATTTCAATCCATATTTTCACCCAGCTTTATTGGTACTGTGCTATCTAGTGAAGGGTGTTAAAAAAATTTAAATTTAAATTTTTAGAAAATTTATCATTTTTCGTATATTATAACACACATTTTTTGGCTGAAAACGGCAAAACTCAAAAACTAGCTATTTTGGACTATTTCAATCCATTTTGTCACCTTTCTTTTCCGGTACTGTGCTATCTAGTGAACAGTGTTAGAAAATACAAATGTAAATTTTTGGAAAAATCATCATTTTTCGTGGGTTATAACACACGTTTGTTTGGATGGAAAAAGAAAGTCTAAAAACTCGCGGTATTCGACTATTTCAACTCTTTTTTTGCACCCACATTTAGTTGTAATGTGTTGTCTGGTGATCGGTGTTGAAAAAAATTGAAATAAATTTTTTTTGAAAAATCATCAGTTTCGTAGGCTATAACACATGTTTTTTGGCTAAAATAGTAAGACTCAAAAATTGGCTATTTTGGACTATTTAAATCCTATTTTCACAACCTACGTTATTCGTATTGTGCTATCTTGTGAACGGTGTTAAAAAATAGAAATGTACATTTTTTGAAAAATCATCTTTTTTTTCGTGGGATATAACACACTTTTTTGGCCGAAAACAGAAATACTCAAAAAGTGGCAATTTGGACTATTTCAATTCATTTTTTCACCCTGCTTTACCGGTACTATGCTAATTGAGGTAATTTATGATTAATGATTCTTTTTTCCAACTTTATCCCAATACAAAATAATCGGCACTTTCTCTTACAAGATGTTTCATAGAGTGACATACTACTATGATAACTATTGTAATATTTTTATATTTTAAAAGCTGAACGGATTCTTAATTTTACAAGTATAATGATTTACCATTATGCACAAGATGAAAATAGATTATATTGTACATAAATATATATATGAAAATAGATTATATGATACATATATATATTATTGGATGCATTTTAACTTATATGATCTATGTGTCCACATGAAAATGATCTATGTGTACAATATTTTAACTTATATGATCTATGTGTACATCATGGAAATACATTCATTAAGATATGTCACGTAAATATGTTTTTAGTTATGTATATGTGAAAGTACGAACCATATAAAAGTAAAAGTGATGAATAAGTTACGTTATTGCGCAAGTTGATTATTGAAGATTGTTGTTTAATTAATTATTTAGTTTGAAAATATATTATTTTTGAAGTATGACTAGTTTAAATGATCTAGGGTTTACTTGCTAGGCGATTCGCTCATTCTTCTATATATACAATATTTTACAGATAAAGGAAAAGGAAAAAGGGATCAAGTACTTAGTATAGGAACTTATAAATAAAATTATGGGTTTTAGACCCATACCTATGTTTTGACTATTTATGATGGATATTTATTAATTATTATTTTGTAAGGATGATTAATAAGGTATTAGCTTTATGTTATTATTGAGTAATGACAGTAAGAGGTGCCTTGTGATTTCAAGATTATAGAAACTAAATCTTGAGGTTACGGCGTGTTTCGGTCCTCGAAAATCGGGGCGTTACAGCTTTACTGGTACTGTGCTACTAGTAAAGGGTGTTAAAAACAATAGAAATGTAAATTTTTTAAAAAAATTATTATTTTCCGTGGGCTATAACACACGTTTTTTAGCTGAAAACGGCAAAATTCAAAAACTTGCTATTTTGGACTATTTCAATCCATTTGTTCTCCTAGCTTTACTGGTACTGTGCTATCTAGTGAAGAGTGCTAAAAAATTGAAATTGAAATTTTTTCAAAAATCATAATTTTTCGTGGGCTATAACACGTTTTTTGGCTCAAAACGGCAAAAATTAAAAACATGCTATTTTGGACTATTTCAATCCATTTTTTCACCCAACTTTACTGGTACTGTGCTATCTAGTCAATGGTATTAAAAAATAAAAATAATTTTTTTAAAAAAAATAATCATCATTTTTCGTGGGTTATAACACACGTTTTTTGGCTGAAAACGACAAGACTCAAAAACTGGCTATTTTGGACTATTTCAATTCATTTTTTCATCCACCTTTACTAATAATCTACGATATAGTTAACGGTGTTAAAAAATTAGAAATGTAATTTTTTTTTAAATAATAATTATTTTCATGCTATAACACACGTTTTTTGGTTGAAATAGCAAGACTCAAAAACAGGCTAGTTTGGACTATTTCAATTCATTTTTTCATCCTCCTTCAATGGTAATGTGCTATCTAATGAAGGGTATTTAAAAAATAGAAATATAAATTTTTAAAAAAATATCATCATTTTTTGTGGACTATAACACGCGTTTTTTGTTAAAAACTGGCTATTTTAGACTATTTTTTCAATTCATTTTTTCACTCAGCTTTACTAGTACTGTGTTATCTAGAGAAGGGTGTTAAAAAAATAGAAATATAAATTTATTAAAATATCATCATTTTCTGTGGACTATAACACACGTTTTTTGGCTGAAAACGACAAAATTCAAATACTTTCTATTTTGGACAATTTCAATCCATTTTTCCCCCAGCTTTATTGGTGTTATGCTAATAGTGAAGGATGTTTAAAAAAATAGAAATGTAAATTTTTTTTGAAAAAATATTATTTTTCGTAGGCTATAACACACGTTTTCTAGTTCAAAATGGCAAAACTCAAAAACTTGCTCTTTTGGACTATTTCAACCCATTTTTTCACTCAGCTTTACTGGTACTGTGCTATCTAGTGAAGGGCATTAAAAAAATTGAAATTTAATTTTTTCTTAAAAAAAAACCATCATTTTTTCGTGGGCTATAACACTCGTTTTTTGGTTGAAAACGGCAAAACTCAAAAACTTGCTATTTGGACTCTTTCAATCCATTTTTTCATCATCCTTTAATGGTAATGTGCTATCTAGTGAAGAGTGTTTAAAAAATAGAAATTTTAATTTTAAAAAAAATCATCAAAGTAGTAAAACTCAAAAACTTGCTATTTTGGACTATTTCAATCCATTTTTTCTCCCAATTTTATTGGTATTGTACTACTACTGAAGGGTGTTAAAAAAATAGAAATGTAAATTTTTTAAAAAAATCATTATTTTTCGTGGGTTATAACAAGTTTTCAGGCTGAATACGGGAAAACTCAAAAACTTGCTATTTTGGACTATTTCAATCCATGTTTTCACCCAACTTTACTGGTACTGTGCTATCTAGTGATGGGTGTTAAAATAAATAGAAATATAATTTTTTTGAAAAATCATTATTTTTCGTGGATTATAATACACGTTTTTGGCTGAAAACGGCAAAACTCAAAAACTTACTATTTTTTACTATTTCAATCCATTTTTTCTCCTAGCTTTACTAGTACTGTGCTACTACTATAGGGTGTTAAAAAAATAGAAATGTAATTTTTTTGAAAAAATCATCATTTTTCTTAGGCTATAACACACGTTTTCTAGCTGAAAATAGCAAAACTCAAAAACTTGCTATTTTGGACTATTTCAATCCATTTATACACCCAGCTTTACTGCTACTGTGCTATCTAGTGAAAAGTATTAAAAAATTAAAATTAAAATTTTTTGAAATATATATATGGCTAATTTTTGAGTTGATTAAAAGTTGAATCAGAGTGGCAGTTTTGTATGCTTGATAATTTACAATACTACTTTAAAAAAAAAATAAAAAACCACACCCAATGCTATCTATTTTCAAAGAACACACCTGATCTAATTACTTACATTGTTTTAAAAAAAATTAACGATAGAATATATATATTATTTCTTATGAAACGGGTTCATACATAAAGTGTGATTCTTATATAAAATGACAATAAATCGAGCATTAAATTAGTGAATTAGTACCTATTTACTAATTTAACATGAATAACATGCGATTAATTATTCATTTTATATTAATTACGCTTTGTATATAAATTTGTTTCATAGAAGCTTTTGTGATGTTGGTTATATAATATTGTAATTCTATTCTCGTTGAATCGGTTTATTTACTCCACCACTTATTTATTTACAATAAATATTCAATTATTTTGCTTGATAATAAAGCAAAAATATTCTTTATCATCAGGGTTTGAAAAATCAATTCGGGACATCATTCTTTTAGAGCAATTGCTTTCAAAAATTATGCTATAATACATATATTTTAATTCCACGGTCTAGAATAGATAAGATCGTCATTATGTATGACTAGGAGAACTCATAAATATTAAATCATAATTAAACAACCATAAATTGTCCAAGAACTGATTATGAAGTGTATTTAAAACCGCATAAATTGGGTATTTTCATATGCAGAATTTACTAGTCCAGCACATTTAATTAATCAAAGGGTATGGAGGCCAAAAAAAAAAAAAAAAAGAGCTACTTCAAATACAACAGACAACAAATTAATTGCTTCAAATTAATTTAGTTTGCGTTTCCAACCACTAAAAATATTAGACTACGTTAAAAGTTTTTATCCTTACAAAAAAAATGAGACTTTTTTAATCATTTAGGCTCCGTTTGGACAGTGTATTTTTTTGGTTTTATAATGGAATCTTTTTGTTGGGATTTGTTATAAGAAAAGAACATTGTGTGAGGGTTTGGATTGATAATTTTGTTTTGTTGGGATTTGTAATGGTGAATTTTTTATTAATAAAAATTTGAAATTTAAATTTGAATTAATATTTTATGAGTTTGTTTTTGTGGGAATTGTGTTAGAAAGAATTGTTTATTATTAAAATTTTAAAATTCAAATACAAATATAATATTTTATTTATAAAAAATATTGTACCAAAAATAATTACTGTAACATTGTTTTTGTTTTAAAAATTTTAGTATAAAAAATAAATAAAATAAACAATTCATTTTGCAATTATGAAATAAATCACTAAAAAGTGACCACTAAACAGAGCCTTAGTATATTATAAAATATTTACAAAAACTCATGTGAAACAAATTCATATATAAAACTTAGTTGATATATGAAATAAACAATTAATGACAATTAAAATTTTAGTTTTAATTTTTTAGCGCTTTTATTGTATGTCGAATCGCAATTAATTTTCGTTTCATATATGAACCCACTTCATTGAAGATTAACCGATTTATTTTATTTATTTTGAACGTAGACGGTTTGGATAATTAATCATTTAAAATTAGGAATGAAAAGGTCTTATTTAGTTTGAAGTGGGTGGATTATGTAACTTATTAAAACATCAAGGGAGAACGACCCTATAAGTCCCTCACATATCACCCAATAATTTGTTTGGTCCCCCACTTTTAAAACGGGAAAAACTAGTCCCTCACATTTCAAAAGTGTACTTTTTCAGTCCTTTTGACGGAATCTGTTAGAAAATCTGTCAAATGGTATCACGAGCTCCACACGTGACAATTTTTCATGGGTAAAAAAGGAATCACAATGTTCACAACCTTCAGACAGCCTTCAGAGCACAAATCACAGCCTTCAATCGAAAATCGCAATCACAACCTTCAATTCAGACAACCAAAATCAAAAATCGCAATCACCTTCAGTCGAAGTCAACCAAAATTGTTTAAGCCCTAAGTAGAAGTAGATCGAAGTTCTGAACTCCCCAAGTGGAAGTAAATCAAAATTTCTGAAATCCCTAAATTGAAGTCAAAATCGAACTCTAAGCACAGTGGTGGAATGGCACGCCAAGGTAGAACAACAAATTGGAGGATGCCAGATTATGGTAAGTTGTTTAATACTTAACGATTCTATTCCTGTAATGTCGTTGTCTCACACATTGTGGTCCAGTGTTAATGGTGGTCCAGTGTCAATGTCTGAACTTTTTTCTTTAATTTTATGTCTTATTGTGGTCCACTGTGTTTTTTTAATGCAAAATGTTCCCTATAACACAACCAATAAACATGGTTGTTGTCTATTTATGCAACAGGACCTGATAGCAAAATGTTTTCAGTGAGAATTCACTATGGGGGTGAATATCGAAAGATTCCCAAATCAGAATATGTTGGAGGATGGGAAGATATTGTAGATTATTGTGATCTAGATACATGGTCTTTGTGTACTTTAGGCAACATAGTTGAAAGATTAGGGTATAATGCATCAAGTGTGTTGTATTTCTTTCTTATCCCTGATGAAAGTATGGAGAACGGCATGTTGTCTTTGTTGTCTGAAAATCATGCACAATTAGTGGCTAATTATGGGGGTGAAGCAAAAACTGATAAATATATATGTAGTTTGAAAAACAAAAGTGTCAAGTACTGCTGCTGATATTGGGAGTCAGAAAAGTTCTAGTATAGTTGAAATAGATTTTGCTAATCTGAATGCTCCAACCCTAAGACAAGGACGAAGGATTAAACAAATTACAGTAAAGAAAAGTCCCTTGAAACACAAACAACTTCGAACAGATCTTGTGGAACAGCTTCAACAATGGGAAGTTGAAAGAAAGTTGAAATTTGAGGAAAAAAAAGAGTTGCATAGTCACAGTGTTAGTGAAATTGTTGGATCAGCTAAGCAAGTGCCTGCAGATGGTGTTGAGTCACTCAAGCAAGCTACAGCTAAGCAAGTGCCTGCAGATCCTGCAGATGGTGTTGAGTCCAGTAAGAATGTTGAAAGGCTTGTAGATAGTGTTGGTGTTGGAGCTGTTAAGCCAGCTAAAAGGCATGCAGATGTTATGAATGTTGGCAGGCCGAATGCAAAAGTTGAGATGAATGATGATTTTGTTGGGTCAAATAAGGAAGTTCAGAAAACTCTTAGTGCTGTTGCATCAGTTGCAGAAAATCAAAAGCCTGTTGATGAAGGTGAATCAAACAAGAAGGTACAGAAGACTAAGGCACAGAAGACTGAAAAAGCAGACTCACAAAAAAGCTCAAGACAGCAACAGTCATTTACAAAAGCTAGTTGTAAAAAACAGAAAAGTGGGAAAAGAAAGAATGTGGAAGTTAATGTAGAAGATAAAATTGATTCCAGTGAGTGTGAAAGCATGCATGACAGTGAGTATGAATTCACTGATGAGGAGGATTTAAATGTTGTTATTGCTGAAAAATCCAAAGATTGGATTGAAATTGAAAAGGGGTTTAAGAAGGCAAGTAGTTCAAATCATTCTAATCAACAAAAGGCAGAAGATGTTGATCAGGAAAATGAAGAAGATGTTATGGCTTCAGATGAGTTGAATAGTACATCTAGTTCAGAGGAGAAAACAGATATCAACAAGATAAAAGCACATGTTCTGAGGTTCAAATCTGAAGTTGATATGAACGATCCTCATTTTAAGCTTGGCATGGTTTTCAGCAGTAGAGATGAGTTTAATAAAGCTTGCAAGCATCATGGGGTAAAACATGGAAGAAAAATCAGATTTAAGAAAAATGACAAAAGAAGGGTTAAGGTTTTCTGTAAATCATGTGACTGGTTCATTTCAACAGCACAATTGAAAGGCAATAAGGGTTTGCAGATTAAAAGCATGAACACTACGCATACTTGCTCTAGAAGTTTTAATCATGGGTGTGCAAATTCAACATTCTTGTCTGAAAAGTATAAAGAATACATTAGATTAATGCCACACATGAAGATTGGAGATCTTGTGTCAAAGGTTCATATGGACCTTAACATTAACATTTCAAGATGTCAAGCATACAAGACAAAGAAGAAGGCAAATATGCAAATTGAAGGTGACTATGTGGAGCAGTACAGTAGGTTGCATGACTACTGTCATGAATTGATGAGAGCCAATCCTGGATCAAATGTATTTTTGAAATCTGATGAGGATGAGAATGGAGATGAGCAGTTCAAACGTTTGTATGTATGTATTGAAGCTTGCAAGAATGGGTTTTTAGCTGGTTGTAGACCATTGATAGGTCTTGATGGGTGTCATTTGAGGAAGCCACATAAAGGTGTTCTACTGGCTGCTGTTGAATTAGACCCAAATGATCAAATTTTTCCTATAGCATATGCCATAGTGGAGATTGAGAATAAGCAGACATGGAAGTGGTTTATTAGAGAGCTACAAAGTGATCTTCACATATGGAATACCAAGGACTGGACATTCATAACTGATAAACAAAAGGTAATTCCTTCAAAATATCACATGCTTTTACTTATAAACTATTGTAACTATGTTATGCTTGTTATTTAACACATTACATTAAAATGCAGGGACTAATAAATGCAATAGGAGAGTTGATCCCGGGAGTTGAGCATAGAATGTGTGTACGACATATGTACAATAACTTCAAGAAAGAACACAGTGGACTGGCATTAAAAGGCAGAATTTGGGCTGCTGCTAGAGCATCATATAAGAACAAATTTGTGGCTGAGATGGAGACACTCAAACAAATGGATGAAGCTGCGTACAAATGGTTGGTTGATCATACAACCCCAAAACATTGGAGCAGGTCACATTTCAGAACCAACTCTAAGTGTGATATCTTGCTGAATAATTTGTGCGAGAGTTTTAATAGCACCATTCTTAGTGCAAGAGAAAAACCAATACTTGGGATGCTTGAAAGTATAAGGTTTTACTTGATGGTGCGAATGGAACAAAAGAGAGAGTGGATGAAAAAGCAAAAAGGAAAGCTGTGTCCTAAAATTCAGAAAAAGTTTGAAAAAATTAAAGAGGATTCAAGTGCATGCATTGCTACACACTCAGGAGAATGGAAATATGAGATAAGGTGCATGTATGGTGAACAATTCACAGTTGATTTGGCTAGCAGGACTTGCAGTTGTAGAAAATGGGATTTAAATGGCATCCCATGTGCTCATGCAGTCAGTGCTATAGGTACTACAAATGAAGATCCTGAGAAGTTTGTGCATGAGTACTACCACAAGAATGCATATTTCAGGGCATATGGATATGTTATACAACCTCTGAATGGACAGCATTTGTGGGAAAAGAAAAATAAGCCTCCTGTGCTTCCTCCTACCAAATTAAAGCTTCCTGGCAGACCAAAGAAAGTTAGAAGAAGAGAGGTAGATGAAGTAATAGTTGGCAACAATGGTGTCAACAAAATTTCAAGGGCAGGTCAAATGACATATAAGTGTAGAATATGCAAAGAAGTTGGACACAACATCAGAAAGTGCCCTAAAAGACCAACTAAAACTGCTGATGAAGAGATTCATGGGGAGGATAATTCTGTACCTGAACAAGGTTCTGTGCCTGAGCAAGGTGGAGGTGCAAATTTCGTGCATGAGCAAGGTGAGAGAACTACGCAAGGTGAGAGAACTACACTAGCTGAAATTCATTATACTCCAATCATACACCTGCAGTTGAGACTTTTTAACTACATACTTTTAAAATGCATATGCAGGTGAAACCCCAACAGCAGCTGGAATTAGTTCTGATCATGCACCTGCATTTGAGGCCCCAGCAGCAGCTGGAATAAGTTCTAATCCTACACATGTTAAGACCTCAGTAGAAGCTGAAATTGGTTCTAATCATGCAGCTGCATTTGAGGCCCCATCAGTAGAGGAAATGCATGACACTATGTCATTTATTGATGAAAATGCATCATTAGAACCACCAATCCCTACCCAACAAACAGCTGCATCTTCTAATACTGTCCCTCCAAAGAAATCAGTTGAGTTCTACACCTTTCCTTGCATTATTTCATATAGGGATTCATATATATGAGTAATTTATTTGATGACTTCATAACAGGTGCAAAGGCCAAGAAAAAATATATGTGGAATATGTAGGCAATATGGTCACAATCGGACAACTTGTCAAAGTACTATTGCAGCTCTTTATAAAGCATGTGATGTTGAATATGCTGATTGGGCTGTAAGTTTCATTAGTGCAACTCTTTATACTTCATTATTGTTCATTTTTTGCTATACTACTTGCTAATTGGAATACTATTTTATATGTATGCAGACTTCCACAGTGGCAAAGTCTAATGTTGATGCACAAATAAGATCAACAAATGTGAGTGCAGAATCAAAGTCAAAGTGAGATGGAACTTGGTTGTTTATGTTTTGGGATATTGAATGTATTACAACTGTTTGTAATAGTTGTTTGGGATAACTAGATGAATGTATTTTGGGATATTTGATGCATTCATGTTATGGTAGATACCATTAAGTTGTGAGACAGTTATTCCAATGTAATACAGGATGTTGAACTCCTATGTAAAATTGACAAATATTTTCTTTCTGCGCTATTTTTGTACATCAGAATATCATTTTTCCTATTTAACAATGCTCATTTTGTTTTTGACTTGAAATTTTTTGTCCAAAATTTAGTGCTGATCATTCAAATGGTACAATTACATAATATGCTATTGAAGTTTACTTTTTATAACAAAGATAGTACTTTTACAGGATTCTTAACACCATTACAAAATGAATTATTCCAAACTGGTGTAGGATTCTTGCAAATATCTTCATATTATTCCAACTAACTACTAATCCAACTATTACATAATCCAACTATTACTTAATCCAACTATTACATAGCAACTATTAAATTACTAACTAATATACCACTTCATTAGTGGTGTCATTTGCTGATTTCCAATGATACTACAATAGCAACCAAGTTGTGATTTCCAGTGATAACAACGATCATTTGCAGCAACAGCAACATCAACAAGCATTTCCAGCAACAGCAAGGGATCCCACAGCAACATCAACAAGCATTTGCAGCAACAGTAACATCAACAAGCATTTGCAGCAACAATAACATCAACAAGCATTTGCAGATCAATGGCTAATCCAATGATACAAAAGTGACTTACATGTTAAAAACAAAGCAGCAACAAGCAATTTCTCCCTTCTAATTCTTCTATCTCTTTCTACCTCCAAATTTCTAACACTGTTCAACAAACCACCAATTATCTCAGTTGCCCTATCGCATCTATCACACATTGCATCACACCAGCGAAAATATCCACAGCCACGCTTCCCATATCACATTAAATCATACAATTTTGTTATCACATGCTTACCAAAACATTATCATATTAAGTAAAATATTAAATCAACATTACCTCATACTCTTCACATCCATAAAACCTTCTTCCAGGGTTATTTAGTGTCCAAGAAGTTCTTACAATAGCTGCTTTCCCGCAAAAGCATTCATTGTGTTGGGCCATCTTCTTTACGGATTTGAAATTGGGGATTTTGATTATTCACGTCGTCTTTGGAGTTGAAGCTTAGGGATTTCAAAAATTTTGATTTACTTCCACTTGGGGAGTTCAGAACTTCGATCTACTTCTACTTAGGGCTTAAACAATTTTGGTTGACTTCGACTGAAGGTGATTGCGATTTTCGATTTTGGTTGTCTGAACTGAAGGTTGTGATTGCGATTTTCGATTGAAGGCTGTGATTTGTGCTCTGAAGTCTGTCTGAAGTTGGGAACATTGTGATTCCTTTTTTACCCATGAAAAATGGTCACGTGTGGAGCTCGTGATAACATTTGACAGATTTTCTAACAGATTCCGTCAAAAGGACTGAAAAAGTACACTTTTGAAATGTGAGGGACTAGTTTGCCCCGTTTTAAAAATGAGGGACCAAACAAATTATTGGGTGATATGTGAGGGACTTATAGTGTCGTTCTCCCAAACATCAAACATAAAATATAATGCACGTAAATCGGCATTAGCGACAAATGCCACTCTCTGATCAAATAAACTGGAAAATTGCGACTTTAAGTGTAAACAAGGATTAACTCTGTCCTTCATATTCTTTGCCTCTTAATATAATAATAGAATTAAAAATGACATTCCAATTGCCACGAGGAATATAGTATATACATCAATTATTGAATTTACAATTAATAATAGAATTTTATATTTAGTTACTATTTCCTCAACTGCAATATGTAAATATATAGGTTAGCATAACAAAAAGTCAGAACTATTAATAATTAGTTTTATGGTTAATTATATTTGCATCCTTTCATGTTTTACTAAATTATTAGATAAACTTTAAAGTATAAACAAATTGAAAACAAAACCTGTATTAAGATAGCTATAACAAATTAATATTACTGTTAATCAACTAAAACTATGCCATAAAATTCTTAAAATATCTATAGAATTAATTCCTAAAAATATGATTAATCTCATAATCATTTGAACTTGATTTTGTCTGTTTCTTTTATATTTATAGGATTAACCCTTTTCTTTATTATTGGTGCAATTAACGTACAAAATTATTCATTCAACCAAACTAAGTTTTTCCAAAACATTCTAAAACTTTCACTCCTTTAATACAAATTTCAAAGATTCAATTACCTTTCAAATGTCAAAAATGGTAAAACATTGTAATACTAATTTGATTGAAATGTAATAATCAGACTAATTTGGATGAAATTGACGTTGCTCTAGAATTCTTTTCTAAAAAGTATGGAAATAACCAAATCTCTATATAATCCTAAATTTTACTTGTTTCTATGTAAAACTCAGAGATTTCACTTAAAATAAAATAGAATGGATTAATAATAAAATATAGACAACGTTCAAACTTAAATTTACGGTAGTGAAAACATTTTCCATATTCATGGGATTGGGTAAAAAAAATTTACATAAATATTTAAAATCTGTGTACCTATTTGTATGTTTATTATACTTATTAAAACACATTCTAGTCTATATGGTAATTTCCGCTCTTCTTGCCCTTAGCCAGCAAGTTTGGCTATTCCACTCTAAATTTTTACTGAGCACCCCTTGTAGAAAACCTTGACAACATTTCATATCTTGTAAGAACAACATCCTTAACTTACTTTCTAATCATTATATACAAATTGATTCCTTTTTTGTTGAATTTTTTGTAAGTTTTATTCAAGTTGTACGCCAACTGTTTGTTAAAATGTCGCATTTTCTAACAGTTGTATTATATTTCTTACACAGGAGGTTGATTAGTTAGATATGGCGAAGGGTCTGATATGGGCAACTGCAGAGGACTTAGTAAGAAACAGAGGAAGAGTACTTTCATTGTATAGACAAATTTTAAGGAGCCTCAACTCTCCTGCTTTACCATTGAATTTGGCTGCTAGATTGTCCAAGAAAGCTGAAGTTCGTGCTATATTCATGCTGGGTGCCGAAGAGAGATCCCTTCACAACATTGAAGATCTTATAGATGCTGCTGAATATTCGCTTTCTCTCTTGAGAAAAGGTGAGATTCCCAAGCATATGCAGTGAATGAGTGATGCATTCCAAAGCAAGCTCTATCCTAGAATGAAATTTTGTAAAGTTTTAATGATGATTGGCAAAGGTTGCTCTATAATGTTGTTTGTGGATGAATTATTCTGATCAGTCCGTTTGCTGTCCCAGATAATTTAGTGCTAAAAAGTTTACCTCATTGGGTTGCTTTGGGTAATTTGATTACAGGTTCACAATCTTTGTTACTTTCGAATGATATCTTATTAGTAACATTCTTTTTGAAATTGGGTTGAAGAAAACAACTTGTATTCATCTAAAAGGTAAAAACAAGATTTCTTTCATTGGCGCAATTCTCTATACAAAATATAAACCATAATGTCCATAGATGGTAACAATCAAAGAGTCATTTAGACATCATTCTTGATAGATTTGCTATAACCAGTTTCATCATCATAATACTTAGACCACAGCATAACACCTCCATATTTGCTTGAACCCTTAATTGTTGGTAGCACTTGTGAGGTAAGATCACCAGCAGGGATGAAGCCACTTCCAGCTGCATCAGGAGCAGCGGGTAACCCCAGGAAGATCTTGCCGGCTGGGATTGAAATCCATTGCTTCCATGCATTGTCAAGGTTGCTTACATCGCCACCAGAGTATTGGCATGGAGGATTATTGTAGAATTGAACCCAAACGTAGTCAAAAAGACCCGTTTGAAGGGCACCTTCTATCCAGGTATCAGGATAACGGCACTGAGGTGCTGCTGTTAAGTACACCTTCTTACCACGGCTGCTATAAGCAGAAAGATATTTAGCAAGAACATCCCAATATTGTGTGGTTCCTCCCTCAATATCAAAGTCAATTCCGTCCAAAACAGCATCTCCTAGAGGCCGGGAAGATGATTGTCCACCCAAATAGTTATCCCACAGGTAAGTTGCAACTTGTTTAGCATCTTCAGCATATGCAAGGAAGTAGCTCCCTGCTCCTCCTCCAATAGAGAGAATCACCTTAATTCCTTGGGCTTGACAGGCTTTAATTTCAGAGCTTAAACCTGTGCAGCCATTGACAGATGGATCACAATGTCCTGCAAGGTTGAGTTGAGGAGTCTGTCCATTGCCAAATGTACAAAGGAAAGCTAAGTTGACAAACTCATAGTTTCCAGTGGCACAAGTCTCTGATAATGTGCCTTCATTTCCATTCTGACCCCAGTATATGGCTATTCCACCAGCATTAGAACCGACTGCAAATGCTAATAACACTAAGAATGAGAATGCAGCTGAAGTTACCACTTTAGATGCCATTTTTTTAAGTAAGAATTGATCTTCTTCGAATCTATTCTGCATTTTAGTTTGAAGAAAGCGACGTTTATAGTGAACAGTATGCACTTCCTGTTGCAGAACAGCGTAGCTCAACCGTCAAGTTCAAAGATTAGGAGAGCGGACACGGGGGTTGTAGCAATGATCAATTATATATTTGAATTTCTGAACATCTCTGACTCTTTTTTCAGTTTTTTTTATGGAGAATTTGACTTTGATCTAGAACTATAACAGAAATTAAAGACAAATCAAATAATTTAAAATACTTTCAATCTAGAGTTATATTATAATAAAATACTTTGCCACTCGACCAACACGGTTCATGTTGTAGTAAATATGACTGAAAAATGAAACAATAAAATTTTTTATAAAAATATCAGTTCTTAGTGGTGCAGCAGGAGGAAATGAAGGGTGGATGATTCGAGCTTGAAGCAGGTGAGAAAAGCAAGAAAATGAAGCAGTTAAGATGTCATGATTTCCCAACAAATTACACAGCACAAGACCCAGAATCTGAAGTGCAATCTCATTTGATATATTGACAAACACAGTAGTTTCATAATGAACTCCAGAGGAGGATAGCATGTCCTCTTCATAAAGGGTTTTCTTCTAAGAGGTTAAAAAGTTCAATGTTACATAACATTCTTCATTCAGATGCATGGATTTGTCTACCAAAGACATTCAATTTTCACATCTTCCTCAAAAGTAGAAACAACCTTTGATCAACCTTGTACCTATGCATCTTTAGAGCAGCACCTGATATCATCAGCTGAAGCCCTCCAAACGAGATATATGCAATCCTGTGGCAAAAAATTGCAACTCAATTTATTAGACTAACCAATTCAAAGGCCTTCGAGAGATATTAAGATGTGAGATTGGAAATGCTCACTTTCCGTAATGAAAAATAAGCCACCTTTAGCAATCAAGGGCATGATTGCCCTCTCAAGTTACTAAATCAAGAAAAACTATTGGTTGAATCACAAACCAACAAGTCGTATTAGTGGCAATATCAATAATTCGTTAACAGTCAGGACTTGTCTAACAAGTTATACTGGGACTAGTTTTCCATATTTTCCCATTGGTTGGTTCTTCATTTCTTTGTAGCATTTGACAATAATCAGTCAGTAGGTTGGAACTGCAAACCAGCCAGTAGACCTATTTCACTCGCTGGTCACGTTTACAAGCATTAGGAGAGAGTATAATTAGTGGTAATATGTCCAAATTATTGCCCAAGCAAATATGCTTGTGCAAAGAGTACAACATTCTGCACCTTCAATACATTTATATACTTACAATACTGGAGTGGGCAGTCTGCACCTATATACTGCAAAAACCGAGAAACATTTGTCATAACAAGCAGGTGTAAAATACATACACTTTAACGCCAGCTTTTGATCTTTCCTCAGTCATCTTATACAACAGCCCATGCATGACATACTCAAATTTGTCTGCAAGAGATTTCTGCTTTCCCTGAAATTGTACAACATAAAACACTAATCATTAATTTTAGGTCATCAAGTTATGAGGTCCAACCGCTCAATTACAGGTTTGTGTGATGAACTGATAATTTTCAAATATTCAATGTGCTATAATAAGTTAAAGTAACAAGAGAGAAGATAAACTTATAGATTGTTTCTTCTTTTTCCCCTGTAATCAACTAAATTTCCTAATTCTCCAAATCCATCAAGTTCATCTTGTGATCCATTATTAAGAAAACCCGAGAGAAATAAAAAAGTATGATAAATAGTACCTACTCATAAACAAAACAGAAACGTTAACTCTTTGTTCAGAAGAATGAATACTAAAGAGGATTTAAACAAGTATGCTTCAAAGACAAAGGTGTGAGTAACATAAGCACAATTAATTCATAGACAAAACAAACGCAGTAAATCTTTTGTAAAAGAAAAGAAATAAATGCAGAAGATTTGAATAATCATTGGGCACACTCAGGTTTGCAATTATGAACTTAACCTTGAAAGGAATTATTCACTCTAACAAACAAACTATACCCACAAGAGGCAGGTATAAGAAGACAGCACACAGATAAGTCTTTATATAGCAGAGAAACAAAACTAGAACTTTATTATTATGAACAAAATAAAGGGATTTGGACTTAATATTACAAAAAAAAATAGCTACAATCAAAACAAACAATAAAAGGGGGAAAAAAAGAGATGAAGCTCCTTATCCACTCTAAAAAGGTAAAGTGAAACATATCATAAGGAGTTTACTCAATCAGAACAACAAGAAAATGAATGCAGATCCTGAGGAAGAAAGAAATGCGTACCTCCGGAATGTAGCTTGTAACTGCTGAACCATCCATATTTAAAGTCTCAGATAATACCATCCTATAGTTTTCCTTTCGCCGCATAGGATATATATCAGAGTTCACATCTAGCTGCAAATAGATGGCACCATCTTCACTCTTTGCATCTATACGAGAAACTGTAGAAACAGATTTGAAAAACTGTTAAAGCTAAAACTTCAACAGACAGTTGTGCGTGACAAAGATACAGAAGTAAAAAGATGTACTCATCAGAACAGACAGTAAAGTTAAACTCTATCTTCATGCTGCAAATCACAAAACCATTTCCATCCATCCAAAACTCATTGGGTGGAACGCATACAACTTTGATAATGAACCAAAGAGAGTATCTATACATTCGAAGATTATTCAAAGATCCTCACAAAACTGTAACTTGAAGTAAAATATAAACCAATGGAAGTGACTCTTGAGAAATAATTAAGCATGGCCTCTGACAAAGAAATAAGAATGTTCCCCTTCTTTAGTGTGTTAACCATAAAAAGTTATTCAAATAACTGATTTCCTGATTTTGTTTCAACCTCTTGCAATATTATTGAAGGATCCTCAAAAAATTGTAACTTGAAGTAAAATACTAGGTAATCAAATTACTAATTACTAATTCCTAATTTTATTTCAACCTCTATCTTCAAAATAATGCTCAGATATGGACGAATCTAAAATGTACCAACCAACTAATAAACAAAATTGTGCAAACATGGCTAATCCAACAATTATAATGAAAGGTTAATGCAACATCACTTAGATTACACCTCATATCTCGACTAAAAGGGATAACCAACCTTGTTAGAATAAAATCTCGTCATACTCTTAATATGGATTTGGCAAAGCTTGCACTTCAAAAAAAAATAAAATAAAATAAACTACATTCCTAGTGGAAAGCCTATATATGTAGGCATAGAACAAGGAAGAGACCAGGAAAGCAGATAAGAACAATGAACTTTAACTGTTATTGAAAGTGACAGAATAAAGATCAACATATAAAAAAAAATAAAATGCAATAGAAGAATCTGATCAAGAAACGAGTGTATCAAAATCAAAAGCAAATGCAAATACAAAGCCAAACATGAATATTCTAATAGTTATCATTATTTCAAGGGAAAAAAAACATCATGACATATTAAAGGTATCATTATCGAAAAGAACATATAGGAGGCTCAATACCTTTGTCATACTTTTTACCCTCTACATCTACATCCTGAACCTCAATGATATCATCAAAATGAAATGCAACCATCTTCACCGAAATTTCAATCTCCCAACATACAACCTATAAGAAACTAAGCCTGCACCAACGAACAGTTAGTTTATCAGTTACTATAAGCAAAAATGATAGTATAGTGGCTTGCATAATCTTGTAGAAAATAAGTAAAGTTCCAATCTTTATATTTTATCCCCATGCAAGCATGTGCAGAGAGGTGGTATCTTGGAGAATTTCACCGAGGAAAACCAGCACATAAAATAACTTTCAAGAAACCCAAAAACATTAATTAAAAAAAAAAAAAGAAAACTATCGCTAGCAGTGATACAATACATAATTTGGAATATAAAAAAAAAAAACTTTCCAATGTGTCAAATGTCAATCACTAAAAAACACCAAAAAATTACAGCAGCACCAGATTAACTGAATAATTTAATTACGAAAAATTTCTCTACTCACATTTTCCTTCCTAACTTCAAAACGGGTTTTTCAATAGCCCTTTTTCTTTTTTTTTTTTTGTTAAATCTTTCACCAATCCGAGAACATACTTCAATTTTCACCAGGTGAAACCACCATTCAATCACAAATTTTGAGAATGCATTTATATATTGAGCCCAGATTATAAAAATCCCATCTTTTATTGCTATCAAAACAGGAACAAGGCAAAAAGTAAGAGTAACACAGTGAGGAAAGTGCTTCATTTCTTATCAAAAATTAAACTTAAAAAACAAAATTTACACACATGCACACATAAGCCCGTCAAATACAGTAGGGAGAGAGGAAGAGAGACCAACCTTTGCTGGAAGAAGAATTCAGAATCGTATTGGGGTTTAGGGTTTTGGGCGATGATTCTACTTTGTAGTTAGGAGTATGGGAACCAAAAAAGATGAATGAAAATAAAAAAAGAAAGAATGTTGGATATAGAAAGGTTTAGTTACAGAAAATTACAAAATCAATCCTATAGGTTTCCATAATTATAACAAAAACCCCATATTATTAGTTAATTAACATTTAACAATTAATCAAACTTTTTAAAAAAATATGATGTTATTCCTAAAATATCCATAAAACTAATTTATTTAATTTATCAACCTAAAGATTGATTAAACTACCAAACAAACTTCAAAATTTCACCAATTACAAAATCATTTGAAAGTAACATGGTTTAGTTTCTTTATCTAAATAACTGATTGTAATTTGACCAAATATCAAAATTCGTGTAGTGGATTGATTAAACTTTAGAAAAGATTAATCTAATTAACTTATATAGAAATGTTTGAAAATACAATGTTGGATTCGAAACAAAATGAATTTATTCAAAATTTGGGTTGATTTATAATCGATTCAAATTTTAAAAACTCGAGTTTTGCAATTTATTATTTCATTTTGGAAAAATAAATTTTAATTCAACAATTTAAGTTTATAATTTTTTTTCCTTAGCCTTAATATTGTGATTACATACTCCTCTTGGTGAATATAAAAGTTTAAATAATTTTACATTAGAATGACTCTAATAATAGTTTACAAAAACACAAAATATTGAGTGTTATTAGTTTTGAAACTCACATATACAATAATAACAACTATGCCTTTATTCCTTTGTGTCGGGTCGGTTATATGGATCATATTTCATTATCGTATTCTATTATTACCATGGTCTATAAAGTGGGGAGTATCCAAATATTTATACGATTTCTAATATGGTCTATATCATTTAAATGACAAAGTTTTTACGACTGCTAACTTGCCGTCAAGTTACTTATAAGTAGGCAGAGTTAAATAATTGTAATACTAATTTATTTTTAGTAAAATAAATACAAAAACGATGTACAAGAAATTAGTTTTTAACGGTTAATTAGTTTAGAGATGAGATCTTCTGTCCAACATTATCCTGTCTTAGATTAAAACTTCACTTATCTCTTGATTATAGTCTAACAATTGTAAAGTTTTTTTAGTAATATTTATATTTTAATCTCTAATTTTAGTAAAACTGCGTCGTTTTGAACATTAGATACAATAAGGCAGAATAATATTGGATAGTGGATCTAGTCTCGTGAGGGTAAAAAATGCTAGAAATTCGAAGTATAGGAAGGAATCCGTAAAAGGGTTATATTTGAGGAGGTCTTTTGCAATTTATACCATCATTTTCCTCTTTTTGTTGTTATTTATGTTCCTTCAAAGCAGTCTGTGTGAATGTGAAGTATCCAATATTCCAATCATGGTTGGACAGACATGGCGCTCATTGGTTCAATGATTGACTTTATATATCCATAGCTCACGTGAAGTAGATTCTAATCATACGTTTTCCTTCCCTTTAGATACAGTGCATAGAGTGCAAAAGCCGAAAAGGGTGTCTGTTACACAAATTCATCTTTCCTGTGTGCCTGCCTGAGAATCATGGGACAGATTCTTGAAAAGTTTCAAGGTAAAAGATTTGACTTTCGAAAGGACTCACTGCTTTGTGGGTTTTTTGAATTGTTCATGATTTTTAATTTATGTACTGATTATTTTATGTATGTTAATGTAAATGGCAAGCACTAAATGGGTTTTTTTTTCAGGTGAAAATGAATGGATTTTATTAGTACATCAACTATTTCATCTGGGGTGTTTTGGGATTTGTTGTTTTATGTTAAGATCAATGTTTTTTTTTTCTTTGGGTGTATTGTATCGGTATTTACATTGTCATCTGATCATTTACAGAAGCATGGACTTGTTTTTATTGTCAATTTTAAGTTAGAAAACTGCAACTATTCAAGGCCTCGCAGTCTTGTAAGCTGTGATATGCACTATGTAGTAGTAGGGCTTGGAAAGATTTTTTTTTTCATTGCTTCAGTTCAACTTTAGTTTTGTCACCTCAGAAATCATTGAGCTTTCAATTGTTTTGTGAGACTCAACATTTTAATTTTTTACTCTTAAATAAATGTTCAATTTGCAAATATGAAATTAAGATTTGCTTGAAGATAACCACTGCTGATGCTGCTGATTTTTATCTAATTGCACAGTGTTTGCAAATTTACTTTTTTGATTGTTGTCCATCTAGAGATGAGATTTTGTGATAGACTATGTTTTGGCGGTTAAATATTAATTTGATAAGATTTTATTGTCCAACCACTTATGCTGCTTTTGAGTTTTGACAAGAGTTTCACTTTTTGAAATCAAAGTTTATATCAATGAAAACATGTGTATGGATAGAATAGGATAGCGAAGTATGATCCGTATAGCCGACCTCACATAGTGGGATAAAGGCTTAGCTGTTGTTGTTGTTGATATCAATTGTCCTCTGTATCTACTAGGTGAAGAACTAACACCCAAAGCATGGTGTTTATGAACTGAATTGCAATTTTCATTTTCTTGATTAAGTCGGTAACCAATTGTACAAGTGTTGCGTTGGGTTTCTGCCTGGATGGAATTTTTTTGGGCAGATGTGTCATGGTAGGAAAAATCTTCAAGTTCACTTATTACTATGAGAAGAACTGTTGCTAATGGCATTCACGTGCTTCAGTTCCCGAAGGAATCTGATCTTCTCAATGCATTTTTAGATTATTGTTTCTGATCAGTTTGTGGTCATTGAGGCAAACTTCCATCTCTAATTATCTAACATGCAGAAATTGTACCTTGTTCACATTACATTATGTCATGCAGGAAAGGAATGGAGAGAGAAGCAAATCCGTAAGATATCGGATAAAGTATTTGATCGTTTCAAGAATGACTCAGGATGTGCTAATTTGTCATTTGAGGAACTTTATATTGCTGTGCTCCTGGTATTCAAGTAATAAACTTCCCAAAAACACACTCATTCTTTGCGATACTTATGCAATGTTTGAAGATTGAGTTTTCATGATATCTGAATTTTTCTTATTACCAGCGATATCAATAAGCGCTTGCCCGGGCCTCATTTTGATCCCCCCTCAAAAGAGGATGTCAAAGCTTTGATGCAGGTGCATAGATAACATCTTAAAACAGTACCTAAAGTATACAGGATACAGTAATGCTCTTTACTGATTAGGATATCTTTTGTTGTTCTAAGCTATTATTTGGACATTGCTATCGGTCTGTTCCATTATCGGTATTACTTTAAGACTGATTATACTGCTTTTCTGATGTTATCTAACTGCAACTCTCATGAGACTCCCAATTACTCATTCTATTATTACTATATCAGAGAAAATAACATATATTACATATTTACAACCTTCGTTTACAGTATCCAGTTACTTTTTCACAATAATATTTTTTGAAGTCTTCTACAGTGGGTTTTCTGTAGTCAAATTTTACTTGTGACAGCTGAATAAATTAAAAGAAACTGCTAAGCCCAGATTCTCATTGTTAATTTCTGGACCCTGTGGTCTTTACTTCCGCCTTCAGTTACTGATGCTTGATAAGTGACTGTGTCTGTGAATACGTGTTAAAGCCCAGACTCTCATTTTTAGTTTGGTGCATTATGGGGCTGTGTTGGGACTTTGGCTTCTGTCGTGGATGGCAATTGATTTACTTGTTCAATATGTGGCTTCAAATGTCAGTGTGATTTATCTGCACATGCCGGTTTGAGTTTCAAAAACTAAACCTAATTAATTGATGTAACTTTGATAGTTCTAATATGAATTAATGCAAACAATAAAGCTCATAGCCAAAAGAGAGGAAGGATCATTGTTCAGCAGATGATTTTCATATTTAATAACTTCGTGACTTTTAACTTGATTATGTTATACAGGAGTGCGATATCAACCTTGATGGGGAGCTGGACCATGAAGAATTTGTCAAATTCATGCAACACCTAGCAAAAGATACATTCATTACTGTCAGCCAGGGATTGATTCTCACTTTGGCCGTCGCCCCAGCTGTTGCTTTGCTGACAAAGAGGACAACAGAAGGTGTTCCTGGTGTTGGAAAGGTGGTTCAGAAATTGCCCAATTCAGTTTATGCATCTCTCGTGACTCTTGCAATTGTTGCCTTCCAAAAGGTGGCCTTGGAGAAGGAATGAATTTTAAGTCCCTTTCTTTTGTAAATAATATGATCTTTTAAGTAGCACTATATGCTTAAACTGGTCATGAGCTACAACTATAGTGATGAAATATTACATCTTTGTTATGAGGGGATAAGCTTGTTATGTTCATTCATAGTATGTACTCTGGTTGAAATTTCTATAAGCAAAGGTTTACTTCTGTTGAATTGCTTTTGGCTTTTGATGGATGAAATTTTGATCCGCCTTTCCTAAGAGAATCATCCTTAAGGTTGGCTGTAAATTCAAAACTTAAAATTTACAGGTTATCTCTGTCAAAATCAAAGCATTAACAAGTGGTCATCTGTGTCAATAACGAAGCATTTGCATTAATTGACTAGCAATGATTTTAAAAGCAAAGGATAATAAGTGTTGCAAAGTATGATCATCATGAACGTAGGAGTTTCAAAACACATTCCACAAGATATCACCTGGATGCTGGCTGACTTCTCAGTGAAAGAAGATAAATTCTGTGAAGGAAGATGCATACAGGGATCATTTTTTCCCTTTATTTGGAGTGTTGCATTCAAAGATGCCAAGTTGCAATGCAAAGCTATGACAACAAAACTCATACATAATGGAACGTTGTGATATTACGCTAAAACCATGAAGTGTTCCACCTAAAGAGTAACATTCCATATCACCAACATTAAAACTCAAAACAAAATGAATCAAGAAAAGACCATGATTCAAGAAGCAACTAGTCACATCACTGATAGCATTAATTTATTCCAAAAGACTGCAAAATTGAGCCAGGCGAATGCCAAATCCATTCCTTCTTTTCGCAGCTCATATCTTCAAGTCTGTTGTCCATGTACCTTGCACACTAGGGTGCTTGGTAACGTGTCTAGTCTTCAACTTGACCACCTTTCTTCCAAGTGAATTCCTTAGCCTGGTTGCACATAGTAGTATGTCCTCAGGAGTCATATTTTGGACAGATACAACCCGCTCATTCTTGTTCTTGTATAATCCCTTCAAATATGGATGCTGACCACGATTAAGCTCAGTTACCACCTCAAGCTGGGGACTAATCTCTTTAAATGCTGGCAAATGAGATTCCATAAATGCTCTGATACCTCTGCTACTCCCTCCCCAATCACAATAGCTCACGATCAGCTTATTTAACTGCCATACACCTCTTAATGCCATCTTTATGAGTAAACGTCTTGGATTTGGGTTGTTCCTAATCAAAGCTGCTGCAGCTTGGCTTTGGCAATATCCAGTTGTTCTGTCCAATAATCATTAAATAACAGTAAGAAATGAAAATACCGGAATGACCGCCAAAAAAAGTAGCCAGGCATGGAACTGAATGACAGGATTTCTTACTCTGTTCTGAAGCTGTTGCTTTCTCTATACTTGTGCGGAAAAGTATATTCCCGTTTCTCTGGTAGACACCCTGAGATCAAGACATTAACATAATTACAGTTGAAGCAACTAGCACGATATTGGGATACTATGTGAGTGACTTTTTGCAACACTAGGAACTTCTTCCACTCTTCAAGGGGGAAAAAAAAAAGTCTGAGACTTTACACCCCTCGCATGGAGAATAATGTAAGGCAATTCAAGGTTATGTAACTAAAAGTTCAAATCATAGCATTTAGTTTACATCCTCACCCAAATATCAAGTTTGAGGTAAGAAAACAACTACTGAAAGAAACCCAACTTGAAGCTCAAACTACAGCATAGAACCCTAAAAGTTCACGAAGACAATTGGTTTTACCACTGATTTAAACTCCACCTTCAGTTGTAAACAATCAAAAACAGAAGAAAATTGAATATAACCATATCAGTGACTTCACAACAAAGGTTCAGAATTGTTTTCTCTCTTTTAGCAACTTCACCCCTTTTTGCACTCAAAAGAAGCTATGAAGTTAGTCCACGCACAAAACATTTCACACAGCATAAACGTATCAAACAATAAGATAAATATATCTACTTAAACATGTGCAACCCTAATGACCATTCAGTAATGGTTTAGACTGATTTTTATCAATTTATGTTAATCAAGATTCAAGCTAACAAATTCTGCATTATGATAGGTCCTCAAACATTGCAGCCAAAGTACATTCAACTCATAGCAAGTGTAATTAACACATTCTAAACTACATTACAGCAACTTTATCATTCAATCTGATACTGCTTAACTTGCTTACACTTCTTCAGGGTACAATAACAATATAGTCCTAGCAGCCATCTTTATCACAATTAATTGCTTCCAAAACATAAATGTACAGTCCAAATCTACAAAATCAAGGGTAAAACAATGGGTTTTTTCTTGAATCACGTACATACCCTTGAGGATGAAAGAGTGCTGAGCTCAGCTAAGGCGATTTCGTGACTCCTTATCTGTTTTCAATAAAAACCCATTAATATTTCTTCCCTACTTGGGCAAAGATATGTACAATCAATCCTCTCCACTCACACCATCACAGAGGAACAGACAATAAAATAAAGAAACGATTTTTATGGCTTTATAGTTTATTTCACCCTGGAAGAATGCACGGGTAAACATAGCCAGAAAAAAGCAAACACATGCCTGATTAAGAAGATCCCGGTGAGACTGGGAGGCGGCGGAGTTGGAGGGTTTCGGTGCTGACGGAGGCACTGTTGCCATACAAGTCTTTACTGCTCGTGGGACAGTAGTCGTACAGTCGTACTATTTTCTTCCACCAGGGCACCAGGAGCATTATAATTGGGTGGCTTTGTGCGCACACGACTTATTATTTATTGGTAAAGCGAGTTTAGATGAAAACGTGGTGCTCCAACTTCTTCAATTCTTTTTTTTTTTTTTTTTTTTTAAATTTGCCAGTTTTAATGGTAATTATTTCATGTTTATTAATTTGTTATTTATTTGATAAAAAATTTATTGTTTTTGGTTAAATAAATGAAGAAAATGAGGTTAGTGTTTTTTATTTTTTTAAGTTGTATTCTATTACAAATTAACTTACAAGATTACTATCAATAACCTATATATATTTCAACTTTGAATCTCATAATATTATAATAAATTATCTATCTATGCTTCAATTATTATTTTTGTATGATCTATGCTTCAAATCAACTTTGAACCTCTAGTGGTATGTTTGAGAGAATATCAAATTGCATTGTGGAAGACAATTTTTTCAGAAGAATTAAACCAAAAGCATAGATCCCAGTCCTAGATTTGCCTTAAAAGTTGTGAATGTCTACATAAAACTTTGGGCTTATTTAAGTTGTTTGTTTTAAAATTTTGCCTCTCTTATATGCACACAGACACAGTTGTGTGGAAAAATTTCCTTCATTAGCAACCTAAAGCCCTAAATATTCATTGCTCTCCACTTTACATAGATTGCACTCAGAAAAGTATGGTACAAACCGCAAAGTTCCTACCTTTGGCGAAGTTTCTTCTTCCCAGTTGCTATATAGACATTCATATCATCATTAAAGAACACACTTAAATTGGTTCAAAATCATCAAAATCAAAGGTTTTTGATGGCTTCACATAAAAGGCGAAAACAATAAACTGTCTACTGCTTTCACTGACAGTATTAAGATAGTACAACCCCTCTGTTGAATCAAAATGAGCTCAATTTCCTATTTTACAAACCAATGCCATTCTTGTGAGTGGAACATAACTAAATGCTGGCAAAGAAACAAGCTATATCTGCTTTGCAACCGTTTATCTTTGCTCCCGCTTCAGACATGACAACAGCTAACTTAGTGAGGACGAACATGCATATCTGAGATACAGCTAAAACATTGTCATTGAAAAGCTTTCAACTCCAAATATATTATTCGAAGGCACCTCTAATGCCATCCAGGCTCTCTCCTAAAGATACCCTGTACAAGGAAATAAATAACAATACAAGCAACAACAGAGTCGTTCAGTCAAATCAAGGAGACAGAAAGAAGAGAGTAAACAAGATGATGGATGGTGTGAAAATCGATTAATCGCCACAATAAACAAAGCGGATATGAGAAATAGATAAACATGGAATGAAAAAGCCGCATAAATAGAGACACGAGACATATTTAGGAGTAATTGATCCTCAAGCCACCTTCTGCATGGTTTAAACTAGAACGGGTATACTCAAGCAGTTATTTGCACTTCTGGTCAAGCTAGTGGATTAATTTTAGTCCCTTCACCTTCAAGACATCATAGCTTTCAAATTGGGTGTTTGTCTAGACTAAACCCTGACATCTACCACATGCCGGCAACCAGCAAGCCCATGAAATTGTGTTGGCTGCCTCCTGATCTTAGGAAACTTGTTTCTCCATACAGTTCCTGGTTAGCGACTGATAAGTGTCAAACCCTACTGCAAATCAGAGTTTATCCCATCGAAGAGCAGTATTTGATTTTGATAATGCAGTTCTAACTGGACCAATTCATAGATCTCCATCTGCAAACCTTTTATCCTTGCAAAAGCAATTAATTCAGCGCAATGGGGGCAGTGAACCCTCTATCCCCTCCCCATCTCTTCATTATTCTACCAATGGTCCAATTAAGAAGGCCTTGAACTTTCTGCTTACCTGCTCAGAAGCTTTTTACAATATCAAAGATTTCTCCTACATTTCTCTTACACTGATGACCCCAATCAGTCTGGATCCTAGTAATAAGATTGTATAGACTATGATCCTAAAATTGTTTATGTTTCACATTCAGTTGCCCCAACAAGACAAATAAGTGTTCATCTATTGTAGTTTCGAAAAAATAGAAAGAGCATAATAAAAATTAATGTAGTCGCCATCCGTGTGTGTCATTCTGACTCCATTATTATCAAAGATATATAAAGCAAGACAAGGAAAGAAACACAAAAACATCATCTTAAATTTACAAAATATAAAACATTCAATTCTTACTTGTACATACAGTACTTGTACTCTTGACTCCTGGTGTAATCTTTCTCTCCTTCTTCCAACTGAATCATAAACTTCAAAAGTGAGCATCATAAACAGCATACACTGAAACAAACTGAATCCGGCTATCGGATTGAGTTCATACTAGTACAGTCAAAGTTACTAACTTGAGATCCAATACTATAATTTCAAGCATCTGTAACAAATTCTTTCTGACTGTAAAACTCAAACAGGATGTTCTTTTTTCTCTTTGGAATACATTTACACAGAAAAAGATATTACGCCCACAGAATATATATAACCACACGATTGAACTACATAAAGGAACACAAAAGACTTAATGATTGACTCTATCCTTACCGGATCACTCTCATAGATGAGCTCATAACAAATTGGTGAGAGGCATTTCAAACTGCAATTCTCCCTTGCTATCTGGGAAGACATACAATGCTGACCCCATAATCCACTATTCACCAAATTTACAATACAAGAACACAATTAGAGACACCCCATAAATCGTACTGAACTTTTGCTTCTTTCAATCATTCACAAATATCCAAATTTGAAATTAAATTTAAAAAAAAAAAACAATTAAAGAAAAAGTCCCAAGTTTCCATCTTTAACAAATATCTTTCTCTTGAACTTCAAAAATAAAATAAAATCTTGGAGCTGAATGAAGTACCTGTCAATATCTGAATAGCACTGGTTTTTTCTTACTCTAATCTCATTTTCCTATTGAGAAAAAAATATACAAATAAGAGAAATATAATGTAAAGATTAAATTTTTACGCCCATAAAAAGGGGGACGATCAAAAAAAGAACTTACACTGATTGCATGACGAGATTTAGCTAAAACTTCAACGGAACTGAACAGAAAAACAAGAACCCATGTGATTAAAACTATTGAAAATTTGTGTTGTTTAGAGAAAATCATCTTGTGATTTTGGTTTTGCAGGAAGCTGGGAAGAAGATGATTCTGATGATGATGATGCACGACTTGTACATTAAATATACCGGAAATTGCAATCAAGTCCCTAGACCTTTGTCTGATTTTCTAATTCTCCCAATATGGTTTATAGATTAGTGTTTGTATCCTTTTAATTAATTTTGCGATGGAAAAATTGCAAAAATCAAAGTTCATATTTGGTGGGGAAAAAAATTTCATTACTCACAAACAAATAATATTGGACTTAAAGTTTTGTAATAAATGAGTTATAATGATTTTAAAAATATTGATATAATCATATATATATATATATATATATATATACCATACAATGTTGCAAAATAAATATATTAATTTGAGTTAAAAAATTAAAAAATAGCGTAATATATACATAAAAATTTTCTGCATTTTATGTCTTTACATTTTGATGAAATAGTAGCTTAAGAATCATTAATTATTTAGACTATATATATTTTTGACTTTTTTTTTGTAGAATTTTCTCATCCTACAATCTAATCCAATCCTATAACATTGAAATTCATCCCTAATTAGGGTATCAATTTTATTAATCTTCCTGATTACTCATTTTGATTTATTAAACTTATTATTTTTTCTCACTTTATTTTACCTTAATTATTCCAAGAGCTTATTTAATTATTCTTAGGCACACTTGGGATGATTTAGGATGTTGAAATAGCATTAATTTGGAAAGTTTTAGTTCTTGCAAAATTAATAGAACCTAAGGAACAAGATTCACTATCAATTTATAATCCATTTTACTTGCATAAAAGATACTCTTCTAGATATACTATATATCCTCTCTTCTATAGCTCAATTTCCCTTCATCGATCTATTATATATATATAAAAACATTTATGATGATTATCCTGAAGAGGGCCTTATTAAACACTAATTATATTGTGCCATGTAAGCATTTTTTAAAGTCTCACTATAATAAAAATTCATCATACCTATACCATATAATTAACTATAAAACCCTTTAAACACTAAATTTAACGTGAAAAAAATTAAAGATATACATCTCAACATCTTTGATCTTTTCTTAAATTCAAGAAATCAATGTTGTAGAATTCGCTTATATTTGGGTTAGGACTTAATAATTGTAAATTTAATTTTTTTGATATTGTATTCTTTTAATTCCTAAATTTAGTGAAACAATATCGTAGGGTTCACTCACATTTGGATTGGAGTTTAATAATTATAAATTTTATTTTAGTGATATTTTATTATTTTAATATCATAGTTTAATGAAACAATGTCGTAGGGTTCAATTACATTTAGGATAGGGCTTAATAATTATTGATTTCTTGAAATAAAGGAGATATTAATTTCTTGAAATTTGGGAAAAGGGCAAAAGAACTTTTAACTTATTGAAATAATGAAGATATAGATTTCTTGAGATTTGAAAAAAAAAAATCAAAGAGTTTGAGGCGTTTATCTTTAATTTTTTCACGTTTAATTTAGTATTAAAAATGTTTTATAGTTAATTATATGGTGCATGGTGCATTTTTATTAAAGTGAAACTTTAAAAACTGCTTACATGACACAACATAATTGGTGCGTGATACGGCCCTTTTCATGATGATCCTAATAAGCAATTTTGGAGATTTAAATATGAATTAATTGCCACAATTAATATTAATTTTTAGTAAAGTAAATTGGACATGTTCCAACTATTTTGATACCTAATTAAGAAGGCATGCATAAATACTTTTGAGGTAGCTAGCTGCCTTTTTATAAAATTTTGAAGCACACATCTTAATTGAGAAATATGTGTATTAATTGATATTATTCTTTGAGCAAATCCTAACATTATTTAGTCTCTAACTTTTTTTTTTAAAGTAAGAGTCATTTTTTTTTCAATTCAACCACATTTAAATAGTTCATTGCCTTTTCTTAAAACAAAAACTAAGATGAAAAACATATCTTCTAGATATATGCCTACAACTCCACAATTATAAGCTTATAATTAACTGGATTTATTTAAATGAAATATTTATGTCGTTATTTTATTATTAGTATTATAAGAAGAATAGAAACCTTTTTGTCTAAGAAATTAAAATTGCAATTAATTGTACAATGATTAATATAATTAGTTGTCTCCATTAACCAAAAACTGAGTTTTACATCATTTTGTATCTCCATTTATATGATCATTCTTACAAAAGTACAAACAAACATCCCGCATTCACCGCTCTATTGTCTCTCTTCTACAATTGATTTTTGTTCATCATCATATTAGTTTAACTTAGATCTGACAAACAAACCTTCATTCTTGAATTGAGGTGGTGCTTCAATTCCAAGAAAGAAAAAGAAATTAATTTTCTTCAACATATACAAACAAAGAGAACAAGAGAAAAAGATCATATTTATAGAGGGATAGATTCATCAAGAATATTTTTTGAAGATATTTAAAGAAGAAATGGAGGAATCAAGGCAAGGAGATTGTAGGGTTCCTCTCATTTCTTCTGTATTCTGTGTATGTCTAGCAACTGGTGGAGTTCTTCTTGTAATGTATTGTTTCACGCCTTCAAATTCCGAACCATGGTTTCCCATTGCTGCATTCATTATGATTAGTATTCCATGGATTTTTTGGGTGTTTACGTACTTGTACGCCTGCGCTAAAGTTTGTTTTCGTCGTAGTAATTGTAACGAACGACAAGTTTCGAGACGAACCTTTAATGGTGGTGGACCGTCGAGGAATGCCACGACTTCACAAAATACAATGGCTGCAACCAATGCTTCCATTGATGATCATGAGCCTTGTGAGAATTCTCCTAAAGATGGAAAACATGTACAATTTGCAGCTGTGGTTGTAATAGACGGCGAAAATGGCCACCAAGAAGGAGGAGATTCATCTGTTACATCCTCTAAAGAATGTGAGATGCCATTGAACTTAGGAGTTTCATCTTCATGATAGCAAAAAAAAGGGTAATTCTCTTGTTGATTTATTTGGCAATTTGAGGGTATTTGCTTGTTGATGATCATCTCTTCCTGCATTGAATGATGCAAAAAAAAATAAAATTATTGGATATCAAGAATATTATGGAAATGATCATGAACAGATGAATTGTTTTTGGGAACATGCATGCATAATAATGATCGTATCTTTGGCCAGCAGTTTGGCCAAGATCTTGATGATTAGGCTGAAGGGCTTGAGAATGAAATCATGAGCTGATTAATTTTGTTTTATATGGATGATCATACTTGTAAATTAGGAAGATAAACGATAATTATTGTTCTTCATTTCTTAAAAGAAATAAATATTTGATATTTTTTTCGTTAATATATTCCTTCCTTTAATTTGTGCTATGATTTTCCTTTAGTTTTCTTTTGCTTTTCCTCCTGAGTTTGATATAATTTCTTTGTGTATTTCTCTACCTTGCCAAGAACTTTGCATGCTTTGCATGATTCATGCATATCAGGACGTTTCAACTTTATTTAAACATGCATGCATGAATGGTCTCTACTGAAAGAAATTAATGAAAACCAAATGAATTGAGTGTATATTAGTCCTTTGATTAACCTATGATTAGGGCAGAGCAAGTTTGAACTTCTGAAATTATGAACTGACCTCATATATTTGTGTACATATACAACAGCTAAGCGTTTTATCCTATTAAATTGGATAGATTTGATAGAACATTCATGCACTCTTTACACAATTTTCAATGTTATTCATATCATAAAATTTTGCAAAGTTTTTTACTTGCTTTAATTGCCAACATATTGAAACCTTAATTTCTCATTTTTGTTTTTGAATTTAAAATCGACTATTTATAAATATAAAACTACTTATAACTTTGTGAAATTTGATCTTATATTTGTATATAGAGATGTAAAAGTTGATAAATTAATGCACATAGAGTTAATAATACTAATTATAAGCATACATCCTCACTTTTACTGGTTGGTTAATTCCAGAATTGACTTTTGGGATGGTAATCTCTTCAACTCAACTCCATAGAATCTTGACAAAAGTTGTATGTGATCATACATAGGCATGTGCAGTTGAAGAAGTGACTCCTAAAAGAAACAAAAACAACTTTATTCTCTTAAAAAACCTTCACTAATTCAGCTTTTGTGTGGCATGAAATCTTCTGGTCAATTCAGCCACTTTTTTTTTTATGTTTTCTTCGTTAATTGATCCATTTTATGGGGACAGAAAAGAGAGGGATCATACATATATGATGCCAAATAAAAAGGAAGAGGACAAAAACATGCATCAATACCAATAGCAACAACTTACAAATTAAAATACAAACTCATCCAATACTATATATGTAGATCATGAGCTCACAGGTCATGTGGAATATCATGCCGAGACATGGAATGGGACAACAAAAGCGTAGCGTCGTTAAACCTAAAGAGCCTAAAATACAGGTGAAGGGCACGTGAACAAATTATCATCCATGCAAGAAACAATATAATCTCGGTCAGTAGTAACTGGAAATTTATGTGCATTCATCTTTCAAAATTGTGACCGTCTCTTCAAGGGTTATGGCCAGGAATGGATTGTTCTTCAGCAGGATCAAGAATCAGAGAAGATATCCAAATGCATGGCCTATTTATTTGCTACTGATTTTGATAAAACAGTAGTGCAAGTTGAAATGTGTAAAGAAATATTTTTTAATGCACAACAATCAACATACATATGCATGCATGTTTCAATAGATATTTTGTTAGAATTCTGCATGCATCGATCATTGGAAATGGATGTAATCGCCAAACGTTATAATATGCATAGAAAGTCGAGGAGAATTCACCCATGCTTTTGCTATATCTAGCTAACAAATCGCATCATCAATACTGATCCTATATCTCTGTCCACACATGCACTTCAGACTTAGAATATGCATGTCCTCATCCTTATTTCTTCTATAGCATTATTCATTGTGAAACAGAAGCAGCTCGAACAAAAAATTCTTGTTCCAAATAGTTCATGCACACGGCAGAGATAACCACTCAGCTAGCATTTGAATGATCATCGATTCTATATTTACTGACAAGTGTATGGTCTGTATATTTCCAAAAAATAATACACATTCAACGCAGTCTATGCCTGTTATAAGCAGGTATAATTTCTCCATCCAATTGATGTTTTTAAGAACAACTAAGCATTTATCACATTACGGGATCGGTTATATGAATAATATTTTGCAATCGTATTATATTTACAATGGCAAAATATGATCCCTTATAACGGATAAATGCTTAGTTATTGTTGTTATTATTGTTTGTTGTACACTCCAGGAATCATCATCAAATCTGATTCTTAAACAGTGTATTGAAGATGTAAATTAAGAAGAAGTTAAACAACTGAACCACCAAGTACAATGACCTTGTCATGGCTTGCACTTGACAATAGTTTACAGCTCTACCATTTTATTAGCCAAAATGTAATCTTTTCATAAAATATATATAGTGTTCCAACTTTCTTACTTTTTCAGTATTTTATTTGCTTGTATATTCCTTTTTGGAGTGGTTGAATGCTTGCGTTTTACTCTATATATATACAAATGAGTAATACCGACATAATAACCCTTATTATAGCCAAGAAAAAGATGAAAAAGCACAACCACTCCAGCCTCTAGAATCATGATTCATGGAGGCAAAAAAGCTACAAATATGCTCATTCTCAAATCCACCTCCACACCCCAAATTAAAAACAGCCATAAATCCTCCGATGGAACTTTGCAAAAAGCAAGATACAACCTACACTCATGATAACAACCTGCAGCGAACTGATGAACTGGAGCTGATTCCAGGCTTGCCAAACCACCTTGCATTTCTTTGTCTCAAACCTCTCCAACCCTCCCTCCTCCACTCAGTATGCCATTCTTGGCGCCGACTTATTTACTCCCCAGACTTCCCTCCATTTTTTTCTCTATATGTCCTTCTTTCCTCAACCGCATCCACCTCAAACTCAGTTGAGTTTTTCTTCTGCCTTAACCCCATTTCATTAGAATGGGAATCTCTCCCGAGCCCTCCATGCAATCCACCTTTAAGTCTCCTCCACCGCCATCCTTCCTTCATATCAAGAATCCTCCCTATTCAATCACTAACCGTATCAAACCGATTAGTACTCATTGCAGCAACCAATGACAAGTTCCTCCCAGCCCTCCATTCACCATTAGGTTTCGACCCTTTAGCCAACAAGTGGTTCTTTGGCCCTCCATTAGCTACTCCTCGTCGTTGGTGCATTACTGGTTCAGCTAATGGAGCAATCTATGTTGTGAGCGGCGTTGGATCGAACTACAGAAGTGATGTAGCAAGGTCTGTCGAGAAATGGGACATGAAGAAAAAAGAAAGTGAGTGGAGCTGGGAAACAATGGCTGCACTAAAAGATGGGAGGTATAGTAGAGAAGCAGTTGAAGCCGTGAGCTATAATGGGAAGCTTTGCGTAGTTAATATCAAAGGAAATGCAATTAAAGATGCTGCAACTTACAATATCACCACAAACCACTGGGAGGTCATGCCTGAAGGAATGCGTGCAGGATGGAATGGGCCTGCAGCTGTGGATGATGAAGGTGTTCTGTATGTTGTGGATGAGACTACAGGGGTGCTAAGTAGGTATATTTCAGAGGATGATTGTTGGGAGGAATTGATCGAGTCTGAGTATTTGAAAGGCGTTGAACAAATAACTTCAGGAAGAGGAAGAGTTTGTGCTGTTTGTAATGATGGTGCGTATATTGCTGTGGTTGATGTGGCGACTAAACGAGCAAGGATTTGGATAGTGAATCCACCACCTGAAATGGAAGCGGTTGCTGTTCATATATTGCCAAGGATGGTCCGTTCAGATATCTAAATGGATTGAAAATTTTCTAGTGAGCAATGCATATATGATGAGTTTAATATTCTGATGAGAGATTGTGAGTCCTTCGGTTAATGGAGATTGCATCCCTTCTCCAAAGATGATCAAACTTGGAACCTTTTGAAGAAAAAGAAAGAACTATGGCAAAAAGAGAAACTGAAAAGCAAAGGTCCATGACTGAGCTGAAAATGGTTATTGCATGTACTTTACTCCATTGTAAAGTTGCACCTCAATTAAGCTTCATTCCATCATTAAATGTTGCTCGTGTAATGGGGTGGCGTTTTAGACGTTTTTTGGTTCAATTTCACATATATCTTTCTTTCTTTTCTATTGCGATGGCACCAATTTTGGATTCTAAAAATATTCCTAAATAGGTATCACGAGCTAAGTTCAAGAAGCAAATATTATATTACTATTGAAATCGCGCAATATATCATTACTTATATTAGACTTACCGTTCGTAAGTTGAACGAGAATCAATAGTTATAGGAAGAACAGGGAATTAAGTGTAGTTTGAGCTTTTGATCAGAAAAATTGTCAAGAAAGCCGATTGCATGATTTCTGTTAAAATTTGGAGGATCTAAATGTTTGTCGGTGTTGATTTATTTGTCTAGTTGAGAACTTGTAACTTCTATTACTATAATTATTATGTGATGTCTCAATAAAAATATTAAAAGCTGCTGTTTGTTGGCATGATCAGGCTCTTGATTGATTGATGGAAAACATTCTTTGCAAATGTTTTCAACAAATTTAATATCTCTATGCCCAAGGTTTTTAGAATGCCACTCTAGTTTTTGCAGCAAAAAAGTGTCACAGTATCACCATCCAAGAACAAAGTCTCATCATTCAAGAACAAATTTCATATCAAAAAATTTGTAAAAGTCTAGAAGATTTAGGCACACACTGCTCTAGAAAACATATAGCACTTGTATATATATCTTTACTTTTATTGATTGAAATGGATCATTAATATTCATTTTTCCACAAAATTTTAAGAAGATATATGCTCTAATTCTTCTGGAAACATGCATAACTGTAGATTGCTGAAGATATTCTTGAAATCTTAGGAATACTGATGCTTCCTTGGGCAACTTTATATGTGCCGTTAATTATTGAACTTTATCTTTTTTGATGGTTCAGGGTATTGTATCTTAAGGAATATCTCACCTTTCTTTTGAGCATGCATGGAATGGATTGCATCTTTAAAAGTTCAAACATGAGTACTATCATATTCAACATTATTCAACATGGAACAATAATCTTTAATTTTGTTGCTTTTTCTTTTTGTTTTTTCATTTTGCTAAATGAGACAGTGAGGTAAATATGGTAATGATCATTTATAACTAACACAATTCATAATCTTCAAAGCTCTTCTCATCATCATCATCATCTAGAGCTAATCACCTTAATCAGCCTGCTGATTATATAATCCATATTGTGGAAATCAAATTAATTTGGCTGACCATGCACCTTCTGATTATAAGATCAACTTAATTTCATGCATGGTTAACCAATCTTTAATTGTTTGATGACTAACTAAATGTGAAGAAAAAAAAAAAGGAGCATATTGATGTAAAATTATCCTGCAAGATCTCACCTAACCAGCAAATTAAAGGGTGAAAACAAGAAAAAGTTGTCCTACAAGAAACAGAATGGATCACCAGCTCTTGAGACTTTTTGAAGGAATAGAAAATTAATGTCATACTGATATGGCTGATGCTTGCATATTTGTGTGTATCTCTCTCTATATCTATACTCTCCAAAATTAATGTAGATATATAAAGTAAGATAAGACCACATGAAAAGAATTTTGAAGATGCCAGAAAAAGATGTTTTTGTTAGAATATGACAAAAGAAGTGGTTAAGAAAAGCCAAGTTCAAAAGCCCTAAATATTATTCTTAACCACTTGAATGCAAACTTTTTAGACTTTTCTTGTGATCCACCGATTCTTTATTCCCCTTCCTCAAACCACTCCTACCTTAATTTTCACTTTCAAATTCATGATGCTACTGATTATAAGTAGCAGACTAAATCTTACTCTAGATTACAATCTTTTTGTCATTCTGACTATATATATATAGCTCATGGGACGCAATGTATCTTCTCTAACATTGAGTGTTTCATTTTATGTATACACACCATCTTCTCTAACATTGAGTGTTTCATTCTACATATACACACCATGAGTATTAACATTAATCTTTTAGAATTTAAATAATAATCATTTGATATGATTTTAATTAAATACACACGTAGATTCATAGAGTAAAACATAATAAACGAAATATTAAATGTAACAAAAGATCTGAGAAGATCGAAAATGGTTATGGGACCTGAAATATTTGAGGGGAAACATTATTCAATTTTTAATTTCTCAATCTTTAGTCTTTTGGAGGATAGAAAAGATTGGAATAAAGGCCAGAAAAAAAAATACCACTAGAGGGTATTAATTAATGGCAGGATTTGAATCTTATTTATCATTTAGTGTATCAATCCTTATAAATATGACATGTGTCATTTAAGATAAAATTAAAACTCTAACTAATGATTAGTGAAGTTTAAGGGATAAATAATTATACAGCTTTGGATCTTTTGTATCATTTAGTGTATTACTGTGTGTATCACTCTTTAAAAATGTGACATGTGTACTTTTAGGTAATACTAAAACCCTATCAAATGGTTAGTAAACTCTAAGGAATAAGTATTAAATATACATGTCAAAATCTTATAAAGTGATACAAGAAGTGATACACAAAAGTGACACAGAAGATCTATTATTACCTGATTATACACTTGTAAAATCTTATAGAGTGATTTATAAAGTGATATATAAAAGTGATACAGAATATCTATTACGTACAAGGAATTAGTTGCTTGAATGTATTCATCATTTTGCCTCAACGGTTGTTGGATTTCATCTTCCTGTATCATCAAAATCAAGTTTTCTTGGATGAGTTTTCCTTCACATTTGATCTTCTTTCTCCTAAGGAACTTGAATCTCTTGAAGCAGTTTATTCAAGGCTTAATTCCACTTTACCTTCTTGTAGTTCCTAAATTCAAGGGAAAACAAAATTATAATCATTGGAGAGATCAGATAGAAATCCATCTAGAAGTTTAATTTCGATTTGATCCAATACATTCAAAAGGAATTGCTTGAAGAGGCTACTGCTGATAAAAAGAGGTAAGGAAAAATGGCATTGTCCCAAATTCATCAAGCCATTGATTAATCAGTTTATTTGAAAATCTCAACAGTAAAAACTGCGAAGAAGGCTTGGGATAGTGACACACTTCAACACAAAAATTTCTTGGTGTTGACAAAAAAGTTTGAATTTTACACCATGAAAAATAATTTATTGATGTTACAAAAAAGATTTGATCTTTGCACAATGGAGAATACAGAATCCATTGAGTCATATTTTTCTCGTCTATTGGCGATTAAAGACGAGATGAAGTTAAATAGTCATGTATTGAAATATGAAAATTTTATTGCAAAAGTTCTCAATTCACTACCCTTGAAGTTTGAGTATTTTGTAGCTTTAATGATAGAGACCAAGAATTTGACAATATTAGAAATTGAGGAATTGCAGCGTTCATTAATTCTATTTGAACAAAGAATTAATGAAAAATTGAATGGTTAGATAGAGAATACAGAAAAGGAAATTGTGATAAGAGATTTTATTTTTTATGAACAAAGAGCTTCGAATTGGTCTTCTAAAGAGCCAATGGTATCAATTGGGTAAACACAAGTGTCTTTCTATATTGAGAAAGAAAACAATGATGACCAAAGTGAGCAAGTTCAACAAACAACTGTTGATCCTTCATCTTTAAGTATTGAATCCAATTTAGAAATTGAAAATCTCGAGAGAGGAGATTGTGTTGATTATCATGATAATATTATGGAAGTGGTGGAAGAAATAAGTGTTGATTCAATTGAGGAAGAGGAAGAGATAAGTTGTTTAGTGGAACAAGATTAAGAAATTCAAGTTGATGAATATGTGGAGAAAAAAGAAATTGACAATGTTGGTGAAAGTTATTGGTGTGATAATACATAGGTGGACATGAATGAATTATTTGATGAAATTGAGATGGTTGAAATTAGTGATTTTACTTACAAATAGAATGTAGAATCATCAATTTTGAAGAGGGAAAAGAAACCATATACATGGTTGAATGTGATAAAAATATCACTGATGATAGTAACATTGTTGAGGTAAATAATATTAAAAAGATTGTTCAAGTTGATTAATATAATTTCTTGATTTTTGGAAATTACATTAATTGGTCATTCTCTATTAGAAGAGAATATTGATATATGGAACTTTTGTGCTAAAGGAATAGAAACAGAAAACGTGTTTGAAAACTTCAAGATTCAGAACTACAAAATTTGTCTCAAATTACATGTGAAGACGAAGATGAAGATTAAGAAGAAGATTAAATACAAAATTCAAACTGCAAAAGAAATCACAAAAGAAATTCAAGTACGTGAGATTGAAGGTATTGATTATATATGGAAAGTTTAGTTTAAAGGGGGATTTGTTGGAAAATTAAACTAAACTTGTATTAATTAGTAACTTCCTAATATATTTTATTTCTTAAGTTTAAAGTTGTTTCTTAATAGTATTTGTTTCTTAATTAGTTATTGGTAGGAATTAAGAAATTGTGGAATTAAGAAACCTCAAACACTATAAATAGAAGGTGTTAGAGATCTTTGTAAAGAGAGGAGTTGGAAGAGAGAAACCTCAAAGAGGGTTGTGAAAAAAAGCCATACGACAGATTAAAGAAATTCCGTGGTGTGACGGTTGTGCCATACGATTGATTTTGTGATTGTTGTAATCCTCTCCTCCCAAATATATTTTTGGTTATTGTGATTTGATTATTTCGATCCTTCACAAACTCATTTAGTTTTCCTTCTATTTCTTTTCTAATTTAGTTTTTGGGTTCCTACAACTATACAAACTTTTATAGGGTTTTATTTTCATTACTACAATATTAATATTATTCAATAATTTCTCTTTGAAGTTGTGCTGAATTTGTATCTTTGTGAAGATTGTTGTATGCTATTAATCTGTATTCCTGGTTAGAAATGATTAAAAAACTTGTGTGAAATGACTATTGACAACAGTATGCGAGTATATAAATTTTGTTAGTATCTCATTTTCCTATATAACCACTCCATTTAGCGTTCTCATACAACAATCCATGCATTTTCCGGAATTAATTCTCCAGGCAAAAACAAAATTAATATAGTGTGCCAACAAACCCAAGTTTTGGAGTAGAGACGACATTGGAAAACAAACAAATTAATTAGAAAATTAAATCGTGCATATATACTATATTATTGTTAACTAGGTGATCTACATTCATGGATGGATTATTTATTTTTATTCTCTCCGGCTTCTGGGAATATGTATTTAATCATACTGAATGTGATAAGGAGTTTCCAACATGGAAACAATTAATAGCAAAGAGTTTTGTATTTAAGAAGTTTCCAACATCAGGACTACCTAATGAAGACATAAATAATTCATATATTAATCTTTATAACACTATGCAAACTCAATTATATGAATTATATTTTAATCTATCATTTTCATGTCAAATTATATGAAAATCATAATGATTTCGCCATCTTTAATTTTCTGTCCACACATGCATATCCTTATTCTCAAAAAGGAATAAATTCACTTGTAATGTTCGTTACAAAGGTTGAAATACAGGAAATGTAATTATTTCCGCCTATAACCAATAATTTTGATTACTGAGTTTATTAAATATAGCCCACTTAATATATTTAAAAGATATAGTGTAGCTTTTGCTAATTTTAGTAGATAATTAGTATCAAATGTTTCTTCAATAATTGCCGTGACCGATTATTAAAGTGAACTTTGGAGGCGTAAAATTGTATAAAATTATTAATAAAATATATTTTTTAATTTTTTGGAGACAAAATTCTAATTTTTTAAATGATTTAATTAAAAAAATAATTCATAAAAAAATTTTGAGACGACGGCTGCAAACTGCAAGCCCCCTTACATCCACAAGTGATTGTGTGATTGTGTGATTGTTGGCTTGATGACATCTCCAACTGCTCCCCCCCACCCCCCACCCCTTACATCCCACCAGTGATTGTTGACTGGTACAGTGATTGTTGGCTTGATGACTTCTCCAACCAAGACAAGTTTAGAACAAACGAATCTCAATTGGAATTTCTCCAAATCCTTCCAATAAATCAAACATCCAGTGACCCCATCAGTACAAAGACAGCCCACTTGCTGTACTCGGCATCAACTTTTCTAAACATGGTAGGCTGCAATGTCTTTAGCTGATTTAACACATGTAAGGTGAAGAAGGGCTTATAAATCTACCACCAAGAAAAGAATATTAGCAAACACTTGTTGCATATTTAATTAAGCAAACCTTCTATAGGTTTAGTTTGATCATTCCAAGTTGCTTGCAATTTGCAAAGGCATCATCATCATCCATGGCAGAAGAATTGAAGCTTTTTAGGACATGGTCTAGTCCATTTGCTTTGAGGATTGTATGGGCATTGAAGCTCAAAGGCATAGAGTATGAGACTGTCTTTGAGGACATAACCAACAAGAGCCCTTTGCTCTACCAGTTTAATCCTGTTCATGCAAAAGTCCCCGTGCTCGTGCACAATGGTAAACCCATCTGTGAATCTCTCGTGATTCTTGAGTACGTTGACGAGACATGGAAGCAGAATCCTCTCTTGCCTCAAGATCCTTATGAAAAAGCTTTGTCACGTTTTTGGGCGAATTTTGGAGATGATAAGGTATGAAAACTTCTTGTTCCCCCGATAGTGTATACCTTCAAATGTTTTTTTGGCTTGTGTATGAAGTTGATATATGAGAATAGATTATTATTTGACATTAAACCTTTCTTTCCAAATGTAGCTCATGAAATCGATATGGGGTGTTTTCATTTCACAAGGAAAAGAGCAAGAGGAGGCAACAATTACAGCATTGGAGGATATAAAACTCATTGAAGAGCAACTAAAAGAGAAGAAATTCTTCAGCGGAGAGACAATAGGGTACCTTGATCTTGCACTTGGTTGGATGGCTAACTTGCTTAGCATCCTAGAAGAAACAGCCTTTCGAAAATTGATAGATGCAGAAAGATTCCCAAACTTATCATCATGGATCCAACGTTTCTCAGACGCTCCAGTAATCAAAGAATGCTGGCCTCCTCGAGACAAAATGATCACCAAGTATCAAATCATGCGTGAGAAGTATATACCAGCCTCACCCAAGTGAAGCGAACCGCATAAATAAACTTGATGCATGAAGCATCTGTAATCGTGTCTTTATTTTTTTCTGTTTCTTTGAATAAATGCCTTAGAGTCTCTTCAGATAAAAAGATTTACTGAATGGATAACATGTTAAACAATATATATGCATCATCATTTTCTTTTAGAGTATTCTAACCAATTAGGAAAAAAAAATTGAACTATACCGCTGAAAATTTTCAAGAATGTTTTTCTGAACGGGAAAGGGAGTATTTTTTTTAGATGAATTTGGCATGGTCTCATGTTTAAGTAATCTCTTCTGATTTCATCCCTTTGATTAACTGGATATACCTAAATTTGAGTACGTAATCATGGTTCACGTTCTAAAGCATTAATATCAATTTCCTCGAATTCGAATCCAGCTCTTTGCAATTTAGGAGGATGCTCTTCAGGATTAGTCTTGCCCAATATATTTGAAACATTTACTAACTTAAAAAAACTTTTAGCACAAAATAATAATAATAATAATCAAGAATTAATGAAATAAGGAAACGTGGAACAAGAAATAATAGGCATATCAATCATACATCATATTTTGAAAAAATTAACCCCAAAAGACAAATAATGAATAAATTAGGAAAAAAAAATTTCTTTTATATTTCTACCAAATAGTTACCTCAATAGATTGGAGTTAAACAATGGGTCTTCACACTTAAACCTTTGATACTTGGCACTTTGTTATATATTTTAAAAATAAAGTTTAGAAAATATCAAAAATTTTGAGCAAGGATGATTGAAAAAGAGTAAAGAAAATTTTGTGAAAAGAGTAAATAGTTGGAGGAATTTTTTTTTTTTTTTTTTTTTGAAAAATGCATCAATTATTTTAATCTTTACTATAATGACCTACAAATATATTTAAAATATTTATTAACTTAAAAAATCTTTTAACACAAAAATAATCATAATCAAAATCAAGAAGCAATGAAACAAGAAGTAATAGGCATATCAGCCAACAATCATACATCATATTTTGAAGAAATTAACTCCAAAAGACAAATAATGAATAAATTAGAAAAAAAAAATTATTATTTTACCAAATAGTTACCTCAATAGATTAGAGTTGTTAGATAATGGGTCTTCAATACTTTGCACTTTGTTGGATGCTTTGAAAATAAAGTTTAAAAAATGTCAAAATTTTTGATAAGGACGACTGAAGAAGAGTAAAGTAAATTTGTTAAAAGAGTAAAAAGTTAAGAGGAGAAAAGAGAGCTACGGGAAGAAGATGGATTGGATAAGAGATTCTAGAAGATGAAAAGTTAGATGTATACAAAGGAAGTATTTTTTGGACTTTTTTATTCTTACATGGTAGTGATAATTAAATGAAAGTCAAGCAATCATTATTATTAAGACTAGGTGGTGCTCACCACACCACGCTACACGTGGTGGTTAAGTTGCCCTAGAAAAAAATAGTTATGCAACACATGGATGGTGTAAAAAAGAGAGTAAAAAAGATTATTGTCATTCCACATTTTCAAAACTGAATATTGTATTACTGTTTTGTTTTTGTTTTTTTATTACCGTTTTCTCAATTACAGCAGTTATATCTCCAGAATTTTTGTTGAGGATTTGTCATGAATATAAACATTACCATCATTTTTTATTATTTTCATTCTCTGTCCTTTGAAACACATCTTAATTTGTTTATTGATGATTTCATATTTTGAATGAGAGGACGATTTGCTTTAAGGACTGCAGATTGCTTTTATGAAATCTAATTTATAAAAATGTAGGCATCAATTTTTTTTTTAACAATCCACAAACACTTGGAGTGGATTGTACAAGTCATGAGTCTTGTATGATCATATGAAGGAACAAAATCACAAACTCTCCTTTAGTGTTGAGCATAATTCCTTGTATGATCAAATGAACAAAATACTCAAATTAAAATACGTGTTCTTCTCAATAAAACACAAAATACATAGAGCATATCTCATGTCCAGACAAAGATATCGAATGGGCCCAATTTGATGTCGATTTCATATCTTTTCCAATACGAAAAACATACATACTGATACGAAAAAACACCATATATATACTGTTTAAATACTAAAAATATTAAAACTGAATTTTAAGTTATATCAAAGGAGGCAATTTGTATCTCCACTTGATTGCAAACACACTTTTCTTGAACACATCCTTGATTAATAATAAAGGAGATAAGATATGCACTCTCATCAATAACCAAGTCAGCTTGAAGTGAAGTAAAATCACCAAAATACTTCGAGGCTGATGGAAAATCAAAAACACAATTCCAATGGGAAGAGATTTCCATCTTTAACTATTAAAATTTAGTTTAGTGTACTTGAAATCTTCTATTTTCTTTAAAATGAATAAGCTGAAAGAAGAACTATCAGAAGGCAAAAGCAAAACATGCACAAACTTTTGGTAGAACAATGATTCATACCTCCATGACGGAACTATGATTACCTCTATAAGGGAACCAATAGCAAGATAACATCTTTAGATGATCCTTCATTGAAATATATAGAATTAAAACTTGAATGAAGGGTAGAGGAATCAGCGGCATGCAAACATCCAACACCCAAGAATGAGCCACTTTCTTCCGTTTGCAGGCTTTTGGATTCAAAATCTTCACATACTTCTTGAAGGTTTTTCAATAAAGAATCCTCTTCACACACAGATTTTTCTTCGAACCATGAAACAATTCAGTCAATTTAACCCCTTATGATTTCTTGTCAATTCAAAAAGATAACTTCTTGAAATAGAAAATCGAAAACAACAGTAAGATTCGTACAAAAAAATTAAAATTTTTAAAATTCAAATCAAGAAAATAGACCACAAAGAATCAAGAAATTAAAAAATACAACAAAAGTTTTGCATGACAACCCACAATTTAAAATCTAGATTGTACATTTTAACCAACAAAATAATGTTATTTATTATGGCTCTAGAGACTCATCATATCAACACGATGATTTAAGAAAAATTAAATTAACCTCCACCAAATTTATTAAATACATAATATATGAAAGAAAAAATAACTTCTTACCTATAACAACCAAATACCAAACATCATGTATCATCATCGCTTCTTTAGAGTTTTTTTTACCCTTTTCTCAATGATTTAAAGTTATGGAGTTTGGAAACTTATGGAGTTGAGAAAAGAAGAGGAAGATGATCCAACGTAGAGGAGGCAGAGACGGTGGGCAGATAGAGTTATGAGACACGAGGATGGGAAGAGCGGCAGAGAAAGAGAAAAGATAAAAATCCTACAACACGCACATTAGCGTCTAGCTTGGCTAGAGTGAGATTTTAAAACGGCAATGTCAAATGGCCCCATTTCATTTGAGCAGCTGGCAAACAAAACACAGAAGGAGGACGACACATGCACAGATCGCACACGTAGGATGACGACCAAGTATAATCTGGACAGGTCTCACTCGCACATATTCTAAGAAGTATTACAAAACTAATAATATATCAAATAAATTTTGATTGGAGGGCCAAATATTTACAATTATACATTTTTTTTATAAATATATATGTAGTAAAAAAAAAAAATTGACTATAGAGAATTGAATACTATGTATAGTGAAAGATAAATTCCCTATATCTTTGATAGGGAACGCAACTCAAAATCTCTTTTTTTTTTTCAATTTTACAACAAAACACATATCCAAATTTCTCAATCTTTAGTTGTTTTGGAGGATAAGGAATAATTTGAATAAAGAAAAAAAAGTAAATTACTTCGATCGTCTATCAACTTAGAGCTTCATTTTCCTTTTATTCTCATTCTTTCAAAAGTTTCATTTTTATCCATCATATTACTATTTAGTTTAAAATCATATTTCATCATTTTTCACTTAAAATTAAACTTAAATAATTAGTTAACACACACACACACACACATATATATATATATATATAATGAGAAATAGAATGAAATAAAACTTTATAAAATTAGATATATGCATGTCAAATGGTCATCGAATTTGAGTTTTTCTAATGTAAAAAATGAACAAATTAAAGACCATTAAAAACTGAAAGTGCAACTTAAAGGACAAAAATAAAAACTTTTAAAGAATATAAACGAAAGCGAAATTAGCCCCATTTGAGAGACGATTGAAGTAATTATTTGAATGTGTTCTTCATTTTGCCTCAATTGGTTTGAACTTGAATCTCTTGAAACAGTTAATCAACATGCCCCATTCTAAAGCTGGCACTTGGCTTCATAATTTGAAGATTTGATATTCGGGTTTTCTTGCATGTATCAAGAACAAAAATTTGACTATGTTTTCATCACAAATGGCATCTTATCTTTAGTTCTTACCCAAAGAAAAAATGTTTTCAACTAGCTAATTGGTTTACACTTGTCCATCACGAATAATTTTTCTCCTAGTGGCTGCATCGATCATGCACTTTTAGACGACTTTCATATGAGAATTATAATAAATTAACTTCCAAGAAGTATGCGTTTTGAGTAAGTAAACCATCACAAAATTGTCAAAATAATGGTTGACATTACATTAAAAAAAATTATTTTGTCATCCATATTAAATATAATGCATTATACTCACTGGCATTTAAAAAACACACCAAATGAGTCACTCAATCAAACTCTGTTAAATTTTTAACAGAAAAAGCACACGTTCACATAACGAAGTACTTAATAAAAGAGTAAAAGTTGAAAATTGATTTATTCTTTCAACAAAACCCTTCAATACAATAATTTATTTATTATTCCTCACCTTTTATTGGTGGACAGTTTCTCCATTAGCGACAAAATATGAATAAATCATGAAAAGTTTTGTTTGAAAAATAAATCGATTTTTCATTTTACCCATTTATGGAGTGGTACATGATGTGAACGTGCGTTTTCTTTGTTAAAAAAGCTAACAAAGTTTGGTTGGTGACTAATTTGATATATTTTTTAAAATGTCAGTGACTAAAATGTATCAATTTTAATGTGGATGATAAAATAATTTTTTTTTGTATTATGTCAGTAACCATTTTGATAGTTTTTCCGTAAACAAATAAGAGACGTCACATCATCTCTACATTATTTCTATGTTGTATTATGTCTAACACATCAAACCACATCATGTTATTAAAATTATGACTAAAAGCATAACTGTATATTTAGAGAGACTATGTCGTTTTGCTATGTTTTAGTCATGGTTTTAATGAAACAGCGTGGTTTTGATATGTATTAAAATAAATAGAACAAAAAAAATTTAGAAGGAGAATTTGAACGCCAAATAAGAAGGGTTTTGAGGAGCTGAATAAGCAAACCATATATGGATGCATGGAGGATATATGTACAGTCACTATTTATTTATTTATCAAGCCTAAGAGGAGAACAAAGATATGATGATTTGGCCCTTTAATATTAGTAACACATTTTAATTTCCTCTCATTAGTAAAAAATTTTCCATCAAGACTGTTAGTGAACTAAATTAATTTGTGTTTTTGTGAAGATTGTTGTCTTTCATTCATTTGTTCCTAGTTAGTGATGATTAGAAAACTTGTATGAAATGACTATTGACAACAGTATGCAAGTATATAAAATCTGTTAGCATCTCATTTTCCTATATAACCACCCCATTAATGTTCATTAATTTTCATACAACATTCCATGCATTTTCCAGAGTTAATTCTCCAAGCAAAAACAAAATTAATAGTGTGCCAACTTAAGCCCGAGTTTGGGAGAAGAGACATTGGAAAATGTACAAATTAGAAAATTAAATAGTGCATATATATATATATATATATATATATTGTTAAGTCGGTCTACAATCATGGATGCATTATTTATGTAACTTCATTATTATTCTCTCCGGCTTCTTGGAATATATATTTAATCATAGTAAATATGATACGGCTGAGTATATTGGCTAAGTACATATGGAAACAATAGCAAAGAGATAAATAATTCATACATTAATTAGTTAAGGCTATAAATTGGTCTTAATTCAAGTTAAAGTGATTATGTCGGGTCATATTTTCGGCAACAACTAAATCTTTATTTCATTATGTGAATTTATATTAATTTTGCCATTTTATTTAGTTGACACACATATTCTAAAGAGGAGATAATTAAATTCCCTTATAATGTTGGTTAGGAAGTTTGAATTGCAGGAAATGTAACTATTTCCACATATAAGCAATAATTTTGATCAGTGAGTTTAGAAAATATAGTCCACTTAATATATTTAAAAGATATAGTGTAGCTTTTGCTAATTTTAGGAAATAATTAGCATCAAATGTAGGAAATAATTAGTATCAAATGTTTCTTCAATTGTTGACCATGACGGATTTAGAATTTGAACTTTGAAAGTGTAAAATTGTGTAAAGTTATTAATAGAAATTATATTTTAATTTTTAAGGGGCTAAAATTCTAATTATTTTAATGATTTTATTGAAAATTTTTAATTTTTTTTTATAAACAAAAACTAATATAAAATTTTAAATCTTGAGGCGGCAGCTGCAAACTGCAACCTAACCCTTACATCCACTACTGATTGTTCTCCAACCAATACAAGTTTTACAACAAAAGAGTCTAAATTGGAAATTGGAATTCTCCAAATCCTTCCAATAAATCAAACATCCAGTCACCCCATCGTTACTAAGACAGCCCACTTTCTGTACTCAGCATCAACTTTTCTAAACAATGGTGGGATGCAATGCCTTGGATGATTTGACACATTTAAGGTGAAGGGCTTATATATCTACCACAAAGAAAAGAATATTAACAAACACTTGTTGCCTTTTAAGCAAACCTTCTATAGGTTTAGTTTGATCATTCCAAGTTGCTTGCAATTTGCAAAGGCATCATCATCCATGGCAGAAGAATTGAAGCTTTTTAGGATTGCTTTGAGGATTGTATGGGCATTGAAGCTCAAAGGCATAGAGTATGAGACTGTCTTTGAGGACATAACCAACAAGAGCCCTTTGCTCTACCAGTTTAATCCAGTTCATGCAAAAGTCCCCGTGCTCGTGCACAATGGTAAACCCATCTGTGAATCTCTCGTGATTCTTGAGTACGTTGACGAGACATGGAAGCAGAATCCTCTCTTGCCTCAAGATCCCTATGAGAAAGCTTTGTCACGTTTTTGGGCGAATTTTGGAGATGATAAGGTATGAAAACTCAACATGTGTTTACCTTGAAATGTTTTTTTTTTTTGGCTTGTGTATGAAGTTGATATATGAGAATAGATTATTATTTGACATTTAAGCTTTGGAAATGTAGCTCATGAAATCGATATGGAGTGTTTTCATTTCACAAGGAAAAGAGCAAGAGGAGGCAACAATTACAGCATTGGAGGATCTAAAACTCCTTGAAGAGCAACTAAAAGAGAAGAAATTCTTCGGCGGAGAGACAATAGGGTACCTTGATCTTGCACTTGGTTGGATGGTGAACTTGCTTAGTATCCTAGAAGATATAGCTTTTCAAAAATTGATAGATGAAGAAAGATTCCCAAACTTATCATCATGGATCCAGCGTTTCTCAGACGCTCCAGTAATCAAAGAATGCTGGCCTCCTCGAGACAAAATGATCACCAAGTTTTTCTTACTTGGCATGGGCTTTACATTGACAGAAGGAAATAAGAGAATAGTGCTTATAAGAATTAAGCAAACTCATAGATTTCAATTAGCTGCTTCAGACAAGCAGAACCCACACATATCTCCAGGTTACCTACTGTTTAGGCAAAAGCACGTATACTCTGCAAAGGCAGGAGGATATATCTGAGTTTCTCCACTTTAATATCTCCCTTATCGAGCTCAAGCAAAGATATGATTAGTACTTTTGTAATTTGGAGCCTTATCAGATAACACAAGAAACATAAAGGCTTGTGATTGAGTCATAAATTGATAGTCAAGGAAATAATATAATGCTTACCTTAACCTGTAGAAAGCAGTCGAATTGCAAAACATGCTGCCATCTACCCTAAACTATTGCCCAGCGCAAGTTAAACGCCTCCAAGAAGTACGCACTGTCGGTGCAGATGATCATCTAGTTTAGTAATAGCAATTTCCAAATGAATTCAGGGACTTTATGCCATCTGTTTCCACTACCATGGCCGCCACTTAAAAGGTTGAGTTCAATCTTCTTTCGAAACATATTAAGGAGCTTCTGAGATGCCTAGTTTAGGACTCTTTGTGCTCTATTGCATCAGAAGGATTTACTGACATGGAACAACAGTCTTATGGAGCTCTGCATTAGTCGATGTTAGTGATTGGCGCTTTCTCAGAATGGGTAAATAAGTTGTCCACAACGGTTTCTCTACCTGCAGTTTCATTTAGAGAAACAGTAACTCAAGAACAAACCAAATCAAGTCATGCCAGACAAACCAAATCATGCAGCTTATAACTCAAGAACAGATGCAATATTGAAGTTGAGATCGAAATATACAGAGCAGTTCAGAACGTAGCTTATCTCTGACCTAGTGCTTAAGTCATTGAAAGTACACTGCGTCACAGAGTACCTAGCCTCCCTTTTATATAATATGCTTGCATAATACCAACCTATATCAGCCATCAAATCACAGGAAAAGAAATATCGGAATCTCCTTGAACTGAAAGATAAAACAATCTGAATGCAGAACCTTATGAGAGACGATGAATTGAAGGTGTTAAGCCACTATGCTAAAAGAACTTGTGGATTGATAATAGAACCTCCAAGTCCCTATATGATCAGCAGTAGTCCTTAACCTTCCTGATAAGGAAAATCCTGCCCTCTTCCACGTTCCACCTTCCAGGGTCTAATTAGCATACGGATTTTCCAACATCACTTCAATAAACAACCCCAGTGTCAATGAATGATTCACCACTCTATAGTCACAGTTGATGTTCTGCCCTTTACAATGACTTTGGTCCAAACAATTGACCTATGCAATACAAGGACCACAACAACTAGGGAGCTGGCACACCTAAGTCATTACAGATTATGCAAAAATAAACAAATAAAAAGATGAAAAACAACTTAAACCCCCCATAAAAAGAGTAAACAGAAAAAAGAAAAAAAAAGGAGGAATGTGCCAGCTCACAAAAAAATAAATCAGAAGACAAAAACAAAGAAAGAGGTATTAGTTCCAGTCCAGGCAAAACTCTCCTTAAATAGAAGCCCCTCATAGTATGACTAATGTAGCAGCTTTATTAGCTATAGTAGCTTATCAAGAAATGTTTTGCAAAGAACGTAGTGAAAGGTTCCTATTCATGAATTAATGCACATGTTATCACAAGTTTGTTCGTCTCCACAAGTTACAGCTTACCAAATCACATATTCATGAGGAAATAACTGGCAAAGAAGTCATGGTTTCCATACTTCCCCCTCTCACAACCCCAACCATGTAATCAGACCACCTATCGTAAACCACACTGCTTCTCCCAACCCTGAGTACATAATTAGACCACATCAACTCAATTACCCCTCCTTCCAAAGTCGAGAGGACCAAAAAAAAAGAGAAAGACATAAGAACCAGATAAAGAAACCACAAAAGAAGGGAATAAAAAAAGAAATTGGATGAAATTCCTAAATTGCTGCATTTATTGACGAGAATATGCAACTTTGAAAAATTATATTAAGTAGAAAACTAGAAACCAGATAATGGTCGAGTTCTGGAAATTTTGCAGCATCTTGAATGCGAAAGATGGGGTGCTACTACAACCATACATGGTAAAACTAGTTGTGCAAGGAGCTATGATAGATAGAAGGAGCAAGCAAATCTGACCTTTTTCAATGTGATGTATATCATACATTTGTAATCCTCTGATTTCCTTAATGGAAGTCCTCCATCAAAATAAACATGTGACAACGAAATTCTCACCAATAATCTCCACAACTACAGGTACCATCATTGAATAAATGAAACCGATTTGCATCTCTTACTAAAATTTCTCGCCGCACAATCTTTGATATATATTTGATTGCAGTGTGGCAATCCCCACAAACACGTAGATTCTTCATTATCTGCAAAGGGGAACCTGGTTTCGTATTCAACAATCCAAATGCTATGGCAAGCCTTTCACTATGCCCACAAAGCAGGTCAAATTTCTCATCTTCTTCAACATTGTGTAAAGCAAATCTTAGATCAGCAACATAACCTTCCTTGGCCATTAGATCTGAAAGAGTATCTAGTAAATCACTGACCTCTGTATTTTTCAAAGAATTTCTTTCCAGTGTAAAAAACGTAAACTTTATTTTGAATCTCCAGCCAACTATATCCAGGTTGCTTTTTCAAACCTCTTTCTCTCAAGGATTTTCGAATCACTCTGACTCGATCCCACTTCCCTAAGGCAGCATAAACATTTGCTGCTAAAATATGATATCCTGAGTCATCTGAATTTAATTCAAACAGATGTTCTGACACACGTTCAGCAATCTCGATGTCTCTACTAGCTCGGCAAGCACTAAGTAGAGCTCCCCAGATACTTGCATCTGGCTGTAGTGGCATCGATAGGATAAACTCCTCTGCTTCAGCTAACAGACCAGATCGTGATAGCAGATCAACCATGCAAGCATAGTGCTCTTTCCTTGGCTCTATATTATACTCTGTCTTCGTTTGGTTAAAGAACACCCGACCTTCTTGCACCAAACCAGACTACAAGCAAACAAGATGGAAACAAACACTATAGAATCGGGTGCAACACCAACTTCCTTCATCTCCTGGAAAGCTCTTAGAGCTTTCTTTCCTTCACCATACATTCCAAATGCAGAGATCAGTGAGGTCCATGATATGACATCTTTTTCTCTCATGAAATTAAATATTCTCTCTGAGTACCTCAAAATACCACTTTTAGAGTACATTTCAATCAGAGCATTTCCAATTGATACACCTGATTCAAAACCTAGCCTGAAAATGCAGCCATGCAACTCTTTTGCATGACGTTTAGCACCTAGAAAGGAACACAAAGTGACGGAAGTTAATAAGGTAGCCACCTCAAAAGTAATCCCTTCCTTTCGCATCCTACTGACCATTCTTAAACCTAAACTACTGTCTTCACAATGGCCGCATGCAGCGATAATAGTATTCCATGTTACTATATCTCGAGATTCCATGTTCTCGAATTGTTTCATAGAATCCTCTAAATTTCCAAATTTGGCATATGAATCCACAAGTGCATTACCCACACTTATAGTGGATTCAAATCCTTGTTTTATTATATTGCAGTGTAGTTGCATGGCAAAACATCTCTTAATAGATTGTACAGACAAGGATAAAAGAATTAAATAAGTTACAGAATCAGGCTCCAAGTCCATCTTCATCATTTTGAAAAGCTTTACTGCTTCCTCATAATAATCATGTTCAACACAACCTTTAATTACAGAGTTCCAAGATACGATGTCCCTGCTTTTCATGTTGTCAAAGACTTCCCTTGAAACCATGAACTCACCGCACTTTGAGTACATGTTGATTAGTATATTATTAGCTGTTATGTCACAATTGTATTCATTTTTCACCATGTAGTCATGAATAGATCTTCCCGACTTCAAGTCCTTGACTTGACTACAAACTTGCAAAGCGGATGCAATTGTAAGTGCATCAGATTGAAAATCATGCACCATTTGCCAAAACAATCTGATTGATTCTTCATAAAAACCAAACTGAGAACACCCACAAACCATAGTGTTCCAAGTGACTGTATCTCTTACGTCCATTTTGTTGAAAACTTTTTGGCAATCCTCTAAACTATGGAACTTAAAGTACATTGATAGCAACCCATTGCTCACAATAACGTGATTCTTGATCCCAAACTTCTCCACTAAACCATGAGCTACCAGACCCTCCTCGACCTCCATTAAGCCACTACATGACCGTAAAACACTGGATATAGTAAACCAATCCGGCAGCAAGCCATCCACTCTCAGCAAATAGAAAATTTCCAATGCCTCCTCCCAATACCCATTTGAACTATAACCTGAAATCAAACTATTCCACGTAACCAAATCCCTTTGAGACATTCCATCAAACACTTTTCTAGCTTTACCCAAGTCATTCAACCGCGAATACATATCAATCATAGCGTTGCAAATATACAAATCTGATCCAAAACCCGCCTTCAAGACATGATGGTGGACCAGTTTTCCCATCTTAAAATCCGACAAATTAGCGCACGAATTAATAACCGAAGGAAATGTATATTTAGCGGGCTTAATCTTCAATTTCCTCATTCGAACATAAAGCTCCAATGCTTCAGAGAACAACCCATTATGGGTCATTGCTCTGATCACTGTATTCCACAAATAAACATCATTTTTACTCCAACTTTGCTCAAAAACAGATAACGAAGCATGTGGGGCGTTGAGTTGGGGGTATTTGGAAATTAGTTTCCCTGAGAATAGAACAGAATTGTGTAGGCCTGAAGTTATAAACAAAGAATGAACTTTCTTGACTTGTATTGAGTTTGTTGCGGAGGACAAATGCATTTGAAAGTGCAGAATAAAGGAAGTTTCGGCTTCTCAGGCCTAAAGTGTTTAACTTTCCGGCTTGCATTTGGCTATTCATTCTGAATAGTTTGCCGCTAGAAATTTGAAGCGTCTGGATATTTAAATATTTTACCGTTAGAACATTTTTCATAGAAAAACACTTTTCTTTTTTAATTTTTCGGTAAAAGAAAATGGGAAAGTTTATTTTGTTGGATGATTTATTTTAAATTGTAAATTAAAAGATTGAAAAAAAAAATGATTTTCTGAATTGTGGTCACATTTTTTTTTTCTTTTTTTAAGATCCTTCAAGCAATTCTTTCTAATTGTAGTTAAGCTGTACTGGGCAGCCCCAGGCAGCGATGAAGATGAACCAGGATCCAAAACAGCTTAGCACTCCTTGTGTATCCCTTGCTTATACGAATTTACAGTCTTTGAAATACTTCTCTTTGCTTCTTCTGTTGATAATTCTTTCAAAAAATGAATTTTTTTCGCATTTGTATGTAGCAGAGATGGACATGCATTTTGTCTCATTAGAAAGTTTAACATGTGTATTCTAGTGAAATTAAATTTTTTGTCAAACCTCAATTAATTTTTATGAGTTATAACATATGAATTCTTGTAAAAAAAAATGGCAAAGTTAAAAAAATGTATTGATTTTGATTTTTTTTCCTATTGTTTTTTCATCCATCTTAATTGTTAACATGAAAAAATGTGAACGGTGTAAAAAAAAAGTAAAATTTAAGTTTTTTTTTTTTTACCAAATTTCAATTTTTCAAGGGTATACGTATTTTAGCAAAAAATAGTAAAATAAAATAACGGGTTAATTTTAACTTTTTTGTATCTTTTACATACATCCCTATGGTAAACATACATTATATTGTAAAAAAAGTTATTTAAACCATTAATAAGTAATCGTCTAACGCATAAAAAAAAATCTACCATACCTGAATTAAGTATACTATTGGATCACACATACACTATATAGATATTATATATATATATTCTTGACACTTGAAAAAATTGTCAGATTTAGGAGTAAAATAAGGAATACAAAGACAATCATCACTTTCTAACTTCTGGTGTTGCTGCAGTTAACTCCATTTCATTCAACATTTAGAATGAAGATTGGATTTCTATGGAGCTCAAGCTTAACATCAAGAGTTGAACTTTAAAACTGGCAAAAAGAAATCTACCATGCCTGAATTAAGTATACTATTGGATCACATACATATATATGTTTTCTTGACACTTGAGAAAATTATCAAATTTAAGAGTGAAATGTAGAATACAAAGAAAATCATCACTTTCTAGCTAACTTCTGGTATTGCTGCAGTGACTTCATTTCATTCAAGTCCGCCAAGAATGTCAAAGAAATGTACTCTAAGATCAAGAATGTCAAGAAATACTTATTTATGCATGGCAAGGGACGTTTTTATAATTTGCATGTGGGATCGATCTTCTTGAGTGAGTGAGTGTATTATGTGTATATAATGGGGCAAAAAGAAAAACAGGATAGAAGAAATTGAACAAACACATACATGGTCAAATACCAATATGTGTGTTTCTGAATTCTGAATGATGTAAAAGAGGGTAAAAAAAGAAAGGCAAGAAGAAAATGTTGGTTTCGCATCATCGTGAATATATGCACTAAAAATTTTGAGTCTTGAATCCTTCCTTCGATGTTGCGGAAGGAAGAAAAAACAAAACCAAAAAAGAAATTGAACAAACACATGGTCAAATACCATGCGTGTTTCAGAATATCGAAAAGAGGGTAAGAAAAAAAAAAACAAAAATTCAAGAAAAAAAATGTAGGTTCGCATGATCATCATCGTATCGTGCATATATGCACTTATTAAATTTTGGGTCTTGAACCCCTTGATGTTGCGAAAGGAAGAAAAAAAAAATGAAGTAGAAGGAAAAACAAGAAAATGGTAAAAGAAGAGATCATCGGTAAAAGAAACATTTGGGAATTGGGATTTGGCTGGCTAGCTAGCTATAGCAATATCATGTGCATGTAATTATTACCAAGTTTCCGTCGGTCACCTCAAGTCAATGGTGTCTACTGGACTATTAACATCGTCTTCATCCTTCCTCTCCACAACCACAAGAGTGGTCTCCTCATGAAGCCATTCAAGATCCCATTTCCAACCTTCAATGACCACAACTTTCTTCCTGAACATAGCATCATCTTCATCTTGGGTACGCTTCTTAGCAAAGAAGTACAGGTTGCGGAACCTCCCATTCACTCGTTCGCAGCAATAAATGTCCCAGTCCATCGAAGTAAGACAACGAGGAGGGGAAGAATAATTGAATACCATTTTTGCTGCTGTCTTTGAAGTAAGAGACAGATGAATTGCTGATTCAATGTCGAGGAGGGGAAGAATTAAATCACACCATAGATCCTGGTGGACTTGTTCAATCCAGTTCTTAACCATCTTGTGGAGCGTGCTTGAGTTCTTGATATTCTTGATGTAATCTTTTTTCTGGGATTGAGGACTTGCTTAAATCTTTAAATTTTTTGGCAGTTTATCGAAATTCGATAAGTAATCGTCTAACACGTGAATAAAAATGAATGTAGAAAACGTTCAATTTTTGGGTTATATGTTAATTACATCTATTAATCTATACCTTATAGTGCTTTGATCATATACCTAGTACATTAATTCCCTGGAATTTGGAATATATATAATATCGCACTCCCTCATTTAGTGTAAAAATAAAATAAAATCTTACCGTTAAAAAATGAGTTTTGAGAATGTAAGTAAAAATTGAATGTTTATACTGAAAATATAGTTTATTGTTGAATACTTGTGTCAAATCATTAAACGTGACACAAATATCATTTTTTAGCGGGTAAGCAATTTAGGAGAAAATAAAACATCTAAAATAAAAAATATAAAAAATCAAATGTTATGTAACATGATTTTTTTTTTAAATTGACTTCGTACATAATGAATATTTTACTAGCCAAGAACGGTAAGCAATAATAAAACATTTTTAGATTTGAAAAAAAAACAATAAAACTAATAAAATCGGTTTTCTATGGATTTCGAAAAACATATAGATATTAATGGGCAACAATAAAAAATAGTTTGAAGTAATATTCAAACATTTTTTGGATTAATTGGAAAAGATAGAATAACTAATAAAATATTTTTCTTTACATTTGGATAAAGATAAGGGTTAAAAGCACATAACCCCCTCTAACTCATATATTAGTTGCACTATACCCCCTCAATGAAATAAATATGCATTTTTCCCCTTCTAACAAATTCTTTTAATGGCTTTAACAATTAATTATATATTTAAAGATATTTGAACAAGAATGCCCATACATTAATTTTCTTATAATCCTCTTTAATTTCTTTGATAATGTTCTTTTATATTTAAAAGTGCTATAATTTCTTCTCATATTTTTTTGAAGAATTTTGTATTATGGTTATTGGAATTTTTATTTATAAAATTTTTAATAATTAATCATCTAAAATGCTGGTTTATATATAATTCCTTATTATAACTTATTTTCACTCTTCAATGCAAAAAGATAAACTTCTTGTTTTTATATTTGTTAATTGATAATTAATAAATTTATGTTTCTCTTTTTGGCATATACTAGTCACTTTGTGTTTTTCTTTGTTTTATAATAATACTCAAACCCTTTCTTAATAAAATAAATAACACTTTAATATTTAATGTCATTATAATAAATATAAAATTGAGAAGTGCTTAACCCTTAATCTAATGTCAAATTTATCAATTATCAAATATATATATAAAAAAAAGCTTATTATTTTGCTAAATGATTAATGAGTGAAAAGAAATTGTGAGAAGGAATTATATATAAAACTAATAGTTTATGATTAATTATTAGAAATTTTATAAATAAGAATTCCATAACCATAATACCAAAATATTCAAAAAATATGAGACGAAATTATAGCACTTGTTTTATAAATAAAAAATAAAATAAATATTATCAAAGAAATTAAAAAGGATTATAGGGAAATTAATGTATGAGCATTCTTGTCCAAATATCTTTAAATATATAGTTAATTGTTAAAGTCATTAACATATTTTATTAGAAGATGTAAAGTGCTTATTTATTTCATTGAGGGTTATAGTGCAACAAATGTATAAGTTGGAGGGGGTTAATTACTTTTAACCCTAAAGATAAGAATATTAATAAAGGTAAATTAGAAAAAGATAGCTCTATTGTTGAGATCAAATCTTCTATACAAAGATTATTTATATCCTATTCTGTCTAATGTAGTTTAAATAAAACCAGGGAATAAAAGCATAAATATCACTAAAAATCACTTTACAAATATTAAACGCTAATCAAGAAATGAGTGACACTATTACGTAATTTAATTTTGGACATGATAAGACAAAAATAATTTTGGATAGAAGATCCCAGCTCATTATTGATTGGGTACGCAAGTCAATTGGATGGAAAATACTAAATTCTCATAATGTCATTAACATAACCTAAATTAAAGAATAAGTGATGTAATTCATTTTCACTTGTGGAGTTTGTTATAAATATTTTTCAAATTGCAAAAATTATCATATGATGAAAGTATTTGTTATATATCAAGAGAATTGACTTCAACTTATCTTAATGTATCTTACAAGTTAGAAGACTTATTTTATATAAATTAGCAAGACTTCACGTGTCCTCATAGATAAATTATGGAATAAGTACATTGGACAAGAAATAAATGTAGCAATCTAAAACTATAATATTTTGTAACTAATAAAAAATTAAGAAATTAAAAAAGGAAAAAAGTTAATTGCATAGTTTAATTTTTTTTTTTAGAAAACTCCTTGTGAAACGCACAACATTAAAACTAAGAGAAAATTAGAATCACAATTTCAACATATCCGATTCATATATGAAACTGTTTCACACCTAGGAGTTTTTATCTTTTTTTTTTTTTTGTTTAAAGTAGTTTAAATACTTATGAATTTACATACAAGCTACAGTTTTTTTTTTTTTTGGAAGAAAAACTAGTCTTATATACATATTGGACAAAATACGATGCCGAATATACCCGCACGCATCGTTATACAAAATGGGGAAACAGTAAATGTGGAATACTACTCCATTACATAATTTGTCAGTTCAAATCAAACGGAGAAAGAAGAAAGTGTCTACTCTAGGACATCTAGAGTAATGTTTTCTAATTTCCACACCAAAATGCTTGTACAAATTACAAAAGAAATGGCTGAAGACTATAAGGGAATCTGATCTATCATCAACGCGACAGCCACAAATAAAATGCTATCCTTCTAATTACACAAAAGCTTTCCAGACTGAGGCCTTCCTATAATTCAGTCAATGTCTAAAAAACGAATCCCAGCAGTTAGCTAAAGAATGTTAAGTCATCAGAGAGGTTCCTGGCTGCATGACAACATTGCCATGGTTCAGCCAATCCACGTGAAAGCAAACCAAATTTCAGCATTATCATGAGCATTGCATAACAAACCATATGAATGTATAAATGTATAAACAAGTAAATTTGGGGTATGTAGTTCTTCAGTTTGAGCTTGACAAAGTGAAGCCATATACCAACTGCTGTCCCAAAGTTCAAAGCTTACTCAAAAATCATTCTCATGCCTAGCAGCAGTCTACACCAATTGTTTGGTACTCAACACATTCCCAAATTAATTTGTCCGCATTCCATCAGAGTATAGATTACTTTTTTCTCCTCTTCACATCAAATAAATCAACCACATAGGAAATTCAACGTATTAACAGATTAACTTCCAACTGGCCAAACTGATCGAGCATCAGTAATTAGGGGCCTTGATACAAGTGAAAACTTACCCTGGATTCCATCCTTTACCTTCGGAGTAGCAAATGAAAGGATTTCGTTTCCTTAACTTTCTTCCGGACAGGGCATCAGCTTTAGGGTTGACCAGGGCCTCGACGAAATGACAAATCAGCTTTACAGTTTGATAACAAGAAATGACAAATCAAAATTCAAGGACTATATTTAGAATTTTTTAAGGGTTTATTACTAATAACCCCTATGTGCTCGATGGAATTTCTAAAGAACCGAAGGATTGACAGGATAAAAAAAATTTAAATTTATTTTTACCTCAAAACTTTAATATTTTAAACTTTGGCCCTAAATAATTTTAATAGTTTAAAGGTTTAATTCTTTCTTGAAAAAAATATGAGCTCATTATTGATTGGGTACGCAAGTCAATTGGCTGGAAAATACTAAATTCTCATAATGTCATTAACATAACCTAAATTAAAGAATAAGTGATGTAATTCATTTTCACTTGTGGAGTTTGTTATAAATATTTTTCAAATTGCAAAAATTATCTTATGATGAAAGTATTTGTTATATATCAAGAGAATTGACTTCAACTTATCTTAATGTATCTTACAAGTTAGAAGACTTATTTTATATAAATTAGCAAGACTTCACCTGTCCTCATAGATAAATTATGGAATAAGTACATTGGACACGAAATAAATGTAGCAATCTAAAACTATAATATTTTGTAACTAATAAAAAATTAAGAAATTAAAAAAGGAAAAAAGTTAATTGCATAGTTTAATTTTTTTTTTTAGAAAAACTCCTTGTGAAACGCACAACATTAAAACTAAGAGAAAATTAGAATCACAATTTCAACGTATCCGATTCATATATGAAACTGTTTCACACCTAGGAGTTTTTCTCTATTTTTTTTTTGTTTAAAGTAGTTTAAATACTTATGAATTTACATGCAAGCTACAGTTTGATAACAAGAAATGACAAATCAAAATTCAAGGACTATATTTAGAATTTTTTAAGGGTTTATTACCAATAACCCCTATGTGCTCGACGGAATTTCTAAAGAACCGAAGGATTGATAGGATAAAAAAAAATTTATTTTATTTTCACCTCAAAACTTTAATATTTTAAACTTTGGCCCTAAATAATTTTAATAGTTTAAAGGTTTAATTCTTTCTTGAAAAAAATATGAGGGTATTGTGGGAAATTTTAACGGAGCCGTTAGTGTATATGTTTTCTATTCACTTTCTATTTAAAACAAGAACACGTGGGGGTTATTGATAGGTTTTTTAACCACATGGAGATTTTTTAGAAATTCCGTCGATTGCATGGGGTTATTGGTAATAAACTTTTTTTTAATTAAGTAGTTTAGGGGCTATCGTACGTAATAATTGTTCTTAAATACTTCAAGACTCAAGTTATTTATCTTCCAGTACTTAAGAGAGAGATGTAGAGAGAGAGAGAGAGAGAAATTAAGATTGAGCCCTGAATTGGGCAATCTCAGAAGCTCCTTAATTAATATGCATGCATGTATGTTTTGAACAGGGGCGGAACCAGAAACAAAACTTTGTGGGGGCTTACCTAATTTTTTTTGACAATTAAATAAATATATTTAACAGCTAAAATTTTAAATTCACCATTATAAATTAAAAAGATAAAAATATATAAATATATTGAACTATATACTATTGATTAACATTTCATGACATATTAGTTTCGCTGACTCGTACGACGAAGATAAAGTAGTTGTATCTATGTGTCCGATTTATTCATTTTCAATTGTTAAAACAATATTTTTTTTATCTATACAACTAAAAATATACATGTAAATCAATAAAAAATTAGAGTTAAAATAAATTCAAATAAATAATGTAATTCAATCAAAATTAGCAATTAATTTAGAACTAAAATCAATTGAATAGATTAGAGTTGTTTAAACTATGGTTCCCAATTACAATTTAAATCTCTAATTTTTTCTAATTTAACATATAAATGATTAATTTAAATTTAAATTACTGGTATTCATAAAATCACTAATTGAATTTCTAAAATTGCTAATGTTAATTCACTTTCAAAATCCCTAATCTAAATTAAAGATTTTTAATTTCCCAATTTCAATCCGTAAAACTCTAAATAAATTTCTAAAATATCTAAGATAAATTCACATTAATTCTAATAACCATAAATCCTAATAATTCAAACACTCAAATTGATTTAATAATTTATAAATTTAAACTTACAATTAATAAAATCTAAATAACAAATTTGAAATAAGAAACCAATATTGGCCAAAATACCAATAGATTAAGAATAAAAAGAGCACGGATGAGAATAGGGTGAAGGAAAAACAGAGAGGAGAAATTGAATTCTCAAAAGATGGAGACATAGGAGATGAGAAGAAGGAGAAAGTGGGGGTAATAATTGGTGGTGAGATTGCATGGAATTTGGGGGTGGTTTCGAAAGAAGATTGAACTCAACCGTACCTTTTAAGTGGCGGCCATGCATGATGCATGGTAGTGGAAAAAGCTGAGAGATCGATGGCATTAACTCCCTGAATTCGTTTGGAATTTTGTATCGATATTGCTATTACTAAACTAGATGCATGCATCTTCATACTTCTTGGGCTGGCCAATAGTTTAATTTTAGTGTAGATACATATGCATGCAGTGCAGCATGTTTTGCAATTCGACTCATTAATTTCTACAGGTTAAGGTAAGCAGTAGTCTATATATATATATATATATATATATGCATGTTCAGCCCGTTGCACACAGCACAGCACACACATATTATTTTCTTTAAGTATGGCAGAGAGAGAGAGAAAGAAGGAATTGATCTTTAAAAACCTTCCAAGACATATATACATATATACATACACAAACATACACAAACTTTTCCAATTAAAATTCACCAATTCATAGATTTTCATAGTTGACTTTCCAAATATATATACTTTCTAATTAAGTTTGATCAATAACAAGGACAGATTTGTTAAAGAATATATGTGCATCCAACTCAAAACCAATTGGCAAGGAGTGGAGTGGTCTATATACCTTATATATTAGTTCAAGAGCTCTTACTTAACCGATGTGGGATATTATCATTTAACACCCCCTCTCAAACATACATAAGAAATGAAGTACACTCAAAGAGCTTTCCAAAACATGCAAGATCTCATCATTTGGATAAGTAATGATCAAATGAATTTGCACAACCAAACTGTCCAAATACTAAACAAATGTTAACCGAAACCCTAGTCATGTTTGAAAGGCCCACAAATTCAAACCTGGATACCATGTTAAAGAATATATGTGCATCCAACTCAAAACCAATTGGCAAGGAGTGGAGTGGCCCATATACCTTATATATTAGTTCAAGAGCTCTTACTTAACCGATGTTGGATATTATCATTTAACAAGATTAATGATAATTAGAACATCCAAGTTTAACATCTAACAATGTGCCCATCTACCCTTTTTTTTCACAATTAATCTTGCACTTCATATACCAGAAGTTGTAATTAATTAATTTATGCATGGCAGATATAATTAATGTTGCTTATGATCATCAGCCCATTAATTCCTATTTATTGACTCCCATATTCTTCTTAATTATTATCACTATTGTCTCAAGTGTTCAATTTATAATTGAATATTCACTGTTACGTTTTCTTGAACTCGCGAAAGTTTGTGTTATGCAAATTCATAGTTGGCAGGTTCTTATAATTAATTTGCATTCTACATAAATAGTTTGAATAGACAATTCATTCTCTCTAGATGGACATATATATACATCTTAACTACTTAAATAATTAATTTAGATCTTTTTTTTCTTCTACTCATAGATATATATCACATGTATACCTCAAGTTTCAAATTCTACAACTACGGAGCAAAGGATCTAAGTGATCCCTTTCTAACCAATTCACCCACATGTCTTGACTAAACAATCAATTTATTTGACTAACAGTCTTGATGATGGAAATTAATTATTTTACCAATGAGAGGAAATAAAAATGTTTTACTAATATTAAAGGGCCAAATCATGATATATTTGTTCTCCTACGCCTTGATAAATAAATAAATAGTGACTGTTTATCCTCCATGTAGGCATATGTGGTTGACACGGGATTTTTTGTCCAAAATTTTGTCTGGTTTATTCTATCTTAATTAAAACCACGTAGTAGGGTTCACTAATCTCTTAGTTAGGGTCTAATAATTGTAAAGTAATTTTATTGATTACGTCGTTTTGAACGTTAGACAAAATAAGATAGGATAAATATTGGACAGAAGATCTGATCTCTATGTGGTTTGCTTATTCAACTCAGTTGGAACTCCTCCAAACCTTTCTTATTTGACGGTCACATCCTCTTTCTAATATTTTTTTGTTCTATTCATTCCAACACATCAAAACGACATTATTTCGCTAAAATGCTTACTAAAACATGGCAAAACAATGTAGTTCTCTAAAACTACAATCAAGCTTTTAATAATTTTTTTAAAGAATAAGGGCAAAAATGAAATGGCCCCTAAGTTGATGATCAATTGAAAAAATTTACCCTATTTGTTTTTTGCTTTACTCCAATCGGTCCTTATCCTCCAAAACAACTAAAGATAGAGAAATTAATAATTTCTACAATATTTTCCCATCAAATATTTCATGAGCTTATATGTGCAATGTAGTAGTAGTTTGAGGGAGGAGAGTAAAGAATTGGTGGATCACAAGAAAAGTCTAAAAATTTTGCATTCAATTGGTTTAGAATTAAGGCTTTTGAACTTGGATTTTTTTTAACCACTTCTTTTATCATATTCTAAGAAAAACTAGATTCTTTGCTTTATAATAACCAAAATTTGTCTATTTCTCATCTCAACTTACAATAACTCGTTTGTTTATTACCAATTTTTAAACAAAAATTTTCAACTATCTCAAAAATAGACAAAAGGGTATTTCAGTCTTTTTTACTTCTTTAAAAAATTATATTTATATTTAATTTAATTAATGGATTGACTCGCAATAGTCAACAGTAGGCCACTGTTGAATACCGGTCACCGTCCTTCGGCCAAATTCCAGCCAAATTTTCCGCAAAGTGATCAGAATTCCTTTGGCTGGTGGTCTCAACCGATTTTTTTTTTAAACAAAAATCATTTTGTATTTCAAAGTTTAATTAATAAAATAATTTTTCAATAAAAAAATTAATAAAAACAAAACTTATCACCCCAAATACTCAATTTTCAATTCAAAAATATTATTTATCTAAAACGCAACTTCACACCTCATTTTTTCCTAATTTTCAAAACAAATTACATATACAAACGGCTGCTCTATTCCAAAAAGAGTAATGATAGGGGGAGTGAAAAATTAGAGTGAAATTCCATAGTGAATTACGTGGCATGTGTAAAAAGACAAAATTATCCATTATTCATTATCCATTATGGAATTTCACTCAAATTTTTCACTCCCCCAATCATTACTCTTCCAAAAATATACCTGGGAATTTAGTTGGTTTTTGACTAGTTTTTTTTTTTTTTTGTAAAATGTGATAATTTAATTCCTTAAGAAATGAGGTTACAATTCAACTAAATAACTGCATATTTGATATATAGTGCATTACAAACAAATTAACTCGTGGTGAAATAACTCTAATATATAATACAATAAATTACAAACATCTAGTCTAAAACTATAAATCAGTCACAAATAAGAAGGTTTTTGACTAGTTTAGAAAAGCTTAATTTAATTGGGATTTGTTGAAATAACTCTAATATATAATACAATAAATTACAAACATCTAGCCTAAAACTATAAATCAGTCACAAATAAGAAGGTTTTTGACTAGTTTAGAAAAGCTTAATTTAATTGGGATTTGTTCCAATTCATATTCCAAATCATAAGTTAATTCGGATTTGTTCCAATCCAAAATGCCAAATCATAAGCTAATTCGGATTGGATCCAAATCTTATTTAAGAAAACCTAAGAGTTGCTACAAAGTCACAGTGTGATAGTTATCATTAATCCTTACGTACGACTTGCTTTCTGCTTATATTGATTAGTTTAATAATAATAATAATAATAATAAAAGACAGAGAATGTTATCGTCTTTGTTTCCATCGCAATCGCAATCGCAATCGCATGCCAATAATCCAGTTCCAGTTCCAGTAAAAAGAGTTAGAAGGAGGATGATTACTGATCTTCCTGAAGAAACTCTCCAAGATATTTTGAGCAGAGTCTCGGTAAAATATGTTCTCAGATGTCGAAGCGTTTGCAAAAACTGGAAGACCTTAACCTCGACCCAATATTTTGTTGAGTTGCATCATCATCATCATCATCGAAACCAAAACCCTTCTTCTGATTTCACGCTTCTTGTGGAGGAGATGGCTCCTCCTGACCATAATGGATTCCTTATTGATTATCCCATTGATGAAACTTGTTTAAACAAGATGGGAAAAAAACTGTACACGTTTGATGCATGGCGATGGCGAGGAGGAGATCTAGAAAAAAAATTAATTAGCCCCCGTACAGATTATTATAGCTATAGCCATATTGATGAATCGGCAATGTTTATGTCCGGCTCTTATTGTGGGTTGGTAGTCCTCTATCATAAGCCATCCTGCTTTCGCACTCACTTCCAACGTCGTAACTTCATAATTATGAATCCCATCTTTCCCGATAATAAGGTCGAGATAAAGGTAGCAGTGGATGGTCAAATATTTGGAGTGTTTTTCCACCCTGTTCTCAAGGAATTCTGCGTACTATGGGGCGAAACGCAACTTTCTGGACCAACAAACCCTATTGTGGTAGAGTATAAGTTGCTTAATTTGGGGCCGTCTAAATCCCGGTGGAGAAAGATTAATAATCAAAGCACTCTCGATATCCTCAAGAAATGCCAACAGCCCAGACTTCAAGGTTGTAATTGGAAAACTGCGGGTGTAACTCCACCCATCGTCTTGGATGATGTACTGTACTGGATGGTTGAGCAGAGTGTTCAATTAGTTTGTCCTAATCCCAAGTTTTGTGAAGAAGCAATATTGGGATTTGATACAAAAACTGAAGAATTCCATTTGTTGCCTCACCCGGCTCCGTGTGCCTGCTGCTTCCAAGAGAATATTAGAGAGAATATGTATTTCCAGAGATCGATGCATCTCTTGAGGAATAATAATGGTGGAGGAAAACGTCATGAATTATCCTTGTGTCAATTCTCACAAGTTAATGCTCAACTGTTAGTCAACATCTGGATGATGATGTTCAAAAGAGATGAGGAGAATATGATCAACAAGCAGGGATCCTGCAGCTGGATTAAAACGCACAACATTAAACTCAATGTTCCTGAAATTATTCCATCATCCTACCAGCTTACTTTTCATTTGGTTGTCCAACCAATCGCGATGATAGATGACGAATTACTACTACTGCGGTGGAAGACCTTGTCTGTGTGCAATCTCAAACTGGGCACCTGTGATCGGTTTGTGAGCAAGCGAAGAATAATTGATAATACTGTTGCTACATTCGTGTGTCCTCATACCTACAGTCTCACCTCCATCAACCCCCCTAACCCTGAAATCATCTTAGAAGGGGACGAATAGCTAGGTATATTCAAATTTAGAAGTTGTAATTTTAAAAGTTTTGGGTAATTAAGTTGTAATGGAGATATTAGATGAAACTTTGAGTGGTATATAACTTGCCAGTGAAGAATGTTCATATCCTTCGCCTTCCATCAAGGGCAGAGTTAAAACATAAAAGTGCTTAATGTGTGTGTGTGTGTGTTTTTGGATTTGATTTATTTGTGCTTAGCTTTGATCTTTAATGGCTGGAAACAAAAGCGATTTGCCAAACTTAAAAACGATAATAACCAAAGCAATTAGATCCCCATGAACCTCCTTCAAGAACTCAGCTTTATTTTTATTTCTTCTTATAGTATTTTTCTCTGTTTCTCCCCAGGGAACACATTTTACTTCAAAAGCCCACGCTGTTTCTATGTTTGCTTGTCTATGTTGAAACTTGCAAGTGATGGCTATACTTTTTACTATTTCGACGGATCCATACATGGGTTAACCTCTTGGCATCTTCTTGTTAACTCTATAAACAAACTAATTAACTACAAGAAAAAGAAACTAAGTGGGATTAAGACTTAGTTGTTGTAACAAAGGAAGTGCTCCAAAAGCATCTCCAGTTGTTGTGATAAAGGAAGTGCTCCAAAAGTGATCAGATAGGATGCAAAAAATATATCAGTAACATGAATGGCAGCTATTAACACTCAAAAACCGTGATTGTACCAGTTGCAAAATAAGTTCATCAATTCAGCCATCAGCTATATGCACCCACCAAAGATTCAACCATCTAGTTGCATAAAGAAAGGCTGTTTGCAGCATTTTAAAAGCAATAACATGCCAAATATTTACTAGTGTCAAAGACTTGCATAACCGCTATCAAAAGAAATCATCATAGTATTTGATGTTTCAAACTTATGTGCCAGGGATTATCCCTCTATTTCCTCCCCATTTTAATGTTGAAAGTCTTGGTCCCTGTGAAGGGCCTCTATTCCCTCTTCACCCATGCCCAGGGATGCGCATTCTTGTGAATGACCTCCATTTCCTCTGGGGTAAAGTCATTTTTTATTTTGAAAATCTCTGCAATCTTCTCTGTTGTCTGGCCCGTCATCATATCTGCCACTGTCTGACTAATGAGATCAAGCAGGCTATCGATATGGAGATAATTTGCAGCCTGAAAAAAGTACATTGAGAAGTTACATAAAAAGATTGACGCACATTAACAAATTAAGTTAAAGATCTTGAGGATCTCCAAACTCGTACATCAGTTCAGTTAATTTATCCTGCTTACTGCAGTAAACCCAACCCAGCAGTCAGCAGCCACCCAAACCAACAGACATACCCAAAAGGGCGAGGGACATCCCACTCACTGTCTCTAACTAAGTATCTAACAAGCGTACACCTATTAAATCAGCTTTATGCAATGAATGGACTATTGTTACAGCATCTAAAGGGCAAGAACATAACTTGAAAGTATGAGCAATCATAAATATATCATTGGACTCAAATAAATTAATAACTACAACTAAAGCAGATAAAGGAGCCTCAGGTTGAAAAATAACATGGCAGCATTCTTCCATAAGAGTTCTAGGAGTAATGTTGAAAATGTCTTTAAGCATCAAACATATTCTGTAGGACAAAAATGAACTACAGGGAAATCTAGGCTATGTTCCAACATATGACCCAAATTTGACAAGTTAAAATAAAGAACCAGAAGAAGGCAAAGAATCTTGCCTTGCCCAAATTGGTAACATCCATTATCAACTGAGAAGCTAATAATAGTAAAAAAAAAAACAGAGAAGCTAATAAGAGTATAGTTTTTTATCAACTAAACCTTCAAAATGATGACAAAGTGAAACATTGCTGTGAATAAATGAACACAACCTAAGAGAAATGTTCGCAACACTAACAAATCAAAGTTCTAGCTAACAAAGACACAACACCGCAAAATGAAACTAAAACCTCAGAGCTCCAACTCCAATCTTGTAACTGCTCAAGAAATGGAAATAAACTTTAGAGAATCTCAAGTTGGAAGAAATTAACCACTATGAAAATATTGCAGAGCTCCAATCAACAAACCAATTTGGATACAAAAAAAGGCCTTCTGACCATGACCATGACCACTCCCATCTCCACAGATACCTCAAATACATCCAAGTTAAGCAGATGAACAGTTATTAGAACATGTACTACTTAATCAAAGCTTAGACAACATAAAATATATGCTACAGAAGCAGGATAAAGGAAAGGAACCAAGATAAAAAGATCGAAAACCAATCATCAAGGACATAGATGGTTGCTTGACATCAGAAATAAAAGATTCCAGTCTTCTTCCAGAAACGCTAAAGCGACTCTACTGCAACCAAGACATCACAAATACATGAAAATAGTACCAACCAGGAAATGGAAAAATAGAAAGGAAATGTCAAAAACAGGTGAGGAGGCACTTAAGAAGCCAAAAGAAGTCTTGAATACCAGCTCCTAGAACAGACAGAAGAGATAGCCAGTAGTAATCTCCCCAAATCTTTACGTTCAAAAAGCAAAGAGAGTAGAAAGAACTCTGGTAAAGCCTGAATAACGTTTGTTGTGATGAAGGAACTCTAAAATGTCACTTTGGGAAACAAGTCATCATAAAATTGTAAGTTTAAACATATACAAAGAGGCATTTCTAGTGGCATTAGTAACTGTCAATTTTGAAGTTAAAAAGCAATGCATGCAAGCTTTGGGAAGAAACTAACTTATTTGAAACACTCAGAAGCATACTGGCCAATACAACTGCATACCAGAATCCAAGGTCCTAAGTTCCTAAAATGAAGAATAGATAGAGCCACTAATGATGGTCCCAAAAACTGCCAAAAACTGTCAATTGTTCTTCAGGAAAACCCACAAAATAGTAAAGATGGAACTCTTTCAAAATAATGTAGACTGTAATAGAAGTAAGAATCTTTCTTGAATCCAAGCTCGTCCTAAGAATAAAAAAAAACAACCCAATAACAGACAGTATTGTTAATGTTGGGCCTAATTATGATTTTCTTCTAGAAAATAAGGATAACTGGCACAGTTATCAAGAAATGCAGTATAACTTATCAATTTAAAACATCAAAATGATGATAAAGTGATATTTTAACGCAAAATTTACTTTCTAGATGCGTATGAACCAGCAGAGAACCAGGTAAAATACAAGCCACAGCAAATTAAGTTAACACCAAATTAAACCAGTTGGCCAAACCTCCTTCAACTCCAACAATTAAATATACCTAAACCACTATAAAGGTTGCAGATAAAAAACGCCAGGATTCCCCCATATACCTAGCAGCTCAGTGGGGGTAAGAGGCATAAAAATGAAGCACATCTCCAAACTCATTTACACACAGCATCCACCCAAACCAATATACACACAATCGTTGAATGAATCCACTATCGTTACAGCATTGCAAGTATGAGCAAACAATATTTACAGAAAATGCCCAAATAGGAACAGTATAACCAAACAGTAACCATAATAACTTCGTTTTATCCAAGCAAAATAAAACCCTAGGCACCTAGAACCACCATAGATCTAGAGACGATAATAGAAACAAAACAAAACAAAAAAGACAAAAAGAAAAAGATTGAAGAATACCCTACCAAAAATAGCTCCAAGAGAGTATCCTGATCGACTTTCACGAAGTCAGAATTAAAGGACTTGAGATCTTCGTCGGATGATTTGGGGGCCTGGACATGGCGCTTGCAGTATTCGATCACCTTAGCCAAGATCTTACTTGTAACCATTGGGACAGGGATGATGGTAACAGCAGCAGCAGCATCATCATCCAATTTGTCTCCGATCATCCACTTTATCGTCTGCATTTCCATGGCTACAGCCAGTTCGACTTCGAAAATCATCTCGTCCGAACTCTTCAACTCGATAACTTTGGAAGTCGACATCACTGCAACAAACCAAAACCCTAGCTAATCCAATGGCGCGCAACGTGTAATACATGTCTAGGGTTTTTATATTATTATAATTTGATTAAATTGAATATTTTATTAAGATCAGAGTTAATTGCAAATCATACTTGAACTATAGCTAGATTGCAAAATAAGCCTTGCACTTTTAATTTTAACTTTATAGCCCTCAATATTTAATTTTTTTTGCAATGTACTATAATTTCATCTTAGATGTTAAAAATTCTATTAAAAAAGAAAGAAAATCAACCATGTAGATTGCCCTGGTTTGGAACAATTTTGGTTTAACACTCTTTGTAATATTGTTTATAAATGGTGTTTTTACAATTGTAAAGTTACCTTTGTTAAATGATGAATGCATATGTACGTAGCTTGATAATCACAAGTTTTCTTAGCTGATTTTTAAACACAACACTTATCAGCTATTCAAGCAGAAGCATTTGGTTGGAACAAACAAATTGTATGTTTGCACGGATATTATCACATCCCTAAAGCAGTCATGTGACGAATCAAATGCTAGCTGCTTTAGAAATTAAGACTACCATAGTGGACATTCTCCACTTTTGCTCATGCTTTCAGTCTTGTGTGTTTGTAAAAGTGCCTAGATCTCTGGTTAATAAGGCTCATGAAGTAGTTAAACGATATAAGGCCTCAAATTGTGTTCTAATGTAAGGAGATTTAGTAATGAAATGATGAAGTATTTATCCAAAAAAAAAAAAAGAAAACCACTCAAAGTGTGTTGTTCTTTGCATACGAATTGTGACATATTATTGACGTACAAGGAACAACATGGAATGTTGAAGAATTTTTGGGATCAATAGGTTGATAAATTTCATTATAATAACAATTGATGAGGTCGAGTGAACAATATTGTACCCAAGTCAAATCATTCCCAGTATCAACAAGGGCTAGTATCTCAAAGAATGGTGTTCCATGAGAGATTCTCATAAGATATTCACCACCATTAGGAAGTAAACTTGATGATCCTAAAGAATTAGAACGTGCAAATAAACGTAGAAAACCATGGTTTGTTCCTTCTCAAGGACTTAGGGAAGGTTGGTAGATAGGGGAATTCGGTGAATCTCGATGGATGAAATCAAGAGTGAAACTGTGAGTTTTTATCTTCTATGAAAAGAAACATTTAAAAGAATCTATATGAAAATGGCAATCCATCCTGAGGGGAGTATTGTAAATATAACAAATGAATATAATATTGTAAATATAATAAAAATAAATTAGTTCATTGATTATATGTATAGCTACTTAGAGATTTATTAGTTTTCTTAATTATAGGAATTGTTTAGATTACTCTTTTAGGTAATAAGTTTAGGCATGCATATACAATTTTACAAATATTGATATATGTATTTCTCCATTAGTATAAGAATAAACCTAATATTATTTTATAATCAAGTATTGAAGATGCATCCATTGTCATTATAGACGAAATCCGTTCATTTAGTGTTTATTAATAAGTTGGCTCCAAATTCGACAAAATCATCTTTTAACCATCATCAATACCACAATGATTTGCTTACCTTTGCATAATTCATTTCCTTGTTTAACCCTAATTTTTAAGATTCTTCACATCAAATTCTCATCTTTGAATATAATTAGTAGCCAGTTAAGGTCCTATATGCAATCTAAGAGGGGGTAAATTAGGTTATCCAATTAAAATCCTATTCAAAAACTGTTTTTCCTAGACTAATGCTCCGTTGAGGAATTTGATCAAACACTTGTGGTGTGTGTGAATATTGTGAATTCAATTCAACAATATTTAACCAAAGATCAATTCACCACAATTAGTCACAACAACTCAAGACAATTATTCAATTCACAATGATTACAAGAATATTAAGCAATTAAGCATATACAATTATAAAGCAGTTAAAGAAATGAACACAAGAAGGAGGCAAAGGATTTATAGTGGTTCAAGTCTCCCCCTTGGAGCACTCTACATTCACTACCCAAGCCCTCGAACTTAGGATTTCACCAATTCACTAATTGGAGATCTCTTCACCAAATGTGAGATCCAAACCCTTTTACAAACCTTCAAGGATGAAACTAACTCAATAGCTATCTCAAGCTATGAGTTTGTTTTTACTCTCCCTCTTGGAGAAACTTTTTAATTCTTACCAATTCAAGATTATTACAACACTTGATGACCCTCTAAATAGGGTAGATAATTACAATGAAAGATCTCAACAAATTTCCTCTCAAATGATGATTTTTACAAGATGAAAGGTTGGCTCAAGAAGATGAATACAAATTGAAGCTTAAGATTTTGATCCTTAGTATTGATTATCAAATCTCTTTTCTTTTTGATATTTTGCAGAATGTTTTCGAGACAATTTTAAGCTCAAGAAACATTAGAAAATATTTATGAAAGCTCAAGGTATTCATATGAAATGTTTGTGAGGCAAAATGAACAAGAAATTGGATTTTTAGAAAACCAGCCGTTACTCACAAACCTCGGCAATTCGAACGTCCAAACCTCAAAGAGGTCGTCTAAATGCACTTTGAGAAAAACTTAGAATTTCAAAAATTGATGGGTTCGGACGTCCGAATTCAAAAGAGGTCGTCTAAATACATTTTCCAGAAAGTTTTCAAAACTGTAAGAATTTGAGATCAAGGATTTTGGAAAGACCAAATTTTACCTTGGTTTGCAAATTGAATATTTGCAAGATGGAATTTTTGTTCATCAAACTACATATACCCAGAAGGTATTAAAACGATTTATATGGATAAAACACATCCATTGAGTACTTCGATGATCGTTCGGTCTGTTGATCCTATTAAGGATCCTTTTAGACCAAAAGAGGAAAATGAAGAGATTATTGGTCCTGAAGTACCATATCTCAGTGCTATTGCTGTACTAATGTATCTTGCTAATTGTACAAGACCAGATATATCATTTGCAGTGAATTTGTTAGCAAGATTCAGCTCTTTTCCTACAAAAAGACATTGGAATGATATTAAATACATTCTTCACTATCTCCAAGGAACCATTGATCTTGAAATATATTATTCATATGATTCTCGACCAGAATTGCTTGGTTATGTTGATACTGGGTATTTATTTAACCCGCATAAAGCAAAGTCGCAGACTGGATATTTGTTTACATGTGGTGGTACAGCTATTTCATGGCGTTCCACAAAACAAATAATAATTGCTACTTTTTCAAATCATACTGAAATTATAGCAATTCATGAGGCTAGTCGAGAATGTGTTTGGCTAAGATCAATAATCCACTATATCCGGAAGAATTGTGGGTTATATCCTGAAGAAGAAATTCCTCCAACTATATTATATGAAGACAATGCAGCTTGTATAGCTTAATTAAAAGGAAGATATATTAAAGAACAGTGGCGGAACTAGAACATTTTTTTTACCAGGGCTCAATTATACAAGAATTTTTTTTCTCATATCACAAATATATGTAACAACTAAAATATTAATTGATAATATTACGAAATACACAAAAAAAAATAAAGAATAAAGTACACTAAACTTCCCTAAAGTATTAATTGTTTCGTTCTATAAGCAGCTCTTTTAGTTTTAATTATAACATTTAACCCTCTCTTAATTTTTTAATTAAAGAATAATTAGTCAAATACGTCAATTATCATTCGCTAATTAAACAAAATTAAGCACTTGATCTTAATATAAGATAATAAAATGATAATATTAACTTTAAAATAAAAAATTATTTAATAAAAGTAATCAAGAATTGAAAATAAAAAATTCCTTAAAAAATATGCGATTGAATAGTATAAGCCAATAAGGTGAATAATTGCAATTAAAATTGCAATTTTCCATAGATAGAATTTACAGTATTTGATAAAAGTGGGAGAGAGAATGTTTGTGCTACACTACACACATATAAAATAATGATGAGCCACCCTTCCAAATTGCACTTTCCCTATGATGATAAGGCTACCAATGAGTTTTACTTTTTGTAAGATTTTGGTATAGTTGTATAATGTTTGGAGTGGGAGATAAAAATTAATGATTCTTTAGATATTACTAAAAACTTACGTAAATAAATTAAATATTAATAAAATTTAAATATTAGAAAAATTAACACAAAAAAATAAAAAAAAAATTACTTAAAGTATTAGTAAAAGCTTACATAAAAAAAAATCTAATATGACTAAATGCTTTTAACTTAAATATTAAAAATATATATTAAAACATAAAAAACTTTCCTTAATCCTCAATACTCAAGAGAAGGGAGGGTGGCGGCAGTGGTAGTCACTCACGCAGCAGCAGCAATAGCAAGGGCCAAGGGGAAGTTCAGTGAGGTTACAAAATTTTTTTGTTGGAATCAAATACAGATTTGACCGAAAATTAAGTTAGCCCTCCTCCTCTTCTTCTTCGTTGTCGTTGGGTGTGGGTGTTTCTGGGCTGAATTTAGTGGCTTCTTCTTCGTTACTGTTGGTTGCTTAATGGGCTGAATTCAATGGATGTGGGCGGCATGGAGGCGCCCTAACGGAGCAAGGATAGGGTGGGCGCAGTCATTAAATATATATATATATATATATATATATATGTACCTTTTTCTTCAAAATGAAGGGGGTGGGCCGCACCGACTCGCCCCCTCTCAGTTCCGCCACTGTTAAAGGAGATAGGACGAAGCATATCTCACCAAAATTTTTCTTTACTCATGAACAAAAGAATGGTGAAATTGATATGCAACAAATTCGGTCAAGTGATAATTTGGCGGATTTATTTACCAAGGCATTGCCGACAACAACTTTTGAGAAATTAATAAGGAATATTGGAATGCGTTGGTTGAAGGATCTCAAATGATTTTTGAATCAGGTGGAGAAATTAATACACACAAGAATAATGTACTCTTCTTACTTCACTAAGATTTTTTCTTGATGGGTTTTTTCCTAGTAAGGTTTTAGTGAGGCATATTCTTTATGTAATAGACATCCAAGGGGGGAGTGTTATGAAACATTAAATTGAATGTCTATTAATTCAATACATTAGATGTCAAATATAATGATTGATTCTTCTTCCATTTATGTTATGAATTGAAGTCAATTCAAGATAATCATCGTATCCGTGTCAATTATATAAAAATCATATTGATTTCGCCATCTTTTTCAGTCGACACATACGTATTTTTATTCTCAAAAAGGAATAAAAATTCACTTGTAATGTCCGTTACAAAGGTTGAAATATAGGAAATGTAATTATTTCCACCTATAACCAATAATTTTGAGTACTGAGTTTAGAAAATATAGTCCACTTAATATATTTAAAAGATATAGTGTAGCTTTTGCTAATTTTAGGAGATAAATTAGTATCAAATGTTTCTTCAATTGTGGACCGTGACCGATTAAGAAAGTGAACTTTGGAGGCGTAAAATTGTATAAAATTATTAATAAAAATTACATTTTAATTTTTTAGAGATAAAAATTTTTAAATGATTTAATTAAAAAAAAATTAATTTTTCATAAAAATAAATATAAATTTTTAAATTTTGGGACGAGGGCTGCAAACTGCAAGCCCCCTTATATCCACAAGTGATTGTGTGATTGTTGGCTTGATGACATCTCCAACTGCAACTCCACTGTTGACTTGTACAGTGATTGTTGGCTTGATGACTTCTCCAGCCAATACAAGTTTTACAACAAAAGAATCTAAATTCGAATTTCTCCAAATCCTTCCAATAAATCAAACATCCAGTGACCCCATCGGCCATCAGTACAAAGACAGCCCAGTTGCTGTACTCAGCATCAACTTTTATAAACAATGGTGGGCTGCAATGCCTTGGATGACTTGACACATGTAAGTTGAAGAAGAGCTTATAAATCTACCACAAAGAAAAGAATATTAACAAACACTTGTTGCCTATTTCCCAAACCTTCTATAGGTTTAGTTTGATCATTCCAAGTTGCTTGTAAAGGCATCATCATCCATGGCAGAAGAATTGAAGCTTTTTAGGACATGGTCGAGTTCATTTGCTTTGAGGATTGTATGGCCGTTGAAGCTCAAAGGCATAGAGTATGAGACTGTCTTTGAGGACATAACCAACAAGAGCCCTTTGCTCTACCAGTATAATCCTGTTCATGCAAAAGTCCCCGTGCTCGTGCACAATGGTAAACCGATCTGTGAATCTCTCGTGATTCTTGAGTACGTTGACGAGACATGGAAGCAGAATCCTCTGTTGCCTCAAGATCCTTATGAGAAAGCTTTGTCACGTTTTTGGGCGAATTTTGGAGATGATAGGTTATGAAAACTCAACATGTTTACCTTGAAATGTTTTTTTTGGGTTGTGTATGAAGTTGATATATGAGAATAGATTATTATTTGACATTAAACCTTTCTTTCCAAATGTAGCTCATGAAATCGATATGGGGTGTTTTCATTTCACAAGGAAAAGAGCAAGAGGAGGCAACAATTACAGCATTGGAGGATATAAAACTCATTGAAGAGCAACTAAAAGAGAAGAAATTCTTCGGGGGAAAGACAATAGGGTACCTTGATCTTGCACTTGGTTGGATGGTGAACTTGCTTAGTATGCTAGAATAAATAGCTTAAATAGCTTCTCACAAATTGATAGATGCAGAAAGATTCCCAAACTTATCATCATGGATCCAGCGTTTCTCAGACGCTCCAGTAATCAAAGAGTGCTGGCCTCCTCGAGACAAAATGATCACCAGGTATCAAATCATGCGTGAGAAGTATATACCAGTCTCACCCAAGTGAAGCGAACCACATAAATAAACTTGATGCATGAAGCATCTGTAATCGTGTCTTTATTTTCTCTTTCTTTGAATAAATGCCTTCAGTCTCTTCAGATAAAAAGATTTCCATGAGTGCAACAAACAACTTATTTGGTTTTGCAGCAGAGATTCTAACCTTTAAAGATTGAGTAAGCCATTGACTGTAAAAGCATTGATCCAGGGCCACCACTTGGTTTTTTTACTATTTTTACTAAATGGATAACATGTTAACCAATATGCACCATCATTTTCTTTTAGAGTATTCTAACCAGGAAAAAGATTGAATCATACCCAGTAGCGGAACCGGAGCAGTTTGTCAGGGGGTGCTCACTAGTAAAAAAAAAAAAATCAAACATCTAAATATATATATATATACACACATATATAATATATATATATCTATATATATTTCATAAATATTTAATCACAATAATCAATCCCAAAAAATATACACAGTTTTTTATACGTTACCAATATTGAAAACAAAATTTAAAAAAAAAACCTCAAAATGGCACTATGGACAATGAAATTGACTCTAACAAACTGACCGATTCAACTGAATAGTAATGGAGAAAGGTGAAGTCATGAGTAAGGAGTAAGTGGCAAACAAAATGGAGGGAATAGATTTTAATAAATTAGATTCATTCAACTGAATAGTAGTGAAATAAGGAGTGGAAAAATGTAAGATCGTGAGCAAGGAGTAAGTTGCAAACAAGAGGGAGGGAGAGAGCAAGAGAGAAAAATTTATTTTTAGAAGTTTAGGAATTAGTGTGAAAATGAAATTTTAATAGGTGATAAAGTCAATAATTTAAGATATATCAACAAGAATACCTAAACATCACCACTATCGACTAAAATGACAAATCCCATAAAAAAAAGAAGGAAATAGTATCATGAATAATTAAATTTTGAGTTAAAAAGAATCAGAAAGTATACCATTGAGTTCACCACTAATAAGAATTAAAGAAGGGTTGATCATGTAAAGAGTAACCCCAATAATAGTCTTGAAATCCTGAGCCATTTTGGGATGGTGTACACTGAAGGGAAGATAAGAGACTTGCACCACCCACACCACATCCTCTGGCCCACTCTTTACTTCAATTATCTTCCATTATCTTCTAGCCCACTCTTGACATCCGTTTCACCACTCTTGACTTCCATTATCTTCCATTATCCTCTGGCCCACTTTGACTTCCACCCACACCGATCTTCCTTCATCGTCTTCCTTCTGCTGGATTTGCGCCTCTGCTACTTGGTGGCACCGGCGCGGAAATGATGAAAAGAAAGACGGGTACTTTTCTCTTCGAGATGAAGGGGGTGGCCGCACCAGCTCGCCCCTAGTTCCGCCACTGATCATACCGCTGAAAATCTTCGAGAATGTTTTTCTTAACCGGAAAGGGGGTATTTTTTTCAAATGAATTTGGCATGGTCTCATGTTCAAGTAAGCTATTCTCATTTTTTGACAACGAAGTATAGATCAAATAGTTTACATATTCACCTGTGAATCAGTAGGTCATGGGTTCGAGTCACCAAGGGGTAGATAGAGTATCATTGTTGATACTCTTTTAAATTTAAAAAAAAAAAAGCTATTCTCATTTCATCCCTTTGATTAACTTCCTAAATTTGAGGACGTAATCATGGGTCACATTCTAAAGCATTAATATCAACTTCCTCGAATTCGAATTCAACTCTTTGCAATTTAGGAGGATGCTCCTCAGTATTAGTCCTTTCCGATTCCACGTGATGCTCATTTACTAATCAACAATTTTTCTTTTGAAAAATGCATCAATTGTTTTAGTTTTGCCTAAAATATTTGAAACATTTATTAACTTAGAAAAACTTTTAACTCAATAATAATAATAATAATCAAGAATTAATGAAATAAGGAAACATGGAACAAGAAATAATAGGCATATCAATCATACATAATATATTTACAAAATTAACTCCAAAAGACAAATAATGAATAAATTAGAAAAAAAAATTCTTTTATATTTCTACCGAATAGTTAACTCAATAGATTGGAGTTAAACAATGGGTGTTCACATTTAAACCTTTGATACTTTGCACTTTGTTGGATATTTTAAAAATATGGTTTAGAAAATATCAAAAATTTTGAACAAGGATGATTGAAAAAGGGTAAAGAAAATTTTGTGAAAAGAGTAAATAGTTGGAGGAAAAAAAATTCTTTTGAAAAATGCATCAATTATTTTAATATTTACTATAATGACCTACAAATATTTTTAAAATATTTATTAACTTACTCTTTTAACACAAAAATAATCATAATCAAGAATTAATGAAACAAGAAGTAATAGGCATATCAGCCAACAAACATACATCATATTTTGAAGAAATTAACTCCAAAAGACAAATAATGAATAAATTAGGAAAAAAATTAATTTTTTTTTTATATTTTTACCAAATAGTTACCTCAATAGATTAGAGTTGTTAGATAATGGGTATTCACATTTAGACCTTTGATACTTTACACTTTGTTGGATGCTTTGAAAATAAAGTCTAGAAAATGTCAAAAAATTTTATAAGGATGGCTGAAGAAGAGTAAAATAAATTTGTTAAAAGGGTAAAAAGTTAAGAGGAGAAAAGAGAGCTACGGGAAGAAGATGGATTGGATAAGATTCTAGAAGATGGAAAGTTAGATGTATGGAAAGGAAGTATTTTTTGGACTTTTTTATTCTTACATGGTAGTGATAATTAAATGAAAGTCAAGCAATTATTATTATTAAGACAAAACTAATAATATATCAAATAAATTTTGATCCAAATATTTATATATAATTATACATATTTTTTTTTATAAATATATATGTAGTAAAAAAAAGGACTATAGAGAATTGAATACTAATAATAGTAAAAGATAAATTCCCTATATCAACTCAAAATCTCATTTTTCTCAATTTTAAAACAAAACACATATCCAAATTTCTCAATCTTTAGTTGTTTTGGAGGATAAGGAACAATTGAACAAAGAAAACAAAAACGTAAATTACTTCAATCGTCTATCAACTTAGAGGTTCATTTTTCTTTTATTCTCATTCTTTCAAAAGTTTTATTTTCATCCCTCATGTTACTATTTAGTTTAAAATCATATTCATCGTTTTTTTCACTTAAAATTCAACTTAAATAATTATTTAACACATATATGATGAGAAATAGAATGAAATAAAACTTTATAGAATTAGATATATGCATGTCAAATGATCATTGAATTTGAGTTTTTCTAACGTGAAAAGTGAACAAATTAAAAACCATTAAAAATTGAAAGTGCAACATGAAAGACAAAAATAAAAACTTTGAATAGAAATGAAAGCGAAATTAAACCCATTTGATAAACGATTGAATGTGTACTTCATTTTGCCTCAATTGGTTTGAACTTGAATCTCTTGAAACAGTTAATCAACATGTCCCATTCTAAAGCTGGCACTTGGCTTCATAATTTCAAGATTTGATATTCGGTTTTTCGTGCATGTATCAAGAACAAAAATTTAACTATGTTTTCATCACAAATGGCATCTTATCTTTAGTTCTTACCCAAATAAAAAATGTTGTCAACTAGCTAATTGGTTTACACTTGTCCACCACGAATAATTTTTCTCCTAGTGGCTGCATCGATCATGCAATTTTAGACGACATTTCATATGAGAATTATAATAAGTAACTTCCAAGAAGTATGTGTTTTGAGTAAGCAAACCATCACAAAATTGTCAAAAGAATAATTGACATTACATAAAAAAATTTATTTTGTTATTCATATTAAAAATAATGCATTTTACTCAATGACATTTAAAAAACGTACCAAATTAGTCACTCAACCAAATTCTGTTAAGTTTTTTAACAGAAAAAATATATGTTCACATAACAAGGTACTTAATAAAAGAGTAAAAGTTGAAAATTGATTTATTCTTCTAACAAAACACTTCAATACAATGATTTATTTATTATTCGTCGCCTTCTATCAGTGGATGGTTTCTCCATTAGCGATAAAATGTGAATAAATTATGAAAAATTTTGTTTGAAAAATAAATCGATTTTTCTTTTTACCGATTTATGGAGTGGTACATGATGTGAACGTGCGTTTTCTTTGTTAAAAAAGCTAACAAAGTTTGGTTGGTGACTAATTTGGTACATTTTTATAAATATTAGTGACTAAAATGTATCATTTTTAATGTGGATGACAAAATAATTTTTTTTGTACAATGTCAATGACCATTTTGGCAGTTTTCCTCCATCAGCGACAAAATTTGAATAAATCATGAAAAGTTTTGTTTGAAAAATAAATTAATTTTTCTTTTTACCCATTTATGGAGTGGTACATGATGTGAACGTGCGTTTTCTTTGTTAAAAAAGCTAACAAAGTTTGGTTGGTGACTAATTTGGTACAATTTTTTTAAATGTCAGTGACTAAAATGTATCATTTTTAATGTGAATGATAAAATAATTTTTTTGTATAATGTCAGTGACCATTTTGACAGTTTTTCCGTAAACAAATAAGAGACATCGCATCATCTCTACATTATTTCTATGTTGTATTATGTCTAACACATCAAACGACATTGTGTCATTAAAATTATGACTAAAAATATGACTAAAAGCATGACTGTATTTTTAGAGAGACTATGTCGTTTTGCTATGTTTTAGTTATAATTTTAATGAAACAGAATGGTTTTGATATGTACTAAAATAAATAGAACAAAAAAATTTTAGATAGAGAATTTGAACGCCAAATAAGAAGGGTTTTGAGGGCCCGAATAAGCAAACCATATATGGATGCATGGAGGATATACAGTCACTATTTATTTATTTATCAAGCCTGAGAGGAGAACAAAGATATCATGATTTGGCCCTTTAATATTAGTAACACATTTTAATTTCCTCTCATTAGTAAAAAATTTTCCATCAAGACTGTTAGTGAACTAAATTAATTTGTGTTTTTGTGAAGATTGTTGTCTTTCATTCATTTGTTCCAAGTTAGTGATCATTAGAAAACTTGTATATATGAAATGACTATTGACAACAGTATGCAAGTATATAAAATCTTTTAGCATCTCATTTTCCTATATAACTACCCCATTAATGTTCATTAATTTTCATACAACATTCCATGCATTTTCCAGAGTTAATTCTCCAAGCAAAAACAAAATTAATAGTGTGCCAACTTAAGCCCGAGTTTGGGAGAAGAGACATTGGAAAATGTACAAATTAGAAAATTAAATAGTGCATATATATATTGTTAAGTCGGTCTACCATCATGGATGCATTATTTATTTAACTTCATTATAGTTCTCTCCGGCTTCTTGGAATGCATATTTAACCATAGTAAATATGATACGGCTGACTATATTGGCTAAGCACATATGGAAACAATAGCAAAAGATAAAGAATTCATACATTAATTAGGTAAGGCTATAATTCGGCCTTAACTCAAGTTAAAGTGATTATGTCCGTTCATATTTTCCGCAACAACTAAATCTTTATTTCATTACGTGGATTTGACTATATAAATTATATTTTGCCATTGATTATGTGAATTCATATATATTGTTAAGTCGGTCTACAATCATGGATGGATTATTTATTTAACATCATTATTATTCTCTCCAGCTTCTTGGAATATATATTTAATCATAGTAAACATGATACGGCTGAGTATATTGGCTAAGTACATATGGAAACAATAGCAAAGAGATAAATAATTTATACATTAATTAGTTAAGGCTATAAGTTGGTCTTAACTCAAGTTAAAGTGATTATGTCTGTTCATATTTTCGGCAACAAGTAAATCTTCTTTATTTCATTATGTGAATTCATATTAATTTTGCCATTTTATTTAGTTGACACACATATTCTCAAGAGGAGATAATTAAATTCCCTTATAATGTTGGTTAGGAAGTTTGAATTGCAGGAAATGTAACTATTTCCACATATAAGCAGTAATTTTGATTAGTGAGTTTAGAAAATATAGTCCACTTAATATATTTAAAAGATATAGTGTAGCCTTTTGCTAATTTTAGGAAATAATTAGCATCAAATGTAGGAAATACTTAGTATCAAATGTTTCTTCAATTGTTGACCATGACGGATTTAGAAAGTGAACTTTGAAAGTGTAAAATTGTGTACAGTTATCAATAGAAATTATATTTTAATTTTTAAGGGGAATTCTAATTTTTTTAAGGGTTATTTTCAATTTACCCCCATGAAAGATGATCTTTAATCACTTTACCCCCATCAAAGATTTTTATTAGCACTTTGCACCGATAAGGATATTCTGTTACTATATTTAAATGAAAAGTTTAAATTTTGTCCTAAAAAAATTATTATTTATATTTTTTTTTATGTTTTAGACTATTTTACCCTTAAATTTAATTCTCAAAATCTTGTCCTACTTTATCATCATTTTATTTTCTTTTTGCTTCATATATACTTTAACAAATTAAATTTCTTATTATTATTTTAAATAATAGAATAATATATATAATCTTACTAAAAAAAATTAGATTTTGGATACGGTTTACTATTTTTTTATAATTTGTTAACTATTTTTAATGCACTTGGTCAATAAAAACCTCATATGAATTATTTAATTACATACTATGTCCAATTTTTTAAATTCTTTAATAAAAAATTAATGAAACATTTTATTTTACCACTCTGATATCTATGGATTTTTAATTTAGAGTGAATGAATTTTTTTTTAAATTTATTAAGTATAAAAGATATCTCTATTGGGAAAATATATACTTATAATAAATATACACCTTACAACCAATAAGAAAATAGTTATTTTATTTATTTATTTTGTCATTATATAATTTTATTTTGTTGATTAGATTACTTTAATATATATAATAATATAATAAAAAATTTAAAATATTAAATCAATGCTTTAAATTGTCAACAATACAAATAAGATAAACAATCACATTATAAAGACACAACAAACTAAAATGAGTAAAAAAAAATCATAAATTATAAGAAACTTGACATATTTATTTATATAAAAGAAGATGAAGTAAAAGGAAAAGAAAAAAAGATGAAAAAAATAAACAATTATCTTAATTTGTTAAAAAAATTGATCAAATATTTTATGCCTCAAACTAATAATATTTAAGTATTAATACAAAATTATGGAGTAGATAAATTGAAATTAATGTTTAAATATAAGAGGGACAAATATAATTTAATTTATTTTTTATTGATGGATAAAATTGTCATTTAAAATTAATAATTAATGATGTTATCAATTAGCATCTTTAATTGATAGTCAACGGTGCAAAGTATTAATAAAAATTTTTTATGGGGGCAAAGTGATTAAAGGTCATCTTTCATGGGGGTAAATTGAAGATAACCCTTTTTTTAATGATTTTATTGAAAAGTTCTAATTTTTTTTATTAAAAAAAAAACTAATATAAATTTTCAAATATTGAGGCGGCAACTGCCAACTGCAAACTGCAACCGCCCTTACATCCACCAGTGATTGTTGGCTTGATGACTTCTCCAACCAATACAAGTTTTACAACAAAAGAGTATAAATTGGAATTTCTCCAAATCCTTCCAATAAATCAAGCATCCAGTGACCCCATCAGTGCAAAGACAGCCCACTTGCTGTACTCAGCATCAACTTTTCTAAACATGGTAGGCTGCAATGTCTTTAGCTGATTTAACACATGTAAGGTGAAGGGCTTATAAATCTACCACCAAGAAAAGAATATTAACATACACTTGTTGCATATTTAGTTAAGCAAACCTTCTATAGGTTTAGTTTGACCATTCCAAGTTGCTTGCAAAGGCATCATCATCATCCATGGCAGAAGAATTGAAGCTTTTTAGGACATGGTCTAGTCCATTTGCTTTGAGGATTGTATGGGCATTGAAGCTCAAAGGCATAGAGTATGAGACTGTCTTTGAGGACATAACCAACAAGAGCCCTTTGCTCTACCAGTTTAATCCTGTTCATGCAAAAGTCCCCGTGCTCGTGCACAATGGTAAACCCATCTGTGAATCTCTCGTGATTCTTGAGTACGTTGACGAGACATGGAAGCAGAATCCTCTCTTGCCTCAAGATCCCTATGAGAAAGCTTTGTCACGTTTTTGGGCGAATTTTGGAGATGATAAGGTATGAAAACTCAACATGTGTTTACCTTGAAATGTTTTTTTTTTTTTGGCTTGTGTATGAAGTTGATATATGAGAATAGATTATTATTTGACATTTAACCTTTCGAAATGTAGCTCATGAAATCGATATGGAGTGTTTTCATTTCACAAGGAAAAGAGCAAGAGGAGGCAACAATTACAGCATTGGAGGATCTAAAACTCCTTGAAGAGCAACTAAACGAGAAGAAATTCTTCGGCGGAGAGACAATAGGGTACCTTGATATTGCACTTGGTTGGATGGTTAACTTGCTTAGTATCCTAGAAGAAATAGCTTTTCACAAATTGATAGATGCAGAAAGATTCCCAAACTTATCATCATGGATCCAGCGTTTCTCAGACACTCCAGTAATCAAAGAATGCTGGCCTCCTCGAGACAAAATGATCACCAAGTTTCAAATCATGCTTGAGAAGTATATAACAGCCTCACCCAAGTGAAGCGAACCAATAAATAAACTTGATACATGAAGCATCTGTAATCGTGTCTTTATTTTTTTCTCTTTCTTTGAATAAATGCCTTCAGTCTCTTCAGATAAAAAGATTTCCACGAGTGCAACAACTGACAACTTATTTGGTTTTGCAGCAGAGATTCTAACCTTCAAAGATTGAGTAAGGTAAGCCATTGGCTGCCTTAAGAAAAAGGGTAAAAATACACTAAGAAAGTGTAAAAGATCTGCCATATGCCCATTTAGTGCATTCAGAACTATGTAGGTTCCCAATGAAATGTTCCAATGGAAGATGAGACAAGTTTCTGCTGCATCACAGAATGTGAAAGAAAAAAAAGCAGATTTAGCAAACAGTTTACCCAATAAATTTAAGAAATGTTTTCAGGCCATAGCAGGAGGTTACAACTCATAAACACCATGGTACAGCAAAATAGGCATTACAACACAAATTCAACAGGTGTTCTGAAGCAACAAAGGATGTGAATAAACAAATCTTACTATTCTTCCTCAACTTGCAGTTTTCAAATGATTTTTTGCAGTTTTTTTACATATTCTGAATAAAGTTATCAATCCTCATATATATGGATTTACCTCAGCGGATTTCCACGTAAATGTTTTGCAAGCAAGTTTTTCTTACTTGGCATGGGCTTTACATTGACAGAAGGAAATAGAAGGATAGTGCTTATAAGAATTAAGCAAACTCATAGATTTCAATTAGCTGCTTCAGACAAGCATACACATATCTCCAGGTTACCTAATGTTTAGGCAAAAGCACGTATACTCTGCAAAGGCAGAAGGATATATCTGAGTTTCTCCACTTTAATATCTCCCTTATCGAGCTCAAGCAAAGATATGATTAGTACTTTTGTAATTTGGAGCCTTATCAGATAACACAAGAAGCAGAACGGCTTGTGATTGAGTCATAAATTGATCATCAAGGAAATGATATAATGCGTACCTTAACCTGTAGAAAGCAGTCGAATTGCAAAACATGCTGCCATCTACCCTAAAATATTGCCCAGCTCAAGTTAAACGCCTCCAAGAAGTAAGCACTGTCGGTGCAGATGATCATCTAGTTTAGTAATAGCAATTTCCAAATGAATTAAGGGACTTTATGCCATCTGTTTCCACTACCATGGCCGCCACTTAAAAGGTTGAGTTCAATCTTCTTTCGAAACATATTAAGGAGCTTCTGAGATGCCCAGTTTAGGGCTCTTTGTGCTCTATTGCATCAGAAGAATTTTACTGACATGGAACAACAGTCTTATGGAGCTCTGCATTAGTCGATGTTAGTGATTGGCGCTTTCTCAGAATGGGTAAATAAGTTGTCCACACCAGTTTCTCTACCTGCAGTTTCATTTAGAGAAACAGTAACTCAAGAACAAACCAAATCAAGTCATGCCAGACAAACCAAATCATGCAGCTTATAACTCAAGAACAGATGCAATATTGAAGTATGAGATCAGAAATATACAGAGCAGTTCAGAATATAGCTTATCTCTGACCTAGAGCTTAAGTCATTGAAAGTATACTGCGTCACAGAGTACCTAGCCTCCCTTTTTATATAATATGCTTGCATAATACCAACCTATATCAGCCATCAAATCACAGGAAAGAAATATCGGAATCTCTTTGAACTGAGAGATAAAACAATCTGAATGCAGAACCTTATGAGAGACGATGAATTGAAGGTGTTAAGCCACTATGCTAAAAGAACTTGTGGATTGATAATAGAACCTCCAAGTCACTATATGATCAGCAGTAGTCCTTAACCTTCCTGATTAGGAAATCCTGCCCTCTTCCACGTTCCACCTTCCAGGGTCTAATTAGCATACAGATTTTCCAACATCACTTCAATAAACAACCCCGTGTCAATGAATGGTTCACCACTCTACAGTCACAGTTGATGTTCTGCCCTTTACAATGACTTTGGTCCAAACAATTGACATATACAATACAAGGACCACAACAACTAGGGAGCTGGCAAACCTAAGTCATTACAGATTATGCAAAAATAAACAAATAAAAAGATGAAAAACAACTTAAACCCCCCATAAAAAGAGTAAACAGAAAAAAGAAAAAAAAAAGGAGGAATGTGCCAGCTCACAAAAAAATAAATCAGAAGACAAAAACAAAGAAAGAGGTATTAGTTCCAGTCCAGGCAAAACTCTCCTTAAATAGAAGCCCCTCATAGTATGACTAATGTAGCAGCTTTATTACCTATAGTAGCTTATCAAGAAATGTTTTGCAACGAACGTAGTGAAAGGTTCCTATTCATGAATTAATGCACATGTTATCACAAGTTTGTTCGTCTCCACAAGTTAAGCTTACCAAATCACATATTCATGAGGAAATAACTGGCAAAGAAGTCATGGTTTCCATACTTCCCCCTCTCACAACCCCAACCATGTAATCAGACCACCTATCGTAAACCACACTGCTTCTCCCAACCCTGAGTACATAATTAGACCACATCAACTCAATTACCCCTCCTTCCAAAGTCGAGAGGACCAAAAAAAAGAGAAAGACATAAGAACCAGATAAAGAAACCACAAAAGAAGGGAATAAAAAAAGAAATTGGATGAAATTCCTAAATTGCTGCATTTATTGACGAGAATATGTAACTTTGAAAAATTATATTAAGTAGAAAACTAGAAACCAGATAATGGTCGAGTTCTGGAAATTTTGCAGCATCTTGAATGCGAAAGATGGGGTGCTACTACAACCATACATGGTAAAACTAGTTGTGCAAGGAGCTATGATAGATAAAAGGAGCAAGCAAATCTGACCTTTTTCAATGTGATGTATATCATACATTTGTAATCCTCTGATTTCCTTAATGGAAGACCTCCATCAAAATAAACATGTGACAACGAAATTCTCACCAATAATCTCCACAACTACAGGTACCATCATTGAATAAATGAAACCGATTTGCATCTCTTACTAAAATTTCTCGCCCCACAATCTTTGATATATATTTGATTGCAGTGTGGCAATCCCCACAAACACGTAGATTCTTCATTATCTGCAAAGGGGAACCTGGTTTCGTATTCAACAATCCAAATGCTATGGCAAGCCTTTCACTATGCCCACAAAGCAGATCAAATTTCTCATCTTCTTCAACATTGTGTAAAGCAAATCTTAGATCAGCAACATAACCTTCCTTGGCCATTAGATCTGAAAGAGTATCTAGTAAATCACTGACCTCTTTGTATTTTTCAAAGAATTTCTTTCCAGTGTAAAAAACGTAAACTTTATTTTGAATCTCCAGCCAACTATATCCAGGTTGCTTTTTCAAACCTCTTTCTCTCAAGGATTTTCGAATCACTCTTACTTGATCCCACTTCCCTAAAGCAGCATAAACATTTGCTGCTAAAATATGATATCCTGGGTCATCTGAATTTAATTCAAACAGATGTTCTGACACACGTTCAGCAATCTCGATGTCTCTACTAGCTCGGCAAGCACTAAGTAGAGATCCCCAGATACTTGCATCTGGCTGTAGTGGCATCGAAAGGATAAACTCCTCTGCTTCAGCTAACAGACCAGATCGTGATAGGAGATCAACCATGCAAGCATAGTGCTCTTTCCTTGGCTCTATATTATACTCTGTCTTCATTTGGTTAAAGAACACCCGACCTTCTTGCACCAAACCAGAATGGCTACAAGCAAACAAGATGGAAACAAACACTATAGAATCGGGTGCAATACCAACTTCCTTCATCTCCTGGAAAGCTCTTAGAGCTTTCTTTCCTTCACCATACATTCCAAATGCAGAGATCAGTGACGTCCATGATATGACATCTTTTTCTCTCATGAAATTAAATATTCTTTCTGAGTACCTCAAGATACCACTTTTAGAGTACATTTCAATCAGTGCATTTCCAATTGATACACCTGATTCAAAATCTAGCCTGAAAATGCAGCCATGCAACTCTTTTGCTTGTCGTTTAGCACCTAGAAAGGAACACAAAGTGACGGAAGTTAATAAGGTAGCCACCCCAAAAGTAATCCCTTCATTTCGCATCCTACTGACCATTCTTAAACCTAAACTACTGTCTTCACAATGGCCGCATGCAGCGATAATAGTATTCCATGTTACTATATCTCGAGATTCCATGTTCTCGAATTGTTTCATAGAATCCTCTACATTTCCAAATTTGGCATATGAATCCACAAGTGCATTACCCACACTTATAGTGGATTCAAATCCTTGTTTTATTATATTGCAGTGTAGCTGCATGGCAAAACATCTCTTAATAGATTGTATAGACAAGGATAAAAGAATTAAATAAGTTACAGAATCAGGCTCTAAGTCCATCTTCATCATTTTGAAAAGCTTTACTGCTTCCTCATAATAATCATGTTCAACACAACCTTTAATTACAGAGTTCCAAGATACGATGTCCCTGCTTTTCATGTTGTCAAAAACTTCCCTTGAAACCATGAACTCACCACACTTTGAGTACATGTTGATTAGTATATTATTAGCTGTTATGTCACATTTGTATCCATTTTTCACCATGTAGTCATGAATAGATCTTCCCGACTTCAAATCCTTGACTTGACTACAAGCTTGCAAAGCGGATGCAATTGTAAGTGCATCAGGTTGAAAATCATGCACCATTTGCCAAAACAATCTGATTGATTCTTCATAAAAACCAAACTGAGAACACCCACAAACCATAGTGTTCCAAGTGACTGTATCTCTAACGTCCATTTTGTTGAAAACTTTTTGACAATCCTCTAAACTATGGAACTTAAAGTACATTGATAGCAACCCATTGCTCACAATAACGTGATTCCTGATCCCAATCTTCTCCACTAAACCATGAGCTACCAGACCCTCCTCGACCTCCATTAAGCCACTACATGACCGTAAAACACTGGATATAGTAAACCAATCCGGCAGCAAGCCATCCACTCTCAGCAAATAGAAAATTTCCAATGCCTCCTCCCAATACCCATTTGAACTATAACCTGAAATCAAACTATTCCACGTAACCAAATCCCTCTGAGACATTCCATCAAACACTTCTCTAGCTTTACCCAATTCATTTAACCGCGAATACATATCAATCATAGCATTGCAAATATACAAATCTGATCCAAAACCCGCCTTCAAGACATGATGGTGAACCAGTTTTCCCATCTTAAAATCCGACAAATTAGCGCAAGAATTAATAACCGAAGGAAAGGTATATTTATCGGCCTTAATCGTCAATTTCCTCATTCGAACATAAAGCTCCAATGCTTCAGAGAACAACCCATTATGGGTCATTGCTCTGATCACTGTATTCCACAAATAAACATCATTTTTACTCCAACTTTGCTCAAAAACACATAACGAAGTATGTGGGGCGTTGAGTTGGGAGTATTTGGAAATTAGTTTCCCTGAGAATAGAACAGAATTGTGTAGGCCTGAAGTTATAATCAAAGAATGAACTTTCTTGACTTGTGTTGAGTTTGTTGCGGAGGACAATGCATTTGAAAGTGCAGTATAAAGGAAGTTTCGGCTTCTCAGGCCTAAAGTGTTTAACTTGCCGGCATGCATTTCGCTATTCATTCTGAATAGTTTGCCGCTAGAAATTAGAAGCGTCTGGATATTTAAAGATATTTAAATAGTTTACCGTTAGAACATTTTTCATAGAAAAACACTTTTCCTTTTTAATTTTTTGGAAAAAGAAAATGGGAAAGTTTATTTTGTTGGGTGATTTATTTTTAATTGTAAATTAAAAGATTGAAAAAAAAATTGATTTTCTGAATTGTGGTCACATTTTTTTTTTTTTTTAGATCCTTAAGTAATTCTTTCTAATTGCACTGGACAGCCCCAGGCAATGATGAAGATGAACCAGGATTTTTTAAAAAGTAAAATTTAGATTTTTTTTCACCAAATTTCAATTTTTCATGGGATATAACATACGTATTTTAGCCAAAAATGATAAAATAAAACAACGGTTTAATTTTGACTTTTTTTTCATCTTTTTTGCACCCACCCCGGTGAACATGCATTTTTGTGAATATTATAAAAAAAAGTTATTTAAACCATTAATAATTAATCTTCTAACACATAAAAAAAAATCTACCATACCTGAATTAAGTATGCTATTGGATCACATATATATTATGTTGACACTTGAAAAAATTATCAGATTTAAGAGTAAAATGAGGAATACAAAGACAATCATCACTTTCTAACTTCTGGTATTGCTGCAGTAACTCCATTTCATTCAACATTTAGAATGAAGATTGGATTTCTATGGAGCTCAATCTTAACATCTAAGAGTTGAACTTTAAAACTGGCAAAAAGAAATCTACCATGCCTGAGTTAAGTATACTATCGGATCACATACATATATATATATATATATATATATTTTCTTGACACTTGAGAAAATTATCAAATTTAAGAGTGAAATGAAAGAATACAAAGACAATCATCACTTTCTAACTAACTTCTGGTATTGCTGCAGTGACTTCATTTCATTCAAGTCCGCCAATAATGTCAAAGAAATATACTCTAAGATCAAGAATGTCAAGAAATACTTATTTATGCATGGCTAGGGACGTTTTTATAATTTGCATGTGGGATCGATCTTCTTGAGTGAGTGTATTATGTGTATATAATGGGGCAAAAAGAACAACAGGATAGAAGAAATTGAACAAACACATGCATGGTCAAATACCAATATGTGTGTTTCTGAATTCTGAATTATGTAAAAGCGGGTAAAAAAACAAAGGCCAAGAATAAATGTTGGTTTCGCGTCATCGTGCATATATGCACTTAAATTTTGAGTCTTGAATCCTTCCTTCGATGTTGTGGAAGGAAGGAAAAAAAAAAAACCAAAAAAAGAAATTGAACAAACACATGCATGGTCAAATACCATGGTGTTTCTGAATATCTAAAAGAGGGTAGGTAAAAAAAACAAAAGGCAAGAAAAAAAAAATGTTGGTTTCGCATCATCATCATATCGTGCATATATGCACTTGTTAAATTTTGAGTCTTGAATACTTGCGAAAGGAGGAAAAAAAAAAATGAAGTAGAAGGAAAACAAGAAAATGGTAAAAGGAGAGATGAGTAAAAGAAACATTTGATTTGGGAATTGGGATTTGGCTGGCTAACTATAGCTATATCGATGTGCATGTAATTATTACCAAGTTTCTGGTTACCTCAAGTCAATCATGTCTACTGGACTAGTACAACCTACGGCGGAGCTAGAAAATCTTTCTAGTCAACATCATATAGTTATATTTTAGTTTTGTAAATTAATTTTAATTAAATTAATTAAATATGATATATTAAACCAAATACTTTTATTCTTGTCAAAAAATATATATAATTAAAGCCTCTAATACTTGTATCAAAAGGAAAAAAAATTCTCAATTATGCTAAAAGCAACAAATAAATAACACAAAATTTGTATTATAACTATGCTATATAAAATTCTAGATATCACATATAGTTATTGGTATATCAATTCAATAATGTAAAATCTCTCTACATTTTGAATTACTAAATCATCTTAATTAATATGTACACAATTTGTCTTGTAAATTTTTTTTTCAAAATTATATCCATATAGATGTCATTGATTAAAAGTATTTCTTTTTAAATATGTCCATAACATAGAGAAATAGAATTAGATGTTTAGCAAGTTTATTATATAAGTATTCAAAACTAGTGTCTAAATAAATTAATGATTGTTTTGACAAAATAAAATGGATTTGATATCTTAAACTTTTTAAAAGTAAACTATAGTAAATAAAACATAGGCGAGGTTAAAAAAAATTAAATTTACAATTGTTTACCTTTTAAAAATTTTAATATTTCTGCTATTTTCTCATCTTACTCATAATAATCATAATCATAAGTTTTACGTAAATAATTTAAAGTCACTAAAAATTCAATTAATTGACTATTTTATGCAAATCTTATTTTACCTACATTTCCTACTTTATAATAATTGAAACTTACAACTCATAAGTAAAGAAAAATTCCATTATTGTTATATTATCACAAAATCTAATAAAATTTTTATTAGAGTTGACAGAGAGAAACTTATATTTAGTTAAATCTCATCTCTTATTTTGCCATTTTAATGGTGATGGTACAATTATATTGAGTATTTATTTTTAATAATTTGCTAAATTATTCGTATCTTTTCTAATAGAGGCAAAGAGACAAAATTTATTCTATTTTTAAAAGATTACATTATATTTTCTTTATACATGATATCAAAAAAGTGTGTGAATTTATGCTTAATCTTAATAATTTACTTACATTTATTTACATCTTAACCATTTGGACAAAGGTACAAAAATTACCATATATTTTTAAAATCAAATAATTTTTCTTTATATAGGTAGGGATAAACTCCGCCACTGTCTACCACCACAAGAGTGGTCTCCTGATGCCATTCAAGATCCCATTTCCAACCTTCAATCACCACAACCTTGTTCCTGAATATCGCATCTTCTTCGTACACATCTTAGCAAAGAAGTAACGTTTCTGTACCTCCCATCAACTTGTTCCCAGCAGTACATGTCCCAATCCATGGAAGTAAGACAACGAGGCGGACTACAATAATTGAATACCATTGTTGATGCACTCTTTGAAGTTAGCGAGAGATTGATTGCTGTTTCAATGTCGACAAGGGGCAGAATTAGATCAAACCATAAATCATCCTGGACGTCTTCCATCCGGTACTTAACCATCATGGCTAGCGTGCATATGTTCTTGAATAAATGAATGGCGTTCTTGATCAATGAATAGCATTGAGAGGTTTTGTTGCTCATGGGGTCGAGGATTCTTTGCTTAAATTTTTAAATTGTTGAGAGTTTATCGAAATTCGAAATGAATGGTTTGTTAACGAATAGATTTTAGATGGGTTTGTTTTGGATTTTTTTTAGGTCGCAGTAAATGCCGATTTTTTTTAGGTCGCAGTAAATGCCGCACGACTTTCTACATAAATTTCAAAGTTATTTATTCATTAAAAAAAAGCTTAATTTTAAATTGACTCAATAAATAAACATTTTCTTATTTTAGAAAGGTTGAAAATTGATTTAATAAGTACTAATTAAACAGGCTAACTTAGGGGGAAAAAAGTTATTTAAACCATTAATAAGTAATCGTCTACCGCATGAAAAAAAATGAATGTAGAAAATGTTCAATATTGGATATGCCAAAATGATTGAAGATATAGGAAATTAAATATTCACATTCAATTTCACAAAATGCATAATAACCCTAAAGCAGTTCATATTAATAAATTGTATTGAACATTTGTCAAAAAAAAACAATCAATGAGAAAGATTTATGCATGCCCCATATGTCAAATTGCATGAGTATTTGTTAGTAAATGAATAATCCTAATTTTATTTTAATTTATAGCTAGAAGATTTGTGCTATGACAATTAATTGGTAGCCAGTCATCACTTCTTCACCAAAAATAAGTTGTATAATAATAGCTATTAGGACAAGAAAAATATGAAGATTCAAAACTATAATATTCTTAAATTTAAAAAAAAAAGTTATATGATATTATGTGTTTTAGTAATTGCATATTTTTCTGCAATTAATGATAGGTTTGATGACTAAAAATGGCAAATTAAAGATTGAAAAGAATATTAATTAAGATTCTTTCAATTAGTTTAGAAGCTATCAAATTAATTATTTTATATGTTAATTACATCTATACCTTAGAGTGCTTTGATCATATACCTAGTACATTAATTCCCTGGAATTTGGAATATATATAATATCGCACTCCCTCATTTAGTGTAAAAAAAAAAAAAATCATACCGTTAAAAAATGAGTTTTGAGAATGTAAGTAAAATTGAATGTTTATACTGAAAATATAGTTTATTGTTGCATACTTGTGTCAATTCATTAAACGTGACACAAATATCATTTTTTTAGCGGGAAAGCATTTTAGGAGAAAATAAAACATTTAAAATATAAAATATAAAAATCAAATGTTATGTAACATGATTTTTTTTAAATCATAAAAACATTTAAAATAATTTTTTTTTCACCTCACAAAATCAAGAAGACAATGATGGATCACAAACCATCATTTGGACTCTTACAAATACAGATAAGTTCACTTTCAAATCAGCTTTTGAATTAACCACACAAAGAACACACACCTTCTGGACTTTTGGAAACTTTATATGGAACTCTTTCATACTTTTGAAAGAATCCTTCTTTATGTTTAGATTTCTCAAAGCTCAACTTCCCGTTGGCTCAATTCTTCATAGATTCAATATCCATGGCCCTTTTAATGTCTCTGTTGTTCTTCTCAACCAGAATCAATCAACCACATTTTTTTCAAATGTAACATGGCCTTAAAGCTGTGGATTACATTTGGAAGTGAGGTAAACATTCCAATCATAAGAACTCATAAGGACCTTCTTGCTGCTGAAGCTAGGCAAGTTTTGTCCATGCATTGCTTGTCTTCCAATCACTACATTGCACTTATTTACTTGTTGCATATGAACTCTATCGTTCATATTTTTTTCAATATCACTCCTGGTGAACCAAGGTCCACTTATAGAGAGTTTTTTTGCTAACGAGAAATACTTCTTTTGTGATAGCAATTGGTTGAAATTATTTAAAGGTTATTAGATGGGTTTTAATCATAGACGGCTTTTAAATAATCCTCAACCGTACCATAACTTGTAAAGAAGGAAGTACTCCTTATTTCAATACTAAAACTTCATATAACTTAGTTATCCCACGATTTTTACTTTGTTTAGTAGGTAACTTTACTTAAAGTATTTACGATATTAAAGATAAATTAAACCATATCATGACAATGTCAATTCTAATTGTGAATAATATTTAAAGTTATCACAATGCGGCTACACGAAATAAACAAGAACATCGATCATATCCCCATAGCGAATAATATTCAGAGCTATCCCACGATTTTTACTGTGTTTACCAGGTAACTTTACTAAAAGTATTGACGATATTAAAGATATTTTAAACCATATCGTGACAATGTCAATTTGAATCGTGAATAATATTCAGAGTTATCCCATTGCTGCTACATGAAACAAACAAGAACATCAATCATATTCTCTCAAATAATATTCAGAGTTATCCCACAATTTTACTATGTTTACTAGGTAAATTTACTTAAAGTAGTGACAATATTAACCAATAATATTTAGAGTTATCCCACGATTCCACAATTTTTACTATGTTTACAAGGTAATTTTACTTAAAGTAGTGACAATATTAATTCGTTGCGAATAATATTTAGAGTTATCCCACGATTTTTACCGCAGATAACTTTACTTAAAGTATTGATGATATTAAAGATATTTTAACTTTTTTACTGTGTTTACCAGGTAACTTTACTTAAAGTATTGACGAATAATATTTAGAGTTATCCCACGAGTTTTACTGTGTATACCAGGTAAATTTACTTAAAGTATTAACGATATTAAAGATATTTTAAACCAGATCGTGACAATGTCAAATTGACGAATAATATTTCAGAGTTATCCCGCAATTTTTATTGTGTTTACCATGTAACTTAAAGTGTTGACGATATTAAAAATATTTTAAACTATATCGTGACAATGTCAATTCTAATCGTGAATAATATTCAGAGTTATCACATTGCGTCTACAAGAAACAAACAAGAACATCAATCATATTTTTACTTATTTGTTTTAGTACAACATATTCTTTTTGAATTTTTTAACCGTTGAGATAAGTTTGAATGACATTAAATAAAAATTTCAAATTCAATTTTTTTTCATGGTCTAAAAGAAGAGAAATAACCAAATTCACCAGATAAAGGTAAAAAATTGTAAATCTCTGTTAATAATTATTTTTTATCCAACAGATCCCTTTTCTGTGTAAGTTTCGAGAAGAAAATTATCCTATTTAACCATTGTACATTGCTAACATTAGGAAATGAAATAATTACGAATATCTAAGTAAACGGCCAAGTTGCTAAAATCGCAAAAGAAAATGATCCTATTTGACCATTGTACTTATTAAGATCAGGAAATGAAATAATCGCCAGTAACCGGCCAAGTTGCTAAAGTCGCCCAGATTGTGATAAGTCCCATTAGTAAGATAAGTCCTTTAAAAAGGCAGGATAATCAAAACACCAAACCATCCAATGTAAAAATGGTTTTCAGTGCTAGTTATCCAGTTGCAGAAGCAACCCCATAGGCTTTCTCCAAGTGGTGATAAATCATGTTACTAAGATAGGTTCAATAGAAAAGATAGGATCATCAAAACACCAAACCATCCAATGTAAAAACGGTTTTCAGTGCCAGTTATCCAGTTGCAGAAGCGACCCATAGGGTAAGTGGATGGAAGGTTAGCAAGTTACAAATTATGTCTCGGTAGGACATGTATTTCTATTACTATGAAATTCATAAATGAAGTAATTAACGGTGGGATTCCCATTATCCTTTTTGGAGTGAGGATCTTGTATGTGTTCCTAAAAAAAGGAATTGATCCATTTTTCGGGGGTCTCAAAGCGGCGTGGAAACACATAAGAACTCTTGAATGGAACTGAAAAAGAGATGTAATTCCAGTTCCTTTGGAATCAGTAGTCAATCCTATTTCCGTAACTAAAGAGGAATAGCAACCATCTGATTAAAGTCAGTGAGTCTTATCTGTACTAGATCTCCCCAAGCAAAACTCGAAGAAGTTAGGATACGGATAAGAAGGCTATGATTGAGAGAATCGGTAGTGTGAACTAAAGGACCCTACTACCCTTTTTCTAACTCAGGACTAGCTACCAAGTCTAGTCTTCCTTGACTTCATTAAGAATAATAAACTCAAGAAAGTGGGTATGCCAGGTGAAGAAGGTGGCTGGAATTGTACCACCTTCCCTGAACTATCGGGCTAAGAAAACAATCGGACTAAAAAACTCACTTAGAGTTAGGAAAGGGCTCAAGCTACAAAAGCAAGTTGCCTTACTAATTTCAAGAAATTAGCGGCAGGAAAAACTCATTAGCGCATTAAAAGGAAGTGACTCTATTCAATTTCTTGTCATAAATTAGGGTTAGAGGGAGGGAGCTCAAATAACAATAGAAGTTATGAGGAACTCTAACTCCTAGCGTTCGTAGCTCCTACCCAAGAGCTACTCTCTACATCATTCACTATTTTGGACTTCCTTGCTACCTTTTGAGACAAAAGGATTCAGCATCGACCAACTTAGAATTTGGTTATTCATTTTATGATTTTCAGTTCAATAAAAAAAATTTAAACGAACTAAACAAATTACGAATAATCGCCCAATGCTTACCCCCGAATTGCTCAAATCGAGCCTGATCCATTTCACTTATGGCTCAGAAGTAACATTGTAAAAAAAAGTTTTGGACATATTCAACATTTGTCTTTAGCTTAGTACGAGATAATCTGAGTCCTCTGACATTGCTACTTAGGAGTATATATGCATATGCGTTACAACGATAGAATCCACATTCTTTTGTATCTGTGGTCGATGAATTAATGAGAATTTTATGAATGCCGCATAAAACTTAAAAGTTAAAATAAACATCACTTGTAATAAAATTTTTATGCTTTATCCTTGAGTCAAGATGTGTTTAACTTTTTTTTAAGTCCAATAATATGAATAGAAAACATCACACAGAGCATCTAATTATCTTGAAAGAAAACATCACACAAAACATGAATAGAAAGCATCACACAGAACATCACCAATTCTCTAACACCAAAACTACAACTACGGTCCTGAGAACAAATCAAAATTCAAAAGTTGTTTTGGACTTGCACAATTTCTAGTAACTATGAAATCTCACATTCCTCACGAGTGAGATGAGATCCTAATGGTAAAAAAAAAAAGAAAAAAAATGTCAAGTAGCTTGCTCATTAATGATTGATAGTGACATGTACCAGTGCATTTCTCTGTATATATAATATATACGTATTCTACATGCTTCTTCTCATAAGCAAATTCATTCTCAAAAGATAAAAAAAAAAATCGAAACCCATGGCAAGTGCAAGTGCACATGTAGCCAAACTAACTTAGAGTTACTCGCAACTAAATTCCCAAAAGGATTATCTCTAATGCTCTCAAACAATTTATATTACATTTTGTTGCTAAGAGTGGGACCAAAACTTATCCACAACTCCACTCTGGGATATTGTACTTTCAACTGCGTAGTGAGGACAATGAGCGGGAAAATCCTATCTTTTGGATTAAACCATCTAGAAATCCTATTTGGCCAGCAGAGTCTCATGGGCGAAACAATGAACATTTTCGAACTTCGATTAGACAAGTGGCATGGTTGGCGTTAGAGATAGCGTACGGTCTTCTTCCAGTAGCATTTCAAGCAAAAAATTGGAATGTGGTTGAAGCTATGAGTGTTCATCGGTTCGGTTTTTGGGTTCTTCAAGTTGTTCGATTCGATTTGTTCGGTTTGAACATCTTTAAACTTAAATTCGAAAACCAAACCAATTTGAATTGAATTCGAATTCGAATAAACCAAAAATGATATTTGACTTTAAAAATCAAATCTTCATTCGAATTAACCGAATTCATGCAAACAAACTGGACTCGAATTTAGTTTTAACCTAAATCAAATTATCAAATTATATCACAATTTAGGATTCAAAACAATAATTTAGTTATATATTATATATTTTATAAAATATTTTATATTGATACATATTTTTAATAGATGAATTCAGTTTTCGGTTTGGTTTTTGAATTGGAAGCTAAACTCAAAAACCAAACCATAAACCGAAATTCGAATTTGGTTTACCGAAAATGAATTCAAATTCGAATAATTCGAGTTCGGTGGATTCAAAATCGGTCGAATATTCGGTTTAACTCGAATATTGAACACCCCTAGTTCAAGCATATGCGACCCAAATTTTTTTTAGAATCATACGCACTACACAATACATGCCTAGCACACTGGAGTTGCTCCAAAATTTTATTCACATCAACGATGTAATAGCTCAAATTCAACAAGATCGCCCACAAGTATCAAAAGTGATTAAGATGCTAAAACAATTTGGAAAGTCCATACAAAAATTGGGTCCAAGTTCATCTCAAAGGGTATTCTCGAAAGATTTTCTTGATGTTTTTTGGAAGCTATATGAAAAGAGTCCAACAGAGGAAATTCTACGTCACCGATTTTTCCAGGAGGCCAAAGATATGGAGAAGCTATTTCGGCAGGTTGGCATCAAGAAGTTCAGAAATCGATTTCTTTAGCCGAACGCTTATTGGTTGGGAGTATGTTTCTTGGATTGATGGTTTTTTCTTCTTCCTTTTAGACTCTGACTCCAAGAAATCGTCCAAGTGGGAAGCTACCCTCGACTCATCTCTCCCTCTCTAAAAAAACCCATCCCCAGAGGAGAAGCCCCAGTATTAATATGTCCTGGATTCCCAGAATCATTTTCGTCCAGATCCATCCTGAATTTTTTGAATCTACAAAAACATTTTAGGAGAGGGCTCGTAATTATCTTCTCAAAATCACAAGGTGCCAATGGATTCCATCAATCAAACTTTTCCAAGCCCTTGTCGATCTCGGATTCCGCAGAAGGGAGGTCTATTGTCTCAAGGAGTATATATCAACCACTCCTAAATTTTTGGTTCTCTGTAATGGTACGCCCTTCGCTTTCTTTGAAAGTCACAATATTAAGAAACGAGGTCCAAGAATGAAGAAGGGGTAAAATTACTGAATAAATACAAGCTGTGGCTAATACTCGAGGCATAAAAGAAGCATTTTCTATAGGATCTCGAAACCACTAGCCACCCTGACCTAATTCATGATAAACCCACCAACTTCCTGGCAAAATGCCTACAGTTAAAAACCACCGACATGTCAAAATCTAAATTCTAATTGGTTCCTGGTCCTGGTCAGAAACCACTGTACTCGCGCCGGCAGTCCAACAAAGAGGCGAAGTAGTGGTATCTTTTTTTCCATTACGAACGACACGCTTTGCCTGCTCCCTCTCCGTGTCCACTAGCGCTCCTGTCCAGAGCAAAGAGAAGATGAAAAAGCATCGCTGAAGTGTGAATGCAACCTTTATAAAGAATATACCAATTCCTTCATATTTATAGAGATAGGGCGACAAATTTAGATTACCAATCTTTCTAAAATAAGTGGGGTTCAAGGTGGAAATTCTCGTATTCCGTATGTACATGTTCCTGCACCTCGGATGAGTATTCTTGTTTATATCGCCACGGCTATAAACACTTTTTTGTTCCTATTAATAAAAGCATCCCCTTTTTCTTCGCTCTTCCAGAACCGGTACCCAATCATTGGTAGTCTTATTCTGTGGATGATGCATAGAACTTTGATCTTAGTTTTGCTCTTAAGCCCACTCTGTTTTTTCTCCGGTTACTGGATTTGTACTCCCGTCTTTGTCGCAACTAATTCGATAAGCTGTGTCTGATGCACGGATAACTGCCTTCCGTCCTCCAAACTTACTTACTCGTGGCAACCTTCCGGCCGTCCAATAACCTATAACGCTAGTCATTACATAGAAAGCACAGATTCGCCTTGCCTACTTGGATTTGGCTCCAGATTGCTGTGAAAACAAAGAATCCGGACATGTGGAGACAGAAAGCGATAAGAACCAGTGATGGGAAAGCCTCCCCTAAGCAAAGAAGAAATAAGAAGTAAAATAGAATAAAAATAGGGATCCTACAGCGATAAATAGAATCCCCATAAAAATACCACTAGATCGAGCACCAGTGATTTCGTATCCAGTCAAAATCTTGGCTAATTGATCAAAGTGAGTAGGCCTCATTGAGTTCTTGAGCTCAACCAAACCCCTTAACTAATAGATGCTAGTTGGGGGGGTCATCTGCCAAACCTAGCCCTACGAATTTGGTTTCAATCCTTCCAGTGATGCCAAAAGTCGTTTTGATACACGATTTTATCTTGTTTTAATTTTATTTATTATTCCTGATCCGAAAGTAACCTTTTCCTTTCCTTGGGCAGTACCTCCCAACAAGATTGATCCGTTTGGATCTTGGTCCATGATGGCCTTTTTATTGATTTTGACTATCAGAGAAAATGGGTGCTTTGGATCAGGAGGGTGGTACCACTCAGATTGCGGCTAATCTTCCCCTATAACGCGGGTCGGGCATAGAACATGTGAAACTCATCACTACCTCGTAAGGGCGTTGAGACCATAGCATGTTACACGAAAGCGCCGTTTTTTCTGTAGTATTGTCACACCTCTACGATTGAGGCTTCTCACCTTTCGTCTGCTGCAAAGTTATATTATTACTATCTTATGTGACGGGGGTTGGGATAACCCGTGACTGGTGTGATTATGTCGTGACGCTGACTGAATCCAATCGAGAAACCCAAAAATGAAACAAAGTCCGTTCCCTTTCGTCAAGTAAGTAAAGTAGGTATACGAACCCCTTTTGCCTTAGACTCTATTGGAACAAAGCAAAGAAGGGGGCGGAATGAAGAAAGGAAAGGGACAAGGGCGGTCTTGCTTGGCGCGAAGGCTGCTGGTTCGGGGTATGAAAGGTAATCTTAATTGAAAATTTCATGTAAAAAGAAAGATCGGATTGTAGGGTAGATGAAATGTATGCCAGTTTCATGATTGCTTTTGTTTTATCTTAAAGGCTTCCACCCTTATAAGCCTTACGTGATAGGGGCGTATTCAGAAGTGAAACTTTCCGATGAGCAGTTCTAGAGGAACGAGTTTGAGTGTTGTTAGCAAATAAAATGGTGAGGGAGTGCGCTATAAGGGCTCAGAGGTTGCAGCTTCTTTTTTCTTTAGGTTAATTACATTTACCACCCTCGAGGTTTGGTGAAAGTACCAAACAAACCCTGTAGTTTCAGAAAATTACGGTCACCCTCTTGCTTTTAAAGTTGACTAAAAAAATTAATGAAAAAACTAAAATGCCATAACTTCTTTTGTTAAAAAAATAACAAATATATATAAGTAAATATGAAATGACAATAAATACTTTTTTCACTTTTTAATTCTTTGTTATAAATTATAAATTTCATATTCTTTATTACAAATGGGTTTATCAAATTAATCAAATTTTAATCAAGAAATCTTTTTCTATATAAATTTTAAATTTTTGGAAGAAAAAGAATTATTTTTGGAGAATAAAATAGTTAGTTTGGTTAATTAAGAAAGAAGATTTTTCTTTTTGAATTTTTTTATGTAAAAGAAATTCTTTGATTTTATATTAATATTTAACATATGTATTTAGTTAACTAAAATAATATAATTATTATAGATAAAATTTTAAGGGCATATTAGGCAATACACAAACATTTTTTTGAGGGAGGGGGTGATTTGTTACAAGTTTGCTCGATCAGGTGGTGGTCGTAATTTTCTGAAACCATAGAGTTCATTTAGTACTTTCATCAAACATCAGAGATGGTAAATGTAATTAACCATTTTTCTTTTCTTTCTTGCTGTATGATAAATTCCATGACTCCTTATTGCTTTCTAGATCCCTGCTCTACTTTGTGGTTCGCTAAGAAAGTATTTGTTACTCTGCTAAAAGTTCAGTCATTCCAGTCTGTATCGTTTAGCCAGTTGGGTATAGTTTCTTTATCTTGGATTGGTTTCGCAGTGCTGGTCATAGAAATACTGGATTGCAAGCTGAGTTGTATGTAATTCTTAGTTGGGGTTCTGGTGCAAAAGAAATACAAGCTATCGATGCCTGTTATAGATTAATTGCTAATATTTTCTTTTGATACACTTCTTTCTCTCAGAAATCGACTTACTAGATCTTGTACTTTTCTTGGTTCGAATTCATTAGTTTTGTCTATGTTTGCCTGTTCGTACTGAAGTTTGATAATCTGAATCAACTGCAATATTGTTGATATAAATAATAATAATAATAATTAAAAAAAAAGTAAAAAACTACAAACGCCCATACACAGGGAGGAAGATTTGAAACCCTTTGCATAGAATAGTAACCACCAGGAAAACAAGTATCAGTGAATAATGATTGATGAACATTAATGATTCTTGCGGAGTTTTGATTTAGACATAAAGCGGTATTTGAGCAATAAGCTTGAATTGAATGGAGGAACATACAGATACATAAATAAACATTGATAGTTTTGATGAATAGACTATAAACATTTGGATCACTTTGAAGAGCTGCCTTGAGATTTTTGGATCGCTTTGAATGGCCTGATTCTTTCTTTTCTTGAACAGAGATTGAAAAAGAAAGTAGTAAAACCAGAAAAATAATTTCTTGAAATTGATGAATGAATTGGTGTGAAACTGTGAATGCTTGCAAAAACATAGAGAGATATAAAAATGGCTAAAACTTCCACAAACCCTTATGCAACTGCCAGTTTGTTTAAACTGGCCGGAGGGATCAAAATCCAACTGATTTTTTGTTTGGTAATACTTGTATAATTATAGTTATAGTAGTCCTTTTGTTTGTGTGTGTGTGTGTGTTTGTGGAGAGATTGGGGGTTAAGGAACTTGTATATATACTTGTAAAGCAGCAAAAACAATGAATTTGAGATGAGATTGGAGCCTTGGAGATGGGTATGATTTTGATCGGCTAAAATATCCAAAAGGATCCTTTTTATGTTTGCCCAAGAACTGTACATGACAAAAGTAGAAATTATTCCATTCATGCAACTTTTGTGATAAAAACCAAAGCAATTTATAACTAATTCTTATATCTCCAAGAGGCAAAGCCAAAGCAGATACTGACCTCAACTATTCAGGCACAGCATATGTGCATGCATGATACAAAATTTTGCCCTTCTTCAAGCTGCTACTGAACAAGATTGCATTAGAACTTTAGTAAATCAGGGGGACTACGTAAATATGCTACTGCCTCCTAGATGCAGTAAACTTCTGACCCCCCTCCTACCAGGATTGTTCTCGAGAGCTTTTATTAGCTGCACATACTGTAGATTTTCTGGGTATTTACTTTGTAAAAGGAGTACAACTCCTCTTTTGCTTATTGCCTTTGTTCACTATTCCATTTGGCCTTGGCTTGTACATGGACTAATGATCAAATGGATTTCACTTTTTGTTAGGGTGATTTTAGGGTAGATCCATCACCCTAAAATCATATTCCAATATACTAGGGAGTGGCGACCCACCTCGAGATAGAGGATATTATGCCCAAAAAAAAAAAAAGAAGATAGTGTAGGCCTTCAACATGATTGCCATGTTACATTCACTATATTCAACCAAAACCAAATGCAGTGCATGGTGAGCTGCATATATCTGAAAATGCTGTAGCATTATTACCGACTGGTTATCAAAATGATGAATTTCGAATAATTAGTACTAATTGGTTGGATACTATTTGCATTGTTTCTCCACAAGTTAGGGGAAGTTGGCCAAACATAATTGTGCCAATTAAGTTGACTATTATAATAAATTTGTTCAAAGTTCTGATGAGATTAGTCTCGGTGTAAAATTCAACCTTTATGATCACAAACAACCATACCTAAGTTTACTCCAAACAACATCATTCTTTATTGTGATAAAAGAAAGAAATTTTCACATCCAATCTTACTTTTGCCTGCAGATCAAGAGAACCTAAAAAACGAAAAATGCACTTTTTTTTCATCTCAAAGTTGTTATTGTAAACGAATGAATCAAATTATTATTATAATTATTATATACATTCCTCACATGCATTTTTTTCGTCTCGAAATCTAAACTTGAAAGTTGGATGCTAACTCGCTAACCACTAAAGTAGCCCACTGATTGAATCCAATTAGATCAACTTGTTCACGACTTTCAATATCCTTCATTGCACAAGGCAGACCTTTTAAGATGCAGAAACCTGCCTTTGATGAAGTACACCATTGTTATGTATACTTAGTTTTTCTATAGCAGCAGTTCTCAAATCAATCAATTCAGGATGTTGTGCAAATAATACCATACTGTCTGCTTCAACAAGAGTTGTCAACACCCACGGTTCCAGTGTCTCATTGTTCCCAGCATGTAATGCAAGGTAGCAAATTAGAACAAAACCGTGGAATTGTCCGCGTTCATTATTACCTTTCTTTAACAATCTCAATAGGGATAGTAGGACACCTTTGAACCCAACAATCGATTTTGAATGCTCTACATGTTGAAAATTGTCAGGAGAAACAAACTTGCAAAGTGCAATTGCTGCTTCTGTTGCCACATCTTCATTTCTGTGACTAAGCTGCTCCACCAATGGCGCAGTGACGGTCGTAACTCTCGCAGGATATGTTCTGGATAGGTAACCAACTGCCCTTATAGCTGGTATTTGCAATTCAAGATCATCATCATCATGCTCTTTAATAACCTTTAATAGCTGATCAAATACTGCATTTACAGCCATAGAATTTGTATAAGCTGCCCTGCTCAGATCATTTGAATCAGCTGCAACTGTTACCTCCGTGATCGTCATCAACGAATTAAACAGCAATGCACCTTCTTGTTCCTTCTCAAGGATCCTAGCCAAACAAAGCAGCCCTTTTGTCTCCAGTACCCTCCTACTATTCGACACGCTACCCCTAGCAAGCATCCGTAACGCTTCAGTACAACTAATTTTCAAACTAAGCTGCTTCATAAGCGTATCATTCGAGAACTGCATAGACAATGATGATGATGCCAACACTGGCATGTGCAACTCATCTATAGAACTATCAATTGACAGCAATAGCGTTACAAACTGCTCGATCGCATTGGCCCTGCCAAAATCTGCCTGAGCAAGCTCAGAATGCTCAGCCATCCTAGCCACTAGATCAGCCAACTTAATTTGAACCTCCATTGCGGAATTCCCTAATGCCTGAACTATGATTAGAACACCAAGCTCCTTTCTAATCACACAAATCCTCCCCACATTATTAGCTATATGCAAAAGGACTGTGGCGGCCGCAAGTTGAACATCAACACACGAATTATCCTTCAATAATTTCAATAAAGGTGCCACCCCACCTTCTTCAACTATATACTCCTTATTTCTATCATTATCTATGGCAAGCGATGCTAGTCCATTGGCAGCCTCAATTTTATCACTCATTTGTCCCATATACAAAGAAGCAACAAAAGTCCAAACCCACGAAATGATAGGATCTTTACAAGCAATTGAAGTGAGAGTAAGTGATATACCTCCGCCGCCGGCACCAAAGAGGTCTAGGAGCCAAGTCATATCAACCACGCAATTCTTGAGCTGGGTTTGGAGATTTATGAAATCAGCCGCGGAGACCACGGGAATCAGGCGGCGAAGTAGACTACGCCGTTTACATTTCCTGACAAGAAAGAGTGCGTCCAACAACCGATTCTTCACCTCCGTTGCAATTTGTAGAATGGGTCGTTGGTAAATTGAATCGAGACCAATTGCGTCGATGATGAGGATAGCGGTACGGATCATTCCGCCAATAACCTGAGCCAGTTCTTTTAACAAAGAACACTCGCATTTGAAAGAATTGGCATCCCTAGCTTCCCAAACAATTCTTGTAAAACAATCATATGCGTATCGTAGAACATCTTTGACAGAACATATTATTACTATTACAGTTGTTGGGCGATTATCAGTTGTTTGGCCATTATCATCATCGGTGATTGGTTTGATCTTTGTCGCCATGCAAAAATAAAAAATGGTGGGTTGTGGGTTTGGAGTATGAGACAAAAGTGATTCGTTATTTAAAACGTTTCGGTGTATGATGATTGAATATTTATGATGATAAGGCTTCTTGATTATGACAACATTTGGATTATCGACAACTGAATTGCTAATTTATTTGTAATTAGTATAAATATGAGGAGTTTTCGGGAGGATTACATGACTTTTTCTAAGCTAATTATATATGATAAAAGCAAGAAAAAAAAATTTACCAACAAGCTTATTTTGAATTGGCATTATTTCTTCTTTATTGTTTGTTTTTGTATTCCATAGTGATAATAGGGTTAATTACACTTAATATCACTGATATTTAGTGAAATTATTTGAACGAATTACTTAGTTTTACGAAATTACTGTCAACTCTATTTACCAAATATTTTTTACCAAAATTGAGGAAATGACAAAAAAAAAAAAAAAGAAGCCAAAGTTCTAAAAATTGCATTTACAACACTTGCTTAAAACTTATGATTTGTTTTTTAACATTTTTATAATAAAAATTTATTGATTCAGTTAATCAACTTGGCTAATGTTAAGGAATAATTTTTTATAAATTTGACTAGTTAAGAGGGGTACCAATTTGTTTATTAGACCAAACTCTTAAACTTTTTGGAGGTTAGAATAATTTAAATTTCATTTTTATGTGAGAAAAAAATAGTATTTTGGTCCATCGTTAGTATTGATTTCAATATTTGATCAAATAGGGTTTATGGCTTTCCTTGAGCGAATTTATAGTGAGTAATGTCAATTCCAGTCGTCAATAATATTCGAACTTAAGTTATCCCACGATATTTTTACGGTATTTACTAGGTAACTTTACTTAAAATATTGACTATATTAAAGATATTTTAAATCATATGGTGACAATGTCAATTCTAATAGTAAATAATATTTAGAGTTATCTTATGCGGCTACACGAAACAAATAAGAACATCAATCATATTTCCGATTGTTTTTCCAAAATAGCATAATTATTTATGTGGCATATAATTTTTCTTATGCCTTAGAGTACACTTGGACAGATGGAGTACATGTGGCTAAAAAATTATTATTTAGGGAATAAATTTAAAAGGTGTATTAGTTTAGTAATATCTTTTAAAAACTGTGTTATTTTGGAAAAACACTCAAATTAACCAAAGCTAAAGATAAATTATGATATCTTCCCACAAATTATTCTGTCCCATAATTTTCTCTTTCCATCTATTTCTTCAATCTTTCCTTATCTTTTTCTTTTAATCTCTCTTCCAAATAATTGTCTTTCTCCGCCTTTGGCTTACATTTTTTTTTTCTTATCGTCTTTAATTTTTTCCTTATTTTCTTATTTTAATTTTTTTTCCCTTATCAATTATCACATATTCACATATTGTTTTCCTTTATCAAAACTCAAGATCATGGACAAATTTTAAAACATATAAATAATTTAAAGTGAAATCGTCACAAAGAAAACTAATTCGAAATGAAACTAATTCTAAATAATTTTAAAGAAAACCTACTCATCCCCATTTAGACATTATTCTACTAGTTAAAATTAAGTGAGGAAAACAATCCACACAAAAAAGATCAATGAAGGTAAGAAAAACATATAGTGATTTATAATTTTGAGCAATTAGAAAAATTAAAATTTATGTATTATTAAATTTGTGTATTTTGTTTAGCAAATAATATTGATATGAATTTTCTTCTTGTGATCATTTATTAAAGAATTCTAATTAAAAATTATGTATTTAAAGAATTCTAATTAAAAGTTATGTTTTTGTTTAACAAATATGACTGATCTTAAATTTCTTACTCTGACCATCTATTAAAGCCATTTATTAAATAATTCTATTAGGTATTTCTATGTATTTTATTGAATGATTTGAAAAAAAAAACTATTATTTTTCCAAGACAAAGTAATAATTTTTTTCTCTGTTAATCGATAATGAAGTATTCTAAAATTGAAAATTAAGATAAAAAAAATAACTTTGAATTAAGAGAGAGAAAAAAAACTAGAAGGGAATAATAGTTTTTCTTTTATTAGAACTCTTTTTAAATTGAAAAATAAGTGAGAGAATATAGTAACTTTTTATTCCACGGTAGATAGTTAAACTATATGTGGCGTAAAGAATCTTACTTAGGGAAGATAGTTGAAGTATATGTGGAGTAAAGAATGTTAGTTAAGGAATTAAATTTGAAACTATGTTAAATTGACAATATTTTTATGACAATGTCAATTCAAATCGTGAATAATATTCTGAGTTACCCATGCGGTTGCACGAAACAAACAAGAACATTACTCACATTCCCGTCGCGAATAATATTCAGAGTTATCCCACGATTTTTACTCTGTTTACAGGTAACTTACTTAAAGTAGTGACGATACACGAAACAAACAAGAACATCAATCATATCCCATCGCAAATAATATTCAGAGTTATTCCACGATTTTTACTGTGTTTACCAGGTAACTTTACTAAACCTGACAATGTCAATTCTAATCGTGAATAAGAGTTATCCCACAACTTTTATTATGTTTACCAGATAATCGTGAATCAGAGTTATCCCACAACTTTTAGAATAAGAGTTATCCCACAACTTTTATTATGTTCACCAGATAATCGTGAATCAGAGTTATCCCACAACTTTTATTATGTTTACCAGGTAACTTTACTTAAAGTAGTAACAATATTAACCCAGAGTTATTCCACGATTCCACAATTTTTACTATCTTTACCAATTAACTTTACTTGAAAGTAGTGACAATATTAATCTATGGGAATAATATTCAGAGTTATCCCACTATTTTACTGCATATAACTTTACTTAACGTAACGAAGATATTAAAGATATTTTAACTTTTTTCCTGTATTTCTCAGGTAACTTTACTTTTAAAGTATTGACGAATAATATTTAGAATTAAATAAAAATCCACAAATGCTATGATTGAGAGAATCGGTAGTGTAAACTAAAGGACCCTACTATTCTAACTCAGGACTACCTACCAAGTCTAGTTTCCCTTGACTTCATTAAGAATAATAAACTCAAGAAAGTGAGCATGCCAGTAAAGAAGGTGACTGGTATTGTGCCACCTTCCCTGAACTATTCGGCTAAGAAGACAATCGGACTAAGAAACTCACTTACAGTTAGGAAGGGGCTCAAGCTACAAAAAGGAGTTGCCATACTACTTTCAAGAAATTAGCGGCATGAAAAACTCATTAGCACATTAAAAGGAAGTGACCCTATTCAATTTATTGTCATAAATTGGGGTGAGAAGGAGGGAGCTCAAATAACAATAGAAGTTATGAGGAGCTCTAACTCCTAGCATTCGTAGCTCCTACCCAAGAGCTACTCCCTCCACCATTCACTCTTTTGTGCTCCCTTGCTACCTTTTGAGACAAAAGGATTCAGCCTCGACCAACTTAGAATTTAGTTATTCACTTTACTATTTTCACTTCAATCAATTTTTTTTTAAATGAACTAAACGAATTACGAATAATCGCTCAATGCTCACACCCTAACTGCTCGAACCGAGCCCGATCCATTTCACTTATGTGTAGATATATAGGTCAGAGATAGTCTAAATAGCTAAGGGACTGTCTTTAACAGCATTCACAGAATCTCAGGTCTAAATAGCTAAGAGCCTAAGAAGGAGATGAAATCACAGTCCACAGCACTATATTATGCAAAGCACCAACTACCACAAAATTTGCTGCAAATGAAACCATCAAAATGTTTCTCTACTCCATAAGCAATCGACATTAAAAGACAAAATCGCAAACTTACCCATTGAAAACAAACCACTGTTGTTTCATTATCACACCCAAACAACAAACAACCACAGCCAAAATGAGAGTGTTAAATATCCAACCACTCAAGTCATACAAGAGTTTGATCAGCAGCATATCACAACCAGGATATGTAGAACCCTAATCAAGAACTATTGGAGTATCTTCAGTCTTACCATTAACTTTTTCTGCCAATTCAAATGGGAATTCACCTTTGATTATTTGAACTTTTAAGTTGACCTTATCTTCGCAGCTCTCCATTATTTCCCAAAACAATGCATCTCCGATCTTCAAATTGTTTTCGTTAGCAAATGCTCTCCAGGAGACAACATCTAATCTCTTAGTTGTGCTGTCTCCATGAAACATCATCTCCCAAGTTTTGCCACGACAAGTAACAATTGCAGGGGCAAATTTGGGAGGAAGATACTGGTGCAGCCTGGCAGGAAACACCTGAAACATTGGAAAGTACAGACACCTGAAACATTGGAAAGTACAGACACCTAAAAAGATCTCCTAAACACATGGTTTATAACCTTATATTGGTGTATCCCTGTTGTGAATTGGATTTGAAAATGAGACGATGACATGAGGTTCAAATTACTTGATTGAGATAAATTTTAAACATCTGTTGGGTGTATTTACCATGTGATATAGGGATTTGAGATGTGATTTTGTAAGAACAGTTTGGAAAAATGGTTTTCCTGAGAGTGATGAAAAGTCATCATCAACTAGGGGCACCTCATTACTCTGAACACCAATTGCAGCTTGTGAATCCGACATGACTGTGTTGGAATCCACCTGAAATGAATTATCTGAAAGTTATACAAGAGAAATCCCACAGAGACCTTTTGATTTCAAGCAAAGAACATATCAAGTCAAATTTAACAGAATACTTAATACCAGTAAATGCATGTAAACTCCTATATTTCTGCAAGTGACTGCTAGGACTTACAAGCATTAGAAAGCAAAATTATTTGAAGCAAAATTATTTGAAGCAAAATTAATGCATGAATCATCCACAAACCATCATCACTGGATATGTACAAAGGAGTAAAACGACTAATCCCATTATTACTTTACAAATTGCTCAAGATTTCAACAACACTGCAATGCAAAATGAACTCTATAATTATTGCTACTAGTAGCAAGAAGCATTATTTTATATCTGTTATGAAGAAGAATAACATGTCATGACTAAATACATTGAGCAGAAAGACAAACAATTTCCCCAGACATATATTCATGACCTGATCACACCCACATTTTCCGTGCCATCCAGACCAACTAAATATTAGCAAAATGCTGGGAAAAATGCACAGATTTAAAGACATTCTATGTGCTATAAGTCCATTCTGGAAGAATTAAATGTTCCTCTTTCATATGTGGAGTTCAAAAAATTAAATTCCACCACGAATAATCTCGACCAACTCACTGCTGACAAACTAAATGGAGTTAATAGCTTTCCTTATAACTCAACCCAGTAAAAACCACCACTAGACAAACCTAATGGCCAAAATCAACCTTACATGACAGAAGCTTTATATCAATGACATTTTTGAGTCCTGTTACACTGTTTTCAAATGACTGAGACATTGTCTGAATAATAGCCTTCCTCTTAACTATACAAAAGAAACAAATAATTTAGTCAAAGTAATTAAGATCATATTATCAAAGAAAACTTTGGAATGACATATTTTCTGCTTAAGTGATAACTCAACCGATGATATACAAAATGAACATGATAAGATGAAACTTTCAACATCGATAACCACTTCTGGACAGGTCACCAATAACTTTTATAAAACATTGCAATATTCTTGGAACTATTAGAACCGCCGATTCAGATGCTCCAGAAAGTAAGTTATAACACCTAAAAGGCATAAATTGAGACATTACCAACTCTCAAACCTTATTAACATTCTTTCCATTCATGAAGCATGGTTGCAATCATCAAACATGAATTCCTTTCCCCTTTCTTTTCCTCTATAATTTCTTCCCCTTTTTTACACCAATCGCGAAATCTATGCCCAAGAAATAAATTCAAACCTCCATAGCTTCAGTAAGGACACCAATAAGCTAACAATCAGCTTACACAAAACAAATGCAAAATTCAAAATTCAGCTATCAATGCTTGAATTCAAGAAAACTTATCTTCATGAATTCATCATCAGGCAAAGAAATCAAAATAACAAGGAGACAACATTTCTACTTAGATCCTTCTTTACCGTGTTTTATAATTTTTTTTTATGATCGATAGAAACAAGAAGATTGCAGCATACCTGTCTTGTGATCACTACTTTCTCCTTCCAAAACCCTATGTTATGTTGCGCCGCCTATCTGTACAACCTCTTATTTCTCGCATTCTCTTGGTATTTATATTGCTTTCTTGGCCCCACAAAACTTGTTTTTGACACGTGCTCCCAAGTTTTCTTACATGGAAGGCTATATCTCTTGCCATTGTATCTCTTACAAGGGATGGTCCTCAAAGTACCATAGGTAACGTCTATACAGTAAAGAAAACTAGTTACTACAGCACACACTTAAAAATCCATACTTTTGTTAAAATCAAATATTTAATTTTTAATACATTACTTTAAAAACTTGAAATGAATTAACGCCAACTAAAATGAACCAAGGAACTTCTCTTTTCTTATGCATGAATTTGTTTGGTGAGGCTTGTATATGTAACCATGTACACTGTAATACTTTTCACAAAAGAATAAATAAATAATGTACATGTGCATATAAGGAGGCCTATCTTCTTGACTGTGAGCCCTAGAGACAACATTCAAATGCAAAAAGCAAAAGAATTACAACAACAACAACAACAACAACAACAACTATGTCTTTATCCCACACCTTATTGATTAATTTTGCATTTACTTTGAATGGCTGATACATTATATTTCCATAAACCAAAAACCACACTACCAAAGAAACTTTTCCAAACTATATTCCAATAAATGCGTACCAATAAGTGGGATTAGTCTATATTTTTCACATACTCAAAAATTTCTCTGAATTCCTAGCACAAATTACAACAAAAACTATAAATAGACCTTTCAATTCCTGTTCTGATCCCAAGAGCGAAGAGTTAATTTCTTTGCCAGATCAATTGCTAGCAGAGCCATTGAAACTAACTAGAACCACAGTGTTTAGCATCTTATTTGCCATCAAAACAACTTCCAATTACAAGACATTTGCAACTACAGAAACTTATTACTCTTCAAGCCAATTACAAAGAATGTTAAAGATTTCAACTTTAGCAGACACATAAACCATAACTTCAGCCATCACTAGCAATACTTCAATCCAAGAAAAACTAACATGGAAGCTCCACCATACAACAAACATAAATAAAACCCAGATAATAAAAATTCTTCCTTCTTTAAATTGCATTCATTATTTTTTTTCTTGCTACTTGCATGATCAATAGAAAGTTAGCAAAGAAACTGTTCATGGCATACCTTTTTGTTGCAACCCATTACTTCTTTCTTCTTGCAAAACCCAACTATGTGATTCTTTCCAAGTCTCAAGAAGATACTCAGCGTGATTTCTTAATCATTACAGCTCCAACAACATATACATATCCGTTCTCTTACAGTTTCCATTTTACACAAGGCCCTTTTAGCCTTCAAAAAAAAAGGGAAAAATATCACTAATTACTACTGCCACCTTCTCATAAAATACAGTGCCGAATTAAGTAAGCCAAAAATTGAGAAGTGAGTAAAAGGGTTGGTGGTCAATGGTGGCGGTGGCGGTGGCGGTGGCGGGTTGGTGTGTTTGCTTAGGTGTCCACAAGGATTGTTGTCATAATAAAAAGTAAAAACTGTTCGAGTTTTCGCAAATAATAAAAACTGTTCGGTTCGACCGGGTCAGTGGTATCCGACCCGGAATAAAAGTTAGTGTAATGCAGATTTGGCTCCTCAAATTTTAAGTAATATCACTTTTTGCGTGTAATGATTTTGGACAACTTAATTTGATCGTTAGACTTTTAATTTGTGGACTTTCTTTATTGATTGAAAGGAGTTGTTACCTCTAACTCATATTTATGAGATGATAAAATATGAAAAAAAGTTGTACATATAATTGGTTCACATAAGAATTAACGTATAAAATACCAAAATAAGTTATTAATATTCAAACAAATTTTTACAATACCATTGTCACTGTTAGATATGTGTGTGGTCACATGGTTTCTTCGTCCTCTCTTGGTACTCGTGGATTCAAGGGTACTAGAAAAAGGACGTCGTTTGTTGTCCAAACTACAACAGCAAATGTTATTCGTGCGGGCAATGGATCAAAATATGTAACGAGCAGAAGTCATAATAAAAGGTCTTGGTCTCACGCACAGTTTGATCATAAAAATTTTAATTTGTGACCGATATAAGATAATTAACAATTTCTTTTATTTATTGATAAAAGTTGTCATACATTTTAGCATGTATATTCAACTTTTTACCATTTTTTAATAAAAATGGAAAGAAAAATTATACAATAAAATACAAAAATCCTTTAATGGTGGATAAATCAACATGATCGAAAATTAGTTTTAGAGTGAAGATTTTAATATTTTATCATAAAAAAAACTTATTTTTTATTAAAGAAAATAGTATGAGGTCAACTATATTAACAACATGTGATAAATATGTGATAATTTCTGCCAATTAATGCAAACACATCTTCAATTATCACAAATTAAAATATTAAGAGTGAAATTGAGTTGTCTCAATGAAAAAAATTCTTCAATTATCATAAATTAAAATATTAGGGATCAAATTGGGTTGTCCAAATAAGTAAAACCTAAAATTGTTATTCTTTAAAACTTTTAGTACTAAAATTGCCATTTATTAAAGTAATAGTAACCCGGGTTTTAAAGCTACATTGTTTCAATTTTAAAATGGCACTAAAAAGAATAAATAATTAAAATTTAAACAGTCCATCACTTTCCATTTCTCTACGGAGGAAGACGAAATTGAATTGGGTTTTTGAGGATTTTGATACATTTCGATTGGATTCTGACAATTAGAACAGAAAAAAAAGTTTTAGAAGTTGAAAAATGGCAACAAAGCAAATGGAAGAGATACAGAAGAAGCTAACAGTGTTGAATTATCAAAGAGCAAATGCTCCAGCTCAATCACTTCTCTTTGCCGGCATGGAACGCTATGCCCTTCTTGAATGGCTCTTCTTCAAGTAAAATAATAGTATTATCCCTTTTTCAATTGCTTTTCAAGTTTCATTTTTGATTTATTAGTCTTGCATTTTGTTGGGTTTTCGTTTTTGTAGGCTGTTGGGTGATAAATCTCCATTTTCACAGCAAAATCTACAAGGGGATGCTATGGATCGTGATGAAGAGACTTCTCGCATTCAATGTATTTTAATCCCACTCCAAAACCCATTTCTTTTTGTTGAAAGAATTTCTTTTTTTTTATGCTAAAAATTGGAACTTTAGGAGGAAAATAAAACGACTTTACAATTTTTTTTTTGGGGGAGAGAAATGATCTTTTCTGATAAAGATGGATTCTAAATGCAAAATGTAACCTTGGATTTGTTAATTATATGTGAAGTCTGAAATGTTAAGTTTTTGTTCAGTTTCATGTGGTGCTATGGTGCATATTATGCAAGTATAGGATGTGTAATTTCATGGCAAGTAGAAGGGATTCCAAGCATTTGTGAAAAAGAGTTTCTTTCATTAAAGTTTAGTTGACTCAAGGGGGCTGCGAATGTGCTTTTGTATTCGCAGATTTGGCTGAGATTGCTAAGTTTCTTGGTATTACTACTTCTATAGATACAGAAGCCATTCAAGTGAGTTTTCATTTCTTTTCACCTGCCTGGTTTAATTTTGTTGTTTGTTTTATGTACTTCTCAATCTTGTTGTACGTTAATCCCTGGCAATTTGTGTTTATCATCGATTTTGTCAAGATTGAATAAAAAAGTTAGGTATTTGTAATGCCGTTTTGAGATTTTTAAGGACTTGTCAAACTTAATGACCCTTAGGCAACAAATAAGACATCTGCCCCTCCTAGGAACTTAGTGAAATAATCTATTTGGGCATGTCATATTGTTCAAACTGAATGACCATAATGCAAAAGCATAGGACTTGTTTAGTGAATCCTTGATTTTTATGGTCCCAAGTTTCTGCAGCATTTTGTGTAAAGATCATCCTTCTAAACTATTCCTGGGATTCATGTGAACTCCTTCATAAATAGATTGAGGGTTTATTGTGCAATCATTTGGGTTTTTTGTGCTATAAGTCCCATGGATGAGGTTGAAAAGATAAGATTTATAAGTTTTGTCATTGATGTGCTGTACCTAAGGACTTAACTTTGTAGAGTTTAGCTTTATGTATAAAACTTCTGACAGCCCTGACCCTCACTCATACGAGGTGAGTTTTGATAAATTTGCGTATTTTTCTTGCAGGGAAGAGGTAGTTATGAAGATCGTACAGAAATGCTTCGTCTTATTGTAGATCTTGTTGAGGCCAGCATCTATGCTGACAATCCAGAATGGAGGTTGGGATTTTTTGTTTTTTGAGGTTTTGATTATTGAAGAAAATGAAATTTTCTGTTGCAGTTAAATTTCATGTTTTTAAACATTTAGATTCTGCTTCCCTTTAAAAGAGAAAATTTCCCCTTTCAGTGTTGATGAGCAGGTAACCAAGGACATACAACTGATAGATGCCATCGCAGAAAAACAAGCTCAGATTTTTTCCGAGGAATGCAAGTTATTTCCTGCAGATGTACAGATTCAATCTATTTATCCATTGTAAGGATGAACTCAATACATCTTTAACATTTCTCTGCCTTCTTTCTCGTTGAGCTTGACATGAATTGTGGTAATCATTTTTTGAGAATTTCTGCAACCTAACTCATTTTGAATCTAAAGTGAAGAGGATTACCAAGAATTTCCTCACAAGATGTGAGTTACTTGCAAACTGAGTTTTTTAAGGTATCATAAAGATTGTTTCTTCAAAGATGATGATTTCCCCAAGTTTATTGTTTACTAGTTAATGAATTATTTAACTTAATAAACTGTCTGCATAATTATTTCTTTTCTGGGTGACGATGGTTGGTGGGGGCAGGTGCTGGTTTTCCTTCTTTCTTTGCTTGTAAATTCTTGTTTTTCACCTTTTGTTATTGTCTGCTTTAAAACATATCTTGGTCTTGGATCATCATGCCACGTGAAGATGTGGATATCGGGTTAAACGGCTGTTTGATATTTTACTGATTGCTGTTCATGAAGCACCTTTTGTATTTGGTTAGATTCATCTGTTTTCCTTTTTAATTTTCTTCACGAGATATAGTAACTTTCTATACCATTAATTGAAGTACAATTGTAGGCCAGACATATCTGATTTGGAGAAGCAGCTTTCTGATCAATCAAACAGACTTTTGAGTCTTCAAGAGATGGTTGATGATTTGGCATCTAAGGTTTGTTCAGATTTATATGCTAGCCACCTTTCCTCTTTAACTTCCTTACCTTAGTCTGGATGAGTTTCTCCTGATTATGCTTCAAATTTAACCTTTGTCATATTATCCTCAACTGACCATGATATTTATGCTTATTGCTTTTGAATTCAGCATGCGTACAACCCAGATGAGGACTATTCAGAAGTAGAAGCAAAACTATGTGCACATTTGGAGTCTTTTCTAGAAACTGCAAGAGCCTTTAATTCCATTTACACCAAGGTTGTGTGTCTTGTTAACATTCTTTTGCTGTTTTCAATTCACTGTCTTTTGCACTATCTGGACCTGTTATAATCATATTAGCCAGTGCTTGCGTTTTAGTTGGTTGCTAAAGCGCTGCTTGTCATTTCATGGAAATGTTAACACAATCATTTGCTGCTATCTTAAGTGGAAATGTTAATACGAGCATTAGCTTCAATCCTCAAGTGCATGCATGGGATATTGACTGTTGTATACCTTTTAAAACAACTGACTGGACTCCAGCTTCAAAACATCATCATGCCGTTGCTAGCTTAGACAAGGATTTGTACCATGGTCGTTTTTAGTTGTAGCTGCACTATACATTAGTTTTTCAGTTTCTTTATCCTGAAAAATATACTAATGGCAGGAAATTCGTCCCTGGACGCACATGATGGAGGTTCCACAATTGCATGGATTTGGTCCAGCAGCCAATAGATTGTTGGAAGCATATAAGATGCTTTTGAAGGTATCTGATAGTGAAGTTCTTTTCATCAAGAAAATACTTGGCCATGGTTGAAAATGGGGATTAACCGTATTCTTTTGCAACTGAAGTAATTTGAGCATTAAGCACGCGGAAAAAGAACACTTGAATTGAAATAAGATTCTCTTTACTCAAATTATATGTACTTGAAAGGCACTTTAGTGACTCTGGAAAACGGAAAAGGAGAAACGAAATAATGAACGTGATACCAAATTGATTGATACACCGATGACTGTGAGAATCCTTCAATTATCCAAGAAAAGAAAAGGACTGGTCACCTACACGTACAAATTTCTATTTCAGCTACCATCTAAAAAGCTTTGTGATTTCCTTGTCGTGAATCGCCCAACACAATACTCTCTGGGGATTGATTTCTATTTTATGTTTTTTTTTTTTTTGCTGAGTAGTTCTGAATTTGTTGTGGATAACATATACTGAGGACTTCCCTTTTCAAACATGTAACAGTTCTTAGGAAATTTGAAGAACCTTCGAGATTCATATGCAGCAGTGGCTGTTGGATCATCTGAAATAGTTGGTGGTGAGCCATCTTCAGTCACAAGAATAATCTCCGAATGTGAAACTTCTTTAACTCTCTTGAATCGTGATCTTGGAATTCTTTCGGCCTCGATTGCTCGGGAGCAAGGCGGGGATGACATGTTGTAAAGTTTCTTATTAGAGAAATTGGAAAAGATCATCCAACCACGCTCTTTTCACAATTAGAAGTTGTTTGAAAGCATTGTTTTTTGGTGATCAACACTGGCATTTGTAATAGTAGTAATAGAAGTTGGATTATTTGTATCACATTGTGAACTGATTCTTCTGTGCACAATGATCTGAGGGAACTGGAAACAAGTTGAACTTTTACAAAAACAGAATATTGATTGAGTGGTGGATCTTCAATTAATCCAATTGTTGTTTTACTCTTATTAAGCAGCTCAAGGGGTGTTTTGTTCCCTTCTTGCACATTGATAATGCATAACTATGTACATTGTGGTTGTCAATCAGCATCAAAGTAAGAATGTAGCTTACATGTGAACTTCAATTGAAGTTTATTGAATCCTTGAGAATTTGTGAAAAAACACACACACACACACACACATATACACACAAATGTGAATGCCATTAACACTACAAACAGAGGATTACAGTGAAGCTTTTGTTAAATTTGTTATGTTTTCACTATTATCAACATAGAATCAAGAACTAAGTTGCCGATATGTAGCCTCATCCTCATCAGTTCTGTCATTTTGGCCAGAAATTAACGGCTCAGATTGCAACAACTTCTTGGTAATCTTATAGTGAGCAACACCATCTAACGGTTCAAATTGTGCCACATCAGGGACACTCTGTATCTCCTCATTGTTCTCCATGTTCAGTGCATCGTTAACCGGGCAAAAGAGGTCGGAGCTGTCAACTCCAACAGTAACACCGGCAAAGACATCGCATTGGGTATCAGTAGTGCCACTGATCACCGGCGTAAGTGATTGCGACGGGGATGGTGGTCCGAATAATTCGTTGATCGCATCCTCCACACTCTCTAGCCCACTAGCAGATGAAACTCCGGGAACCCCAATTTCAATCTGGTTAAGAAACTGGCTTCCGGGCGCAGGTGACGGTGGTCCTATTGAATTTCCGGTGCTCTCAGTGGCAGCTGTGGGAACACCAACTATCTGGCTAAGAAACTGGCTTCCCGGCTCAGGTGACGGTGGTCCTATTGAGTTTCCAGTGCTCACCGTAGCAGCGGTAGGAACACCAATGCTGAAAATCCCGGTGCCGGAGTTGTTTGATATATCGCCGGGTATCTGACCCTCTGTCTCCGGCGGAGAATCAACCCATTTCGTGACATCCGGAGATTCTCCGGCGACATCATCTAATGTCGTCGGTTCAATGGAGTAAAGGATCACCCACCGATTCAGGTAAAGCTCGACGCCGTCAATTCGAACGCCGTTGACAGTAATGACGTCGCTGTCAGACTCAATGAAGACCGTCTTATTCGGAGCCAGAGTCACAAACTCCATTCCTTCCGTAAACGACATTAGCTTGTCGAAACGCAGTCGTTCTGGAACAATGTGGCGCCGAGCATCGTAACGGAAACCGTCAGGGTTTGAAAACAAAACCTTATCAGAAGGCGCGAAAACCGTAACCGCCGGTAAAGTTAACAAATCCGGCCTTCGAAGAGTCAACCCCGCAGCGGCAACGTGGAACCCCCTTCTCCTCAACGCTCTGATTGCGCGATCAAGAAATGATCTGTGAACCCAAGATTGAATCTGCATCGTCGGATCAGACGTTGATACTGGAGAGCATTTATCAGCTGTGGATGCGTCCAATACACCGTCGACGCCATGGATGGCAAGATTTTCATCCACGTAAAGATCTGGCTGTCTAATATTAACTGCCAGGATGGGTTTCTTGGAAGAAGCGATGGAAACGTCGCCGTTCGGGTTATTGAAGAGGTAAAGACAATAATCGGAGTGGAGAGTACGGAGTTCGTCGCCGTTGGGACGAGTGATGAGGTCGAGCCAGCGGAGGGAGGGTGGTTTGATGGAGTGGTAAAGTAGGAGGGTGGTGGAAGGGCGGGGCAGGGCACGGCTGGTGAGGCTACGGGAGAAGGTGAATATGAAGTCCGGCGCTGCAAGAATAGTGCCGGAGAGGTTGCTAGTGGTGGAGAAAGTTGAAATGAGGGCAGAGGCGTAGAGGGAGTAGCCATGTGTACGGAGGGTTTCTGCAGCAGCGAGGACAGAGGAGGTGGAGGATGACGGCAATGGAGTTGGAGCGGTACTAGTGGTAGTGGTAAAAGAGGAATCAGCGCAGTGAAGGAGGAAGAAGAAGAGAGGGAAAGAAAAAGTGAGGATCTTGATGGAGGAGCTCGTGTAACGGCAATGGTGAAGCTCCATTTTTGGTTGAATTGGGTCACTGTGTGTGTGCGTGTTTATTTTCCTGCAATTAAAAAACAATGGTTGCTTTGAACGGGGGACGGGCGGGGAAGAAATAAGAGATTGACGAGAGGTTAGGTTACAGTGAGAGTTCGTTATTGGTAGTTACTTCTTTTTGGCGGGAAAAGGGATCTTTTTTATTTTTACATAATTGATGAAGCTTTGGATGGAAAATTATAGAACAAAAGTCTCTAAAAATTATAATGCAAATATTCTATTATAATTTAGTGCTTAATTTACCTAATGAGGATTAAAATTTATAATCTGTTTACTTGGTTAAAGGGGGAAGGGAAAAATCAAAAAAAAATTATAAGAAACCATAATTTAGAAAATGAGTATAGAGGCAATATATCACACTAGTGTTAGTCATAGTCTAAGAAAAATAAATTGAATACACTCACCCCTTTATTGAAACATTAATTTTAGTTTATCCCTCATATAATTTTGCATTAGTACATAAATATTATTAGTTTAAGTGATAAAATATTTAGACAACATTTTTACTAAAAGTAGACACTTTTTTCTTTTACTTTTTTGTCTCTTTTTTTTATGTAACACATTCCATAATCATGATTCTGATGAAATTTTATGGCTTTTTTTTTTTCCAGGACTATTCGAAAAAGACAACGCTTCTCATTTTCCCGAAGAAAACAAGTTGCTTATAAGTCCGAGTTTATAATGCACCTCACTTAGTTCTTGTTGTTGTTCTTTATCTTCTTTTACATAATTTATGTACAATTTATTTTTTATTAATAATGTGACTCAATAAATATGTATTCGTACAACAATTTGAAAAAAAGGAAAAAATACATATGGTTTATTGTTGAGTGGGTTCATAAATGCAACGGCGACGACGAGTTAATCGCATTTTCAACACAAGACAAAAGTGTAGATTAGAATTACGATTTTCACAAGAGTTTTTAAGAAAAAAAAAAAAAACACTTGTACAAATTTTGTTACAGCCCATCACTAATTAATTTGACACTAAAATGAAGCCCATATTTTGCAAAACCCCAAGGCCCAAATCTCCAAAACCCTAAACCCTACAACCCAAGACCCAGCCATTAACAGCCTCCCCTTTCCTCTAAAACTTCTCATAAACCCTACATTTGTACGACACTCTCCCACTGAAACTCTCTCACACACAGAGAGAGAGAGCAAGAAATCAATCAAAATCTTCCATTGACCCAAAACCATGTCGGAGGTCGAGCTCTCTCGTTCAGAGAAGAAGAAAAAGAAGAACAAGCATTCTTCCAACTCCAAAGAAGATGCAGATGCTGACACGCAGAAAAACGAACAGCAAGATGTTGATTTCTTGATCAAACCTCAGGGCTACACCCCTTCTATCGACACTTCTCAATGGCCAATCCTTTTGAAAAATTACGACCGCCTTAATGTTCGTACTGGTCACTATACCCCTCTCCCTTCTGGGTTTTCTCCCCTTAAACGTCCCTTGACCGAGTATATTCGTTATGGGATCATCAATCTTGATAAACCCGCTAACCCATCATCCCATGAGGTCGTGGCGTGGATTAAGCGGATCCTCCGTGTTGAGAAGACGGGCCACTCTGGGACTTTGGACCCCAAAGTCACTGGTAATTTGATTGTTTGTATTGATAGGGCTACCCGGCTGGTTAAGTCCCAGCAAGGGGCCGGTAAAGAGTATGTTTGTGTCGCTAGGCTGCATTCTGCAGTGCCCGATGTTGCTAAGGTGGCAAGGGCGCTGGAGACTTTGACTGGGGCCGTTTTTCAGCGGCCCCCTTTGATTTCTGCTGTGAAAAGGCAGCTTAGGATTAGGACTATATATGAAAGTAAGCTTCTTGAATTTGACCCTGTTAGGCATTTGGTTGTTTTCTGGATTTCTTGTGAGGCTGGGACCTATGTGAGGACTATGTGTGTTCATTTGGGGTTGTTGTTGGGTGTGGGAGCGCATATGCAGGAGTTGAGGCGAGTGAGGTCAGGGATTATGGGGGATAAGGATAATATGGTGACTATGCATGATGTGATGGATGCTCAATGGGTTTATGATAATTATAGGGATGAGACTTATTTGAGGAGGGTTATTATGCCGTTGGAGGTGTTGTTGACTAGTTATAAGAGGCTTGTTGTCAAGGATTCAGCTGTGAATGCTATTTGTTATGGGGCAAAGTTGATGATCCCGGGGTTGTTGAGGTTTGAGAATGATATCGAGGTTGCGGAAGAGGTGGTTTTGATGACTACCAAAGGGGAGGCGATTGCATTGGGAATTGCTGAGATGACCACTGCAGTTATGGCTACTTGTGATCATGGGGTAGTTGCGAAGATTAAGAGGGTTGTAATGGATAGGGATACTTATCCTAGGAAATGGGGGTTGGGGCCGAGGGCTTCGATGAAGAAAAAGTTGATTGCTGATGGGAAGTTGGATAAACATGGTAAAGCAAATGAGAAGACTCCGGCTGAGTGGTTGAGGAATGTGGTTTTACCTGCAGGAGGGGACTGCGCGGTTGCTGGCCTTGCTGCTGTTGCTTCTGCTGAGCAGCCAGTTGCTGTGAATGCTGAGACTCCTGTGGTTGAGGTTGAGAAGAAAAAGAAGAAGAAACACAAGGAGGCGGAAGAGGGAAATGGAGTGGCTGGTCACAAACGAAAAAGTGATGAGGTTGATGGTAGCCCTGCCCCTGATGTTGCTAAGAAGGTGAAAGTTGAGGAAGTTGAGGAAAAAGAAAAGAAGAAGAAAAAGAAGAAAGAGGATCCTGATGCCCCATCTGCTGATGGGGAGAAATCAAAGGAGAAGAAGAAAAAGAAGGATAAACAGGAGGATGATTCTGGTTCACCAAATGAGGACAAATCTGAGAAGAAGAAAAAGAAGAAGCACAAAGATGCAGAGAATGGTGATTCTGTTTTGCCTGTTGCTGCTGCAGGAAATGATGACGAAATGAGTAAGAGCGAGAAGAAGGAAAAGAAGAAAAAGAAGAACAAAGATGCAGAGCAGGCTTAGCTTGGAAAATCAAAATCTAAGAACTCATGAAGCTTACCTGTATGATATGTTATATATCATCTGCATTTATGTGTATGATTTAGGGAATGATGTCCTCGAGACATTGCTAGATGTTCAACCTTTAGTTTCTTACTTTGTTGGTTTTGCTTCTTTTATTTTTTTTGTATCTGTTTATGTTTCTGAAGAACTCAAATGCTTCGAGAACTGTAATGCATTTGCGGATGAAATTTTAAGAAGCATTATATAAACTATAGAAGTATGCCTATCCTTTTGATAGATATTTTCGGTGACATTTGAAGATATTGCGGTTCTGTAAATGATTGTTGCTTCTGGTTAAAATTGTGCTGCTGTTTGCCCTATAATAATAGTTGTTTTCTGTTTTATCATTTGTTGGAGATGGGGAATGACTATATGCTTTAATTATTTGGTGGGATGTTCTGCCCTATTTTCAGTATATTCTGGATGCAAATGGATTTTTCTACTTGATTATGTCTTGTTCACTCACTTGATTTTCTTGTTGTGAAACACCTTGTACTTTGTTGATCCTTTCACGTATGAAATCCGAGTTCATGTTAAGTTTTCCGGTTCAAAGCAAATTGTCACACGAATCTCTTCTAATCTTGCACTAGGCATTTGGGATAAATGTAAAAATTGCTGCTTCTGTAATTTCATCTGGGGTACTTTTCTGGGAATTGGGAGTTTATTGGTAGTAATTATAAATTGCTTCCATGAAGTGTTAAGTCATCTGTTATGCCTACTTTAGTGCTGTAGGTCTGCAAGAACTTAGCCATTAGCTGCACTCAAAGGGAAGAGCTGCAATGTAATTCAAGTTCTTCTCTGGGTGACCCAGTCAGCTAAAAGGTCCCAACTTGACTGGAATCTTGCCTGCAGAGTTTGCAAATGGTACTCATCTGAGGGATTATGGTTTAGTATTCGATTCAATCGTACTCATCTTTAGTCTCGTATGCTAAACTTATCTTCCTGCAGAAGGAGTTCTAGTGGAGCAAAATGATGCAAAATTTCAGTGAAATAATCATGCTGAATATCTAGCAATTTGCCAGTTTCACAGTTTTATGTAATTCTTAAATGCAATCTAGCTCAAGATCAAGAAATAAACACAAGAGTTGAATGCCCAGTTGTGGATCGAGAGAAAAAGATTGAACTTGTGCTGCTCTTCAATCTTCATTAGTGGGTGTTCAAATTCCAAATGTCACCATACGTTTAAGTTGAACCAAATAACCAATTTTGTGTAGGATAAGAACTTGAAGAAGAAGATTGTTTCATTTGAGTCTGCAGATTGCACTCTTTCAAAACCTCCTGTAGTTTTACTTTGTTTATTTCCTTTTGCAACAGCAAACATTAGTGTCTCTGGTTATGTTGTTTACAAAACAAAATGAAAAGATGTAGACATTTTTTCTTGCTCATTAGCTGCATAAATATTTAAATTCAAGTATGATGGATTTTTCCTAATCCATTGGCCACCTAAACGGCCTTAAGGCTTAGTTCAATAGTTCGATTTTGAGCGGACAAATGCGAGTTCAAGCCCCATGAAAACCGGCAGAGGTCTTGGATTTTAGTGTTCAACTCTCCAACCAAACGCCACACCAGCAAATGGCCTTAAGGCTTAGTTCAATAGTTCGATTTTGAGTCCCCAAACGCGAGTTCAAGCCCCAAGATGCCCGCAGAGGTCTTGGACTCTAGTGTTTAACTCACTTGTAGCGGTCCAACCAAACGCCACACCAGCAAAGATCTCGGAAGAGAAAAGGTTCCAGGTTCTAGGTTCCATGTAGAAGTATAGTATAGGTTTATTGCAATAGATTAAGATTTGAAATTGATTAGTTCTTAGCCCTCTTCAAAACGTTGTATCTTTAGCCTTTTAATGCCTGCAATTATGCCATTCCTTTGGAAGGAAAGCTTTTGAATTTGGACAATGGTCATTTTCATTTGAATTTGAACTTCAATTTTATTGGTTTCAAGCATAATGTGATTCAAATACAGGCATGATCCTTGGATATTCTTATGGTAAATTGTTGTTCTCCTACATCCTTAATAGGAAATACCTTAAAATCTCATTACTCCCTTTAAAAATGATTACTAATTATTCAAGATTTTAATCTTTATAAGAACAGAGTATAGTTTTTTTTTTTTTGAGTATCCCTTCATACAAATCTACCAATCTTATAAACATCTTCTCTTCTTAGCTAAAAAAAAACATGCCCAATAGTGATATTTGTGTGAAGTTTCCTGACCTTCTCTTAAAAGCTTTGTTTTCAGTAGTTCTTGTTGTTTCTAGCCCTCCATTATTCTTTCGCATAGAAGCTAAAAATGGTGATCTTTCATTTGATCTTGTTCATAGAGATTCACCAAAATCACCCTTTTATGATCCTCTCTTGAATTCTTTTGACAGAAAGACAAATGCTTTCCAACGTTCAAAGGATCGCATCCATTATTTTGCATCAACAAATGTACTCCCTGATGGTGGTGAATATCTTATGAAGATATCATATGGCACACCATCAGTTGAGACACTAGCCATTGTTGACACTGGCAGTGATCTTTCTTGGACACAATGCCTCCCTTGTAAACATTGTTACAAGGAAAAATTTCAGCCCTTTAACCCAAAAAATTCTTCAACATTTCAGTTTATTCCTTGCAAGACAAAAGAATGTCCAGATTCTTCACTAACTCATTGTAATGCAAGTTCCCAAAATTGTCTATATGAAATAACTTATGGGGATCTTTCTTTTTCTCATGGTGAACTTGCCACTGAAACTATAAGCTTGGATTCAAATGTATCATTTCCAGGATTTATTTTTGGATGTGGGCATAACAATGGTGGCATATTCCCTTTTCAAGGATCTGGCTTAGTTGGCTTTGGATTTAATAACCAATCCCTTGTTACACAATTGAATTCATCAATTCAGGGCAAATTCTCATACTGTTTTGGCCCAATCACAGAAGTATCAAAATCAGGTAAACTCATTCTTGGCAAAACTGATGTGTTTTCAAGTGCTGGGGTGGTTTCAACACCACTGGTTTTGGAGTCTTTCTATACTATGACACTTGAAGGAATTAGTGTCTACAATAAAAGTTTGGCCATCTCATCAACCAACATTATCATTGACTCAGGAACAACATATACTTTTCTTCCTACAAGCCTCTATCAGGAGTTTGAATCAATAATCAAACAAAACATAAAGTCCCACAAATTTGTGCCTGATCCACAAAATATCTTTGGTTTGTGCTACTCTTCTTTAGAAGGTGTACATATTCCCAATATCACTATACATTTCAGGGGTGCAGACTTGAAATTGAACCCAATAAACACTTTTGTAAGCACCTCAAATTCTTCATTTTGTCTAGCTTTTGTCCCTAATGGTGATATCAACATATTGGGCAATACACAGCAAATCAATTTCTGGGTTGGATATGACTTAGAAAAGAAGATTGTTTCGTTTAAGCCTGCAGATTGTATTAAAGAATAATTTGCTCAAGATAGAACGAATTTCTTTTATGGGATATTTTACTCTGTCTTGTCTTTCTTTATATTTGTCAACAGCTCTGGAAAGAAAGAAAAGATGTAACCATATTTGCTTGCATGACAATTCTAGCAAGATAAATATTATTTAAAGGAAAAAAACATGTCTAAGTACAATGATTTGTATTGAGGAAATTCTTAATCTCAATATATCAGGTCCACTTTCCTAGTTTTCCAACAACATCAAAGAACCTTTTAAATTTGAACTTTTCGGTATGAGACAACTTTCTGCAACTTTTGTTTTCTTAAGACATTCAGTCTGACTTAAGTGGTTTGGAGAAAAAGAAGATAATATGAATTGAAAACAGGTAACAAGACACAAAACATCAAAATTACCCAGAAAAAAATGAAGCAAATCAAGCAAAATAAGTTACCTTGTTACGATGTGAACTGCAGCATCAAACTTTGTTGTATACCATCACATTATCATTTTAGTGGGAGACAAAAAGTAAAATTCGCAAAGTAATCTCGAATGAGCTGTGTAAGCCTCGTAGTGGTCAGTGGTAATTTGGCGCAGAAGGCATAAGTGCATTTCGAAAATTCAATAAATATGCCACTTGCAACTAGCAATTTGGAATTAAGTATTTTGGGTTAAAAAGTCAGGCTGCAATAAGCTTATGGACTATAATACAGTTGGATGAATGCATTTTACTCCAACAATAAAAGGAGTAGGATATGTGCAGTTAAGATGGTCCCGGTCACGTTCAAGGCATACATCACAAATTTAAACAAGAATCCTAACCAGGCTTATGCCCACAATGCTCATAGTTCAGGTTTGAATTGTAAAACGTAAACACAGATCCGTAATTGATTTGGGAGAGACTTGAAAGGTAAATGAAGCTAAATTCATTCTGTACAAATGTCACAATGTTACAAAAATCAGAAACAGTAGGACATAATTAGTTCATGGAAAGTAAATGAGCATCAAAAACATAAATCACCAAGAATGTCGGTTACCTCTTCGTATCTTCCTTCGAAAAGGCCTACATGCCTCAACGCTAAGATCAACAGCAGCAGCGAGAGCCATAAATATGGCTGCATCCTCCACACATGTGACATGTCGCATGGCTAATTGCACCAGGGGCTTGCTGCATTTCCCTTCTCCTTGCACTCTACAGCTCATGACAAACCCACCAACAACAGGACTAAGTGCAGCAAAATCTCCGCTGCTTTGTGGACTTGGAACTGGAGTAGCTGCAGTTCGAACCTGTCTGTCTGTATCAATGAAGAACTCACCGCCCTTTTCAGCATTTATCAGTATCTCTGACATAAGAATCTCCCCACCCTCCTGTCCTTCAGCTAAAAGGTGGAAGCGACAGCAGATGGAGTCTCTGATGCCACGCTCACGCCATGCTTCAAGCTTTCCCCAAGGCTGCCAGCACTCAGGTCTGCAATGATCAGGGCGAACAATCAACCAAGCTCCTGGGTTGGATTTTGCCACCCAATCACAACCTGTTGATGGCACAAATGGAGTTGTTATGAAGGCTGCTGCAACAGCCGAGCCAGAGAGGTCATGTATCTTCACCTTCCATCCCTTCCTCTCTCTTCTTTCAATCTCTTGGTCAGAGCTCTCAACAGAATGCGACCAAAAATTGCTCAATGGATCTAACTGGGTTACCCTGTAAATTGACAACAATTACCACACATCAGAAGAATGGAGATTATAGCTCTGTCGTGTCGGCTTGTACGCTAAATGACAGAAATGGAATGAGCAAGCTTCAAGAAATTGAAAGGTCCCTAGATCCGGAGAGGTGAAACGGTCAGGCTTTTGATGACTAAAAGGTGGAAGTTCAGTAAGATTAAGAAATTAATATTCATAGTTGCCAGAATCAACTCAAAGTGTAGTTAGATCAACTGAAACTAAAGGAACTCTAAAGTTACAAATGAAAAGATATTAGATAAAAAACTAAACCCATTTACTATGGAGTCCATTGTCAAAACCATATACATGAAGTCTGGAAAAAAGCTTTAACCAAAGAAGAAATGGGAATATGTTAAAGAAAGCAATTCCGAGTTACCTGTCTCGATCAAACTTGCAACTGAATATAGGCTGCTTGATTGCACCCTGTAGCTGAACTATTTGGGGACTTAAGTTGGTCTCATCTTCGAACTGGAACACATATCTTGGATCAGGGTCCAACTTCACTCGTAAATGAAGCTCTGCTCCAGGTTTTCCTCCATCCAGCTTGCTCTTGCCAATACCGATCCACCCATTGAAAAGAATCACTGGTTTTCCTTCTCCCCATTCAGGACCCACATCCAACTTAAACGTCCCAATCTGTTGCCTTTTAATTCCAACACCACAATGGGTACCTTTCCGCCCTGTAAATACAACTATTTCCAGACATGCATGTGATGCATAGAAACAGCCAGGGGCGAGCAATGCTTTGAGATCAGATTCTTCTAAATAAAAACTGGTGGCAACACTCTGAGCATCTGGGGTAACTTCAGGAGATGATAGAAAGGGAATAGAAGAGGTCTGCACAGGAAAACCACGTAAGCGAATCTCACACACACATGGAGAAGAGAATGCATGAATTCCAGATTTAGCAGAATTTAATGCTGTCCCAGGAAGTCTCAGACCCAATGAACCTATTGACAACCTTATGAAAGCTTGAGGATCCATTTTGGTCACAAGTCCTTATCCATTGGTAGCACCTGTATTTTAGCAGCTGAAAATTCCTGTTAAGACAACCACCATCAGAGAAAGCAATTGAGGACAATAAACTAGCTAGGTTCATATATATATATATATATATATATATGGAAACCTTGTTCTGGATTAAAGAGTTTTCCTAAACAACATATTCCTGTTTTGGGTTCTTAGTTGTTGCCTTTATAATGCTTTTGCTAACCATGTGCCAGAAAGTTCAGATGCCATTATGGCAATTCTTTACTGTGTTTCAGAACAACCAGAAGAATCCAACAATTTTTAAGTAGTGGCATAAAAGAATATATCGAATGTCAAAATAGAAGCTACACAATAAATTAGTAAACTTTGAACAGGCCTAAATTTAAAACTTCATACACATGAACATAGATATTCCCACATACACATATACACGTTTGTTATTCACAGCATGTCAAAACTACTCTTCCAGGATCTTTAAGTACTTGCCACAAAGCACAAATTTGGCTACATCATCTCATGAAATGAAGTAGCACCAGCTGGCAGCACAGCCAGAATAAAAGGTATAGAGGGATTGAGAAAGACCAACAACTTATGGACCCTTTTTCGTTTACAGTTGAGAGTGGAAACAATTTTGCAAGCATAAATGATATAGACAACTTTTCTGAAATCTTCAACTTGACAATTTGTAGCTCAAACTAACTGTGAAAAAACTTGCTACAAGATATAACTAAGTGAACAATTAGACCAATTGAAGTGTTATGAACATATGGAAACTTCATACACAGAATTGACTGCATCAGCTCTAAAGCCTTAGCATTGTAATGAGCAAGAATGTTATTTTTTCCTGTAGATACCTTTCACATTCCAAATAAACTCAAAAAGTACACAACTTCAAGCCTCAATTTACTTTCCAAAGCTGCATCCACATAAATGTACCAACAAATAACATCCACTATCAACACTGGACTCAAGCTAATAACCACCCATGTCAGACTTTACAGAAGATCATTCACGAAAGGCAAGTCAAAACCAATTAAATAACACACCATAGACATAAAAAATAGTCCAAAGATAGGCAAATTGAGAAGAAAAATAAGAAAAGGAAAATGAACCAACCTCTACTATGAAGCTTTATCTATCTCCAAAGCTAAAACAAAGCCACCTTTAAAGCTGAGTCCACTGAAAATTACCCAGAAAGCTGAGAAAATCCTCATAACTTTCTCATTCAATTTTCCAACGAAATAACCTTAAAGATTGAAACTTTTCACACCTAGAACGTCAAAACACATCCGAAATCCAAAAGGGTCTCTCTCAAGATCCGAGTGCAATCCAAATAAATGATCAAAAGGGTCGTTTTATAGGAATACTCAACACCAAAAATAAAGTCCCTGTTCCAAGAATTTCACGTATAGTATGCACAGATCACGAGAAAAGACATACATATATAATAAACCATATATATATATCCACCCAATATTACAACATACTAGTATAGCTGTATTATATATCTTCCAAATGTTGCTTTTAAGTTGCATTTATATTCCATACACTGATACACATAACATAACATAGGTATTATTAATACATACAGTAACTTACACTCTAAATGCGTGTATTCATGTGTTTCCAACCAATGAGTTTGTGGAAAAATATGTAAACAGTCATTGTTTAAAACGACATAGACGGAGAAAGTAAAGGACCATTATTAGTACTGCTAATTTTGAAATTAAACTAAATTTTCTCTCTTTTTTTTTTAAATTTTAATTTTTTATGGTGTTGAAACCATTGGTCATTATCCTTTGCAAAAATTTGACACATCATATCATACCATGCTTAGAAGGTCCAATAGTAAATTGGGTTCATCTAAATATTTATCCCGTATTATATAAATAAGTAGTTCATATATGTGTTAATCGAGATTTTAATGTGCCATAAAATTGTAAAAATTTTGAATCACAATTTCAATAAAATTAATTGTCGAACAATGTAAGTTTCACAAGAATTTTTGTGATATTTATCAAGATTATGCACAATATTTATGCATCTTATTAGTAAACTTAGCAAGATGTGCACAATAATGAATAACCAACCTATCAAAGTTTATAATTAATTAGGATGATAACATAGAAATTTATTTGTTCCTTCGATTGACTAAGGAAGGTTTGAACCCTTGATAATTAGCCTTAGTTATATTTATTGGACTTGACTAAAAGTTGTTTTGGATAAAAATATACCACTAATGTTTACTTGTTAGTATTATAATAATGTGAATGAAATCTAGCTTAACAACAATAATAATCACTAAACATTTATTTCATTAGCGATCGTATTTCAATGAACTTTCTTGTGAGAAAAGGGAAAAAAATTGAAAAAAAGAAAGAAAATGACCTATCGTTTTTCTCACCGAGTGACATCGGTCGATTTTATGAATCATATTTAGATATCCTATTTTGATAAACTTTCTTGTGGGAAAAGGGGAAAAAAATTGAAAGAAAGAAAGATAAGGGTAATGAAAATGAAAGAATGATTTTTTAAAGATGAGTAGCACGTAGTATTTGATTTGTTTTTTTAATGAAAATTGTTGTGTGCAGATAAAAGGAATATGGAATATATTAATTAATATTGTTAAAATGAGTTTTTTAGGTGGGACAGGGATGGGAAAATTGGATACAGCTGTAAGCAAGAATTTGTGCACAATAAGAGTATCGTTTTTAGACACGCCTTTTCTTCTTTCTTCTTCTCCTTCTTGTGGTGGTAGTGGTTATGGACCTTATGAAGTTATGGGTGATGGATGGAGAGTGACTTCATTTATTTTTTTGGCTAAAAAGTAAACCATTTTATAGTTATATATATATATATATATATATATATATTTAGAGAGTGTTAAAAAATAATTTTGTCTGTATTATTTTGACATAATTTTTGTCTGTATTATTCTGTCTTAATTAAAATTAGGTCGTAGGATTCACTAATATCTTAGTTATGTCTAATAATTGTAAAGTAATTTTAGTTATATTTATGCATTTAGTCCCTATTTTTAATAAAATTACGTCATTTTAAATGTTAGATAGAATAAAATAGGATAAATATTGAACAGAATATCTGATATCTCTATTCGACACTATTGATTCTAATCGAAAAAAATATCTTGTGAAATTAAGTCATAGGGCAATACATTAGAAAATTCATAGTATCATTAATAATAATAATAAAAATTTATGCTTAATAAAAAGTTAGAATAAAGACACACCAAACAGGAAATAAAAAAAAATGATAGTAAGTTTACATTTTTAAGTTAGTTAATTGGATGAGAAAACTAACACTAATAATATATTTTTAGGAAGGTGCATTTATAGGTGTGTAGCTTGTGGTCTGAATAAGACTTTTCATTTCTCAAATTGGAACTTTCTAGTTTAATTTTTTTTTTTTTTTTTGTACATTTTCAACTTATGACTTTTTGTGCTGGTATAAGAGAACTATATATGAATTTACATTTTGAAACAAATATGCAGTTCAATATTTTGCAGGAACTTGATGGTATATGTTATGAAGATCTTGTATGATTTTTTTTTCTTTTTTTTCGAAGAATTAAATCATGTACAAATTATTCTGTCTAACATTTAAATATGCATGATTAAGAAATGCATTAATATTTTTGAATCTAATTACAAAAATAATTATTGTTCAAACTCTGTAAGCAATACCATTTTCTTCTTTTCTTGAAATTAACATCTTTGAAGCTATTCCAAGCAATTTATTTGAAAAAGTTAATTCCAATTTCAAATTTTAAAGTGTATTTCTAATAAACTATGCATGTATACACAAGAATTAATTTGTTGAACATTTCAAGAGAATAAGATGAAGTTTGTCTTCTTATTTGATGGCAGAAGACTTTGAATTCAAGAAAGACCATAAAGAAAAACCTGCAACTTTCTTGTCTTTGGATAGAAAACACAAAAAAGAAAAAGTCCAAAAGTGTGGGTTTTTGGGAAGAGCCAAATTGACTTGAATCATTGAATCAAATAACTTAGATTCACTTGGCATATATATGTTCATATTTTTTAAAAAAAAAAATGTATTTGAATAATCATAATGAGGATATATTACGTGATTGATGATATGGTATGACGTACATATAACTTTTATTTCTATTTTTTTGTTTTTCTTAATTAATTAATCAAATGAGTGTTTCATTCTTTGAGCTTAAGAAATTCATAATCACTCTAAATAAGTTAATATTGGAGTTTTAGACTTTGAGCAAATCATGAAGAAGTGATGAGGATGATCATCACCAAGGCTGTGCTGAACATGATTGGATTCATTCTTGTTCCAATATAATTATTGGACAGTTCATTGAAAATATATTTTGATTTCCAAGATTCACTTGAGCTTAATTGAAAAAAAAAGGGATGTCATGTTGAGGATGTTGGGATTAATCATGATCTATTTATTCCTCCCAACACATAAAAATATTTATTAAAAGTTACAAATTAATTGCAAAAAAGGAAAAAAAAAACATAAAATCATCCCAAAAGAAGTTCATGGCTTTAGGGGAACAAATTATACCTTGATTAAAATAATTAAGTTGATGAATTCTATCACTGCCACTCTTCAAATAAACCCTAATGTCAAGATGGCTCTTATTTATTATTTACCTTTACTTTTAGTCTGCTTTTTAAGTTCACAAAAAGGAAATCATCTATGAATTAAATACCTCAATGCCATTTTTATAGAAGAAGGATTTCTTTTTTAATTTTTAAAACCCTAAAGAAAACAAAGCATTTAATTTGTTAAATAGGACAACAGTTTTAAAATGCTAAATCAAGCACAATAATTCATTATCTGAACTCAAGATGACTTCCCAATAAGTATAGTTGATTATATAAATCACCATTTTTTTACCGTATTCGATCTAAACTAATCAAGAAGGGTGTAACCCTAAGGATTTCCTAGATGACCACGTCCATCCTCGGACTACTCTCTCTCAAGCATAGTAGCACACCCCATCCTAGTACTAATCTCGTTAAGTAACTTTTAACTTATGAGTTCTAATGATATTGGTGCATTATTACTGGTATGATCGCACACAGTAACCGTTACATGTGGCAAAAAAAATATTATCACTTTTATGCAACTATTGTATTTGTTACCCTTTTGGAACAGAAACACACATTGAAAATCTCATACGAATTTGATAACCTAAAAACTAGCTAAAAAAATGGTCAAAATTAATTTTCAAAATCAATGGACCAACTTGATGTGAAAGCAAACACAAGAAGGACATTAATTTTTATTTTTTCTTTTTTAATTTAGAAAACATCTGGGAGACAGCTATTGGGAAACATCATTTTCATGCTGAAACTGCCACCGTTTAATTATCATCTTCTCATTCAACAAAACTACCAAGTGGAACCAACTGTACAAATAAAAATATTAATCTCAAGATTTTTTTACTTGTCACCTAGAAATATATATATATATATATATATATATATTACTAGTTAGTCTAAATTAATTAATCACAAAACTCTAGTGAAATCGATTCATATATAAAACTTAATTCAAATATAAAACGGATAATTAATTACCGTTGAAATTATGATTTTTATTTTCTGCTGTTTTTATCGTGTGTTAAATTACGACTAATTCATCGTTACATATATGAAATTACTTCACAGTAGACCCGCTAGTTGTTAGTTAATTAAAACTCTTATCTTCATTCAAACTTGTGCATATATATAAGGCAAACATTATATCCTGGTTTCGTTTTGATCTGAAATTTGAAGCTTGTTGATTGGATTGAATGTGGGATACACAAATCTTTAAGAAATCAAGTCAGGACAAATGATAAATATATCACAAACCTCCCCCACCCCAGCCAGAGAAATTAATGAAATTAAAACAAGACAAGAAACACATACATGTTAATATAAGTCATGTGGGATTTTGACATATTTTACAGAATAATTAATATGGAGCCATTTTAATTTGACCACCCTATGTCAAATAATTACTTTATTTGCTTGTTACTTAAACCTTTAAAAGAGTGTTTCATAAATGTTTCTTAAAATCATTTAGAGGCAATATTTATTCATCTTTTTAATTGTTCACAAGAGGGAGGACAAAAAAATTAAGATAGAACACTAATAGGAATTAAAAAAAAAAATTCCCAAAACCAAAATTGTTTTTTATAATACTCAAATCTATTAATTATCGAATTTTATATTGAATTTCATCATATATGATCAAATTAAACTACGGTTTTTTGTTTCTACTCTTTTTCTTTGGAAGATCTTTAAATTAAAGAAGTATTTTGGACATGTTTATGAAACTCATGGAAAAACTTTTTTTTTTCTACTCCTTTTCTTTTATACTCTTTTTTTTTTTTTTTTAATTTCCAAGATATTTAAAAAATGTTTGCCTAGAACAATCCTTTGCTTTCCAGAAACTTTTCGAAGAACTTTAATTTGTTACACATTTTCTACATCGGATAAAGGAAAGCAGTTTTAAGTTTCTTGCACACATTTGCAACAAACAATTAATGTTTTCTAATAATTAATTAACGAAAAAAAATACAGAATTCGATGAAGATTTTATTTCATCATCTTAGATGCTGTGATGTTTTCTTTGATCATTAATTCCCATCCCAACAAAATTAATAAATAAATAAATAACTTAATTTATATTCCAATTTTAGTAAATTAATGATGTGTAAAGTATTTTGCATTTATTATATATATATAAATATATATATCTCAGCAGTCAAATAATATATTAAATAAAATGAATGATGCATATATTCTCCTATACATTAAACGACTAAGCAAATACAGATAGAAGACAGGTCAGTTTGCATGTGAATTAGCGGCGGCATGGGACCAAATAGAGCGACTTTGCGGCCAACCTGCACATGAAACATTAAGATATGAACAAAAGGGCAGTTAAAAGAAAGAAAAAAAACAAAATTCTTTGGACTCTGAGATCAACTACCACAATAAAGACTATGAAATTCTTGATCGATCAGTTAATTATATATACATTTGATCAATTTGTATTGTGTTTGACTCTTTATATATAGCCCACTTAGCATTTTAAGAGAATTTGAAAATCGTAAACAAAATAAAGGCTTACAAATGTTCATATAATTGTAAGAATCTCTAAACTAAAATTGAAAAGACATAAAAATTATTAAGAAACTTAAATGGCTCAAAACTAGCCTAAACAAATGAATTTTGTTGCAAGTCTTATATATTTCGTCGAGAGTTTCGAAACGTTACATTATAATAGCGATTTTGAGTTTTTGCTATAATAGCGATTTTGAGTTTTTGCTAAAAAGTTGCGTTATTTTCAATTTAACGACACAATTTAAACAATTTTTTCCTTTTTTTAGATTGATTCTGCGCAACTCAATACGTATTTTAATCCATTCCACACCTGTTCTTAAATAGAATGACGATGAAATATGATTTACAAAGTCAACTAGACTCTTATCTTAATGGTGAATGAGCATAAATTAACACACATATATGCATGCATGAAATTAAGTCGAATTTTAGACGTAAAAATTGAACTCATTTTTAGTCCTATACATTGTTATTTTGTTGATAAGAAATCAGCCCTTGATGATGCCTCGATTAGAATCCTTGTCTTTGTTGGCTTGGCATTAATACTCCCAGCCAGCACATGCAGATCTAGTCATGCCTTTGCAACTTTTATGAACATTGAAAATTTCATGATCATCTCGTAACCCAAAGACATCATCATGCTGATCATTTCACCAAGATTACAGCCGAGATTTCTTCATCTAATTAATCCTCTCTCTTTGACTACAAATTGATTAATAATGTGGAAATTAAAGTATATAGTTCATACTTTGATGTTAACTTTAGGGTCTACATGCAAAGCAGAATCCAAACAAAGAATCGACATGATGGAGAGAGATATTGCATTATATACTAATACTTTTTTTTTTTATTTTTCCATGTATACATTTGCAAATTCCTATGCTACAACACATGCAGGCATATTGTTGATATGACCTTTTGGAAAGTGATCATAATCTTGCTCATATATATATAAATTACTTTGTGTTTGTATAATGTATAATTCTACCTTTTTTATAAATAATTTGTCTGTCTATAACTTATAATTAACCAATTCTAAACTTAAGAAAAATGAGTAAAGTGTCGGCTTCCAGCGTTTATAAAGTAGCATATTCTAAACCTAGAAAATAAAGGAGGAAAGTTACAACAAGTTGGTAATCTAGGTAAAAATTTTCCCAAACAACTTATGATATAAATCACATTAGAAATCATTTAAAAAGTCGAAAACAATAATGAAATATGAACTATATATTCAACTCTACTTATTGAGATGTTGTTGGTTCATGGATACTATCTAGCTAGACTATGAATTATAAGTAGAAACAATTTACGTTTTATATTATACGTGCAAGTGTGCAAACTTCACATAAACTTATGATAAATTGAATTGAAAAAGTTGGGGGTAAAGAATGTATATTAGTATCCAAATTAACAAGAAGATTAATCCCATCTTTGTTTTCACCAACTTTTATAGAGAAAACATTAAAACTTTTGTTATGGAAACAACTTAATTTTTTCTACTTTGCCGCAACAAGAGGCAATGTATTGAAATAACCTCCCGGCTGTACAATGTACAAAGATATGTCATTATCTGCTACTTATAAGGTCCCAAATTAATGGTACAATGACAATATGCAAAAGAAAAAAATAAAAATAAATTGATGGTGGCATTATGCTAAAAAATGCAAGAATTGATCGTTACAAGCATAACCCTTGCTAGTGGTTGGAGTGTGATTCGTTTATATTCACTCTTCTCATTGGCTCATATTAATTTCTTCTTCATGATGATATAACGCCTTTTATTCTTAACTTCTTGCAATATGCAAATGCTAAAGTTAACTCATGATTGGAAATGTAGAAAGTTAGATAATGACTTTCTTTTGAATATTTTCCATGTATATATATTTTTTTTTAATGAAAGAGGATTCAATTGCATTGAAATATTTGACAATGATGTATTTAATGCTTACTATCAAAGGAGTTTATTTTTCTTCAAAAATCAAAATACCAATTTGATAATTAGATGAGCTAAATATAAAATTTGGAATTCCTTGTTAATCCAACCCGATTTATAAGCTAATAGTAATTACATTTTGAAATGTCAAGTTATGTATAATTAAACTTAGTCGGCCAATTACAGTGACGTAAAATTTTAAAAAAAAAATTGAATGAAATTTAATAGTTGGAAAAAATGGAAATTTGTTTGTGAAGAAGACATGTTTGCATGGACATATTTACTATGTAGTTTGGTTTTGAATGTTCTAAATTCCAAATCATACTAAACACAAATTCCAATAACATATTTTATACATTAATTGAAACAAGTTTCTCTAAAGAATTTTGCATAATCTAGAAAAATTAACTGTATAATTAGTTAGAGTAACCCAAAAGTTATGCCCAACTGAAAAGATTCAATTATATTTAAAATTTTGTTGACATTTTTAGTTTCATCCTAATTTGATTGGTTTAGAAGAAAAAGACAATGAGTTCCAAGAAATCGTCTTCAAATTCGCAAGATCATAAGTTTGCTTATTATTCAATCCTTCCCTTATCCAAATTCCAATATGTATTAAAAACTAGTCAAAAGCAGCCAAAAAAAGTAATTGTTTTTTTTTTTAACGCACACCCTTACACGCATCCAACAGATCTCGAACACTGATTTGGAAGTCGAGAGACTACCTTCCTGACTATTGGACTAGCCCTAGTGGCTAAAAAATGTAATTGTTACAATAATAAAAAAGAAACATGCATACTCCAAAATAAGATCATTAATTTAGTGTGGCTGAAGTACTAGGACAAGAAGGATAAGCAATTGTATGATTTTGACACAAAGAGCAAGTTGACACAAAGGTATAGCTGAGAAGGATATGCAAATGGCTAAGGAATGAGGACCATCACACAAATTTCCCTTTCTGGGTTGAGACTTCAATGACATATAGTTTAAAACTAGTGGGTTTCAGAGACTTATAATGATCTTGAAAGAAAATTCATGTGGGAAGTTGGAAAAAAATATCATCAGCTTTAAAAGTGCATGTCCAGCAGACTGATCAACTTGCTAGATTTCTGTAGTTTCATCATTCAATGGAGACTTGTTCATCTTAATGACAAACCAAAGCTTTGACATGAGGAGAGACAACAGCACATGTAGCATTGTCTGATGTACAATATTCCCAACTTCCCCCAAAACTTAAAAACCAAGAAAGGGTAAGCACTGCACAGACAAGAAGAGGCAATTGGTGAGGCACAAAAAAGATGAGAGTGACCTTTGATATGCTAAATCATTGACTCATGCATTCTTCATATATGGACCTTGAAAGAAGTTGGAATTGTTATGCATGGCTCAAAGATGCTCCTCGAAGTCAACTAGAACGAGGGCTGCTGGCTGCTGGTTTTAGTTTGGCCCTTCCTCAATCCCCACCTATATATATATTCTAGCCGATTTCTTATCTGCAAAGATATCCAAACTTGATTTTATCCAAGTCCAAGGATTTCAATTGTGGCATTTAATTTAGTTTACAGTTTCACCAAGTTGATAATGCATAGATTTTTAACACACCTATAGATGCAGGTTTTTCTCCTTTCTCTTCGGACTTGAAATAAAATTTTAACACTAGCATTTCAACTTTTTCTCAGTGATTAGATTTTGTTGTTTTTTGGTAGGTTATGCTGCATTTACTGGCAAGGTTGTGGAGGCTGCTGTTTTTAGAGATGCTTTTAATAGACATGTTGACCTATATAGAAGCATTTATAGTGCACATTGTCTCTGTTTTGTTTGATGTTCATCAGTCATGACTAGTTGGACATCCACACATATCTATCTCATGTACTGTCCAGGATTGTGGATATATGCCTAGTTACCCTCTTTAAAGGTAAATGTTTACATTTTTACTCTAAATTTGCACACATAAAGGTTACAGGTAAACTGCATGATATATATGAGAAACATTAGTTAGATCATTGAGGACAACATGTATCTCTTCTTGTTTTTCAAAACAAAATCATCTGTACAACTCTGAAGCTATAACATGCTGTTCAATAGCAAATACCGAACTTGGTTCGATATCGATCAATCAATCGAATAGAGGAATGTTAGAAAAAAAGAATGAAAGATTTGTTACAAGCCTCATATATCCAAGATGTATATATAGGAAATTTGTCCTTAAAACCAGCTATTATATGTACATAAATATGCTAAAATTTTAATTTCCAAATCTTCAAATCAATCCTCACGCAAAGGGAACATAAACTAAGATCATAGAGAAAGATTCTTAATGTGACAAGCAAGGAAGGTAAAACAATCAGAAGAGATGCAAATCACTTCCATTTCTTTCCAAAGAAGCCGTGCTTGTGCTTTCCAAAGTAGCCGTGCTTGCCAAATTTCCCATGCTTATACTTCCCATGATGATGACCACCGTAATAACCATGACCATAATGGTGTGAACCATGTGACAGATGATGAACCCCATATGCAGCAGCTGCCGCTGCAGCACCACCAGCTAACAATGTACCCATGTGAGGTCCATGTCCTGCAAAAATAAGGCATAGTTAACAAGGTGAAAGCAACAAATCGCTCGAGAACTGCGCTCTTATCTGCTAGATTGTTACCTTGTCAAGCTAGGAAAATTACAAAAACTTTACTTGAAAGTTACAAAAATTAAGCAAACCAGGGAATAGGGAAATGACAACAGCGGCAAACTAGCAGGGAAAAGACATTTGAAGTTTACAAATGAACTACAAATCTCAGTTTTTCAGGTCAGATTCCCAGGTTGTAGACTTAAAAGACAGGTGAAGTCGTAAATGGTAGATGGAAAAGATAGAAAAATTAAATAAAAAGGGAAAGGAAGACCAATGCTTCTTATATAAGATTCAACATGCGTGTTTTTCTCTCATTTTTCATCTTTTTTGAAATTAAATTACCTCTACCCATATAGCAATTCAATTATCAGAGAGATGAAAAATATGAAAGAACAAAAAAACAGAACTATCAGCAAAGCAAGAGAATCTCAAAGTAAGAATGTAAGGAAATAATTATATGCTTGCACACCATAAAGGAAGAATCTGCAACATCAGTATTGATATTGAACTGCAAGAAAGTTTCTAATTCCTTAACAAGAATCAACTTGGTCATGGCAGACCCATTATCCAGAATCTGGAGATGAGACTTGTTGGAACTTGAAAAAGTCAACAGCCATTTGTGTAGAGAAACCAAGACAAAATAGCTCTTAGAGATGTTACCAAGTTCAAACAAAAGTACACCTCGTACTTACATTTGACCTGATAGATACTTTATGTTTCCATTTAGTTTCATATCTGGTAATCTTTTGTATGTGAAATATAGGCAAAGAAGTACATGACAACAGGGACCAAATTAGAAAGGACTACGTAAAAGCAGGGCAGATCAAAAAATTGCATATACAAAGATAAACCACATCATTCATAAATTAGAGGAAACCATAGATAACTACAACAAAATTTCCAGTCACAATAAAGGCTGCCCAATTCAAGAAAGAGATTAACCTGAGTGATATGGAGCTGAGGGACCTGGATATCCTGCCGGAGGGTATCCGCCATGGGGAGGGTATCCACCATGTGGAGGATATGCTGGTGGAGGGTACCCGCCTGGAGGAGGGTATGGAGCAGAAGGATATCCTCCAGGAGGATAGCCTGCAGGTGGATATCCACCAGGAGGAGGATAAGGATATGCCCCCTGAGAATGTGGATAGTGGTGTCCAGCAGCAAATCCAGCGAGATGAGAAAACAGCCCTTTGTCCTGAGTATCATCTTTCCTGTCTCCCATATTTATACAATATTGTCCTGTGCAAACAAACTGCAAGAAAGAGAACATCAATGTAAGATTATTGAAAAGAACATCAAGCTTCAACATATTCAGGTGGCCAAATTTCATCTAGGCACTTCCTCTTCATTCTAATCCTAACGAATCAGAGGTCATCTATTGGGGAGAAAGTTTTAATTATACGCTTTTCAAACGAACTACAGGAGAAGTGATGACAGAAAATTAAGAATCATTGTATGGGCAAAGAATGGACTCTGTAATTGATGCTTCACAGACAGTCAATGAACAAATACACAAATCCTCTTCCTCCAGTAAAACAAAGGTGCTAATCTTAACATAAGAAATCTGAACTCATGCATTTCTTTGGTTAAAACTCACGCTGATTCAAACATCATGTTCATGTCCAACAAGAATTACACATCAAGCACAATTTTTAATGAATATTTTTACACACCGAGTTTTAATAGTACCAAGCAAGATTCAAAACATAATCAAGATGGTCTAGAAGTTTATCACTGAATGCGCAGAACAAGACAACCATGAAGGCAATATAATTATGAACCATCAAAAAGTCTATCTCCTCCATCCTCGTATAACACAGGCATAAAAATTTACAATTATACATGCTTCACTTCCAACAAACAAAAGTACTCTCAAACCACAAGATTCTCGCAACCTATACATCAAGAAATCCAAATAAACTATCCTCTTCTTCAACAAGATCTTCCACAAACCAAAAAAAGAACCCTCAAGAGGGAAGGTGAAATGGAAAATAAAAGGCAAATTCAATTAGGCATCTGTTAACATAAAAATTAACATTATAGAATTTAATGAAATTTCTACCGAAGAATCCATTTTGTTAACTCTGAACAATCTAAACAAATCACAAAAACAATAAAAGTACTCAACTAGGTAATCAATAAACATGCAAACATGCAAAAGCATAAAAAAAAAATTAATCCCCTCCAAAGCATGAAACTTTGTACATGCAACACAAAAAAAGAAATCCAAATAGGCCGCAGAAAGCAACAAAACTGGAAACCCAAATCGCCAAAATCATCAACAAAAAAGATTATTGAGTCACCTTAACAACACACCAATCACAAAAAACATTGATCAATCAAGAATTTGCATGTAGAAAGTAAACAAAAAAAAGGGAAATTACCCTTTATTGCGAATTTGGTGGAGGTGGGATTAGACGTAAAGGAGCAGGAAAAGTATGGAAAAATTGAAAAGAGTCAGCAAATAAATATCAACATATCAGGATTATTCTGTTCTTATAGATAAAAGAGGCACGCGTTACAATGGCGTTACATTTATGGTAAGTTTCTTTACGCGTTTGCTTGGGAGCCTTGTACGTGGGCGTGTCTCATGGCATCCTCCGCGCGGAGGCGCTAAGAAACATCTTTGCTAATCGACAAGATAAAGTAATTAAACCAAATCTTAATTAGCATGGTTTTGTTACGTATGTATGTTTGCTTGCATATCTCTAATATTTATATTTGTAAATTAATAAATAAATAGGAGTAATAATATATGGCATATGCACTTAAATGACAGATTTTTGCAACCTTTTTTTTTGTTGTAGATTTCAAACATTTGTACTATATATATTTTGGGCGGGTATCTTGTGAATTACATTTATATATAAAAGTTTATATACGAGACTCAGAGTACAAGAGTCAAACGGGATTAGAATTATAATTTCAATCTCTATTAATTGGCCGGATTTATATATGAACCCTTACCTGTTTCATAGAGGTTTTTGTGATATAGTTTTGTGAGATTAATAATCTTAATGTCTTACTTTATATATTGTCTTGAATTTTTTAATAATCTAAAATTTATGGCATTTTATGATATGAATCACCGTACAAATACTGTATTATGAGGAAATGAGTTTCAACCGAATTAGGTGGAATATGATTCATATAGTTGAATAAAATCTTAATTGTTGTTGCCGTTGTTAAATAATTTGTTCATGAAAGTATTCAATGTCCAAATACTTTTCTTTTTTTTTTTTTTGGAGTTGAAGAAAACACTGAGTTAAAGAAAGAAAATTGGGAGAGGGAAGGATTTGAGAGAGATCTAAATCTGATTCTATGGAAATTAGGTTGGATGTCAGCTAAACTAAGGTTTGGAGACAGTATGAAGCAGTTTTCAAAAGTCTTGTTCAAGTAAAAAAAAAAAGGATTTGAAAAGCTAGTCCAATACATTTAAAAATTCTCAATGATCTAATGATAGACACCATTAACCAAAAAAACAAGATTGAGTAATGACATGATGAGTATCCAAACATATGTGTGTGTGTGGATTTACACCTATTTTAATGAATATGCATGGAAATAAAAGTCCAAGTACTAAAACCAAAAGCACGAAAGAAAGTTCTCAAAGCATAATAAAGAAATGTTAGCCTTTATATATATCTGAACTTGTCAAGTTATTGCAACCCTTTTGATCTCATGTTGAGTTGAATGGTCTAAAGGATTGAAATTGCCAAACTTTTTATATGAATTCATCTATAATCAGCAGAATGATAAATTATTCTAAAAAGTATGAAGAAGCCATTTGTTAAGAGATCAGTCCTATGTGCAAAAATTAAAACATCTTGGTGGAGTTGGTATTCCTAACCCATAACAACAATACAAGTGGCCAAGAAACTCCTCTTCTTTCTATCATCTGATGACCTAATATGGTTCCATCACAATCAATTTCCTGTGCCTTTTCAACCATTTTTTGTTTTCTCTTTTTTGTCAGTGGTTTTATGGATTCATGGCAAGGTTAGATTTCAGCTATATACGATCACATTTCTATCAAGATAGATACAACAACAATTTAAGGCTCTTTTGAGTTAGAGACCAGGGTTCGAACGCCCCCAACAACATTTCTCCTCCCTTATGTTCGAAACGCCCCCAACAACATTTCTCCTCCCTTTCGAAACGCTCTCAACAACATTTCTCCTCCCTTTTGTTCGAATGACTACCTAGTATACAAGCTCACATGCAAATTGATATGGATATGTTTCCATACTTGTGGGCTGTGAATCAGTAGAATAAGAAGTCAGTGAGACTCTTCGAATTTGGCTCAAAAGCCAAATACATACAACATTTTCAACCAAAAGCTTTATTCTGAATATATAGAAATGTATAAAAATCCATTTATTAAGGAAACTTTTTGTAAATTTTAGTGTTTTCGAGCTTTGATTCTTATCTTTGTTATGTTTGCTTTCGCCATTCGACATATACGAACTGCCATGGTGCTGTATCCAACGAACATATCCCAGCTTTGTTTGATGCGACAACGTATGTAAACTTGTCAATGAAACACAAATTAAATCATCAAATTTCAATCCAACAATTTAACAGGTTGTTCTTGTACTTCTAACTGCATCTCTACATGAAGCTAGATATTCTCATAACTATAACATAGTAATGAAAACAGAACACTGCAGTTTAAGCATAATTGATTTAAAAAGCAACATAACACAAGATACTACCTGAATCCAACTAAAACATCCACTAGTAGAGTGCTGTCTTAGCTTTGTTCATAAACTAACTGACTGGGTACTAAGCATTTACACGGCTCGTAGTTTTACTTGATGCAGTAGCAAATTTCTCCTCAAAGATGAAGGTTTCAGCGAAGCATAGAAATTGGTGAGCATACACACAGCGAAACATACTGGATCTTCTTCCAATGGATTCCAAGTTTCACAAATATCCCATTTCAGGCTGTAAAACTGTGACCATTAGGAGCATTCTTAAGGTTTCCTTCTAAGATAGAAAAAGAAGCATTGTGAAGGACTAAATGTAAGCAGTAGGTAACACGATTCAGCTGAGAAGCTCCACTACCAAGAACTGAAATAACCATTGAAGGACATCTATATCAGTTTCTGATACATTCTTCGGTAAATTCTGGCACCTTCAAATTCTGCATGAATCTCTCTTTCTGTTCTTATACCCATTGGTTTATTCAACAACCATCCCTCACAATCTATGGGCATGCTGGGGTCAATCTTGTCGATATGTACGAGTTTATTTGACTCGGCGTCAAATTGATCCCTCATGTCTATTGCCACTTCAGGCACATCAGATTGTATGAATACCTGCCCAAAAACAAACAAACTGCATGAGGTATAGAATACAAAAACCATATTTACATAGCTCTCTTTGCCCCCTCTCCCTTCCCGCCTCCCCTGCTTACTTTGACAAAGTTGTTTCACTCGAAGGAATTAGTCTTTTATGCATTGATCCAAGTTTCTTTTCAGCAAAAGTAAAAACATAAATACTCCAAAGACGAAGGAAAATAGAAAATCAGTCAACAAAATATTTTCTGTACCTCAAAGTTTTTTGATGCATTGCATTTGGTAAAAACTTCTCTTCATTGATTTCTTGCAACGTGTCCCTGTTTTTTTGCCTTCACTAAAATGTAATTAACTTTTACTGTCCAAGCTCTCTCCATGTTTTTAGTCATTCAATAGTTAATTCTATTCAAGATCATAAGTAGTGAAATTAGATGTATGATGATGCAATTATGCAATTCCCCCAAGAATAAGAAAAGCATGAACATAGAACTCAGCAATAACATTCAAATACACACGGTTCAGCTATACTGAAAAACAACTTTTTGATGCCATAACATATCTAGATGACTACAGTTTGGAATGAGCACCTGTCCTCCTGGCATTAAGCTATCAGCAATTGACTCAACCAGAGGCTTCTGCACAACTCTCCTTTTATGATACTTTCTCTTAAAATGTGGGTCTGGACACTGCAAAATAAATGAATAACTATACTGGTAAAGCCACTTATGTTCATAGAGAATCGTCAGATCACTTATATTGGGTCTAACTTTATCATATATTTTGAAAATATATGCTCTTCTTTCTGAAGTTTTCAATAAAAGCCTTTCCTTTCAAGGGTTCTAGCAAAAGGAGAGTACTTACCAAGATGGAGACCATCATCAAGGGCCCAGGATATGTGGATACAAGTTGTTTGAAGGACACAGAGGCATTTGCAGAAATGAAGTGTCTGCAATGAAAAGTTTATGAAAACATTCCATTGAACCATTTGTGGATAACAGAGCTACAGTTCATTAAGGCTTACATATTACTGAGAGCTAGATCATTAACCCAATGTTTCGCTCGTTCAACCAACTGTGTCAGGAAAACATGATATTTGGCACGTGAGAATTCAGTCGTCGCAATCTTCAAAGTTAGGAAGAACAAAGCAACAGTGCATTCACTCAATCAGTTTAACCATGAAGAAACCCGAAGAATTGTTGCCATACTTTCCGCTTTATTTCCAATCCCAAATAATTCTTGGAAATGGGATTTCTTTTGGCAAGCCATAAGAGAAATCTGCCACTACCTGGAAATTTTTCTGACTGTCAGAAAATAATAGAACATCTTCAGACATATTTTGGTTAATTACAGTGAAAAATTAATCCCAACAGAGAATCAATAGAAACAGGAAATTGTTAGATTCAGAATCACCTGCAAACTTCACATATTGCAACCAAAAATATTGATGTACCAAAGAGTAGCTCAGAGCACAAAATTCTGCTTCTAGAGGAAGGGCAAATTGATGATATGTTGCCGTTGACAAAGTTTATCATCTTTCTTCATTCTTAGGATTCTAATACTTTTCAACATGAAATTCCTAAGTTCCAAAAAGGATAGCTTAGTCCCTTTGGACAAACTGTACCACTAAAGATCAAAGTAGAGGTTCATTTCAAGATTTACTTACTCTGAAAGACAAAACTTATCTGGGCTAATTAGCATTTTCCCTGGCCTAACATTAATGCAAGTAGCATAAAACAAATCTTCACATACAAGCAAGAAATGCAAAAAGAATCACAGAATGCAATAAGAAAAAGCCAGCAACCAAAATACACTACAGAAATACATTGCAAGTCAAAGATTAAATTACCACTCCCTATATCCACCATCAGTGGCAATGTCGCATCCTTAAATACCTCATTCCAATCTGGCAATTCAGCAGGAACCTGAACCATAACAATGCCACTAGGACTAGTAAACTAACACTCAAAAAGGTTTCCCAATTCAGCAAATTAATAAAAAGACTTAAAAAAGAAAAAAATCCCACAAAAATAGAGTTCAGTACCATGTTAGAAAACCGTAATGGGTTGACATGCTGACGAATTCGAAGATGACCCAACTCCTAAAACAACCTCAAAATTATTAACAACAAATTCTTACTAAAAATACTATTAATTAATATAGTAACATTAAAGGCAACAAAATAATACTAAAGATTGAATCTTTTTTGGAAAATTAACCTCGGAGAATTTGTCAGAAAGGTTAAGGTCAGCGTACTCAAGTGCCACGAGTCCTGGGCTTCTGATTGTTTCAAGCTCGGCGGTGGCAGTAGGGGTACAATAAAGGCGGTTGGGTGTGGGTGTATACTGGAAAAGAGCAACAACTGTGGGAATCCTCCTGCCAATGCAGTTGGCGGGAACAATGGCAATACCCGCAGCAGCCATGGTTGAACTTCTTCAGCTCAGGGGAAAGGGTAAGGTTAAAGGATCATTGGCGCACTTTCCGAATACATTCTTGAAAGAAATATATATTTTACTTTTTGAAATATATATAACTTTAATTTAAAATATTATTAAATAAAAATATTTTAAAAAAAAAATCAAAAAAGAAATGTAAAAATAATGGAAAATTTCTTTAAAATAAACTATTTATTTATTGTAAAAGGTATTTGTACTGATTTACGTAAAAACAAAATTATTTTCAGTATTTTGTATATGTAAAAATAATGTCTTGTATAATAAATAATTTAAAATTGTATCTTCTTTATGGATTCATAATATTTGGGGTGCACTTTTTCTGAACATTTTTACCAGAATTCAAAACTTTTAATGTTTGACAAATTTGATTTTTTGTTATGTTTAACAGTTGAACAATTATTTTTTCCTTTTCAAAATAAACATTCTTTTGTTAGTATGTTGTTTTGTTCTTGTATTTCCATCACTGATTTCATGTTGTCAGTGTGTTGTTCTTGTATTTTCCTTCATTGATTTCAGGTTGGACAGGAAAGGGCAATTACTCATTCTTAAAATCAATGTTCAATCACTCATTTTTTAAATCAACGTTCTTAAAACCGATCAAAAAATCAGGCAAAAAAAAAAAAGGGAGAAAAACTCTCCGTTCATAGTTTTCCTATAAATGTAGCCATGACAAGTAGCTTTATCCGTCAAAATCGATCACGATGACAAAATATAATACCTATAATTTATATAACTTGCCTACACAATGAAATAAAGATTTATGATGTAAAATCATTATGATTTACAACCAACCTGTACATAAGTGAAATAAAAAAGTAATTGTCATTATTGTTGCTAAATGTTTAGTTGTCGTTATTGTTGCTATTTTGGTCTATTAGTAGTTTAGAAATGGTAAAATCTTCTGGTTTGCTAATGTTTAGCATTAGATAAAACTTAATAAGTAGTGAATGGTAATCATAAGATTTAATACCAAAATTGGTACAAGCTTTGCAAGCATAACCAATGTGGGGATCATAATTAATCACAATCAAAGCTTCAACAATCTAAAGTAGAAAATTATTGAGAAATGTTGAAACAGCAAAGCTGTAGAATCTTCCCCCAAGAATTCAGATTAGAGAATACATGTTAACCTGTCTTTCCTGGGCAAAATGGTCTGGATGGCTACACAAGTAACCACTTCTCACAAAATGCAATGGAGATCAAAATCTTGTTCTAAGCAAATACTACTGTACAAGTGCAAAATTTGTTAAGTTTTTCAAGCACAACTGAAGAAAACATGCATTTGCATTGCATGTTTGGAACAGGATTAGACCTATGTTGAACCACCTTCAGTGGATAATCTACAAAATCTTTCTTGGAGAAATGCGAGAGTAGGGTTTTTGAAAAGAAACAACAAGATGGCAGAGCTTACAACTTCAGCCCAGAATGGATGGCCACCACCCCTCCAACAAGATTCTCATATTCGACCTTCTGAAATCCAGCATCCGCAATCATTGAAGCAAATTTGTCCTGCGTTCGTACATCATAGAACATTAGGAAGGTTTCATACATAGATAGAGGGGTAACTGAAATGCCCATATTCTAGCATTGGCATCCAGATTATGTTGAGATGTGCCATTTTATAATTACTGATTATCTGTTTAAAGCATAAAGTTGTTGCAATCATTCCAATGAATACGGCTACATGCAGAAACGAACAGGAAAAAAAATATGCTTTTACGTTACGCTTTGTGATAATGCATTTTGCCACGTTTTAACCTCTGTTTTGGTAATCCAATATAAACCACTGTACTATACCTGAGGTGGAAAACGACGGATACTCTCGACTAAGTACTGATAAGACTCCCGATCACCTGCAACTAGCTCTCCTACTGCTGGAATGACTGAAAACGAGTACAAATCATACCTGAGGAAGAGCAAGAACAGAAAACATCACCAACGAAAACTATATGTTCAGTAAAGTGAGAGTAAAAGGGACATCTAAATCATTGCTAAAAACAACGTTGCATCATAGAATATCACTTGGCTGCAATGTAGAAATACTTACAATTCTTTGAAAATTGGGACTTCTACATGGCTCAGCTCAAGGCAAAGGAATCTTCCTCCCCGTTTAAGCACCCTGACAAACAAACTTGAAGCACTTAATGCAGCAAACCACGATGAGGAACAAGTTAATTCAAAAGAAAAGAATGATAATCTGAAATACAGAAAATGCACAGCCAACACAAAGCCTTTGGTTTAAGGGCATCACACCGAGCCGCCAACAAATAGGTACAAATTTGGACTAGACTTCACCAGAATCACAATTTAGACTAGACTTCCAAATATCTAGAAAGAACTTTATCCTCTTTTCAAAAACTTGCAACTCTAGTTTCTGAGGGGTGAACATCATCGCCCTAGTTAGTGTTACAGAAAAAATTTCTGCATATCTATAAATAACTTGTTACTATAGGACTTACCCACAATATTAAACTTTGTGCAGATATGAATTGGCTGCAAACAAACATCCACACTGACCAACCATATTTTCCAGTACCAATTAAAGAAAACTTTCCATACAACTATTTGGATCCAAATAAAATGGTAAGAACCTACCTATAAGCTTCTGCAAGAACTTTTTCAATGTGTGTAACATTTCTGATCCCAAAGGCAATTGTATAGCCGTCCATTGAATTGTCTTTGAAATTTAGAGCTTCAGCATCTCCCTCCACCCAAACAAGGGATCCAACCTCTGCAAGACCTAAATAAGAGGTGAGACAAATTCTCAAGTTACTTGACTCTCCTGAATCTCAAGAAGCATTTGCTATCCAAATAAAAAATTCAAATGCAGTTTACTTCACATGAGTTTCTTACCTCTCTCTTGTGCGCGCTTCTTACCAACATTCAACATGTTTGGGTTGATGTCACACACATAAATCTGTGTTTCCTCCAGCACATTATCTTCAGGAGAATCTTGTAATGCTTGACGATTAACACTATTTATACTTTCTACTATCCTAAAAGCAACATCCCCTGTAAAGTATAGAAGCACTTCAATACTATAATCGATTTTCACCACCACAGTGAAATAGAGCTTGACTAATGTATTCATTATTTTATCTTGGAATTAGGATAAATAAGTAACATAAAACAGACTGAAGTTAATTCTCAGGGTCTGTCCACAAAGAGATGAAAAACAGAAATCATTTCAAAAACAGCTTGAATTGTTATGGAGGTTTCTCTAATACTTCAAAAGCTACATGATTCATCTTCTTCCACAGATTCAAAAGTTGCACTTTAGAAGAAAAGGTTCATCACAATTTTACTTTAGGCACGAACGAATTTTCAAAGAAACAGCATATTCAGTCAGTTGAAAAGATGGGATTGGTTATAAGTCGCCTTGTAAAGATTGTCTATGACAAAGACTCACACAACTAGCAGCAAAAATATATCAACTATAACCTTTACAAGCCTTCAATCCAAGTGGAGATCAAAACCTCAAACCAGAAAGGACCAAATGATAGAACTTGTTGACTCTGAACCTTTAAAAAAACAAGGGCATTATGCTGCTTTCATCTCATCTTAATCATGGCACTCCTCTCCTCATCGATGCTAAGATGATATAGAAATGGCATGACATTCATCAATCAATGCCATAACAGAAGCTCACCTGTACCACCAGCCACATCGAGATGCTTCATCCCCGGGAATGGACTCAATTTGGAGACTAGTCTGAAAAAGAACAGCACAATAAATCCAACATGAGATATGGAAGTATTATCTATTGGATTTAAGAAAGTTAGAAGAGTTAAATCGCCAAAAAACAACCTGTCCTTCCATAGTCTATGTAACCCGCCACTCATAAAATCATTCATTAGGTCATAGTTTGAAGCAACACTAGTGAAAACATTTCCCACCAGTTGGCTCTTTTCTTCCTCTCTTACTTCTTTATACCCTGAAATTGTGACCTCAAAAGTAAACATAGTATTCAAAGCCATCTCAACTGATAAGCGAACAAACTAATTCCAACTTAATTATCTACTTGCAAGAAATGTCGGTTATAGTAGAGAAGTTGATATGACCAGCCTTCGGAAACAGTTTCGAAATAAATCAAAGTACATCAGGGAAAGAAAAAGGTTACATATATAACTGATATTTTTGGCAAACTATCACAAAATGCTTAAAACATAGATGTGATTAAAGCTCAAAAAACAACATATTCAGGAATGGAAAACATAGTGCTTTTCTATAATGGATATGAAGGAAAACACACAAAAGCACAAAAGAAACATAAACTTCTTCCTAGAAGAGTGAATCAGAAACACATACTTACCAAAGCTAGTAGCATGAGAGTGCAACATCAATCTTGAAGTACACGTGGGTAACAATTTTGTTCTCCTCATAGCACGAGTTAATGATTGAAAAGCTGTTGCCATAATGCCTTCTTTAAATTACAACTACTTTCCTGCCCAAATATTCAGTTCCATAATCCATAAGATGAAAAGTTATGGAGCACTTAAAACAAAACATGTTTATAAGATAATGCCAGATTTCACAGACCTGAAGAAAGTCACCTCCCAAAAAGCAATCATCTATATAAGGGAAAAAATTGTACTTTTGACTAACCTAAAAACTTCTTTTGCAGCTTTCAAGCTATAAGCCAATAAGAACACAACAATTACATGAATTAGACTTCAGTTCTTGGTGAATATAATAAAGATTAAAGAGAGCAACTTTTGGGCCTTAAAAGCTGTGTAACCTTTTCTGCATTAGTCCCCCAATCTCATTCCAACTTAATCCCGTTTGGGTTTTCCCCACTTAAGCTTCTCTTCTTCCCCCCTTAAATATTCTAAAGATACAGGACCATATTTCATGTAATATACTTTACAAAAACAAAACTAAGCAAATTCTAAAAATTACATTACCATGCAGAAAACCCAAACCACTACTTTGCTTCTTAATTGCACCATACACTGCACACTTATCCAATTCAAACTGCATATCTATTAAATTTGATGCCAAGATTAAGAACCCAGAGCTGCGATTAACGTATTCACATTCTTACATAACTTGTCATGCACTAACTCAGGACTTCACTTTTTCATGCCATCAATATGCATTCTCATAGTTTAACACTAATAATTTCTTGCTGTGCTTTTGATTTATATATCTCTTATCTGTTATAGACAAACACTAATAAAAAAAAAATTCTCTGTAATTTCTCATAAATATGCACATACTAGATATGTGCTCAGAGATAGGAGCTAATTAGGGACGAGAAAACATATTAGCGGTCCACCAACAATGAAACAAATGATTGAAACACAGTGTCAACTACCACTACATAACAACATCAGCCTCACAGTTAAAAACTAAAAGCATCGCTATCCGACGGACAATACAATCTGATCAAAGAAATTCTCTTTATCAGCCAGTCAATCACCGGAGTTTCTGAACACTCAGTAATTACATTCGCTCGCCATAACCAAGAGTATTCCAAATAAACTCTTCAGAAGCAATAAAATTCAACGTAATTTCTTTGATCCCAATTGCAGATGAAAATCCCATGAGAAATCCAAACAACTGAAACCCACCAAGAATTTTGTGAAAAAAGGTAAGAAAACGCAAGCCCATATGACAGAATCTCCAAAGGAGCAATGTAGACACAATTGTAGGCACCCTTCAATTAGAAAACAAAAAATCTAAATTCCAACACACACACACTAAACTACCATTACAATTAAAAAGAAGCAAAAAAATAAAAAACACCAAGCCAACCTTATTTCTGTGAGCAGGAGTTCAAGAAAGAGAAACGAAGCTGGCAATTAGATATGTACTGAGAGATTTAAGGCGGTGGAAAGTATGCATATGAGGCTTTTAGGACGAGGAGGAGAGGGCAGACCGGGAGAGTGAAAAAATTAAGGAAGAAAATAAAAGAATCAAAATTTATAGAAAATAAAAAATACAATTGAAATGAACTTCCAGTTTTAGCCTGCAAATATGAAGGATTTAAATTTGTAGGAAAAAGGCATTTTTGTCCCCAAAATTAAAAATTAAGGAAGAAAATAAAAGAATCAAAATTTATAGAAAAATAAAAATACAGTTGAAATGAACTTCCAGTTTTAGCCTGCAAAAATGAAGGATTTAAATTAGTAGAAAAAGGCATTTTTGGTCCCAAAGTTTTTCCGGACAACAAATATTGGATATTTTACAAGTTTTTTTTAAACTATTAATAGAAGTGATAATCTGACGTACACGTAACCGTTACCAGTTACACACCTGTTTAGTCATTTCGCCTGAGAAGTAAGGACAAATATTTTTATAATCTAATAAACTAATATAAAGTATTAAAAAAAATTAAAAAAAAATACCGTATCAATTTTATTTTAGCGTATAAAATATAAAAATTACTTAATAAAATATTAAAGATTAGTATATAAAGTAGCGTATCGATTTTAACTTTAGCGTAAAAAAAATTAGCTTATAAATTTTAACTTTAGCGTATAAAAATAATTAGCGTATCAATTTTAACTTTAGCGTATAAAAATAATGAGCGTATCAATTTTAATTTTAGCGTGTACAGTATATAAAATTAGCCTATAAAGTAGACATGACCATGGTTCACGAACCGCCGGTTCACGGTTCCACAAAGGGTGAAATCTGAACCGGCCCTTGGCCTCACGGTTATGGTTATGCTTACGGTTCGTGAACCATCGGTTCACGGTTCCGGTTTGTTCACGATTTTTTACCGTACAAATTTTTTAACATCAAATTTGAAAAAAAAATAAATACAATATATACAAATTTGATATAATTGGAAAGTAACTTGAATTACCATGTAGATGTAATGATGTATATACAAATATAATAAAATAAAAAATACTCTATATTTGTTAGTAATACTAATAGTTGTACCATAATGAATATGGATAATAATTGATACCATTTGAATATTAAACTATGAGTTTAATCATGTATTTATATGAATTTATACATTCATTATACAAGAATACCTGATAATTGAAGATAAAATGGTTAATAATAAGTAATCTTTTATTTTATTATTCTTATAGTCTAATAATCAACCATTAATACTATTAGATAATGAGAAAGTTTAATAATTCAATTTATTAATTAATCACATTTTTCATTCACAAGAAAATCAACATAAATGATTTAATGTAAAACACACCCTAAGTGATTAAATTCAAGAATCTTACTTCTAAACTAACAATAACAATTAACAAAATAAACAACTAACAATGAGAATTAGATAACAAATTGAATGAAATGAAATATATTAAAGTAAATAATTGAATAAAATGAAATAATTTTAGAAGTAATAAGAGATTATGAGAGAATATGTGATAAAATTCAAGAAATTTGTGTGAAATAATGAAATATAATATATTTGTAAAAGCAAAATAAAAAATAATTATTTTTTACTTTTTTCTGGAAAACGGTTCACTGTTCGAAAAATATTTAACCTAAACCTGCCGGCCATGGCCGTTCCCGTTCATGGTTCGTGTTCGGCAGCAAGAACAATTTAACAAGTAAGAGAAAGAGTTAACCAGGAGCTATTTTTTCTATAATACAACAAATCTTCATGGAATTGAATTTGAAATAAATAATCCACCGATCGCAAGGACTAATAAAACGAAGGGATACAATGATTAGATGAAGAAGCACATGATTGAAACCCTAGGTTTCTCTGTTCAATCAAAAAATAATCACCGAAAAAACCTTAACAAAAAGAAGAAAATACAAATTTATTATACTACACGATAACAAAAAACATGAAGATATGCCTATACATACCAGTAGGATTGGGATTGTTTGATAAAGAAGAGCGGGGAATGGGAGTGGGGTTTTGGGGTTGAGTATTTGGAGCAGGGCTGAAATTGGATGACCCGATGCTGGTATCGGAGTAGGAGTGATATCGAAATTGGTGAGGTCCGACAATGGCTTCCTCGTCATACTGCTGCTGCTAATAGCAGCAGCATTATTATTCACAGATTTATCACTATTAACGTTAGCGATCTGGCGTCTCTTATGATTACTACAGCTCTTTCTGTCCATTTCTTCCCATTTCAGAATTAATAGTTGGAGTTGTTTTCAGGGATTGTGAATGGGGGGCAGTCTGTAGCAGTGGCAGAGCTAGAAAGAAATTTTATGGGGCTTATTTAATTTTTTTTTGGATTAAATAAATATATTTAACAATTAAATTTCTAAAAATAATAATAAAAATAATAAAAATGTATAAATAAAATTACAATTCACTATTAATTATAAAGAAAACTAATTAAACATACTAGAGTTTTTTAAAATATGATTTATATCTAAAATATCTTGTCTAAATTCAAAATTCTTAATATTAGTTTATATTCAAAAACCCTAATCTATATTCAAAATCACTAAGGCTCTGTTTGGACAACAATATTTTAGTGATTTATTTCAGAAATACAGAATGAGTTGTTTATTTTGTTCAATTTTTCCATCAAAATTTTTAAAAATAAAAACAATGCTACAGTAACTATTTTTGCTACAGTGTTTTTTTATACATAAAATATTAATTTTGAATTTAAATTTTAAATTTTAATAATAAATAATTCTTTATAACACAATTCCCACCAAAATAAATTAATAAAATATTAATTCAATTTTAAATTTTAAATTTTTATTAATAAAAAAATCTTCAATACAAATCCCAACAAAACAAAATTATTCATTCCAAACACTCCCAAAATATTCTTTTCTCATAACAAATACCAAAAAAAAATTCATGATAAAATCCAAAAATACCTTATCCAAACGGAGCCTAAATATTTAATCCATAAAATTCTTAATAAAATTACCCAAATTAACTTAGTAATTAAAATTAACTTACAATTAACAATATTTAAATAACAAAACTCTAAATAAAAAAAAAAGAAGAAGTAAAACTAACCTTTCTTGAATACAAAAATGGTGATAAAGAAAAAGAGACAATGAGGGAAGAAAAAGAAATGGAGAAATAAAGTTTCCTTACTAATGGATTTGGAAATTAAGTTTGGAAATTTGGGAGATAGCTAGAGTGGCAAGGTTTAGATTTGGAAATAGGATTTGGGAATTGGGAGATGGAAAGGGTTTGGAATTTGGAAAGAAAATATTAGATCTTGAAAGTTGAATTTGTTGTTTTGAGTTTACTGTCCCGAAGAAAGAAATCAGTTTTTTTTTTCAAATCACTTAATAAAATGACGTCGTTTTCTTCAGTTTTGCAGTTTTTTTAAACAAAACACTGAAAAAAGAACTGAAAATATATCGTCTTATTCACTTCAGCGGGGGCTCGAGTCGGTGGTGGCAGGCGGCAAGTAGCGAGCTCACCTCTCCAAAGTTTCCGGCGACCATAGCGGATGCTTCAGTCTCCTCCAGACCCCGTCTGGTTCCTCCCCTGGTCTGTAGAGGACTCAAGATAGGAAGGAAGAAAGTTGGTTGGATACTGGATTGCTGAAGAAGCTGTGGCTGAAGTGGCAGGAATTGGGTTAATTCAAGCTACCCTCACTCATTGTTATTTGCATCCACCCACACAAGTCTAAATATGAGACAGTTCACGAGCTCTACACAATTTGGCCGACTCGCTAGTGAGTGAATCGCTATTGAAAATTAAAAAAAAAACTCTTTTCTTTTTCATAATTTACCAATTTACGTTATAATCTTTAACAAAGAATCACAATCTATAAATCATAACTCCCTTCCAAGAATATGAGGCTTAATAATTTACATATTATTTTAACTACTCTTTATAATCTTTTAATTTACATAAGTTTCATTTAAAACATATATATACAAATATATAAAGAGTAGTGTATATATATATATATATATATATATATATATATATTGTAAAAGTATGATTCGCTTTGGAAGTTTTACTTATCTTAGATTACGTAGTACACAGTTGAATAGAACAATCAAATATGAAAGAGCCATTCTTTTGTGAAACCGTCTCATATATAATGAGACTATGAGACTTGCGAATGAATTTCATTTTAGCCTATAAAATATAAAAAATTAACATACAAAATATCGAAGATAAGCGTATAAAGTATAAAAAAGTAGCATATTACTTTCAATTTCTCTTACTTGTTAAATTGTTCTTGCTGGGTTGCTGGGTTTGTTAACTCTTTCTCTTACTTCCGGTTGGCCATGACTACTATAAAGTATATAAGATTAGTGTATAAATATAAAAAAATTAGCGTATAAAGTATAAAAATTAGCATATAAAGTATCAAATATTAGCATATAAAGTATAAAAATAAGTGTATTGACGTATAACTTATAAAAAAAGCATATAATATATTAAAAATTAGGGTATAACATATTAAAAATTAGCGTATAATGTATTAAATATTAACATATAAAGTATAGATCTTCCTTACTCTATCAAATATACCAATATTTTAACTAAATTCTTAACTAGTTGTTAACCAACCTAAACGAATCTTTCACTTGCTTGTTGATTTATTATTCATTTATTAATCGAACCTAAAGTTTTGTTTGTGTTCATTTGTTTATTAAGTAGACGAGATTGAGCGGAACTTTAACCGAGCTGATCCCGATCTTGTTCATAAATGTTTATGTTTGTTCTCACCACTGTATAGTGTGATTTGTGTGTCAATAAATATATATAAAAACCCAATTATATATTTCTATTGTTTAATATTTTTATTTCATATATAAGTTCAATATATATATTATATAATTAATATTTTAACCGAGCTTTAATCGAGTTATGAACGAGCAGTTCATGAACGTAAACAAGCTTTCACACATCATGTTCATTTATTAATCGAGCCTAAAATCATGTTCGTGTTCGTTCATCTATTAAATAAACAAGTTCGAGCCAAACTTTTTTTGAGTCGAACTCGAGCTTGTTCGTGAACGCTCGTGTTCGTTCTCAGCCCTAGCAGTACCTCCTAACTTTCTATTTATGAGACTGCTTCGCTTATAATGCAATGAACAATTTCTTTCAAGTGATCACTCAATAGTTCCATGGCAGTACCTTTTAAATTTCTAGTTATGAGACTGCTTCGCTGATAATGCAATGAATAATTTCTTCCAATGGATTGCTCAATAGTTCCATGGTTGTACCTCTTAACTTTCTGGTTATGAGACTGCTTCGTTGATAATGCAGTGAATAATATCTTTCAAGGGATCACTTAATAGTTCCATAGTAGTACCTCCTAACTTTCTGGTTATGAGACTGCTTCAATGCAATGAATAATTTCTTTCAAGGGATCACTCAATAGTTCTATGGCAGTACCTCCTAACTTTCTGGTTATGTATCCAACACACAGTTTCAAAATCATCTTTCCAATTACTGTTTTGAGGGTTTTGGTGGTAGCCTTTATTATCTTTAGTATTTTATTCCATTCCTCTGCCAGAGCCTAACGTCAACCCTTCCAGACAACTGTTCAAGCCACTCACTGAATCCAACATAATTGAGGATAATGGCTCGACTCGACATGTTATCTTCACTCGTATTAGGAGTTTCTTCTAGATCAGAATCACGCACATTGAATAAATGGTCGCTATCATTAGTATCCTAAATAAGAATTGCGGAAAAATTAAGAAAAACTAAAAAAAAATCTTCCTAAATAAGAATTGCGGAAAAATTAAGAAAAACTAAAAACAAAATCTTTAATAAACTTCGTACGAGAGTGGTGAGTGGTGTTTAACCTTGTTAGTTGTTTCATACAAAGACGAATCAGATGACTCAGATGAAACGGAGGAGTCAGATGACTCAGATGAGTCTTTCAAGGTTCCTTCTTTATTGACCTCTTCAGTAGAAGGTAAAGCTTATAATTCCAGGCCGCTATTGTTCTTGAGGTCCTTTTCATCTCCAACAGCTTTGGAAAATGGGGGTTCTGGTGCCATTGCATAATTCACAGCATCACATAAATATTGGCCAACATTCTCCTGCCAAAGCAATAAAAGTAAGATCAAGAAAGAGATATTTTATCATATAAAAATTAAAATAAAAATTGGGTATACCTCACTCAAATGATTTTGAGTTTTGTGAGGGCCGGTGAATTCCTGGGGTTGGTCTCTAGCATTGTTCATCGGCGAAGCTTTAGAAAATGGCAGCTGTAAAGGAGCCCATAGCAGAAGTTGATCCTGGTCATCGACAGAATTGATTTGGTTACTGTGATCGGTGTCCTAAAAAAAGAAACAAAAATGTAAAGAAAGAAAAGCTAAAAGAGATTCTTGGAATAGCTAAAAGAGATTCTTGGAATAAGTTTAAAAGAAAATTTGAAACAGCGAGAAGAGTAGAAGGTGCGTATTTACTTCATTGGCTGCAAGAATCTTAACTTGTTCTCCTTCAGAGGAGCTTTTCTTGAAAATTTCGCTGGTGTCCACGCTAGCATTCTGGAATGGCCATGACAATTTGGAAAATGACGATTTTGAAGAAGCATCGTGTCCCACAAGTTTATCGGATAAGACACAACTGATTTTATCATTGTGAACGTTTTTTCCTAAGGATGGAAAAAAAATACATAAAGAAAGAAAGAAAGGCTTGAGAAAAATTTTTATACAAGAATGTGAGAATTAGTTAGTTTGTATACTTCACAAGAATCTCAGAGGAAGCTACAGGGAAGTGATAAATCCCTGGAATTCGACGGTGGCATTCTTCATTGAAGATGCGGCGCTTTCGGCAAGTGTTGGTGGAGGACGCAGTGCCATTGTCGGACGGATATGGGATTGTTCAGATTCAGATGAATTCTGGTTAAGCAGTGTAGGTGCAGATTCAACTTCACCATTCATGGGCGTTTGGTCTTCATTATCAGAGGACGAAGAGTACTTCATTTGGAATTGGGCGGGAAAATGGACGTTATTCCGTTGTGACTTGTGATGATGTAAAAATGTACTTGTTACATGATCACGACACTAATTTATACTGATGATAATAATTAGCAGACTTCGGGCACTCGGGTCGGGTTGGGTCAGGCCTCAAGATTGGGTTACGGGTTTTAGGTAAATAGACTATCATTATATTACTAATGAATGTTGTGGGATATATAGTACCAGTACAAGATTAAAGCAAAAATTAAGAATAACATAAAATAGAAAGTAAGTAAATAAATATATATATATATATATATATCTCCAAATGGATTCACTCTCTCTTTGTCGAAGGTTTAACAGTTCCGCAGTAGACTTATCAAACTTCTTTCGCTGTAAGAAGCGGTTGAAGAAGAGATCGCATAACTGAGAGAAAGAGTCTATACTCCTGGGCTTCAAACCTTCATACCATAAGCGGGCCTTCCCTTCCAAGGTCGTTGGGAAAGCTTGGCACTTTGTCTCTTCTGGTTCAAAAAGTCCATTGTTGATTCAAACCTATGTATATGATCATTAGGGTTCGTATCCCCCATATAGGCCTGTACTTGTGGTAGCTTAAAACGAAGAGTTAAAGAAAATTAGCGATTTCCTTTGACAAGGGGCTATCCCTCCGGGGTCTTCCTTTTCTTGGATTCCTGCCCTAATCTGGGTTTGTATTGTCCCCGCTTCCAGGTCGGAGAAAATGCTGTGTTTCAGACTTCCCTTCATTTTCTCCGTCGGATTCAAGGTGAATCACCAGGGGTGCTTTTTCCCGGTCATTCTGTTGATCGCCTCTCTTCTTTCGGGCCTCCTTGACTATGGCCTCCATCTGATCGTAATGCTCAAATATTTTCATCATTTCTGGGGTGATACGGTTATCCCCCTGCTGCGGCTTCTAGAGATCTTTTTATTGAAAAGGAGACGACTGTTTCTCCTCCTCTCGCCGACTAGTCTGAACTGTTCCTCTCATCAACCTGGTATTTGTCATCGCCGTTTTGTTGTGTGAACCTTTCATCTTGTCCCCACAAACGGAGCCAAATGTTAGAGCTCAAATTGTCACCTCGGGAAATAATCTGATCGAGTTGCGACAAACAAGTTCCAAACAGTATTTTTATGTTATCTGCAAAATAGAATGACTTTAGAGCAAATACCCGAGGTGATCCCCGTGAGTCTACTCTGATGTCAAAGTTAATAATCATTCTATCCCCTTTATTTTATAAACATATGAATATATAAAGTTAAAAATAATATTACCGTTGCTTGTTCCCTTTACTGCTCCTGTCTGTTCTGTAAATTGTTATAGGCATATCTTTGACTGATTCTGTTAATTTAAAAATACCTGAATATTGTTATAACACTAGTCATTATGTAATATTTGTGTGCGATTTTGTTCCTTATGCAACTGCCATGTGTGTGTGTTGTTCGAAGGTATTTAAATAATAATGAGCACTCATGTTCTAAAATTTTAATTCAGTTCGGTAAATTTCTCCAACTATTATGTTATTGCTTCAGTTCATGTTTTTAATGAAAAAAATTTTATTAGGAAAAGAGATGCAGATTTAGTTACCGAAGAGCTAGTCCTTATATCCGGATCTCTTCTGATGTCCTTTTTGGACTGGACTGGAGTGTTTTCCTTTATTGGCATGGAAAAAGGATAAATTATTTGATGATGACACTTGTTTAGTTTCAATCTTTTTCTATTATTTTCTTGATCTGGACCTCTCAGATTCATGTCTCAGTTAACCTCCCTGAGAAGTAAGTTTTTTAAATTTGAAGAACTAGTTGTTTTTGTTCTTCTTGAATAAGTCCAAAATGTTAGTCTTTCATAATAAAAGTATCATATGAAATAAGCCCTTGAATCGTTAAACTTTAATAGAGCAATGGGGAATAAAATGAAGCGAATTGGAGGAATGTAGGAAATGGACCTTATATATGAGCTGGTCATGTGGTAGAAGCTAAACTAGACTTGTCTTTTTTGTTGAAAGGAGCAAAACCTATATAGACATGCTCTTTTTACTGGGTTAACATGAATGTCATTAAAATGCTATCAGAATGGGCACCATTTGGATAATATAAGGTACTAAGTTAGAGGCATTGATTGCTGATGAGATGGAGCTCGAAGATTCAGAAAAGAGAGCAAGGTTAGTCTATCCTGTACCCTTGAGACAAATGGAAGACAAATGGAAGTATAGCATTCTATATGTTAGTTAGACTTAAAATCACCAAGAAGAACGGTGACAGAGAAATGAAAGAGAGGATCTTTAACTCAAATTTTGTTGGTTTCTTTGTCCGTAGTTCCTGATGTCTTATTGCTGCCTTTTGAATGCATTGCTAAGGCCGGATGTGTACCAACCTGTCAATAACTAAATCAACTTCTTTAGCTAGTTCAATTGAGTAGATTATGCCTTCTCTGATTTCCTGTTTTAGGAGATATGATCCCCAACTGACTACAACTTTAGACTTTCCACTCATCATCTGATGCTAGTGGTATTCATTTTAATCAACCTACGTTTTGGTGAACCAAAAAACCAAAGAATTCGTTTGCAATTTTGGGAGCAATTAACCTTCTGAGAAAATGAGCCACTATCATACATTATCTAGGAAAAAGTGGGAGTATTGCCTATTTGTGCTGTTTGAAATTCAGTTTTCTTTTCTTAGATCTGCATACTGTGAAGTAATTTAAATTCATAATTCTTCATTACATTCTGCAGCATGAAAACACGGAGCCAGAGAGTTGATGTGCTTCTCCACCCACCATATGCTAAGTCCCGAGTTGGACAAAGCATTGCCAATGATATAAATCTCTCTACTGCCTTCCCTTCCGTTCCCTTCCTCACTGTTTTTAAAGAGGATGATATTGTTAATCCCTGCCATGTCCTGCACAATCCTTTTTGACACTTGAGAAATTTACATCTTTATATTGCCAGCTTTGAAGTAACAATTTGTCTGATAAGACGACCACGATGTTGACATTAACAATTAAGCCTCTATCTCACTATGTGGGGTCGATTACATAAATCGTATTTCGTCATCGTATTCTATCTATACAAACGTAACAGTCGGGCTTGTGACACACTTCGTAAAGCAGCGAGTGTCTTAACTTTTATACTATTCTAATATGATTCATATTATTTGAGTGGCAAAATTTTATGATTTCTCATACGAATTCTGTGTTGTAAATCAATCTGTAAATTGTTTATTAAATTTTTATATTTCTTCATTATGCATTGTTTGACCCTTTCGTGCTGTTCACTCCATTTTGCAAATATTTTCTTCAGTTTCAAATTCTTGTCATGGTCTTAAAAAGTTAAAAGATGTCTTTGTTGAGTAGTAAAGTAAAAGTATTGTATAATAGATTTTGCAACTTTTATTTTCACACATTAAAATGATAAAATCTAGAGTTTTTTACGTGATCATCTTGCGGTTGTTGAGGAGTTTTATATGATTTTTCAGGTCATAGGTTCATTTTTTTATAAACATATAAAAGAAAACAATGGCTTTTACGTTGTAAGTAAGCAAGCCATGCAGTATAAATATATAAAAGGAAATATGTAAATTAATGGACATATGTTTGTCATGTTACTCAAAGGAGAAAATTTGACAATTATTTTATATTGTTTACAATTTGAAACTTTGAAAATCAAATTTGTGTTTTTCTCTAACACTAAACATTTGTACTTAGTAAAATATAAATTACATAAAATGTTATCTATTTATCCAGATTGTTTACATTTTAGCCATGAAAGATGACCTTATAATGTTTACATTTCATGGGGGTAAATTGTTTACATATAATGTTATCTATCATGGGTATAAATTGTTTATATAAATGATTAGTGAACACTAAGATATAAGTATTTATATACGTACCAGATTTTATAAGTTGGTACACGTAATTCATTGCCAATAAATAATTACAACACTAAAACAGAGAAGGATTTGGAAGAGATCAGATTCTCTGTTCAAGATTATCTCTGTCCTATTCTGTCTAATGTTTAAAACGACGTAGTTTAACTAAAATTATGGACTAAAAGTATAAATATCACTAAAATCACTTTACAATTATTAGACTCTAACCAAGGAATGAATGAACCATATGTAGTTTAATTTTGAACATGATAATTCAAAGATAATCTTAGACATAAGATCCCAGCTCGATTTGGGAAATATATCTCTCACTCTTTATAATTCCTACAAAGAAATCAATCTAGCAAATAAATCCTATTAGGAATAGAATTACTAATTAATTAATTAAGCTACACTAATGAAATTTTTTACGTGTATTAATTCCAAATCCATTTACAAATTAGATTTAACAACATTGGCTTTATTTATTGGCAGTACTCTCTCATCTTAATCTACATAATATAGTAAAGCAGGAAGGGATGTTTTTTTTTTTCATCATCCAAATTTGTACCTTCTATCTTCCATTAATTTTTTTTTTTCTGTTTGATGATTAGAAACATTTAATTGCCTTAATAGAATAGTTGTTAATAAATGATCCTGAAACCCTTTAATTTTTCCACCCGTTACTCTCTTCTTTTCGTCTCCACTTCCACTCCTCTTCCTCTTCCTCACTTTTTTTTTTGTTTTGATGATTAGCAACATTTAATTGACTTAATAGAATAGTTGTTAATAAATGATCCTGAAACCTCTTAATTTTTCCACCCGTTACTCTCTTCTTTTCATCTCCACTTCCACTCCTCTTCCTTTTCCTCTTCCTCTTCCTCTTCCTCACTCAATTCTCCATCCTCCATAACTTAAAACAGGAAGGGATTTTTTTCTTTCGTCGTCCAAATTTATACCTTCTCCCTTCCATTGATTTTTTTCTGTTTTGATTATTAGCAACATTTAATTGCCTTAATAGAATAGTTGTTAATAAATGATCTTGAAACCCCTTAATTTTTTACCGGTTACTCTCTTCTTTTTGTCTTCACTTCCACTCCTTTTCCTCACTCAATCCAAAACTTACGATTATTAACTAGTAGGATTGCTTCTCTATTTTTCCTCACTATTTTCTTTATCAGCTGTTCCGGCAAGCTGTTCCCTCCAAAAATTTGCATCTTTCAATCCCTTTGACACTAACATGGAGAGATTAATAGATGCATATATGCTTTTGGTGGCTACGTACTCCTTAACTAATCAGATCATCATCTTTTGAACCCTCAACAAATTTGCATCTTTCAATCCCTGTAACTGCAACACAGAGAGATTCATAGATACCTATATGCTTTTGGTGTCTCCTCTTTAGCCAATCAGATAATCATCCTCTGAGCCAATTCCAAAACTAACGGCAACCTCCATGAGGGAGGGAGACAAATCAGATCTTCATCACAAATTGGACAGATTTCAACAGAGAATGTATACTTATAATTGTAATTATTGCTTTTGGGATCATGGGATACAAGTTTTTTTATCTATCTGCTTAATTCTTATACAACTCCCAGCAGCATCATGCTTAAGAATTAGCTGCTCCAAGTAGAAAAATAAATAAGCTAGCAAAGCTGTGACTTTGTTGCTGTCATACTTGATTTTCTAATAAATATTCTTTCAAAAAATAAAACCCCCACTCATATTTTGTTCCGATAAAATATGTAATTATTCTGTTTAGATGAAAACAATTTTTCATTTTGTATTCCATTTTATTCTTCATCTTATAACTCTTTCTGTACATATACTATAATATTTTTATATTTGTAGCTATAAAAAATGTGAATCTTTGCATCTATTTTGTTCATTGCAAGTTTGGAATAGTAAAATTTAATCATGAGAAAAAAAGTATGCCTTTGGCTAACAATTGAATATTAATGCAAGATTATCTAAATTTAGAGTAGTTGGTAATAAGACTATTCACCATCTATATAATCTCGATCATTTTTCACCTGTATGTGGTTTTTGATTTATATTGTTGCTTTTATTTTCCAGCCTTTGTCTATCCTTGCAATCTGAATAATAAAATCACCAAAATCATATCTCTCAATTATGAAATTTAGACTTTGTTGGTTAGATCTTTTACATAAAAATGAATTATTTATTTGTTCTTGTATTTGAAGGATACATTGAGAGGTTTTGTATCTTATATTTAATTTTTTTAGTTGATTAATAATAACCAAATGTTAGTGTTAAATCTCATTTTAGGTTGTTGGGCAGTCATATGAAAATGCCACCTTTCTCTATCTACCTTACACCAGCTTGAGCAAACAACTTAAAGTGATGAATTTTTCACTTAGTCAACCAATGTGGAAGATGACAAGAATCAAAATTACTCACATATCATCAATCAACATATGATCCTAAGCATTTTCTTTCATGTTCTCATTTCCTTTTATTTCTTGCCTGACCTTGTTTTCTTTCATGAAATTTCCACAATGGCCTTCACGAGAGTAATTAAGGATTGCCAATTACCCTGTTACAAAGAAGACAGTTTACTCTTAAAAACAATCAAGTTCAACTAAGAGAACAGTTAAAATTCATGCAAGAAGAGGAAATGCTAACTTATCACTTGATGGGGTTTGATCTTCAACTTTGATATGAGAAACATGAACCATGTTCCGGGTATGAATCAAATTTTGATCAAGCATTTCACTGGTATCATTAACAGTTATCTTGTCAGCAATGAGAGATTGGAATCTGGAACAACAGATTTTTGGTCCTCTCACTTTCATGCTTCTTGTTTTACAACAATTATAATCATGAACCCCAAAGCAGCAATCATAATTTATTAAATTGTTCATATCCTTAGACAGATAAGTTAAATTAAATAACAAAATGATGTAGTACAAAATCTGTCAAGAAGGATACATTGAGAGGTCATCAGTGTCATCAGTGCCATATAACTGAGGGTTCTCTCAATTTTGAAATTTAGACTTTGTTTGTTAGATCTTTTGCATAAAAATAAATTATTTATTTGTTGTTGTATTTTAACTACCTTTCTCGCATTAGTAAACTACTTCCAAATATTTTTTGAGTTAAGCATGTGTTTCCAATTCACTGTTTCTATGTTTATTTTGATTACTTTTTTTAACACTAACATTTGGTTATTATTAATTTTTTTATGTTCCATACAGCAAACTCTGTTTCCCGATCTTTAATAGCTATAAGATGGATAGGAATTCCTTACGTCGTGAGCGTTATGCCAAGATGGAGCCCGAAAAAAAAATTGTTACTTTGTTGAAGGAAAGCTTATGTCGCAAATAAAAAAAAATTACTAACACTGGTACAAATGAAATAATTTTCTATCAAAATAATGTCAAAAGAATATCATTTAACCTTTTGATTGTCCCTAAACTATAAACAAAAGAAGAAAAAAACCTGAAAATAAAATTCTAGTGTGCTTCTTTCGTATAAAATATATGAAATTGATAAATGTGGATTTTTAGGTGAAAGCCAATCTTGCAAATGTTGCTCCTTCTCGAGATGTTGCTCATCAATCATTTGGATTGTCAAACAATCATTCCTATAGACGTGAATCTTCTATTGATGAAATGTTGAATTACCATTCTCGTGTTTGCCAAGGTAGATTTATTAAGTTTTTGAAAATGTTACATTTTTTAATATTGGAGAAAGTTTTGAAAAGCCTTAAAATTTTTCCATATATGTTTTTTATTCAAAATTTTAATTATCCAAATTAGTAATATTTGGTTAATGAATAAGATATTCTTTTTATGGGTTTTCCATTTTTTTTGTTTATTAAAATTTAAATTTGACAATGTTACTATATTTTTAATAGGCAAATTCAAAAGGAAAACTAGAGGGAAAAATTTATCAGTGTTGGAAAATATTCGAAGCAATCTTTAGTTCTTCCTTGTACTCCTAAATGTAATCATTGCGATGCAAAAAGATTCCATTTAGAACCCCCACATTTTTGTTACCCTAAGGGAGAAATATCTTTGGCTATTCCTCCAATGCCTTACAATCTACGGCTTTTGTATACTTGGGATAACGAATAGTCCATTCAATTTAGAAAATCTGTTTGTTCACATAACAATCATTTCGCTTTTACTTCTCTTTGTGTGAAATATGATAGAGAGTTAATAAAAAATAATAATGGTCGTTATACATTTCGTGTTCAAGGTCAAGTTTATCACTTTTTGAATAATTTGAGTTCAGTAGTGAATGAAAACCTACCGCAATTCAGTTTTACTTTTATGACATTGAGGAAGAAATTGCAAAGAGATTAAACTCTTCAACCAGATTGTCTGAAGATACAATTAAATTATTAATACATATTTTGGAAAACAATCCATGTTGTAGATTTTTTAAGAGCTTGCAAAATGTTGTTAATATCGCAAATAATTCTATAATACTTAGTTGTTACCCAGGTTTAGATCTTAGATCGATCCATCCATATTTGGTTAATGTAATGTTTGTTTAGCGAATTTATTATTATTTGTACTTCTTCTTCTACAAATATGTCTTTTAATATTTTAATTGGTGGTCTTGCAGGGTCATATATATATACCCACAAATTTATCGCAATTTTAATGTGGATTATTTATACAACGACAAATTAATCAGTAATTTCAATGTGGCAAATAACGATTTTAATGAGATCAAATTTCCTGTTCAACGTTCTATTCTGTTAAATGCTTAAAATGCCATAGTTTAACTAAAATTAAAGATTAATAGCATAAATATCATTAAAATATGTATATACCCACAAATTAATCGCAATTTTAATGTGGATTATTTATACAACGACAATTAATCGGTAATTTCAATGGGGCAAATAATGATTTTAATGAGATCAAATTTCCTGTTCAGTATTCTATTATTTTAAATACTTAAAATGTCATAATTTAACTAAAATTAAAAATTAATAACATAAATATCATTAAAATAACTTTACCATGATACCCTAATAAAAAATAACTGAACAAATTTAGTTTAATTTTAAAAATAGATAATTTTGTACAGATCGTCCTACCCGATTCCAATGCTATTAATTGTTCGTTTAGCTTCAAGACATCGTGGCAGAAAACTTGCCAAACAACAAAACTCACCCAATCGTGAAACGTCCCAGGTTGGATTTTTGTGGGTTGGGTGTGGTTTGTTGTGTTGTGTGGAGAATTGGGCAAGCAGTACTGAAAAGATGAGTGTGGCTTTGGCACCATGGCTGCCATTTTCATTACCATCGTCACATGGGAAACCAGCAAAACTTGCTACTGATACAAAGTCAAGGCCGTGCTTTAGTTGTTTCAGTTCTGTGTTTTCTCCAGCTGGCTCGCTGAAACCATCTTCAGCAATTCCAACTTCTTCCACCTACCGCCCTGCTGTCATTCTTCCGGTTGGTTAAATTTTTTCCCTCCCTTTCTTTCTGCATCCTTCACACACTCACACACTCAAGAACTCATTTTTTTGTATGGTTTTAATCTCACATCACATGTAATGTAATGTTGTTTAGTGAAATTGTTAGTTTATTGCTTACTATATGACTAGTAAAGAGGATTCGAGTTAAATTAGGCAGTGACCACTAAATTTTGCTGTGTATTTTATTTTATGTTACTATTGTAATTTTCATCTCAATTTTGTATATTAGTTGATATTTTGTCCACTTCAGTTGTTATATTGGAATTGTTCTTACAGAGTTTTTAATGTTTTTAGTTGAAAGAAAAAAAATTCATAAATGCAATGAATGACCATTCAATCTGCTTGGAAAAATTGGCCATTTTGATTTGTACTTACGTAAGAATGATCCATTTAGTATTGGTTTCTTGGTCTGAGTTTAATTTTTTTTTGGCATCTTGACATTACAAAGAATCACTGGCAATGCACACCCAGAAGCAAATGCATTTGGATGCTAACTTGGAGAAATGCACACATTGTGAATTGCCCCTTGTCTATTATTGTCTGCAGGGCTTAGGAAACAATACTAATGATTATCAGAAGTTGGCTATGATATTGAATGATTATGGAGTGCCAACAGTGGTTGCAAAGGTTTCAAGAATTGATTGGCTGAGGAATGCTGCTGGTTTGCTTGATCCTAATTATTGGCGTGGCACGCTCAGACCACGCCCTGTTCTTGATTGGTATTATAACAATGCTGCTTAATTTCGTGATTTGGCATTCTTGTTTCATATTTATTTAATTGATTCGTGTTTTGTGATAGCTATGGTCATGTTTACTGAAAAACTCTTTTGAGCAGGTACTTTAAAAAATTGGATGAGGCTGTCTGTGAAGCGAATGAATTGGCTCAAGGTCTGTTAGTGTCGCTTTTGAACCTTATTCGTAGTTTGGTTGGTTGATTTTGATGATACTTCTCCAGTCCAGTACTAAATATTCTCGACTTCTCGAAAATCGATACTTTCCGAGATAGTTGAGTCTTTTATGCATAAGCAGTCAATTACTTATTCTTGAACATGTGAACTTTTGTTCAAATGCCTTTAACTGATTGCTCATGGATGAGAAAGTAAAAGCCCTTTTAAGAGAGTTCTACATTATAAAAGGCTATGGAATATTTTTCTGACGAGGGAAAGAAACTATTTGTCTCAGTGAATTTGTTAATTGCAGTTGAGTATCTCACAAATTATAGGCTAATAGTCCATAGACTCTGGATGCCACTTCTTTCAGTTAATTATTCATTATAACTAATCTGTTTATCTTGTTGATTGTAAGACAAGGCGTAAAAAGAGAATTGTCTTTCATATGTTTTCTAATGGCCTCTTTGTAACAGAATGTTTCAAACTGATTGTTGGCCTTATCAAATGCACTGTTCCCGCATGCAATATTTCCCCAAAATTATAAATTTGAAGGATATACACACTGTGGTTTACAAGATTATACTTTTGCATGGCCATTGACTCAACTTATTCTTTCCTCTGAATGGAAGTGACAACCAACAATTGACATATGCATTCTCTTATTCAACAGGACATGTTACTATCCCCATAATCAGGCCAATTTTGTTGTAGGTGGTGCTTTGTCGTTTGTTGGACATTCAGCAGGAGGATGGCTAGCAAGAGTTTACATGCAAGAATTTGGGTTCTCAAATATCTCCTTGTTACTGACTCTAGGAACACCACACCTGTATGTATGCTTTCTCTCATATATTCTTGCAGCTACAGGTTCGGTTAATTTGACAGATAGTTGGTCAATGAAATTTTCTGAAGACATGCTCTTTCTTCCAGCCCACCACCAAAGGGATTGCCTGGAGTTATCGATCAAACAAGGGGCCTTCTGTTTTATGTGGAAGAGCACTGTCCAAAAGCTGTGTATTCTCCAGAACTTAGATATGTATGTATTGCAGGGAGGTAAACTCAGTAGCCTAGTTTATCCTTATTATCCTATGTGCTTCTTCTCTGAGTAGTCACATTCATGCCACTGGTTCTTGAATATTGAACTTCAAAATGAAATACTTTGCTTACATTGTCTTCAAACAAAGGGCAACTTCCACAATTTCTACTAGATAGGACTGTACATAAATTATATTCTGCATTAATGGTTGTGTCGCCAACTTCTCCCTCTTCTAGTCATTAATTTACGGGGATCTATTGTCCAATTTAGTTTCTTGTAGTGTTATGAGTATGATGGATTCCTATTTGGTGGAACAGGTCCGAGCACCTGGCTTTCTCTGAGGATAACCTTCCAATGAACTAAGTGGTGCTTGTTTTTAGCACGTAAATCTCAGGCCCTCAGCTCTATTAGTCTATTGAAACACAAAAATAGGTTCATCTAGTAGCTCTCTAAAAAGCAAGTTTGAAGAGTATTTCTACCTCAAAGACATTAGTATTGGCATTTTGTAGCCTGTACCAAAAACTGCTTGCACTTTCTGAGTGGGTCAATTGTTTGTCTTCTCTGTCAGTTTTAAAAACTCTGTCTGTCTGTCTGTCTCTCTCTCTCTCCCTCTCTCTCTCTCTCCATGTAAAATTATTTTATTAATGGTCACAATCTAAAAATAAAGCATTAGAAACACTCAAACATTGGAAGCTGAATGAGGTTGATTTAAATGATAGATATATTGAAGGAGCTCGCTTCTTTGGCCCGGATGATGATGTTTCTGCAATGGAAATCAGTGTTGACCAACCAAGTTCTGAGATTGCTGTTGTGAACACAATAAAACCACCAGCTGCCACTTTCCGTGCTCGTTTCATTGGTCAAGGGTACAAGCAGGTAAATTTCTTAACGAAGATTAGTGAAACAATGGAATGAGTAGAAAACTAGCAAGTATCCTCTAGTTCAAACTATCATATTTATCTCTTTCCTCACCTCAATTGTCCTTTAAACTGTCTTTCAACTTGTAATTCGTGTTACTGGAAAAGCGCCATCTCTGGACAAAGTAGATGATTAACTTGACAATATTTCAGGTTTGTGGCCAGGCAGATACATGGGGTGATGGAGTTGTGCCTGAAATCTCAGCACATCTGGAAGGCGCACTAAATATCAGTCTAGATGGTGTATACCACTCGCCTGTCGGTTCTGTTGATGAAACAAGACCATGGTATGGCTCTCCTGATGTTGTTAAGCAATGGATACATCACCTCCTCAACTAATCAGGAGGAAGAGATACCCGGATTCTTTTGGCAAATGTAAAATGAAGAAACTCAATTTTATCGCTTCTGTCAATTTAATCCTTAGCTCTTTAGCTGCTAGATCATATTTGTAATAACTAATCTTTTGTGAAACATTGTTACATTGATTCTGCTATAATCATGATCAGTTTGCTATCATAGTATATCTAACAGCAAAATAGCAAGTCCGCTAATTCATTAGACCTTGGCAGAAGTACCTCTCTTTTGCTTGTTTCCTTAACAATGTCATGTTTTCTATTTGTTGAAAAGGTCAGACAAACCTTTGCATGATACTGCTATATCATCATTTTATCCTTTTACAGAAATAGTCCACTTGCAAGGGAAAAAAAACAGGGAAATAACTGAAAGTTGAAGTCCAGAATAATCCAGATTTCAGACTATGATAAATGCAATTTGAGGGGAACAGAATGAACTGAATCCTCCAAATTTGCAATCATTTTATAGTTACTACTCTCAAGTTTCCTTTTGTTTTGAATTCTAACAGCAAAATGTATTGGATAAGAAAAGAGCAAGAATCATACTAATCAAGAAACATAAACTAATTACAAAAGTGGTATATATTAGGATAATCCAACTATTGTACATTTGAAGTGTGATGATGTACACAATTCCTAATCAAATAAAGTGTAGCAATAATGATACATTCCAACATTTCATGTTCCTTTGCATAACTGAACAATCCCAGTAGACATTTTGATTTTCAGTCATTGTTTGTTTCCATGTAATAATTCAACAACTATAGCAAGTAATTTTGGCTCCCAAAACATTGCTTTCCATGGCTTCGGCTTCGGCATTTTGCATGAAATCCCAGATTTCCTCCAACAAAACAGCAGGGGAGAATCTGATCAGGTAGCAGCAAAGGGTTCCAAAGAGAATCCTTTCCACTCCCCCCTCCCCCACACTATCTGGCTCACCTTCTCCCAATGCAAGATGCTGCATGGATGGTGGACAATGGTCTAAAGATGCATCTTTTTCTTTTTCCATTGTCCACAACCTGTGAGGCAGAATCAAAAACACGAAAAAAAAAAGTTTATAAGATGAATGTTAAGAGGAATTTTTATATGGATGAACCCTAAAAAAACAAGTATTGGTCGTTTAGCAAGCACTACATGAAAAGAATGTTAAGTGCATCTGTTTGGGAGTTGGGCTCCCATGGAAAGATGAGCCAATTTCACTGCAACAATCCAAAACCTACAAATCAAGAAAGATTTACTATAAAACATCATTGCCAAGAATTGATTCACAACTGCAAAAGAGATTATGAAACTAAATTAAAAATATTGTTGAAACTACAAATATACGTACAATTCTGGTAGATCATTAATTCGATAACGGTATAATTCAACCATGAATGATATTTATCTTCATCATCTTCATCGTCATCAACAATGGATGTGGCATAGAAGCCTTTCTTCATACTTGCGCAATGTGTAGTAGTGGCATCCTGTTGCTCTTTATATATATATAGCTGTGACATATAGAGTTGACTTTATTATTATTATTATTATTATTGTTAGAAAAATTAGTATAGTAAGTTGGTAGACATTAAATATTTCTTAATTTCTCTTAATATCTGAATTAATTACAAAATATATATTCAAGATAAGAAACACTATTAATTATCACCATAAGTGTTTATTTCTTTTTAAGTGCATTTATGAACAAATTGCCATGCTATGCATTTTATTACTCTTTTATTATTTTCAATGACAACACAATTAACCCTCTATTTAATTAGAGATGATACATGAATAGATTCACTAGTTGGAGTAATCAAGGTGAGAGGTAGGTGAACTTCATTGTTGACCCTCTTTAAGGAAAAAGAAATATATTCAAATTTTGTTGATTGTAGTAAGAAATTTATATATCATGAGAGACTCATCTTAACTTTTGAGATTATTCACCCTTTTTTGCATTCTTTTACCTTTTTAAGACACAAAGGATTTAAAGTCATTTATTTTTTAGAATTTAATCATTTTTATTTATTGGATTTTTTGGATTGATTGTTCTCATAATTTTTAACTTAAAGTATATGTAAAACTCTATCACTACAAACATTTTGGTTAGCCAAATACATTAGCATTGAAATGTAGTGGTATCTATAAAATTAATTTAAAATCTACTTATTTAGTACATTGTTTTGGACAACAAATCTTGGTATGAGCTAAAAGTTCTTACAATTTTAAATTTCTAATATTGTTTTGTTCCAAATCTCATATTCCTAGCATTTATACCCGTTGAAAAAACGATTTTTTTAAAAAATAAATATTGTTAATTAATTTTCACAAAAATGCAATTGTCATCATTGCAAATGCAAAACAAAATCCAGAATTTTTTTTTCTTGATTCAAAATATATTTTATACCATACAAGGAGAGAAAAAGAAAAGAGAAATTGGATTGAGAATCTCTTTTTTTATGAATTGAGTCGAAACCATAATTATATATTATTGCATTCCTAAATTGAGCCATCCTTATGAATTTTATAACTACATTCCTAAATTGAGCAATCCTTATCATATTGATCCACAAAAGAAGTCTCACCTCATTATCGAATAGATTTGAATTTAGAATCTCATAATAACTATACTAACGTTTTAAACAATTTTTTCTCCAAATGTGTAAATTCCGGACACCCAAACCGGGCCACGCTAGCCCTTCGCTGGGCCTGCAAGTGACAGGTAAATCGAGGGATGTGCCCTAACTGGCAGCATGCAAGGATATCTCTAACGGGACCCGAGCTCCAGGTGCGCCCCCAGGAATATTTCACCCAGGCAACACACCCACACGGAGTCAAACCCGCATTGAAGGCAATTTCTCCACACCTTATCTCCTTGCCACTTACCATCTAGGCTATGCCCGGGGGAGTTTTAAACAATTTTTTGTTTGGTTAGTTAGAGGCTGAAACCATTATCATATAATTACATTTCTACATTGACCACAACAAATTGGAGGCCTAAATCACTATTATATTAATACATTACGGAAACTACTATCATATCAGTACATTTCTACATTGAGTAATTTTTACAACATTCCCTTACAAAAGAGATTTCACCTTTTGTAGTAGATTAGGGAGTAATGCTATCCTAAATTTCATATTTGAACTCTTCATAGCCAAAATAGAAGCGCAAGAATTTCCTAACCTACAAAAGTGATTAATTGTATAATTCAAATATATTTTCAAAAATTCTTATTGAATAATTAAATTCAATTGAAAGAATGCTAGTGGAGCACTCCTTGTCATATATAACCAATTTTTTTTATCAAAATGAGGCTATGGACTATTCTACTAATAAATTAATACATATCTCTCTTGAGAATTGCACCCATACTATCTGCTACCAATTATGGTTCGACAACATTAGGATTATTAGAGAATACGGTGATTCTCAATTATAATTTCAGACTCAACTTTGCAAATCTGTACATGGATTGCCTTCACGCCAAAAATGATTAAACGACATTCCCAATCTCTTCTCAAAAGATCACAAATCTTTCAAATTAAATTAAAGTGTCCATGATCAACTCCCACTATTGAATCTGATTGTATTTTAAAATGTTTAATACCCAAATCCCACCCAACTTGTAACATATTTAGGTAGCAAAAGGGAGGGAAAGTGAGAAACCTTCAAATAGGGCCTAAATGCACAAAGTAGTTGAAACTCAACTAGGAAAGCCTACTCAAAATAGCAAAGAAAGCTATAGCCTCATCCAAATGTAAAAGTAGCCCATTGCTTTTCACCTCAATGGCTCAATCCAAAAGTGGCCAAGAAAGTCTCCATGGCCTCCTCTCATCCTCATTCTTTCAAACCAAAGCAAAGCATAGCCTTCTTCTGACCTTTCTCCTCTCCTCTTCTCCTCTTCTTATCCAGTCTTTTATCACAATTCTTTCAACACAAAATCTCTTTCATTCCTCCAAATATCTGTCTGTCTCTCTCTCTCCAACCATACTTAAAACACACAAGCTTAGGAAAAGAAAAGACATATAAAATCTTGAATGCTGTGCTGCTGATGCTTCATAATCTACTGTCATAATCATTCCTTCATTGACTCCTAAACTAAGCAAACAAGAAACCATTTTTAATGTGTTTACAGCACTTGTTGTTATCATCACTATGCTTGAATACATTCATAAACATATAAAAAGAAAAACTTTAATATTTTAAGTTAGAAACATATATTTATGTTTGTGTGGAGGAGAGATGTCGTGCCTGTTGCCACAATTCAGGTGTTTGCCGGATGCTTTTGTTGTTAACCTTAAATCCCACCAACACTCTGCCGCCCAACTCTGTGAGTTGTTTCAGCTTTATCTCCATTCTGGGTTTTAATTTTTTTTTTTAATTTTTTTTCTGGGCTTGTGTTAAATTGTGGTTAATGGGATGATGTCTACAGCTCTTGATTGGAATTCAAGTGGTTAAGTTGATTTTTGTGGGTTTTGGGATGGTTTTTTTTAGTCTTGCTGATGCTGCATTTTTTAATCGTTATGTGTTTTGCTGCAGTAAATTCGGTATGCTTGAACATTCTTGTTGTTGTAAGGAGCGAAATGTTTTGATTATTCTAGTGAAATATTCAATCAGTTAGTTGTGAATCATCTGGGAAATATTATATCATTAGATTTTTCAGTGGATTCTCTTCATTTTTCATGTATTGAGGATATGTGAATATGGCTTGAGGTCCGCAAAAACAATAGTTGATTTTATGTTGATCTGTATTGACTGATCAATCCTCCCTTAGTTGAATTTACTGATTTGAAGGCTTTATTTTGTTTACATTGAGTGAGCTATAGTTTAGGTGTTCTAAAATACTTTCTTAACTGTAATTTGCAATTTTTCCTAGTATAAACTGTACCTGAGGAACTGCATTGTGGCCTAACTATTATTCTTTTTGATGTTATAATACTCCAGATGTTCATGTTGAGACTCATCTTTGAGTAGCAGGACATCTATTGTTGGTTTCTAGGGCTTCTAGGCATGTAGATTTGTGCATCTTACTTTTTCTATTTCTCGAAATGCAGCAAAGAATAAAGAACATACATATGTCAGAACACAATGCATCTTATCAACCACATCAGCAACAAGAAGTACAGTTCTTGAAATTGATAAGCTACAATTATCGACTTTAGAAGCAAATTCAAGTTCGGTTTCAGATGTTTCTTGGAAACCCTCAGAATCTACAACAATGGCAGCAGTTCTCGACGTGGAGAAGTTGAAACTACTTTCTCTGGGAGCTCATTCAGATTCAATTACTGCAAACAGACCATGGGCATATACTAGACCAGTTGATTCAGCTATTAAGGTTAGCACATAGAGGCTAGAGAATAACTCTAGAAACTTTAGATCTTCAGTAGAGCTAGTTTGGAGTCAATTCAACCTTCCAACTGTAAGATGACGCGGTGAAGGTTTCGATTTAAAGAATAAACTAGCAACACACAAGTACAAAGATTATTTAGTAAAGGTAGTTCTTAACTAGATGGCGGGGTTTGCTTGAGTTGAGATACTAGGGAGAATCAGCTAGACTTCTCTGTAATTATTAGTCTTGGTTAATCTTAGATGCATTACCAACGATTACTCAAGTAATTTCCAACTTAAATTTCCCATCTGTAAACTAGTGTTGAATTCATAATTTTACAACTGGGAGCTGATGCCCAGACCTTTTGTATCTATTTACTTTAGGCTTTGTTACAGCTGTTTGTTCTTTGATGTCTTCTCCCATTGGACCTCACACTCCAGATTGTAAAACAATGTGCAGACTATTTGAAGAATCTTCAAAATAGAATTACTTTTGGTTACTTAGTGTTGTTATTGACTTGGATAGATTTGCAGGCAAATCTTGGAGCAAGTTTGGCAAGAGAATCGCTTATTGCAAATGAAGAGGCTGTTATAGCAGCAGCAGCAGCAGAAGCAGTTGCTTTAGCTAAAGCAGCCCTTAAGGTTGCCAAGGAAGCAGCCATGATGGTCAGCCATGGTAACTTGACAAAATTGGATAGTCAAGCAATCACTATCCTATCTGAAGCTAATACGGTCCAGTCCAACAGCGCTTGTCTTGATTGGCTTGAGAAAAGAGTTAGTAAAGAAGAAGAAACAAATGTTGCCGAAATTGAGTTGGGGGAAAACCAGTCATTCTGGCATCCCTTCTCAGAACCTGATGATGTGGAGCCCACTAATGAAGAACTGAAACTTCTACAGGAACAAGTCTTGGATAATGTGGCTGTGAGATCAAAGCGTCAAAAAGAAAGAAAAGCCAGAAGAGCTAGAGCAGCAGAGAGAGCTGCTGCGAGTGTGGTAACTGTTAAATCTGGTTCTACTAGCATAAAGAGGCGTTCTTCTGTGCAAGATGTAGATTACTCTGATCCATTGCGTTATTTGAGAGGAACTACAACTACTTCCAGGCTGTTAACTGTTTCTGAAGAACAAGAGTTATCAGAAGGAATACAGGTTCAGAAACTTTTAATCAGTTATTTCTTGCTTACTTCCCACGTTTATAATTATTTGCGATGGGGGTTCAGGTGATTCTTCCTCTATGGAGATGCTGAAGTCTACATTAGATTTCATCTTTTTATCTAGTAAACTAAAGCACGCATTCTCAATATGTTATCTGATAACTTGTTGAAAAGCCAAATTAAACTTTACCAAACTTATGAGAGTAATCAAACAAGACAACCTAGTAACTCATCAACCTTTTGTTTATCATTTAGATAATGAGTGAGTGGAAAACTTTGCTGGATAATTTTGAGAAGTTGCTGACATACAAGACTATATCACATTGATGATGGTTCAATCAAATTGTTGATGAGTATTTATCTGGCAACAAGAATGTATAAGTTTGTAGGTATTTTTGATATACTAATGAAGGATAGCTAATTTCATTGCATGTTGAGTTTGGCAGCTGTCTTTTGGATAGATGTTTAGTTTGTATGTTTTAGATTTTTCTAGTTTACTTGGAAAAATGTGGAAATCTGTATGGATTATTTTAGGCAGCTATCCAAAGTGAACCTTTGGTTACTGTGATATTCACAAGAAAATTATTGGTTATGGCTTAGATGAGCCTTTGGATTGAACTATTGGTGGGTGAATTATGTTTTTGGAGGTAGTACCTCTTATCTGACTTCTTATAATCTCAACATCTTGGTAGGATGCCAGTTGCTTTGGCCTTTCTGTAACATTGAGTTTTGTGTTTTCTGCACCTCACTTTTTAGCAGAGATGTTTTTGTTGGAGTTCCTCTTAACCCTCTTTGATTTGTACTTGATGTAATCCTTAACATCTCGTTTTACATGAATAAATTGCAGGAACTATTAAAGCTGGAAACACTTAATCAGGAGCTTGAACATCGTTGTGGGGCTCAGCCCACTTTCGCTCAATGGGCTGCTGCTGCTGGCATTGATCAGAAGACCTTGAGGAAGCGGATAAATCATGGTATTTTATGCAAAGATAAAATGATTAAGAGCAACATACGTCTTGTTATTTCAATTGCAAAGAATTATCAGGGAGCTGGTATGAATCTCCAGGATTTGGTCCAGGTATCCTGTCTGAAATATTTTTAGTTGGCTTGATTGCCAAGTTTTCCCTGAAATGAAAAACATTAAAGCAGAATACAATCTTTTGATTCTCCTAAAAACTAATTTCTGCAAGTTCATTCTCAGGAAGGATGCCGAGGCCTCGTTCGAGGTTCAGAGAAGTTTGATGCTTCAAAGGGTTTTAAGTTCTCCACCTATGCTCATTGGTGGATAAAGCAGGCAGTTCGGAAGTCCCTGTCCGATCAGTCTAGGATAATTAGATTACCGGTATATTTCTATATAGATTTCTTATACTCTTACATTTTATCCTCCTTCCATGCCTATAAATTTTGGAGAAAACTGAAGATCTTTCTGAAATCTGTTATACTCTTTGTAATCTAGTCGAGAATGACATTCAGCCTCTATCGCACAAGAACGCTTTTGCTGACTACACACCCTTTTGCACATTGCTGTTACCTTTTGTTTAAAACAATGTCTATTAAACAAAATAAAGCATAGTTATGAATGTGGAATACCTTATCAAAATGGAGTTGATTCATTCTGCTACTTTTTGGCCCACTAGTTTCACATGGTTGAGGCAACTTATAGAGTGAAGGAAGCAAAGAAGCAACTGTATTCAGAAAATGGTAGACACCCGAATGATGAAGAAGTGGCTCAGGCAACTGGTCTCTCAATGAAGAGGCTCTCTGCTGTAATGCTGACCCCTAAAACTCCAAGATCTCTTGATCAGAAATTTGGGATAAACCAGAATGTCAAACCTTCGGTGGGTCTCGAAAATTGTTGATTCCTACTGTTTGGTTGGGATTGTTTTCCATCCAATCCAATGACTTGCCACTGAATTGCAATTTTTAAGCTTCTTTTGAGTTATTAAATGTGTTTCTTCTATCCAGGAAGTAATTGCAGATCCTGAAGCTGAATCAGCGGAAGACTTGCTGATCAAACAGTTCATGAGACAGGACATAGAGAAGGTTTTAGACACTCTAAACCCGAGAGAGAAGAAGGTCATTAAATGGCGATTTGGATTAGAGGATGGGAGGATGAAAACATTGCAAGAGATTGGAGAATTGATGGGTGTGAGCAGGGAGAGAATCAGGCAAATTGAATCATGTGCATTCCGGAAATTGAAGAACAAACGAAGAACGAAGCATTTGCATCAGTACTTGATTTAATAGGCTCCCCCATCACATAGGAAAACTAGTTTATACTTCTGAGCAACTATCTTGCTTCTTGAGGCTCATTCTCTAGCTGTTTCATATTTTTCAATGTTATTTTCTCCTCCCACAATGCTCATAATCATGTCATTTACTTTCCTTTTTTTCTCTTCTTTCTCCAGCTATAGAATTGTATCATTCTTGTAAGACTAGAAATTACTTGTGTATAGCACATTTTTTTAGGCAATATCAGATTTGCAAATGATAAATGTTGAGAACACATTCTGAGGCTGAAGAACTGATCTAAGAGTTTGTCTATTACAACAAGAAGGAAGCCTTAGCCCACTACGTAAGATCGACTATATGAATCATATTTACTATTACTATCAAATTTTCTTGAATCATCATGGTCCTATGATCTACTATATGGATAGTACTTCGTAATCGTATTCTACTTTCGAATTTTCTTGAATCACCGTGAACTTGGTGAGGCAGTCTTTTACATTCCCATCAAGGGATCTTTCAGTCACTACCTAAAAAATCAACAGCTTGCTCTATTAGTAGTGATGATCAAATTATAATACTCCCTGTCAAACCACCCAAATGAGCAAATTCTTGGACATGCTCATAGCCAAAGCTCTTATGGAGTAGTTAAATAAACTAATCATTCTAATTTGTGTTTAGTATTGCACTTTATCCACTTAAAGACATACATAACATAATTTTGAGAAATAAAGAATAGTGGCCATATGCTAGCACAAACATTGCAGTTCCATGTTGACTTTTTTTCTTTTTTTTTTTTTGATAAATCATTTGATTGTTGACTTTCTTGATAGAAAATAGTTTTGCTAAAACTTAATAGTTAAAAAACTACGTCTGAGTTTTATTTCCCCATGGAGGCACCCCATTTACTAGGCACAAGGACATTCAATTGATTGAATATTATCAATGCATACATCTTGGAGTTTTTAAGATTAGTGCCCTTTGACCTTAAATAGAAGAGACAACATCTTTCCTTTTAGAAGAGCATTAATTTTCTTAGCCTATATTTCCTCAAAGCTTTTCTTTTATTCCTGCATTATTCATCTTACATATGCAGGAGATTTCTAGGAAAACAATTTAAAGTTTCACAAGCAAATACATAAATGTACTTATTGAAATCATGGGAATTTTGAGATAATACTAAATTTGATACTTAAGAAGAGTTGGTTAAATTTTAGACAAAGGTATTGTTATTACATGTGATATAGTGTTATTAAATGATATTATATGGTTATTAATGTTTTGGCTTATGGTAAAAAAAGAAAGTTAAAAAAAAAAAACATTACTTCCCTTGAATTTTCGGATAAGAAGTACAATTTAGCACTTACAAGTGCACATTACCATTAAAAAGTTATCAACATCAAATGAGTTGCAAGACTAAATAAGAGCTTTGTTTAGATGTTGTTGACTTGTTGGGGCAAAAGCCAATTGTGAGTCTAAGTATTCATTAGAAATTACTTGTACTAAATTCAAGAAGATTTACTTACATTTTATTGGCTAGGTGTTTAACTCTGTCGGCATATAAGTAATTTGTCTTTTCGTATGTAGTCTGTCTCAAATGGAGAAAAATAATGAAGGTTACATGGTTACATCAAAATATCACCGAATTAAAATTTTGTCACTCAAATAATATGGATAATATTAGAAATTATATAAAATACGTATAAATAAAAATATGTGTATAGATAGAATAAGATGTCAAAATATCATCCATGTAGCCTATTAGACATAATGGGATAAAGTCTTAGTTGTTTGATAAGGTGTTTTAATCAAGATATTTTTGTTTTGGTAGAAATAAAACTTAGTTATAACTGGTAATCTAGTGTAAATATTCTAATAAGTAAATTACCGAACATTTGGGCATGAAATAAATGAAAATTTTGACATAAATATGAATTATTATGTACATATAAAATATAATAAAATGAGAAAATTTTGTTAGGTACAAATTTATAAAATATTAATTAAAGCTATCCATTTTATAGTAAATTAAAGTACAAAAAAATAACTGAATAAATAAAAATAAATAAAATCGTAATAACTAAGAATAAAAATCAACAAAATAAATAATTAACAATGAGATTTAGGTAAAGAATTGAATAAAAAGAAATAAATTAGAAGTAAAAAGAAATTATAAGAGAATAGAGGCTATGTGAGAAAATTGAGATTGGGAGAATTAAAAAAAAATAGTGCGAAAAATGAAATGATGTATACTTATAGGAGCAAAATAAAGAAAAATGGAAAAAACTATCAATAAATTTTTGTTGTAAATGGTGATTCGGAATCGTCAATTACAATTACTTATAAGACGGTTCATGATTCATACCAAACAAGGGCAGGTTATAGTTCCAAATTGGATTTGTCGAGCCGTTTCCGAATTAAATGGTAGCCGTGTCCAAGTCTATAAATACATATACCCAGAATTGATTCCGCTGAGCTGGTGTGGATTAAAGCGGTAATGGTGCCTACGTGCATAAATACATACACCCAAATCGATCCCACCAAGTCGATTTAGATTAAAACGGTAACCGTGTCCATATCCATAAATACATACTTTTAATAAATTAGTCCAAAATTCACAAAATTTAAGGACATGCAAAACAAAGTTAGAGAGTTGAGTAGGACATTCCCTACTCATATATGTTCATTGCATCTCATTAAATAATTTTCTTCTTTCTTCCCCTATTTGGTCAAAAATATTTACTTTGTACCATTTTTTTAATGTAAAATCTTTTTTATTACACAAAATACAAAACTAAAAATTAACAAAAACTAAACCACTATCCCACACAAGAAGTCTCGACAATATAGACCATATTTCACCATCTGATTCTATCTATACACATGTTTTCATTTATATTTAAATAGATTATATCTATTTTATCGCTTTTTTCCAATTCCTTTTAGGTTTCCATCTTCCTTTTTAATTTGAATTAATATTTATCTATTTTCTACACGCATTGGTTCACCTACTGTCCAAACTGAGACCAGATCATCTGTTCAATTTTATCATGTCTTATTCTATCTAATGTTCAAAATGACGCAGTTTAACTAAAACTAAAAGCATAAAATCACTCTACAATTATTAGACCCTAACCAAGAAAGGATTGAACCCTACTACATAATTTTAATTTAAAACAAGATAACAGAATAATTTTGGACAGAGAATCCCATCTCATCCAAACCATTTAAACTTGTTTACTTATTTTCTCATATGTTCAACTACCCTCACTTTCTTTTCAATACATTTGTTATTTATTATATTTAATCTATTATGTCCATATGTCCATTTTATCATTCTTATTTATGCTACTATGTCTACAATCTACATATTCATGGTCACATTCTCATTTCATTACTCTCATTTATTCTTCGAATGTTAAAATTAAAACGATTCTCTACTTGTCAATTCATCCGATACGGTTAGTTTATGTTGTACCACATATTTTAAACTATGTACATACAAGTAATAATAATTTTTAATTACTTGTACTATGTGCATCAAAACTTGTACCTTTCTAGAAATGCAACAATATTCTCCAAATACGGATTCTATACGAAAATTTTCCCTCCCTATCTATTTATGATTTATCAAAAAAAAAAAAGTGAGATAATTAAAAAAAATAAAAAATAAAAATTGTGTGGGCAGTGGTATAAAACCCTGAGCACAGTAGGATGAGATTTGAGAGTAAAATTAAAGACTTTATTACCAAAAAAAAAATCTTAGAGAGAGAAAGTGTGCGAAAATCTTTAGAGAGAGAAAGTGAGACTTCTCTCACTGCAAAAATTATGAAAGGAGGGAAAAAAAGAACATCCGTAGACCCACCACCACCACCTCCTCCTCCACCTGCACAGGCGGAGTACGGCGGAGAGAAATGTGGGGAAGGTGATCATCAGCCACATGCTCCTCCCACTCCTATTCTGGATGGGCCGGCGGAGGAAGACCTTTCTTTGCAGCAGCAGCAACAACAACAACAGAAGAAGAAAAAGACGACTACAACTACTGCTGTGGAGAAAGTAGCTGAAGAAGAAGGAGGGGTTCCTCCGACTCCCGTGGCTGCGGCGGAGGAGGTGGAGGAGGAAGAGGACGAAGAAGAGGAAGACGACGAGGAGGGTGAGAAGGGAAATGAATATTTTAAGGACCTTCAGATTGAAGAGGGTGAGGATGACGGAGAGGCCGAAGAAAGGCCTAAACTTGCTGAAGGTTTTTATGAGATTGAAGCCGTCCGTCGAAAAAGGGTTCGAAAGGTACGATTTTTTCGATTTTTTTTTTCTCTTTATATATATTTTTTGGGTTTTGAAGAATGTTTTTTTGGGCTAATTCTGTTAATGCTTGTTTCGTTTGATGGTTTTAACGTGCTACCTTTGACTCTTTCTTTAGTTTGTTTTTTGATTTTTTTTTCCCTATCTTCTGGTATTGTTTTTGTGCCTAATTTTTGTGTGTTTTCGTATGGGTTCTCGGACATCTTTGGAATGCTGCAAAAATCAAAAGGGTCAAGTTCAGTATCTGATCAAATGGTGAGTCCTTTATCTCTCTCAAACACACACACGCAAAGACAAACGCAGAACACACTGAGGCTCTGACACACTCACTCTTTGAATTAACGGTCATTTTGTGATATAGCCATTGAATCTTTTGTTGGGTTTTAGTGCAATGCTGAATTGGGTTTATCGTATTTCCATTCATTAATGTCAAGAAAAATTGTTAGCTTTTACTGGATTTGAGTAATAGTGTATTATATCTATAAGGATGTCATTGATTAATGTCAAGAAAATTGTGAAATTTTTGCTGGATTTGGTAAATTACTGGATAAAACTGCCATTGATTAATGTCAAAAAATTGTTAGATTTTTCAGGATTTTGTTTGGTCCTGGATTTGATTTGTAAAATTTCCGCCGATTAATGTCATTTATTGGTTTTTTAAAGGCGTGGGTGGCCGGAGACGTCTAATACTTGGGAGCCTTTGGAGAATCTGTTATCCTGTTCAGATGTTATTGATACATTTGAAGAGAGGTTTGCTCTAGTTTTTCCTTCTCTTTTAAGTGCTAGAGTACTTCTTCTTTTTTTTCCTGTTAATGTCATTTAAGGATGAGTCATATTTGTGATGCTATCTCTCTCTTTTGTGCGGTTAATCGGGTTGTTTTCTTTTACTTTCTTGGTGTTTTCGCTTGGACGGATTTGAAGCTTGAGGTCAGGAAAAAGGTCAGCACGCCGACGTAAGCGCAAGTATGGAACTACTCAATCTCAAACAAAGAAAAAGCAACAGCAGCGTTCCCCTGCTGCCGCTACGTATAATGTGCCAGCTGTAAAAGTTCGCATTATGGAGAACGCTTTATCTTTTCCTCCGCTTAATGACCCTGGCGTTACGAATGGGGAAGCAAATGTTAGTGGTACAAGTAATTTTGAAACGGCTAAAAGAGTGAACGAGAATGGCGTGAAGTCAGTTACTTATAGAGCTGAAGAAACAGGAAGTCAAAATGAGTTGAATCTTAAGATTAGTCAATTGAAAGGAGCAACCGCTACCAATGGGGACAGTGTGGATAAAATCCCACCGAATTCAAATGAAGCTCAATTGTCAGAACAAGGTGGCCTTGCAAATGGCCTTCAAAAGACTGATGGCGCAGAAGCAGTTCAATCTGGTCGCTGCACTGGAGCAAGAAGAAGGAAGTCTGGTTCTGTCAAGAGGTTTAAGCAAGAGATGCCCTCTGGCACACCAAATGATCTACAGAATGTAGCAGCACTTAATGGTTCTTGTGGAGTGACTGCAAATCAAGGAAGTCACAATGCTGACTCTGGCGCTAATGATTTGCATCGCAAGAATAGGATTGAAAATTCTAAAACTATCTGTGATATCACCGAGATCATCAAGCCCGTGAGTTATTCAACCTCAGTGGTAAACAACATCCAGGAAGTCTCAGTGACGTTTATGGCCAAGAGGTTTGTTGGCTAAAACTTACTATTGCTTTGTATTTGTTGAAAATTGTGTTTCTACATTAGTGTTCAATTGAAATTAATTAAACTGAGCTTTCTTTCTGGTATGAGACGATTTAACAGCTTGATGCTGAATATAACACACCGGTGTCCCCATTTTTGAATCACAAGTTATGACTACTTCGTGTATCTTGGGAGTGCTATGCTCATTGGCTATCAGGGAGTTCTTTGAAAACTCTTTTGAAAGAAATAGTAAGACCTTTTTGGAAAATTATTTGTTCCTTGTTCAAAAGGAAAAGAGGGGTGTGGGAGAGATGTTTAGATGTTTTGAACTGTATATGCCAAATTTTTTGGTTTACAATGGCTGTCCTTCGCAACTGATTAGTAGCACCGGCTGTCTCAAATCAGCCTAAATAAATTCACAAATGCTCAATCTAGTTTTACTTGATCTGCTCACATCTTCCCATGCTCCAATTTACCCCTCCTATTAATCTATTGCAGTAAGAGAACCCAAATATCATTCTGTTATAAGGAAATGCGTGTGAATCTTCAAAGTATAAGAGTTTTAGTGATTTTACATTAGGCTTTTGGTGAAGCAGAGTTAAAAGTGTAACATTTTGGAGACTTTTCACAATTTCAAGTAGCAAAAACTTTTGGTGACATTGGCATTTTCATGCTTGGACAATGATATTGAAGAGAATTTTGTAGACTTATAAGACTCAGAATAACTAGAGTGCTGTTTTGTTGCTGGAGTATCCAGGATTGTTGAAGTGCAATCTAGTTTTGGTTCTGTTCTTGCCTTATTATTGGATACTTTTTATAATTTGCTGTATACGTTTTCTTGCCATACTTTGATGCTTACAGAGCTGATGGAAAGGAAGTGACAGTGGATAACAAATTTCTGAAGGCCAATCATCCAGTTCTGGTAGTTATCCTACCTTATCACTGGTAACATTTCATTTTCCAAGTGTATTTCACATTCTGACTGAAATTATCTCTCTTTTTCTTGCAGTTGATAAACTTTTATGAGCAACATCTCCGGTATAGTCCTGCGTAAATTTTCTGGCTGGTGATGGTGCAGGTTTTGGACAGTTCAGCATCATCTTTGTTTCTTCTCGAATGTATAGTGTTGTATTTTTTTAGCTGGAGTAAAATGTTGCAGATCAATGAATGAAATATTGAATAGGGAGAGTAGCAATTAGGGTCAAAGCTAAATTATATGCACCAACTTCATTTTACTTGTTTGTTTTTATGAAATAGTAACTTTTAAGTTCCGTAAATGTCTGTTCCTTCTTTACTTTCTGATTTGGAACATGAATTTATGTGTTCATTCTTTTGAATGTTTGCATGTGTAGCACAAGTTATGCTTGAGATGTTCCTTTCAGTAGCTAGTTGATGCTGATGGATTGGCACAATGGTTGCTTTTACTTGTTTTACAAATAGGTTCCGAGGAAGAAGAAAAATTTGCGCGGTGCTTAAGCTTTCTAAGCCCTGCACGAGATAAATGAATAGATTTCCAATTCAGGATCTTTTCATTGTTCTCCATTTTGGTTTATCCTGGTACTTCAAGACTTGAAAAATCCCTCAATTTTTGTTCATTATTTATTGTGGCATGTAATCGTATTAGCGTTTATCTTGGCGATCTTCATTGTCCTCGATAGCATTATGATCGTGTTGGTCATTATCATCTTCATTCTTCCCCAGAGAAGTGAAGATAGTTTTCCAGGGCATGCAGGCGAATTATTCCATTTTCCTATAGTCCATGCCTAGTTTGATAAGCTTGCCATCATTATCATATATCAAAATCATCGAAAGTTCTGTTTTACATAGAGCACATAGGAGACTTAGCCTTTAAAAACAAAAGTCAAGATTATAGATAGTGTTGTTAGATCATTAAATTTATATGATTGGGGTTCCAAACGTAGGCATCATTTACTCATTTGTTGTTTATGTGTACAAGGATAAATAATTTAGGTAAAGGACATTGTTGAGGATCATTAAAGATGTCTTTATTAATGGATTAAGAAACCAACCTTTGTCTGATGTATCCGAAGAGAAAAAGCTTAGAATGATTCGCTTTCTTTTAGTCGTCTGCAAGCAACAATATTCAGTCTACAAATCCCATTAACAAATACTAAGTGTAGCCCAGTTTAGAAGCTTGCAAAAATGGCAAGAACAAGAGGGCCATCACCACTGGTTCCAGCACTCATGGTTGGAATATTGAGCATGACAATCTTCTGGCCTCACGCAAATTTCATAGTGGGAAATGTTACAACTCTATTTCAGGCAGTGTCAGATGCAGGCGATGCTGGAAGTATTACTAATTTTATCATGCAGATGCTACTTTTGTTCTTGATGCTTCTCATACGTTTTCTCACTGCATCGTCTCCTAAGTCCATTTATGGCAGAAAGTAGCAAGGCAACAGGTCTGGTTTTAGTTAATCTGAAAGGAAGGATTTGAGCTGAGGACTTCACTTAATTCTGATGTTTTTCTTTGTTTTCTATACAAGCTATGGTGTGATCCTTTTAATCCTTTCTACCTCAGCAGCTGCTGCAACTGAATATATATCATTCGGGGTTATCTATATATGTGACTGACTATGAATGTAACATTTTTGCTTTTGAAAATGATAATCTTGTTCCCTTTACCTTGTTCTGGCAGTATAAATTTAAGAGTTCTTCTCTTGTTGTCTCAAACAAATTGAATGTTGTGCATGGCTGATATTTTCTTCACTGGTTCTTTTCAAAACAAACTTTTGTTATTTATTTAGATTACATTAAAAATTAAAAATCGTGTAAAGTCTAATACGCGCTTTATGGAGCGCGTCGCAGAGTCCCGTTGGGGCGTCTTTTAAGTACGGTGGCAAGATGTGATTTATGTAATCGATCCCATTTAGTGGGATAAAAGATTATTTGTTGTTGTTGTATTCAGATTACCTTAACCTTGGAAATTCTTATTCTTCACTAAGTTTGGTAAATGTTGACACTAAAAAATGACAAATATTGACAAATATTGATGCCAAAAGGAATGTCTGCCTTAATGGAAGTGGCATTTGAAGGAAATAGTCTTCAAGATTTTGTGTTCATATCAATTCTTTTTCATCACGGATACCAGCAATGAAACTTGTGATTTCCAATTTTTCCATTTGCCAGATTAAAAGTTTCGTCCAACACTTTGGCAGGAAACACAATAATTTTGAAAGTTCGTCCAACCCTTTCGAAGGAAACATAATAATTTTGAAGTATGCTCTTGATTAATTCTATGAGACTTCAAAGATGTCCTGTGAAAATCACAATGTTTATTCATCATAGTCTTTAGAAATGTTGCACAACATTCAATTTTTGTTTAGTTTTGTTTTGCAACACAGAAAAAGAAACTAATTAAACCATTCTTTTGTAAGTTTTCTACATTCCAACAAAATGAGAATGCAGATTTTGTGTCATTTGTTTCGACGTTTTGGAGTTTTATTGACAAGTTGATTTTTACAATAGAGAATGTTTCATCATCTTTGTTTGTAATGGAATTGGTGCGTACTATGACATGGCATTTCCAGTCTTCTCTCTATTCTCTTACCAGATTCATACATTGCCAATAAATAATTTGCTACTATAAGAATAAGAGGTACAACAACTACTACTTAAACTTTCATTGGATTAAATGGGTTAGCTATATGAATTATATTTTGGTACCGTATTTAGACGGGACAAAAAACTGAATGATATCTTGATGACGTCATAAATAAATTTCAATTATAAATATATTAATAATTTATAAAATTCTTATACCCAATTATAAATACTGTCTAAATTATAACTAAAATACATAACATACCATTAATTCATAAATATTAGACATTATTTAATATCAACCATAATAATGCGTGTTTGGAATTTGCCAGTTTTGGTTAATTTACATGTGCCTATGAAAAATAAAAATTTCGTAAAAAATCTAAATTTTATTTTTTTCACGTAGTTCACAATGATGCATGTTCACAATTGAGGTGAGTGAAAAAATAGTAATGGAAAAGTAAAAATTATCACGCTTTTTGACTTTGTCATTTGTGACCAGACGCGTGTGTTATAAACCATGAAAAATGGAGGTTTGGTGAAAATTTAAATTTTCACTTTTTTGACAATATTCACTAAAATGCATGTTCACAATCGGGGCTGTGCAAAAAAGTAAGAATCAACGCGTTTTTGGAATTCGCCAATTTTGGCTAAAATACAACAACCAATGAAAAATGAAGGTTTGGTAAAAACAAAAAATTTAAATTTCACTTTTTTCAAACTATTCAAGTGGATGTATGTTGACAATTGAGATGAGTTAAAAAAAGATAAGGAAAAAGCCAAAATTATCACGTTTTTTACTTTGTCATTTTTTTAGAGAAAATTTTAATTTTTACTTCTTTTGACAAATTTTCACTCGAATGCATGTTCACAATCGTGTTTGGTGCCAAAAATAGTACAAAAAAAGTCAAAATTAATGTATTTTTGGAATTTGCCAGTTTTTAGTTAAAATACGTGTGTTCTAATCCATGAAAAATAGAAATTTGGTAAAAATAATCTAAATTTTAATTTTTTTGACACCGTTCACAAATATGCATATTCACAATTGAGGTGAGTGAAAAAATAACAAGAAAAAACCAAAATCAACATGTTTTTTTACTTTACCTTTTTTTGACTAAAATACTTGTGTTATAACCCATAAAAAATGGAGGTTTAGTAAAAATTTTAATTTTCACATTTTTGAAAGTATTCACTCGAATGCATGTTCACAATCGAGGTTGGTGCAAAAAATGGTGCAAAAAAAGTCAAAATCAATGCGTTTTTGGAATTCGCCAATTTTGGCCAAAATACAGGTGTTACCCTTGAAAAATAAAGTTTTGGTAAAAAAATTTAGTTTTCACTTATTTGACACCATTCACAAGGATGAATGTTAAAAATTGATATGAGTGAAAAAAAAAATGGCAGGAAAAAAATCAAAATTAACAAGTTTTTTTATTTTGTCATTTTTTTTTATAAAAATGCGTGTGTTATAACCCATGAAAAATAGAGATTTGTTGAAAATTTTAATTTCTACTTTTTTTTTACAATAATCACTAGAATGCATGGTTGGTGCAAAAAATAGTGCAAAAAAGTCAAAATCAACTCGTTTTTTAAATTTATCAGTTTTTGGCTAAAATACGTGTTATAATCCATGAAAAATAGAAATTTGGTAAAAAAAAATCTAAATTTTAAATTTTTTGACACCATTCACAAAGATAGATATTCACAATTGAGATGGGTGAAAAAACAGTAGGAGAAAAAGTTAAAATCAACACGTTTTTTTACTTTTTTTTTTATAATTAAAATGCGTGTGTTATAACCCATCAAAAATGAAGATTTGGCGACGATTTTTTTTTTATTTTTTAACAATATTCACTAGAATGCATGTTCACAATCAGGATTGGTGCAAAAAAAGGTGCAAGAAAAAGTCAAAATCAACACATTTTTTAAATTTGTCAGTTTTGGCTAAATGTGTGTGTTATATACCCTATGAAAAATTGAAATTTTGTAAAAAATTTAAATTAAATATTTTTATACCCACTACTGCAGAATATATAATTTAAAACGGTTATTAATAACCCGTTTTAGATAATTGGAGCAGTGGCATTTTTGTAATAAGAATTAGGAAAACGCAAACTTTCTAAAACGGTTACATTATAACCGTGTTAGAAAAGTCTCTTGATGTCAGTTTTTAAAACGGTTTGGGAGACAACCGTTTTAGAAACTGTTATCATCTCCGTTTTAAGAACGGTTTCTAACTAACCGTTCTAGAAGATAATTGGGGCGGTGGCATTTTTGTAATAAGAATTAGGAAAACGCAAACTTTCTAAAACGGTTACATTATAACCGTGTTAGAAAAGTCTATTGATGTCAGTTTTTAAAACGGTTCGGGAGACAACCGTTTTAAAAACTGTTATCATGGTCCGGTGTAATTTATAAAGCCTAGAGTTCTGGTTTAGCAAGAAGTTCTTCTCTTCTTTATCTTTATATCGACCAAAAAAATATCTTTATTTCTTTGATTTGAACTCCGAGACTTTAGACCTTGCGTATACTACTTCTCCTTTGGGTAGCTTTCTCTTCAAGCACTCTTGCCTCAATAAGGATTAGCTATGGAGGAGTTATCTTGCTTTTTTATACTTTTAAGACAATCGATTGAGCAATCGCGAGCTCCAAGACGAGATCTAGGCTGAAGATGGTGGGATCTTCAAAGTCGAGATCTCCGATTCAACGGGGTGAACCTTCTCGTGCTGTTCACCAGTTCTGGGAATCAAAAACTTCCGGCAAATGGGAGCTTCTAAGTTGGCAACACAACTCCTACCGGAAGAAGAGAACTTTTCTTCCGAGCGGCAGTCAATTGAGAACAAGATTTATGCTGGGTTTAGTTTTAAGAAATTGGAGTTTGATAAAATGGTAGAGAAATCATCGACGAGAGGTAGGAGTTGTGGTTTGAAGATCGAGATATTTACTGGGCAAAGAGGGAACAGTTCTGCTTGTGGTTGGAAGAGTGGGAAACTTTTAGGGAGTGCATTACTGCAACTGGATTTGAAGGCGGTGGAGAATAGTATTGGAAGTAATAAAGGGTGTGTAATTCACAATGGATGGGTTAGCATGGTGGGTGGGAGTCAAAAGGGGTCAGAGTTGCACGTCAATGTTAAGGCTGAACCTGACTCAAGATTTGTGTTTCAATTTGATGGAGAGCCTGAGTGTAGCCCTCAAGTGTTTCAAGTTAATGGCAATGTGAAACAATCGGTTTTTTCTTGCAAGTTTGGGTTCAGAACTTGTGGCGACAGGAATTTGAGAACCAGGTTAGTTGTTTTATTGTTTATCTATATCGATAAGTTTTCAGTTATTTTTTGAGTTTGATTTTTTGATTGATTTGGTTTTGGATTTAAATTGTTAGTGATGGGACATACATTAATGATTATATAATTAATTTTGTCAGAAAAGTAAAATCTTTAGTATTTACTAGTGATGAAAAGTGACAGATTTAATCAGATTTTGCATCAATTAGATTGAAATTGTTCCTAAATACAATTTCTTTGTTCATACAGGTCATCTTTTTCAGAACCAAACACCAAACCAGGCTGCTTTAGTGGTTCGTTCACAACTGATAAAGAACAACCCATCAAGGAGAGAAAGGGATGGTCAATTACTATCTATAAAGACATATACTTTGATAAAATGTGTTATTCGTTCAGGTGATGAATGTGGACGGATTGTGGATACTCCAGATTCTGTAATTGGCTTCTGATTAATGCATCCCTCCTATTTCTGTATTTAGAGAACTTTTTGTATAAGACTTTAAAACTCCAGATTCTGTAATTGGCTTGTTTTTGTATAAGACTTTATTTCTTCTTCTTGATTTCTCTCTTCTTCTTCTTCGCCATTGATTGAAAGCTTCTTGTCGTAAAAACTAAAATTCACTGCACAAAGAAATGAAAAGAAAACATGTTACACCGGTTGAAAAGTAACCGGCGTAAAAAAGATATTTTACACCGGTTTTATTAACCGGTGAAAAAAAATGCACATTTTAGCGTTTTAAGAACGGTTATACAGTACCGTTGTAAAAAACAGTATTAAGAACGGTTTCTTAACCGTTTTAAAAAATGTAGGACTTTCTAGTCCGCCCATATCTAAAACGGTTCGGAAAATCTAAAACCCGTTTTAAATAACTACTTTTAACCGTTTTAGAAAGTGAATTCTGTAGTAGTGACCATTCATAAGGATGCATGTTCGCAATTAAGGCGAGTGAAAAAATAGTAGGTAAAAAGTTAAAATTAACACGGTTTTTGACTTTACTATTTTTAACCAAATGCGTTTGTTATAACGCATGAAAATGGATGTTTAGTAAAAATTTTAATTTTCACTTTTTTTTAATAATATTCACTAGAACGCATATTCACAATCGGAGGTGGTGCAAAAAACGGTGCAAAAAAAATCAAAATAAATCCGTTTTTTGAAATTCGCCAGTTTTGGCTAAAATACGAGTGTTACTCTTGAAAAATAGAGGTTTGGTAAAAAAAAATATAAATTTCACTTATTTGACACCGTTTCTAAGAATGCATATACACAATTGAGATGTGTGAAAAAAACGGCAGGAAAAAAGCCAAAATTAATACATTTTTTTTATTTTGCCATTTTTACCAAAATGTGTGCGTTATAAACCATGAAAAATAGATATTTCGTAAAAATTTCAATTTTTACTTTTTTTGACAATAATCACTTGAATGCATGTTCACAATCGTGGTTGGTGCAAAAAAATGGTGCAAAAAAGTCAAAATCAATGCGTTTTTAAAATTTGCCAATTTTTGGCAAAAATACGTGTGCTATAGTCCTTGAAAAATAGAAATTTGTTAAAAAAATCTAAATTTAAATTTTTTGACACCGTTCACAAATATGCATATTCACAATTGAGGTGGGTGAAAAAACTGTAGGAGAAAAGTCAAAATCAACACGTTTTTTTACTTTACCATTTTTTTATAAAATACGTGTGTTATAACCAATGAAAAATGGAAATTTGGCGGCAATTTTAATTTTTTTTCATTTTTATACAATATCACTAGATTGTATGTTTACAATTGGGGTCGGTGCAAAAAACGGTACAAGAAAAAGTCAAAATAGAAATGCGTGTGTTATATACCCCATGAAAAACAGAAATTTTGTAAAAAAATCTAAATTTTATTTTTTACATAATTCACAAGGATCGATGCATATTCACAATTGATGTGGGTAAAACTAGAGTAGGGAAAAAGCTAAAATCAACACGTTTTTTAATTTTGTCATTTTTGTTCAAAATGAGTGTTATAACCAATGAAAACTAGAGATTTCATGAAAATTTTAATTACAACATTTCTTTTCTTGCCAAACTTAGAATTAGTTATTTATAGATAGAGTACTGCTGCCTTATAATTAAATGGAGTTTACTAAACTAATAAGAGGTGCAAAATAAAAGCGCCGGACATAGTAAGGAACAAATGTACGTTTTACAAACTCATGCACAATTCTTGTTATTGAAAAGAAAGAAATACTGTATATAGTAGTTCATATGTTTTGTCAGGTCCATCATCCAATAAGTGACCAAAAAACAGGAAAAGAAAAAAACAGAAAATTTTGGAAAACAAACATATATGATCATATTCACCAACAACAATATATTTGGCATGGGTTATGACATGAAAGACAGACAGTTCCCAAAGCAGCACTTGTTTGATTCAAGAAGTTGGGCGGCCAGAGATTTTGTTCATGAATGGTGCACCAAAACCCACTAAGCATGTACTCCACTACTGGAATTTTACAAGAATCGATTCTGCATGCAGCAAGTCGGAATTCTGATTGTTCTCTTAAATTCACATTCTTCCTGAATAGTTCATAAAAAAATATTAACTTCATGAGAATTAAGTTCGATCCCGACATTATATTCAAAGCATTTAGCTACTTTTGTTTCCTAAACATAATGATTGATAAGGGAATAGTAAGTACTAAATTGACATATTCAATCAAATCAGCAGTCACACACACACACACAACACACTATATATTGTGATTCTCATATATCTTTTGGTGTATATATGTAGCTTACAAACCTTATATATGCATTATGCTGCCATGTGCAAATAAAATAAATATATATATATATATATATAATTTATTTGTGTGTGTGTGTGTGTAATAGTCATGTCATAAAAACTTGAAAAAATTATTGGTTAATAAGAACAAAGAAAATATATATGCTATAATCCAACATAGATGAGTTATACAACATGGGGGAAAGAACTTGACAAAACAATAAATTATTGATTGCATGCATAGTTATCAAATGAACGATTTGAATGAATACTAGAAAATATGAATTGCATAAATAACTGGGATTAGTACTAAATGATCATCTGATTAATTGTTAGTCGATTAACAGTTTAAAAATGATCTGGTTTATGGAAAAAGAAAAAAAAAGAAGAAGAAAGATTAAGGGCTTATTAATGTTACTTCACAGTATTATGCCAATTGCATGCAGGGACACAAAATTATTCTATTTCTTGATTAAATTATCAAAAGAAAGGGTTGAATCCACTTTCTTGTATGCATGCAATACGCAATTTGAAGTCCTTAATTCTTGTCAATTTCTCTTTGAAGAACACGTATTATTACATTGTCACTCAAAGATGGAGAAATGACAATTGTATTACCTTAATCTTGGTCGCAATGGTATAAACTGGCAATAACATTAATTGCATTACTGTCGGTCTTCATTCGTGCTTGTTCCTGCTGTAGAAAAGAAAAAACTTTTCATTGGTTACAAAACAATTAAAATGATAGACATGCATAATGCATAATATCAATGGATGATTCATGTAATGATCAAAAAAGATTAATGAGCACTACTAACCTTTGCAGCAAATGAATTTATGATACCATGGAGCTGAAGCAGTGAGTGGATTTGGAGCCAATGGGACGTCAACAGGCTCTATTTCCAGGTCACGAATGTGCTGGATCTTAGGCCAATCTGCTCCACTGTCCTTTTGACATTGTCTCATCAGTACTGGACATCCTTCAATTCTCAAATGCTGGAGGGATGCTGGAAGCCCTTCCTCAGGCAATGACTGAATTTCAGGGCAGTTTTCTATGTAAAGGTCCTTCAGGGATGCAAGGTTCTTGAGTAGCTCCCTGGGGCCTAGTGACCTGAGACTGGAGTTTGAGCTTATAATCAAACACTTGATCGTTGCGGGTAACCCTTTATCTGCAAAACTCGAAAGGTTTGGGCAGTTCCGAATAGACAGTAGCTCAAGCGAACTCATGCCTTCAAATGGTGATGGTGATGGTGATGCTGATGCCGATGTTGATGTCGACGTTGATGTCGATGTTGATGCTGATGGTGCTTCTTCCTCCGACAAGGATACTAGGTCCTGGCAGCCGCTTATGTACAGTGTCTTGAGTCCCGGAAGATGTGGCCATTTTGGAAATGATGTTAGGTTTGAGATGTTTGAAATGACCATGGAGTACAAAGAATTTGTTGCATGAAGCGATCTCAGTAATGTTGAATCATTACAGGCATCAATCGCAAGATGTTGAAAGCGTTGAGAAAATTGTGGTGCAGGCAGGGTTGTAATGAGTGGGCAGCCACTCACTTCCAGCTTCTGTGGTGCAAAAATCTTCGGCAAAGAAGGCAATTTGGGACAGTTTATGATTTTCAGTTCCAAGAGTTCAATGAAGGAAGGTTTCTTTACTGGCACAGGTTGGCCCTGATTATTGACAGAAACCAGAATGAGAGCTCCTTCATTGAAATCCTCAAGGACAAGATTGTGAATGAGTGTCAGAAACTTCACTGAGGGGATCAATGGAAGAGCCTTCAATGAATTGCACCTCTTGATCTTCATGACACCAAGGTTAACAAAACATTTGGGCATGCCTCTGAGCTTCGGGCAGTTGCTGATCCTTAGACTCTGGAGAGAATGGTACGATGCATCTATCCATTCCTCCAGTTCAAGATTTCCTTTGAGGCTGAGATTCTGAAGGCATGATAGTTGGGCAAGAGAAAGGACTTTGCAATTTATGCAATGATGTAAGGACACAGAAACAAGATTTTTTACCAGTCCATCTGTCATCCAGGATGGGAATCGATTACCCTGGTAGCATATGACTTGGATCGCTTTAAGGCCTGGATGAGGCTGAAGATCTTCAAGGATTCTTTCATCTGCTGCTTCATATTGCGGACAAACATTCCTGTTGCTCCATTCGAATGTGACATTGACAAGGCCTTCTTTATCTTTGAAATTTGCCTCTCTAGCATTTGTCGCGCTTTCGAGTTGCTTGATGTGTAATGCTCCTTTCAGATGAAGCATTTCCTTCAATTCGTTGATTCCATGTCCAGCTTCTTGGCTAACTGGAAAAGTATGAAGATTTTGGAGGCCAGTTATGGTCCCTATTCTTGGTGGCAATGCACGGAGTTTGTACCAGAAAATGTCATCTAGCTCAAGATGCTGCAAATTGGTTAATCTACCAAGGTCTTTTGGCAGTTCATAAAGCCAACAACATCCTAAAAGCTTTAATGTTTCCAAATTTAAAAGGTTGCATATTGAGTCTGGAATGCTTCTAATTTCAGTTTTGGACAGGTCCAGGTAGTGCAACAACTTTAAGTCACCAACTGAATCTGGCAGCACCTGAATCACACTTGAGCTCAAATCTAAGATTCTAATGTACTTCAAAGTATGAAAAATCTTCTCAAGGAATTGGCCAAAGTTTTTCAGATGGTCACTTGGTGATAGAAGTGTTCGCAACTTATTAGATTTCTCTAAAACTTCCACAATAGGTTGCTGAGCATCATCACACATCAGTGAAATATGCCGAGCTTTTTCAGAGAAACTGCAAGGGTCGTTTGGCAGAATTCGATAGCAGTACGGGCCTGAAACTGACACTGCCAAATCATGATGAAGATCATGCATCCTAAAAGTCTCCTGATTATCAACTTTTGAAAGTTGAAAGAATGACCTTGTCAGCAACTCATCAAAATAATCCAACCCAATGTCATCCAGTGTGTATTGTCCTCTAGGCAGAATCAAAGATGCTGCTTTCCATACTTTGATCAAGTCCAGCTTATGGAAAACATATGCCTTTGGATATATGCAACAGTATGCAAAACATCGTTTTAAATGAGCTGGAAGATGATTGTAACTCAAACTTAAAGCAGGCAAAATTTGTGGCTTCCCGGAATCATTGTGCTCTTCTGCTTCCCAAATCTCATGTTTTAGGATATTAGTCCATTTCCTTGCATCCTGATTCCTTAACAGGGTTCCCATTGCCCTTATTCCCAAAGGCAGACCATTACATTTTCGGACTATATCCCTACCGATCTTCTCTATTTCTTCAGACCTTTTGCCCCCCTGACCAAATGCAAGCTTCTCAAACAAAGACCAACACTGATCTTCTGGCAATTGGTCTAAGAAATGGGGTGGCAAAGTGACCATCAGATTGGAAACCATTTTACTTCGACTGGTAACCAATATCCTACATCCCTTTCCCCCATGTTTTAAGAGTTTCTGAAGGTTATCCCATTTAAAACTCTCAGGCCACACATCATCTAGAACAAGTAGAAATGGCTTCCCTAACAAGAATTCCGAAAGGCGAGACTCTAATTGGACAATGGACAACGAATTGATATTATGGTATTTGATCTCAGTGTGGTACTCTATGATATCTTTCAGGATTTTAGTATAGTTAAAGACATCTGTGACACACACCCACATCCTAAACTCAAAATGGTTCTTGATTCTAACATCATTGTAAACCAGTTGAGCAACAGTTGTCTTGCCAATGCCCCCCATTCCAATGATGGGAACAACAGAAATATCGCCTTCTCTATCAGATCTCTCCGATAACAAGAGATCAATTACTTTGTCTTTGTCATCCCCCCTACCAACAACATCTGACTCGTGCACAATATATCCAGTGTGCCTACTTTCATGATCGGAATTTGATGATCCAGAGTGATCAACATAAAGAACATGATTAAGTTGGAAATTCTGTTTCTCTTTTCCAATTCTTTCTAATCTTGCTAAAAGTTTTTTGATTTCTTGTGCAGCAGCTAATTTGTGGAAATAGCGAGTTGATGCAGCAGTAATTGGAGGGATCTGAATTTTGTTCCTTACCTGACTTTGATTCACTTGTCTCTGCCAAAGCAAGGCTTCAGTTTGAAAAACTTCCAAGATATCCTCAGCATCATAGAAAACTTCTTTAAGCTTCCCAAGCCAATCTCTGATTGATGGAGAATCCAATTGCTTTTCTTGTGCATCCTCAAGAACTGCTTGGATGGCAGTCAACTGGCTGGACAAATCTTGAATGTCTTCCTCAATTCCCAGGAGCAAATGGAACTTGTTGGTGACAAGGGAACTCACCACGTTAATAATTTTCTCAAGAACAGGAGTTAAAACAGCTGACACAATGACACTTTCCATTACTGACAGATTAACAAAAGGAAGGAAAGAACTTTGAGGAGTAACTTGGATCAAAATCCTACGATACAAGGTTTGTTTTAATGATCACTATAACCAACAATGTCTATGCACTCATTTTTATAAGCAGAAGGAAACTTAACCCGACAACAGAAACGTGTTTGAGCAAGCTGATGATGAATGAGACTGCACTGAACAATTCAAACGCGTTTGAGGAAAAGTTCATGAATGAATGAGCCTTTGCTACATTCAGTCGACAACTCAACAGGACCATCTCTTGTAAAAGTAAAAACAAGTTGAAAAGTTTTGGGCTAATTACCGGGAACCCCACGTGGTTTGCCGAAAATCCCTATAACCCTCATGTTTTATAAAAAGGTATTGAGTACCCCACGTGTTTTGGAGTGAAATAGAAAGTGGATGGAAAATATGTCCGCTAACGACGATTGATCAACACGCTCAGTTTTGCATGTGTGATATGTTAACATTCATTAAATGATTGTGAAATTCCTAAAATAACCTTTGTTTTTGAAGCCAAAACACTGAATATGCTTTCTTTTTCTCCACTCATTCCTTTCCTTCTGTCTCCGTTTTGGTTTTTTTTTTTTGTTTCATGCTATTTTTTTCTTTGTTTTTATTATTATTCCTTTTTAACAAAATCCACTCCACCTTGTCTTTTTTTTTTCATGCTATTATTATTATTATTTTTCTATTATTATTCTTTTTTAAAAAATCCACTACACCGACTAATTTACCAACCACCACCACTCCAACCACCATTATCGCAACATCATCACGTAAACCACCCTCACTATCCCAACACCAACACCACCCCATAGCCACACTACCACAAAAACACCATCACCACAGCACCACTACCACCACACCATCAAGTGCTTGGTTTATAAGTTTGTATAAAGCCATTGTGCCACAAATCAAGTACATAGTTTCTCAAAAAAAAAAAAGTACATGGTATTTTATGAAATTCATTGTGCGATTTTCTTATTTGTCTGGGTAGAATGATTGATACTGTGTATAGAAATCTTGAAAATATATTGGAGGAGGTGAACTAAAGAAGATCCTGGACAACAATTTCACTAACAAAAAAATTGAAACCTCTCACAAAAGAGCAAATCAAGTTGAAGATCCTGGACAACAATTTCAGCGCCACCGTTCACCACCCTCCCCTCCACCACCACCACCATTACTTCCAACAAAATTGACAGCTGCCACCACCAAAAACTCAAAAAAATTGAAACCTCTCACAAAATAGCAAATCAAGTTGAAGATCCTGGACAACAATTTCAGCGCCACCGTTCACCACCCTCCCCTCCACCACTACCACCATTACTTCCAACAAAATTGACAGCTGCCACCACCAAAAACTCAAAAAAATTGAAACCTCTCACAAAAGAGCAAATCAAGTTGAAGATCCTGGACAACAATTTCAGCGCCACCGTTCACCACCCTCCCCTCCACCACCACCACCATTACTTCCAACAAATTTGACAGCTGCCACCACCAAAAACTCAAAAAAATTGAAACCTCTCACAAAAGAGCAAATCAAATTGAAGATCCTGGACAACAATTTTAGCGCCACCGTTCACCACCCTCCCCTCCACCACCACCACCATTACTTCCAACAAAATTGACAGCTGCCATGTTAATGCCTGGGCAATCGAAAGAGGCCCTGAGTATTGGGATGATCCAGAGAGTTTCAAACCAGAAAGATTTGAAAACAGTGCCATAGATTTCACAGGAAGTCACTTTGAATATATACCATTTGGAGCAGGAAGGAGAATCTGCCCAGAAATTTCGTTGGCGTGAAAATAACCCACACTGCTCAATATTTGGGATCTTCATAATCTTCTTCTCAGCCTTTGGTGGCTTCTTCTCTACTTCCACGCTCTTCGGTGCCATCAAATTATTGAATGAGTTTAGAAATTGAAGAGAGAGAGAGAGAAACTAAATCAAAAGATAACAATAGGGTTGATGATTATGACGGAAAAAAAAGAAGGGAAGAGGAGAGAAAAGATGATTATTGAAGAAAAAGAAAATCAATTTTGACTGGCTGCAAGATGATTATGACAGAGGAAAAGAGTATTTATATGAGGGTATAATGGGAAACTTTAACGATTCCGTTAGAAGACCTAATTTCCATCCACTTTCAATTTTACCCCAAAACACATGGGGGTACTCGATACCTTTTTATAAAACATCGGGGTTATAGGGATTTTCGGCAAACCACAAGGGGGTTCCTGGTAATTAGCCCAAAAGTTTTAGTATCTGCACTGCAAAAATACACAAATATTGTTAAATCATTGTTCATGCAACTCAAAACCAATTGGCAAGGAGTGGAGTAGCCAAGGATCTTATTAATTAGTTCAAGTTATTTTATTTAATCGATGTGGGATAGCCCAACATCCCCCCTCAAACATGACATGACTTAGCCCAAGTCGTCATGTTTGAAAGGCCCAAATTTAAACACAGGTAAGAGCATCCAACTCAAAACCCCGTTAATTTGTTTTAAACAAAGTCAATCTAATTAAACAATCTTTTATTCTTAAGTTTAAGTTAAACGACGTCATTAAAAATAAAATAACATCGTTTTACTTATTACAAAGTTAAAAAAAAAGATAAAACGACGTCGTTTTACTTATTACAAAGTTAAAAAAAAACCTTGCGTGATTTTAATAAAATTTATTACAGCAACCCAATCTAATTCTTATTTTTACTCTGATATCTCTCAGTCTCTTGTACCCTCTCTCCCAAACTCCCTCTCTTCTCACAATGTCGTATCTCTAGATAGAAAATCAACTCTTTGTCTCCTTCCTTTAGTTTCGGACCTCCATTATCAATTCTAGTATGCTAAAACTTATTTCGTTGCCACTAGCACCGATTTTGGTGTAAATTTTTTATGTTTTTATTTTTTCTAATATTAGTAATATTTAATTTTTTTTGTAAATATTTTTGTGAATTGTAATTGATTATTGTGATCGAATGTTTTTTAATAGATATTTGTGAATTGTGTTTGTGATTAATTAATTTTAAATTTATAAATTATATTTAGTTATTATGAAAAAATAAGAGAGTTTGTAATTCTTTTTGTCAATTTTCATCATAGAAAGTTTTTTTGTCAATTCGATACTTTAGCGTTATATATATTTATTTGGTTCATTCTCTTGTGAGACTTGCATATTAATTTTACTCGTATAAAATATAAAAAATTAACATATAAATTATTAAAGATTATATAAAATATAAAAAATTAGCGTATTAGCGTATAAAGTATCAAATATCAGCCTATAATGTGGAAAATATTATTGTATTAGTGTACGTATAAGTATTATTCACTTATATGAGACGATTTCAAGAATTTTTGAGTATTTATTTTATGAGAATTTTTTTTCCCGGTTATAGAATTAAGCCCCCTTAAAAATATGTTCCGGTTCCGCCACTGGCTCAACTAGTGTATACTAATTAGAAGCTTTTGTTAAAAAATAAAGACCAGTTAATATGCCGAACTAAAATAGATACCCAATAATAACATATAGAGAACAATCATAAAGAAGTGAGGACTAAGATTTAAGGTGGTTCGATCAAAATGATCTACGTCTATGAATAAAGAAGAAGAAATTCACTAATCATAAAGAGGAGTACAACGGTAAAAACATTTCACAAACAAAAAACAAGAAATACAGATCATAGAGACCAAAATAAGGCAAAACCCTTAAATACAGATCACTCACGTAACGTATCAGAGAGAAACATTCTGATAGAAACCATCTACAAATCACTTTGTAGAACAATAAATTAAAAAGATACATGACACATCCTATCAGTTTTCTCCAATATCAGCTTTTGCCTTCCAAATGCCAAAGGAGGTAACCGTATAATTAAGTTCCAGATACAGCATAAAAGTAGTAGGTTTGCATCACAATGATGTTTAACAGCCAACTTAAACAAGCATTTCTGTACAAAAATGAGTTGATACCATTCACAATCGCTCTTAAGCTCAAAGTATACATTAATTCTAAAACACGAACAGCGCGCATTGTATTAACTCTCTGAAACAATAAATGAGTTTTGATGGAATATTATACATGTGACAAATTGATAAAAAGATTAGCCTGTGACCTTTTCTTGTTGATTATGCACATTTTTTCGGGTTGGTAACTAGCAGGAAATTCACTGATTTTATGTGAATTACTATTCAACATTATGGATGTTCTTCATTAATTTTCAACTGCTACAATACAAAAGTAGAAAAATACATCCAAATCACTCACAATCATGAATTAGTCTTACTACAAAAAATATGACCTTTAGTGACGACAATAAATTGTGATTAATTCTGCAAATGTCGTCTCTGTGATGCAACAGTGACGAGTTTGGTGTCGTCACAGCATAGTCAATACTGCCTTGGCGCAGTATCTACTCTGTGACGACATTTAGTTGTAGTCAATAAAGTTTTGACACCCTTTGACGACAAAAGTCGTCAATAGCATGTCCTTAAAATCCACCGTGGCAAGATGACGTGGACAACGAGCTGACGTGGCATTCTGATGTGGACAACGAGCTGACGTGGCATGCTGATGTGGAAGGTCATTATTGACGACATGTTGTCGTCAATAGCATGCATTGACTACATTGAGGTTGTCAATACATAAATGGATCAGTGACGACTTTTGTCGTCACTGAGCACAACTACTAATTTTTTTTTTTTGGCACTTTTTTTACTAATTATTTTCATTTAAATCTGACCAATTAATACATTTATAAAATATCAAATCAAATGGTCTAAAACTCATTTGTCAAATATATTTCATTCATTCAATAATAGTATCTAAAAGTGCAACATTTTTAACCAAAATCAGGTAACAAAATAAATGTATTTATAGTTGTCAACTACAACTATACTCAATTCCTGATTCTTAGTCTAAACAGAATACCTCTAAACAGAAAGCCCTTCTAAGATGGAAGAGCATGTCAGCTCACAAAGCAACATCATCTCAACTTACACCACATTTACTCTAGCCTCAGCCTGATGATATAGGAAAAGGCTATATACCTAAAGCCATGCCCTTTGCTTCTTACTTCCTCCTTCAGATTATGCACTCTTAACAGTGGAAGAAAGTTGCACTTTTGAATTCTAAGCCAATGCCAGAAGTTGCACAGGCAGAAGATGTTAAATTCAGAATGTATCCACAAGATCCACAGCTGCAAAGAATGGAAACGAAAGAGAAAATTTAGTTTTGTCAGTTATAAGCAGGATATTTCTCACTATAAACGAAGTCTTAGTAGGCATGAGTAAATTAAGTGTATTATCTTTCGATATTTCATAATAACCTACCCTGAAACACGCATATAACTGCTAAGAGAAATTAGATTTTTTCAGAGTCAGTTGTAAATCAACAAACTATCTACTTCCCTCTTTTTGTGCACAATTTTCAACATATGGTAGTATGTTAGAATTGCGATTGTAAATCTCCTAACAATTAGCACAGTCACTAAACAAATAAAGCCAACAAAATTCTGCTCAGGATTAGAGGTGCCAACATAAGTCTGCAGACAGAGGTGCAAGACTGAAAATTACAGAATGGATATGGACTCGGAGAAACTTTAGCTGACAAATGAGACTTGCATCTTCGACAATTAAATGACCAAAAAGCAGAAAAGAATAAGGGAAAGAAACATGTCAACTGTATTAAAAGTATATAACTTAAAGCACTGCTAAGATATTGATTATTTAGCACTGCATTATAAGTTACTGCCTGCATGACTATCAAGGTAGCAATATGAAATTCAGTAAAACTATCATCAACAAGATACAACCTAAAGCAAAACGCAAGAAATCATTCCGAAAAGCCTGCTACCAAAAAGAGAACCAGTCTTACTATAAAGGTAGGACAGTTGCGGATTTGAGATCCATAACATTGGGAATGTAGTAACAATAAGGCAGCTGTATCAATAACAGAACAGGGATTTAAATGTTGGACACAAATTCTTAAAACAGAATACATCAGTTAATTGAGCTATTCTTTAAGTAATTAAAGCTATTTCCAAGTTATTGCAGGCAAAAGGCAGGTCATGCAAGCATATCTCAGCAGCACATCCAACAAATTGATGTACAAAAGACAGATTATATTGTAAAGCTTTAGCATTAGCTTTCAGACATAGTGATTTTATAACTACATAAAAATGCATAAAGAAAGAGAAGTATAACACTTACACTTTCAGTCAATTGTCATTTAATGGCAAGAAACGCGAGAATTTGTCATACATAAATTGAATACGTTCGTTTGTTTGCGTTTGCGCCTTCTTTAGGTCAGAAACTTCATCTTGTGTTGTTTTCAATGAGGCAGCAAGCTGAGCACTCTTAGCTTCAGCCTCTTCAGCCCTTTTCTTATACTCTTCAAGTTCAACTACATATTTGTCACGTACTTCCCGTTCCTTCTTCGACATACTTCGACCTCTTATGTGTCCAGGTAAGTATCCAATTTCTTGCACACAAATCTCATTAGGAGTCATTGATGTAGTATTTTGCAACTCATTCATTTTAACCTACGTTAATAGAATAAATTATAGGATTATTCACTTTATAAAATGAACTAAATTGAATAATGTGAATGATAATTGTACTCACCACCTTCTCTTTGACCAAAGCATTCACCATGTCACCTTTGTTTTTGGAAAAATGACCAATTTCAAACTGTTCATAAACATATGAGAATTTCATAGAAATCTCGATGATTTTGCAGCTGGTTTTAATTAATTATCTAATTAATTTCCTTATATGTTTTGGATATGCAATTTTGAAAATTTCCATTATTTTTTTTTCTTTTGGGATCATGCTTTTACAGTAATAGCAATGGACAATAGTACAAAGCATGCATGTATATAATGTCCAAAGAAAGGAAACGTAAAATGTTTGCATCACCCATAGTTTTAAAACTTCACTTTGTGCCTTTTAAGAATGCAAGCCACACCAACAAAGTGGTTTTTCTCAACTCTACAAAACAATAATATTGGAAAAGTATTGTATAGATATACACACATTTTGGTGTAACGTATTCATATTAGGTATATGGTTAATATATATAGTAACTAATTAAGCATTATCTTTTTCATTTTTGAACAAGATCCCTGACAGGGCAATATTGTTTCAAAAGCAAAATGAATTTCCACTGAGGAGAACTTCAGAAAGTTTGACAAGTGATAAGACCATAAAATGCAACTTACCACAAAGCATTTTTTCTGTCAGTTCCATGAGGTCATTGTAATCTGCATAAGCCATGTAAAATTCACAAGTAGTAAACTCATGATTATGTGTCAAGTCAATTCCCTCATTCCTAAATTGCTTTCCCATCTCATATACACGATCAAGTCCACCAACAAGAAGCTGTTTAAGATAAAGTTCAGGTGAAATGCGCAAGTACAGCCTCATGTTCAATTCATTGTGATGAGTTTCAAACGGACGTGCCACTGCTCCCCCAGCAATCATGTTCAGCATTGATGTTTCAACCTTATGCAAAGAATAAAGCACTCAGGATAAAAGTAAAAACATGGAACCAATACAACAAGTAAAGAATTAATAATCTTTTTTTTTTGAATCCCAAAACCAACGGTAATCAATAATCTCAATTCAAATCCAACTGGCAGACCACTTACCTCCATGAAATCAAGATTATTCAAAAAATTTCGAACATAAGCGATTATCTTAGCCCGGGTCTTATATCTATCACCAACTTCCGAATTTAGCGTCAGGTCTAAATAAAGTTGCCTATATAGGGTTTCCTGACAAAAAATAATAAAGATATTATTTGGCCAAGTGTGAGCATGAAGAGGAACAAAAATCAGCTTCAAATAGTTGCAGAAATGTCAAAAAAATTCAAAATATATGAGTCGAGATTGCTTCCAATTCAAAAGGACAAGGTATTTTGCTATCTTGGTCTTTATTCCTATATGCAAAGTTTATAAAATTGTCCACCCCAAGGTCATATGAAACATGTCTTCTATCTCTTATATTCATCCAAGACTTATCCATGACCTATCAACATAGAATATGCATAACAAAATACAAAATATTATTATACAAATTGGACCAGGTATAAAGTGTATATCATCATTTCAGTTCAAATATAAAAAATTTTGAACTGCACATATGGAAGCTCAAGTAGAAAACCAGCAGTGAAATGACAGCTATAAAGCTCAATCAGATTCCCCAATTTTCACACAGAAAAGTCAGAAACCTAAAGCTCATTAGTCATGATAAACAGAGAGTACCCCAGCATGAGTAGCAGAATATCAAACAAGAGAACAACTTAAATACCAAAAGAGTACAAAGGAAAATCCCTAGGACCAAGAGCAAAAGAGTATTCCAAGGTTGAGTACATTCAAGCAATAATTCCAGAAAAATTCACATAAGCTGAGTGCTCCGGATGACATCAAACAATAACAATTAAGAAATGCAGCAGATGTAGATAATAGTTTAAAAGCACACCTTCAACTTTCTCAGGATTCAGTGAAGAAATATCGCGAAACTCCAAAGCTTTGTCCAATTTCTGCTTGAGAGAATTCAACAGAGAATATTAAGTCAGGCACAAAACTTGCACATTCAACGCATCATATAAGGATAGTAACCTCAATTTAGTTCTATAAAGGACTAAAAGGAGTAAAAGGGCTATATGGTTATCACCATTTTTAATAAGAAACCAGGAGCCTATAAGAAGTAAGAAACCAGGAGCCTATCAAACTAGACTAGTGTCATCATTCCAGACTTTAAATTCCATTCAAATTCAACTAATCACAGTTCTTTAATCATAAATTCAGCCAACACATGCCACCACAGGACTTAGCAGCTAGGACTAGATAAAATTCATTCATATTTTGATTAAGGTAAATTTGATTTTACAAAGACTTCTTTTCAAGTTACAAACATTAGCATTCTCTTGTCGTTTTTATTAATGACAGAACAGATTTGTATAAACTTTGGATTCCATTATCATTTTATGGTTTGTAAATGAAACATATGAACGAAAGACCAACATTAGTTTATAAAATTATTCACATTTTCATGTTAGACATATCAATGTGTGATTAATCAAAAGATAATCTTTTTAACAATATTAAAAACATGCAAAACTCTAATTTTTTTCCTTCAAACATAAAACATATGTAAGCATAAATGACCATTTCAAAGTAACAATGGAAAGGAGGGATGATTGATTGGTAATATGATGGACCACATAGTTTTAGGACAAAAAAAAAGTTTCCAAGGTCAGATTAAGACTTAAGACTAGAAGCAAGAAAACACAAGTTTAAGAGCCACAGAAGAATACTCCATTTCAGACTGGGCAAAGTCCATCTCCATGGCATTCTTCTTATTCCAGTAAAATTAAGAGTAACTCAAAGTTCACCTTATGTTTCTTGGAGAGGTCAATTATATTAGTCCAAATCATCTGGACATCTATTTAGGCTAAGTTACAGGCATCTTAATCATACATTTTTTCCATAAATGACAAAATAAGACAGCTATGTAGTGAATGTTAAGGCTAATAAGACCCTTAGCTATTAGTAGTATCCAGTCCACCAATATGAGACAGCATTAGAATTTAAGTAAAAGATGCAAATCTACATATACAGTTTACTTGCCTGAAACAACAGGCACTTGTTTCAAATAAGACAAAATGAGCTACGTGATATTACAAGTTAGAGAATTCAATAGCGAAGCTTCAGTTCCACTGGGAAAAGGATTCAAATTAGAGGATTCAAAAGAAGAACAAAACAATTGGTAGAGAAATAATGTAAAGTGAAAATCAAAGGTATAGAAGATAACTTGCTTGAATTTTGCACCACATTTCAAACTTGTACGTCAAAATCTTGTCTGGCCTGAGAAAACTCACAAACTTTTGCAACCAATTTTGCTGCTTTCCTTCTTAAAACTGCACATCTTCACATGTGCTTTTGAAAAAAAATTTATGTTTCCCAACTTTTCTGAACTCAAAACTAAAAGGATCACCTCATACAATATTATATTGAAAAGAAAGAAAGCAAATTGCCTAAAACTATTGTAAAACAGAAACTGAACTGAAGCACAATACCATAATCATATGAAGCAAAATTCACTCTAAGGTTTGTTCTCTTATTTGTCTTGAACACAATACCATAACCAGAACAAACATGCAACTCATCAACAGACAATCATATTTGACTGGGCAACTCTGAGGTTTGTTCATTGTGTTTCTCATAGATTTGGCAATATAATGAAAGGTGTCAAAAAATTGCACAACAAACTGGTATTTTGGTTGACCCTGTGTATACTTTAGCTGCTTGGGAGCTAGCCACAAAACTCACTCTCAAGTTTAACGAAACAATCAACAAAGATCTGAACCAAAATAGCAGCAAAAATATGCAGATTAACGAAACGAAATCAAACTCACTCTCAAGTTTGCTAAGCTCTAATTCCACCGATTCTGCTGTCGCTGCTTCGGAGCTAATCAAACTCACTCTGAGCTCCGATTAGGTCGCCAGCTGAGCTCCGATTAGGTCGCCAGATGAGCTCCGATGATAACGAAAGCTTCTGCGATTTTGAGATTAGGGCTTGAAATGAGATTGGGAGAATATGAGGCGATTGTGAGTGTTTAAGAATTTTGCTTAAAATTATAAAATTGTGAGTGTCGGGATGAAAAAACAAAACAGAAAAACAGCAAAAAAATCGTCAAACGCCCGGTTTTATTTTTTGCTTAAAATTATAACTAAGGCCCGGTTTGTTTTTCTCTTTTTTCTGCAGAAGGGATAGAATTTATTAGTCATATATTCTATGGTGTAGTGCTTAGCAGTCTGTACTTTGAATCCACACACTTGGGGTTCGATTCCCGGTGGAATTTATTTGATCTTTACCCAACTATTTTTCTCTTTTTTGTTTGTTTTTCATAACACTATTTTTTAAAAAATAAAACTTATTAACTCAAATAAAAAAAAAAAAAGAGAAAGACCAAAAAAGAATTTAAAAAATCTATAAAAAAAAGATTTGTTACATTTAAATATAAATGAAAAATGAGGTTGGACCCTTGTAGTAATTTTTATTTACATTATTAATATCCTTGTTTTATTGAAATAAAACAAGGATAGAAAATATACTATGTATTTTTACTATTATATAAGCAATACAAACTAAATATAAGAAAGGTAGTTTAAAAAATTAAAATTTATTAAACTAGATCGAATTCATTTTCAACTTTTAATAATAGTTCAAAATTTTCTATTGTAAATTTTTGTCAAAAATATTAATATAAAATTTTTATTTATCTTTGCTGCAATAGTGACTAGGATTGTAGTCAAAAAAGCGTACATACAAATGTGTTGTCAACATGTGATTGACGACATTTGTCGTCAGAACGTCTTATTTTGACGACATTTGCCGTCAAAATCTCCAGCATCTTATTGACGACATTTGCCGTCAGTATGTTTTTGACGACATTTGCCGTCAATAGGTCCAGTGTATTATTGACGACATTTGCCGACAGTATCTCTTTGACGACATTTGTCGTCAGTACGTCTAGTCTTTATTGACGACATTTGCCATCAGTATGTCTTTGACGACATTTGCCGTCAGTACGTCTAATCTCTTATTGACGACATTTGCCGTCAATATGTCTTTGACGACAATTTGTCGTCACTACCAATCAAACAATTCTCAACAGCGACGCAAAAACATGTCGTCAAATAGCATGCTAAATAAAAATTCCAACGTGGCACACTTGTTGACGACTTAAAATGTCGTCAATAGATCTTTGACGACATATGTCGTCACTAATACTCATATATTGACGCGAAACATGTCGTCAAAGCGTTGGGAAACACACGTATTGACGACTTAAAATGTCGTCAATACATCTTTGACCACATATGTCGTCACTAATACTAAGATAATCTCAACAGTGACGAGAAAACATGTTGTCAAAGAGTTAGTCATGATCCAATTATGACGACATTTATTTTGGTGATTAATTACTGCCTTCACTCACGAGTTTTATTGTCATCACTAGACTTTTCGTCACTAAATGCCAATTTTCTTGCATATTAACGGTAAAAACATTTCACAAACAAAAAATAAGAAATACAGATCATAGAGACCAAAATAAGGCAAAACCCTTAAATACAGATCACTCACGTAACGTATCAGAGAGAAACATTCTGATAGAAACCATCTACAAATCACTTTGTAGAACAATAAATTAAAAAGATACATGACACATCCTATCAGTTTTCTCCAATATCAGCTTTTGCCTTCCAAATGCCAAAGGAGGTAATCGTATAATTAAGTTCCAGATACAGCGTAAAAGTAGTAGGTTTGCATCACAATGATGTTTAACAGCCAACTTAAACAAGCATTTCTGTACAAAAATGAGTTGATACCATTCACAATATGCTTTGCTCTTAAGCTAAAAGTATACATTAATTCTAAAACACGAACAGCGCGCATTGTATTAACTCTCTGAAACAATAAACGAGTTTTGATGGAATATTATACATGTGACAAATTGATAAAAAGATTAGCCTGTGACCTTTTCTTGTTGATTATGTACATTTTTTCGGGTTGGTAACTAGCAGGAAATTCACTGATTTTATGTGAATTACTATTCAACATTATGGATGTTCTTCATTAATTTTCAACTGCTACAATACAAAAGTAGAAAAATACATCCAAATCACTCACAATCATGAATTAGTCTTACTACGTACATTTTCTTGGTCAGTGGTCACTATCAAATTAAAGTGTGTTACCAATACATTTCTTCGGGTTTTCTGAGAAATATCTTCACCAAATTTAACATTTTGAAAGGAAAAAAAATGATTTAGGTGATTGTTGTTACTTACATTAAATATTTCTACGGAAGAAAATGCAAAATTAGTCCTTAATATTTACTTAAGTTATAAAATCAGTTCCAAATCCAGAAAGAATGAGGACGTTGGTGTCAAGTTGGAAATCGGTATAAAACTTTGCCATTCACATTACATATATTATATTAAAAATAGTATAAAGGGTATGACATTATATACTTATAAATATAAATGAAAAAAATACCATGGGGAATTATGATCCATATGGCTATATAATTTCAGACCTAAAAATTGAGAAATCTATTAATCTACAAGTAGCCAGTTTTAAACTTGAAAAAAATAAAGAAAGTTGCGACAAACGTAAAATTTTATCACATTTTATAATATGAATCACATTAAAAATTCTGTAACGATTGAAAAATTTTCCGTTTTATAGAGTACAAATCACATTAAAAATAGGGTAATGATTGAAAAGTTCCCTGCTTTATAAAACACGTTACAGAGTCCAATTATATCATTTTAGCAAGAACCGCTATATCTCTATGAGGGTTTTAGTGTTGTACAAAATGTGTAAGAATCGATCTCACTAATTGGTATAAAGTGTTAATTGTTGCTGGAAAATTAGAATCTTATTGCCTAAAAAATTAAAATACAATCTCTACTATTAATACAACATTACAATATTTTGTCCCAATACCATATCTGTTAGTAATGCTACATTACAATATTTTGTTCCCAAACCATTGACTAATACATGATGTATTACAAAAAAGAAATCAATCAATCAATCAATTACATGGCCTGATAATGGCTCCCTGGATGACTAGTCCATTTTTCCAGTGTCCTCCATGTTCCATAATATCAAAGCAAACCTCACCATGTTCTCCATCTATAGCCTTAAAGTTTCCTAATTTGAGCTCTATCCATTCTCCTCTTGGTTTCTCCAACAAACTCACTTTTCTTTCATGGGACTCCTGTTTTGGAACTGACAATCTCAATGTAATTGGAAGTTCCCAACCTGAAGCTGAGTGAGTCAACTTCACCACATATACCACTTCATAACTAGAACCTGGAGAGAGATCAGACATCTTGAACTTTCCCCTCACATCTAACCAACAAACATGACTAAGTTTGATCACTTCAATGTTGTCGTTGCTGCAAATATTGAACACAAAAACATTGGAAATTGTTTATCGTGGAAAAAAAAAAAAAGAACCATGAAATCATTACTTTTAGTACCTTGTTTCCTTGAAGCGTTTCCAGTCCCAGAATTCGCGATGTCCCCAAGTGACATACAGTGATCTTGGATACAGGACGAAGCCATAATGACCAGATTTCTCATCAATCCATTTTTTCTGCGAAAAGAAACGATGAATGAAAATTGAGCAAACAAATACAGGATAAGCAAGACACTAGCTAAAGGGGCGGGAGAGGAAGATAACCTTCTTCTTGAGGTCCAAAAATTCTTCCCTTCTCATTCTGTTTTCGCGACTTTGATGAACTGCAGCCATGCAAATATGCAATAATACAGTGTTACAAATTGCAATTGATTCCAAAAGGTAAGTATGTAATGTTGTTTTAGTTATGGGTCATGGGACTAATATTATGTGCATATATAGTCTCAAGATTCCTCAGGGAGGGACTGGGGGTTCCTTTATGACTTTTTCTTGGAATCATCAATGGTCACATCAACGACAGAAAGAATCTTCTGGTCTGTATTTTTTCTTTTTGGGCAGGCAGTAAGCCAGTAAGAAACATTCTTTGGTTTGTTACGCGCTTCACTGTTGAACTCAGAAGTCAATGTTCAAAGTCTTGGGGATGAAACTTGAAAGATGATGGCGGAAAGCAGCGTCAGTTGAAGCTTGCAGCATTCTCAACATTACAAAACCGTACTTACCCACTGGCATATGATAAATTTCCAATTACGATAAAAAGTTATTAGCCAAACAATTTCATCGCTTTCAATACAAACTATGAAGATGTTAGAAACATGGGTTTTGGTGCAAATTAGTGTGGCATCACCACACACAAGAAACAATTATTGTGTAAGTAAATTTTGTTTTTTTTGGTTAATTATATTTACTATATATCCTCAGAATTTGTCTAAACTTACAATCGAACTCAAAACAATTGTTTGTTTTGACTTACTAGAGTGATGAAAAGACCAAAATGACCGTCTTATCTATAATATTTACACCCCTTATGTTTGATCAAATTACAACTCAGATCCCATAATTTAAAATTTTTGAAAACTAATACAATCTTCAACTAATCAATAGATAATAAAATGAAATAAAACTCAAATAATAAGAATAAAGTTAGCGTACATTAATAGTAGTATAAATTCATAACTAACACGACCATTAACTCAGGGAATAAATTGGGTTAATAAATTGAATTTAACAATATTCACTAGAATGCATGTTCACAATTCGGGTGGGTGCAAAAAAAAATCAAAATCAACGGATTTTTGTAATTTTCCAATTTAAGCTAAAAATACGTATGTTATAGCCCATGAAAAATCGAGATTTGGTAAAAAAGTATATATAAATTTTACTTTTTTTGACATTGTTCATAATGATACATGTTCACAATTGAGATGTGTGAAAAAACAGGAGGAGAAAAGTCAAAATCAACACATTTTTTACTTTGCCATTTTTTACCAAAATGTGTGTTATATAACACTCGAAAAATGGAGGTTTGGTTAAAATTTTCATTTTCATTTTTTTTTGACAATATTCACTAGAATACATGTTCACAAAAGGGGAGGGTGCAAAAAAAAAATCAAAATCAACGAGTTTTTGGAATTTGCTAGTTTTGGCTAAAATACGTGTTATAACCTTTGAAAAATGGAGGTTTGGTAAAAAATCTAGATTCACTTTTTTTTTACACCGCTCGTAAGGATGCATGTTCACAATTTAGGTGAGTGAAAAAAACAGTAGAGAAAAAGTCAAAATCAACACATATTTTTACTTTGTCATTTTTTACCAAAATGCGTGTGTTTCTCATGAAAAATGGAGTTTTATTGAAAATTTTAGGCTCCGTTTGGTTCCATATTTTTTCAATCTATTTGTAAAAGTAATACTAATTCTGTTTGGCACATCTGAATCTGAATTTTTGCAATTACGATTGCAAAACCCTCTACAGTAAACTTATTTAAGATATATTATTAAATTCAAGTTACACAGTACACTTTCACTGTCGAAGCGAATATTACACAACGGTCACGAATTTTTTTTTTGAGAAAATGCAAAAAACTGTTCATCAAATTCTGCAGCAAATATTCTTTCTTCCCCTTCTTCGGCCGCCTCAATTTTTTTTGGCCCTTGTCTCTACTGAGAGAACCGCGACTGAAGCAACTGAAGTTGGGACTTTAAGTTTTTTTTTTTTTTTTGAGAAAAGGCACAAAAGTGTTCATCAAATTCTGCAGCAAATATTCTTTCTTCCCCTTTTTCGGACAGTCTCAAATTTTTTTGGCCTTGGATCTACTGAGAGAACCGCGACTGAAGTTGAAGTTGGGATTTGGAGTTTTTTTTTTTTAGAGAAGGCACAAAAGTGTTCATCAAATTCTGCAGCAAATATTCTTTCTTCCCCTTCTTCGGACCGTCTCAAATTTTTTTGGCCTTGGATCTACTGAGAGAACCGCGACTAAAGCAACTGAAGTTGGGACTTGGAGAGCTCCGATCTTGGATTCCAATCGACTGCAGTTCAACATCCTTGGACAGCTCCGTGGTGGATTTCACAGTCCTGCAATTTTGACACCGTTCACAAAGATAGATATTCACAATTGAAACGGGTGAAAAAACAGTAGGAGAAAAAGTTAAAATCAACACGTTTTTTTACTTTGTTTTTTTTAATTAAAATGCGTGTGTTATAACCCATCAAAAATGGAGATTTGGCGACGATTTTAATTTTTTTTATTTTTTAACAATATTCAGTAGAATGCATGTTCACAATCGGGGTTGGTGCAAAAAACGGTGCAAGAAAAAGTCAAAATCAACACATTTTTTAAATTTGTCAGTTTTGGCTAAATGTGTGTGTTATATACCCTATGAAAAATTGAAATTTTGTAAAAAATTTAAATTAAATATTTTTATACCATTCACAAGGATGCATGTTCGCAATTAAGGCGAGTGAAAAAATAGTAGAGAAAAAGTTAAAATCAACATGGGTTTTGACTTTACTATTTTTGACCAAATGCGTATGTTATAACGCATGAAAATGGATATTTAGTAAAAATTTTAATTTTCAGTTTTTTTTGACAATATTCACTAGAACGCATATTCACAATCGGAGGTGGTGCAAAAAACGGTGCAAAAAAAATCAAAATAAATCCTTTTTTTGAAATTCGCCAGTTTTGGCTAAAATAAGAGTGTTATACCTATTTATAGCATATGGCATGTGTACTGCCTAAACAGCCAGCAACTTCACTTCAATCCTATAGTACTTTTCATGTACTACTTGGAATATCCGTTTCAACCTTGTAGTTCTTGGGATTGTCCACTAGTCTACCATGGTTTGCATTCATTTCATATATGTGAAATTATATATACCACTTTTGGTTATCTAAAATCTCCTCTTAAGTGTCTATATATTCTGTCTTTGTTTGTCTTTCATATCTCTAGCTAATTGTTTCCATTGAGGTTATAATTTTAATTTAATTCTTGTTAAATTCTATTTGGTTGCCATATCAAGATCATGTTATGCACACAATACCCTGAGTTATTCCAACATGAAATCATTGTGTATAGTTTCAATTTTTTATTTTGTTAATAAGTCGTTGAATTATAGTGATTTGGTTTCTGTAAATAACAATAATTAATCCTTTATACCACCAAACTATAGTCAGTTATATGAATCAAATTTTGATACTCTACTCTATTTATTTAGTTTCTACTTACAAAATTAAATTTCATGCCTAGTAATAAGAGAGTTAGCATTCCAACATTTAAATCTAGTGTTCGAGATCAATTTGGTCGAAAGATTTCCATTCATATGAGAAAAAAATTCAACAGTGATACACATTTTGAACGAAGGAAAAGTAGAGTAAAATACATATGATGATGAAAACATGGAGAATTATTTAGAGGAAATCAAAACATGATGATGCATGTTGATATAATTGCAGTACTACACCCTGAATGAGAAATCCTTTCAAAACTACACTATTAATGATGAATACATTTTTTTTTTATTTTTTGGATATCATCAATTTGCAGCCCTGATAATTGCACCCTGAATGAGAAGTCCATGTTTCCAGTGTCCTCCATGTTCCCAAAGATCAAAGCCAACTTCACCATTCTCTCCATCTTTGGCCTGAAACTTGCCTAAGTTAACTTCAATCCATTGTCCTCTCGGCTTGTTCAACAGACTCACTGTGCGGTCATGGTATTCCCCATCTGGAACTGGAAGTGACAGTCTCAACGTAATTGGAAGTTCCCAACCAAAGGCAGCATTAGTCAATTTCACAACATAAACAACTTCATATATAGCCCCAGATGAAAGACTCGAAATCTTGAATCTTCCCCTTATATCTAGCCAGCATACATGACTCAGTTTAATTACTTCAATGTTCTCATCGCTGCAAGTCGAATATACAATTACACAGTGTACAAGAATTAAAACCAAAATTAAACTTCATAAAACCTTCGTTTTGTGGTCTAAAAATTCTTCTGCGTTGTTGTCAGGACTTGTGCGAATTGCTGCCATGCATACAATTGAGTTTTTTCTTTTCTTCTTGGCAGTGGATTTCACTAGACACCTCCTACATGCATTGTTTAAATACAACTAATTGTGCTTCCATTCCACACTTGATCTTTGTGCAAATTATAAAAACTTCTACACTTTTGAGAAATTAATTTATGGTATTTATTCTTTAAATGTAACAATAAAATAATAAATTTATTTATTTGTATAATTTCTAATATGATCCAAAATTTTACCTTGTTGTTTAACCTTCTTCGTTTTTTCAAATTTAGGACGGAGTACTCATTTGTCAACAAACTTCTTAGAAACATACGGATCTAATTAAAAGCCAAAAAAAAAAAATCTATATAGATGCTCTTGGAAGTAGTCATCTACTAGTGGTTACTGGTTACATGGGGGTGGGGGCCAAAGATTTTAATTTTTTTTTTCTCTTTTACAAAATAAAATTTATTTATTAAGCCCTTAAAAAAAGTAGAATTTACCACTAAAATTCTAAAAAACAAAATTATTTAGGAAGAATTGGAAAAAAAAAAAATCCTTCACATGTTTTTAAAAAACTTTTTTCATCACTCATATTTTTTAAACAATACAATTGCATGGCATCGCACTAATTAATAGCACATACTAAATTGATATATTTAAAAAAAAAATCAAATAGAATTGAATGAAAGAATAATTTAATTACATCATTGTCATTTTAAAGCGTAAATAATGGAAAAAGTTTTTCCAACAAACACTATCAAAACTTGCCCATTCCCCCCAAGCAAAAAAAAACCTAAAACATCGTTTTCTGCTCTTTTCTGATCTCTCATAAAAATTGACTTAAAGAGTAGTAGTAGTTTTGGTAAACGGTGTTAGAGAAAGCGATATAACAAGTAGGCCAAATTGGGAACGGTGATCATACGTATATATAACAAGTAAGCCGGCCAAACTGGGATGGAATATCTAAAAGTACTCTTGGAAATGAAGTGATGGAGAAATGAGAAACTTTCATACTTTGATCTTGTAAATTCATTGCTCCTTTTGTTCTTGACATGAATGGAAAAGGGTTGCATCAAGATATCAAAAACCCGTACGTTCAACTATACTGCAAATTAATAGAAGATTAAACATGTCTGAGTCTGAGTCTGAACTATGATCTCCTAAAATGTTGATTTTGGTGACCTGCATATATGCATGCATGCATGCATATATATTGCAGTTGTGCGTACGTAGGTAATCTTGTTTGAAAATTTGAATAATGGAACTAATAATATATGCATATACACTCATTTCATCAGGGATTGGGGAGTCCTTACGGGCTTAATTTTTCTTTGCATCATCAGTGGTCACACATGAACAGAAGAATCTCTTTTTTTCTTTTTGGATTGTAAGAAACTTTTTCTTTTTGTTACGCGCTTCACCGTTGAACACAAAACAGAAGTCATTGTTAAAGTCTTCGGAGGATGGAAATGAGCAAAGTCCTTGTTTAAGTCTTCGGGAGGATGGAGGAAAGCAGCTTCAGTGCTTGCATTCTAAACATTACAAACTCTACTTATACCATTACATTAGGGTTGTTATCGAGCCCGAGTCGAGTCATTAATCGAGTTTAAAATTATATTTGTGTTCTCGAGCCTAGCATAGTCCGAATTTGTTCACACATGCTTAACAGAATCGAGATCAGTCCGAATTTGTTTAGAACCGTTTTCATATGCATAAGAAACCCAAGAATCAAGCAGGCAAGGCTGGACATCCAAAATTTCAAAATGATTAATGGTGGGAAGCATCACAACGTAGATGATAAAGATTTACAACAGTCTCCAAAAAAACTACAGGGGCAAGAGAGAGGGAGAGACTCTAAACTAGTTCTTTGGTATATTTACCCCAACAATCTTTGCTGGAGAGATGCGGAGAAGATTTCCTGGCTTACCAGGTACAGCACCTTTGATCATCACAATTCTAAGCTCATTATCAATCTTGACAACCTTAAGCTTCCTAATCTTTGTCTTGGTACCTCCCATTCTTCCTGGCATTTTCTTTCCCTTGTATACGCGACCAGGAGTTGTCCCAGCACCGATTGACCCGAGTTGCCTATGACTTTTCGATCCATGTGTCATAGGGCCTCTCTTGAAGTTATGCCTCTTGATTCCACCTAGCAGCCAAATTTCAAACTGCTTAACAGTTCCATCACAAAGATAACAAAAAGCAGGGAAAACATATGCATGTTTTACAAATGGTTATGCAAAAGAATGACAGAAAATAACTGATCATAAATAATACGAGTCGATCAATATTAGCCAAGATATAGATTACAACTCGAAAATATCTTGTGCCGTAACTCAAAATTGTCCTAAATCAATCAGTGTGTATTCCTTAAAGCTTGAAAATTTGCACAGGTAAGCACTAGAGAAGCATTCTCAATATCAATGCGTTCCTTGCACATAAGAAATGAATGAAGGGGGGATTTTTCATTCCTCAAATGACATACTACCAAACTCCAATTTTTGTTCCTGTTACTTAATGAACCACTATTCCTCTTAAACCAAACTATCGGCAGAGAACACGAGGACAGAAAATACATTAAAAGTAATTTCAAATGATCTTGTCATTCATAACCAGCGTTGTCTTTAAGCACATTATTTTGAAATATCTACAAATGATAAATTAATAACCATGCAGTTCGCAAAGATACAAAGGCCAGTAGGCAAACCAGAAAAAAAATACATTGTTCATACATCACAAAGTATGAGGGTTTAATAATATCGATGTAAAACCTCAAGTAATAGAATTTTCAAGCAATCTAAGTTATCCTTTCCTCTTTCCTGATCAATGCTCCTTCCACTTGGTTTATCTATCCTCCACACAATCCTCACAGTTTAAGAGTATCTACCTAATGCTTCAACTATAAGACCAAATCCAAGTATAGTGAAGTAATCTCTTGTCCAGGTAAACCTTAAGTTCGTTCACATTTTGCACCGTAATACGTTGAACTTGAAGCATATTTGAAAACCACAGTGGCAAAGCATAAATCCTGCATATTGCTAAAAATCAAGCACAAGTTTGACTTATCCTGAAATATGAGGTGCTAGTAAAGTCACGTCCCCAAAGCATTCTTTAACATACTACATTGAACTTCCACAGTTTTTAACTCAGTTGCATTGTACCTCAGCATAAGAGGCAATGCAGCTCATGATTAACTTATCATTTTCTAACAAGGGTTTTTTTCCCCTAGAGATTAGCATCACACACAACAGGAACTCAATTTATATAGACACAACCACTCAACCAACTTTATCCACACCACCTACAGTGATTTGTCAATGAGTGCCATTCTTTTATCAAAACCTCTATGAGATATTAGAGAAGTAATTGAACATAAAATCAAGACAATTACCAAGAAATCTAGAAAGTATTCGTCCCAATCCTTATGTCCATGAAAGACTAAACTCAAAACCTATCATAATGCTGGCAAATACAAGCAGCACCATGTTTTCTGAAGCTGTACAAAAATCCATGATCTAATGCCCCTCCAAAGCCAATCTATGTACCAATTCCATAAAAAAGCTAGGATTTTGCTTTCTAAGTATACCTTCTCCTCCTGACCCAGCTCTTGCAATTACACATATGGCATGCCAAAGAACCTCTCTTTTTTTTTTTTTTTTTTTTTAAGAATCACAAATGTAAAAAAGAACCCTTTTTTTTTTTTATCAAAGCACTGTTTAGAACTCAATAGACAAAAGTATTATCGAATCAACAATAACTAAAATAGTTAAAAGAAGAAGCATATACACATTAGAAATGATTACCTTGGAACCCCTTTCCAATAGTTGTCCCAGAAACATCCACCAAATCCCCTTCCTTAAACAATTCATCAAACACAAGCCGCTGATTGGGCTCAAACCCCTCAATATTCTGCAGCCTGAACTCCTGCAAATGTCTAAGAGGAATAATCCCAGATTTTTCCAAATGTCCCATCTCAGGCTTAGTCAATTTCCTATCCCTAACGCGGCGATAGCCCACTTGAACCGAACTGTATCCATCAGTAGCCTCAGTTTTCACTTGAGTGACAATGTTACCTTCTCTGAACCCAATTACAGTAACAGGTACCACCACCCCAGATGGCTCAAAATACGACATCATGCCGAGCTTGGTCCCCATTACGCCGATGCCAGCTTCCATGGAGGAAGTGATGATTATTGGTGGTGGGGTTGAATGGGAATGAGGGAGAAGGAGGGATTTGGAAATGGGGGTTTTGAATAATGGAATGAAAGAAGAATGGAGATTGTTGGGGCTTCCATGGGAGTTGGGATTGGGGGGTTTGAGGGTGAGAGAAGAGAAGGAGGAAGAGAGGGAAGATATGGACATGGCTGAATGGAACGGAATGGAATGGTGTTTTCAGTTTCTTTTGTTTTCTTATCCACTTTGAAAGAGGAGAGAATGGGAAGAGTGAACCAACGCTAACTCTACAAAATTTTCAATTCTCACACTCCAAAAATAGGCCTAATTTTGTACAGGGTATTTTTTTTAAAGGAATTTAAGTTTTAAAAAAATATTTTAATAAACACAAAAACTCAAATCATTCCATAAAACGTGGATTATACTTTATCTAAATACGCTGATATTTTATATTTTATATTTTATAGTTTATACGCTAAAGCACAATGTCACTAGAAAATTAAAGTATTTGAATTGATGATTTTATTTCAACAAAATTTGTATGAATAATTTTTTATTAATGAAATTTTAAATTAATATTGTATGAATTTATTTTGATGAGAAATTATTTTGAGTGAATTGTTTATTATTAAAAAAAATAGATTTAAATTTTAAATTTTACATTTTATTAATAAATCTAAAAAAACACTGGAATAAAAATAAAATTGTAATACTATTAGTTTTTATTTTAAAATTTCTTGTAGAAAATAGAACAAACAAACAAGTAAAATTAAATTTATGAAAAAAAAAACACCTACAAAGGCAAAGGCCATCAAACAAAAATGCATTTATTTCTTCATTTCAAGGCAGCAGACTGTTTGTCATAATTTTGCCTTTTAAGTGAACATTGCTCAATCAATCAACTCAAACAACTACAAAATTGGAACCTCTTTCTTTTTCACCCTTCATTTCTTGGATAAGTCATCTGTAGACATCTCAATCTAAATGTACTGGAAACCAAAATGAAAGAAATTACAACAAATTCATTGTGTGTCAATCTTGATGGTGATGCAGCAGTGGATACTACAAGGATCCTTCGATGTCGCCGGGCCTTGTAATCATCTGTAACAAACAGAAAAATGGCTCCATTCAGAATGGTAAGGTGCAAAATACTGAAATAACAAAAGGGCATTTCAGATTGTGACTTTGTGATCCCTCTCTCACCTTGTTTTCCAACACTGTTCCATCAGGTATTGTTATTTTGATTTCTGGTCTTGCAAGAATGGAAACTTTTCCCTACAACACATGGAAAATTTTCTAAGAAACAGCATAAAATCAAATGAAAAGCAACAGATAACAGGGAGATAAGAGCATTCTTTGGAGAAGAATGTTTGCAGTTCCTACATTTGAACTCACATTTTTCACTTTACACAAGAAATCCTCCAAAGCATTTGTTAAATGGAGTGGAGAGTAATGAAGAATAATTTGTTGGTTCAAGAAATAAACAACGTAGAAACAGTTCGATGGAGAAGAGAGCAATAAACATTTTTTAAACAATCACAGAAAATAGAAGTTTTTACTAACTTGTGATAAAACCGAAAGCAAAGAGATTTTCCTTCAGTTTCAGTTATAAAATATTTGAGAGTTGACAATATTAAAATGCACAACACAGATGACTATCATGAGACATAGGATAGCTTAGATGCGTAACAACATTAAGATTATAGTTTCCAAGAAATGCTTAGATCTGGCACAGCACCATTCAAAGTATGCTAGTGACACTGAAACTTATAAATACTTTGTGATAAATGATTTGAGAATTATGGTCCTTCTATTTCAAATTGTGGCCCTATCTCAAATTGATACCAGTATTAAGGAATACTCAAAATATGTACTAACTTTGCCAATAAAATGGTTAAGTTATATGATTATTGAGATTTCTATGAATGCATGACTGCCAGAATAACTTTGGAATACACAAATATGGAAGTTAGACTCTCAAGGCAGAGAGAGAATTGGCTACCTTAAGAGTAACACTACTTCCGAACCAAACATCACCAGTCACCTTCAACCTGTCAAGCTCAATAATGCTAGGCATGGATTTGAAACGTCTATGGAAGTCACTAACCTGTTAAAACAAACCATTTGATTTCAACAAAATGGTCACAGTATCATAGAGAAAAAAATATAAGTCTCAAGAAACATACATTTACAAATTCCGGTCCTAATTCGATTAAAGGATCAGCAGGATTCGCTCTGGCTGGGTTCCGAGCAGGAATGCCTTCATCAAAAGTGTAGAGGTCCGACTGTGACAGCACAAAATCTTGCTCAAGAAAATTTCCTCAAACTAACATTTCAAAAGCATAAAATTGGAATTAACAAGGGCAGCATACCTGATAAAGTAGTAAATTAGACGTTTCTTCAACTGGAAGATATCTTGATCTAGGAACATTTATCGCGGATGCCCGATCAAAAAACTGAAACATGTGCAGATGGCAATAAGAATATGCAAAATTGTGGCACCAATGAAGATATATTCAACATATGAGCATGCTAAAACTCTTAATTGAGTTGCTGTACCTCGATATACTATGATAAGCATTAAGTTTAAATAAACAACAAAAGACAAAGCAATGATACCTTTGATATCGTATTACTCTCATTGAGAGAACTTCTTTGCATTAGCCTCTCTATGGAGTTCATACTCACCCAACTGTCCAAGAACAGAACTGATCAGCAATCCAAGTTCCTACTTCAATATAATAAAATATAACACACTTTGCCAAAGGCAACAACTTACATTGTATCTGTAAATTTCAAATTCTCCTTCGACTTCATGTTGCCAGCAAAAAGAATTGAAAAAAAAAACATAATATGTTAGTTTTTCCAAGATATACTCATGCTGAGAATATTCAAATCTAAATGCAATAGTGAAAAGGAAACAAAATAGAACATCAAACAGCTTTTAGATGAGTTTATACTATTTCACGTATCATATACATAAAAAAATGAGGGTAGCAGAATTGAGAATGTTGAGATGGATGTGTGGACACACTAGTCTAGATAGAATAAATAATGTGTGCAGTAGAAAGAAATGAGAGAAACACTTTTAAGATGCCATAAAAACAGATAGCATAACCAACCTCATACTTTCCTTCATGAGATGTAGCTTCTCTTGCTTCCATGTCTGAGGAAGCAGGCATTACCTGAAAAGAAAAAAGACTTAGACAGCATAAAAACAGAAACAGAGATGAGACACCAGCAGTTCCTTTATACCTCCATACAAGTTTCAATATTGTTTTGCACCAAATAATTTAGTATATCTATGGCACGCATTAAGGAAATTAGCTGTCAAATGATGCAGGTCTATTGAACTTGAATATCACAAAAAAAGAAAATGAAAGTTTGAGAATTTAACATCATTAAGAACTTTAACAAGGATACTTGGCTCAACAACATTAGCCATATTGTCAGAGTTCAGCAACAGGATATACTCCTTACCCTGGATGAAAAATGATGAAACAGATATTTATCAGTAAAAAGCTTGAAAATTTGACTGACATCAATAGAGAGGAGGGAGAAAAATCCTTAACAAAGAAGAGCAAAACATTCTACCTGAGACAATAGTACATCAAGTTTACCACTATTCTTCAAAGAAAGATAAACTTCCTGCTGATTAGATGCGCACCTGCATCGATTAATGAAATTTTACCAAGGAAAAATAGCTCCAAGCATTCCTAGATCCATTCAGAAAAAAATTAACAAACATTGGCAAAGAATGGTTTAACGGAGATGTTCAAGGAATACACACAAATAATATGCCTGATTTTCAATAAATCTATCCATACTGATAACTCTACACCCATACACAGAATAAAGATAGAAAGAGGTCACGACATCATCCAATGTTAAGTTTCAAAATGAAGGCATCATAATATGTTACACAAGAATGACAATGATTGCAAAATCAACCAGGTGACTATGTAGATATCATGAGCATACAGTGCTAGTTCACAAAATGCAATAAATGTTAATACATCACTAATCATCCAAGGCAAAAATGCTAGGTCAGAGCAAAGTAATAACTGGGAATGAGCAAGCAACTTTTTTTTCATCTTTGGAAGGGGGTGGGATTTATTTGATCTCGCATTCCAACCAGAGCAATCAGATGGAGAAAGAAAACATATATCTTGACGTATAATGACTAACTACAACTTCATTACAGCTTTAACATGACTACATATTGTCACATCAATAAAAGGTCACTACGACAAAAAATTTCTACCACTTAAGTCTATCAAAATGCTTAAAACCAAATTTAAAAGCTTTAGTTAATGTTCCTTCACCAATTCATATGAAGCTCAAACACTCATGAAGACAATGATGGATGGATATGATTACAATAAATAAAAAATGATTAACAAAAACCAGTTGTAGTAGCTAAAAGACAATTAAGCAATAATTAAACAGAATGAATCAAAATCAAGGATCTTTCTATTGGTTCATGAATGTGCACTCAAAGTACCATTCAGCTCCAATATCTTCACTTGAAAAGGTTATGTGATCAAAAGCACAGATGATCTTAAAACATAAGGAAATGACATACATTATATCCTCATGCTGAGCTTGAGTTGCATTACCCTTATGCTCTTGGTTCTGCATTAACATATCATTTTTCAAGCAAGTAGCAAATTAGAATTTCGAACAAAAAAGAAGCAGAGATCGTAACATTACATTAAGATAACTAGCAGTTGGAAAACCTGGAGAAAAGTATGTATATTTTTGTTTGAGTGTTTCTGCAAAGCCTGTAAAGTAACAAGTTTTCATGATTAGTTGCAAACTATTCCAAGCTCAATTACAGAGTAAGAAGGGCATAAATCAGTCACCTTCAAGGTCGGATCATGGGTATTCATTGAATTTGCCAGAAGCAAGGGAATGTTGCATCCATATTTTGAATTAAGGAACTAGAAAAAGAACAATGAGATAATCAGAATTAAGGTACCCCAAAACAAGATAGTGATATAAGTCATATTCAGTTCAATGAATTGGCATTATCTATATGACAGGATCAGGAAATAACCTCAATTTGATTGATAATCACATCCAGACATGTCATTCCATCCCTCACTTCTATGGTAGACCTTCAGGAGAAAACAAGGGCTCAATTACAAAAAGAGATGTTTCTATAAAAGCAACAAAAGGAAGATTTTCATCTAAGGGTACAGTTAATTTTCTTGGACATCCTTTTACAGAATATCAATCTTTTATCCAACACACAACAGTAAACATATTCCAAAGTTAAAGTTGTATCTGTTTACAAGTCACAGCATACTAGCAGCAAATATGTAATGTGTGCCCGTCAAAATTTCTAGAGTATTCTTTTAACACATTTAATCTTCGATTGTCCAAAGGAATGAATATACTTCATTTAGCGGCAACAGTTTACAAGTCCGAGCATACATACTCCAACCATGTCATTGCAAGCCAGGGACACAAAGAACAGGCATCACAAGATTGGATTAATCAAGATGAGTAATTATGAATCTATCTTTGAGACATAAACTCTAACATGCAAACTATTACTGTGAGAAGAATCTTACTTGGGCCCACTGAAACCCATGTTTTTCCCCAAACCACCATTGAATTTTAACACAACAACTTTGTCCAGCAGTAGTTTTAAGTCTGAGACATCTGCAATAGCAAGAAACCACAAAGAAACAATTAACAATTAAGAGCAAAGAGAACCTGCATTGCCACTGCATCAAGAGGAAAAAAAGTGGATTCAAAGAAAAATGAATAAAGTCAGTACCCTCAGAAGCAGGTTGTAGAGCTTCATAAGGTAGAACAAAAATTTTACCCTTCTTGCTAGCAGTGTCAGTTTGTAAACTTTCCTCCCTTCAATATGCGTATTTGTCCAAAAATAGACATAAATCATCAGAGAAAACCAACACATGAAGTGTAAAAGTTGGAGATTCTATGTTAAGCAACAAATGAAGTAGGAACTTCTAGAATTGAATACCAATATATAGTGACACCTGAAGATAGCTTTATAGAACCAATAGACAAAAATGTTTCCAAAACAATAAGTAAACCGTAATCAATTAAATCAAACCATGTTATGAAGACAGAACCGAGTGCAACTTTTTGTGTGGGAAGAAGTAAACGTAGATTGATTTGCCCAGAATTGGCAGTTGGCATCCAGACAAGTACTGTTTAATATTAACCTAGCTGATGGACAGTGTTGAGTACCAAAACAAACTCATGAAATGAAATCAAAAGACATTCCCAATCCCAAGACATAACACAAAAATTGTGCCTTTTTGCTTTTAATGTTTGTGAAGAACACTAAAGAACCAAGCTTTAATACTGAATTCATCATGCAGAAGATACTCTCATGTGATATATTGTGTAGCATTTCACCATTATTCAAAAGGGATAATTGAGAAAAGAACCAGTTTATAAATATGCATAGAGCTGTTTCAGTTCATGTGAATATTCAGTATAACAACAAATATGACTGGCGCACTCCATTATCCTTGACAACTACAATTCGAAGCCAGAAATTTGTAGCAATCAATCAATTCCCTTACTTTTTTCGAGAAAAAAAAAAGAATAATTCCAAGATAAAAAATTCTACAGAAAAATCAGAAATGCATTCTAACAAAATCCATGCTTGACAGAAGCATCCATCCCAATGACTTATACCAGCAATATATATAACAAAATCCTATGGAAACCAGAAATATCCCCAAATAAACACAAAATTGGGTAAATTCAACAACAAAAATAACTAAAAAGTAGTTCTTTCGTAGCTCATACCGAGTCCCAGCTTTTGAATCAGTTCCTTCTTTAGCAGCAGCACCCAATGCAGCCTTCAATCCCTTCTGCTCATATAAAATAGTTTTTGTAATCAAATTGCAAAACAAGTATACAAATTGCACTGAATCATTCGCCGGAACAGGGTAAGTAATCTTCTTATAAGTTTCCAAAGGCATACTGGAATCGACAAGGCCAACGATGGGAATTTGAAGTCTAGCAGCCTCCAAAATAACAGAAGACTTCCTCTCAGTATCAAAAATCACAACACAATCAGGAGCCTGAATGGCCCCCAAGTTGAACTTCTTATTACGACCACGAAATTTTTTAGGACTCGAACTGTTTGTTAAAAAGCCTCCAAGACGCCACGATTTATCATTCTTGATACCAACCGTTTTAGTCATCTCCTCGATGATTTCATCGAAAAGGGTGTTCGTATTGACAAAAAGAAACCGTGCTTTTGACCGGACAAGGTTGCCGATAAAGTTACAGGCATTGCGAAGGCATATCAGAGTCTTGTCGGAGTCTATTACGGTCATGGCGTTTCGCGAGCCGCAAGAGTAGATTTTGAAGTGGTGTTCGGTGACTCGCCGACCCAGATGAGCGTTTGTGCTGAGGAGCTTTTGAATCACTACAGAATGGATCGTCATTTTGCTGGAAAAGAGAAATGAACGACGCGATTTTGAGTATCAGTGAAGTGAAAATGGCAAACTGGAGGGGCCTTTGATTTTATTCTTTCTTCTTCATTTTGCTAGAAAAAAAGCCAAACTTCGTACAATATTTCACCAATAAATTGTTTGGAATTTTGCCTTTACTTTTTTTTTTTTTTTGCTTTCCTTTTTTTATGCAGTGAAGGTCAGATGGTAGTGCATGTTTGATAATTCATCATTCAAAATGCAGAATAGATGGATTAGTATCATCACACCTAATAACCCTTCTATAATTTCTAATTTTGAATAATTCATCTAATATTTTCACATATATTAAATTCACCAAACATTTAAGAGTTTATTAAAAATATTTCAATCAATATATAAATAATAAGTCACAACATACAAATTAGAGTTGCCAAATTACAATTATAAGCATGATCATTCTATTTTTTTATTCTCATTTCAATAGTAATGTAATAAAATATTTTAATTCATAATAAAAAGATACAATAACGACAATTTTTAGTAGGATAAATATTTAGTTGTTATTATTATATTAAAAAGATATTTAAAAAAAATATAAAAAGTGCCAAAACTGCCTACTTGAAATTGCTAACAATATTTAGATATTAGCTCTAACATAAAAATTTTTAATCCTAGATTAAAGAGTTCAAAGTAAATTTAAAAATAATAAATGAATCTATATTTCTAACAACTGTTCTATCGGCTACCGCTTTTTTGAAATGCAACCAAAAACAATTGACACAAAACTCATGAATTTCAGTAAAAAATCACCATAAATTACTCACAAATTCACAAACTCATGTTCTAAATATAATGAATTTACCTCTAACAATCTTAGAACAAAATTTTAATCATCAAAGAAAGCCTAGCTTATGCAATCAAGGACTTCAATTATCAAATTATTTACAAAATTCAATATTTAATTTTAAGAAATTGAATTATATGATTGGCTTACATTTAATTACAAGTAGAAATGGCCTTGAATTATTTTCTATCTCAATCCTTACCCAAATCCTAAATTAGAGAGGTAAGAATAGAAATGAGAGAATAGCATTTAGAGCAATTTATGAAAATTAGCTTTAGACCTCCAAGTTCTATGTTATTACTTAATAGCCCCAAAATTGGCTCTTAGAATTTCACCATCAATTTACCAATTTCCTTCCAAGAAAATTGTATCAAAAACTTCAATGAAGATCTTTTCGAGTTAGGCTGATGAATTTGGTGGTAGAGGCAATGAGAGGCTGGTTGATTGGGGACACTAGAGAAGTAATAATGGCATGTATCTCTTGTCGACGAATCATGATATTTTTTATTCTGGTGGATTTTTTAAGACTTACACAAGTAAATCTCACATGCAAAAGATAATTAAAGTTGCATGTGGCTAATCTGCGAATTAAGCTACAAAATATATATGGTAATTTCCTTCAAACTCTAATTATAAATAGAGACATAGGAAAAGTACCGATTAGCATCTCAACTTTCAAACTCATTTTTTCAGTTCTTTTATTTTAGAGAACTTTTATAATATGATATTTCGATATTCTATTTTCATACAATTATTTTTGCTTATTAGTGAAGTAGGTCACATTCACCTAATCACTTATCTCCCATTGTTCCATTTAGTTTTCGTGGTTAGTGTCTCTTAACCAAATCCTAACTAATATATAAAAAAATAGTATTTTATGTTATTACCTGAAGGGTAAATTAGAGAGATAAGAATAGAAATGAGAGAATAGTATTTAGAGAAATCTAGGAAAATAGTTTTAGACCTCCAAGTTCTATGTTATTACATAATGGCCCCAAACTTGGCTCTTAGTATTTCACCATCAATTTACCATTTTCCTTCCAAGAAAATTGTATCAAGGACCTCAATAAAGATCTTTTTGAGTTAGAGGCGGTGGAGACAGTGAGAGGCTGATGAATTTGGTGGTGACGGCAGTGAGAGTGGGCATATTGCAATGACTAGGGGTGTAATCGAGCCGAGTCGAGCTCGAGTACATCCCTAATCGAGTAGCTCGTTTAAAAAATTTTCCTACTCGAGCTCGAGCTCGAGCTCGATCGAGCTTCAATAATCGAGCTCGAACTCGAGCTCGACTAAGAGCAATTGAGCTCGCGAGTAGCTCGATCGAGCTCGAGCTCGAGTATTTTCTCTTTTTTTTTTTATTATTTTTTATTTTTTTATAAAAATTATAGGATGTATTTGCAATTTTTTAAAATTTAATGCGGTTAAATTATAATTTACTATAAATTAAGGACTAAAACATAATTATAAATAGATTAAATTATAATTTATTAAACTACAGGGACTAAAACATAAATATAAATATTAAAAATAAAAAAAAATATATATATACTCGAGTAGCTCGCAAGCTACTCGAGTATATGTAATCCGAGCTCGAGTCGAGTAGTTGACCGAGCTGCTCGCGAGCTACTCTCAAGCAGCTCGCTCGTTTTACACCCCTAGTAATGACCCTCAGAGCTATTTTTGGTTGACTTTGCTGCATGTTTTGAAAAGAAAATTTTGGTGGTTTAAAGATTCATACATTTCGGCTACATAAAGTAATGTTCAGTCGCGTACAAAATGAGAATTTGGCCGATGTTAGTTGCTACAACAATTCAACTTCAGAATTTGCCTATAAATACGAGGCAATTCAGAAGTTCAAAACCATTCCAAACGAAAAAGCTTCAAAACTTTTCTATCCCTCTCTTTTCTGTCATTTTTTTGCTTAAAGCCTTGAGAATATTTGGTATTTCACTGTTGTAAATTGTCTCCACATAATAGTGAATTTTGGCACCGTCTCCGACCGTGGACGTAGGTCACATTGACTGAACCACATAAATCTTTGTATCCATTGCCTTATTTATTTTTCTCGTTACTATTCTCAATTATTATTTTGGGCTATTAGATATAAAGTTGAGATCCGTTTCTCCCTAACACATACGATGACAACATTGAGGCCTGGTATTAGTGGTTAGGAGAAAATCTTTGAAATGGGCAAGAAACGGATACAGTGCTTATGATAAATATTGCATGTCAAACTAAGAAAAACTAGCCAGTGGGTTGAAATCAATATCACAAATACTGTACTACCTTGAAGCAAAATGTTTATGGAAAGAACAATCCAATTTTCATCCCTAAAAATGAACTAGAACAGCATACGAACTGTGTCTTGCTGTAATCAATGATCAATTAGCCTACTTGATACTACTTGGTTCTGTTTGTTTCCAGATTTTTGATAAATTCAACAAACTTTTGCCTCAATCCATGATTTGTTTTACACAAGAAAATTTCTCGGTAGAATTGTGGGCTGTTCGAGCATAGTAAGTAACCTTCGTACTTAACAAACAAGAACTCAAGGCCAAGTAGTAAAGTGCACAGGCGCATCATATTCCAGGTTTCGCTCTTCTGAGTTTTCAAAAGACATGGTGCTTGCACTATTAGTTCAAGCTGCTGCTGAAAAGATTGCGGATAATCAACTTATTTATGCAAGAAAATTGCTCAACTTATGCAATGGCTCAGCTTCTAAAACTGGTAATACTGTTCAAAGGGTTGTATATTATTTTGCTAAAGCTCTTCAAGAGAGGATTGATCAGGGACTAATTTCAACAGAAAACTTGAAGGGAGAAAAAGGTAGACAGTTGATGAGGAGCTGAATATGATTTTTTTAGAACCTGCAGTGGTTGAATGTCAACAGGAGCTCCCTTTCTGTCTAGAAACACAATTTGCAACGACTAAATCCATCCTGGAAGCTGTGAAACAAGCAAAAAGGGTTCATTTAATTGATTTTGAAATTGATAATGGATCACAGTGGACACTAATAATGCAAGCATTTTCTGTTCAATCCAAATGCCCGCTTGAACTTCTCAAGATAACTGCTGTTGGAACCTGTAAAAAGATTATGAAAAATACAGGTCAGTGGTTGTCATCCTTTGCCTAGACCATCAATTTACCATTTTCATTTCAGATAATTGTGTCAGATCTTAAGGAACTCAATGAAGATCTTTTTGATTTGGTGGCTAATGAAGTTGTGGCAGTTGACTTGGCATACCGTCTTTGGTCTATGTTAGCATGGCCTAATCACTTAGAAGCTCTAATAGGAGTGATTAAAACTCTCAGGCCATGTGTAATGGTGGTCAAGGAAATAGAAGTACGTACAAATTCACCAATTTTCCTCGAACGTTTTAATGAAACACTCCTCTTTGTCAGCGCGATATTTGACTCCACGAAAACATGCATGGAACACCATGTTCTTTATGTGAATGTAGCACAAATCCCACATCGACAAAAGAAAGAGAGAAGGCCAAAATTTTTCTTATAAATTGAAGGCTCCCTCTTAGTTGTAAATTATCCCTCAAAAATTGCCTCATTCTATTTTAAGGCGATTATTTTCTTCTCTCTTGTAATATTTCAAGATTAGTGAAATATTATTGTAGTGTCCGAGGACGTAGGCAATATTGGCCGAATCTCATTAAATTTTGGTGTTTTGGTATTGTTTATTTTGTCTATTAAATAGCTTTCGTGGGTATAGTTGTTGCGATATTATTGTGTTATTAAATTACCTTTGGGTAGATAAATTCTGTCACAAAGACTGATAAGAAGCCTAAAGAGTGTGGTACTTAAGCGGGACCACTGTGACCCCACCACTCTTTCCTGGGAATTTATTCTATGGTGATTTGTAGTTCAATAAGTTCGCACTCTATTGAAAATTACCCAAGCTTCCACACAACAATTGGTATCATAAACAAGGTTCTCTTTAGTATGCTCTGTGGTTGCAGCTTTGTCTGATCTTCCATATAAGAAAAAGACTTCCTTGGGCTATTGGATTTCTTTTGATACAGCTATTAAATAAAAATTGTAGAAAAGGCAGAAAGCTCAAAACCATCCACGTCAGGCGCATTGTCATCTACTTTCTCAGGGAATATAATGACAAATGCTAGATTTGCAGTGGAAACTTTTGATGGCACAGGACATTTCAACATGTGGCAAAGTGAAATTCTAGATGCTCTTTTTCAGTAAGGTCTAGATATTGCCATTGAAGAGGAAAAACCAGAAGATGTCCAAGAGAAAGAATGGAAGAAAATCAATCGGTTAGCATGTGGTACAATTCGATCATGCTTATCCAGAAAGGAGAGATATGCAGTCTCTAAGGAATCGTCAGCTCACAAGCTGTGGATAACATTGGAAGAGAAATTCTTGAAGAAAATTAGTCAGAATAAGCTCCATATGAAGAAAAGATTATTTTGCTTCACTTACGTTCCTGGTACCACTATGAATGATCATATCACTAGTTTTAATCAACTGGTGACCGATTTGATTAATATGGATGAGGAATTCAAAGATGAAGATCTGGGTCTAATGTTGTTGGGATCCCTTCCTGAGGAGTTTAAGTATCTTGAAACAACTCTACTTCATGGGAAGGTCAAAGTGTCTCTGAAAGAAGTGACTAGTGCCTTGTACAATTATGAGTTGAGAAAAAAGGATAAACAAAAAGGCACTGGTGAAGAAGCATAAGCTTTAGCTGTCAGAGGCAGATCGCAGAGTTAGTCCAAAGGAAGAAAGGGGAGATCGAAGTCCAGATCCAGATTGAGCAAAGATAAATGTGCCTTTTGCAGGGAAAAAGGGCACTGGAAGAAAGATTGTTCCAAATTGAAAAACAAAAGCATACCTGATAAAGGAAAGGCTGTACTTGACTCCAATGTAGCTGAATGTGATGATGATTCAGATTTATCACTTGCTGTGTATGAAAACATCTTGACTAACGATGCAAATTCAGACGTTTCGCTTGCTTCAACAACCAGCTCTTCAAGTGTATGGCTATTAGATACAGCTTGTAGCCATCACCTATGTCCTAATCGGGAGTGGTTCTTTAATTTCAAAGAAATACAAGGAGCATCAGTCTACATAGCAAATAATTGTGCTTTTACCAAATATGAGATTGGTTCTATCAAATTGAAAAATTAGGATGAATCAATCAGAATATTGCAGAATGTTCGATATGTTTCGGAGATAAAGAAGAATTTAATTTCTGTTGGAATTCTAGAATCAAAGGGGTTCAAGGTGGAGATTCAAAATGGAATTTTCAAAATCATCTCTGGTGCACTTGTGGTATTGAAAGGGATTCGAAAGAGCAATAACGTGTATCATTATCTTGGCAGGACCATTATTACAACAATGGCAGGAGCAGCAGCAGTAGCTTCTAATGATAATCAGGAGTTGGAAACAACCAGGTTATGGCATATGCATTTGGGACATGCCGGTGAAAAATCCTTGAAAAGTCTTATAGATCAAGGATTATTGAAAGGCGCACGGGCTCAAAAATTGGACTTCTGTGAGCATTGCATCAAAGGGAAGCAGACAAGAGTGAGATTTGGTACAGCAATCCATGATACCATGGGTATTCTGGATTATGTTCACTCAGATGTATGGGGGCCTTCCAAAACCACTTCTTTGGGTGGCAAACACTATTATGTGACCTTTGTTGATGATTTCTCCCTTAGAGTTTGGGTGTATACAATGAAGACGAAGAATGAAGTGTTGGGAATTTTTCTAACATGGAAAAAGGCAATAGAAAATCAGACAGGCAGAAAGGTCAAATATCTCCGCACAGATAATGGTGGAGAATATAAGAATGATCCTTTTTTGAAAGTCTGCAAAGATGAAGGAATTGTCAGACACTTCACCGTCAGAAATACACCACAATAGAATGGCATGGCAGAGCGTATGAACCGAACGTTACTGGAGAAAGTTCGGTGTATGTTGTCAAATGCTGGGTTGGGCAGAGAATTTTGGGCTGAGGCTGTGACATACGCTTGCCATTTGATCAATCGACTACCGTCTACTGCCATTGGTGGTAAAACACCTATGGAGAAATGGTTTGGAATTTCTGCTAAAGATTATGATTCCTTACATGTGTTTGGTTGTATTGCATATTATCATGTTAAGGAATCGAAGTTGGATCCAAGAGCAAAGAAGGCAATCTTTATGGGGATTACCTTTGGAATTAAGGGATTTCGACTATGGTGTCCAGAGACAAAGAAAATAATCTTCAGCAGAGATGTCACTTTTGATGAATCTACCATGTTGAAAAAGGTGACAGTTGAACAGCAGACGGATACTACTCAAAAATAGGTGGAGTTTGAAATTGTCCCAGTAGATTGTGACTCTCCTATGGTAGAAGAAGAGTCAAATGGAGAAGAGGTTTCAACCCAACAACCTCTACAACAACATGAATCAATAGCATTGAGTAAGCCAAAGAGAATAATCAGAAAGCCTGCTCGATTTGATGATATGGTGGCTTACGCATCTCCAATTGCAAATGATAATGTTCCTGCCACTTACAATGAAGCTGTCCAAAGTTCAGAAGCAGAAAAGTGGAGGAATGCAATGAATGAAGAGATGCAGTCTCTTCAAAAGAATAAGACATGGAAACTAGCTAGTCTTCCGAAGGGAAAGAAGGCAATTGGGTGCAAATGGGTATATACAAAGAAAAATGGATTTCCTGACAAGAATGATGTGCGCTACAAAGCTCGATTGGTAGCTAAAGGCTACGCTCAGATAGAGGGTATTGATTATAATGAAGTGTTTTCTCCAGTTGTGAAACATTCTTTTGTCAGAATTTTGTTGGCTTTGGTAGCACAGTTGGATTTAGAACTAGTTCAATTAGATGTAAAAACTACATTTTTACATGGTGACTTAGAGGAGGAAATCTATATGACTCAGCCAGAAGGATTCAAAGTTGCTGAAAATAAGAATTTTGTGTGCAAACTTGAAAAATCGTTGTATGGATTAAAGCAATCTTCAAGGCAGTGGTACAAACGATTTGACAAGTTTATTAAGGGTCAAAAGTACATAAGAAGCAAATACGATCATTGTGTGTATTTTCGCAAGCTGCAAGATGGATCTTACATTTATCTATTTTTTTATGTGGATGATATGCTGGTAGCTTCCACGAGTCCGATAGAAATTGATAAATTGAAGACTCAGTTGAACAAGGAGTTTGAAATGAAAGATCTAGGAGAGGCAAATAAGATTCTTGGTATGGAGATAAGCAGAGATAGAAAATTAAGGAGACTATCTTTATCTCAGACTCAATATCTAAGAAAAGTGTTGAAGCGTTTTGGCATTGATGAGAAGTCAAAACCAGTTAGTACTCCACTTGCTCCTTACTTTAAACTCAGTGCATCAATATGTCCAAAGAATGAAGAAGAGCGAGAATACATGTTGAAGGTGCCGTATGCAAATGCTGTCGGCAGTTTGATGTATGCTATGGTATGTACAAGACCAGACATTTCACAAGCAGTTGGGGTTGTGAGCAGGTATATGCATGATCCTGGAAAGGAGCATTGGCAAGTCGTGAAATAGATTCTACGGTATATTCTGAACACCATAAATATTGGATTGTTGTTCGAGCAGGATGGTTGATGTATAGTTGGATATTGTGATTCTGACTATGCTGGTGATATGGACAAGCGAAGATCAACTACTGGTTATGTATTCACTTTTGCAAAAGCACCAGTCAGTTGGAAGTCTACTTTACAGTCTACAGTTGCTTTGTCTACAATAGAGGCAGAGTATATGGCATTTACAGAAGTTGTGAAGGAGGCAATTTGGCTTCAAGGGTTGCTTGGTGAACTAAAATTTGAGCAGCACATCAAAGTGCATTGTGATAGTCAGAGTGCTATCCATTTGGCAAAGAATCAGGTTTATCATGCAAGAACGAAGCATATTGATGTCCGTTATCATTTTGTACGAGAGATTCTGGAAGAAGGTGGAGTACTCATCCAGAAGATTTCAACTGCTGACAATCCTGCTGATATGATGACAAAAGTGGTGACAGCAATCAAGTTCCAACATTGTTTGGACTTGATTAATATTGTTAAAATTTGAAATCAGCATTTGAAGACACTACTAAAGCTGAATTGGTGAGAGAATAGAAGATGTGAAATTTTGCCAAGGTGGAGATTTGATTTATAAGAAAAATTTTGGCCTTCTCTCTTTCTTCCGTCGATATGGGATTTGTGCCACATTCACAAATCTCCACCTTGGCAAAAGAAAGAGAGAAGGCTTAGTTGTAAATCATCCCTCAAAAATTGCCTCATTATATTGTAAGGTGATTTTTGAGGGATAATTTACAGCTAGGGAGCCTTTAATTTATAAGAAAAATTTTGGCCTTCTCTCTTTCTTTTGTCGATCTGGGATTTGTGGCACATTCACAAATCTCCACCTTGGCAAAATTCCACATCTTCTATTCTCTCACCAATTCGGCTTTAGTAGTGTCTTCAGATGCTGACAATCCTCTCACGAATTCGGCTTTAGTAGTGTCTTCAGATGCTGACAATCCTCTCACCAATTCGGCTTTATTAGTGTCTTCAGATGCTGACAATCCTGATATGATGACAAAAGTGATGACAGCATTCAAGTTCCAAACTATTGTAAGGCAATTTTTGAGGGATAATTTACAACTAAGAGGGAACCTTCAATTTATAAGAAAAATTTTGGCCTTCTCTCTTTCTTTTGTCGATGTGGGATTCTGGTATTCTTTATTTTGTCTATTTAATAGCTTTCGTGGGTATAGTTGTTGCGATATTATTGTGCTATTAAATTAACTTTGGGTAGATAAATTCTGTCACATAGGCTGATAAGAAGCCTAAGGAGTGTGGTACTTAAGCGGGACCGCTGTGACCCCACCACTCTTTCCTGAGAATTTATTCTACGGTGATTTGTAGTTCAATAAGTTCGCACTCTATAGAAAATTACCCAAGCTTACGCACAACACTTTATAGAAAGTTGGCTGACGAAGTATACTCATTGAATATGATGCGAAACGTCATTGCAGCTGAAGGTGAGGGTTAAGCGACACAAAAAGGTTACTTTCTGGAGGTCCCTTTTTGCAAGGTTTGGCATTGTGGAAACAGATCTAAGTCAGTCAGCATTATACACTGCAAACTTGCTTAAAAGTTCTGATCACTTCAGTTCTTGCTCTGTGGAAATGGATGGGAAATGCCTCATCTTTGGGTGGAATGGAACCCCACTTCAGTCAGTTTCAGCCTGGAAGTTCCTCTCTAATTGAAAGCTGGAGCTAGTATTGAATTCATGTTTGTATTTGTTCTGATGGCTAAATTACTGTCAGCCGATTCTGTGTTTTCAACAGTTCTAGAACAATTTGTTTCTTTTTACATCCCTGTTTTTAGAGAACTTATTTTTCACTCGAGCTAAATGCTTGAAGTATAAATGGACAGTACTCAACTCAAGTTGAACTTGGCTGATCAAGAGGTTGTTTGAAGTAAGTTAATCAACAAATAAACAAAACTCAAAAGTATTAGAAAATGACATGTACACTATTTGTTGATAAAATAAGACATGTTCTAAACTGCTATAAAGTTGCACCCTGGGAGACACTAGTTTCTTGATTAGCAAAGATATGTTTAAAGGAACAAAATAAGAAAGAATGATTTAAGAGGAAAAAAGAAACAACAAGTTGGAAGTGAAAAAGAACTTAATTGTTGGGGAGTTGCATAACATTTTGATGTCCAAAGTTTTGACAGATCCTATTTTAGACATCATGGGCTAACTTTGCACTTGTGGCTAAATAACCAAAGGATGACGATTAACTGTATATGAACAAACCTCTTTACTTCCAATGGTTCAAATTGCAGCAACTATCCTTAATTAGTACAGTGAAAACTAGCTTCAAGCTTTACAAAAATATCGAGCAATACCGATGGGACAGTCTTGAATTGCAGCCTGGTTTACATGGGATTTTGAGGATTGTTCTTAGATAAAGGAAGATAAGCTCCAAACCGAAGATTCATATACTTTCTGAAGAGTGTAGGTGGCATACTCCATACTGCTCCTGAAACCTTCATTCATTAGTAGAAGTATGCATCTTAAGTAGTACTATATGTGAGCAGGAGATCATAATATCATAATAGTAAGACCGGAAGATTTTAAGTGTATTTAGAAACTGACAATATTGCAATCAGCAGCAGTTGGTCAAAGCAATCAACTAGTGGACACACCAATCTCTGATTATGGAAGAGAATTGGCAGCTGATCAACTTTCATTTTAACAGCTAAATAAGCTGACAATAGTAAACCAAACCAATAGAACTTGTTTTGGCATGGGAGAGTCAGGGGATGAGCTCAATCATTATAGTTATTATTGGGGTTTTGGGGTATGAATCGCAGCCAAATAAGGAATAACCAAGCTTAGCTCTATCAAATTCCAAACATACACAAGTAAACACTACATTCACAAAATAAAATATGTAAAGAACATGTCATGAACTGTATGCAACTATATGCATGTAGCATGCTAATGTTTTTTACATGATCAATCAACCATATCCGACAGAATGTATCTCACAAATAAAGAAAAGACAAGGCTTGGTTATAGTAATCTATGATTTGTGTGCTGGATAGAGTAGACATGATTATGGAAGAGAATCTGCAGCTGAATAAGTTAAAACTCATTTTGACAACTAAATAAGCTAGTAAACAATAAACAATGAGCTCAATTTTTTGTATGTTTGTGCCTGGGAATAACCTTAAGATCAATTAGTTCCAGATGAATACAAGTAAACATTACATTTAGAAATAAAAGACAAAATGGAAACCATGTTAAGAATGGATGCGGCAGGCTAAGGTATACTTAAGTAATTGTCCATGTCAGGTATTGCACAAACACAAAAGACAAGAATTGGTTATCGTTTCTTAATTGTAGGCAGCAATCATGACACCATAACAGAAACAATGGCTCATTTTTAAAATAGGAACAGGACACATAGAAGAGTTTGTATAATCCAATGAAAGATCAAGTCGGATTCGGGACAAATTATGTTCATTAATTTTCCAAAATCCTTCCCACTCTTAACGGAAATAACCAGGTTGAATAACAACGTAAGATGAACATTGGAACAATCAATGAGATTTATTGTTCAAGAAAATATAATAGATCACAGCATTTTGTCAAAGGAAAATTGCACAGGCCATGTACTTAATGCTTTAATCTTTAGAATATTAAATGAAAAGTAAAGAATGTAAATAACTTTGACAGAAATGTTAAACTGAAAATCATCCTAATGATTGAATATTGTCAAACTCAATTGATTTTTCTATGGCCAGTCGGCATCAAAGACGATTTTTTTTTTGTCTGCAGAATGATAGAATAAACAATTGTTCTTTTTTGGGTTAGTTCCACCTGTCAATGGAAGAGTTCCTCAGTCCTAATCTTGATCAGGCATAAGCTGAACTCCTTTAAAAAGCAAGAAAAGAGAGAGAGATCATCAGATATTTGCAATACAATGAGCAATTCACTGCAAATTTCATATGATTTTCAGCCACAAGACTGGGTAGACATGGAATCCAGTTGGGAAGAAATGTATTATTTTGCTGAAGCAGCAGGAGAAAGCAACGTTCCGCCGCCATTAACATCATCGGAACTTTTGAAGCAGTATGATGTCAAAGTTAAACGTTTGAGAGACGAAAATGTCATTGCACATAGAAACTATTCTAGCAGCGAAACTTTGTCATCTGAGACGATCATGAAGTTAGCCAAAGTACGACTGCTCCAGCTCAACTCCCAAAAGGCTGATATTCGTTCCAGTGCAGCCGGTTGCTTTGGTACTCAATCTGGCCGCCATTCTGAAGTTTCTAAAGACCTGGAACTTGCACTACTACTTCAAGCCGCAGCCGAAAAAGTTGCCAATCAACAATTGGTTTCTGCAAAAAAGTTGCTCACCATGTGTCGTTGTTCAGCTTCTAAAACTGATAGTCCTGTTCAAAGAGTTGTGTACTATTTCGCAGAAGCTCTTCAAGAAAGAATTGATCGAGAATGGGGAATAATTTCATCAGACAATCTGGGAGGGAAAGACTGGGCAAATATTGATATGGATTACTTGGATCGAGATTTTGTGAGCCCTGCAATGACAGCAAGTCAACAAGAACATCCATTCTGCCTTGTAAATCAATTTGTAACATCTGAATCCATTTCAGAAAATGTAGCATCGCACAAGAGGGTTCATTTAATCGATTTCGCAATTGAAAATGGGTCACAATGGATATTGATTATGCAAGATTTTGCTGCAAGAAAAGAATGTCCCATTGAACTTCTCAAGATCACTGCTGTTGGAACCTGCAAAACCAATATGGAAAAGGCAGGTGAGTGGTTGTCATCGTTTGCTCACAGCATCAATTTGCCTTTTTCATTTAAGATAATTGTGTCAGACCTAAAGAACGTCAAGAAAGAATTCTTCGAGATAGAAAAAGATGAAGCGGTTGCAGTTTACTTTACATTCCGTCTCTGGACACTGTTAGCATGGCCTAATCACTTAAAATCACTAATGGGAGTGATGAAAAGCCTCAAGCCTTGTGTAATGCTGGTCAGAGAACTGGAAGTTTGTACAGCTACGCCGATATTCTTGGAACGCTTTAATGAAGCACTATTCTTTATGGGTGCGATGTTTGATTGCGTGAAAACTTGCTTGGATCATCACATTCTATTTAGAAAACAGGCTGAAGAAGTTTACCTCAGGGACATGATTTGCAATATTGTCATAGCTGAAGGTGCACAGAGGCATGTGCGGCATGAAAAGATTGCTTCCTGGAGGGCCATTTTTGCAAGGTTTGGTGTTGTGGAAACAGATTTAAGCAACTTATCATTGCGTCAAGGAGAACTTTTGCTTAAAAGATCTGATCGGTTCAGTTCTTGCTCTCTAGTTATGGATGGAAAATGCCTGATCATGGGCTGGAATGGATTTCCACTTGAGTCTATTTCTGCCTGGAAGTTTCAATATGACTGAAAATCCAGATTGGAATTAGTTTCTAAAGGTTACAATTATGGCACTTGCTAACTGATTCAGTGTTTTCAGGAATGTGAAAAACTGTTGATCTTTCAGTTTCTTTGCACTGTTTTTGTAAGTTTGAAAATTTCCCAGTCAATGTTACATCTAAGAGTATACTACAATAGTGATTTGAAGTGATGACCAAACAGAAATCCTGATAAAAAAAATCCCAATCAATACTTTCAGTTAATCTTCCTAATGTTAAGAAATTAGCTCAGATTTTCAATCTTAGAAAAGAAAAAAATCTCCTTCAGCTGATTTTGATGAAGGAAAACAGTCATACTTGAAACTGATAATGTATGACAAGCCAAATTACTAATTTAAGGAGTTGCTATAAATGGAAAATAGTAGTCATCCCTCCAATATCAATAGAATTTTGACATGTTTAATGTCAACTAAACTGTAATTACCAGATTCATGTGTTTGTTTCAAATGGAGAAAGTAATCATTTTTCTAACTATTAAATTCTCGTGTTTGTTTCGTCTTCGAAAAGTAAAAATAATTTTGAACCAAAGAAAATAACTGTAAAATTAAAAGATTATAAATTCTCTTTAAAAGTTGGTATTATGATTCATTTACTGAGAATTTTGACTATGTGACTCTTTTTTATATTTATATTTTTTTTATCGAAAATTATAATTCATTTGGTCAAATAATTTCATATTTTTTATTTTTTAGTTTGATATTATTTATTCAATTTCCTACTTAACTTAAATTAAAATTTTAGTAGTTTTTAAATTTCTTTATATTGACTTTGATGAAGGTAATTCAATGTAAAAAGAGTTAAATAGATGGACGACATGTTATTTTCTTATTTTTATTTTTATTAAAATTATTAACATTATGGGTGTTTTATTTTTTTAAAAAAAACTTATAATTGTATTTATGTCGCTTTAAACTTTTTCTTTCATCTTTTTACTTAATTAATTTTCATACATTTTATATCTTTAGTACTCATTGTTTAATAAATTTTAGCTATTTTATTTATATTAATTTGTAAATTTATTTTTCATTTATTTAATCAACTATTCATTTTTTTTACTAATAGTAATAAAGAAAAATTTTGTTTTAACACTTTTTTATAAGATGCAGTTAATATCTTAATTTAAATTAAAAATAATAACTTTTACAACAGTGAAAATATAAAACACATAATATTAAAACATTTATTATAAGATAAAAAAGATATAAGTAAGTTTCATGATATGATTTAAAATAAAACTATATAAATAGTGATGTATAAATATGACATATAAATGAAATTCAAATAATATTATTTGATTCACTAATTTAAATCAAATAATAAAATAAGAATCATGCTAACTTTTTTGACAATCTATCTAAAAACACAGTATAAGTATTTAGATTCTTCACAATTAAATTCCTAAGAATCAGATTATTAGAAAAAATATTTATTTTTCTGAAAATTAAAATCCTAAGAATAACATTTCTGTTAGACTTTACTTTTCTGCCAACTAAACGAGCCCAGGGAATATGAGTTAGGAAAGTAATTTTTTTCATAATTACCAAGTTCGTGTGTTTGTTTCAAATTGGGAAAGTAATTATTTTTCTAACTATTAAATTCATGCGTTTGTTTTGTCCTAGGAAAGTAAAAGGAATCCTAAACTAAAGAAAAAAAGTGTAAGATTCCAAGATTATGAATCCTCTTTAAAACATAGTATTGTAATTACTTTCTTGAGGACTTTAATTATGTGCTTCTTTTTATATTTATTATTTATATTTTGAGTTTGATATGTTTCTTATGGTAAATTATAATTCATTTGGTTAAATAATTTTATATTTATATTTTTTTTTAGTTTGATATTTTTTATTGAATTTTCTACCTAACTAAAATTAAAATTTTAGTAGTTTTTAAATTGTTTCGTATTGACTTTTAAGGCAATTCAATGTAAAAAGAGATAAATAGATGGTTGGCATGTTATTTGTTTTTACTTTTATTTTTTATTAAAATTATTAACGTTAAAATTGCTTTATATTTTGTTTAAAAAAATTCATAATTGTATTTATTTTTCTTTAAACTTTTTCTTTCATCTTTTTACTTAATTAATTTTCATAAATGTTATATTTCCAATAATTATTGTTTAACAAAATTTGGCTATTTTTATTTACATTAATTTGTAAATTTGTTTTCCATTAATTTTATAAACTATTTTTAGTGATATTAATAAATAAAATTTTTATTTTATCATAAGGTAAAAAGATATAATTAAGTTTCATAATATAATTTCGAATAAAACAATATAAATGGTAATGTATAAGTATAACATACAAAATATTTTTTAGTAATATTAATAAATAAAGTTTTTATTTTATCATAAGGTAAAAAGATATAATTAAGTTTCATAATATAATTTTGAATAAAACTATATAAATGGTGATGTATAAGTATAACATACAAAATACGGGTTCTATAGCCTACATAAAAGGGAGGTTTGGTGATAAATATAATTTTTACTTTTTTGACACAATTCACTAGATTGCATGCTCACAATTATGATGGGTGGAAAAAATAGAACAAAAATGGTCAAAATCGATACGTTTATAAATATTGTTATTTTCGATTAAAATACGTGTGTTATAACTCACAAAAATGGAGGTTTGCTAATAAATATGAGTTTCACTTTTTTGACATCGTTAACTAGAATGCACATTCACAATGAGATGGATGCAAAAAATAGCACGAAAATGACCAAAATCGTCACTTTTTTTACATTATTATTTTCGGCCAAAATACGTGTGCTGTAGCCCACAAAAAATTAAGGTTTGGTGATAAATATAAGTTTCACTTTTTTGAAACCGCTCACTAGAATGCACGTTCGCAATTGAGGTGGGTGCAAAAAATAACACGAAAATAGCCAAAAATCAGCATGTTTTTTGACATTGTCATTTTTGGCCAAAATACGTGTGCTATAGCCCATAAAAATGGAGGTTTGGTGATAAATAGGATTTTCACTTTTTTTGACATAATTCACTAGAATTCACTATATACGAAAAGGAGGAAGTACTCATTCTTTTAATTTATGTAACTCTTGATAAATGCTTCAATGTAAGGGAGGAGTCCTCTCCATTTACAGCTTTCAACTTGTACTAATGGCCTGGATACTTCCGCCATTAAATTTTGTAATTGAATTTTATTAATAAAATCAGGAGTGGCCCCCCAGCACCCGGGATGATTAAAAAAAAAGACATAATTCCCTAGAATGCGCATTCAAAATTGTGATAGGTGTTAAAAATAATATAGAAATAGCCAAAATTGGCACGTATTTGGACATTGTCATTTTTGGCTAAAATATGCGTGCCCACAAAAAAAGCAGGTTTGGTGATAAATATGAGTTATACTTTCTTTGACACAATTCACTTGAATGGACATTCAAAATTGAGATGGGTGTAAAAAAACAATGCAGAAACACCAAAATTGGCATGTTTTTAGATATTGTCGTTTTCGACAAAAATACATGTGTTATATCCCACAAAAAATGGAGGTTTTGTGATAAATATAAGTTTTATTTTTTGGCACCGTTCACTAGAATGCACGTTCACAATTGAGGTGAGTGCAAAAAAATAGCACGAAAATAGCCAAAATTAACACGTTTTTTGGACATTGTTATATTCGGCCAAAATACGTGTGCTATACCCCAAAACAAAATTAGAGGTTTAGTGATAAATATGAATAGTTCACTAGAATACAAGTTCACAATTAAGGCGAGTGTAAAAAATAGCACAAAAATGACCAAAATTGGCATGTTTTTTTACATTGTCATTTTTTCCCAAAATACGTGTTCAATAGCCCACAAAAAATGGAGGTTTGACGATAAATATGAGTTTCACTTTCTTTGACACAATTCACTCAAATGCATGTTTAAAATTGAGATAGGTGTAAAAAATAATACATAAATGGCCAAAATCAGCACGCTTTTGGATGTTGTCATTTTCGGCCAAAATACGTGTTATAACCCCCAAAAAATATAGGTTTGGTGATAAATATAAGTTTCACTATTTTGACATAATTCACTAAAATACACGTTCACAATTAAGATGGCTGGAAAAAATAGCACGAAATGGCCAAAAATTGGCACGCTTTTAAACATTGTCATTTTTGGCCAAAATACGTATGCATATAGCCCACAAAAAATGAAGGATTGGTGATAATTATGAGTTTCACTTTCAATGACATAACTCAATTAGGTGCGTGTTCAAAATTGATATAGGTGTAAAAAACAAATATAGAAATGGGCAAATCGACACGTTTTTTTACATTGTCATTTTTGGCCAAAATCCGTGTGCTAATAGCCCAAAAAAAATGGAGGTTGGTGATAAATATAAGTTTTCCTTTTTTGACATAGAATACACGTTCAAAATTGTGATCGGTGTTAAAAACAATACAGAAACAGTCAAAATTTACACATTTTTGGACATTGTTATTTTGGGCCAAAATACGTAGGCTATATCCTACAAAAATTTGAGGTTTGGCGATAAATATGAGTTTCACTTTCTCTGACACAATTCATTTGAATGCGTGTTCAAAATTAAGATGGGTGTAAAAAACTGAGAGACCTAGTGTCTTAAATCTACATTGTATTTTGATGATTAACAAATAATTATGTATACTAATGTTTCAATAAGCTTCTTGAGATTATAGGTATGCAAATTGGCAAAGGTGAAACTTAAAGTTTTGAAGAAGTTGAAGAAATGAAAACTAGGTAAATAAGGGTAGATTCCCCAACCCCAAACTCTAGTTGTAAATTAGTTCATAAAATGTTTGAACTATTCAAAAGGTCAAGTAAAATGAATCAAAAATTGAAATTTGAAAATGAAGTGTTTTTTGAAAACAAAGATTTCATAAAAGTTGTTTTAAACTTTTACAAAATTATTCAAAGATTGAAAAATCAGAAATTTGACAAAAAGTATTAATTTGGATAACCCCATAGGAGATTCGGACATCTGAACCTATTTTTCAAAGACTTGAATTTTTTTTTGAAAAGTGCACTCGAACAACCTTTGGCTAATTCAAACATCCGAACTCACGTTGACTAGTCAATTCGGACGACCTCTCAGAAAATTCGGACGTCCGAATGTAACCGACCGGATTTAAATGTGAGTAACGGCTAGTTTTCTAACAAATGATTATTTTGTCCCATTTTGCTTTCCAAATGATTTGTATAAATACTTGAGACATACATAACCATTTTTTTAATCTTTGAACAAGAAAAACAAGTGTAAAAACATTCTCCAACAGATCAAAAGGTTCTTGATTTGTCTATCATTCAAAAGAGAAAAACATTGAACTTTAAATTGTTCTTTATCCTTTGTGAGCTAATCTTTCCTCCTTGTAAAACATTCTTTGAGGGGAATTGTTGTGAAATTTTGAAGCGTATTATTCACCCTATTAAGAGGGTTTCAAGAGTTGTAATCTCCAAACATTCGTAAGATTGAAAGGTTTCTCTAAGAGGAAGAGTAAAACCAAATCTTATAGCATTGGTTGCTATAAGATTGGTTCAACCTTAAAGGTTTGTAAAGGTTTGGATATCACCTTTGGTGAAGAGATCATGTTTTTAGTGGATTGTTGAAATCATAATCTTGAGGGCTTAGGTAGTGGATGTAGAGTGCTCCAAGGGGAGACTTGAACCACTATAAATCTCTTGCCTATGTTTTTATGCTTTGATTTCATTTCTTAGGTGTTTATAGTGAAATTGTGATCATTACTTGCTGCATATATTGAGTTAAATTATTGTGTTGATTTGGTGTGAATTGGTTTGATAGATTTCATACAATTCATAGACCTCACTATATTTATACATACACACACCAAGTGTTTTGACAAATTTTCCAATAGAAGCACTTGTTTAAGAAAAATAGTTTTTGATAGATTTTTTAATTGTCCAACCTAATTCACCTTCTTAGGTTGCATATTGGGCTAACAAAAACAATATAGAAATGGCAAAAAATGGCAACTTTGAAAAACTTGTTTTGGATTGATTTTGACCTTTTTCGTTCCGTTTTTTTGCACCCATTTCAATTGTGAACATACATTATGGTGAATATTGTCAAAAAAGTGATATTTCAAATTTTCACCAAACCTCAATTTTTAATGGGTTATAACTCATGAATTTTAACCAAAAATGGCAAAATCCAAAAACACGTAGATTTTGACCTTTTTCGTTCCGTTTTTTGCACTCATTCCAATTGTGAACATGCATTTTAGTAAATATTGTCAAAAAAAGTGATATTTAAAATTTTCACTAAACCTCAATTTTTCATGTGTTATGACACACATATTTTAACAAAAAACGGCAAAATCTAAAAATGGGTTGATTTTGACCTTTTTGGTTCCGTTTTTTGCACCCATTCTAATTGTGAACATGCACTCTAGGTAATATTCTAGAAAAAAAGTGATATTTAAAATTTTCACCAAACCTCAATTTTTCATGGGTTATAATTCACGAATTTTAACCAAAAATGGCAAAAATTTAAATGCGCATTGATTTTGACCTTTTTCCGAATAAAATTTTGCACCCATTCCAATTGTGAACATGCATTATCGTGAATATTGTCAAAAAAGTGATATTTCAAACTTTCACCAATTCTCAATTTTTCATGGGCTACAACTCACGAATTTTAACAAAAAATGGCAAAATTTAAAAACGCGTTGATTTTGACCTTTTTCGTTCCGTTTTTTGTTCCCATTCCAATTGTGAACATGCATTCTAGTAAATATTGTTAAAAAAGTGATATTTATAATTTTCACCAAACCTCAATTTTTAATGGTTTACAACTCATGAATTTTAACAAAAAAAAAATAAAACCCAAAAACGCGTAGATTTTGACCTTTTTCGTTCCCTTTTTTTGCACTCATTCCAAAAATGCCAAAAATCTAAAAGCGCATTGATTTTGACCTTTTCCGAACAAAATTTTGCTCCCATTACAATTGTGAAAATGCATTATCGTGAATATTGTCAAAAAAGTGATATTTCAAATTTTCACCAAACCTCAATTTTTCATGGGTTATAACTCACGAATTTTAACAAAAAATGGTAAAATTTAAAAACGCGTTGATTTTGACCTTTTTCGTTTCGTTTTTTGAACCCATTCCAATTGTGAACATGCATTCTAGTAAATATTGTCAAAAAAGTGATATTTAAATTTTTCAACAAACCTCAATTTTTCATGTGTTATAACTCACGAATTTTAACCAAAACTGGCAAAATTCAAAAGCACATTGATTTTGACCTTTTTTGTTTCGTTTTTTGCACCTATTTCAATTGTGAACATGCATTCTAGTAAATATTGTCAAAAAAAGTGAAAATTAAAATTTTCACTAAACCTCAATTTTTGTGGGAATAACTCACGAATTTTAACAAAAAATGGCAAAATCTAAAGTTGGGTTGATTTTGACCTTTTTCGATCCGTTTTTTGCACCCATTCCAATTGTGAACATGCATTATAGTGAATATTGTAAAAAAAAGCGATATTTCAAATTTTCACTAAACCTCAATTTTTCATAGGTTATAACTCATGAATTTTAACAAAAAATGGCAAAATCTAAAAACGTGTAGATTTTGACCTTTTTTTTCCGTTTTTTGCACCCATTCCAATTGTGAACATACATTCTAGGTAATATTCTAGAAAAAAAGTGATATTTAAAATTTTCATCAAACCTCAATTTTTCATGGGTTATAACTCACGAATTTTAACCAAAAATGGCAAAAATCTAAAAACACGTTGATTTTGACCTTTTCTGAACAAAATTTTGCACCCATTCCAATTGTGAACTTGCATTATCGTGAATATTGTCTTTTTTTAAATTAAAATATTTTATTAAGAGAAAAAGAAGGTAGAGGATATACCCAAACCACCATTACATGATTAAAAGCAACTAAAAGAGGAGTACTACTCATTTACATAATTTAATGGCCTTAAGATTAAACCTGAAAGATTTTCATCACTTGATTCCACATCAAAATCATGTGTAGGTTACATAGCTTGAGTATACTCAATTAGAAACTAGCCGAATTTGATGTACGCATTCAAATAGCACGCACCTTAAGCATGATTGTCAACTCCATTATCCACAAAATCCTGTACTTACTTGCAAAGAACAAACCAAAATTCCAGGAGCTTAACAAAGTGTCAGCAGTTACTAAGTATTAACCAAAAACGACCCAGACCATAAAGCATCATTCCAACAAACCAGCAATCCACAAACCAGCAGTTACTATGTATCAACCTGACAAAATCGCTAATCACAGTCTATATAGTATCATTCCATCAGTCCAGCAGACCACAAATGCAGTCACACATTCATGTTCCCAAGCATTAGAAGGTTTCCAAATACCAGACAAGCAGTGAGGGACCCTAAACTAACAGCTGAGCATTATCTCAGTCCTATATATGGTTATCCAGTCAACAAGTAGAAGCCCAACCTTCAAACAACGTCCTCAAACCAGAATTCTATTCATCTTACTTCTCTTCATCAATTCAAAACGTAAAACTAGACCAGCCATAATCATGTCAGACAGCCACTCACAACGTCTATGAACATGGTTTTGAGCAGAAAAGAACATCCGCAGCTTCCATCACATACAGAATTCCATTCACAACAATTTCAAAAAACGGGGACACATAAAAACCTTGCTACTTAAACATCATTTTCAGAATACCAGTCTAAAATTTTGCTTCTGATTTCGTGTTTTTTCTTTTTTCTTTGAGAGTTCTGTTTTTCTTTCTTCTGGTAGATTTTTTGTTTGGACAGATTCTTGATTTTATGACTTTTTTCAGATGCTTGTGCCTGCTCTTCAAAATTGACATCCACTTTGATTGATGGCTGCACCTCATTGGTTATCACCTTGCCGTGATGGTCAATAACCCATGCTTGATTACTTAGAATATCGAGAGTTTGAGTTATGTTTTCCTCATTCCAATCTGGAAGCAAATTTGAGCAGGAATCTGATCTATAGATGCAAGAGGACACCGGATTCCTCACCAGAGCCCGCTCCTCTCCACTTCTAGTTTTGACTGTGGTTTGTTCTTGCTGTGTTTGATTCTGATCAACGTTGTATTCAATTAATGCACGAACATCAGTCCTTTGAATCGGCAGTTTCGAACATGATACCGTTCTACTTGTTGGGATTTCCTTCAAGTTTTTTGAGTTAAATTCGATTAACTCCAGCCCAGGCTCCTGTTCATGGTTCAGCTTTTGCAACGTTGGAGAAAAAATTTCCGATTTTTCCATGGGAATTTCTGGTTCATCAGCATTTGGCAGCGAGTCCAGCTTATGGTCCTTGCAGTCGCCATTAAAGGCCGGTTTATAGTATTTGGATTCTAGGTGTCCCATTATCTTGCAATTTTGACAAAACTTTGGGAAGTTTTCATAAACAATGCGCTGCCAAAATCCCCCTCCCTCCTCTTCAATCCATATCCGATAAGGCAAGGTGCGCTGTAAATCAATTTCAGTGCAGATCCGAGCAAGATTTGGTCTTGTTACCTTAATGGTAGCTGTATCAAGAGTGATTGAATCTCCCACCATTTTAGCAATTGTAAAAAGAAAATCTTTGTCAAACAAGAAACATGGCAAGTTTGGGAAGGCCATCCAGAAACCGTTGATGGGTTTTCCGGCCGCCATCTAGAAATTCTTATCCGATGCCCGTCCACAAACCAAGATCCTTTTACCCAAATTTGAGTGAAAACTTCCTCAGATGCACATCTAATCAGCACTGTCCTTGGTTTAAGGATTCCGATCTGCACCTTACAGGAGAAGTTCCCTGAGTTAAAAAACTTTCGGATTGCTTCAATATTCAAGCTTCCATGGTAATATTTCCCGATGAGAGCCAGAGAGAAATTTTTGCTCAATCTTTCTTTGTCCAGCTTTGTGAAAGATATGGCTGGCTCACCATTGTACTGCCTCGTTTTGTAGCTGTGTTTGCCATCCATATCTAATCCTTTGAAGATTGTTGACCCTTCAGCCTCGGCTGAAGGGTCTGCACTTACTTCAGTTCCTGCCTCTTATGATTTCTGCCAGAAAAACATGATCTTTAGAGGTTTGGTTGGTTCTGAAATTCGTCATCGTGAATATTGTTAAAAAAGTGATATTTTAAATTTCCACCAAATCTCAATTTTTCATGGGTTATAACTCACGAAGTTTAACAAAAAATGGCAAAATTTAAAAACGCGTTGATTTTGACCTTTTTCGTTTCGTTTTTTGCACCCATTCCAATTGTGAACATGCATTCTAGTAAATATTGTGTAAAAAAGTGATATTTAAAATTTTCAACAAACCTTAATTTTTCTTGGGTTATAACTCACGAATTTTAAAAAAAATAGCAAAATCCAAAAATGCGTAGATTTTGACCATTTTCGTTCTGTTTTTTGCACTTATTTCAATTTTGAACAGACATTCTAGTAAATATTGCCAAAAAAATTGATATTTAAAATTTTTACCAAACCTCAATTTTTCATGTGTTATAACGTATTTTAACCAAAAATGGCAACATCTAAAATTGGGTTGATTTTGACCTTTTTCGTTCCATTTTTTGCACCCATTCTAATTGTGAACATGCATTATAGTGAATATTGTCAAAAAAGTGATATTTCAAATTTTCACCAAACCTCAATTTATAATAGGTTATAACTCACGAATTTTAACCAAAAATGGCGAAATCCAAAAACGCGTTGATTTTAACCTTTTGCGTTCCGTTTTTTGTACTCATTTCAATTGTGAACATACATTCTACTAAATATTGTCAAAAAGTGATATTTATTATTTTCACCAAATCTCAATTTTTAATGGGTTATAACTCACGAATTTTAACAAAAAATGGCAAAATCCAGAAACGCGTAGATTTTGACATTTTTCGTTCCGTTTTTTGCACTTATTCCAATTGTGAACATGCATTCTAGTAAATATTGTAAAAAAAAGTGATATTTATAATTTTCACCAAACCTCAATTTTTCATGTGTTATAACACACATAATTTAACGAAAAACAGCTAAATCTAAAAATGGGTTGATTTTGACCTTTTCGGTTCCGTTTTTTTTCACCCATTCCAATTGTGAACATGCATTCTAGGTAATATTCTAGAAAAAAAAGTGATATTTAAAATTTGCAACAAACCTAAATTTTTCATGGGTTATAACTCTTCACCAAACCTCAATTTTTCATGTGTTATAACACACGTATTTTAACAAAAAATGGCAAAATTTAGAATTTGGTTGATTTTGATGTTTTTGGTTTCTTTTTTTTCACCCATTCCAATTGTGAACATGCATTCTAGGTAATATTATAGAAAAAAGTGATATTTAAAATTTTACCAAAACTCACTTTTTCATGGGTTATAACTCACGAATTTTAAACAAAAATGGCAAAAATCTAAAAGCGCGTTGATTTTGACCTTTTCCGAACATAATTTTGCACCCATTCCAATTGTGAACATGCATTATCGTGAATATTGTCAAAAAAGTGATATTTAAAATTTTCACCAAACCTCAATTTTTCATGTGTTATAACGTATTTTAACCAAAAATGACAAAATCTAAAATTGGGTTGATTTTGACCTTTTTCGTTCCATTTTTTGCACCCATTCTAATTCTGAACATACATTATAGTGAATATTGTAAAAAAAATTGATATTTCAATTTTTAACCAAAACTTAGTTTTCATGGGTTATAACTTACGAATTTTAACCAAAAATGGCAAAATCCAAAAACGCGTAGATTTTGCCATTTTTCGTTCCGTTTTTTGCACTCATTCCAATTGTGAACATGTATTCTCGTAAATCTTATCAAAAAACGTGATATTTAAAATTTTCACCAAACCTCAATTTTTCATTGTTATAACATATATTTGAACCAAAAACGGAAAAATCTAAAAATGGGTTGATTTTGACCTTTTTGGTTCCGTTTTTTTTCACCCATTCCAATTCTGAACATGCATTCTAGGTAATATTATAGAAAAAAGTGATATTTAAAATTTTCACCAAACCTCAATTTTTGATGGGTTATATCTCACGAATTTTAACCAAAAATGACAAAAATCTAAAAGCTCGTTGATTTTGACATTTTTCTGAACAAAATTTTGCACCCATTTCAATTGTAAACATGCATTATTTTGAATATTGTCAAAAAAAAAAAAACTTTAGAGTTCTCTCTCAAACTTCACGCTCTCTGCCTTCTCTCTAACTTCAGCTACACCTCCACCGGCTCTGGCCTTTTACCATTCTCCTCCACTTCCCACTTATCTACACCCACACCCTAATATACTATAGCTATCTCTCTCTTCAGCTTTTTCAAAACTTCACCTACCTAAAGATTCATCACCACCGGCTCTTTGCACTTCACCATCCTCCTCAGTGAAGCCGATCTAGATCGGAGCTGCGCAAGTCCGGCAGATCTAGGAGCAGCCAAATCGGAAAGGGAAAGGGAGCTTCTTGAGCTGCACCAAATCCCGATTGAACTATAGCTGATCTCCAAGCTGCTTCCGAAGTGTGGAAGGATTGTGTCGACAGGTTTCTCTCTAGCTGAAACTCAGCACAAATCAACCGATCTGCTCCAGCTGAAATAGATCGGGCTCTTCCTCTAGCTGAAGCTTAGCTCACTTAGCTGACCCGTCTACTGTTCATCTCAAATCGGCTAGCTCACAGCCTCCACAAAGGGCGGAGAACTTCACGGCGAGAAGAGAACTCACGGCGGATGGGCAGAGAATTCACGGTGGCCGACAGAGAGGTTCACATTGGGGGTCCAGATCATAGAGGATTATCGGAGCAGGAACAACAGATTTTAGATTTTTTCTCCAGCCATTTAATTTCTGACAGGAAAATGCTACCGAAAAAAAGGGTTATTTTGCCTCTAATCTGGACAGCTCAAAATAGAAGGTTTGAATTCGGGTAAGGTAGCCCCTGACTGCCGGTGTTATGTCAGATTGGCTTATGAAATGCTTAAATTTGCTGAGGAAAAATGTTTGGTAGTTGAGGATAATGGGGTTTGGAACCAGCTGCTTTGATTATTAAACATCGAATGTGATGAACCCATGGCCTGGAATCCATATTGTGTTATTACATTTACTGGCCAGCTTTAAAATCGAAGTCCATGTCGGGCTGTTTGCTCCATTTTGAATTTGAAAATGAATGAACTTTGAACCTTTGGAGAACAGTGTGTGATATCTGAAAAAAGTTCTAATTCAAGCTTGTCCCTCATGTATGTTATTTTGTTGCATTTATTCCAATTGTTGAGTTAAATTTTCCGAAAGTGATTGAAATTGGAATCTTATGAAAGGCGTGATATGCCTAGCCGAAGTGCTGTCTTGATCACTCATGTACTTGGATTCCTGTGCTTGATGAATCATTTTGGGCTTGATGGTATAGCGTGTGATTTTGACTGCCCTGTGCATAATTGTTGTTGAAAATTTAGTCATGTTTTTCGGTAAATTATTCACGTGCTTTAAATGGCTTGCTGTTGCCAATGGGCTGAAGAATCAGAATTCTTTGTCTTTGGTTGAATGGTTTCTGTATTGCTTGGGTTTCCTCTTCAGAGATGCATGGAAATACTCCAACAGTTTCATCTTCCCTTTGCCTCAATAGTTCAGCCATAGCTCGATGTACTTAAGAGATAAAAATGTTCTTCAGAGCTGTAGGTAAGCTTGGCCCTGATTTTGGTCAGTTGGCCTTGCTTTTCATCATTTACTCAAGTGGCTTTTAAATGATACTGTTGTGGCAAAAGATTGGTTTTGATCTGGTGGTGCTTTCTGGCTATGTTGAACGAAGGGCCTGTATTGATAGAGACTAGGATGCTACTGACTTTGTAGTTTGGAACTTTCTTGTCTAAACCATTTTCTCTGTGATGCCTGATTTTGATGGGCCACGTTTTACTTTTGTTCATCCCCTGATTGAAAATATAATACATATTTAGGGAGATTTTGAAGGAGGGATTGAGATTGGTCATAATTTAGTTCCCCTTTGTGGAGATCAAATTATTCAAAATCTTAGTCCCCGCATATACTTCGGGTTTTTCTTGATTTCATGTATCTTTGATGCCAAGGAAACTACATGTAATGGAGTAGTACTCCAAATTTATGGCATTGAATTTTGTAACGGTGTGGCTGGTATATCCGGCATCATATTTTGTTCACGGTTGTATTAAGTTTCGAATTTTCTTAAAAAAAGTATTTCCTAATAAAAAAAAAAGAATATTGTCAAAAAGTGATATTTAAAATTTTCACCAAATCTCAATTTTTCATGTGTTATAACATATTTTAACAAAAAATGGTAAAATCTAAAATTAGGTTGATTTTGACCTTTTTAGTTCCGTTTTTTGCACCCATTTCAATTGTGAACATACATTATAGTGAATATTGTCAAAAAAAGTGATATTTCAAATTTTCACCAAATCTCAATTTTTCATGAGTTATAACTTACGAATTTTAACCAAAAATGGCAAAATTAAAAAACGCGTTGATTTTGACCTTTTTCGTTCCTTTTTTTGCACCCATTTCAATTGTGAACATGCATTCTAGTAAATATTGTCAAAAAAAGTGATAATTAAAATTTTCACTAAACCTCAATTTTTCATGGGTTATAACTCACAAATTTTAACCAAAAATGGCAAAGTCCAAAAACGCGTAAATTTTGACCTTTTTCGTTCCATTTTTTGCTCTCATTTCAATTGTGAACATGCATTCTAGTAAATATTTTCAAAAAAAGTGATATTTATAATTTTCACCAGACCTCAATTTTTAATGGGTTTATAACTCACGAATTTTAACAAAAAATGGCAAAATTTAAAACGCATTGATTTTGACCTATTTCGTTTCGTTTTTTTCCTATTACAATTATGAATGCATTCTAGTAAATATTGTCAAAAAAGAGATATTTTAAATTTTCACCAAACCTCAATTTTTCATAGGTTATAACTCACGAATTTTAACCAAAAATGGCAAAATCCAAAAACGCGTTGATTTTGACCTTTTCTGTTCCGTTTTTTGCATCCATTTCAATTGTGAACATGCATTCTAGTAAATATTGTCAAAAAAGTGATAATTAAAATTGTCACCAAGCCTCAATTTTTCATGGGTTTATAACTCATGAATTTTATCAAAAAATGGCAAAATCTAAAATTGGGTTGATTTTGAACTTTTTCGTTCCGTTTTTTGCTCCAATTCTAATTGTGAACATGCATTATAGTGAATATTGTCAAAAAAAGTGATATTTCAAATTTTCACGAAACCTCAATTTTCATGGGGTTATAACTCACAAATTTTAACCAAAAATGGCAAAATCTAAAAACGCGTAGTTTTTGACATTTTTCGTTCCGATTTTTGCACTCATTTCAATTGTGAACATGCATTCTAGTACATATTGTCAAAAAAGTGATATTTATAATTTTCACTAAACCTCAATTTTTAATGGGTTATAGCTCACGAATTTTAACAAAAAATGACAAAATCTAAAAACGCGTAGATTTTGACCTTTTTCGTTCCGTTTTTGCACTCATTCCAATTGTGAACATGCATTTTAGTAAATATTTTACAAAAAAGTGATATTTAAAATTTTCAATAAACCTCAATTTTTCATGTGTTATAACACATATTTGAACCAAAAATGGCAAAATCTATAAATGGGTTGATTTTGACCTTTTTGGTTCCCTTTTTTGCACCCATTCCAATTGTGGACATGCATTCTAGGTAATATTCTAGAAAAAATGTTATATTTAAACTCCAGCACGCCTTTGAGCCACTGTCCACCACGCCTCCAATAAACCCTGCACAAAAGAACCAACAACCAACACTTAGAAAATTTTCTAACTGCCAAAACGAAAGTTTTCATGGCGAGGTCTCACGGCGAGACCTCGCCGTGTAGCTTGTTTGTGTGGCGAGACCTCTCGACGAGGTCTCGCCGTGTAAGTGTGTGCAAGACGAGGTCTCGCGGCGAGACCTCGCCGTGTGTGGTATGTGTATGGCGAGGTCTCGCCGACCTCGCTGTGTGTGGCGTGAATGTGTGAGTAAGTTAGTGTTGAGAGTGTGTGCAAGAATGAATGTAAATGAAATGTGGTGAAGAGTGGAATGTGTAAAGTGAGTGCAGCACCTTATGTGCATGTATGCATGAAAGTGAAATGTGTAGTGAGTTGTGAAAAGATACAAAGTGTTGTGATGAAAAGTGCTTTGTGAGATGAGTGATGTATAGAGAATGAATGAATGAAGTATGTTGAAGAGTGAAAATGTGATGTGATGAAAATGAATATGAATGTTGAGTGAAGTGTGTGCTGAAAATGAATGTTGTGAGATGTAATGAAAATGAGTGCAAATGAAGTGTGTTTGAGTAGAATATGAGCGTGAAGTGTGTGAAGAGTGTTGTGAGATTCTTGAGCTAATAATGTTGTGAGTGTTATGAGCTGAATATATAAGAATGTGATGTGCAATGTATGTGTTGTGTAGTGTGCAGTTGTGACTAAGTATTGAGAGTGAGATACAAAGGTGTGGTTGTGTGCATCAAATGTGTGTGGATGGTGAGACCTCGCCGCACATGCATGCGGCGAGATGTGTGAGACAGCAAGACCTTGCCCATGCGACGAGGTGTGTGAGTGTGTGCGGCGAGGTGATCTGCTTGTGCAGCAAATGTTGTGCCCGCATGTAGCAATTTCCAACCAAATTATAGCTGTGATGCGTTGTGAATTTGGAAAAACGTAAAACATAAAGATTGTAGCCCTATGTTTTATCTTTTCATACCCTTTTGAATCACCCAATCGGAGCTAAGACAAGAGAGTTATGGCCCAAATACTGAAGTGTGGCGAAGAGACAAAATTTCATGGCGAGGCCTCGCCGCCGCGAGGTCTCGCCTCACAAACAATATGAACCACGAGGTTTCGCGGATTATTCCTTCCGAATTAGAGCTCGGGGTAAACATAAGAATTGTAGATCGTTCTCTTGGCTTTCCATAGGTTCAAGAATCAGCATCATTGGAGGTCTGTAGCTCAGGTTATGAGTAATCTACCAAACTATGGCAGTAAGCCCAATCATGGAAATCCTGAAATTAGCAATCATAAAGAAGCCCCCGTTTCTCATGCTTGCACATAGAATTGTGATAATGTGAAGATTTTCACATTATTTCATTCGTTTTACTTATCTTTTGAGCGTCCTTGTGGCATGTTTATATGTGTTTTGATGTGCTTTTAATGTATTTGTAGGACATTATGGCATGGGATGAGCAACGGAGTGAAGAACGATGAAAAGAGCACGTTTTGAAGCGCGTCGGAAGCTGGAAAAAAGCTCCTTCGGCGCGCCGAAAAATCAACTTTTAAAAGGGTCAAGAAATGCAACTTCCAGTGCTCTCCGGCGCGCCAGAGAGAAACTCCTTCGGCGCGCCGGAGAACTTTTTCCGGCGCGCTGGAGTTCTGAAGCTGGCTGCCAGGGTTTTGTATTTTGGTCATATTTCTCTCAATTTACATCCGATTGGACTAATTTCGGTGCCATTGGAAAGATAAGAGACAGAGCTACAACTTTAAAGTTTTATGTTTCTCCTAATTCATTATGGATCATATAGAAAAACGGCTCACAACATAACATTATTGACAATGCTGGCTCTCCGGCGCGCCGGAGAACTTATCAGCCCGCCGCTGGTGATCGGGACAGCCTGAATTTCACGATTTTGCCCTCTATTTTGAGAAGACTTCAAGGGCATTTTGGGAAACGTTTGAGACACACATTGCAAACCTAATTTCATCTATATATCATTGTGAAGGCTGCAAAAAGGAGAGGGGGAGAAGAGGGAGAAGAAGAAGAGACCAAGAAGGAAGCCAATTCTTGTTAGTTTTTGTAGTTAGTTTTTAGGTTAGATTAGTTGTTTTGTAAGCTTCCCTCCCTAGGAACTCCACAAGAACACACAACTAGTGTGTGTTCTTGGTGTAAATAGCATCAAGAGGAGAGGGATTTCATGTAAAGTCATTGGCTCTAAGGACTTGTTTTGATTGAGGAAGTTTGAAGCTTTGGCTTGGAACATCAAAGGGGAGTACTACTCTTTGTATTTCTTTGTTTAATTCCATTGCTTTAATTCATTGTTGTGATGTTCTTAGTAGCTTTGATGTGCTAAATTGCTAGTGCCCTGGAGATTGGTTATTGATTGTTGAATTGTTGTATTTTTATATGGATTTATGTTGTGGGTAATAAAGAATTAGGAACTACAAGTTAATCTAAATTCCATACTAGTAATGCTTAGGATAGATTAGTATGTGGATAGTAGATTAATGGTGGTGTTCTAGCCTTTTCTTGCCTCCGCCATAATGGGGGAATCGGTTAGGACATTGAGATTCCGATGTTAGGGTTGGTGAATTCGGGTAGCATGAACTAACTTAGACCTTGCCTCCGCCATAAAGGAAGGAATAGGTTAGGGAGTGATATTCGAAAGAGTGACTAGGTTTGGCTCTTGTCTTCGCCATAATGGAGGAGCCGAATTAGAGTGCGATAAACTTGGAAGAACATAGGGCTCTTAGTTGACCTAAATTGGCAAATACTTGCCTCCGCCATAAAGGGTGGATTAGCTATGAAGTCAATTTCCCGTAGGTGTCAACGTTATTAGGTTCTAGCTTCTGCCATAAAAGTGGAACTTTATTTATGTTGTCACACTCTTAGTTCGTTAACTCACTCTTGTAAACCACATAAAACACTAATGTTTAGGAAAACCAATACTCCAAGGGTATACTTCATTGCATGATTCCTTTTTCCATGATGCATTTATTTCCTTGTTTTTGTTCTTTTCTTTAGTTGGCAGTTTAGGTTATTTCCCTTTTCTTGTTTGTATTTTCATTACTTCACACACATTCACATTAATTCCATAGATTCATCCCCTCTCTGTGGGTTCGACCCCTACTTCCTCTAGCTACACAAACGTCGGTGTCTTGATGCACCTTAAATGTCGTGAGGATTAAGGTTATAAATTTATTTGATTCGGTTAAGCTTTAGCTTTTGACCCTAGCTCCAAAACCGCTATCAAATTGGTACCGGGGATTAAGGTCTAATCTTCACGCCTATCAAATTGGAAGAAAGATAAAACATAAGCAATGGAGTATACTCAGATAGATTTCCAAAACATCCAAGATCTCCTCATTTGGACTAGTAATGAGAGAGATACACTCAAAACAAGTTACATAACCAGTACTGCCCAAACAAAACCAAATGAAGCAAGATAGGCATGTAACATCATATAAGCTCTTCTTAACTCTTTTCTTGATCTTACTACATATACATATTTAACTCATTTGATCAGCATTTTTAGTTCATTTCCACCATTCTAACATTTACAAGTTGCAAACCACGTAAATGCATAAAATAACACAAAACACCACACAATTGCATGAAGAACAAGGCAAAAGCTAAGTGATATAACACATATAAGTTGGTATAAAACCAACTTATCAATTTCCCCCACACTTGCACTCTTTCTTGCCCTCAAGCAAGACTCACACTCTTCACAACTCCCGCACAACTCAAGCACGATCACAACAATACACCAACACATAACACTCAACACTACATAGTGAATTCTCTAATTGGAAAACCTACCTACCACTTCAAGAACATTTCACACTATTATTGGATGTGCACATTCTTTAGTTAACCCATTGTACTCTAGTGGTAAGGATATGCTCAATTCATCATGGCAATCATCAAAACTAAGTTGTACTCATTTTAAGCTCTAACATAGATGTGTGAGTGGTGTGCAAAGGCTTACATACAGCTCTAGTCTCACTTACGATCAAAGCAAAAATAGAGAATGCAAATACTTTATTATTACTTCTTTTCAAGTTCTCAACTTCTAAACTTTGTATAGACATAAATGCACCAATTTAGGGATCATCGGTTGCTCTCATTTCTTACCACTCTTTCCCCCAGGTTGTCATCCTTTAGTGCTTTACCTTCGTTTTGCACATGACATTATTACACTGGGGGTACTCCTTGGCCTTTTCAATTATTGCCTCAGGTTTTATGGCTTTTTCATTCCATCCCCACTTATACGGATTATTCTCTTAAAATGCACACTTAGTGTGGTAGAGCTGTCCCGCAGAGGAGTGGTTCATAATTGTGTGCTCTTGGAACATTGTCCCTGCACTTAGCATGCAACAAATTCCACATTGGCATAACCTGCCTTTTTTCCCAAATCATTTCCCTTGGTGCCTAAATGTCATTACAAGTTTTCAAGGATTACTCAGTTTAATTCAAGAAAATTTTCAAAAATTCTCTATTTCTCACCTTTTCACATAAGTGCAACCATCCTTGTATGTAATCCATTTTAGTGCTTGAAAACAACTGTGTTAAAGTTCAAACTTTCCCACTAAGTTCTAACTCCTACCACTTAGCATTGAACTATTCTCACCATTAAGCATTTTTATTCAAGTTTAAAACACACATCCAACCCTAGTGTTAGTGCACTTTTCATGGATAGACAAATTCTTCCACAAAAATTCCAACTACACATCACTTGTGTTTAAAACCATCACTTATTCACACCGAAAACACAAAAAATTTCAAAATGTCAAAATGTCACAAAATACTTAAACTTTGCACAAAACATGAAAAACACACATATACGGGAAATAGCTCAAAAATGATACAACAAAACTCAAAAGTAACATGCTAAGCATCACATGGCACAAAAACTTCATTCAAGAAAGAAAATAAGTATGTAAAGTACAAAAGACACAAACCAAAGCAAACATTCCCTCCCCCACACTTAAAACTTACATTGTCCTCAATGTAAAGTAAAGATAGGTTTAGGAGCTCCCTGATGTTGATATGTCATTAAGTTCAATGTTTGCTTGGAGGAGTGTCTTTGTCCATAGATCCCTTTCGCATGAAAAATTTCCTGCACATGGTGAAACCAAGCTTATTAGGAATTACTCACTCAAGCACATGACATGTTGATGCAAGAAAACATGACATGGAGGTAGTATACAAGAAAAGTGTCGCACTATGATTACGAATCATAGTGGTGTAAATTATATGAAATAAGTAACACTAGACACATGCACAATTAATGCTTGAAATGTAAAATAAAGTGATTGTGTGCAGTATGGAAGTGGTTCATAGAACCACTCCCCCATACTTAGCCTCATGTGTGCATAGCCTATTCCTCTTGCAACTTCCTTCATGTACAGACCCTTACAACATAAGTAGCCTTAGTGAGCATAACAAAATGCAAGAAACATACACTTAACCAAAATACTTTATTGACTGTAATATGAGAAAGAAGTAGTTCTGGATTTAATTAGTCTCCAGCTAGACTTTATTTCTCTAAATTTACTCCCTCAAGACTCGGAATAACCCTCTTGGTACGAGAAAAATAATCTTTCATAAGCACTCTTCTTCATCCTATAAGGCACTTGTGAAATTATTCTCAACGAGGTGCTAACAAACGCATCAGTAAGCTCAAAAATGGAGACATCAACAAAGCAATTTTCAACCATGTTAGCTATGTCATTAAAAATGCTAACATCTTCTTCATCTAGGCTAACCTCAGTAAGCTCATCTAGACTAGCGTCAGTAAGCTCAAAAATAGATGACTCAATAAAACAATTTCCACCATGTTAGCAATTTTGTTAAAAATTTTCACATCTTCATCATCTAGACTAACATGTGGAATTTCTTGAGTCTTTTCTTTGTCAACAACACAAAAAGCATTATCATCAATTAGCAAGCTTATCTCATTTTGCACTTCTTGTGAGTCACCATTTAGCCATTTAGATTCAATCACCATTTCACGAGTTGGTGCCTCAACAAGAGTTTCAAGCAATGTGTTGACATTCTCATTAGCCATTGCAACATTATCCTCATTCATGATATCACAATGATCATCAAGAAGTGTCTCTGTACAATTCACAAAGCTATCAAGAGGAGAAGACTCTAATGAATGGCTATCAACATCATTTGACTCATGAAATTCCATAAAATTAATGCAAGACTCCACATTGGACACACTTCCCATCTTGTCACTAAGAAACCACAAGGCTCTAATTTCATCAAGATCGAGCTCTTCACAGGAGACATCATCCTCACTCAAACAACTAAAATTGGACTCATGCAACAAAGGTTCATCAACAATGCATTTTTGTGACACAACCTCAATATTTGTAGATTCCACCTCCCAAGAACGCTTTTCACCACATTCAACATTAGCTTGCATTTCAAAATAATATTCCTCAGGAGTTGGTATTCTAAAAATTAGAGGTGTACCTTGTGGATAGCTTGGTGCATATTGAATTGGTGTCTCACTTTGCTCTCTCACATTGCCCCATAATGCATCTAGTTGAACACTCCTTTGTTGGCTTCTCGAAAACTCTTCTTCTTGAGAAAATCCCATTTCCTCCTTTTTTGAGTCTCTATCAAGTCTTTCCAAAAGCTGAGAAAACATGTCCTCCACAGAGAGTCTTTGGTTTCCAATGAGATACGTCTTGTTGCTTTGTGATTGATTGTGCCATCGCTCTTCATATGGTTGTGAGAGAAGTCCCCAAACATTCTAGGTGTCGGTCGTGTGTCAAAATAGTCCCCATACCACCTAGACATGTTTGGTTACTTGTGGTGTGCAATATTCCCCCTCACTTGAGTTCCAGTATCCTGCACTTGCCACAGATAAACCAAAGTAGATAGAACAAAACACAAAAACTACAAAACACAACAAAATTTACCAAAATGAAACAGAACAAAACTACTAATCTAAGCAAACAACAAGGTAAAGCAAATCAGAATTCAGGAAACCGTGCCTTCCCCGACAACCGTGCCAAAAATTGGCAAGCGTGTCGTTAACTTTGCAATTTTAACCCTAAACTAATGTAGAAGTAATGATTAGGGTATCGTATCCACAGGGAAGGGGATTGGTTTCGAAAATTCTAAATTGTTCTGTTGAATGTCACAAGAATGATGAATTAAGAAATGACAATACTAATCTAAACAGAGAAATAAGGAATAAAGCAAAGACACAAACAAGAAGTGTTGTAAGATAGCAAGTAAGAAATCGATGTCTTAGGATTTAGGTGCCGGATGATTGTTTATTAAACTACTCATGCTATGCATTTGACGCACATTCAAACTCAGAGGACATCAAAGCTGCCTAGGATTGTAGCTAAAAGTCAGCATTGCGACCACACCTCTTTCTACTCTCCTTAACACCGCACTTTTCCATGGCGAGGCCTAAGTGTGACAAATGAAATCCGCAACGTCTCAACTTAACAATACCACCAACTCTAGCATGAAAAACCTTAGATCCCCATGGCGAGGCCTGATCTAAGTTTCTAAGCCTTCGGTTAGTATTAAAAAGCCACTCCTTACTCTATCTTATGATTCAATGACCTTCGATCGGCTTGGCGACCGCGTCTCGGATCACGAACAACCAAATCAAGTAAAGAGACTCAATTATCATACTTCTAGACCTCATCTCATGCATTTCTCACTCAAATTGGTGAACCGAGCCTCAACCTAGCATGGCGAACTGTTTTTTGCACCCATTCCAATTGTGAACATGCATTCTAGTAAATATTGTAAAAAAAAGTTATATTTAAATTTTCTCCAAACCTCAATTTTTCATGGGTTATAACTCACGAATTTTAACAAAAAATGGCAAATTCAAAAAACGTGATGATTTTGACATTTTTCGTTTCGTTTTTTGCACCAATTCAAATTGTGAACATGCATTCTAGTAAATATTGTCATAAAAGTGATATTTAAAATTTTCACCAAATCTAAATTTTTTATGGGTTATAACTCACGAATTCTAACAAAAAATGGTAAAATTCTAAAAACGAGTTGATTTTGACCTTTTTTCGAACAAATTTTTGCAACAATCCACTTGTGAACATGCATTCTAGTGAATATTGTCAAAAAAGTGATATTTAAAATTTTCATCGAACCTTCATTATTCATGGGTTATAACACGCGTATTTTAACAAAAAATGGCAAAATCTAAAAATGGGTTCATTTTGACCTTTTTCGTTATGTTTTTTGCACCCATTCCTATTGTGAATATGCATTATAGGGAATATTCTAGAAAAAAGTAATATTTAAAATTTTCCCCAAACCTCAATTTTTCATGTGTTATAACACACGTATTTTAACCAAAAACGACAAAATCTAAAAATGGGTTAATTTTGACCCTTTTGGTTCCCTTTTTTTCACTCGTTCCAATTGTGAACATGCATTCTAGGTAATATTCTATAAAAAAGTGATATTTAAAATTTCCACAAAACCTCAATTTTTCATGGGTTATAACTCACGAATATTAACCAAAAAAGGCAAAAATCTAAAAACGCGTTGATTTTGACCTTTTCCGAACAAAATTTTGCACCCGTTCTAATTGTGAACATGCATTCTAGTGAATATAGTCAAAAAAGTGATATTTCAAATTTTCACCGTACCTCAATTTTTCATGGGTTATAACTCACGAATTTTAACAAAAAATGGCAAAATTCAAAAACGCGTTGATTTTGACCTTTTCCGTTCCGTTTTTTGCACCCATTCCAATTGTGAACATGCATTCTAGTAAATATTGTCAATAAAAGTGATATTTAAAATTTTCACCAAACCTTAATTTTTCATGGGTTATAACTCCCGAATTCTAATTAAAAATGGCAAAAATTTAAAAACGCGTTGAATTTGACCATTTTCGAACAAATTTTTGCACCCATTCCAATTGTGAACATGCATTCTAGTGAATAGTGTCAAAAAAAGTGATATTTAAAATTTTCACCAAACCTCCATTTTTCATGGGTTATAACACACGTATTTTAACCAATATTGGCAAAATCTAAAAATAGGTTGATTTTGACCTTTTCGTTCCGTTTTTTGCACCCATTCCTATTGTGAATATGCATTAAAGGGAATCTTCTAGAAAAAAATATTTAAAATTTTCACCAAACTTCTATTTTTTATGGGGTCATGACACTCGTATTTTACCCAAAAACGGCAAAAATTTAAGAACGCGTCGATTTTTAACTTTTTCATTCCATTTTTTGCACCAATTCTTATTGTGAAATGCATTCTAATTAATATCTACAAAAAAGTGATATTTAAATTTTTCACCAAACCTCAAATTTCATGTGTTATAACACGAATTTTTCCTGAGAAACGGTAAAATCCAAAAACGCGTCGATTTTGACCTTTTTCGTTCCGTTTTTTGCACCCATTCCAATTGTGAACATGTAGTTTAGTAATATTGTAAAAATAATTTTGTTTAAACTTTTCTCCAAACTTCAAATTTTCATGGGTTATAATTCATGAATTTTTACAATAAATGGCAAAAATCGAAAAACGTGATATTTTGGACATTTTTCGAACAAATTTTTGCACCCATTCCTATTGTGAATATGCATTCTAGTTGATATTGTATAAAAAAGTGATATTTAAAATTTTCACGAAACCTACATTTTTCATGGGTTATAACACACGAAAACGGAAAAATCTAAAAATGGGTTGATTTTGATCTTTTTCGTTCCGATTTTTGTACCAATTATAATTGTGTACATGCATTTTAGATAATATTTTAGAAAAAGGTGATATTTAAAATTTTCACCAAACCTCAATTTTTCATGGGTTATAACTAACGAATTTTAACCAAAATGGCAAAAATCTAAAAACGCGTTGATTTTGACATTTTTCAGACAAATTTTTGCACTTATTCCAATTGTGAACATGCATTCTAGTGAATATTGTGAAAAAAAGTGATAATTAAAATTTTCACCAAATCTTCATTTTTCATGGGTTATATAACACACGTATTTTAACCAAAAACGACAAAACCTAAAACTTGGTTGATTCTGACATTTTTAGTACCGTTTTTTGCACCCATTCCGATTGTGAACATGCATTCTAGTAAATGTTGTCAAAAAAGTGATATTTAAAATTTTCACCAAACCTCAATTTTTAATGGGTTATAACTCACGAATTTTAACCAAAAATGGCAAAATCCTAAAATGCGTAAATTTTGACCTTTTTCGTTCCGTTTTTTGCACTCATTCCACTTGTGAACATGCATTCTAGTAAATATTGTCAAAAAAAAGTGACATTTAAAATTTTCACCAAACCTCAATTTTTCATGTGTTATAACACACGTATTATAACCAAACACAGCAAAAATCTAAAAATAGGTTAATTATGACCCTTTTGGTTCCGTTTTTTTCACCCATTTCAATTGTGAACATGCATTCTAGGTAATATTCTATAAAAAAAGTGATATTTAAAATTTTCACCAAACCTCAATTTTTCATGGGTTATAACTAACGAATTTTAACCAAAATGGCAAAAACCTAAAAACGCGTTGATTTTGACCTTTTTCAAACAAATTTTTGCACTTATTCCAATTGTGAACATGCATTCTAGTGAATATTGTGAAAAAAGTTATAATTAAAATGTTCACCAAATCTCCATTTTCCATTGGTTATAACATACGTATTTTAACAAAAAACGATAAAACCTAAAACTTGGTTGATTCTGACATTTTTAGTACCGTTTTTTGCACCCATTCCGATTGTGAACATGCATTCTAGTAAATGTTGTAAAAAAAGTGATATTTAAAATTTTTACCAAACCTCAATTTTTCATGGGTTATAACTCACGAATTTTAACCAAAATCGGCAAAATCCAAAAACGCGTTGATTTTGACCTTTTTCGTTCCGTTTTTTGCACCCAATCCAATTGTGAACATCCATTCTACTAAATATTGTCAAAAAAAGTGATATTAAAAATTTTCACCAAACCTCAATTTTCATGGGTTATAACTCACGAATTCTAATATAAAATGGCAAAAATCTAAAAACGTGTTGATTTTGACCTTTTTTGAACAAATTTTTGCACCCATTCCAATTGTGAACATGTATTCTACTGAATATTGTCAAAAAAAGTGATATTTAAAATTTTCACCAAACCTCCATTTTTTATGAGTTATAACACATGTATTTAAACCAATATTGGCAAACTCTAAAAATGGGTTGATTTTGACCTTTTTCGTTCCATTTTTTGCACCCATTCCTATTGTGAATATGCATTAAAAGGAATCTTCTAGAAAAAAGTAATATTTAAAATTTTCAAAAAACTTCTATTTTTCATGGGTCATAAAAACGCGTATTTTACCCAAAAAACGGTAAAAATCTAAAAACTCGTTGATTTTTAACTTTTTCATTTCGTTTTTTGCACCCATTCCTACTGTGAACATGCATTCTAATGAATATTTACAAAAAAGTGATATTTAAACTTTTCACCAAATCTCAATTTTCATGGGTTACCGAAAAATTGTAAAATCAATAAACGCTTTGATTTTGACCTTTTTCGTTCCGTTTTTTGCACCCATTCTAATTGTAAACATGCATTCTAGTAAAATTGTAAAAAAAAAACTATATTTAAAATTTTCTCCAAACCTCAATTTTTCATGGGTTATTCATAAATTATAACAATAAATGGCAAAAATCAAAAAACGCGATATTTTGGACATTTTTCGAACAAATTTTTGCCCCCCATTCCTATTGTGAACATGCATTCTAGTTGATATTGTATAAAAAAGGGATATTTAAAATTTTCACGAAACCTCCATTTTTCATGGGTTATAACACACCTATTTTAACAAAAAACAGCAAAATCTAAAAATATGTTGATTTTGACCTTTTTCGTTCCTTTGTTGCACCCATTCTATTTGTGAACATGCATTCTAAGTAATATTTAAGAAAAAAGTGATATTTAAAATTTTCACGAAACCTCAATTTTTAATGGGTTATAACTCACGAATTTTAAACAAAAATGGCAAAATTCAAAAACGCGTTGATTTTGACCTTTTTCTTTCCCTTTTTTGCACCCAATCCAATTGTGAACATCCATTCTAGTAAATATTGTCAAAAAAAGTGATATTAAAAATTTTCACCAAACTTCAATTTTCATGGGTTATAACTCACGAATTCTAATAAAAAATGGCAAAAATCTAAAAACGCGTTGATTTTGACTTTTTTTGAACAAATTTTTTAACCCAATCCAATTGTGAACGCCCATTCTAGTAAATATTTTCAAAAAAAGTGATATTTAAAATTTTCATCAAATCTCAATTTTTCATGGGTCATAACACTCGTATTTTAATCAAAAACGGCAAAATCTAAAAATGGGTTGATTTTAACCTTTTTCGTTCAGTTTTTTGCACCTATTCCTATTGTGAATATGCATTATACGGAATATTCTCGAAAAAAGTGATATTTAAAATTTTCACAAAACTTCTATTTTTCATGGGTTATGACACACGTATTTTAGCAAAAATCTAAAAACACGTTCATTTTTAACTTTTCCATTATTATTGTGAACATGCATTCTAGTGAATATCTACAAAAAAGTGATATTTAAAATTTTCATCAAACCTCAATTTTTATGGGTTATAACACGTAATTTAACCAAAAATGGCAAAATCTAAAAATGGGTTGATTTTGACCTTTTTCGTTACGTTTTTTGCACCCATTCTAATTGTGAACATGCATTCTAGGTAATATTTTAGAAAAACAGGGATATTTAAAATTTTCACCAAACCTAAATTTTTCAGGGGTTATAACTCACGAATTTTAACCAAAAATGGAAAACGCATTGATTTTGACTTTTTTCAAACAAATATTTGCACCTATTCCAATTGTGAACATGCATTCTAGTGAATATTGTCAAAAAAGTGATATTTCAAATTTTCACCAAACCTAAATTTTTCATGGGTTATAACTCACGAATTCTAACCAAAAATGGCAAAATTCTAAAAATGAGTTGATTTTGACCTTTTTTCGAACAAATTTTTGCACCAATTCCAATTGTGAACATGCATTCTAGTGAATATTGTCAAAAAAGTGATATTTAAAATTTTCATCAAACCTCCACTATTCATGGGTTATAACACACGTATTTTAACAAAAAACGGGAAAATCTAAAAATGGGTTCATTTTGACCTTTTTCGTTATATTTTTTGCACCCACTTCTATTGTGAATATGCATTATAGGGAATATTCTAGAAAAAAGTAATATTTAAAATTTTTACCAAACCTCAAATTTTCAGGTGTAATAACTCACGTATTTTAACAAAAAACGGCAAAATCTAAAAAATGGGTTAATTTTGACCCTTTTGGTTCCTTTTTTTTCACCCATTCCAATTGTGAACATGCATTCTAGGTAATATTCTATAAAAAAAGTAATATTTAAAATTTCCACAAAACCTCAATTTTTCATGGGTTATAACTCACGAATTTTAACCAAAAAAAGAAAAAAAAAATCAAAAAACGCGTGGATTTTGACCTTTTCCGAACAAAATTTTTTCACCCGTTCTAATTTTGAATATGCATTATACGGAATATTCTAGAAAAAAGTGATTGTAAGCTCTAAGGCAACCTAAGAGGGGGGGGGGGGTGAATTAGGTTTCTAAAAATTTCTTATACAACAATCAATTCAAATTCAATTCAACAATGATGAGTGAGTAGTGTGACTTGCATCAAGTGTAATATCAAATGATGTTAATGTAATATTCTAACAACGTAATGAATATATACTTCAATTCCAAGTGCAGTAAATTAAATCATGAACAAGATGAAATAATTGTAAAAACTGAAAGCAATAAAGAGCAATTGACACATTCAATTTAGAGTGGTTCAAGTCTCCCCCTAGGAGCACTCTACATCCACTACCCAAGTTTCCCAACTTAGGATTTCAACCTCTTCACTATGAAGTGATCTCTTTTCTAGTGGTGAGATCAAAATAACCACTTTTACAACCCAAGTATTTCAACTTAGGATTTCACCCAATTTATAGTGGTTCAAGCCTCCTCCTTGGAGCACTCTACTCCCACTACCCAAGTTGCCCAACTAAGGATTTCAACCTTCCCACTACCCAAGTTTCCCAACTTAGGATTTCAACCTCTTCACAATAGAAGATTAATAGTGAAATTACAACCCACAATTTGGGTGGATATGATAAATTGAAGCTCACAATATGATTCCTATGATGAAATTTACAACTCAAACTATATAGCTCAAGAATGAAATGAAGAACTCAAAGAAGGCTCAAGAAACGTTTGATCTTTTGTTTCTTTTGAAATCAAAATGAAATATATGAGTTGTAGAAAGTATTTTTCAGATTGGGAGCTCAAGGAATCAAGGGAAAAGTTGTCTTTAACGTTCATGTGTTGGCTTGTAATTATAGTACTCAAAAAATGACAAGAAAACGTTCAATTTTGACATTTAAAAACTATGAGTTATGAGTTTCGGACAACACTTTTGGAAGGGTAGGTCGTCCGAAAGGGTCGTCCTAAACTCGACAGCAAGAACATTTTCTCTGGACAGTTTCGGACGACAGTTTCGGCCGTCCGAAACTTGGCCAAGGTCGTCCGAAACTTTGTGAGCCATTTTTCGATATGCTGCCGACAGAATTTGGAAAAACGTAAAACATGAAAGTTGTAGCCCTATCTCTTAGCTTTCTAATGGCACCGAATCACTCTATTTGGATTTAAAATGAGAGAGATATGATTGAAATACTAAACCCTGGCAAATTTCTTCATCATGAAAAAAACTTTGAAAACATTTTTACTTGAGCATCATTTGAAGATTAAGAACACTTTGAAAACATTTTTACTTGAGCCTTAAAGGAGTAAAACAACTTCTTGAGCTATTTACATAATATAGGATTTAAGGTTGGGGAAATAACCTATTTTACCAAACTTCCATCTCTTTTGCACTTCCAATTCTTTCTTCATTCGATAATGCTTCATGCTTTGGCTTCTTTGTATATTTTCATAGCTTTTGCACTTCCAATTCTTTCTTGAACCAATAATGCTCCATGCTTGGTTTCTTTGTATATCTGTTACATTTAAACACTTGTTGAACCATTAGCATAAACATAATTATTTGTTAAGCATCAAAATAAGTGAGGTTAAGACCCTAGGTCTCACAGTGATATTTCAAATTTTCACCAAACCTAAATTTTTCATGCGTTATAACTCACGAATTCTAACCAAAAATGGCAAAATTCTAAAAACGAGTTGATTTTGACCTTTTTTCGAACAAATTTTTGCACCAATTCCAATTGTGAACATGCATTCCAGTGAATATTGTCAAAAAAGTGATATTTAAAATTTTCATCAAACCTCCATTATTCATGGGTTATAACACACGTATTTTAACAAAAAACAGCAAAATCTAAAAATGGGTTCATTTAGACATTTTTCGTTATGTTTTTTGCACCCATTCCTATTGTGAATATGCATTATATGGAATATTCTAGAAAAAAGTAATATTTAAAATTTTCACCAAACCTCAATTTTTCAGGTGTAATAACACACGTATTTTAACCAAAAACGGCAAAATCTAAAAATGGGTTAATTTTGACCCTTTTGGTTCCCTTTTTTCACCCATTCCAATTGTGAACATGTATTCTAGGTAATATTCTATAAAAAAAAGTGATATTTAAAATTTTCACCAAATCTCAATTTTTCATGGGTTATAACTAACGGATTTTAACAAAAATGGCAAAAACCTAAAAACGCGTTGATTTTGACCTTTTTCAAACAAATTTCTGCACTTATTCCAATTGTGAACATGCATTCTAGTGAATATTGTGAAAAAAGTGATAATTAAAATTTTCACCAAATCTCCATTTTTCATGAGTTATAACACACGTATTTTAACCAAAAACGACAAAACCTAAAACTTGGTTGATTCTGACATTTTTAATACCGTTTTTCGCACCCATGGCGATTGTGAATATACATTCTAGTAAATGTTCTAAAAAAAGTTATATTTAAAATTTTCAACAAATCTCAATTTTTCATGGGTTATAACTCACGAATTTTAACCAAAAATGGCAAAATCCAAAAAACGCGTAAATTTTGACCTTTTTTGTTCCGTTTTTTGCACCCAATCCAATTGTGAACGTCCATTCTAGTAAATATTGTCAGAAAAAGTGATATTAAAAATTTTCACCAAACCTCAATTTTTCATGGGTTATAACACACGAATTCTAATAAAAAATGGCAAAAATCTAAAAACGCGTTGATTTTGACTTTTTTTGAACAAATTTTTGTACCCATTACAATTGTAAACATGCTGTCTAGTAAATATTTTCAAAAAAAGTGATATTTAAAATTTTCATCAAACCTCAATTTTTCATGGGTCATTACACAAATATTTTAATCAAAAACGGCAAAATCTAAAAATGGTTGATTTTGACATTTTTCGTTCAGTTTTTTGCACCCATTCCTATTGTGAATATGCATTATAGGGAATATTTTAGAAAAAAGTGAAATTTAAAATTTTTACAAAACTTCTATTTTTCATGGGTTATGACACACGTATTTTAGCAAAAAATAGCAAAAATCTAAAAACACGTTCATTTTTAACTTTTCCATTCCGTTTTTTGCACCCATTCCTATTGTGAACATGCATTCTAGTGAATATCTACAAAAAAGTGATATTTAAAATTTTCACCAAACCTCAATTTTTATGGGTTATAACACGTATTTTTACCGAAAAATGGTAAAATTCAAAAACGCGTTGATTTTGACATTTTTCGTTCCGTTTTTCGCACCCATTCCAATTGTGAACATGCATTCTAGTAAATATGGTCAAAAAAGGTGATATTTAAAATTTTCTCCAAACCTCAATTTTTCATGGGTTATAATTCACGAATTTTAACAACAAATGGCCAAATCTAAAAACGCAAGATTTTGGACATTTTTCGAACAAAATTTGGAACCCGTTCATAGTGTGAACATGCATTCAAGTTGATATTGTATAAAAAAGTGATATTTAAAATTTTCACGAAACCTCCATTTTTCACGGGTTATAACACACATATTTTAACCAAAAACAGCAAAATCTAAAAATGGGTTGATTTTGAGCATTTTGTTACGTTTTTTGCACCCATTCTAATTGTGAACATGCATTCTAGGTAATATTTTAGAAAAAAGGGATATTTAAAATTTTCACCAAACCTAAATTTTTCAGGGGTTATAACTCACGAATTTTAACCAAAAATGGCAAAAATAAAAAAATGCATTGATTTTGACTTTTTTCAAACAAATTTTTGCACCCATTCCAATTGTGAACATGCATTCTAGTGAATATAATCAAAAAAGTGATATTTCAAATTTTCACCAAACCTCAATTTTTCATGGGTTATAACTCACGAATTTTAACCAAAAATGGCAAAATCCAAAAACTCGTTGATTTTGACCTTTTACGTTCCCTTTTTTGCATCCATTCCAATTGTGAACATGCATTCTAGTAAATATTGTCAAAAAAAGTGATATTTAAAATTTTCACCAAACCTTAATTTTTCATGGGTTATAACCCCCGAATTCTAACCAAAAATGGCAAAAATCTAAAAACGCGTTGATTTTGACCATTTTCGAACAAATTTTTGCACACATTCTAATTGTGAACATGCATTCTAGTGAATAGTGTCAAGAAAAGTGATATTTTAAATTTTCACCAAACCTCCATTTTTCATGGGTTATAACACACGTATTTTAACCAATATTGGCAAAATCTAAAGATAGGTTGATTTTGACATTTTCTTTCCGTTTTTTGCACCCATTCCTATTGTGAATATGCATTAAAGGGAATCTTCTAGAAAAAAAATATTTAAAATTTTCACCCAACTTCTATTTTTTATGGGTTATGACACACGTATTTTACCCAAAAAGGGCAAAAATCTAAGAACGCATTGATTTTTAACTTTTTCATTCCGTTTTTTGCACCAATTCCTACTGTGAACATGCATTCTAACGAATATTTACAAAAAAGTGATATTTAAATTTTTCACCAAACCTCAATTTTCATGGGTTATAACTCATATTTTTACCGACAAATGGTAAAATCAAAAAACGCTTTGATTTTAACCTTTTTCATTCCGTTTTTTGCACTCATTCCAATTGTGAACATGCATTCTACTAAATATTGTAAAAAAAATTATATTTAAAATTTCTCCAAACCTCAATTTTTCAAGGGTTATAATTCATAAATTTTAACAATAAATGGCAAAAATCTAAAAATGCGATATTTTGGACATTTTTCGAACAAATTTTTGCACCCATTTCTATTGTGAACATGCATTCTAGTTGATATAGTATAAAAAAGGGATATTTAAAATTTTCACGAAACCTCCATTTTTCATGTGTTATAACACACGTATTTTAACAAAAAACAGCAAAATCTAAAAGTATGTTGATTTTGACCTTTTTCGTTCCTTTTTGCACCCATTCTATTTGTGAACGTACATTCTAGGTAATATTTAAGAAAAAAATGATATTTAAAATTTTTACCAAACCTCAATTTATCATGGGTTATAACTCACGAATTTTAACCAAAAATGGAAAAAATCTAAAACCACGTTGATTTTAACCTTTTCCGAACAAAATTTTGCACCCATTCCAATTGTGAACATGCACTCTAGTGAATACTGTCAAAAAAAGTAAGATTTCAAATTTTCACCAAACCTCAATTTTTCATGGGTTATAACTCACGAATTTTAACCAAAAATGGCAAAATCCAAAAACACGTTGATTTTGACATTTTTCGTTCCGTTTTTTGCACCCGTTCCAATTGAGAACATGCATTCTAGGTAATATTTTAGAAAAAAATGGTATTTGAAATTTTTACCAAACCTCAAATTTTCATGGGTTATGACACATGAATTCTAACAAAAAATGGCAAAAATCTAAAAACGCGTTGATTTTGACTTTTTTTAACAAATTTTTTCACCCATTCCAATTGTGAACATGCTGTCTAGTAATTATTTTAAAAAAAGGTGATATTTAAAATTTTCATCAAACCTTAATTTTTCATGGGTCATAACACAAGTATTTTAATCAAAAACGGCAAAATCTAAAAATGGGTTGATTTTGACCTTTTCCGTTCAGTTTTTTGCACCCATTCCTATTGTGAATATGCATTATAGGGAATATTCTAGAAAAAAGTGATATTTAAAATTTTCACCAAACTTCTATTTTTCATGGGTTATGACACACGTATTTTAGCAAAAAACAGAAAAAATTTAAAAACACGTTCATTTTTAACTTTTCCATTCCGTTTTTTGCACCCATTCCTATTGTGAACATGCATTCTAGTGAATATCTACAAAAAAGTGATATTTAAAATTTTCACCAAGCCTCAATTTTTATGGGTTATAACACGTATTTTTACCGAAAAATGGTAAAATTCAAAAACGCGTTGATTTTGACCTTTTTCGTTCCGTTTTTTTCACGCATTCCAATTGTGAACGTGCATTCTAGTAAATATTGTAAAAAAAATTATATTTAAAAAGGTATATACAAAATTTTCGCCATACCTAAATTTTTCAGGGGTTATAACTCACGAATTTTAACCAAAAATGTCAAAAATAAAAAAATGCATTGATTTTGACTTTTTTCAAAAAAAATTTTGCACCCATTCCAATTGTGAACATGCATTCTAGTGAATATTGTCAAAAAAAGTGATATTTCAAATTTTCACTAAACCTAAATTTTTCATGGGTTATAACTCACGAATTCTAACAAAAAATGGCAAAATTCTAAAAACGAGTTGATTTTGACCTTTTTTCAAACAAATTTTTGCACCAATTCCAATTGTGAACATGCATTCTAGTGAATATTGTCAAAAAAGTGATATTTAAAATTTTCATCAAACCTCTATTATTCATGGGTTATAACACACGTGTTTTAAAAAAAACGGCAAATTCTGAAAATGGGTTCATTTTGACCTTTTTCGTTATGTTTTTTGCACCTATTCCTATTGTGAATATGCATTATATTCTAGAAAAAAGTAATATTTAAAATTTCACCAAACCTCAATTTTTCAGGTGTAATAACACACGTATTTTAACCAAAAATGGCAAATCTAAAAATGGGTTAATTTTGACCCTTTTGGTTCAGTTTTTTTCACCCATTCCAACTGTGAACATGCATTCTAGGTAATATTCTATAAAAAAAAGTGATATTTAAAATTTTCACAAAACCTCAATTTTTCATGGGTTATAACTCACGAATTTTAACCAATAAAGGCAAAAATCTAAAAACGCTTTGATTTTGACCTTTTCTGAACAAAATTTTGCACCCGTTCTAATTGTGAACATGCATTCTAGTGAATATAGTCAAAAAAGTGATATTTCAAATTTTCACCAAACCTCAATTTTTCATGAGTTATAACTCACGAATTTTAACCAAAAATAGTAAAATCCAACAACGCGTTGATTTTGACCTTTTTCGTTCCGTTTTTTGCACCAATTCCAATTGTGAACATGCATTCTAGTAAATATTGTCAAAAAAGTGATATTTAAAATTTTCACCAAACCTTAATTTTTCATGGGTTATAACTCCCGAATTATAACAAAAAATGGCAAAAATCTGAAAACGCACTGATTTTGACCATTTTCGAACAAATTTTTGCACCCATTCCAATTGTGAACATGCATTCTAATGAATAGTGTCAAAAAGTGATATGTAAAATTTTCACCAAACCTCCATTTTTCATTGATTATAACACACGTATTTTAACAAATATTGGCGAAATCTAAAAATAGGTTGATCTTGACCTTTTCGTTCCGTTTTTTGCACCCATTCCTATTGTGAATATGCATTAAAGGGAATCTTCTAGAAAAAAAATATTTAAAATTTTCACCAAACTTCTATTTTTTATGGGTTATGACACATGTATTTTACCCAAAAAGGGCAAAAATCTAAGAACGCGTTGATTAATAACTTTTTCATTCCATTTTTTGCACCAATTCTTATTGTGAACATGCATTCTAATTAATATCTACAAAAAACTGATACTTAAATTTTTCACCAAACCTCAAATTTCATGGGTTATAACACGAATTTTTCCCCAAAAACGGTAAAATCCAAAAACGCGTTGATTTTGACCTTTTTCGTTCCCTTTTTTGCACCCATTCCAATTATGAACATGTATTCTAGTAATATTGTAAAAAAAATTATGTTTAAACTTTTCTCCAAAATCAAATTTTCATGGGTTATAATTCACGAATTTTTTCAATAAATGGCAAAAATCTAACAATGCGATATTTTGGACATTTTTCGAACAAATTTTTGCACCCATTCCTATTGTGAACATGCATTCTAGTTGATATTGTATAAAAAAGTGATATTTAAAATTTTCACGAAACCTCCATTTTTCATTAGTTATAACTTACGAAAACGGAAAAATCTAAAAATGAGTTGATTTTTATCTTTTTCGTTCCGTTTTTTGTACCAATTCTAATTGTGAACATGCATTCTAGATAATATTTTAGAAAAAAGTGATATTTAAAATTTTCACCAAACCTCAATTTTTCATGGGTTATAACTAACGAATTTTAACTAAAATGGCAAAAATCTAAAAACGCGTTGATTTTGACCTTTTTCAAACAAATTTTTGCACTTATTCAAATTGTGAACATGCATTCTATTGAATATTGTGAAAAAAGTGATAATTAAAATTTTCACCAAATCTCCATTTTTCATGGGTTATAACACACGTATTTTAACCAAAAACGACAAAACCTAAAACTTGGTTGATTCAGAAATTTTTAGTACCGTTTTTTGCACCCATTCTGATTGTGAACATGCTGATAAGGTTCCTGTTGATTTGATACACCTTTGGGCGGATTTGACAACCTTATTCATCCACAGGACAGGTCTAGCTTGGAAAATTCCCACCAACAAGATTAATGAACGAACACGATAAGAACAAAGAGTAGAACAAACAATTAAAGAAGCACAAAGAAACAAAGAAAGGAATAAGAAAAAGATATGGAACGCGATTCAATGGAAACTTGTCCAAAGCCCCAACGCTATTACAAAACAAACTTGACTCAGGCGACACCTAAATCAAATCAGATTTGGCTGTTCTCAAATTTAGAACAAAAGCAAGACTATTGGTTTAGCCTCACTTTAGGGTTTAGAAGAACAAAAGCTCAAACTTAGCTTAAGGTCTCTAAGGTTTTGGGATCAAATTTTGCTCTGCAAAATTATCAACTTCAATATCAAAAATCATCTCTTGGCTCTCAAAATTCGTGGCTTACAATCCTTTAAATAGGTACCAAGGCTGCCAAACAAAATAAACCCTAACTTGCCTAAAAATAGTTTCCTAAAACAATTACTTTCCATTATCATGCAAGATAATTGGGCCAAGTAATTACTTAAAACTGAATTAATAAATGCCCATAATAAGAGTTCGGACTTAACTAATTAACAACAAAATAAATCTATGATTAAATGTAATGGCGTGATCCATTGAAGGCAAAGCCCAAGCACGCCATCTTGGTCTTCAATGTAGTCCATGAAATTCGAGATGGAAATCTGCCAGAATCCCGTCACTCATTTTGGTAGGCTCGTTTCACGATGATAACCTCAGAATCTAGTAAAACTTAAAACATAAAAGTTGTAGCTCTATCTCGTATCGTTCCAGAGCCACTTGAATCATGAAATTCCGAGTTATATTGAGAGAGATATCGCAAGAATACCAAAACGTGGCAGAATCTCTCAACAATGTAATTCCCATGGTGGCAACACTTTAAATGTTATGAAGCTCCAAACCTCCATGGAACCTTTGGTAACTGTGATTTCAACATGATTCCAGGCTTCCAACTATATGATTCATCACAAATTAATGGAATAAATATCACGAACCACTTGCTTATTGACCACCCAAATAATAGGCTTTCTAGATTCGATCATATGCATTCTAGTAAATGTTGTCAAAAAAAGTGATATTTAAAATTTTTACCAAATCTCAATTTTTCATGGGTTATAACTCACGAATTTTAACCAAAAATGGCAAAATCCAAAAATGTGTAAATTTTGACATTTTTCGTTCCGTTTTTTACACTCATTCCAATTGTGAACATGCATTCTAGTAAATATAGTAAAAAGAGTGAGATTTAAAATTTTCAACAACCCTCAATTTTTCATGTGTTATAACACACGTATTTTAACAAAAAATGGCAAAAATCTAAAAATAGGTTAATTATGACCCTTTTGGTTGCTTTTTTTCACACATTTCAATTGTGAACATGCATTCTAGGTAATATTCTATAAAAAAAGTGATATTTAAAATTTTCACCAAACCTTAATTTTTCATTGGTTATAAGTCACGAATTTAAAGGGAAAAAGGCAAAAATCTAAAAACGCGTTGATTTTGACATTTTTCGAACAAAATTTTGCACACATTCCAATTGTGAACATGCATTCTAGTGCATGTTGTCAAAAAAAGTGATATTTCAAATTTTCACCAAACCTTAATTTTTCATGGGTTACAACTCACGAATTTTAAACAAAAATGGCAAAATCCAAAAACGCGTTGATTTTGACCTTTTTCGTTCCGTTTTTTGCACCCAATCCAATTGTGAACATCCATTCTAGTAAATATTGTCAAAAAAAGTGATATTAAATATTTTCACCAAACCTCAATTTTTCATGGGTTATAACTCACGAATTCTAATCAAAAATGGTAAAAATCTAAAAACGTGTTGATTTTGACCTTTTTCTAACAAATTTTTGCACCGATTCCAATTGTGAACATGTATTCTAGTGAATATTGTCAAAAAAGTGACATTTAAAATTTTCACCAAACCTCTATTTTTTATGGGTTATAACACAAGTATTTAAACCAATATTAGCAAACTCTAAAAATGGGTTGATTTTGACCTTTTTCGTTCCATTTTTTACACCCATTCCTATTGTGAATATGCATTAAAAGGAATCTTCTAGAAAAAAGTAATATTTAAAATTTTCAACAAACTTCTATTTTTCATGGGTCATAAAAACGCGTATTTTACCCAAAAACGGTAAAAATCTAAAAACGCATTGATTTTTAACTTTTTCATTCCGTTTTTTGCACCCCATTCCTACTGTGAACATGCATTCTAATGAATATTTACAAAAAAGTGATATTTAAATTTTTCACCAAACCTCAATTTTCGTAGGTTATTAACACATATTTTTACCGAAAAATGGTAAAAAAAAAAACGCTTTGATTTTGACCTTTTTCGTTCCATTTTTGCACCTTTTCCAATTGTGAACATGCATTCTAGTAAATATTGTAAAAAAAATTATATTTAAAATTTTCTCCAAACCTCAATTTTTCATGGGTTATAATTCATAAATTTTAACAATAAATGGCAAAAATCTAAAAACGCGATATTTTGGACATTTTTCGAACAAATTTTTGCACCCATTCTTATTGTGAACATACATTCTAGTTGATATTGTATAAAAAAGGGATATTTAAAATTTTCGCGAAACCTCCATTTTTCATGGGTTATAACACACGTATTTTAACAAAAAACAGCAAAATCTAAAAATATGTTGATTTTGACCTTTTTCGTTCCTTTTTTGCACCCATTCTATTTGTGAACATGCATTCTCGGTAATATTTAAGAAAAAAGTGATATTTAAAATTTTTACCAAACCTCAATTTTTCATGGGTTAACTCACAAATTAGAACCAAAAATGCAAAAATCTAAAAATGCGTTGATTTTAACCTTTTCCGAACAAAGTTTTGCACCCATTCCAATTATGAACATGCATTCTAGTGAATACTGTCAAAAAAAGTGAGACTTCAAATTTTCTCCATACCTCAATTTTTCATGGGTTATAACTCACGAATTTTAACCAAAAATGGCAAAATCTAAAAACGCGTTAATTTTGACCTTTTTCGTTCCGTTTTTTGCACCCATTCCAATTGTGAACATGCATTCTAGGTAATTGATAAGTCAGTTTTATACTGACTTAATAGTACTATTTTCACTTGATTTCTGCTATGTTCTCATGCATTTGGCAAAGAAAATTGTGTGATCGTGTAAAGAATGGGTGAAACATGAATTGGGTGAAAAATGTTGAAAATTGGTAAACATACGTTGTATGTAGTGTGAGAGTGTTGACTTAGTTGATTGGTTGTGTATGTGGGGATTTGATGAAAACTAAGCTATGAGTCTGACGCTAATGTGTGTGTTAGTTGGTATCTTTAATGTGTGTAATTCGAGAAGTTGTGTATTTCATGTGCATTGGTTGTGTTTATTCATGCTCCTACATAGTGCAAACACTGCACGAGCTTACAAACTCATGCATATCAAGCACGCTCATTGCCGCATGAGATAGCCGCATGGACACGCAACTCCTAGACACAGCCGCGCGCGCTAGCGTGCGGCAGTCTAACACCAGCTGCGCGTGCTTGCACAGCACTCACAAACCTGTCGCACGCGCTGGCGCGCGACAGTCTCGCACGAGCTGCGTGCACTCGCGCGCAACAACTCCACACGTCGCCACACAAGCTGTGTGGCGACCACACACCTCTCCGCACACACTCGCACATCTCGCCGTATGCTTATGCGGCTAGCACTCACTCACGCACGCACCTCGCCGCACATCCGGGCGGCGAGTTCATGCACACACGCACCTCGTCGCATGCTCATGCGGCGAGCTCTCACAACTCGCCGTATTCATCAATTTTTACTTTCACGTTGTTTGATCATGTTTTATGCACCTTCATTTTCATCTTATCATACGTTCACAAACCTACACACTTAACTTGCACTCATTTTCAATACATCTCACTACATTCATTTTCAGCACAAACTTCACTCGACATTCATATCCATTTTTCATCACATCACATTTTCGTTCTTCAACATACTTCACTCATTTATTTTCTACGCAAATACTAATTTCACAAGCATTTTTTATCACACTACTTTGCATCAATCCATCTCACTCTCACATTTTCATTTCATTTGACATTTTTGCACCTCACACACACGATGCACGGCGAGACCTCTCGGCGAGGTCTCGCCCTACATACACAACACATGGCGAGGTCTCGCCAAACAAACAAGTTACACGGCGAGGTCTCGCCGTGAGACCTCGCCATGGTAACACTTGAATGGCCTTGGTTTTTGCTAGCTTAAAATTTGATTAAGTGTTGAAGTTGTTTCTTGTGCAAGGTTCTGCAAAGGCGTGTACATGGAAGACCCGAAGACGTGCTCATGATGCCAAAGGCATGGAGGACTATAGACTGAAGGCATGAAGCAAGACATTGATCGAGATGACTTGTGGACAATTTGATAGTTGCAGTGGCATTTCTGTAACAATGTAGTCATTTTACGTTTGCGTACCATTTACGTTTTGTAATCCCCTATAAATAGGGGATTTAGTTAGACTTTCGAGAGATGATTCTAGATAGTGAAACCGAACTTTTGATTTTATAAGCGGGAATTTTCTCTCTCTACGACACTTTCTCTCACTAGATTCTCTCTTCTCCGATCGATCTTCAATTTCAGTTCCAATTGAGAATTTGATCCGAACATTGTAATCCGCTTGCGAATTGAAGCTTCCGAAACAATTTAATCGGTATAATCTTTTTAAATTTTGAATATGAATTGCTTAATGTTGAGAGGTGTTGATCGCGAACTTGAATTGGAGATTTCTGGCTAGATCGTGAGATGTTCTAGGGTTTGGTACTGATGATTGCATAATTAAACTGTGAATGTTATGCTATTGATTCATCTTTCACGAGAGATATCGTAGATGTTTGTAATTGCTTAATTCTATCATAATTTGTGAAATTTACGCTTTTATTGGGGGAATTGAACTTTAATGGAGGTCGCCATGCTAGATTGAGGTTCGATTTCTCATTGGAAGTGTAAATCACATAAACGAGGATCAAATATACGAGTGTGGAGTTTCTTTGCTTATTTGCTTTTGTTCGTGATCATAGATGTGGTCGCCATGCCAGTTAAAGGTCATTGAGTTATAAGAATCAAGTAAAGGAAGATTATCTGATGCTAGTTAGAGTATAGGAACTTAGGTCGGGCCTCGCCATGGGAGACCTAAGATTATGCAAGATTACTAGCTAGTGTTAGGTAGTCGAGTCGTTGCGGTATTTAAATCTTCTTGCCTAGGCCTCGCCATGGGAAAGGTAAGATGTAAGGGAAAATAGAGAATATTGTGGTCGACATGCCGAGTATTCTCTGGACTCCTAGGCAGCTAATGTCTCCTCCTAAAGTGTTCTGCATGGAGACGATAGCATAGCACAAGAGTTTAATTAGTGATCATCTGATATTTGAACCCTGGGACATCTGTTTTAACCTCGTGACTTTCATAGCTCCTGGACTTTTTACTCGAACTTATTTTCATTCTGATCTGGTCACAAATAGAGCAACTTTAATTGAATTTCTTGAACCATCCCCTTCCGTGTGGATAGGATACCCTACTCATTGCTACTACATTAGTTTAGGGTTAAAATTGCAAGGTTAGGTACACGCTTGTCAGTAATATTTTAGCAAAAAGTGGCATTTGAAATTTTCACCAAACCTCAATTTCTCATGGGTTATAACACTAATTCTAACAAAAAAAAGCAAAAATCTAAAAACGCGTTGATTTTGACTTTTTTTGAACAAATTTTTGCACCCATTCCAATTGTGAACATGTTGTCTAGTAAATATTTAAAAAAAAAGTGATATTTAAAATTTTCATCAAACCTCAATTTTTCATGGGTCATAACACATGTATTTTAATCAAAAACGGCAAAATCTAAAAATGGGTTGATTTTCACCTTTTTCGTTCAGCTTTTTGCACCCATTCCTATTGTGAATATGCATTATAGGGTATATTCTAGAAAAAAGTGATATTTAAAATTTTCACAAAACTTCTATTTTTCATGGGTTATGACACAAGTATTTTAGCAAAAAATAGCAAAAATCTAAAAACACGTTCATTTTTAACTTTTCCATTCCGTTTTTTGCACCCATTCCTATTGTGAACATGCATTCTAGTGAATATCTACAAAAAAGTGATATTTAAAATTTTCACCAAACCTCAATTTTCATGGGTTATAACACGTATTTTTACCGAAAAATGGTAAAATTCAAAAACGGGTTAATTTTGACCTTTTTCGTTCCGTTTTTTGCACCCATTCTAATTGTGAATATGCATTCTAGTAAATATGGTCAAAAAAGGTGATATTTAAAATTTTATCCAAACCTCAATTTTTCATGGGTTATAATTCACGAATTTTAACAACAAATGGCAAAAATCTAAAAACGCAAGATTTTGGACATTTTTCGAACAAAATTTGGAACCCGTTCATAGTGTGAACATGCATTCAAGTTGATATTGTATAAAAAAGTGATATTTAAAATTTTCACGAAACCTCCATTTTTCACGGGTTATAACACACGTATTTTCACGGGTTATAACACAAGTATTTCATGGGTTGATTTTGACCTTTTTCGTTCCGTTTTTTGCACCTATTCTAATTGTGAACATGCATTCTAGGTAATATTTTAGAAAAAAAGGGATATTTAAAATTTTCACCAAACCTAAATTTTTCAGGGGTTAAAACTCACGAATTTTAACCAAAAATGGCTAAAATAAAAAAACGAATTGATTTTGACTTTTTTCAAACAAATTTTTGCACCCATTCCAATTGTGAACATGCATTCTAGTGAATATTGTCAAAAAAAGTGATATTTAAAATTTTCACCAAACTTTCATTTTTCATGGGTTATAACACATGTATTTTAACCAAAAACGGCAAAAACTAAAACTTGGTTGATTTCGACATTTTTGGCTCCTTTTTTTGCACCCATTCCAATTGTGAACATGCATTCTAGTAAATATTGTAAAAAAACGTGATATTTAAAATTTTTGCCAAACCTCAATTTTTCATGGGTTATAACTCACGAATTTTAACCAAAAATGGTAAAATCCAAAAACGCGAAGATTTTGACCTTTTTCGTTCCCTTTTTTGCACTCATTCCAATTGTGAACATGCATTCTAGTAAATATTATCAAAAAAAGTGATATTTAAAATTTTCACAAAATTTGAATTTTTCATGTGTCACGTATTTTAACCAAAAACGGTAAAATCTAAAAATTGGTTAATTTTGACCCTTTTGGTTCACTTTTTTTCACCCATTCCAATTGTGAACTTGCATTCTAGGTAATAATCTATAAAAAAAGTGATATTTAAAAATTTCCCCAAATCTTAATTTTTCATGGGTTATAATTCACGAATTTCAACAATAAATGGCAAAAATCTAAAAACGCAATATTTTGGACATTTTTCGAACAAAATTTGGAACCCATTCCTATTGTGAACATGCATTCTAGTTGATATTGTATAAAAAAGTTATATTTGAAATTTTCATGAAACCTTCATTTTTCATGGGTTATAACACACGTATTTTAACTAAAAATGGCGAAATCTAAAAATGGGTTGATTTTAACCTTTTTCGTTCCGTTTGTTGCACCCATTCTAATTGTGAACATGCATTCTAGGTAATATTTTAGAAAAAAAGTGATATTTAAATTTTTTACCAAACCTCAATTTTCAATGGGTTATAACTCACGAATTTTAACCAAAAAAGGCAAAAATCTAAAAATGCGTTGATTTTGACCTTTTCCGAATAAAATTTTGCACCCGTTCTAATTGTGAACATGCATTCTAGTGAATATAGTCAAAAAAGTGATATTTCAAATTTTCACCAAACCTCAATTTTTCATGGGTTATAACTCACGAATTTTAACCAAAAATGGCAAAATTCAAAAACGAGTTGATTTTGACCTTTTTCGTTCCGTTTTTTGCACCCATTCCAATTGTGACCATGCATTCTAGTAAATATTGTCAAAAAAAAGTGATATTTAAAATTTTAATCAAACCTTAATTTTTCATGGTTTATCACTCCCGAATTCTAACAAAAAATGGCAAAAATCTAAAAACGTATTGATTTTGACCATTTTCGAACAACAATGTTTGCTATAACCTACAAAAAAATGGTTATTTTTTAAAGTTTCTATATTTTTCTTTGTTTAACACCATTTAATAGATAGCACATCGACATTTGATGTGAGTGTAAAAAATGGCATGAAAACGGTCACCAATGGAAAGTTTTTGAGATTCGCAATTTTGGCCAAAAAAACGTGTGCTATAACCCACAAAATGGTAAATTTTCAAATTTTCTAACTTTTCCTTATTTTTACTCCATTCATTAGATTTCAAATTTCCATTTGATATGAGTGCATAAAATGGCACGAAATCGGCTAGTGATGGCAAGTTTTTCTAAATTTGTCATTTTGGCCAAAACAACGTGTGCTATAACCTATAAAAAATGGTCATGTTTTTTAAATTTTCATTTTTTAAACACTAATCAATAGATAGCGCATCGAGATTTGATATGAGTGCAAAAAACAGCACAAAATGGCCACTCACGGAAAGTTTTTAAGATTTGTCATTCTAGCAAAAAGTTTTTATTGCTATAATCCACAAAAAATGGACATTTTTTAAAATATCTAACTTTTCCTTTTTTTTAAACCATTCAATATATAGCACACTGGAATTTGATATGAGTGCAAAAAAGACACGAACATGGCCACCAACTACAAGTTTTTGAGATTTGTCATTTTGGCCCAAAAAATGTTTCCTATAACTCACCAAAATTGGTCATTTTTAAAAATTTCTAACTTTTCTTTTTTTTTACCCCATTCACTAGAAAGAAAATCAAAATTTTATATGAATGCACAAAAAGTAATGAAAACGGCCAACGACAATAAGTTTTTTAAAGTTTCAATTTTCCAAAAACCGTGTGCTACAACCTATAAAAAAATTGTCATTTTTCAAAATTTTCAATTTTTTATTTTTTACACCATTCAGTAGATAGCACATAATCATTTGATATTAGTGCAAAAAATAGCACGAAAACTACCAACGACTGCAAGTTTTAAGATTTATCATTTTGGTCAAAAAAACGTGTGCTATAACCCACAAAAATTGCCCTTTTTTAAAATTTCTAACTTTCCTTTTTTTCAACACCATTCAATAGATAGCATATCGCAATTTTATATGAGTGCAAAAAATGCCATGGAAACAACTTATGATGGCCAATTTTTTAGATTTGCCATTTTGGCCAAAAACGTTGTGCTATAATCCGAAAAAATGGTTATTTTTGAAAATTTATAACTTTCCCTTTTTGTTACTCCATTTATTAGATAGCATATCGCCATTTGATATTAGTGTATAAAATGGCATGAAATTGGCTAGTGACGGCAAGTTTTTCTAGAATTGCAATATTGGCCGAAACAATGTGTGCCATAACCCCCCAAAATGTTCATTTTTTAAAATTTTTAACTTTTCTTTTTTTTTAACACCATTCAATAGATAGTACATTGACATTTGATATGAGTGCAAAAAATGGCACAAAAAAGGCCACGGACGGCAAGTTTTTGAGATTTTCCATTTTGGCCCAAAAAATGTTTGCTATAACCCATCAAAAAATGGTCATTTTAAAAAATTTCTAACTTTTCATTTTTTTAGCCCATCATTGGACAGAAAACAAAAATATTATATGAATGCACAAAATGTAATGTAAACGGCCAATGACAGCAAGTTTTTTAAAGTTTACATATCCAAAAAAACGTGTGCTATAACCTATAAAATATGGTCATTTTTCAAAATTTGTAAGCTTTTTTTTTACACATTCAATAGATAGCACATCACCATTTGATATGAGTCCAAAAAATAGCACGAAAACTGCTAACGAAGGCAAGTTTTAAGATTTATCACATTGGTTAAAAAAATGTGTGCTATAACCTACAAAAATAGTCATTTTTTAAAATTTCTAACTTTTCCTTTTTTTTAACAATATTCAATAAATAACACATCGTCATTTGATATGAGTGCGAAAAATGAAACATAAATGGCTTATGACTGCAAGTTTTTTAGATTTGCCATTTTGGCCAAAAAAAAGGTGTGCTACACAAAATTGTCATTTTTTGAAATTGCTAACTTTCCCTTTTTTACTCCATTCATTAAATAGAAAATCACCATTTGGTATGAGTGCATAAAATGGTACGAAATCTGCCAGTGACGGCAAATTTTTTTAGATTTGCCATTTTGGCCAAAAATACGTGTGCTAACTCACAAAAAATGGTCATTTTTTTAAAATTTTATACCTTTTAAAAAACCAATCAATAGATATCACATTAACATTTGATATGAGTGCAAAAAATGGCACGAAAACAGCTACTAACGGCAAATTATTGAGATTTGACATTTTGGCCAAATAAATGTTTTCTATAACCAAAAAAAATGGTCATTTTTAAAAATTTCTAACTTTTTCTTTTTTTAACATCATTCAATAGATAGCACATCGTCATTTGATATGGGTGCAAAAAATTGCACAAAATGGTCAATAATGGCAAGTTTTAAAATTTCTCACTTTGGTTAAAAAACGTGTGCTATAACCCACAAAAATGGTCATTTTTTAAAATTTCTAACTTTCTTTTTTTCAACACAATTCAATAGATAGCACATCACCATTTAATATGAGTGCAAAAAATGACATGGAAACGGCCCACGACGGAAAGTTTTTTAGATTTACCATTTTGTCTAAAAAAACGTTTGGTTTAACCCACAAAAATGGTCCTTTTTAAAAATTTCTAACTTTCCCTTTTTTTACTCCATTCATTAGATAGCGAATTGTCATTTGATATGAGTGCATAAAACGGCATGAAATCGCCTAGTGACGGCAATTTTTTCTAGATTTGCAATTTTTGCCAAAAACATTTGTGCCATTAACCCACAAAAAAATTTTATTTTTAAAATTTTCAAATTTTTCCTTTTTTTAACACCAATCAATAGATAGTACATCGACATTTGATATGAATGCAAAAAATGGCACGAAAAATGGCGAGTCTCAAAAACTTGCCGTTACTAGCTGTTTTCATGTCATTTTTTGCACGCATATCAAATATCAATGTGTTATCTATTGAATGGTTTAAAAAAAGTTAAAAATTTTAAAAAATGATCATTTTTTTGGGTTATAACACACATTTTTTTGGTCAAAATTGCAAATCTAGAAAAACTTGCAGTCACTAGCCACTTTAATGTCGTTTTATGCACTCATATCAAATAGCGATTTGCTATTTAACGAATGGAGTAAAAAAAAGGAAAAATTAGTAATTTTGAAAAATTACCATTTTTGCGGGTTATAGCATACGTTTTTTTGGCCAAAATGGCAAATCTCAAAAACTTGCTATCGTAAGCAGTTTCCGTGCCATTTTTTACACTTATATCAAATTGCGAGATTCTATCTATTGAATGGTGATAAAAAGGAAAAGTTAGAAATTTTATAAAATGACCATTTTTTGTGGGTTATAGCACATGTTTTTTTTAACCAAAGTGATAAATCTTAAAACTTGCCATCGTTGGCCATGTTTGTGCCATTTTTTGGACTCATATCAAATAGTGATTTGTTATCTATTGAATGGTGTAAAAAAAGAAAAACTTACAAATTTTAAAAAATGACCATTTTTTATAGGTTAGAGCACACATTTTTGGGAAAATGGCAACTTTAAAAAATTTGTTGTCGTTAGCCATTGTCATTATGTTTTTGTGCATTCATATAAAATTTTGATTTTCTATCTAATGAATGGGGTAACAAAAAGGGAAAGTTAGAAATTTTTAAAAATGACCAATTTTGGTGGGTTATAACAAACATTTTTTTTGCCAAAATGGCAAATTTCAAAAACTTGCCGTCGGTGGCCATTTTCGTGCCATGTTTTTGCACTCATATCAAATGTTTATGTGCTATCTATTGAATGGTGTTAAAAAAAAGGAAAAGTTAGAAATGTTTTAAAAAATGATCTTTTTTGGTGTAAAGCAAACATTTTTTTGGAAAAAATGGCAAATCTCAAAAACTTGTCGTCGGTGGCCTTTTTCATGCCTTTTTTTGTACTCACATCAAATGTCGATGTGCTATATATTGATTGGTGTTAAAAAAGAAAAATTTTAAAAAATGACCCTTTTTATGGGTTATAGCACACGTTTTTTTGGCCAAAATGGCAAATCTCGAAAAACTTGCAGTCACTGGCCAATTTCGTGCCATTTTATGCAGTCATATCAAATGCCATTTTCTATCTAATGAATAGAGTAAAAAAAAGGAAAAGTTAAAAATTTTGAAAAATGACCGTTTTTTTGGGATATAACACACGTTTTTTTTTGCCAAAATGGCAAATCTCAAAAGCTTGCCGTTGGTGGCCGTTTTCTTGTCATTTTTGCACTCATATCATATGTCGATGTGCTACCTATTGAATGGTGTTAAAAACAAGAAAAGTTAGAAATTTTAAAAAATGACCATTTTTTGTGGGTTATAGCACATGTTTTTTTTTTTGCCAAAATGGCAAATCTCAAAACTTGCTGTCGTTGGCCGTTTTTGAGCCATTTCTTGCACTTATATCAAATGGTGATGTGCTATGTATTCAATGGTTTTAAAAAAATAAAGTTAGAAATTTTAAAAAATGACCATATTTTGGGGTTATAGCACACGTTTTTTTAACCAAAGTGATAAATCTTAAAACTTACTATCGTTGGCCATTTTTGTAAAATTTTTTTGAACTCATATCAAATGATGATGTGCTATCTAATGATTGGCATTAAAAAAGGAAACTTTTAAAAATTTTAAAAATTTAAAAATGTCCATTTTTTGTGGGTTATAGCTAGCACGTGTTTTTTTGGCCAAAATAGCAAATCTAAAAAAACTTCCCGTCATTGGCAGATTTCGTGCCGTTTTTTGTACTCATATCAAATGATGATTTTCTATCTAATGAATGGAGTAAAAGAAAGGGAAAGTTAAAATTTTTGAAAAATGACCATTTTGTGGGTTATAGTACATGTTTTTTTAGCCAAAATGGCAAATCTAAAAAACTTACCGTCAGTTGCCGTTTTCTTGTTTTTTTTGCACTCATATCAAATGTCAACGTGCTATCTTTTGAATGGTGTTAAAAAAAAGTTAGAAATTTTAAAAAATGACTATTTTTTGTGGGTTATAGCACATGTTTTTTTGGCCAAAATGGTAAATCACAAAAACTTGCTGTTGTTGGCCATTTTCGTGCCATTTTTTGCACTTATATCAAATGGTGATGTGCTATCTATTGAATGGTGTTAAAAAAGGAAAAGTTAGAAATTTTAAAAAATGACCAATTTTTTGTGGGTTATAGCACACGTTTGTTTAACCAAAGTGATAAATCTTAAAACTTGCCATTGTTGGCCATTTTCATGCTGTTTTTTGGACTCATATCAAATGGTGATGTGCTATCTATTGAATGATGTAAAAAAAAAAGAAAAACCTACAAATTTAAAAAATGACAATTTTTTTATAAGTTATAGAACACGTATTTGGGAAAATGGCAACTTTAACAAACTTGCTATCGTTGGTCGCTTTTGTTACCTTTTGTGCATTCATATAAAATTTTGATTTCCTATCTAATGAATGGAGTAAAAAAATGGAAAGTTAGAAATGTTTAAAAATGACGAATTTTAGTGAGTTATAGAGAACATTGTTTTGGCCAAAATGGCAAATCTCAAAAACTTGTCGTCGGTGGCTGTTTTTGTTCCATTTTTTAAGACTCATATCAAATGTTGATGTGTTATCAATTGAATGGTGTTAAAAAAGGAAAATTTAGAAATTTTAAAAATGACCATTTTTTGTGTGTTATAGCAAATATTTTTTTGGCCAAAATAGCAAATCTAAAAAACTTGCCGTCGATGGCCGTTTTTGTGCCATTTTTTGTACTCATATCAAATGTCAATGTGCTATCTATTGATTGGTGTTAAAAAAAAGGAAAAGTTATAAATTTTAAAAAATGACCATTTTTTGTGGGTTATAACAAACAGTTTTTTGGCCAAATTGGCAAATCTCAAAAAACTTGACGTCGGTTGCCATTATCGATGTGCTATCTTTTGAATGGTGTTAAAAAAAGAAAATTTTAAAAATTTTTAAAAATGACCATTTTTTGTTTGTTATAGCACACATTTTTTTGCCAAAATGGTAAATCTAGAAAAACTTGACGTCACTGGCCGATTTCATGTCGTTTTATGCATTCAAAGCAAATGGCGATTTTCTATCTAATGAATGGTGTAAAAAAATGGAAAGTTAGAAATTTTGAAAATGACCATTTTTGTGGGTTACACACGTTTTTTTGGCCAAAATGGCAAATCTCAAAATTTTTCCGTCGTGGGCTGTTTCTGTGCCATTTTTTGCACTCATATCAAATGACGATGTGCTATCTATTGAATGGTGTTAAAAAAGGGGAACGTTAGAAATTTTAAAAAATGACAATTTTTTGTGAGTTATTAAGCACACGTTTTTTTTAACCAAAGTGATAAATCTTAAAACTTGTCGTCTTTGGCTATTTTCGTGCAATTGTTTTGGCCAAAATGGCAAATATCAAGCATTTTTTTGGCCAAAATGGCAAATATCAAAAACTTGCCATTGTGGGCTGTTTCTGTACCTTTTTTTTTGCATTCATATCAAATGGCTATGAGCTATCTATTAAATGGTGTTAAAAAAATAAATCTTAATAGCACATGTTTTTTTTAACCAAAGTGATAAATCTTAAAACTTGCCTTCATTGACTGTTTTCTTGCCATTTTTTGGACTCATATCAAATGGTGATGTGCTATCAATTGAATTGTGTAAAAAAAAGAAAAACTTAAAAATTTAAAAAAAATGACCATTTTTAATAGGTTATGGCACATGTTTTTGGGAAAATAGCAACTTTAAAAAACTTGCTATCGTTGTCTGTTTTTGTTACGTTTTGTGCAGTCATATAAAATTTATATTTTCTATCTATTGAATGGTGTTAAAATAAAGGAAAAGTTAGACATTTTGAAAAATGTCCATTTTTTGTGGGTTATGTCAAACATTTTTTTGCTAAAATGGCAAATCTCAAAAAGTGGCCGTTTTCATGCCGTTTTTCGCACTTATATCAAATATGGATGTGCTATCTATTCAATGGTTTTAAAAAAAGGATAAGTTCGAAATTTTTAAAAAAAGACCATTTTTTGTGGGTTATTGCAAACATTTTTTGGGCAAAAAATAGCAAATCTCAAAAACTTGTCGTCGGTGGCCGTTTTTGTGCCCTTTTTTGCACTCATATCAAATGTTGATGTGCTATCTATCGAATGGTGTTAAAAAAAAGAAAAGTTAGAATTTTAAAAAATGACCATTTTTGTGGGTTATAGCAAACATTTTTTTAGTCAAAAAAGGTAAATGGCAACTTTAAAAAATGATCAGTTTTGATAAGTTATATCACACATTTTTGGGAAAATAACAACTTAAAAAACTTGCTGTCTTTGGCCGTTTTTGTTAAGTATTGTGCATTTATATAAAATTTTGATTTTCAATCAAATGAATGGGGTGAAAAAAAACTGAAAGTTAAAAATATTAAAAATGACCAATTTTGGTGAGTTATAGTAAACATTTTTCTGGCCAAAATGGCAAATCTCAAAAACTTGCCGTCGGTGGCCGTTTTTGAGCCGTTTTTTGCACTTATATCAAATATCAATGTGCTATATGTTGAAAAATGTTAAAAAAGAAGATTAATTAGAAATTTTAAAAAATGGCCATTTTTTGTGAGTTATAGCTTGCGCATTTTGGCCAAAATGGCAAATCTAGAAAAAAATTTGTCTATGACCAATTTCTTGCCGTTGTATGCCCTCATATCAAATAGCGATTTTCTATCTAATGAATGGATTAAAAAAATGGAAAAATAGAAATTTTGAAAAATGACTATTTTGTGGCTTATAGCACACGTTTTTTTTGCGAAAATGGCAAATCTAAAAAACTTGTCATCGTGGGCTTTTTTCGTGCCATTTTTTAAACTCATATCAAATGGCAACTTTGAAAAGTTAGAAATTTGCTATCCGTGGCCGTTTTAAAAAATGAATGGTGTTAAAAATGAATGGTGTTAAAAAAAAAAAGAAAAGTTAGAAATTTTAAAAAATGACCATTTTTTTGTGGGTTATAGCAAACATTTTTTTGGCCAAAATGGCAAATATCAAAAACTTGCTATCCGTGGCCATTTTCGTGCCTTTTTTGCACTCATATTAAATGTTGATGTGTTATCTATTGATTGGTGTTAAAAAAATGAAAAGTTATAAATTTTAAAAAATGACCATTTTTTGTGGGTAGCACACGTTTTTTTAGTCAAAATGGCAAATCTAGAAAAACTTGCCGTTACTGACCGATTTTGTGCCGTGCTCTCATATCAAATAGCCATTCTTGTTTCCGTTTTTGCTATCTAATGAATAGAATAAAAAAAGGAAATTAAAGATTTTGAAAAATGACCATTTTTGTTGGTTATAGCACACGTTTTGTTTTGCTAAAATGGTAAATATCAAAAACTTGTGGTCGTGGGACTTTTCCATGTCATTTTTTGTACTTATTTGAAATGGGGATGTACTATCTATGGATTGGTGTTATGGATTGGTGTTAAAAAAAAATAGAAAGTTAAAAATTTTAAAAAATTGGCGATTTTTTTTTTTTTTTTTTTTTTGGTTTCAATTTCCCGGAACTTAAATGCCAAACAAATGCTTAAGCCTTCTCTGGCCTTTGAATAACAGAAAAAGGCGCGGAAGAAACATGAACCAACCGTCACCCCACCACTGCCATGATTCTATACAAACTTGTAGTATCAAAATCGACAATACGCCAGCGATTCCATTACTACTACTGCAGCTGTTCAGTCTTTTTTCATTCAACCTCGAGTTTCAGTACATTTTCTGCTTCAATTGTTCGCTCAGATCGACAAGAAATTGCTTCCGAACCCATCTTCATCACCCGACGAGAAGATCAGATTCAGACACCCTTTTCCCAGTTTCATGAAAGCAAAACAAAGCTAGAAGAAAGAATTCCATTGTTATCTCATCTTAAAGGAAAGCTTTTCTTTGAAGAGAAGCCCACTTGTTTTTTGCCTTCATCTCCTGAAAAACGCGACCTTTTTATTGAGAACTACCAGTCTTCATGTTCTGGTTTTGATGCTAGAGGGCTTCATTTAAAATTAATAAAAGATGGGTTCGTTAAAGATTTGTTCTTGTGCAACACACTTATCAATAATTATGCTGGAGTTGGTGATATGGTTTCTGCCTACAACTTGTTTGCTGAGATGTCTGAGAAGAATTTGGTTACGTGGGCTTGTTTGATTTCCGGATGCACGCAGAATGAAATGTTTCATGATGCGTGCCATATTTTCCGAGAAATGGTGGCTTCAGGGATTTTACCAAATCATTATGCTATTGGTAGTGCTTTGAGAGCTTGTCAGGGTTTAGGGACTTGGGGTCTAAGTTTTGGCATGCAAATTCATGGACTGATCTCGAGAACTCCATATTCTTCTTATGTTCTTGTTTCCAACGTGTTGATTTCGATGTATGGAGGTTGTATGAGTTCTGCTGAGTATGCCTGGCATGTATTTGAAGGTACTGAATCTAGGAACTCGATATCTTGGAACTCTATTATTTCTGTATATTCTCAAAGAGAAGATGCTGACTCTGCTTTCAAGCTTTTTTCTAGGATGCGAAAGGAGGGTGCAATTTTTGGTTTTGTACCTAGTGAGTATACTTTTGGTAGCTTGATAACTGCAGCTTCGTGTACTTGTGTATTTTTGCTTGAGCAGATGCTCGCAACAGTTGAGAAATCTGGATGTTTGAATGACCTGTATGTGGGTAGTGCATTTGTTAGTGGTTTTTCAAGGTTTGGTATACTTGATACTGCTAAGAAAATCTTTGAACAGATGGGAGCAAGGAATGCAGCAACCCTGAATGGATTAATGATTGGATTGGTGAGGTTAAACCAAGGAGAACAGGCAACTAAGATTTTCATGGAAATGAGAAATTTGGTTAGAATAACTTCTGATTCATTACTTGTTCTTTTAAGCACTTTTCCTGAGTTTTCGTCACTGGAAGCTGGGTATACAAAAGGTAGAGAGGTACATGCTCATGTTATCAGGAGAGGCTTAGCATATTCAAATATTGCTATCGGAAATGGTTTGATTAATATGTATGCCAAATGTGGTGCAATTGATGATGCCTTTTCGGTTTTCAAACTTATGGTTGTCAAAGATTCAGTGTCTTGGAATTCAATGATATCTGGTCTAGATCAAAATGAATGCTTTGAAGCTGCAGTTTCAACCTTCCATACAATGAAGAGTACTGGAGTTGTGCCTTCAAACTTTACGTTGATTAGTGCATTGAGTTCGTCTGGAAGGTTAGGTTGGATCAGAATGGGAGAACAAGTACACTGTGAAGGGCTTAAACTGGGACTTAATTTCGATGTTTCAGTATCAAACTCTCTTCTTTCGCTTTATGCCAATTCTGGATTTATTGATACATGCAAGAAATTATTTTCACTGATGCCTGATTATGATCAAGTTTCATGGAATTCCATTATTGGGGCCCTCAATGGTTCTGAAGAATATAGTCATGAAGCCATCCTGTATTTCAAAGAAATGATGCGAAATGGATGGAGTCCTAACAAAATTACCTTTATTAACATTCTTGAAGCTGTACCATCTCTTTCTCTTCTTGATCTTGCTCCTCAAGTTCATTCTATTGTGTTAAAACATGGTGCTATGGATGATAGTTCCATCGAGAATGCACTTCTCTCTTGTTATGGGAAATGTGGAGAAATGGATTACTGTGAAAGTATATTTTCCAGAATGCAGGGGAGGAGGGACGATGTCAGTTGGAACTGTATGATTTCTGGTTACATATGCAATGATCTTTTATCCAAGGCCATGAATATAGTCTGGCACATGTTGCAAAATGGTCAAAGACTAGACAGCTTCACCTTGGCCTCTGTTCTTAGTGCTTGTGCCTCAGTTGCCACATTGGAGCGTGGTATGGAAGTTCATGCTTGTGCCATTAAATCTTTTTCAGAAACTGATGTTGTCATAGGAAGTGCGCTGGTTGACATGTACACTAAATGTGGAAGAATAGATTATGCTTCACTATTCTTTGAGATAATGCCTATGAAGAATGTCTACACTTGGAATTCGATGATATGTGGCTATGCACGGCATGGCCTTGGGAACAAAGCTTTAGATCTTTTTACAAGAATGCAACTGCAAGGTCAATTCCCAGATCATGTCACCTTTGTTGGTGTCTTATCTGCCTGTAGCCATGTGGGGTTGGTCGAGCAGGGTTTCGTTCATTTTGAATCTATGAGCACGGTATATGGGTTGACTCCTCGAATGGAGCACTTCTCGTGCATGGTGGACCTCCTTGGACGAGCAGGCAAACTTGAGAAAGTAGAGGAATTCATTAATAGGATGCCAGTAATGCCCAATGCTCTGATTTGGAGGACTGTTCTAGGGGTATGCAGTCGAGTGAATGGGCACATGACAGATATAGGCAAAAGGGCAGCTAAAATGCTTCTGGGATTGGAGCCTCAGATTGCAGTCAACTATGTACTTCTTGCAAACATGCATGCTTCAGAGGGAATGTGGGAAGACATGGCAGAGGCTAGACGTGCAATGAAGGAATCAGCTGTAAGGAAGGAAGCCGGATGCAGCTGGGTCACCATGAAAGATGGTGTTCATGTTTTTGTTTCTGGAGATAAATCACATCCTGATAAAGATGCTATATATGCAAAGCATAAGGAATTGCACTTGAAACTGAAGGATGCCGGATATGTGCCAGAATTGAAATATTCCATGTATGACCTTGAACAGGAGAATAAGGAAGAGCTGCTGAGCTACCATAGTGAGAGGCTGGCAGTTGCTTTTGTTCTCACTCGGAAATCAGAGTTGCCAATAAGGATAATGAAAAATCTTCGAATTTGCGGGGACTGTCACTCTGCCTTTAAGTATATATCAGAAATAGTTGGTAGGCAAATTGTTTTACGAGACTCTAATAGATTCCACCATTTTTTTGGTGGCAAGTGTTCATGCAATGATTATTGGTAATTTACCTCTTAACATTGCCTCTTTGATGTTAAATTGGATTATGATTGCTGCTTAACAGAGATGATGATCGTAAGCGTGATTTTCTGTTTTGTTTTGCAATTAGTCTGATTACTATTATGTCATGGAAAACTGTAATCTCAGCACCATTTGTTAGCCACTTCAAGATTTTTTCTGTGTGTATTCTGAAAACTAATTTCATCCATTACTATGTGATTGGAATTTGTAGTGCTTCATCAGCTATCTGTATAGCTCTCTATCTGAGCTGTCATTATCTGGTTTTGATGATAGTTTCTGATCATTTGATTTATGAAATATACTTGACAGCAAGCTTGAAAGGGTCTTTGGAGGCCGTTATCTGAGGAAAATTGGGTTTGTAGAACTAAGAAAGTGATTGTTTTCAGCATGACGGAGCTTGTAGCAATATTAAAGGGGTCAAGATTGTTTCTGAATAGATAGAGGGAGTATGTAAACCATGCTGTTCTATTCGTCAATGTGCAGATTCTTTGGATATATCTCTACATCTGTACTTCTTTTTTTTTTTTTTTTTTTTTTTGAAATTTGTACTTCTTGTTGGTTTCTTCTAGCACCTAATGATAATTACCTAATATTAAACATGGTTCTTTGCAAAAGCTTATTCACGGCCTTCTGTTTTTGATTTCTGAGTTGATAGGCTGATGAACCACAGAAGAGTAATAGAGGTGGCAGCAATTCAAAACATGAACTGTGCATTAATGAAATACAGTACTGGAAAATGCTATTCTCTGCTAGGAAATGTTATATAATTATCCCCTTTAGAACAATCTATACAATAACCCAAGTCCGAGATCACAATCTCAAATACAAAAATTGTCAGAACATCTTTGAATTTCACAGGAGATAGAAAAGGTAAAAAAAATTAGAGAACATTTACATTTGAACTCTCAAAACTCACCAATGAACTAAAAAAAAAAATGCAATCAATCAATAAATGAAAACAAAATGGTGCTGGAGTGAGTTACCTCCAGTTGTCCTTTCTACTCTTAAGTCAGAGTGATCTGAAAAGGGTGAAGAGAAGACAAAAAGTATAAAACTCTCAATCTGTTTGCTGCACTAGGAAATGAAAATCCGATCTTTGACGAAGAAGCAAAGGGGGTTCCACGTCAGACAGGCTCAAATCATGGAAGGATTGAGATATCTCTTCAACAGAGAAAGGTATGCTGTGATTTGGCAAATCCGTTAATCATGATCGAATGAGGAACCTTTGAATCTCATGACTGAAAAAAAAATTATATTTATTACCTTGAATCCACATCAAGCAAGAATGTATTATTTGGCATTGTTGAATCTTCTACTGTTAATGCTCTCATCTTGCCTATTACCTGTAAATCCAGAAATTATTGATGATGTTGCAGCTAAGATGTAAAGTTAGTTTACTGCTGTTACAGAAAAAGAGTAACTTTGACTATTATTTGTGATGGCTTCTCTATTGGAATAGACATGTGATATAAACACATGTTTAATCTTGCGAAGCTAAAAATGTCAGATAAATATAGTTTGTTCATGTTCAATTCAGTAGAGAAACTCTAGGTTAAAGGCAAAAAACTTAGTTGAGTTCAAAAATAGTAAAACAATGATATTAATTTATTGTTCGGTGACACCACTTTGATGCATATTTTCTATCTTTTGCATTATATACTTGAATAACTTCGTGGAAGAAATAGTAGTTTGTTTTTCTTGTGAAGAACATGAGAAGATTTCTTACTTCTGAAGATAATCCATGCGTTCCATATTTATCATCCCAGAACATTGTTCCTATGCGATATATTTGTGGTATGCTCAGCACCTAATCAAAAGGAGAAAAGAATAGAGAATTGAACAGTAAGATGACAGTTCACTATGTTGCACACATTGAATGCATTCATTTTCCCCCTTCCCCCAAAGAAAAATTGGAATGAGACCTTTGAATGGAGATGCATTTTCTATTCTACTTTGTTTATCTTCTTAGTTATCTTTAGCATGAGCATAATCAATTACCGGACAGATTTCGCCTGTGATGTCCTCTAAGGACCTTTGAACTTTTTGATGTGAAACCTGCAAGATTGGAGCATTTTCTAAATCAATATTTAACAAGTTTGACCTATCTTCTACTGTTCAAATATTAAAGACAAATGTAATTTGATTGGATTTCAGAACTTTACCAGAAAACCCACTGCTTGCCGTATGTGCTGAAGTTCATCCCAAGATGATCCAGCAAACTATAAATGGCAAAATGTAGTTATGTTGTGCACTTCACTTAATCGAACTTATGTTAGCCTGTAAATGGTCTTTTATTTAGCAGTTTTACCTGATCTGTTGCTTTAGCACACCAATGTTCCAGTTCTTGCAAACCTGCCCTCACATATTCCCCATTGCTAAATGAGCAGCACTCTCGCCGGAGCAATAAACTATGAAGAGAAGTGGTATATATACTTAGTGAATCTTAAACTAACTTGTTGAGATGGAGTTTCAATTTGGATGGATGTCTCTGTCATAAGATTATAAGCAATAAATACTGCATACCTGTTGAGAAGCTGAACATTTATGAATGAAAAAACCTGATTGAAAATCTTCCTTATTAGTGCGGAAGGGACCTGAGAAAACAGATTTGCAAATGCAAAATGGGTGAAACTCTACCATTGTTACACAAACCAAGGGAAGTGAATAGAAACTACACTTCATCCTACATTGTTTTCAGAGAGAATGGTCAAGGTATGATCCAAGCTATGGACAATACTTTGCCAGTGTATACTGGAAGCCTGCTGTTTTGCAATGACATTTGAATGGATGGCTCTAGATGACCCTTTCAGCATTCTGATTCTTGTGGATCTTGGTGCCTATCATTGGCATTTCAGGATTTAGTTAGAAAATGTATGACTGACTTGTAGTAGTAGGGAGTTCTTTTACATTGGAAAGTGCTTACTTGTATACATAAGTTAAGGAAGGGGCCAATCTCCTTCTTTAAGTTATCACGGATCATGCCATATATTTTCTCAACACATGCAGTTAAATGCTGCTTAAACAATAGGGCTGGGTATTTAGCTTCTATCCTCGATCGCATGCTGGACTTTCCCTCCATACCGCTGTATCCACTTGAAACTTCTGTTCTTATTGGAGGTGAACGGAAACCCTGACAACGATGTCAAAGATTGTAAGAGTTTCAGATTAATCATATGATTGTGAAGTTTGATTGTGGGAAACGTACTTGTGCCATTCTACCAAAGAAACTGCTGGGGGAGCTCCGGTTGCGATGTGATGCTGTATTTGGCCCATTGCTTGCTTTTATTGTACGTTGAACAAGATGCAAAAGAGTGGAAGTTGTTGACAACCAATATGCTAGAATGTTGCTGTTATCCTGACCCTGCAAGAGCATGTAGTTGCTTTAACTGTTGCCTGGAGTTTAGGACTGAATTATACATTTAAAATGTTACTTTTTCTGGTCATGAAAGGATAACTCTTTGTTTCAGGTTATAGGCCTTCAAATTTGACATGAATGAATGCTAATACCTCTATTGATGATCTGATAGTATGGATTATCCTGTCGAATATAGTCGTCTTGTCAGCCTCAAAGGATCTCCAGTGAAGAAGTGCTTTATACACAACATAGGCAGCAACAGGTCTGCTTTGGTCAAATCGCATATCTTCCATGAGACATTTGATCAGGATATCATGGTTTTCCTGATTATATAGAAATACAAGAGGAGTTTGAATTAAAATGAACTATATGGAGTGCTTTCTGTATTAAAGAGGCTTGGTTTTCAACGTTTACCTGCTGCCTGTCTGTTAGAGACCTTTGTTTGGTCAGGTGGGGAACAAAAGTGCTCAAGTCCTGCAAAGGAAACTCATTGATCATTTGAAGAAAACATTTCTTGTTCTTAACATTGACATCTCTTCCTATTTTTCAGAGTAATTATGCAGAGGGAGCTTGATGTACTTTAGCAATTTGTTGCTCGAGTATTTTCCTTTCGTGATCTTCCTTTCTTTGAAGGCCATTATTCAGCTGCAAATCGTGGTTGGAGCTCTGCATGTATACAGAGGAGCAGTTAACACAGGATAATGTTTCCAATGAGGTTACACAGATTGTCATTCATAGCAGAATACCTTTAGTGTTATGGGTTCCCTTTCAGTAGTTGATACATTCTCCACCACAACTTTTTGTTCGCGGAGGAGTTCATTTTCTGACTCTAAATCATTGATCTTCCTCTTGAGCCTTGAACAGAAAGAAGAACTTTTAGATTTGATATATTGATTCTGATCAACAAAAAGGTGTTGAGTAGCCCTTGAGCTGAATGTTGAGTTTTATGGAAAACATAGCGCAGAAGCATCCTAACACTACAGTCTCAGAGAAAGGAATGTGTATAATTGAGCAGACTAAATTGTACACCATAACTTAGCCAACAAAATTTTTTAGCTTTGTTTTAGAAATTTATTATGAACAAAGTACCTGTGCAATTTTTTATGCATAAGGGGTTTGATATCTCACAGAGGTTTTCATAACACCTTGGTTTGAAGCCTTTGTAGTCAATCATGGTTGCTTTTATACATTGTAATTCATAAGAAATGGGAAACGAACCTTTTCAGCAACAAAAGAGAAGTGGTTTAGTATTATGTATATATCTTGTTTTATCTGTAACTTCAAGATCATTTCTTGTCACGATACTGCAAATTAAAAGTGGGAACTGTTTTTTTGTGTTATTGTGATACCTATATGTTCTGGATTTGACACTTTGGAATTTTATCAATGGTACTTAAACATATGCCTGGTTCTATGATACTGTGCAATAGTGAAAGTGTCAAAAAGAGATTTAACTTGTTGAAATTGATAGAATAGACTCTTTTTAATGTACTTACAATTCTATTTCTTCAGTGATTTCATCATCAGGCGATGCAGCTAAAGCCTGTTGGCGTATGACTTGATTCTCGGATTCAAGGTTTGATAAGTTGAGCTCTAATCTGAGATCGAACATTTAACTTGAAATAGTCAGAACAAGTTCAAGTTGCAGGGATGTTTACCTGTGTGCATAGATAGTATTGTATTACCTTCCAATTGTTTCCTGTAGTTGTAAAACTCTGAGCTGTGATTCCTCTGCCTCCCTGAATCTGGCTTGGCTCTCTTTCTGCACTTCTGAGTATGTGTGCTCAAACTCTGATATCTTGCTCTTTAACTCTATAATCTCTTCCTGCACATAGAAATCCTTTACTCATTCATAGCATAACAATCAAATAAAGGTAGTTTGAATTTATAAAATTGCTTATCTTTCGAAGTGTATAAAGAGATCAATCTTCACTTTTTGAGAGTCACAGAGTATTCCTGTTTTTTTATATGAAATCTGTTACAAGTTTTATTGCTTTTTTTTACCTGGAGTTTATAATTTTGTTCTGTTAACTGCTCCACCTTGCTGTTGTCAACAACCGGCACCTCCTTGATGACTGGTGGGGCTTGCTCAATTGCTAGCTTTGCTGCTTCTTTCTCATGAATGATTGCCGCACTTGCTTCTTCTAGTTGTGCTTGCATTTCATGCAATGCTTTTTGCAATTTCGCAATTTCTTGCCCCTTTGCTTCTTCAAGATCAATCTGTAATAACGAACATGAGTTCAATGATTTTATTTTGGATTGATCTTTTTCCAGAGTTTCCGTTGGTGCAGGGTAGGAGTAACTGGCGCTAAAGAGATTACCATTCTAATGCAGGTTGAAATAGTGTTTGGGAATAGTTATTGAGTAAGCAAGATTATCAGGATCCTACCCTTAAGTGCTTTTCAAAGTCTATTCTCCAGGTCAGTTCTTCTACACGCTTCTCCAGCTTGTCCTTAGCTTCTTTCAGTGCTCCTGTTTCCCTTGCAGCCTGCATTTGGATTTTTCATTATATAAAGGAAAGGATTGAATATGCATGAATTAGAGGCGGAAAAATTTCTTCTTTTCTTGTGTACTTGAAAATTTAAGCTCACCATTCTCAGTTTTCGAAGCTCTTTCCTTGCAACCCTAGATCTCCAGAGGCACTGAAGAGTAAGATTTGCTTTCCTTTGCTGATTATAGGCCTTAACTGCATGGAATTTTCTCCATTGTGTCTAGAAGAAACAGTTATTAGTAATGTCAGTTTGAATGATTTCAAGGTGATGTTCTCCATCCATCTTCTTGTAGACACAATTAAAAATTGGCCAGCATTTAAGTTAACTGTTCTTTCTCGGAGAATGTAAGCATTTCCTTTCAAAATTATTGCACTGATTTTCGCAATTATGCAAACAAATTAAGTTTCTAGATACAGCTTCTGCTCTTCCAACTGCAATGGCATTCTTACTAATTGATTCTCATGAACTTAGTTTTATTTAAGTCCCAAGTTTGGTCCACTTGAACACTAAAGCAATTCATCATCTTCTCTGACTTCTTTTTTTTTTTTTTTTGTCTTTTCCTTTTTGTGATTTTCCAACATATGATTAAAGTTGTAATGAGACAAAATGCAAGCATTCATTCCTCCTATACTTTTAAATCGAGCTTTTACTCTACACTGACAAAAGTTTCATTTAGAAGTTTCGCCTGTTGGAAAGTAAAGAAATTTCGTTTTTACTATGTGGCTGCTTTTTTGCAATTTGCAAATATATGATGAAATTCATAGCGAAATAAAAATTGACTTTTAGCTACCTGAATAGTAGTTGCTGCCTTGTTTCGTCTTCTCTGCCTGTACTCATTTCGAGCTGCCATCACTCGCATTCCCGTTTGAATAACTATTGCTGCTGCTTTTAGTTTTGTGTAAGATTTTCTTGCTGCATGAGCACGTCCATGTTTTTGTATACGAATTGAAGCAGCTTCCTTCCTCATAAAATCATAAAGTCTACGTGCAAGTTGTGCTGCAAAAGTATCATGAGGAATCCTTAGGATTGTTTGCAACAGAGCTACATGATAGGCCAGTTTGCAAGTGTATAAATTCTACCCAAATTTGGGTTTTTACTTCTTAAAGAAATTTGAATTTGATGTAGTAGGGAATACCAATAACACTTGGTTTAAGAACTAGACTTGCTGTGATTTCAATCTAATACATGGAGCAAAGTAAAACAACCACATATTTTGATTCATATGAAGGATTAATTAGTGCAGGGTTCTGAAAATTATGCGTTTTCTTTGATATATGAATCTAGTGGTCAGGGAGTTAACTTCCCGACCTCTAGGTCTAGTGTTTGAGACTTGTGGGATGCATGTGAGGGTGTGTGTTAAAAAAAGAAAAGAAAAGAAGCTGTCACTTTGGATTTTGTTTAACATATTTAAACTCATTTTGTTTCTTACCTCTCCAAAGTTTTTGAATATTAATTGCAGACTTTCGTAGAATAACGAATTCCTTCCTTGTGAGGTGTGTCCGGATTTGTCTCTGGATCCGCCTTGCTGCAAGAGCCAGAATTTCAGCTCTTCGAGCATCCAGCTCTGCCATTTGCCCAGCTCTGAGAAATACCTTGGTTTTCCCAATCTAAAATATTGGACAAGTTAGTTGGTATGTTGCTCTTACCCATTGATGTCCAGTAAATTCCAGTAAAGGTACCTTTTAACTCCCATTTCAATTTATGTAAGTTTTCGGATTTACTACCTGATAGCCCTTTAAGCCCATTTTGTCACAAATTGCAATGCATGCTGATTTCTCCTCATATCTGCATCACCAAAACGGTAGTTCCTTTGAGTACAAGTATGTAAATGCTATTCTAGAGGTGATTAGCTATGTTATGTTTTGTCCCAATGTGTTAAAGATATGGTTCTATAAAGGACAAATGGTATCTTTACTACAAAAGTGCTTTGTCTTAAGACCTCCTACATATTCATTTTGGTGACAACAATTTGAATGTGAAGGAGGTACAAGTATGAGGATACATACCCATCTAGAACCTCAGGAGTTAACATCCCAAAACGGTCGAGAAATTCATCGAATGTTCTCTTTGTCGGGTATCCTGCACAACTTATCCTAATTGCCTCTAAGACACCCTGAGAAAATACAGCCAGAACATAGTGAACTAAATTACTTATCAACGTATACAATTTACAAAAGTTGCATCTACACACAAGTAAAGGGAATTTGCCAGCCATAAACTTGAGTTTGGAAACTTACCCCGCATCTCAGCTGGTTTAAGACATTAAAATTCTCAAATATCCCAGGCTTCAAAACTGCATTTGGCTTTATGCATCTGATATAATGTGGTTCTGTTGTGCTCAAGGTTTCCATCAAAGATTGTAGTTGTTGCTGGAAGTTCAAATGAGGAAATAAAGGAGGTTCTTAGAATTCTGAAACTGTTGGCCTACATTCTAATATATGAATGTAATATTAGTTTACCTTAAACCGAGTTCCAATGGAAGAAAACTTGGACTGCTTAGATGTTTCGTCAGGCAATGAAGGAAAGAGATTTGCAACAAAAGGGCACATTGAAGCAGTCAAAAGATCTTGATGTTCTGCAATAACATAATCCTTGTTTTTGTCTAAGAATAGATCTGCTTGGTAAGTAACCTGTTTGGCCAATATTCTTAGCAATATGAAATGCTTTGGCTGATGATTGGATAATGAAAACAAATGCTATAATTTAACTCACATCACCAGCATAATGATTGATGGTAAAATCAGTTTGAGCAAGTTTTGGCTTGCTGAACCGTTTGTGTCCTTTATATGTCTGGTACATCTTCTGTGCAAATGTCTCATGAGTTGACTTTGGGAACATGCTGCAGAAAAAAGTAAATTAAGCTATGTATGTGCTACCTGATTTTCGTTTTCCTCTTTATTTTCTGCTTTAAACTGGAGGTGGTTATCAAGTTTTCTTTTTCATCTTCTTACAAATAGAAAAAGGGATCTTGAGTTGCAAGTGCTAAGTACTGCCGAGATTTTAATTTAGTAAAGCTGTCTTTATTTTAGTTTATTCCTCTGACTTCTTTAGAACATTATAACTCAGAGATGAATTTCACATACCAGGCTTCATCAAGAAGAGCGATTATGCCACCAGGTTTCTGCAGAAAAAGGTCAATAGTTGTCATCTGAAATGCCTTCTTATAGCCAGGTTAGGTGTAAGATGACATTACCTTCTCAATAAGATCCAGAACATCTTGGTTATCTACGAATTCTACATAGCTCCAGTCAATTTCCTCCCTTGTGTACTCTTCTTGTTCCATCTTGAATACATGCTGTATACATGATTTCCCATTTAATCTCATTTACATAAGATTACATAACACACTTTTGAGGGAAATCATATGAATTTTTGTTCTTACCTGATTAAAATGCTGCTGCAACTTCTCATTTGTTAGGTTTATGCATAACTGCTCAAAACTAGCATATGAAGCACTTAATAAGATGCTGATTTTGAGATTATAGCTATTCTGTGTGTAAATGTTCTGAAACAATGAGTATGCACCTGTTAATTTTGAAGGTTTCAAAGCCATAAATATCAAGAACTCCGATTAGACTTTTTGCATCCGGATCTTGCCCGATGGAGCTGTTTATCTTGTCCACAATCCTACAGGTATTCATGAAACAAGCTTAAGTGCATCATGAGCCGAATATTAGAAAAACCATAATTGCAGAATATACTTCTAGCTTAAATTCTTGCAAAAAAACTACCATCTGAACTTAAGTACTAAGTATGCCAGAAAGAGATGTTTATATTTCTTACATCTTTATGTTTTACATTGCATTAGATTGTAATACGTTTGCATATCTCTTAAAAATTTACATGTCGGTGGAAGAGCTTTACATTTATCACGCCTTATTAGAAAAGCTGCTTTCAGTTATTGTAATTAAAAACAGAAAAGTTCTGATTGGTAATTTACCAATCAAACAATCTGGAGTATATTGTCTTAGCCAGTGCATCACGACTTGTGACTGCTGCAGCCTGATCTAGTGGTTTTGTGATGTTTCCATCTGGCGTTACAATCACACGTTTGCAAAGTGAGTCTTCCAGTGCCTTCTCGTCACACCTACAAGAAGTAAAAACCAAGAAAAATATAAGCTCAGAGCAAAATCTTGTAATGTCTAATGAAGAGACAACGCGTTCAGGGTTCTGACATGAGCAGCTCTGCAGCTGTCTGAAGATGATAGTGTGATTTCTCATCTTTCAGTTTTGAAGAGTCAATATCCTTCCCTTTAACGAAGTTGATATTTCCTAGATGAAGTATTGCAGCCACTACTCGGAATATAGCATCCTACAGAAGTAAGTATAACTATGTCAACTGGAAATCTTTACTATGGACAGTTCATTTTGAAGTCCTTTTAATATTTGTAGAGACTCTTTTTCACCTGCTCATCTTGGTTTATGCCAACAACATCCATGGCATTTCTGGTTTCTAGATACTCTCTTGCATCGTCTACATTTGCCACTTCATAACAGTTTGTTTGGTTCAGATAATGAAATGTTCTTGGGTCTCCAAGTTTGTATTTCTTAACATCCTGTTAGGAAAAACATTTGGCATTAGCTGAAACAAGTATTTAGGATTTGCACACAGTCAAGAAAATGTTCAAATTTGAGAAGATCACCTCTGGAGGTGCTGCACAAAGCATATAGAAACAATGGTAATTCCTTTCTGGATCAGAAACTTGGCAAACACGTGACCTTTCAAGTAAATATGTTCGAATTGCAGCCCCTGATATCTTCCCTTGTCTATCAAATTGAATCTCTACAAATTTGCCAAAACGACTGGTACAACCACTCAGTCATGCATATTTCTCATTAAGTGTATTTATAGCAAAACTTGAAGATGAGAAGGAAAAAATTGGATATCAGTAACAATGTAAATATGTAGAATTTCATTTAATTGCATACCTGGAGTTATTGTTCTTGACAGTCTTAGCATTACCAAATGCTTCCAGAACCGGGTTGGACTGAAAAAGTGGAAATGTGAGTCCAATTCTAGTAATGTTAAAACTTTGAAGTGATGGCTAACTTCACTTACTTCTAAAACTTGTTGTTCAACTGTCCTTCCTTCTGTACCTGATCTACCGCCCATGAAAGCCAGATATCTCATTAGCATTTTTGTTGTCTCCGTTTTGCCTGCTCCACTTTCTCCACTGACCAATATAGATTGGCTCCCATGTTCATTTATCATTGCTCTGTTACATGGAGTTTCACATGTGAGATACTGTTTCTTGCCAAATTTTGTTCTCCCATTTTCATGGAAAGTCATGTATCACTGTCACCTGTAGCAGGTATCAGCGACTGCAAAAAGATGGGGACTTAGCTCTCCAAAAGCAGCTCCTTTATACTGCTCCATCATGTTAGTATCATACAAATGTGGCAGTCTTCGGAAAGGATTCACAGCTATTAGAATATTCCCAGTATAAGTCTGCTCAATTAAGGATTGATATTAAATTAACAGTGGCTCTTCAGGTATATTAAACAAAGAGTTTGAAACATTTTCTGAGTAATGCTGATATCAAAATTATAAACTGAGCTGTCTTCTTACATATATCTCGTTGAGACCATAGCGGCATGCAAGGTTGTAAAGAACTCCCGGCTCATGGAGGTAAGCTAATTTGGTCATGTCATCAACCCCAGATGGTGGTGCTTCTGTATCCTTTGGGTATATGCTGGAAATGGCTGCAACTATCTGTAACATATAAGGTGGAGTGCTCAGTTTATCTAATCTCTTGCTGGTTTTTAGGTATTCGAACTTAATCCAAATAGAGAAACCTTCTGGTTCTCTATCAAGCAAAATCAGAAAGTTGTAGACAGTTTAATTTTACCTAATTAGTGATCATACATTCATACAGCAGTGTAGGGAAAAACGGTTTTCATTTCCCTTTTCAGGTAGGAATAGGAATTAAGAGTATATAAGTGTCTGTATCCTTCTTTTTATTCTTCCTTTTCGATTGAAACACCGAGGCAGCAGCATTGCTAGTAGGTGATTTTTATATATGTTTAGAATTCAATTGTCTTTCCTGGTCCTGCATCTTTTTTCTTGTCTAGCAAGTTGGAAAGCAGTTATGTATAACCTTATTTTTTTAAGATAAACATCATCTGTGGCTCATCAATTTTTCTACTGTAGTTCGGCTATTAGTTAACTCCACCTAGTTACATGTCTGTCTATAAGTAACCGATCCTAAACTCGAACAGGGAGGAAGGTTACGACAGACTGGCAGTCGGCGTAAAACTTTTGCCAAACCCTATGACGTGGATCACATTAGAAATCGTTATGGTGGCGAAATGTGATCCATACGGCCGACCCCATTTAGTGGGATAAAAGCTTAGTAGTAGTAGTTCGGCTACTAGGCGATGTTACTTTTGCTATCACAGGCACTGTAAATGTTGCCAGCAATCTGTCTGGTTAGCTTGTTCTGCTGCTAAAAGGACAATCTATCTAGCTAATATTGGCTTGACAGATTAATCCAAAGAATTTCTCATGCTGCTCAGTTGGTAAATGAACTCACTAAGCATCTCTATTCTACAAGTAGTGATAATTTATCCCTTGATATATTGCATGCTTCAATGTACTTCAAACTTATAAAAAAAAATGATTGCAGCATATTGATTGGCTTCTACAATGAGCAAGTTAACTTGATCAAGGAAGTTCACATATAGCAGCAGAAGAGATGGCTTACTGTCTTCTCATTTGTGACTACGGTGGCATATGTTCCCTTGATTTCTGTGACTTCTCCGTCGATCCAGGAAATTTCAGGATCCTCAGCCCAGACATGGGATCCTACTATAATATTTACAGGAGTTCCCTGGATATATATCAAAGCACACAACATGGTGTAAGCATCCTTCTTTCATGAGGACAAGAAAGAATTTCAAATTTCAATACAAATTTAACTGCTTAAAAACTAATGATCATCGAGAAGTAGCTTTACCATTATTCTTGACACTACACGATCATCGAATTCAGAATGATTACAGAAAGAGGATTCGAAAATGTTAGAAAAGGCAGAAAGCTATTTAGATGAATGTTGTTCTTAAGAAATGATGGGATTTTGGGGTGGCGGAAATGTAGAGAAATCAAAAGGAGAAAAAAGAATGTTGGACAAATAATGTTTTGAAAGTAAATAAAAAGCAGAGGCAATGAAGGTGGAGGCAACACAAAAGCAAAAGGCAGAGCAGCAGCCACCCTTCACCTCCCCTCCCCAGCTCCCACTCTCCCCACCTGCTGTCAACTTTTGATATTTGTCCAAATAGGATGCTGACTTGGAACCATAACAAACCCTTTTACTGTAAAACTTGAATTACTTTTGAGTTGGCCATTTGTTTTGGATCCATTGCTTGAGCCTTGAGAGAAGCATTAAGGGTAGTTGAATTTTCCATTAGTCTAGTTGATGATGCAGGGAATAGTTATAATAATTATATTAATGCTTATTGCATCCCTACCAAAGTTCTAACATTGGGAGGTCAATAGGTTGGCAATTGTGGTGTGCATTATCAATCCCAGTTGGCATTTAGCAGTAGTAGTTCTGACAGTGTAGTTAGATTCGATCATTAGATGAGGTATGCGTTAGTAGTATCTTTGTTTTTGCCTTTACTTTCTCTTAATCCAATGGAGTTAAAAATATGCATTTGCCAATAGAATGTCTCCTATTATGATCTTGATGCTCCCTATTTCCATTTTGTAATGAACAAATTCTTGATTCCAAAATTACAAAATATCATGCATTACAAGTGTGTTTATTTATGATTTGAACGACAAAATTTTTCGTGAAATGCCAACCTGACACAAACTTCTTCATTTTTTCGAACTTGAAATCGGCTATTTGTACAACACACAACGTACTTATAAGTTACTCACAAGTGTATATTATTTAAACACATGAAATTCTCAACGCATATGGTCAATGGGATGACATTTTTAGTGCATATTCGATCATGGTCGGCTTCATTTCATGGAACTTTTCTCACATTCCATGGTCAAATGGGATCAAAACAAAGATCACATAGGGATTGTAGTTGTAAAGTCTGAACATATTTCTCCTCTTCATTTTTAGCAATTTGAACACCAGGAAAGGTATGACCTCCTAAAAGGGTCCCTCATTCTTGAGTTTATTCTCCAAAATTCTCGCACACATCCACCTAACTTTTGCTGTCATCATCTGGGATTGTGGGGAAACTTTTTGTTGTTCCATTGGATTAAAATCAATTTCCTTGGATTTAGGCCGGTGGGATGTTGTGGCTCATGAGTTATGAGTATGAGTTGAAATCTCAATGGCATTAGTCCATTCACATGGAAAAAAGTTGTAATGTGTAGGTCCTCAAAAGCCTCCATTGGCCATTGCTTGCTTTCCAACCAAGCTTTCTTTCATTCTTTTCTTTTCTTTACATTATTTTTTATTACTTAATTGGCTGTGTTTTTGCATCTTGGAATTGCTCAACTAAGACTAATGATTATTGTTTAAGGTTTTAAATCCAGGGAAGATTGCTTTAATCTGTAAAGAAAATTAAAAAGAAATCTGCATTTGGTCAGGATCATGGCCACTGCACTCGTCTCTTTGCCACCTAAAAAGATATTTTAAGTCCTAAACATATGATAAAACCCATTTTACTTATCGTTTTGCCTCAACATCATAGATATATATTTTGTATATATTTTGGGTAGTCTTATTTATTTCTAACAATAAATAAAGAAATGAATTTAAATCAAATAGAATGATGAAATGTGATGTCGACCATAATTAATGAGGTAAAAGTTCATTTGTTCTTATTTTGGATCGTCTTAACAATCATAGGAGTAATAAAAAAAATTCTTTATCTATTTTTTAATAAAATCATAGATGTTAGGTATTAAGTTTTCGTTTGGATAAGGTATGTTTCAGTTTTATAGTAGATTTTTTTTAATGGGATTTTATTATAAAACTAATATTATACATGTAGGTTTGATATAGTAATTTATATTGGAATTATAATTCAAACAATGAACATAAACTAAACAAGATATTAAGGATAAATAAATAAGTATTATGCAAAGTATTCTCTATGCATTCAAAAGACTTCTTCTCTCTTTGTTGTCATCTAAATGGTACAACTACATGAAGAATAAACCTATTTATAGTTACATCTTATATGTAACATATTAACTAACTAAAGATAACATACATTTTAACTTGTATTAATATGTTATCTTTAGAATTTAATACATTTGAATTGCATTGAATGGACATCCACTATTCAATGTTACATAACACTCCCCCTTAGATGTCCATTACACAAAGAATATGCCTCGTTAAATTCTAACTTGGAAAAAACCCAGTGGGAAAAAAATCATAGTGAAGGAAAAAGAGTACACTATTCTTGTGTATTTATTTCTCCCCCTCATTCAAAAATTATTTGAGATCCTTCAACTGATGCATTCCAATATTCCTTACTAATTTCTCAAAAGTTGTTGAAATGCCTTGGTAAATAAATCTATCAAATTATCACTTGACCGAATTTGTTGCACATCAATTTCACCATTCTTTTGTAGATTGTGAGTAAAGAAGAATTTTAGTGAAATATGTTTCGTCCTATCTCATTTGATATATCCTCCTTTTAATTGAGCTACACAAGCTGCATTGTCCTCATATAATATAGTTAGAGGATTTTCTTCTTTTGGAGATAACCCACAATTAATTCTTCCGGATATAGTGGGTTATTGATCTTAGCTAAATACATTCTCGACTAGCATCATGAATTGCTATAATTTCAGCATAATTTGAAGAAGTAACAGTTATTGTTTGTTTTGTTAATCACCATGAAATAGTTGTACCACCACATGTAAACAAATATCCAGTCTGCGACTTTGCTTTATGCAGGTTAGATAAATACTCAGCCTCAGCATAACCAAGCAATTATGGTCGAGAATCATATGAATAATATAATCCAAGATCAATTGTTCCTTAGAGATAGCGAAGAATGTGCTTAATACCATTTCAATGTCATTTTGTAGGAAAAGAGTTGGATCTTGCAAACAAATTCATTGCAAATGATATATCTGGCCTTGTACAATTAGCAAGATACATTAGTGCACCAATAGCACTGAGACATGGTACTTTAGGACCAAAAATCTCTTCATTGTCCTTTTTTGCTCTCTTTTCCTCTCTATTTTTTTAAAATACTTTTTTTTATGTTTTATAGTTGTATTCTACTAGTCTTATAGGAATAGTAACATAACATTATATCTCTATTTTCTAATAGTGGTATAATAATTTGTTATACAATAAATATAATACTAAAAGTTTATAGTATTTTTATAACAATACCTTCTATTGTTATTCTGTAATCTAGTTGAATACACCACCAGCGGATTAAAGGAATTGGAAAATTATTACACCATTATATGTTTAATCAAGACAACAAATAACCTGACTTATTTTGCAACCAGTTGATTTTTGGAGCAGGCTCCCACAGTTGCCATAAAAAATGCAAGAAATAGATCATTGATTGTATATGAACTAACGAGTGAAAACTTTGAGAAGTTTAGATGACGACCCCTAATTAAAAGTAAATCACTTGTTCCAATGGAAATCTTGTCGGACCCTGCCATTTTTAACCATTTGTCTGACTCAAAAACTCTTGCAATGACGGCCTTGATTTATATGCATGTTATTTTATGGTATTTAGAGTCAGTTTCTCTTTGGGTAGGAAAGTTTAGTTTTAGCAGTATCCTATAGTTACTCTACGAAGTTTGGTTAAGGATGATTGAAATTAAGGATGTATAGTACGTATAGTCGTAGTACCCTCCGCCAGTCCAGAAGGTTGCCATGCATCGATCCAAGCTACTCACGAACTATACCTCAGTGTCCGTAACTAGAAAACTAATCTTGTTTGAATGCGATGTTTACAAAGAGGCCGCAGATAAATCTTCCAAAACAAGACCCGACTTTGTTAATTTCTGTAACATTATTCTGCTTCCTTTACTCTCTACTCTCCAAATAAGATTCCCATTTCAAACCATGCATGATAACATGATTAGCCCTTTTTTATCCGATAAATTCAAGGCTCGAGGCTGATTTTTTTGGTTTCTAGTTTATATGCTCAATTGATAGATGCAAAAGGTTGCAAACATTTGGAAGAGTTGCAAAATTTTTCAATGCAATATTTTATAGCATAGGATTTTGTCTAGTTCGAGATTTGATTAATACTCCATCAAAGTATGTACTTGGAGATTGAGCTTATAAATACGGATAGTTAATCAGCAACAATGCACACAGTCACACACTACTCCATATATCGATCTTCAAGATCCAGCTATTTGAGATTTGAAGTTTTGCAAAATGAAGATGGAGTTGAAAGGATTGTTTTGTTTCTTGTTATTAATCATCACAATCAACTTATGTGATGCCTCCAGATTATTGAGCCAATTCAACAGGATTTCTGTCAAGTCCATTCAGGTAATTGTGTACCTTTTTGCTCTCTCTACTCATGCTATTCCATATCAAACTACGTAATTGTGCAATAGTTTTGTACATGCATGAATGGTTTCAAGATGTACAAAAACTAGAGATTAATTTGCAATAGTTCAACCTTCAGTTCTTTTTTTTTCAATCGCACCTGCAGCATTCTTTACATTCATGAGACAAATTCTGCCGGCCTGAATCTCTCTTTGCTTTTGTTTTTAATTACTTTGTAGCTTGTGAAGTAAATTTTTAGATGATTAATGCCTGGTAATTCTTTTGGCAGAGCCAAGATGGCGACGTGATAGATTGTATTGATTTCTTCCATCAACCTGCATTTGATCATCCGTTGCTCAAACACCATTCCATAAAGGTTAATTTGCTCAATATATATATATAATTGAAGGTCCTCGCATCGCATTTACACCAAATCCATCTACTATAATGTGTTCATTATTTGATTTTGCAGATGCAGCCGAGCTCTGAACCAGATGGGGAATCTGTTAAGAACAATTTGTATAACTCCAATCATGTTGATAAAATAATCACAGACATGGCAATTAAATGGGAGGTGCCCGGTGGGAACCATTCCTATCAGAAGAACAACACAAGAAGTAGTCTCAACATCAAGCTCAATCAACAGATTTGTGAACAAGAACTACAAAAGCAATCTTCATACTGCATCAGCAGATACCAATATCCACAGCCAAGTTTCTGTTCGTCAGGTATTGATGGTTTTTAATTTCAAGAAGAAATTACATTATAATTTATTCTCCAACATTTTTAGTTTCTTCTTTTTTGTTACAAATTAAGGAAATAATATTTGTTTTTCACTTGGTTTATAACAAATTAATGGAAGACAACAATCTTGATAAAGACATAAATTATGCACAACTTGAAGAGTTTATTGAATAGTATCGAAGTCAAAATAATGAAAATAAATCTCTATAAGTGTTTATATAATTTTAGACCAAAACTAAATCCTTAAAGAAATCGAAAATGATTAAAATAAATAAATTAATAGGCTCGAAAGTAGCTAAAATAAAGGAATTTTTGGTTAGAAGGGTGTTTGCCTATTGGACTGATTTTGTTAGCCCAACCAGTTCACATCAGGATAATTCAAAATTAATTTATAGGCTTTAGGGGTGAGAGAAAACTCGAAAAATCAATTCAGTCGAACTAATTGAATTCAATTCGATTATTTGAAATCAGTTTTTTTCCATTCAGTTTTCGATCGAATTTAATTAATTTAATTGATTGTTAGTTTGGTTACCATTTTGAAAATTTGAATTCGGTTGACCAACAAAATTCATTTCAATTTTCTATTTGAATTTGATTTATTCGGTGACCGAATTAATCAAATTAACCGAATTAATTGAATAATTAAATAATTAATATAATTATATATTTATATTACATAAATATATATATAAATAATAAATTATATTTAATTACACATTATTATACATAACTTTTTGTCGATAAATATAAATTTTTGTAATTTATAAGGTATTCTATTAATTTAATAATTTAAATAAAATATTTTTTTTTGCAAAAAATGAAAAAAAAATAATGGATTAAAAATGAAAACTGAACCGAACTAGCTGAATTCGTATTCCATTAAAAATTTTAAAATTAAGAAAATCCAATTACCCAATAGCCCGATGCTCACCCTAAGTTTAATAATGAATGTGGACCTATTTTTTTGGATTAAGCAATTAATAGAATCTATTTTATATGGTAAAGCGCGAGATCAAATTTTTGTTTATGATCTCATTTTATTTAAGAAAAAAAAGTTCACGAATATATAATAATTAGGGTAAATATTCAATAAATTTTTTTCGTTTATGACCCAATAGTCCCTTAATTTAGGGTGGGTATCGATTTGATCCCTAATTTTGACTTAAAATGATGTTATTTTGAAGGGGTAATTACAAAAAACCTCCCTGTGCTTTGACGATATTATAAGTTACCTCCCTAACATTTAAAAACCTATTATTCACCTCCTTGTACTTTGGGTTTTTTTGAAAAATGGATGGAAATAGAAACGTTGACAGAGCGTGAATCACACGCGCGATTGGAAATTGAAAAGGTGCGCTTTTAACTTAATAAAATGAGCAAAAAGACAAAAATAACCTCAAAAAGACAAAAATACCTAAATACATCTTCTTCTTCCTGCAAAATTATCCAAATTTCTGTCCAAAACTCAAAGTCAATACCCTCATTCGTGAAACTCAATATCGAAATCAACTTGTTTTCTTCTTTCAATTATTTTCTCTGAAGCTCTTCATTTTATTGTTATAATCAACTTGTTTTCACAAACCTTGGGATCAATATTAGGGTTGCCTCTAGAATCAACAACACATCCTTTGATTTTCTCCAATAAATCCGGCCTACTTAGCAAATTATCAAGAATTGCACCATACCTGCTCTCAAACAAATTTCACAATAATGATTGAACCTACCCAAGCCAACAAGTATTACTGAAGGTATGAAAAATCAAGAATCTTTCACGACCATCCTTTTGTGATTCGGACAGCGAAGAAGTGAGCTCATGAGTCAACCCTGAATCTGAAATCCTCTCTTCCAATTTCTTACCCAAATCAAATGAAAGAACATATTTTCTAGAAGGGTAAATTACAAAAAACCCTTATTATTCCTGCAAAATTGAAATTGACGGCACCAATGATGTTGACCAAAACCTCAATCTCATCAAGATGCTATAGACCTTTCGCTTGTAGGCTTTCCTGCAGGGGTGAAGATATAGTTATATACCAATCACCATCTTTTTCTAGTTCAGCAAGTTCTGAATGCACTTCAGATGTAATCTCTTGAGAGGCTATAGGAACATCTGTTCCCATATATGAACCAGCGTAAGTACAGTCCAATACCAACCACAGCTATCGGAACACGGCCAGCATTAGGAACATCTCTAGTAGCTTGCCTAGCATCCGTGAAAATTGCCCAACAGAATATCTTCAGATGGATGTAATATATCAATCAAATGGTGTCGAACTTCCTCTCTTTCACTCAACAAAGGCTTTGCTGATCCAACATCAAGCCCTAGATACACCTGAACAGAGTCAGCACTGATAATTTCTCCATTGAGACGCTTCGCAAGCTCTAAAGAGAGCTTGCTTTTGCCAGCACCGGTGGGGCCAGAGATAACAACGACTTTCTGCTTCTTATCAGCGGCAGAGGAGGAACAGGAAATTGACATGCTTAAAGTCGTATCAGCTCAATTTTACCCTAAACACTAATGTAGTACCGTAAGTAGGGATCGTAATCCACAGGGAAGGCGTAGGTCAAGAATATTGAGCAAATCGTTCTAAAAGACTTGTCACAGAATCTAAGTACTGGAAAGAGGAAAATTCAACACAAAAGAACGAAAATAGAGATGCAAAATAAAGCGACAAGAAAGGATGAAACAGATATCTTAGGACTCTTGTACTGGATGAACATAGGCTAGTAAATCTATGCTATGCAATCAGTAAACAATTAAATGCGATGAAGACCTAAATTGCCTAGAAGTCCAAGCTGTGGTCAGCATGGCGACCACACCACTGCTTGTACCCCCAAATCACCATCCTCTCCCATGGCGAGGCCTGAGAATGGTGGTATAAGCTCCGCAAAGTCTCAACTTTCCAAGCTAACTACTCTAGCATGCAAAGTCCTAAGAACTCCCATGGCGAGGCCCATCCTAGGGTTCACATATCATCGTTGTTAACACAGAAAGCTCCTTTAACACTTTCCCTAATGTTTCAATTCATTAACACTTCCTATGGCGAAGCCTGAGTTTCAGAATTGATTTGATTACAGAGATCAAGTGCAAGAACTTACACAATCACAATTTAGTTCTCAGTTCATGCAACTTCGCTAACTTTGATTAATCACTCCTCAATTTAGCATGTCGACCACAATTGAAGCTTGATCTATTCAAGATTAGCTAGGAATTATGAAATTCAACATATGTTTATGCTCAATTCAAATGTGATTCCAATACTCAACAACTAGATCGATTGCATAGCATACAATCTACTAAAACACGTATTCATCCATTAAGAATCCTAAGATATCATAGATTTAGCCAGAAAACATCTTTCTCATTTCAAAATCAACAAATTCCAACATTGATAAGCTCATTCTCACTCTATTGGAAGAATTTACCGATTTAATTCGAGAGAATTGTTGATTCCTTTGTCAATTGAGAATAAGAAAGAAGAATCCAGTCCAAATTCACAATCGGAGTTGAGATCGGAGAAGAAATGTTTAGTGAGAGAAAATAGATCTAGAGAGAGAAAATGAGAGGGAGAAAAACTCCCGCTAAAATGCAAAAACGATAGTTCTAAAATCTCCCCTCCCCTTACATGTTAGATACCTTCCCTATATATAGAGTTGGAAAAACGTAACTAATACGCAACATACAATGTATAAAGTATTATATAAGTGTCATTGAATAGAAAAACCAAAATTTAGCCTAAGTTGTGAAAATTTGAAGTTCGAAGAAAAATTCAGCATTCCAGCGCCTTTAAGCCAACAGTCGTGCGCCTTCAGTTCCGCGCCAGCGCCTTTGGTTTTGCCAGCTTCACGCCTTCACTTCTCAGAACTCAAGTGAAGAATTCAGACCCAACTCACGCCTTTGAGTATGGACAGTCCACGCCTTCAGCTTCTCCGCATGCTTCCAAGCAGAACAGCCTTCAGGAAATCACGCCTTCTTGCCAAATCAAACCACGCCTTCAGCTGCCTGAAATTTCAGAAATTCAAGAGTTAAACACTTAGCCATTTTTTTCTAGAAACTTCAAACAAAGTACTTCATGGCAGCAACTTCCCACCACGATTTGATCATGATACACTGTGAATTAAGGAAAACTTAAAACATGAAAGTTATAACAATTTGTCTTAGCTATCCATAGCCATCAAAATCACCCAATTTGGAGCTAAAACGAGAAAGTTATGATCAAACTACTAAAGTGTGACAAAGCTTAAAACCCATGAAACACTGTTCAACACTTTGCCATTTTTTTCCACAATCCTCCTAACAATTAGCCTACGACATGTCGTAGGCTAAAAGTTGTTGTTCCAGAATTGTCGTAGGCCAAAATTTCATCTCTCAAGTTTTTGCCCACGACATGTCGTGGGCAAAAAACGATTCCTTCAAGAATGGCCTACGACATGTCGTAGGCCATTTTTTTTCTTCTCAAGGTTGGCCTACGACATGTCGTAGGCCAATTTCCTTTCCTATGCCAACTACTTCTTGTTGAATATGATAAGTTGTGCTCAAGTGGTGTGGCTAGGTAACATGTCAAGTGAAATATGCAAGTGTTTGTGCCAAGGTGAATGAATGGTGTGCCATGGTGCAAATGTTGTGCCAAGAGTGGCATGTTGTGTTGTGCACAAATGGTGTGCCAAGAGTGTAAGTGTGGTGCCAACATCGTGCCAATGTCGTGCCAAGGTCGTGTGTGAAATGGTGTGCCAATGGTTGTGTGTTGAATGCTTGGCAAGGTGTTGCTTGGCAAGGTCGGCAAGGTGTGTGGCACAGCTTGTTGATCAGATTTGGTTAGGCTTGGCACGGTCTGTTTGCAAGGCTTGGCATGGATTGTTGGCAAGGCTTGGCATGGTGTGTTGGCAAGGCTGTTGTGGCAAGGTGTTGCTTGGCAAGGTAAGGCAAAGTGAGGTGCCAAGTGTGGCAAGGTGGTTGACCGAATTGGCAAAGTGCTCATTCCAGCTCAATACCCTACTTCATGCCAAATAAGTGTGTCTTAGCCTCTGTTTCAGACTTGGTGGTGAACTTAAGAGTTCTAGCTAATCCTCTTGGCTTTCCAATGGTTCAAGAATCAGCTTAATCGGAGGTTTTTAGCTCAAGATATAGACAATCCACCAAACTGTGGCAATCTGAATTCAAGTATGAAAACCTGAAGTAGCAATTGGAAAAACACCCCCGTTTCTCATACTTGCACACAGAAATTGGAGAAAGTTAGAACATAACAATTGAAGTTCATTCAAAGAGCTTTTCAGAACATCCAAGATCTCGTCATTTGGATTAGTAATGAAGAAGTTATGCTCAAAACAATTTCACACTCAAAGCTTCCAAAACCCTAATTTGACCAAATATGCATTTTCGGTTCCTCCATTTGCCTTTTGACAATTTTCACTTCACTTATCACCATTTTTGCTCTTTTTGTATCATTTGATCATTTTCATATTGCAAACATGTAAATGCCTAAAACCTTTCAAAACATCACATATGCACAGAGACGGAGCTTTTCATGGGCATGTAGGGGCCATGGCCCCTACAAAAAAAAAAAAAATTTATTATATATATTTAATTGGGCATAAAAATTAAAATGGCCCCTCCAAAAGTTAGAATAAAAAACTAAAAGAAAGTAATACTTTAATATTCTAATCTCATTCCCGGTTCCCTCTAACTTTTACTTTATAAATTTTAACTTTTCTTTTCTTTCTTTATAATTTTGTCCATCTTTCTCCAATTCTCCCACTTTCCTCAATTCTCATATTTCTCTTCTCTCGGTTCTGCAGTCCTTCGTGACTTCGTCTCCCGTTCGGCGTTCCACGGTTCCTGTAAGTTTTCTTTGCTAATTGCTATTCTGCAGTTTTTTGTGTGGTGCAAACTAGTAAATTACAAAACCAAACATCAATAACTCTATTCTAATTTCTAAATCTGCTCAGCTATTTGATCGACTAAATGACTGATGCTTCAAGCCTTCAACGATTCAACCTCAGGTCCTGACAACTAATTAAGGTAATTATTTGATAAAAATATTTAAAATAAAATCTTTCATTTTTTAAAAATTGTTTTATTATTTTCTATTGGATTTAATTTCTTCAAAGTTCAAACTATATTGATATCAGATATGGTTGATATCAATCCTATTGTTTTTTTTGCATTATTGTTTCATTGTTTCATTGTTTGATTGTTTCATTAGGTCTTTATTAATTATTATTGTTATTTTAGTGTTAAAATATTTTAAAACAATATCATACAAATTACAATATCATATTTAATTTATGATGAGTAGTTTTAGTTTAGTTTAGTATCAATTGTACCATATTGATTAATTTTAGACTGATATATATATATGCATATTTTTAATTTAGTATCTTCATTCTTATGTGAGTCTATGTCAGTCCGTGTACATTACTACATTTTGTTTACTTCCTAATTTAATTGTCCAAGTTTAAGCTTCTTTCAAATTCTTCAATGCATAAATTTAAGTTGATGAAAATTTTAAATTTGTTTGTAGGTAGTTCTGGGCAAGATGAAAACAATTGATGCATTTTTCAAAAGAAAAACTATTGAGGAGTCAGATAATGTAGCAGTAGTACCTTTTGAATCGATTCAAGAGGAGCATCATTTAGAATTAGAAAGGAAGACAAATAATGAAGAGCCTAGTGGTGACAGAAAAATCAAAGGTATATTTTTTGCTTACTAGATTGATTCGTCTTATTTTGACACTTCCTGTTTCTACGGCTACTTCAGAACGAGCTTTTTCAGCTATGAAATTAGTTAAAACGAGACTTCGCAACAAAATTGAAGATGAGTTTCTTGCTGATAGCTTAGTCGTTCATATTGAGAAAGAGATTGCTGAAAAATTTGATTCTGATTCTATTATCAAAGATTTCAAGTCATTGAAGGAACGTTGAGCAGTACTTTAATGTAAGCATTTTGTTATCTTGTTTCTTTCTAACTCTTTTAGTTAATTGAATATGAATATGATATTGTTTGACATGTTTTTATCTTATACGAAATGTTAGAATTGTTAGGCACTTAGTTGTTTGATTAAGTTTAGTACTAGTTACTATAAAGTATAAACTAATGTTGGCCCCCCTCATAAATTTGTTGAAGCTCCGTCACTGCATATGCACATAAAACACACAACAAAAGCCAAGCATTTTAACACATATTAGTTGGTATAAAACCAACTTATCAAATTCCTCCACACTTGAACTTTTGCTTGTCCTCAAGCAAAGACATAACACACAACTCACATTTCAAAACCACTTTGCACTAGACTTCACTCTTCACACAACTCACATTTCAAAACCACTTTGCACTAGACTTCACTCTTCTGTCAAACTTGTTCTCATTTGAGTTCATCAAAATAGATTTTTCATGCAATATCAAAACTCTTATCATAACCTCAATTCCAAGCTATCAACTTTTAGCACAAATTATCAACCAAGGCACAATAAATAAAGACCAAAATGTCATGCGTGCAAGTGTGTGCTGAGGAACATGCACTTCATCTATTCCCCTGCTATACACCATCTAGCTGGTCTCACATACCATTCAATACATGCCAATCTCCTTGTACACCCTTATGAACATGCAATCACAAGATCAATGGTACCTATGCGTACATTGGTACTCTCTGGGACATTGCCCTTATTCTGCACATTAGTGCTGCACATTGGTGCACATATTGATGACTGAAATAATGCCTGGGTTTTATGGCTTTTTTCTCCAAATTTGAATGCCAGGTTCTTATGGTTTTTTCCTTCCCAGTTGCCAATATGGCTTTTTCTCCCATATCATTTCTTGTGCAAGCACATGTTCATAAGAATCCCAAATTGACTAAACATGCACGAATTCTGGAGACACCAGATAAATGCATAACAAACAGAAATGAATCCATACACATTACCTCTTATGTCAATTGAGTTTTGCATGGCATATCTATCTTACATTAACATCGGGCCTTAGTCAGCAAAATGCACCAATTTCATCAAGATTGGAATCGAAGACATTAAATCAATTTTCGCATGCAATACAAAAGTAACATGGTTGAACTTCAAATTTTGAACATAGCTTAACAAAAGAGAAAAAGCATAGCACAAAGTGTCAACATTCATTCCATTGCTCTCACTGTCACTACACCTCTTTTCTTTTCATTCCATTACTTGCACTTTTGCATTTCACTTGGACATCAGCACCACATTACACCACGTATAGACAAGATCAACATTTATTCACAAAAATTTCAAAATTTCACCAAAAGTTGATTTTTTACAAAACATGTAAAACACCACAAAACATGAAAAACACCACACATACGGGTAATAAACTCAAACTAACACAACAAAACTAACATTACAGGCAAAAGTATCAAAGCAACACCTATTTTCACTAAAAATTCATGAGAAGAAAGTAAGCATAACAAATCAAACCACACAACACAAAAAAAACAAAACAAAATGCATATAATTCAAAAATTAAAATTTTCAAAACAGCATACAAAACACAAAAAGAAGACAAACCACAGCAGCATTCCCCTCCCCCACACTTAAAACTTACATTGTCCTCAATGTAAAGTAAAGAGATAGGTTCAGGAGCTCCCTGATATTGATAAGTCATGAAGTCCAATGTTTGCTCTGTGGATTGTCTTGGTCCATTTTCCTCATATGAAAAATTCTGTGGCATCACTCCCCCACACTTAGCCTCTTGGGTGCATGGCTAATATCTTGCAATGTCCTTCCTGGTCAAACACCTTTAACATGAGTGGTTTTGAAGAGTGAATTCCAAAATGAAAGGAACTTAAAGACAGAATGAAAAGAAAACAAACTACTTATAAAAGCTAAGGGAAAGAAGTAGTTCTGGATTTAGATAGTCTTCCAGCTAGACTTTATTCCTCCACAAAGTATGTCTTGGTCATGAAAAAAACTCAGTAAATCCATCTCTGCACCACGCAAAAGATGAACTCTCATTATCATGCTCCTTCCCAGAAAACACTGGAGTATTGAGGAGATGTGTGAGCATAGGATCATGAGAAAAATTTCCTCCAAATTTCACATTCATTTGAAGCACATCATAGCCCTCTTGTACCACACTATCCACAGCAATCCTGCCAGGCTCAACCAAGGAATGCACATCTATGGTCTCAACAAGCTCATCAGAAAGTTCAAAAGTAAAAGTCTCAAACTCACAGTTGTTAACCATGTTATCATTATCAATAAGAAACTTTACATCTTTATCATCAAGACTAACATGATTGGCTTTCTCATGTAACACTTGTTGTATGTTTCCAGTGACATTCACAGTTTCAAGAGTTGATGATCCACAAAGAATCTCAGCAATTTCCACATTATTTTGATTTAGGGTATCACGATGTTCTTCCAAATGTGACTCTATGCAATTAATCAAGACATCAAGAAAAGAACAGCCATCATCATCAAGTAAAGCATGACCCTCCCTATCATTTGAACAATTCATAACACATGCTTCATGTGAGGTATGATCTACCAAAGTTTGGCTTGATAATTCAAAGTTTGATTCCTTTATTGGACAAATTGAACAACAATCTACCACAGATGCATTGTCAGGTAAAATCATGCTATCTTCTACATCAAGTTCATCACAATCAATTTTTTCATCATCAACAATGCTATTAACAGAAATGTAGTCATGCTCAACACCATCTTCAACTAAAATTGGAGAACATTCGACAACATGAATGGAACAACAAGACTCTAAATGCATAGGTTGTTTCATTGCAAAGTTCACGTCAAAAACTACCTCTTCATCATTAATCCTAAAGGTGACAGTTTTGTTTCGAACTCCAATTAATGCATCACCAGTAGCTAAAAATGGTCTACCAAAAATGAGAAGAACCTCAGGATCCTCCTCCATGTCAAGTACTATGAAATCAACAGGCAAAGTGAATTTATCAATTCTTACCAAAACGTCTTCTACTAAACCTGTGGGAGTCACCAAGGATCTGTCTGCTAATTGGAGAGTGACTGCAACTGGGCGAATCTGGCTTTCCAATCCAACATTGATGGCAATGGATAATGGCATTAAGTTGATTCCAGCACCCAAGTCACACAACACTTTTGCAAAATGCCTTGTGCCTATCTTGCATGGGATAGTGCAGCTTCCTGAATCCTTAAGCTTTGGGGGAAGATCATGAACCATCCATGCTTGAGTGCACTCAGAAACCATCATGGGAACATCACATCTTAAGATTTGTTCTTTGTTAGAGATGAGATCTTTGAGATACTTAGCATATTTTGGCATTGATGTCACTAATCCATCAAAAGAAGATTCACGTTCACTTGCTTGAGTACATCCAGGAACCTTTTGAACTGAGGGCCTTGTTTTGGAGGTGGTTTCTTTCTTTCTAGGAAAGGAGGTTTAGGGGCATACTCAGGGTAGTTATAAGGATTAGAGTTCTTGGTGATCTCATTTCCTACCCTAGTTGGTATTTCCTTCTTCACAGTTTTTGTATCTGATTGTTCACCCTTTTTCTCAGATGCTAGAGCTTCCTGTTCAACATCCTCCACGTCCTCATTGATACTCTCTTTCTCCATTTGATCACCTTCCTCCTTAATAACACATTTCTCGTTCTCAGGCTTAGATGACTTCTGAACTTCCTTACCACTTCTCAGCACAATGGCATTACATCCAACCTTGTTCTTAGGATTCGGCACCGTATCACTAGGAAGAGCTCCACTAGGCCTATGATGTATATCATTAGCAAGTTGCCCCAATTGCGTCTCAATGTTTTTGAATGTGGCAACATGATGTCTTACAGTTGTCTCCAAAGCAACAAATCTGTCCTCATTCTTATCCATCTTTTCCATAAGACTTTGGAACATATCCTCCATGGACGGTTTCCTTTGTTCTGAGGTGCTGGCTTGGTGATCAAAACCTGGAGGTGCAGTGGTTGTTTTCCTTTGATCATTCCCTTGGTAATAGTTTCCTCATTGGTTCTGCTGATTACTCCAACTTCCTGGGTTGCCACCATATGATCTATTGCCTCCATTGTAGTTATTGCCAGAATAGTTCCCACCATATTGAGGTTTATTGCCAGAGTTGCTCACATACTGAATGGATTCAGTAGTGATGGCGCATTCATCCTTGTGGTGATCCCCTTTGCATAGTCCACAAGACAACACAGGTGTCTTGGCTTGAGTTGCCTTTAGAGTTTGCACTTGCTTGGCCAATGCTTCGAACTTTGCACTAAGAGAAGTCTCCTCATCTACATCAAGTACTCCTCTTTGTCTTCTGGCATGTGGCTTTCGGATCTCTGGGAAGAAATACTCATCCTCAGCAATTTGATTAAATAGCTCCCGTACTTCAGGCACAGACTTGTCTTTGAGTGCCCCGTTAGCACATGCCTTAACCATCAAAGAGGATTCAGGAGTTAAGCCTTTGAAGAAAGTATTTAGTTCCCTGATCTCTCCCAAGTCATGATTGGGGCATTGTCTTATTAGGTCGTTGAATCTCTCCCAAGCTTCTCTAAATGTCTCACCTTCTTGTTGTTGGAAATTCATAATTTCCAACCTTCTCTTTTCAAGCTTAGCTGGAGGGAAGTATTTGGACAAGAACCTTTTTTGTAAATCATCAAATGACATTCCAGCATTTGCTCCCCCAATACTCTTGAACCAATGTTTAGCCTTTCCACGCAGAGATAAAGGGAACAAAATTCTGTGAACCTCACCCCTGTCAACTCTTGGCAACTTAAAAGTGCTACATAACCTGAGAAACCAATCAAGATGATCATTAGGATCCTCATTGTCAAGACCTTGGAAGAATTGGCCCTGGGTAATCATGGAAACAATTTGTGGAGGAATGTGGTAACTTTCCACATCGATGTCCTGATGACTAAAACGATTGTCAAAATTTACTGCATAATGGTCTCCGAACCTAGGTGCTTGTGCTCCTTGAGCTGCCATTTCTCTCTGCTGCTTCAAATGTGCTCCCAAAGTTTTCTCCAACTCAAGATCCAATAAGAATTGTGGTTCTCGTGCAAACCTGCTAGACCTTGGCATACACAACACACAGTTGTGGAGTGTAATAACAAAAGAACAAGAACTTCAAATATGCAACACAGAAACAGATCACAATTCTCAACACGAACAGAAAACAACACAAAATGAAAGCTACGGTAAATGCCACAAACAAAACACAAAGTAGAACAAGTAAAAATCAAGAACAATTCAACAAATTCCAGAACCGATTGCCTTCCCCGGCAACGGCGCCAAAAATTGACATGCTTAAAGTCGTATCAGCTCAATTTTACCCTAAACACTAATGTAGTAGCATAAGAAGGGATCGTAATCCACAGGGAAGGCGTAGGTCAAGAATATTGAGCAAATCATTCTAAAAGACTTGTCACAGAATCTAAGTACTGGAAAGAGGAAAATTCAACACAAAAGAACGAAAACAGAGATGCAAAATAAAGCGACAAGAAAGGATGAAACAGATATCTTAGGACTCTTGTACTGGATGAACATAGGCTAGTAAATCTATGCTATGCAATCAGTAAACAATTAAATGCGATGAAGACCTAAATTGCCTAGAAGTCTAAGCTGTGGTCAGCATGGCGACCACACCACTGCTTGTACCCCCAAATCACCATCCTCTCCCATGGCGAGGCCTGAGAATGGTGGTATAAGCTCCGCAAAGTCTCAACTTTCCAAGCTAACTACTCTAGCATGCAAAGTCCTAAGAACTCCCATGACGAGGCCCATCCTAGGTTTCACATATCATCGTTGTTAACACAGAAAGCTCCTTTAACACTTTTCCTAATGTTTCAATTCATTAACACTTCCTATGGCGAGGCCTGAGTTTCAGAATTGATTTGATTACAGAGATCAAGTGCAAGGACTTAAACAATCACAATTTAGTTCTCAGTTCATGCAACTTCGCTAACTTTGATTAATCACTCCTCAATTTAGCATGTCGACCACAATTGAAGCTTGATCTATTCAAGATTAGCTAGGAATTATGAAATTCAACATATGTTTATGCTCAATTCAAATGTGATTCCAATACTCAACAACTAGATCGATTGCATAGCATACAATCTACTAAAACACGTATTCATCCATTAAGAATCCTAAGATATCATAGATTTAGCCAGAAAACATCTTTCTCATTTCAAAATCAACAAATTCCAACATTGATAAGCTCATTCTCACTCTATTGGAAGAATTTACCGATTTAATTCGAGAGAATTGTTGATTCCTTTGTCAATTGAGAATAAGAAAGAAGAATCCAGTCCAAATTCACAATCGGAGTTGAGATCGGAGAAGAAATGTTTAGTGAGAGAAAAAAGATCTAGAGAGAGAAAATGAGAGGGAGAAAAACTCCCGCTAAAATGCAAAAACGATAGTTCTAAAATCTCCCATCCCCTTACATGTTAGATACCTTCCCTATATATAGAGTTGGGAAAACGTAACTAATACGCAACATACAATGTATAAAGTATTATATAAGTGTCATTGAATAGAAAAACCAAAATTTAGCCTAAGTTGTGAAAATTCGAAGTTTGAAGAAAAATTCAGCATTCCAGCGCCTTTAAGCCAACAGTCGTGCGCCTTCAGTTCCGCGCCAGTGCCTTTGGTTTTGCCAGCTTCACGCCTTCACTTCTCAGAACTCAAGTGAAGAATTCAGACCCAACTCACGCCTTTGAGTATGGACAGTCCACGCCTTCAGCTTCTCCGCATGCTTCCAAGCAGAACAGCCTTCAGGAAATCACGCCTTCTTGCCAAATCAAACCACGCCTTCAGCTGCCTGAAATTTCAGAAATTCAAGAGTTAAACACTTAGCCATTTTTTTCTAGAAACTTCAAACGAAGTACTTCATGGCAGCAACTTTCCACCACGATTTGATCATGATACACTGTGAATTAAGGAAAACTTAAAACATGAAAGTTATAACAATTTGTCTTAACTATCCATAGCCATCAAAATCACCCAATTTGAAGCTAAAACGAGAAAGTTATGATCAAACTACTAAAGTGTGACAAAGCTTAAAACCCATGAAACACTCTTCAACACTTTGCCATTTTTTTCCACAATCCTCCTAACAATTAGCCTACGACATGTCGTAGGCTAAAAGTTGTTTTTCCAGAATTGGTCGTAGGCCAAAATTTCATCTCTCAAGTTTTTGCACGATTCCTTCAAGAATGGCCTACGACATGTCGTAGGCCATTTTTTTTCTTCTCAAGATTGGCCTACGACATGTCGTAGGCCAATTTCCTTTCCTATGCCAACTACTTCTTGTTGAATATGATAAGTTGTGCTCAAGTGGTGTGGCTAGGTAACATGCCAAGTGAAATATGCAAGTGTTTGTGCCAAGGTGAATGAGTGGTGTGCCATGGTGCAAATGTTGTGCCAAGAGTGGCATGTTGTGTTGTGCACAAATGGTGTGCCAAGAGTGTGTAAGTGTCGTGCCAACGTCGTGCCAATGTCGTGCCAAGGTCGTGTGTGAAATGGTGTGCCAATGGTTGTGTGTTGAATGCTTGGCAAGGTGTTGCTTGGCAAGGTCGGCAAGGTGTGTGGCACAGCTTGTTGGTCAGATTTGGTTAGGCTTGGCACGGTCTGTTTGCAAGGCTTGGCAAGGTGTGTTGGCAAGGCTTGGCATGGTGTGTTGGCAAGGCTTGGCATGGTGTGTTGGCAAGGCTGTTGTGGCAAGGTGTTGCTTGGCAAGGTAAGGCAAAGTGAGGTGCCAAGTGTGGCAAGGTGGTTGACCGAATTGGTAAAGTGCTCATTCCAGCTCAATACCCTACTTCATGCCAAATAAGTGTGTCTTAGCCTCTGTTTCAGACTTGGTGGTGAACTTAAGAGTTCTAGATAATCCTCTTGGCTTTCCAATGGTTTAAGAATCAGCTTAATTGGAGGTTTTTAGCTCAAGATATAGACAATCCACCAAACTGTGGCAATCTGAATTCAAGTATCAAAACCTGAAGTAGCAATTGGAAAAACACCCCCATTTCTCATACTTGCACACATAAATTGGAGAAAGTTAGAACATAACAATTGAAGTTCATTCAAAGAGCTTTCAAGAACATCCAAGATCTTGTCATTTGGATTAGTAATGAAGAAGTTATGCTCAAAACAATTTCACACTCAAAGCTGTCAAAACCCTAATTTGACCAAATATGCATTTTCGGTTCCTCCATTTGCCTTTTGACAATTTTCACTTCACTTATCACCATTTTTGCTCTTTTTGTATCATTTGATCATTTTCATATTGCAAACATGTAAATGCCTAAAACCTTTCAAAACATCACATATGCACATAAAACACACAACAAAAGCCAAGCATTTTAACACATATTAGTTGGTATAAAACCAACTTATCAGAAGTGGTGAAGAATCGACTGCTGCGGAGACAGCGGTATGAGTGGAAGGAGGAAGAAGTGGTGAAGAATCGACTGCTGGAAGAATAAAATCAAATATTAATATTGATTTGAACAATGATATGTGAGTAAATTTTGATGAGAATGTTGTGAGGGAGCTGAATCTTTCAATCAAGGAGTGGATCTTTAAATCCAGAGGACGGAACTTTTAGTCGAGGTGGTGGCGGCTCAAAATTTGCCATCGTTTGATTTGTTGGTCAAAGAAACTGATTATGGGGTAATCGTGTCTTTTCAAGTTCACTCCGTCACACCAGCCTATTTCCATCCATTTTTCAAAAAAACCCAAAGTATCAGGAGTTAGATGGTAGGTTTTAATATGTCAGGGAGGTAACTTAAAATATCGCTAAACCAGAGGGAGGTGTTTTGTAATTTACCCTATTTTGAATGATGAATAGTATTACATGATTAACGGCATTACTTGCTAAATAGATGAAAAATGAGTTGGAAGCCATTTGTACAACAAATTAAATTTCAAATTTGGGGAACAAAAAGATACTTACCCCAAATTAACATATTATTGGGTCATTTACCCTAATAATTACAAAAAAAATAGAACATGGATATTATCATACACATACGAATTATTTTCGAAATTTTAAAGAATAAGTGATATCAAAACAAGGTTGCTACACTACACATAAAAAAATTTGTATAAAGAACTATATATAGAGACTTGGTTTCGATCGACTTCAATTAATTTTTATAGCTTTAGACCCATCAAAAGTAAATTATTATTTTCTTGATCATCTTCTTTTATAAGTCACCAGTAGAAAATATTATTAAGAGCATTTTAAAGAAACTAGAGCATATGAATTATACAAATTTTGAAGGGCTCACTGACTTTTACAACCTTGATGTTTGATGTTTGAGGAGATCGGATCTTTTGTTCAAAATTATTTTGTCTCATCTTCTTCAATATTAAAAACCACATCGTTCCACTTAAATTAGGGATAAAATCATAAATAGGGTTGCTTTCCAAATTTGAGAAAGATTTTTTTTTTCTCTTGCTTTTATAAATTAAATTAAACAATTAATTTTCTAATCTTCCATGCATGGGAGATCTTTAGTATGTTGCTGTATCCCAAAGAGAAGCCGACTACTATGGAGCAAAGGCAATTCTAAACATATGGGAACCTAAAGTTCAGCCTCGTGGATTTAGCTCATCTCAGCTCTGGATTGTGGGAGATTCTTTTCATGACTCGGATCTCAACAGCATCATAGCTGGCTGGCATGTAAGTTTTTAGCAAAATGATAATAACTTTATGAAGAATTTAATGTATATATATATATATATATATATATATATGTTCATTTGATTTAGTTTATCTTAATGAATGGACAAAAACAGGTGAACCCAATATTATACGGAGATAATAATACAAGGTTTTTTATCGAGTGAACTGTAAGCAATATCGATCGATCTCTGCAACATTAATTGTTCATATTTATAGCAGTTAAAATCAATATTAATGTTGTCAATACTGATTTTGACAGAGTGATAATTTTCAATCCACGGGATGCTACAACTTGCTTTGTTCAGGCTTTGTGCAAATCAGCAACGAAGTTGCATTAGGAAACACCCTCTTGCCTGTCTCCAGATTCAATAGTCTCCAGTTTGAAATTTCTATACTTATCTGGAAGGTAATTCAAACTGAAAAATCTAGTTATATAAATTCCAATTAATGAACCCTTAATTTTCTTTGTTCGGATTATCAATTTCCATGGATTAAACTTTGAAATATTTTAGGATGAGAAGCAAGATGTTTGGTGGCTAAAATATGGCGACACACTGCTCGGTTACCGGCCAGCCTCTCTATTTTCGAATCTAGCAAACAAGGCTTTGTTGATTGAATGGGGTGGAATGGTGTCAGGAACAGTTGGGGTAAAAAGTTCTATTCAAATGGGCAGTGGGCATTTCCCTGAAGAAGGGTTTAGAAGAGCAAGTTACATGAAAAATCTTCAAGTTGTAGATGAAGCAATGGCATTAAGAGCCCTTGATGCCCCAAGAACCGTAGTTTCAAAACCGAACTGCTATAATATAACAATTGGAAAGGCAAACGGTTGGGGAGATTTCTTTTTCTATGGAGGTCCAGGGACAAATCCTAATTGTCCATGATCAAATTAAATATGCACCTTCTATATATGATGAATTTTCTTTATATATAGTTCAACTTGTTTTACCAAAGTTCGTGGTTCACAGTAAAAGCCATTTTAATAATTACTATAAATTGACATTCTCCCTTTTGTCTCAACATCATCGTTATATATTTTTTATATATATATTGTGGACAGTCTTAGTTACACTTAAATATAAACCAGAAAATAAATTTAAATCCAATATGGTAACGAAAAAATTTGATCTATAGAGTCACAAATTAGATTAGATTGAATAGAATGACAAAATGTCATCGTATTTGGGATCGTCTTAACAATTATAGGAATAATAGTTGAGATTATTTTCTTTATCTCTTTTTTATAAAATCAGAGATGTTAATGTCTTAGAAACTTTTGTGTCTATTCTTGGATTAGCACGTTCACCATCATCTTAACATATTTTGGATCAATCATAACAAATTAGGAAACCGCCTACTGTTGTTTTTTTTTTTTTTTTTTTTTTGTAATTGACTAATAATAAATAATTTCAAAAACTTTCTTCAACAAAATCGTAATGATTAATTAATTGGGTTAATTACATTTATCTTCCTAGTGGTAAATCCAAATTACAGATCAAATTTTGTAGTTTCGCCACATTAGGACTACCCCGACATAACCTTGACGAAACTACTGAAATTACCAAAAAAACCCTAATTTATAGTTTTAAAAAATAAAATGAAAAAATTCAATTACTTATTTAGTTAAAATGAATGGGATCCAAATTAATTCTAATTTAATCTAAACATGTGTTATATCTCGTGAAAATGAGATTTTTAGAAAAGTATGAGTTTCCCTTTTTTTACACCATTCACTAAATTTTATATTCTCAATTGTGATGGGTGCAAAAAAGACACAAAAAAGCCTCTGCTCGACTAACTTTTTTAGTCTTAACATTTTTTAAAAAAAATTTGCGTGTTATCTCATGAAAAATTGTGAGTTTTAAAAAATTTAAATTTTTTCTTTTTTCACACTATTCACGAAATTGCAAATTTTTAATTGAAATGGATGCAAAAAAAGCACAAAAAGTGCCCTCGTCCACTTGTTTTTAAGTCTTGTTAATTTTGACTTAGAAAACGTAACGCGGGACAGATACGTGGAAGAAACTCTGTCTTCGAAAAGAACACAAAAGACACAAATTCCGCAGAATTTGAAAGATATCAAAATATCAAAAGTCTGAATAATAAGAGTTGTACCTCAAATAAAGGCATACAAGGGTTTATATAGAACTAAGAATTCCTAATTCTAATTAGGAAACAAAAGAAAGACACCTAATTAAGAAAACAACCAAATTAAGAAACAAAACTAATTAGGAAAGTAAAATAAACTCAAAAGAAACTTGGACTTTAAGATGCTTGCATCAAGGCCCGATCTTGTCCCACATCAGTCCCCTTCTCTTGAAAAGAACTCGCCTCGAGTGATATGGGTATAAAGGCTTTCTTTCTTGAATCAATACCTTCACCATCACGTGCTTTAATTCCGTTTGAAATTTCCTTCGCAGTATGGATTTTATATTTAATTTTCTTCTTCCCAAGTAAAATCTTGTCACTTGCAAAAATCTCGTAGCATACAACAATAATTTCTATTGATCTTTCTTTGTAAAAATACTTCCACTTCCATGTATGTTCCGCTAACACAGGATCGCCAATATAATTTCTAAAATATATAGAAAAATCAATCAAATCAATTAATTTAGCTTTCCTTGTTAAATCTTTAACCATATTTATGGTTTCCTTTTCTTCTCCAACTATAAGTATAATTTTCTTTTCTTCTCCAACCATATCCATAATTTCCTTTTCTTCACTTTTTTTGTCAAGGAAATCATCAATTATTTTTCCTTCTTGATCCACTAATTCTTTATCTTCCCCAAATAATTCAGATAATTTAAAATTTTCAATCAAATCAAAATTTTCACAAGCTGAATTATTTTCGACAATCATACCATGAGACGAATCATCCTCGTTGGGTAAATCCCTACAAGGATGATTTTTAAGTCTTGTTTTTAATTGAAATGGATGCAAAAAAAGCACAAAAAGTGCCCTCGTCCACTTGTTTTTAAGTCTTGTTAATTTTGACTTAGAAAACGTGTGTTATACCTCTTGAAAAATTATAATTTTTCAAAACACTTAAATTTTATCTTTTTTCACACCATTCAAGATATTGCACATTTTCAATTGCTATGGAAGCAAAAAACAACTCGAAGAGAACTCATGTTGTCTAGTTTTTGAGTATTGTCATTTTATGCTAAAAAACATGGGCTATAACTGACGAAAAAATGACGATTTTTCAAGAATTTTAAATCTTTTTTTCCATGTCATTCACTAGATTTCATATTTAAAACTGAGATCTGTGTATAAAACAACACAAAAAAGAGACTCTTTCAATTAGTTTTTAGTCTAGTCTTGCCATTTTTTAGCGAAAAACGTGTTATACCTTACGAAAAATGATGATTTAAAAAAAAATCTATGTTTCCCTTATTTTTACACTATTTAGTAGATTGCACATTTACAATTGATTGCACATTATATGTTATACGTAAATTATAATGTCTTCATACTCCATATGTTATACGCCAATTATAACGCCTTTATACTTCGTACATTATATGCTACACGCCAATCATAATGCCTTCATATTTCATACTTCATACGTTATGTGCCAATCATAATGCTTTCTACTTTTTCATACTTCATACGTTATACATTATATGCCAATCATAATGTCTTCTACTTTTTTATACTTCATACGTTATACATTATACGCCAATCATAATGCCTTCATATTTCGTCATACTTCCTCATAGTTCTTCATACTTTATATGCCAATCATAACTACTTCACACTTCATACTCCATACGTAATACACCAATCATAATACTTTATACGTGAAGTGCATTATACGTGCGCGTGGATGCGCGTCATTAATCCCGTTGCATACATGTGTAACGGTCGAATATGAGTTTTTGTGAAAAATAATTGGGTCTTCTGAATATAATCCTCCAAAATCACATAAATCACTATTTCCAATTTATATGTCATCTTCTGAATTTAGTTTGGAGTTGGGATCTTATGTCTAAGATTATTTCTATCTTATTATGTCCAAAATTAAACTACATTGTAGGGTTCACTCATTCATTGGTTAGAGTCTAATAATTGTAAAGTGATTTTAGTGATATTTATGCTTTTAGTCCATAGTTTTAGTTAAACTACGTTGTTTTGGATATTGCACAAAATAGGACAAACATAATTTTGGATAGATAATCTGATCTCTTTAGTTTGGTAGTATATGGCTGACTTCCTTCCTTTGATTTTTTTAACAAATTGATTTCTTTTAATTGATTCAACCTCCCCATCTTCTCCAAATAATGTCTTTATTCATCCTTGAATCATTTCTTGTATTAAAAACAAACCATTAATGCCAATATAATCTATAAAATAATACAACTAATCTCCTGTAAAGCAGGTTCATATATGAAACGAGAGTTAATCGCGATTTCAACACACAATAAAAGGTGTGAGAGAGTTAATCCAATTTCAACGCACAATAAAAATAGTAAGAAATTATAACCACGATTTCAACGGTCATAATTATTTGCCCATTTCATATATGAAATCCGTCTCATAAAAGTTTTTGTGAAAATAATGAATAAACTATCAACAAATATTAGCATTAGCAAACCTCAAATGGTACATAGCTACAAAAGCGTTAAGACATTAAAACTATCATTTTAATGGGTGATTAATTATCGGTTTCATCAATACTCATACCAGGGTTGCTAAAGAGTAAAAACTTTAAGAAGTTTGGATGAAGCATACCTTTTTGCAAACCACTAAAAGTAAAGCACTTGTTACAACGGAAATCTTGTCGTTCTCTGGCGTTTTTAACCATTTGTCTGACTCAAAAACTCTTGCAATGACGGACTTGCCATGTATGTTATTTTATGGTTTTTTAGAGAGTTTCTTTTTGGGTAGGAAAGTTTAGTTTTAGCAGTATTCTATAGTTTATTACTCCACGAAGTTTCGTCAAGGATCGATGATTTATGTTAAGGATAGTAGTAGTAGTACGTACCCTCCGCCAGCCCAGAAGGCTGCCATATGTCCAAGTTACTCATGAACTATAACTCAGTGTCCGTAACTAGAAAACTAATCTTGTTTGAATGCGATGTTTACAAAAGAAGCCGCAGATAAATCTTCCAAAACAAGACCCGACTTTGTTAATTTCTGTAACATTATTCTGCATCCTTTACTCTCTACTCCCCAAATAAGATTCCCATTTCAAACCATGCATGATAACATGATTAGCCCTTTTTTATCCGATAAATTCAAGGCTCGAGGCTGATTTTTTTGGTTTCTAGTTTATATGCTCAATTGATAGATGCAAAAGGTTGCAAACATTTGGAAGAGTTGCAAAATTTTTCAATGCAATATTTTATAGCATAGGATTTTGTCTAGTTCGAGATTTGATTAATACTCCATCAAAGTACGTACTTGGAGATTGAGCTTATAAATACGGATAGTTAATCAGCAACAATGCACACAGTCACACACTACTCCATATATCGATCTTCAAGATCCAGCTATTTGAGATTTGAAGTTTTGCAAAATGAAGATGGAGTTTAAGGGATTGTGTTGTTTCATGTTATTAATCATCACAATCAACTTATGTGATGCCTCCAGATTATTAAGCCAATTCAACAGGATTCCTGTCAAGTCCATTCAGGTATTTGTGTACCTTTTTGCTCTCTCTACTCATTAATTGCTTCTTTTGTTCATGGGATTTCCATATTTTTGTACACTAATGGTTTGAAAATGTACAAAAACTAGAGATTAATTTGCAATAGTTTCTTTTTTTTTCAATACGCATCTGTGGCATTCTTTACAATCATATTGAAATGACAAAATTCTGCAGGCCTGAATCTCTCTTTGTTTCTTTAATTAGTAAATTTTCAGATGATTAATTAATGCCTGGTAATTCTTAACATATGGCAGAGCGACGATGGCGACACGATAGATTGTATTGATTTCTTCTGTCAACCTGCATTTGATAATCCGTTGCTCAAAGACCATTCCATAACGGTAATTTACTCAATAAATTCCCTCGCATTTACACCAAATCCATCTACGTACTATAATGTGTTCATTAATTATTTGATTTTGCAGATGAATCCGAGCTATGAACCAGATGGGGCATCTATTCAGAACAATTTGTATCACTCCAATGCTGAGAAAGTAATCACTCAGACATGGCAATTAAATGGGAATTGCCCAGAGGGAACCATTCCTATCAGAAGAACAACACAAGAAGAACTCTCCAGATCAAGCTCATTCAGCAGATTTGTAAAGAAGAACTACAAAAGCAATCTTGATACTGCATCAGCAGATCCAAATGTCAGCAGCCAAGTTTATCAGGTATTGATTGTTTTTTTAAAGAAGAAATTGCATCATAAATTGAAGAGAACATTTTAAATTTCTTCTTTTTTTTCATATAAATTTGTCTATCCCTTCTAATCATTACATTTAAACTAATTGAATAGTAGCTTACATAGTATCTAAGAAGAAATCAAAGTACAAGGAAAATAATATTTGTTCTTCACTTGGAATAATTCAAAATTTTATAGGATTAATATTGAATGTGGTCCTATTTTATTGGATTTGGCTATGGAATCTATTTTATATGATAAAGCATGAGATCAAATTTTTGTTTATGGTCTCATTTTATTTTAGAAAAAAAATTCACCATTATATAATAATTACAATAAAATTAAAATACAATAGATCATCATAGATATATATATCATGCATACACATTATTTAGAAATTTTAAAGAATAAATGATATCAAAACTAGGTTGCTATTTTCATGATATTCTTCTTTCACAAATCAGATCATCTGTCTAATATTTCTATATCGTATTCTATCCAACATATTAACTCGAGTTTGTTTTACAAAAATTATGACTAAAATAATGTTGTAGGAATCTATTAAATATGATATCCAACACACTCAAACCTAAAGTTCAACACACATTAAAAAGATGTCAGTTTTACTAAAACCATGACTACAGCAATATTATAGGGTGCACTCAAATTTGAATTAGCTGTTAATAATTTTGGAGATATTTATGCTTTTAGTCATGATTTACTGAAACAGCCTTATTTTTAATATTAGACAAAATAAAATAAAATAATTTTAATTAAACAGTTTCTGGTTCTTTTATAAGTCAACAGAAAATATTATTCCGAGCACTTTAAAGAAATTGTAGCATGTGAATCGTACATGAATTATACAAATATCACTTTAGACTTCATTCATGTTTGAGGCCCAATCAATTTGAAAGTAATTAAATATCTTTTGCTTTTTTTATTTTTAGAGATTTTTTCTCTTGCTTTTAATTAAACAATTAATTTTCTCTTTGTTGAAATCTCCTATGGCGGGGCTCTTTAGTATGCTGCTGTATCCCAGAGAGGAGCCGACTACTATGGAGCAAAGGCAATTTTAAACATATGGGAACCCAAAGTTGATCAGCCTAATGAATATAGCTCATCTCAGCTCTGGATTGTGGGAGGTTCTTTTGACTCGACGCTAAACAGCATCATTGCTGGTTGGCAGGTAAGTTTTTAGCATAAAAATTGGCAAAATGATCATAACTTTGTGAAGAATGCAAGCAATGTACGTTCATTTGATTGAATTTATCTTGATGCATGGACCAAAAACAGGTGAACCCAAGATTATACGGAGATAACAATTCAAGGTTTTTCATCGACTGGACTGTAAGCATCGATCGATCCCTGCAGCATCGTTCATATTTATTGCAGTTAAAATCAATATGGTATAAGGATCAATATTCATGTTGTCAATAATATTGGTTTTGACAGAGCGATAATTTTCAATCCACGGGATGCTACAACTTGCTTTGTTCAGGCTTTGTGCAAATCAGCAATGAAGTTGCATTAGGGGTCACCCTCTTGCCTGTCTCCCACGTCAATAGTCTCCAGTTTGAAATTTCTATACTTATCTGGAAGGTAATCAAACTGAAAAAACTAGTTAAATTCTAATTAACGAACACTTTTCTTTGTTAGGATTATCAATTTCCATGAATTAAACTTTGACATACTGAGAGTGACGATTTTAAAAGTTTTTGTCCTGCTAAATAAAATTGGTTATATAGATCACATTTCCCTACTATTTGATGTTTTTACTGTTTTTAATGTGATCCATATCGTAATTAATTATGTCACAATTTTATACCGACTATCAACATGTCGCAGCTATCTTTATTTTTTTGAATTTAAGACTAACTACTCATAGGCATGGGCGGATTTAAATGGGGGCTGGAGTTCCCCAAAATTTTAAAATTATATTAAATTTCTTACCTACAAATTACAAAAGTTCACCCGTCCGCCCACCAAGTTTGCCTAAACTTATACACACAACAAATTTATTTAATAAATGATTACAAAAAATTTTATAAGATTCTGTGACTCAATTATATAATCGTGATAAATTATTCTCTTACTACAAAGAGTATTTATGATTTTAATACTAGGATGAAGATTACGAATAGGTTAGACTAAAAAGAATTTTTGTTAAGATAAAAAAGAGAAATTGATAAAGTTTTATCATAAAATTGATCTAATTTGGTGTTAATTTTAAGTTTAATAAAAAAATATGTGTTGTCTTTATATAAAATAAAATAAAACAAGGAGTGAAATATATAATATCATAAAATACAACAAGAAGTGAAACACATAATATCATCATGTAAAATCCATTGTGAACACAATTGAACGATAATTCACAATATATATATATATATATATATATATATATTATGAAGAGTTTATATATATATATATATATATTGTTTTTATAATGGTTAATTTAAAATTTTAGTTGTTGAATGTATTTATTTAATCACAAAAAAAATTAAATTAGCTCCCACTGAATTTTTCTCCTGGTTCCACCCTGCTTATAGGCATACATATTGCATATAACTAGGAAGAGTTATCGCAAGATTTAATCAGAACACCAAAAAATACCATCAAAATCATTGTTTAAGATTGTTAGAAAACTACTAAATATAAGAAGTAATTAACCATAGGTGACCGGATATTAATTCAGATTCGCTTGTTTATGTAACAATTTACATCGATTATGTTTAGAATATGATGAATTCAAAGTAATTAACATTATATATGTTTGATAAAATATTTTAGGATCAGAAGCAAAATGTTTGGTGGCTAAAATATGGTGACACTCTGCTCGGTTACTGGCCAGCCTCTTTATTTTCGAATCTAGCAAACAAGTCTTGGTTGATTGAATGGGGTGGAATGGTGTCAGGAACTGATGTGGCACAACAAACTTCCACTGAAATGGGCAGTGGACATTTCCCTGAAGAAGGGTTTAGGAGAGCAAGTTACATGAAAAATCTTCAAGTAGTTGATGAAGCAATGGCATTAAGAGCCCTTGATGCCCCAAGGACCTTAGCTACAAAACCAAATTGCTATAATTTAACAATTGGAAAGGCAAATGGTTGGGGAGATTTCTTTTTCTACGGAGGTCCAGGAAGAAATTCTAATTGTCCATGATCAAAATATGCACCTTCTTCTATGAATTTTCTTTATAGTTCCAAGTTCCAACTTTTTTTTATGAAAGCTTTGAGGTTCACTCAAAAAGCAATAAGGTAGAAAAGTTTATTAATTAGTAAGAAACATGAAGTCTTTGATTGATGTTGTTGCAAAATATCAAGTTTCCATACATATTCCCAGATCGATGTATTGGATATCATGTTTATCACGCCTCAAGCTATGATGTTTTCAGAGTTTGAAACTCGTCAATGGATAATATATTTTCAGTTTTCTTATTCTCTTTCACTCTCGCAAGAATCAAGAGTACGTACACTTGCCATCCTTGAGTATATATATAGTATTAGAGTAACCAAACTTTGATCGCAAGTTATGAAAAATTTCACTTTTTTTAGCCATATTCACTAGCTGAATGCATATTCACAATTGATGGTGGCATCACAAAAAAAAGTGATAATTAAAACTTTTTCGAATTTTACCATTTTTGGCTAAAATACGTGTGTTATAACTCATGAAAAATAGAAATTTTGTGAAAAATCTAACTTTCAATTTTTTGTACACCGTTAATTAGAATGCATGTTCACAATTGAAATCCGTGTAAAAAATAATTGGAGAAAAGTATAAATCAACATATTTTTTGATTTTATTATTTTTTACTAAAATACGTGTAATAACTCATGAAAAATGAAGGTTTAGTGAATATTTTAATTTTCATTTTTTTGACAATATTCACTAGAATGCATGTTTACAAACGGGGTGGGAGCAAAAAAAAAGTACAAAAAAGTCAAAATCAATGCGTATTCTGATTTTGTCGTTTTTGCTAAAATACGTGTGTTATAGCCCTTTAAAATGCAAATTTCGTAAAAAAAAATCTAAATTTTACTTTTTGACACTGTTTACAAGAATGTACGTTCACAATTGAGGTGAGTGAAAAAACTGTTGCGAAAAAGTTAAAATTAACACATTTTTTTTTACTTTTCCATTTTTGACAAAAAAAAATACGTGTGTTATAACCTATGAAAAATTTAGGTTTGGTATAAAATTTAAAATTTATTTTTTTTGACAACATTCACTGGAATGGTTGTTCAGAATTGAGATGGGTGTAAAAAATATCATTAAAAAAAGTCAAAATCAGTATTTTTTTGGATTTTGTCATTTTTTGCTGAAATACATGTGTTATAAACTATGAAAATGGGAATTTGGTGAAAAATCTAAATTTTACTTTTTTTGACACCGTTCATTATAATGCACGTTCGCAATTGAAATGTATGTAAAAAAATATTAGGGAAAAACTAAAATAATATGTTTTTTTACTTTACCAATTTTGACCAAAATACGTGTGTTATATATAACCTACGAAAAATGGAGGTTTGACGAATATTTTAATTTTTATTTTTTTTACAATATTCACTAGAATAAATGTTCACAATTTGAGTGGTGCAAAAAACAGTACAAAAGAAGTCAAAATCAATGCGTATTCTGATTTTGTCATTTTTTGTTAAAATACATGTGTTATAGACCATAAAAATGTAAATTTGGTAAAAAAAAATCTAATTTCACTTTTTTTGACACCATTAACAAGAATGCATGTTCATAATTAAAGTGGGTGAAAAAACAACAGGAAAAATTTTTAAATCACTATATTTTTTTTTACTTTGTCATTTTTGACAAAAACCCGTGTTTTATAACCAATGAAAAATGGAGGTTTGGTGAAAAATTTAAATTTTATTTTTTTAGGAACATTCATTGGAATGCTTGTTCATAATTAAGATGTGTGTAAAAAACAGTACAAAAAAGTCAAAATCAATACTTTTTTAGATTTTGCTATTTTTTGCTAAAATACGTGTATGAAAATTGGAAAGAGTGATGATAGACAGAGTGAAAATATTAGTGAAAACTAATGGTGATTGAAGTGACAGGTATAAAAAGACAAAATTGGGTATGTTGTACAATTTTCGTGTAGCACTTCATAAAAAATTGACATGTGTCATTTTAGTTAGTTTTCTCATTTTTAAAAATAAACTAATACCCTAACCAAATGATAAGTGAACCTTAAGGGATAAATGATTGTACAAGTGTCGGTTTTTTATAAGTTGGTACATAATTTTGTATTTTTATACATAATATATAATTTTGTTTTTTTATAACTGCCACGTCAGTCATTATTGGTTTTCACTAATATTTTTCACTCTATATATCATTACTAAATTTTACTTTTTTTTTACATCGTTCATGAGAATGCATGTTCGCAATTGAAATGTATGTAAAAAAATAATAGTAAAAAGGCAAAATCAATATGTTTTTTTTTGTTTGTCAATTTCGACTAAAATACGTGTGTTATAACCTACGAAAAATAGAGATTTGGTGAAAATTTTAATTTTTATAGTGTTTAACAATATTCATTAGAATGCATGTTCATAATCACAGTGTGTGCAAAAAATGTTACAAAAAAAAAGTCAAAATCAATGCGTATTCTGATTTTGTCATTGTTGGCTAAAATACGTGTGTTATAGTCCATGAAAATCAAAATTTGGTAAAAAAAATCTAAATTTAACTTCTTTTACACCGTTTACAAGAATGCATGTTCACAATTAATGTGGGTAAAAAAACAGTTTGGAAAAATTCTATTTTTGACAAAGATACGTGCCTTATAACCCATGAAAAATTGAGGTTTGTTGTCAAGTTTAAATTTATTTTTTTTGGCAACATTCACTGGAATGTTTGTTCATAATTGAAATGGGTGTAAAAAAATCTCAAAAAATTCAAAATCAAAGCTTTTCTGGATTTTGCCATTTTTGGCTGAAATATGTGTGTTATAACCCATGAAAAATGGGAATTTGATGAAAAATCTAAATTTTACTTTTTTACACCGTTCATTAGAATTCATGTTTGCAATTGAAATATATGTAAAAATAGTTGGGAAAATCCAAAATCAACATGTTTTTTTACTTTGCTAATTTTGACCAAAATACGTGTTATAACAAACGAAAAATGGAGATTTGGTGAAATTTTAATTTTACTTTTTTTTACAATATTCACTAAAATGCATGTTCACGATCAGAGTGGGTACAGAAAACGGTACAAAAAAAGTCAAAATCAGTGTGTATTCTGATTTTGTCATTTTTGGCTAAAATACTTGTTAGAGCCCATGAAAATGGAAATTTGGTATTAAAAAAAAATTTAAATTTCACTTTTTTGACACCGTTTACAAGAATGCACGTTCATAATTGAGATGGGCAAAAAAACAGTAGGAAAAAAGTTCAAATCAACATGTTTTTTAACTTTACCATTGTTTACAAAAATACATGTGTTACAACTTATGAAAATAGAGGTTTGGTGAAAAATTTAAATTTCATTTTTTTTTGCAACATTCATTGGAATGCTTATTCACAATTGAGATGGGTGTAAATAACATCATTAAAAAGTCAAAATCAACATTTTTTATATTTGGCCATTTTTGGTTAAAATACGTGTGTTATAACCAATGAAAAATGGGAATTTGGTGAAATATCTAAATTTTACTTTTGTTTACACTGTTCATTAGAATTTGTGTTCGCAATTGAAATGTATATATGTAAAAATAGTAGGGAAAAAGCCAAAATCAACATGTTTTTTTACTTTGCCAATTTTGACCAAAATACGTGTTTATATTAACCTACGAAAAATGGAGGTTTAGTGGAAATTTAATTTTCACTTTTTGACAATATTCACTAGAATTCATGTTCACAATTACCCGGGTGTAAAAAATTGTATTAAAAAAGTCAAAATCAATGCGTATTCTAATTTTGTCATTTTTGGCTAAAATACATGTGTTATAGCCCATGAAAATGAAAATTTGGTAAACAAATATAAATTTTACTTTTTTTTACACCGTTTACAAGAATGCACGTTTACAATTGAGGTGGATGAAAAACAACATGGAAAATTTAAAATCAATAATTTTTTTTACTTTGCCGTTTTTGACAAAAATACGTGTGTTATAGCCCATGAAAAATGGAGATTTGGTAAAAAATTTAATAGTCCGCTTGGATAAGGTGTTTTTTGGTTTTATTTATGAAATGATTTTATCGGGATTTGTTTTTAGAAAGGAATATTTATAAAATGATTATATGTGTTTGGAAAGATAAATTTAGTTAATTTATTGAAGATTGTGTATAAAAAAAATTATTATTATATATATGTAATGATTATTTTATATATTATTATATAATTAATTTTTAAAAGATGCGGGACCCACTAATTGGTATGCAGCAACAATGCCCTTGAGTAATGTGGTAAAGGTGGTTGTATCACAATCCCAACACAGAAAACCCAAAATCCACCCTACCAATGAGGCAGTTACAATAAATCAAAATATTGAAGGTATAACCATCCATTTGAATGCCCTTAACCCTCATCATCATTGTTTGGAAGAGAAGCAGCAGAATGAAAAGGCAAAGGTTTAGAGTGAAAAACGAAAGAGCAGTACAGATAGCAGTGGGAGTTGTACATAGTGATGATTGCTGAGAATGAACGAAAACTGAGACAACGGCAAGAGCTCTTCTTTCTTTTATCACAATTTGATTCAGCTTCTCTGTCAATAATGACCGAGATCAGGGAAAGAGCACACTCATCTTCTCTTCGCTAGGCAGTGGCTTCATCCGGACCACCTCATCACATAACTTCAGCACATCTTCCACAACCCAGACCCAGGTTGAGATTCGAGATGGGATCGAAGGAAGAACCAGGAGCTGGTTCATGGCAGAAAATGGGAGAAGATGAGAAAAGAAGAGAAAAGAAAGGGAAGAAAAAAAAGGAAGAAAAGAAAGAAAAAGAAAGAAAAGTCAAAGATAATTTTACTGTACACTTTTTTACAATCATAATTGTAGTTCGTTGAGAAATTGTGTGCCAAACATAATTTATTTTGTAAAACCAAATAGATAGAAAAAGTTGCTATCCAAACGGAGAAATTTTATTTTTTTTGGCAACATTCACTAGAATTTTTTTCACAACTGAGATGGCTGTAAAAAACATAACAATAAAATTCAATGCTTCTTTGGATTTTACTATTTTTTGCTAAAATACGTGTGTTATAACCCACGAAAATGGAAATTTAGTGAAAAAGCTAAATTTTACTTTTTTTGACACTGTTGTTTAGAATGCATGTTCGCAATTGAAATCTATATAAAAAATAGTAGGAAAATCAACATGTTTTTTTACTTTGCAAATTTTGACCAAAATACGTGTGTTATAACCTACGAAAAAAAGAGGTTTGGTGAAAATTTTAATTTTTACTTTTTTTTACAATATTCACTAGAATGCATATTCACAATTGGGGTGGGTGCAAAAAACGATACAAAAAAAGTCAAAATCAATACGTATTCTGATTTTGTCATTTTTGGCTAAAATACATGTGTTATAGCCCGTGAAAATGAAAATTTGGTAAAAAAATCTAAATTTCACTTTGGGTAAATGACTCATATAGTCCCTCAACTTTGGGCTTGATTACATTTTGATCCTCATTCTTCCAAAAGTTTCATTATGATTCCTTAACTTCAATTTTGTAATGTGAATAGTTCCCAATCAAATTTTCCATCCACTTATTTAATGGTGCACATGTCATTTTGAGGGGCAAACAATAGAAAAAAAAAATAAGCATCACCATAGGTTACACACGTGAGTGGTCTGAAGAAAAAAAAGTAAAGGGCGAATTACCTTTTACCCCCCTGTGGTTAGGCATAATCCCCCTATCGCTACCTCGTGGTTTCAAAATACCCACATAACCCCCTCGTGCTTCAGACTAATGTGGAAAACCGACGGAATCTGTTAAAACTCACGGACGTGTGCTGCACGCGCAGTAATCTGCGAGTAATAGTTAAATTTTTTTATTTTTATTCCAAAATTACCCTTCCTTAAATAGTTTATTTACTTTCCTTTTCCTTTACTTTCATCCTTTTCCTGTTCGTAATCTCCATCCTCTCGGCGGTGGCTACGACATCGGAGATTGGAGAAAGGCCCGATTCAACATTTCTTTTTGAAGACGACTTTTTCCTCATCAGATTGTAATAGAGCTCTTGCACAATAACCAGGAGCTGCAAAGAAAAACGAAGCTACAGCCGGAGATTGTTAATCCCGCCTGACAGATCGGACTTGGCTCATGACGAGATCGGGAGATCGTGAATCCCACCTGACAGATTGGACTTGGCTTACGACGAGATCGGGAGATCGACGAGATCCTACATCTTGCTGAGTGAAGCCACAGCGGGATCTTCAACGACGGAGTGAAGGAAATCCTCTTCTCAGTAGAAGAGGTAACTAGCTTAATGATGGTGTTTTGCTTCAAAGACCGTCTCTTTCCCAAGAGCTATAGTCGACGGAGGCAGGAGGCCCAATTGATTTTCCGATCTGGGCTTGTGTGCTCTGATTTTCCGATTTGGGCTTCTGGGTGCTGCTGGTCAAGTTCAAGGTGCTGCACAAGCTGCGTATTTACTCAACCCAATGGTACGGTCACGGAACCTTGAGGTAATTTTGGGTGCTGAACGACAACTCTTGGGGTGCTGCTGCTCAAGCTCAAGCTACTACTCAAGCTGCCCATTTACTCAACTCAATGCTCACTGTTCACAGCTTAATCTGACCAATACCAAACCTTTGAGGTAATTTGATATTTGGAACATTGATTGGGTGGCCTGAGCCACTGTAATTGAACTTGACTGTACGTCGAAACTCTAATGAACTGAATGACAAATTTGAGGAGAGTTCCCGGCAACACAATCTGTCATATAATTGGTATTTCATTAATGAACTTGATGAGATTATTACTGTTGAATCTTGTGATTTTTGGGGGTGACAATTCATTGGTGGCTGGAATTAAAAAAAAAAGGCTCCGTCGATTGCTCTTATGAATTCCTGCTTGCTATTTGAATGATGAATCAAAGTTCTTGGTGGGAATCCACCTTTCTCAGTTCATGCTTTCTCAATTTGTTTGAACTGATTTTTTGAGCTTTAAGGCTCCGTCGATTGCTCTTATGAATTCCTGCTTGGCTTTATTTGATTGATGAATCAATGTTCTTGATGGGAATCCACCTTTCTGGAAAAAAAAAGTATTTCTGTATTTTAATTGCCGAATGAATTTTGGATTTTGGTTTTTGGATTTTGAATTTTGAATTTTTGAATTTGGAACTTGAAATCTGAATTCGGAATATGATTTTGGTGAAAGAAGGGAGATGACGAAGGAAGAAGTTGATTAATGGAGAGGAAGCTAGGGAGAAATTATCAGATTTCTTCTCGTGTGATCAGGCAGTAATTAAGTAAGGGTGTTATTGTAATTTTGCACACGTCCGTGAGTTTTAACAGATTCCGTTGGTTTTCCACATTAGTCCGAAGCACGAGGGGGTTATGTGGGTATTTTGAAACCACGAGGTAGCGATAGGGGGATTATGCCTAACCACAGGGGGATAAAAGGTAATTTGCCCAAAAGTAAATAATAGGATCTTTTATCTTAATCACAGTATTTACTAATTTATTTTATAACCATAAATCACGTGTAAACTGCAGAAAATATGTGCACAGTTAGGGAGACTTATTTTTTTCCATGATTTGCCCCTCAAAATGACATGTGTACAATATATAATTAACAAAACTATTACATAAGTGGATAAAAAATAGATTGGGGACTGTTCACATTAAAAAATCTAAGTTAAGGGACTATAATGGAACTTTTGAAAGAATGTGGACCGAAATGTAACCAATCCCAAAGTTGATGGACCATTGAGGTCATTTACCTTTTCACTTTTTTTGACACCGTTTACAAGAATGCACGTTTATAATTGAGGTGAGTGAAAAAACAGTAGGGTAAAAGTTAAAATCAACAAGTTTTTTTATTTTGCCATTTTTGACAAAAATACGTGTGTTGTTACCCATGAAAAATGAATGTTTGGTGAAAATTTTAAATTTAATTTTTTTGGCAACATTCACTCGAATGCATGTTCACAATTGAGATAGGTGTAAAAAATATTTTTTAAAAAATCAAAATCAACATTTTTTTAAAATTTTGCCATTTTTTCATTGAAATACGTGTGTTATACCCCATGAAAAATAGGAATTTGGTGAAAATTCTAAATTTTACTTTTTTAATACCGTTCATTAGAATGCATGTTCGCAATTGAAATGTATATAAAAAATAGTATGGAAAAAACCAAAATCAACATATTTTTTTTACTTTACCAATTTGAACCAAAATACGTGTGTTATATAACCTACGAAAAATGAATGTTTGGTGAAAATTTTAATTTTCACTTTTTTGATAATATTCACTAGAATGTAGAGTCACAATTGGAGTGAGTACAAAAAATAGTACAAAAAAGTCAAAATCAACGTATTTTTGCATTTTGTAACTTATGATTAAAATATGTGTGTTATTTATAATCCATGAAAAATTGAATTTTGGTAAAAAAAATCTAAGCTTTACTTTTTTTTACACCCTTTAGAACTATGCATGTTCACGATTGATGAGGCAGGTGAAAAAATTAGTAAAAAAAAGGTAAAATTAACACATTTTTTTTACTTTGCTATTTTTTTTGTTTATCAAAATACATGTTTTATAATCCGTCAAAAGTGATGGTTTGGTGAAAATTTCCAATCACAATTGCAGTCGAAGCCTCTTTATGAATGGTACTCGTATCCATGCATGCATGGGGAATAGAATCGTCTATACTATCCTCAGAACATTGCTTTCTGTTCATTTTGCATCTAAAAAATGCATGCTTTCTTAAAACATAGTCGCTAATTAATTACATTACTTTGCCCCAAGTGAGAAAAAAGTGCCTGCCCTTTTGATTTCCATTGGATTTGAAAACTTGGGTAGTTCGATCGGTTAGCGCTGTTTCTGGTGATTTTGTCGTGCAAGCAACCAATCCATCAGTCATTACACGGTGAAAAAATGTGTACTATGTGTAAAATATGTGTAGTGTGTGAAAAAGTATGTAGTGTGTGTAAAATATGTGTAGTGGGTGAAAATGTGTGTACTATGTGTAAAATATGTGTAGTGTGTGAAAATATGTGTAGTGTGTGAAAAAATATGTACTATGTGTAGTGTGTGAAAATGTGTGTACTATGTGTAAAATATGTGTAGTGTGTGAAGATATGTGTAGTGTGTGAAAATGTGTGTACTATGTGTAAAATATGTGTAGTGTGTGAAAATGTGTGTAGTGTGTGAAAATATGTGTAGTGTGTGTAAAATATGTGTAGTGTGTGAAAAAGTGTGTAGTGTGTGAAAATATGTGTAGTGTGTGAAAATGTGTACTTGGGTGGAGTCTTATTATCAATGAATAATGAAATTATAGTGATTGAGTAATATTAGAACTTAATTATGTGAGTAAATTAAGTTATAATCTCCCTTTTAGAAAAATTGCTACTATCTATCATTATTTTATAATATAATCGACAAATTATTACATCCTCTTATCTTCAATCGAGATCGCAAATACGTACAACATCAATGATTAAGACTTTATCGAACTATTTGAAATTATTTTCATAAATTATATTTCATTATTATATTCAATTTATACTTTAATATACTCAAACCCTCTTAAAAATGTACCGATGCTAGATTATACCGGTGATTCGTTTTATAAAGTGAGAAGTGTCTTTACTTTTATATGATTCTTGATTATACCAGCGATACGTTCTATAAAGTAGAAAGTATCCTAACTTTCATATGATTCATAAAACTTGAATGGCAAAATTTTAGACCCGCTACTAACCTGACCCAACCTTCATGCACGTATTTTGCCTATCCTACACTTACCTCATGGTTGCTAAGGAGTAAAAATTTTGAGAAATTTGCATGAAGCAGACCCCAAAAAGTAAAACACTTATTGCAAAGGAAATCTTGTCGAAATCTACGGTTTTTAACCATTTGTCTGACTCAAAACTCTCAAAAACGGTTTTTAGAGTCAGTTTGTTATAGGGTAGGAAATGTTAGTTTTAGCACTATTCTATAGTCACTCCACCAAGTTTTGTCAAGGAATATATAAGGCCAGAAGGGTGACATTATCCAAGCTACTGAACTACCTCAGTGTCCTTAACAAGAAAATTAATTTTGTTTCTGTAACATTCTGCATCCTTCATTTCGTACTCCCCAAATATTACCGTTCAACCATGATAATACTAACCATTTTCATCCGATAAATTCAATGCTTGATGCTGATTGTCTTGGTTTCTAATTTATATACTCAATTGATAGATGCAAAAGGTTCCAAACATTTGGAAGATCAATAAAATTTTGCAATGCAATATTTTTATAGCGTAGGATTTTGTCTAGTTTGAGATTTAATACTCCATGATCGTACTCGGAGAGCTTATAAATACCGCTAGTTAATCAGCAACAATGCACCCAACTCCATATATCGATCTTCAAGAGCTATTTGAGATTTGAAGTTTTGCATTATGAAGATGGAGTTGAAGGGATTGTGTTGTTTCATGTTATTTACCACAATCAACTTATGTGCTGCATCCAGATTATTGAGCCAATCCAACAAGACTCCTGTCAAGTCCATCCAGGTTGTGTACCTTAATTTTTGCTCTCTCTTTAACTCATGCTACTTATACTAATTCATGGGATTTCATGTCATACTATGCAATAGTACTTTTGTACATGCATGAATGGTTTGAAGATGTACAAAAACTAAAGATTAATTTGCAATAATTCAAACTTTGTGTTTTTTCAGTACGCATCTGCATTCTTTACATACGCTCTTCACTGCTATACAATTCATGAAATTAATGACAAATTCTGCAGTTATGAATCTCTCTTTGTTTCTTTAATTACTTTTATTGCTTGTGTAGTAAATTTTCAGATGATTAATTAATGCCTGGTAATTCTTATGGCAGAGCAAAGATGGCGACACACGATAGATTGTATTGATTTCTTCCATCAACCTGCATTTGATAATCCGTTGCTCAAAGACCATTCCATACCGGTAATTTGCTCAATAAATGCTCCCTCACTTACACAACCAAATCCATCTACTATAATGTGTTCATTATTTGATTTTGCAGATGAAGCCGAGCTCTGAACCAGATGGGGCATTTGTTGAGAACAAATTGGCTAAGTCCAATCATGTTGAGAAAATAATCACTCAGACATGGCAATTAAATGGGAAGTGCCCAGAGGGGACGATTCCTATCAGAAGAACAACAAAAGAAGAACTCTCCAGATCAAGATCAATCAACAGCCAAGTTTATATCAATCAGGTTTATTACAATTCTCGAGAACATTTATCTTGCTTTTTTACTTTGAGGGATTTTTTCACTACTTGTTTTGAACTATAAACAATTAATTTTCTCTTTGTTGATCATCGAACTCTCCTATGGGGGATCTTTAGTATGCTGCTGTAGCCCAGAGAGGAGACGAGTACTATGGAGCAATGGCAATTTTAAACATATGGGAACCTAAAGTTGAGCCTCATGAATTTTAGCTCATCTCAGCTCTGGATTGTGGGAGGTCCTTTTGACTCGAATCTGAACAGCATCGTAGCTGGTTGGCATGTATGTTTTTAGCCTAATAACTAGCAAAATGATCAAAACTTTATGAAGAACAACATAACGTTTGCTCATTGGATTGAATTCATCTTAATTCATGAACAAAAACAGGTGAACCGAAGATTATACGGAGATAATAGTACAAGGTTTTTCATCGAGTGGACAGTAAGAATCGATCGATCCCTGTAGCATTGTCCATATTTATTGCTGTTAAAATCGATATATATGGTATAACTATAAGGATCAACGATTCAATATTAATGTTGTCATTGGTATTGACATGCAGAGCGATAATTTTCAATCCACGGGATGCTACAACTGTTCAGGCTTTGTGCAAATCAGCAATGAAGTTGCATTAGGGGTCACCTTCTTGCATTTCTCCAGCTTCAATAGTCTCCAGTTTGAAATTTCTATACTTATTTGGAAGGTAACTAAAGTGAAAAACTAGTTATTGCAATGAACCATTTTTTCCTTTCGCTATGAATCTTATGTTACATGAAGAATTTCATTCATTATTTCATCATATAGATACATGTGATATTTTTAACTAAAACCCTCTTAAGTGATTATTGAAATTTAAGAGATAAATATTAAAAATACGTGGCGTGAATGTTGCAGAAAATTCATTACACTTTTCTTTGTTAGGATTATCAACTTCTAAACAGTGGCCGAACCAGCACATTTTTTGAGCAGCTGCTAAATTGTAGAAATTTTTTTTCATAAAATACATGTGTAATTACTAAAATAAAATAAATATATATTTCTCATAAATATTTAATCACAATAATCTATAAAAAAATACACAAAATTTTTTAAACATTACAAAATTGAAAAAAGACAAAAAGAAAAAGAAAATGCTCACATAATGAGACAACGCTAGCGGCAACGAAATAGATTTTACTAGATTAGACTGATTCAATTGAATAACAATAGAGGAAAGAGTCGATAAAGATGAGGTCAAGAGCGAGAAGTATGTTATAGACTTTAGGGGAGAGAGTCAGGTTTAAGAGTTTTAGGGGTGGAACAAGATAGATAAATTTAAGTTTAGGAGTTTAAGAATTAGGGTGGGATGAGGTTTTAATAAATTAGAATATCAGGATTTTTTTTTTATTTTTTACTCTTAAGTCAAAACTACGTCATTTTACTTAAGGAGTATATTTACCCTTGAGTAAAACCACATCGTTTTACTTAAAATTATAAAAAAAAAATAACAGATGGAAGACCAGGAGACTTCGTCTTCTCCAATGGGGCTCTGCAATTTATATTTGGGTGCGCCTTAGTGATGGATAAAAGGGGGAGGGGGCGGGTGGAATATGAAGAATACTACCTCACCTCAAAACGAAGGGAGTGCTGCCGCACCGGCTCGCACCCCTAGTTCCTCCCATGCTTCGAAGGATTAAGTTTGACCAAAAAAATACCATCAAAATCATTGTTTATGATTGTTTTTTTTCCTGAAAAGCCATACTATTCATTTAGACTAGATTTTTTATGTAACAATTGACATGCATGGATCATATATGTTTAGAAGATGATGAATTCAAAGTAATGTATATAGTATATATAATACCCATGACCAAATGAGGGATCAATTTATAAATAAGTAAAAGTATGGGGGCTGTTTTGCAAATTGAGAATTTTGGTCTTAAAGACCCAACGTGTACAGCCTTCTCTTGCCATTTTCTTCTTCATTTTTCCTCTTATTTTTCTTCCATTCGTTTCTCTCAACAAGGGCAAGAAGGGAAGCTTGATTTAAGGAAATAAAAGCTCAATTTCCACTCCAACTCCACTCTAAGTAAGGTAAGGATTTCATCTAGTTTATCTACCCATGTTAATTTCTCTATTTAGTGTTCTAAGTTAAGGGTTTAGAAGTTTTGTGAGATAGGATATGGGTTTAATCCTATAAGTTCAAGAACATCTATCCAAGGATTGTAGCATCCACTTGATTAGGTATAAAACATGAATTGATGAATTTAAACCAAATTGTGAGTATAGTGTTGTTGAAGGAAATTCTTGAGAATGATATGAATATGGGTTGTAGAATTGAAAGGAAATGAGGTGCTATTAAACTAAGAATGGTGTTTAAGAGTTGTTAGGTTTTATTTGATCGTCCTCTTATTATATATGCATGTTTTATAGGAAAGTGACTTGAAGAAGTGGTGGAAATCTTAGAAGTTTAGTGCTATATTGGAATTGGATTTGAGGTAAGTGGTTTGATATTCCTTTATGCTTTTACATGATTTTCATAAACATATTTGGAAAGTTGGTATGTTATTATATGGAAATGGATTGAGCATGTGTTAGTTTATAATTTTGATGACTATGAAATGTATGCAGTGGCCTTTGTGAAAGTAAAGTGTTTGATGAAATGTTTAAATGAATTTTAATTGTGAATGGGCTCTTGAATGTTTCTTGGGACAATTGGTAGGAACATGTTCCAATTAATGTAATGGCCTACCTAGCGGGATAAACAGCTAGGAACCCAATGTAATGGCCTTCCTGACGGGATAAACAGTCAGGCCTGGATCCAGTGTACCGAAAGTAACTTGAACCATTCATGAGCTAAATGTGAAATGTCGATAAATGACGACAAGTACTCTATGTGCTTGTGAATGTTTTGATAAATGATGATGCCATTTCTATATGTATGTATGTGTGTGTGTTTTGATGTGAAATGCTTTCTAATGATGATTTTCATGGGTGAAATGATGTTTTTGAGAAAATGTATTATGTATATAATGTGCTCATTCCAATAAAGGAATATCTATATCACTTACTGGGCATAGTGTATGCTCATACCACAAATTGTGTTATATTTGCAGATTATAAGGTTTCATGTACAGGTTCGTGGATGATCAAAAGTGGAGAGAGATAGCTATTTTGTGGATAATGTCATTTTGTATAGATCATAGAAATTGTAAGTAGATGTTTTGGGAACAATGATCTTAGCAGCTTTGGATATTGCTATTGATGTATATAGTTAGTAAATGCTTTTGAAGGAAAGGTATAGTTGTGAACGTAAATGAAATCATTTAGTTATATGATGTGTATATAGTGTTTTGTTTGGAGAAAGATGAATTATATGTTAAAGACATAAGTTTGAATGTTATATATATTAGAGATGTGAATTTGAAGTTGTACATATTGTCCATTAAGTAAAGTGTGGCCTAAGTGTAGATATATATATGTGTGTATATTTGGGATAGTAAATTTGTGAAACAGGAGGCTTCGCGCTTTTGGAGACGGATTCTAAAAGCGTGGCCGTGTCATGTCGGATTCGGGGCGTGACATTTAGTGGTATCAGAGAGTAGTCGATGACAATAAGTACATATTAGATGTGAAATGCAAGGTTGTTAGTCTTGGAGCTTTGAAAGTTCAAAAAGGAGGGAAATGTGAAGAAATTAGTCAAAAATGTGAAAAACAGCCTCCACGTCGCGACGTGGAGGGTCACCAGCCTGGACGTCGCGACGCGGATGGCCAAAAAAAATGGCAGAAGACAAATTTCCCCACGTCGCGACGTGGAGCCACTCGCACGTCGCGACGTGCGTGACCGTCGCGACGTTAAGGGTCGAACGTCGCGACGTTGACCAATTTTTGAGGAGTTTTAAGTTTTTCAAATTTTCATGATATATCTCCGTCTGGGAATGCTCGGTATGGTATACCAATATCGTACTTGTTAGAAATATCTTTGTATTTGTCCCTTTTCCTTCTTTTTCCTGTTTTCTTCTTAATGCTCACATTAAATGAACATTCGATTGATATGTTATGGTAGGGTTATGGCATAAAATAGTGGAAGTTAAGAGAATCCCGACATTATGATAGTAGAATAAGAATCACTAGAGAATGATTATTTTTTTATTATTATTGATCAATTGAAATGCCAATGGGAATTGATTGTCGAGAAACAATTGGGGTTACCTATTTCACATAAGGAAATTCATTCGGGAGTCAAGGTGGACATTGGATGCTTAGGTTTGAAAAACAAAGAGTTTAATGGCATTTTTCAATAGGAAATTATCGGTGTTTACATGTGATACATAAAAAGATTTATTTGAAGATAGTGTGTGCATGGGATATATATAAGATTAAATATTAAGGATTGAATCAGAATCTCCTAATGGGATTATAAGTATGATATAGCTTATGATGGATGGATGATTAATTATTTTAAATTGAAGAATAGAGTATTGACATACATTTTAATAATTCTTTGCTAGTGTTATGATTTGAATGGTAAGAAGTGGATATTACACCCTTATGGGAAATTCCCACCATAAGATATTGAATGCTATGGGAACTAGTCAATGTGCAACAATTTGATAGTATAATAGATTTACATATTTGGGAAATTTTTTTAAAGAATGAATAAGAGCTAAAAGGATAACAATGAAAGAGACGACTTTTACACATTAAAGTATATGTCAAAGATGAATATAGAATTTGGAGGAAGGATATGATGGCTTAGAGATATGATCAAATGTGGCTCGAGGTATCTATATACTCTCTTTCTTAGAGGTTAAAAAAGTTGATGTCGAATGAAATTGGTGGCTAAGGCAATTAACTGATGATTACAATTAATGCGAAGTGATTGTTTAAGGAAATAATTTCATTTGACCATACCATGTATTGTGGAAGTAAAGGTAGGAATGATATACATGATACGAAAAATTTAAGTACCTTCGATCTAGGAAAATCCCACTAGTTAAGGTCATTCGGAAGAATCATGAGGTTGAGGAAGATGCATGGAAAATTGAGGACAAGAGGATGAAAGGATAGGTTGTTGTTTTCTTACTGTATATTGTTAAACATGGTCATGATTTTTATGGATTAATGTTCGTTGGTGATGGGATTGATATGTAGGTTGAATAGGCTATATTGGTTTTGTACTGAGTCTTTAAACTATTCGGTATAAGGTTTAAATGAAACGTGAATTAAAGCTTAAAGTCGTATTCATAAGGAAGTTGAATACATGTTTATTTCAAACTGATTTAGACGGCGTTGTGTATGTAAGTTGGAACAGAGTAAAACATAAGAGTTTTAGTGTTATAAGTTTAGTTTTATATGGTTTTGATTTCAAGGGATTTTGATTCTTGGTTACTAAGTTATGACCATTGGAACCAGGCTTGCCAAGACAGAATTTTGTCATTGAATGTCAATGTTTCAGCAGTCTTGGATGTCTTGTTTATACTCCGTGTAAGCAGAATTCCAGACTTCTCAAAACACAAGAAATTTAGTGTTTCAAGTCTAGTTTCATATCGTTTTGGCCTTATATGGTTCGGGCATACAGGCACAAAGTTATAGCCAATTTAAACTACTATGGTAGAACTAGAATTCTGAGTTATCGATTTTTAAATCTGTACAACTTTGAACTGTTTTTACTCTATCTTGAGGACCGAATTTGAACTTTTAACACAAAAGTTCTAGATTTTAGAGTTAACTTTTATATAGTTTTGGTTTCGTATTATTTGGATATTCCATTACGAAGTTATGATTATTTGAAATCTGCATAGTAGATCTGAAATCCATTACGGGATTTCAGTCCTACATGAAATTTGAACAAAATTTTTAAGGCTTTTGTAAAATGAATTTTGGGATTTCGAAAGCATAAAAGTTTTCACATTTGAAATCTAGTTTCATATGATTTTGGTTTCATATTCGTCAGGTTATTGAATAAAAGGTTATGCCTATTTGAACTCACGTTGGAATATCTGAATTTCTGTAAAATCTTTGAAAACGATTCATAATAATATTTTCAGTACTATGCAAGTAGAATTTGGGAATTCCCACAACATAAGAATTTCTATATTTGAACCCAGTTTCAAATAATTTTGGTTTTGTACCATTTTGGTAAGTCGTTACCCAATTACATTGATTTGAACTAAACACGATTCTTTCTAAAATTTGATACAAGAATTTCATATTGTTCTTTAAACTAACTTTCGAACATGTTCCGTGTGGAACTTGGTATTCAAAGAAACCTGAAAGTTTTACTATTGGAGATCCAGTTCTATATAGTTATGGCTTTACGTTATTTTGACTCTTGGCTATAAAGGTTTAGCCATTTGAAACCCAGTTGCCAAAGTTGAAACTTAGTTGCAACTTTTGTGATCGTGATCGGAGACTAAGTTAAATGTTTTCATTACAAATTTTGAGGATTTATAGAACATAATACATTTTAGGTTTCAAGTTTAGATTTGTTGGGTACCAAACCTAAGTTTATCCGATTCGTTCCCATCACGTGTGAAAGGAAAGAATGAGTTTCATTGGGAATCATAAGGAATTGTAAAGGTTTTAGTAGATTAAGGATTGACAAGATTCTTATGCATGAGCAGGTAACAGTTTATGGTGCAGTTTGTCTTACTCATGTTCTAAAATGGAATTCATGGAACGGGTCTCCATTCATAGTTCTGTGGACAATTATCTTGCTTCCAAATCTTGTACGATGAATTTATGGGAATAAATATGGACTAGGCATGGATCCAATTTATCGTAATCGATTAGTTAACATGTTGGTTAACCGTATTCTATCCACGATTCTGCTAGTTACTGGGGAAAAAATAATAATAATATGGAATACTATTTTATATAGAATAATATAGAATGAATCCCCAAAATGGAGTCCCTTCTTCCGTGCTGAACTGTTGGCATCCGTATTAGATCGTGCTACTTTGAAATCCGATGGTGTTTTTAGATTTTGAGCCATACTATGTTGGTTAACTTTATTTCGCCATTTTTCCATCTAGGGTTTTTTAACGAATTTATCTCTACATCTTTATCATCTAAAGATATATCTGATGACGAAACGGGAAGACCTAGGATGTAGAAGATCATAACATGAGTCATTCGGCAGATTTGGATTCATATATCCGCGACTTGTGCATTGACAGTACATGGCTGAAGCTTAACTTCCTTGAAATTGAATTTCCTATATGGATCTTCAATGGATCCAATTGCTTGCCCAATTATGTTGGAAGAGCGTAGCGTGTGAAATATGCTTGATGAATATGAACTGAGTTTTGGTGGCTTGACCACACGTGAGTCTTGATGGAAATTTAGGGCAGAATTGAGAATTCGAAAATGGGATGATTTGTTTGACTGTATTCACACCCCTCGTGAGGCAATTTGGGAATTGGAAGAGGAAGTAAAAGATAAATATCCACACTTGTTTGAAGAATAAGGTACATTAAGTTTCGAGGCCGAAACTTTCTATAAGGAGGGTAGAATATAATACCCATGACCAAATGAGGGATCAATTTATAAATAAGTAAAAGTATGGGGGCTGTTTTGCAAATTGAGAATTTTGGTCTTAAAGACCCAACGTGTACAGCCTTCTCTTGCCATTTTCTTCTTCATTTTTCCTCTTATTTTTCTTCCATTCGTTTCTCTCAACAAGAAGGGAAGCTTGATTTAAGGAAATAAAAGCTCAATTTCCACTCCAACTCCACTCTAAGTAAGGTAAGGATTTCATCTAGTTTATCTACCCATGTTAATTTCTCTATTTAGTGTTCTAAGTTAAGGGTTTAGAAGTTTTGTGAGATAGGATATGGGTTTAATCCTATAAGTTCAAGAACATCTATCCAAGGATTGTAGCATCCACTTGATTAGGTATAGAACATGAATTGATGAATTTAAACCAAATTGTGAGTATAGTGTTGTTGAAGGAAATTCTTGAGAATGATATGAATATGGGTTGTAGAATTGAAAGGAAATGAAGTGCTATTAAACTAAGAATTGTGTTTAAGAGTTGTTAGGTTTTATTTGATCATCCTCTTATTATATATGCATGTTTTATAGGAAAGTGACTTGAAGAAGTGGTGGAAATCTTAGAAGTTTAGTGCTATATTGGAATTGGATTTGAGGTAAGTGGTTTGATATTCCTTTATGCTTTTACATGCTTTTGATAAACATATTTGGAAAGTTGGTATGTTATTATATGGAAATGGATTGAGCATGTGTTAGTTTATAATTTTGATGACTATGAAATGTATGCAGTAGCCTTTGTGAAAGTAAAGTGTTTGATGAAATGTTTAAATGAATTTTAATTGTGAATGGGCTCTTGAATGTTTCTTGGGACAATTGGTAGGAACATGTTCCAATTAATGTAATTACCTACCTAGCGGGATAAACAGCTAGGAACCCAATGTAATGGCCTACCTGACGGGATAAACAGTCAGGCCTGGATCCAGTGTACCGAAAGTAACTTGAACCATTCATGAGCTAAATGTGAAATGTCGATAAATGACGACAAGTACTCTATGTGCTTGTGAATGTTTTGATAAATGATGATGCCATTGCTATATGTATGTATGTGTGTGTGTTTTGATGTGAAATGCTTTCTAATGATGATTTTCATGGGTGAAATGATGTTTTTGAGAAAATGTATTATGTATATAACGTGCTCATTCCAATAAAGGAATATCTATATCACTTACTAGGCATAGTGTATGCTCATACCACAAATTGTGTTATATTTGCAGATTATAAGGTTTCATGTACAGGTTCGTGGATGATCAAAAGTGGAGAGAGAGAGCTATTTTGTGGATAATGTCATTTTGTATAGATCATAGAAATTGTAAGTAGATGTTTTGGGAACAATGATCTTAGCAGCTTTGGATATTGCAATTGATGTATATAGTTAGTAAATGCTTTTGAAGGAAAGGTATAGTTGTGAACGTAAATGAAATCATTTAGTTATATGATGTGTATATAGTGTTTTGTTTGGAGAAAGATGTGTTATATGTTAAAGACATAAGTTTGAATGTTATATATATTAGAGATGTGAATTTGAAGTTGTACATATTGTCCATTAAGTAAATTGTGGCCTAAGTGTAGATATATATATGTGTGTATATTTGGGATAGTAAATTTGTGAAATAGGAGGCTTCGCGCTTTTGGAGACGGATTCTAAAAGCGTGGCCGTGTCATGTCGGATTCGGGGCGTGACAGTATGTTTGATAAAATATTTTAGGATGAGAAGCAAGATGTTTGGTGGCTAAAATATGGTGATACTCTGCTCGGTTACTGGCCAGCCTATTTATTTTCAAATCTAGCAAACAAGGGCATGGATGATTGAATGGGGTGGAATGGTGTCAGGAACAGATGGGGTACAAACTTCTACTCAAATGGGCAGTGGCAGTGGCCATTTCCCTAAAGAATGGTATAAGAAAGCAAGTTGCATGAAAAATCTTCAAGTTGTCGATGAAGAAATGAGATTAAGGGCCCTTAATGGCCCAAAAACCGTAGCTTGAAAACCAAATTGCTATAATCTAACAATTGGAAAGGCAAATGGTGGGGAGATTTCTTTTTCTATGGAGGTCCAGGAAGAAATCCTGATTGTCCATGATCAAATTAAATATGCACCTTCTTCTATGATTTTCTTTATAGTTCCAAGTTCCAACATTTTTTTTTTTTTTTTTATGAAAGCTCTGAGGTTCACTCAAAAAGCAATAAGGTAGAAAATGAAGTCTCTTTGATGTTGTTGCATGCAAAATTGAAAGTTGCATTTTGTATTCCCAGAGGTATTTGATTTGTTTATCATGCATGCCTCTAGCTAGCTATGATGTATTCAGAGTTTGAAATTCATCAATGGATATTATATTTTTCAGTTTTTACTTCTTTTTAGTCTCTCAAGAATCAAGATAGTTTTTGTTTTTTTTTTTTTTTTTTGAGCAAACCCTGGGGAAATGCCTGTCCCAAATTTTATAAATAGTTAGAGCAAAATTAACACTGATATTCAATTATGAATCGTTCATATTACACGTTAAAAAATGAGGTAAGGTAATCGTTCATACTACCTTATCCAGCATTGTAAATAATAAAGCGTGCTCTACAATTCCGTTACATGATCCCCTACCATTTTTTTTAAAAATTGTGGAGTTCTAATACAAACCTGAAATATAATTTTTTTGTAAAGTCATATTGGACCTTGTGTTTTTCATTCTTGCAACCACATCAAATTAAAGAGAAACCAGTTCCATGGCAAAAAATGCATATGGTATGCAGTAGACATACTAATTAAAAAGAAGAGCTTAATTCCAAAACAAGATTACAGGCCAGGGCAGTACACATTTTAGCAACCCAACAAATCTTCAGTTATATTCTCTGTTGCAAATTGTAAATCAAATGAAAAATCAAAATCATTATATATAAATTAAGAGTTTGTTAAAGAAGAATATCTTACTGAAATTTCACTAAAGATCGATCGACTCTAGCTAAATGTCCATACAATAGTCAAAAGAAAAACTATATTTTCAGATATTTTGAGATATTTTTTGGTTTCAATGATTGCTGCTCGTTGCATGGGGAAGTCGCTTCAATTTACTGTTATGGAGGGTGCATTCAATTCGAGGGTGTTGGAAAATTAAACTAAACTTTTATTAATTAGTAATTTTCTAAAGTAGTTTTCTATTAGTATTTGTTTCTTAATTAGTTATTGGTAGGAATTAGGAAAGTGTGAAATTAAGAAATCTCTAACACTAAAAATAGAGAGTGGTAGGGATCTTTGTATAGAGGAGTTGAAAGTGAGAAACCTCAAAGAGGTATTGTGAGAAAAAGCCATAAGGTGGCTTAGAGAAATCCCGTGGTGTGGTGGTTGTGTCATACGGTTGATTTTGTGATTGTTGTAATCTTCTTCTCTCAAACATATTTTGTTTATTGTGATTTGATTAATTCGATCCTTCAAATTGGTATCAGAGCAAGGTTATAATTGATTAACCATGATGGAAAATATAATTTGTGTTGTTTCCAAACTAAAGGGAAAACAAAATTATAATCATTGGAGAGATCAGATGGAAATCCATCTGGAAGCTCTTGATTTGATTCAATACGTTCAAAAGGAATTACCTGAAGAGGCTACTGCCGATAAAAGGAGGCAAGGAAAAATGGCATTGTCCCAAATTCATCAGGCTATTGATCAATCATTTTATCTGAAAATCTCAAAGGCCAAAATTTGGGACATTTTAGGAAAGACATATAGAGGTGTTGACACACTTCAACACAAAAATTTCTTGGTGTTGACAAAAAAGTTTGAACTTTACGCCATGAAAAATAATTTGTTGATGTTACAAAAAAAAATCGATCTTTCCACAATAGAGAAGACAGAATCCATTGAGTCATATTTTTCTCGTCTGTTGTTGATTAAAGACGAGATGAAATTAAATGGTCATATATTACAAGATGAAATTTTTATTGCAAAGGTTCTCAATACACTGCCCTTGAAGTTTGAGTATTTTGTAGTCTTGATGATGGAGACCAAGAATTTGGCAATATTAACAATTCAAGAATTGAAGGGTTCATTAATTCGATTTGAACAAAGAATTAATGAAAAATTGGATTATCAGATAGAGGATACAGAAAAATTAATTGTGATAAGAGATTTTACTTTTGATGAACAAAGATGTTCGAATTGGTCTTCTAAAGAGCCAATGGTATCAACTGAGCAAACACAAGTGTCTTTCTATATTAAGGAAGAAAACAATGATCACCAAAATGAGCAACTTCAACAACCAACTGTTGATCCTTCATCGATTTTCAAGTATTGAATCCACTTTAAAAATTAAAAATCTCAAGGAAGGAGATTGTGGTTATGATTATGTTATGGAAGTGGTGAATGAAAGAAATGTTGATTTAATTAAAGAAGATGAAAATATTATTTGTTCGGTAGAGCAAGAACAAGAAATTTAATTATGTCGATGAGTATGTGGAGAAAAAAGAAATTGACAATATTGGTGAACAATATTTGTGTGATTTTGTTGAAGGGATTAATATTGAATTGAGCAAATACAAGAAAAACAGCGATATAATGAAGCGTCATGTTTGTAAAGATGCGAATAAAAAAGAAAAAGAAATTGATGATTTTAATGACAAAGAGAAGATAGAAATCATCAATTTTGAAGAGGAAAAAGAGATCATATACATAGTTGAAGGTGATAAAAATGTCACCGATGTTAATGATATTATTGAGGAAAATAATATTAAAAAGATTGTTCAAGTTGAATAATATGATTTCTTGATTTTTGGAAATTACATTGGTCATTCTCTATCAAAATAGAATGTTAGTATATGGAAGTTTTGTTTTAAAGAAAAAGAAATAGAAAACGTGTTTGAAGATTTCAAGATTGAGAACTACAAAATTCGTCTCAAATTACATGTGAAGACAAAAAAAAGATCAAATACAAGATCCAAATTGCAAAAGAAATTTCAAAAGAAATTCAAGCATATGAACTTGGAGGTATTGATCATATATGGAAAGTTTAGTTTAAAGAGGGATTTGTTGGAAAATTAAACTAAACTTTTATTAATTATTAGTTTCCTAATATGTTTTGTTTCTAATGTTTAAAGTAGTTTCCTATTAGTATTTGTTTCTTAATTAGTTATTGGTAAGAATTAGGAAAGTGTGAAATTAAAAAATTTCTAACACTATAAATAGAGAGTGTTAGGGATCTTTATATAGAGGAGTTGAAAGTGAGAAACCTCAAAGAAGTGTTATAAAAAAAAAGCCACAAGGTAGCTTAGAGAAATTATGTGGTTTGGCGATTGTGCCATACAATTGATTTTGTGATTGTTGTAATCCTCTCCTCCCAAACATATTTTTGTTTATTGTGATTTGATTAATTCGATTCTTTAGAGGGAACCGTGTATAACACTTAATTTTTCCGTCTTCAAATAGAAAATGAAACACTAAATGTAACAAAATATCCGAAGATGTACAAAAACTAGAGATTAATTTGCAATAACTCAAACTTTTGTCTTTTCTCTATATGCAACTTCGTTCTTTATATACACTCTTCCCTGCTACATAATTTATAAAACGGAAAAATTTTTGTGAGATCGTCTCATATATAAGACGTAATATGTGAATTATATTTTATACAATAATATGCTATTTTTTTTTTACTTTATACACTAATTTAAAATTTATACGTAAATCTCACGGTCTCAAAAGAGAATGATCATTTATGAAATGACAAATTCTGGAAGCGAATCTCTTATTTTTTTTAATTACTTTAATTTGCTGCTTTTGTGGGTAGTAAATTTTGAGATGATTGTTTAGACCTGCATTTAGTAAATATTGCACGTTTCATTCTCCGTTGGATTAAATTTGCCACCACCAATTACAATAATTAAACTTTTATCCCAACAAGTGAATTAAGTCTGTTATATTGTTAGTATTTCGCCATTTTAGTAGTCTAAACTCAAAGAGTTGGAATGATACTATATGTTATCAAATTTTAGACCAACTGAAAATCAAATTCATTAAATGTAAATGTTTAGAGGAACTTTCAACCGAAATTTCACTAAGATGCAACTCCAAATAATCATCCAATCGTTGAAAAGAAAGAAAGTTAGAACTTATCAAACACATTTTGTCCATCTAACAAACGTGACTCGTTCTTCTAATTTTTTCTTATCCATTAATGTGTTTGCTGCTAGTTGCGGATGGGGAAGTGGATTTAATTATTGTTGTCGGGGTGGTGCCTTCAATGAGTGGGAACCAAAGTTTACGGGGTCAACTCCATTTTGAAATAAAATATAAAGTCATTGGTTTACACAATAAATTTATGGGGCCATCTTGATGTTTTAGTTTGGGAAAATTGCGGAAAACACGCCAATGATGGAAATTAATTTCTAACATTTAAATACCGTAACAATTAGTTTTTCCATCTATTTTAATTTTTTTTAACAGAAATAATTCATGTAGGTACCTTGTGACAAAATTTTCAATGGCAAAATTGAAAACAAAATTCATTCTCCTAATTTTCGTTAATAAGGAAACTAGTATGTAACTTTATTTTATTTTGATTCTAATTTTGTCCATTAAAAAAAAAAATTCCGCTGACACACACGTGACTTTGTCTGTTTAAAAAAGAGACAGAAATTGATACAAAAATCAATTTATTACACCATTTAAATGTTAGGTATCAATTTGGATCATTTTAATTGTGATGTGCGAAAAAAGTTTTCAATCAAATGTAAAAGATGTTTTTCGCAAATTTCACTTTTAGTTTATGACTTTTCTTAATAGACTCCAATAAACCAGTCAACTAAAACATTGTGAAACATGACAACGAGGGTCAACTGCGAAGACGGATTCAAGATTTAAATTAAGAAACACAGAAATTAATGAAGATGAAATTATGCATTTCGAGAACTTATAAATACCTGCAGAATACAATGGATACAGATATACCATAAATCTCTTCTTAATTTCTAAAGCTATATATCAAAGCATTAATTTGTAGTTTAATTAGTTTAGAATTATATATATTGTGAGGATGATGAAGAAGTTGAAGGGATTAATGTATTGGTATTATTGTTTCATGTTGTTTATCATCACAATTAACTTAGGTGATGCCTCAAGATTGAGCAGCAAATTAAACAAGAATACTCTTCTCAAGTCCATTAAGGTGAGTGAACCTATATATATTGTGTATTAATAATTAAACCCTTTAGCCAAATCATCTCTTTAACTCATGCTGCTTGTGATTTGGCAATTGGGGAGTTGTTTCATGTTGGTGAGATTTTTTGTGCATCTCTATTGTTTCCAATGATATATATGTCTTCATTTTCAATATTTACACTTAGAGCGTTGCTTTTATAAACAAACACTGTTCAGTTTTTTTTTTTTTTTTTTTTTTTTTTTTGGCAATAAGATCCTCTTCCGAGGAGGGGTGCCACTCCCTTTTAATTGATTAATTGGTTGATGGAATCCACCTTACAAAATATTATCCATTGAACACTAGTCCATTAAGACAATAATGGACTCTTGATCAAAGGAGAATTACAAAATGAAGGAAATAATTGGGAGGCCATCAAATTAACTATTTTTATGTGTTGTTTGTAGTACAAGGAAAATCAACAAGCTACTTCTGAGGAGCTCTCGTCAAAACTTAATTAAAACTAAGTCAACTCGAGTTTAAATCGAATTGAATTTGAGATTTTACGACTCCAGTTTGAGTTTGAAAATTTTGGGTTTAACATGACAGGTCGTGGATAGAAAATCTTTTTATAATCATATATATATATATATATATATATATATTAGCTCTTGATTTTTTTAATTAATTCTTCTTTAAACTATTTATATTTATGTTTCAATCTTTAATTTATAATATATTGTCATTTAGTCTTAGCCATTTTTAAATCTTATAATAATTTTAATTAAGTAAAATAGTGAGTTCAATATAGTCTAGTAATTTTTCATATGATTAATGTATTGTAACTTTTTCTGGCAGAGCGATGATGGAGATGTGATCGATTGTGTGGATGTTACTCGTCAACCAGCATTTGATCACCCATTGCTCAAAAATCATACAATAAAGGTTTGCTACCTGTTGGATTAATTACAAAATTACCTCTTAAAATTCTCATTTTGATCTAAATAATAGAATTTGAAGGGCAAAATTGTATAAGCCAAATAAGAGTTAATTGCAGTCAGCACCTTTAAAATTTGATGAAAGTATCAAATAAACTTTATGATTGCAGAAAATTATGTTTGTTAAAGTTGACTAATAAAATTGGTAGAAAAAAATAAAATCACATTACTTATTTTCTCCGAAAAAAAAAATAAAATTCAAAAGTAGATGAGGAAATATAAAATAACAATAAAACTAATTTTTGCAAGAAAATATTAAATCTAAGAGAAGACCCGCGCATACTCATCCGTTTGAAATAATGGTAGACGATTGAGTCCCCAAAAGCATATAAGTTTGTTGGTTGCTTTGGCAGATGAAACCAAGCCATCATCCAGAAGGACTGTTTGATCAGAACGAATTGTCCAACTTTAAGTCAAATGTTCCTAAGGAAACAATCACACAGTTATGGCAATTAAGTGGGAAATGCCCAGAGGGAACCATTCCTATTAGAAGAACAAAAGAAGAGGATATACTAAGGGCAAGTTTTACCAAAAAGAAGCACATCAACAATAATATTCCTCCTGCGGTGGCTGCCACCTCTCGTCACGAGGTAACAATTATATAATGCACACTTCTTGCTTTGGTATGGTGTGCCGATTATGTGTATCTCTTTATGAGAATATGATATGCGTACATTTTAGTTAGTTATATAATTTTTAAAATTAAATTAAATTCCTAATTGACTGATGAGTAAACTTTAAGGAATAACTAATTGTACGCGTGTTATCTTTTTATAAAGTGACATATAGAGTGGCACACAAAAGTGGAACAGGACATTCATTGGCATCAAAAATGATAAATCGCATTGCTAACTTTATACTAGTTTAACTTTTTTTCATTAGAATTTAAAATCGTTAGTGTAACATACTATTTGGATTTTGGAAGATTTATGCCCGTTTTTGTTTTCTCCTTCTCGAAACTCCTTTGTTTAGTCTGCGTTGAGGACTGTTTCGTTTTCCTAATTACTTTTGATTAATTTATTTTTTGATTTAGATCAGGATTTTCTAAAAGTTTGTATACATCGCAAAGAACTCTTGTGAAACCGTATTATGTATGAGACTTTGATACGTGAATTATATTTTATATGATAATACACTAATTTTTAATACGTTATACACTAATATTTGATATTTTATACGTTAATATGTCAATTTTTAATACTTTATATTCTAATTTTTAATTATTTATATTAAAATAAAATTCATACCCAAGTCTAGTATTTGACACGGTTATAACATTTGTAAAAAAAAATTATTAGCACAACATGTCTTGAGATTCAATAAGCCTATCAAGTTTTGTGTCCAAAGATTATTGTCTTCCAACGTCCACGTAGTTAATACTTCATAATTAGTCACATTATCCAGCATGTGAGACTATAACACTTGTGGTTGAACATTAACCACATTTGAAGGGTCACGGTCCTGGACTGAAACTTTCAAATAATTTACCATCTCTAGTACAGATTTTTTGCACACCATTCTCAAAATTGCGATGGAACTTTAACCATAGCTGATAGTAATTTATACGTTTTCTTCGGTAAGATGAAATCTTGTGTTTTCGATCTGTAGCTGATAGTTCATCATGTTTACCTTCATCATTTACCATTGTTTAGTATGCGTATGCAAGAATTACAAACGGCCAGTTCTATGGAACAAAAGCAACTATAAGTTTATGGCAACCCAAAGTGGAGAATAACCAGTATGATGAATTTAGCCTGTCTCAAATTTGGATCGTGGCTGGTCCTGATTCAGACGTCAACACCGTTGAAGCTGGTTGGATTGTAAGTCCTGTCCTAATAATTATATTACACTCTTAAGTGTGCTATTTTGAAAATATTTGTAAGAATTACCACAAGGGATTGCTTTATTACCTTCATCAAAGTAGTAATGATTTAGTGCAATGCAATGCTAAATAGTTGTACATTGGTATGCATTTACCTCACATTCTTTTGGTTGATTTGTCTTAATTTGGCAAAAAACAGGTGTACCCAAAATTTTTTGGAGATAGTCGCACAAGGCTTTTCGTTTACTGGACTGTAAGTCACTCACAAGATTGATCATTATAAGTTTTTTTTTTTTGGGAATAATCCATTTTGATTTTAGCTAAGCATATGCAAGAACTAATCTAAAAATGGTATGTGGGCTTGCTTTGAAATCTTGGATAATGACAGGGTGATGGTTATAGATCCACTGGATGCTACAACTTGCACTGCTCAGGCTTTGTTCAGACTAACAATGAAATGGCATTAGGAGGCAGCATATCATCTAACAGTGATTCCCAGTCAGAAATTTCCATACTTGTCTGGAAGGTAGAATAATCTTCACTTGCAAAATCAATCAAGAATACAATACATAGCTCATATTTGTCATGAAAATTTTTTCGTTTTTATTGCAGACTTGCAGTACTCATCATTGATTGATTTGAAATTTTGATAGGATAAAACACAAAATGCGTGGTGGCTACAATACAATGGAATTAATCTTGGATACTGGCCTGCCACTTTATTTACATACTTAGCTGATAGTGGTGCAAGGGTCGAATGGGGTGGAGAGATTATAAACTCAAATCTAAATGGGATACACACTACAACTCAAATGGGCAGTGGCCTTTTCTCACAAGCAGGGTTTGGAAGAGCAAGCTACTTCAGAAATCTTCAATTTGTTGATCAATCAAATACTTTAAGGTCTCCTGCTGCTGTTGTGCCTCGTGCTACGCTTCCAAATTGCTATAATGTTACAGCTGGAAGGGCTAGTAATTGGGGTGATTACTTTTTCTATGGAGGACCAGGCAAGAATCCTAGTTGTCCATAATCAATATTGCAATCAGGAGTTTTGTTGAGGAAATAGAAAAAGAAATGAAATAAAATGGGGCACTAAACCCATAATTAATCTATATATGATAGTTGTTGATGTATAACACCATGCATAAAAATGATTAGAAGACATCCATCTTCACAAAGCACAAATTACGCATAAGCGGAAATTAAACGCGTATTGAATATCAAAATATGTATTAAAAACCAAAAGAACAGCTTGGAAATGTTTAAATAGAACTCTAATCGGAAATAGAAAATAAAAACAAGGGTTATCTTCAATATACCCCATGAAAGATGATATTTAATCACTTTACTTCTATAAAAAAATTTTATTAGCACTTTGCACCGATAAGGATATTTTGTTATTATATTTAAATAAAAAGTTTAAATTTTGCCTTCAAGTTTTTTTAATTTTTTTTTTATATTTTAGACTATTTTACCATTAAATTTAATTCTCAAAATCTTGCCCTAGTTTAATTATCATCATTTTATTTTATTTTTTTGCTTCATATATACTTTAACAAATTAAATTTCTTATTATTATTTTAAATAATAGAATAATATATATAATCTTAATAAAAAATTAGATTTTGGATACGGTTTACTATTTTTTATAATTTGTTAAATGTCTTTAATGTACTTGGTCAATAAAAACCTCATATGAATTATTTAATTTGTTGGAAGGTAATAAAATAATACATACTTTGGAAGGTAATAAAATAATACATACTTTGTCCAAATTTTTAATTCTTTAATAAAAAATTAATGAAACATTTTATTTTACCACTTTGATATCTATGGATTTTTAATTTAGAGTGAATGAATTTTTTATTAAATTTATTAAGTATAAAAGATATTTCTATTAGAAAAATATATATTTATAATAAATATACACCTTAAAACTAATAAACAAATAATTATTTTATTTATTTATTTTGTCATTATATAATTTTATTATGTTGATTAGATTACTTTAATATATATAATAATATAATAAAAAAAATTAAGATATTAAATCAATGCTTTAAATTGTCAATAGTACAAATAAGAGAAACAATCATATGATAAAGACACAACAAACTAAAATGAGTAAAAAAAATCATAAATTAAAAGAAACATGACATATTTATTTATATAAAATAAGATGAAATAAAAGGAAAAGAAAAAAAGTTGAAAAAAATAAACTAGTATCTTAATTTGTTAAAAAAATGGATCAAGTATTTTATGCTTCAAATTAATAATATTTATGTATTAACACAAAATTATAGAATAGATAAATTGAAATTAATTTTTAAATATAAGGGGGACAAATATAATTTAATTTATATTTTATTGATGGATAAAATTGTTATTTAAAATTAATAATTAATGTTATTAATTAGCATCTTTAGCTCATAGTTAACTGTGTAAAATATTAATAAAAAATTTTTATAGAGTCAAAGTGATAAAATGTCATCTTTCATGGGGATAAATTTAAGTTAGTCCAATAATTTTTTTTTCCTTTTTTAAACTAATCACACACAACCCAATATCTCTCCTAGATATATAATAGAAATGAAACCCATTTTCATATTCAACTAAATATAATGGAGTTAATAGTATAAATCTATATGTATATATCAATAGTGGGACTAATTATTGCTATTTTTATTCCGATTGTAGAATGTGAACCAAATGCATGTCTTGTTATTATAATGGAAATTTTATCCATTTTGAACCATTTATCTGGCTCAAAAACTCTTGCAATGGCGGTCTTGCTGTGTAGTATGTTATTTTATGGTTTTTAGCAATGTTATGAAAACTATATATACAAGATTACATATCCAACAAGTTAAGCAGTGGATAGATCATTGAGTCAACTCAATCTACTTGGCAAGATATGGTTGTTTAAATTTGTTCACACCAATAAATTAGAGTAATAACAACAACAACAACAATAATTAAACGTCTAAATTCAAGAGTTAATAAGTAAAATTCATTAAAAGTAAAGGGTTTCTTGAGAGGAACATTCGAAAGAAATTTCACTAAGTCCAACTCCGAATAATCATCTAATCGTACGTTAAAATGAAAGAAAGTTAAACCTTTAATTTCAAATACTTTTGTCCCTTTAACAAACTGGACTAATTCGTCTCATTTTTTTGGTATCAACTCAACTTGTTTGCTGCTTTGTTACGAATTGGGAAGTTGCCTCAATAAGAGGGAAGCCAAGTCTCGGTCTACGGGGTCAAGTCCATTTTGGACTAAATATTATATAGTTCCGTCTGTTATGGTAGAAAATATATAGTGATGTCCGCCAATAGTGGAATGGCTTGATTTACACGATAAATTTAAGGGACCATTCTGATGTTTTAGTTTATGACATTTTGTAATAGACTCGGAGGCGGAGCACAGGTCAATAAAACAATGTGAAAATACTGGAAATTAAGCCAAAATATCAAGAACCACTGAAATGAAATCATGCATTCCACAACTTATAAATACCTGCAGCCTACAATATTTAATGGACACATTTATATATTACCAAAATCTTCCTAATTTTCTAAGCTATATATCGATCAAAGCATTTATATAAGTTTAGTTTAGAATTATATTGCGAAGATGACGAAGTTGAAGGGATTAATAATGTATTTTTATTATTGTTTCATAATGTTGTTTATTATGAGAATTAACATAGGTGGTGATGCCTCAAGATTGAGCAGCCAATTAAACAAGAGTATTCTCAAGTCCATTAAGGTGAGCATTTATTAATTAGTTTACAATTATGTATTAAATTCTTAATTGGCTCTCTCTAATTGGAGATCGGATCTTTTGTCCAATATCTCGTGTCCAATATTCAAAATTACGTTGTTTTATTAAATTAAAATTAGAGACTAAAAAGCATAAATATTACCACATTTTTTTTAACATTTGACATGTAGAACAATATAATATTAGATAAAGAGATCTTATCTCCTCTAATTGATCACGCTGCTTGTATTTATATTTTAATCCTTTTTTTTATAATAGATTATTATTTAACCTTATCGAATTCTTATATATTTATTTATTTTTAATAATATTTATATTTTCGTAGTTTATATTTTTAATAAATTCTTATTTGAACTACTTATATTTATATTGTAATCCTTAATTTTATAGTAAATTATCATTTATTCTTAGCAAATTTTAAAAGATATATATTTTAATTTTTTAGTCATATTTATATTTTAGTACTTTAATTTTCATAAAGTTCTCACTTAGACAACTTATATTTATGTTTTAATCCTTAAATTATAATAAATTATTTAGCCTTTTTATAAATCTCATAATAATTTTTTTAAAATTGACTTAAAAAAACTAAAGTCAAGCTAGAGCTCGAACTTAAAGGAGTACTCAATATGATGAGAGTAACACCCCTAATTAGGTCAAATAGTTCGATTCGGAGCATACTCCAACTCAAATTGGCTTAATTACACATTTAGTCTGTAATAATTTTTTAGATGATTAATATTCATAATTTTATGTGGCAGAGCAAAGATGGAGATGTGATGGATTGTGTGGATATTTATCATCAACCAGCATTTGCTCACCCATTGCTCAAAAATCATACCATAAAGGTTTGCTCCTTCGTTCTTGGTCACTTGATTTATACAAAGGAAATAATCAAAAATAAAAATAAAAAACCCTTTGTATTACAGGAGATTTTCAAATTCTCTTTATATGTCGTTTGGTATTTTTGGAAAGAAAAAAATAGACCAAAAATGATGTTGGCAGAAATTCATTTTAAATCTACAATTGACATCAATACTTGTGAATTGAAATATATAAATTGATAGAAATTAGTGTATTAAACTATAGATTTTTGTGTATTTTTTTATATTAAAAAAAATTCAATGTACATGAAAGTGACACGGGATCTTCAAAATTTTTCCTGTCTTAATTAAACTTACGTACGTAGTAGGGTTCACTCATTTCTAGGTTAGTGTCTAATAATTGTAAAGTAATTTTAGTGATATTTATGCATTTAGTCCGTAGTTTTAGTGAAACTAAATCGTTTAGTGATATTTATCCATTTAGTCCGTAGTTTTAGTGAAACTACATCATTTTGAACGTTAGACATAGTAAGACAGAATGAATATTGAACAGAGGATCTAGTCCATGAAAGTAACTTATTAGTTTTCTAATCATAAGAAGCTAATATGAAAATCTTTCATAACATAGGAGGGATTTTTGTAATTTACCCTCACACAAAACAAGAAGGAAAGAAGAAACAAAGGGTATCTAAATCCCTTTCATGTGTATCTCGATGCTAAATCAATGATCCTTTTCGCAAAGGACATTGAGTATCTTGGCATGAAAAATGTTTTGTATAGACAATAACTTCGCATTTAGAAGGAAAACTAATGTATTTTTGTAAATGTGAAATTTGAATCGGCATTCTCACTCCTTTGAATGAGTGTTTTGAAAATTTGATTTGATTTTCATTATAATTCTATTTTTTTTAAATCTAAAAAAAAAGGGTCAAAATTAGGATTTTGACTGGTTAATCCAGCCAAAATTTGGATTTGATTAGTTGATAGTCAGTTTTGCAGTCGTTGGTTTCATTTGTTTAAAGAGTAAAGGTCATATAAAAAAAATTTAATTTCACAAATTTTGAGATATTTTGTACTTTTTTTCCTTTCATTTAGAATTATTATATTTGATATTAAATAATTTTTTATATTTAGATCAATTAATGGTACTTTATTAACATTAAATATTTTAATTTTAATTTAGTAATTAATTCTTCGTAATTAGATACAAGGATTTTTTTAAAAATCTTAAATATATTTATAATTTAAATTATTTATGATATGGTAATAACATCATCCAGTTTTTTCCTCCATTCCGACCATATTGACCCAATGATCCTTTGATTTCTTACCTCAGCGAGTTCAAACTTCACTCTAATACTTGAATCCGATTTTCAAAACATTGATTTGGATAATTACTAGATTCCCATTTAAGCATTGAGTCCCTAGCTAGATAATTTCAATTAATGAGTATAATGTTTGCTTGTTGCTTTGGCAGATGAAGCCAAGCCATCATCCAGAAGGAGTACTGTTCGCTCAGAACCAATTGTCCAACATGAAATCAAATGCTCCTAACAAACCAATCACACAGTTATGGCAATTAAGTGGGAAATGCCCAGAGGGAACGATTCCTATCAGAAGAACAGAAGAAAAGGATATACTAAGAGCAAGCTTTACCAAAAAGAAGCACATCAATAATATTCCTCCTCAGGTGGCTGCCAGCTCTCGTCACGAGGTATCGATTAATTATTAATGTACACTTCTTGTAATCGTCTCTAAATTCTTTAATGGAGATTACTACATTTAGCCTCACTATCGAGTATGAAAGACGACTTTAGATTTTTTGTATCATTTTGTGTATCACTTTTTATAATTTAGATACTTGTTTTTTTAAATAAAACTAAAATACTATCAAGTGATTATACACGTGACAAAATCTTATACAGTATTACAAAAAGTTATACACAAAAGTAATACGAAAAATCATTGGCACGATAGACTATAACACTTGTGGTGTGGTTTAAAATTAACCACGCTTGAAGGGCCATGAATTTAGACTGAAACTTTCAAATAATTTTCCGTATCTTGTATAGATTTTTCCACACTGTATATATTCATGTTTGCGTTCGTTTGGGATTGTTTAGTATGCAATTGCACAAATCGGAAATGACAGATTCTATGGAACAAAGGCAACTATAAGCTTATGGGAACCCAACGTGGAGAATAATCAGTATGATGAATTTAGCCTGTCTCAAATTTGGGTCGTTGGAGGTCCTAACTACGACCTCAACACTATTGAAGCTGGTTGGATGGTAAGTCCTGTCCTAATAAAGTTCTAATTATTACTTGAGAAAGGCACACTCTACAATCTACATGTGTGCTACTCTAAAAATATTTTTAAGAATTTATATCAAAGGTCGCTTATGCCTTTATCAAAGTAGTATTAATTTAGTGCAAAGTAATGCTAAAAAGTTGGACATTGGTATGCTTTTACCTCACATTCTTTTGGTTGATTTGTCTTAATTTGACAAAAAAAAACAGGTGTTCCCAAAATTTTTTGGAGATAGTCGCACAAGGCTTTTCGTTTACTGGACAGTAAGTCACTCACAAAATTGATCATTATACGTTATTTTTTTTGGAATAATCCATTTTGATTTTAGCTAAGCATATGCAAGAATCTAAAACTGGTATCTGGGCTTGCTTTGAAATTTTGGAATAATGACAGGGTGATGGTTATAGATCCACTGGATGCTACAACTTGCACTGCGCAGGCTTTGTTCAGACTAACAATGAAATGGCATTAGGAGGCAGCATATCATCTAACAGTGATTCCCAGCCAGAAATTTCCATACTTGTTTGGAAGGTAGAATAATGCTCACTTACAAAAATTATCAAGAACTCGATATAGCTGGTATTTTCTCATGAAAAATTTTGGTTTTATTGTACTAATCATCGTTTATTGATTGATTCAAAAAAATTGGATATATAGGATCAAAACGAAAATGTGTGGTGGCTACAATACAATGGAATTACTCTTGGTTATTGGCCTGCCACTTTGTTTACATACTTAGCTGATAGTGCTTCAGTGATTGACTGGGGTGGAGAGATTATAAACTCAAATCTAAACGGGATACACACTACAACTCAAATGGGCAGTGGCCTTTTCCCAGAAGCTGGATTTGGAAGGGCAAGCTACTTCAGAAATCTTCAATTTGTTGATCAATCAAATACTTTAAGGCCTCCTGCTGCTGTTTCCAATTTTGCTTCTCATCCCAATTGCTATAAAGTTACAGTTGGAAAGAATCAAAACTGGGGAGATTACTTCTTCTATGGAGGACCAGGGAAAAATCCCAGTTGTCCATAATCATATTTATATCAAGCAGTACGTTAAAAGTATTGCAAAATTAGGAGTTCCAATTAATTTAAGATGCTCGATCGACATATACATATATATACATATATATAGATATCGAGAAAAAAATAAAAAATAAATGTCGGGCACTGAACTCTACTCATGTTATGCAATTAAATTACTAAACATGCATGAAGCAATTTGATGACAAGCATGATTTTCATTTGGAAGAAAATTTGAGTTAATTACCTTCTTTAAAGTTTATTAACACTCTTTAACACAATTGAACTCTTTTTAATTTGCCTTTATGGGTACTTTATTTATTGCTTAATGTTGAGGCTGGAAATTGACTGTGATCTCAAATATTCATGGTGATTTTCAAAATAAGGATTTTCATCTTTTTCTTGTACAACATCAACAGTCGGTCTAGAGATATATATATAGTTAAGCTTCCTTAATTGATTTTGAATCCCTTAAATCTACATCTTTCAAAATCTCAAAATTTTGGATGAATTGCTAAATATCTCTCATGGTTTACGAAACTGGCTGATTACTTCTTGCTAGGTTTGTCCGTGCTAAATTTCCCTATATTAATGCCTTCGATAGAGGTGTACGGAGCTTGTTTTCATTTTTAATATGCACTTGCATTCTTTACATGAAATGACAAATTCTTCACGCCTGAATCTCGATCTCTGTTTTCTTTTTTTCATTACGTTTGTTGCTTGCGTAGTAAACTTTGATATGATTGTTTAGATCTGTATGCATTTAACAAAATGCATATTTCATGTCCAAATTGTAAAAGATTGGAAGACTTATTCCAACTAATTAAAAATATTTCTATATATTTACTAGTGAAACATAAATATAAATATTTATCTGGCTGTAGTACATCAATCCAAATATGCTCCTTTAAATTTAGTCTTACCAACATAGAAGAAGAGTTAATTAGAATTAACAGAAAAACTCATGTGAAATCAATTAATATGTAAGACACGATTCATATATGAAAAACACACAATTAATCGTTGCTGATATCATGGTTCTAATTTCCTTACGCTCTTATAGCACGTTCGCGATTAATTAAATCGACACAATTAATCGTTGTTCATATCATGGTTTTAATTTCCTTATGCTCTTATAGTACGTTAAAATCGCAATTAATTAGATCATTATTGCATATATTAAAGTGCTTGATAGGAGACTGCAATAGAATCGAAGATATATATCATCAAACTTTAAACCAACCGAGAGTCAAATTCATTACATATGGGTTTGTTAAGATGAACATTACCTGGAATTGAAATTTCACTAGATAGAACTCTAAATGATGATCACCCAATCGTTGAAAAAGAAAGAAAGTTAAAAGATACGTACCTTTAAACACTTAATTTTCGTCCTCTGACTCGTTCATTTCATTCAATTTTTTAGTATCATTATGTTTGCTGCATCGCTTGATGCGGATGGGGAAGTGTAGTGGCCTTCAATACGAGGGAACCCAGTCAACGGCCGGGAGTAAACTCCATTTTGGAATAAGTATACCGAATTAATAGCAAAAGTCACTTTTTAACTATGATTTGATAGTAAATACTCATAAAATTTTTAATTTTAACACTTTACTACACTAATTAATTTTTAACAATATAATATATATTGATAGAAATTGTATCGTGAAAATAAGAATAACCTCTTATAAAAATATTAGTTGTTCAAAATACTCTCATTATTGGTTGACTTTATTTTTTATTATTTTCCATAAACTAATTCAATTGAATAATTTTTTCCCAACTTTAAAACTCTCTCCCTCCAAAAATTCACTTTAGAGAGAAATAAAGAGTTTTGGAGAAAGAAAAAATTTTAGCTTTAGGCAAAAAGTTATTCAATTGAATTAATTACCTTATGAAAAATAAAAACAACTAAAGGAGGGTATTTGGACAACTAATATTTATAAGTATTGATTATATCTTTCTAAACAATTTCTACTCAAAATGTGGTACATAAATTATTAAAAATTAATTGTTGAGTGGTAATTAAAGTGGTAAAATTTAAAGTTTGAGCCATAGTTCAACAGTGTATTTTGCAATTAACTCTAAATATATAGATCAATGTCCACCAATAGTAACATGCATGACTTGATCATTTGCACAATAAATTTAATTAATTAAGTGGCCATCACGATGTTTTAGTTAAATTAGTTTATGACTTTTTGTAATAGACTCGAAATACAGGTCAACAAAATATTGTGAAAATAAAGGGAAAAAGACCGAAATATCACAAGGGATTCAAGAACCACTGAAATGAAATCATGCATTTCGAGAACCTATAAATACCCTGCAGGATACAATATAATGGGCACAGATCGATATACCAAAATCTTCTTAATTTCTAAAGTTTAGAATTATATTGTGATGATGATGAAGTTGAAGGGATTTTATTTGTATGACTGTTTCATGTTGTTTTTTATCACAATTAATTACTTCGGTAATGCCTCAAGATTGAGCAGCCAATTAAACAAGACTACTCTTCTCAAGTCCATTGTTAGTGAGCTTTTATTATGCATTAATTAAACCCTTTAGCCTCTCATCTCTTAAACTCATGCTGCTACTGCAGTTGATATGGCAACGGTTTGGTTCTGTGGCCAGTGGAACCGATACGGTTCCGGAACTGCCAGTTCTGGTTCCGTCCCGATTCCGGTTGTGATTTTGCTTCAATTCCGATTTTTTTTTGATTTTTTGTTTCGAATTTCGATTGTAATCCCACTTTTAAATTTGATTTCTATTGAAATAATGATTAAATTATTAATTAAAACTCAAATAATACAACATAATAATATAATTAGAATAATAATAGTTACAATTGAACTTAATTAATATATAGTTTTTAGATAATAGAACTAGGAAGAATTAGATAAATGAGATTCAAAGATATAAAATAATAATAATATTGAAAGAATAATTAAATATTTGAATTATTAATTAGAATTCAACTAGTATAATATAATAACATAATTAGAATAGTAGTTAAAATTAAACTAATATATGAATTTTTTAGAATAATAGAATTATGAAGATTAGATAAGTGAGAAAGAAAGATATAGAAAGAATAAGAGTATTGAGAGAATGATCAAACTATTAATTGGAATTCAAATAGTATATTAGCAAAATATAATAATAAAATTAGGATAATATAAATTAGAAAATTAAGTTGATACATAATATAATTGGATTAATGGTTGAAATTGAACTAATATATGGAGGTGGATTAGATAAGTGAGAAAGAAAAATATATAAATGATAAGAGTGTTGAAAGAATGATTGACGTATTAATTGGAATTCAAATAGTATATTACTGTAATATAATAATATAATAAAAATAATTAATTAAAAAAATTGATACCCTAAACACTAAACTATAAACTATAAACGCTAAAACTTAAAATATAAAGATTAGAAAACTAAGAAATAATATTAGAAAAAGAATTATGTGATGAAAATGAAGAGGTATAGAAATATTTATAGAATTATAAAAATGAAAAAAATAATAATAATTTTTTTTGGAGGGTTCCGGTTCCAAAAAATCAGGAACCGTAACCGAACCGTCAATAGACGGTTCAGTCACAGTTCCGATTTGGTAGGGATCTTGGTTCCGGTTTCGGAACCGAAATCGCCAGATGGCCATATCTATGCTGCTGCATGCTTGTGTTTTTGCAATTGTTTCATGCATGTTTGATTGGAACCCTTTAATTAAAATTTTTGTTTTGTAGTGAAATATATATAGTCTTCATTAATTCTCCATATTTACAATTTGAGCATTGCTTATATTTGCAAAAAAACTATCACGGTTAAGTTGATCTTTTGAAATAACAAAATTGGGAGGCCATCAAATTAACCATATATTTGTATGCGGTTGGTCAGCTGTGAACTAGGTTCATATGTGAAACGGGAGTTAGTACCAATTTCAACGCACAATAAAAGTGACAAAAAATTATAATCGTGATTTCAATGACTATTAATTACTCATTTCATATATGTATAAAATTTTATATATGAACCGATTTCACAAGTATTTTTTTTTTTTTTTGTGATTTTTATGCTTTGTTTGTAGTGGAGGGAAATTAAATCAGCAAGGGTCTGTTTGGATGCCTTAATTTTGGCGATTTATTTCACAATTGCAAAATGAGTTGTTTATTTTGTTCAATTTTTTCATCAAAATTTTTAAAAACAAAAACAATGCTACAATAATTATTTTTGCTACAGTATTTTTTATAAATAAAATATTAAATTTGAATTTAAATTTTAAATTTTAATAATAAACAATTATTTTTAACACAATTCCCATCAAAATAAATTAATAAAATATTAATTCAAATTTAAATTTCAAACTTTTATTAATAAAAAAATCTTCTATACAAATCCCAACAAAACAAAATCATTAATTCTAAATACTCCCAAAATATACCTTTCTCATAAAAATCCCAAGAAAAAAATTTTCATGATATAATCCAAAAATACATCATCTAAACGGAGCCCAAGTTACTCTACACAAAATAAGAAAATGGTCACTTTTATATTTGAGTACTCGAATTCTGGTAAAATTCTCACTTAGACAACTTATATTTGTATTTTAATCTTTAACTTATAACAAATTATCAATTAACCTTAGCAATGTTTTAAAAAATTACAAAAAAAAAACTTATAATAAATTTAAAAAAAAAAACAAACTCAAGCTAGAACTCGAACTTAAAAAAGGGGTGCTTGATACTATCAAGTTTGAGTTGCACCCTAACTTGGTCATATAGTTTGATTGGGTACAAATTCAATTACACTTTTAGTACATGTTAAGTTAATTTTGAGATGATTAATGTATCTCATGATTATCTGTGACAGAGTGAAGATGGAGATGTGATTGATTGTGTGGATATTTCTCATCAACCGGCATTTGATCACCCATTGCTCAAAAACCATACCATTAAGGTTTGCTCCTTGTTGGTCACTTGATTTATAGAAAGGAAATTAATAATCACCAAAAAAAAATGTACCATTTGTCATTCAGGGGATTTTCAAATTATCTTTGTATGTTTTAAAATTTTGCAATTTATTCGTATGTAGTTTGGTATTTGATAAAAAAAAAATTATGTTGGTAGAAATTCATTTCGAAAATAAACTCGTATGGATTGAAATAGAGAGACTGATTATTAGTATATTAAACTATATATTTGTATGTCAAAGTACATGAAATTAACTTATAAGTTTTATAATCATAACGAGGTAATATGAGAATCTCTGAAGCCATAGAAAGGATTTTTAGCAATAAAGAATTTGTACGAAATCGATTCATATGAAGACATGCACGTGATTCATATATAAAATAGATAATTAATCGCTCATTAAATTTACTTTCAAACAGATAAGAAACTATTATCCTTTCATGTATGAATTACGTTTTTTTTCAACACGATATTATCCTTTCATGTATGAATTACGTTTTTTTTTCAACACGAAACAAATTTACTCTCGGAGCAAAAGAAGAAGGGCAAAAAAAAAAAAAAGAAAAAACAAAGACTAAAAGTCCTGTCATGTGTATCTCCACGATGATCTAAGGAGACATGCATTTCTTGAGTGTGTGTTTTTTTGCATGCTTTGGCAGATGAAGCCAAGCTATCATCCAGAAGGAGTGTTTGCACAGAACAAATTGTCAAACTTTAAGGAAACAATCACTCAGTTATGGCAATTAAGTGGGAAATGCCCACAGGGAACGATTCCTATTAGAAGAACAGAAGAGGACGATATACTAAGATCAAGCTTTACAAAAAAGAAGCGCATAAACAATCCAAGGGTGGATCCCACCGCTGGTCACGAGGTACCAAATTAATCCACACACTTCTTAATGGAGATTACTCCTTAGTCCTTATATGTTGATGTGTAATATTCGTGTTAATCCGATCCGAATTCGAATTTCGGTTTATGATTTGATTTTGATGTGCAATATTTGTATTAAACTGATTTGATCGAATTTGAATTTTGATTTATAATTTGATTTTCAAATTGGGGTTCTAATTTTAAAACCAAATTCATATATAAAAAATATATATTAATATAAAATATTTTATTAAATATATAATACTAAATTAAATTATTGTTTTGAATTCTAAATTGTGATGTAATTTGATAATTTGATTTAGGTTACAACTAAATTCAAATTCTATTTGTTTGTACAGATTTGATTAATTTGAATTAAAATTTGATTTTTAAATTTAAATATTAATTTTGATTTTTTAGAACAATTTTTGAATTGGAACCTAAAATCAAATTCGAATTAAATTTAGTTTGGTTTGATTTTCTCCAATAGATGAACACCTTAATTGATGTGCTTCGGATTGAGAATTAGTATTGGACTGCACAAAATTAGTTCCTATAGGAGAAAAAAGTTAAATGGCGTCCGTTAATTTTCAACAGGTAACTTTATCATGTGAATTCAAAATCGTTGTAGTATGGCATTTCAAATATGTGTGCCTTTTTTTTTTTCCTCCAAATTCATTTATTTAGACTAATTTTACAGTTTCCCTAATTGCTTTTGATTTCTTTTCGGATTTAGACTAGGTATTTTTTTTTAAACTATATAAATACTTGTAAGTTTTTATTTTCATTATTTTGATATTCAATTAACCTTTCAAAATTTGCAGAATTTGTATTTCGTGAAAATTGTTATCAACAATGTCTAGTGTAACAAGTAGTTACTTCTTTTGATCTTTTTTAAATGTTATTTTGACCATTTTTTATGAGCAATGATAGGGGGAGTGAAAAATTAGAGTGAAAACCCAAAGTGACTGACGTTGCAGTTATAAAAAGACAAACTAATACCCTAACCAAATGATGAGTGAACCCTAAGGGATAATGGATTAGTTTGTCTTTTTATACATGCCACGTCAGTCACTTATTTGAAAATTGTTATCAACAATGTCTAGTGAACAAGTAGTTACTTATTTTGATCTTTTTTAAATGTTGTTTTGACCATTTTTTTTTTATTCATATAAGTGTCACTTTACACGTTTCAATAAAAAATATAAAAAATTTAATTTTATCTTTCACTTAATTTATCAAAAATTAAATAACATTAATTGCTTTTATTTCTTTTTCAATAAAGAATTAAGAGTAAATAAAATTATTTATTTATTTTCTTAATCAACGTACTCTTGATCAAAGTGTCAATCAAAAAAAGATTAGATGGAATAATATTTAGGCTCATTATCCAGCAAGTGACACTATTAAACACTTCGCGGTGTGATTGAACATTAACCACATTTGAAGGGTGATGGTTTTGGACTGAAAATTTCAAATAAGTTTTGCACACTATAGTCACTTCTTTTTGTTGGGTAAATCAAATTCAAAATGGCGTTGGAACTTTAACTATAACTCGTAATAATTTCTACGTTTTCTTAGTTTAGATGAAACCTTCTGTTTTCTGTACACGTAGCTGATAGTTCATGTTTGGCTTCATTTGCCCTCCATTAGTATGCGTATACAGGAACCGGAAAAGGCAAGTTCTATGGAACAAAGGCAACCATAAGTTTATGGGAACCCTGTGTGGAGGATATCCAAGCCGAATTTAGCCTGTCTCAAATTTGGATTGTTGCAGGTACTCAATCAGAACTCAACACTATTGAAGCTGGTTGGATTGTAAGTCTCCTGTCCATATAAAAATTACAAAAACTCATATAAAACAGGTTAATATATGAAACGATCAATTAGTGGCAGTTGAAATAACAATTTTAATTTTTTATTATTTTTATTGTGCGTTGAAATCGTAACTAACTCTTGTATAATTATTACTAGTGGGAAGCACTCTAAATTCAAAAATAGTGTCCCGCAGTTTTTGTTTAGTATGTGGGATAATTTCTCTCCCTCAAAATAGTTGTAAATAGATATGCATTTACCTCACATTATTTTTTGGTTTGATTTGTCTTAATTTGAAAAAAAAAAAACCCAAGTCTACCCAAAAATGTTTGGAGATAGTCGTACAAGGCTTTTCATTTTCTGGACTGTAAGTCACTCACAAAATCATTGTACATAATTTAATTTTTTGGAATAATCCATTTTAATTTTAGCTTAACATATGCAAGAATTAATCTAAAAATGGTATCTGGGCTTGCTTTGAAATTTTGGAATAATTGCAGAGGGATGATTATGGACCCAGTGGATGCTACAACTTGCACTGCTCAGGCTTAGTTTAGACTAACAGTGAAATTGCTTTAGGAGGCAGCTTATCTCCTAACCCTGGTTCCCATTCTGAAATTTCCATACTTGTCTGGAAGGTACGAAGAATAATGCGTGCACTATGAATCCTATAATATATAGCTCATATTTATCATGAATATTTTTTGGTTTTGTTTGTGCTCATCATTAAGAATAATGTGTTCATTGTGATCAAGAATAAAAAAATAGGGAAGGAGAAATCAGAATGCTAAATTGGATGTGTGCACATATTAGATTGGATAGAATAATTAATTATTGTATTAGAAAGGAAGTTGGAGTAGCTCCATGAAAAAATGAGATAAACACGTTTAAGATGGTGCATTGCGTTATGTAGAAAATCGAGAAAAATCAACCCAGATTTAAAAAGGAATGAAAAAAGATAAAATGAATTGAAAATGATGAATTAAAAAATATATGATATATTTTAACATAAATAAAAACAAATTTAATGATAAAATACGATAGCGAAATATAATTAATGTAGTACACCCATACTGATTGATTTGAAATTTTGAATTAGGATAAAAAACACAAGTCATGGTGGCTACAATACATTGGAATTATTCTTGGTTACTGGCCTGCCGCTTTATTTACACAGTGTTGAAAGGATCGAATGGGGTGGAGAGATTATAAACTCAAAAATAGATGGGAAACACACTACAACTCAAATGGGCAGTGGACTTTTTCCAGAAGCAGGGACTTCAAAAATCTTCAATTTGTTGATGAATCAAGTCTTTTAAAGCCTCCTGCTGATGTTTTCCCTTCTTCTACGAATCGAAATTGCTATAACGTTACAGTTGGAAAGTCTGATAAATGGGGAGATTACTTCTTCTATGGAGGGCCAGGCAGAAATCTTCATTGTCCATGTTAATGCACACGTGAGTTGGCATTTATTGAATTGGCATTGATTTTTTGGCAAAGATAAGGAAAGCGTTTATTGAAGGCAAAATCAAATAAAATCAATCTAATCAAGGAAGATTGATTTGATGATTAATGTCATATGGATAATTATGGAACTTATCTTGGTATTCTTGGAAGTTATCCACCTTTGGAAAAGATAAGTCTTGAAGGCACAAGAGTTTCCATCTTATCATTTAAATTATTTTGGAAACAATCTTGAAGATAAACGTGAAGACTTGGAACGTCTCTATTATCTTTCCATTTGAATTATTTAGAAATAATCTTGGGATAAACATGGAAGGATTTTTGAGTGCCTATATGAAGCTTTCCATCACACGGTTTTCATGTGTGAGTTTTTGATTATTCATTCGGTCTTCTTGAAGGCTGTATACACACTTCTTTGTTGCAGAGTTTAGTTAAAGTGTGTTGGCTTGAAGCATCTTAACGCAACATTATTAAAGATGCAATCCTTGTGTTTCTTGATTCAAGCATAGAGCTCGGGAGGAGTTCAAACGTGGGCAAGGGGATCTTGCTTAACCACGAATTCCGGGAGGAATCAACATAAGTCGAGGGGAGCTCGCACAATCCGTTCACTGCAGAAGTTAAGAAGCAGCAGTATTTAAGATAAGATGGTGTCTTACCTTGTGTCATACTGAATGTCTTGTAACTTGTGAACATAGTGGATTGTTCTTTCTGGGCGTGGCCCCGCAGACGTAAGCAATTGCCGAACTACGTTACCAATCTCTTGTCCATTTATTTTCCACATTTTTAATATTGTCCATTTACATTTTATTATCGGTGTCACACCCAGTGTCACTCACCCACTGGGACACCGCGCTACTAACCTAGATCTTTCAGTCCATAATCAGTGAATGACGGTTGAACTTGAAGTATTGCAAAAACAGGAGTTCCAATATATATTTAAGATGCTCGACATATATATATATAGAAAATAAAAGTCGGGCAGTACTAAACTCTACTGTTATGCAAGTTTGTTCATAAACAATGTATGAAAGTTGATGCTATGCAAAAATAAGAGCTGCAATTAAGAGTTGTTTTGTTGAATAAAAAGAAAATGAAATGAAACGTGTAATGGATCTTCTATTGTATTCACTGTTTCAATTCATATTTCGATTAATAATTTAACACTTATTTCTTAAAATTCACCAATTACTTAGTAGAATTTTAGTAAAATACACGTGTATTTATTTAATGTATAGAATAGTAATAGATTATTTGTATTACAATATCAACATGATTCTTTATGTAGTGTACGGAATCAGTGGCGGATCCAGACGGGGGCAGGAGGGGGCTGAAGCCCCCGCCATGGTCGCCTGAAATTTTTTTTAGGTAGTACTGCCATGGTTGCTTCCGTCTGCAAGAGCTTGAAGAAGATGAGGCGATGAGCTGAAGTTGAAGAAGATGGGCTGAAGTTGAAGATGGGCTGAAGTTGAATTTTTGCAATTTTTTTTTTTCAAAACACTTAACAAAACTACGTCGTTTTGTTAAGTGTTTTGAAAAAAAAAATAAAAAATAAAAAATTTCAAAAACTGATTGTCCCCAAAACGTCTAGGCAGCGGACAGTTCTTCAAAAGTTTCCTTTCTAAATTCTAAATCCTATTTCCAAACCCTTACCATCTCTATTATCCCCAATTCCTAAATCCTATTTTCAAATCTAAACCTTTCCAATTTGGTTATCTCCCAAATTTTCAAACTCAATTTCCAAATTCATTAGTAAAGAAACTTTCTTTTTCTTCCCTCATTGTCTCTTTTTCTTTATCTCCATTTTTTGTATTCAAGATTCAAGAAAGGTTAGTTTTACTTCTTCTTTTTTTATTTAGAGTTTTGTTATTTAAATGTTGTTAATTGTAAGTTAATTCTAATTACTAAGTTAATTTGAGTAATTTTATTAAGAATTTTATGGATTAAATATTTAGTGATTTTGAATTTAGATTAGGGTTTTTGAATATGAGGAATTTTGAATTTAGACAATATATTTTAGATATAAATCATAGTTTAGAAACTCTAGTTTGTTTAACTAATTTTCTTTATAGATTAATAGTGAATTGTGATTGAATTATTAATTTATTTAATTATAAATTAATTGTGATTGAATTAATGACCAAAGCTAGTTCATCAAGTGTTAACCAATAATACAGTTATGTGTATTTATACATTTTTATTATTTTTATTATTGTTTTTAGAAATTTAATTGTTAAATACATTTATTTAATCGTAAAAAAAAATTAAGTAAGCCCCCGCTAAAATTTATTTCTGAATCCGCCCCTGTACGGAATCACGTAATAGTGATTGTTATAATACACGCTTTTTTTTTTCTTTTTTTGTCGCATGAATGATTAACCATGTACCTTAATTGATGAATTCATTTTATACCATTCAATTTGGTCTTCTAAACATTTATTGTAACGCCCCACCATAATATACATTAAAACAATATTAAGGTAATATACATATTTCTATTTCATCCCAAAATTCATACGTTCAAGATTGCCAAAATGGCCCATTTCTATAGCTACAAACACAACCAAGGTAATTAAATACCTTAATAACCTATCTCTTCCTTTAAGTACGTAAACCAGAATCCTGTCCACCACCTAATCCATCTTGAATCACTGAAAAAAAATATAATTTATAAAAGGGTGAGCTCAAAATAGCTCAGTGAGGGAGTAATGGATAATTTTCAGAAAATTAACTTTAAGAAAGCACAATTTCTGTTAAACATTTTTTCAATTCAATAACCATATGACAACCATTTTTCCAAGGCAAATAACCATATGACAAAGTCTCAAATATTGAATAAAAGATTGTGCAATGCACATATCCATATATCACATAATTTTGTCATTAACTCCATATAAAACATTAGGCATATAATAGGTACCTGTCACGATCGGCCTTGCCGACCTTTACCAACCTTATATCCCCTAACAATTCATTGTTGCGTGCACGACTTGAGAAGCTACCTTATCCTTCCTAGTGGTCAGTGACCACAACGGCCCCGCAGGCCTAACGTGGCATCCGGATTTGCCACTCCGACTCCCGTCAACGGGATTAAAAACTCCTTAATCACGTGACGGGGCTCACCGGTGTGGTCTTGGCGTAATCGTCGGCCCAATGCCGTCTCGATCACCCTCCAAGCCAACACCTACTAGGGCCCATGCAATCAAATACAATACAAATATGACACGTTCACAAAATCCGAAAAATCATATGACAATCATTTTTCACCAAGTACATCCCAATTATTCACCAATCGCTGGTAGCGTTGGACTCTAGAGGTGGCTCGTACGGACTCTAGAGGTGGCTCCCGCCTTTAAAATGGCGTAGCACTTAGCTCCGCACAGCACTTAATTCCAACGTACTTAGTTTATCAATACATAATTTATGGACGTGAAGTCCCACATATACACCGACATATCAATTACAACATATGTCAATGGCAAATGACGAGAAAAACTCATTTATCAAAAAGTACACTCTTTAATGCAGGACAAGAGCGTGTCCACAATTCAAACAATGCCCTTCAATTATCAATTGACACAAAAACAAAACTATCTCAATATGAAAGGCTTTCAATAGATGAAATCCCGTAACAAATTCAGTTTGGCCATAGTGATTTCAAAAGGTCATAACTTTGTAACCAAAACTCTAATTAATATGAAATCAAAAGCATATGAAACTAGATTTATAATATTAAAACTTTTATGTTTTAGCAATCTCCAAATTCACTCCACAAACAACTGTAAAAATTGTTCAAAGTTGTTGTATTGGCTGAAATCCCGTAACAAATTCAGTTTTGCCATATAGAATTCAAATAATCATAACTTTGTAACCAAAACTCCAATTAATATGAAATCAAAAGCATATGAAACTAGATTTATAATATTAAAACTTTTATGTTTTAGCAATCTCCAAATTCACTACACAAACAACTGTAAAAATTGTTCAAAGTCGCTGTAATTACTAAAAGTTCCATATCTAGATTTCAGTCTTTCATAATTGTTTCAAATGGTTATAACTTTTGGTTGAAAAATCCAAATGATGTGAAATCAAAGTCTTATAGAACTAGACCCAAGATAGTGAAATCCTTATGTTTTATTCAGTCCAAGATTCCGTCTATAATGTGCTAAAAAAAAATCAAAACTTGCTAAGAGAGTAAAATCCCGTAACAAAATTCAGTCTTGACAAGGTTGCTTCAATTAGCCATAACTTGGCAACCAAAAATCCAAACAGAGTGAAATCAAAACCATATTAAACTAGACTCAATATACAAAATCTGTTATTTTATACAATGTTCAGAATTCTGCCTAGAAAGTAGAAAACAAAACAAACCAAAATCGTTGAAGGCGTTAAGTTTCTGACACGAATTCTGTTTCTGGCAGCAATGCTCAAATAATCATAACTTGGCAACCAAATATCCAAATAGGATGAAATCAAAACCATATTAAACTAGGTTCATAGTACTAAAACTGTTATGTTTTAATTATTTTCAAATTATGCATACAACTGGGTCGAAAATCAGTTTGAAATCAACAAGTATGCAGCTCTACCATGAATAAACCTTGAACTTCAGCTCACACTTCGTTCAAGCATTACACCAAATGGGTTAAAGGCATAAAAATCGAACATATAGTATAACAAAATTCTGCAGCCTATCCAGTTTAAAAAAAAAGTCAATCATCTCACCACAATTTCATAACCAATTTTTTTCCAATAGCTTTCAAAAGAAATAAGTTGGAATGAGCATTTAAAGATGGGAGAAATCGAGCATATTAACTAAATGAAGCTTGGTCGATTGGTCTGAGAGGACCGGATTGGTTTTCCTTGACACTTTATCATTCGTAATGATGGAATCTCAGATATTTTCAAAACCTATAGCCTCCAAATTAGCATAAGAAATTTGGATTCTCCACCGCTTCACATAAAATGGAAACATGCTAAAAGCTGTGTCCATGAATTTTGTTCTTCAAATCCTTTTCACATTTACAGTGATGCTATAAGGATAGTTATCTTTTGATATTGGTTGCAGCATTCAGTTCTTTCACATGATTTTCCATGAGTAAAGGAAGGCACAGAAACATATTTAGATAATTAAACGGATTTAACAACAGAAAATAGGAAAAGGATTTCAAGACCACAACCAATTCAACAGGATAAAATCATGAGAAATACGAGTTCACCATAAGAATTTAACCAAAACTTTGAGTTCGTAAGGGATTAGATTTTACTCACCGTTGTCAACCTGTGATGCTCGTCTTTCCTTTCCCCTTTCTTTCTTCAATTCTAATTGACGCCCTAAACTGATAAGAGTAGGCCGCAACGATTGTCTAACAAGCTTGGCAATGGGTTTTTTTTTTTTTTTTTTTTTTTGAAGTTTCTTAAATTGCCTTATTATCCTTAGAGTTTAAAAGGGATCAAGTAGAGTCCACTAGTTTTCAATAATTCTATACAATTTGGTCCCTAAATATTTTACAATTAAATTCCAGGATTTTTCTCGTATTGACTTGTAAACCCACAAGTAACATTTTAAACTATAAAATACAATATTTATTTATATGAAAATTCCGGGGTTTCACATTTATATCCCTACCCGCCAATATGTTTGCAGTTACGGGTGTTTTAGGGAGGTTGGAGTGGGGTTTCTGGGATTGTTTGGTGAGGTCTAACCATTTGAATTTTTATTTATTTATTTTTTTTTTTGGTAATGAAAAAGAATATAGATAGTGGCATTAAATAGTCTCCTATTTATTTATTTGCATTACAACTAGGTAGGTGATGCCCACTGAATTAATGGTTAAGGCTAAAAAGAAAAATAGACTACTAGTATTGCATGCTAATGTTGACATGTTTGATTGATAGCAAACTTATCCTTTCTGCTTTCCAGCCATGCAAAAGATCAATTAAATATATAGAAGCAGCTCCAGTAGTGACACACACAAACTATATAAGGTGTTTTTGGCACTCAAAGGTTTACTGTTTTTTATTCCAATTTTTTCATGGTTTTTTACTGTTTAAATTCTTTTAAATAAAAAAATAAAAAAAAGAGAACAATATACATAAATTTTATATAATTGAAAAGTAATTCGTTTTATCAAAAATATATAAATTTTTGACATAAATATAATTAACCATGTAGATACAAAATATAATAATATAAAAAAATTGTTATGTGCAAATTTATAAAATATTAATAAAGCTATTCATTTTATAGTAAATTAAAATAAAATAATTGAACAAATAAAAATAAATAACTAATAATAAAATAAACAAAATAAATAACTAACAATGAGAATTAGGTAAAGAATTGCATAAATTAAAATAAATAAAATAAATATTTAATAATAATAATAAATAAATAATATTATTGAGAATTTAAAAGTAATAGAAGATTATGAGAGAATAAAGAGTATGTAAAAAATTTAGATTGAAAAAATTAAGAAAACATTGTGTAAAAAATGAAATAAAGTATATTTATAGGGGCAAAATAAAGAAAAATGAAAAAATCAAGAATTATTTTTAGGAACTGACAGTTCTAAACCCGCTAATGCAAAGTTTATGGGAGAGGGCAAAGATCCAACCAAAAATCAAATAAATAGTGTTTAATGTTTCAATATTCATTTAATCTTCAGTATAGTTTTTAACTTTTCATTTCAGTTCATATAATATCAATTTCCACTCTCAAATTCTTCTCTTTCCTTTCTCTCTTTGTTATGTTTGGTGTTACAAAAACAAAAGTGAGAGAAATATGCTGGCCAGACAGGATCAATTCCCAAATGATCAAATCACTTCTTCATTAGTTTGTTGTTTAAAGCCACATGCCTAGTGGTGGCCACGGTTCCGGAACCGGCGGTTCCGGTTCCGGAACCGAACCGCCGAGGGGCGGTTCCGGTTCCGGTTCCGGTTCCGGTTCCGCCCCGGTTCCGGTTCCGGTTCCGGTTCCGGTTTCATCCCGGTTCCGGTTCCGGTTCCGGTTCCGGTTCCGGTTTTGTTCCATTTTCGTTTTTTCTTTTGATTTTTAGTTTCGAATTTCGATTATAATCCCACTTTTAAATTTGATTTCTATTGAAATAATGATTAAACTATTAATTGAAACTCAAATAATACAACATAATAATATACTTAGAATAATAATAGTTACAATTGAACTAAATTAATATATAGTTTTTAGATAATAGAACTAGGAAGAATTAGATAAGTGAGATTCAAGGATATAAAAATAATAAGAATATTAAAAGAATATTTGAATTATTAATTAGAATTCAACTAGTATAATATAATAACATAATTAGAATAGTAGTTAAAATTAAACTAATATATGAATTTTTTAAATAATAGAATTATGAATATTAGATAAGTGAGAAAGAAAGATATAGAAAGAATAAGAGTATTGAGAGAATGATCGAACTATTAATTGGAATTCAAATAGTATATTAGCATAATATAATAATAGAATTAGGATAATATAAATTAGAAAATTAAGTTGATACATAATATAATTGAATTAGGGTTTAGGGTTTAGATTAGAGTATAATATAATTGGATTAGGGATTAGGGTTTAGGGTTTAGGGTTTAGGGTTTAGATTAGAAAATTAAGTTGATATATAATATAATATATAAATGATAAGACTCATAAGAGATTAAGAGTATTGAAAGAATGATTGAACAATATAATTAGAATAATTAATTAAAAAAATTGATACCCTAAACCGTAAACTATAAACGTTAAAACTTACAATATAAAGATTAGAAACTAAGAAATTATGTGATAAAAATGAAGTGGAAAACTAAGAAATTAAAGCATGGCCACGGTTTATAGAAATATTGAAAGAATAATATATTAAAAACAATAATAAATAATTTAACTAATAATTATAATAGAAATAATAAATAGAATTGAATTTTATAGAATTTTGATGCTTGAGAAAGTGAGATTAAGAGAATTAGAATATTGAAAAAGAGGAGTAGAAATTGTGTGGGAAAAATGAAAAATTAAGGGGTATTTATAGATTAGAAATTGTAAAAAAAAAAAAAAAAAAAAAAAAAAAAAATTATCACGGTTTGGAACCGGAACCGGAACCGCCGGTTCCGGTTCCAAAACTCAAAAATAGGAACCGTAACCGAACCGCCCATAGGCGGTTCGGTTACGGTTCCGGTTTGGGGGGCCCACGGTTCCGGAACCGGAACCGTGGGTTTGGCCATCTCTACACATGCCCCGGTCATCTTTTATTCCTTGCGACATATTCCTAACACTTAAAATTTAAAACGTAATAATCACTCTGCCATATAATTTGGACATTGAAATTACATTCATCCTATACCATATATGGCCATTTGGAACAAATATGAATGGTTCAATTAGTGCAAACAACATTAATGATGTGTAACGGTTTGGTTGTAAGAATTGGATTGCCATTGTGATGTGCTGTTTCGAAGGAAACGAGGAGATTTATAAAGTTGCTATAACTACGTAAACACTAGTAGTGTTTATTTTTTAGCATTCTCAACATTATTATTATTCAATAATTTTTTTTCAAATTTCTCTAAATTTGTGTATTTGTGAATATTATTTGTATTTCATTAATTTGTTTGGCGTTAATTGTAGTTCGGAAAATTATTGTAAATCCTTTTATAGTGTACCTAACCAACCTATAAATCCCTAATGTATAAAAATCTATCTTTTACGCTTTTGTATTATTGACAAAAGTGTAAATATAATATTTTCCGTTAACATTGACAATATATTGTGAAATACCACGTATATAAACTATATATAAATAAACTAAAATCGTCATTTTTGCAAAATTGTGTAGAAATGATGATTTTGGTTTATATCTTCTTACTTTATTTACATGAATAAAAGTGACATTTCACAATACACCAGTAATTTTAACAGAAAATGTTAGATTTGTACTTTTGTCAATAACACAATGGGGTAAAAGATAAACTTTTATATATTAAGGGATTCATAGGTTAGTTGGGTATATTACATAGAGGTTGACAGTAATTAGCCAATTATAGTTCGATTCCATGGCTTATAAATACTCATGTGACATAATAACCCTATGTTAAAACAAAGAATCTGTCGAGCATTTAGACCCCTTATTTACGTGAATACTTTAAATTTTCACAAAACATCTATTTTTCATAAGTTATAACATGCATATTTTAGTAAAAAATGTAGTAATTTTGACCGTTTTCCTATTGTTTTTTTCACCCACCTCAATTGTGAATATGCATAATTGTGAATGGTACCCAAAAAAAAGTGAAATTTAGAATTTTTTTTTTACCAAATTTTTATTTTTCATGAGTTTACACATGCATTTTAGCCAAAAATGGCAAAATTCAAAAACGCGTTGATTTTGACTTTTTTGTACCTTTTTTGCACCAACTCCAATTGTGAATATGCATTCTAGTGAATATTGTCAAAAAAATTGGAAATTAAAATTTTCACCAAACCTCTATTTTTCATGGGTTATAATACACGTATTTTGGTCAACAATAACAATGTCAAAAAATGTGTTTATTTTGGCTTTTTCCCTACTGTTTTTTACATACACCTCAATTGTGAACATGCATTCTAATTAATGGTATAAAAAAAAGTGAAATTTAGTTTTTTTTTCACCAAATTTCTATTTTTCATGGGTTATAACACACGTATTTTAGCAAAAATAGCAAAATCTAAAAACGCATTGATTTTGATTTTTTTGTTGTGATATTTTTTACACCTGCCACGATTGTTAACATACATTCTAGTGAATACTTTTAGGAAAAAGTGAAATTTAAACATTTTCACCAAATCTCCATTTTCGCAGGTTATAATACACGTATTTTTGTCAAAAATGACAAAGTAAAAAAATGTTAATTTTGACTTTTTTTCCTACTATTTTTTTACTCGTCTAAATTGTGAACATACATCATTGTGAACGGTGTCAAAAAAAGTAAAATTTATATTTTTTACTAAATTTTTATTTTTCATAGATTATAACTCACGTATTTTAGCAAAAAAATGGTAAAAGAAAAAATGTGTTGATTTTGACCTTTTGTTGAACTATTTTTTTTACGCACCCCCATTGTGGTCTTCTAGTGAATATTGTAAAAAAAAGTAAAAATTAAAATTTTCACAAAATCTCTATTTTTCATGAGTTATAACATATGTATTTTGAAAAAAAAAATTGTAAAGTAAAAAAACTTTCTGATTTTGATTTTTTTCCCTACTATTTTTTATATACACTTCAATTGTGAACATGCATTCTAATGAATAGTATCAAAAAAAGTGAAATTTAGATTTTTTTTACCATAATTTCATGTTTCATTGGTTATGATACGTATTTTTTGCAAAAAATTGGCAAAATCCAAAAACACGTTGATTTTAACTTTTTTCTGATGGTTTTTACACCTGTCTTGATTGTGAACATGTGTTCTAGTAAATATTTTCAGGAAAAAGTGAAATTTAAAAAATTTTCACTAAACCTCTAATCAAAAATGGCATTCGATTGTGAACATGTTATATACAAGTATTTTTGTCAAAAATGGCAATGTCAAAAAACACGTGTTAATTTTGGTTTTTTTTCCTACTGTATTTTCACCCACCTCAATTGTGAGCATGCATCCTTGTGAATGGTGTCAAAAAAAAGTGAAATTTAGAATTTTTTTTACTAAATTTTCATTTTTCATGGGTTATAACTCACGTATTTTAGCAAAAAATGACAAAATTAAAAAATGTCAGATTTTGATTTTTTTTGTATTGTTTTTTGCATCCATCCCCATTATGAACATGCATTCTAGTGAATATCATCAAAAAAATAAAAATAAAATTTTGACAAAATCTTTATTTTTCATGGGTTATAACACACGTATTTTGGTAAAAAATGGCAAAGTAAAAAAAACTTAGTGATTTTGGTTTTTCCCATATTGATTTTTACACACACCTCAATTGTGAACATGTATTCTAATGAACAGTATTAAAAAAAGTAAAATTTAAATTTTTTACCAAATTTTCATTTTTCATCAGTTATGACACTCGTATTTTAGCCAAAAATAGCAAAATTCAAAAACGCGTTGATTTTGACTTTTTTGTGATTTTTTTTACACTTACCTCGATTGTGAACATGCATTCTAATGAATATTGTTAGAAAAAAGTGAAATTTAAAATTTTTTATCAAACCTCCATTTTCACAGATTATAACACGTATTTTTATTAAAAATGGTAAAGTAAAAAAACATCTTAGTTTTGGCATTTTTCCTACTATTTTTTTATCCACTTCAATTGTGAACATTGTTAAAATAGTGAATTTTAGTTTTTTTTACTAAATTTTCATTTTTCAAGGGTTTATAACTCACTTATTTTAGCAAAACATGGCAAAATCCAAAAATGCCGAATTTTGACTTTTTCTATACCGTTTTTTTGCATCCACCCCCATTTAAAATATGCATTTTAGTGAATATTGTCAAAAAAGTGAAAATTAATATTTTCACCAAATCTCTATTTTTTATGGGTTATAACATACGTATTTTGGTAAAAAAAGCAAAGTAAAAAAAACTTGTTGATTTTGGCTTTTTTCCTACTATTTTTTACACACACCTCAATTGTGAACATACATTCTAATGAACGTATAAAAAAAGTGAAATTTAGATTTTTCACCAAATTTCTATTTTTCATCGGTTATGGCACTCATATTTTAGCAAAAAAATGGTAAAATTCAAAAACGCGTTAATTTTTACTTTTTTTGTGATTTTTTTACACTTACCTCAATTGTGAGGATACATTTCAGTGAATATTTTTAGGAAAAAGTGAATTTTAAATTTTTTTTACCAAACCTCCATTTTCACATGTTATAACACACATATTTTTGTCAAACATAGCAAAGTAAAAAAAAAACGTGTTGATTTTGTCATTTTTCCTACTATGTTTTTACCCACCTCAATTGTGAACGGTAAAAAAAGTAAAATTTAGATTTTTTTTACTAAATTTATTTTTCATGGGATATAACTCACATATTTTAGCAAAAAAATGGCAAAATCAAAAAATGCGTTGATTTTGACTTTATTTTTAATAATTTTTTGCATTGGCCCCCATTGTGAACATGCATTTTAGTGAATATTGTCAAAAAAGTGAAAATTAAAATTTTCACCAAATATTTATTTTTCATGGGTTATAACAAACATATTTTGGTTAAAAAATAACAAAGTCAAAAAAACGTGTTGATTTTACCTTTTTCCCTACTGTTTTTTACACACACCTCAATTGTGAATATACTTTTTATTGAACGATCTCAAAAAGAGTGAAATTTAGATTTTTCACTAAAATTTTATTTTTCATCGATTATGACACTTGTATTTTAGCTAAAAATGATAAAATCTAAAAACGTTTTGATTTTGACTTCCTTGTGATGTTTTTTTTACATCCGTCTCGATTATGAGCATGCATTTGAGTAAATATTGTCAGAAAAAAGTGAAATTTACTCTATCGAGGACCACATGCTTTATTTTTTTAATCCTAACACTTGAATTTATATGGTGGGATAATTGTTGGGGAAAATTTAAAGGATTACAACAATGGTAGATTAACTATTACAGGAAAGGAAATCTCACTAATTATTACATGAATATTGCAATAAATATAGAATACTATCTATTACCATGAATTGTAGAACACATGAAACTCTTCAAATCATGCATCAAGTGCATTTTCCTTAAGACTATATTTGCTCCTTTATTGTGCAGTAATTATCTAAGCAAATACCCTTTAGGATAATTTGAAGTAATAAGAAATACGTATTGCACTATACATATCTCTATATACACACAAAGAAGAGTTTGGCAAGAATCAGTCTTTTCCTCAGATTGAAAGTATGTAAGTCTTTCTTACTATGTGTCTATCTCTTTTTCTTTTCTTTTCAATTTTATACGTAGAGATTGTTTTCTAGTTATTAGTTGGAAAGGATTCCAACAACTTCCAACAGTTAATAACCAGTTGGAAACATGTGTTTGATTTCAGACACATTAAAATAACTGATAATTAAAATCTCAAAAACTGTTAAAATCTCAACCAATTGAGTTTATCTCAATTTTTCCAAATTTTATCAATTTTCACTTTTCCAGATTTATTGCTTTGATATTTCAAATATTGAAAAATATCGAACAATAATTCCGCCAGAAAAGAAGTACAACAAAAGAATCTGAATAATGGAACTATGGCAATCCCTATCCTGTATCTTTAAACCTATAGAGACCACAGAAGCTAGCGATGAGTTGAAAGGTTACTTCAAGTAAAAAAAAGGCTCTCCACTCAAACATAAAACTGTCAACTGTATTTCCTAACAAAAGCTTCAATCATACCAAACCTTTTTGGGGAACATTAGATTTGTTTTCTTTTCTTATGTAAACAAAACAACTTCTGTGCATGCATATATGATACAGTTACTTACAAACGTACAATATAAAATAACAAAAGGTGAATTAATATTGATCCGATTTTTGTACCTCAATCATAGTTTCAGTTTGGTACTTAGGTTATATTTTTACCTCAATTCAGTTATTTGAGTTCTGCTGTTTTTGTGATGAAATGTGTAATATTAGGGTTAAGTAGATTGTCCGAGGTGAACCCGCTCCTCTACTCTAATACTTAAATTAGTAATGGTAATAAAAAGTTGTAATTAATTGGGATGATAATTGCTTAACTCGTTTGTAGTACTAGTACTTGCATTTATGTTTAGTTTGTATTAATGTTGAAATGCATATCTCTTCCTAGAAGTCAGTTAGAGAATTCGAACGTTATTTTATTGAATGAATATTTCGCTTAATCTCCTATCCGAATTTGGTGAATTTTATTTTCATGAAATTAGCTAATCTTAGAGAACACTTAATATCCTTACAACAAACTAAGATGACAAGACTAATTTAGTATAAGTATACATTGTAATTTATGAGGGGTGATTTTTTACCAAACTCTTCTTCAAGTGTGACTGTGGAAGAGCCACTAACTATTGTTTTTAACAAAATGGGTAGTGGAAACTCCATACATATTAAATATGTTTAGTTAGTCTTTCTCACACAAATGATTTGCCTATGTTGGATATATAATTCAAGAGTTCTTATTGAAAACTTTTGCCTTTGGGACAGCCTTGCAACCACTACAACTCAAACCATTCCAGACGGGATGACCATAGAAACACACATTTTTGCTTTTAAGAAATTGGAGTGGTGGGGGGGGGGGACTAATCCCAAATGTGGGTCAAACCCACTTCTATCAAGATCCAACTAGAAAATTTGAGGGGAAAAAAAAATCTGATTTTTGCATTTGAAATGTAGTAGGGTCAATTAGTAATACCTAGAAATTGTAAGGATGTGTCATGTGTGGTGTTGGTGATGAAAGGGCCATTTTCTCAAGTGTGATTAAACTTTGTTGTCCACATCCAAGAATTGAAGACAAGCTGCACTAAATGTTTTTGTCATTAAATTGAAAGGAAATCAGGCCCCAACCTTAATTCCCAGTAAGGTACATGTTTGTCAATTTACCTCAAACTAGGAACTTTTCTATCATACTCATTAAACCAAGATGATGAGGAGGTCACAATTGGACAAAGAAGAGTTAAAAGGGTACTTTTTTGTTTTTTTTGTTGCAGTTTTCCAATTTCCAGAGGTAATCTATTCATATAAAGATGAAAGAATGCAATAGGATTTTTATGGAGGAAAACATTCATGATCTTTCCAAAGGAAGTTTTGGCAAAATCTCAGTAAAATATGCACTTATATGAATCTTATTGCCTCTTGTGGCACTATCTATGAGGGATAGATATTTGACAAAGATGGAGTGAAGTTTGATTTGCATATTGCAATTATGAATTGCATTCATTATTCAGTAATGCAAAATGAAATATACAATTTAGGCCATCTTCATTTATTTCTTTTCCTTATGATGAATATGCAACCAAGAACATTTTCTTGTTCAAACAAGATTTTCTAAAAATTTGAGAAGGGTACTACTAGTCTACTACTACACCAAATATTACAAAATAAAGTTTGATAAGCATTTTGAAAACTCAAAAAGTTCACATTTTTCTGACAGTAAATCCTGATTCTGTCTGTTTTCATTTCACTTGTTGGTAAGAATCAAATTAAGAAACTTGCAACAGTGGTGCACAGTGTACTGAAACGGACAAACAAAGGCAGCTGTTAAATGCTCAAATGAAGAACTCAGAAACAAACGATCCCATTTCATATTTCCATCCGCACCCACTCTTTCACATTCTATTTTCATTAGCTCATTGATTTTCTTCGGCGTTTCTTCGCCTAATATTCCCATTGTACCCATCCACTGCCTTCCCCTGTTATTTACAGAGCGTCGGCATATGTTTTGGCTTCATTCTTGTAGCACTTTTACATATATACTTGCAGTTCAAACATGAGTTTATGAAATGTAGCACTGTTTTGTTGCAATTCGAGTTCAAATTGAAGACAAACCCTGTTTGTATTTGTTGCACAGCTTTAAGTTTTGAAGCTCTACATTATGGATAAATCCAACTTGAAGAATATCAATGTGAGGATGATGAGGCAAAAGGGAATATACTATTGCTTCATAACAATATTATTAATGATGATGATGATGGCGGCTTTATGTGAAGGTTCAAGAAAATCGAGCATGGAAAGTCAGAATCTTGAGGTCCAGAAACAATTGAGGCAATTGAACAAGACTCCGGTGAAGTCCATCAAGGTGAGCCCTTTTTTGAATGCTCTTTTCTTTTTGGATATCTGCTGAATTCATGCTTCCTCCATTGATTGCGTGGCTGTTTTTATGGCAGAGCCCAGATGGCGATATCATTGATTGTGTCCGTATGGCTCACCAACCATCATTTGGTCATCCTTTGCTCAAGAACCATACTATTCAGGTCGGTCCTTAATTTTGTGTAGTTCTACGACTGTAGGCATAAGAATGTCTGTGTTCATTGTCATTGATGGCTGGGAGTATTGATTGGCCTTTTCAGTTGAGGCCAAATTATCATCCAGAAGGGGTCTTTGGGGTGAACAAAGAGTCCGTTTCGAAGCATGATGCAAAACCAATCACTCAATTGTGGCACTTGAAAGGGAGGTGCCCTACAGGAACCATTCCAATCAGAAGAACAAAAAAGGAAGATATCTTGAGAGCAAGCTCTATTAAGAGTTTTGGAAAGAAGAAGCGCAGAAGTTTTCCTCAGCCAAGGTCAGCTGCCCCTGATTTAATCAGCCAAACTGGTCATCAGGTACATATCAACATTTAAGAGACTGAATCAGTATTTGATTTTGTTGAGATAAATCATATATGCTGCTTTTCTACTGATTTTCTTTGTTCTTTGGTGTTTCTTATTTGAGTTCTTCAGCATGCAATTGCTTATGTTGAAGGAGGCAAGTATTATGGTGCAAAGGCAACCATAAATGTTTGGGATCCTCAAATTCAGCAACCAAATGAGTTCAGTTTGTCTCAGATTTGGCTTTTGGGAGGTTCTTTCAATTCTGATCTCAACAGCATTGAAGCTGGTTGGCAGGTGAACTTTGACTATAAGCACAACTTAATAATGTATGGCTCATAATTCTATCATGGACTCTGATTTATTTTGTTTATATTGTACTATTCATTGACAAAAATGTCAGGTCAGCCCTGATTTGTACGGCGATAACAATACAAGACTTTTCACCTACTGGACTGTAAGCCATCAAAAAAACAAATACTCAGTCTCAATTATTGTCTTGCACTCACTTTCCACTTAATACAGCTAGCATTTTGTGCCAGAACCTAAATTTGAATCATGGGTTTGTGTTGAAATTTGAATACAATGATGACAGAGTGATGCTTATCAAGCCACTGGATGCTACAATTTACTTTGCTCAGGATTTATGCAAATCAACAATGAAATAGCACTTGGGGCCAGCATCTTCCCTCTATCTGCCTATGAAAGTTCCCAATATGACATCAGTTTACTTGTATGGAAGGTAAAAATTGATTAGAGATTCCCTTTTCTTTCATACAAACAAAAACTTTACACTATTTTATAAGGAGTAAGTTTATATTTGCACTCCATCAATGTCTTGTTTTGATGTCCCTTTATGGTAAGATTGTTCATGTCCAGCATAGGATCCAAAATAATGTCTATCTGCTCATGCCATTTGTGACACTTTGACATAAACTTGTTGGAGGCTTCTGAATTTTTCTTAACTTGGTCTTGTACGAATATTCTAGAATGGGAAATCTCTCCTAACAACATGAAAGAAGTAATATTTATAGCAAAATGTTTCTATCCTTGAAATATTATATGATGTGGAGGTGAAAGAGAATCTCTTACAGTTGTTCTTTTTGTCTACATGCTTCTCTTTGTTAGTGTCATTTAGTTTATTGTCCACACTTTATTTAATGTTATCTTTTTCTTGACTTCTCTAAATGTTTGTTAGGATCCAAAAGAAGGTAACTGGTGGATGCAATTTGGGAAGGATTATGTATTGGGGTATTGGCCAGCTGCTTTGTTTTCTTACTTAGTTGATAGTGCTTCAATGGTTGAATGGGGTGGAGAAGTTGTGAACTTAGAATCAGATGGAATGCATACAACTACTCAAATGGGAAGTGGACATTTTCCTGATGAAGGTTTTGCAGGAGCAAGTTATTTCAAGAACATTCAAGTTGTTGATGACTCAAACAATTTGAGAGCCCCAAGTGATCTTGGAACTTTTACTGAGCAGTCAGATTGCTATGATGTACAACTTGGTAAAGATGGTGATTGGGGAAATTTCTTTTACTATGGTGGACCTGGGAGGAATTCCAACTGCCCATGACTAAATTCAGTGAATCAAGCCATCTTTTCAAATTGTACAACTAATTAGCTAAAATATGAGACTTGATCATGCTTGTCTAGCTTGTCATCCTAGCAGCATCACTTTATAGTTTAGTTTAGTATAGCAACATGTGAATCCTTGTCTCATTTTTTATAATCACCAAAAGTTTTTGACTCATCCTGGTTTAAGATTCTCCACATAAAAGTTGGAGACAGAAGAGAGGTGGTGAAGTTTCTTGAGTAAAAGAAACATGAGCCCTTTATGTTTCTTTGCTGTTAAATGTAAAATTATCATTGTTGCCCTGGTTCCTACCTGGGATTAAAAGTTTATCAATGATAATGTTCTTATATTTGTAGTTTACATGATTTGAACATCAAAGTTTGGTAAAAGAAAGCCATTATGTTGAAGATTCTGGTTCCCTGTTCCCAAAAGTGATTAAGCTAATGCTTTGCTAGATTCTTTGATTTTATATCACAAGCTGTAATACAAATGGATAGAATCATGTGTGCCACTTCTTTTATGTGGTCCAAAAGAAGTTCATACGGATGCCAAAACATGTCCAAAGACCTTCAGTAGTATAAACAATGTAATAATATTTTGTCATCTTTTCATCAATATGCATTGTGCCTGTAATTTTTCCTTTCCATTAGAAATTGGATTAAAAAAAAAACTTTTACTTCTTTGAAATGATAGATCACAATAAGAGCAGAACCAACCATCTATGTTTGCAGTGTTAAAGAAATAAAGTCCAAATAATATTTGGAACTAAAAAATGACAACCAATTATAAATGTAGAGAATAATGATAAAATCATGAATACCAAGATTTAACATTGTTCACTCAACAGGACGAGTATAATAGATAAGAAAGTGAGAAATCCATTGAAGACGAGTATAACAGTGAAAATATTCGACAAACCTACAATATGACTCTTACAATAGATACTTATATTCCACACCATATGGGGCGGCTTGCCCCATACAAAGATGCCTATACCCCATTGAAATGGTGAAACCAACTCTAAAATGTAAAATGTACCGCAATAGCCTCATAAGGGTTCCAAAAGCCAAAACCTTTAATTAGCTAGTTTGATTGGTTTGTTTAAAAAACTTTACTAAATACTTTATTTATATGACACATTCTCACGTACCGATTTAAGAATAGAAAACCCTCCACAAATCACTAAACACAATTTTGGTCCCCAACCCTTTAGGTTGTAGCACTTTTGAGCCATGATGATTTGATCATTAACCGACGAGAACTATTACTCTTACTCGAAAGAGAAAGTTCGTCATTTGTCATATATTGGTCACAAATTAAAACTATAGGGACCCAATTAGATCGTTTGAAATCATTGAGAACCAAAAGTGACATAGCTCCAAACTTTGAAAACCAAAATTGCATTTTTTTTGCCCAATCGATTTGAAAGCAAAAATGAATAAAGAAATAACATTTTCTAATCTAATAGCTGTATTAAAAAAATAAAAAGCCAAACACCTAGTCAATATAAGATGCACAAATATCCCTCTTAGTTGCTTGTTTTTCATATTAAGTAAATCCCTGAAATTTTGTCCCTTAGAAGAGTAATATGTACATTAAAAGATATATCCATCAAGGATCTGGAGTGGAGACTAAGCCCCAACAAGCAAGTCCCACTTTTTATTTGTCACAAAACCTAGTATCATACAAGAAGCCATTAAACATACAAGTAGGAAGTAGTAGAAGGATATACACCTGCAGAAATCATGCATGCATGCTTATTAACTATTCACAAGGATTGGCTTATAAAGCTGATCTTTGACGGTTCACATCCTCCAATGTAGCTGAAAATTCAGTTTACGTACTTATGATGAGCATTTGATGTTGGAGGACATAGTGAAGGGAAGGGTGATTCCACAGCGTCCAGGAAGAGCCTTTGCAGTTGCATCGGTAACTTTTGTTCGCCTAAACGCAGCTCTGACGCATCCGCAAATAGCCCTTTTATCAGCATCAGTTTTTACTGAAGTTGCAACGCTTTTAAGTCCAGCGCAACATGCAGCTGGAGGCACCACCCCAGTACCGCCGCTGCTCCTGAGAAGGGCCATACACGGGTTCAGGTTCTTGACTATGTTGCTGCAAGCCACTGCAGCATCCGAAGGTTCAACAAGCAAAATCAGCATAAGCAGAGTAACCAGTACTGCTAAAGGGGCAGCCTTCGATTCCATGGTGAAAAAGAAAAAAAATGGAAATCTTGCTTGAACTGATTAGAGTGGCACTTCACTCTGTATATATAAGAAGATATAATATGGATTCTGGAAGGACCTGAATTGGCGATGCAGTGGTTTTAATTCATTAATTAGAGCAGAACATTAAAAATATTTGAACTTATCTGCTTGTGTCTCATTCGGGTGAAGTCAAAAAAGTTGCAATTTTGATCAACATCATCTTGATGCTGAAGCAGATTTGCAAGGTCTAAAAGCAGGTGGCCTGTGAGAATGTGGAGTAATGCGATTAGCTAAAAGAGGAAGCTGGCCATGTGTCTGAATGATGCTTATCTTGTTGTAAAAATCATCCTGAGCTCCTGCCTGAATCCATACCACTTATGGGTTTAAGCCAAGAAATTGGTTTGTCCTGTTTTGCAGCCAGTTTTTGGCAAATTTCAAACAAGGATTGAATTATAGGCACAATTTTGAAGTCTATGAGCTTGATTTTATTGCCACAAAATGTAACCTCTCGAAGCCCAATAACTGTCCTCAATTGGCTTGTGCTTAGTATATAAGGAATTCCACGAGTGACATTTTTTAAGTAAGAACTCCATGGAATTTTACAGATCTAAAGTTAATTAATGTTGAATTTGAAAATCTTACATTGATGAAAAGAAGCAAACGTTTCAATAGATAACCTAGCAAACCATGGAACGAATTGCTATACGAACGAATCAGAACTTTCGACTCTAGTCGTTAGTCTAATCTCTAATTGTGAATGATTGTATATTTCATTGAGTGACACTACCTCGTAGCATTTTGAATATTTTGGACAAAACATTGTTGGATTGTGTTGTTATTTATACTTTACTTTAATTTATGAAATTGAGGGCGGTATCCTCCCCCAACTTGGTTTGCCGATTAAAAAAACAAAAATTCTTGGTGAACGAAAAATTAGCTAAATCAATCTTGGTTTAATTAGTTAACAAATAATCTCGATAAACTATGATAGTGCCAGTGATGATCAAAGCAGATTGATCCATGATTTATAACTATTTATTACTTGGAAATTTTAATGTGAGATATCCCAAGTTTATGAAACTCATCAACTTGAAGTTCTTCTTTACATGCTTTGCATGTTTGATAATCACTGGATGAATGAAATTTCTTGCTTTGCACTTTTGAACATAAATGTCTGTGAAAAAAAACAACTGCAAAGATGCTGATCATTTCCAATCTGATAATAACTCATAATTTTCTCTTAATCCGAGCTCTGCTGGTAACACTTTACCAAGACCCTAATAAGATGAAGAGGGCCAACAAAATTCAAGAAGTTATACCAAAGTGAAGGAAATTCATTCGAGAAACCAAATTCTCACATATAATAATATTTTATTTCATGAAACAATGCATCAAGGAAAGAACTCAAGCACAATTCACTTCATCAATGGAAAAAGACAGCAACAAAACCAAAGCTTATTGTAGTACGTAGCATAATCAAGCTTCTTCATACAAAAGAGAAGCATTTATATATCATCAGGCAGGCTGGTTTAGGTTCAAGGGATCCTGCAAATCAAGTACACAAAATTAGAAGCAAAAATATGGTCAAGCTTATTGTAACTCAACTAGCTCTTTGTGTGTGTGTGTGAACTCGTAACGAAGAATGAGCAAGAAGGAAAAAGTAATTAATACGTAGAGCAGTCGGAATTGGGGGAGATTTGATAGGGCAAGCTGATTCCACAATTTTTTGGAAGAGCTTCGGCTAACTGAGCCTGGACATTAGAACTCTTGGATGCAGCCTTGAGGCAACCACAAGCTATCCGCCTGTCAGCAGTGGTTTTTGCAGAGGCTACAAGATCATTGACTCCAGCACAGCAAGGAGGAGGTGGTAATCCACTTCCACTTTGAAGGTAGCTGAAACAAGGCTTGAGGTTATTTAACACATCACTGCATGTAATTGCATCAGAGGATGGTGCCAAGAAAAGCAACACCAAAAGGGCAGCCATGATGAAGATTTTAGCTTGTCTTGAAGACCTCATGATGCTTCTTGACTTGTAAGATTGTTCAAAATCTCAGGCTAACTTGAGTATATATTTGCTAAATGTGCTGGTTTTATAGTGGTTGTGGGGAAAGATCAATCGCACAAGTAAAAATTTTATATCAAAGGCCATGTTCAATTGAGTGATTGAGTACAAGAAAGAGTAACAATATTGTTATATCATGCATGTCTGGTTTTATGGTAAACTGGAAGTCAAAATTCGGTGCAATTTGATAATCAATAGGGGTTATATGTAGGGGTTATATGTAGCACCTGCTTAAGCTAAGGCAGCTGTTTTCCATCTAAACTTTCCATAAGTGGTGTAGTGTCACTCCAACTACTGATTTTGAGATTACCCTCTTGTTTACTTCAAGTTAATTTATTTTCAGAATGAGATTGCTTGTGCAACCTACCTCTAATAAGCACCAAATTATAAGGGTTAAGGAGTCTTTTCTATTAGTCAGATTTGTAAATAATATCCCTCGATGTGATCATATGGAATGAGCTCAGAATGCGTATTAGGTTGTACATTATTAGTTTTGTACGTTGTGAATTTTAAACGAACATAACTTTCTTATATCTTGACTCTAAATCATTATTGTAATATAGCATTTCAAAATTATCGAGACATAGAGTTTTGCCCCAAGTGTGCTATTTTTTCTTAAAATTCCTTTGTTTTGACCACTTTCACACCCTTTTTCTTTTTCTAGATAAATTAGATTTCTTTTCTCGATTTTGACTTTCTTAAAACTATATAAATACTTGTAGGGTTTATTTTTCATGATATACAACTTCACAATTATTCAATACAACTTTTCAAGTTTTGTGTTCTTATGAAGTACGCGTATCTTCCATTAATATGTGACAAGATGACTTTATTACTCATCTAAATTGTCCAATTCAGAATTCATCATAGACTAATCCCTTTATCTGGAGAAGCTGGCAGGATTCACTTCAATTATGACATTTTGCAATTTGTTCATACGCTCTGATATTGATGTCTGAAGACAAATTTTCATTGTATTAGTTGAGATTGGAGCAGTATGCCATAGTCGTAGTTCCTGAACTGTTCAAACTTTCCTTCTGGCCTGGCAGCTAACGTGAGAATACCAATCAAATTGATTTTCCCACTGATATGGCTTTACTGAATTTGCAAGAAAACTTTATCTTTTGTTTGGGATGGATTAATTTATGACAAATTATGTTTTGCAAAGTGGTTCTTTGACTTTAAAAGTGAGGTGTTCCTGTCAAAATGTCAATATTGTTTATTTTAGCAGTTGTTACATTTCGTAAGAGATCAATTACAGTGCACAAATTAAAACTTGTGGCCTCCCCTTGTTTGTGAAGTGAACTTAGGCAACATCTGGCCCAAGATTGACAATTAATGTAATTAATCTTCCAGTAACTTTCTAAGAGACATACAATTAAGGAAAGGAACATTTGATTTGCTGGATTCCCTTATGAATTACTTTCTGCAATTGAAGAAAAACTAATAGATGCCTAGTTCATATGTTGAACGATGAAAAAATATGATTCATGTGGAAGATTTTACGTACGTAGTAAAATAACGGCTTAATTATTCATGTTGTTATTGACTATGAATAAAAACTAATGATCAGCAATGCACAAAATCAGTATGATTGAATCAGATAATTAGTGAAGTGATGAACTTAAATTTAAAAACCAAGATGTGATCATCAGAATCTACGTTTTAGAAGTAGATTAAAAATGGATATTTGGTGCACAACAATGAAAACATTATTTATGACTCAAAAGAAAGAAATAGAAATAAGAATATGGTGCAACTAATGGTTTTAGCTAAATGATTAAGTAATTCTCTGTATAAATTAGTAATCTTCAAATGTTTTAGTAAGCTGTAAAAATGTTGAAGATTAGCAAAATGCAAAAACAACACAAGAAAAATTAACCAAAAATAATGAAGTTGGACAGACAAAACAATCAATTTCCAGGTATATATGGATGAACTGTGTTGCACATTCCAGGATTCCGAATGCACCAAAGAGGCTGAATTGGTTCAGCCTTTATTCCTCTCTTCACCATTCTGTTTCTCCATTCGTTCAGTCTATCTGTAGCTTCTGCATACCTCTTCATTCCTGTTGTTGCATCCCTATTGCCAGACCACAATGATTCCGCCATTGCTGAAGCTCTAGGCCAGATCCGAGAGTCCATCACTGTTGAATCTGATTGTTCAGACCACAGTGCCACCTCTCCTCCTAATACTAATTTAGCTTCTTCCTCATTCAGCCCGTATGTTATATCGTAGTTATAGATAGTCTGCCATGTTTTAAATGGTCCACACCATGAACCTCCATCGCCGAGCTTTGTGCCTGGTGGCTGGTTATATTGGCTATCATTTCCAGGAAAATCTCCATGCCCACAATCCAAGTAGTAAAAGTCTGAGGATGAGACGATAACTCGATATCCAGATTCTGTTAATTTTTTCACGCCAACTGGCCCATTCAACCATGTTTGTAAAATGACATTCTCTTTAGGAAGCAGCGAAGCAGAAACATTGACATTTTCACCAAGCAAGATATCCTCCCAGTAAACAACAGTACGGTTTTGGGAGATTATGTAAGGCAAGGTAGAATTAACAAACATTTCAAGAAGTTGTGTGAGAGTCCCATTATTCGCAATAAATTCTTGAATGAATGGATCAACTTCCCAACAGTTGTGATTGATCTCATCGGCTCCTGCATGAAAGAATTCATCAGGAAACATTGTGGCCACATCGTGGATAACATTTTTGGCCACTTTGTATGTCTTGGAGCTCAAGGGGTTTAGTTGGCCAGTGCCTGGTTCAGCGGCTAATTGTTTAGAGTCTTGTCCAGCAGGCCACCAAAACATGTTTGCACACGTTACAATATCAGGATATGCCCCTGCCCATGATGCAGTATGCCCTGAAAATACACAAATCATAGTCATCATGTTTACGAAAATATGGATGTCTCAAAAAAATAATCTGAGAAGATCCCCTCTTGATATCCAACAATTCCACAAATCACCAAAAGAAATCAAATGATGCCATATGATCATGTTGATATATAGATAAATGATCGATGCATGTATATATATGTCGATATATAACTCACCTGGCATTTCAATTCCAGGCACAACTCTAACCCCATGTTCCATTCCAAATTCTACCACTGCCTTCACATCCTCTGGCGAGTACTTCATGTCCTCTCCATAGGCTCCTTTTCCGGCAAGCTCCGGCTCCGAAGGTAACACCAAAGGAAATGATTGAGAGTCGGTTATGTGCCAATGGAAAACATTCAGCTTATTCATACTCATGGACTTGATCAACCTCAACAAATCTTCCACCTCGTAAAAGTTCCTCGAAGTATCCAACACCACCCCTCGATGGGGATACAAGGGTTCATCACGGATATACAAGCCAGTAGCCACTCTAGTTGGGTTCCCAAAAACCAACTGAGAAAAAGTTTCTAGCCCGCGCATGGCACCCCATATGGTCTCAGCAGTTAAAGTTGCCTTTGTCGATTCATTTGGTGATGGAATGGAAAGTGTGTATGATTCATTAACACCGTGAGTTAATGCTGCATTCTCGTCTGCAACTGTAATGGTGAGAGATTGAAGAGGTTGTGATGATGTCCAGTTGAAAACTGGAACCACCAGCGGATGGTAATTTTCACCTGTGATTTGGTTAAAGTAACGATTGGCAGCTCGAATGAGATACGGGTTCGAAGGGAAAATGATGCTGAAGTTAGGAGAAAGCAAGGTTACTTGTAGCTGAGGCCATGAGACTGTAGTCGGTTTAGGCCAGACATTGATTGGATAGCCAACAGCTGAGATTTGAGGGGTGGACAGGAAAAACAAAGCAAGAACTAACATAAATGGAAAAAGAATTCCAATTCCATTCCCCATTTTGGAGTTGAAGACTTGATGGATTATGGAGAATTGACACATATTAATGTGGCTCCAAGGTTGATGAGTTATAGTTTGGTGCCATGCGATTTCCAAAGGGATCAATGAGAGCCGGTCAATGCAAGTTGATGAGTTTGATTTGTATGTTTTTGGTGTACAAAGATAAACAAATGCTTGTAGATTGGATGCTCTTCTTTAACCTTTCTTGCCTATAAACTCTGTTTGTTTTTAACTATTCTTACTTCACGGGCGGCTTTTTGTTCGTTCTAATATTGTTTTCTTATAAGAAACAGATCAGAGAGACCTAAGTGGGAGTTTCAACTTCAAACAATGGTTTTCCCTGGAAAGTTTGACTGATCATCTCTACTGAATCTTCAATGTCAATTGTGACATTTGGAATTTGTTTGGAAGGTCAGAACTCAGAAGTGATTAATAATTATTTAAATCCCTCCAAGATCATAATTTGTAATGCTCTCATTTAGTGGACAGATTAGAGTATGAATTCTATGATCAAGTGTATAGTATTTTAAGAGTAATTGCACAAGTTGCCGGCGAGAGGGCGACCATCCCAAGTCCAAGTTTTGTCTACTAATATTTGTTTATTTTGGGCTTTGTTATTTGACAAAATAATTTATAGCTAAACTTTTAGGAAGCATCCAAAATGAAGCTCAGACAATGGAGACAGCTGACAACACAATAAATCTTGCTTTGGATTTACTACTTATTTTGTTTTTGTTTATGGTTTGTTTGTGTTATATCCGCTTATAAACAATATATATGCTTATAAATAATCGATTCTGAACTCAAAAAATAAGAGGGGTTGCACCGTTGCAGTACGATGTCAGTTCCAAATTCGAGAAATGAGAGAGTTGAAGTAGACCAATAGCCAATGTAAAAGTATAAAGATTGAAAAAGATAGAATATGATAGCTAAATATAATGCATATAATGAATTTCATATAATTGGATAAAAACTTTATTGTTGTTATTGTTTGTTTGTTTATACTCTCTCGAAACATGATTCTCAAAAAAATATATATATATAATGTTTTCTACGTTACATTTGACAATTTCTTCTCTTTATTTCACTTTTACGAAGAAAATGATAAGAACAAATGAATCATAATCTATTTGGCAACTAATTAACAATGCTGGTTCTTCTCTCAGAAAAAAACACCATGAAACTGGGAAAGGAAATTAAGAAAATCAAGAAAGATGCAGAACCCGTTTTTGAATTCAGGATCCCAATTTCACCATAGAATACTTATCACGTCAATCTATCAATTTTTTTTGATTTGGATTCCTGATTATTTGGACTGTTATTATTCATCAGTCAACCGATTCAACTTCTGGACGAGAAGCTTGAGATAGTAAATTGATGTTGCAGAAATGAAAAACATTACAATCTTTATTGTGAATAATAATTTGACTTCTATTTCCTATTAAGATTTAACACAGGACAGAATGAACTTGGAGACTGAAAATTTTCAGTTCAATGCGCTTTTAGTTTGATAATTTTTTGTTCGCAAACCATTGAAATTAAACACACATATTAATCTCAACTAGCTAGGTACAAAGGGTTGAACAGTGTTGCACATGCCAGGGTTTCTAATGCACCAAAGAGGTTGAATTGGTTCAGCACCAATTCCTCTCTTCACCATTCTGTTTCTCCATTCATTCAACCTGTCTGTAGCATCTGCATACCTCTTCATTCCTGTTGCATCCCTATTGCCAGTCCATAATGTTTCAGCTAATGCTGAAGTTCTTGGCCAGATACGAGAATCCATAACCGTTGAATCTGCTTGTTCAGACCACAGTGCAACCTCTCCTCCTAATACTAACTTAGCCTCCTCTTCATTCAGTCCGTACGTGATATCGTAGTTATAGATGGTCTGCCATGTTTTAAATGGCGCGCACCATGAACCTCCATTACCTTGATTAGAACCCGGTTGCTGATCGTATCGGCTATCGTTTCCCAAAAATCCTCCATGCCCACAATCTAAATAGTAAAAGTCTGAGGATGATACAATGACTCGGTAACCGGCGTCGACAATCCTTTTTGTATTGTTTGGCCCGTTGTTCCATGTTTGTAAAATGACATTCTCTTTCGGAAGTAGTGAAGCAGATACATTGACAGTAGCATCCAAAAGAAGATCCTCCCAGTAGACCACTGTACGGTTTTGGGAGAGTATGTAAGGCAAGGTAGAATTAACAAACAATTCTAGAAGTTGGCTAAGAGTTCCATTCTTAGCAAGATAAGGTTGAATGGCAGGGTCAGATTTCCAACAATTTGGTGTGATCTCATCAGCTCCTGCGTGAAACAAAGAATCTGGGAACATAGACACCACATCATGAATCACATTTTTTACTACTTTGTATGTATTTGGGTTTAAGGGATTGAGTTGACCAGTTCCTGGTTCTGCGGCTAGCCTGTCAGGCCAATCTGATCCGGCAGGCCACCAAAACTTATTTGCACAAGTTACAATATCAGGGTATGCATCTCCCCAAGATCCAGTGTGTGCTGCAAAAATACACAAAGTTAAAGCTAAATTTATCTTTAGGACAGAATCTTAAATGCCAATAATGAAATTGAGCTTCCAACAGTTTTCCACACATCTTTCAATGTTATTCTAGCATGTCTAACATGGTTTTGCTGCTTTACTATGAGTTGAGAGGTTGACTTGTTCAGGCTAGCTAACAAACCAAAAACTTGAAAGAGGAATATGTTAAACAAGCATCTCAAGACAAGTACGCAGTTGCCCACAATGTCAGTAGAAAGCATCACATTTCAGCCCAAGTCATTGCTCCTGATAAGCAATTTTCTGATGCAAATCCACAATTTTTAGCACATCAAAGTTTATATTAGTGAAATGACGGATAACCATGAAATAAGCAATAATGCTGCACTTGACCTTTCCTAAAACACTTGGAAGCCGGTGATATCTGTTTCTACATTATATCTATCTACTTGCTCAACAACAGTTTAAAGATGCCCAAAAACCGAAAAACCGGGGGTTCAGCGGCAGCAGAATTGCTGGCAGACTTGATTTAGTGGCTTGTTCTGAGTTCGAAAGGATTGAATATGAACGGAAAATTTAGGCACTATGCGATGAGCTTGCTGAATGCATAATCAAATTAAAGATTTTACAAACAAACGAGTAATGCTGCAGATGTTATTATCAAAGAAGTCCAGAACAAAGTGTTCCTGTTACTGTGTATCTAATAATGTCCAGCTTTGATAAAATATACATTTTAACAACCTTTAGAGGCCTAATTTACAAGGGATGCCTCATTTTGCATGCACTAGCATCTCATGCACACAATCTTATTGTCATTTTTTTCAATTTAGTTCCAATGACATCCAAATTCTATAGCGGTGTCACTGTTCTATATAGTACATAGTACATACCATGTTAGGATCAACTCTCAAATGATCAGTTGCTATTTACCTGATGTTTAGGTGTCATTCTACTTCATTCCCTCTTTGTTGTTCTCATTCAATGGATTTAGACCAATGAAGCTTCTTAAGAAAATCAATCAATCCAGTCCATCTTTAGTATTATGAAGCAAAGACAATATCTTGACATTGTGCAAACAAGAATTGGGAAACTGTTTTTTTCCACTGACATTGATAACTAATAGTATTATAACCAACAGCTTTTCCTGACAGACGAAGTTTATCATGACTCTGAGCTGATAGGAAACAAGGAGCAATTCATGCTAATCCTTCCTATGATTGGATTCCCAAATATATATATTTTTTTAACTCCAATCAAGAATTGAATGGTTGTATTTTATTTTTTCCTTATGAAAAATTAAATTTTTTTATCAAATCCTTAAGAAATTCTATAATTTCCATTAATAATTAATAATGTTATAAAATTCAGCATCTCAAACTACATGTTCTAGATTGGCCACAATTCCAAACTTTGACTGTGTTTGAATTTTCAAATCCAACCAACCAACCATAAAAAACTGAAAAACAAAAATTCACAGGACCAGCCCTCAATCTTCCACACCACAACCAACCTATCCCCAAATAATGATTCCTAGTGGTCCACTCACAACTGAAAATTAATTTATTGAAAGGTAGAATTAATAAAATATGTTTCATAAACTCATATTAGTTTATTATCGAGCACGATAGCAAAATATGATCCACTTATTGCGATAAATGCTCCGTAGTTGTTATTTCATAAACACATATAACAAATATACAAACAAAATAATGATAGAATTTTAATCTATAATCAATAGTAAAGTTTTAAAATATTTAATTAGGATGGTGTGGCTTTCAAGATTTTTGAAAATCCATTAAAAAAATAAAAACTTTCTAATAGCTCCTACAAGAATTAGAATTTCTCTCCTCCAAAATTAATCCTTTCTTGGGACTGTTGTAGAATATTTTTGATGATCAACAAGGCTTTTTCAACCAATAAAAGTTGAGTTATCCATGAAGTTTGGGAAAATTAATTGTTTTATTTTGATGTTCATCATTATCTTCAACTAAATAACTAGCAGTGTTAACTTAAACTTCAAATCACTATCAAGAACTAATGAATTGCATCTACCAATGGACAAAATGTGAAAAAAAGACAAAGACTTGCAGCTGACAGCTGACTCACCGGGCATATCAATCTCAGGCACAACTCTAACTCCATGTTCCATTCCAAACTCCACCACAGATTCAACATCCTCCGGCGAGTACTTCATCTCCTCTCCATAAGCTCCTTTTCCGGCTAGCTCCGGCTCCAACGGAACTACCAAAGGAAATGAATGCGAATCAGTTATGTGCCAATGAAAAACATTCAGCTTATTCATACTGATGGCTTTGATCAATCTCAACAAAGCCTTCACGGAATAATAATTTCTTGAAGTATCCAACATCACTCCTCTGTGGGGATACAAGGGCTCATCGGAGATGACCAGCCCGGAGGCAACTCTTGGTGGGTTCCCAAAAACCAGCTGAGAAAAAGTTTCCAGGCCACGCATTGCTCCCCAAACGGTTTCTGCCGTCAAGGTGGCTGTGGTCGACTCATATGAAGTGGGAATTGAAAGAGTGTAGGATTCGTTGACGCCATGAGTCAACGGAGCATTCTCGTCAGCGACTATTACGGTGAGAGATTTGAGCGGGGTTGATGTCGTGAGATTAAGAAGCGGGGTGACCAACGGCTTGTAACGTTCACTTTGGATTTGTTCACAGTAACGTTTGGCGGCTCGAACGAGATATGGGTTGGAAGGGACAAAGATGGTCAAGTTTGGAGAAACTAAGGTTAGTTGGGGTTGTGGCCATATGAAAGTTGTGGGTTTGGGCCAGACGTTGATTGGGTAATTAACGGCTGAGATTTGAGGGGTTGATGAGAGGGAAAACAAAGCAAGAATCATTAGGAGAATTGCATTCCCCATTTTGGTTCTTTTTCGTTTTGGCCTTTTTGGGTTGATGAGGGAATGGCAATAGGCAATAGCCAATGAGGAGGGGAACAATCTATTTATATGTTCTCTTTGGTTCTAATAGAATTGAAAATTTTCTTTTGTCCTATCTCTTTACATTTTCCCTTTTCTCCAATGGCAACTCTTTCTTCCTAGTGATCAATCTTTTGTGATATGGCCAAAGGGAGGTATTTAATCTTGGGAGATCTTTTTGTCCTATTTTTTTAACAAATACTCCATTTGTTCTCTAATAAGTGTCGTTTTAGCTTTTATTTTTTTATTATCAAATAAGTGTCATTTTACAAATTTCAATGTAAAAAGTCTTTAAGCTTTCAATTTTACCCTTGATCCCATTTATCTATGTAATTTTATTTAAAAAAGAGAGAGAAAGTTATGGCTATAAATATAGGTAAATAAGAGAATTTAACACTTTTCTTAATTAGTGTGCATATTTGTAAAACGATAACTATTAGAGAACAAATAGAGTATTTGTTAAGTATAGGTAGTAATTTGGATCGATTTGAGAGTTAGGATTAGGACAAGCTTTTATTAAGTATAGATAGTAATTTCGATTAAGTTGGCTGTTAGATTTAGGACAAGTTAGTTCTCAATGACTTGAATTATAACTCATCACAAACAAATTCCTAATTGGTCCTAATCATTTTTATGTTGGAATTTTGTTTTTTTGGACTGATTTTTTAGTTAACTAGCTAGTTGAATTTTATTGATAAATTGGTTAATAAGGTACCACTTTCAACTCCTCCAACTCAAGAAAATGAAGTTGTGGCTTTTGTACTAAAAAAAAAAGAAGGGAGGTCAGAGGTGTTTAAAACAATCATTGTTCATTGTTGTTATTGGGAAAGTTGACTAATCAAATACTATATAGTGTATTTTGGATGCCTATTTGAAGTTTTGTCTTCATTGAGACTCCAAAATTTGGCATTGCAATGTTCTGCTGCCATTTGTTTGCATTGAAACTGCCTTCTCCATTTGGCGTCATTTGCATAAACCTCGGATAAAGTTCTTGAATTGGTATGAGTTTTATGTTCAAAAAAAAAAAAAAAAAACTCGAAGCAATCTTGGTACAATGCTTATCTTCTGTTTCCTGCGGGCCTAGGAATAATTAATTAAGGTATATTTCGTTAGAAATGACTGTCTCACTTGTTTGTACATTTTGTTAACGGTCCAAATTGATTCATGTCTTCTGCCTAGCTACAAGAATTTAAGGGTTTTATAAAAGGAATATTTTTATTTTGAAAATTGAGTGTTTGAATTAATAAATTTTAATTTTATTAGTTTTTGTGTAGAAGAATTATTTTATTAAATAAAATTTAAATAAGAATTTTTTGTATTAAATTGTTTAGGTTAACTGGCGGCAGTTAACTTTAGACCGCTACCGATCAATTCAAACTAATAAAAAACTAAAAAAAAATAAAAGATGTTGAAAAGATAAAAATGTCTTCATTTTGTGATTAGATAAGTTAGAAATTTTTGTTTTGACAATTTAATATAAACAAATATGTTAATTTGGAATAAGTTGATAAATGAGCTAAAAAGCCCTATCCAAACATATTCTAAAATTTTCACCAAACATCAATTTTTCATGGGTTATAATACGCGTATTTTGGTAAAAAATGACAAAGAAAAAAAAAAGTGTTGATTTTGACTTTTTTTCCTACTGTTTTTTTTTCACACGCATCAATTATAAACATGCATACTTGTGAACAGTGTAAAAAAAGTGAAATTTGGATTTTTTTTTTACCAAATTTTCATTTAATGGGTTATAACACACACATTTTAGCCAAAAATAGCAAAATTAAAAAACGAGTTGATTTTAACCTTTTTTGTATTATTTTTTGCATCCACCCCGATTGTGAACATGCATTCTAGTGAATATTGTCAAAAAAATAAAAATTAAAATTTTCACCTAACCTCCATTTTTCATGTATAACATCAGTATTTTGGTCAAAAAAGACAGAGTAAAAAAAAGTATTGATTTTAGCTTTATCTAATATTTCTTACACACGCCTTAATTATAAACATGCATTCCAATAAACGGTGTTTAAAAAAAGTAAAATTTGGTTTTTCCACCAAATTTTCATTTTTCATGAGTTATATAACATACATATTTTAGTCAAAAATAGCAAAAATAAAAAAATACGTTAATTTTGACTTTTTGTGATGTTTTTTACACCTGCCTCGATTGTGGACATGCATTCCATTGAATATTAATTGTCAGGAAAAGTGAAATTTAAAAAATTTCACCAAACCTCCATTTTCACGGGTTAAATCACGTACTTTTGTAAAAAATGATAAAGTAAAAAAGCGCGTTGATTTTAGTCTTTTTCCTATTGTTTTTTACCAACCTCAATTATGAACATGCATCCTTGTTAAAGGTATTAAAAAAGTGAAATTTAAATTTTTTTTACTAATTTTCTATTTTTCATGGGTTATAACTCACGTATTTCAACAAAGAATGGCAAAATTAAAAAATGCGGTGATTTTGATTTTTTTGTACCGTTTTTTGCACCCACCCCCATTTTGAACATCCATTATAGATAATATTGTCAAAAAAATGAAAATTAAATTTCTTACAAAACCTCTATTTTTTATGGGTTATAACACACGTATTTTGGTAAAAAAATGGTAGAGTAAAAAAACATGTTGATTTTGATTTTTTCACTACTGTTTTTTACACGCACCTCAATTGTGAATATGCATTCTAATGAACGGTGTCAAGAAAAGCGAAATTTAGATTTTTCACCAAATTTCTATTTTTCATGGGTTATGACACTCATATTTTAGCCAAAAATAACAAAATCTAAAAATGCATTGATTTTGGCTTTTTTGTGACGTTTTTTTACACTCACCTCACTTGTGATCATACATTCAAGTGAATATTGTTAGAAAAAAGTTAAATTTAAGGATCTGTTTGGATGTGTGTTTTGTTTTAAAAATTACAAAAAATGATGTTTTGCATTGCGTTTTACAATAGAAATATTTTTGTTTTGAAAATTGGGTGTTTGGATTTATAAGTTTTGTTTTCATTGGTTTTTGTGTAGATGAATTATTTTATTAAATAAAATTTAAATAATAATTTTTTTATTAAATTGTTTGGGTTAATCGGCGGCAATCAATTTTTGACCGCCACTAATTAACTCAAATAAATAAATTCTTAAGTAACTCCGAAGAATATATTCAATAATTTCGAATGTATCCATTAAGTTGAGAGAAGGTTGCAATTTTGCAACATAAAAACTGAGATACAAACCACAAACGAGTGATGAAAAGATGAAGAAAAAGGGTTGAAAATCGGAACTTGGACATACATATAATAATCAATCACCTAAAAATGGCTGAACCGTGTTGCACATTCCGGGATTTCTAACGCACCAAAGAGGCTGAATGGGTTCAGCATTTATACCTCTCTTCAACATTCTATTCCTCCATTCATTCAACCTATCTGTAGCTTCTGCATACCTCTTCATTCCCGTTGCATCCCTATTGCCAGACCATAATGTTTCAGCTAATGCTGAAGTTCTTGGCCAGATACGAGAATCCATAACCGTTGAATCTGCTTGTTCAGACCACAGTGCAACCTCTCCTCCTAATACTAATTTAGCTTCCTCTACATTCAGTCCGTACGTTATATCATAGTTATAGATAGTCTGCCAAGTTTTAAATGGCCCGCACGGTGAACCTCCATCACCTTGATTAAAACCCGGTGGTTGATCGTATCGGCTATCATTTCCAACAAAACCTCCATGCCCACAATCTAAATAGTAAAAGTCTTTGGATGATACAATAACTCGATAACCGGCGTCGACAATCCTTTTTGTGTTGTTTGGCCCGTTGTTCCATGTTTGTAAAATGACATTCTCTTTGGGAAGCACTGAAGCAGGTACATTGACAGTAGCATCCAAAAGAAGATCCTCCCAGTAGACCACTGTACGATTTTGGGAGATTATATATGGCAAGGTAGAACCAACAAACAATTCAAGAAGTTGGCTAAGAGTTCCATTCTTAGCAACATAAGCTTGAATGGCAGGGTCAGATGTCCAACAATTCGGGACGATTTCATCAGCTCCTGCGTGAAAGAAAGAATCTGGAAATATAGACACCACATCATGAATCACATTTTTGACTACTTTGTATGTGTTTGGGTTCAAGGGATTCAGTTGACCAGTTCCTGGTTCTGAAGCTAGCCTGTCAGGCCAATCTGATCCAGCAGGCAACCAAAACTTGTTTGCACAAGTTACAATATCAGGGTATGCATCTTCCCAAGATCCAGTGTGTGCTGCAAAATACACAAAAATTAAGCAAAACTAATAAATTGCAGTGATTGTGTCAAAACAAATGTACAAACAATGTGAAAAGATTGAGATTCGGGTGAAAGACTGGCTAACTCACCTGGCATATCAATCTCAGGCACAACTCTAACTCCATGTTCCATTCCAAACTCCACTAACAATTTAACATCCTCGGGCGAATACTTCATATCGTCTCCATAGGCACCTTTGCCGGCCAGGTTCAGCTCTGACGGTACTACCAAAGGAAATGAATGCGAATCTGTTATGTGCCAATGGAAAACATTCAGCTTATTCATACTGATGGCCTTAATCAATCTCAACAAAGCCTCCACGGTATAATAATTTCTCGAAGTATCCAACATAACTCCTCTGTGGGGATACAATGGTTCATCTGAGATGAACAGCCCGGAGGCAACTCTTTGTGGGTTCCCGAAAACCAGCTGAGAAAAAGTTTCGAGGCCGCGCATTGCACCCCATACAGTTTCTGCCGTCAAGGTGGCCGTGGTCGATTCATATGAAGTGGGAATTGAAAGAGTGTAGGATTCATTCACACCGTGACTCAATGGAGCATTCTGGTCAGCGACTGTTATGGTGAGAGTTTTGAGCGGGGTTGATGACGTGAGATTAAGAAGCGGGGTGACCAAAGGCTTGTAATTTTCACTTAGGATTTGGTTAATGTAACGTTTGACAGCCCGAATGAGATATGGTTTCGGAGGGAAAATGATGGTGAAGTTCGGAGAAAGTAAGGTTAGTTGAGGTTTCGGCCATATGAAAGTTGTGGGTTTGGGCCAGACATTGATTGGGTAATTAACAGCTGAGATTTGAGGGGTTGATGAGAGGGAAAACAAAGCAAGAATTATTAGGAGAAATGAGAGGGGAATTCTAATTGCATTCCCCATTTTTTAGGCTGATTAAGGAATGATATTGGTGACAAGTGATGATGGCAATATTGATAGAGAGGAACGATCTATTTATATGTTCTCTTTGGAGATCTTATGAAATTTGAAAAGTTGTCGTCATATATATATAATACATTTTGTCTTAAATCTCTGCATTTTCTCCCCACGTTTTTTGTTTTTGTGTGTTCATCTTTTTCCTCCAATTCAAATTCATTGTGACTGTTTTTTCCTATTAAAAGTTTTGGGGATCTTATCATTTCCTTTGCAATAATATTAAACAGGAAAATTGCACTAATCCCATTCACAATGGAGAAAAGCAAAATATGTGAATTATACATTATATATTAATATGTTAATTTTTAATACTTTATATAATTAGATTGAAATTTATATACAAGTCTCATATACGAAACTGTGTTACAAGAATTATTTAATGCATTTGAACTCTTTCATATGTAGAATTCATAGGGAGTCAGGGTGATGGTTCCAAATTCACAAAATCTTAGAGACTCCATCAACAGTTGTGTGATTATCATCTAAACAATTGAAATGGAAAAATTTTACAAGTAGTCTTCCCCAACAAAATGACAGACAAAAGGATAAAGAACATTTTAAAACCAAATTTATTAACTATCAGTTTCTGCTTCTTGTTTCTGAGGTGTGAAGTCAATCGTTTTCCTAGTGAAATTCATTTGGACGAATCCCATATAGTGAGTATGATAAAATAGAATAAAATAAACTGCAGGCGATCGACCAGTTGATTGCCTATATATTGATGATTGCTTAATAAAAGCTTCCAAAGCTTGGTAGTTCTACCACAACAGGATCATTCATGACTCCAAAATTCATTCGGCATTGAAATGTTCTACTGCCAATTGTTGACGCTGAAACTGCCTTGATCTCCATATGGCATTATTTGTGCATCATGTCTAGGATAAAGTTCTTTAAAGTTTAATTTTTCTATCCATTCCACTCGAATAAAATAGTACAATTAATGTTTATCTTGTGCTTAATTTCTACTGGCCTAGGAATATTTGAACTCAGAAATGCCTTCCCCGTACTTATTCGTGCATTGTTTAAATTATCGAAATCGATTCATTCCATAGCTGCAATAATCCTACTTGAACTTATTTCTTCACTAAAAATATTAACTGGAAAAGCATTTGAAGTGCATAACAGAAACAGAAACCAAGTTATGGGGAATACTTCGAATCCACCTGATTACAAGGAAGCAATTCTTGGAATTACAAATCCCATAAGCAAACGAGATCTTCAATTGACGTGTTCTAACAATTAATCTGAAGCACTGATGAAATAAAAAAAAAACAAATAAAGATTTCATATGGCTCATTTTCGGATCATCATGTTAGAATTAGATGCCCTAATCCAACCTATTGAAAACGATTAATGATGCGAAAATAATAAAACACACACAAATTTATAGTGGTTCAATCTCAATACGAGAGGTACGTCCACTAGATCGATCCGCGGATTACTCAACGTAAGGTTTTTAAACGTAGTAGGCTCCACAACTCAACACATCATCAATATTTGGTCGGCTCATTGATTTGGAGACTCTTGAATTACTATACATATATACAAGACTTTCTTTGTTGCAATGCATATCTTTTAGTTTTAGGGCGATTAATTACAAGTCTAGTTTTTGGGTACATTGGTTTGGTCCGTTTGGATACATCTCTTCGAGGGAAAATAGTTTTCCTATCCTTTTGTTTCTTGTAGATTGTTCTTTTATGGTAAATAAATAAACATAAATAACAAAAACTTTGTCCTAATTAAGGGTTGTTCAATTATATATTTTGCTACATAAATTTAGGAAGAATTACAGTATCACGATTCTCACTTAAAGTTATTTATTGATTCTTATCTTAGTTAAGTTTTCCACGGTTATTTGAAAAAAAAAGAAACAATGTCATTCACTGAACTCTAATACTTGTCAATGGTGAAATTTTGTGTAATTTGCTCAGTGTCATGATTGTCCCGAAATGTCCAAATTCAGACTCCAGTGTTCTAATACTATACAAATTATCGTATGATTGATTATAACTAAGTAACATAGATGGAGTTATAATCTTGTTAAAACATTCCAACTCCCTATCATTAAACAATTCTTCTCTCAGTCTGGAGGTGGAGTGGTACCTAACCTTATGTGGAGGATATATGTTATTAATTAATGGTGGTCGGATAATATTTATTATGATTTCAAAACTTTACAATTACACACTAAATTTTATCGAGTAATATTAATCTATTTTGAATGTGAAAAATTATAATATTACTTGCATAAATTTTGTTCTTTAACATATTTTTTAACAAAATTAATGTAAAATACATAAAAAAATATTAGTTGTGACATTTATAAAAGTTTAAAATATAATAGTGTCTTAAATGGTTTGATATAGCTAGTCATGCCATTATTTGAATTGAGTACTAAACTATTTTTTTTTAATATAACGAGTAATGTTCACATTTTTTTTTAAAATTCAACAACAATTTACAATATGTATCAAACATGAAAAAAATTATTCTTTCTTCTATGTACTATATTAATTATATTTTATGTATGATGTAATTACTTCAGTCATTCTTCAATATGAGGATTCATTTAACTTTTATTGCCAATTTTTAAAAAAAAAATTATTTTCATTCTCATGTTACAATTTTAGTTTTCAAAAATCCTTTGTTTACTTTTTATACAAGAAAAATTTTACTCTAACGACTATTTGATCGGCATATGTCCAACTATATCGATATTTATACCCTTTTATTTGTCATGTTCGTGTTAAATAATGGTTTAAATTGGATTTTATGTAAAAAAAATGAATGTCCAAATATGATCTAAAGCTCAAATTGTAAACATGAGAGACGAAAAATGAAATTTTTTAAAGAATAAGCACAAAAGCAAATAAACTTCTAAAATTTACCATTTTTTAAGTTAAATTTGGTCAACTTGGGCCGTTACAAATTTTATTCTAAATTCACAAATCATAACGCACAAACATTTGATTCTTTATACTATTTAGCATTAAATGCTGAGTTTTTTTTAAAATATATATATAGATGGGGAGTGAATTAAAAAAAAATCCATAATCTATTGAATGCAGGAATTAAAATTGCAAGTACGTGAAATATTTAATAGTTTAAAATGAAATTTATTATAATCTAAAAGTTTAAAAAAAACATTTTTTCTTCACCACATGAACTTGCATAATTCAATTATCCACTTAATTAAATTATAATTATTAATAAAATAAAATTAACATAAATTAAAGTTAACAGATTTATTTTTTGTTTGCACCATATAAATAACTCATAAATAAGTTTTTCTCAAAAGTAGTTGTACATTCTATGAATATCATAATTTGTTTGATGGTAAAAAAAAAATACTTTTGACACTTTCTTATTCAAATTCAACAATGTAATAAGTAAAAGAGATGAAACTAGAAATAGAAGGAAAGCAAGAGGAAAAAAAAGGAAATATATGAGTACTTATTGTAAGGTGTAAAGTAAAAAAAAAAAAAGCGAGTTCAAGGATTTAAAGTGCATTTAACCCCTACTATTTTAAAAAATAATAATTATAGAGAGTACAAAACTAAATCCACTTGTTTTAATCATAGATAAATAAATAAATTAGTGATAGTAGAACTCCAAATAAATAAAAATTCTAAGTAAATAAAATTACTAAATCATCTAAAACTATTCATACTACTCCATTTAATTTATGGCAAAATCTCAAAGCATATTTCAAAGGCATTTTGAAATATATATGCTTTGGATTATTCGTACTGAACAATGAACATGCCATCTTTATCTTTTTGCCTAATTTGCATGTATACATAGAAACGAATGTGAAAGTACTAATGAAAATCTTAAAGATACAGAGAGAAATTCTCAGCCACTCCTCGATCTTTGTTTGATATTTTATTGATATAGGGCAGGAGATGGTCCAGATGGATGCTTTTGTTCAACAAACATTGCTTGTAAGTTCTTGATATTTCTTTTTCATGATTTCGATGCTTTTTGCTTCTCTTTTATTTGCTTTCCTTTTGTTTTAATTTGATCTTGCTTTGCACGTTAATGGTCTTCCATTCTTTAAAGTTTAGCAAAGATGACTATCATCAGCATGAGCTTCTTGCATGTTTTCAATGACAAAATACAAGAGATTAAAAGTTTGAAAGAATGATGTCTGCCTTAACCTTCTAGCATATATAAAGTCTATAAATTGGAGATAAAGATGTTTCATGTTGGGCTATTAAAGTCAATAAATTGGAGATAAAAATGTCTTATTAATGTTAGGCGACCAAATATAAGTATAACCGGTAGAAATGGGAATGTTAACATAAATATGGAGATAAATTAGATTTTATGAAATAAATAATAAATACATTAAAAAGTAGAAAATGTGAGATATGCACATTTAAGATGGTGTGAAAACTGTTTAAAAAAAAAACCTTTAGATACTCTAATAAGATGTTGATAAAAAAAATGATATATTTAAATGCCAAGTATGATTTATATAACGGACTACACTGAATAAAAATACTTAATTGATGTTGTGCTATTTAATTGCAGATTGTAGTACTATTCATTATGACTTAATTATCAAAATATATTGTTGAATTTACAAATATAATACTTGCTTTATACCATTGCGGAATATGACAAGCTTTTTTCACTAAGTTTGACTGATAATTAATCAAGAAGATTGAGAATATTAGTCTTGTAAAGCTTCTTATGAAAGGACTATGGTAAACAAACAGCATCATTATGTCTCCACAAATTAAGGATAAAGTTAAAGACTCTTTCCCTATCAAACTTGTGATGACATTTGAGCATAGGACTACAAACATCCATGTTCATCATATTGTTCAAATGGGATCCTATGTAAACAAAATCTGTTCTATTTACTTTTACTATATCCTTTGTCTTACTAAAACGACACATTCAACAAGAATTAGTATTGGAAAAGAAAAAAAAAACCATTTTTATTAAATGAGGGAGATCTTAAATTTGATGGGATTTTGTACAAAATATTACTAATTGAAAAGCAATGAGTGCATGAATAGTGTAATCAAGCCAAGAACAATGAATCAATGGAATCTTTCTTTGCTGAAAAAAGAATCTATAGTGATATGGTAAAAATGAATGTACACATCATGGACAATATAGCTTTTGAAATTTGAAATAACCATCCATTTCATGATATGAACATGTTATGCTCAATTAAACAACAATTATGCCAATCACATCATCAGTCAATCCTGCTTTAAAAAAAATCTTGAAAATTGATACTCCAAATAAAGACAACGAAGTGTAGTGAGAAAAGAAAGAGGTATAAGTACAACTGCTATAAAACAAGCAAAGCAGAATATAGATAGTGTAAAAGATAAGAAAATCCATTTCTCCAAAACAACTAAAGGCATATTCTTCAAGGATTAACAACTTACTTTCATCCCTTTGCTCATCATAACCAACAGATTGATACCTTGCAAGCCATAGTTACTTCAATTTTCAGTAATTTGGACCTATGTTTTCTGTATCTTTACATTGTTTAAAGCAATTTCAGTTGCAGAATATGCGCCTTGTCTTCTTTATATACCTTGCATTCCATGTGCAATTCAGTTGCTCAAGTCCTCATCGGTTGCATCACTCAATCATGGTGAGGAATAGTATTAATGCAACTTCATCTTTAACAAATTTATCAAAAAAACACAACCGGCCACTTCCAATTCAAACTATGTTCAAGCTTCCTTCCCCATTGCCTTCCTGGCCTCAAGGTATGTTTACATGCTAAATCAATAGAGATTTTCATTTGGCTAGTCATATGAGAGTAGAAAGTTGTGCAAATTGTTAACTATTTTGTTCTTCTTTTTTTTGGATTTTATAAGGTGTTGGATTTGCAAGTGGAACAATTGATTTGGGAGGACTGCAGGTATGTCAAATATCAAATTTTAATAAAGTTTGGGCAACTCATGAAGGTGGACCAGATAATCTTGGTGCAACATTTTTTGAACCATCTTCAATCCCAGATGGATTCTTCATGCTTGGTTGCTATAGTCAATCAAACAATAGTCCTCTGTTTGGTTGGGTTCTTGCTGCAAAGGATGCATCAGATCAAGGTATTCTTAAGAAGCCTAATGATTATACTCTTGTTTGGAGCAGTGAATCTCTGAAAATCAGTCAAGATGGTGTAGGCTACATATGGCTGCCAATACCTCCTGATGGATTTAAAGCAATTGGTCATGTAATCACAAGCACACCTGAAAAGCCTTCGTTGGGAAAAATTCGTTGTGTTCGCGCTGATTTTACTGATGTAATAGACAATGATTCATGGATTTGGGGCAGTTCTAATGGCCTAAACATTTATGATTCAAGACCAAGAGATGGAGGGCAACAAGCTTTGGGTGTTTCCACAGGTACATTTGTTGCAACACAGAACAATGGTGCTGCAGTATCAGTAGCTTGTTTGAAGAATGTTGCAGGCAATTTTTCTGCCATGCCTAATCTAAATCAAATTCAAGCATTAGTCCAGGAATATTCACCAAGGATTTATTTTCATCCTGATGAACAGTTCTTTCCTTCTTCAGTAAATTGGTTTTTTCAAAATGGTGCATTACTATACACAAAAGGGCAGGAATCTAACCCTGTTGCTATAGCCATCAATGGTTCAAATCTGCCTCAGGGTGGTTCAAATGATGGTGCATATTGGCTAGACCTTCCAAGTGATAATGCAGCAAAAGATAAGGTCAAGAAAGGAAGCTTACAAGATGCAAGTGTATACTTACATATTAAACCAATGTTTGGAGCAACTTTTACTGATTTGGTTGTATGGGTTTTTTACCCTTTTAATGGAGCAGCCAGGGCTAAAGTTGAGTTTCTCACAATTTCATTAGGAAAAATTGGAGAACATGTTGGAGATTGGGAGCATTTGACATTGAGGATTAGTAATTTCAATGGAGAATTAAAAAGGGTTTATTTCTCACAACATAGTAGAGGTACATGGTTAGATGCTTCAGTGATAGAGTATGAAAATGGAAACAAACCAGTGATTTATTCATCATTGCATGGCCATGCTGCTTATCCAAAGGAAGGAGATTTTCTACAAGGGAATAAGAATGTAGGGATTAGGAATGATACAAGTAAAGGAAACATGTTCATGGATGTTGGTGCAAACTTTTGGGTGGTGTCAGCAGATTATTTGAAGTCAATTGTTGTTGAACCACCTTGGTTGAATTATGCTAGAGAATGGGGACCAAAAATTAGTTATGACATTAATGATGAGCTTAAGAAGGTTGAGAAATTCTTGCCTGGAAAGCTTAAAACTGCATTTGAAAAAGTTGTGAGAGGTCTCCCTAATGAAGTTCTTGGTGAGGAAGGTCCTACTGGTCCTAAATGGAAAGACAATTGGAACGGAGATGAAAGGGGTTAGTCACTTTTAGTTGATTGATTTTGTACATTATTCTATTTTTCCATTCTACAATCTCTAATTCTAATTAATTGTGAACTCTATTTTTTATGGTATTATCATTGACAACAATTTCGCGTAATTATAAGCAGTCAGCTAAATTCGGAAAAAAAAAGTTGCAATTATAGAAAATAGAAGAAAATTGTGATAAGTTGAAAATTAACATAAAATTTTGTTAAATCTTATCATACTTTAAGTTGTATTATCATTGACCTTGTATAGAAGTCACAAGCAGTACTAGTGCACAATAAACAATGTTTGCTTGTGGCTACAAAAGCATTGCAATTCTATGTTTATGATTTTGCATTGGCATACTTATTTTGGGAAGATATGGGATCGTAAATGGGCATAACATTTTATGTTGGGTGGTTGGCCATTTGAAATTCTGATGTTGAATTTAGCAATGGAGAGAATGTGACACTAAAAAAGAGTAAAATTCCCAAAACATAAATTTAAAGAGTGAGATAGGGACAGAGGTAGGGCAGTGGCACACAATCAAATGTTCATTCATAACCATTTTGTCTTGAAGTTGATTTTTTGATGCCATGATCTAAAGTGTGAATATTATTTTTATATATATAATATATATATATATATAATAATTTTCTTTTGGGAGCTGTTATTGCCCGAGCAAATATTAGCTTCCAGAGCAATAATTAACTCATATTCCTAATTTAACTTTAATGAGTTAAAATTCTTATCTTATCTCTCCAACCTTATCATTAAGATTTATCCATTCATTTTAACATATTTTCTTTAATATTTGAGTTTCTTCTCATTTACACTGATTTTTCTTCAAATATTTATTAATATAAGACTTATTTCATTTCCAACTTATACAAAAAGAATATTTATATAAAATAATATAACACTTATTTTTATTAATAGTTTTGTTCTCTCAATTAAATTATAAAATATTTGTCAATATACACTTCAAAAAATTTAAGTTCAGTTTGTTTAGAGTTGTTTTGGTATTTTATTTCAAATTAATTAGTTTTAATATATTATGAGCAATTTAATATTTAAAAATGTTAATAGATCACAAAAAAAATATTAATAACATTTTAAAACTCAAATATAAATTAATATTTTATGATTTTATTTTGTTAAAAAAAATGGTGTTAGGAAGAAATTTTCATTATTATAAATTTAAAAGTCAAATTTAAGTATAAGAATTTATTTATAAGAAATGTTAATATTTAAAAATGATAATAGATCACAAGAAAAAAAATATTAGTAAAAATTTTAAAATTTAATTTTTAATTAATATTTTATTATTTTATTTTGGTAAAAAATTTATGTTATGAAGAAATTTTTATTATTATAAATTTAAAATTTAAATTTAAATATAATAATTATTTATAAAAAATACGAAGCAAAAAATTACTATAACAATGTTTTTGGTTTTAAAAATTTTGGTAAAAAATTGGACAAAACAAATAAGCTAAATTGAATTTTTGAAATAAAATACCAAAACAATTCTAAATAAACTGAGCCTAAATTTTTTGAAGTGTATATTGACAAATATTTTATAATTTAATTGAGAGAAAAAACTATTAATAAAAATAAGTGTTATATTATTTTATATAAATTTTATTTTTGTAAAAGTTGGAAATGAAAACAAGTCTTATATTAATAAATATTTGAAGAAAAATCAGTGTAAATGAGAAGAAACTCAAATATTAGAGAAAATATGTTAAAATGAATGGATAAATCTTACTGATAAGGTTGGAGAGAAGATAAGAACTTTAACTCATTAGGGTAAATTAGGAATATGAGTTAATTATTGTTCTAGAGACTAATATTTGCTCTGGCAATAACAACTCCCTTTTCTTTTTTCTTTTGGAATTATCTCATTGGCTGAAAGATTGATGATAAAATTTCTAAAATTTGACATAAACTGAATATGTTTTATACATGGATCATATTTCACATCTATCTACACATATTTTTATATATATTTAAATATATTAAATCTTTTTTAGTTATTTTTTTAAATCTTCATTCCCCTTTTAATATCTAACAGCACATGTTTATACTATCTTAATCGCACTTTCTCATTTATTGACAATAGCCCACTATTTGAAATGCATTTTCAATATTATTTTGTTCCATATTCATTTCAACATTATTATTTCTATTTTTATTAATAAAAGAAAAATAATACCTTGCACGCCTTAAAAATTTCCGTAGCTATTTCAAAAATATCTGTAACAAGTTGGGCAGCGAGAGCCATTATAATATACTTTAAAATTCTCTTAATCGTTGAACACACAACCCTAAAAACCTTCAATCCCACCCTACCTTATCGTCAAGAAAAGCTTAAGAGCAATCCGAAAATTACGCTTAAGAGCACATTAGTACAAAACTAGGATTTTACACCGGTTAAATCTTATTATTTACACCGGTTATTTTAAAAATGAACCAGTGTATATACAGGCGGTGTAAAAGGTAGAAATTTATTACACCGGTTATCCTATAACCGGTGTAAAAAGTCTTTAAAAAAACCCTTTTTTAAAATCTCTTCATCCAAACGATTTCACCCAAAAGAATTCAACTTTTAAAATAAAAATTCAAACTTGTTCACTGATCTCTTCATTATCTCCCAATCAAACATCACTTATAATAAAAAAATATACAAACTTTATAATTTATAATTCATAAACAGATACAATAACACATTAAGAAGAAGAAATCAGAAACAGCTAACCTGAAAGATAATTGAGCTTTGAAAAATCCAATCCAGAAAACAAATTAAAGATCTGCACAAAGCTAAAACAAGTGAATTCACAAAAAAGTAGTATTTACAGACACAGTCAAGCCCTAGAAAAAAATTCAAGTCTTCAAGCAGTAGACATATCTTTCGAACACATAATCTGCACCTTTGACTCTTTGAGAGGTGCCTACCTGTATAAAATTTCAATTTAAAACTAGTACATTTTTCAGCACCCATCTGAGTCTTGCAAAATCCAATCTAGACGTAGAGGTGTGAAATTCTAATGCAACTCAACTATTGCTATTCTCAATAACTTACCAATATAGTATGCAGACCTACATGTTTCCCTGCTTGAATGTTTCTGACGCTATCCTCAAAGAATATCTGTAAGACCAAAAACTCAAAATAAAAATACAGATGAAGAACATAAATGCATGAAGATAGACAAAGATCTAATCGAAGTGCTATTTTACCGTTCTGTGTGGATTGATCTTCTGTAGGTGAGGTAGCAAAGCTCTTTGCTGATGCCGGAGTAATTTGCGTCGCAAGTTTGATATCTCCCTACAGAAAGGATCGAGATGCCTATCGTGCTTTGCTTCCAGAAGGGGCTTTTGTTGAGGTTAGTGTGTATTGTGTATTTGAGGGAGTTTGAGATGTGGCATGTAAGTTTTCTATTCACGATCTTTTGGCAGCACAAAGGACTTTCTACACCGGTTATTCATTAACCGGTGTAAAAAAAAATTCTACACCAGTTAAAAAAATAACCGGTGTAAAAAGATCTTTCTACACCGGTTATTCTTTAACCGGTGTAAAAAAAAGTAAAAAAAAAACTTTCTACACCGGTTAAAAGAATAACCGGTGTAGAAAGACTAAATTCTTGTATAATTATGTGTTGCTCAGTAGATAAATTGCCACGACTCGTTTGAAATTTTTTATCTCATCAAGAAGATAAGTTTGTCTCTTTTTGTTTGTTTTCTATTCACGATCTTTTACTCTTGTCTACAATCCACTTTGTAGATAATGCACATTAACTCATTTGTAGATAAGTTTTCATTTTCTTGTGAATATGTAGATAAGTTTTCTATTCACAAGAAAATGCAAACTTATAAATTAACTTGTTTGTTAATTCCCTTCATTATACAATCCACTTTGTAGATAAGTTTTCTATTCACGATATTTTGAACTTTCTACACCGGTTAAAGAATAACCGGTGTAAAAAAATCTGTGTAAAAAAAAAATCTACACCGGTTAAAAGAATAACAGGTGTAAAAAGATCTTTCTACACCGGTTATTCTTTAACCGGTGTAAAAAAAAGTAAAAAAAAACTTTCTACACCGGTTAAAAGAATAGCCGGTGTAAAAAGTCTAAATTCTTGTTTAATATTACGATAATGTCACCGCGTTTTTATAAATTACACCGGATTATGTTTAACCGCTTTAAAAAGGGCGGTTTAAAAGGGCTATTTTGTAGTAGTGGCAATTCAAAAATTATTCGTTCTATCTTGAGGAAGAATCAAAAAACTCGAGCAATCCGAAAATTACGCTTAAGAGCAATTCGAAAGTTATTTGTTCTATCTTGAGGAAGAATCGAAAAACTCTTATAAGTTATCATTGTTGTAAAAAAATCTTTCATTGTTGTAAAAAAATCTTTCTATTGTGAGTTGGAGAAGTCGGGTGAGGAAGGCCCTACTGGTCCGTCTATATATGAATGCAGATATGAAAGTATCAACATAAAGGAGATTGGAAAGATTAGATCAACAATGCTGCCTAAACGAAAAAGAAGGTCTAAGGACAAGAAAAGAAAAAAAAAGTCCACATGGAAAAATGAATTGAAAGTTAAAACGATTGAAAGGTAGCTCTTTTTAAGTTTTTATTTATAGGGGTTAGGTATTTTTTACTAATAGATTTGTCAATTTGCAGTTGGGGAAATGATGAATTTTTCAACGAATGCGAGTTTACCTGAACACATGAAAAGCCCGAAATTCTTTATTAATATTATTACTGTTTTATTAGTTTTATCCCTTAAGAAATGAAATAGAGTTAAAGGTATTAATCTGATTCAAGTTTGATGGTTGTTTTATTAGTTTTACAAAATAATATTTTTTTTAGATTCATGCTATGCTTTTGATATCCTTGACAAGCCGAAACCGAGGACACAAGATCTTCTGTCCAACATTTTGTCTGTCTTATTCTGTCCTAATTAAAACTACGTCGTAGGGTACACTAATCTCTTGGTTAGGGTGTAATAATTGTAAAGTAATTTTAATGATATTTATGCATTTAGTCCCTACTTTTAATGAAACTACGTAGTTTTAAACATTAGACAGAATAGGATTGGATAAATATTGGACAGAGGATCTGGACTCGAAACCAAGTATGGTTTGGAGAGACATACCGACAAATTATTGTCACCCTCCAAACAACATATTTTCGATTATAAAGAGTTGGGACAAGTAATTCCTATCATTAAGGCTACAATACATTGTCGATAGCATTTTTATAATGAGTTGGAACAATTAATTCCTATTATCATGGATACAATGAGGTTCTTCAAAGAAAAAACAAGTATATTTAGAAGATGATTATCGTTATCGACATGAACCTTTACATATAGGTAAAGATTTGAGTCATCCAAAGATGCGATAAGTAAAAATGTTAATAATTTAATTATTCTAATAAATATTATCTCATGCAGAAAAGGAAGTTTCGTATTAAAGCTTATCATCTATACACTTTGTATCAAATGGCGGAAACAATGGAGTATAATCAAGATTGCCATCCGTGAACATCCTCTCAATGGATGGAAGGAGAGGAGTCATGACAGTTTTAAATCATACAAGGTTCAGGTATAAACCCTTAATTACCTTAAACAATCAATAACTTTTATAATTAAAATTAAAATTTTAATTTGTTAAATTTTAACTGTCACGCCCCAATTTCGACATGACACGGCCACACTATTGGAAACCAACTCCAAAAGCGCGAAGCCTCCTGTTCACAAGTTTACTATCCCAACAATATATACCTATATATACTTTACACATTTCATAATAAACAATATGTACGGTCTCAAATCCACTGTTCCAAATTCTCACAATCAACCTACAACTTTTAAATATGGCACATCTTTTATCAACAAAACATTGTATATACGACTTATAATTAAATGATTTCACTTACGATCACAACTATACATTTTCTTCAAAAACCATTTACTAACTATATACATCAACATCAAGATCAAATGTTCCAACATTGTTTTACCCAAAACATCGACTACAATTTCCTATTATCTATACATAATTACAATGTCCACAAAATAGTCCTCTCCACTTCTAGTCATCCACGTAACCTGTACATAAAACCTTAAAATCTGCAAAAATAACAATATTTGTGGTATGAGCAAAACTATGCCCAGTAAGTAGTTAAGATATTCCTCTATCGGATTGAGCACGTTATATCCATAATATATTTTTTCAAATCCATTATTTCACACATGAAATCCAACATTAGAAAGTGTTTCAAATCAAAACACACACATACTTATATATAGCAAGTGGCATCATCATTTATCAAATCTGCACAAATACATGGAGTACTTGTTATCATTTAACTCATGAATAACTCAAATCCTTCTTTGTAACATAACTGGATCCAGTCCTAACTGTTTATCCCGTCATGTAGGCCAAAACAAATAGGTTCCTAGCTGTTTATCCCGCTAGGTAGGCCAAATCAATAGGTTGGAACATGTTCCTACCAATCATTCATTAAGGCATTCAAGAGCTCATAACAATTCAAATTCATTTAAATCATTCCACAAAATACTTTACATTCACAAAAGCCACTGCATACATTTCATAGTCATCAAAATCACAATCTTATTCATGCTCAAGCCACTTTAATATAAGAACATAACCAACTTCTCAAAAATATATTTCATAAAATGCGTATAAAACATAAAGGGATATCAAAACCACTTACCTTAAGCCAATATCCAATATCGCACTTGATTTTTAAGATTTCCACCACCTATTCAATTCACTTTCCTATAAAACATACACATGTGACAAAAGAACAATCAAATAGAGCCTAATAATCCCTTAGACATCATTCTTAACTTAAGAACACTTCATTTCCTTACAATTCCAAAACTTATTAATATATTACTCTCATAAACTTTCTCCAACCAAATATCATCACAAATTAACTTAAACCTATCAATCCATGTTCTATGCCAAATCAAGTAAATGCTAAAATCCTTAATTAAGTGTTCTTAATCTTATGGGATTAAAACCCATATCCTATCATAACAAAATTTCAAACCCTTACTATTTTAGGACTCTAAATAAGGAGATTAACTTAGATAAATGAGCTAGATAGGTTCCTTACCTTAACAAGAGTGAAGTTGGAGTGAGGATTGCTTCCTTTTCCTCCTTTAATCCACTCTTTCTTCTTGCCCTAGTTAAGATGGAAAAGAGGGAAATACAAAATAAGGGAAAATTGGAGAAAATGTGAGGAAGAGAATCAAGACCAAATTCTTTGCAAAGGTGGGTTTAAGACCAATTTTTACAATTTTGCAAAATAGTCCCTATAGTTTCTCTTATTTATTAAATGGCCCTTAATTTATTCACAATTATTATACTAACCTAGGGTATCTACATGGGACTCACAGATCATGATATTTCAAAAAAAATAAAGAAAAAAAGAAGGCTAATCTTTCGAAGAATATGAGGACCCCAACAGGGCATACCATCCTCATTGTGGGATATGGAAGAGAAGACAAGATTGATTTTTGTTGATTAAAAATTCATGGGGAGATGAATGGGGCTATAAAGGTTTTGCAAAAGTCAAAAAAGATGTTACTCATACTATCGAAGAACTCGTTTGATTCATCATCATTGTAAACAAAACTTTTTGTTGACTTTGAGTTAGAGAAGTTGGGTGGGATGGAGCTTCAGACCAATTCGAAAATTCGGACTCACTGTAAACAAGATTTTCTATTGCCTCCAAGTTGGAGAAGTCGGGTGGGATAGAGCTTCAAAGCTAACCAAAAATTCGTCATTGTCTTCTAGGAAACAATTGAAAAACTCTGACTCATCATCGTTCTGAACCGCTTTCCCATTGCTTCCAAAAGCCGCTTTCCCATTGCTTCCAAAAGCCGGGTAGGACAGGAAATGGTTGGGATTAACCCCTACGAGAATATAGGAAGTGAACTTTGTCCTCAAAAGAATTAGGATAAACAAAACAAACCAATATGCATAGATGATAAAGATTCATGAGAATACAAAAGGCAACATTTTGAAGGCAGTAACATATTTACTCTAAAATTACTATATTTCTATGCATCTCCTAAGCAACCAAGCCGAAATTCCCACCTCCTGAGCATGAGGCGAATGTGTAAAATAATTATAATTGCGATATGTAAAATAATTAGTGAGGTAGAAACTAAACTATTTGTATATTAAATTAAACAACGTACAGCTTGATAGACTCCTGAGCATTACCTTGAACTTCTTGATTGTCATTTCGTCTAGGAGGCGCATTCTCTCCAACAACATTGTTTCCATTGTTTCCTGCTCCAACAGCGGCATTGTTTCCATTGTATCCTGCTCCAGCAGCATTGTTTCCATTATTTCCTACTCTAGCAGCAGCAACGTTGCCATTCTGAAAACAATCATAAACGAGAGATATAAACCAGGGCAAATTCTTAATAGATTTAGAAACTTTAACTTAACTTAACCGTATTGTACAAATACAAATCTGATTGGGTGTAATACAAATTTATAAATGTAGGATTTGACGTGTTGTACAAATACAATTATATAAATGTACAATTGGGTTGTATATAGGGGTGTAACAAAGTCAACTTGAGTCGAGTCAGGTTCGAGTACACCTATAATCAAGTTATTCAAACTCATTAGGAGTGCTACCCAAACTTGAACTCGATGGGGCACCCATTTTTTAGCTCGAGCTTGAGCTTAACTTCGAGTACCGAGGTAGAGCTCTATTTTTAATTTATTTTTATAGGATTTATTTGTAATTTTTTAAAATTTAGTACAGTAAAATGATAATTTAATATAAAATTAAGGAGTAAAATATAAATATAACTTGCTTAAAATAGGATTTATTAAATATTAGGAACTAAAACATAAATATAAGTATAAATTTTTTTTAAAAAAGCTACCCGAGTAGCTCTTGAGAATTTGTAAGCTGAGCTCGAAGTCACGCACTTTAAATTGTTTAATGTCCAATAATTTCTTATCTACCCTGTTATGATATCAACAAAGCATAAAACTATAAGTTCACTATGGGCTTATAGACATAATTAAAGAATTCATATCTTTTTGGACATCCACCAAGATTGATATGGGCTATTTATGGATTCATAAAATAAAATAGCCCGTCTAATAGTTGATGAATATTACTAAAATTGTTTAGACTTAAATGTAAACAAATTTGTGAATGTCAATCAGCAAAGTAACCCTATAATAGGGTGACCACAGTTCCGGAACCGCCGGTTTCCGGTTCCGCCCAAGGTGGAATCGGAACCGTCGAGGGTGGTTCCAATTCCGATTTCGTCTCGATTCCGGTTCCGATTCCGATTTTGTTCCAATTCTGATTTTTTTTCGATTTTTAGTTTCGAATTTCGATTGTAATCCCACTTTTAAATTTTATTTCTATTGAAATAATGATTAAACTATTAATTGAAACTCAAATAATACAACATAATAATATAATTAGAATAATAATAGTTACAATTGAACTTAATTAATATATAGTCTTTAGATAATAGAACTAAGAAGAATTAGATAAGTGAGATTCAAGGATATAAAAATAATAAGAATATTTTAATTATGAATAATAACATAATTAGAATAGTAGTTAAAATTAAACTAATATATGAATTTTTTAGAATAATAGAATTATGAATATTAAATAAGTGAGAAAGAAAGATATAGAAAGAATAAGATTATTGAGAGAATGATCGAACTATTAATTAGAATTCAAATAGTATATTATCATAATATAATAATAGAATTAGGATAATATAAATTAGAAAATTAAGTTGATACATAATATAATTGGATTAATAGTTGAAATTGAACTAATAGATGGAGGTTTTAGAAAAATAAAATTATGAAGGATTAGATAAGTGAGAAAGAAAAATATATAAATGATAAGAGTATTGAAATAATGATTGAACAATATAATAATATAATTAGAATAATTAATTAAAAAAATTGATACCCTAAACCCTAAACTATATACGTTAAAACTTACAATATAAAGATTAGAAAATTAAGAAATTATGTGATGAAAATGGAGTGGTATAGAAATATTTATAGAACTATAAAAAAATTATTTTTTTTTGGCCGGTTCCGACGGTTCCAGTTCCACAAAATCAGGAATCGGAACCGAACACGGTTCGACGCCGGTTCTAGTTTTGTGTGGCCACAGTTTCGGTTCCGGAACCGAATGTTTGGCCATCTCTACCCTATAACAGGGATTCTCTAACTCATTTTTCTTGTTTTAGCTTTACAATTAATCTATAAACTTTTCTTCCATTTCTCATAAACACAGTTCATTAGACGTTCAACCTTAAAACTTATTTCTTTTGATAAAAAAGGATATGATATTGTTTAAAATTGCCTTAATTTGGTGCTTTTACTTTTAAAGAAAACACAATGTAAGTGTAATTTTAGCAAACAGAACAAAACAGTGGTTAAGTACTTAAATTTGAACATTAGCAAGTAAAAAGAAATTTATAGAGTAATTAAAACTAGTATAATAGTATTTTTTTTTATCTAGATTTAAAAACTAGTATAATAGTAAAGTAGATTGTGACTTACTAATAACTTAATTTAACTATTTTGGACTAGTGAGGACAAAGTCCAAAAGCTACTGAACCAACTTATAACTGGTAAACGGGTTACCTTTATCACTTGAACTAATTAAAGCTTTCATTCTATTTTGTTAACATTTCCATTGTTTTTTTTATCTGTTATTATGATAATTAATAAACTTGAGCCCTATGGCATTGAAAATATTAGATTATATTAATTAAGTCCATGATAAAGATTAATCATCAAGTTGTTCGTGTTAGTGAGTAAACATCAACAAAAATATTCCCTGATTGATTCTCTTGATGTTGAGAAATCATAATTCATATACTTTTTATAGAAAATTATGCTCATTAAAAATAAACCAACAAATTATTTCACAAGAAATTTCAAAAAAAAAAAAAAAAAAAAAAAAAAACCCCACAAGACTTGAGGGACAGTTGAGTACAAATATTAATGTTGTAGAATGAAAATGTCGAGAAAATTTAAATTATACATTTAGAATTCAATATTGATGCATATATACCAATTTGATATGGCAACAACCCTGAATTGAAAATTTGAAACGTACGTATTAATAATCTCACCATGTGACCTTTAAAAGAAATAAATTATATGTTTATGAAATGCACCTAAAAGTGTTCTTCAACCGTTCAATGATAATGGTAGAAAAAGCAGCCTAGCTAACAGATTAATTGAGTATTGTTCAGGACTATTAATGCCTACATCCATTTGTGGTGTACTGATACACTAAATTATTCATGGTTACTTGGAAGTTTTGATTGTTGTAGAAGAAAGACATTTTAGGCTTTTAGCTTAACAAACATTAAATCAGAGTTTTCAATACTTAAATTACGGATGTTTTGTTATTACTTCTTAGTGGTCACAGTTTTTTGTTATGAAAAGCAGAAAAACACTAAAAAGTAATCTTTGCTTTATTTAGTTAAAAAGAGATAATTAATACCAGAAAGATATATTCCATTATGACCAACTTATATATATATTTTCTTCAAGGATAAATTTCCAAGTTTAGTCTTTAACCATTGTTATTGTTGTTCTTCTTTTGTTTTTGTTTTTGTTTTTATTTTTATTTTTTTCGGTGTTAACTTCACTCTGCCTACCCATAATTCGTCCATTTGTCTATTAAAAATTGGTTCCAAATTCAAGAAAATAAAAAAAAGTTGTGTTACATACATTGATAGGCAATATAAAATTATGTCATAGTGGTGATTATAGATCTTATTAGAAGGGAAATATAATCATTGATATAATCAACTCATATCATGGAATAAAGGATTAGTTGTTATTTTTTCTAGATTAATTGTTCTCTCACTAAACGAGAGATTTCTTATCACCTGTGCAAGATATAAAAACGCAGATAATAGTAAAACAAAATATTGGATTTGTCGTTCAAAAAGTGCAACATCATTATGACATGATTTTTTTCTTTCAAATATATTTTACATTAATATCTAAATCAAGAAATGTAATTCGCGCCATAATGACAAATGTAATTCATATAGTTGATTCTTCCAAAAAAAGATTGTTAACAATTCGAACAAAAACCTTCTTTATTGCATGCAATGAGCTGGGAAATAAAATTAATCTAAAGTATCTGCCATCAAAAATGGTAAGATAAGATCTGAAATAATTTTTATTTAACCCCACCAAAAGTCTAACAATAAATATGCAAATTAATTTTTGGGTTATCTTCAATTTACTCCCATTAAAGATGGGTTCTAATCACTTTGCCCCCATAAAAGATTTTTATTAACACTTTGCACCGTTGACTATCAATTAAAGATACTAACGGATAACATCATTAATTATTAATTTTAAATGACAATTTTATCCATCAATAAGAAATAAATTAAATTATATTTGTCCCTCTTATATTTAAACATTAATTTCAATTTATTTACTCCATAATTTTGTATTAATACTTAAATATTATTAGTTTGAGGCATAAAATATTTGATCAATTTTTTTGTCAACAAATTTTTATTGTTCAAAATTCAAATCCATAACTCCATCTCCATTATATTCTCCTATTTACGTAGAAAAAGAATAGAAAACTAAACACAAAAACTCCTATGATTTTAATTGTGATTATTATAATTTTCTATCACTTTTATTATACTTTGAAATTGCCATTAAAACTAATTTCATATATTAACCTACTCACCTGACAGAAAAAAATTGCTATAGTACTAGTACGAATTAAAATGAGAAATATTTTACTCCCTTGAAATACTGCACACTTTCAGATAAAGCCATGATATCGCAAATCATTATAATATCTGAGCAAGCAAAGATTTTGATCAACATTCTTATAACCCTCCTCAACTAACGTCTCCTAGCTAGAAATGGATACACATTACCAAACATTTTATGGTTTTCAACAAATGATCAGTAAATTAAGAATGATTTGCATACTTGTCAAGAGACTAAAATTAAAAATGTATACATTCATCCTCCTCACCAAAAATATGATCCTATTAAAAGCATAATTATATGAATATCCTATAAATTCTTTAGTCAAATATTAAACTAAGATACGAGATTTTCTGTCCAAAATTTTGTGTGTCTTATTTTGTTTTAATTAAAACTACGTCGTAATAATATTAGTGATATTTAAATGAATTTAGTCCCTACTTTTAATAAAACTACGAAGTTTTGAATATTAAATAGTATAAGACAAAATAAATATTGGACAGGGTATCTGATATACTAAACTAGAAGCCATATTAATATTATCTATAGTGATTTGCAAAATCTGTCTAATAATGGCTGATCACCTTCCTTAATTAGAGTCCTTACCAATCCTAGCTCTAGCTTAATTAATTTCCTTGTCATCTCATCTGTTGTTGTTACAATGTTGTTCTCATTTTATCATTCTTAAACTAAACATGAACAGCTATGCAACCTTAAATTAACCAAAATGATATTGTTGAAGGTCTACACCCCAGTTGTCAACATCAGTCAGTCTTGATGGCATTTTCACGAATTCGTGCCAGAACTTTCAAGTAGTAAATGATGAATTGATACATTGACAGATAAAGATGGAATTAGTTGGGATTACTTTTTTAATTTGTTTTAGTTTCTTCTAATGCTCAAATCTCAGCTGAAACGCCACGCTTTGTTGCTCTTTTAATGTGCTATTCACACAGTCACACATCAGCATCAAGTTAGCGACCCGCCAATCCTTCCAAAAGGGCTAACGTCCCTGATAAAAAGACGAACTAATGTTCTTCTATGTATTAATCTTTATATATCAGTAAATCCCTTCGTCCGGACTTCTATGCGGGATGATGCCCGAAAAGCCGTAGCAGTTTGTGATCATCACTCTCCCATCAAAGAAGGAACATATGTAAGCAATTTTACATATTCACGATGTTTACTTGTGTAATTGCATGTGTAGAGTTTGCACAAAGTTATGCACTTGTTCTTTGATTTTCTGCTGCAAGAATTTGAATTTTTTTTTTTTTTTTTTTGTTGGGGGTTGGATCACTAATAACACAGAAAGTTATGATTGCAATCTCTTTTTGTTTTTGTCGGACTTATAGCTTAAATATCATCACTGGGATGCTGATAGTATTGGCTTGGGATGTTATTGGCGATGGCTTCAACGCAATGTATAGCAATTATATAAGCGCATACTTCAGACTGGAAGAGACCATAAATTTGTGATCAACTGATCATATTTATCATCTATATTTCCGTCTCTAGATTACTCTTGCAAAAAAGTTTATGCACGCTATATAATGTTTGTAACTTGTAAGAAAGCACAGAACTGTATGGTCAACCATGATGAGAAAAGAGTAAAAGAAATTTCAATCTCAACGCTTCTCTTATTCCTGTCCTTTGGGAACGGTGCCGAATAGTAACGAATTCACTTAACTTTTCTTTTGCAGAAAATGAATTGCAAGAAGAGAATCAACCAGTCATTTGCACACTAACAAACAGGAGATCGAGGCTGCTGGTTTCTTGAGAAGAATATACTCAAAATGGAAGAACTATATTTTGCACAAAAACGAAACATCAAAAGGTTATTTATTTTTTTATTTTTTTTTGTGATTTGATGATTAGCCAAGCATTCTGTCTATCTATAAATAGTCCATTTTAAATTCGAAAAAAAAAGAAAAAATATTGCATCAACCTTGCAACCAACCTAAAAATTTTATCAAACTCTATAATATAGATAACATCAGAAATCGTGTGAAGATTAAAATGTTCACTACTTATCTAAATATGAACGAGCAAATGAGTTTATATTTATGAACCGTGATGCATATAAGACCATATTAGTGGGATAAAGAGTTAATTATTATTAAGTCATGACATATTTCTGGTTGTTTTTTAAATTGGCTGTGCATTCACTATCCAACCTCTCTTGGCCCTTCCTGTAGGCCTACAGAAACAAATTCTCTTCATAGACAGGCAGGGACATATATACATGTTTCATTACTATGTTTTCACCATTAAATTATATATAGTTGGCAACTGGCAATTACAAATGCAAACTAAACTACCAAAAAAACAAGTATAAATGTTTGCACAATCTGAGTAGAGGAAAAAGTCAATTAATTCACCAAACCTTTATCTAAGTCCAACTGTTTTAGTAATTGATTTGTTCAAGTTTTGGTATACTTGTGACGAAACCATCTTTAATTTACAAACAAATAATATAAATGTGCCGAACTTGGAAAACGATATGCCTAGCTTTACTACTTGTATATTTTGTATAGTCTTTATCTAAATTGGGCTGTATATATGGATGATTGAAATTTGAAATCACATTTCTAAACCAGCTGCTTTAATTTTTCAAGTCTTGTTGTCCCTTTATGTAATACTATATGTTTAACTACATAACATAAATTAATTTTACGTTCATTACTCATTATTAAATATGATCTATAATATAAGTTGTGACAAAATTTTATGTCGGATGTCAACCTGCCATAACTTTTCTTTTTTTTCGAACTTAAAACTGGACTACTTTGTTGTCATTGTACTTATTAAATATGTAATTATATAGATAGGCCATGAGTTTTTGTACAAAAACTTGACATGGAATGAGTTTTCCAATTAATTATAAAATCTCTATTTGTGTACTTGAAATTAAGATAATAATTGGAAATGAATAAACTTGAGCCGGGGTTTGAGGAATTTACATAATTACCTTTACATGTTATAATTATTTGAAAAGCCAATGCTAATCTTATAGCTCCACTTAATTTTGTGTTCCATTAGAAGGCAAATTAGTAATCACTGAATTGAATAATACTTGACTCATTCTAGTTATCACTAATAAACTACACAAAATAATTAATTAGTACAAACGTTACGATCAAACACGTCATTTCCATTTAGAATATTCCCAACAATATCGTATTACCTTGATTATGTTCATAATTAATGACTTCACCAAAAACAATATCGGAAATCAAAACTCCCACTTTAATCGGACCCCATAAAAATTTATAAAAACTCTTGTAAGATAGTCTCATATCCGTGAATTATATTTTATAGGTTAATTCGCTAATTTTTTATACGTTATACGCTAATATTTGATACTTTATGCTCTAATACGCTAATTTTTTATAATATACGCTAATTTAAATACTATATACGTAATTTTTTATACTTTTTAGACTAAAATTAAATTCATCTAAATTGTTGAAATTTAATATTCTCAGTAAATGATAGTAAAAAATCCATGCAAAAGAATGTTTCTTTCTTTCGATAGATTAAAAAGATGGTCAAAAGCTGCCAATATAGCTTTGGTTTAACCATATATGTTTAGAATATCACGGCAAATCTGATAAAACTTGTTTAAGGGGAACCAAAATTTCTCCATATGGTACCTATAGAATTGCTCAAAATTTGTCCTACTATTAAGCATCAAGCAACACATCCCCTTATCTTCGTCTTAGTGTGTTGCTTTTGTGCATGTTTTGTGTAGACAAAACAAAACAAAAAGGGTATAGAACTAATTAATCTCCCAATTCGATGCTCATTTTACATGATTAGATTAATCAAAGAATGTTATCGTTTTCTATACATTTTAGGCCTGCACACATAGGGAGATTGTTACATGGATTATTTTAATCAGTCTTGGTTAAGCACGATGAATTCTTACTTGTAGAACTTTATTCTTTTATGGCTTTTTCTAGAGCATGCAGGCCGGCATAGTTAGACAAAGATATTGTCTTGGCTTGGGTTGGGGTTCCATTTATATATAAATTTATGAGTTTTTTTGGGATTAAAAGTTCAAGAAAATTCGCCTAAAAAGAAGAACCCTTTTCTCTCTTTGTTGCTTGTTTGTGCCTCTCTTGTGTGGCAATTTTAGCAGAAGATTAATGGAGAATAATCAAGTTGGTGCAGAAGTTAGAAGACTTCATGTCATTTACTTCCTTAGTCGAAAAGGTCGTATTGAACATCCTCACCTAATTCGAGTTCATCATCTCTCAAGAAATGGTGTACATTTGCGAGGTAATTAAGTTCATGCATATATATACAAAGCCTCAAAATCAATCAAGAACTTTGTTTGTTCAGTTCTTCTTCTGGGGCTGAACTGAAGTTGCATTTGCAATTTTTGGGTTGGTTTACTTTGATGATGATCAGTGCTTAATTTGCTTTCTTTTCATGGTTGCAATCTATAGATGTTAAGAGATGGTTGGCAGAGTTGCGAGGAAAAGAGTTGCCTGAATCATTTGCTTGGTCATACAAAAGGTTTGTGAAAAGGTTTTCCAAATCAATATGATTAATGTTTCATAAGTTCTTGTTAATATGGCCAAAACTTTTTTCTTCTTGATTGTAGATCATTGAAAAGTGTTATTCTATCTATTTTGATCTCATACTTCCAAATTTGTTTAAAGTATAAAGCCTCTATGTTATTATGGAGATTAGAGTGGAAAGTTGTGTAAGTTTTCCTCAAGAAATGGAAAAATATGCAACTATGCATATTCACAATGCTTACTTGTGTGATTAATTTCTAATATGATGGATTATGCTGATCTTGACAAAATTTTATGTTGGTTATCAATTATACTACATTTCTCCTTTCTTTTTTGAATTTCGGACCGGTTGCTTGTATATACCATTTGTCAGTTTAGTCCATAGTTTATAGTAATTCTCCTCTCTTTTCTAAATAATTGGACAGACTATTTATAGACAAACAGATTGGTTAACAAAATTTTGTATGTGTGTAATGTGCTAAAAATGCATAAGAAAATTGTTGGATGCAGGAGATACAAGAGTGGGTATGTATGGCAAGACTTGCTTGATGAGGATCTCATTACTCCAATCTCTGATAATGAATATGTTCTCAAAGGATCTGAAATTTCCTCCATTGCACCTAAAGGTAAATCACCTTATTAATTAGATTTTATTAATTAACCAAAAAAAGTACTTAGTGCATATTTTTAAAATTTTCTTCCTTGGAATTGTGCATATAACTTTAATCCAAATCTTTTCATCCTATAATAACTAAAGAAACATCTTTGAAGTAATCACCTGTCATGCACAATTGCACAAGAATTCACTTTCCCACATTTACATGGGTAATTGAGCATAGGAAAATAGAGTAATTGAAAATGTATGAAAGGAAATATACAATAGTGTATGTGCACATTTAGAAATAAATAAATAAATAAATATCACAAACTCTCCCATGAAAATGATTCATATATAAGATATTATTCATATATGAAATGAACAGTTAACATCGTAATTTTAATTTTCTAACGCTTTTATTGCGTGTTGAAATTATGATTAACTCATTATTATATATATGTATGAACCCATTTTACAGGATACCCGCTGAATAAATATTCATTACTTTAATATTGATGAGAATTGTCTTTTCTATCAATATATACATGATTTATGTTCATGGGAAAAAAAGTTACTATACCTTAAGACTATGTGACAATAAATAATGGCAAATCCTTCCAATATAAGTAAATTCAGTAGAAAATGCAAGTGAAAGTAAAAGACCATAATCACTTTACTAAAGTGTTTGATTTATTCCAATCTATGTATGGTATGAAAGGTTATGGTATCTTTAAAGATTAACAACTTTGCTTGCTGAATTTGTTCACAGAAGATTCAAATAGTGAAAAAATATACCCAATGCAAAAAGATGAAGAAGACTGTGATGATCATACACCTTCATTCCAAGAAAAACATCAAGAAAACAAACTGCAGGAATCAACAAAGATGTCATCCCCTGAAATTCAGGAAGAATCACCAATATTTGGTTCAGAAAATTCATCAACATTGACTGATGATTCCTTGAAGCTTGAAGATCAAGATCAAGAAAAGCATAATTCTGATGATCATCATCAATCTTCCAAACAAGAAATAGTTGATCATGAAGAGAGTGACAAGATTGAAAATCCTAAACTTTCAAGAACTCTTTCCATTAAAAAGAATAAGAAGGCGGCCAACAACAACAGCAATGTTACATCCCAGGAAAAGATTAGTACACCATCTTCATCAGCATCAACAACGTCAACACCACAACCTTCATTTTCTAAGAGTAGGAGTTATTCAAATGGAGCATCTAATTTATTCCGAAACTTGATCTCTTGTCGAGCTGTTGACACAAATGATTCGGTCATGGTTACAATAAATCGGCATAATAAACCATCCATGGATATGAATTTATCATCTTCCAGCGATCATGATCAGGATTCTACTGATTCTAAAGAGCTTCTACGTAAAGGAGACAAGTTGGGAGGGTCTCAAAGGGTGTTCGGGACTAATTGGAACAAACAAAGACAACCAAGTGGCAGGTATATATGATGATGATATTTTCATATTCTATGCACATTTTTTAACGTCAATAGTTATATGGTTTTGCTCCATGAAAATCACGAGTATGATTTGTTGCAGGAAGAGCTTTGATGGGGTGAGAGCTTCACCAAAGAATAAGAGCGAATTTGGTAGCCAAAAGGCTAATGCTGCTTACAAGCCTATTTATGGACCGCAATGCTCGTAAGTTTATATAAACACTGCTATCAAAATCTTCATTTTTTTCCAAACAAAAACAATAGAAGGCCTTCACCATCGCTAAGGATTGGATTGCTTTGCTGATAGGGTGGAATGCGTTTTCCTTCAAGATCATTTTACATGTTCAAGTTGATATCATTAAATCCAATTATCTGACAATGGCAATACTTGTATTACTATGGATGCAGGCAATGTGGGAAGCCATTCAAGCCAGAGAAACTGCATGCTCATATGAAATCCTGCAAGGGAATGAAGGCCTGGGCAAAGTACAGTGGCCCTGGAATTTCTGCTAATACTGCAGAGAAGACATCAGAAACATCAACAGAATCTCGAGACAACTTGATTTCTGGTTATTATTTGACTCGCTGATTAAGAACTTGAAAAGATGAATAGATAATGTCAATTCTTCAGGGATTTGATTTATTTGATCAGAAAAATTAGAATTCATTTCTTAAAGCTTTGCATATGTAAATCCAGATGAGCAGAGCACAAGTAGATGTTTATAAACCACAAAACTATACAAAGCATTTCTTTCTCCAGTTAGTTATGAATACTCAGTCTGACTGCCCATTAAGTACAAATAGCTTTAAAAGCAATTTACAGTTGTTTTCCTTATCTGATCAATGTTCATTATGGAGGTTCACTGTCTACTTAGTAGAAACCAGCAGCTGGGAAGGTGCTAGGAATCACAAAAGCCCATCAAATATAGGAATAATCTTCATCTAACAATGCCCAAAATCAAGTTTCATCTGTACATGTCAATAAAAATTATATCCTTCATATTCAATCAGTGAAACATGTTAGGATTACAATGCATCCCTGATGATATGTGTAGTCAACAAAACAAAATGTTGCTATAGTGGCAGATTGTAAGTGAGAGAAAGTTGAGTTAACTTACTTAGCAAATTCTTGTTACTTTCACTGTAAACTACCTCTTAGAGAAGATTGCAGAATCAACAGTATCCAATAGAAACCCGTATAACTTCTTTTTCAAGTCTTCTATCCTCTGATCAAGTCCGGTGCTTTGCAGAAATGAGTCATCCAACCAGCCATTAACCCTTTTAAGCTGTCGAAGTAGATCTGCCGTTTCAGAGTTTGTCTCACCAATCCTCAGTCCACATCCCTTGTCTAAAAAGTTCTCTAAGTATTTGAGGAACCATCCGCGGGAAAAGGAGAGCAACTTTTCTGCTAAACTTGCAGCATCCTTGAGCCCATTGCCCTTTATACACTCTTGTCTTTCACTATTCACTCCCTTTGTCACAGAAATAATCTGTCTTGAACTGGATGGAGATTTTTTCAAATTTGAATCTGACATAACTTTATCATGGTTTCCATGACTTCTCTTGTTTTTCAATGGAGAGTTCTCAGTTTCAATCTTCTTTGGGGTGTTTTCGATCATAAGGTAAAAGCATTTTTCACCGTTTTGAATGCCTTTCTTTTCTTCCTTTCTGAGTAATGAGAACTTAGAAAGATCAGTCTCAACTGCAGCTTGAACCCATAATAAGGCATTCTTATTTGCAAAATTACGGCATATATCAGGCAACTGATACTGAGAGCTCCAAGAATTATTGCTTTTTGCCTCATGAATCCTGGTTTCAACCAGAGCATCAATCACCATAGCTGCATTCTTCATATCCTCATGAAGATTCAAAAACTGTTCCACAAATACTCCTGCAGCATCTCTCTGAGATGACTCACATAGTTCTGTAAACTTGCTGTCAAAGAAGAATCGCAATGGGGAAAACTATTTCAGCTGGTGAGAGTTAACAGAATATCCAAATCAGTTAAGGAAATATTCCCCTTGAAGAACAATTAACAGAACCAATTAGATATCGATGAACAGCACAATCCATGGACTACTACTTCTTGAAGCTGAAGTAACAAACTTTTAGACAAATAACACTAATAAATGACTTGATGATAATTAGACAAGTGTAACTGAAGTTATTGTCCCGACAATGAAGACATTTCATAATAGCTAGTCATGCACGAATGAAGCCAAGCATCTGTTCATAAAGCAGAAGTAAGGCTTAGTTGTTCTTGTTGTTGACAAGAATGTTAGAAACAGCAAAAGAAATAGATATCTGTACCTCATGCAGCGAATGACACCCTCAGCAGCAGATGCTTCTTCCATTGCATGCACAGCAGACGAAAATGAAACATTCCTATAAGTTCTTACTTCCTGAGGTAAACATGGGAGATATGAGTACAGGAAAAGCTGCACGCTGGAGTTCAAAGCTTAGATATTCATCGACTTGCATACCTTTCCAAGATTATGGATTGTGTCAGGAACTGAATTGCATAAGATCTTTGAGTCCGACCAATTTCTAAAATTGAGGTCCTCCTTCTTAAGGCGAGCTGGAAGAGTTTCATTGTTTGATGACTTCAAATCTTTCCTAATAGGTTTGCTTGGTGGTTTTGGAGACATTATCACATTCTTGGCTTTAAGTGGTGAAACAGGCAAATGTTTTGACGTAGGGCCCTCGGAAGAACTTTTCTTGCTATCAAGAACCTATAAGAGAACAGACATTAAAGAAAGTGTTAAGTCATCAAAATAACTCATGATATGCAGTGCTTGGTCTGGCAAGAACTAAAACTCAAATTTGCCTTTTTCTAGTGCAAATAGAACATTAAAACCAGTACAATGTCATCCAGAAACCTCTGATGTCTAGATTATTTTCATGGGAAACATAAAACCGATGCATGTCTGCCTAAGAGAAGGGATTTCCACAAGAATAGTAGAGAAGGGTAAGAGGGAGCATTTTCTGATCAGTTTACAGAGACCGGAACAGAGACATATACAAACATATATTATCAAATTAATACACTATCCATCCCAGCCATCATGCATCTTTCACCTTATGCAAACTTCATAGATTGGAGATCTTGGGATTCCATTACGATTCATCAGGAGCAAAAGATACAATCAAGCTGGCTTATAATAATGCATGAGATTTGTTTTGGAAAAATGGTCTTAGAAAGTTTAAGATCAGTAGCATGACTTTCAAAGAAACAGGAAAAAAGATTGCCAAGGCTATATCAAGTGATGACTGATGAGGCCTTATAATAGTCTGCTTAGTCCTCAAGCTCTTAACTTAAATCTTGAATCATAGTATTACAAATACTGCATAATATTTTCTAACTGTCATAATGAAATAATCATGGAAGAAAAGTGGGATATTTGACACAACCACCCTCTGAACATCAAAAAGTAAACCAGATACTATTGGAAATAGCTATGTTCTCAACCATACAAAATTTTCCTATTCTAGGAATTCCCATATTGTTCCAAGACGTACGAGAGTATCCAAGAACTACAAAGAAAATGCTGCTTAACATGGGCAAAATTTTGTTTTCTTTTTGAGAAGATACCATACTTTAAAATATTTCATTTGTAAGTCAACTATGAACTTCAGCAAATCATGTTAGAAATATGATAGCTTATAGGAATAGAAGAACACAATGTGGATTGTGGGATACTAGATTAGGCAAACTCAGCGACAAAGAACAGATATAAAACAACAAAAGCAAACAGTAAAAATGCATGAACAAATAATCAACTTTATACTACATACAAGGGAATTAACGTACAGAATCTAAGCTGCAAGAATCCTCTTTCAACTTTGACTTCGACACTGCTATGATACCAGTATTCCCTCCAGGGCTTCGATCCCATCCTTTTCTCGTCGAATCTAAGCTCAGCCTCCTAATTTCTGGCCCTGAAACCATCCCACAGCTCAATGAAAGCCTCCTTGATTTGATATCTTCACTTTCAATTACTCTTTTCATTTTCCCCTTCAAATTCTCCTTAACTTCCACGTTCTTCTCATGTTCCACATATTTTTTTACCCTTTTTGAGTCCACAATTTTCCTAGCAGTCAAAACATCACTGGAAATCAAATCCTTGGGATTCCCCACACAGGGCCTCCTCTTGGGCACAGGTTTTAGGCCTCGAAGCACCGGAACAGGGGAGCACGGATCAAGCCGAGTCACATGAATGAATTGACCTAGTTGAATCTTATCACTCATTATCAACTCTACATCTTCATCTAAAACTGATACATAAGCTGAATGTATGGAATCTGATACTCTCAGATAAAAGCCTCTGCTTTTCCATGGATCATCATCCAGTGAAGGTACTATTCCAATAACCTATACAACACATTCATCGTCCAAAAAAAATCAATAAATGCCACCTTTCTGAAACAGCCTAAATTTCGAAATAAATATTGAAATCCCTGGCAAGATAGTTCTCAAAATCTTGAAATGCAAACATATATACGTATGATAAGGACCATATGAAGGCACTGTTGCAATCATACATCCAATATTATAATCAATCAAAAATAAAAAAATCCATCCCACATATGGAAAACCACCCAAAGTAGATTAGAAATATCTCTCCATAGCCCATAAAAGAATAGTTTCCAACATCTTTTAAATGCAAACATATAGACAGTTTAATAAGCATATAAAGGAACCATTCCAATCATAAACACAAAATATCATCACCCAAATCATGAAAAAGAAAATCAATCCATCCGACTTTTGTTTTTTTTTTTACTTAAAACATTCCAAATAACCATTAAAGGCCCATTAAGGAATAGCATTCAAAATCTTAAAAGGCAAACATACCATAAATAGAATAATAAGGTACTAATCCAATAACCTGAACAAAATGTCATCACCCAAATCATAAAAGAAAAAAAAAATCAACCCAATCCCACATTTCTGAAACTAGGCAAGAACAGAAGACGGTAATCAATATCAAGAACCCACTAAAGAACACTGCTCAAGAACTTCAAATGCAACAATGAAAGTAGCATGTGATAGTTTTAAGTCATATATACCTGAAGAAGAGCAGAGCGGTATTCACCAACAACTTTAGCATCTTTATTATCCATATTTTGCAACAGCTTTTGCAATATCCCGGGCTTTAAAGAAGCCATTTCGAGCTGTGTCTTCCACAAACCAAATAACCATCAAAATTAATACCACTGCAGAGAAAGCATATACTAATTCACTTCAGCATCATGACCCATTGGGACCATCCTGAGCTTCTGGGCTTCCGAGGTGTGGAAGAAACTAATAAAAAAGTGATCTTTTCAACAATGTACAAGACAAAGCACAAGATTTGATGTGAAACTGAGAAATTGGCATAGAAAATCACAATTGGCCTTTTTGGGGACAAATGTCCCAATCGGGTGCCGTTTGAGTAGGCAGAGGAAGCAGAGCGGATGACTGTGACTATGACTATTGCTTCAGTCTACAAGAAAATGCAGCAGGAAAGAAAAGATGGGGCTCAGTTCCTGAGGTTTCTACTATAACAAAAGTATAGCAGAACCAACAAAACAGATGATGTCAACAGGGCTATAGGTATATAGGCAAGGACAGTACTTTCAGCTTTGTCTTTTTTAATGTTTCTGTACACAATATTCAAAGGGTCGAGAATCTAAAGAAAAAGAGTGCGTGAGTTTGTGTTCATCTCTTTTTTTGGGCCAAAATGCCCTCTCTACTCCATGAATTTTTTTTCTTTTGTTTTCTCTTTTGAAGTTTCCTAGGAGTAATTGAAATTTGGAGGAACTTGTGAATTTTAATTCCCCAGAAAAGTTTACAGATTACTATAATCTCAACTTTGAATACGTTTTGATTGATTATAATACTATTGTCTTTGGATTTCAAGAATGGACGAAATGAAGGTTTTTGAATTAAAACAAATTCATTAAGGGAGTCAATTAATGCATTTCATTGACAAATGACAATTGGTTACACATTAATGATGTACAATATCATTGTTGTAATGTTGTTTCATGAGGTGCTAAAATGACAGAAACAAAGAGAGTTAAGGCATGAATTATCATTTGAACATTTACACACAACACAGTTTCTTGGAACCAAGAGTTTCAATCCATGAGTGCAGAGATCATGGATAGTGTAAACTTCATGTTTAAAGATTATTCTCATTTTTTTCTTTTTCTTTTTTTTTTTAAGGTTGGAGATGGGAGAGGGAGAAAGGGATTGGAAATCTAATATTGAGATGGAGTTAAGAAGTTAACATGAGCCTCTACCTATTTGCAATTATCATTCTTAGTGACTAGACAACTACGAAGGCTTTCATCAATCTCCAAATGAAAAAAAAAATGTTTAAGACATTGTTTTAGCTTTGAAACATAAAACATCTCTACTTATTGTCCTTCTTGAATGTTATCTTAGTTTGTAAGTGCAAAAAAAAAAATACTAAATGTAACATTTTGGTGCAAGATATGAATGTGAATGATGTAGAACAAGTTAAAAATACATATTGTGTTGCCCAGAATCGATTCCAAAAGAAAAAAAAATGTTAAATCGCATTTTGCATGATTTTCTTTTTCAAATTCAAAATCGACTTTATGATAAATTGTTTTGAAACTTTGGACCAGACATACAAGTTTCATCGGACAAAGTCCATGATATGTGTCATTTTCTTACAAAATTCATTTGTTTCAACCACTTTTGACCCGATTTATACTTATCTAGTTTTAGTTTAATATTTTTTTATAATTATAAAAACACTTGTAAACTTTTATTTTCATTATTACTACTTTGATATTATTCAATAAACTTTTCAAATTCTCTAAATTTGTTTCTTCTACAAATATGGCTGTTTTCTACACACACAACACAGTCCTCCATATTCATGGGAATTCACAAATTCAAAGAATATTGAGCTGCAAGATGTCCAGCAAATGGCATTTGAGGGACAAAATGGTAAGCAAAATGGGTTAAAATCCTGGCAGTTTCAGCTTCTTTATGTTACAAGTATTTTATTGATGCAGGCACAAGTCACAACCAAGTCAAGAAAATGACTTGTCAATTGATCTGATTGATATCTATACCATCTACATATATCTTCCTGGAGCTGAAATGTCAGCGTATTCAGACAGCGACTCCCCATTTAGATATAAAAGCAGTTTTTCAGTGCCCACTACACTACTACGATCACGCAAGATTTCTTTTGTTTTTTTCTTTTTTTCTGAATCATTCCAACAGAGATTGTAATATTGTATCATCAAAACATGCACTCCAAACCCAAAAACATAAAACATGAAAACAAACAAACAAACAAAAGAACCAAAGAGCACGTTCGGTTCTCTTTTGGAGTCCCACTACTAAGGCACAAGAATCCAGACTTTGTTTAACAATTTTCATTTTCATTTTGAAATAGTTGGAATGATCGCACGAATACACGATTGAGAATTCTGGTTTAGCAATAAGAAAACTTTTTAACTTCAATAATTTGAATTGTTTCCAACTTAACAAGTAGTGCAAAGATTGACTTGCTATGTTTATTCATTCATGTATGGTGAGATTATCAAAAGGCAAACGAAGGTCAAAACAACACTATTACGTGGTATGGAAGACTTTGTGAGAGGCTGATCATCGATCTCTAAATAAAAGATGTATTTTGGTTCTACTTTTTGCATTATTGGTTTGCAGGTAAAGAATGTCTGACCTATCCCATTTACATTTCTCTTTTTTCATGAAAGAATATGAGATGATGACATTTGTATTACAGAAGAGTGACTAATGGATCGAGTTCATTCTGTCGTGTGATTCGTGACCAAATCCACAACTATCCTTCATAAACATTACATATTCGTGATGACCAAATGAAAATTTGTAATTTTTTCAAAGGAAATAGTATAATTTTCAAAATTAATAAATTATTATTATTTATTTACAAATAATTAGAGATAGTTTAGAATGTTAGAGGTACGAATGCAATGGGATGTGTTTTTGGGGGCTTTTATTCTTGGTGAATGATTATTGTTTATTTACAAATCATTGCAGATTGTTTTTTAAATTATGAGATGGGCTATATAGATCACATCTCACTATTTTTTATTAGGTGGAAATATATGTTTTTATTTATATTTAAATATATTATATATCTTTTTAAATAGTTTCTTTTTAATTCTTTTTTAGTTTTCATCTCCCATTTTTAATTTCAATTAATTATTTTCTATTTTCTATACCCCTCTATGGGGTATGTAGAGATCTCTTATGTGTGTCTAAATATGTAGAAATTATTTTAAGCGTTCTTCTCTCATTTATTTTATCTATTGGGTCGTAATTGATACTTTTTTTTTAATACATTCATTACTTTTTCTTCTAATATAATATGTTCTAACATACATATCTCTAACATTTTCATTTCTCCTATCTTCTAATTTAATATGTTCACACATACATGTCTCTAACATTTTCATTTCTCCTATCTTCATTTTTTTTTTCATGTTTGTATTTAGTCGTCCATCACTTTTTAATCATAAAATATAGTTGGTCTTATAATACGGATCAAATTTGAATGAAAATATAATTACACTAATTTTGAAAAAAAATTCTTCATATAATGGTCATTCAAACATCAAAACAGAACTTGTTACCATTGCATTCCCAACCAAGTTGTCACTTTTATTCTAAATGCTCTCTTTTGTTTCTAATCAAGTCATGTTGTTTGTTCTCATTTCAATTTCTTTTCTGGCTATGGCTTTTCCAATCTCCCTTTAGATATTGCAACCAAAAAAAAGGAACATTTGCTTGAACTTTATTGGTCATAGAGTGACTTACCTACCTCACAGAGTTGAACAAAAGAACATCAATACCAATTGCGTTAATGAGAAGAAGAAAGTGAAGGATGGCCAGCTTTATGAAGCTTATTTTGCACAATTGAAACTGATCATGAATGGTAAGAATTAATTTCAACCAAAACTTTTCCCTTAAGAAGAATGCAATATGGTACCATCATCATGAAACAAGATCTCTCATTTTTCTGTCTACAAAGTAAAATAACAAGTCATGACCAAAAGAAAACTGACATTCTACCCGCAATGAATGGCCTCTATTTTGGCTGATAATGGACCAATTCATTCATAGACATATTATCACATTCATTCATAGCATAGTTAACAATCGATGATTTTTCGTTGTTTTCGGTTAAGGGATTTCTGGGCAACCCTCATAGCACCAAACTTGAGTATTAATTTCTTGTTGTAGTCTAATTTGCTCTGGTAAATGGGAATAAGTGAGTGCAAGCCAAATAAACTCCACTATGATATAGCCATGTCAAAGAGAACACGAAAGCCATCGACTAATCTTGAGCAAGAAGATGATAATAATGATCCTGTTCAAGTTCAATCATGGACTAGAACAAGAGAATTTGGCGATGGTGAAAAAGAAAAAGACAGCACAAGCTGTTGTAACGAAGCAGAAGAAAATGACAGCGGCAAGAAGAGCTTGAAGCAACTAATTGGAGGAAGCTGGAGCCTTAGCCAACATTTCTCATCAGAAGAAGAAAAACAGCAGCTTCCATTGATCGTCAAGCAGCATAATCATGATCAAGAAGGGTTGAATAGATTCAAGTTCAAAACAATGGTGAGTCGTTATGCTAAAGTTTTAAGCCATTTGATCAAAGCTTAAACCAAAACCTGAAATGGTTTTTCACACGAAACCATCGAAATTAACAAGAATCAAACATGCATGAAATGTGTTCGATCTTGGCTGCAACTTAATTTACATCCATCCTGCTTTTGATTTGTAGGTTAATTATGCAGCTAGCCATGTTGTTTTTTACAACTATATATGGATTTATGGATGATATATAGTACTATAAAGTTTGTTATTATGTGGTTTTGAGTTTGAGCATTTACCATCTAATCTTTATTATTTGTTCAATTTAGTTTATGAACAAAATACAACTTCGCTATCGAAACTCTTTTCCTAGATTCTCATTCTCTGACCAAAAATCTTTTTCTTCCAAATTGCTATCCCTAAAATAATTTGACTAAATTTGTTGTCCTGGGATCTGTTAAATAACTTGTCTATTTATAACTAATCGTTTCAAGCATGAAAAAATAATGAGGATTATAAAAGATTGATAGCCAATGTAAAACTTTATCACATTATATGATATGAATTATAATAAAAACTCTAGTACAATATAGGAATTTTGGTTAGTTATAATTAGCTATCCATCAAATTTTGGTCAAAACCTTAATTAAGATCTCTCTATGCTCTCTCTAAAAATATATGGGATCCTCTCTCTAATATCATCATGTCTTATGAACAACGTCGTTTCGCTAAAATAGGATTAAAACTATCACGTTGTAGAATTCACCCACATCTGAGTTATGGTATAATAATTGTAAATTGGTTTTAATGAAATAACATGGTTTGAAGATTCCATCTTATGGTAAAACTGAATCTAATTTACATTCTTTAGATGGGAATTCGTAAGAAAGATGAATTTTAGAAGCCATACTGAGAAATCTAAACTGGAAAAAAGAAAAAAAAAAGTTAAAGAAAACCTTAACAAAACTTCTAATCCTCCCTTAAAAAAATCAATGCTCTATCAAAGAATATTTGATTATTGTTTTCACATAAAGCTAACTTTAATTGACTCATCAGGGTTAAATCTTTTCTCTGTTCTTCATCTATATAATGTGATCTTTTAGTGGTCTAATTTGTAGTCCTTAACTCGCAAGAAAGCTCGATTTGTTCGATTTTTTTTTTTTAGACGACAGAAGAAAAAGTCGAATTTAATGTGTAGCTCAATAACATTAGTAAGCCTGAATTCTAATTAATTTTATGGAATACTTTATACATAATTTTTAATAATTTATGACATGTAAGTACCTTCAAGTCTCAAAGGCTACATAAGAATTGCAGCAAAATATAAAAAGTAACCACAAAAATTGGGTGAAAAACAAGATCTTGAGTAGTTTAAAAAATAATAATAATAAAATTCAAACTACAAACACACTAAAGCAAAAACTGACCTACTGAAACTAGCAACTTCTTTTCTTCATGTCTATTTATTATTAGGATTTGAGTTTGGACATTTGTTTCCAACGCCAACAATGAACCGACGGTTGTACTGCAAGCGTTTTTTGGCACGGCCAACTGGGGCGCCACCATCTTCCTGTTTCGGAACCTTGGGCGTTTGCCCTCTCACCTTTCCAGCACGAGCAAGTCCTCCGTGTACTTTACCCATGGAAATTGAGCTGCCGAATTGTGCCTTGTTGCGTCTGACCTATAATTCTCTAATTTAAGTCCAAAACTATATTTGGGTGTGGGATTGTTGAGGAGATTTTGTTTATAGAAAAGACCAAAACCAACCTCAAAACGGATTTGGTAATAAATATCATGTTCAACTTTTATACTCTTATGGGTCATTATATTCTTACCATAATTAACCAACTCATCAAAGCCTATTACAACTCAAACTCGAATAAAAAGCAAACGCCCCACTAAATTTGAATCTTTCTATCTATATAACAGTAGTCAATTTTCACTTACCAAGAAAGTAACAGAGAGAACAAACTAGGAAAAGAAACAACAAAATAATTACCGCAAAGACAAAAAGAAACAATACAATACAGCATCACGAGGCACCAACATTCCCCCTTTCCCCTCCTACGTTAGAATATAAACTTAAGAACAACAATCAATAGGAACCGCTTCTGCTGCTATCATTTCTACATGCCCCTCTTGGCCTTCACATCACCACTACAAATGTCTGGCAGATGGGATGACAAAAAAAATCGAATTTCGTTGACAAACAAGTAATTCACCCTATCAAGCACCATACAGCCTCAATGTTTGTCGGCAACTATCGAGTGATTTACAGGAAATAATCTGGTGTTCTTCGGGTCACATCAGGTTCTCCCCTCCTTGGAGCTGGCTCAAACTGCATTTCACAACAATGATTGACCACCAATTTTACATTTGTATCAGGGGACATCTTTCATATTCAGCAGTCAATAACTGACAATTGCTACGAATTTTATTGGAACCCAATCTCAGAACAATTCAGCTTAGAATTAAAGCATAAAATGATTAATAGAAGAAAATCAGAGTCCCAGAGAGAGCGAGAGAGAAACCTGGATGAATGTGTGCTCTCTGCAGTCATCCACTTCCAATATAGATGCCATGTTTCCACAACGATAACAATAATTTGGCGCACTAAAGATAGTTACAACTTTTTGCTCCTGCAAAAGAAATTGCAATCAATAAACCAAAATCCAGATTTTCAAAGAAAAGCATTCAGAATATGAGAAGAGGTTAGCCATTTACATGGCTCCAATTATAGCCTTCCATCACCAGCTGGTGAGCTCTTGCTATGAGCTTTAAGTTGTTATTATGGTTGAATTGCTCAGAAATGTCCTACATGAATAGACAGAAAACAGTATCATGAGAAAACCAAAACGGAAACAAAAATCCACTGGAATTGACCCAAAAAGAAGAAAAAAAAAAAGATACCTGGCCAAATGTGTATCCAGCACCTCGAGGAGAAATTCCCCAACCACAACGATCATCAGGGTCCGACCACAAAAGATCACACATAGGACCTTCATGGGGAACTTCTTGAACACGATCAAAATTTCTAATGTTATCAAGGGTTTCAATAGAGGGGGACAATCCACCATGCAAACAAAATATTTCGGATTCAACCTAGTAATTGAAATAAACAGACAAGGCATCAGAATACCACATGCTGAATAAAACCGGGACATTTAAAGTATGAATCCCGATCAAGAAATTGAAATTCAAGAGGCACGTTGATCCTGAACGATCTGAAAATCTATCAAATTAAATTACATACTACAAAACAGCAGGAGAACAACAGCAAGTAAACTATAGAAAAGTCAAACAACATTTCATGCACCTTATCTGAACAAGGGAATGAATAATGAGTCTTTAAGGTCAAAGGTTGAATTGATAAAACATTGGAAAGCTGAACAGAATTCCTTCCCCACTATCAGAAGGATGTGGGAACCGGCACTTAAACATCATAAAGAGCTAGATATCCCATTTTCCACAAGCTGCTGAAGATGTGCTTAAAGGAAATTTACCTCAAATCCTTCAAACTACACCAAATTAACAATCAAAGGGAATATACAAGCAGCGAAAGAATTCATACATTTTTATCAGAACAAGAAGCATAAAAGCACTTGGAATCGCCCATGACTACTTCTACACCCTCGTCTATCTTTGGTAGATATAATGATCTTAAGAATTAGTTATAGATTTTCAGTTGCTAATGATATAAGCAAGACTCAAGTGCTGCTCGCTGCCCGGAATTACCAGGCCATCAATCCCTTTCTTTTAATTAAGACTCTTTAACCATGCATGAATATCATGTGCCCACAACGAGGCAAAAACTGAAACGGCATCATCTATACATCATTGACAACAATAAATAAAGAGAGGAGACCCTACTAACCAGCGCAGTCAGAGGAAAATAATCAAAAAGATCAGTGAAAATCTTCCAGACATTGGCATTGCCATACCTGTTAAGGAAAAAGCAAATTTCACATGCCATGAGTGAACAACAGAATGGAAACATGAATTTAACATGTTTTTCAAGCAATAATCAGTAACTATGTTCTCATTTTTTTGAAAATTTTAGGTGTTCTTTAGGAAAATTTCCTGCACATCATAATTCCACCGCTGGGATAGAAGGTAGGGGGTGCTAGAAAGAAGTAAAACTTACTTTCGTAGACACTCATCATAAAATCCATAGACTTGTGTAATCTGCAAGCAAACATGTCAACGTTATACCTTATCAAATTGCATTATGCCCATATGAGAGGCAGGTTGTAATGGATATAAACCAAGTGCTTTAACCCTACTTTGAAGGCACAAACAAGTACACAGACCTAATCATCAAAAGATTCAGAATTTTACAGATCCATATAGTACAATGCATTCCTTAAATACTGTCTCCAAATCCCTTTGCACTGAAGAGAAGTAAGGACATTCCAATCATTCTAGAAGGCCCTATAGACTAAAAAACTAAACAGAAGTAAAAAAATCTCCAAACCCTAAACCAAAAAGAAAATGGGCTATACAACATAAGGGAGAAACAAAACAAAGATGAATCAAAAAGCAACTACATAGAAGTACTAACTTAGAAAAAACCAATTTCAATATTTCTTTAAATCCACATTACAATTGTTAAAAGGGAAAAATCGTCAACAATACTTTGGTCTATCAGGACAAAAAAATGTGAACATTTTCAGTTAGCCTGATAAAAGAAAATGGCAAATCAATACCTGGCGACTCTCGTGATTTCCTCGAAGAATGGTGATTCGTTGTGGATAGCGCACCTTGAAAGCCACTAAAAGCTGCTCAAAAAGTTGTACACAATTCAAATGAAAATACCAATTGACAATTCAGGCTCATAAAAAACTGCATCCCAGAGCTTTACAATGACATGCGTTTTAGGGACAGATATCACACACATAATTTGCTTTTAAATCAAAAAAAGAATAAAACAAACAATTTGACGCTCTTATTATATCAGTCCAACAATTGATGCTTATACTTTTAGAGTCATCCTTAACTTTCTAAGTCACGAAGAACAGCAAATAATGGCAAAAAAATGTAACGCAATGATTCAAATATCACCAATCAAATTCATTACCCTGTACAGCCTAAATCACAATATGAGAGCGTCAAACACAAATTAAGTATAAACTTCAGGCTTTATGGCCCAATTGGCTCGGTGTTTTGGTCAATAAATCATTGCTTAAAATTTTGAAACCTAACGGATATCCTTCATGCCATTAGCCACACATTCACTAATACATGAATGGACATTTCTTATGTCAACAACAAATAAAAACATATATGTATTATTTCAAATAGAATTGTTGTGATAATACAAAAATGCATATTCTACTTAAAACACTCAAGTAATGCTCTTATCATTTCTCTCTCCAAAAATTAACTGTCCTATATTTTCTATCCTGCTGCTCACACTGAACCAACCAAAGATTATTACAAACATTCAGACACAAGAATAGGGAAATAAATATTATTGATATTGTAAGAAGAGACTATAGTAACAAATAAAGTTTAGAAGTACCATAATAGTGATCAGATACAATAGAAGCAAAAAAATATTATAGGTTTAGCTCATACTTACAGTAACAGTTTCAACTGAATAATACCCACGATCCACGTAATCTCCCATAAAGAGATAGTTTGTATCCGGACACTGTCAACAGGTGAAGTTATTTAAATACCACTGAAGTATGAGAAAGCCAGACGGAGAGGTACAAGTGAAATAACTTTAGGAGAAATTAAGAGAATAGAAAGGAAATGTTATCAAACATGCCAGAATGGAAACTTTTTGTAGTTAGTGTAGCTTTGCTGCACAACTAAATTCTTGGGTTTGGGGACTTTTTATAGTACAATTCACATACACAAGAGCATAGACAATAAAAAGATCAGGACATAACAACTGTATATGACCAGTATCAGTATGGATACAAATTTCAAGAGATGACAAATCACAAAATAAAAAACTTATCGTACATTGATTTCAAACTGCTAAAAATCAGAACTCAGAAGAACGCTTGGATCCAAATTATATTCCTTTGGCTGGGCTCAAATTACCTTCTGTTAACTCAAAGATAAAAAGAGAAGAGTGCAACTGAAACAATTGATCAAAAGTACCTTCCCTCCAATGCGGAAAAGTTCGGCCAGATCATGAAATTGCCCATGAATGTCACCACAAATGGTCACTGGGCTTTTCACAGGCTGCAGTAAGGAATAAGACAACCAATCATGTATGAGACACAAATAAATTCTCATGGCAAACAGTGAAAAACATTGCAAAATTTTCAAACAGCAAAACCATGCTACTATACAACAAAATCAACCAGGAATAAATTAACGAGGATAGAGAAATAAAGGATCTACATAATTCTGAACCCGTAAGCCTCAGAGTAATACGAAAAACGAAAGCCAGCACCAATACCTGAACGTTACTTTCTTCCATTAGTATCTCTTTGGCCTTCTCACACAAAGTCCGGACCTACATCCAAGAAAAAAGAAGAATATACTGAAATCTACTGAATGGCTTTTCAGTTGTCAAAATTCAACAATTCAAGAAGAACATAAAACAGCATGAGGCTGTTAATCAAATAACAGCTATATCAAAAAGGCTAAAAGAACATAATGATTACTTTCACCTGCACTGAGATAACAATCCAAGGACACAGACAGTAATTTCAACAGTTGATCAAGGAATTTATAAAAGATTCAAGGTATATACTATCTTGACTTCTCCTGAACATTGCTATTGGCCCATAAGACAAGGCAAGATACATTACAGCAACATATACGTTACCAAAAGACCACTTCTGAGGACTTAAAAGATCTCAAAATATTTTATTCATTACAATATCTCCATATAAAGCATAATTTTATCATAAAAATTCTTCAATGTTCTAACAGAAACAGCCATACATTTGTGTCAAAAGGAAAGCCAATATTTTTCCTCATGCAAATTCCACAAGTTTTAAGTTACTATAAAAGAAAACAGGCAACGATGTCACTGGAGCCAGAATGCAATGAACAAAAGCCTCACCCACATATACTATCATAACTATCCTACAGTTAATTTCTACTGATCAACTCACTCTGCTTCCTCGATTACATATAGCAATGCAAACCTCATAAGGTCCCTCTTCTCTTTCCTCTTTCTAATGAATCCTATTCACGCCTCAAGTAACTTCTTTGCTTTCTCATCATATCTTGACCGCTAACATTTCTAGAAAAACCCCCAGCAATTCAGATATAGAATGTATCCATTCAACATCTAGCACATCAAGGAAGCCAACTCAGCTTGTAAGAACCCACAGACAACAGTAATCCGCAGTCCAAAAGATTCATTTTTCCCAGCAAAATTTTAATCTTTATAACAATCACGAATACGAATCTTTTAATAACGAACTCCCCTCCCAGCACATTTGATCGCTTCCCACAAACTCATTCCAATTATTGTTCCAGATTCTGGCACCACCACCCCAAAAGCCCAAACCATCCGTCAAACCCCCAACCCAAAAGACGACTTCTTTTTTTTTTCAGATCCTTTATGTCAAAATTTCTCCCAACCCGTAAAACTTCCGCCCACTTTGTAGCTCCCAATGTTTCATTTACCACCTAAATACATCAAGAAAAAAGAAAAGAAAACATAACCAATGCTTATACACATACAACTACACGCAAATCCGAACTGCCGGTTCAACAACTATTTATATAATTCAAGAAAACCCTAATTCCCAAATTCTTTCCTCAAAAAGCTCCAAAACTGCAGTCATAAATCCACCCAACATTTGAATACACCCTACAAATCTTAATCATACATCTATCTACACACCTCCACTCAAGTTATATAAAAAATAAATAAATAAATTGCTCTAGATCCACAAAAAAATAATTAAAAAAAATCCCAATTTAAAATCTTGAAAAGGAAAAGCAATCTTGCAAAAATAATAATAATAACAACAACTAAATAAAAGCAAAAGCATCAAAGGATTTACCTCAGGCTCGGACAAAGGTTTACACTGCATAAGCTGAGAAATCTGCTCGTCCAAGTTTCCATGTGTGCTGGTGGCCACCAGATCCGCGCTCATTTTCCTTTAACTCAAGACTGAACCTTGAATTTCACTATTGATTTGGATATAAAGAGAAATGATTTCAAATCGCGTTAAGTTCGTGTATTTAAATGGAAAAGACCGCTCTGAATATACTGAGTTTCAGTGTGTGAGTGTGTGTGAGAGAGAGAGAGAGGATGGAAAGAGAGAGGGATGCCAAGTTTTGTCGATCTGTTCTTTATTGTTGCAGTTCTTTTTCAAGAGTCGAATTGCTAATACAGTCCTTCAACTATTCATAAAGCTCATTCTAAGCCTCAAAAGATTTAATTTTTAACTTTCAAGTCCTTGAAGTTTTTCAAAAGTACTCATGAGCCGTTTGAAAATAATTAACCCCACTATCACAATGGGTTTATACCATTTACTCCATCATTTTTTGTTAAGTGTTGAATGAATTTTATTTTTATCACAAGTGTTTGGTTTATTTTTCTTTGGTAATGAATTTCAAATTTTCATTTCGAAAGTATTTAAAATAAAAAATCAATATTCATAATAAGAAAAGGGTAATAATATTTTCACAAACGGCACATATTTTACACACACTATAAGTATTTCAAATGTGTTTTAAATTTAATTTTCAAAATATTTAAAATAAAACATCAATATTCATAATATGAAAATGGTGAAAATATTTTCACACACTAAACACGTTTACACACACTTGGATTCCACAAAAATGTGTAATGTGTTTAAAATATGTGTAATGTGTATACATGCGTATAATATATGTAAATATATATAGTTTGTGAAAATATGTGTAGCGTGTGTAAATGTGTATAATATGTGTGAATATGTATAGTTTGTGAAAATATGTGTAGTGTGTGTCAAATGTGTATAAAATGTGTGAAAGTATGTGTAGTATGTGAAAATATCTATAGTATGTTCAAAATATGTGTAGTGTGTATAATATGTGTGAAATATGTTTAGTGTGTGTGAAATATGTGTAATGTGTGTAAAATACGTGCGGTGGGTAAAAATGTACGTAGAGTGTGTAAAATATGTGTAATATGTGAAAATATGTATATTGTGTGTAAAATGTGTAATGTGTGTGAAATGTGTAATGTGTGTAGTGCATGTAAAATATGTATAATATGTGAAAATATGTGTAGTGTGTGTAAATATGTAATATGTAAAACTATGTGTAAGTGTGTAGTATAAGAAAATGTATAGGAATAGATAAGTGATTGATTAAGGGTTTACTGAAATTTGATAGTAGACAAATTAGTGGGTAATAATAAATGGGTGATTTGAGGTTTATCAAAGTGATTGAATGATAGTGATAATACTAAAGGGGCGCTTGGTATAAATTCCTCAATTGCAATCACAATGACTTTGATTGAGGGGTCAATCACAATGGGAATCGTGACTGCACTTTTTAGTGCTTGGTTCAAACTCTGCAATATGTATTAATGATTGATGATATTTGATTCAACCCCACTTTAGTAATGACAATCAATTAAAATTCTAATTTTACCATCAACATTTTTTACTATATCATATATTATCTTAAAAATTCTCTCATATAAAAATGTATGTGAAAATATGTGTAGTGTGTGAAAATGTGTGTACTATATGTAAAATTCGTGTATTGTGTGAAAATATGTGTACTATACGTAAAATACATGTATTGTGTGAAAATGTGAGTTCTATGTGTAAAATATGTGTATTATGTGAAAATATGTGTACTATATGTAAAATTCGTATATTGTGTAAAAATGTATGTACTATGTGTAAAATATGTGTAGTGTGTGAAAATGTGTTTACTATTTGTAAAATATATGTAGTGTGTGAAAATGTGTGTACTATTTCTAAAATATGTGTAGTATGTGAAAATGTGTGTATTATGTTAAAATGTGTGTAAAATAGGTAAAATAAGTATAGTGTGTGACGAAATATGTATTATCTGAAAAAAAGAGTGAGGGTTTTTCTGTAAAAAAAAAAAAAAGGGAATGATTGAGGAGTTTGATTATAAAGGGAGGGGTAGTTAATCAAAACTCAGCAATGATCGAGGAATTTTCATTTCTATTGAGGTGTAAATTTTCCAACCAAACGCTGCCAATGGTAATCATTAAGGGTAAATTCTCATTACCTTGTTCTATTACCCTCTACCAAGCACCCCCTTATCCAAACAACATCTAAAAGAATGATTAAATGATAGCGATTGAATGATATAGCCATTACTCCTTACCAAACAATTTTCTCTATACAAAATCATGTATTATTCCATCGAAAATTAAAACCACGAATTCAGTTATATTTTGGTTAGAATCTAATAATTATAAAATTAATTTTAATAATATTATACTTTTAATCGAAATTAGATTATGAACATTATTCTAAAATCATTTATACATGGGATTATCACAATATTTTCTGTTATCATTTTCTTAGTATTCTCTCCTTGTCGCAATTGTAAAATATTTTAGGTTACATGCACAAAGTGCAGAGGATAATAAGATGATAATAAAACAATGAAATAATGAAACATAAACTTAAAACAGTTTCTATTGAATCACATCTCGTGTTTACGGAATGAATCAAAATCTTTGGGTGACACTCAAGAAGAAGATCGTTAATACAAAAGAATTCATGAATTATATACAGAAATACACCGAAATTCACTTTGCAATCGAAACTCAACCAAAAAATGCAAGTAAAAATAGAACGGGAACCCAAGCAAGAAAAATGGGATTTTTACCAAAATATTGTTATCTTTAAAAAAATTTACCAAAATATTTTTATTTTTTTTCTATTTCCCAAAATAACTAAAGTGGGGTTACAATCTCGACTTCGAAAAAATATGTTCCACCTCAACTTATCAAGATCCACACAACCCTCTCCATACCGTTTGGGGAATTTTCAAGAGCATCCGGCGATTTTCTTCTCTGCAGACCATGGTGAGTTACTTGCCAAGAACCTCGATCTTGCGTTGGTTGGAATGTTCTCTGGTAGAAGTCCACGAGCTGAAGAGATAAAGGGTTTCTTTGCAAGTAATCGATTTAAAGGGAGGATCGAAACGGGGCTGCTTGACAAAAACTGTCCTTCTTAGATTTTCTTCAATTGAAGAACCCAATAGGCGCTGGGCTAAGGGATACTAGTTCATTCATGGATGTAGAATGAGGCTAACTAAATGGACTCGGAATTTCACTCCTGAAACTCCTCCTATGCGTGCTCCGATTTGGATGGGATTGCCGAATCTACCATGCCACCTATTTGAGGAAGATTTGTTGTTCTCCATAGCCAAGACAATCGGAACCCCCATTAAATTGGATGCTGCGACGGCTGCCTTTTCGAGACCTAGCATTGCCAGAATATTAGTCGAAGTTGATCTCAGTATTCCCCTGCCAGAGAAAATTTGGATTGGTATCGGAAATTTTGGCTTCTGGCAGAACTTGGAATTCGAACGCGTCCCAACTTGCTGCTTTAACTGCTATAGATTCGGACATGTTTCCGATTCCTGCAGACTGAACAATTCTGGAATTGGAACACAGAAGAAGATATGGAAAGAAGTCAAGAAAAAGGACAATGATCCAAAAATAAAAGCTGAATATTGAGTTCAAAGTCGAGGTTGCCAATCTCGATTTCAAAGTCGAGATTGGTAAATATGAAAAAAATAACAATATTTTGGTAAATGTTTTTAAAATATTCTCTTCTTAGTATTCTCTCCATGTCGCAATTGTAAAATATTTTAGGTTACTTATATTGTATTAGGAAAAGTTTAATTTCTAATGTAATTAACAAATAACAATTTCATCTCGGCCAAAAAAAATCAACATGACATTTTCTTGTAGAAGAATGTGCATGCGAAAAAAGTTTATACTCTTATTTGATAGGGAATTTTTTTATATTGAAAAAATATATATTTTTCTCGGGTTTATAAAAAAGAAATAGTTTGTGAATGTTTTTATTGATGATTTTTTTTAGGAATTTATGTTGGAAAATATTTTTTGTTATTAAAATTTTAAATGAATTTTACGAATTTATTTTGACAAAAAAATTGTGTTGGAAGTTTTTTTATTATTAAAATTTAAGACATTAATAATTTAATTATTAAAAATTCTATAAAAAAAAAATTAATGTATCTTTATTTTTGGTTGTGCAAATTATGGCAAAAATAGGCATTAAAACAAACATACAAAATAGAATTAATATAAGAAAAGGTTAGAAAAAAATGAATCCACAAAGACCCTAAAAGTTAATTAAATTTTTGTCCCTTAATTTATTTCCATGGGATATTATTGTGATTTATTTTATGCAAGCCATGCTCAGAGTTCCAAATGACCAATAAGCCAACTGATAAAAAGGGAGATTGGTTATAGATTCCATTGTTTCCACACTGTTTCTTGGAGCAATTTGAGCAAACATTGAATCTAATCAAAGTAAAAGAAAATAAGCATACACAGGACAACACTACTAGCATCTACAATGTTTATAAATGCTGTTCAAGTTCTTCCATTTCTGATCAAATGGAAGAGAGATTGCAAAACATATACCAGATTCTTCTGGGATTAATCTGCAGCTGCTGCTCTCAACTAGAAGTTAACCATTCAATCATTTTTGCTTTGCTATGCTTTCACAGTATTGACTCTTTCGATTGAGCAATTGCTGTAACATGTAAATATGGTTGATTCTGACATATATAAGCTTTCCATTTCTATGCCAATAAAGGTTCCATCAAAGGTTTTGAAGTTCTGGTGTGGAACTTCATGCTGCATGTAACTACCACCCCAACAAGTGCACAGATTGCAGGAACAAATCCTAATCCAATTCTAGTAATATAGAAACAGGACTCCGTCGGGCTGCAAAAATGCAATTCTAGAGCTGATTCTGCATAAAGATTAACATCAGTGATTATGTTTTCTGACTAATTTGGTTTTGAAGAATAATACGAAGACGAAAAAGAAAATGTTTTCCTGCTAAAAGTTATTCAACATAAGAAAAGAATAACATCAGCCCAAGTTTAGGCTTTTACTCATGCTAGCATATGTGATGCATTAAGTGGGAGATACAAGAAGCATTTTGCTGGTGATAATGGGAGGCTATGCCGAAAAAAAAAAGTTGAATACTTACTTTGGTATGACTCAAGAATGCACAATGCCAGTCCACATGATATCTTGTCCAGAAAGCTCAATGATCCATATACAAAAGCACAGCCATGGACATCGTCACCAACTAAGAAACTTTGCATGCTCACTCCAGTCACCTAAATGTTTACCATCTATCAAATTGAGCACTGAAAAACTTCAATTTACTCTTATAATTTATAGAAAGACTCTATGGTATCAAAATGTAGAAATCAATCACACGATCTGCGAGCGTCAACAATTTCACAGACTAATATAGAAAATGCACTTTTTCTGCTTGTCCTTTTCATAAGTAGATGTCAGATTGTCATAGCTGAATCAAAAGTTTTCTCATAATAAATCTTATATCAAGAAGTTCTAAATGTTTTAAAGATTTACCAATGCCTTGCACTCTAAAATATTTTCTGAACTATAAAACTGATGAACAAATAAGCCCCTCAAAACTTTTGCATATCATTTCAGAATGGCTACGAAGATCGTGGAGTCCACGGACATAAAGCATTGTTTTAACTTGTCTCCTAACTACACTTTGATCCCTCAAATTTTCAATCATGTCAATTTAATAACTTGCTCCTTTCTAGTTGAATTGCTAACTATTTTCACAAGTTAACAGACAAAACTATGTTTTACTCAATAGCTTCCAGCTTAAATGCACTCCTTCACTTAATAGAATGGGAGTTGGAAATGTCACAGACTGAAAGTGATTTACGAACCGCAAAACTAAAATGTATTAGATTCTGAAGTTGGGTTATCAAAGTGGATCCAAAGCACACCCCAGCTCACACTTTAACTGCTCTCAATTGTTCAGAATAATGCCGACCAATTCTAAACTTTTCATGAGACATGGTGCCTGGATACTAATCAAGAATGCAGTTAGTCATATAATGAAAGCATAGAGCTTATTTCATACCATCATAAGGGCATTTGCTATGCCAATAACTGTTGAAAAGAAGTACATTAAAGCATTGAGACTACTTGGGAGGAAAAAACTTCCTACACCACAAAATAGCCAAAGAAGTCCTCCAGCAGAATAAAATGCCTTTAAGCGCTGCCCCGTCCATGCCATTTCCTACATAAAAAGAGATATAAGATGTTTCAATGAAAGGAGTATAGAGAAATATAAAGACCTAATGACAAAGTTTCAGATTTGAATGGAAACCTGTAGCAGGACCGAAACAATGAAGCTGCTGATATAGATGACTGCAGGAACCTAGTTTTTACAGCTTTTCAGAATCATTATTAGGAAAAGAGAACTATGATATTTGTTGCATAATATGATTAGTATTAAGTGAGTTACCAAAGCTTTTGAAGCTTGAGCCATCTGCAGATCATTGATCACATAGAAAGCCAGAAATGCCTAAGCCCAAAAAACAATCGAAATGCATAGTTTATCAGAAATTAGTTCACAAACCACATCGTGTAGCAAGCATTCTTCAAATAGTTCCTCAAGGATGTAAGTAGTTAACCATGGAAATTTGTACTGACCTGAGAAACATTGGTTATTAGTCTAGTCAGTACATAAACAAGAGCAACTTGGTAGTATAGAATTTTCTTGAACCAGTAAGTCCAAGAAATTCTAGCATAACCTTTGCTGTGAACATCCTGTTTCAATCTGCATAAAAACTTGAAATGATGTAAATATAAGAAGAAGATTCCACAAAAGAAGAAAAGGAAATTCTTGCTTTCCTGTTTTGAAGGTAAAAGGGAATCATACGAGGACTTCATATTTCAGATATCTAGTTCTTGTATCCTCAAACAGAAATATAATAAGTGGATTGGAAAGGAACAGAAAAAAAAAATGATGAAAACATAATACAGTGAACCTTAATTGTGAAGATTGCAACTCTTTGACAGTGTACAGTGAACTTTTCCAATTGGAAACCTTAGCAACAGCAGTTCAAAGTTGTGTTGCCTCATATTCATACTTTGCACTACCTCCCAATTAAACAGTTATGATCTCTAATTTTAGATCCGATTAGGATTAAATTGTGATGCTTACTTCCATAGTATCTTAGTAAACAGAGAACAACCGGAAAAACGTTACCTATCGATAAACAACACAAAACACTTAGTTTTGAGGTCATAAAAGTGTCCCCTCAATAATCACAAGGAAGATTAATACATGATACAACCTTGGCTCTTCGGTTCCGAGATGGAATATGGCCACAAAGCAGCATCCAATGGCTATTGATATGTATGCTATCCAGCGGTACTGCTCCAATTTTAAGAAATTCAGAATCTACTAAAAGTAATTAAAGAGAGAAAAAATTCACTCTGGAAATTAAGATACCTGATTCTCAATGTCAAAAGGTGTTCTTGATGCTTTGACTTTGAAGACAAAAAATGCAACTGCATATAAACTAAGGTTGGCAACCTTTAAATAGCATGTTCATGCAATGAGCAGAAACATGGAAATTGGTTATTGTTCTGAAATGGCACAAGTGCGCATTAGTTAAGCTCTCAAAAGTGGAGACAGCTTCTAACCATTGTAAAAGCGTTGCGGCAGCTAGCTAAAACTACTCTACTTGTTGAATGTAGTGTGATACAATTCACCATTGACCTTCAAAAAATCATCAGCCATATTGTCACTTAATTTTAAAGAAACTATAGATGAGCTTTAATGTGACAGAATAATGAGCATAGTAGTACGGTTGAATTGAGTACTAATGAGCATTTTATATTGTTGAACTCTTGCTAGCCAATGTTAATAACTTTCTGCATACACATTATTTAGGCTTCTAAAAACGAATATACACGTGAAGTAAATGAAATATATGCTGAAGTTCGAGGAATATCTCCATTAATAAAGATGATAAGTCAACCATGAAAGTGTATATTGAGATAATAGATCATATGACTGGCCACAAGTATGCATGCCTCAGGGAACGCAATTACAGTTATACTGTCATACTGGCTCAGAAGAAGTGATTACATGTGTGACACTTGAGTAGCAGCCCAACCCACATTGAAGATTGCAGCAAATGTGCTATATCCAACAGTTCTCAGAGTTAAAGAACTGGAACCAACAATTTTGCATGCCAAGCAACCACCAAAGACTGACGAAAATGAAATAGCAACTAGAACAGATCCCGCGGCATGCCATTTTTTGAAATGTCCAAACCTGTCAATCTATCATGTGAAATAATAAGCAAATAAAAGTAGTACAAGCTGGGAATTAATTCCTATATAGATGAAACCTGTGCTTTTTCTTGGTGAAAAGACAATGTTTACCCCGGGATATAGATCCAGCCATGTCAAATTACAATCTTGGAAAATCAGTTCTTATGCTGAATTAGTGAATCTCTTTCGGGATATAAATTGATCAAAAAATTTTAATGTGTTTGATTGTGACATGAACTGATATTGAACAGTGAAACAAGGAAGAAACTTAAACCACCAAAATGAATTGTTCTGAGGTAACCTCATGAGCATTTGCAGTTGATAGCTAGATAAATTCCATTCCAGTGCTTAATCCACTGAATTTGGAGCCGCTTCATACGACTGGGAATTTACATTTTTACTGATTTTTCAAGGACATAAAACAGGTGGCTGTTTGTGAAAGCTTCATTGTTTCTCACAACAGTAAACTAAATACATGCAACTTTTAATGACATAAGAACTTGAAACATTATAAGAACTTAAAGCACATAACTAGAGCAAAAACTGCTTGGAGAATCTGTCAACTGAAAGTGTTGATCCATGACATGCATAGAATTTCAAGCATGAAAGTAAATCATCTGTTCCTAAAGGCTTTTCCCATCCATTTTCCTATGCTGTATATACTTTAGCAACTTACCAGTTCACCAGCTAACACGGTCGTGCAGCCATCAGCTATCTGGCCAGAAAGCATAACAACTGCAGCATCACTGACATTTGGAATGACAAAAAATCAATCACAAAATGATAAAGTAGAAACTCTAACTAATCAAGGTAAAGCTACAGCAATATAGATGGATTTGGTTTCCCCCAATCGACTCCAAAATTTCTAAACGTGACCTACTTCTATGATTTGCATAACTTAACTCTTATCTTTCTCATTAGAGTCTGCTATTAACAGGTGAGGCACTAGGCAGTAATCGAAAAAGTTACAAAATATGTCATCCTTTGAAACACTTTATGTTCAATCTCACTTACAAAAACAGCATCAGAAATACAGGCAAGGATAATATCTTATCATCTTGCTAGCTGCACACGCTTTTAGCAGCTCAAAATGCCATTGATCATAATTCAGCTAATAAGGAAATCTACAACTTCCAAAACATGGTGTTCAGGCATTTTACCATTCAATAGGGCTTTTAATATGCACAAGCAAACTAAGAAAAGGCAAATGACATAGTAATGGAAATAGCCATAAGTGAGGTAAAGAACAACAAACCTTGGGGATAACCCTATATCAGTCAAGAAGACCAAGAGATAAGTAAACCAACAAGCTGATGTTATGTCATTAAGCATATGACCTACACCATAATAGAGCACAGATAGCCTCTTGAGGGGCTTGGTGCACAATTCCTCATCTTCAATACTACCAATCATAATGCTTCACACACTTTTTACTCAATGTCCTGATCTGGCGAATAGAAATGCATGTATATTACTTACAAATAACTTGAATTCACAATGCATGTAACAGCTATAATAATGGCCTAACACAAAGAAATCTCGGAAATCAGACATCAAGGACTAAAGTATCTTAAAACAATGCCGACTCAAAGTAAGAATTTTAAGTAGTTTAAAAACCTTCAGCATAAATAACTACCAATAATTATACTACAGCTTCATAACTTTGCATATTCTTCTTATTTTTAAGGATTTTTTATTCAAATGAAAAAAATTTCTTTTCTTCCCTGGTACAAAATTCAAATGGTAATCATCAATATACTTAGCTAGTTAAGTTAATATCCTAAGTTGAATACTGAAAAATGTATCTCTGGAATCCTACATTCATTCATTTTCATGATATTTATGCATCTATTCAGAGGAAATCCTTGGAAGCTATTAAGACAGCTTTATGACTACAAAACACAAGAGCAGAACCAGTACTAGATTCCCAAAAAACAATCAAGAAAGGAAAACATCACAGATTAATACAACAGCAAAAAACCAGCCTTAATGAACTTCCTGAATTCCTTATCTTCATTCAAATTCGAAACTCATAAGACAAAAATTAAACATGTTTACTAGAGAAATGCATGGTTAAAACCTGGAAACGAGAAAATCCCTCCAATGCTTGTACGTTAAAACCTATGAATATGTACATGAAACGAAAAACCGTATTATATAAACACAGAAAAAGACTAAAGAAGTTAAAACACAAAAGAAAAAACCAAAAACTTTAAAGAACCCATCAACTTTTTCTTTGGAATATATAAAGTAAAAAAACTGAAACACACAAAGGGATCAAAAGAAAAGATTAAAGTAAGAACTAAAGGAGATTCTTTGTTGTTAAAGCTCTGTGAACTGCGGGGATGAAAGAAGCTCTGGACGCAATGTAAACATTGATGTGTTGTTTTGTATGCTTCGGTAGTGTTCTTGAACGGTTTTGTTATTTCAACACTTGGAACTTTAGTGGCGCCACCTGGATTTGAAGCTTGAGAAAAACCAAGAAATTCAACTATTTTTGGTCCAACCCCAAACCCTTTACTTTATTCTTTTTCTTTTGGATTTTCATTTTTTAATCTTTACTCTCTTTTTTTTTTTTTTGAAAAATGCAAAAAATGTCATTAATTTTTTGGAAAACATTTTTTATTACTCACAAATAATGTAAGGGTCATTCTCCTGTGAAACTATTACATATGAATTTCAGTTTAACGTATAAATTATCAAATATTAGTATATAACGTATAAAAAATTAATGTATTAATGTATAAAGCATAATTCACTTATCACGTCTCATACTCACAAAAATTTTTGCGATAGTGTAATAGTAAGATGAGGAGGATGTGCATGCTTTATCCATATTTTTCTAAAAAACTTTTTCTATAACTCATAAATAATATAATTTTATCACCCACATTAGCAATATACACAACATTGTCATTCTATCTAATTTTAATAGAATAAATTTGATGCAATTTTTTAATGTGAATAATGGAATTGAATCATTTTACATGAGAGTGATAAAAAAAAAATTCCTCCTTGCTTTTTGAATTAGTTTATACGTTGAGAATTTGTTGCTTATTTCTGTTTTTTGGATATGAATTTGTTATATCATTTATTTGGACAAAGGGTTGGTTTAATGGTTGGTCAAGATGACATTTTGATCTTAATTAATTCGATTTTGGCAAATATTAATGTCTTATTTGATAGATATAAGCAAATTCCTATGTCATTAATTAGTTGTTTCAAATTTATTTTTTTCGTCACATGTAAGCCTCTCACGACGAAATGAAACATGTCCTATTTAAGGAAAATATAATTAATGAAAAAGTCCATCCACTAGTCAATTCTGTTTTCAAAAAAAATTAAAGTTCCACTAGTCAAAGCTTACTTAATTGCCTCATAAATAAAAGGCAATTAAATATAGAAAGTACATCAATTTTTTATTGGCATTTCATTTTTACAACATTCCTTGCAGCAATTTCAATAAAATTAGAAAAAAACATCCCTCACAATCAAGTCGATGAAAAATTTATTTAGTCCTTCATATTTAAAATAATACATATTAGTTTTTCAAATTTTGTCTTTGGGTCACATCCTATCCATTTCTTTAACAAAACTTAACACATGAATGTGCAGAAGAATTTTATTTTATTTTTATTTTGCAAATTTTTCAATAATTAATTCCAATTTAGGAGTAATTAATATGATAATCTTATGTAAAATAATGTGCATTGGGAGTGTTAACACTTTTTACAGTTTGAGGAAAACTCTATTTTCATTGTTAAAACTGACCTCAGCTGCCAGTCTTAGTTCACCAATGTAGGAGGAATCTGGAAGCTTGGAAGACTTGTTAAACAGTCATTATCATAACGTAGATTTGTACTAGGAAACGAACATTTAGGTCAGCAAAATTCCTATTCCTAGCTGAACTATCTCTCTCTTGAACTAAAAAATTAATCAAACTTTAAAAGGGTTGATGATTGAGAGTTTTTCATGTGTGGATGCTAAACTAGGAATTGGTGTACATGTTGAACAACCATCAAGAAAACTTTCATGTGTTGAGGCTAAACAGCCTAAACTAGGAATTGAAAAACGATTAAGAAAACTCAGCATTACCCTGAGGAGTTGGGCTGTTTCAGTTTTAACTATACATGCACATGAACAAAATGCATTTATAGGTTTGGCTGGTTCAAGCGTTGCAACTAACATTTATGAGGGCCAATCCAATATGCTCTTAACAGATCACAGTCATAGAGAAAGGAGAGCAATTCTAACGGAGGATAAAATACAAAATGGAAGGAAGTTCTTTAAAATCTGATTCCTGTTTACATGTTCTTGTTTCAATATGAATTTGTCGCGAGAGTTGATATTGTCGTTATATTGTATGGCTTCCCTGGTTTTGGCTAGGAAGTTTCGGACTGAGGTAAATTCAGTCTCAAAATCTCATGCTGATTTTGGCTAAATTGCATGTGCATCCATCAAATTCTTGGAATTTGTTGTAACTAATATTGTTGGAGGTGTTATACAAAAAGGAACAAGATAGGAGCTGAGGAGAATAAAGACATGCAAGTTGAAGATGGGTTCAATTTGGCCAATATATGACAGTAGTGATAGTTTGAGGCCTGACATGTGAACATCTGAGATTGATTTAATGTTTCAGAAACAAAAAAGTTGGACAAGGAGTTGGTTTGAAACCTTGATGTCTAATCCCAATGATTCTCAAATATGACACTGACAAACAACACAGATTAAAGCGAAATTTATAGTCAAATCTTATATATGAGATGGAATAATCTGTTTTCAATTCCCTTTTCACATTTTCATTTGCATTCTTCAAAGTTAATTCCATTCAACTGATCCAGTCTACCTCTGTAAATTGCTTTAATATTTGCACATGGAACTCAACAAATATAAGACTCCCTTCTTCCTTTGTGATCATTAACAAAATATTCAGAATACGAGAACCATTATAAATGATCAACTGGACAGAACAAAAAAAGCTTAACTCATTAAGAAAGCACGATACAAAACAGCACTCAGAAACAGTCATCTATTCTTCATAATGCTTGCTTATGTGATCAAGTTTGTTGTGAAAGTCCAAAAATAGAGAACTATCACAACAGCTTCCAATCCAAGTCCAAACCACGGCATTCCAGTGCGACTACAATCATTTTTTTGTTGAACATTTGGCCCTGGGGCACGGGCGACTGCAGGTGAACCTGTAGGACCTGCAGCAATTATTAATTTCAAAATCTTAAAAGAAATAATACAAATGGACCATATGAACACTATTTTAATCAATTGTAAACCATAGCATTTCCTAGTTTGTGAAATTTCCTATTTTCTTTACCCGGATATAAAAATAAAATTACAATTTTAACTGTGCTCGTTTCATATATGAAGAACCGATTTCACACGAATCATTGTCTTCTTTACCTGTTGCCGAAGGACTACTTGCCGGACTACCAGAAATACTGCTGGATGCATGACCATTTTGGTAGAAAATTTGTGCATCTGGTGAATTGGGATCCATGTGGAGAAGAGCTGCATCAACAAAATAAAATGCATAGTGAAATGCCTAGAAGCAGTTCAATCATTATGAATTGTCACTTAAATCTTTTCTGGGATTGTGGAGAATTGTTGTTTAAATTTGTGATTGCAAAATCAAGATAGAGTTTTTATAACTTACCAGGGCATTGGGAAACATCAGCAGGGGTTTTACAAACTGATGGTAGGCCTAAAGCAAGTGTGACATTGATAGTGAGTCCCAAATCAGGATCATTTCGATCTTTAATAACAAGACACAAGCACTTCTTGTCATTCTTAAGGACACCTTTCAAACCACTACAACAATCTGGGGTTGGGGCTTTTGAATTTCCCTCAACATAAGGCAAACATGTAGCTAGCCCAACGATTGAAGGTGTGCATTCTTGTTTATCCTTGTTATCATCTGAGATTACACATTCAAACATCAGAGAAACCAAGACTACTAATATGATCCCAAAAAACTTTACAAGATTTTTGTTGGGCTTCATTTTTAATGTTGTAAGGCAGTAGTGAATGGGAGTTTAGGAGAGATCGTGAGTAAGAGTTCCTTCACTAGATTATGTTGCACTAGTATTTAAGGACATTGGCCAAAGGAGTACACTAGTGGGAACATGGGATTTTTTTATCTATCATTAATGATTACCAAAAACATGACTAAGAACAAACAAAAGTATATTTTGGCCTAGGGACTGTCCATCATTCTGAGCATGAAGTGGTTGAAAAGTGTTCAGCCCTTCCATCTCATTCTTTCTTCAAATCTTTGTAGAACATATGGTTCATTTATTCAAAGGGTTCCTAGAAATGTCAAGGCAGGCATATGATGAATGAACAAAATTGAAGATGATTTTTTTGTGTATGTTTTCAGGGTGTGGGCATAAAAGTGGATGAAAAAGTGAGACATTTCACCAACCCACTAACTAATGGGCTGTGGGACTACATTATTCTATACCATTGTTGTGTTGTCCTTGATCTTAGTAGTTTACAAGTGTCATATACAATAAGAAAATAGCGATGACATTGTTTTTGCATATTGATGAGATCATCTCAACCTTTTAATTTGCATTGATTCATAACTGAAGTTGGAAAAGAAAAAGCCAAAAAGATAGGAAAGGTTTGTTGGGATTAATCTAACAAGTTGAAAGAGTTAAAAGATGTGATTACTCAAAGTGGCAAACATGTGTACATTGTGGTGTTTATCTTCTTTTTTTTTTTTTTTATGTATATATGGCCTATTTGGCATACTATTCACATAATTAGATTCTTGAAATTTATGTTTAAAAAATACTCAAAAAGATTAATGATTTTATGAGTTTCTTTTAATGTAGCAATTTCGCTCCAGTGAAGTTCTATTACTACTCAATCAATAAATAAGTATTCATTAAGGATGCGTTATAATAGTACCAATAAAAGAAGCCGTACTCATGCATTATTATTATTGTTAGAAAAAAATACGAAGATAAGCAACTTTAATAGTGAATACAAGATACAATTAAATAATTGGTGTTAAGAATCGAATGAAGTGATAAATATATTAATTAAATATTAATTTATATCACATCTTATCTTAAAACAAAATAACCAAATAAATTAAAAAAATTTATTATTCAATTAAACTATAAAATAAAAACAATTAAATTCTTAGTTATTCACCCAAAAAAATCCTAATATAACTAATTGGACACCATAAACAAATTCTTTAGTTTAATGTTGTTTATTCATAATAATTATAAAAGGAGGAAGATAGCATTATAGGTCAAGTGTAAATGTATAAAAAAAACTAGTGAAACAGCGTATAAAGTATAATTCACCTATCAAGTCTCATTTAAATGAAATGATTTCACAAGAGTTTGTACATAATTACTTTGTTTGTAACCTAATAAAATTTCATTAAAATGCATGAGATATTAATTTAATACCAAATCTCATTAAAATAAGTTCAAAAATGTAGTGCTTACCTTAATTTCTATATGATAAATTAGAAGCATTTATGACAATTGGAATGTGGTGAGTAGAATGTATTTATGACAATTAATTTGGTGTAAATGTTGAAAAAACTAAAAATCCAGTTTTAAATAGATCCTAATTTTGACCAATTTTTTAATTTTCATTTTTTTCACAAAAATGACCGGACAACCTGGGGATTCCTCATACTACTAATCAAACCTTTTAGTTCAATCCGAGTTTGATAACAGTGAATGAGGTCAAAGACTCAAAGGCCACACTATCTCAACTGAGCAAACAAATCAAATTCATCACTACTTGTATTTACCTTTGTCAATACAACTAAATCTACTGGCCTTCATGATTAGAGATTAGGGTTTGACTCCTCCCAGCAGTATTTCTCCTTTTTTTTTAATGGGTTAATTATATTTACCACCTATGAGGTTTGATAAAAGTATAAAACGAACTCTATAGTTTTAGAAAATTACGATCATCCCATAAACAAACCTTTAACAAATCAACCCCTCCCATCAAAAAATATGTGTGTATTGTATAATATTCCCTTAAAACTTTATCTATAATAATTATATTGTCTTAGTTAACTAAATATATGTGTTAAATATTAAAATAAAAGCAAAGAACATTTTCTTTTTTACACAAACAAAAAAACTCAGAAAGAAAAAATCTTCTTTCGTAATTAATCAAACTAATTATTTTATTCTCCAAAAATAATTATTTTTCTTCCAAAATATAAAATTTATATAGAAAAAAACTTCTTGATTAAAGTTTGATTAATTTGATAAACCCATTTATAATAAAAAATATGAAATTGATAATTTATAACAAATTAAAAAGTAAAAAAGTATTTATTGTCATTTCATATTTACTCATATATTTTTGTTATTTTTTTTAACAAAAGAAGTTATGACATTTTGGTCTTTTCATCAATTTTATTAGTCAATTTTAGCAATAGGGGGGGTGACCGTAATATTTTGAAACCACAGAGTTCGTTTACTACTTTCACCGAACTTCAAGAGTGGTAAATGTAATTGACCCTTTTTTAATTTGAGACTTGTTTATAATATTTTAACTCACTTGCAATGCAGAGACCGCGCAATAGAAGTATTAGACAAGAAGGTCCAGATATCATTATTGTAACAAGTAAGTTGAATTGTAATAGAATAGAACGTTCATCTCTCCCCGTGATATGCAACTCATCAAATGTGGACACTAAAACTTTCTATGGACGCATAAAATGTGGTCATGTGGATAATTGTGGGAGGTTTGGTTTCTCTCTCTAGAATCTAGATGAGAGAGCACTTTCAAATCTAAAAATTTTTGGAAAATTTTCTCCTCCAATCTGGAGGTGAAGTCTCCCCGTCTAGATAAGAGCTTCTCTCTCTAGAGGTGTGAAATCCAAAATTTCCGTCCATAGTTTCTCCATCTCAATCACTAGATCTGTATATTGTCTCTCGCAGTGAGAATTTTTGTTAACTTCTAACAAAAAATTGAATCGCTAAAATTTTCATCATCTTTTTAGATTTTTCTTAGAAAATAATTACATATTTGTTTAAGCGCTTCTGAGTGGTGGTTGATTTAGTGTGGTGTTGTAGCAGAGATGAAAATGAAAAGATGGGAATAAAGTGGATACATACGGCTAGAGGCTTTGGGTTTCAAGCTTTATTTCCACCAAGTTTTTGCTTAGTTCTTTTGGTGAGTTTTGCAAAGGATTTTGGGTTTCTGATTGCAGGTAGCATGCACGTAGCTTTGATTACGATTTTTTTGTGATTCTAATGAGCAAGAAGGCTGATAGAGCCCTTTTTAGAGAAAAAAACAAGAAAAAAAAGGAAAAAAGGAAAAGAAAAAATAGAGTGATTCTGGACTGGTTGTATATTTTGGGGGTGCTGGAGAAGCAACGTGGGCACTGGATATGATGAAAAAAGAAATTCTGGGCTAGAAGACATTTGGAGTAAATGTAGATTTTCATCGAGAGAATAATACTCTTTCAGTTTTAGCATTTTGCTACTAGAAAAGAGGAATTTAATCCAATTTTAGCTGATTTAAAATATTGGGAGTAAACAAAACATTACGGTCACCCCCCTATTGGTAATCGGAGTTAGATACTTTTGATGCTTGTAATACACTCTTAGGAGATATACCTTTGATAGTGTAATTGATTTTTCAGTTATTTTAGCTCACTTGTATATATGTGTAAATATATATTGTTATTAATGAAAATATCGTTTTTGATAATAAAAAAAAAAAAAAAAAATATTGTGGGAGAGAGATCTCACCAAATGTGGACACTAAAACTTTCTATTGACACATATCAAATGTGGTCATATGGATAATTGTGGGAGAGATAACCTCTTTGCCTTTTGCAGCACCAATTCGAATACCAATATTGGGCTATAACCCACAAAATTCCATGCCCAAAATCAAAAGTGACAGGCCAAGGTCCAAATTAAAAATCCAATATCTTATTATATTTCGATGGGTCTCATAATGTTCCCCTGCCCATCCTTATCTCCCTCTTTACAAATGCATGCAAGTGTTCGACACATAACCTCATAGTATTTTTTAAAAAAACAAAATCGATAATTTTCTCTCAAAAAACTTTAAAATTTTATTAAACTTGAAAATTTTCTAAATTTTTTTACTTTATCTATCAGTATAAATATTTTCATTGAAATAGAAATAAGAAAACAAACAGTTAAAAATATGCACACATATTTTTTTTTTAAAAAATTACGATTTTCTCTCCAAAGTTTAGATTTTCAAATTTTTTAATTTTATATTTTTTTACAATAATCTATATATTTCACATGGGGTTAGAACAAAAAGTGGATAGTTAAAAGTGTGCATATTTAATAGTCTTCTAAAAATTCGAAATTCTTTCCAAAAACTCCAAGACTATGGCCACAAAACTCAAAAAATTATCAAAATTTTTACTTTCTCATTAATTTGTCATAATTTATCTATTTGCAATTTTTTTTTATGTGTACATAGTTTTTAAAAGCAAGCACACATAGTTTTTTTTTTAAAATATTTTTTTATAACTGATATATAGATATGTTGATTGTGGGCTCCAATCATCTGTTCTATTAGTCACTCAATTGAAATTCATTAAATTACCAATTCTTTCCTAAGCAAATCTCCATCTTAAAAATGAACTTTGGATTAAGCTTCTCCTTTAACCACTTTATTCTTTGTTATCTATGACCAATTGGTTGATTAGTAGTTGATACCAATCATGATTCAATGATTCTTATATTTCCTTTTTCATTTTCAATTCATGAGAATTAAACATGATTCAACTTTTGGCATATCCCTTTTAAAGAGCGTGAATTATGAATATTTTTATGCGATATTGTAATTCTATATGTTAACTTGAAATTCTATTATTATTCAACAAACGAGCATTTATAGTGAAAACATTAATAAGAGAACAATGACAAAATTTCACGTAAGTAGAGTTACAATTGCGTATAAAAATAGTAAGATTCACTATCATCGCTCTTTTAGCATTTTTCATTCTCCATTTCATCGATTTTGGTTGATCATATGTGAAGCTCCAAAAAAACGAATTAATCCAAGAAATGGAACCGTTCTATTAAAAAAAATGGTCGTGCGAATATGCTCAATTGTCTAAAGAGATTGTTCACTTTACATTACACTTTCGGCGTTTCACATATTTCTGGAGTTTGGACCACTCTATGTATCAATGAATGGATCTTCAAGATTCTCATTCTTCCACTAAAATTCCTTTTTTCGTGTTTAGTTAATTTTCCTAATCAAACCCTAATTAATAATAGTATCAACAATCATTACAACAATAATAACATTACTTCTCTTTTCATGATTAAGCATTTATATATGCATGTATGATTTTTTAATGTTTAATTTGCTTTTGCATTTCATTTCAAATGTGTAGATCCAACATGAGAGTGACATGTTATTTTGTATAGCCGATTCATGTTAAAAACTTTAGTTATTGTTGTGACCTTTTGCATTGAGAAATATGAAGTACAATCTCATTGTTTAATTAAAATTGTTCAAGTGTAGTATTATTTGTAACAACCACATTTATAAATAATTAGGGATGACAATTAGTCTTTTATGAAGCGGATTTATGCAACCGTGAGTTAATCACAATTTCAACACTCTATATATAAAAGTGACATAAAATTAGAATTATAATTTCAATGACTATTAATTGTCCATTTTATATATGAATCAATTTCACAAGAGTTTTGTGTATGAATGAATACCTTTTGACTAATTAAGTATCAATTTTAAAGCCCAAATCTTAATTAATTATTCTAAACATGGATTGACAATTAATTGAAAATTTTCAAAAAGAATCTTGATTGATGAATTCAAAAGTATGCCCTAGTTAGAGACTTGCTTTCTTTTCATCAAAAGAAAATGAAAAATATAAAAGAAAAGAGGCCTGCTTCAGCATTATTTTTTGGAGGATCTGTCATTATTGGGAGATTAGTTAGAGATTAACTATTCCAGCTTCAGTATTATTTTTTGTGTTGAGCAGAGGTCCAGAGTTCCTATGAAAACTAAATTATAAGAAGTAGGTCATATTGGAGGCAGTGAAACAAGACATGAGTTGATGTTAAAATAATCATTTCAGACAAATAGAGAGCAATGAGAATCCATATGTTTAGATGCTTTTTTTTCATCAATTTTTCTAATCAGAACATTTATCAAGAAGGGTTAATTAATATAGTAAACCTCCCAAGGTGTACCATGATATTATTATTTTAGTAATTCCTAAACTAACTGCAGTCCAAACTAAGAACAAAAACAAACAGAAAAGTTCAATAATGGCAGCCAAAACTGCAAATTAATTGCTTGTATTAGTGGATGTTGCCATCATGTTGACTTAGTGAAAAGATACAATAAGGGATCTAAACTAGAGGAAAACTGAGATCGGATCATTTATCTAATATTATTCAATCTTATTCTATCTAATATTTAAAATGATGTCGTTTCATTAAAATCGATGATTAAAAGTATAAATATTACTAAATTAAATTTACAATTATTTTACCCTAATTCAACTATGAGTTAACCCTATTTATACATTTAGTCTATAGTTTTAGTGTAATAACCACGTTTTGAATATTAGACAGATAAGACAGAATAATGTTAAACATAGAATTTCATCTCATGGAAACCTCTTCTTTTGTTTGTTGTCATAATGAATGAACTCTTTTTAACATAATTCAACAGAGACTATGGTAGCTTTACACAAGTTTTCTTCACTGGGCCAAACTAGAACTGTCTATGCTATAATGCTATAGTTCATTCATTTTAGGAGCAAAGGTTGCTGCATCAATAAGTCTTTTGGAGCTTCAATAGATCCTATTCTTCATAGATAAGAAATTAAGATGCATGCAGCAAACAAAGCTTTAGGTTTAACTTGGTGGGTACAGCTTAAAAGATAGCAAAGTTCAGTCATCATCTATACATTGTGCATCATATATAGCCAATGAAAAGTCAGTGGAGGTCCTGTTTCATTGTCAGCATTTTTGACTATATTAGTTTTGAAGTTGTACTTAAATCCAATTTGGGTTTTGGTGTTCATTGCTTTCATTTTCACATGTTTGAATTAGTTAATATTCTTCTGCCAATTCAGGAATCCACTGTTACTTTAATCTTAAACACTCTGCATATCCAACTAAACCAAACATTAGACATTTGGTGATTTTAGTAGTAATTTAATCTCCATTCTATACACTATAACACAAGATAGATTGATAGATTCGCACGATACTATAACACGGGACAGATTTGTGGAAAACATCTCCAAAGACAACAATTCAGATAACTTAAAATATTTATTGAATAATATCAAAGTTGTAATGATGAAAAGAAAGGCTTATAAACAATTTTACGGTGGTAAAAAACCCTAAACTAAAACAAAAAAAAATCAAAATAATTTAGAAAACTAAATGGAACGAAAGTGATATAAACAAATAAATTTTACCGAAAAATAGTATATAACAATGATCATTTTGATTTTGAGTTGGGATGAAAAGTTATCTCTGCTCAAATTTAACAATTTAACCCTTTTTAATCGTTGAAATGATTATGCATACTCCAACGCGGATTCTTAACCCGTTCACCACTTTGCACCATTTCACATTTCTTAAAAAGAATTTAAAAAAAAAATGTATATCAAATCTATGCCTTTGATGAAGGTTAAAGATTTTTCTACAAAGGGTTAGAATAATTTGTGGTGGAAGAAATTCTTTTCCTATTTCTGACTAGACAAACATTTTTGCAAGAAAAGAGGCCAAACCAACCCCCCCCCTTGAAGTCTTGGAAGCATTGAAAGAAATGCAATGGTGACGGTGACCCATCTGCAAAGATTTTTCTATAATTTGGTGTTGCTCCCACCGGCCTGCCTAAATCTGAATCTAAATCAAGTTTTCCATTTTCATGGCTGACGCGGATCCGCAGAAACATAACTAATAAGATCTGGTCCCGGTCGGTGACAGATGTCAGATCAATATTTGTCAAACTTTTCTCCAAATGCACGAATCTTTCAATCCATACAAAATCTTCACCGCCCATTTCTGCTCTATTTCATGTCATTGATTCAACTTTAAAACTTTAAAAGGCCAAGAATCCTAAATTGCATCCAAAGTAAAGCCATCCAAAGCCGATTTTTAGCATTTTTTTTTCTTCAAATCCTCAAGTGGGCTTCTTGGAATTATGCAGTTCAATTATTAGCAAACCTAAGCCACTCACTCACTCACTCACTTACTACTATATAAACAAGCCAAGTTTCTGATAATTACTACACATTTCATTGGAGTTAAGAGTCTGCAAAATAGTAAATCTTTAAAGAAGTTCGATCGTAAAGTTTTGGGTTTGGCTAAGGAAAAAAAAAATGTCTGATAATTACTATTCTTCTCATTCACAGCCTACTTTGCCACTGCACCTTTGTTTCTTCCTGTTTGTATTGTTCGCATTTGTGAGTTTCACATGGTACATCAATTTTGAAAGTATTTTTGGACCCTTATTTGATTCCATTAAGTTGTTCTTCATGGTCTCTCCTCTACTGCTACTTCTAGTGGTGCACTTGTCCTCTTTCTTGGACAAATCTTGGATTTTTGTACCGTTTCCAGAGCAAGACTCGCTTCACAGGGCTGGTGGGACTCCATGGGGTGTAGCTTTGCTTCTTGTGATTCTTTTCTTCATGGTTTCTTTCCAATCTGACTTGAGAGAGCGCTGGTTTCCTCTTCTAAGCTGATGATGATGATGATGAAAAGGGTCATTGTGATCAATCATGGCTGCATGTGTACATTGTGTTTTAGGGAAGGAAAAGCATTGACTTTGTGCCCTTTTGTTACTTTTTTTATTTTTATTTTTATTTTTTGTGCTTCATCTTTATGTACAGTAAAGTAGAAGTTTTTTTTTTCTTTTTCTTTCCAACTTTAGACTTGAGGGTCGGGTCGTTAACTTTCTAACCATTGAAAGTTGAAGTCTCTCAAATGGTCATATGTAGTTTTTTGCTTTTTGATTGTAGCAATTCTAATAGTTGCTGTTGTTGGGAAGTCACAACTCGCAATGCTCAAATTTTCAAAATTTGTGGTGATCTGTAAATATATGATTTGTATTGATCTTTGCGACCTTGGCGATTTGCTTTCTTGTTTCCAAGATTTTTCTTTTTCTTTCCTTTTTCTTTCCTTAATTATGTGCATAGTTTGTTGAGCAAAATGCCAATTTGGTCACCAAACTGTACCAAACTAATACTTTTAGTCATCGAACTATTTTTTCAGCCGAAAAGGTCACTCAAGTAAATTTTTTGGCAAAAAAAGTCCTTCCGTCCATTCTAATCGTTAAACCTATGACGGAAATTAATTTGAAGGACAAAAATGTCAATTCACTCCTCGAGAGGTTAAAACTACATTGCATCTTCTTCTACAACGCAGCAAACACCACAAATAATCCTTCAACATCTACAGGTTCAATTTCAACATATCGTCCGATTCCCGACCCTTGTCCCCAGAATTCATGGCTCTTGATTTGGTTTTTCTTCACAAATTCAATGACCTGCTTTTCGGCTTCTTGTTCAGTAATTGTACTAGCGAGCACCTTCTCTGTCAACCCACTTGCTCCATGATGTTCTTGACGCCATTCTCCCATTCTATCCAGGCACTCCTCCTTTTGATGAATGACCAAATCAGGACCTTCAATTGATTTTGTCAAACTACCATCTGTAATTACAGAATCAATTAATCTCCAATATTCTATCGATTTCAACATTCAAACCAGTCATTTCTAGATCAATCCACACAAGCGGCAGCTTGTACTCCCCAGAAGCCACTTTTGAGCTCTGTCAACCCTTTTATGATTCCCAGAAGTGGCTGCACCACCTGATTTTTCATGTTTCCTCTCCCCATCAACCTCAGCAGCAACCAATGTTGTTTGTTCCCTATCATCGGCTGCATCCAGCTCCAGCAAAGAAAAAACATTTGAGAGTTGATCCATTCCAATACTTTAATGGTACACTCCGGGAACGGCAGTGGGCAGAAATGACTCGACGGAGCTGCGAATTAGAAGCATCAATCGAAACAAAATATCAACATTCATACCTTAGGGCTCTTGAGATAAACTTCGGATTTTAAGCAATTTGAGTGTGCAAACTGTGAAATGAATCGGTGAAAATTCTCATAGAGTGCTCAAATGTTTGTGGGTAATGGTGGTGGACCGGTGGTGAAGGTGGCTGCAGCCTAAGTTGTTGGTGGAAGTGGATTGAAATTTTGGGAAGAGAGAGGAAAAAAATGGAAAGAGAGAAAATAGAACATAAATAAATGGAAAAAAAACCTTGAACATAAAGGAAAGAAAAAAAGAAAGAAACATTCCACTTATGCTTGATTTTGATTAAATAAATTGAAAGGAAAGGAAAAAATTAAATAAAGAAAAAGAATCTTGGGTGGAGTGTTTTTCTATTTGTTGGACAATTATAACCTTGAAAATAAGTATGTGCACTGCATGTGATCGTATTTTCGTTTTCTCTAAAAGGCTAAATGGACGGAATGATCTTTTTCGCAAAAAAATAATAGTTAAATGACCTTTTTAGCTGAAAAAATAGTTCGATGACTAAAAGTACTAGTTTCATACAGTTTGGTGACCAAATTGGCATTTTGCTCTAGTTTGTTCTTAAGTTTTCTTGGCAGTCTATCTGTAAAAGATAAATACAAAAAAATGGTAATATGTGTCTATTCATTTTGAAAATTACTTTTGTGGCAACTAAAAAAATTGCATAAATTCATTACAATGAATAACGTATAACAATGGAGAGAAGTTAATGGCATAATTTCTCGTTGTTTTCGAGTTTAGTTTGATGTAATGATAAACGAAGCATACAAGATGAGTTAATCCAAAGCTCAATCCAAATGATGATGGAAGGAATAAGAGAAGACAAAGAAAAACAGTTATATTGAAGCATTTTGAAATACTAGTTGGTAATCACCGCTCGTTGAGCTGTGTAATTATATGTTATTTTCTGTTATAATTTAATTCAGTATAACAGGTATAAGTAATATAATATTTATTGCATAATACATGTACTAAAATTTACGGCTAGTATTTCCGTAAACCTATCTATAACTTTACTCGCTATACATGTCTATACATATTTAAACATTTCCATAAGATACATGGTTGTCAATACTTGTACACATACTTATACATATACATATATGCGTGTGTACTATATGCACTTTTGTATACTTGCATATATTAGACTTATTTTTACAATATAGATTTGTACACATTTTGCACATAATGTGCACACTACGTATATAAATATACTATATACATTCTCACACGTAATAAATATTTGCAAATTCTTCTTACACCTGCACACATTACAATGTACATGTGTTTCATACTACACATATTATACATACTAATACACACAATTATACATACTACGCATACATGTAGACACTAAACATATTTTCATATATTAGCACATATTTAATTATTTATCACACTATAATTTTTTACTTATTTTCCACATATTTTTTACGCTGCATATATTGCACATAATATTTACATTTACACACACTTTAAATATTTGCACATTTTTTTTCACATTTTAACACATTTCATATGTACACATATTTACACATACTTCTACACACACTTATTCATAATCCATATATTTTTATACAGTATACATACTTTCATACATTTTACACATATTTTCATATACTATACATTTATGCATATTTTTTCACAATATAAATATTTACATATAATATACAGTTTTTGAAATACTATATTTGTACACATACTCGCCTATTTTCATATGCTACATAGATTTATACATAATTCATACATTTTAATACACTATTGATATGAACACATGTACACATACTGCACATATTTGCACACACTATACATGTTTACACATGGTATACATATTTTACTAACTACACAAACATATACATATTACACTTATTTCTCCTACACTATATATATTTACACATATCTACACATATAACACACATTTTTCACACACTATACGTTTTTATACATATTACACATACTTTTTTACACTACATATTTACACATACTATACGTATTTTCACACACGATACATATTTGCACATAATTTATACATTTTCAAATATTGTACATATTTACATAGTTGTCAATACATGTACACACACTTAATACATATTACATGCATTATCAGACACTATGAATATTTCTATGCATTACATTTATTTACACATATTATAGATATTTCATCCATTATACATATGTACAAGGGTATGAAATAAATATACTTACTGTCCAGTACAATAAGAAAATACGTATCAACAGATTAATTTTCATAAAATATGTATCAACAGAGTAATTTCCATGGATCCAACTCGTATATGTTATATTATTGATTTTTTTTAGATGAGTTAAGGAATTATAAAAAAAGTCGGGAGAAAAAAAATCCAGTGAAGTTTCATTTATTTCAAGATTTGCACCAAGTGTTTTAATTACCATGTATAGGTTGCACCAAGTGTTTATATTAACGTATCATAATATGGGAATGATTTAATAATTTGTCATCCTAATAAACTCGAAACAGTGAAAAGAAATTAGATGCATTTAGAATAGTTGTGGATAACTAATTTGCAAAAGCGATTTAGTTTTATATGTCAAATACTCTTTTTCCCTTTTTTTTAACATAAATTAAAATATATATATCCGCATGAGCAAAATGCGATGCCGGCTATGTCCGTCACACCGTTACAAATTGAAGCGAGAAAAGAAAATTTGGAGTGCTAATCCATTACATGCGATTAAACTAAAATTAAAAAACGACATTTAGAGAAAAACTAATTCAGATAGTAAAATTTCCTGTCCCCCAAATACACGTAATAATCCATACCAGTGAATCTATGATTTCTTTTGAGCTGGATGCAAGTCCAGAATAACAATGCTAAAGGACCAAGTCTTCCTTATTATCCTGTGTAGCCCTCAAAAATGTTTTGTATAAACAAAATATGCAGACATTATAGTGACATTGCCGGACAAATATAATCTTCTCATTTTAGTGCCAAAATTAGATTCGACCAATCAAAGGTAAGCAATTAAGTTGCCAAAACTGGTTAACATTCCACCTTATAAACACATTAGTTTCGGACCTAACAAACTGCAAGATAGTATCCGGGATCAAACAAGCAATACCATATTCACCCAACAAAACTGGAGTTGCTAGAATAAGCAAAACAAAGCTGCCATATTTTTCATCACACGTGTAAGCCAGAGCTAGTTTATCAAATCCACCATGTTAATTCCTGACCTAAACTCATAATCAGAACATGCTTGCACCATCCAACTTAACTCCAAAACACTCAAAGAGCAAATGAGCAAATCTGGTTCAGCAAAATATCAGCACTTTCGACAACTAAAAAGATTCAAAAAAGCAACAGAAAAGCCTGGTTTCCAATATTTATTGTTGAAGAGAGTTTCAGCAGCCCAACAAATGTACATACTATCCCGAAAAGGTAGAGAAATCACTAACACGGAATAAACCGGGCAGACTTGCTCAAAATGTCGAAAACTAAAACTTTGTCTATGGAAGGAATTGCAACAAAAACTATGCAACATAGAGTACAAAATAAAAATACTTATAAGCTGTTTGTTGAAATACGGAATGACTGAAATGTTCAAAGGAGAATAGTTTTCTATTAGGAAATGTGACTTGGGGAAACAGTGACATCCATAACAAATTTCCCCGGCCTCGCATCAATGATTCGAAACTCACATGTGTCTCCTGCTTGGATTCCATTTTCTTGCACAATTTGTCTCCATCCACCAGCAAATACAAAACATTTCTCTTTCACAAGGTAATTAACTGTCCATTGCCGATCATTGATGCTGAGAGTAATCTGCTGCGTCTTCTTGGGCATGTACATACTCGCCTACTGAGACTTTAAAGTCTGCACTTATATAAAAGAACATTAGTGGCTAGCATGTTTAAAAACTCTATGCAACTATTATCATGTATTGATAAGTGTGTGATCATAGTATCTGGTTAATTATAAAATTTATTCGCTTAGCAGATTGGGGAAAAATATATAAATATTATACAAATAGATTAAGGACCAAATAAGTTGACATTTTGCCTAAACAATATATCTATATTATGCTAACTAATGATTGGAACAGTATACGCATTTAGAGATAGTGAAGAAATTACCAACGTAAATCCATATGATACATATTAGCTGGACATCACAATGATCATATTTTCCGTATTTCCTTCGCGATTAGCTACAGTCTCATGCGGCAGTGATTTTCCCTTTGGAGGTCTCGTAGCCATAGGCTTGGGCAGATGTCATTAAACAAAGATAAATGCATTAAATGTAGTGTTATGAGTATACAACATACAATAAACAAATTCAAAACAGTATGCATTATATAATACGATTGATCAAATAATAGTAATTATCAATTAATAAAAGTATACAATTTGGAATAAAAAGTCTACCATTGTCATTTGTAGAAAGTCTACCGAAGCTTGATCTTTTTCTTTTGGGCACAGTGGTATCTTTCTTCTTTGTGCACTGCATTGACGGTACCTCGGAGTTGCAATCTTTGTGGCCTGAGATATTAGGAGGGGTGCACTGCTGAAACTGCGTCGAGGCCGAAACTGTCATTGAAGGATAATCATTACAAGAAATTGGGTTAACAATGGGGCCAATCTTGATATATTACTTTCCTGCATCAACATTTTGTATTAGGAAGTCAAGCAATGGCATTACAGCTAATTTGAAATAAAACTCGCAAAGAGAATGAACAAATCAAGTCAAACCATTTCATTTTTATTTGATTTTCACTGAACCATTTGAGAATGGTGTTTTTAGCACGAAAGTTACAACGTATTCTGACTTCCTATAGCATCTATTGAATGACAATGGTAACTGTAGAATGAACTGGAAATGAAATCAAAGTTAATATGAATGCAAAGAAGATAAAATATTCTCCCTACCCAACTCAGTAACCAAAATTCCATAATCTGCAACAGAAAGCGATGAAAGAATGCCCTCATGGTGCTTAAGATTCTCAGGTATCAAGAATAACATCCTGATTAACATAGGAGAAAAGGAATGTACCGATTCTGACTATAATTTACACATCACTCTTTGCTAACTTCTTCTCTAAACTAACGGAACTCATCGTGGTATGCAAATTCATCATCGTCGTCATCATTGAACATGGCACTGTAGAATACATATGGATTATCAATCATTTCTGTCAATGTCAGAAGTCCATCTTTATCTGAATCAGCCTGCAGAGAAAATTTCGGAGCATTCAACATTCTCTTCCACATCAATTACAACTCATGATCAGCTGAAAACAAAATTAGTACCCAGAAGAAGAGAGTAATATTGCACAGGCAAGGGTAACCCCTGTTCAAATTTAATTCCACTTTTATCAAGAACAACAAAAAAACCTATTCAGAAAGGAAAACCTAAGGAAAACAACAATGTGAGTAAAATGTAATCTTTCAAGTTGATCCTTAGTCCTAAGAAAGTAGATCCTATGAAAATCGAGTGTTTCTCTTTGCTTCATATATCGCGGTTCACTTAACAAACGGGTTAGTATTTAATTCTTATGATTGGCACCAAAAATTATTGATTTATTTTACCATATCGAAAAACATAGTGCAATGAAAAAGTGGCTCCATTCTTTACACAAAAGTTTCCCACTTGAATAGCAACTACAGCCCAAAGAATAAAACTCGATCATACATCCTCCCTTCTCCATATAAGGCCTAGAACTACAAGTGACAGTATCCAGGAGCAGTTTTAAATAAGTTACTTTTGTCCATGATTTCCCTCCAGGGGCTCACTAAGTTTTGAGCTCAACAGACTTCTCAGATGATAGAACAATCCATACAATAGCAGACCTACACAAAAGGGCGAGTCCAAGAGAATATCAAAGACAAAGACTCGATTATACACTTCATTGCACTAAACTGCAATTAAGGGAACGTAGAGAAAGAAAATAACAAAGTAACAGAAGAAACATAAAAAAATCAGGATCTCATTTCTTAACAAGCCACAAATAGCAAATTTTTAAAACCGTGCATTGAAATAAAAGATGCTAGAAGCCCACAAAAGCGCCAAAGAGTTCAAAAGTAACAGTAATATTTTAAAAAATAAAAAAAACAGGTTAGGGCCTATTCTATGTGCTTAAAATCAGCAGATCAAACATTTCCTTTTAAAGCTAAATATGTTTCAAGGTGTTCTTGTTTGATTTTGACTTCTGCTTTTAGCCTATTGAAATGAAAAATGTTGATTTTTATACAAGTGCTTCATGCTTTTTAAAACTTTTAAAAGAAGAAATGCTTTCAATGCTTAGAACAGCATTTTCAACAACCAGTTTTAACATAATCATCTTATAAAAGCTGGCCCTGCGAAGATAAGCAATTCAATCTGCCACATAAAAAAAAATAGATGAAGCTGCAATGCTTTTTGGCTACATGCTTTATCCTTACTTTTCTGAAACTTTAATTGAGGAGAACCTATAAAACAAATAAAATAGATCCTAAAATAATGTAATCATTACCTGTTGTATGATGTAATCTGCTTGTTGTTTAGCATAATAATGCTTTGACGGATGAAGTTTTCCAATTATAGGCACCAATTCCACATCAGACAAGAACCTGCAGCATATTTTTGAGGTTATAGACTACTAATGGAAGCCTTCAATGAAAGAAAACCACATTACAACTCTTCACAGGGAATTTAGATCATCACCCATCGCCATCCTTGTCAAGCGGGGCAAACAACTTCCTAGCTGGGGCTTCTCGCGAGTCATCAGAGTCATGTTTGGAACTATGATCCTCTTCATCATAGTTCCTTACCATGTCAAAAAGACCATGAGAAAACTCTTTGAAGCTAACCTTACCATCTTTATCAGTATCTCTTTCTCTGAAATAGTTAAAGAAGCGAGAGAGGAACGGTCAGTTAAAGTAAGATAATAGTTACAATATCACTGAAACAGAATCTACTAACTAAGCAGGAAAACAAAAAGTGACCAGTTCAAGAAATTAAAGAACATTTCTTAAAATTAGGTAGGAGGAGAAATTAAAAATTATCGTAAACCTGAAATGGCAGGTGTAAGAATACCATCACCGATCACCATACAAGCACCTGAAATGGCTATTATTCTATTATCTTAATAATGAATGGCGGGTTAATTTAAAAACCCAACAATAAACCATTAGTCACAACATTTATCACAAATATCATATGCATATATTCACATGTCCGCTAAACTCCTTGGATATACCATTAGCCAAATAAATATTTCCATACTTCTAAACTTACTTGCTGGAATTGTTGGTGATGGCACAAATGCTGGTGAGCCATCGAACTGTGGTGAATGAAAGGGGGGGCGAGATGAAGAAATTAAATGCCATCTACCTAGCAGGTAAAAAGAAAGATAAAATAAATATTCTCTCTTTCGTTTTCTCTGGAATTAGACAGATATGCAAATTGTTTGAGTCTTGCAAGAGAGTAAGGCCATTGCACTACAACATTTCCCTAGAGCAAAGCAATAGAAGAGGTTATTTTCGATTTAACTCACTTTTCGCTAGAATTTTTTTGAGGATGATGATGATATGCTCCAGGTCGAGGAGAAAGTTTGCCAAATCTGTTTCTTTTCCAGTGATTATCATGGAATGAGGCTGATGGTGAAGAAGCAGAACCATTTATCTGTTTCCTGAAAGGATGTCCGGTAGAGAGTGCAATTGAGTATTTGTGCTCATTGGCGACTGCAAAATGAAACATAGCATCAAATTGTTTTCCCTTTTCTTGAGTTAATGTTGAAAAATGCAGGATCTACTTTCTAATATGTTGATAAGTATATATGTATACCGGAATGCTTTGGAATGAGCTGCCGAAGTAAAGAACTTCGCGACTATTTTGGCTATTGATGGGAGGAATTGATGTTGGATTAAGACAAGAATCTATAACATTGCATCATTACTTTGCCATGTAACTAACTCATTTAGAAATATCCATGAACACACATGCCAGCGTGGTTTGCAACTAAATGTAGAATTTTGTATTTTCTTGTCCACTACACGAAAACAAACTTATTAATCTATCAATGATGCTCCAAGTATGATTAGAATTGACTCACAAAACAAACATCATCTGAGATACTGCGCAAATTCAGGAGAAAATATACTCAACAAAAAGGGAACCATTACATACAGATCCTTGAACTTGAAATGCACTGAGAACTATTAAAATATTCAGCAACGCGAAAGCCAAAAGCATCGCAATTTCTGATTTCCCTCGAGAATTGACAAAGCTCAAACATCAAGATCCTTCTTTTTTTTCACCGAATAAGTTCAGAGTTTAAAGGGGAAAAAATAATTAGTTAAACAGTGCTCCTCTTGCTTGGAATAGATGATTATCATATATAAAAACAAAGATCACTGTTTAAAGAAACAGCTCGTAGAAATTCCGTCTTTGATTTACACCATGAAACTATCCATGTATTGAAACTCGTTTGATTACTGAAGTTTGCAAGGACACATAGCAAATTTAACTGCAAATTCTAGAAAAGTAAGAAAAGTACCCACGGGCTTGAGCCAGAAGATTTAATTTACCAGTCAGAGCTTGTAAGTTCTGCTCAATTTCACGGCAGGCCATGACTGCTTCAATAGCATGGACTCTGACATGTTGCTGGAGGTGTTCTTTAAAGGAGCACAAAACTAACAAATACTGTCCCTGTTGCATTTAAACCTCAAAACCCACAATTAATTTATTTCTGGGCACCAAATAAACATGAAAAAAGACAAGATTTTTATGGGGGGACAAAACAAAACAAAAAGGTAAGATTTTTATTGGAAAAAAAAATCCCATAAACCAGAACAGCAGAAAGACCCATCAAACACAAACTTACCAAGAAATTATCAAGTTCCTGCCTTTCATGGAGCGATGAAGGATGAGAAAGATGATGCTGCTGTGTAGCATAATACCTCAAAAGATGATGAGACTGGGAGAGCTGAGCATCGACAAGGGGAGTTGTTCTTTAAATGAGCGCAAAGCTAACAAGTACTATCACTATTGCATTTAAACATCAAAACCCACAATTAATTCATTTTTGGGCACCAAATAAACATGAAAACAGATAAGTTTTTTATGGGGGGACAAAACAAAACAAAAAGGTAAGTTTTTTATTGGAAAAAAATATCCCATATACCAGAAGAGCAGAAAGAACCATCAAATAAAAACTTACCAAGAAATAATCAAGTTCTTGCCTTTCATGGGTTGATAAAGGATGAGAAAGATGATGCTGCTGTGTAGCATAAGACCTCAAAAGATGGTGAGACTGGGAGAGCTGAGCATCAATAAGGGGCAACTGATCAATAGGAGTTGGTACACGAAGGCACGCTACATGGGCTGAAAGTAGTTGCTCATGTAAAGGATAAGTGGCAATCTCAGCCGTAAGTTGTCTATTTTGTTCATCCGATATTGCCACAGAAACTTCCTGTGTACAAAAAAAGGGGTGAGCGGCAGCAAGCAATGAGAGGAAACCCTAATGAGAAAGTAGAGAGAGCAGAGAGAAAGGAAGTGGTAGCAAAAACTTTTTCTCCTCGGGATAAGCAGAATCTATTATGACAAGAGAAGAGTGGTGAGATGCGTTTGGTAGTGGAGAAGCGGTAAGAGGTGACTGGTGAGAGATGAGGGAGAGGTGAGCGGCGAGAGATGACAGATGACAGATGACAGATGAGGGAAGTTGGCGTATTCAATTCGGCGGAGCAGCGGACGCGTATTAATTGAGACTTGACAGAACTAAAGAGAGGGCCAGGGACACTTGCAAAACGACGTCGTTTTGCAAGTAGGAGGACGGTCCTTGAAGATCGCACGTGACCGAAGCTTGGGAAGCATGTGCCGTGGTCGTCCTCGCTTGGTGCTTATAGGTTTATTGTTAACAAATCAGCTTAGTTTTATTTCTCCATGTTTTAATGCAATTAGAATTAAACGAGAAGAAAGTGCTGCGCATATAATTCCTTTGTTTACAAAATCTCTTATGAAATCGATTTATATATAAAACGTTTTTTTTGAAACGGATTCATAGATAAAACGTACTTATGTGAAACTGATTTAATCTCCAATTCATATATAAGATGCACTCTCAAAAGGGTAATTTTAATTAGGCCGATTTTCTCAAAGCAAATTCATATATAAAATATAATTCATATATGAAGCGGATAATTAATCGTTATTAAAATTATAATTTTAATTTTTTGTCAATTTTATCCCGCGCGTTAAAATCGCAATTAACTTGCCGAACTCGCTACTCTCTTGTTTTTCAACCCTGCGCCTTCCCCGGATTTGATCTTTGCCAATGTGCCCAGAATTCGTCAGCACTCAGTACTACTGAACGCTCAAATGGAACAATAAGTGCAGTGGAATTTTTATCGTTGTATTGGTGGACTACTGGTCCAATTATCTGTAATAAGCTCAAATTGAACAATAAGCCCAGATCGCATTTATTTTTGAAAGATTTGGGCCTTTAATCTCAGAATGTTTTCGGCTTTAAGGCTCTTTAGTGCAGTTCATACTGTATTATTTCCTCTTTTTTTCCTCTCTATTTTTGTTCAATATGAATATTCCTTGTGTGTTTAATAGTTCGATTACATTATTGTAGCGTTTGTTTTGGGTCACTAAAACTTGTTTTCATGAAAGAAAGAACAAAATAATAAGCAACTTGTTTTTTTTTTGGCAATCAAAATTGGACCAATTAATGTTATGCTCCATGAAAACTTGTAGAATGCAAATATGAGGTAATTAAATTAATAAACATAAGCCATTTTCCGATCTAATTACATGGTATATATATTACACATCTTGTTTTTGTTCTTCATTTAGTAAGTTCATGACATTCTTCACTAAAAAATGCAAACAAAAAATAAAAAAACCAAAAAAATAAGAGAAACAACCCCAACCAAAACAACACCACCACCTAAAGCCTTTATACCATTACGTGTAATTGGCTATAATATATAGATTATATTTTATTACTGTTCGATTGTTACACAGTTTTTAATGTTATGCATATTATAAGATTTGACAAAATTTTATTTCGTGTCTAACTTGTTGCAACCTGCTTATTGACATTAAAACATTTAAAAGCAAGAACCGAAAGTACAAAGGGAAAAAGTTGCACCATTCACATATATCCAAAGTGTATATAAAGCTTCATTTTCGTATGCGTTTTATTAATTAATTGCTTTCTTCCAAAGCTTTTGTTTGTATCACAATAAACATTGAATAGAAACCCTCTATATTACTCTACCTCAATGTCATTTGACTGCTGCCTCTTGCATGGATGACTCTAAATTAAAGAAAGGGTTTTCAAGGGGTAAAAAAAAAAGTGGAAAAGAAAAGCACTAAAATCAAACTTTGGCATGTTTTTTTCAAAATTTTGTGGGAAAGACTTCACAATTTCGAATTTGGAGTAAATGAACAACAGATGTATAGCTATCCAACCAAGTCACAAAAAAAAAAAAAAAAAACAGAAGGAAAATAGCTATCCAAAACTTTGAGAAAAACATATATATGCACTATACATTCAGAGTAAAATTGCTTTGTATGCCTTTGTTAAAGAGAAACAAGAAACAAAATAAGAATTAAGCAAAAAGTTGAGCACATATGCAGTCCTCAAAGGGTATCCAAAGCTTCATTTTTTTTATGCCTTTGTTAATTGCTTTTGTCTAAGCTTTTCTTTGTTTCATAATAAAAATTTAATGAAATAGAATCGATTCCTCTTTTTCTTTTTCCCACTGCATGCATCACCCTATCTTTTGGCATCATGCCACCACTGATTATTAAGTTGTAAACAACACTCCTACCCTTTGACTGGTAGCTCAAGCATAGATGGGTCAAGAATGGAAAAAATAATAATAATAATAATAATAAGAAGAAGAACACATGCAAACGACTGAAAATAAGAAGAATGGATAACAAATCATAATTAAAGAATGTTTTTATGTCTTTTAAATTAGTGGGCATATTGACCAGTACTAGCTCGTTTCTAATTCGAGAAAAGACTGAGAGTTGCGTCATAATATTTCTCGATAAAATAATATGAATCATATCATAAGCTATCGTATAAAGATAGAATATAATAACAAAGTATGATCTATATATTTGACTCAATATAATGGGATTAAAAACTTATGGTCTGTTTGGTTTCATCAAAATTTGTGATTTATTTCACAATTACAAAATGAGGTGTTTGTTTTGTTCAACTTTTTCATCAAAATTTTTAAAACACAAAACAATGCTACAGTAATTTTTTTGCTACAGTAATTTTTATAAATAAAATATTGAATTTGAATTTGAATTTTAAATTTTAAATTTTAATAATAAACAATTCTTCCTAACACACTTCCCATCAAAATAAACTAATAAAATACTAATTCAAATTTAAATTTCAAAATTTTATTAATAAAAAAATCTTCAATACAAATCCCAACAAAATAAAATCATTCATTCCAAACAATCTCAAAATATTCCTTTCTCATTACAAATCCCAATAAAATCATTTCATAAATAAAACCAAAAAACAGCATATCCAAGCGGAGCCTTAGTTATTTGGAGTATTGATCATTTATTTGTGACATATGCACATATAAGAACAAAACTATGTTTACTGACTAAACAATGTTGTGTATAATATATGATTTTGATGTGTACATTAGTGAAAGTATGGCTCCACCATTGATCCAACTATCCACAAATCAACAAATTAATAACCATCAAAGCAAAAAGGAATGGGCCTCAATGTTTATAAATCTTATTGGTGGTAGATAAGGAACAATGTTGAAGGAATCTGACTGCTTGATTTTTTTGGCATTTCACATGAAGTTTCTTTTTGGCTTTGTTCTTATTCTAATGAAAAAAAAAATTGATTTCCCAATAAGCAGAACTGTGTGTTCATTTTTTTCAGCATATAGCAACAGCATCAATAGACTTTTAGCTTTTTATTTTATGTATATGTCAACAAAAAGCACAGTTATTTATCTCCTATTGGTATTCCAAAATTTCAAATAGTACTTATTAAATTATGAGATGGCTAAAGAACTAATAAAAAGGAGCAAAAGTTAATTGATGAGGTTTTTTTTTTCTTTGCAATCCATGCAGGACAGTTAGATCAATGGTCCATGAAATATTACTTTCTAAGCCAATAAAGATAAAATTCATTTGCAAAAGATTTTTTTTTGGTAATGTATGTAAACACATCTTTTGTAAAAGGATTAGTAAGTCTTGTAAAGATGAAAAAAGAACAAAGCTAATTTTTATTTGGCTCTTTTTATAACTCCTAGAAAAGATCTAAGAGGAAACATGTATAAAAGAAAAGGCACACAAACATTCTTTTGTTATGGTTTACATAATTTGTACATTAGGCAAGGGAAATTGAATGCCCCTTCTATTGAGAAACTTATTCATAAAATGAGAAATTGTCTTGGTGGTGGCGTCATTATAATCATTATAATAAATTGCAAGGTTATCTCTTATATATCATTATTGTACTGTATATTTCATAATGACTAATCAAATAGTATCCATCTCAATGTCAAATGCATATATAAGGGTCATAAGAAATATGATTAGGAGTGATAAATTGAGGTGATTGTTCATTGTTTCATGATGATGTATTTGTGAGTAAACTAGAATAAGGACAGTACTTGGGAGAGAGCATGATTGGGACTGAGGACTATTCTCGTGCCTGTAAAGACGAACCCTGTCGATAAAGATGGCAAACAAAAGTGTGTTTGACGAAAGTAAAAGGTGCCATGTTCTTGTCTCAGTGCGGGAGCTGTTATCCGGTTATCTTCTTCACACACAGACACACACTAAGGCAAGTCAGCTTATATTTGAGTAACTCAGATCAAAATTATACTAATATATAATTGCATTCAATAATAACTAAACTGTTATTCTACTATGTGACATCAGTTATACAGATCATATTTCCTGTTTCTCATATGATTCATATTATTAGAATGAAAAAGTATTATACTAATTGCTAATCTAACAAACTGATCTCATTATTTTCTCGCATTTGGGATCAGTTAGTTATATACATACAAACTGCTTATATCCTGGCTTAGTTTAATAATTACATAGCATAAAAATAATTAAATAGTACGCCATCTATTATTACTATAAAAGAAAACTATGCATAATTAATGGTGATGAACTGATGATTGAGATGCCAAAGTTTGTGCCACATAAAAAATAGGTTCAAAAAGATTAAAAAGACAAAGAATTCACAGAAAAACAAAGACATTTTAGAATGTTCAACCAATTTTCTGCACTAAAACTTTCAAAGAAAAACAATAATCCCCCACCTAACATGTGTTTGAAAAACAATTGGCTTCCAAACTGCTGCTTCGTATTTAAAAAGGGACAAAATGTGATCAAATTAGCTAACGAATTTATAAGGACACCAACTATAGTGTTTATTCTCAATTCAGACATCAACAATGGTCATAAGTTTCTTTACAATTTGTTTAATGCGCTGATGTAAAACAAACATTTGCAACAAAGGAAGAACCTGTTAAACAACAAATGATTTCGCAAATCAGAATAGACTTTGTTATCGATCTGCATGCTTTGATTAATTAGCTGATGCATACAAACAACTCTGATCATCCCTTTTTTTACTATACTAGAATCGTACAGAGATGACAAATAAGCCAAGCCACATATAGAGCATATAGAGCATGGTGTGACTCCAATTCAGCATCATCTATACACAAATATGAGTGATGGAAGAAAAGCAATTCTGCTTTTCTTTTGCTTTATCTTTACTTCTTCTTTTCTCAGCCCTAATTAAAATGGCCTATCATCTTATATATATATCCATTCTGATTCTACCATAACCCTTATAAAAGTAATGCACACGACCTCACTTTTTTGTTGTCTTTTTTCTTTGTGTTTCAAAAACCTTCCATTACATTAGAAGACAAATTCATAATTTTATCAGGAAAAATGCAGATTTTATCACAATTGTGGTCTTTGCTAGGCCTTCTCACTGTCCTTCAAAACATTCTTCCCACTCAACTTCTCTTGTTGCTTCACTCATTCTGTGAATCCCTCCAAGATTACTTCAGTCCTCACGCCTACTTCGAAATCCCAGAGTTTAATGGCTATTGTGGAGTGGATGTCAATGATCTCTACCGGCTAGTAAACCTTTACATCAACTCGGTTGACCCCTCTTCCACTTGCCGCCGTCTAACCCTCTCGAGATCAAGATCTTCCAATAGCATTGCCTTCACTGTTGCACCAAATCACACCGTCCATGATCGTTTCCAAGGCCACCATCTTTCCTGGACTCACCATGTTGAAACCATCGAAGATTCCATCGAAGAAAAACGTAGCTTCACCCTCAAGATTCCAAAGCGCCATCGCATGACTGTCCTTTCTCCGTACCTCCAGCATGTCACTGCTCGGGCTGAATTGTATGAAAGGGTATCAAGGGAGCGCAGACTGTTCACGAACAACGGACACGGCACCTACGAATCGGGCTGGTCTTCAGTTCCCTTTCGACACCCTTCCACTTTCGAAACACTAGCCCTCGAGCCAGAACTGAAGAAACAACTCATGGATGATCTAAAATCGTTTTCTGAAGGAAAAGAATTTTATAACAAAATTGGACGTGCATGGAAACGAGGGTACTTGTTATACGGTCCGCCAGGGTCAGGCAAATCTAGCCTCATTGCCGCAATGGCGAATTTTTTATGCTATGACGTTTATGATCTTGAACTTAGCAAAGTCTCAGACAATTCTGAACTGAGGGCTTTGCTAATTCAAACTACAAATCGTTCCATAATCGTCATTGAAGATATAGATTGCTCAATTGACCTCACGGGTGATAGGCTAACAAAGACTAGGCGACAAATATCCGCGTCCAAAAAAGGCAGGCGAATTGACCGTCACATTGTTGTTGACAATGGAGATGAAAGTACCGGGCAAGTGACTTTGTCAGGACTGCTGAATTTCACTGATGGACTGTGGTCATGCTGTGGAGAGGAAAGAATTCTTGTGTTCACTACGAATCATCGGGACAATGTTGATCCAGCGCTGGTCAGATGTGGGCGCATGGACATGCATGTTAGCCTTGGCACTTGCGGAATGCATGCGTTCAAGACCTTGGTGAAGAACTACTTGGGGGTCGATTCAAATCTGTCCTTTGACGTTGTGGAGAGTTGTATAAGGTCTGGTGGGGGCCTCACTCCAGCTCAGATTGGTGAAATTTTGTTGAGGAATAGAATGGATGTTGATGTGGCAGTCAAAGCTGTGATATCTGCCATGCAAGCAAAGATTTCGGGTGTTGATGTGGAAGGATATGATCATGATGATGTGTCAAGAACACCGGAAAGTGATGACCGGAGGCTGATGGGATTGCCGGATAATTGGGAGGGTTCACCGGAAAAATTTGGAGAGATGGAGAAAAGGAATAGGGAACAGGGTTCAACAAATTATGCCTTGGAGAGAAAGGTCAACTTCCTTGGAAGGCTTAAATCTTTGACAAAATCTGATTCTGGAAGGAGGGGTGTTTGATCTTGTAATGGGACATTAGTTTTGGTGCAATCTAAAAACAATTCAGTGAATTTGATTCAATCTGTGTATCATTTCTTGTTTTGTTTAGTCAGATGGTTTTTGACCTTTATGAGAACTATATATGGTCATGGTACTATCTTGTTCTAGCTGTGGTTAAATAATTAGCTATATTAGAGTCCCCCTAAAAAATAATGATAAAGAAGCTACATGATCATTATATTGATGGTGTAAATTAAACTAATCTAAAAAAAGTTCTTTTCCCCCAAGTAATTTTTTTTGAAATTCTGACTAATTATAAGTAACTAGTTGCTTATAAGTTGTCGGCCCAAAACAGAAAAAGAAAAAAAGAAAAGAAGAGAGAAGTTGCAAGTACAAATTTATCAAACATTATAATATGAATCACGTTATAAATTATGTAAAAGTTAGATTTAAGATATCAAATCCTATTAGATTTTGAATGTTGAGAATTTGAGATAGTGCGTGCATGTGATCATGTAAGCAAATGCAAAGAGATCTTTAAAAAGAAAAAATTCCTTTGCTTTTTCTTTACTTTAGTTTGAAAGAGGATGGGATTGCAATGGCAATGGAACCAAGTTTTTTCGCAAATGAAATAACCTTTTGGCAGTAGGAATAATAAGATTAGTACAAGATATTGAAGAATCAATTCCACTTAATAATAGTGGGAATATATACACCTAAAGGAGCATATAATTTCAATCTTGAGATATTAATGTTTTGAAGATTTTTAGCTTATTGTCATGATCTTAGACTGGGCATGGCATCCATGATCGGTAATATTTGAAGATCAAATTATATGTCCAAAATTATTCTGTCATATTTTTATTGTGTCTATTGATAATAATAATGTTGTTTTACTAAAATTAAAATTACATCCTAAGATTAAAAGCAAGATCAAATGTTTTGTAATGTTAAGGTTTCCTGATTTACAGCATGTCAAGAAAACAACGTTTTCAAAATTGCCAAAAAAGCAAAAAAACAAAACAAAACAAAAGAAAGAAAGTTTGTGGTTAATGAATGGATTGATTGAGAAATATGGAAACATGAAGAAAGTTGATGCTTCGTCATCCCTTTGTTGGAATTTAGCAATTGGTAATGTGCGCTGTCGATTCTCTACTTACATAGGTCGGTCCATCAAATTATGTCTTTTTTTATCCAAGAAAAAACAAAAATTGAAAAATAATAATTAAAAAAACTTTCAGATATTTTTTTGAGTTTACATTTTTAGCACACCAAATTTTTTTTGAAAGTGATTCATATGTAAGACACGATGTATATGGATGAAATAAAGAATTAATAATTATTAAAATCATATTTTTAATTTTCGATTGTATTTCTCATAATTATAATTTTTGATTGTCTTTCTCATAATTCTAATTTTCAATTATCTTTTTCATACATTGATATCACGATTAACTCAAATCTTGATCAGAAGACCAATTGTTTTTAGCATGCATTAAAGAAAGCTTTGCCAAACTCAAGAAGAAAGAAAAAAAAAACTTTAGGAAATCACCACCGACAAACATTGGATCCAATTCCAATCCCACGACTCTTTCATCATCCTAAATTGACCCTATTTTTTTTCTCTCTAACCTTCTTTTCTTTCTTTCTTTCTCTTTTTTTTTTTTTTAAATTTGTGACACTTTAAAGTTGTGGAATTGTTCGCAGTTTAAGAAGAAGGCAAAAACATCAAACTTTACTAGAATTCGTTGTTGCAGACTCTAATTATATAAGCCAGTGATAAAATTCGTAATAAAGAGTATGCATGTTATAAATAGTAAAGACAGATCATGTTAGACTCTCTTTGGTATAGTTTGGTTGAAAATAAGAAGGGTTAATGCAAATAATTTCTTTGTGGATTTGGAAAGATTTTTAGTTACCTCTTTATGATTGAGAATTTTACAATTCATTACTATGCGATTTGATTTTTTTTATTTAAAAAAAAGCAATTTTTTTTTTGAAGATTTTAGCATAAATTCTCTTCAAATCGACAATAGAGAGAAATATTTATATATAAATTAAAATAGATAAATCAACAAAGAATTAATATATTAAATTATAAATTTGAGGATATTTTCAAAAAGAAAAACCAAACTACAAGAAAGTAAATTATAAATTTTGTAATAATATATCGGCACACTTAGACTAGATAAAATAAGTAATGAATGTATTAAAAAGAAAGTCGAAGTAACTCTATGTATGAAAAAATAATCAACACATGCTTAAAATGGTTTGAATATATGTAAAAGAGATGTACCCTAATAGCATATAGAAAATATGAGAAACATTAATTCAATAAGAGGATAATGAAAATACTTAAAAAGAATTACAATGAAACGATTAAAAAAGATTGTTCTGTTTAAATAAAAATAAAAATTTGTGTTTAAATATAATTTGCAAAATAGGATCTAGACTAATATGTTTAACACAAAAATTTTTGTTAAACCGATTCATATATAAATCGGATTATTAATTACCGTTGAAATTATAATTCTAATTTACTATTGCTATCGAACTTTGAAATCGCGATTAACTCGTCGTAACATATATAAACAGGCTTTATAAAAAAATTATCTGTATATTTAAATATAAAAAAAAAAATATTTAGATAGAATAGGATGAACAAACATGATCCATAAAGAGAGATAATTTGAAAATGTCCCAAACTATAAAGAATTTTATTTAATTTACCAAAAATAAATGTGTAAATAAATGTTGTACCCTCAATAATGTACACAAAATATAGTATCCACGAAAATCCCAGTTAACAAAACCACGTGCCCAAATCCTACACCCAAACAAAAAGAAATAAAATTACGTGTTCGAAATCCATGTGTCTCTTTTTCAGCGTCTCCACAGACTCCACTGATAAATAAACGCAACGCCCCAAATTCCACACTCTCCAATTCAACACACAGACACACACTCCAAAGAGATCGATCATGGGAGTTGTGATAATTGATGGTTCAACCGTTCGTGACTTTGTCAGCAACGAAGCCGAATTCAACAAAAGTGCAGACGAAAAGTTTACTGCTTTGGACCTCAACAACGACGGTGTTTTGTCAAGGTCTGAGCTGAGGAAAGCCTTCGAATCCTTTCGTTTACTCGAAACCCACTTCGGTGTGGATGTCTCCACCACCCCTGAGGAGCTCACTAAGCTCTACGACTCCATCTTCGATAAGTTCGATTGTGATAATAGTGGGACTGTTGATCTTCAAGAGTTTAGGAATGAAATGAAGAAGATCATGTTAGCCATAGCTGATGGACTGGGATCATCCCCAATTCAAATGGTTCTTGAAGATGATGATGATAGCTTCCTCAAACAGGCTGCTGATCTTGAGGCTTCCAAGATTTCCTCCTCTCAATAATCCCAGCAGCCAACCCAAGCCAAGATTTTCTCACATCTTTTTCTTGGTTAAAATAAGGCTTCTTGAATAATTTCTTTCTTTTTTGTGTTTTTCTTGGAGTGGTTTGCCTTGTAAACTTTATCATTTCTGACATTTTGATTTATGTAACCTATTATTGGAAGAAGCTGCTATTTAATCAAAATCCATGAAACCAAAAGAATATCTGTGTTTGGCACAAAATGATTAATTCACACAGAGAAGGTAAGGAAATGCAGCATTTTGTATTGAGCTTATACAAATTTGGTACAAAATGTTTTCAGTTTTTACAATAACAATCGGGTCAACTGTGTGTTCTTTACAATTCTGTTTCTCAGCTTATGAAAAAACTGAGCTCCATAGAATGTAGGAACAAGGCCAACACCACCAGGTCCACCAGCAAGCAAAGCCAAAATGCTCTTTCGTTACCGTTGTACAGGAGCTGAAGAGAAGCTGAAATCAACAGGAATCTGCAAGTTAGATATTGTAATAGGAACTAGCATGCTTGTCTCATCTGCAACTTAAAGCATGAATCATCCTTTTCATTTTGATATGAGGCATTGAGCAAGCTTCTTTACTCTCGTGAACAGTATCAGAAACTGGAAATCTAACTTCATCAGGCAGCAGTATATCACAATAATCACAAGACTATTCAGCAGTGATGGAGCAATTAATCCACAGAATGGTCAGAGAGCCCAGAGGGCAATCATCCACCAAGCACTGCAAACTAGTGGAAGATTTGTACCATATTATTCAAATTTCTATGTTAATGATTTGTACAGTATTATTCAAATCTCTATGTAAATGCATTACAATTTCAAGTACCGAATGCTATAAAAATCTGAAACTTAGAAATTACACATTGGGGAACTTATCACAAATAACTAATGTGTGACAAATTTTGCATGTCGTTTGACTCTTCATTCACACAATGGTACTTAAAACTCTCCCATGATCCCATCACAAAATAATTTCAAGCAATTCCCAGAAATATGTCAGTCCACTTGGGTAGACTGCAGAACTTCCAATACCTTCTCTCATTTACTCCAAATTATATATTCAGAAGCTCTACTTAGATGAATGCATTCTTGCAATAAAGGAGAAGAAACAATTTGGAGCAAAAGGGGTTTAAGCTATGTACTTTAATAGACTGTTTACATCATGACATCAAAGGTAGAGCTGGAAGTTATGGAAAATTCAATTTGATGCAACAGAACAGGGTAATGGAAAATTAAATTAAGCTAAGTAAATGATCCTGCATCACCTACAATGTCACAAGTTTTCAACACAAGTGTATCCCATCATCTCATCAAAACAAAAGCGCAAATGAAAATATCAGGATTATCGTTTCTTCCTTAATCTTTCTACAACAAAACAGAAAATACTTTGATAAACTTGGATTACAAATTCAGCCACACTACCAAACAATTTAATGATCTTCATTCACATAGGTGATAGGTGTAAAAATGCTTCACAAGTCAATAATAAGTCAATAGAGCACCCATGGAGCTCCTTCTCACAAAAGTAATCTCATTTCAACACCCAAATGCAAAATCTAAGAATTTCTTAGTCAGCAGCCAAAACCCCCTTATCACCAACAACAACATATTTTCTCTGTGTTTATTAACAGTTGTTTTTTTCTTCAAATCTTCTCAAGTCTTCTATCCTCTTTTTTTTTTTTTAATTTAAGTTAATGATTTTCTATTTTGGATTACCAGTAGAACAGGATAATCAAAATAAAGAATCATTAATTCAAACTAAATAGAGAAATGCAGCCAAGACATAATTGAGAAACATAACATCGTCAAAAGAATAAAACATATTTATTAACCCGAAGAATGCTAAAATAAAGTTGAAAGCTTATCATGTTGAGACATCTGAATGCATAAGCCTGGTAAGCAAAATGAAGAGCCCATGCCAGAATCTCCGACCCCTTTTGTTATCGGCAACGTACAGCACTGAGAACACTATAAAGGAAGTGCAACAGCGACTCTAATTTGTTGCCTTTTTAATCCCCAAAACAATACCATTTGACAACTGAAATGCTGAATACCAAATTTGATCACAAACAGGGAAATTCAAAGCCCAAAACTGTATAGAAGCCAAAAAAACCTATAGAAAAACACTCAAATCATTTTAAAAATACAAACTTTATCAGTACTATGATGATGTTGGGACATCTGAATGCATATGCAACAAAATCAAGATAGAAGTAGCCATGCCAGAATCTCAGACCCATCTTGGTATCGGCAACGTACAGCACTGAAAACGCTATAATAAGACAGCGCTTCAGCGACTCTAATTTGTTGCCTTTTCATTCATAAAACACACACCAAACATGGAAATTTTTCTCTGCAAATCAAATTTAAACGAGAATAAATAAATAAAAAGAGAACATTTTGTTCCGGTGGAAGTTCATGGAAAGGAGAACTGTGAAGGCCAGCAATGAATTTTCGCCGAGAACTGACGGCTATGGAGGCGCTAAAACCATCCCAAACAACCCTAATTGGATGTTTTTATAGGCCCTGTTTGCCTCAAAAAAAATAGGTGAGAATTTGATGGGAAAATAAATTAAAAAGAAAAACTAAAAATAATCATTTTAAATAGGTATATAATTTAAGGAAAAATATTCGTTTTAATTTTTAAAAGAGGACTCTCTCCTTATATATGGTATAAATTTTAATGATTTTAAATTTTTATTTATATGCACTTGCTCAAAAAATGGTTCATTCTTATATTCTAAAAAATACTTTTTATGATTTGTTTTTCATAATTAAGAAATTATATGCATATGCATTTTATGTTACTGTGGAGAATATTCAGGATATTTATGCTCATATTACAAAAAATATATATATAATATTTTTTATTTTTACCTTTTAATCTTTTGGATAATTAGCAATAAAAAAGTTCTTCTTGACTAGATTGAATGCACTATTCACTCCAACTTGTTACTTTTTAGTTTTTATGGTGTATCTCTTTTGTTTATCAGATTGAAATCTTGAAAAAGTTGCATAAAAAAATATATACTCCCTGGTTTTAAAATCAAAGATTACAAACGAACAAGAGAGTATGAGGTTCAAGAAATGAACTGCCAAAGTCATTCCTGCAAAAAAGTAATGATAATATTGCCTATTGCTGCACCAAAAGGAAAAGGCAGGCAAAGGCAAACTGGAAGAATGTACAAGATTTCTTGCACTCAGTGTGGGATGGGATTCAATGACCAAGTGACAAAGCATCAAAAACACATATAAATCTTTCCTCCCCTAGTGGCAAGCTACAACACCAAAATATACCATAACCAACAATAATGTGCAGAGCTGCCACAAAACTGATTATGAACTAATGGAAGCCGGTTATCCCAAGCCGGGCTAGAGTACTACAATAACAGGTTGTGGAGTTGAAATTCCCTCAAACCTTTAACAGAAAATCGAAATTTCAAGAACTGGTACATAAAAGTTTATTTCAAGCAAAAGTGTTTGCTTCTGACAACTGTATATGAGGAACGGAAAAGAAGAAGGGGAAGGGAAGGGGTTGCTTTTTTACACTTTGTCATATTTGATAAAGAGAAGCATCACTGCCAAATGATGTCGTAAAATTTGAAGGCGATGTGTGCTTGCGTAGCTTCATGTAGGTGTCTATGAACTATACATCATCTGCAAAGAGAATCCAAAAGATATTTTAAGGGGAAGTTCTAATACTGCTCAAGTGAATATACAGAAACATGAAAATATGAAAGATACAAACAGCATAGACAAATATGTGTGGGTGTGACAAACCTTTTGCAGGCAACATCAGCTTGCTATGGCAGTAGAGAACCAAATTCAAGTACACATGAAAGAGTTCACATCAAATGACAATATAAAGAATATCAGAAACTAGTAACACGTGAAGCCCACAAAAATGCAGAACTCGGGCAACGGCTGACTATCTCAGATGGAAATTAGAAGAGACCCACAGGCTTTGGAAAGCTTGTTCTTCAGTTCAATATAATGAAGCTATGAATAGGTTGAGGGTAGGGAGTTGTGCCCACAATTCAAAGCTACAACATAAATCTGGGGAACCCCAATGAAATCTACAAGCAATGTTGTCTAAAAGAAGGAGAATCACAAGAAGCATCAAAACTTTTAGTACAATTTATGCGTTTCAATGTCTAATTCTTAAATTTATTTGTCATCTATGTCTCATTTCTCATGTGAAGGAGCTTTTGTACAGACAAAAGAAAGCATAGACAAACAAGCAGTTAATTTTCTCGGTACTATAAGATACATGGATGGCATAAGGAAAGCCTGAAGAATAACCACAAAGGCTGCACCAAATTTACATATGCATCACAGAAAGCATATGCAAAAGACATCAAAGTCCTACAGCCCAATGCACGGATACTGATGAAGATACATAATTCACAGTAACATATAACTCTGATAACAACCTTTAATGTACTCCCTTCTGCAACAGAAGCTGTGAAATTGAATGAATGATACAATCAACTATTGACCTGCAATAAAAAAACAAGACTGCTTCTCTTGATCTGCCCCGCAGATAAAAAATTGAACTCAACTATGCAAAATAGATGGGGAGTTCAGAATACTAAGATTCTTTATTATGTATTGCACCAGACTGTCAATATTTATGATACAGAATCAATAATATTTTGCTCCATTGACTGACTTCCGACAACCCAATACAAGTTAGCAACAATAAAGTAATTCTAATTCAAGCAACAGTCTAGACTCCTAGTCCTCTAAGTGAGGATCTACATCATCGTTCTATGCATTATTGGAGCCCTAACCTGGGACATCACTTGCTAGTTGATGATGTGAGGCTGGAGAAGAGCTGAGAACAGCACTCCATGTTTCCCACTCGCTAACCAAAAAGGAAAAACTAATGACTCTCAATTTTAACAGCCAATCAACAGAAAGTACAAAGCAACACGGGCAAAGATTTGAAAACTCAAAAACTCACAAAAGCTAGGCAATGGATGTCGCGCCCAAAGCAAGTGCTACATGCCAACAAGCCATGCCACAGTCATGTGCAGTGTCATAGTACCCATTAACTATAGTGCCATAGTTTGTTAAACATAATGATGCCATAATTGCAGCTTCTAGGACAATCTTGTCCAATACTTCTGTATAGAGGTTCATAATTGGAATAATAACCCAAGTGCACAAACATGGATGGGATCATCTTAGTTTACAAGATCATGCAGCTCCCTAAGATATCAAGAACTGAAAAATTACAAACACGAGATAAATTTGTAAGGACACTTGCACAGTTCCTCAATTCAAGAGACAACATCCACCAAATTCAGGAACAAAACCTAAAGACATGTAAGAGCTTCGATTGAACACATTAAATGACAAAACAAACAATTCGAAATTATTCCATTAAGCTTGCAACTATATCCAATTATCCACCAAGCACAAGAATATTAAACGGTCAGCTACTTCATGTGCATAGAACATTCAAAAGTCACTTAGCAACCAGGCAATGTTATGCCAAAGAAATAAATGCATGACAGGAGTAACGAATTCAAGGATCCAACACTGTAACACATTCCAGAAAACAAATCAACAAATTCCAATTCAAGCACGGAAATAGAGGATGATTTTTATACCTTTTATTTCTATGCTAAACCGCAAAATCCCAAAACTTCTTAAACCTCAAGACGTCAATGCATCCCCTTTATCAATCCCTCTTCCAGTGCTCACACCAACACCAACATCCCCATCTCCATTTCGACTCCCACTCCCACTGGCACCACCGTCCACTGGCAACCTAGGCCAACTTGACACTGTCTCCACGCTATTAGCCCTCTCCAGATGATCCCCTGTTCTTCCACCGCCACCACTCTCAGCCTCCCCAATCTGTGTAGGCGAAAACAAAACCTCATTATCCCATACAACCCTCCTATTCCAATTTTCTACATTTCTATTATGCTCCTCACTATCATTACTATTCTGTTGATGCCTCCTCACTACATTCCTCAAAGTACTCCTGAATCCAAACAAATCATGATCATCATCCAACAACTCATCCAATCTCGCCGCCTCAATAAAACTCTCCCTCCCCTGAACCTCATTCTTCTTCTCATCATACTGACTAGGCAACTTATATCTACAAACCGGGCACGAATTATTCATCTCGAGCCACGGGATAATGCATTCAGCATGATAAGTATGCTTACAAGGCAACACTTTTGCCTCTGAGTCTATAGAAAACTGATCTTTACAAACAGGGCAAACAATGGTGGGATCTTTTTGAAGGAATGCAGAGTCCACAGTGATGCGTTGAAGGGATTCAATAGCTGATTTTGAAGCTCGGGAATTGCATTGAGGTGGGTTGGTTTGGGTGGGGCCGTTGTCGTTGGTGGTGGTTGTGAGATGGTTAATGAGGCGGTGGAAATACGGGCTATCAAGAAGGAAGGTGTCGTCGGTGGGAGCGATGGAGGGGACGGGGAATGGATTGGAGGGGTCCGTTGAGGAAAAGGTCTGGTAGAAAACGGTGGAGTCTGGGGAGGAATTGGAGGGGTTGTGAGGCGGAGTGAAGGATTCCATTTGTTCAAGAAAGTCATGGCGGCAGTGAGGGCAAAGGGGAGGAAAGGGGGAGGAGGGGGTGGTGGGAGAGCGGGGACAGAGGAGGATGACGCTCATGTCACATTCATGGCACCAGTAAGTCTGGCGGTGGAAAGTGATGGTATTGGCGGGGCTAGCGTCGTCAGCGGCGGCGGTGGCGGTGGCGGTGGTGGGTGGGGAAATTGACATGGCTATTTTGGCGTGAAATGGGGGAAATAATTGATGAATAAATCTTTGGAGGATTGTTCGGGTAATGGATTTTTTTTATTTTTTATTTTTTTATTGTGGAGTTAAGAGGGAAAATGAAATTAATTAAAGCTCGACCTCAAAACTCAGTGAGTTATAATAAAAGCTTCTTGGTCAGGCAACACCAACGTCGCTTTGGCCGAGTGGTTAAGGCGTGTGCCTGCTAAGTACATGGGGTTTCCCCGCGAGAGTTCGAATCTCTCAGGCGACGGCCTTACTTTTTTCTGCCCAAATTTTTTTTGACAGTTTTTAGTTCTTATGGCAGCTCTTTATCATTAAGCATGCATTTAGTACAATTTTATGCTCATTAGTCATACCTTGGCGTTGTGCCTAGGATGAAATGATGCACAAATGGCTGCAAATTTATGCAGGGAAGTTTTTCAATCTAGTGTGTTAAGTTTTGTCATTAATGATACATTTTAACGTATTCTGACTTAAACTCGTAAAGAAAAATCCATAAACCAATCAAAATGAACTTTAGTAATCATGTATTGAATCGAAGCAAAAGATCGGACGATAGTAAACTATCATTGCAAATCCCGTAGCTACTTGTATTAAAAAACAAGTAATTCAAATTCCTCATAAACAATACAGTACAATTTTTTTTCTTATTTATGCATAACACATAAGTTGTCAATTCAGCATAGGGCTGAGAACGAACAAGAACGTTCACGAACAAGCTCGGGATCGACTCGATTAAAACTCGGCTCGAACTCGTTTATTTAATAAATAAACGAACACGAACAAAATTTTAGGCTCGATTAATAAATGAACACATCGGTGAAAGCTCGTTTATGTTCATGAACAGCTTGTTAAAAAACTCGTTTATAGCTCGATTAAAGCTCGATTAAAATATTAATTATATAATATATATTGTACTTATATACTAAATATTAGAAATAATTATATTTTTATATATATTTATTAAGACACAAATCACAATATACGAGTGTTTGAATTGTTATAATAAGCTAATATTTTATAGGCGTTTGAATTGATTTATTTATTTGAGTGTTAATTTATGTTAAAAAACTATACAATTGTAAAAAAGTTATTGTTTTTGTGAGAATTTTGAATTATTTAGTTGGTTTTGTTTCTTTCAACAATATATGTTGTAATTTATTTTAATATATTTGAATATAACTAATAAATTGTGTTAACTATTATCAAAATATTTGATAAATTATTGTATCGTGATTGAATAATCTTATTTGTGCAAAAAAAAGTGAAAAAAAACAGAAAAAAATAAAAAAAAAGTGAAAAAAAAGTAATCAAGCTCGAGCTCGAATAAAGGTTAAACGAGCCGATCCCGAGCCGAGCTCGAGCTCGAAATTTTTACTCGAGCTCGAGCTCGATCTCGAGTTCTAGGCTCGACTCGAGCTCAAGCCTGAAGAAAAATAAACGAGCCGAGCTCGAGTCCGACAAAGCTCGGGCTCGGCTCGACTCGATATCAGCCCTAATTCAGCATTTTGATAAAACAGTTCAAATGCGCTTTCTTTTGTAGGGGGGAGGATTCGTGCGTCCAATTTTATGGATGTTGAGATCATGAATATAGGAGAGGGATATAGCCCAACCTCGTATATACAATACTTGCCATTGAAACCAAAAAGAACTTACATTAGCGTTGAATGGGAAAAGTACTACTCATGTTGGCTTGAAAATACAACGAGCCCATTTTTACAAAAAGTGTTTCAAATCATTTTATGGATAGGAGTATTTTCTAATGATAAAAGTCTTCACTTTGATTATCTCAATATTATTATAGTGATATATATATATCTATCTAGGAGTGTAAAAATCTTCATTTTGATTATCTCAATATTATCATAAGGGTGAAAAGAATACCATGCTGCATGAGACTTTAAACTGTTTGCTTTAACCATGTTAATGTAATTAATGGTCATACATTGTTGATCGATAGAGTATGCTTAATTGCCTAGTTGCCTGGATTGGACAATATTTGTTGTGCCATTTCATTTGTTTGTATCATCTAAACTATTGGCATAAATAGTTTAGATGATACATTTCATTTGTTTGGCAATCCAACAGAAAAAAAAAAAAAAAAAAACTCCGTATTAATTCAAACCTTAACTTATTCTGAATTAATAAGTTCTTTCTATATATCCCTTTTTAACAAACACTCCGCAAAACATGTTTTCCTAACAATTAAACGAAAAGTGAAAACGTGAATTAACAAGCAACAGTTTCAGTTTCAGAATATCAATCCTTGTCGTCATTTAATTTGCGTGTCGTGCAAGTAATGTATATTTTTGGATCTAGATGGAGTGGACACTTTGCAGAAAAGAGAAGAAAACGGAAATTACAAAAGCAAAAGAAAACATGGATGTTGTTTGAGACAACGACGGATTAATTACGTGTGTTGTGTTGCTCACTGCTCACTTCTAAAAAGGGGAAGAGAATGTTAGAATGTTACTTGCACTTAAAAAACATTTCTGGTCTGGCTGGATAATAATTTCACTATTATATAAAATTCTATAATTATTTCTTTTTAATTCTAGAGAATCAAAATGTAATGCCATTACCCATGTAATTATGTTTCCATTTTAACAAAAACACCAAAATAAATAAATATTACTAAACAAACAAAAACAAAAAGACAGATATATATATATATATATATTGAAAAGGGGAAAAATAAGTTTCTTTTTCCTGAATTTTTCTTATGTGATATTAATAAAACTACTTGATTATATAGTTTTAAGACTAAAAACACTTTTTCTATTAATTAGAAGCCCTTAATTTTCTGCAATATGTACTTATGATTTATCCTAAAAACTGATTTAAGCAGGGATAGCACATCAAAATTTGAAATTTTTTTTTTTTTTTTCTGTATGAAAAATTAAAAGATTTAATTTTTACGAGTAATGTTATATAATTTTGTAACTGCACCTATATAGTTATATACAACTAGCTTGTAAATAATTGATTTTAAATGCAATTTGTCACATCTTATTATATATATGAATCACATTAGAAATTTTGTAGTTGAATCTTATATGATTTCATTTTTAAACTTTGCTTTTTGAATTCGTTGTAGATTTTATTAATCTGTCTTTTTTAAATTTATATGTCTCTTTGGCATTTTGAGTCGTATGAAATCAGCATTAATATTGAAGCTAGCAAAGAACAACAATATCAAATGTAGAGCCATGTAATGTGATATGTCAAAGGAGCAATTGTTATCAATCTTATTCAAAATGGTCCATGAAATTTGAAGATTTATTTGCGTGTTTCGTTGTGTACCGTACCATGTCCAGCCAAATTTATTGAATTTCCTCAAGTCCAAATGACGAAAAAACACGTAGGAGTCGCGTTTGAACAAATCCAAAACTATCGTTATGTTTTTGTCCTATAAACAGTACTATATGTCCACAGTCAAATCATTAATTATACTTGTCAAATTCAAAGAATATATACTCTAATTTCACCAAAAAAAAAAATCCTCTTATAGAGAAGTTTTTAAAATGAAAAATAATTACAAAAGTCATTCTTCATATTTGTAAGAATTTTTTTTTTCATTATTTGTTATATTTAAAATGATACAATTTCCTTACTCGCTTTGAAATGTTGTACTAAATTTATTTTCTGTTCAATTCCTTTTAATTTTTTAACGAAAAATATGCATGTACTTTAAATCGTTCAAGGACAAGTGTATATTTTTTCGTTAAATAAATGGGTGAAATTACATAAAATGATCAATCTAATGTTACTTTTAGTATAAACGACCAAATTATATCATTTTAAATGTCATTGATGAAAAGACTTTTTCAGAAAATGTGAAATGACAATTTTTGCAATTTTTCCCAACTTAAAAATCTCCAAAAGACTAATAACTATATTTGACAAAATCATTACTCTATGCTTGGAAACATCGTTTATAATTAACAAGCACTAAAAGTCATTAGAACTATTTAACTAATTAATTAATCAATGTTAATTTGCATGAAGTAATTGCTTATGCTCGAAATCACAATCACATGTGAAAATTCATATTATTATCCATTTTTAAAGAGATAGGAAAGTTCCCCATCTTTTCATGGTCATCTTTAGTCAAAGAGGTCGGCCATTTGAAGTCTACACACTTTCATTTCATTCCTCTACGCATATATAAAGCCAAGTTTTGCATGAAATTTTTACCTCAACTTCGCAAAAGCTCATCTCATCAATACAAACATAGTACTATATATTCATTCTTTGATCATCGATTGATCTTCCACAATTTATCCATGGAAGCATTCAACAGCTTAGGAGACATCTTGTTCAAAGTGGGCTTGTTTGTTCTAGTTCAAGCTCTTGTATATCTCATCTTGTCTCAATCTTCAACAGTTTTCTCTAAAACACAGAGATCTTTCAGTTTCAAGCGAGCTCGTTCCCTCAGCATCCGCCGGATGGCCGCTGTTCTCGCCGATATCCCTACCGGAGGAGAGTTGTCTCCCACTGTCAATAATGGAAGATCTCAGCTCACCAAAGAAAAGTCAACCCTTATGGGCTCTGATTAATTAATATTTGCTTGTACTGCTATAAATACTTAAAAGAGAGTTTTATATTTGAGTATATGGCAAGGCTTTGCTTTGAGTAATTATTATTATTTTTTTTAATGTATTTTGGTGTGTTTAGGTATTCCTTTATTCTTTTAGAGTAGTTGAGAGACTACTCTTTTGATTTTTTTTCTTCCCCTTTTTTTTTTGTGAATATATATACATTGATATTCTCCACAAAAAATATATATAATTTGCTTTTGATTTGGAAGTTTGATTAGGTTTGAGACACTACTCTTTTGAATTTTTTTTTTTCCTTTTTTTTTTTTTTTTAAATATATATTGATAATATTCAACCATTCTCCAATACAAAATACAATTTTCTTTTGATTTGGAAGTTTGATTGTTGTTATACTTTAATTCTCATTTAGTAATGTTATTGGGAAGCAAAATGAGAATCCTCTCATTTCTCTTTTTTTTTTTTTTTTTTTATATATTTTGGGTTGGATATTATAAATAATCTTTAGTAAAAACTATTGCCTAAATTGATAGATAGTGTGGTTTTGCCTAAATTCGTATGTTTTCATACAAATTTTTCACATAATTATTTCACATATAAACCTAACGCTAACGACCGAACTGTGGAAGCCCATTTGTGTTGCTTGGAAAGATGGACTACTGCCAAGTGCCAAGTTAATTTCATCACTCAAAGTAACCCCTTTCTCATGGATGCTTTTCTTTTATTTTGGTTTGGCTGATAATATAAGAACAATTAATTAAGTCACCATTTCTTTTTTAAATGGCTGCTATTGATCATTGATCAAACTGTTTTGTTATTTGGTCATTAGCATTACCTAACTAATTAATTGTTATAATAAAAGTTTAAATAATATATGTTGTCCTTTTTAGAATTGACAATTCCATTGCATTTGACCAAATTGACATAGGCATACTGTTGTCATCCATTATACATTTATTACTGTTGCTAAACAAACAAGTTGCAAATTGGAAATCACCATATTAAATTAACAAGACACATTTTCATGGAAATTTTCCTCAATTATCATTGATTACGTCCATGTACTGGACAATAAATCCCAAATTAATACTCAAATAAACTTTTGGATTACGAACAGATGACTCCCCTCATTGTATCAGTTACCCTTCCATCCTAATATAATTAATTAATAATTCTTGATGCATGATTTAAATTTTTAGTAAATGACTCCAAACTATATATCTCACAATTTGGAGGTGAAATATCATTTTGGTTTATGATTTTGAAAATAAAAATTACATTTTGGTTCATCATTTTGAATTTTATCATATAAATAATTATTAATTCATTTTTTATCCATCTAACAAATAACTTTATTCATTTTGTAGCACAAAATGACATTATTTTGAATGTTTGACAATAGAACCTGATAAACAACATTACTTATCATATGAATTATAAATAAAAAATGAGTTGAACTCTATTTTGAATCATGATAGGAACAAGTGAGGAATTACTAAACGTTACAAGTGTAGATTCTCAATTATTTTACCTTACTCATACTCTAACAATTTATCTAGGGGTCGACTCAACTGAGTCAATAGAAAGTTAGAACCAATCCTCATCCCAAAGCCTTTTTTTTTTTTTTTTTTTGCCATTAGCAATATATTTTTTTTGCATGGCACTATTTACGGATTTATCAAGTAGACTATAGAAGTTGGTAATGATCTCATGACTTACTTCAACACTGAAATCTTAACTCTCTTTTAGTGTCAAACTTGAAGAATTTCCTTTCGTATTAACGCCATTGCCGGCCTTCCCCAAATAAACTTTCCGATGAGGGCAAATCGGAATCGCTGAGCAAGTTATAGCTCTTTCTTTTTCTGAAATGAATAATGCCGATTACCCCTCGAATGTAGATAGGGCTTTGGCCGATAAGGGGAGAAAGGAAACATCCACATTTATGGCCCAAGGAGCTGACACAGCATCCTGAAATGATTTGGTGAGTGGAAGCTGTTTGACAGTCTCCACCTCTGGGTGCTTAGAGGTAGGGTTCTCTGTTTGTGCAGTCCCTATGGTTGGTATCCCGGAGGTTGTATATGACAGGAGTTCTTTTATTAAATCGTTTGTTCTTTTATCAAAATCGATAATTTTACTAAGTTTTTTTTTTTTTTTTTTTACAAATCCCTCAATTAATTGAGTATCTACACTTGTATCGTGTTAAGAAATGTTTAAATTATTCCCGTCATTATTCGAATAGTATTTGACTCATTTTCCATTCATAATTTATATGATAAGTAACTTCATTTATCAGGTGCCACTGTCAAACATTCAAAATAATATCATTTTGGGCTACACAACGAACAAGATTACTCGTTAGATGGATAAAAAATAAGTTGAGAACTATTTATACGATAAAATTCAAAATAGTCAACAAAAATGTTTTTTTTTTTTTGAAAATCACAAACATAAATGATATTTCACCTCAAAATTGAAAGATATATAGTTTGGAGTAATTTACTAAAATTTAAATCATGCATCGAGAATTATTAATTAACTATGTTATGATGGAAGGCTAGCTAATACAACAAGGAGAGTCAGCTGATCGTAATCAAAACTTTATTTGAGTACTAATTTGCAATTTCTTTTCCACGACATGGACGTAATCAATGATAATTGAGGAAATTTCCATGAAAATGTGTCTTGTTAATTTAATTTGGCGGTTAACAATTTGTTACTTGTTTGTTTAGGAACAATAATTATGTATAATGGATGACAACAGTCTCCCTATGTCAATTTGATCAACTTTAATTCCCTTTTTGCCATTGAAAAATAGTTATGCGATATGTGATGTGCACGTGATTTCTGTTAACGATTTTAATAACAGATTGTTACTAAAAATTGAAAATTTACACTTTTGCAAGGTGTAAAACCATTTTATAGTGTTTAAATATAAATGATCAAACAAATTATTTCGTGAGATGTGAGTGATTTGTATAATAAATTTTTCATATATATTGGTTGCTGAATTAAAAAATGAACAGGGACCTCATTAATTCTAGATTTGAACCATCAATTTATAGTATTTTACTACCTCAAACTTTTTGTTTTGTTTAAGAATTATTGGATGTTAGATAGGGCTTTAATTTTTTTTTGTTTCACTGTCAAAGTATTTGGTTAGAGACAGTTTAATCACCATAATTCTGTTTGTTTTGCTAAGTTTTCCAGTTATTTTTTAATTAACTAATACAGTAAATTTTCTGAAGCATAAAAAGTGATGTTAATTGTACATATGCAGACTGCAGTTGAGACAAAGCGAATTATCATTACATTGGTATTAAAATCACTTCAAAAAAGAAAAGAAAAGAAAAGAAAAGAAAAGAAAAGAAAAAAAAAAAAAACGAACCAACCCGCCTAAATTCAAATTGGCACATCTCTACCCCTCGATCGCACATCATCCTTCTTCTGCACACACACACACACTTCTTCAATCTCTCCTTAGTCTCACACACACACACACACACTTCTTCAATCTCTCCTTAGTCTCTCACACACACACATTTCTTCAATCTCTCCTTAGTCACACACACACACCACCCCCACTTTGTACCCTGTTCCCGTTTTTTTATCCGCTCTTTCCTCTTCCTTTGATTCTCAACAAAAAACCCAGTTTTTTCACTAGCATATGTCCTGAATTTCCCTGTCAGAATCTCTAATGGGGATTTCTTCGTGCTTTTTCACTTTGCAGCCTTTGGGTGGTGTTCTCTGCCAAGGATCCTACTCAAATAATATCTTTGTTGGAGCATGTCGTACATAAATTTCAGCCACAAATTTCTTCAATCTCTCCTTAGTCTCTCTCTCTCTCACACACACACACACACTCATTTCTTCAATCCCTCCATAGTCACACACACACGCACTTTGTACCCTGTTCCCGTTTTTTTATCCGATCTTTCCTCTTCCTTTGATTCTCAACAAAAAACCCAGTTTCTTCACTACTATATGTCTTGAATTTGCTAGTCAGAATCTCTAATGGGGATTTATTCGTGCTTTTTCACTTTGAAGCCTTTGGGTGGTGTTCTCTGCCAAGGATCCTAATCAAATAGTGTCTTTTTTGGAGCATGTCGTACATAAATTTCAACCACAAATTCTGCAATACTCTAAACATGTGCAAGTATATGGGAATCAAAACTTTAGGAACCGATGCTTATCTGCGGTTTATGCTTCGGAAGAAATTGCAAAGGTGAAGTAGATCTGCCATTCTTTGTGTACAATTCTATCATGTCAAATCTGTTTCATGTATATGTTATGTTGTTGGAATGGTTTTGTTTGGAAGTTGTCTTTTTGTTGTGTTTGAGTTTGCAATATGTTTAGCTGTCGCAATTTCCCTTTTCTGTGTTACTATTATATTTATGTCCCTCGTCTTACTTTGTATGATTTAATGAGATTATTGTACTCTGCATTGCCAAAACAGTGAATTTTTGTGTTTATTGGTTAAAGAAGGACGATAGATTAATTCAAGCGGAAAGTGTGGATTCTCTGTCAGAGGGATCTCACAATTAAACTGTATTTTCTGGGCTAAGCATCTGGATGTAGATATACTGATTTTTGAGTATAAGGTTAATCTTAAATGATTATTTGAAAGGAGATATAGAGGACATAGTCTTGAAACTTTAGTGCCCTGAAGGTGTGAATTTGTGTTTTGTTGAGAAATATGTTCGTCTTAGATGTAACATAGAAGACATAAGATTGTATTATTTTCTCCGTTAGATGCTATAAACTTTTGCAATTTATGCAATTTCTCTGGGTTAATCTCAAATGGTAATTTGAAATGACATAAAAGACAAACGTAGAAGCTTTAGTGCCCTGAAGTGTCACTAGGTGAGGTCATACTTTAATCTACCAAAGTTCGTATTAGTAATGTCTATATAACTGATCAAGAATGTATTATTTGTGTTTTCTTGAGAAATATGTTAATCTTAGATGTCAATATTATATCAATATTATTTATCTTTAGATGGTTGATAATAGTTGCTACCACCAGTGATTAAAAATCAAATTGCACATGTTATAACACTATTGCTGGACGAGTGCGAGAGCTTGGTTTTCTCAATCCTAAGGTAGACTGCTTATCTTTAGTTCCTGACGGATGTTTTAGCCTTTTGACATCTCTGCTGTAGTAAGGTTTACCATGATTCATGTTAAATTGCATGTTGTCACTGCTTTGTGGTTTTTTCTCTTGTATATTGGTGTATGTATATATGGGGGTAGAGAGAAAAAACTGTTGAAAATATCTTGTCTTGAATATAACAGACAAATGGAAATCTGTTGGCCCTTTGGACTTAACTTTCAGTTTTCTTCTTTTTTAAGGATGTTTGCAAACCAGGTTCATGTCATATAATTTATGGTGCGGACACATGAAATAAGTGGCCATTATGCAGCATTAACATCTTTCTATGTCACAATGCGTTTATTCCACCTTGTTAAATGAGCTGCTATTCTAATGTTGTTACAATGCAGCATTTAACTCAGTATTTGGAGTTACAATGTCTCTGAGTCTACTCAGTATTTGGAGTTTCTGGGAGTAATTCTTGCCTGGTTTTTGGTTTTGCTTTTGAGTTGCGGTAAGAAGTGTTCTATGCTGGAAACATATTAGTTATGGTGCCAATGGTTTGCTAGGAAAGCCCCTGTAATGCTTTTTTAGTTTGGGGGAGCAAATGGTGTTGTGTCTGTGATATACGGTGTGAAACTGCATGTGCAGACTGTACTATTGATGTAAATGCTGAAATTTGGGTGCACATGATCTTAAAAAGTGTTTGAAGATTTTGATGTGGAAAATACTAGTGCAAGAGTGCAAGGTTAAAAGATGTGGAAAGTGCATTTGTGGAATTTGAGCTGGAACTTGTGCTCATTTGATGCTAAAATCTTGATGTAATGATTATTAGGCCTGTTTGAGGTAATGATCATTTGATGCTACAATTTTACTGAGGAAGGGAATACTTGAGTTTTGCTGGTTTTAATATGTTTTGTGGACTTGCTACTTGAGCCAACTATGGCATTCTGATCACCTGTATGGGTAACATGAATGTAAGGCAGTCCTGCTGTCTAGGTTTGTAAACTGGAAGCTATTTTGGATTTTGATGTTAGGTGTGAGTCTTGTGGGGAGAAATCTATTTTTAGTGATGCTAAATAGAATCATACCATCTATTTTTAGTGATGCTAAATCTATTTTAATGTACATATTGTTCTATTTTCCGAAGATATTGATGCTTCTTATAAAAGAACACTCCACGAGTCTTATGTTGAAATGATGGATGAAAAATCAAACCCCTTGTGATTATAGGGTCGGATATGTAAAATGCTAGCATTCTTATGGTGAACTCAACATAAAGGGAATTCAATTCACTTTGGTGGCCTTCTGGAATGACCAAAGCAAATATTTGATGCAGCAAGTTGTTTTTTTTGTGATTACAGACTCTCTGTTTCAGAGCATGCAAAGAATTAGTATTTATATAATATATATATTTTTGTCTATGGCTCTTCAAATGTATACCTTGATTGAGTGGCTTTTTGCTTTTAATTTATGGTATGATTCTTAAGTCTGAAATTTTTTCAATATTATTTATCTTCAACAGGAAATCTTTAGATGGTTGATAATATTTGCTACCCCCAGTGATTAAAAATCAAATTGCACATGTTATAACACTATTGCTGGACTAGTGAGAGAGCTTGCTTTTCTCAATCCTAAAGTAGACTGCTTATCTTTAGTTCCTGACGGATGTTTTAGTCTTTTGACATCTCTGTTGTAGCAAGGTTTACCATGATTCATGTTAAGTTGCATGTTGTCACTGCTGTGTGGTTTTTTCTCTTGTATATTGCTGTATGTATATATGGGGGTAGAGAGAAAGATCTCTGTTTGCATGTGTGTATGCCATATGTGTTAACCTGTCTTTGTGTGCGTTGCCCCCATAGTTTCATCACTTTGGTGCAAACTTTTATTCTTAGGAGTATCATTTTACATCTTTGAAGATGTACATATTGCTATTCTTCAGATTTATCCAACATCTTTCTAAGTTTGTTGTGTATGGTAATCTGCATAAGACACTTGTATATATAACTTTATGTTCATTACTACTTTAGCTATGACTGCCATGTTCGACATTACTGCACATATTGTTCTACTTTCCCAAGATATTGATGCTTGTTATAAAAGAACATTTCACGAGTCTTATGTTGAAGTGATGGATGAAAAATCAAATCCCTTGTGATTATAGGGTCGGATATGTAAAATGCTAACATTCTTATGGTGAACTCAATATAAAGGGAATTCAATTCACTTTGGCGGCCTTCTGGAATGACAAAAGCAAATATTTGATGCAGCAAGTTGTGTTTTTTTGTGATTACCCACTATCTGTTTCAGAGCATGCAAAGAATTAGTATTTGCAGTTCTGATAAACTATTTGCCTTATACTGCTGATTTGTATTGCATGTTATATTTTGGGAGGCAATTTCTTGAGATACACTGATTGTTATTTGACTATTACAGGCACAAAATTTTCATTATGGCTCAAAAAGCTTGATTACAGAATTGTGTAAGTCACCACACCTTGCTGCTGCAAAAGCTGCTAAGCATGCTGGTATCATTTTGTCTTATGATCCAAATCTGAGGCTTCCTGTGGCCATCGGCAGAAAGTGCTGATGTGATACAGGTTTGCCTCCCCTCTAGCCTTTTTAAATTTTTGGACCCTCTTGGTGCTTTCTGTTACTTTTAAGTGTTTAAAAAAAAAAAACAGTTCCAATTGCACCTGCTCTGATGTTTCAGTTGTTGTGATCACCAGATAAGCGAGGAGGAGATTTCATTTCTAACTAAAGGGGAAGATCCATATGACAGACTCTGTTGTTCGTAAATTTTACCATCCCAACTTCAAGTTACTCCTTGTCACTCAAGGCTCCGAATGGTGCAGGTATTGCACAACGGTGCAGGTCTATCTCTGTTTGCATGTGTGTATGCCATATGTGTTAATCTGTCTTTGTGTGCGTTGCCCCCATACACTAATGAATTTCTCTAATGAATTTGGATTCAAGTGCTCCATTTCCATTCTTTATGTGTTCATTACATTCTTGGAGTCAGATAAAAAAAAAATTTGTTATAGAATATTGAATCATATGCATATAGTTTTGGCATAGTTTTATCACTTTGGTGCAAACTTTTATTCTTGGGAGTAGCATTTTACATCTTTGAAAATGTACATATTGCTATTCTTCAAATTTATCCAACATCTTTCTAAGTTTGTTGCGTATGGTAATCTGCATAAGACACTTGTATATATGACTTTATGTTCATTACTACTTTAGCTATGATTGCCATGTTCGACATTACTGTACATATTGTTCTATTTTCCCAAGATATTGGTGCTTCTTATAAAAGCACACTCCACAAGTCTTATGTTGAACTGTGATTATAGGGTCGGATATGTAAAATGCTAACATTCTTATGGTGAACTCAATATAAAGGGAATTCAATTCACTTTGGTGGCCTTTTGGAATGACCAAAGCAAATATTTGATGCAGCAACTTTTTTTTTTTTTTGTGATTACTCATAAGAGAACCCACTATTTGTTTCAAAGCATGCAAAGAATTAGTAGTTATATAATATGTTTTTTTTGTCTATGGCTCTTCAAATGTATACCTTGATTGAGTGGTTTTTTGCTTTTAATTTATGGTATGATTCTTAAGTCTGAAAATTTTTCCGGCAGATTCCAACTGACTTCCATCCAGCTACAAAGAAATCATCCTTGGAGACTCTCTTGAAGGTATATTTTCCATAAGTTCTGTTTTGGATATTTGAGTAATCTTAGAGCTTGGTTAAATTTAGCGGAAGTAGTAGCCTTTCGTTATTTTGGAATTTGACATGATTGTTAGTGCTCGTTTTTGGAGTGTAATGCTTTCTGAGCAAGCCTGATGTCTACTTTTATGTCTTCTTTGTCTTCTGAACTTCTAACAGTTTTTGAAATATCAAAGCAAATACAATCATGTCACATGTTCAATGGTATTTGTTCCTTAGAATATATCTAATTGTCTGTGTCTGTGTTCAATGTGATCGTCCTTGGAGCAGTTTGTTTAGCCAATGCATTTTGATCAGGAACAGGAATGAATACTTTATTTCAAGTAATTTTCACCATACAATATCTCAGAGTCGCTTAATTCCTCTTGTTATTCATTAATGATAACAGTGAAGATGACTTCACTTAAAAAAAATGTACAAAAATGGCATATTGTTTTGTTATGGTGAGTCTTTGATAAAGCTCGATTAGGTTTTCATAAGATCTCACTGTCAGGCTCTCGAAGTGACTGGTTGGCTTGACTGTGTCGTCTTTATTATTTCATCATGAGCTTCCCACTGAACTAAAAGAATCGAAGAGGAACTGACATTCGGTTTTGGCAAGATAGAGGGTTTGTATTTGGTGTAAGAACTTGCTGGATTTTAACTGTTGCCTGTTCAAGACATTTCCAAGATTTTTGTAATTTTGCTGAAATCCTGAAATATTTTGACTCTTAAATGATTTTGCAGTACTCAAAACTGTAACCCAATTTGATTAATATAACAGTATTGCTGGACGAGTGAGAGAGCTTGCTTTTCTCGATCTTGAGGTAGCCTGCTTATCTTTAGTTCCTGACGGATGTAGCAAGGTTTACCATGGTTCATGTTAAATTGCATGTTGTCACTGCTGTGCGGTTTTTTCTCTTGTATATTGGTGTATGTATATATGGGGGTAGAGGGAAAGATATGTTGAAAATATCTTTTCTTGAAAATAACATAAAAATGGAAATCTGTTGGCCCTTTGGACTCAACTTCCAGTTTTTGCTCTGAAATTGTTTCTAACATTTGGAGTTGAGAATATTTTAGGCTTTGGTTCTTTTTCTTTCCTTTTGGATCTGTTCGGATTTCCTCTTAAATTGCTAATTTGTTGGAATAATATGCTCGTATGAATTTATTGCTTCCCTTTTGAAAAGATGAGGAAAACTCATTATTTTTGGCCAATGGCATTTCTTAGTTGTTTCACTGTTATTCAATCCTTACACTAATTGTTTCCCTGCTTTTGCCTTCTTTTAATGTTGTTCTGGTTTATTAACTTTATCATATGTACACTTTATTTGGGGGATTACTTGAGTGTGTGAAATGGTTAAATGCTCGTAAGGTACGTTGTTGTATATCTTTTCCTTTCAGGGCTTTTTGGTTTTCAGGTTTTGAGGTGATTTTATGTGTTGTTCTTTTCTGATAAATTTTATTTTAAGGTTATTAATTGAAGTTATTAGTTCAATTAATGATGCTGACTTCAACATTGGAACATCTCTTGGACAACATCCAGTGATACTTCTTATTGTTGTTGATCTTACAAATTAAAGAACTCTCAAAATAGATCTGACCTCTATTTCCATGTATACCTTTCACACAATTTGCACCTCATAAGAAACTTTGATTCAGGTATGACTTCGTATATTTAAATGAGTTCTTTTTTTTACTTGTCATTTTCTATGATAAATGATATTGATATAAGCATCGGAATATTCTCGGGACGAGGTCCCGTACCACTTCTCTTTGTTGTTGCCGTTACAGATTAAACGACCATCAAAATAAATCTTATCTCGGTTTCCCTTTATACCTTTCACACAACATGTAATGTGTAAAATTCTGTATTTTGAGCAATGTGTGAAAATGTGAATTTTATTTAAGGTGTAAAAAAATATATATTATGTGTTGTGTGTGAAAATATGTATATTATGTGTGATGTGTAAAAATATGTTTATTATTCGTAATGTATGAAACTATAAGTATTAAGTGTAATATGTGAAAATATGTGTATTATGTGTAATATATGAAAATATGTGTATTATGTGTAATGTGTGAAAAAAATATATGTATTTTGTGTAATGTGTGAAAATTTGTGTAATGTGTATTCAGTGTAATATATGAAAATTTGTGTAATATGTGTATTCTATTTAATGTGTGAAAATATGTGTATTACGTGTAATGTTTGAAAATATGTGTATTATATGAAATGTGTAAAAATATGTGTATTATATATAATGTGTGAAAATGTGTGTTACATGTAATGTGTGATAACGTGTCTTACGTGTAATTTGTGAAACTATTCGTATTATGTGCAATGTGTGAAAATGTGGCTATTACTTGTAATGTGTGCAAATGGGTGTATTATGTGTAGTTGTGAAAATATGTGTACAGCGTGTAATGTGTGAAACAATGTGTATTACGTGTAATGTGTGAAAATATGTGTATTTTTTGGAATGTGTGAAAATGTGGCTATTACGTGTAATGTGTGCAAATGGGTGTATTACGTGTAGTTGTGAAAATATGTGTACAGCGTGTAATGTGTGAAAATATGTGTATTTTTTGGAATGTGTGAAAATATGTGCATTACGTGCAACGTGTGAAAATATGTGTATTACGTGCAATGTGTGAAAATATGTGTATTACGTGCAATGTGTCAAAATATGTGTACAACGTGTAATGTGTGAAAATATGTGTATTACGTGCAATGTGTGAAAATATGTGTATTCCGTGTAATGTGTGAAAGTCTGTGTATTATTTGTAATGTGTCAAAATATGTGTCTTACGTGCAATGTGTCAAAATATGTGTATTATGTGTCATGTGTCAAAATGTGTATTCCTCGTTCCGTGAAAATGTGTGTTACGTATAATGTGTGAAATTGTGTATTTTGTGAAAATATATGTATTACGTATTTACGTGTAATGTTTGAAAATATGTGTGTTATGTGCAGTATTTGAAAATGTGCATCCGTTGTTCTGTTAAAAACATGTATTATGTGCAACATGTATTTTCTATGATTATTGATACTGACTTAAGCATCGGAGCATTCCCGGGGCGAGGTCCCGTGGAATTCTCACTCTTGCTACTCTTACAGATTAAACAACTTTCAAAATAGGTCTTCCCTCGGTTTCTCTGCGTACCTTCCACGCAACTGGCACCTCACGAGAAACATTGAATGAGGTAGGACTCCGTATCTACAAATATGAATTCTTTTTTACTTATTGAGTGGTTTTTGTCTCATTTTCTATGATTAATGATACTAACTTAAGCATCGGAGCATTCCCGGGGCGAGGTCCCGTGGACTTCTCACTGTTGCTGCTGTTACAGATTAAGCCACTCTTAACTCGGTTTCTCAACATACCTTCTACTCAACCAGCACCTCGAAAGGATCATTGAATCATGTACGATTCCGTATCTATTAATATGAGCTCTTTTTGCTTATGCAATTACTTTTATGTCATTTTTTCCGATTAATGATACTAACTTAAAAATCGGAGCTATCCCGGGGCGAGGTCCCGTTGTACTTCTCACTGTTGTTGCTCTTACAGATTAAACAGCTTTCAAAATAGATATTCCCTCGGCTTCTCTACATACCTCCCACACAACTGGCACCTCACAAGAAACATTGAACGAGGTACGACTACGTATCTATAAATATGATTTCTGTTTTTACTTATTGAGTAGTTTTTCTCTCATTTTCTATGATTAATGATACTGACTTAAGCATCGGAGCATTCCCGGGGAGAGGTCCCGTGGACTTCTCACTGTTTCTGCTCTTACAGATTAAGCCGCTGTTAACTCGGTTTCTCAATATACCATCTGCCCAACTAGCACCGCGAAAGGATCAATTAATCATGTACGTTTCCGTATCTATTAATATGAGTTATTTTCTACTTATACAGTTATTTTGGTTTCATTTTTTCCGATTAATGATACTGACTTAAACATCGGAGCATTCCCGGGGCGAGGTCCCGTACTTCTTACTGTTGTTGCTCTTACAGATTAAACAACTTTCAAAATCGATCTTCCCTCGGTGTCTCTGCATACCTTCCACACAACTGGCACCTCACAAGAAACACTGAACGAGGTACGACTACGTGTCTATAAAAATGAATTCTTTTACTTATCAAGTACCATTTTCTATGATTAGTGATATTTATTTAAACATCGGGGCATTTTCGGGACAAGGTCCCGTGGTACTTCTTACTGTTGTTGCTTTTACCGATTAAACAGGTCTTAACTCAAATTTTTAATATACATTCCACACAACTTTTACCTAACAAGGAACATTGAATAAGGTATGACTTCGTACTTGCAAATATGAGTTCTTTTTACTTGTAGAGGCGTTTTTGACTCGTTTTCTCTTATCAATGAGACTAATTTAATTATTGGAGCATTCCCATGATGAGGTCCCGTGTGACCTCTCACTGTTGTTTATTTTGTGAAAATATAGGAGTTATACGTGGTGTGGTGCTGAAACTGTTCAAGACTTTTTTCAAAACGGAATATTGATTCGGTGCTGTGAGGTTTAGTTGTGCATTTCTACAATCAAGAATTGAAGATTTGTTGAAATGATCCATTTGCTGTTGATATGCCATTGCATTGACATTGTTTGAGATTGTATGAACTCTGTCTTGAGAACGGGTCTGTACTGCTTAGGCTCAAAGTCCTGTTGATACATAGTCTACACATTTTCACACACTACACATAATTTTTCATACACTACACACATTTTCACACACAACACATATTTTCACTATTATATATATATATATTTACTTATATTATATATATTTTCATACATTACATAAGTTTTACACACACTACACGTATATTACTGACACTACACATATTTTTACACACATTATATACATTTTCACACAGATAATTAAATATGATAAAAAATACTAAACATAACATGATTAATATAAATTATACAAATATAATTATAATTAAAAAAATCAAAATAATTTACAAAACTAACAAACTTTACCTGAACAAATAAAAATTAAGATTAATTAAATAAATCTTCTAAATAGATTATAACTAAGAAACATGGTTAAACTATTAAATTATAATTAGCAAATCAAAAAATTTAAGAGACTAGCTAATCTTGATTTTCTTGACATAATTAAATAAAATATGATTAATATTAAATTAAGTTGACCAACTTAATAGAAAATTTTTAAATAAATCATAATTAGAAAAGTCAAGCAATTTAGAAAAAAAATATATGTTACGTGTAAAATTTGTGTAGTGGGTATAAAATATGTATAGAATGTGCGTAATATGTGTAAAATATATAGTGTATGAAAACATGTATAATATTTCTAAAATATGAGTAGTGTATATATAGTATTTGTAAAATATGTGTAATGTATGTAATATATGTGTAAAATGTAAAAATGTGTGTTGTATATATAAAAAAATAAAATATATATAGTATATGAAAATGTGTGTATTATATGTAAAATATAGTGTGTATAAATGCGTGTAGTGCGTGTAAAATATGTGTGGTATGTGCAAAATATGTGTAATGTGTAAAAAAATATGCACTATGTGTACATGTGTGTAGTGTGTGAAATTAATTTAGTGTGTGCAATATGTATTTAAAGTGTGAAAATCTATTACCTTTTGCGTATTAAGAGATTTTTTATATTAAATATTTTAAACCCATGTGTAGTATGTGTAAATTATGTATAGTATGTGAAAATGTGTGTATTATATGTACAATGTTTGTAGTATACATAAAATACATATAGTGTGTGTAAAATATGTATAATATGTGTAAAAAATATGTAGTGTGTTAAAAAATATATATAGTATGCGTAAATGTGTGTAGTATGTAAAAATACATATGGTGTATGTAAAATTTGTGTAGTGTGTGGCAATAATATTGCCTTTGCATATTTTGAATCTTGATATTTTATTTTAAATATTTTGAAAATCAAAATTTGATTCTTTTATTGTGTAGAAATAGGAATAATGAACCATCACAATATTGAATTTCATCCGATATGATTTTGGAAATATCTATTGTAAAATTTTTTAATTCTTTTGTGTAGAAATAGGAACAGAGCAGAAATTCTCTTCATGAGAGTTAAAAGTTGTCGTTGACACATGAGATTGGAAAATTAGATCACCTTGACTGAAAATTAGGCCATTCACAATATTTGGTATAAAACATAACCATGTCTACACTTTATACACAAATTAAAATAATTATTCCAATGGGTGAATGTAAGACTATGCAATACCCCAATTTAAGTAAATGTTTTATATTGGCACCAATGTGCTTCAATGAGGTAAACATCCATGAGTGGCCTGAAAAAATCGTATAGTCATTCAACTTTTTTTAAATTCGAGTTTTGATCATTCTATTATTAAATTAATTAAAAGCATCACCGAACTTGTTAAATGTATGTGTTTTGGTTGGTGAATCTCTTATCTATTCTAAAACCGTTAAATTGAAAATTATTTATGTATTTTCAAACAATTTAGTAAAGAAAATTATCTTTCTCCTCCTTTCTCCTCTTTCTTTCTCTTTCCCCATTAGCCCTTGCTATCACAGCGTGACCAAGAACTTTTCATCACTGCCATTTTGGCTTGAACCTCCTCAACTAGTCAGATTTTAAGCAATCTTGATATGACCATTTTATTATGCAGTATTAGTTGAAACAGTACCACTACATATGTTAGCATTGAATTTGATTTTCCATTAAACCTTCGTGAATCCATATAATACAAACATTGTACACATAATACACACATTTTCATTTATCTAATCCTTCATAATTATATTTTTCTAAAACCTCCATATATTAGTTTAATTTCAACTATTAATCCAATTATATTATGTATCAACTTAATTTTCTAATTTATATTATCCTACTTCTATTATTATATTATGCTAATATATTATTTGAATTTCAATTAATAGTTCGATCATTCTCTCAATACTCTTATTCTTTCTATATATATCTTCCTTTCTCAATTATCTAATATTCATGATTCTATTATTCTAAAAAATTCATATATTAGTTTAATCTTAACTACTATTCTAATTATGTTATTATATTATACTAGTTGAATTTTAATTAATAATTCAAATATTCAAATATTCTTATGATTTTTATATCCTTGAATCTCACTTATTTAATTCTTATTAGTTCTATTATCTAAAAACTATATATTAATTAAGTTCAATTGTAACTATTATTATTCTAATTATATTATTATGCTGTATTATTTGAGTTTCAATTAATTGTTTAATCATTATTTCAATAGAAATCAAATTTAAAAGTAGGATTACAATCGAAATTCGAAACTAAAAATCGAAATTGGAACAAAACCGGAACCGGAACCGCCTAGAGACGGTGGGCGGAATCGGGAACCGCCGGTTCGGGAACCGTAGTCATGCTTAGCTCACAGTCTCTCCATCTCATGTTAATTGACAAACACGAATGGCACAAAGTATAAATTCCATTAAACTAATGCAAAGAGCAGCGTCATCATGTAAACATCAGCACAACCTATCCTCAATGCACTATAATTTAATGGTAAATGCCTCCCCCTATCCCGATGCACGTTGGTTGAATAATGCAGGAAATTATCCATCAGGTTTGCACTACTGTTATTGAGTTGAGTTGAGCTGAGCAAATTAATGTTTTCCCGTTAGAAATGGCTGAAAATTCGCAGATTATGTGGAGGATTATTGGCACCCACTTTCCATTTTTGTTAATATATATCATGATGCATCCCTCCCTCTTCAATCTTATCCAACAAACAACAAAGTGATTACCATAGAATTTTCACCAGTTGGATAATGTAGATGGAACATTTCTTGGTGAGAGATATGTAATAACAGTTGACATTCTTGGTGGGCTTGTTGCAAACTTGCAATATATATATATATATATATATATATAAACATATGTAAAGATCTTGACTGACACTTGGGTGTGTGTAATATTTCATAATTGATAAATCAAGCATGCAGTTTTGCCAATCCACATTCATGTTCCCAAACTGGATTGGAATATTTAATCGCACTGATGCTTAAAAATGAATATCATCAGATGGGATTGTCGATACCAAAGTTTATTCTTGTTTTTTTTTTTTTTTGCAAAACCGAGAAAATATTCTTAAATCAAAAACTTTGTAGAAATACACCAATTTTTACGAGCAATGATAGGAGGAGTGAAATTCTGGAGTGAAATTCTGGAATGACTGACATGGCAGTGATAAAAAGACAAACTAATACCCTAACCAAATGATGAGTGAACCCTAATGGGTAAGGGATAAGTTTGTCTTTTTATCACTGTCACGTCAGTCACTCCAGAATTTCACTCCCCCTATCATTTCTCAATTTTTAAATATAGACCATCTTACTTGATAATACAGTAAGTAGGTTCATTAATCACGCGATTTTGCTTTTTTTTTCTTTTTTATGACTGATTCTGTATATTTCAATAGAGCAATGATAGGGGGAGTGAAATTCTAGAGTGAAAAATTGGAGTGACTGACGTGGCAGTGATAAAAAGACAAACTAATACCTTAACCAAACCCTAATGGGTAAGGGATAAGTTTGTCTTTTTATTACTGCCACGTCAGTCACTCCAATTTTTCACTCCAGAATTTCACTCCCCCTATCATTTCTCATTTCAATATTCATCTACAATCTGTTCTACATTAAATTCTCTTTTTTTGTTTTGGACCAATTATGTATATTCCAATACTCATCAAATTGTGTATATTACAAAACTCATCTGCAAGCCGTTTCGCGTCAAATTCTCTTTTATTCGCTAGTGAAAGTAAGATGATTCGCCTGAACTTGCATCATATGAATTCTTAGATAATGAATTATCAACTCTACCTTGAACAACTTGTCTGGATCAGTTTGTGTGTACCGAAGGACTATCTCTCTTATTGAGTTGACATTATCACTTAGAAAAATGAATGTAAGAGGCTGTTTGATCAAAGGCAATTTATAGAGGGAGTGATTTCCTGTAAATTCGGTTCATATACAACATCGCGATATCAAACGATTTTAACGACAATTAATTATTTGTTTTACATATAAAACAAATTTTAATAGTGATTAATTGTTCATTTCATATATCAAACACGTTTTATACATAAACCTATTTCACATAAATTTTTCTCTATTTATTACAAAGTTTCAAAATAAATATATAGCATAATTTATGTTCAATTAATAAATATTGTAAGAGGCCAATCTTGAATTTAAAAGGTATCTTTAATTAAAGCTCGTCAACTTACTAAAGTCAAGCTTTCCCTTTCTCCCTTCTTTTTCCCAACCAAGAATAAAGTCAATCTTTTAAATATGAGCAATTATTATGCAAGAGTGTGATAATTACAAATAAAATGTCCAGTCCATAAGACAAATTGCCTTTAATTAAGAAATTGACCTATACTTTAAAAGAGAGATATGTGTGGTGGTTGAGCAGCTATAATACAACTAAGAATGTGAAAGGGAATATGCCCATATAAAATTAAGCTGTAAAGAGATAAACAATCTGAATATGCATCAACAGAACACTTTTTAAATAATTCTCAAATTTTCTGTTGGTTGCACTTTTTAACTCTTGAGCAAATAGCAATATCCATGCATGTACATGAGATGAAAAGCTATATCCATTGTATATCCCATAATAATTATGGAAAATAGCTTAGATCTCTCGCAACCACGAAATGTGATTTATATAGTCGATTCTAATTAGTGGATAGACACTTAATCGTTTTTGTTGTTACTGTCTTATACTCCCTCTGTTCTCTAATAAGTGTCGTTTTAGAGTTATGCACACTAATTAAGAAAAGTGATAAATTCTCTTATTTACCCATATTTATAATCATAACTTTGTCTCTCTTCTTATAAATAACATTACATAGATAAATGGAACTAAGGGTAAAATTGGAAGTTTTTAGACTTTTTGCATTGAAATTTGTAAAATGACACTTATTTGAGGACAAAAAATGAGAGCTAAAACAACAATTATTAAAGAACAGAGGGGGTATGTTACACAAATGCAAGAAGAAAAGAAAAATTAAGTACAAGAAAAGACCGAAGATAGAGATGGTTCCTTGTATCATTGCATTAAAGGGGTTGACTTTGGAAACAGTTATTAGTAGAAGGCACATACAAAGATGCCAATAGGTTCAGTACATTATTGAAGATAAAAGAACTTGAAATGAGATCATAAAGTACAATACAAAAATACAACAACAATATGGATATGTACGGAAACATAGACTATTCCTTCTTATCATCGTGCAAAGTTCCTATCTAATCGTTGCTTCCAAAAGCCAAAATTGTTTTCTTGTCCAAGCTTTGCTGCCCTAGTTGGTGCTAGCTCCTAGTGGAAATTTAAATTTTCTAATTGTTCAACCATCCATATATATAAATAACCCTCCAATTTCTTCTTCTTGGATACAACCTACATTTTGTTTGTGTTTCTCTCCCACCATACATCCCTCTCTCTTCTTCATTCATCTTAAGGAAAAATGAACAAAATCAAAGCACAAACAGTTGATGCACTCTCAGGCTTCTCAGCACAATCTAACCAGCTGGCCATGCACAGGGATTCTCACACAATATCCAAGTTGAAGCCAAGAATACGAATAATCCACATAGTTGCACCAGAGATTATTAAGACAGATGTTGAAAATTTTCGTGATCTTGTTCAAAGACTCACAGGAAAGTCATCAGCTCAAGTGAAAAGGAGAAGGAAGCAAGCATGTAGTGTTCCACCAAAAGGGATCATCAGCAGTTCTACTAACTGCCCCAAGTTGTGGACAAATATTCAACCACAGGATCATCAAGGAATTCACATCTTGCAGGGTACACAAAGAATCATGAAGAAGGAGATACAAAACTTGTATAACGGACCAACTGGTAGTAGTTCACATGGAATGTTTGGTGGTTATGGAAATATGAATATAAATTTAGTTCAAGATCTAAGTGAATTCACTTTGCTACCTTTCAAGTCCTCTCAAGCACAAGTCAAGAACATGATGTTTGGTGAGATGCCGCTTTGCTAGCCAGATTTAGTGACTGACTACATGTTTTCCATATATTTCACAAGATGGTGTGCAGCATGCATTAAGCAGTTTTCAATGATCTTTTTTGGTTTTCTTTTGCCTTTATGATTTTACTACATGGGTTTGGATTGAAGTTTTCTTCTACTTTAGTCTTTAGGGGGAAGGGGAGAGTGGAAAATTCTCTCTTCATTCCCTGAGTAAACTATAGAGAAAAACATATACCTGACTCTCAACTTAGATCAGATGTCTGTACTACTACTGTAAATTGCTATCAGGCAGGTTATACTATTCTTTGGTTGGAGATTTGTAAATTTGGCTTCAATGTCAACTTCAATGATACTTTTACGTGCCGAGAATTGTTGTTGATTTTTCTGCTGTTATTTTTAGTTTTCCTGTGATTTCTGTTCTTTTAACTGAGTGATTCCTCCTAAAATTTTCACCATTTTCTCTATAATCCTCCCCGTGTATGCAAATTCATTTCAAGCTTTGGAATGGAAGTGCAGAGATTTCTAGTTTTGGCTTCAATTTTCAGATGCAAAAGTAGATTATTAGCAAAACAGCAGCATCCATTACTCAGAAGGAAGCTCTCTAACAGTTATCAAATTACTCAAAGGCTAGCTAGAGCTATATAAAATACATCATCAAACTAAGGCCAGTAGCAAGTTTTCTCTTGTGTTTAACCTTCAAAAGTTCATATTACTACATAATTTTTAGAATCAAATAAGAGATGAAATGCCTACCCAATTGATATGAATAGCATAATTTTCATTCCAATACTCGAGGAACACTAACTAAACAGTCCTCTTAAGTCTTACTGTATATAACAACCTTATATAAGCCTCTCACAAGAAAGAAATTATATTGTTTTGTAGATTTAGTACTAATTTTGACAGTCATAATTCATTGCTCCACAAAAATATTAAGATGGTTGTGATGAACATGTTGCGTGAAAGAAAGAGAGAGGCAGGTAAGTGGGAACCAAATATAATAACATACATAGATAGACAACATATGAAAAAATGTCAAGAAGCAAAGGTAATTAATTAAGTTGTATTCAAGACAACGAATATTGTAAATTAGTCAATCCAAAACTGTTGAGGCAATAAAAATCTAAGGAGACTGGCAGATCAAAGTCTGCATTTTTTGGGAAAAGAAACTCTTGAGTAGTTGGTAGGACATCAATATTTTCATTTTCATGTATATAGATTGACTTCTACCATTTGCGTAGTCTACTGTAAAAGTCATTTGTAAAATGCCCAAGTTGCAGCTTGCAAGCATGACTTTTTTTGTGTTTTCTGGAATACCATCGACTACTGTACTAAGGTTACCAACAGGGTATTTGAAGTAGATGATATTAGAAACTTTGTAATTGACAACTTTGCATAAAGACTACATTTTCAAGTATCTTACAACACAACATGCCAACATAACATCTTCAAGATAGATAGAAATACAAAGTACAAACCTCAAAAGGTTAAGTATCTTACAACACAACATGCCAACATAACATCTTTTCAAGATAGAAATACAACGTACAAACCTCAAAAGGATGAGTATCTTACAACACAAAACATGCCAACATAAACATCTTCAAGTGATAGAAATACAAACGTTACAAACCTCAAAGGATTCATCTGCACCTAATCACAACAATCACAACAATTATGTTAAGAGCAGTTTGTGTCGTAACTTGCGAGTCCCTGCAATTCTGGACCTTCAAGACGAGGGTTGTTCTCGAAGTTGTTTAATGGAATGTGCTCAAATGGACCAGTGGTAGGAATAGTTCCACAGAGATCATTGTTTGATACATCCACAACTTTCAAACTGGGAATTCCACCCAGTACTCTTGGGATTGGCCCCGTTAATCGATTATCATTGAGACGCAAGAATACAAGAGATTTCAAATCCCCCAGTGAACGAGGAATGAACCCTGTGAGATTGTTGTTGTACAGATCCAAACTAATTAAGCTCTTCAAGTTCCCCAACTCCGACGGAATTGAACCCTGAATATTATTCTTGTAAAGCTCTAGATACTGCAGATGTTCGAGTTTTCCCAGGTCCGGCACGAGGTGACCGGATAAATTTGAGTTGCCGAGGTCGACGCGAGTGACATGATTGTCAAGGTTACAAGTGATATGGAACCAAGTACAAGGATTGACTAGGTTGGGATCCCAACTCTGAAGAACGTTGCCGGGGTCGGAAATGCTCCGCCGAAACGCGTAAAGCGCGTCCCCTTCGGAATTCGCCCTCACGGTTGTGGAAGTCCACGATGCGACGATTGCAATACCAATTGTTAAACATAAACTTAAGCTGTTCATCTCCACCACCGTATTTAACCTCTGATTCTTCAGGATTGAAGGAAAATAATTTAGGGCAGAATTTCTAGGGTTTTGATTTCTTGCTTCTTTTTGTAGAAGAGAATAGGCAAAAATTCTTTGGTTACTTTACTTTCTTGGCCAAAAGTAAGTTAAAGACTCCGTTATTTTTTTTTAAATTTATTTATTTTTTATTATAAGAAATGAATATTTTGAAGTCTTTTTAGATGGATAATTTTGAAGAATTTTTTATGAATAAAAATTTAAAATTTGAATTAATATTTTGTTTGTTTGTTGGGGGTTAAAAATTGTTTTAGAATGAATTGTTTATTATTAAAATTAGTATGATATTGTTTTTTTTTAATTTGTATAGAAAAAAATGGAGAAAACAAACAAAGTAAATTTGATTGGTAAAAAATATATACAAAAGGGAGTCTACCAACAAAGTCCAAAATAACACAATTCTAATTTATTAAAGGAAGGACTTATCTCCTCTAAAACCGATTCATATATGAAATTGTAATTAATTACAATTTTAGATAGTCATTAATTACCAATTTTATATATAAAACATGTCTCTTATGTGAATCAATTTCATAAGAGTTTTACTCTTATAAAGGATTATAATTGAAGTTTTTTTAAAAGTGTGTTAATTTGAAAAAAAAAAAAAAAAGCTCCAAAAGGATGGCACAATGATTTTCTACAAAGTACAAACTATATATAACTAGTAAGTCTAATATTTCCCTTTAATTAGCATTTTTTGCCAATGTGTTCTTTTTTTTTTTTCAGTTTTATTGTGCCATAGATAAACTCAGGAGGAGAACTGGATTTTAACGAGGAAGTGGGAGACATGATAATATTATATGTGATCAATAAATGGATAAAGCAAAAGGAAACTTGACTTCATTTTTTTTTTCTGCACCAAAAAAAAAAAAAAATGCATTCAATTGCCTTCTAAACACCATAGCTTGACTGACTTGATTCATTGAAAATGATGGCAAAGTCTACCCATAATCCAAAATTTACAACTGCCCTAAACAAAAATATTCAAAATGAATTATGGGTAGACTTTGTTTGGAAAAACGAATACGAACCATTTCAAGAGACAGTTTACCGGAGGGGCCATGAGTGTCTTGATCGATAAAGATATGTTACACTTAAATATAAACGAGAAAATGAGTTTCAAACAAACACGATATCAAAATGTGATTCATATATATGTTACACTTATATACAACCGAGAAAATGCGTTTGGTTTATATATATGTTTCACTTACGTACAAAGGAGAAAATGCGTTTCGAACCAAACATGACGCCGAATTGTGATTCATATCTTCAATCCCAGTTAATGAGATAGATAGACACAGTAATCTTTGTCTTAGAGGAAAGAATAGTTACCCTGATGATGTTTTCTCCTCCAATTGAAACATGTCCTGAAATTGTATTTGTGCAGGCTACATCTCAATCAGAACTCAGCAAGATGGATGAAAACTTTCACAAGTGTAAGAGGGAAGCTAATGCAAAATGAAATGGAACAAAGAACCTTGACATGTTTCATTAAAACCAAATGAGCACATTGGAGAATTATGAACAATCTGTGACAAAATTTAAAAAAGTATAACTGAGTACAGACCATAAATTCAACCCTAAAACTCTCTTAAAACAGAAGCATCAGTTTTTATATTACCCGATGTACAACAAGAAAGAATTTGACCAACGTCTGTGAACTGAGAATATTTCATATTACCCGATATACAACAAGTATGAAGTTGTCCGTATACAATGCTTTCAGGTAGCTTACATTCCAGCCTTAGATGTATTTCAAACTTATTGGCTTTCTTTGTCTTCTCTTATCCTGTGCTCTGTCATTCCTGTTTTGTCTTTCTATGAGGTGAGTGCAGCCCGATGGAGAATGAGAAACTACATCTTCATGCCATTAGCTAGTTAGATCACCAATACTCTGCAGAGGAAGAAAAGAGTTTGTCAGGCTAGATAAATTTAGATATATCTAGAGCAACTAGGTTGTAATTGTTACCAAAGAGGGGGAACGGAGAGGAAAGAAAGATTCAGAAGTAAACTTAAGTCACGAAATACATTCAAAACATACAGTGAGAAATCCATTTCGTAACAATTTAAATTGTTACAAACAGTTTCTATGCTTAAAACTTGTATATCTACATTAGCCTTATATGTACTAGATAAATTGCCAACCATAAGGAGTCAAAATTGGATACAGATGACAGACAGAGCTAAATATAACTACCGAACAGAGCTTCCACGGGCTTGCAACTTTTCGAATCCTCTCTCATTCAGGACATAAGTTTCGAGTTACTGGAAATGATCAACTAAAAGGACTCTTCAGTCAATACCCCGAAGCCAGCGACTTTTTTTAGACTGGCATCATCTCATGTAGATACAATATCTTAATAATGTATGGTACCAGGTTTTAGACACAGAAAATTGTCTTGGGTTTAGGTAGAGAAACAACCAGGCTGGTCAGGACATAAATCAAAACATTTTCAAGAGTAGCCAAACCTTACCCCCACCACCACCATTGATATTCCCTTTGCACCAACAAACAGAATCTTACTTCTAGTCCAAGAAGTCAAATCAGCGCAAATAGCAATCATTTTTTTTGACATAATCTCCTAAAAAGGAAGCAAAAAAGTTGAGCTTCTAAAAGAAGGCCAAAAAATTCTCAAAGAACCCTACCGAACATTATAGGGAATCCAAACTATGACAATACATATTAATTAAATCTTTAAATTTTGACAAAACTTTTGATGTACATAGGCCCAGACAGTATGTTCTCATTTCGCATTTTCAGCCAGTTAGTTTTGTATCTAGCAGAAGATCTTCGAAAAAGGATGCGAAAAACCAGAAACTATTTGGTATATTTTACCCATGCCTATACCGTAAGCGTATTATTACCCATTCAATATGTTTGCTATGTTTCAAACAAAGACCAAAACTACAAATACTGGAGTCAGAATCTCAAAAGACTCTGCAACCGTAGGAGCTAAGGAAAATATTTCTTCCGCAACGAATTAAGTATAGTTGCACTTAGTTACGGATCAGGATTGCAATCTGAATTCCGCATATGCTGAGTTACTTGGCTCTTCCCAAGTGAGAGATCAATGATGTAGGTTTATCTACCACAGTATCCATATGAAAAGGTGCTGACACTTTCTATGTTGAAGGAGTTAATAATAACCGAATAACAAAAATATAGCAATAGATGACAAAAGGGAAGGAAAAAGACTAAAACTGAACAGTAATAGTTTAAGGTAATTGGTGTTCAAAATCAATGGCTACAATAAAGAACAATGGGCGAATAGACATACACTGTTAACAATTAGATTCTCAGCCGCCAATGTGAATCATAGGTCTATTTGGTGTCTTTGCAATGTCAAACATGCCAGCATGAGAAGCTTTCTTTCTCTTAACCTGAAGCAACAAGAGCCAGTCAAAAAAGTAAAGATTGGTTGATCCTATTTTTTGCTTAACGTATTGTCAGAGGAAAAAATGGGGTTGTACCGCAGCCCCAACAATCCTTTTGAGTTCATTATCATCAACACCACGACGAAGTGGATCCCTCAAGCTGACCTGCAAAACGAAGCCGCCAGTAAGGAAATGACAAAGAAAAAAAAATCATATTCTAAATTTTAAAATGAGCTCTGAACCCAAATTTTCATGATGAAGTCCAATTGCATTTCATCAAGCAAGCACTGGTTCCAGGACACAACAATGCATTACATTAGACACCTTCGTTCTCCAGTTCAAAGCATAAAGCCGATGGTTTTGACAAAAGAAAGACTATCCTACAAAGCCAAATTATATCCACACATACATGTGTGTATATCTCGACTCTTTCCATCCTCGCTCTCAATGTTGATATCTCTCTTTTCAACAACCAAACTGGACACTTACTCTATCTTGACTAAAACCTCCCCACTTCTCCCTCATGCTCCCCAAGTCCTGAAGTGAATATAGCCAACATAAACAGGATTCCACCAAGAGCACATAAGTAGCAAAAATTTGTCGAAAAACAACTTTTTTCATTCTATTGAAGAAAATAATAGCATCTGGCTTAGTCATGTACAAGATGACTGAATGAAAGGGAAGAAAGTAATTTACCTCTGAGGGACCAAAAAGGCATACTTTGAAATTCCCATCAGCTAACAGTCTCAGCCTATTGCAACCAGCACAAAAGTGCTCAGTCATTGACGTAATAAAGGAAACTGTCCCCTGATGGCCATCAATCCGGAAATTCTTAGAAGTCTCGGAGGGATGATCCTGTATCCTCTGAATCCCTGTAAATTGTTTGACCTGTTCAGTGACATTGGGTGATTTAGGGTACCAGCAAGAGTACTCAGATGTGAAAACAGGTGACCTACTACAAGTTCTACCTTACCACTGTGTCCAACATTTCGGCGTAGGGCACAAGTTTCTTGACATTCCAAACATTTCCATCAAAAGGCATAAACTCAATAAACCGCACATTAATTGGCTTCTCACGTGTCAATTCTACGAAATCAGAGATCTCGTCATCATTGAATCCACGCATTACAACACAATTCACCTGTAGACATAAAGACAGTTAGTCTTATGGTTCTGGATATACTTGAGTTCTTAAAAAATAAGTCTTGATAAGCGACAAGAACTAAGCAAAAATCCAGTCCTAATAATAATATAACTACTGAAATTAGGAAGAACTTGCCTTTACGGGGTTGTAACCCAAGTCTACAGCCGCATTAATTGACTCCATTACTCTATCATGTCCTTTACGCCTAGTCATGAATTCAAATTTTGCTGGTACTAACGTATCTAAGCTTATGTTCAGCAGATTTAGACCACAATCTTTCAATTTTGGAAGCTTCCTTGCTAGAGTAATTCCATTTGTGGTCATAGCCAAGGTTTTAAGTCCCTTTAGGCTCGACAACTGTAAGCAAATATCTTCAATATCCTTTCTGATAGTAGGCTCTCCACCAGTCAACCGAATTTTGTTAACCCCAGAACTGACAAAAAGGTTTGCCAAATGTACAATCTCATTCTGAGATAGAAGATTCGAATTGGGTGTAAGTTCTACCCCGTCAGCTGGCATACAGTACTGGCACCGTAAATTGCAACGTTCGGTTAAGGAGATCCTCAAATAAGTGTGAAGCCTACCAAACGAATCAACTAACATATCAGATACACCATTCTCTTTTGGCATGTCTCGTGATAAACTTTCACATGAAGATTTATGCTCGTTAGGTAAGGATCCATCTACAGCATCATTCACCAGACCACTCCTCTCAACATTTACGGATTGGAATAAAGATCTTATTTTGTTATTCGCCTGTTAACAAAAGGAAAATTTTCTTGCCCATTACAACATATTACAGCAAACATAGCAGACCAATCAGCAGGATAAAGACCACAATAAATCAGTAACTAATTTAAGATTAGGCAAAAAGAATTAGGAAGGATAAGAAACAAGACTTGTGCAATACTATAGGCTAAGAAACAGAAAGGTTAAAAATTTATCTACAATATTATTGCTGAAGCTACTAAACCTTGTGCCACCACCGTTGTATTCATTTTCACTTTAAAATGGAAAAAGGGTTATGGGGACAAACAAAATTTTTGCATGGATGCCCCAAGAACAAGACTTTCCAAAGCTTAAAGCTGGGTTATGACTAAAAAAACTTAAAGATGAGGCAATTTTCTTCTTAACCATGTTTCTATCAAATTTCACCCCAAGCACAATCAGTCTAGGAATTTGTACACTAGCCGTTAAAATCAAGAATTGAAAAATAAACATGAACCTTATGAGATCATAAAAGTATACGACTGCAGATTGCATATATATTATATCTTCAGCAAGAAAACCATAGATAGAATCATAGAATGAAAAATCATAATCAGGAAAAAAAGAAGAACATACCAACGTGAAATTTTTAAAGCCCAGATGCAAATTGAAGTTTCTGGAGGTGCACGGCCTCATGTTTGTGAGCAAAAAGATTAGTATGATAAATTTAGTAGGAATACAGTAAGAGATATCTTGATAAATATAGAATTAAAAAACAGCTTTGCCTTTGGCGGCTTTTGAGGGATGAATTGAGGCAAACTCAATACAGCAAAAATACAAATGCCACTCTTTTTACCAACTACCAACGGTAGCAGTCTTAACAGAAAACGCATACAGAAAGAGACAGAACGATATCGTTTGTACTTTGCAGTGTTAATATTTAGACCCTCTACAGTGGTGTACCAGCAGTCTTGCCTAGGGTGGTAAACGAGCGAGCTACTCGCGAGTAGCTCGGTCAACTACTCGACTCGAACTCGGTTTGACCGAGTTCGAGTCGAGCTCGAGCGAGCTCGACCTCGACCTCGAGTCGAGCTCGAACTCGGAATACATGTACTCGAGTAACTCGAGCTACTCGAGTAACTCGAGCTACTCGAGTATATGTATATATTTTTTTTATTTTTAATATTTATATTTATATTTTAGTACCTGTAGTTTAATAAATTATAATTTAATCTATTTATAATTATGTTTTAGTCCTTAATTAATAATAAATTATAATTTGACCTCATTAAATTTAAAAAAATTACAAATACATCCTATAATTTTTATAAAAAAATATAAAAATTAAAAAAAATTAAAAAAAATTAAAAAAAAATTTTAAAAAAATACCAGAGCTCGCGAGTAGCTCGCGAGCTCGATAACCCTTTGTCGAGCTCGAGTTCGAGCTCGATTATTAAAGCTCGATTGAGCTCGAGCTCGAGTACACATTTTTTCAAAATCGAGCTACTCGATTAGGGGTGTACTCGAGCTCGACTCGACTCGATTACACCCCTAGTCTTGCCAACGTAGAGAAGTCTAGCATCAGGGCTCACCAAATTCAACACATCATTAGAAACCAACCTATCATACAACAAAAGATCAGTAGTGGTATAAAACTTTTCGTATTCTTTGTGGCCTCTACACTATTAACCTGTCTCGCATTGAACACCATAGTTACAATTCTAACACTTACTTCCCTTAACTTTTTAAATTTAAAATAAATCAGTTTATCTTATAAGCTATTATCATTGATAATTAAATGAATTCATAGATTTCATTCAAAAACTATGAAAATTGAATTTATTGCTTCACTGAATTATTTCAACAGAATTAGGGCGTGCTTTGTTAATGGAAAGAAATGACAATGATAAATATACTGATAATAGCGAGTAATGGTAATGATAATACATTCTTTCCCCCAACATATAAAGGTATGGACTATTAAACAAAATTGGGATATTACATCCTACCAATCATCCCTTTTTCATTTTATTCTCGTTCATGTACCTTAAACCGTCTAATCGTGCACACCCTTAATCAAACAAAATTGATTTATGTTAAGATTAAAAACAAAATTATAAATAATCAATGCAAAATAGGTATTAATTTATGAGTGATTACTACATTTTACCTTAATATTTATCACTACTACTGGTATTTACACTAAAAAAATGCAAAATAAGTTCAAGTGTGTAATCAATAGAATAGAAATCAAATTAACCTCTAATAAAATTGTTCGAATTGGTGGTACTTGAACTCGATTGTGAGTAGCATTTTTTGCTCGACTCACACATGAAGTCTAGTAGTAGATACTTGACGAGTAAGTTTTAGTTTTGAACTTGAACTCGACTCGACATGAAGTCTAGTAGTTGACACAGCTTCCGAGCAGGAGAATAGATCCTATGTCGAATATTATGATGTCTTATGTTGTTTAGTGTTTAAAATAACGTAATTTCATTAAAATTAGATATTAAAAATATAAATATTAGTAAAATTATTTTACAATCAATTAAATCCTCATCCATATATAATTTTGGACGGTGGTTTTAATATAAAACAATATAAGATAGAAATTATAGAATAATATTTTCGAAAGTAGATCCATCGGGGCTTGAAAAAAAATTAGCCAAAGAAAACAAATCTCTGTCATATATATCAATGCACTCACGGAAATGACTGAAATGTACTGGCGCTTCTAGACTAGTAAATAGTAATAGATAATTCCTCGCCTGTGATATTCCATTGTCACGACCAATTTATCAGTCAAACAAAAACATTTCTAATACTTTTCATAAATAAATTTCCAACTGCACATTTTTTTTTTATATATAATCCAAAATTCAACCCTCCGATCTCTCTTGTTGATTCATAATTTCTCATCTTAATTAGGTCTGTCTGTTAAGGTACGTACTTTTCCTGTTCGTATTTGATCTCATAATTAATTCTTCTGTTAATCGTTAAAATCATTCCTAATCATTTGAAGTTTCATTCGTGTTTGATCACTGAAGTTTGTTGCGTAATTTTTTTTTTTGTTTCTAATGATTAGTAGTATCGTGATTACTGTGAAGAAGCGGTAATGGTGTTCTTCAGAAGCGGTGTTTCTCTGCTTTCAAAGCTTCGGTCTCGTGCCGTAAGTTTTTTTTTTTTTTTTTTTTTTTTTTTGCGCTTTTGATTAATCGCACGCAAATTATAAATATTTGTGTTTACGTTTCTATTTTTAGTGCGTGACTGTGCGTTTCTTTAATTTATATGATTATTACCGTAAAGATATGTTTTTTTACCTGTTTTTTTGTAAAGATGTTTAATTTTCTTTTATTTTTTCCTTGAATTTTTATGCCATAGGTTCGACAGCCTAATCTCTGTGATTCCGTTCGCTGGCTTCAAATCCAACACTCTTCTTCTAATTTGGTATTCAATTTATTTTATTTTTATTATGATGACAATTGCTGTGCATTTCTAAAGTGTAATTTTTATGTACTAGTAGCTGAATTTACTTGAATTTTGCTAATTTTTTTTAAAAAAAATGAAGTACATTTGATTCGGCTGCCAGATGTATGCTAAACATAATTCGGCCTAGTAACTACATTTTTGGTTAGAAATTGAGATAGAGTGTCACAAGAAGCCAACCTAAGGGAACTATGACTTTTACAGCAACCAAAGGTTGAATGCTGCATCTAATATTCATACTTGTTTTCTCTCTAGGATTCTTTGTTATGTACATTTTCTTATTATGCTTCAATTTTATTTTGGAAATTCTGGAAATGCTGTAATGGAATATATGTTTTGAAAATTTTGTGAACCAGCAGAATGCCGGTTTCCTGTTTGGTGATTATTCTAGAAAATCTAAATTATACAGTCACTACTTATCATGCATATCCCTCACAATCCATAAAGGAAATTATTTTTCCTTTCCCGTCTGAGATTCATTATGATATTCCACATGGGATTCCGTAATATTCTATTTCATTTGTGAATAGCAAGTGATGGTTACCCTTTCTTCTAAGAGCATGTTATGCTGTATGATTAGAGAAGGGTAGCTGATGTTCATAGTTGTCAAGTCACTTCCTTTTGACTTTTGGTTTGTGAAAATTGTTGCTTTCTTTCCATTTAATAACCTCTATCATGAATGAGAATTGAAGATTCTGCTGTATCAACTAATGAATATTAATCATCAAGTTTAAGTGGAAGATTGGATTGCTACAAAGTAGTAATAGAGATGTGTAAGAACTATTAGCAGTTGTCTTTGTTTTTCCTTCTCTGTCTCTACCTTTGTCTGGAACCTATAACTCAACATTTTTTGCTTATAGGTGCAATTCTTATTATTTTTTTTCTGTTTATAACTCTCTTTTCTTTAACTGTTTTCCTCACAGGATCTACATTCTCAGTTGAAGGAGCTGATTCCAGAACAGCAGGTATGCATACTGATTCACATTGTGCTACATTTTCCTGGAGTTGTAAATGAACTGTGATGTTCTTCAAATTTTAGTTTGGCACTCGGGTATAGGTTTCAAAACTTTGTATATTTGTCTGGATTTGGTCCTTTTTTTCCCATTATATTTGTCTGCAGTTACACCATGAATTTACTAGATCTAATGCTTGAACATTGATGTACAACAGTTTTTATTACAGTCAGTTTCTTTCTCATGGTTATAGGAGCGCCTAAAAAAAATCAAGTCAGAACATGGAAAGGTTCAGCTGGGAAACATTACTGTTGATATGGTAAATATCTCTTGTTCTCTCCAAGAAGAGGATGGTTGTTGACTTACATATTTCAATTTTTAGTGATTCAATGCATAATATCTTTTTAAAGATTCTGTCATGCATTTTGGAAGGTACTCGGTGGCATGAGAGGAATGACAGGATTGCTTTGGGAAACTTCATTACTTGACCCTGATCAGGTAAATACCCTTCTGTTTCCCTTTTGATTGTATTAACAGGATAATGATGCTTTAAGTTAGCAGATGCTAACAGTAGAAACAATAAATCTTGTCTACAAGTTCGTTTGCCCCCCTCCCCCTCTCCATGTAGTTTTGTAATGGTTTTTCATTATTTTTCTCTCATTTTTGTTGCAGGGAATCCGCTTTCGAGGTTTATCCATACCTGAATGTCAGGCAGTGTTACCAGCAGCAAAACCTGGTGGGGAGCCACTGCCTGAGGGTCTCCTCTGGCTTCTCTTGACGGGGAAGGTAATTGGTTGTAACGTTCAAAAGTAGCATTTCACCTCTACTGGACTAGGATTGATGCTACAAAGTTGTTTCCCTGTAATGAATGATATAATCCAGCTTGAAAATATGTCGATTTGTTACTTGATATCTTACTAGTATGTTGTACTCGAACCAATTTGGCATTGGTTCTATTAGTGTTTAGATTATTTGACCCTTAAAACTCTTCTTTCAGGTGCCAACAAAAGAGCAAGTTGATTCATTATCTCAGGAATTGAGAAGTCGTGCAACTGTCCCAGGTTAATTATCTTACAGGCTCATTTAAACTTTTCAGATTGTGTTGATTTTCCAATGAAATTAATTGTTTCTTGCTTTGATAGTCAATCCATGCATTAACTTTTGGTTAAAATACTAAGCCAATAAAGTTAATAGAAAAAATCTGTTAGATCTCATGGATAAAGTCTGTTGTATTTGTTTTACTTCTTTGTGATTCTGGATGCTATGATTTCATGGCCACACCAAAATCTCTAATCAGCCTTGTGAGTGTGATTATTATCTAATTTTCATTTCGGGCTGCAGATCATGTATACAAGACTATTGAAGCCTTACCTGTTACTGCTCATCCAATGACTCAGTTTGCTACTGGTGTTATGGCTCTTCAGGTAGATTGCTAAAATGCTATATTCTCTGAGTTTTTGCAGCAATCATAAGCCTCTTATCCTTTTTTTCTCTACCTTTTTGGGGAGCAGAGCTGCAGGATTCTGTGTTAATTCATATTGCTTGTTGAACTATTCTAGAACTGTTTTCTTCTCACTTCTTCTCTATCCAAAAGTGCTTTGCTGAGTTCTGTCTGCCATTGTTGGTAAATGTTTTTTAAACTATTTAACTGATAGACATTCGAAAAGCTTGCATGGACAGGCCAATGATGCTGCATGGTCACAGTTCCTTTTCCAGAAACAGAGGGTTTACTTGGCCGCGTTTTATTCATTTGTATGCAATTGGTCTTACTAGCTAATGTCCAGTATACATTGTAACTTTTCATGACAGGTTTTCTTATGAAGTTTTCATTTTGCATATAGCAATTGTTCATTTAATAAGTCCATTTTAGTTTAAGAATAACATCTGTAGTTTTATCCATGTGCCATGTAACTCTTTATTCTGGGATTTGTATCTGTTTGTGCATTTACGTGAATGACAAAGTAATAATATCCTATGCATTGAGCTTTTCATGAAGCTTAGTTTTTGTACATGGCAAGTTATTTGCTTTCACCAACTGTGGCTAGATTACCACATCTAATGATGACACTTGCATAGATTAGATGATCATCTTATGTACACTTAATTTTAGAGGTGAGGAAATTGATTTCTGTCCCTCTAGAGAAAGAGTACTGCCTGAAGGACTAGATGATAATATCCACATTGCCAGATGTGCTAGATGGACATGATGTCTAATAAGTTAACAGCAAGAACTACTCTTGGGGTAAAATTAGTAGGAACAATTCTAGTAATTGGATTATGAAACAGTAGATCGAATTAAATGAGATTTTTGTTGTTATTATTGGTGTGGTTTTTTTTTTTGTGCGTGTGGGAGAGAGAGAGAGGAGGTGCGAACTGGTGGGAGAAGTTGAAGTTGTGGTATTCCACCACCTACTTGCTTCCCAGTAGCCACATGAGTTGCAAATTTTAACTCCCAAAAGATTGAAAATTCTTCTAGGGCATTATATTTACCTTTTTTATTCATAAAGGCACCAAAAAGAGAATCAAATGGATTCAAGTTTTGCATTCATTTTAGGCCATTGTGTGATTTAACTAGACTAGAAGATAGAGAAGTTTTGCTCTTACATTGGACAAAAACTCAGTATTACTTCCATTTTTCTTCAGGTTCAAAGTGAGTTCCAAAAGGCATATGAAAAGGGAATACCAAAATCAAAGTAAGACTTTTTTAAAGCTTTTATTGGAGAGGGATGCATTTCCATATTCGTGCAAGCACTTAGTGCTGCTTTGTTTTTAGGTTCTGGGAGCCAACTTATGAGGACTCTCTTAGTTTGATTGCTCAACTTCCCAGTGTTGCTTCTTATGTCTATCGCAGGTTAGTTATATCTACTATTCTTTGTAGTGTTTTACAGGTGGAGAATTGATTTTATTGTATGTATTTAAGTATATCATCACACTAATCATAAAAAGTTCCTATTTTAATCACCCTATTTGGTTATCAACCTCAATGTTTGCTTCAAAAGGAGAATTTCCCATTTTACTCCTGTTCTTTGGAAAGAAATTGCAAACTTTGCTGTATTTCCCCTTAATATAGTGTCTCATCTTGGATTGCAGCTGCTAAATCATCTAAATGTTCCAAAAAATGAAAAATTAGTTACGTGAATGTGGTCTCAAGCTGGTGTGTTAGTTTGATTGATTCCTGTGTAATACACCTTTTTCTATACTTTTTGGCATGCAAATGACTGTCACCCTAGTCATCAAAGATTCACAGTTTCAGTTCTACATTCTAAATGGAGTAATTACATATTCTGAGGTAGGGAGACCAAAAGGCATATTAATGCATATTTGGAACACTTTTAGGCTGGAGAAGAAAGGAACATGTCATGTTTGCCTATGCTAGTTATGAAGAATGTACTTCCTTTTTCCTGTTTCATACGACCTTTTTGTTCCAATTTGGAGGATTTGGTTAGAATAAGGGTGCTCTTGTTTTTACTTTAGCTTCATACTTTGCAAAATGGTTACTTATGCCTTACTCCAGCAATATGTTTGCAATGTATACGGTCAAGATTTTAATTCATCATCTCCCTTCTCTCGATCTCTTTCTCTCTCATACAATATTTGCCTCCTGCAATTGCCTATGATCTATTGTCTTTGAGTTCCAGTTTAAGGTCCTTTTTTTTTTTCACTTGTGAAGAATTTACAAGAATGGGCAAACCATACCAATGGATGACTCCCTAGATTATGGTGGGAATTTCGCACACATGCTTGGTTTTGATAGCCTCGAAATGAAAGAGCTTATGAGGCTCTATGTCACCATCCATACGTAAGTAACAATAATATTGTTTACAAATTTATACTAAATGGTGAGTTGAATGAGCTGCATCAATGCGTCTATCAGTTGAAAACATTTCTTTTTTTTGGTTCTAATCCTCTCTTGCAGTGATCACGAGGGTGGAAATGTTAGTGCTCATACTGGTCACCTGGTAAGTGACTTCAGTCTATGGTAGATATGAAATTTATTTTCTATTTATCGAATTGCCAATGATTGCATCTGCATTCTTTTCCTTGAAGCTGCATTTAGAACCTTAGATACACTTAGGTTATCTGGTAGCTAAATCACATAGCAAATCATTTGATTTGTTATTTCATGCTCTCACCACAATTTATACTTAAATCAGGTCGCTAGTGCCCTTTCAGATCCTTATCTCTCATTTGCTGCTGCATTAAATGGTTTAGCTGGACCACTCCATGGTTTGGCAAATCAGGTGCTGTATCTTCTTCATGTTCCTTTTTAATCAAATCTTCCTTCTGATGTTTTTTCCTTTTATTAAGATGAATTTGAACCTGTACCTTTAGTTTCTTGTTACTGGAATTATGTATTGATACCTTGTGTTGTTGTGCGCTAGTCCTTTAATGACTTAAAGAACCTGATTAGTCTAGTCATGTTCTCATTTTAATCCGGGCAACATGTGATAATATCCCTAGTATTTTATATCATTTGAACGAACTACAATAATTTCTGATGATTTTGTTGTGGAGTAAATATAATATTGTAAGAGTTAGCCAATTCTTGAAGGTAGTTATTGGCCATGGTGTTTGTGGTCCATGTGACTTCCGCCTAATACTTATTCTATATGAATTACATTAATAGATTTGAGAGTACATTATGTTGTAGTGATTAAGGTCTCAAATTACTCACCTCTAGAACCTCTCTGGTTCATTCCTTTTTTCCCCCCTCATATCAGGCGTTTTTTCTAAATTTTGTAATTGTTTTCTGTCGGTCAAGTGAAGATTTGTGTCCTTTCTTGTCCTTAAGTTGAATCTTTTGCTTTAGTTGCATGGTGTTTGTGATCTTACTAAGTATTCAAATGAACATTTATATGGTCCATGTCATTTGAGTGGCAAAATTTTTACACCGGCTGCCAACTTGACGCAACCCCACTCCTTTTCCCGGACTTGGGACCGGCCACTTATAGGCAGGCAAGCTACCTATAAGTAGGCGGAGTTAAATGAACATTTATATGCGGTAGAAAATTAGGGTTATATGAAGTTAAATGGTTTCAAACTACTGAATACCACATTATGAGAAGGGTTATTTTCAGTATGTTCAAAATGACATAATGGTGTTACAACCTAGTGTCCCACATCTGCTTACAGTTTTCAGTTTCTTTTAATGCTTACTGTCTCAATCTATTGTAGGAAGTTTTGTTATGGATTAAATCTGTGGTAGAGGAATGTGGGGAGAACATCACCAAAGAACAGTTGAAAGACTATGTTTGGAAGACACTGAACAGCGGCAAGGTATTTTATTATCTCTAGATTACTTGTGCTTGGACACTGTGTGTGTGTGTTTGTGTGTCTTTTTATCATATATGGCCATTTGTGTGTGTGCCTGAAGAAATAATGTGGATTTTCATATCTCATAATTTCATATTATGGTTGAAGCATGTCTTAAAATAAACTTTTTTGACTCTCAATCCTTCTTGATTCGTTTATGATCTTCAAGAGTCAAGCATATATTTGGATAGTGTATATCAGAATATTCTCTGGGACCGGAACCTTCCAATTAGTTTGCATGAATTAAGTGCAGAGTACCAAAAGTGAGAACTATGAACCACCCAGTGCCAATTGAACAAAAATGCATGAATGAACACTGCATATTGTTCACAAACCCTCAAAGTTCTCAAGAAGCGTGTGTAATTTTTAAAGGTTATTGAAAAGATGCCGAGGGTGTTTTCTTCTGCAGGGCACCAGGGTGCATTTTCTGTGAAACAAGAATTCGAAAAGCAGACCAGCCTCATTTGTTAGCCTCATTTGTTGCTACCGTTCATAGTTTACAAAAATGGAAGCTGTTTTGTCAGATCCAAAACTTACCATAAGCTTTTCCCAGGAATTGATATGAAATTTGAAGTTTACTAAAATGTATTGTTCTATATACCAAAAAATTGAGAGAGAATCTCATGCTGTATATATTGGGGATTAACCATCAGTGAAGCTTCCTTATCTCTGCTCACTCTTCTTTCACAAATTTTCCTGTTTTCATGTTATACTGTCTTTTTCGTGTGCCTATGTCCAAAAAATGCTGAAGTCAGGGATAGGATGGATGGATATACATGGTAGTTTGAAGGGTGGCCTCTTTTTATCTGTTCAAGCTGTTCAACATCTGATGTCTTATTTCGAAACCACAGGTTGTTCCTGGATTTGGACATGGAGTTTTGCGCAAAACAGATCCAAGATACACATGCCAGAGAGAATTTGCATTGAAACACTTACCTGATGATCCACTGTTCCAATTGGTGATTAATTAATACTTGGATTTGTTATTGCAATGTATTCTTTCTATAATTTATGGTGTAAACGTAGATTTTCCTCGTCCCCTCTACGTGTCAAAGCCAATGCATTAGTACTATAATTTATTGTGTAACGATAGATTTTCCTCGCTTCTACAGGTGTCAAAGCTTTATGAAGTGGTCCCTCCAATTCTGACAGAACTTGGCAAGGTAAAGTAATGACTTACAGTTTCCATGGATTTCTTAGAAAAACTGAGCCCTAGAGGCTTTTTTTTCATATACATATCAATTAGGTTGTGAAATTTTAGATTTTGGTTCACTTGGTTGTGATTAGTCTTACGTCCAATGGGATGTATTTATCGTTTCATGGACTTCCACATTGGTCGCAAATCATTCTTTTATTTAATTAATTTCTTATAGGAAAATTACTTTTCCATTTGCTTTCTAGGCCTACGTTCTAGTTTTAAGAGTTTTTATATATGTTTTTTGTGTGGTTTAGTTTTAAGAGTTTCTAATGATCTTTATACAATGTGGGGCTTGGCCATCCTGTAGGTTAAAAACCCTTGGCCTAATGTCGATGCCCATAGTGGTGTGTTGCTGAACCATTACGGGTTGACTGAAGCTAGGTATCGAAATTTCTTTCCGGTGCACGTGTAAAATACCGTAAACCATATATTAATGCAGGTCTTTCTAATACTTGGTTAAATATTTGTGAGTAGGTATTACACAGTGCTCTTTGGTGTATCAAGGGCCATTGGCATTTGCTCTCAGGTATTCACTTATGTCCTATCGCTGTTATTTCGTATCGTTCTTCACTGAAACCTTTTAACAATTAAGATGACTTCTGATTTGCTGTTGATGCAGCTAATATGGGACCGTGCTCTCGGATTGCCACTCGAGAGACCAAAAAGTGTTACAATGGAATGGCTTGAGAATTACTGCAACAAAGCAGCTTAAGATAGAAATTACTTTGGATGGAGAAATGGCTGAGGTACAGGGTAAAAACAAGAATTGTTGGTTTCAACATTAGTTGTATGGCTATTGTAACCATTTATCACCAATTTTGCTTTCAAAGCTTTGATTAATAGATTCACGTTATCTATTAAATATGTCTTAGTAAACTGTAATTTGCTTTTGAATAAATCAATCTGTTGATTGAATTTTTCAACATGAAATTGAAATTCTTGCAAGATGCACAAAATGTATGAATAATTGGTTTTGCAGAGAATAAGGCTTAGATATGTGTCTTCATTGGCTGGGGAGGTGTGAAGTTCTGAGTGATTCATTTGGATCCCTAATCTCATCCATCCCACAGAATTCTGTGGTTTTGAAAAGGATTTTCTTTTTATTCAAACCTTTTGTTATAAAAAAAGAATTTTTTTTGTGAGTGTTTAGATTAGTAAATTTGATTTGATGAACATTTGTGTTGAAGAATTTTCTTACTATTGAAATTTTAAAGTAATAACTTATAATGTTGGTGAATTTTTATTATTAAAATTTTAATTTTTAATTATTAATTATAAGACATTTAATAGTCCAGCTCAATTTTTGTATATTAATAAAAATATTAAAAATACTAATTACTATAGTATTTTTTTTTTATTTAGAGAAAATTAAGACAAAACAAAAGAGCTAAATAAAATTTTGGATAAAAAAAACTTAAAAAGTCTTAATTCAGAGCAAGATTCACACCAAATAAAATCATCTTTAACTAATAATTATTTTAAAAAACACACCTTAAATCCAATTTTTTTTATTACTCTTCTTCCTATTATTTTAAGGCGAGAGGGACAAAAAATAATAAAACATTTTTGAACGTGTGAGGACAAATTTTACCATGTGGCAAATAGAAGTATCAGTTGTAATCTTGTACTATAAAAACAGTGAGTCCCCAGATTTGTATCATCCGAGTCCGACATCCATAAATTGTTTTCAATTTTCTCAGCTGGAATTAGCTACAATGCATTGTTCAGCTGGAGTCCGACCTTCCAAATCGATTCCAGGGTTCAATTCCCCCATTGTTAGACTTGACACTCCCTGCATCAATCTCTATCTCCTCCCTCACCCTCTGCGCCAACATGCCCCATCACCAACCCATTTCAACTTCAGGTTCATTTCTTCACCTTTTTTTACTCATCAATATTCTTTTCCAATTATTGGTCCTTAGCTTAGGCTCAGATTATATATGTTGAAATGTTGCATTAGGCAATCAAACAGTTAATCCACAAAACTCTGTTAGACCCAATGTTAATGGAGATAAAAGGGATTTAGCTTAGATGAGTTGAATGTCAGAGAAAGGCAACCTCCTATCCTATCCTATCCGTCTCAGAAAAATTGCATTTGTTAACTAGGACCATTGTTGGAATGGGATACAAAGACCTATTTTACTTGCAAAATTTCTTGACTACTGTAGGAGAGACAGATTATGCTATGTTCACGAATTAGCAGAGTAATAAGAATGTGTCATCATCATTCACTTTGGAAGGGACTTCTAGATAAAAAAAAAATTTGAAGGCATTTCACTTCATTATTTCCATGCACTAAGGATAAAGATTACAACAACTAAGCCTTTATCCCACTATATGGGGTCGGCTATATGGATCATTTCTCGCCATACCATTCTATTTATAAGTTTGCCGCTTTCCCTTTTAATTTGAGTTAATGTTACTCTATTTTCTACATGCCATACTGGGCATTTAGAAAGATTATGAAAGATAAAGATAATGGATGAACTATGTTTTGTTTATTTGACTCTTTTAGAATGTAAAGAAATTATTGCCTTAAACAAGGTAAGTTAATAAACTACTTTAACCAACCAACCGTTGCTACTTGAATGAAAAGGATACCAAAACCATCTGATAACTTATTTTCTGTGACTGCAAATACAGGTAACCGTAAATAAGCAACTGCATCATTTTGTATAACATCTGGTCTTTATAAAGTCCCCTAAACCTAGCTCAGCTGGTTGGGACATCTACTCAAGTGAGCGAGTTTTGAGGTAACATAGCTACAACATATTATAGTAGGAAGCGAAGAACTAAGTTTAAGCCATCTTATGGAGTATCATACAAAGCATTGGGCATCTCAGACTATATCCCCCCAAAAAAAGTTGAAGTCCCTAATGTAGCTCAGAGGAATAGAAGATATTATTGATATGCCTAAAACATGCACTACTAAACAATGTATAGCAAGAAATAGAAATTTTCCATGTAAGTTGAAATGCATATTATGAAGGTGATTGTAAAAGATCATTTACATTCTTCCCGAGCATGATGATTTGGGAGAAGAAGACAATAGTCAATTAAAACGTATTTGGGCATTTGTCCATTTAGACACTGTCTTGAACAATCTTTCTTAAGTTGTATTAGAATGATTTATGACAGTATACTGGCTCCCACATTTCTTCAAGTCAGTAAAAGCTTGTACATGAAGTAGAGATTATCTTTTTAGTCCTTGAATTAATTAAAGATTTTGTTTCGTCTGGTAGGTTCTGAATTGTGATAAGAGTAGTTTCAGTCTGAAACTTGACCATTTTGTGCTCTTGCTTGAGGTATATCTAATCTGTCAAACTTCACATCCTTCCCTTTGGAGTGAGTTTGTTGGAAATAAAGCTGAAAATGTTGAGAGTCAACATGTATCACTTGTTCCTGTAGTTGTGTTTATCATTTTTTTCTTTCCCTGTTTTGCTTTTTCACCAAAAAGAAAATAAAAGATTCAAGAGCAGCTCTGGTGGAAACTTGGCGGGCTTTTCCTAAGGGAGCATAAATCAACCTGTTATTAATAATGCATGGTTGTCTTGCTATGCTTACTAGTACGCTACTTGGTTTTTCTATCTGGATGTGATCATTTTTCTGCAGAAGAAAGAAATTAATATGTTCCAACATTATCCAGGTTGAGGAGTCCTGTGACATTGCAATTACAGAGGCCACTTCCTGCATTCGCATCAAAAACTAATCCTTCAAACGGATCTGATGGGACTAATACTGAAAATGCCAATGGCCCTCCATTGCTTACCATTTTGGCTGGCCTTCTGGTCTTTTTGGTTGTGTCTTGGATAATTGGATCTCTTGTACTGTGGCTTGTTAGCCTATTTGTTACTCCATCTAAATGATATTTTGTACTGTGTATTGTCTATTGTCTACTTTGTTCGTTTGCAACACCAATTTCCTTTATAACAGTAGCCTGTAATTTCCAACTTGACTTTTGCCAAGCTTTGGGATAATGGAATACTGCTCTATCCTTGTAAGTTTCCATACAACAAACCTATTCTCTCTGGTTACTTTAACTTCAGACTGAAACACTGAGTGCTGCTTTCCTCAACCTGAACACTGACAATGCTTTCTTTTGCTTCCAGCTTCATAGCATTTTTTATGAACTAATGTTCTCTGCTACTGTTCTTAAGTTGCCATCATATTTCTGCAACTTGGAGGCTTAGATGATGCGCAACATTTTCCCCCATCCTTATGAAGTTGGAATAAAACTCTCCTATTTGGTCAAAATCTCCTCTTCTGTTTAACATTACTACAACTCTCCACCAAACAGTCATAGTGCCTTCTTCTTCTTCTAGTTGAGTTATTGGATAATTACTAATAGTAAATGGCCTGTATGTAATATGACCATAACTCATATCTGGAGGCATCAGTTTAGTTTCTCGTTATTAATCAATTAATACTTTCTGGTGAGTAACTATATTTTTCACGTGCCAAGATAAGCAAAACAACTCAAATTTCACAGAGAAATATGTGTTTTCTCTAAAAAAAAAAGATCAGAATAGTTAGAGTTACAAGTCTACTTAGAATCTTTATCTTTCACTTCGTTATTATCATCCTCAAAAGTTGTCGTAAAGTTTCGTCTTTCATCAGAAGTTGCTGTGATGACTGGCAACCATACATCTGCAGTGCTGCTTAACAGAGATTGCACCTGTGGATCTGCAGCTATTGTTGATGATATCATCTTCTCCACATCATTCAGTTTTGAAGATAATTTATCCAACTCCTCAGCTATTTCAATCTGCATTAATCTAATAATTAGTTATCCAACACAAATATTTGAGTAAAAGCCTTGCACCAGCAAAATTGTAATGCTTGCTTTACCAACATACACAACGGGAAATAGAAGGCTGTGAGAATTACCTCATTGAGATTTTGTGCAGATTTTGAAGGATCTTTTGTAACCTCCAATCCCAGGGCTTCAATCTTGGCACGTAATTCTACTTCCTCTTGATTGGTTAATGATTCAACCTGCAATAGTTTCTCATGCATGATGATTGAGAGAACAAGACAGAACTCGGGCAAGTCCCCGTTAGAACACAAGACAAGTGCCAGAAGCACAATGGAATATCCTAAACAGTTTTAGTAACTAAATTTGCCATTGGGAAAGAAGTGTAGTTAGCCAACAAAACATGGACTCCATGCATGACCATCGAGGCATCTTGAGCAAACAGTTTTCGCAACAGTATAAAATTCATGGAAAAATTCACTTCCCTCCTGCCAACATCTATCTTCTTTTCATCTAGATGGAGGCCATGGCTTGCTGTGGTTGAGACGTTATAATTCGGGGGTGAGGGAACAGAAATACACCTCAAAAGAAAAGTTCTGAATGTTGGACATGTAATCATTTGGAAAAATCACGAGCAAGCAATCTGGAATGATTTTGGAAGTCTTCAACAAAAGAATTCGTCAGTTATTTATAATTCCATTTACAGATTGATAGCTGGTTTTAGTGCATAATCAGAAACTACTAACATACTAATTTGAGACACAATGTTGAAGGTTTCAGGTTGAATTGAGTTGTTCAACAATCTGACGGTGATTACAAATTTCAAGTAAGATTGGGAGCTTCATGTAACAATGTGGCTCTACTCAGAAATTTCTTTGCAAATATTTGTCATTCCTTTGTACTTTCTTTCCATTTGCCTGTTCAACTTTGTCGTGAACAATGCACAAAAGGGCATGCCCATCTTTGTGCCTTCTTCAATTTCTATCCATGAAAAAGAAAAAACTTATTTCTATTCATTATTTTCAACAAAGCAAACTTCAATCAGCAATGTAACAACTGCAGCTCGCCATCTTAAGGATTCAATCAAACTCAGACAGGGTATTGTAAATCTCCAAGATTCTCTCTTTTTTCACAAAGAGAACCAATTTTTAACCATAAAAACAAAAGGGTCAACAAAGATTGAATCTTTAACCATATCCAAAAGATCCTTATTCAAACAACTGAAAAGAAAATCCTTTACTTTCAGATATCAAATTTAAAAAAAAAAAAAAACCATAAACACATTTGTTTTTCTAGAAATTAAAAAAAATAATAAATACCAAGAAATCATGCCCAAGTGTGGGCATATACCTGTTGAAGAAGATTAGACAGAAGGCCAAAAAGCTCAGCATCAGGAGCTTGCAGTTGGTTACCTTCAGCCATATCTATCTGGTCAATTCCCACTAGTGGTGGCCTTAATCTTGGTTAACCATTTCTTTAGAAAATTTCCAAGATAGTCCCTACCATATATATATAATTTCATTCCAGTCCTTAAAGTTGTCCAAATTTTTTTTTTTTTTTTAATGTTTTGGAAAAGAATATTACTTGTTGTAGAAGTAAAAGAAATATGGTAGATTACAAATATACACCTTTTACTCCTATTTGTTCGAGAATTTTGTCCTGAAAAAAAAAAGTAAGGCTAGTTCCACCTTACCCTCTTATGATTTGAAATTTTTTTTTTTATTATTTCGTATTTTCGTAATGCTCATATAATTCCTTTGTGCTTTGGACTAAAGTGGAAAACATACAAAAATTGTCTAAAGTGTATAAATTTACTATATAAATCTCAAATAAAAGTAAAAGAACAATTTATTATTTAATTATTTTTTCTTGTCTCTTACTTTACTTATTTGTCTTTCTTTTTTCTCCTTTTCGCCTTTTTATAATCACATTTTTTTTTCTTATATTAACTTTTTATCTTTCTCTCTCTACTTTATCTCTAACATCTCTCATCTTTATTTAAAACACCATATTTTCTTTCATCTCCTCTCACCAGTTTAGACGATTTCAGTGGGTTTTCTACTTTAGTCCAAATCACAAGGGTGTTAGACGGACATTATGAAACCATGAGGTAATAAAAGGGAATTTTCTCAAACCACACAAAAGTAAAGTGGAATTAACCAAAAAAAGTAAAATCATACGTATTGAAATGAGCTTAAAGCTTAATATTTTAAATGTTTTACTTTGGTATTTAACTACTTAGCATTTATCATAAGTATCATAATTAATTCACTAAAACTATGTCATTACTGATCCTCCCGTACTAGGAAAACGTTCTCTCAATGCTAACGCTCTCACCGAATATGAAGCGAACAATTTAGGTTAAACAAAATGAAAAGAATGAAAATTAACTATAGTTTTAGTAATCTAATAAACAATTAAATCGATTTACCATGCATAATAAAGTTATAATTTGAAGAATATTAGACTTAGACTCTTTGAACGATAATTGGTATGCTAAAAGGGCATCATTCTCGATTTTGATGTACTAGAAAAATGTCAAGTCAATACTCTAATACCCACATCATATATGAAGAATATTTGACATGAAGAATAACTTAACCAGACAGAAAGGAGAAAAGTTGCGACAATTTAGTAGTGAATATAAAATTTTATAAAATTCTATAATATGAATCATATTAAAAAATATGTAAATGTTAGAACACTCCTTACTTTATAAAGTGTGTCATAAAGTCATACTGCAATATATTTAAACTTAGATCGAACACATTAATAAAATGTGATTTATATAGTGCATCTTACTTAATGGAACGAAGAGTTGGCTGAATAACAGTATAATTTGCAGCGAATTAGACCCTTGGAAGTTTGAGGGGTCTTAGTCAACCTTTTTTTTTCCCTTTTATAGGGCAAACTAGTGGCTTTAAATAAATTAATTAAAAAGAATGAATATTAAATGTCTCATTGCCAACCAGTTTGTTATCAATTGCATTATATGATGAAGAAGAGGACACTTGGCATAAAGCCATCCTATTATTTGCAGGCAAGTAATCAATCTTCTATTGTTGTGGTGATCATATCAGTAGCATTGCTTTCTTAAGCACTATTGGGTCCTGCCTATTTACACTAGAGATGGCCATTGTTCAGGTTCCGGAACAGGAACCGTGGCCTCACAAAATTGGAATTGGCGCTAAATTGTTTATAGACGATTCGGTTTCAGTTTTTAATTTTGTGGAATCGGAATCGGAATCGGCAGTTTCGGAATAGTCGGAACCAGCCAAATTTTTTTTTTATAATTCTATAAATATTTCTATACCACTTCATTTTCATCACATAATTTATTAGTTTTTTAATCTTTATATTATAAGTTTTAACGTTTATAGTTTAGGATATCAATTTTTTTAATTAAATCATTCTTTCAATACTCTTATCATTTATATACTTTTCTTTCTCACTTATCTAATCCTTCATAATTATATTTTTCTAAAATCTCCATATATTAGTTCAATTTCAACTATTAATCCAATTATATTATGTATCAACTTAATTTTCTAATTTATATTATCCTACTTCTATTATTATATTATGCTAATATATTATTTGAATTCCAATTAATAGTTCGATCATTATCTCAATACTCTTATTCTTTCTATATCTTTCTTTCTCACTTATCTAATATTCATAATTCTATTATTCTAAAAAATTCATATATTAGTTTAATTTTAACTACTATTCTAATTATGCTATTATATTATACTAGTTGAATTCTAATTAATAATTCAAATATTCTTATTATTTTTATATCCTTGAATCTCACTTATCTAATTCTTCCTAGTTCTATTATCTAAAAACGATATATTAATTAAGTTCAATTGTAATTATTATTATTCTAATTATATTATTATGTTGTATTATTTGAGTTTCAATTAATAGTTTAATCATTATTTCAATAGAAATCAAATTTAAAAGTGAGATTACAATCGAATTCGAAACTAAAAATCGAAAAAAAATCAAAATTAGAACAAAATCTGAACCAAAATTGGAATCGGAACTGCCGGTTCCGATTCCGGTTCCACCTCGGGAACCGGCGGTACTGGAACCATGGTCACCCTTAATTTACACCCATTTTCCAATTTGGTGGTCCAGTCCATGCATGTATTATTGTTTATTTGAGAAAAATGAAAGCATTGGTCTCCTTGCATATTCTTGTCAAAATATAACAATGGTGTATTTTCTTTTTATGTAGCTTAAACATTTGCTTCTGTACATATTTGATATAATTGAAATCGGAATCCCTTTTTACTCAGTAAATATTTTGCACTTATTTACTTTCCTTAGTTCAATTATGCAATTTGAGCAAAAAGCCAAAGGCGTCGTCCCTAAACTCGGCTTTTGGTCAACGTACCATTTTGTTTTGACTAATTTAATGATTCCGGCTAATTTGATCATTAAAAGTGTGACAAAAACTAAACGCGTGATTTACGTATGAGTTTTAAAGAGTAAAATTATTGAATTACAATGTTTTCCTCTTCTTTCCTTCATCCATCAATCTATCAATAGATTTAATTTTAACGAGAGAATCAAAATTTATCTTTATCCTCCTCACAATAGCACTGTACTTCAATAGAAAATTTTGCCTATATACAAAATTTTTTACATAAATAAATGAAGAGGATACATGACAATGAAATGTAAACATTTTCTAATTCAAAGAAAGAAAGAGAAAAAAAAAAAAAAAAAACCAACACACGACAATCAAGTCTTCCAAATTAGTCTAAATTGGCATATATCTATCAAACATTATACTATTCATAAAAAGTTGGCATATATCTACCAAACTAGTCTTACAAACATTGCCGATTGCTGAACTCACTTTGTTACTTGTCATTATTCAGTACTCGGTGCTTCCACTATCATATATTAGAAAATGATCAATTCTACGTATGAGTGGACTTTGCAATGCTTAAAGATAACGCAAGTTTGGTCTATCAAAATTTTCTTTTCTCTCTTCTGCATTGATCGCATTTATTTTGTTTACTTATAATAAGTAATTTGTCCATTTATAAATTATCGATTCCAAATCTAAAAAAAGAAAAATTATGATTAATTGATCGTGAACGCAAAACTTTATAAATAGTATAAGGGAGAATTGTCAAAATAGTCACTCACATTGTACAAAAAAATTTATTTTATCACCCACATTAAAAATGATGTATTTTAGTCACTCACATTTAAAAAATGCACCAAATTAGTTACTAACCAAAATTTATTAACTTTTTTAACGGGAAAAACACACTTTGTTAATATAAAGAACGCAAATTCACATCATGTATCACTTAATGAATGGATAAAAGTGGAAAATCGATTTATTTTTCAAACAAAACCCTTCATAATTTATTCATAAGCCAGTGTTAATGGAGGAAGTGTCTACTGGTAAAAAGCAGCGGATGATCAATAAATCGATTGTAATAAAGTGTTTTGTGTGAAGAATAAAACGATTTTCTATTTTTACCCTTTTATTAAGCGGTACGTGCTGTAAACGTGGGTTTTCTTTGTTAAAAAAGCTAACAGAGTTTCGTTGAGTGGCTAATTTGGTGCATTTTTTAAATGTCGGTGACTAAAATGCATCATTTTTAATGTGAGTGACAAAACAAATTTTTTTGTACAATGTGAGTGACTATTTTGATAGTTTTTCCATAGTATAATATGGATAATAGTAGAAATAGTATAAAACGGTTATGATAATGATCTATAATTCACACATATCTAATTTTACTTAACTAGACAAATGCTTAATTGGTGTTTGTATTATTGTATTGACCCCATAAAGGCATAAACAATTAGCGAATGTTTGCTAATACTATGTTGTGTCACTAGCATTGCATGCTGTCATGTCCTCTCTATATAAGTTGAAAAAAAAAAGAAGAAAAACAGTACCCAAATCAAGAACGCAAAAGTTTTCATCCTTCCCAGTTAGATTAAGTTTGGAGCAATTCCCTTTTATTTATTTATTTATTTATTTTGGAATACATACTTTAGTATAGTTAATTATGCCTTTATTTTAAGAAGTGCAATTGTATAGAATTTTCTTGTCCTTTTGTATGGAAAATAAAGAAAAAAAAGACGTCCAAGACTTTGCAATGCTTTTGAATAATGCATAAGATTGGAATTGCCTGCCTGCCTTTTAAAGAGATAAGATATGCCATTTGGAATAGCATAATCATTCATGCAAAGGACTAATTCATTCCCCAAAATAACGACTTATTAAACCACAAGAATAAACATTAATCATACCAGAAAATTCTTCAGAAATTTCTCATGCACATATTTTATTCTTTTAATTCTATTTTTTTATGCACTCACTTCAGTTTTATTTTTATGAATTATATAATGTTAAAAGTCAATATATGACATTCAATTTGTCCATCATAAAAGATGTCAATCAAAGTGATTGAACTAATTATTAAATGATTTTTACATAAATCATGAACACGATCTTTAATTCAACACTGATTGATGATGAAATGGGAACTCAAAATATAAAATTTGATTTAATTTTCTAACTATTTCAAGTTTAAAACATTACTACTCATGAGTAACATTAGTCTTTCACCCTCATTCCAAAACCTTAATTTTTTTTAATTCAATCTTCATTCTTGTAAATTTATAATCTGAATAAATTTGACAAATTTCAACATGTCTTAAGTTTTGAATTCAGCAAAGCTGAATTTAGGACTCAAAACTAATGGCCAATTTTATAACTAAAGATATAATTGGGAGTTTAGCATACGAACTCCAATATGAAATATTTATTTTTACAAAACGAGAACCAGTCAAATCTGAGTTGAATTTAGGTACGACAAATTTTAATCGCGTCACAACATCTTATAGTGAGGTCACGAGTTCGTTAGATACCCAAGTTTGGGTATAACAAACTTAGCTTAATTCATACCAAAAACCTTAATGTACACTAAAAACTTGTGATATTCCTAAACATGTGAACTTAAAACCTAACAAAAACCACGTGAGTTTTCCAACATTAGATAATAAAATAAGAAAAGGTTCAAACCTTAAACCTCAAAAAACAATAATAATGTCAATAAATTCCTCTTCAAGACTTCAACCATAAAGCACTAAAATGGTCATTTCCCGTACTTTACCCGCGTAATGTTCTCTTATTAGATGCATTGTTTGGAATTGGATTGATGTCGATTTCAGTTAGGTGGCGCTCCCATTCTCTAAAATTAGTATTAGTATTGTAATGTTATCTCCCTTTCCACGTAAACTCCATTTTCGACAGTCTTCTCTTTCACTCACACACACTCACACACTTGGGAAATTAGAAAGAATTGCCGTTCTGGTTTCTTATTACTCTTTGTACAAGCAGAAGAAAAAAAAAAATCCCATTTCAACTTTTTTGTTGTTTTATTCTGTGGACTCCTTTGAAGCAGCATCATAACCCACTACTGCTCTTACTTCAGAGCAGCTGCAGCAATTTCCACTAATGAATCATTTCTTGGTAAATTTTCCATTTTTACTTGAACTGAAATTCATGTTAAAATCCTTTCTTTTTCTATCTTATGTCTTTTTTGATTGGTTTGAACATGAAGTGTGAAGACAATTTTAGTTCTTGAGAGGTGCTGCTCTGTTTCTGACTTTTATTTTTCTTCAAAGATGAAGCAGAGTGGCCTTGTTTGAGTGAGGATTAAGCTTGATCATGACTTTTTTGATAGTGAGGAAGTCGAGGTTGTAAAGAGAAATTTTGGGTTTTGATTGGTTGAAAAGATGATGAAGGGGTTTTGGGATTTTGAGGTTTTGAAGCAATTCCCCTGTTTTTAAAGGGATCACATATGTGGGTTTTAAGGTTAAAGATAAACTTTTTATTTTTCACGAGAGTAAGGGTGTTGTAGTTGCTTTGTTAATTTGATGTCAAGAGAATAGAAAAGGTAAAGGGAAAAATGAGAAGGCATTAGCGAGCTCTGGAGGGACTGTACAGTTATGCTATGTCATTAATTTTTCTTGAAAGAGACCAAGTAGAGGTCTTTCTTTAATTAGAAAAGACGTTTAATATTTTGTCGTGTGATTGAAATGTTTTGATGGTTTGAAGTTTAGTCTCTGAGAGGATGGAACTAAAGAATGAAAATAAAGCAGGTGGGATATATCATATATGTGTTTCTATCATGATAACTTTGTTTCTTTGGGAATTAAGAGTTTCTTGGTTTTATATGTTGAACTATTCTTGAAAAAGTTAAAAGGTGTGCGTTAGTTAGTTCTGTAATTTGTTCATTTGAATTGTTTTTTCCAGGTGAGTTAGAGGGAAGTTTTAATATTTTGGTGGAGGGTTTAAATTCAAAGAACCGATGGCTTACCAAAGGAGGGGGTCGGACCTCCCACCGCAGAGGCGGATTCTGCGGACACAGACTGCTGGTAATTTGGGGGAGTCGATGATGGACAGTGAGGTGGTGCCATCATCCCTAGTAGAGATTGCACCCATTCTTCGTGTTGCCAATGAGGTTGAGTCTATCAATCCAAGGGTTGCTTATCTATGTGAGTCCACCTGCATTTCATTAACCTTGTCTCAAATTAGTTCTTAGTCTATGTAAAGACATATGTACGATGAATCTAGAATTTTGGGTCTGAAATAGTTGGCAGATCAACTAATTGGCTGTAAGAGTTGAGCTATGTGTGCATGAGTTTTATGCATTATACTTCTGTTTATCTTTGTTTTTAGTTGGTCATTGATGGTTGTTCGGCTTTTCAAATGATATCTGTTTCACTCGTTTGTTTATATTTATAAAGATAACTCACGAAATTAATGCCCTAACTGTATCATTGTATTAGCCTTAATCTAGAATGAGAGGTTTACTCTGCTTATGTCAAATAAGCATTAGAGTCTAGCACAATCATTCTAACAGGTTTGCTATTTTCCTCCATTTTCTAAATTCTTCAAGTATATAGGTAGTTCATGAATAGAAATTCTTACCTTAATTCCTGAAACCTACATGTTACCTTTTCTTTTGTCTGTTAAGTGAGCTAATCAATTGTGTGATACTGTTGGGAGGGCGGGGAAAAAGTGTAATTTATGCCACACTACATTTATTAATGGCTTTTCTTGAATCAGGTCGGTTTTATGCCTTTGAGAAAGCTCACCGGCTGGATCCAACATCAAGTGGACGAGGAGTTCGCCAGTTCAAAACGGCCTTGCTGCAACGTCTGGAAAGGGTATGAATTTTCTTGGTTTGGGTTATTGTTCCTAATCATTCTGATCTAATAAGATAAAAGTACTTGATGTATCATGGTGGTTTGTTTTTGGCTAAATTATGGTGTGAGTAGCTTGTGAACTATGATCAGTTATTTTATTCTGAGATTTTTAAACTGAATACCTTTCTATGAGAAAGCATTATAGTGATTGGAACCGTCTAGCTACTAGGTTGAAACTGTGGCATTGGAACCATCTAGCTATGAGGTTCAAAGGAAAAATCCTCATAATTCCCATCCATTAGAAAGGATGCCGAATTAGGGCAAGTTGTCTATGGATCGCTTAAAGTAACCATAATTTTGGTACTCTTATCTTCATTCAAAGAAGATTGAGCCCCTTGCTTTCCTAAGATTTTCAGTTTATGTTGCCTGTGCAAATTTTCATATTATAGATATTTCACAGGAAAATGACACAACGCTAGCTGGGAGAACAAAAAGTGATGCTCGAGAAATGCAAAGTTTTTATCGGCTTTACTACAGAAAGTATATTGAGGCTTTGCAGAATGCTGCTGATAAAGCTGATCGGTAAATCATCTGCAACTATCAGTACCAATTTCTTAACAGATAAATGCATTTTCATTGACAATAAGTATTAACTCCTTTTCCTAAATCCAGTGCCAGGCTCACAAAAGCATACCAAACGGCTGCTGTGCTGTTTGAAGTTCTGAGGGCTGTTAATTTGACAGAATCTGTTGAAGTGGCTGATGAGGTGACACCACTTTCTTTTCTCATTGATCCTGCATAGTTTCAAGAGGGTATTAAACTTGCATACATCTCAATACAGATTCATATGTAATCTAATTTTCTTAAGGATTTCTCATCAGGTTGAAAACTCAATTCTCCTGATACATTTATTCTTTTTATTATCCTCTGCCCCTTCCAAAGAAAGAGAGACTCTAAGAGAACTGTTTATCCAATCTGTTATGTCAATATCCTTTATTCACGGGACATACAGTTGCTTCTAGTTTGTTAAGTTATTCATGCAATGAAGATGCTTCCTGTTTCTTTTGGCCTTACCTTTCCCCCTGCTTCAACATCTATACTTTATGCATGTAGATTTTGGAAGCTCACACAAAGGTTGCTGAGAAGACAGCTATATATGTACCTTATAACATACTTCCCCTGGATCCTGATAGTGCAAACCAAGCAATTATGGGATATCCCGAGGTTGGTTTTTAGTGATTTTCCCTTATATTCCTGACTAAGGGCTAGTTTTCTGCATATTTATTAAATATCTGTAATTTGCACAGATTCAAGCTTCTGTTTCTGCTCTTCGCAATATTAGAGGACTACCATGGCCAAAGGGTCATAAGAAAAAAGATGATGAAGACATTTTAGATTGGCTTCAGGTTATGTTTGGTTTCCAGGTGATTACGACGTCCTCCTATAGACATTTATCCATCGACTAAGAAGTAGAGCATTGCTAAATAGTTGTATGTATGACATAGAATTAGTAAGTAGAGCTTTCCAATAACTTGTGTTAATGATGTTATTCATTGATGTACAGAAGCATAATGTGTCAAATCAGCGGGAACACTTAATTTTGTTGCTGGCAAATGTGCACATTCGCCAATTTCCAAAGCCTGATCAGCAACCCAGGGTATTTGTGTTTCCAAAATTTGATTAAACTAGTAGTTTTTACCACCTCTTTTACGATGATATATGTTGCATGTCTTTTGTGTCAGTTGGATGATAGGGCCCTTACAGATGTCATGAAAAAGCTTTTCAAAAACTACAAGAAATGGTGCAAGTATCTTGGTCGAAAGAGTAGTCTTTGGTAAGTGAAACTGCCTACATCTAGATACGTTTATTTTTTGTTACAATGTACTTGTAGCTTTATCTACTTTGTTCCCCTGGAATGGAAAGTTGCATGATTTTATTTTGGTTAGTGAAATTGCCTGCATCTAGATACATTGATATTGTTACAATCTACTTTTACAGTTAAGACTTCTTGTAATCATAGATTCTGATTGTTTCCATTTGTAGGTTGCCAACTATCCAACAGGAAGTGCAGCAAAGGAAGTTGTTATACATGGGCCTCTATCTTCTTATTTGGGGGGAAGCTGCAAATTTGAGATTTATGCCAGAATGCCTCTGCTATATCTATCATCATGTATGAATACATTTTTTTGGGTCTTTACTTTGTCATTAGATACGTGAATGCGGTCATCTTATGAACCTTCAGTGCTTTCTTGTTTTTTCGGGCCCTCTCTCTGTCTTTTTTGCTATATCCTGGGAAGTGTCTGAATTTTTCCTGTTCCTTCTATTTCTGCACATAGAATGGGAAAGACACAATAAAGTTGTATACTTTTTATGTTTTTTTGATGCGCATACAACAGAAATTTGAGCTTGTTTCAGTGTTCTACATGATAAATAGCAGTAGCGAGTGCTTTTTTTTGGCAATTTACTGTTGCCTTATTTATTGGTCGAAGTGTAAGACCTTCTAATGCAAGGGCTGGTACTTTTGAGGATAGTTGGTTACAGCATAAAAAGGGAGGTTTTGAAGCCATCTTCATTTAAAGAGTTACTTTTGAGGATAGTTGCTTTCCTTGTTTCAGAAGTATGGTGGAATCATTTTATAAGATTAGTTTTTCTTTGATCAGAACATGCAGGGAAATAGCTGCAGTTTTTCTTCTTCTTCTTTTTCTTTTAAAAAAAAAAAAAAATCTTTTAGATCACCTAGAAATGGTAAGGGGTCAGACATGGACCCCTACTTATTTTATTAAATCACTTGTGGAAATAGCTGCAGTCACTACCTAGGTTGTGGATTCAGTTTGTCTGCTTGTAAGATCTCACAAACTCTGGTATTATGGTTGAGGAGTATGTTTGTTTTTGTGTTGTATTTTTATTTTGGTAGAGCATTGATTTAAGTATGATTTTATGTTTGTTGAGGGTGAGAGGTTTCACAGTGTGTGCGGTTGGAATGGAATTTGAAACTGTATGCTCTGAAATGTTTAAGGATCTTGGCTGAGGTGTATATTTGCACTGTTTATGCTCAATTGCTGATGTGTGATGCTTCAAGTCAGGAAGTCTAACATGATATCAAATTTGTTAACTTATCGCTCTGATATTCTTCAGATGGCCTTTGAACTTTATGGTCTGCTTGCTGGAAGTGTGAGTCCCATGACTGGTGAGACTATTAAGCCGGCCTATGGTGGTGCAGATGAGGCTTTCTTGAAGAAAGTTGTTACTCCAATTTATAACACAATCGCTAGGGTATTGGTTCTTTCTGGATTCTTGAGTTTATTAAGTTCTTATATTCTCTTTTGGTTTAGTTTCTTGATCTCTTATTATCACTGCTTGTGCTGCACAGGAAGCTAAAAGGAGTAAAGATGGAAAATCAAAGCATGCTCAATGGAGAAACTACGATGATTTGAATGAGTACTTCTGGTAAGGTTCTTTATACTTAAGTGCCATAGTTTTCTTGTTCAACTTGTTCAAACTTAACACACCTGGGGATAATTCGCAGGTCAGTCAACTGTTTCAGACTAGGATGGCCAATGAGAGCTGATGCTGACTTCTTCTGGTACACTGCTGATAAGCTTCATAGTGAAAAAGAGGCATGTACTATTCTGTCTTCTCCAGATCCCCACCCCCTTCCCCCTTCCCCCTTCCCCCTTCCCCCTTTCCTCTTCCCCATTCCCTTTTATCGATTTTTGAAACAGAAAGTCATTGATACTCTGTTGAAGGCACCGCTCTTAACTTTTCAATGTTCTAGGTAATGACAGTTTAAACATTTAATTTGAACTTATTTCTTGATCGGGCTAGGCCAGTGTTTTCGTTTGAAAATCTGTGATCTGCATTTGGCTGAAAGAATCATAAAATGTTTATGTCTCTTCGAAAATAAAGGGAAAAGAAGCAGCAGCTAGTAATGTTTCTGACACTAGGTGAACCTGTAGGCTGAAAAACCATGCAATTGACTATTGCTCAACCTGAATTGAACATGGAAGATTGGCTGATGACCATTTCACTTGATATGTTAAATTAAGTGCCTGAGAGTATCAAAATGATCTGATGACAGTATCCAGATGATGAAACTATTTGAGCTTAAAGCCACAACCTGAAATATCAGAAAGTTTAGTGAGCATGTGAAGATGAAGGCCCACAAATTCAAGGGGTAAACACTGCCCTATATTAATAAGAGATAACTGATAAACCTAAGGATTTTGTTGATGCAAAAGGTGGAGCTTAGAGATGTTTTAGTTGGACATGTACATAGTCTAAATTAGCTTGAATGCTTGCTGAAATGGTATAGGGTACCTCAGAGGTGGTCAATCTTGAACATTGAGTTTCGCATTGAACTTCATATTAAGTTTGTTTTGTTGGGGTACATGGATACATGCTTTCTTTTCCACTCAAGGAGAACTGTGACTCAATCTCCTTGTGGTTGCCATTCTGTACTGCCTACTTAGAAGTCCTAAAGAACCTATAGCTCAATTATACAAAGGATTTTGAACTTCCATCAATTTAATAGAACCTAGTTTAAAGGCTACAAGAAGGTTAAATTAGTTTGATCAGTCATTACTCATAAACATTTTGTCACTTTTTGTATAATTTGTAAAGTTCTGTTACTTAATACAATTTGGTTTCTATGTGGATATGATGATATCAGGAAAATGAAGGAATTACAAGGGATCGGTGGATGGGCAAGATTAATTTTGTTGAGATACGCACGTTTTGGCACATATTTAGGAGTTTTGATAGAATGTGGAGCTTCTTTATTTTGTCTTTACAGGTATTCTTCCTTTCACGTTTGAGTATTGTTTATCTGTAAGGTAAAATGGCCTACTCCCTTGAAGTGCATGTTTAATCTCACTGAAACCTCTAAAGTTTAGAAAGGGCATATTGAAAACTTACCATGAGAAGAGAAGAATTAGGTTTACCTTGAGAGAAGAAAAAGAGAGAGCTTCTTATATGGAAAAAGGGATTCTTGACACCTTCACTTCTTCACAATGTTCTCTTCATCTTTTGCTGCCACTATCTACTTCTTTATGCACTCAGGCAATAGCAACTAATATAGATAAGTGGGTTTTCTAGCAATAGAAGTTTACGTTCTTGTGAAAAATCCTCTTAATCCTACAGAATTTTTATGAACTGCCCATTACATATTTTAGGACCTTGCCAGTTTGGTTAGATTTCTCTTTCAAATACTCCTATTTTCTCTCTTTATTAGTAATATTTTCTTCCATGTAAAGCGCTATCGTGTTGTGAACCTAGGCTATGATCATCATTGCTTGGAATGGCTCAGGCGATCTGGGTTCTGTGTTTGAGGGGGATGTATTCAAGAAAGTGTTAAGCATTTTCATAACAGCTGCAATACTGAAACTTATCCAAGGTAAACACAAATCGTAATCTCACTTTTGTGTTACATAATTTACTTAACATTTTTCTTCCATGTTCTATTAATCAACTAATTCTGAGTTGTGTACGGTTTATCTTTTTGCTCGTTTTTAGCATTTTTGCTTGACTTGGACTTTACAGCTAAATGATAAACATTGCCTTGAACTGTTTCCATTGAAGATTTCTCTTTATGACGTTATTGGCGAGATTTGCTTTGAGAAGATGCCGGATACCTGTTTGTGCTAAGAATGTTAATGTCTGTTTTAAGCTGCATGAATAGAATATTGTGTAATTTTGGAGTTTTCTTGGGAAATTGATGCAAGAAAGGCTAGTACACATTGATGGTAATAGTCATTCTAGACTGTTAAGAAAATTTACCTTGCCTGTTGTGTTTGCAGTTGTGCGCTTCATTTACTATTTTTTTTGGCTTACACGACTGAAAAGTGTTTTTGGGAATTTGGAGCATTATGCTCGCTATTTGGAGAAGAGAGGAAAAAAAAGAAGTTTGTTTTGGGCGATGATTCTTCTGCAAAAATATCAGGCTGAATCTAAATAGTGATTGCTCTTTTTTCTTGTTTTCCCATATATTCAGCTGTTTTTGATGTAATTATGAGCTGGAAAGCAAGGCACAGCATGTCATCGCATGTCAAGCTAAGATATATAGTAAAGGTGGTTTCTGCAGCTGCGTGGGTGGTTATTTTGCCAGTTACTTATGCATATAGTTGGAAAAATTCTACTGGATTTTCCCAGACCATCAGGAATTGGTTTGGAAATGGTGCAGGTTCTCCTTCTCTGTTTATTATTGCAGTTCTGATATACTTATCTCCAAATATGCTCTCTGGATTATTATTTCTCTTTCCTTTCATCCGCCGCTATCTTGAGAGGTCGGACTACAATATTGCGAGGCTCATAATGTGGTGGTCTCAGGTATGCAAACATCTAACATTGGTTCTTTGTTAGTAAATTTTTTATTTTTTTCTTTTTCTGTTTTTTTTTTTGTGGGAGTTTGGAGTATTGTAGATCGAACACAATGGCAAGATATGATCCATATAGCCGATCCCAAATAGTGGATAAAGGCTTAGTTGTTGTTGTTGGAGTGTTATATATTTTCCCTGATTTTTGAACTGCTTTTCATGCCATCTTTTTCTATGTTTTGTATGATGCAGCCTCGACTCTTTGTTGGTAGGGGAATGCAAGAGAGTGCATTTTCTCTTTTCAAGTAAGCCATCTGATTTATATCATTGCCTGGATATTTGTATAGGATGTACCCACCATCCTTGACAAGTGATCTTTTCCAGATATACTCTATATTGGGTTCTCCTTTTAGCAGCAAAATTAGCATTCAGTTTCTATATAGAGGTGATGCCCTGATTCCTCTTTGATTACAATAATTGCACTAAATTTTCAGTGAGTGATTATTGATTTCAGTTCACCGCAGCTTAACTTGCACAGCAGCTTAGTTGTGTTATGGCTAAATGCTTTTTTCTTGTCAGTCTGAATTATGATTATAAAGCTACGGCTGTAAAAAGCCATCATACAAGAATTTCAAAGTCACCACAGAAGAGGATGAAACCAATAAAGAATCCATTTTTCTTGGTTTTCTCAATGGTGGTGTAAAATGGTATCTTTAATCTGAGGGGCACACGATGCCATATAAGTTGTCACTATACCTGGGTATTTCCTTCACCTTTTTGCCCCCTTATATCCCTTCTTTGTGCTGTCAATTCCATTTTGTTTCTTGCTAGCACCGGGTAAGCTGTTGTCGATCGTTTTCCCTTTGGCTGGTTGGGTTAGTTTCCTTGTTCTTAACAATAGTAGGAATTGGTATAGACATGAGGACTTTGCCTACTTTAACGGCTCGGTCCAATTTCAAAACCCCCTTCTCCAAGTCTCACAGAAAAAGAAAAACCAGAGTGGACCCTTTTATCGGGTTTGGAGGTGTATAAGGATAGAAGGGGCAGGGTGGAACAAAGTGACATATTGCTTCAGATGTATTACTAGTTGAGACCATGATTCTTCCATGCCTTTTTTAATTACATGAGTTCAGGCAAAGTAAACAATTATTGGCCTTTGTTGTGTCTAAAGCAGGTTTGACGCATTTTCTTATTTCAGATAAAGCCTCTTGTAAATCCAACAAAAGAAATAATGAAGGTTCACGTATCAAACTACGAGTGGCATGAGTTCTTCCCTCGAGGTACTTGTTTATGAATATCTCCATTTAGAAATTCTTGTGTCAATACAAAAGTGATGATATTAAAAATTTATTTCCTCTTTACAGCAAACAACAACATAGGAGTGGTAATAGCGATCTGGGCTCCTATTATAATGGTGTGCTTCTGGTCATTCTTGTGCTGGATTACACAGTTATTTCTGTGATAAGTTATACTGATATCTGATTTTTCTCTCTTGTTGAGCCCACATAGTAGGATAAAGGCTTATTAGTTGTTGATACTTTATGCCTTACTTTTCTTTCTCACGAGATGTAATTATATTTTGTTCTCAGGTCTATTTTATGGACACACAGATTTGGTATGCTATTTTCTCCACTATTTTTGGGGGTATATATGGAGCATTTCGGCGTCTTGGAGAGGTTGCTTTAGTTTCTTATACTTTTATCTCTTACATTTATGTATTGTGGGTGGATTTGGTTGGACTTAGTTGTTTATTCCTCCTCAGCTTAGAAGGAAGTGACATTTAGTTGAACCTTGGCCACTTGAGATGGACTTCATGCTATTGAATATCAAAGATAAATTTCTTTTAGGAGTACTGAGTAACTTTCCCTTACATCAGATTTTAATGATTAAATACAATGCAAGGACCTGATTCAAACTGGGAGCTGGGCAGATATATGTTGTCCCAAACCTCTTAGGCTGGTAAATCTAATTGGAGAATTTTAAATTCTCTATGGCTATAATCTCATTATTGATTTTACTTGATGAGAGTCCAGAACTCAAAGAGTTGAATAGCCAAATGAGACACATTAAAAAGTTTATTGGCGATCCAAGTACTTTAACAGTGTTGTTTTCTATTTTGAAAATTAGTTCTCTTGTTGATTTTGGTTTTTACCTGACGAATTTCTGTTCTGTCAGATTCGGACTTTAGGAATGCTGAGGTCTCGCTTCCACTCATTACCTACTGCTTTTAATGCTTGCTTAATTCCTGTGGAGAAGATCACCAAACCTAAGAAGGGACTGAAAGCCACGTTTTCCCGCAAATTTGATGAGGTTCATATCACTATATATATTTAAGTTTATCTATTGGTTGGCAACATTTATTTACTGCTTATTCTTACAGATACCATCTAATAAAGAGAAGGAAGCTGCGAGGTTTGCTCAGATGTGGAACAAAATTATTGAAAGCTTCAGAGATGAGGATCTGATAAACAACAGGTGCTTGATAATGATATTTTGGTTGCATTGTTCACTTGTATGAAAGCCTGAATGAATAATTTTGGAGTTGTGCAACAGGGAAATGAACCTGTTGCTTGTTCCTTATTGGGCTGATCGTGATTTAGACATTATTCAGTGGCCTCCGTTCTTACTCGCTAGTAAGGTAGGGTCCCATATAGCTGGGTTTCTTCCTTCAAACTTCTCAAAGGAACTATGTTTATGCATGGAGTTTGTTTGTATAGCTTCCTATTGCACTGGATATGGCTAAAGATAGCACTGGGAGAGACAGTGTCCGTGAGCTGAACAAGAGGGTGACTGGAGATGTTTACATGCGCTCTGCAATTCGGGAATGCTATCTTTCGTGTAAAAGCATCATTAATTTTTTGGTTGTGGGTGAACGTGAAAAAGTGTAGGTTTTGAATCAGTTTTAGTTAAATAACGGCAAAATACAATTCATTTTCTTTAGCTTCTCTTATTGTCTGTTCTTTGGTTTCTTATATTCAGTGTCATAAAAGAGATTTTCTCCAAAGTGGATGAGCACGTAGAGAAGGGTGATCTAATAGTTGAATTCGAAATGGGTGCTCTTCCTAACCTCCGCAATCAATTCGTGCAGCTTATTGAGTACCTGGTACTGAAAACTTCAAACAATTAGGAGTAATATTAATATTCGCTTCAATATGTTGGATAATTCTGAGAGTCAATTTGACAAATACAGAAAGAAAATAAAGAAGAGGACAAGGATGAATTGGTCATTGTGTTGCTCAACATGCTTGAGGTCGTGACTAGGGACATAATAGAAGACTCTGTTCCTAGGTAAATTGAATGCAACTGTTGGTCTTCTTATGAATATTTACTCGTAATTTGGAGTCCTTTTTCTCTGACTAATCTCATTTTATAGTTTGCTAGATTCTACTCATGGTGGTTCCTATGGCATGCATGAGGGTATGACTCTTGATAAAAATTCTCAACTTTTTGGCTCACTGAATTTCCCAGTGACAGAAGAAACAGAAGCATGGAAAGAGAAGGTAAATTCTGCCAGTGGTGCATTTAATCGTAATAGTCTACTTATCTTACAAAAATTATAGTAGCACACAGGATTAGGATCTAGACTAACAAGGGGTTGTGGGAATTCGTAAGAACGTAGCATCTTTAACGAGTTTCCATACTTCTTTTCTTTCTTTCTTTCTTTTGTTTTGGCAGTATTTTTGTTTTATCTTTATATATTTGACCAAGGAACAGCGCTACGAACATCCTTCAGGTATCATGTTTTAATCTTTTTTGTCCCTTACATATAAAATGACAAGAAGAAGTCTCTCACATTTGGAGAGTTTTTTTTTTAGCCCCTGGTCAAGTTTCTGTTAGGAATCCGTCCATAACCCTTCCTATCCATCTGCCTCATTTAGATGGAATTTCTAATTGAAACTTGACGAGGGACCAAAAAAGTACATTTTTCAAATGTGAAGGACTTTTTCTTCTCAGTTTATATGTAGCAGAGAAAAAAGATCCAAACATGAATGTGATATATGACGAACGTTCTTGATGATTTTTCTTTGACTAAAGAAAGGAAGTTTACAGTTAGAGACAACTTCAATATTTCATTCTCTTCAGATACAAAGGCTGCATTTGCTACTTACTGTCAAGGAGTCAGCAATGGATGTGCCCTCAAATCTAGAAGCTCGACGGCGTATTTCTTTCTTTTCAAATTCTCTGTTTATGGACATGCCCGAGGCTCCCAAAGTTCGGAACATGCTTTCCTTTTCGTAAGTACTCTTCAGATTAACCGATGGTTTATGATGTATTTTCATTAGTTTGTCAAAAGGACCTTAGAGCTCAGGCTTGTTCCTAATTTCATATTTGGTGCTCCAAGTAGTGTTTCTTTTAAAAATAAAAGAATTATTTAGCTTATTCCATCAGTTTCCTCAAGCCATAGGAAAACATTATCGTGGTGATAAGCAAATGAAAGAAAAAAGATTTTCTTGCTTTTGAATGGCCTCTGGTTTGAATAATGAGCACAGGATTTTAAATGCTAAAATAAATCCCATGAATATGCTAACATTAATTCTTGAAAGTTGCCTGGCCCAGTTTCCGTTGGACCATTGAGTCAGCCAGAACTTAAGTTGGTCAAGTTTTTGTATAAAGCATCAAATATACTTATAATTTTGAAGCTCAGCTCAAATTAGTTGCATGAGCAGTTTTAACTGCTTTTTTCAGACAATTGTTGACTGCTTCACATTGAGTTAGTAGTATAATATTATTTACACATCTAAAATGCCTATTATCTTGCACCATCCATATTTGTCGAGTTTAGATGAGGAACAGAAAGAAACTATAGTTATATGTATACTTCTGGAAGCATAAGGTGAATGGATCATTTAAATAACTCAAAACTGTCATTCAATCAAAAGGATATGGAGCATTGGAACTCTGTTGGCTAGTGTTTGTGAATTATGGTCTTTTTTGTTAAAAGTTTGGGTTTATTTATTAGATTGTACAATAGATAGATACTTAATATTTTTATTCATTGGATTGTACATGTGTAGATCCATTAGATTGTATGTCTGATTGTATTGCATGTATACATATAGCATATCCATACTATATCATAGTATAGATTAAGTAAAGCAATCTGAGATCTCTATTCTTCTGAAACGATATAGTTATAGTTCGGATTGGAAGTGGTGCCCTTACTATTGATTCCTGAGCATCACATTATTTTGCTTATATGATTCGAATCGCTTTTTAGCTTCTGTTATTTGTCTAGCAGACCAAAATTTGATTCTCATTTTGAACATGTTGAACTGCAAGGATTGTGTCTGTTGTATTGGGTTGGATCTACTAGACAAGCACAATTATTTGTGATTTCTGCATTATTAAGTTTTTGTTGTCTTCAGTATTCCATGTATGGATATGGATCTTTCTGCCTTGTCATTTAGGCACATGGTATGGACATCTTATAACTTAAGACTATGGACCTTTAGGCAGAAACACGTCTCTTGTGCGAGTTATAAAGCATGAAACTATCAAAAGTAAATCATTATAAACTTGTCAATTCCTCTATAGTCGAAAATGCCTGATTTTCTAAACAATTCTACGACACTTGGCTAAGCTTATTACTTAGCAATGGAGCTTAGTTTAAGTTTTGGCACAGGATGAATAGATTTGGAGATGGAGCGAATGTACTTATACAATCTTCCTTGTTCTGAGTCTAACTTGCCCTTTCTTTACTACTTTGCAGTACCTTAACTCCTTATTACAATGAGGAGGTTCTTTTCTCCATAAATTCACTAAAGAAACCCAATGAAGATGGTGTTTCCACACTTTTCTATTTGCAAAAGATTTATCCAGGTATATTATTTTGTTGTTGGTTAATTTTTACTTGCATTGACTTTAGTGGTAATCTTCTGCTGTGAACCACATGAAACTTGTTGCAGATGAATGGGAAAACTTTCTTGAACGGATGGGTTGCAACAGTGAGGAAGATCTTATGGGTGATATAAAATTGGAAGAAGAACTTCGATTATGGGCATCCTATAGAGGCCAGACATTAACAAAAACTGGTATAAGAATATTTTATTTTTTGGCTTATCTTAGTGTTCTTATAAACAATGCATAGAGAACTGATAGCTTTGTTTGTTTGTTTGTTTGCTTTTACCCCCACTTTTTTTTGTACTGCTGGATGTGATCAAGTGCGGGGCATGATGTACTATCGGCACGCTTTGGAACTTCAAGCATTTCTTGATATGGCAAAAGATGAAGGTGCCTAGAGATGTTAACTAAGTTCTCCTGTAACCTGTGATTGATTTTTCATGCTTATCTAGGTTTGCATTCCTCCAGATTTGTTGAAAGGTTATAAGGCTGTTGAATGGAATACTGAAGAGCAGCTAAGGAATGAAAGATCCTTGTTAGTTCAATGTCAAGCAGTTGCAGACATGAAGTTCACATACGTGGTTTCGTGCCAACAATATGGCATTCAAAAACGATCTGGTGACGCGAAAGCCACTGATATTTTGAGGCTTATGACAAAGTCTGTTCCTCAAATGTTTTTTCATCTTCATATACTTTATTTGTTTGACAAGTTCATTGTCAGTTGCATTCATTTTATTTCTTCTGGCAGATATCCCTCCCTTCGTGTAGCTTATATTGATGAGGTTGAGGAGCCTAGCAAAGATAAATCCAAAAAGACAGTTGAGAAGGTTTATTATTCAGCCCTTGTGAAGGCTGTGCCCAAGTCTGTTGACTCTTCTGAACCTGACCAAAAGCTGGATCAGGTAATTCTTGTAAATTCAATGTGTACATTGATTTGATTGCTCCTGTTTGAGAAAATTTTGGATAAATAACTATTTAAGACTCCTGATATTCAGTATCTCAGTTTTCGGGAATTCTCTAATATCATGTTGTGATATTAAGTGTGTGTTTCCTGCATCCTCTCTACTGCTAATTACTTCTCAGTCTTGAAAATTTATGTATGACTCTTGTCAATGATGTGGTGTCCTAGCTGTGGTACTACTTATTTCTGGTGAAAGATGTAAATTTGCTGAAGTTCATTCTTTGCAAGTTTGCACTTGAATATTTGGCATTCCTTATTTTTAATAACTGTGAATCAGATCAAAGTTGCAAGAACTCTTCATTTCTGTTGGAACTTTTCAGATAGTTGATTATAATGTAATCTTCTGTTAGCTTGCAAAAGTTTAATGGCATTTTCTTATCAGTAACCTCTAATGGTTGGGCTAACTATAATGTCTTGCCAGGTTATATACCGTATAAAACTACCAGGGCCTGCATTGTTGGGTGAGGGAAAACCAGAAAACCAGAACCATGCCATTATCTTCACACGCGGGGAAGGATTGCAAACCATAGACATGAACCAGGTATTGCCTTGGAATTCTCACAATTAAGTGTCGTGATATGTTTTGTCGTATGACAAACTCTTGCTGTGTTGTAAATAGGATAACTACATGGAAGAGGCTTTCAAAATGAGAAATTTATTGCAAGAATTTTTGAAGAAGCATGGTGTGAGCACTCCAACAATACTGGGACTTAGGGAGCACATATTCACCGGCAGGTATTTAGACAGATGTTATTAGTATAACTAATTCGCAGCCTGCATTCTACCATGCAGTAATATTTCTCAAGGTACAAAGTAACAAACCTCTTGGATAGAGTCATAGATATATAAATGTTCAGAGAAGTAAGTGTATTATTACAAATATCAGTTACCATTAAAAACACAAGTTGGTCACCCAGATTGGGTAGATTGAGTTTCTCTAGAAATACTTTAACATATACTTTCTGGTTTATAACCTGTGGATTTATTTATGGTGTTATATTTCTGCAGTGTCTCTTCACTTGCATGGTTCATGTCAAATCAGGAAACCAGCTTCGTCACAATTGGTCAAAGATTGTTGGCGAATCCGTTGAAGTAAGTCCTTTAGGTGTACGGTTCTGAAGTTAAATTTCATAATTATGCAAAAATGGCATTTTGGAACTAGTAGCATCTCTTATACCTTCTAAAGTATCTAAGTGATTAAGAATATGAGAGACTAAGTAGGATTTTGGAACAACTTAAGACAAGCCAGAGAAATCACATCTTCATTGGTGTGCATTTCCGGGTAGGATGCAGAAATGGTTTTACACAAGCCATCAAAGTAATGCTAACATCAGATATGTTCTCCTTCTCTTTGTTTCTCTTTTGCAATGAATTTCAGGGTTCGTTTCCACTATGGTCATCCTGATGTATTTGATAGATTGTTTCACCTAACAAGAGGTGGTGTCAGCAAGGCTTCAAAAACTATTAACTTGAGTGAAGATATTTTTGCAGGCATGGTCACGTCTCTGAAACTTTTCTGGTTATGCAGTTTTATGATTCTGATTCTTCTTTAAGGATCTTTTTGTATGTTTGTGTAGGTTTCAACTCCACACTCCGTGGGGGCAATGTCACTCTTCACGAGTATATACAAGTGGGTAAAGGTAGGGATGTGGGCCTTAATCAAATCGCACTCTTTGAGGCAAAGATAGCTAATGGCAATGGAGAGCAGACAATGAGTCGTGATGTGTATAGGCTTGGTCACCGGTTTGATTTTTTCCGCATGATGTCGTGTTACTTCACCACCGTTGGTTTCTATATTAGTACCATGGTATACGGATATTTTGGATCCATTATGTATATTTCAGCAGCAGGAAATTTTTTGTAACATATATCTCAAGGCTACGATCTGAACTACTATGTTTCTGCTTTCCAGGTAACGGTCCTAATAGTCTATGTGTTTCTATATGGTCGTCTCTATCTTGTCCTAAGTGGTCTTGAAGAACAATTGAGCAACCATCCAGCAATTCGAGACAATAAGCCTCTCCAAGTAGCTCTAGCTTCTCAATCTTTTGTGCAAATTGGACTTCTAATGGCCTTGCCTATGATGATGGAGATTGGGCTTGAAAGGGGTTTCCGCAATGCGTTAACTGATTTTGTACTGATGCAACTACAACTTGCTCCTGTATTTTTTACATTTTCGCTAGGAACAAGGACCCATTATTACGGGAGAACGCTGCTTCATGGTGGCGCACAATACAGAGCTACAGGCCGAGGGTTTGTTGTGTTTCATGCTAAGTTTGCCGACAACTACAGGTTTTACTCTAGGACCCATTTCGTGAAGGGAATTGAACTGATGATTCTACTTCTTGTGTATCAAATTTTTGGCAAAGCATATAAACGTGTTGTTGCATACATCTTGATTACTGCATCAATATGGTTTTTAGTGGGAACATGGCTTTTTGCTCCTTTCCTCTTTAACCCTTCCGGATTTGAATGGCAAAAGATTGTTGATGATTGGAATGATTGGAATAAGTGGATAAACAGTGGAGGGGGTATTGGTGTTACCCCAGAAAAGAGTTGGGAATCTTGGTGGGAGAAAGAGCAAGAGCATCTTCATCATTCTGGCAAGCGTGGTATAATTGTGGAAATATTGTTGTCTCTCCGGTTTTTCATTTATCAATATGGGCTTGTATATCACCTGAGCATTACAAAAACGAACAGAAGTTTTCTGGTACTTGATCATTTCTATCACACGATGCATCCTTTGAAAGTTTTGAACGTCTTTAGTGAACTAGCCTGAAATTGAGTTTGATTTGTTTCTTATTCTGTTTCCAGGTTTATGGCATTTCATGGCTTGTGATCATTTTTGTATTGCTTTTGCTGAAGGTCAGTTGAGTGATGATTTCTCGGGTGGTTTTATTATTTTTGAATTTCTCGTGTTTTTATGGTTTTTCATTGATAGAAGAAACAAAGAAACTTGAAAAAGCGAACAATTTTATCAGGTTTATCTTAGTCAGGGGACATGAAGCATCAGAGGATTTTTGCTGTCTTGAGTCTAAATGAACTTGACTCATTTTGTGCCACTTTTGTCTGTTTGTGCTTTGTAAAGTTATTATGTTACCAACAGATTGGGGGCATCTTAATAGATTTGTGAATGGTAGGAGTTTTTTATTTTTATTTTTATTTTTATTTCAAACACTATATATGTACCATAGCTTATGAAAGTTTACCATAATGATGATTTACGACAAACCATGCTTTGATGAATGCTTCCAGCATTTTGGGGTGAATGGCTTCTGTATATTTTACTGGTCACTGTGTGCTCTGTTTCAAACTTGTGAGTAGTTTTTGCTTATAAAAACTCATACAATGAGCATTTACTTATTTTGCCTTCATTTTTGTGTAACTCAAATTTGCAGGTTATATCAGTCGGAAGAAGACGACTTAGTGCTGATTTTCAACTGCTGTTTCGATTGATCGAAGGCTTCATATTTCTTTCACTGGTTGCCTTACTGATTACGTTAATTGTAGTTACTCATTTGACATTTCGGGATATTATAGTTTGCATCCTTGCATTTATGCCAACCGGATGGGGATTACTCTCGGTGAGTAAATTCTTTGTTCCTTTCTGTTTCCAACCTTGTTTTGTTTCATCAAGCAAATGCAATCAATTAACTGTAGTATCAGATTAGGAGTGTGCTTTTCTGTTGGCATATCTTCCTCATTACTCAATTTCTCACATCGTTCCGAGTCTCTGACCACTTTCTATGCCTGAAAAAATTATCAAAATTATCAGATTGCACTAGCTCTGAGGCCATGGGTTCACCGAACTGGTATATGGGGATCAGTCCGGACACTTGCACGGGGTTATGAAATGTTAATGGGCATGCTGTTATTTACACCCGTTGCTTTCTTGGCTTGGTTCCCCTTTGTTTCAGAGTTCCAGACACGAATGTTATTCAACCAAGCATTTAGCAGGGGTCTGCAGATTTCTCGTATCCTTGGTGGTCCAAAGAAAGACAGATCTTCCAGCAATAAAGAGTAATTGAATTGGAAAAGAGGTACTTCGGTGTAAATATCTCCTTGATAATTGCTTCCTTAAGGAAATGCAAAGATATATTTTGGACGATGGTTCTGTTGATTCTGCTAAAATTGTAGTCCAGAAATTGGTGCTTGCCGATGTAAATATAGCTGCATTGTTTGTGTAACTTCTTGTAGTTTGCACCCTATTGATGTAGGGATGCTGCATATTCACAGTTTTTGTAGTTCAGAAGTCTTGTTAAGTTGATTAAATAGCTATCAGAAGCAAAGAATGACTTATATCATTACTGTAATATGGCTGAGGTTAATATAGCTTTGTGCATACAGTGACTTCAGTTGAGCTCGAAATATGTTCTAACAAGCAAGTTGTGATTACTACTACAGCAATAACAACTAAGCCTAAGTGCCACTGTGTGGGGTCAGTTATATGCATCATATTTTATTATTGTGCTCAATTATTGGGATTGGTTATATGAATCACATTTTGTCATTGTGCTCGATTACACATTTTCTAATGCGATATATATTATAGGGTTTGACAAAATTTTACATTGATTATCAACTGTGCTAATGTGTACTTAGTACAATTGTAATTTAAACTATGTATAGTAAGGGCTTCGGGAATTGTACTTAGTACAATTGTAATTTAAACTATGTATAGTAAGGGCTTCGGGAATAATTGTGCCTTAAAACATTTGACATCGATTCTTTGTATTATTTTGAGCAAATTTATATAGTCGATCATATTTAATGGGATAAAGGCGCAATTGTTGTAGTTGTAGTTATTTGTATTCTTTCCTTATGATTCAAAACAAACGAATGAGATCGATCCTATTGCAAATTTGAACAAATTGATCACAGATTGTTTGATGATTTCAAAATAACATATACACAAAGCACAGAATTCAGAAGTACAAAAAGAAATCATTGGAACACATTTATTGGACAGAAGAACAAGAGAACAAGACATTAATCTGTGGTTTGATTCTTGCATATATATGGAAGATTTCCAGTTCCTTATAGTTGAAGAAATCAACAAAGAAAGAAACAAAACAGACAATTATTAGTAGTAGTATTTTTTGTATGATGGCCCAACGTAATCACTAGCGTTTTCGAGTGCTTCAAGAACTAGTTTATGGGCAATAGTTTGCTCCTTCATTCTCTTTTGAATTTCATAAATGGAGTTCTGATACTCTTCTTCTTCTTTAAGGCGACGCTGATCTGCACCCTCCCCATTCTCCTCCTCCTCCTCCTCCTTTATAATCTTATTCTTTTCCTTTTGATCACCACCGGTTTTAGCAACACCCTTTTTCCAATTTTGCTCAATGGAGAGATTCCATTTTGCAAACTCAGAGTAAATTCAAAATAAAAATCGTTGGGAGCTTTGCAGAGACAAGAATAGTTTAGTGCAAAAGAGGTTGTTAACGTGCAAGCAATTGTCAATTGAGGCGCTAGCTCATCCTTTTTTTTTTTTTTTTTTTCTTTTTGTCCCTTTGGTTCTCTATTATGTTGTCACAAGGCTATGGAAGTGAACTTTTCCTCTTTTGGGTATTAAAAATTCTCTCATTTGAACATTTACCACAACCACCAAGATCTACATGCCCATTTTGCAGTAATTACTGTGCCCTCATACTTATTTTGGGGCTTGTCACTTGCTTCGATGGAGTAGAGGTTGCCAAGATGGAACGTCATCCACAATTTGAGTTTAGTTGATTCAAAAGTGAGTTATTACACATTCTTTAGTGGAGTTTGAATTTCATAACTCTACCCGTATACCATCCTAATGTTTTAATCGACCAACACCCTTTATAGTGTCTAAATTAGTGCATAATTAGGCATGGTAACTGTACTTCTGGTTTAACCATATTGTTAATTCTACTTACTAAAAGTTTCTCATTTAGACCTCTTGAATCCTTGGCATGGTACAATAGTGGCTTTACTAGTTAGAACTCGCATGCAAGCTCTAGTTAGCATAAGGGAAACTTTGAAGGAACTAGCTAGATCTTGCAAAAATGTATGCTATAACTCAAGAAAATGAAAAAAAAAATAAAATTTAAGTTCCATTTTTTTCAAAAATAATTCAGTAGATTATACGGTCTAAATTAAAATGAGCACAAAATGCAAAAAAAAAAAAAAAGTCATGAAAATAGCCCCATTGCAAGTTTTTTAGTCTTGTTATGTTTGGCGAAAAACGTGTGTTATAGATCAACCAAAAAATAGTGATTTTTTAAAAAGTCTAAGTTTCTCTTTTTGTTATACCATTCACTAGATTACATATACGACATACCCAATTAAAATGAGTGTAAAATACAACACTAAAAAAGCCCATGCCCACTAATTTTTGAGTATTGTCGATTTTTACCAAAAACACGTGTATTATACTTCTTAAAAAATTGTAATTTTTTAAAACGTCTAAGTTTCACTTTCTTTCATACCGTTAATTAGATTGGACGTTACGAATTTAGATGGGAGCCAAAAACAACACGAAAAGAGCCTCCATTTGCTAGTATTTAAATCTTGTCATTTTTACTAAAAAACATGTGATATAACTCACAAAAAATAGTAATTTCTGAAAAAAATTTTATTTTTTTTCACAGCATTCACTAGATTGCATATTTTTAATTGAAATGAGTGCAAAAATAGTACGAAAAGAACCCTCATTGGTTACTTTTTAAATCTTGACATTTTTTTTACTAAAATACGTGTGTTATCTATAGCTCACGAGAAATGGAGATTTTTCAAAAAGTCTAAATTTCTCTAAATTTTTTATATCATTCATTAGATTACATATTCCCAATTAAGATTGGTGCAAAAAAAGGCACGGAAAGAGCCTCAGACTAGTTTTTTTAGTATTGTAATTTTTGGGTAAAACACATGTGTTATACCTCACAAAAAATGATGATTTTTAAATAAGTTTAGATTTCCTTTTTCTCACAATATACACTAAATTGCACATTTTCAATTGAAATGTGTGCGGAAGACAAAAAAAGAGCCCATTCAACTAGTTTAACTATTTCAAAATGGCAGATACAAAACACAGAATGCAGAACTACAAAAAAAAAAAAAAAAAAAAAAAAAAAAAAAAAGAAAGAAAGAAAGAAAAATGTACCCCAAAATTATTTGACAGAAGAATAAGAGAACAATACATTATTTATAACCTGTTTTTTGATTCTTGCATCATTAAGGAAGATTTCCAGTTCCTTATAGTTACGTTCAAGAAATCAACAATAAAACGAAACTTACAATTAATCGTGACTAATATTGTCAAGTTACTCATCAAGAACTAGTTTATATGGAATTGAGAATATTCTCCCTCATTTTCTTTTGAATTTCAGAAAGGGAGTTCTGAAGCTCTGCTTGTTCTTTAAGGCGCCGCACAGCCTCCCAATTCTGCACCTCTATAACCTTATTCATTTCCACCCAATTCTGCGCCTCTATAATCTTATTCATTTCCTTTTCACCACCGGTTTTAGTAACACCGTTTCCTTGGCCGCTGGTTTTAGTCAGCATGGTACAGTCTAAATGTACCCCAAAATCACAACCCGCACAATAGTAAAGCCACTGATTTGGATCCATTTTTTTGTGGCATATGTCGCAAGCGTATATTGTGGTCTTGTCTTCATAAGGAGATCCATAAATCAGCTTAAGTACATGAGCATGTTTGTTACGAATGAGGAGAGTTTCTGGCAAAGAAGCACACTGAAGATGGAGATCGCACTCGCATTGGGCACAGCTTAAGCTGAAGGATTTGCCATTGGAACAGCAAGCATTACATGTGAAGGATCGGGAAAAATAGGTTGGGGTTGGGAGGAGAGTTAGGGGATGAGGATGGGAAGGATGTTGAAGAAAGCGTGGAGTGTTGAGGCAGCTGTCATGGAGGAAATAGCAGCATGAAAGACAGCCATGGAAAGGTTGTTGGATCATTGTGTCACAACCATTGCAGTTGAGTTCCTCTCCTTCATCAAGCATGAGGGGGATCAATGCATGGTCATGGCTGAAATGCTGAATTTCTCGTAGATTCTTCATATCTCTTTTAGTGTGTTAGTGTGTGTGTGTTTTGGGATGAATTGCTTCTTTTGCACGCGTATTAATATAACGCTACAAATTAATATAATGCATTTTGGTTGACTAGAGTAAACTACACTAATTAATACACATTGTTGACATAAAATGTAAATATGTACACACTAAACTCTTATAAATAAATTATCACTCTGTATCTTCTTTAGTGGAACTCCATATTTCAATTTCTATAATATTTTATGTAAATACATTAGATATCTTTTTATTAATTTTAATGATAATTATTATTTTGTTTATATCTTTAATGAAAATACACGTTAAACATTTAACGTTACATGAATTGAAAAGAAGTATCACATAAGATCTATTGGGATAATTATAGGGTGGATAAGTTTGTTGTTCCAATTTTATTTAAAAGTCAACTCTTTTTTTTTTTTTTTTTGTTTTTCTATTTTTGGACAACGAAGATAAGATTCCACGATTAGTTTTCTTTGTCAATTTTTTCTGCAAGCTCAATTTCTTTTTAATCAAAGTGGTTGAGACGTGGGAAGTCAACTAAATTAATGGGACAACTATTTAATTGTTTGACAGATCCAAGAATTGTTTATTTTCTGTAGTCGTAGTTGTCTTCCAACCATTTGAGAATTGGTTCACTATTGTTTGGCAGATCCAAGAATTGTTTATTTTCTGTAGTCGTAGTTGTTTTCCAACCATTTGAGAATTGGTTCTCTATTGTTTAATTTGTTATCATAATGCTCTGCCTGCTTATGCAATTTTAACATTTTTGCAACTGGATTTTTTTGTTTCCCTATTTGCAAATTGCTTCAATTTGTATGCTAGCAATTAGTTCTGTTTCACTGTTTGTACAATTATTGATGACAGAGTTGCAAAATGTGTTGATCAATTTTGGTTTTTTTCCTACTGTTTTTCACCCACATCAATTTTGAACATGCATACTTGTGAACGGTGTGAAAAAACGTAAAATTTAGATTTTTTTTTACCAAACTTCCATTTCTCATGTGCTAAAACACATATTTTAGCCCAAAATGACATAATCCAAAAACACATTGATTTTGTTTTTTTGTACTATTTTTTGCACCAATCCCAATTGTGAATATGTTTTCTTTTGATTTTTGTAAAAAAAAGTGAAAATTAAAATTTTCACATAACATCCATTTTTCATGGGTTATAACACACGTATTTTTTTGTCAAAAATGGCAAAGTAAAAAAACATGTTGATTTTAGCTTTTTCCCTACTATGTTTTACTCAATTGTAAATATACATTCTAATGAACGGTGTAAAAAAAAGTAAAATTTAAAATTTTCACCGAATTTTCATTTTTTATGGGTTATAACACACGTATTTCAACTAAATATAAAAAAATTCAAAAATTCGTTGATTTTGAATTTCTTTTGATGTATTATACACTCACTCGGATTGTGAACATTCATTCTAGTGAATGTTGCAAAAAATGTGAAATTTTAAAATTTTCACCAAACATTTATTTTTCATAGGTTATATGTATTTTTGTAAAAAATGGCAAAGTTAATTAAAAAATGTGTTGATCGATTTTGACTTTTTTCCTACTGTTTTTCACCCTCCTCAATTGTTGACTTGCATTCTTGTGAACAGTATCAAAAAATGTGAAATTTAGATTTTTTTTACCAAAATTTCATTCTTCATGAACTATAACACATGTATTTTAACAAAAAATGGCAAAATTAAAAAATGCGTTGATTTTGACTTTTTGTACTATTTTTTCACCCACTCCGATTGTGAACATGCATTTTAGTGAATAATATCTTTTTTTTAACAGCGCTATATATATATATTGGGTAAAATACGGTGCTGGATATACTCAACCACACCGTTACACAGTAAAAGCAGTAAATTTGGAGTACTACTCCATTACATGATTTATTTTGAATAAGACGTGAAAGATAAGAAAAGAACTGCTCAAGCTAGGGTAGTGCCTCCCTTATCTCCAGTCAAAATAAAGTGTCAAAGTAATTGTCTAAACGACTATAAAGTAGATTTCAATGTCATAGGTGTTAACATAGTGGATGTTCATGATCCTCATTTCCAGATTATCCCAAAGTCCACCATTGCATCCATTAGTGCCCACAGAAGCCAAACTCATGCTCTTGAACCCGGAACCTCTCAGGTTAAAACTCCTGAACACCCTAGTTTCTTCTTCACTATTGTCCGCCTTTCCAAAAGATAAGAAAAAGAAAATAGCCGCCTTTCGCTTCTGCCCTGACATGCCCAGGATCGATAACCTCCACTTTTCCTATGCAACATAGCGCAGCTCCTCTCATCATTCTTCCCCTACACTTTTCCTCCTTTTCTAATAATGGGGGCAGAAGACAATTAAAACTGTAGCTATGGAGCATAGACTTTACAGCATCCAAAATCTGCCAAGTTCTATCTTCAGCTGCTAGTTCCATGTTGAAACACTATCCGGGTTCTATATCTAGTCCAGGCTTCCTTGAAATTACTGAGAACACATCATTCCAGCCCCTTTCCAACAGTTGTCTCCATAGAAATCAAACAAAACCTTTCCTAGTTCTACTCCCCAGACTCTCATAAGCCATTCAGTGCAACATTTCCAATCTCTCTGACCCTGTAATCCTTTTTCTCAAGATATCGAGGATCGACAATACTAAAACTAACGCTTATGAGATGTGGTTCTGATAACAGGCCAGCAGGCATCAACATAAAGCAAAACAAAGAGAGCAAGCTGTCATGGTTCCGTGTGGCCTGAGCCTTATAGATCATCAGCCTTCCTTGGCAGCATCCGGATCAAAGGTCCACAAGTCCAATGTGTTCCCCTTAAAAGCAAATTACAGGCAGCACCAAGGTGCACAATTCCATTGTGCTCACGAAAACACAACAACATCACGATTAAAAGCCTCACAATTAAAAGCAAGGCAAACAAAACAGCATCAAAATCATACAGTTTAGTTCACCACAGAATTAAATGTCCATCACAAAACCTCAACATGAACAGAAAGTACAAGAACACACTTTAAGCACATGAACAGGGACCTTATAAATACATCTAGCCACATCTAATGGCCAGCTTCATATGTTAAGCAATCGAAATAGGCTCTGCCTCGTGTGCATCCCATTTCCATTGTCGTCTTCACCAAGGCAGCACGGAATCATCACTTTACCAATCAAAGCAAACGTCCAAAACTTGCCACAACAGAGCATATTGAGAAACAAAACACAAGAGCAAGGGCAAGCAAAGCTCCCTCAGTAATCAACATATTATTCTAAAGTCCACAACAGCCTCCATTGTCAAAATCACAAGGCAAATCATAAGCATTAAGCCATTCACCCAAAATTCAGTGACGCAATTTTAACTCCAACAAGAACTATGATGACAGTATGACGAAAATCAGAAGTATCAACAGAATGAATTAGACGAGATATTAAACTCAAGTGAGCTGCAGTAAGCCTCAGCTAAAAATTCAGTTATCCCATGGCCTTCTTTTTCTGAACCAAGGAATAAGCTGCCATAACTTACGTATTGTTATGGCATCGGTTCTGGGAAATTTGAGTATATGCTTGAAAAGAGTATTCTTTGCAGCAATAGCAATAGATCCTCAGCTCCAAGGTCGTGTCTTTGCTGAAGAGTGTCCCATCTTGGAGTTCAGGATACCAAAGCACCGTGAGTTCCTTTAGTCCAAACCCGAAGAGTATCATTATCTATAGCCAATGCAACTCCTATCAAGCGATGATCTGGACCCAGCTACTGAATCGGAAGATGTGGTAGTACATTCTTGGATCCTTAGGCTTTGAGGATAGATTCTCCGGATCTGGATCTTTGAACTCGTCCGTGTTTCTCGAGTAGAAATATCCGGTGCAGTGTACTGATAAACCCAAGTGAATAGCGGTGAAGATCTTCCCTGTAGTCGTGCCCATTCTTTTAGATCTTGAATTAGGAACTTCCGGTCGTATTTTTTGTTCACAGATCTGGCGATCCCGTCGGATGTTGGAAGCTCCCGTTTGCCAAATTGTGAGCCGACAGCCAGGGGCGGAGCCAGAACCAAATTTTATCGGGGGCTAGCTTTAATTTTTTTTGTTTAAATAAAATTATTTAACAACTAAATTTCTAAATTTATAATTATAAAAATGATAAAAATATATAAAAATGCACAAAATTGCACTATTATTTAACACTTGAATTACCACTTGAATTACCACTTTTCATGAAGATAAGGTATTTGTATTTTATATGTCTGCATACGTTGAAAATGTTGCAAGATTTAATCATTTTTTAATTATTAAAAAAATATCTATCTCGAATTAGTTCATATACAAAATCTCTAATCTAACTTAAAAATCTCTAAATATTCAATCCATGAAAGTCCTAATAAAATTATCGAAATTAATTTAGTAATTTAAAAATTATTAAACTTACAATTAACTACAACATCTAAATTTTAAAAAACAGAAGTAAAACTAATCTTTGTTAAAAGAGTAAAAATAAAAATGATGAAATAGACAGTATAAAGGAAGAAAAAAAAGGGAGAAATAAAATTACTTTTAATAATGATGAATGAAATTATAGATAGAAAAAAAAATAGATGCAAATATTAGTAATTTTTAGATTTGGAAATTGAAATTGAGAAGTGGAATTGAGAAGTGGAAGTCTGGAAATAATAAATAGCAACTGGACAGAATAAATAGCACATGCATCTAAGGTTTTTTTTTTAACACTAAAACGACGTAGTTTTGTTAAGTGACACTTAACAAAACTACGTTGTTTTGTAAGTGTTATCCCAAAAAAAAAATTAACACACAAATTTGAAACACAAATGGGTCTTCTTCTTCAGCCCCTTCTCCCTCTTCTTCTTCAACTTTCTAACAGCAGCACTAATCATCTGTCGGCGAGCTTGGCGGGGGCTGAAGTCCCCTCCAGACCCCACCTAGATCCGCCACTGCCGACAGCTACCTTAAGAGGAGAGTTATCGTGGCTTCAAAAGCCATATTGCAGTAGAGTAGGTGAAGCTGGATCGGGCCTTTCAGCTTTTTAAATTTAAATTTTCACCAAATTTCTATTTTTCATGGTTTATAACACACTATTTTAGCAAAAACAAAATAGAAAAATTCCAAAATTCATTGATTTTGACTTTTTTTTTGAATGTTTTTTACACCCACCTCCATTGTTAACCTGCATTCCAGTGAATGTTTAAAAAAAATGTGAAATTTAAATTTTTCACTAAACCTCCATTTTTTTCACGTGTTATACATATTTTTGTCAAAAATGGCAAAATCAAAAAGCGTGTTGATCGATTTTGGCTATTTTCATACTATTTTTTCATCACCTCAATTGTGAACATACATCTTTGTGAACAGTTTAAAAAAAAGTAAAATTTAGAATTTTTTTACCAAATTTCTATTTTTCATGGCAAAATGCAAAAACATGTTAATTTTGAATTTTTTTTGGTACCATTTTTAGCACCAACCCAATTATGAACATGCTTTGTTTTGATTATTGTCAAAAAAATGAAAATGAAAATTTTTACCTAACCTCCATTTTTCATGGGTTATAACACACGTATTTTTGTCAAAAATGGCAATGTAAAAAAACATGTTCATTTTGGCTTTTGATAAGGCGAAATATGTTCACATTATATATGCTATTTCACTTATACTATATACCGTCTTTTGTGCTATTTAATGTGTTTTTATTGTGTTTTATAGGATATTGAGCATGGAAGCCAAAATTAGAGGAAAAGATTGAGAAAGATAAAAAAAGATGCGATTTAGCTAAAAAGTGCCTTGTGTAAAAAAGAAGCTAGCTACGCATTTCACAAGATGTTCAAGGTATTAATTCTAATTGTTGAAGATCAATCCTATATATTAAGACCTTGGATAGAGTGGAAAATATGTCCAAAGTTGATCCCAAGAAGGCTCGAGGCTCTACGAAGTGTGAACATCGCGAAATACGTGAAAAGGCGATAAAGAACAAATGCTGAAGAAATCTGTCAGGTTTTGATAATTCGATCATATTTATCTCAACGTATATCCAAATTGGGTGATTCAAGTGGCATTGAAAAGCCAAGCAATAGAGCTGCAACTTTGATGTTTCTGGTGTTTCCAAATAATTACCAAGATCATAGAGAAAAATGGCCACCAAACTGGACATTGCGACATGGAGATGCTCCACATCGTGATGTGACTCACTGTTTTCATTTTTGTTCTAACAATTCATGGACGTCCTGACATGGGGAGTTGGACGTTTCGGAAATGAAACAGTGTGAAAAGTTTCCTTTTTCAGTTTTTGATATTTTTAACATGTTCTTTTGTTATAGATTACTTCCTAACTTGTTCCTTACATATTAGGGCCAAAAAACATGCCATCTTATCATTGTTTGCTAGGGTTTCAAGTTGTTACCTATATAAGGCAATCTATTATATAATTTTAGGGAAGAAGAATAGAGGAGATCATAGTTTAGAATAGATTAGGATTTTTTCCCTCTCTTTTTAGTGTTTCTTTTGTAGAGAGAGATTCTTGAGAGATCTCAAGGGTTTTTATCATAATTTTGCATAAGAGAACATCAATCTTTTGAAGGCAGCTATAATCTTGTTCTTAATTCATCGAATGAGACTTCTTTATTGTTCTTTAATTAAGGTGTTTTCTTTCCTTTATCTTTATGGTTTCTTTATTGTTCTTTAAATTTTATATTAATGTTTGATTTAGTCATGTTAGGCTAGACTTGTTGTACTCTTGAGCTTTGACATGTGTTTTTGTGCTTAAAAGATTGGTTAGAGTTTATTGGTTGAGATTATTACGTTGAGCTTTATTTGCCATATTCTTCATAATTATGTATAATTTGGCGCGTGAGTTATGTATGATGAATATACTTTAATTAGTGCAGTAAATTACTGGAGATAACTTGTTTTAATCTTGTCTCTTACTACATAGGAGGATTATGGTAGGTTGTTTGGAATATCTCGTAGGTTGGTTGTGAATTTGTTAGACTAGTTTTACTTTAACGCATGCCTCTTACTATATAAGAGGAGTTCGGGGGATTAGTTTAGCATTAGCATGACTTGGTTCGCCGTTGCCTCTTACCACATATGAGCGGTTGGATTAGAGGGTTATTTGTTGGTAGTTGCATTAGATTCCGGATTAATTAAGAAAGTAAACATTGTCTCTTACCACATAGGAGAGTTTAAAAAATTAGTTAATATCTAGTAGGGAGATGCCTAAACCATTCCTTGCCTCTTACCATATAGGAGGGAGTGCGATAGGTTTTTATGAATAGGTTGGGTGTTCGGTATAGAGACCTAAGTTGTGAGTAATTGTTTACCCTTAATTATAATATTCCCATTATATTGAATTTCTTCCCAACTATCTTTGTAACCCTAGTCCTCAAGAGTACTTTTCACTCTATTGCATTAATTGATCATTAGTTCTTGAGTAGGTTTAATTGATAATAATTTCTTATATTTTATTTTACTAATTATCAGTTTAGTTGTTTAGTTTAATTATCTTTTTATTGGATTCATTGTTCACTACTTCACACACTTACACTTAATCGTAGTTATCTCATTTCTTGTGAGATCGACTCCTATTCTCACTTGGTATACACGTCGGTGTCTTGATGCACCTTAAAGTCGTAAGGAATTATGACTTTATAATATATTTTATCCGGTTAAGCTATAGAGTTTGAGGATTAATTTACCCTAGTTTTTATCGATCATCAGCTTTTCTCCTACTATTTTTTACATGTATTTCAATTGTGAACATTCATTCAAATGAATGGTATAAAAAAAAGTGAAATTTAGATTTTTCACCAAATTATCATTTTTTATGGGCTATAACACACGTATTTCAACCAAAAATAAAAAATCAAAAAATTCGTTAATTTTGAATTTTTTGTAATATTTTTTACACCCACCCGATTGTGAACATTCATTCTAGTGAATGTTACAAAAAAGGTGAATTTTAAAATTTTCACTAAACCTCCATTTTTTCACGAGTTATACGTATTTTGGTAAAAAAATGGCAAAGTAAAAAATGCGTCGATCAATTTTGGCTTTTTTCGTACCGTTTTTTCACCCAATTCAATTGTGAATATGCATATTTGTGAATAGTGTCAAAAAGTGTGAAATTTTAATTTTTTTTGCCAAATTTCTATTTTTCATGAGTTATAACACACGTATTTTATCGAAAATGGCATAATCTAAAAATGCATTGATTTTGATTTTTTGTATTATTTTTTGCATCGACCACGATTATGAACATGCATTCTAGAAAATATTATAAAAAAGGTGAAAATTAAAATTTTCGTCAAACCTCAATTTTTTATAGGTTATAACACACGTATTTTGATAAAAAAATGGCAAACTCAACAGACGTGTTGATTTCTTCTTTTTCCCTACTATTTTTTTACAAACATATCAATTGTGAATATGCATTCAAATGAACAATGTCAAAAAAGTGAAATTTAGATTTTTCACTAAATTTTCATTTTTCATGGATTATAACATACGTATTTCAGCCAAAAAATTTAAAAATTCATAAACTTGTTGATTTTGAATTTTTTGTGACGTTTTTTATACCCACCTCCATTGTGAACTTGCATTCTAGTGAAGTTGAAAAAAAAAGATGAAAATAAAAAAAATTTCACCAAACCTTCATTTTTCACGAGTTATTCGTATTTTTGTAAAAAATAAACAAAATTTTGATCGATTTTGGCTATTTTTCCTACTATTTTTCTACCCACCTCAATTGTGGACATACATCCTTATGAACGGTGTCAAAAAATGTGAAATTTAGATTTGTTAGCAAATTTCCATTCTTCTTGAGTTATAACACTTATTTTAGCCAAAAATGACAAAATTCGAAAACACATTGATTTAGACTTTTTTGTGTTATTTTTTGCACCCACCTCAATTGTAAATATGCACTCTAGTGAATATTATAAAAAAAGGTGAAAATTAAAATTTTCACCAAACCTTCACATTTTATAACACACGTATTTTGGTAAAAACTGGCAAAGTCAACAAACGTGTTGATTTCTTCTTTTTTCCTACTATTTTTTAAACACATTTTAATTGTAATCATGCATTCAAAGGAATTGTGCCCAAAAAAGTGAAATTTAGATTTTTTTTTACCAAATTTCTATTTTTCATGAGTTATAACACATGTATTTTAACAAAAAACAGCAAAATTAAAAAGTGCATTGATTTTGACATTTTTGTGATGTTTTTTACGTCCACCTCCATTGTGAATATGCATTCAAGTGAATGTTTAAAAAAAGGTGAAATTTAAAATTTTCACCGAATTAAACCTCCATTTTTCACAGGTTATACGTATTTTTATAAAAAATGGCAAAATAAAATAGCGTGTTGATCGATTTTGGCTATTTCCCTACTGTTTTTCACAACCTCAATTGTGAACATACATCTTGTGAACGGTGTCAAAAAATGTGAAATTTATATTTGTTTCTCCAAATTTTCATTCTTCATGAGCTATAACACACGTATTTTAGCAAAAATGGCAAAATCCAAAAACACATTAATTTTGACTTTTTTGTACCGTTTTTTGCACCCGCCCCGATTATGAACATGCATTCTAGTGAATATTGTTAAAAAAGTGAAAATTAAAATTTTTACCGAACTTCATTTTTCATGGGTTATAACACACGTATTTTGTTAAAATGACAGTAAAAAAACGTGCTGATTTTTGCTTTTTCTCTAGTATATTTTACACACATTCTTTTATCGTGCGTTTAAATTGATTAACTCTCAGTTGCATTTCTGAACTCGCTCCATAGGAGATCATGTATAGAAACTTAGAGTACTAAGTTGAGAAGTTAATCTATCAAATGCTGATTATGTTCAGCAGAAATCATGGCGGTTTTAAATTGAGAAGTGTGCAAAAGTCTAAAAAAAAATCATGATTACAAGTTTGCAACAAGAAAGATACATCGAAGATTGCTGAAGAATCAAAATTTAACGTACGAAACATGAAGTTTAGATGCATTAAAAATGAAGGATATGTTGGAAGCAAATGAAAGTAATTAAATAGAATTACAAACAACAAGAGTGTTAAACTCAAAAGATAAGATAACCAGTGCATTGCTGCAAGCCAAAACCATTAACATCAGTTGAAGAGAATGCTCGTGCCAAGCATAGAAAATCACTTGATTTGTCCCATCCGATCAATACTTTCATCTGTAAATTTCATCTGTTGCTGATAGTACAACATCATTGGGTTGTGTTGCGAATTGATCATCTCTTGCTCCTGTTAGAGTTTTAGGTCAAGCAATTCAATATGCAATTTCTTGAAACATTACACCCTAGGTATCTAGTTTGGAATACCTAGCATGCTGCCTCCAGCTAGCATATATATAGATGTACGTTAGGGTTAAAACCAGTTAATGGACTCTTGCCCATTCAGGCCTATTACAAAGGTTCGTTATTTATTGGGCTTATATTAGAACATATTATTGGATTATATTAAATATCCAACAGCTCATTCATTCTCTTTTGAATTTCATAAACGGACTTCTGAAATTCTACTTCTTTTTTAAGGCCACGATAGTCTACCTCCTCTATAATCTTACTCTTTTAATTTTCACCACTTGTTTTAGCAACACCGTTTCCTTGCCCTCTGGTTTTATTCAGTGTGGTACAGTGTAAATGCACCCCTAAATCGCAACCAGCATAATAGTAAAGCCACTGATTTGGATCCATGGTTTTTCAGCATATGTTACAAGCAAACATGGTGGTCTTGTCTTCATACGGAGATCCATAGATCAGCTTAAGTATGACCATGTTTGTTAGGAATAAGGAGAGTTTCTGGCAAAGCAGCACACTGAAGATAAAGGTCACACTCGCATTGAGCACAACTTAAACTAAAGGATTTGCCATCGGAACTGCAAGCATTGCATGTGAAGGATTGGGTTGGAAACGTTGGGGTTGGGAGGAGAGTTAGGGGATGAGGATGGGAAGGGTGTCGAAGAAATCTTGGAGTGTTGAGGCAACTATCATAGAGGAAATAATAGCATGAAAGACAGCCGTGGAAAGGTTGTTGGATCATTGTGTCACACCATTGCAGTTGAGTTCCTCTCCTTCATCAAGCATGAGGGGAATCAATGCATGATCGTGGCTGAAATGCTGAATTTCTCATAGATTCTTCATCTTCTTCTGCTGTGTTAGTGTGTGTTTTGGGATGAATTGCTTCGTTTGCACCCGTTCTTATATATAACGCAACCGAAAAAGGAAAAAAATAGAGAGCGTATCTGTGATCGCAATGGATCTTCTGTATTATTTTTGTGTATCACTTCTTGTATCACTATACTATTTTTGGACATATGTGTTAAAAATTTATCCGTTAATATTATGTAAAAGTATACATTAGTCATATTTATATAGAGTGATACTCTAAATAATACAGAAGATCCAAAAGCGATGGTCAACAATGGTCATTGGATAAGTTTTCAGTTACTTTCTCAATGGTCATTGTTGGATAAGTTTGAAGCAGTGTTTTAAAATTCGGACCGGAGTGCGAACCGGTAGAGCTACTGGGTTAGGGGTCAATTGGTCGGACCGGTCGAACCGGTGTCAAGAACCGGATGACATCATAAATATATTTAATATAAATATATTAATTAAATATTAACATATCTCACATTTTATGTCAAAATAAAATGACCAAATTATAAAAAAATAATATTCAATTAAGTTCTTAGTTTTTTATTAATAAAAAATTCATAGATCGTATTGTTTAATAATGGTAATAATTATTTTGTTTATAATTTAATAAAATTTTATTAAAATATGCAAAATATATTGAAGTATTAATTAATTAATATCAAATCGATCATATTAAAATAAGTTAAAAAGTGTAGTTCTCAATACATAATTTATTTATTTCAAAACTTAAACTCGTGAATTAAAAAAATTAATGACATGTCATACTTTGAATTTAATTTTGTGTGCTATAAAATAATAATTAAATAAAAAATAATAAATATGATATGATAAAATTTAAAATTAATATTTATTTAAATTGTATGAATGTGATTGATTGAAAATATTAATGAAAACATAATTTCCATATTTTTTCAAAATCTTGTAATATGGTGAATTAGAATTATTTATGACAATTAGAATTTATTAAAAATCTTAAAATATGGTAAATTGAAAGCATTTATGATAATTGAAATATATTAAAAATTTTGAATATGGTAAATTAAAGTATTTATAACGATGGAATGTATTCAAATTTTAAAATATGGTAAATTGGAATCATTAACGATAATTAAAAATTTTGAATATGGTAAATTAAAGTATTTATGACAATTGAATGTATTCAAATTTTAATATATTAAAATGTGGTAAATTTGAATCATTAATGACAATTGGAATGTATTGATAGAAAAACATTTACTACTATTAATTAGCTTTAAGTGTAAGTGTAAATGGAAAGAAAAAAAGAAAGAAGGAAAGAAAGAAAGAAGGAAAGAAAGAAGGAAAGAAGGAAAGAAGGAAAGAAAGAAAGAAAGAAAGAAACAAGGAAGAAAGAAAGGAATCAGGAAAGGAAAGAAGGAAAGAAGAAAAGAAGGAAAGAAACAAGGAAGAAAGAAATGAATCAGGAAAAGAAGGAAAAAAAAAGCAAAAAAAAAAAAAAAAAAAAGAAGAAGAAAACCGAAAACCGGGTTTTAACCGGTTTCCGGTTTTCCCGGTTGAACCCGGTTTTTGACCGGGTTTGACCGGTTTTTTGACAGGCGGTTTTTTAGCAAAACCCGGACCGGACACTTGGCCGGTTCCCGGTCGAACCGGCCGATCCGGTCCGGGTTTAATAACACTGGTTTGAAGTTACTTTCTCATGGTCAATCAGAATGGACACGTTTGCACTGAATTCTCCGACTGAGAAGTTTAGAGAGTGGGCCATATGATTGATGTGATGACACAAATGAAGAATAGATTCCATTGTTATAGTGTTTAATTGTGACAAACAAATATCATCTTATAAGAAATATTTAATGACGGTATGAGTTCCGATTGAATTATTTGTACAAAATTATTTTATTTTATTTTATTTTGTTCAATAATCAAAATGATCCGAAATTAAAAGTACAAATGTCATCAAAAATAAATCTACAAATTATGTTCTAATCCAAATGTGAGTGAAGTTTATAACGTAATTTTAATCCTAATTTTAATGAAACGACATTGTTTTGAATATTAAACAAAATAATATTAGAAAAATGATTCCATCTCATGAGTTCTAAGTCTATAAATATTCGTTTTATTATATGTAAAAAACTTCTCCATACATTTTCTATTACTTAAAACTAGCTTAATCATCGGAGCCTTCTTGAGACTTATTGTTAATTTCGCAAATAAAGGGTAGCATCTCGAATCTCAATTACACTGAAAGGCGGAATTGCAAGAGCCCATTCCCAATCCTCAACAGGTATGAACAATGCATTTTGGTTGACTAGACTAATTCATTGTGTACAGCTCTAAACTACTGTAATAAATAATGACACAAAATTTAAATATTTACAAACTAAATAGTGAAGGCCTAGAGAGTGTGGTACTAAGGTGACTATCTTAAGGTAAAACACAAATCAAATTATGCAAAATTTTTATTCAACTCTTAATTTTTACCTCCTAAAAAGTGTATTAACTTGACCAAAACTCATATCCAACGTGATTTGTGCAAAACCGAGTTCAAACCTTAAAGAGCATAACCCTAGAGTTTAGGGGTATCTTTCTTGGCTTATAGAATTACTTTCGACTTGTTGACTTTTTAATCAAAATAGTCTTTAAATAAGTCTTTTTAGCACTTTTAGTTCTCGACCTTGTAAATCCAACAAATTTTCTTTAACAAAATTTTATAAATTCTGCAAACTCAATTTCTTCAAAATCAAAGTGGTTGAGACGTGGGAAGTCAACTACATGGGACAACTATTTGTTTGGCAGAGCCAAAAATAGCTTGTTCTCTCTCTCTCTAGCTCTCTCCCCATTAGAGGAAGTCATCGTTGTCTTCCAAGCAATTGAGAAGAAACTTCGTGGTTGTATGTTATCTTAATGCTCTGCACATGCAAATTTCACATTTTTGCAGCTGGATATTTCTTTTTTTCTATTTGCAAATTGCTTCGATCTATAACGATGGCAGTAGTTCTGTCTTAATGATAGAGTTGCAAAATGTTAAAGAAAATGAATTAAATAGGAAATTATCATCTAAAATGAGAAAGATAGAACGATATCTTTCGAATTGAATCTCCAATTCCATATCCAACACAAACATGTGAACAACATTGAAAATTTTGCCAAAAATTAAAATGTAAAAACTTATAAAAATTTTAATTTTCATGGACTATAACCTCTGGCTTTGAGAAAAAAAAATCATGATTTTTTAAAAAATATGTACGAATGCAATTAAGTATATATAAATCAAACATCTAAAATGGTAAATTATGGTAAAAAAATAAAAGTTTAAAAAAATTCTCCCTATAACCTTGGGTTTGTAAGGAAAAACTAATCATGATTTTCAAAAAGACTAGGTAAGCATAATTTTAGTGAGTAATAGTTCTTCTTTTACATTCACTATCTCATTCGTTGTTTCATTCTATTAATGAGCCTCACATATTTTTAACATTTATCCTTTATGCTTCACTAATCACTAGATAGATTTCTAGTTAAAAGCATATGGCATATATTCATAAAATAAAATAAGGACGAAACACCAAATGCAATGAAGATTTGGAACGCTTTTAGTCATATGTTTTTTTTTCCAAATCGATAGGAAGCTTGCACAACGGAAGATTATGGCTACAAAGTTAAAAAAAAAAATACCACTTTCATGAACTTTAAGAATGGATATTTGGGAGAAAATTATCATTTTTAGAAGATTATGAAAACTCTTTTCTATCATGGAACTTTATTTGTCAACTGATTTTCAACTATTTATTGATTACTCTTCGAGTAGAATTCTCGGTTATTGCTCAAGTATAGACTGATTTTTTTATTTTATCAGATTTTTCACCTTTATATTATCTTGGTAGAAACCTTTTGTAGTTAAATTTGTTAATTAATGGAGGTTGCTTTGAATAATTATTTGAAGTTGAATATTGATGGTTGTTCAAAAGGTAATCATAAAACAGGGATGGAAGTAGTTTGTTGTGAAATAGATTTGGCTCGTATCTGTTTGCGTTTTCGTAAGCCTTTGGTATGGTTTTTTTTTTTTTTTTTTTTTTTATAACACACACACCCTCACATGAGTCCTACAGGAATCGAACTCTAGACCTGTAGGTCGGGAAGTTAACTCCCTAACCATTGGGTTAGCCCCAATGGCTATTTGGTATGGTTACTAGTGTGCAAGTTAGAAGTCTTTTGTTTGGGGTTTGGTAATGCTTGAACAAAGGACATTCTTCTTTTACTATTGACATTGATTCTAAACTATTTTTTAATATGTTGAAAATTATGCGTTATGTCATTGGTGGATAATTTCTCATCACTTCAGACATGGTGGGCGATTTCTGGTCAATATTGATTGATTGTGCTCAACCTTGCAATTAATAGTGTTTACATGAAAGAAAATGTTATTCCAACATGTAAAGTCAAAGATAATATTAGGGAATAGTACTCATTTTTTATTGGCTTTCACTTCTTGTATTTGAGATATTTGGTTTATGTCCCTCGATCTCTTGCTGTCTTTTGATTTAAATTAATAAAATTTGAGCTGGATAACTATCCCTCAACGTAGAGTTTGAAAAAAAAAAGATTATAAGTTAGGACTTTTGTAGATTAAAGTACTTAGTTGAGAACACATGCATACTCTAAAAAATGCTGATCATGTTAAGAAATCATGGCAATTTTAAATTGAAAAGTGTGCCAACATCAAAAAACAACAATCACGATTACAAGTTTTCAACACAAAAGATACAGCAAAGATTGTCGAAGAATCAAAATTTAACGTCCAATACATGAAGTTTTGATGCATTAAGAACTAAGAAGGATATGTTGGGAGGGAAATTAAAATAAACAGAATTACAAACAACAACAGTGTGTTATAAACTCAAATGATAACCAGTGCAATATTGTAGAAAGCCAAAACCATGAACATGAATCAATTGAAGCGTATGCACGCATGTCAGCATGTGCCATTGCCAATTAAGCTTAGAATATGTTCACTTGATTTGTCCCATCCGATCAATACTTTCTTCGGAAAATTTCATCTGTTGCTTATAGCACAACATCGTTTGTTCGTGTTGCAAATTCATCAAATCTTGCTCCATCTTTTCTTCTGCAAGTTTTCTTTGTTCCTCCTGATCTATCTGCTGCAGTCGACTTGTTAGTACCTCAATCTTCGACGCAATCTCTTCGAAAACATCTTCTTGCTTTTCGTACGAAGTTGCACAATTGACATGAAGGTTGAAATTGCATAACGTGCAATTATACGAGAAAGAAGAATTGCATGCCTCACCACATGCATTGCAAGTGCCACTAGAAAGGGGTGGGAACAATAAACCAAGAGTGTGTTTAGGGTGAGCTTTATGTTGAAGTGACTGAGGGACCTCAAAACAACACTTGTGGAGGAAGAAATCAGTGCATTGAAAACAAGTATAACAAGAATCAGAAAGGGATAGATTACCATTACAACCAAAACAAATGGAGTTTAAGTTTTGCCTTCTCACTTCAATGAGATAAAGGTCGTGAGAATGGCTGAAATGCTTCATCCTTTTAGATCTTGGCATTCTTTCTTTCTTTCTTTCTTTGTTTAAGCTCAAGTATATTGGAGGCAATAAGCAATGCAATTGATATAAGCAGAATGTTGATCATATATATAGAAATGGCGAATAACAATTTAGTTGGCTAGGAAATTGTTTTTCTAATCTTCTATAGAAATGGTGAGCAAGTTAAGGACACTTTTGAATGTTCTATCACCATCGTTGATTGAGAAATAGTCCAATGGAACAAAGCCTTCCCACTCGGCTTTAAAAAAACAATTAGCATGTCTTTATCAAACTTTGATTCCCTTTCATTTAAATTAAAGAAAAGTTATTTTGCTTCATCTCAAAATTGAGACTATTTGCAGTTTTACTAATTAACTACAAAATTTGATGAGAAATTAATATAACACTTTTTCTAAAAAGTAATTTTAGGACAAACCCTTTTGATAAAAACAATTTATCCGGTTTTACAAAGTACAGAGAATTTGGGTGGAAGATTAAAAAAAAAAAGGGCTAAATACCAGGAACCCCCTTGTGGTTTGCCAAAAATCCCTATAACCCCCATGTTTTATAAAAACATACCGAGTACCCCCATGTGTTTTGGGGTGAAGTAGAAAGTGGATGGAAAACGGGTCTTCTAACGACGCTTGAATGACACGCGCTTAAAAGTGCAAATGTGATTTACTAAGGGTGAATTAATGCCAGAATTTGCCCAAACTACCCCTTATTTTACCGTCTTCATCAGCATAAATCATCTCCTTCAAAACAGATCGATGTCCTTTTTTTTTTCTTCTTCTTCTTCTTCTTCTTCTTCTTCTTCTTTTTTTCTGTAGACAATCTATGTTCTTCTTCTTCCTTTCAAAGCTTTGCCCTACCACTTCTAAAATCCTCAACACACACTTCTATTGATCTGTGTTCAAACTTGAACAACCCAAATACTATACCTATCAAGATCAAGTTGCTGCAATATCTAAGTGGTGGAGGAACTCGTGGATTAGAATACAGCCAACATCAAGGTGCTGTAACAATTACCAGAAAATGTCAAGTTCGAGCTATAGTGGTGGAGGAACTCGTGGATTGAGGTATCAATATAAATATTGTGAATGTGGAAAAAAAGCCATGGTAAAGATTGTGAATTCAGAAAAACCTTCAAAAGGAATGTTGTATTTTGTGTGTGAGACAAAAAAATGTGATTTTTGGGCATGGTGTAATCCGACATCGATTGAGGTAGGAGGAGAAAATAACAAAGGAATCATCAACAACAACGATGCAGCTCACAGGAATTGTGCAATTGGAAGTGTTGAAGATTGCCGAATATCTCCAATAAAACAACAAATGGAGGATAGTTTGAAAATGATGAAATTGCTAATGATTGTATGTGTTTTTGTTGCTTTTCTGTCTTTGGCAATTAGTATTTTCAAGTGAAGTATTATTAGCTAGGATTTTCAAGTGAATCTGTATTCAATTTTCATTATGAATTGAAATAAAATATTTGCTATCATTTGAGAAATCAGTATTAAAATACTATAACATGTGGTTTTGCTTCTCTGTAAAGTTGTAAAGTTGTAGGGCAGTATCTCAAAGAATAAAGAAGTAGGCTTTTCATAATTGGAAGATGTATTGTATTGCTTCTCTGTTCGCATGACTAGAAGAGAGGGTGGCTTTATGCAAAACCTCTCATGCTGGAGCTTCGACTTGGAGGCCATTTTTTACTTTTCTTGCTCTTTTGAATGAGCTGAAAATCCAAAGAAACGAGATTGATTGAATGAGGCAATTTTCATTATGAATTGAAATAAAATGTTCGCTATCATTTGAGAAATCAGTATTAAAATACTATAACATGTATAATTTTAGTAGTTTAGAATGCCATAATAGCTAGGAATTGGTAAATACCAAATCAGAAACCTATGACAAATATCAGTTCCAATCTCCAGTAATGAAAACAATGCTGAATACCATAATACTCAAAATATCCATACCACATCTACTTTATATATTGTGCAAAATAAAACATGAACATAGAAGATTCATGTCAATTACAACCAAACATTTTTGAGTACATCCACTTCATATATTGTGCAACAGACAACCTGAGCATATCAGTTTTGACAACCAAACATTTACCAACACATCCAAACATTGTGCAAAAGACAACATGAACATAGCAGTTTCATGTCAATTACAACCACTATCAAACATTTAAACTGAACTCAATATCAAACATTTCTAGACACTCTAGATCGAATGGCTTGCAACACTGATGCAATTGTGGGTATTTTCCTTGTTGATGCATCCCTAGCATTTGGTTGCACACTTGTATGAGATGGAATAGCAGCATCAAGACTTCGATTTGAATGTTGCACCCGCTGTGATGTAGAAGAATTGGGAAGAGGTTGTGAGATGGATGTGATTGGAGGCTGCATGAATTATAAAATAATTGTAAGATGCAACATAAAAATGTAAAAGGATATTAGTACTAATACATGTGTTCTTATTTCTTGTAATAGGTTCAAGTTAAAAGGTTAGAAAAATATGAAATAATGTTAGTATATTTACCTGTGTCATTGCTTGTGAAGTTTGCGGTAGAGGTTGTGAACTAGAATGAATTTGAGTCTATATGAAAGATACAATGCTTATGTTAATATGTTAAAACAATACAGTTTGAAAAATGTGTAGTAATGCAAATATATGTACCTGTGGCATTGATTGTGAAGTTTGAGGTACAGGATGTGAACCAGCTTGATTTTCAGCCTATATGAAGAATACAACTATTAAGTTAATATACTACAACAATAGAGTTTGAAAAATGTGTATTAATGTGAATATATGTACCTGTGGCATTGACTGTGATAATGGACATTTTTTGGATTTTTTGGATTGTGGATATCCTGATCTTGAACTACCAGCAGCTGATCTTTTTCTTCCAATACCACTACCACTAACAACAGGAATTTTTCCTTTTTTTTGTTGTACATTACTTTCTTGATGACTTTCTTGCTGACTTGCTTGCTGACTTTCTTGCTATACATTATCATAATCTGTCCTTTGTCCACTTCCCTGGATAGTCAGTACTTTTCTCAACCTCACTTCTTGTTTGTCTTCTCTCAACCTTAGTACTTCTCAGTTGTCTTTTTTGTGGTCTTTCTTTTTTTGCTCCTTCTTTCAGTTTTCTAGATGATTTAGTTTTACTTCTATTCTTACCATCCTCAATATTATCATTTTCACCCTGTGGCCCACCACTACCCTCACCTTCTTCATTGTTTTTATCTTTATCCTCTCCATGATAAGTCAATGCTAGAAAACCTTCACTAACAGTCCTTTCATACAAAATTTTTCCTTTAGGGGATACAATCATTAGTGGCATTTCACCCTTTTCAACATATAAGTGCATTTCTTTCAATCCCTCATAGCCACTAATTAGCAACTCTATATCCACATCATTTTCTATTCGAACAACTCCAACATCTAATGCACAACATGGTACTTGATAATATATCTTAATGTTAAGTGCACTAGAATCAATCATATTATACATTTCATTTAACTTTTGCACTGACAAATAATCCATATTATACTTCTTAAATATCCCAACTTTATCACCAGTGTATATTAAAGTTGGTTTCTCAATAAAACGACCACCAAAATGCATGTGAATATCAATGTCTGATAAAGCAGGTATGTGTCTTGGACCTGACATTAAACAATATAAATACATCATTTATCAATTATCATGCACCAAAGCTTAAAATCTTAATTTAAGTATACCAAAGTTCATAAAATTCAACCTACCCCGTCCTCTTCAAACTAATCTACAACAGTCAGTCAATATTATTGTTTCAACCTACACCAAACACCTCATAATAGTGCACAGATCACAATATTATAACTAGATGTGTTAGTTTAGTAACTTACCAGTAGATTCTTTCGCCATTGAAGCTAGGGCTAATAACTTCTTGCAAAATCTCCTTCGTTTGTCTAATCTACTTCGATGCTACTTTGACTGCTTCAAATCTCCTTCAAATCTCCTTCTTACTGCTTGAAAATCTTCTTACTGCTTCGATGCTATAAAGTTTGTCAAATCTCCTTCGTTTCTCAAATCTACTTCGATGCTATTTTTACTGCCTCAATTCTCCTTCTTACTGCTTCAAAATATTCTTACTGCTTCAATGCTATTTCTATTTTGGAGATACAGATCTTCTTCTTCGATTTGCTTTTCATAATGGAAGAGAGATTCGATTTGCTTTTCAGAATGGAAGAAATATTTTCACGACCAAATCGATTTTGACTGGCTATAAAATTAGCTTATTACAGAGAAAGAGTTATTAATATCGGGGTATAATGGGAAACATAAACGATTCCGTTAGAAGACCCGTTTTCCATCCACTTTCTACTTCACCCCAAAACACATGGGGGTACTCGGTATGTTTTTATAAAACATGGGGGTTATAGGGATTTTCGACAAACCACAAGGGGGTTCCTGGTATTTAGCCCAAAAAAAAACAATTTTAAGAACCAAGTTCTATTAGGAAAATTTGTGATGATTGATATTTTTGGTAGAAATATGAAGCTTGTCTGTCTATTTTCAACATGTACATAAATTATTAGGATTTATCCAATTAGTCTCTCTACAATATGTCTAAAAACATGGAATATTCATGCATCTACATTAATTTCTTGACTTTCATCCTTGTATTATGACACATGCAGCTTCTCGCAACTTGCCACTATAATATTGCAAGGAAATTGCATAAATGAGGAAGTTTGAGTTTTTTTTAAAAAAAAAAAAAAAAAAAAGAACCCATTGTGTAAATCTATATTTCCTTGCTAGCAAGGCTGTAGTCAAGGTTAAATTTTAGGTCTTTGTTTACTACAAAAAATACATGTGCAACATGAAATTGACTTCTATGGAACTAAGTTTTATAATTTGTCATCCCTCTTACTAATTAGCACTACTATCATAATAAGATGATTTAAATGTTAAACAATTAGTATATGATGTTATCATTTCATCAAAAGTGAAAAATACTTTAATATTATCAAAAGAAATCATAATGTTACCACATTATAAGGAAAGAAAATGTAAGAATATTACAAAGTTTAAAAAAAAATCATAAGATAAGAAGAAGTATGAATTTTTTTAATCATAATTTTTTAGTTGATTAGTATAGTTAGAAATTAATTAAGATTCATTCATGAATATCACGGTAGGAATTAGCATTTATACTAACACTATTATATGAGCAAAGTGCTAATTTGGTCACCAAACTGTAATAAATTAGAAGTTTTGATCACTCAACTATTTTTTTAGCCAGAAAGATCATTGAACTATGATTTTTTTGCTAAAAAGATCATTCCGTCTTTATGATCGTCTAAACAAACGAGAGAGCATTTTTTAAGGGGTAAATTTGTCAAAGTCATCATAATCGTACCTTCTCCCACGCATCGTTACTCTTTCTTCCGTCTTCTTCTCAATTCAAAAAAATACAAAAGAGTTTTGGGTAATTATAGGTAGGTGCTGACAGAATACAGAAAATAGGAGTTGTATTATCCCCATCCATCTCTAATAGAATTGTTCAAATTTAAATGCATTGGTTTTGTCACTATTTGCCATCAGTTTGCTGCAATAAACTGTAGTGTTGGCACCCGAAGGGGGCATCATCATAGTAGGAACCGATATAGTGTCTCAAAGTTTTTATTGTCCATAGTGTGAAAGAGGAGATGTAACAAAATCCAATATCACAAACAATAGATGGTAAATTTCAATATGTGCCTTAAAAAGAAATAAATGAATTAGAAATCTTAATTTATCAATTTATGATCATTTTTGCTTTATGTAATCAACGCACCTGAAGGTAATTCAGACATTCAAGCATGCTTAACAAAATTTAGAGTCATCAATCAAACTAACTAGTGCAATCTTGCAGAAGTTGCATCAGAAAAAAACAAACTCTTGATCTAGAGACGACGAGCAATTGCAATTTTCTGCTAGAGTAACCTTTGCCAATTCAATCCAAAATCAAAAGAAGCAGCAAAAGAAGAAACAAGGGCTTATCCTCATTGAAAGAGGTTACTGAGTACTTTTATAGTGTTGCAGTAGCAAAAGAAGAGGCCCATCCCTTTAGGATATCTATGATTGTAAGAGATTTTCTCTCTATTCTAGATTATGTAATCAAAATATGAAAGTGACAAAAATTAATATGATGAATATTGGTCAAAGCGGGTGTCGAAAAAGAGAGAGTAATTGTTAGATACCTAGGTGAATAGGGATGTTGATGGGGATGAAGATGAAAATTTTCTATTAAGTCCTTTTACTTTACTTTATTGTGTAAAGTTGGTGGATAGTTTTTTATTATACATTTTAGTCCTTAATTGATATTGTTTTGACAAATTTACCCCTAAAAATATAGGCATGCAAGTCACAGGATTGTATTTATGTTTGTTTAGACGATCAAAATATACGGAATAATTTTTTTCGTAAAAAAATAAGAGTTGAATAACTTTTTTAGCTAAAAAAAATAGTTTAGTGACTAAAACTCTAAAAAAATAGTTTAGTGACTAAAACTTTTAATTTGTATAGTTTGGTGACCAAATTGTCACTTTGCTCATATTATATTTATAACTTGAATCTATATGAAATGTGTTGAGTGATTTAGTTGATTTATGAAGTCGTACATATATAGAAGAAGTTGTTAATATTTAAATTTTTGTTAACTTCCAAATTAACAAATGCAAATTACAGTAGAGTATGATGTTTGAAATCATTATGGCGGTTTGATTATTAATTTCCTGAAAGGAAAAACAGCTGAACATGAAATCAAAGAAACTAAATTATTAACATAGGGAAAAACAGCAAAATAGCACCATATGATATAGTTGAAACTTCATCAAGTCTCAGCAGAATTTTAGAAGTCTGTTCGCAAAATCGATTGCATTGTTTTTGCATTTAGAGCATTCATTTGCATGCGAAACTGAAGTCTCGCCATCTGATCCATCGCCTTTATTTGCATTATTCTTGGATCATCATCATATTTCTCAGTCTTTTTCTGAGTTTTCTTCTGTGATATTGATGATCCTTCTCCAGATTTGTTTGCATGATTGGGGTAATTAGGAACAGCGGACGAATTCTCATTCAGGGGAGTTGGATTTTGTGTAAAGGCACAATGAACATGAAGGTCGAATTCACATTCTGAACAACAATAACAAAAGCCACTCCCAACAAGATTACAAAAGTCACAACAGAAGTAATGAGTGGGATAAGTAGGATATGGGACTAATGTCAAAGTATGAGTGGGATGGGAAGGATGTTTTAAAGATCGGCTGGCCTGAAACCATTTTTCGTGAAGGAAATATTTGCATTGCAAGCAAGCAAAGACAGTGTCGGAAGCCTGAAATTTACAGCATTGAACTTCGGTGCCTTGTGGCATTTGGTGATAAACCAGGCCGTGAACATGGCTAAAGTGCATGTGCTGTTGGGAATTAAACAGGCATAAGCAGCGGAAAATTAAAAATTTAATTCCCTTAATCCAATATCAGTTTAAAACAACAATCTATTATGTGTTTAGAACATACCGTTTTGGTGCGCCTTTCGTACTGTTGAAGCATCAACAAAACACGAACAATTAGATCGTGTCTCTACGGTATCCACACGAACAGCGTAATCTCCGAACTCGTCTCACGAACCCGGATAGAACTCATAAGAACTTGGGTGCTAGCCCTTTATTCTTGTTAATTAGTTGATTAATTCAATTATTCTTGTTAATTAGTTGATTAATTCAACACTTGAATTAATCTTTGAGCAATATAGTAGAGTTTTTATTCTCAAAACTAAACTGTCTCACAGACCTCTCTTGGGATGAAACATATGTTTCTTCTTCTTCTGGAGGCAGACAGTTGCATAAGATGTTTGTAGGCTTAGGGTATTTATAGGCTTAGGGTTTCACAAACCTTAGCCAAACAGAATATTCTTAATGGTATTCTGATATACTTTTTATTTAATTTATTTCCTTAATTAATTAAATAGGAAATCAATTAATAATCAAATCCTAGTCTAACTAGGAAATTAACTAAAATATATACCATATATATTTATTAATTAATTATGACAAAATCAAAACTTAATCCTAGTCTAACTAGGAAAGTTTATTAATTGCTCAAATAAGATTCATCTAATGAATTTAAACGTTCTGAATTACTTACTATTCTAAGTGTGCGACCCTATAGGTTCCCGTAATGTTGGCAATAATTATAAAATCATATTTCATAATTATAAACAATGAGCGGTGTCTAGCAACACATTATTGCTACCCAAATTACGAAGAATTATATGCTTCAAAGCAACCTAAACTGTGACTGATGTTACCATGTTGTAAATTTCTTTTGTTCTCGATATCTAGATTAAACACGAGACATGGACATGTCATTCTCGTATAGTTTAATCTTTATTTCTTGATTCCTGAATTAGCTAATCAAAACAAATGACAAATCATTTGGGCATGGCCATGCACTTATTAGCTTAATTCAATCAAGAGCCATAGATATCATTCCCATGTTATAGGAAGAACAAATCCCATCTTGATCACTCACAATCCACTACATAAATTATTATATATCCAATCACCATCTTTATAATCACCTTGTTAAAGGTAACGTTTGATGGAGTCAAAATATACAATTCTTTATGTTGGGCACCATGGTGACCTCAGGTCTAAGGAACAGTCAACACCATCATCACTACGAAATCATTTATGACTATCATAACATGATCCATGCAATGATTTCATAGCGGGTCGGTCCAGTACATGAATTCTCTAATTTATGCACTTATGTATTGTCCTTAATATCACATATTAATCAATCACACATTAGTCTTACCGTATTATTAATGTCCCTATTAATAATACTCGACTAAGGACATTTAAGAATATATATTATATTCTAGGGACATTATTATTACAATAATTCATATAACAATTATAAACAATTGTGACAATAATAAAATGCCTTTAATTAATAGAATATTCATGATAATAAAATGTCAAACAATCATAAAATGATTTACTTTCGTACATTCATTCCAACATGTGCTCCATCCCCGCTATAGCAAGCTAGATCACTCTCTCTGAGATGGTATGAGCAAGTGTGTATATTGCTTATGAGAATGAGATAAGTAGTAATATATAGTATAAATTCTTAATTTGCATGCCCACAATTCATGTACAAGTGTAGGATAGCAAGTTGGTTAATTGTTAAGCTTTGAATTTAGTTTTGATCTTTTTCTTGAAATTTCTGGGAATTACCAATACTCAAGTTGATTGGCGACTAATTTGGAGTTTGATGAAGTTGTTTGCCCATCTTGGTTCTTCTTGCCTATTAATTTAGTCAAATATATCATTCTAAATTGATCAGGGATTGTTCATATGACTTCGATAATTTCTTTTGTTGTAGATATTCTTTAGTACAGCTATAGTTTTTCTTATGTCTCCATTAATTTGATCATAAATTCATGAGTTAAATTTTATCACATTTACATCTCATCTTACTACTGGTCATACTGGGATACAAAGTCAATGTACTTCTGAAAAACTTTTGATTATTCATGAATGATCAAAAGTAGTTCTATGAAATCACGGAAGAAAGACAGAAATCCGCGTAGATTTTTGGAGGGTTTTCCTTTTTCCATCCACCAAATTAGAATTTTTAGACTTGATGGTATAAACACATCAAGTAAACTTAAGAATCCACAGGCCACAAATGCCATGCACAACGTACGTTAGATATATGTCAAAGTTTACGATCTAATTTTCCAACCACAAAATTAAAATTCTTACGGCAACTCTTGTGTGAAGCGAATTTATATATTTAATGATAAATTAATTGTAATTTCAATGTACAATAAAAGCAATATATGTAATGATAAATTAATCGCAATTTTAACGCACAATAAAAGTAACAGTAAATTAGAATTACGGATTCAATAGTGATTAATCGTGCATTTCATATATGAACCATGGTTACGATCAAATCCGTCTTGTGTATTTGGAGAAAATCCCATGTTTGGTTGATGAATAAATTTGGTTAAAATTTGGTAATTAATGAACACTAGCCCAACCAGAAAGGACCCAAGAAAAAAATGAAAGAAATGCAAAGAAAGTAAGTATGGATGACTGAACCCTGTACTACCATTTTGTATCTGCAAATTACAGCAGAGGATAATTTAATCAAGAAACAAAGAACTGGAAAAGAAAACACAACATGAATTTTCATTGATTGTTGAATCAGCAAAACAGTATTACACAATGTCTGAAATCATACTGGTTTTGATTATTAATTTTCTGAAAGGAAAAACAACCGAACATGCACCCAAAGGAACTAACATAGGGAAAAACTGCGTATTCACCATATAGCTAGGCAGGCGAACCTTACAACAACAACAATTTTAGATGTGTCTACGGCATAACATTTGCATTGTTTTTGCATTTAGAGCATTCATTTCCATCTGAAACCGAAGTCTTGCCATCCGATCCATGGCCTTTATGTGTAAGATTCTTGGATCATCATCATAATCTTCATCATCTTTGGATTCTTCTTCAACAGGGACAGGATCACTATTCACACATCCTAAATGAGTGCCATAATCGCATTCTGGACAGTAGTAAACCCAAGTCTTTGTGGCAATGTCTTGACAAATCTTGCAAACAAAGACTGCATCAGAATTCTGTTCAGGATAAGGGAACGAATAGTAAAGCTTGAGAGGATGTTCATGATCATTGCGATTCACATTTTCAGGCAAGAATGCACACTTGGGGTGAATGTAAACCTGGCATTCTGAGCAGTGATAGATGAAGGCATCGAACTTGTTATCACAGGCATCACAGCTATAGTGAATGCAGAATTCAGAAGGTGGTTTAGAGTGTAGAGTGAGTTGATGTTCAAGATGGGATTCGTGTTTAATCTTTCGTGGGAATTCGAAACACGATTTATGAAGGGAAAATTTGCATTTTGATTTGCTGCAGTAGTAAGCTTCTCCTGATAGATCTTCCTCACAGCATGAGCAGATTATTTTTTCATCCTCTCCCACTTCAGATTCTTCCAGGGGATGGGGGTGGCTGAAATGTTTCATTTTATTTACCATGGGATCATCACCAGCTTCATCAGTCTCTTCCTTGTTTTTTTCATTAGATGATTCTTCCCCGGAGATTTGTTCTTCTTCATCAACTTCATCATCTTTTGATTCTTCTTCAACATGGACAGGCTCCCTATTTACACAACTCAAATGAGTGCCATAATCACATTCAGGACAGTAGTAAACCCAAGGATTCTTTGCTGCAATGTCTTGACAAATGTTGCAAACAAAGACTGCACCATATTTCTCCTCAGGACAAGGGAACGAATAGTAAAGCTTGAGAGGATGTTCATGATCATTGCGATTCACGGTTTCAGGCAAGAATGCACACTTGGGGTGAATGTAAACTTGGCATTCTGAGCAGTGATAGATGAAGGCATTGAACTTGCCCTCACAGGCATCACAACCATAGTAAATGCAGAATTCAGAAGGGGGTTTAGAGTGTAAGATGAGCTGATGTTCAAGGTGGGATTTGTGTTTAATCTTTTTTGCGAATTTGAAACAAGATTTATGAAGGGAAAATTTGCATTTTGATTTGCTGCAGGAGTAAACTTCTCCTGAGAGTTCTTCCTCACAACATGAGCAAATTATTTCTTTATCCTCTCCCACTTCAGATTCTTCCAAGGGATGGGGGTGGCTGAAATGTTTCATTTTGTTTAAAACAATCAATATTCTTCTCTGATATCTCAATCTGCTTATATCATTGACAATATTCCTATATATACATTGTTATAAATAGGAAACCTAGCAAGCAACCATTTGCAGTAAAAAAAAAATTAAAAATTTATGATCAAAGTCATCAACTTATAGATTACATATAGAGAAGCTTCTTGATTGTTTGCTCCAAATTGTGTTTTCAATAATGGAAGTTAACAGTCTTGTTACTACATCATCAATATTTCCTGTAATTAAATTGGGCTGAAGCAATTGTTTAAGATAATTGCATACAAGTGAAGGGTTTAATTTCTAAACAAGAATGAAAATGACATTAATTAGATATAGCCAAAGATATAATTTTTACTTTCATTGGCAAGAATCATAAAACAAGTTGTCATGTGCTTATTATTAACAAAAGTTGTATGCAAAATGATGATGACTTTTCAAAATTTTGGTTGTTTAAGACTGTCTAAACTGGATTTTAATTTAATCAATTGATTGAATGGAAAATATTTTTATATGATACAAAAATGATCATTTTGGAGAAAAAAAAAATATGCAAAGATAAATTGTAGTTGGGAGCATTCGCACCTATACAGCAAACTATGACTAATTATTTAAAACAAGCTAGCTGCAATTAGGGAGTGAGGAATCTGGACTGATGCATGAATTAAATGTTTAATTAATCTTCAACTTCTGTGTACGTACTACGTTTGTCTCTCAACCAATAATTTAACCAACCAATGTATACTTACAATTCGGTAGACTTTTGACATTGTACTAATGTTCTTCCGGCGAGCTTTTAGCAAATGAGATACAAGGAAATTACATGCAAGAGGGCAATATTTGACTTTCTTATAATTATTTGCTGCAAGAATTAATATAAAAAAAGACTTGCACGGAACTAGACATTGACTTCAAGAGGGTGGAAATGGGGTGTTATAATATCTAAACACACACACACACACACACGACTTTGACTTCTAATTAATAAATTAAATGTATCCCATAGACAGCAGAATTTATTTACAAAAAAAAAAAATAATAATAAACTAGTATATAGACTTTATTTTCTGGTAAGACTTAGTCAAGATCAACTCTCAAGTCTTTGTTTATTAAACACGGCTTGATCTGAGCTAGATGGTTGATTCCATCTCTATTCCAACCACAATTTTGTCAATCAAAGCCAGATATTAATTCAAGAAAATCCATTTTTCACGTCCTCTTATTGATTTCTATTTTTTTTTTTTTAGTTTGGTCCAAGAATGATTGGTAGAAATGAATTGCTTTCAAGTTTTGTAAGGCAATCAAAACTTAGCTGTATTGAATAAAATGAAATATCTTCTAGGTGGGATATTCTTCATTCTTCAATAATATTATTACTTGTACAATTGTCATTTTTTTTCATCCCATTTTCCTTCTCTTGCACCATCCCACCACTGCAAAATTGTCATTGAACAAGGCAACAATGAAGCTTATTTATTCCTTAATTTTCTACCACTAATAATCAGTGGCAAACAAGTACAGGATTAATGATTTAATTGGGGTGAAGACTTTAACACACAGATATATTGATGAACTTTTCATAAAGGTTAATTTAAGGGAAGCAAAAGCACTTGACATATTATGGTTTGATCCCTTGTTTCATTTTATATTACACGCCATGATATTTAACTAAAACCTTATCAAGTGATTAGTGAATTTTAAGGGATAAATATTAAATACACGTTGTGTATATTCACGAAATGAAATAAAGATTGAAACACATAATAAAATAAAGATACAATAGGGAGCAAAAGTATATTTTTGTAAGGATATAGAATTGAAAAGCAGATTAATTTAGATTTTGAAAATCTTGGAGGAATTGCCCCTTCCAAACTGTATGTGCATATATATGTGCATCTTGCCTTGGTGATAATTCAAGTGCACGACATTAGTTAACCAATTGGCTATCTGTATGATAAATTTGTTATGAACTTCAAATTTTGTGCCAATCTGAACAAAATGATGATAGGCTCAAAATTCCAAAACTACAAGATTCATTGAAGTGAACCATGACAACATGCACGAGTCTGAAGTTTATATCTATTGAGCGAGAAATGTTTTAAATGCATTCAACGTCAATAACATCCAAACCACTGCGATCAAATAATTTGAATTCCAAGAAAAACTAGACCAAGAGGAAACGAAGGAAAAAGGGGATTGGGATTGCTTTTGCAACTCCCGAAAGTACAGTGATTAAAACTTTACACATCACGGGCACCATTGAGTAAGATATTAAGCATAGCCAGCTTAATTTCAGCTTCACTAATCAGTTCTTCATCAGTTTTCTGAGCTGGTTGAATTTCATAAGCAGCACATTCCAAATGCGTACCAAAATCGCATTCATGACAATAGTAAATCCAGGCAATTTCGTGCACAGGTTTTTGACAAACATCGCATATAAAGGTCACTTCCTGCTGTCCTTCAGCCTTTGCCACAGGATTAGAGTAAAATAGCTTAAGTGGATGCTTATGATCTGGGCGTATGATGCTTTCCGGCAACAAAACACATTCAACATGAAGATCAAACGAGCATATCGCACAATTGTACACAAATGCACCCCCGGTTTGAAGACAAGCATTGCAAGCAAACTGATTATCTGTGTAATGAGGCGGTGGTTTAGCAAGCAGTTTCAGAGGGTGATCAAGATGAGCTTTATGCTCAATCTGTCGAGGCAATTCGAAACATGCCTTGTGGAGGTGGAAATTGCATTGGGATTCAATGCAGCTATAAGCTGACCCTGTAAGCCTATCCTCACAGCCTGAGCAAACTTTAGGAGCTGTATCACTGATTTCATTTAGCCGCAAACCATGTGGATGGCTGAAATGCGTTATTTCCTTAGTTTTTGATGGATTGCTCAGCAATGAAATTCGAACTGGCCCAGTTGCCTGATTTGGTACTTGAGGAGTCACCTCAGGCGGTGGTTTTACTTGGTTATTAGCCACCGGAACATTACCTGCAGCCTGAGTGCTTGGAACACTAGGCGAGGCATTATTATAATTAGGCATCGTTGAATTATTCGTTTGAGGATTCATGCCGGCATTTTGTTGGATGGGTTGAGGATAGCCAGTAGGCATTGGTAGGCAATCATGGGGATTCAGGCTATCATTATGTTGGATGGATCCAGGATAGCTATGAGGCGGCACAGGCGCGTTATTTGGGGGAGGATTCGGGCTAGTATTTTGTTGGATGGATTCATAATAGCTACCTGTTTGAGACGATGGAGGATAAGTTGGAGGAAAGTTGACATTATGATTGTTCTGAACGCCATGGTAAGGGTAAGGAGTTTGGTGCATTGGAGATGCTGGTTGAGGATTGAGATTTTGTGATCCTCCATAACCAGTGTTTGCCTGATTGGGTGTAGAGGCACAATGGAGATGCAGATCAAATTCACATTCGGAACAACAATAAGAAAAGCCACTCCCAACAAGTTTACAAGTGTCACAATAGAAGGAATTGGAGGGATAAGTAGGATATGGGACTAATGTCAAAGGATGGGTAGTGTGGGAAGGATGTTTTAAAGATCTGCTGGCCTGAAAACATTTTTCATGAAGGAAATAGCTGCATTGCCAACAAGCATAAACGTTGCCGGATCCCGGAAATTTACAGCCGGAGCATTGAACTTCTGTGGCTTGTGGCATTTGGTGATAAACCAGGCCATGAACATGGCTAAAGTGCTTGTACTCCATCCCTGCCATAGCAAACTAGATCACTCTCTCTCTTTGAGATGGTATGAGTAAGTGTGAGGTTTTGATGAGAATGAAAATAAGTATTTAGTATAAATTCTTGCCCACAATGCACAAAGTAGGATAGCAAGTTGGCTGTTAAGAGTTGAATTTATTTTTGTTTTACTTGAAATTTTGTGCCAGTTATTTGACAACCATGCATAATGTAGATTCTTTGATTAATTTGGTGCATATGCATGGTGGACTTGGTCATATCATCAAGTGTGATTGGAGACTTTGGAGTTCAGACTTAAAAAGTTTTGGAGATATGCTTACATTCTCTTTCACATTAATTTTCTTGGTTCTTTCTTGCATGTTATCTTGATCTTATTCTATGTTCATTGTTCATCATGGATTAATATTCTTTAGTTATACATATTCTTTAGTTTCTCTTCTCTCATTACCCAACTCCATATCAATCTTAATCATGATTTCATTCTATGAAATTTTTGAAAGACTATGCACCATCAAAAGTAGTTTTAGTTCTTTGAAATTCTGTTCAATTCCCTTAGGTTAGAAATTTAGAAATTTAGTAAGTTGCTAAAAAGGAGGAGTTAAAAGGAATTATACCACTTAATAAAAGGGCAAAAACACAAATTACTCAAGAAAGAAATAAAATTTGATGCAAAAAATTAATAATAACAATTTATATATTTTATCTATCTATATCTATATAATAAAGCATGATTTCTCAATTTTGTTGATGAATTTTAATTTTACACAAAATAAAAAACAAAAAAAGAAAATTTCACATCCACTTACCTACATAAACTCTCAAGTCAATTCTCACAAACTATATAAAACTAATTGTCTATCAACAATTAAAATTACAAAAAAAAAAAAAAGAATTAGAATTACACAAATTATCAAAAAAAAAAAAGTCTCAAAAGCTCTCCAATTTAATTTCTTCAATAGCACACACGTCCAATGTGTCAGATCAAAGCACTAGTGAAAATTTAAGGAAGCAAGCAAAGAGATCACGGAAGAATTAAGGACGGAATTATCAGAGTTGATTTTGGATTGGTTTTTCCTTTTTCCAATAACCAAATTATAATGGAAATTTTGGTTTTTAGAGTTGACGATCTAAGCAGCTAATTAAGTCAACTTAGCAACCACCACAAACTTACATAACAAGTCAACGTTTTCCCACCTCAATTTATGAATTTATTATTCATTCTCGTTGCGTTCGCGTTACGTTTGATTCCCACTGTCGTGTGTTTTGTTTGGAGAAAGTCCAATGATGAATTATTTTCTTCATTAATTGATTAATGTAGTTGATGGACAGTAATTCGATAAACCTTTTTAATGTTAAACCAATGCAAATGATTTCAGCATTTGGCATTTACTAAATTTAGTACGCACTCAACTCAAATTCGATTAGTAATGAGTAGATTGATCCAAAAATCTTACTAGTTTGTAGAAAATAGGCAAAAGACACAAATTTAATGAAAGTCATAATAATGAAAATAAAGTCGGGCAAACATTATATAGTTGAAGGAAATCCTTAGAACACAAAAAAAAAAAAAGTCAAAAATAATTAAGAAAACTTAAACGGATCTCGTCATGAATTTTTTCGAGATTTTTTTTTGAAAAAATTAAACTTAAACTTCAATATCTAAAAGTGGGCTAAACATATGAATTTTTTCGAAAAACGGCACACGTCACAGAACATAATTCAATACATTTTGTAGATTTGATCTAAAGTTTTGAAACTTCAACTTTAATTATAAAGGAGACTAAATCCTCTGTGCAAGAATATTATGTTTTGTCATGTTCAATGTTCTTTATTCTATCTTATGCTTTTAATTTCTGGTTTTAATCTTTGAGTAAAATTTGTAAAGAAAATAATTTTAGATAGAGAATTCGATCTTATTATAAAGGTAATTTTAAATCTCGAGAAAAGTTACCAGCGTTTTAATCTTTTTTTCACTTTTTAAACTAGTTTTACTCAGTCCAATACATATTTTTAACTCGTTACACATTTAATCATTTAAAAAACCGATTTTGTAATATTAGTTCTAAGGGTTGAATCATAAAAATGAATTTGAAGTTAAGCATTAGCCCAATTCACACGCTAATTCAACAATTAAACAAGACATTGAAAAAATTTCGCCATCAATGAGCATAGTAATTATCTTAGACAAAATTTGTATACGAGGAAGGTTTTATTATGACGATTCGAAGAAACTCCTTAATATAGATATAACAAATCAAACAAATGTTACTACTACAAGTCTACAAAGATTATATTAGAGTGTTAATTTATTCCAACAAGTTGTCGATTAGTCTACATCAATGTTGTTACGCTTATCTTTACATGTATTAATGTCTCAATTCATTATTTTCTGTAAAATATTTGATGGACTTATTCAAGGTTATGTAAAAATGGAGCATTCACAACTTGTGTTCATGTATATATCCACGAAACCAAGTCATTTGACTTTGATTTTATTGCACAAAAAGACAACAAAACAAGAAGAAAGAGAGAAATGGAAACTGTTGTTGAGATTATGGAAACTGTTGGAGATCAGACTAAGCAACTGATCAGTCATTTTAGCCACAGGCATCCATTGGAACACTTGCAAGTTCAACAAGAAGATGGAGTAATATGTTCAGGTTGTGAGGTACAACTTTCGGGTTCGGCATACGGTTGTACAAAGCCAAGTTGTGACTTCATCCTTCATGACTCGTGTATTGAACTACCCCAGCAATTGAAACACGATTCTCATCCAAACCATCGTTTGATTCTTCATTTTTATCCACCTTATAGTACTGGTGAGTTTACTTGTAATGGTTGTGGTAATTTTGGTTACGGTTTCACTTATCATTGCACAACTTGCAAATTTGATCTTCATGTTGAGTGTGCTTCGTTGCCTGAGGTTGAACATCGCGACGATCACGAGCATCCCCTTCTGTTGTTGTACTCCTTTCCAGTAACAGAAGATAATATTGGGAAAGGAAAGGCTGTGGCAAAGGACGAGAATTTAGGATGCTATGTTTGTCATGGACTTGTTGAAAATGGCTGCTGGTCGTATCGTTGTTCAGGTTGTCTCTATAGCGCTCATTTGGATTGTGTGAGTAATTAATTGATCTAGACAAGAATGTCCAAAATGTCAAATTCTTGGATCCCCACAGTACTCTTTCGGTTTTTGTAACAAAGGAAGATCTCTTTTCACCATTTTTGTTTTGTTGAGCTTTTGTAAATTGGACTGCTATGTAAAACAAGCTTGGTTTTGTTTGTAAATACTTTACCATTAGGTTATGAAGTTCTTTCATATCAAACTTCTCGCATCATTTTTTTTCTTGATTGGAAAAATGTTAAATTGCATTCGCAAGATTGTTTGTTTTGTATAAAAACTAATTTAATTCTAAGATTATTATTTATATTTTAAAAAAACTCTTCTAAAACAGATTCATATATAAAACACGTTTTATGTATAATAATTATGATATCTATTATAGTCTTGTATTCTATTTTTGAAAAGTTAGAGATTCCACCAAAGAAGCACAATCTTAACTACCAAAGGAAATTTATCTTGATTAATGACATTGAATGAAAATATATGGAGCCTCATAGATGCGGAAACAATCATACTGATGAACAGCTTGTACTCTATTGAGAAACACCAATTTTCAGCATGGGTTTGCACCTTTGTTTTCACAATCACCGGATAGATTTGAATTCGCGCAGGGCAACTCATGTATAGTTCAAGCTGACAGTTGTCGAGGACTGGAACTGTGCTGGAAGTTGTTGAGACTTAAATGATGAAGGTTTTGTAGATACTCCCTCCGGTTTTTTTTAAATGTCGGTTGAGTCAATTTCACACTTATTAATAAAATGGATAAATTATTTTATTTACCCTTATTTAATTCCTTATGGGAAAATGGACAAGTCTCTAATTAATATCATCATATCATAAAGATGAATGGAACAAAGGGTAAACTTGGTACTATATAGATTTTTTATATTGAAATCTGTAAAATGACACTTATTTAAGAACATAAAAAGTTAGTCTAAACGATATTTATAAAAGAACGGAGGGAGTAACTTCTTTCTGCTGTTGCGGTACAATGATTTTGGACATGCCACTGAATATGCGATATCCATATTATTTACAAATTTTAGTTACCTGAATGAGGAGTTGTCCTCGTTTACTTATTAATCGCTTTCACTTTTGCAAAGTTGTGTTCGTTTGCCACTACACGTCTCCCACTAAACATGGTACTGGTGCATTTATGAGTCTCTTATGCACTTGTCTAATTCCAAATTAACGTTGTGATGTGAGTAATTGTCTAGGCAAGGTTTTATAGGACAATGTCAAACATTATTTCGTCACTCAATCTCTAAGCTGAAAGCTACGTACAATCTTATCTCTTGCAGCCAAGTTGAGTTCAGGATTGGATGAACATAAGAAAGTATACATCGACATTCGACATACAATGGGATATGCAACAAGTTTGTTTAGTATTTTTTTTTTATATTTTCACTTAAAATTGATATGGCAGAATATATATATATATATATATATATCTATCTTTTTGAAATTAAGGTGACATTTGTGTCCAAAATTTGCAAAATAAAACATATTGCAGTCAATTCATCCAAAAGTACTAATCTATGCCAAAGCTTTTAATTGTTTCTTATGTTATAACAACTTCCCCAAACCCTCATGTTAGACGACCATATTTTCCTTCTCTTTTTATCCTTTACCTTTCAAACAAACAATGTACTTTGATTGGCACATAGATGAGGATTAAAGCTTAATCATGTCTTTCATTTTTTGACAGCAAGAACGACCCTAATCTAAGTATACTCACGTTCTTACACCTAAGCTAATCTAAGTAATTTTTAATTTTTTCAGTCGAAAAGAAAAAAGGATGATCTTGAACGAAATAAAAACAAATCTACAAAAGTAAAATGAACACTAAAATTTCAAAATCCAATGCCAAACCTATTTTAACTAAGCAAAATAGCAATCATCCAAATGAAAGTTAGTGCAATGGCCAGTTCATAGATGTTTGACAAGCTTCGCTACTGATGCAGATAAATTAAACTGATGTTGTTGCAATGCAAGACCAAACTGATGTTGCATCATCTCATTCCTTAACTCTTCCACAAGATACTCACCATTATCCACTGTCTTTCCTGGTTGAACAATCTGAGCTGTACTTGATTTACCGTCTAAACTAGAATTTAATGTCTCAGTTGAGCAATGGTTGCTCATCAATCCCATGTCTTTGTCAACTTTCACGCAGCCCAAGTGAATCCCAAAATCACAATCAGAACAATAGTATCTCCACTGGTCAGTTTCCAATGCATCATCACACACATCACATTTAGACATGCTATAGTGTGTGCAGTCTTGAACCAATATCTTGAAGGCCAGTTTTAGTTCATGCTGGTGTTGGGAAAGTATTTTCACTTTTGTGGGTAATGAGGCACATTGCACATGAATATCAAATTCACAATGAGCACAGCTATTGCTGAATCCCTGCCCTTGAGATCTACAAGCATTGCAAGTAAAAGAACTACTGGGATAAGTTGGAATTGGAAGAAGAGTCAAGGGAAGAGAGGGATGAGAGGGATGAAGGATTGATCGAGGAATGTTAAGGCATTTATCATGAAGATAATAGTTGCAAGAAAGGCAACCATGAAAGGGTTCGATTATGACAAGCTCACAAGCTTTACAGTAGAGCTCATCTCCTTCATCAAGCACAAGAGGTATCAGTAAGTGTTCATGGCCGAAATGATTGACATTTTCATGCTTCATCTCCATTTTTTTCCCCTCTTGTGTGTTTGTATAATTGTTTTGTGTGTATGCCTTGCCCCTCAACTCATGTTCTGTGAGATTATAGTCTAAATATTTTGGCATGTGGATGGGGCGGTGTGAGGCCTCTCCTGGGAATGCACAAGTTTTGACATTATGTAGCATATATTCACTGGGAAAGAGCTCATTTAGTGGGAGAATTTCATGTTTGACTCATGAACAGAAAAAAATATAGCAATTAATGAATTAAAAATGAACAAATACAAAAACTGGATTGAGATGCTTTTTGGCTGTTCTTTGGTGTACAAGAAAAATTGACTTTATTGACTGACACGTTAAGGTCATCAAATACACAAAAGTTGTCACCAAAACGATTTGGTGACCGAAATCGGGTAGTCACCAGCTGGTCAACTAAAGTCGGTCACTAAAGGTATTTTTTTTTTTTTTTTTTTTTTATATAACACACACCCTCACATGCATCCTACAGGAATCGAACTCTAGACCTGTAGGTCGGGAAGCTAACTCCCTAACAGGTCACTAAAGGTACTTGTTGACCACTTTTTGATGTTGGTCACCAAAGACTAATTTTTGGTGACCGAAAAAAAAACGGTCACTAAAATAGTGACTGAAAATGTGGTCACCAATATAGTCACCAAAAACCTGCGTTTCGGTCACCAAATTGCCTTTTTTTGGTGACCAAAAATTGTGACCACCAATATTGCGTCAATAAATGTTCAATGGTCAATGCACGTGACATGGTGTTCGTTGACAAAAAATGTGGTCACCAATGAGTACCCATTGCTGACCAAATTGTTGGTCAACAAAGGCTCTCCAATAATTACCAATTGGTGACCAAAAAATTGGTCAACAAAAACCTAAGGTTACATGGACGTTTGATATATTATTGACTAAAATTGTCGTCACCAAAAGGAATGTGGATACCAAATTACTAACGATGTTAGATGACTAATTTTGTGGTCATTAAATGGTGACCAAATATCTTGTCATTCATTGAATAGTCAAAATGTAATTTTATTGACCAAATATTGTGGTAAGTAGAAAAAAAATGTGGTCAAAATATTAATTTGGTGACAAAAATTATAGTCATTATAACAGCTAACGACATATTTATAATAATATAAAACATGTACTATCTATTAAATAGAATGCACAACACAAAAAAATCACCAATAAATTAGACATACTAAAACAAAACTAGCCAAAATATAGCAATACACTCAAATATTGCACACTAACAAATATTTAAGTTCAAAAGTATCACAAAATAACACAAGAGTACTAATCCACCAAAAAAGAAGTTTATACTTCAACTCTCTCGTGTCAAGATCGTCTACCATTTCTTTAGCATCCATTAGGAGAGTTGACACTTCAACTCTTTAGTTTCCTTCAAACTTCATAGTTCAAAAAAATAGGTTAAAAACAATACACGAACAACAAGTGTATATAAGCCAAGTTCACGAATATTTTTTTATGTTTAACATATTTTAAACCAATCAAAGTATACTTTCAATGTATAAACATGCAAGTTTAACCAAATTTTCACGATTTAGTTCCAATAATGCCAACAATACACCACAAGACTTGCATGTTTAACATATTTTAAACCAATCAAAGTCTACTTTTAATGTATAAGCATGCACGTTTAACCAAATTTTCACAATTTAGTTTCAATAATGCCAACAATACACCACAAGAGTTGCATTCAAGCATTTTATGATAAAACAAGGTAAATATTTTAAACCAAACAATACTTGGGCAGCAAGTGTACATAACACATGTTCTTGCATATTCTGTTGCGTTTCACGTATTGTAAACAAATGAAATGCTATTTTGAGAGTCATATCGTGTCAATTTATACAAAGTTTCACAATTTAATCCCACTATTAGCGTCAATACGCCACACGAGCTATATTCATTTTTTTTTTTACAAAAGGATTCAATACTAAGGCTGCCCACCAAAATAGAGCCATTACAACGCAGCCTATATACAAAAGTTCGCTTTTCTTTTCTAGCCATTATCCCTATACACAAAACTCCTTAGTAAAGGAGAGGGACTTATGTAGAAAACAACAAAGTAAAGGGAAAGTGGGGCCTAACATCAGCAACCACTGCCCTATCTTTTGACAAAACGAGGTAAAGGGAAGGTGGCCTAACATCGGCAGCCACCGCCCTATCTTTTTAGCAAAACTGAACAGTTCAGAGGGAAATTGGCCTAACATCGGCAACCAAAGCCCTTCATCGGCAACACAACTATATTCAAGTATTTTATTCGGTGTACAATTTTCATCCAAGATTTGTCCATTACATACAAAAATACCCTACATTCATTTCACAAATGCAAGACATAAATGTCACATAAAACCATATAAATTATTAAAATGTTATCTTCATTATCTATAATTTAATAGAGAGTAACGATCTTTACCTTTTTATTTATAGTCTAGCACCACAAGTTCACTTTGAAAGACCTTTGCTTAGTGACTGCTTTTGAAGAAATGAGCTAACAGATAAAGAAACAAATAAATCAGAATTAATAATTACTAAATATCCACTTTTAATTAAAACAACACATTACTTATTTGAAAAAGAAATAAAAAAATAACAAAACTATACAACTCACAAGACAATGGCAGTCAATGACACTTTCCCATAGAAGATAAACCACTCACAAGCCATTGAAGACAATTGCAAACTAGCTTATGCACATAGATGAATCGTGAATGCATGCAAAGTTTATACAACGAAATATACAATAACACAAAGTTTGTATAACCAACCATGCACATAGATGAATCGTGTGGATTTCTGAAATCTAACTAGATGCCTAGATGCCAAGTGTTTTTGCAAAGCTCTTATATCATCATGAAATCCAGAAATGCATAGATGCCAAGTTTGAAACCAATTTGAAATTCAATCCAATGGAATACTCCAAAAAAAATCCTACGGCCAAAGCATTTAAATATCACATTAATTAGCAATACTCCAGATACTGTTTCTCATTTGTTTCATGAGACCAAATTTCACACATTTTGAAAAAAAAAAATAGTAATAGGAAATGAAGGTGGTCAAGGATAATCTGGTTCTTGGCATAGCTGTACAATGCGCCAGTAAGCTGGGCCTCATAGGTCAGTGTCCACAAAGTTGAAAATGAAGAGCATTTTATAACTTCTCAAAGTTGCACCAACCAAGACTCAAGGCTTTAAAAAAGGCTTATTTACTTGTGTGACAATGGAGGTATATCAAGATCAACAATATCAGAAATTAATAAAACAGTGTGTACTTTTGCCGCCTTCATTTTTCGTTATTTATGAGAAAACTCTTATCACTTTCAACTCACATTCATCTCTACTGCCAGCTGCTTCAAAGAAAAACAACACTCAAAAACTTGCTCTTATTGTGATTCTTTTTTGGATTCGACCAGTTCCTATAAGATACAATGCCATTCTGAGAATAAGTGGGCTGAAAGAAACAACGAACATATGCAACCAATAATTAGTAGTTATCTGTAAAATCCCAATATGTACCAAATGATTGTATATAGATCATACTCCTACTATATCTCAATATCCTTTTCTTTTCCTTTTTTTCCCTAGTGTATAACTAAAAAGAATGAAGAGTTTTATATATATAAGATAAACAACTTATTACAATACAATGACATTCGACTTGGATTAAAGAGCTAAGTTCGAGTAAAATAGTTTTATATTAAGAAAGTGGACTTATAACAAGAACATTCAGTTTGGGGTTAAGGATAGTATTCATTACAATTATAAGTCAAGAAGTTTAACGAAAAGAGGAAAGCAGGACATAATCTTCAAAGACACTGAAAATAAAACAATGATGGTAGAGCAAGATATTCAGCAGAACTGCAAAAGAGAGAGGGAAAGAAAGATAAACCTTGTAACTGGTCTTGAGACATGAGGAAGAAGTGTGCCTTCAACAACACTACAAAAAGTAACCAAATTGTCAATATCTCCAAGAGCTCGAATGATTTCTTCTTCCTTCCGCTGCCATGTTCTTCAATTCAACTTTACACCAAGAGGAAATCCCCCAAATGCACAATACACATATAAAAAAGTTCATAAAGGTTCTTGAAAAATTCAAAAATCTCATTGATAAAAAAGATAATTGTTACTAATCACAGAAATTTACAATGAAAATGATCAAAATCAGAGGAAAAAATTTCAAGATAATTCCACGAACACAGAATGATCTTCCTTGAATAAATCGAAGGTCAAACATATTTATAACCACAAAAGTTTTCTTTTTCAGTCTATTATCATTCCAAAGGATCTCAAATTTGATTAACTTTAATAGAACAGTGAAATCCCAGAAAACCCAAATCAATGGATAAACGTGTTATGCATTTCATCAAAAATTTAAATGGTAACCTTAAAAACAAGATCAAATTACTGAGAAATATCATCACGACAGAAGATTCGGTTTAATATGTTACATTAAAGGAAACTTCATAAGCAAGAGTTCACAATCAAAGATAGCAAAGAAGCCCCAATCAAATATATGACAAAACCTTACAAATGCATCCAGCCATCTGAACACACGTAAAGCATATTGTATCAAATATATGAACTGAATTCAGTTTTATCACTGTCACACCAAGGAAGCATATCAAAACAGCAATAACTCCCATCCAAAGTACTGAATCTTCACCCAAGTATAACCATCAATTCATCGCGGTACGATTCAATCAAAGGGCCACTCGACATAGTGGCATAGCTCAGCTATTCCGCCCAACAAACAATTAAGAGTAAGTGGGAAATCAGAAATAAAATTCACACTAAGCATATACCAAAGCCGACAGAAATTAGTGCAAGTATAGAAAAATCAAATGTTTAATCTGGAATTTTGAGTTTATTAGATCCGCATCTCCGATTCAAAATCCCACACCACCGAGGTAGGAGTCAACCTCCGGTGTGGTGGAGTTCTCCGTATGAGAACAGTAGGTGCCAGCCGGGTTGTGCGCAGCTCCAGGTCGTCGGTCTTGAACTGTAGCAGCTGGTCGCCGGAGCTCGTAGGTCGGATGCACTTGGACCAGATCTCTGAGTCTCCCGATCTGACCAGATCGTGACTCCCTCTTGTGGACATCCGGCCTGAAGTCCACAGCTCCTTAGCTGCCACTGAAGGTGAGTCCTTGAGGTTGACTTCGCACCATAGCTGCAGGTGGTGTGAAAGAGAGAGGCGGCAGCGGCGAGGGAAGGTGGGAAATGAGGCGGCAGAGAGAATGAAAAAAAAAATTGGGTTGTAGGTTTAGATTGAAGTGTTGGCTGCGGTTGCTTTTGTGTATTTTTTTATTTTTTTTAAATACATTACTTTAATATTTAACTAGTTTTAATTATAAAAAATAAAATTCTTATGCCATTTTTTCAATACTATTATATTTGTAATATTTTTTACTAAAAATTGTTTTTTTTAAGCCAATTTCAATTTTTGAAATATTTTAATTTTATTAAATACCGATGATTAATAGAAAATAAGTAAACAACATAAAATTATGGCATTATTTTCATGTAAAGGTAAATTTTTATAATAATATAATATCATCATAATAAAATACGACTAATTCAACTCATAAATTAAACAGTTAATTATTTAATCCATCATGTAATACTTATAGTTCTATTTTTTTACTAATTATTTTATTATATTTTATTATTTGATCATATACAAAAAAAAATCAACTAAACTTAGTTGTCATAGATCATACTCTTATTAATAGTTATTTACTTTACTTTCATGTTACTACATTTATTGTTAATAATTTTAAAATTGTATTTTACGAATAAATAAGAAAATATTACATATACTATTTGAAATTTAGACTAACATTGTAATTAAAATACGTTTCGTGTAATTATATTATTGAAGAACAACTTAAATAATTATAGTAAAATTTTGGCTTAATGCGAGTTCGTGATATATTGCGCACATTTACTATTTGTCCAAATCACTAATTAAATTGAGTATTTGGTTTTCAATTTGTGAACAATAGAGTTTCTTTCTATTTTTTATTATGCTTTTAATTATAAGTTTAATGAGATATATTATGTCAGTTAACAACATTATTATCTTGTAACAGAGTATGGGTTAATTTGCGAATATTAAGGTGACATAGTGTAATTATACTAAACTTAGAACAACATTACACATATAGTAAAAAAAAAAATCATTTCATGTTATATAAGTAATTAATTAATATACTACTGAATTCGTCCAATTACTAACATTCCAAGTTGAATTAATAATTTGTTGCACTCTTATTATTGGTCTAACATCCAAATTAACAGAGTATGGGTTAATTTGTGAATATTAGGGTGTCATAGTATAATTTACTAAACTTAGAACAACATTACACATATAGTAAAAAAAATTCATTTCATGTTATATAAGTAATTAATTAATATACTACTGAATTCGTCTAATTACTAACATTCCAAGCTGAATTAACAATTTGTTGTACTCTTATTATTTGTCTAACATCCAAATTAACAGAGTATGGATTAATTTGCGAATATTAGGGTGTCATAGTATAATTATACTAAACTTAGAAGAACATTACACATATAGTAAAAAAAAATTCATTTCATGTTATATAAGCAATTAATTAATATACTACTGAATTCGTCCAATTACTAACATTCCAAGTTGAATTAATAATTTGTTGCACTCTTATTATTGGTCTAATATCCAAATTAACAGAGTATGGGTTAATTTACAAATATTAGGGTGTCATAATATAATTATACTAAACTTAGAACAACATTGCACCAAAGCTGCCCGTACGACCTTTGTTGACCAAATATTATGGTCATTAAATTTTTGCAATTTATTGACTACTTTTTTTGTCACCAAATGATTAGTACACATTTTTGTTGACTAAAAATTTTCTAGTCACTAAATGTGGTCACCAAAGGGTGTCTTATTGGCCACTTATTAACAACTATTTGTTTTGGTCAATAATTTTTTAACTTTGACTAGAATTTAGTGACCAAATTTGTTCTGGTCAACAAATGTGATCTTTGTTGACTGAAATTTTGTGGTCACTAAAATTTTGGTCATTAAAGCCCATTTTTTCTTGTAGTGCTTGTAAACTTTATTGTAACCTGTGCATACAATACTTGTAAGTTCTAAATGTTTGATCCACCATATATAGACTGGACTCATGCAAAATATTTCCCCCCTTTCAAGTTTCAATCCTCTAAGGCTGCATCATCACAAGTTACATTTCCCTTTTTGAAGTAATGCAGTTAATATACTATATGTTCATCTTCACATTTTTCCCTCACAGCCCAAATTAAGAACAACATTGAATTGCTCCTGATTTTGTCCTTCGAGGTTCTTAATGGTGATCAACTTCATAAGTCAGTCTTGAAACCCGTATTTTATGCATCAATGTTGGACTAAATATTGATATCAGGATCGACCGTAGACAGCGGGAAACACCAAGTTCTCCATCACTGATCACCCCAAGGAAAGTCTACAGATTGCGAGCTAATAATATAAGTAATCTATGTGAATCAAGAAACCATTGATTCCATCAACAGGCCTGATGTGGATCCATGAATACTGGATCTGCCATTGAAATGACCTTGATAATAATGAAGATCTATACTTCCTAGACTACTAGGTCTGATTACAATGATCTTTTCTTGAACTTTGAAGTACATTTTACAGATTTACTTAAGCAGAAAATTTATAGCCTTAAAACATATCTAAAAATGCATACAGTACTATGCTCAAAAAGACAAAAACTTGAGGCCAAATTTATATTTGCCATTCTTTTTTCAGTAGGCTGACTAAAACAACTAATGGAGTCTTGGAGTATTTTACTCTGAGCTACTTGGACATATCCCACTACCCACTAGGCAAGGATTGGAAAAAGCCTCAGCCTTTCACTGGAGGAAGGATTAGAGAAGTTTCGTTCCTTGTACCCTTTGTTTTGTAGATGAGAAAATTAGTTTACACATTCTCATTTTGTCCTATAGTGACCCATAGAGAAGATTCGACTTCAGTTTTAACTTTTGCTATTTGAAAAAATAAACTATTTCAATTTTAATTGAATTGGAAAACAACTCTAATCGTGATAATGTAATTGATATTTTCTCTATTTGAATATTCAATTTTATGACTTTAAACTATTTATTAAATTGCTTGTAATACAATGTTCTTGTAAGTTAAATTACCCAAAACAATACAATTAATGATTCTTAGTAAGTTAATCTGTACTGTTAATTCTTTTGATAAAATTATATACACACTCCCAAGTCAATTGTGAGGCAGTGAATTGCATTTAATCTCACCAGTACAGTGGCAAGGACTTCACAATCTCACAATATCTTTCATAAATTGGTGGTGTAAGATAAGGAACCTAATTAAAACATGGAAGTGATCGAGTTAACAGTCTATGTGATATGGAAAGCAAGAAAATTGGAGGGTGTTTAATGTACAGAGCCAATCAGAACAAGAAATAGTACAGAAAGCTTTGGAAGAATGAAAGCAAATTCAAATCAGCAATCAGGCAGCAGAGTGGTAAAGATACACAGAATGGTGAAAAGACAGATGAGGATCAAAGATGGACATCATCAGAATCAATTTGGCTCATAAGGGAGAAAACAATAGCAGATTTATGGCCTGGGGCATGTTGCAAGAAATGAAAATGCCATATTAGTGCAGGTGTGGTCACATGTCAATCTCCAGTGGCAATGGAATTAATGGCCGTAAGACTTGCGCAACAAATGGCAATTCAGCAAGGATGGGACAGGATTGACATTCAGTTATGTATGACTAATAAAAGAAATCTCTCCTTCCATTTGAACCCGCGAAAAATAGTTGTGCTTCATGTTCTTTCCCTTGAATTAGGGACAAGTATAACAATGGTAGTCATTTTCTTGCTACAAAAGAAGATTATAACCGATTCTCATTTTGGTTGGTACTTGTGGATCAATCATATTTACAACTAGTTGGGTGATAGTTGTAAATTTGAGTATTCATTCCATGAAATTAATACTGATATTGATCTTCATCTTGATTTAAAAAAGAAAAAAGAAATGAATTTTAGTTAAGTTGAATCCCTACCAATCCCACCTAATAAACCGCGGAATATTGACCTTGACTTGTTAATATACTCTAAACTCTCTAAAGTCATTTTTTACGCTATTGTTAAATTAGCCCAATGGAACAAATTATGCAAGAGAATCCTTCACTATAACTATAGTTTGTTAATTTGGCTTGCAATTCATTTTCAATTCTCTAACAGAATCGTGCACAAGTAGAAGTAATCTTTGACATATAAGGCCAACAATCATTGTCACACTGATAGCTGACTTTTAGCTTGCAAAAGTCTGCCCAGTGCCGACTATATATTGTACAGTTTTCAGAGTAATAAGTTGCCAAAATAGTTTTGCATCTCTTCAAAATACTAAAACCTTCAATATGAGGCTTGAGGGAGACTCAAAACCAACAGCCATGAGTTCTTCCCAAGCTCAAACTATCATTAACCATTTCAGTCATCCACACCCTTTGCAGCTCATCAACCATCAAAACCCCCAAATCTCAGCTACATGTTCAGGATGCAAGTTACAAGCCACAGGATTGATTTACAGTTGCACAGCTTGTAACTATTTTCTCCATACAAAATGTTCAAAAATGCCTCAAAAAATCACTCATCCTTGTGATGAAGGCCATGTTTTATCCCTCCTTCCAAAACCTCTTTATCAAGAAGGCTTCTTTAATTGCGCTGCATGTGGGAAGCAAGGCCAAGGATTTTGCTACTGTTGCAAAATATGTAATATTGATCTTCATATACTTTGTGCAGCAATGCCACGGAATTTTACTCATCAATCCCACTGTCATCAACTCAAACTGAATTTTTCACCACCCCATCTTAACAAAACGTTCAAGTGTGATATATGCCATACTCCAGGGTCTAACCATTGGCTCTACAGATGTGACATTTGCGATTTCGATGTCCATTTGAACTGTACAAATGTTCCAGCACAGCCAGTAAAGCAAACAAATATGCACCAAAATCAGGCAAATTTCACGTCTTTTCCAAATCAAACTCCTATACCACAGGATCTGAATATGCAACAGCCTGGATTTGCATACCCAATATCATCTCCACAAGTTCTTCCTCAAGTACCAAATTATCAAACCTTCATTCCACCATATGCAGCACCAGGCATTCCTGTAAATCCGGGGATTCAATCCCCCGTTTTGTCTTTTATGCAATCGCAGAACAATGATAACTTGCTGCTTCAAGCTTTACTTGCTAATGCTTCCCCTCAAAATACCTTTAACCAAAATTTCATGCAAGCTTTTTTGGCTGGTGGTGGAGGTAGAACTGGTGATCTTGAAGGAATGCAGCTCTTGATTCAAGCATTGTCAGAACTTGGCAACGGTGTTGGTATCAATCCTGGTAACGCTGGGTTGAATCTCTTCCAAGGTGTTGGAGGCAATATTCCAGGAATCAATGCTTTTGCTAATGGTAATGCTGGGCTGAATAATCTCTTGCAAGGCCTATTAGGAGGTGACGGAGGTTTGTCAATACTTAATGGCCTGGATTTGGGAGGATTACTTGGAGGATTTATTGGTCTTTGAGAAAATTAAACAGAAAAGAAACTTCATGCTTAATATGTTCATTGCCAAAATATCCTTGCAATAGGAAACCTCTTGCTGGTAAAACCCTGGTTTGGTTTACAGGAAATCCTTCTTTGATTCAATGATTTTCCGTGGAAAACCAAGAAGCTAAGAATATCCCTTTTCGTGTTTCATAATTCTTTGTCTTTTGAATTGATGTAAACTTGTTCCTTCTTTTAAAATTTGTACAATATTGAAATTGTCAATTATGGTTTCGGCGTTGAAATGAATTTGAGGATATATTTGTTATGTCCCTTTTTATTTGATAAATGAAAATTTTCAGTGCCTCCCTGTCCTTAGTTTGTTTTATTCTTTCCAACTAGGCCTTGTTTAGAGACACAAACCTAAAATATTTTGTCAAATTAACACTGTAAAAGAATAGATACGACATTTCATTTTGTTGGAGAAAACCACAAAATGTGTAAAGCTTGAAATTATAGTCTTCTCTATTATAAAAGTTTGGCTTTCTAGGAGTGTAGGAAACTATACACTTTCCTTAAAATTATATTTGTTCTTACAAATCTAAAGATAAATACCGCCTAGAATAAAATGAAAGTATTAGAAGAATACAAACACTACTACAAAATAACGAATTTAAACCGCACTTTTTAAAGTGGTTAAACAAAAACCGGTATAATTTATAAAAACGCGGTGGCATTATCGTAATATTAAAGTGACATGAGAACTATTTACACCGGTTATTATATAACCGGTGTAAATAGTATAATTTTTTACACCGGTTATATAATAACCGGTGTAAAAAGTATAATTTTTACACCGGTTTTTTTTATAACTGGTGTAAAAAGTTTTTTTTATAACCGGTGTAAAAAGTGTAAAAAGTATACTTTTTACCCCGGTTATTATATAACCGATGTAAATAGTGTTAAAGATAAATATGAGTAGTATTAAATATAAACTCATAGAAAAAATAATGATAGTAGTAATACTATCATAATCGTAATTTTTTATTTTTAATAAATATGAGTAGTGTTAAAGATAAACCCCGGTTATTATATAACCGGTGTAAATAGTGTTAAAGATAAATATGAGTAGTGTTAAAGATAAACTCATAGAAAAAATAATGATAGTAGTAATACTATCATAATCGTAATTTTTTATTTTTAATAAATATGAGTAGTGTTAAAGATAAAATCATAGTAAATAGTATAATTTTTTACACCGGTTATAAGAAAACCGGTAAAAAGTATACTTTTTACACCGGTTTTTTTTATAACCGGTGTAAATAGTTTTAAAAGATAAATATGAGTAGTGTTAAAGATAAACTCATAGTAAAAATAATGATAGTAGTAAAGATAAACTCATAGTGTTAAAGAAAACCGGTGTACAAAGTACACTTTTTTTTGGTAAATTATAATTTTATATATTACACACACTTTTTTTTTGGTAAATTATAATTTTAAATATTAAGTTATTTATATTCATTTTTGTAACTATGAGTTTATCTTATTACTATGATTTTATTAGTGTTTAACTATGATTTTATATATATAGGTCACACATAAGCATATTACAAGTTGACAAGTTTCATTATATATAGTTCATTATAAGTTTAACTTATGTATAGTTTACAAGTTTCATTATATATGCATTTTACAAATTTAACTTATAATGAACTATAAAGAATAAATATTTTATACCGTAGAAAATAAAAAAACACTTACTACACCGGTTATAGGAATAACCGGTGTAATAAGAGACTTGCTACACCGATTATTAATAACCGGTGTAGAAAGAGAATATGTTACACCGGTTATTCCTATAACCGGTGTAAAAAAAACTTTCTACACCGGTTATTAGTTTAACCGGTGTAAATTGCAGTTTTCAAATAAAAGCCCTACTAGCTAGTACTCTTCTCAGTTTTTACCAAAACCCTCTCTCTCCCGCCTCAAAACCTTTAAACCTAAATTCTAACATTTCCGTCGTATCCCAAAAGCTTCCAGGGAACAATTCAGTCGCCGATATAACTACTGAGCATTCTAGTTTCGTTATTGTCCGCCGGGAGAGCTTGTTTACTTTAATCCAAAGCTACCACCGCCAAGGAGACACCCAAGGAGAAGGAGACGGAGAAGGAGGAGTCTCAACTCTCAAGTCTGCTGTCAAGGAGCCTCTTCCAGTCCTTTGTATTGTACGTATGACTTTATATGTACCTTATGTGGTGTTTTCATGGTTTGGGAATTTCTGATGATATTACACTCTCACGCTTTCCAAGGCAAAACTTTTTTTTTCTTTTTTTTTGGTAACAATATGAATTTGTTAAATTTAAGAGAAATGGGGAATGGCCAATATTGAGTCAAAACATGAAAAAGAAATTGATGAATTGATAAAAAGTTACAGGAGTTTGTATCAAGAATGGGTTTGTGAATTAAGGTGATTTAAGGTTTATGTAATGGGTTTTGAAGTTAATTTGTTATAAGTGCTGATTTAGAATGTGATTATGGAAATGCAATGTTTTGATATCTTCTTCATTCTACCTGACCATCAGAAATGGGAGCCTGAAGTAGGAGTCCCGGAAGAGGAATCAACAACGGAAGGTAAAAGCGGGGCATCGAAGAAGGCAATGAAAGAGGTTTGTGTTTGATTTGATCATAGATGTGGTTTTGAGCTGTTAATGTATGGGTTTGGATCAAAAAGGACATTACTTGAAGATTTTTGTTCCACTGCATTAACTGAGTATTCTGTGGTTGTAATCAATGGTTCCACTGCATTAACCGAGTATTTTGATTCCAGGACTATGAGATCTATTGTGGCTGATTTCTGCCTTTTTTATTTTCAATTGATTTGGTGAATATTTATATGCGCGATTGACCAAATCAATTGAAAATAAAAATAAAATTTTTTTTGGTAAACTAAACTTTTTACACCGGTTATTCAACCGGTGTAAATGTGACGCCCCAACCCACCCCCTCGGCTTAAGTGAATTGGTTCGCCAAACCTGTACCTTTCATCATACACAAAATAATTTCTAGAATCATAATTATCACACACAATCATGTCCTTAGATTAAGCACTAATAAGCACCTGTTTACACAACACCAAAATGACATATATACTTACAAATAGCAAAACCATAACATCATATCATATTGTCTTTAATTACAATTCGATCCCAAAATTACATAAGTAACTTAATAAACAAGCACTCATCTGATTCTATGAACTTCAAAATCTGCCTAACCGGCTTAGTGACCTCACTTTCTTTTATGCTTGCTACTCTAGCCCCTCCTGACCCAGCTCCTCTGACCCCTCTGAAACATAAAAATAATGGGGTGAGCTATAACGCTCAGTGGGGAGGCAATAGGATCATATGATATTAAAATATAAAGAAATTTCATATTTTCAAATTTATATATTAAATTGACATGTCACTTTCATGTACGCAAGAATACAAAATGAAATATGCACCAATGGTAAAATATCATATAAATCGGATGGAAACCATTACCATTTCAGTACCAGCCTTATATCACCTTACGATCAGTGGATGATCAGGCCACTGTTGAAGCTACCTTATTCTTCATAATCAAAATTTGCCTTGCAGGCATAACAGGATATATCCGGATAAACAGTATCCTTTCTCGTGAAACTAAAACCTCCTTAGTTTCACTTGACAAGGATTTAACGTCATGGTGAACTTATGATGAACTCGTCGGCCCTTGCCTTCCCGACCATCGATAAGTCACCATGACTGGGCCCCAATCAATCAATTAGTCACAATATAGGTAAACACATGTCACGCAAATATTCTATGTCAAATTCCACATATATATATATATGTCAAACATAATAAACATTCAGTTGATGTAGCATTATGGCTACAATAGAAGTGAAACCGAGCTTTAGTTTTGTCAAAGTGGTTCCAAATAGCTAATAACTCAAGTAATGCAAAACTAATGCCATCTATACACCATATTCCAAATAATGCTAATATTATTTATTCCTATCAAGACTATTATCTTTTAAAACCACGTTCCTTCTTAATTAAAGTAACGTAAATTCTCCCTTAGAGTGGCTGATGAGTTTAAAATAAAATGATATAAAATACTATTATTAATATTATTAATATTATTATTATTATTAATTTTATTATTTTCCTTTTTAAGCTTAGTGTTAAAATAAAATTAAACATATCACCAAAACCCATTAAAAGTATTGGTGTAATAATCCTATTCAGGCTTATAGCCCAAGCTGATATGCACCAAGGCCCACTTCTTTAATAGTTCCCTTCAGGTTTAACCAAAAAGCCCATTTCAATATACACCCTATTCCTTCTAATTCATCTATATCACTAGTTTCTGTTGGGCTGAAACCCAGACTATAAAAGCTCTAGAACCCAATTCTAAGGATTCCCATGTTACATTATATTTCTAAAGTTCTATTCTTATCCAACACAACTCATGACGGATTGAGCCCAAACGATATAGCCCTAAAACCCCTTTCTTTTTAGACATGTTCAACCCATAAATTCCCATATCTACATCTTCCCTTAAGATACCCAATTTGCATTATCACTTAACCTCTCAAAAGCCCACAACGAATTAAGCTGGCCCAGCTTCATTATCTTCTTCCCCTTTTATTTTCTATTGAACATTAAACCCTATTATCTTAACCTATTAAAAATTTCCGGAACCTTTAACAGAAACGCATTATTATTCAAATTTTAAATTTGCTTCAAGATATTTTTTTTTTCTGATTTCTCTTTCCCCTTTACTCCCCAGAACCGATTCACCTCAGCAACCTCTCCATTACGATCACTTTATAATATCTCACCAATTTTCTAGCCATGTAATCTTTACAAACCCGTTGATTTCACATAACAAATGCACACGAGAAACAAAGAAAATTTCCTTGTAGTCATCAATCCTTTGTCGCTATACACCCGTATCAAGAACTATACATATGCATGTAATTGTATTCAGCAAGACAAGAATCTTTAAATCCTTAACATTACAACACTACTTACTAGAGATTAACCCCCACCTGTTGAGAATTTCTCTACAATTCCTCCAAAGCAAACAAAGTGAGTTTGAAAGCCTCTCCCTCTTTCTCTTTTATTTCTTCTTCTTCTCTATTTCTTTTCCTTTCTGCTCCGCTTTCTCTCTATTTCTCAATCATTTATTTTCCTCCTTCAGCTGTGTTGTTTTGTTTTTTTTTTCCCTTTCCCTGAATCTATTCCTCAAACCTATAAAGTGGAGGTCTTTGCTAAAGACATCACACGTAGATACGTGAGTCAACAAGTGGAGTCCCTGAGTCATTAAAGTGGAATACGTGTAAGCTATTAAGCTTACACGTATTTCACATGATTCCACCATTAATTAATCGATTTTTCTTTTTTTTCTTTTTTTTTAAATACTATCTTCCATAATTTATTATGAAGTCCTTATTTCTTATGAATACTTATTTAAGATCCCAAACTTGAGAATAATCTAATATAATTATTTCCCTTATAATTTCAAAGATTAACAATCAACTTCTTAAAATAAATCGTTAATCTTAAAATGAATTCAATTAAATTACCATTTTTACCAAGTACCCTAAATGCAAAATTCATATGAAAATTAAAATACCCATAAGATAATATTACTAGAAAAATTCGGGGTCTCACACTCTTCCCTTCTTAAGTGAATTTCGTCCCCGAAATTATTACCTTAGAATTGAAAAAGCTCAGGAAAGCGGTTACGCATTTCCTCTTCCGTTTCCCATGTGGCATCTTCCACCCCATGATGATTCCACAAAACTTTAACAAGAGGAATTTGTTTTGTTCGCAATTATTTAAGTTTCTGATCTACAATTCTCACTGGTTTCTCGGAATATGATAAATCATCTTCAAGGGTGATATTTTGGGATTCGATGATATGAGTAGGATCAGGCAAGTATTTTCGAAGAAGCGAAACATGAAAGACATCATGTATCCCTGTTAACTGAGAGGGTAAGAGTAAGCGATAAGCCACCGGCCCTAGCCTTTCAAGAATCTCCAAGGGTCCAATGTACCTTGGGCTGAGTTTACCACCTTTGCCATGCTTAATTAATCCTCTTCTTGGCGCGACTCGGAGAAATACTCGATCCCCTTTTTCGAATTCTAGATCCTTTCTACGAGTGTCAGCATAACTCTTTTGTCGATCTTGCGCTACTCGCATCCACTGACGAATTATTCGCACCTTTTCTAAGGTCTCATCGACCAGTGGTATATTCCCAGCTTCAATCATTTTTTTCTCTCCAACCTCATTCCAGCAAATAGGAGTTTGGCACTTTCTTCCGTATAGAGCCTCATATGGTGCCATTCCAATGGTTGCTTGGTAACTGTTATTGTAGGCAAACTCAATAAGTGCTACGTGTTGGTCCCAATTACCTCCAAAGTCTAACATACAAGCCCGTAACATATCTTCCAATATCTGAATAGTTCTTTCAGATTGACCATCAGTTTCAGGGTGCGCACTCGTACTAAATTTTAATCCAGTCCCCAAAGCCTCTTGCACCCTAGGCCATAGTCGTGAAGTAAAACGAGGATCTCGATCAGAGACAATACTGACAGGTATTCCATGTAACCTTATAATTTAATCCAAATATAACTTAACAAGTCTCTCTACTGGATATCTCACATTTACTGGCAAGAAATGGGCACTTTTAGTGAGGCGATCTACCACTACCCATATCGCATCATGATTTCTTTGTGTTCTTGGTAACCCAGTTACAAAATCCATGGTTATGTGTTCCCATTTCCATTCAGGTATGGCCAATGGTTGTAAAAGTCCTGAGGGTTTCTGATGTTCTGCTTTGACCTGCTGACAGACTAGGCATCTAGAAACAAATTCTGCTATTTCCCTCTTCATATTATTCCACCAGAAATTTTGCCTAAGATCTCGATACATTTTAGTGCTACCGGGATGAACAGAATATTTAGAACCATGAGCCTTCTTAAGAATTTCAGTTTTTAGAACCTCCACATTTGGAACACATAATCGACCTCGAAAATAAATCACATTATCAGCATCCACTGCAAAGTCAGGTAGTCTTCCCTCCTTAACCTTATGCTGCATTCCTTGTAAAACAGAATCCTCTTTTTGAGCTTCCTTAACTCTATTACTTAACAAGGAGTAAACCTGTATATTAGCTAGCCTTACCCCAACTCCTGCGAGATATCCTAGCTCTATATTTGCAAGTTGAGCTTTCCGGCTTAATGCATCCGCAACCACATTGGCCTTACCTGGATGGTAATTGATTGTGCAGTCATAATCTTCCAACAATTCCATCCACCTACGTTGCCTCAAATTCAAATCCTTCTGAGTAAATAAATATCTCAAACTTTTGTGATCCGTAAACACCTCGAATGTAACCCCATACAGATAATGTCTCCATTTCTTCAATGCAAAAACCACAGCTGCCAATTCTATATAATGTGTAGGGTAGTTTTGCTCATAGGGTTTTAATTTTCGAGAGGCATATGCAATTACCTTGCCCTTTTGCATCAAAACACAACCCAAGCCTTCTCTAGACGCATCGGTATATACCACAAAATTTTCTTTTCCTTCAGGTAAGGAAAGTATCGGAGATGTGGTTAGTCTCCTCTTGAGTTCCTGAAAACTATTCTCACATTCCTCATTCCATTTATAAGGGACATGCTTCTGAGTCAATCGAGTCAAGGGACCGGCTATTCTTGAAATTTTTTTAATAAATCTACGATAATAGCCGGCAAGACCAAGAAAGCTGCGCACCTCCGTCGGTGTCTCTGGCTGCTTCCACGTGGTCACAGATTCCACTTTTGTAGGGTCCACAGCAATACCATCTCCTGAGATGACATGTCCTAGAAATGCTACTCTCTCTAACCAAAATTCGCACTTGTCAAATTTTGCATAGAGTTTGTGTTCTCGTAACGTTTCTAGGACCATCCTAAGGTGTCTTTCATGCTCCTCAGGATTTCTTGAATATACCAAAATGTCATCAATAAAAATAACCACAAATTGGTTCAGATACGGTCGAAATACCCTATGCATCAAGTCCATAAAGACAGCAGGTGCATTAGTGAGCCCAAATAGCATCACCACAAATTCATAATGTCCATATCGGGTATTAAAGGCAGTCTTTGGTATATCCTCCTTTCGAATCCTCAACTGGTAGTATCCCTGACGGAGATCAAACTTTGAATACACCCTATCTCCTTCTAACTGGTCAAACAATTCATCAATCAAAGGCAACGGATATTTATTCTTAACAGTCATCCTATTCAAACCCCGATAATCAATGCACATCCGCAATGATCCATCCCTCTTCTTCACAAATAACAATGGTGCCCCCCATGGCGAGGTACTAGGCTGTATAAAACTTATCTCCAATAGTTCCTGCAACTGGGTTTTCAACTCTTGCAACTCCAGAGGTGCCATTCGATACGGCGTCCTAGAGATAGGAGCAGTATCGGACAACAACTCTATGGTGAACTCCACTTCTCTACCAATTGGCAGAGAAGTCAACTTTTCAGGAAAAACGTCTCCATATTCCCTTATCACAGCAATGTCTTCCAACTTTTGTTTGGGTGGGGTTTGGTTGACCAGATAAGCTAAAAGTCCAATTCCACCTTTGTATAAAACTTTCCTAGCTCTTACACCTGAAATCATTGGATTCACAAATTTCCCTTGGTCACCTACAAATTTAATTACAGATTGCCCTGGTTTACAAAACTTCACAGTTTTTGCCCGACAATCCAATTGGGCATGATGTTTAAATAACCAGTCCATTCCTAGAATAACATCGTACCCATGAATCGGTGCAGATATTAGATCTGCTTCCATTCGGTTACCCCCAACCCCTATCTCACAGGCCTTATATACCACATTGGATATCAACATATTTCCCAATGGAGTACTAACTTCCATCAAATATGGCAACTCATCACGTGGGACACACAAGCACTCCGCAAACCTAGAAGCTACAAAGGAATGAGTAGATCCAGGGTCTATAAGAATTTTAGCACTAATACCCGAGACTATAAGCGTACCTTCAACCACCTCGGCACAGGCTGGAAGTTCTTCCATTCCCATAGCATAAACTCGGGCTTGGACTTTAGGTTTACTAGCCCCTTGTTGATTTCCTCTCTCCTTCTGTTGAGATTTAGTAGTCTGCGGTACCTGAGTGTGAAGTTTCGGACAATCCCTAATAAAGTGGTCACCACTTCCACATCGAATGCACTTGCCCGCCTTTTGCCAACACTTTTGTTCACTATGCCCTGGCCGTCCACAATATTCACATTTCCTTACTCCTTCACGAACAGAGGATTGTCCACCCTGCGGCTGAGGACGCTGAACCCCAAACGACTGCCCTCTTCATGCGACACCATACGGAGTTTTCCTCCACGAGGGGTTGACTGGTCGTTTCCCTTTCTGACTTGCTCGTTCCCTTTTTCGAGCAACAGCTAGCTCAATCCTTGAAGCGATTTCCAATACTTCTGGGAGAGTATTTGGCCTAACAGTTACCATTTCATCCTGTATATCATATCGTAGGCCCTGCATAAATCTCCGTATCCTACGTTCCTCTGTTTCAAGCATATGAGGAGCAAACTTAGAGAGTTTAGTGAATCTAGCTTCGTATTGAGCTACCGTCATATCCCGTTGCTTAAGAGTTATGAATTCTTCCTCACGTCTCTCTCTGGTCAACGTGGGAAAGAATTTAGCATTAAACTCCTGAAGAAAATTTACCCAAGTCCTTGAGGTTTGGATTAGTTTCCACTTCTCTTGGGTTACTCTCCACCAATCCCGTGCTGCTGCCCTCATTTAAAATGCAACAAAAGTAATTCTTCTCTCGTCCCCATATTGCAATGTGGAAAATATATCTTCCATATGCTCCAACCATGCTTCAGCTTTTTCATCGTCAGGCTCTCCATAGAATTCAGAAGGTTTGAACTTTAGAAATCGTTCTAAAGCACCATCCTCTCCAGGTGAATGGGTCTGTTGCCCTTGTTTTCGTAAGGTTTCAGATAACTGGGTGATAGCAGTGACGAACTGGGCTAATAAAGGGTTGGTTTCCGTTTCATCTCTGGGAAAGGTTTCATCTCCCCCCATTTCTTGATCACCTCGACTGGTTTCTCCTGCCATCTATTAAGATTACAAGTTCAATTTGTGACTTAAAGAGATTAATGATAACATATAACTAATTCCAAACATACATACAACCATATATTAACGGTTATATATATTATATTCACATAAACGGGAAATACAATAGTTCCTAAAGATCTTGGTCCACAGATCCTCGTTTTACTGACAACTTCTTATATTTACACTAGTCAAAAGGACATAAAAGGAAAACTTGCCGACCTACAACGATATTTATACAACAAAGTCTAATATTTACAAACTATCATTTATTACTAAACTCCTCTTAATCCTCCTCTAATCCTGAGCCATCTGGCGAAACATTTCTTCCAACATCTTCACCTCCCTGATTCCCCTCAGGGCCTATCTCGGGATCCTCCTCAGAATCTTCCTCAAAAACTTCTTCAGGATTTTCTTCGGGATCCTCCTCAGGATCTTCTTCAGGATCCTCCTCAGGGTCCTCTTCAGGATCCTCCTCAATATTGTTATTAGGTTCAATCGGTGGTGCAGGTGGTGATTCTACTTAGGGAGGTAGAGGAATAGGTATCGCAAGTCTTGGTTGCATCTCCTTCACCAGCGCCCGCATAGTTCCTAAACTATGGTGGAGCTCGTCCAAACGTTGACTCCAATTGTTATTCCTTTCCTCTGCTTCCAAGCGCCGATAATAGTCTTGGTGGCTTCGAGCTGCCAATTGTTGGTTCTCCTGTTCTAATTCTTCAGTGTATGCCTCCAATTCCCCGATTCTCCTGCGACTCCCTAGGGCCTCAGTATAGTAAATATTAGCCTGATTAAATTCCCTATCACACTCCTCAACCAAGTGGTGCACCACAAAATCGGGGTATGAACGTCCACAGCCACACTCACGCCCTGGCGCCTCTATTATACGAGGATCATACCGCCTACGTCGCCTTCCAAGGCCATCCTGATACCACACTCCCCGTCGGTCATCAGCCATCCTGATACACATCAATATTCTAGATCAATCCGTCTTGTTTTGACAAATCATAAACTTATAATCAACCAAAAGTCTTATGACCTACTAATCAATCCACAAAGTCATACTAACTTAGTATAACATAGGCTTTGATACCACCTGTTTACACAACACCAAAATGACATATATACTTACAAATAGCAAAACCATAACATCATATCATATTGTCTTTAATTACAATTCGATCCCAAAATTACATAAGTAACTTAATAAACAAGCACTCATCTGATTCTATGAACTTCAAAATCTGCCTAACCGGCTTAGTGACCTCACTTTCTTTTATGCTTGCTACTCTAGCCCCTCCTGACCCAGCTCCTCTGACCCCTCTGAAACATAAAAATAATGGGATGAGCTATAATGCTCAGTGGGGAGGCAATAGGATCATATGATATTAAAATATAAAGAAATTTCATATTTTCAAATTTATATATTAAATTGACATGTCACTTTCATGTACGCAAGAATACCAAATGAAATATGCACCAATGGTAAAATATCATATAAATCGGATGGAAACCATTACCATTTCAGTACCAGCCTTATATCACCTTACGATCAGTGGATGATCAGGCCACTGTTGAAGCTACCTTATTCTTCATAATCAAAATTTGCCTTGCAGGCATAACAAGATATATCCGGATAAACAGTATCCTTTCTCGTGAAACTAAAACCTCTTTAGTTTCACTTGACAAGGATTTAACGTCATGGTGAACTTATGATGAACTCGTCGGCCCTTGCCTTCCCGACCATCGATAAGTCACCATGACTGGGCCCCAATCAATCAATTAGTCACAATATAGGTAAACACATGTCACGCAAATATTCTATGTCAAATTCCACATATATATATATGTCAAACATAATAAACATTCAGTTGATGTAGCATTGTGGCTACAATAGAAGTGAAACCGAGCTTTATTTTTGTCAAAGTGGTTCCAAATAGCTAATAACTCAAGTAATGCAAAACTAATGCCATCTATACACCATATTCCAAATAATGCTAATATTATTTATTCCTATCAAGACTATTATCTTTTAAAACCACGTTCCTTCTTAATTAAAGTAACGTAAATTCTCCCTTAGAGTGGCTGATGAGTTTAAAATAAAATGATATAAAATACTATTATTAATATTATTAATATTAATATTATTATTAATTTTATTATTTTCCTTTTTAAGCTTAGTGTTAAAATAAAATTAAACATATCACCAAAACCCATTAAAAGTATTGGTGTAATAATCCTATTCAGGCTTATAGCCCAAGCTGATATGCACCAAGGCCCACTTCTTTAATAGTTCCCTTCAGGTTTAACCAAAAAGCCCATTTCAATTATACACCCTATTCCTTCTAATTCATCTATATCACTAGTTTCTGTTGGGCTGAAACCCAGACTATAAAAGCTCTAGAACCCAATTCTAAGGATTCCCATGTTACATTATATTTCTAAAATTCTATTCTTATCCAACACAACTCATGACGGATTGAGCCCAAACGATATAGCCCTAAAACCCCTTTCTTTTTAGACATGTTCAACCCATAAATTCCCATATCTACATCTTCCCTTAAGATACCCAATTTGCATTATCACTTAACCTCTCAAAAGCCCACAACGAATTAAGCTGGCCCAGCTTCATTATCTTCTTCCCCTTTTATTTTCTATTGAACATTAAACCATATTATCTTAACCTATTAAAAATTTCCGGAACCTTTAACAGAAACGCATTATTATTCAAATTTTAAATTTGCTTCAAGATATTTTTTTTTTTCTGATTTCTCTTTCCCCTTTACTCCCCAGAACCGATTCACCTCAGCAACCTCTCCATTACAATCACTTTATAATATCTCACCAATTTTCTAGCCATGTAATCTTTACAAACCCGTTGATTTCACATAACAAATGCACACGAGAAACAAAGAAAATTTCCTTGTAGTCATCAATCCTTTGTCGCTATACACCCGTATCAAGAACTATACATATGCATGTAATTGTATTCAGCAAGACAAGAATCTTTAAATCCTTAACATTACAACACTACTTACTAGAGATTAACCCCCACCTGTTGAGAATTTCTCTACAATTCCTCCAAAGCAAACAAAGTGAGTTTGAAAGCCTCTCCCTCTCCCTCTTTTATTTCTTCTTCTTCTCTATTTCTTTTCCTTTCTGCTCCGCTTTCTCTCTATTTCTCAATCATTTATTTTCCTCCTTCAGCTGTGTTGTTTTGTTTTTTTTTTCCCTTTCCCTGAATATATTCCTCAAACCTATAAAGTGGAGGTCTTTGCTAAAGACATCACACGTAGATACGTGAGTCAACAAGTGGAGTCCCTGAGTCATTAAAGTGGAATACGTGTAAGCTATTAAGCTTACACGTATTTCACATGATTCCACCATTAATTAATCGATTTTTTTTTTTTTTAAATACTATCTTCCATAATTTATTATGAAGTCCTTATTTCTTATGAATACTTATTTAAGATCCCAAACTTGAGAATAATCTAATATAATTATTTCCCTTATAATTTCAAAGATTAACAATCAACTTCTTAAAATAAATCGTTAATCTTAAAATGAATTCAATTAAATTACCATTTTTACCAAGTACCCTAAATGCAAAATTCATATGAAAATTAAAATACCCATAAGATAATATTACTAGAAAAATTCGGGGTCTCACAGTAAATTAAAGATTTTACACCGGTTTTAAAAATAACCGGTGTAAAAAAGAGATTTTACACCGGTTTTATAAACCGGTGTAAAAAAATACCACATTTTACCCCGCCTATATAAACACCGGTTCATTTTTAAAATAACCGGTGTAAATATCCAAATTTAACCGGTGTAGTAGGGTATTTTTGTACTAGTGAAAGACTTCTAATGTTTTGATGACAATGGATTTCTAACTGCTTAATGACAATGGAAGATTTAAACTAGGGTTTTTCAAAACTTGTATGTGGTGATTTTTCTTACAGCAAAAATGACACAAATAAATCCTTTTTATAGACTTTAAAATTACACAATGAATAGTTCTACAAGAGGTATAGGTATGCCTTTTGATAGCTACAACTGAGAGAAATTTAGAAGAGAGAATTTGGAGAATTATGGCTTATATTTCTCATTTGGTGAGTATTATATATATAGGGTATGTACAAGGTTAACCTAATTACAAACTAAATTATGTAATGACATAAGTACACTTAATTACAATTAATTACAATTTATACAAATCTCCATTGTTTGATCTCTTGATCCCTTCATAATTGCTCTTGATTTGATTGATTGATTGGATATCATTAATCTCTTTATAATTGCTCTTGATTTGATTGATTGATTGGATATCGTTGATCTCTTAATTGTCCTTGATTAATTGATTGTATTTCCTTATCATGTCTCCGCAAAATGGATGACCGTGGAGTAAGTCAAATATTGGCCTTGAGAGAGTGAAACAAAGGATGAGCAAGTCATTTGGTCAGAGCATCGGCAAGTTGATCAGTTGCAGATACATGTAAGACACGTAACAAACTATTTTGAACTTGTTCGCGGATGAAGTGATAATGAAGAGCAATATGTTTCATGTATGAGTGAAATACCAAATTGGAACAAAGATTTGTTACACCTACATTATCACAATAAATAACCGGTTGTTGATCAGGAAGAGTGACTTCAAGTTCTGTGAGAAGTGAGCAAATCCAACAAATTTCCACAGCAGTAGAGGCCACTGAGCGATGTTCAGACTTGGTGGAAGAACGAGCCATAATGCGCTGTTTCGTAGAGCTCCAAGAGATAGGATTGTGATCGAGATAGACAATGTATGCACTAGTGGAGGTGAAGTTATCTTTATTACCTGCCCAGTCAGCATCCGAAAAGGCATGAAAGGCTAGTGGAGTGGTATGATAAATGGTGATCCCATGATCTAAAGTGCCACGGAGATATCGTAAAGGACGTTTAACTACATCCCAATTGTCATTGGTCGGTCGATGCATGAATTACGAGAGTTTGTTTACCGTATAGGCAATATCTGGTTGAGTGAGGAAGAGATACTGAAGGCTTCCAACAAGGGTTCAATACTCAGTTTGATCAGATAGTGGAGTTCCAGAATGCAATGAGAGAATCGAACTGGTTGTTAGTGGTGTGGAAGTAGGCTAGGCTTCAGTCATGTGAGTCTGGGTAAGTAGATCAGTGATATACTTGCGTTGACAAAGGAAACACCAATATTGTTGGGTGTAACTTCCATGCCAAAAAAGTAAGAAAGGGAGCCGACGTCCTTAAGAGAGAATCGTTGAGAAAGTTGTTCAATGAAGAATTCCACAGCTCCAATATTATTCCCAGTGATGATGATATCATCAACATATACTAAAAGATAAAGTATGATGTCACGGATGTTGAAGATGAACAAAGAAGTATCGACAATAGAATTTGTGAAGCCATGTTGGAGAAGATATTCGCGCAGCTCATGAAACCAGGCGCCAGGGGCTTGTTTGAGACCATAAATAGCCTTTCGTATGAGAATGGTCACGATCAATAAAGTCGGGAGATTGAGGCATAAACACATCCTCAGTAAGAGTGCCCTCAAGAAAGGCATTGTTGACATCAAGTTGTCTGAGCAACTATCCCTAGCTAACTGTAAGATTTAAAACAAGACGAACAGTGATAGGTTAGATAATAGGACTAAAAGTTTCAAAATAGTCAACTCCAGGGCATTGGTGAAAGTCTTTGGCTACCAATCGAGCTTTATACCTATCAATAGAGCCATCAGGTAGGTATTTAGTGCGAAAAATCCACTTACAACTAACCAAATTTTGTGGGGGATGAGATGATACTAGCTCCCATGTCCCATTGCATAGTAAAGCATCCAATTCATCATACATGGCTTGTCACCACTTGGGGTCTTTGAGAGCTTGGGTAATGGTGGAGGGTTCAAGGTTAGATTATTGAATTTTGGAATAGAGGTTAAACTTTTGTACCGGTTTATATATGTTGTGTTTGGAACAAGTAACAATTACACGATGAACGGGTGAGAGTCCACTGATGGATCAGGTTCATTGTGAGAAAGAGGGGAAATTGTGTCACTAGTATGGTTCAATTCAAGAAGTGATATGTCAGAGGCATTATGTTGAGGGATGAGAGTGGTGCTAGTAAAAGGTGGGATTTGGGGTTGGTTACAGATAGTAGGAATAGGCTGAGTAGAAGGGAAATAAGAGTTAGTATTAGAAGGAAGTGAAACCTCAATCGGTAATATCATAGAGCACCACTCAGTGATCGTAGAAGGATTGATACAAGGAAGAGAAGTATGAAAAGTGGCAAATGGGAAAATAGACTCAACAAAGCGGACATGATGAGAAGTGTATAAACGACCTGTAGATATGTCAAGACATAAATATAATGGTTTACCAAGAGCATCAAGTTCATCAACCCGAGTTTTAATTGACAACATGTATTATATAATGGTTTGAGTGCCTTTGGTGATGTTTTTAAAGTGGTCTTTAAGCGTTTTGATATGGCCACAAGATGGTCAGGCATATGTGTTGGTGAGAATTTGCCAAACTTCATAAGATGATTTAGATTGAGTGACAAGACTTATCACTGCAGGTGAGAGAGTGCCAACAGGGGCTCCAAATAATAGTTTGTCCTAACTCGGCCGTGTTTGATATGCAGGATTAGCCAATGTGGCATTGTTTTCAGTGATTGTAGGGGAAGAAGCATGATGAGATCCATTAATGAATTTTTGTAGATTATAGCCAATGATAATAGCTTCTATTTGAGTTTTGCAAGAAAGATAATTAGTGAGTATGAGTTTGACAGAGTTATGAATAGTAATCATAGTGAGTGATTTTGTAGGTTCTTGAGCATTAGTAATTGTGATTTGAGAGTTCTCGTTAGCCATAGAAGTATGAGAAAATTAGTATTGAAGAAAGTGGTTATAAGAAAAGGAAAAAAAATTATAGAACAAGCCTTAGCTCAGATACCATAAGAGAACTTGAGAAGAGAGAATTTGGAGAATTATGGCTTACATTTCTCATTTGTGAGTATTACATATATATATATATATATATAGAGGGTACAAGGTTGGCCTAATTATAAATTAAATTCAGTAATGATATAATTACACTTAATTACAATTAATTACAATTGATACAAATCTCCATTGATTGATATCTCTTGATCCCTTTATAATTGCCCTTGATTAGATTGGATATCATTAATCTCTTCATAATTGCTCTTAATTTGATTGATTGATTGGATATCGTTGTATGTTTGGACACCCTTAAATTTGCGATTTATTTCACAATTGCAAAATGAGGTATTTGTTTTGTTCAACTTTTTCATCAAAATTTTTAAAACACAAAACAATACTACAGTAATTTTTATAAATAAAATATTGAATTTGAATTTGAATTTTAAATTTTAATAATAAACAATTCTTCCTAACATACTTCCCACTAAAATAAACTAATAAAATAATAATTCAAATTTAAACTTCAAACTTTTATTAATAAAAAAATCTTCAATACAAATCCCAACAAAATAAAATCATTCATTCCAAACACTCTCAAAATATTCTTTTCTCATAACAAATCCCAGGAAAAAAAATTTCATGATATAATCCAAAAATAGTTTGTCTAAACGGAGCCTTAATTGCCCTTGATTTGATTGTATTTCCTTATCAACAACTTCAACTCGTAACTTTCAAGAATTACAATTCTTTCATTTTTACAATTTATATTGTTTGTAACCTCAAAATTATAACTCACAAGTATTTACTGATGTGGGAGAAGATCGGGCCTTGATGGAAGCATCTTGAAGCCCAAGTTTCTCTTGAATTTATTTTACCTTCTTAATTAGTTTTGTTTCTTAATTTGATTGTTTTCTTAATTGGGCGTCTTTCTTTTGTTTCCTAATTAGAATTAAGAATTCTTAGTTCTATATAAACCCTTGTATGCCTTTATTTGAGGTAGAACTCTTATTATTCAGACTTTTGATATTTTGATATCTTTCAAATTCTGCGGAATTTGTGTCTTTTGTGTTCTTTTCGAAGACTGTTTTTCTTCCACGTATCTGTCACGCGTTAGGTGGTATCAGAGACCAAGGTATTTCCTTGTTTGCGATGGCCAATCCAACCAGAGAAGATGTAACTCTTTCTGACGTGCTCAGAGAGATTCAAGCCCTATCTGTTCGTATAGAACGATTAGAAGTATCGCGGGCTAATCAGGGAAGTACGGAAGGTGAAGATGGTTCCAAGAGAATTGCTCAAGGACGTCAAACTAATCCGATATTACCCTTACCAACTCATAGGAATTTACCTATTGAGAATAGTTCCTCTGATGAAGAATTTGCAACAATTATGCATCGGGATCCTAACTCTAGGGCACCCCGACAATATCGACATGAGGAATTTAAATTAAAGGTTGATATTCCTTCCTTTAATGGGAACTTAAGTATTGAGGATTTTCTTGATTGGGTTGCGGAAGTAGAAAAATTTTTCGAATTTGCGGAGATCTCAGAAGAGAAACATGTGAAGCTGGTAGCGTATAGGTTGAAAGGAGGAGCTTCATCATGGTGGGAACAAATTCAGACTCAACGACGGCGTTTGGATAAACAGCCCATCAGATTATAGTCAAAGATGAAAAGGATGCTGATAGCTACGTTTCTTCCACCAGATTATGACCAATTCCTATTTAATCAGTATCATAATTTGGTACAGGGAGAAAAATTTGTAGCAGAATATACTGCAGATTTCTTACGACTGACTTCTCACAATAACTTAATAGAAACTGAAGGTCAGCGAGTGGCGAGATATATTCATGGATTAAAATCAGCGATCCGTGATAAAATTGGCTGTCAATTAATTTTGACCCTTAGTGATGCTAAAAACATGGCGCGAAAGGCTAAATTTATGGGAAGTAGAGAATACCTTGGAATTGAAGGTGTTCATAGAAATTTTGGAGAGACATCCAACCCAACAATAAAATTCAATACGGGATCCAATTTTGATTTCGGAAATAAGGATGTTGTAGAGAAGGAGTATAACAAGAAACCAGTGACTAATTCTTATGTGAAGCCGTCAGGAGATAAATGTTATAGGTGTGAACAACCTGGGCATAGATCTAATACTTGCCCCCAACGTCGTCAAGTTAATTTGGCTAATCATGAAAAGGACATTGATAAATTTTTTAATGATGATGATGGAGTTTGCCCACCAGATGGAGAGGAGGATGAGTTGCAAACTTTTGTGGTTAAGAAAGTGTTGTTGAGCCCCAAACAAGATGATACGCAGCGAAACACATTATTTCGAACCAGGTGCACAATTTTCAATCGTATTTTCGAACTAATTATTGATAGTGGTAGTTGCGAAAATATTATTTCTAGAAATCTGGTTAATGCTTTAAAGTTGTCTGTGGAGAAACATCCTGAGCCTTATAATATTTCTTGGATTACTAGTGGTGAAGGAATTAAAGTAACTGAAAGATGTTGTGTTCCTTTGTCTATTGGTAAGTATTATAAGGATGAAGTATAGTGTGATATTGTTGATATGGATGCATGCTCATTGTTGTTTGGAAAACCTTGGCAGTATGATTTGGATGCTACCCATAATTGCAGGGAAAATATTTACCAATTTGTAAAGGAAGGGCGAAAAATCACTTTATTGCCTTTGAGTTTGGAGCAAAAAGTTGAGCCACGTAAAGTAGAGAATTTTTTTACTCTTACACATGACAATTCTAATTTTGTAGCGGAAATTAAGGATTCTGAGGAAATACGTGCTTTGTTGGTTAAGAAAGTTCTCCTAACACGGGCAAATGAGCCAGGCAATAAAAGTTCCAATTCAGTTTATGATTTGTTGCCGGACTATCCAGCATTAACAGTTGAGGAAATTCTATTGAGACTTCCGCCAATGAGGCATATTTTTGCAAGTTACAAGATTTATCTTGAGGGGAAGAAAATTAAATATAAGATTCAAACAGCAAAAGAAATTTTAAAGGGAATTATAGCACGTGATGGTCAAGGTGTTGATTCAAGAACGAAGGCCTTTATACCCATATCACTCGAGGCGAGCTCTTTTCAAGTGAAGGGGACTGATGTGGGATAAGATCGGACCTTGATGGAAGCATCTTGAAGCCCAAGTTTCTCTTAAATTTATTTTACTTTCCTAATTAGTTTTGTTTCTTAATTTGATTGTTTTCTTAATTAGGCGTCTTTCTTTTGTTTCCTAATTAGAATTAGGAATTCTTAGTTCTATATAAACCCTTGTATGCCTTTATTTGAGGTAGAACTCTTATTATTCAAACTTTTGATATTTTGATATCTTTCAAATTCTGCGGAATTTGTGTCTTTTGTGTTCTTTCGAAGACTGTGTTTCTTCCACGTATCTGTCCCGCGTTATTTACTAATTATAACTTTTCACATTATTAAAAATATTTCGAACACATTTTTAGCTTGTGTTATCAAACAATAAAATGGTATGAGTATATGCATCCTTATCCCACTCCAAAATTTTTATGGCCTTGGTACAGAACTGAACTTTCTTTCAATTTTCGATATATTTTTTTCTCAACAAATTTTGGACATTGATATTTAATCCCACAACTGAAACACAAGTTTCGATAGTATATTTAATGAATTTGACGAACATAAAACAGTAAATGAAACCTTCAATTCCTTCTTTTTATCTTTAGGCAGTAAATTTGAAAGCTGCAATTCCTTCTTTGAAGCCATGAATGACTTTCATTAACACATTGTAGCATTCAAACTGTACAAGTCACAAAGTGCAGCTCATCACTTGTTAGTATATATGCATCTTGCCTTCTAAAGGGTTTATGCTTTACATGAAAATTTTGTAATATTAGCATTTCTCAACAAAGCAAAATGAGATCCAGAATTCTTAGTTTTGCTCTGCTGCCTGCCTTTCTTTAACATTGTGAGTAATTTTCTAGGTTAGCTAGGTTTTATAGGAAAATGCCACACATTATATAGTCATTCAACCTCTATGTGAAAGCAAGGTACACTCTTAACTCTTGCAGCCAAGTTGAGTTTGCAACAGAATCGGATGAAGAAAAGAAAAAGGGATGTTCTTGAACGAAATAAAAACCAATCTACAAAAGTAAAATGAACACTAAAATTTGAAAATCCAATGCCAAACCTATTTTAACTAAGCAATTAAAATAGCAATCATCCAAATGAAAGTTAGTGCAATGGCCAGTTCATAGATGTTTGACAAGCTTCGCTACTGATGCAGATAAGTTAAACTGATTTTGTAGCAATGCAAGACCAAACTGATGTTGCATCATCTCATTCCTTAACTCTTCCGCAGGATACTCACCATCATCCATTGTCTTTGCGGGTTGAACAATCTGAGCTGTGCTTGATTTACCATCTAAACTATAATTTAATGTCTCAGTTGAGCAATGGCTTCTCATCAATCCCATGTCTTTGTCAACTTTCACGCAGCCCAAGTGCGTCCCAAAATCACAATCAGAACAATAGTATCTCCACTGGTCAGTTTCCAATGCATCATCACACACATCACATTTAGACAAGCTATAGTGTGTGCAGTCTTGAACCAATATTTTGAAGGCCAGTTTTAGTTCATGCTGGTGTAGGGAAAGTATTTTCACTTTTGTGGGCAATGAGGCACATTGAATATGAATATCAAATTCACAATGAGCACAGCTATAGCTGAATCCCTGCCCTTGAGATCTACAAGCATTGCAAGTAAAAGAACTACTGGGATAAGTAGGAATTGGAAGAAGAGTCAAGGGGTGATCAGGATGAGAGGGATGAAGGATTGATCGAGGAATGTTAAGGCATTTATCATGAAGATAATAGTTGCAAGAAAGGCAACCATGAAAGGGTTCGATTATGACAAGCTCACAAGCTTTACAGTAGAGCTCATCTCCTTGATCAAGCACAAGAGGTATCAGTAGGTGTTCATGGCCGAAATGATTGACATTTTCATGCTTCATCATCTCTATTTTTTTTCCCCTCTTGTGTTTGTATAATTGTTTTGTGTGTATGCCTTGCCCCTCAACTCATGTTCTGTGAGTTTATAGTCGGCATGTGGATGGGGTGGTGTGAGGCCTCTCCTAGGAATGCACAATTTTTTACTGGGAAAGGGCTCAGTTAGTGGGAGAAGTTCATGTTTGACTCAGCAGCACAAAAAAATACTAGTAATTAATGAATTAAAAATGAACAAATAAAAAAACTGGATTGAGATGCTTTCTTGCTGTTCTTTGGTGAAAATACTAGGATGGATCTTGTACACTTTGAATCATAACTTAACATTATTGTAACCTGTGCATACAATACTTGTAAGTTCTAAATGTTTGATCCACCATACATTGTCCTTGCATTTCCCTTGTTGAAGTAATGTAGTTAATATACTATATGTTCAGCTGCAGGCAGAACCATTTTTGTTTTAAAAATTTTCAGCTTTAAGCCATTATTCATCTCACATTTTTCCCTAACAGCCCAAAGAGCAAGATTGAATTGCTCCTGATTTTGTTCTTCGAGGTTATTAACGGTGATCAACTTCATAAGTTTGTCTTGAAATCCGTATTTTATGCATCAATGTTGGACTAAATATTGATTCAGGATCGACCGTAGACAGCCCCCATGGAAAGTCTACAGATTGCCAGCTACTAATAATTAATATAAGTTTGAAATCAAGAAACCATTGATTCCATCAACAGGCCTGTTGTGGATCCATGAATACCGGATCTGCCATTGAAATGACCTTGACAATAATGAAGATCTAGGCAATTTTTATGCTGCTATTGAAATCGTCATTCTAACTATATTTTCTGTTACTCCGCTCATTTCATAAAGTATTCAACCTGGTTTCACAACAGCTACCCAATATTCGGGGGACCCTTTCCCCGAACCCATACGTGTTTCGTCGGGTCTTATTGTAACTGACTTGTCTAGAAATATACGTACCTATATTTTGCCACCCCGATGCACATTTCGTGTCATTGCTCTTCGACCTGCTTCTATTTGTCTAGATGTGATCCAGGCTGCTTCTATTTGCCACCCCGATGCACATTTTGTGTCATTGCTCTTCAACCTGCTTCTATTTGCTCTTCGACCTGCTTCTTTCGTGTCATTGCTCTTACTAGGAGGGCTAATTACAATGATCTTTTCTTGAACTTTGGTTTAAACTTTGGTTTACTATTGGAAAAATTGTCAACATGGTCACTGATATTGTATAAAAAAATTTATTTTGTCATCCACATTAAAAATGATGCATTTTAGTTATGGATATTAAAAAAAAATGCACCAAATTAGTCACCAACCAAATTTTGTTTTTAACAAATAAAATGCACGTTCACATCATGTACCACTCTATAAAATAGGTAAAAGAGTAAATCAATTTATTTTTTAAACAAAACTCTTCATGATTTATTTATATTTTGTTACTAATGGAGAAACCGTCCACCTATAGAAGGTGGCGAATAATGAATAAATCATTTTATTGAAGGGTTTTGTTGGAAGAATAAATCGAGTTTGAACTTTTACTCTTTCATTAAGTCCTCCGTGAGAATGTGTGTTTTTTCTGTTAAAAAATTTAATATAGTTTAGTTGAGTGACTAATTTGATATGTTTTTTAAATGTCAGGAACTAAAACGCATCATTTTTAATGTGAATGACAAAATAATTTTTTTTGTGTAATCTCAATGACTATTTTGAAAATTCTCCTTTACAAATTTACGCATACAATTTATAGACTTAAAACATATCTAAAAATGCATACAGCAAAAAGACAAAAATTTATATTTGCCATTCTTTTCAGTAGGCCGACTAAAACAACTTGGAGTATTTTACTCTGAGCTACTTGGATATACATATATCCCACTTGGCAAGGATTTGGAAAAAGCCTCCGCCTTTCACTGGTGGTGGAAGGATTAGAGAAGTCTCATTCCTTGTACCCTTTGTATTGTAGCACTTCGGACTATTCCATCCATATTTTAATTTATAAAAATAATGTAAAACCCTATCAAGTGAATCACTCACTTGTATATTTTATATAAAACCCTATCGAGTGATTAGTAAACTCTAATGTTAAGTATTAAATACAAGTTGTATGTATTTATAGATTGAAATAAGAAATGTAACAGAAATTGATTTTGTAGTTGAGAAAATTAGTTTACACATTTCTCATTTCTAATTGAGTTTAGGAATAAAAAACAAACTTTAAACTTAACAATTTATAAATCAAACATTTTGTCTTCTACTAGTAAGAAGATTCTACTTCAATTTTACCTTTTGGTATGGGAAGAATAAATTGTTTCAATTTTAATTGAATTGAAAACCAACTCTAATTGCGATAATATAATTGTTTTTTTTTTTCTCTATTTGCATTATTCAATTATGACTGTAAACTTTTTATTAAATTATTTGTAATACAATGTTCTTGTACGTCCAATAACGCAAAATAATACAATGATTCTTAGTAAGTTAATTTGTAGGGTTAATTCTTTTGATAAAATTATATATCCACTTCCAAGTTAATTGTGAGACAAATTAAGTGAAATGAATTTTAGTTTTGTCAAATCCCATACCTATCCCACCTAATAAACCGCGGAATATTGACCTTGACTTGTTAATATTCTCTAATCTCTCTAAAGTCATTTTTTTCGCTCCACGATCTCCATTGTTAAATTGCCTAATGGAACAAATTATGCAAGAGAATCCTTCACTAGTTAGTTTGTTAATGATGAATAATGGGTTGATATGACTTCTAAACTTTTATAAATTGTGCTGGGTAGACATAATTCTTTCATACAAATTCAAAATCATTATTGTGACAAAACTTTTGACAATATTTATAAGACTTATAGGCCCCTCCCGTTATGTGCATCGTTTTTTGCCAAAATTCATTTGTTTTAAACCACTTTCGGACCCATTCAAATTTTTCTAGTTATTTTTTTTATTTTGATTTATGATTTACTACAACTATATAAATACTTGTAGACCTATAATTTCATTATTACAACTTTTATTAATTAATATACCCTTCAAATTCTCTTAAATTTATGTTTTTAGCAAATAATACTGTCTTTTACAAATTTGTCGTGTTAGTTAATTTGAGTTGCAATTGATTTGATTTTCAATTCTCTAACAAAATCGTGTACAACTGAACGTAATCTTTGGCACATCACCTCATTTCAAAAAAAAAGGCCAACAATCATTATCACACTGTAATAGCTGACTTTTGGCTTTGCAAAAGTCTACTCCCTCCATTGTAGTTTTCAGAGTTATAAGTGGCCAAAATACTTTTGCATCTCTTCACAATACACCACCACAATATGAGACTTGAGGGAGACTCAGAACCAAAAGCCACGAGTTCCCAAGCACAAACAACCATTAACCATTTCAGTCATCCACACCCTTTGCAGCTCATCAACCATCAAAACCCCCAAATCTCAGCTACATGTTCAGGATGCAAGTTACAAGCCACAGGATTGATTTACAGTTGCACAGCTTGTAACTATTTTCTCCATACAAAATGTTCAAAAATGCCTCAAAAAATCACTCATCCTTGTGATGAAGGCCATGTTTTATCCCTCCTTCCAAAACCCCTTTATCAAGAAGGAATTTTTAATTGTGATGCATGTGGGAAACAAGGCCAAGGGTTTTGCTACTGTTGCAAAATATGTAAAATTGATCTTCATATACTTTGTGCAGCAATGCCACAGAATTTTACTCATCAGTCCCACTGTCATCAACTCAAGCTGAATTTTTCGCCACCCCATCCTACCAAAATCTTCAACTGTGATATATGCAATACTCCAGGCTCCAACCATTGGCTCTACAGGTGTGACACTTGTGATTTTGATGTCCATTTGAACTGTTCAAAAGTTCCAGCAAAGCCAGTAAAGCAAACAAATATGCACCAAAATCAGACAAATTTCACGTCTTTTCCAAATCAAACACCTATACCACAGCCACAGGCTCTGAATATGCAACAGCCTGGATTTACACACTCAAGGTCATCTCCACAAGTTCCTCCTCAAGCGCCAAATTATCATCCCTTCAATCAACCATATCCAGCTACAGGCATTCCTGTAAATCACGGGATTCATTCCCCTGCTTTGTCTTTTATGCAAACGCAGAACAATGATCATAATATGCTGATTCAAGCTATATTTGCTAATGCTCACGCTCAACATAGCGCTAACCAACAATACCTGCAAGCCCTTTTGGCTGGTGGTGGAGTTGGAGGAATTGGAGGAATTGGAGGTAGAAATAGTAATCTTGGAGGAATGCAACAGTTGATTCAAGCATTTTCAGGACTTGGTAATGGTGTAGGCGGCAATATTCCAGGTGTGAATCTTTTTGCTAATGGAGATGCCGGATCGAATCTCTTGCAAGGTATTTTGGGAGGTGATGGAGGTTTGTCAATACTCAATGGTCTGGATTTGGGAGGACTACTTGGAGGATTTAGTTTTTGAGAAAACCAAAAAAAGAAAAAATCTTCATTTTCAAAAAATCCTTGTAACGGGAAACCCTTGCTTGTATAATCCTGGCTTCGTTAACAAGAAATCCTTCTTTGATTCAACGAATGTCCGTGGAAGACAATCAAGAATAATATCCCTTTTTGTGTTTCGTAATTTCTTTGTCTTTCAAATAATTGATGTAAACTTGTTCCTTTGCAATTTGTACCATGAAATTGTCAATTATGGTTTCGGTGTTGAAATGAAATTGAGGATATATTTATTGTGTTCCTTTTTATTTGATAAATGAAAAGTTTGAGTGCCTAATCCCTGTCTAGTTTGTTTTACTCTTTGCAACTTAATTGATATTGTAAAACACTGAAAAAGAACAGACCTTGTCGTTTTAGCTTTGTGTTGCCAAACAATAAAATGGTATGAGTATTCTGATGCTCATCCTATCTACTCCTAAATTTCTATGGCATTGGCCTCACAGATAATTTCAATGGTACTCCAGAACTGAATTTTCTTTAAATTTTTGAGACTTTGTTTTCCCTATCAAATTTAGGACATTGATATTTACTCCCACAATTGAAACATAAGTTTTAGAGCACTCACAATATTTTGTTTTATTTCTTATTTTAATTTATATATAAATGTTAGATATATTTAATTAAAAATCTATCAAGTAACTGGATCGGTAAACGTTGAGTACGTAGCATTTTAAACCTAAATTAAAATTAGATATTGAAACATGTAATGTAGCAGAAAATCGATCGGGTTTTACGGCTTTGAATGATAGAGCATAAAACAGCAAATGAAACCTTCCTTCTTTTATCTTTAGACGGTAATGTAGAACTTTTTTTCTTTGAAGTCATGAATGACTTTCATTAACTTGTTGTACTCAAACTGTACAAGTCACAAAATGCAGCGCATCACTTGCTTTGTTAGTATATAGCCAAATCTTAGTCCTTTATTACTTTTCCTCTATTTTGTTCAAAGTATACTTGTTTCATGGCAAACAAAGTTTGCTTTGTGTAAAATTAACAACATTCTCATTTTCCTCCCGATCCAAATTTAGACTTCAAAACTAGGATATGCATGTAATGTGACTGTGCATGAGTAAAATAAAAAAAAAAATGACATTGACATTTATTAAAATCTAGTTTTAAAATTAATCATGTAAATATTTTTTTGATATAGAAGTCTAGCTCATTGCCTTCTTCGTCGTAGGGCCTTTTTTTTAATTTTATGTTTTTAAAATAAACATAATAATCTTGGCCAATAATTAATAAATTTAGCACTTCTCCACAATTCAAAGTATACGACACTTCTTTTATGATCATAAATTGGTGTATTCGATGCATGATCTCTTCCCCAACAATGAAGAAATGTCTTCCTTATTGTCGCCTTAATTAATTAGCCTGTTTATTTATAATTTTTATTCTAATCCTGATCGATGTAACCATCCATTGACAAAAATATTGATCATGACATGAATAGAAAATTTATTTGGTGTTCTTATCATGATGAAACTATTTCAACAATAAATGACAATTCCAAATCCCATTTGTATAATTTTTTTTTACAATTTGTCACAATTCCAAATCCCATTTGTATCATTCTTTTACAATTTGTCACTCTTAAACAATTGCTATGTTCTGTTCTCCAACCTCAACATTCTAGTGTGCTAACATGCAAAATAATCAATTTGCTGAATAGGTAAGTTAGATGACCAAAGAGAAGGCTTTAACATTGTGGATGGATTTAAGAATTCATTTATCAGCCAATTCAACATGAATATAAAAGTTAATCCAATAAAATTAAATTAACCAAATGCACCCTGACCATTTATCCATTTGACATCACTTGATTTCGAATTTAGCCTTACAACAGCCAAAGGTAAAGCAGAAAGATGTCACACTGAATTGATACGCTAACCACTTTGAAAGTGTCATGGAATCGAATAAAAGAAAACTTTTTAAACCTATATATAGTATGAGCAATGATAGGGGGAGTGAAATTGTGGAGTGAAAAATGGGAGTGATTGACATGGCAGTGATAAAAATACAAACTAATACCCTAACCAAATGATGATTGAACCCTAATGGATAAGTGATAAATTTGTCTTTTTATCACTGCCACATCAGTCACTCCCATTTTTCACTCCACAATTTCACTCCCCCTATCATTTCTCATATAGTATATATACTTTACGCTAAACATGATCAGCATTGAAATTTTTATTTCTTACCCATGACCCAAACTATTCATTTGCGAGCTCTAGCTAATAAGAATGATGTAGAATGAGAATGCCTATTGTTACGACTTTGATATTGTAGAATGGAATGGAATGGAATGGAATGTTAACTCTATGAGCATTATATTAGTTTGAGGCCTAGTGTCATTATTACGACTTTGATATTATTTTACACAGTTTTAATGTCTTAAATTTACCATGGAGGCATAAAGACTTGGCCAAACTTGGTGTTTTACTATTTAAAGGTGTTGAGATGAACAAAATCTTCCATGATTTAGCTTATTTTTGTGTACTATGCGAATATCCCGGATATGCAAAGTAGTGAAATATAAACCCTCCAAAAAAATAAGCAGAAAGAAAAACATCAAAAGAGGGCTTCACACGAAATGACAGACTGTGTAGATGCCATGGAGGTTGACTTGTAACAAGATATATTCTTGCGAACAAAATCAAAAGAGGAGTTTGTGCCTAACAAACACGATCATTGCAGGTCTTATTCATTGCATGTGGTTAGCACCTTCCTTCCAAGGTGATTCCTTAGAATATATGAGTTACAGAAACTTAATTTCCTCATTGACTTAATGCTCATAGACTAAGTCAGAAAACCTCCATTCCTCGATGCTTCTCTCTACTATTGACTTGACTTACTACAGTTGACACGGCTAAAAAAATCCCAACTTGGGACTAAACAAAGCTTGCATAGTTGATGAACAATGACAAGCTTATGGTGCATAAGTTTTTCTTTTTTTTTTCTTTTTAGTGGTGAATTGAGGTGCATACATCATTGTATCCATATGATTATTTACTGTTTACATCTTTAAGCTAATTGAAAACACTTAATCAGTAGACATTAGTCACATTACATCTGTAAGCCTTCATATATCAAAGTATATATATCACAGGTTAAACCCAATTTCTAATTTAACGATCGATTTACTAGCGAATAAAAAAATTTGAGTTTAAAAGGGATGTTCGATCGAATTTGAACTTGAATTCCAATATCACCCCTAATGATTTCAAGTCTCTCAATCAGGGATGTACTTGATATCTACTCAATTTGATTCCACCTCATACATCCAAGAAAGGGTACAGCTAAACCCCATCAACCCCTTAACATTCAAGAATTGACAAAGTTTAGCCTAATTGATTCCTTACTGTACCTTCTAAGACAAATGCGTAAATAGTTGACTTTACTAGTATAACACGAAACCAACGTGCTATTAGTATTAGCCTCTTTATTTGAAGTATTCTCTTATACCTAATCTACATTGCAGATCTCAATTCATTTGTCATCTCATTGAGAGAGAGAGAGAGAGAGAGAGAGAGAGAGAGAGAGAGAGAGAGAGAGATGGGAAAGCCTGGTTCCCAACCTCAGATTGATCAATCTCCAGTTGTTGCAGGAACTGCTCAATCTTCAACTTCAATCAACCATTTCAGTCATCCACACCCATTACACCTCTGCAATATTCAATCCCAGCAAGGTTTCAACACCAATCCATGTTCAGGCTGCAAACATGTCGTCTCAGGAACAATATACACTTGCACTATGTGTAACTACTCCCTCCATGAAAAATGTTCCCAAATGCCTCAAAAAATCACACATCCATTTGACACAAACAACCATGTCCTTTCTCTCCTCACAAAACCAGCATACTCTGAAGGCGTATTCAGCTGTGATGCATGTGGAGAACAAGGAAATGGCTTCTCCTACCATTGTGAAACATGTGGAATAGATCTCCACATACTTTGTGCATCGTTGCCAATGGTCAAAAGTCATCAATCTCACCATCACCAACTCAACCTCATATTTGCACCTCCTTATCCAGTTGGGACATTCAATTGTGATATATGCAGAAGGGGTGGTTCCAAAAAATGGCTATACCGATGCAACAACTGCGAATTCGATGTTCACTTGAACTGTATGAACACTTTGCCATCAAATCTTCCACATCAGCCATCTTTAATGAATCAATTTCATTCCTTGATGGGACGGTCATCTAGTCTGCCTCCACAACAAACAAATCCTGTTGGCTATAATTCTTTCAGGCCAACAGGGATTGCTTTACCATTTCAGCCTCAGCCTCTGCATCATTCTGTCTCAAGTGGTGCACTTGCAAACCCTTATGCAGTCCCAACCCCCACGCAGAACTCCATGCCACAAAACCATTTCATGCATAGTGGTTCCTACGGGGCACCTGTCATGCCTTCTGGCTATGGACAGCAAAATACTTTAACAGGACAGATTGCTGGTGGTGTGGCCAATGGTATAGCTAGTGGTGCTTCTCAAGCTGTGGCGCAAGCACTGATCCAGGGAATGTTTGGTAATGGTGGTGGCGGTGGAAATGGTGGAGTTGTTCAGGCAGATCAAGGTTCATATCTTGCAAGTGATGGAAGTTTCATTCAAATGGATGGAGGATATGGAGGAGATGCTACCACTACCTACTGATAATTTGCAAATTAGTCTTGTCCAGTTTCATTCCTTGGTTTTTGCTCAAGTTAATTTTACAGATTTGGATGATTGATTCATGAACTGAAAAAATGTCTCAATGTTTGTAAAAAAAAAATATTTTGAAGGAGGAGTAAATGCAAGTTTTTTTTTTATCATTAACAAGATTTGTCGAAACTCAATACTTTGAATTAATTTCTGATATATTTTGTCGTTAATAATAATAATATAAACTGAAGGAGTAGTCAACCCAACCCCATATTCTGACAATTTTTATGGATTGGCTTTTTATTCTTTTGTTTGGTTAATTTGTTTAATGAATCTCTTCATTTTTGTTGTAAAAATAAAACAACTAAGAAAGTGACAGAAATGATTTTCTTAACTCATCATTCTGTAAATTAGACAACAACCATTGACATTTTCATTGTTTTTCATGTAAAAAAAAAGAAAAAATAAAAGGAAATTTTTGAAAAAAAAAAGATTTATCTCAAGTTATTATTATTAAATACTACATAACTTTAATATATTTATTATTAATAACGTTAAAATAACTTTATTATTTAATTTTTTTATTAATTATATTAAACAATAAAGTTATTTTGATATCATTATTAATAATAAAGGTATTAAAGTTAGGTCGTATCTAATAATACTGACTTGAAACACACTTTTTTTTTCAAATCTTTCTTTTAAAAAAAAACATTAAGAATCATACTCATTTTTCCCTTGTATTTGGCACTTGCATGGCAGTGAGCCAATGATTGCTCTATATATGCTAACTTTCCTAAATTTGTAGAGTTAATTGCAAGTATATCTTGAAGCCTAATAAGTTTCTCATATTGCTCCTCTCATTGTACAAATAGATTAATCTTTTGTGTATTTCCTTGGTGTGATACAAATTACAATCAAAAACTCAAATAAATGATAATCTTTTCTCTCTTTTTTTTAAAGAAACTTTATACTATTATAAACAAAAGACGGTGCCGGATAGACCCGACCACACCGTTACAAGCGTATGAGCCAAAATTTGGAGTACTACCCCATTACATGAAACTTCAAATAAATGATAATCTTGTTACCACAAATAGCATAGTAATCTATTTATGACAGCAAATGCATTTTTGTGGTAACAAGAAAATAAATGATAATCTTGTTACCACAAAAATGCATATATTGTCATAAATAGATTACTATGCCAATTAATTAATTATGAACTATTTGAAATATGGTTAGTGAATTATGACCTTTTTGAAATATGTTTAGTGAAATATGTTTAAATTTTGCTATAATGGAAATGATTTAGTAGTTAATTTCTCCTCTATGTGCTTTTTTTCTTCTTATTTTAGTGTGGATAATATAGGTAAAAATTCATGTCAAACCTCCCAACATATAAAATAATATTTAAGAAAAACAGAATTTTATTTTACTTATTATACATTAAAATTAGGATGATTAACCCATTTTTTTAATATAGTTTAATGACAAGGTCAATACTATTCTTTCTGATGTGGTTATTAATATCTTTTTGCTATAACATCATGTTAAGAAGGTCACTTTAATTTGACATTTATGAGTTAATTGTATTAAAAGGCAAAAGGTAAAATAAACAAAAACAATTAAAAGTTTTGAGGGTGATTGATTTAACTAAACAACAATGAAGGGAGCAACAACTGAAAAAATAAGTATAATTTGGGAGAATATTTTGTAAGAGTAATGATAGACAATGAAATCATTTCCACAATTCCATAATTAAGTAATAATAGTGAATATAAGTTTTTCAATAATTTGATAATTCAACTTACTTGAGTTTTATCCTTAGTCAATAGATACAGTCATTATCTTGTGTATATAAAGTATTAAATTCAAAAATCAGCCTATAAAAAAAATTAGCATATCAATTATCACTTTAGCATATAAAGTATCAAAAATTACCATATCAATTTTCACTTTAGCGTGTAAAGTATAAAAAAATAGCGTATAAAGTATAAAAAATTGGCATATAAAATATAAAAAATTAGTATATAAAGTATCACCGATTAGCTCGATCGTTTAGCAGCCCTACTATCACGTATCAAATATTAGCGTATCAAGTATACAAAATTAGTGTATCACATATAAAAAATTAGCGTATAACTTATAAAAAAAATTAGCATATCAAGTATTAAGTATCAAAGATTAGTAAATCAAGTATAAAAAATTAGCATTTCAACGTATCAATTTTCACTTTAGGGTATAAAGTATAAGATATTAGCATTGCAAGTATACAAATATTGGCGTATCAAAAAATAATATTAGCGTATTAAGTATAAAAAATTTCGTGTATAAAATATAACAAATTCACATATTACACCTCATATATGTGACGGTCGTACGAGAGTTTTTGTGCAATAGCTAGATAAATAACTCTATATCAGATCTTCGATACAATATTTCTTCGATGCATACAACAAATCAAAACTACGTTGTGTTTCACATAAGTGGATTATCAAATCGTGTAAATTTATACTTTCTTTCATTATTTTTTAGTAATTCCTTAAATAATTAAGCATAGAAATATCCATATATATAATATATATTATGTGCTAAATAGAATTTTACCAAGTGAAATTATAATGTCAACATAATCATCATTAATTTAAAATTAACCCTAAAATTTAGACAAACCAAACACATTAAATTTAGTGAATATTCTCATGGGAGAATAACAAAAAAAAAAATCTTTACATATCACATTTTATTTTTATCTTTTAAAAAAAATTTATCGTAAACAAATTTTTTTTAAAATCCTTCGTTCACATGTAATTTTTTTGATTGTTTTTATTCCTTCACACACATTACTTTTTGAATTTTTATCCTCAAATGTAAAAAATAAATAAATGTATATATTTAAAAATTAAAAAAAAAAAAAAAAGACAATCCCTTGAACGACATATAGTTTGGACACGTTTGACACATTTAAAGGGTACACACATAACATTAACACATCCGCTGGGCCAGAAGAGCGCCAACCAGAACTGCCATTGTTCATCCTCTTCCCTCGTGCTTCGCCCTCCGCTAAACGACACTCAATCGCCTAAACCTGCCGCCCATCTCACTAATATAACGTAAAAGCTTTGATCTTTTTCGCTCTTACTTCTCCAGATCACTTTTTGTACTCGGAAGAAGTAGCGATGGAGTTTTACCCTTCTGGTTTTCGTTTGTTCTGAAGGTACCGATTTTCTTCCCTTTAATTTTTGTTTTTGAATCTTTTAGCTTAATCTTGTTTGTGTAAGCAAGTCTTTTAAAAAAGAAAAAGCCCTTTTATTGATAGCTGATAATTTTGTCTATAAAGCTCTTTTTTTTTTTCATAGTTTATGGAAATGTATTTCTTGATTCAAGGCTTAATTTTTCTTCAGGGACTGACTAGGGGAGGACTTGTTTAGGGATTTGATGCGGTATGTTGAAAAGGGTTTTTGAACTTTTGGCCTGAAATTTTGTTGTTTGTTTGTTATGGGACAATTAATTTGATGGATGATTCTGCAATTGATCATAATTTGAACCAACAGCATGTTAACCAGCCTGTCGGTTCAGTATCAAGATTAGGGGCTTTCGAAAATGAATGTCATGAATTAAGAACTGTTAATGATAGTATCGAAGAGCGATTTCGACAGCTCAAGGCTGCCACTCTTAGAGCTGGACTGAGCCTGAGGAGGCGACAAATGCAGAATTTAATTGAAACTGGTGGTGCTTCTGTTGGCCCAATGGATGATGGAAATGGTAGCAGGGGAATCCATGGTGGCATGGAGAGTGGGGGTGTCAGGGAGAGGAATGAGGAGAGGGGAAAAGGTTGCAAAAGGGAAAGTAGCCTTTTGGTTGCCATGGCATTGGAGATGGACTCCGATGTTAAGAAGATTGTCCATGATGATGGTGGGAGCTTCTATGATTGTAATATTTGTTTGTACATTGCGAGAGAACCAATCTTGACCTGTTGCGGTCACTTGTTTTGTTGGGCATGCTTTTGCAAGTTGCCATATGTTGATTCAACTGCAAAAGAATGTCCTGTCTGTGAGGGAGAAGTGACAGATTCCAACATTATTCCTATTTATGGCAATGGGGATAGTACTAGGGAGTCAAAATTGGAGGCTGGCATGATAATTCCTCCGAGGCCAAAGGCACGGCGAGTGGAGAGTGTAAGGCAGCAGCGTGTGGCTCGGGGCATGTCTCATATTCCAGTTTCAGAAGCATTAAGGCGCATTAGGACTAGTATTAGTGCAATGGGGGATAGTCCGCAGCAAGAAGACTCAATCAATGATACTATAACTTTCGGTACCAATCACATTGAATCAATAAGGGAAGAGGTTCAAATTCGGCGACTTCGTTCACGACAGTTTTCAAGAGTGTTATCAGAAACTGCTGCTTCTCTTCCTTCCATTTCATCTGCTCTCAATGATGCAGAAAGGTTGGTTGAGGACCTTGAGACATACATTAATGATCGTCAGTTGCAAAGAAATGTTGCACAGTTTTTATCGGCTGACGATGGGGATTCACTTAGTAGGAATGTTGCTATTTCGCCATTAGAACAACAGATATCAAGTGAAGAAATTGGTTCTGCTGTACCTGGTCCTTCTTTGGTTACAACTGATGTTGACAATGGTATTCAACAAGCCCTGAACCTGACTACAAATTCTGCTAGTGAAATCAATCTACCTTCTTTACGTTTTTATTCGCACTCTAGGAGAAGATTCGGTTCAGGAAGGGATTTTGACTAGATGACTGATTTTCTCATGATCTGGTGAGGAGATTTATTTGGTGATTGTAAATAATAGCAAAGTTTATTCCATCAGTTGAGAACAGAACTGAGCTTGCTTCAGTGGATAGTTAACTATGTGCTTCTCTTATAAAACCATGATTGCTAGAACATTACAGCTGCCAAAACCATGATTGCTAGAACATTACAGCTGCCAATTTATTGATTGCTTTTCTTTCCCGAGGCATAATTGCAAACTTGGACAAAACTTGGTTGAAGTCTTGTGATTTGCACATTTGTTGCCTGGTTAATTTTATGGTAGTATTTTATGTAAAGATCTGGTGTTATTAGCCATATTTAAGAAGCATTAACTGCTGCAAGTATGAATACTGAGTTATGGGGATTTAGCGTATTCGGTGTGAGTTGTAAATTGTACTCTTTCAGTGACCGGTCATAATTAAATAACCTTGCTTTCAGAATGATTGGACATAAGAAGCATGGATCATAAAATTGTTGCTTTGCCATGTAAATTTTACTTAGAAAGCTTGTATTGATAACAGTAACAATGTGATCTAGGAAACTCCAGTGTCTGGTCATATTTCTCAATCAACCTATTTCAAATTCTCATCTTTTTAAGTATTCCTGCTTGGTGTACAGAATATCATGAATTGGGCAAATGCTAGATTTTTTCCTCTTCTTTTGTGATGTGTGTTCTAGCATTGTCTCTAATATTATCATTTTGTTCACTTCTTGTTGCTAGTGATATATTCGTGTTCTGAAAATTATTATCATAAATAGATGGTTTGAATTGTGCCATTTCACTGCCCTTTTGAAGTTAGTATTTGCAGTATTTCCCCTGTTAGTTACTTCTCGGTGGGAGATAGGAAATAAATTCTGAAATGAACTTCTTGGTTTTTGTTTTTCTGGTTATTTTTTTGGGAAAATGAGACTTGTAAGACAGCATGGAATTATCCTAGTTTCTGCACAATAGCTTTTCTTGTTCTGATACTTCATCAATGAAGGAGAAAAACCCCGGTGGGGGGGTGGCATTATAGCACCTCAGCAATCCCCCTCATGGATCATAAAATATGTTTTCTACAACACTGAGATAAACTTAATTCTCTTTTTGGTCTCACCTCCATTGTCGGGATTGAATGGTGTAATTTTAGTGTTGTTTGATGATAGTATTCTAAGCGGATTATGATACAGAAAGTTTCTGGACCTCAACTGTCTCATTGGTCATCTATACAACTATTGATTTACTGGGTAAACCTGAGTTTGGCCTTGAATTTGATCTTAACTAGGTAAATTTATGTTGGCACATTCTCTAAGACTATGAAAAAGACAATTCCAACATATATAAGCTATAAAAATGTTTTAGTGGTAGTCTCCCCGAAATGGTCAAAAGTTTTTGCTAAATTGAAAGATTTCATTAGTGAGTATCCTTTGGTTATGCTCATGGGGAAAGATTCGTGTTCAGGACTAATAGGGAACCATAGTTTTAGTGTATTCTATCCAAACATCTCTCCGAAAACACTATCATCCCCTATTGAATATCCCCTGTACGGTTCTTGGCTTCTTGCTCCTACAGTGGAGAGATTTTTGTATCTGGCACAACTATGAAATGCGAATGATCATCAAAATTTGCTGTATTCGTACGAGAAGAAGCTTCAACAATAAAGTGAGAAACCATCTTTAGAGTAGTAGTAAAGGAGAATGATTATACCTTGGAGGTTTCAACAAATTGTGGGGGACAAAATGCAGGAGAATTAGGCAAAAATCCTCTAAGTATATATGGAAAATAGAGCTTGTGATGATGAGGGCCGACAATGATAAAAGCAAGTTGTCTAACTTTGGCATCTTTGGTTATGACAACAGCCATCATTGACCACACGAGACAAAGCCCATTTACCAATCTCTTTTTGAGTGTTGAATAACAGAGAATTTCTTTGCATTCTGCTTTCATAGTATTAAAAATCTTTTATAGAAACTAAGGTGGAACTTTGATCTCTTTTAAACACCATTCTTCCTCAATAGGGTATTAATTATTAAGCAAAGCGGTCTGGAATTTGCTTAGTACTGTATATTTGTTGAAAATGTATTGCCATGCCTTGTGAGATGTAGTGTTCTATACGACGATGATAACAACAATAAGACTTTATCCCACTAAATAGGTCGATTATATGGTAATATTTTACCATCGTTTTCGGTCTAAAATTATTTGCTTAAGCGTTATATACTTTACACGATTTTTCTGATGTGATTCATATAATAGGATTCTGCATGACTATTTGAAATAATTTTTGTGTCTTTGAAACAACAATATTGCAACAACAAAAATCAATCATTGGCACTATTTTCTTTTTTCTTTTTAATTTTTTAGAGTTCAGAGGTACACTTGCTCCTTTACTACAACAACAATAATATTTTTCCACTAAACAAAATCGGTTATATAAGTCGCATTTCTCCACCATCCTAATCTAATCCATATTATATAAAGTCACTTGTTTGGGTTTAGAAACGATAAAAATAAGTCACTTTGGTTGTAGGTTTTTTATTTATTTATTTTATAAATCTAAAATAATTTTTTTCCTACAAAAAATTTTAAAACATAAAACAATGTTACAATAATTTTTTTTCTATAGTAAATTTTAATAATAAATAATTTTTCCTAACACAATTTTTCACTAAAACAAACTTATAAAATATTAATTCAACTTTGAATTTTAAAATTTTATTAATATAAAAATCCTCTAATACAAATCTCAATAAAACAATCTTTTTAATCCAAATGCTTTTAAAATATTCTTTTCTTATAACAAATTCCAATAAAAAAGATTTCATCATAAAACAAGAAAAATACCACGTCCAAACGAAACCTTGTTTTCACACCCCCTCAATTTTGTGAGTTTAAAGCTTAGACACGGCAATAATAATTCGTTTAATTATTGCAGCTCTCAATTTTTATTATTTAGAAACAGTTATTTATACACAATATTATGTACGTATTCTAAAGTTTTGAACACTAGATTTAGATTTAGGGGTGGGAGGGACTATCCACTCCACATGTTCGCTCACTCCTCCGAGTAATTAAAATAAATTAATTTTAAACATAATAAAGTTAAAACATGATAGTCAACAGGAGTATGATTTTTTTATCTCAGGGGAAATTTTAATAAACTCCCATTTAAAAATGATGAGTCCATAGAAGAAAAAGATTCTTGTTGAGGGAAGATTCAAGATCCTGCAGAAGAAAGTACTGGGACTCTGGTGAGGTCAGATATTGCAAATGGATTTAACGGATGGACCGATGAACAATTTGATAAGTAAAGAGTAAAGACCATTCAATCACTGTAATAATTATTGCTCATTCATTCATACAAAAGCAAAAGCGCATTTCTTCAGCCCACAATCACATTCACGCTAGCGCAGATTGCTTTACCTGAAAAACATTTTCACGAATTTCCTTGTAATAGAATTATGAGATTCCTCTTACTATGTTGCATATATTTCTTCTGAATTTCAACATTCTTTTTTAATTAACGTTTTATAGTATTTCTATTTTCACAATGAACATTCTAAAAATTATGGGAACGAAATACATTGTAAACAACAACAAGAACATTATCTCATTATATGGATTTGAGTACACAACAACTAGTTTATTCCATTAAATGGATTCGACTATATGAATTACATTTTGTCACCGTACTTGATTTAAACTCAAAACGTTCTATCTTTTACATGATTTCTATTGTGATTCACATCATAGAACTTGACAAAATTTTTACATCAACTGTCAATCTGTCACAATTTTTTTCCTTTTTTGAATTTAGAATCAACTACTAATAGAATCATATTTTTACTATCGTGTTTTATTGAGTACATCAGCTTCATCTAGTTATATGCAACATGCCTGCTCATAAATAACTGATCTTAAATTCGAAAAAATAAAGAAAGTTGCGACAGGTTGATGCCCGATATAAAATTTTGCAGCTTCTTATAATATGTAATCGACCTAACTTAGTGGTATAAAATTTTAGATGTACGTTATTGTATTATTCTATCAAACACATAGTAAATAACAAAATAAATAAACGACTACAAGTCTACAACAATGTGACATGTGTACTACATCCTAATATATAATAATGCAAGTTTAATTTGCATTGTTTGCAAATCTTTTGAACTATGTGCATAGCAAATGTGCAACTCTCGTATAGATTACAACATATCTAAAGGTAAAAATTGATATACCAAGAAAAATGGATACAACTTACCACCCACAATTTAGTAGGAAAATTTCAACTAGAAAAAAAAAAAAGAAGAAGAAGTAGTATTAAAAATGAATTTCCTCAAAATTAGTATATATGAAAAAGTTGAGCTAAAAAAGGGGAGGGGTTGTTTTGCTAATGATTACAAAATGTTGTCCCTTTAAGAAAGGTGCAAAAGAACAGGCCCACAACTTCAAGCCGCATATGTAAATAATTCTCTCACAGATCACGGTGTCTCCGTGTGTGTTGTCAATTTAATATTAGTAATTGTCCTTAATTTGCAATTTCTACCATTCATTCCTTGGACCCCACGTCCTGACTCTGCAATAACGTTAGTCTTTGACTTTGCTTCTACCCATAAAAGAAAAAAAAAAATATCATTGTACTAAAATTGACTTTGAAAATGTAAAATAATAATATTCATTTGCTTTATTAGGGCCTTAACTCACGTGACTTCTGTTCCTGTCCCTAAACTTTCAACTCACCTTTCATTGGCTTTTATAATCGTGTGGATCGAGGCAAGGGATGTTTGAGGCAAAGTAGAGAACGGACATGGGGTTGTTCAAAGGTTTTTTTTTTTTTTTTTTTGCTAATCATTAATTTTCATGAGCTAATTTTACTCTGTGTCCTTTATTTTACTCTTCAATTATATATGTTTTTACTTCATGGGTAAAGTTTATATGTAGTACTAGTAGTGGAATGTAATTTTATTTTTTTAATTTTTTTGCTCAAAGTAGTAGAATGTAATTGTAAATGGTAAAAGTAAACTGTAAAGAAGAAACAAAAACATTGGGAGTATAATGGTGTCAATGATTAATGCTGTGATAGATGCGTATCATCATTGGTTTTGGGTAAAAAAAATGTAAGAAAGTTCTCTGCTCTCATTAGTCATTTCAATGATTATATATACAGTACGGTGGAGATCAAATCACGCATGGCAGGCAAGCAACATATATACATGTATTGTACAAGTACATCCATCATCCTTTCCATAATATAGCCTCTAATGTGATTTATTTTATCCTCCTCTGCCTAATTAAAGGTAAATAAATTATGTCAATTAATTCTTTAACAATTTGTATGATACTCAATTCAAATACAAGTGAAGAACGAGCGTACAAATTTATCTAACTTAGATATCTATATTAGCGTATCAAGAATAAATAAATATAAAGTTGAATTTTGTAAAACAGATACCAATCTTATCAAGATATTGCATTACGAGCCTAATGTATGTACATAAACTTACGAATTTATTGGACTCTGCGAATTTCAAGCTAGACGATATAAAGTTGAAGTTGGCATAACGGTTTCTAATCCCATCATGAATATATTGTGTTAGGAACATAATGTGCATATGTAAGCTTCTGAATTTATTAGACTCACTGAGTTCGAGAATAATGAATGCTGGGGAACCTCTGGAACAAATATTTAAACCTTTAAGTGAAAAAAACTGCTTCATTTTATATAGTTTGAAAATTATCTTTTACAAATGCGATAGAACAATTTTTTTTTTTGGCAATCCAATGTCCTCCTGAAAAAAGGTAAACGCTTCATCAAGTAGTGTGAGAAATGATTAGAATAATGGCTGATGGTGTTGATTCACAAACAGGACTAGATGGGATTAATCTCGAGGCTATTTGTTTGATTTTGCTTTGCTTGAACGACATGCAATTCAAAAACGACTAATTCATCTTGCAATCAATTTAGTGGAAGAATGCTGAACTATATATATTCAAGGTTTAGGAGGAAAGGAAGACAACTCCATTCCAAGTTTTATAATGGCACTTACAAATTTTTCTTAACCATAGTATCCAAAGTTTTCTGAATAATTATCATTCGCTCACAATTTATCCTTAAAAGAGTTTCCTATGAAATCTTATCAAACTCCAACTTGAAAATTGACCAAGATGTTCGAACTTGATCATTCTTGGCAAATTTTTTGTTGCTCTATTTGAGAATCGAATTTGGAAATATAGAAAGGAATCAAAAACAAAATAAGGGATACTATTTCCAACATCTTATAAGATTGAAGGGGAGCTATTTAGGTGTATCAATCATATGTATCACATATGGTTACATTTTTCGAATCTATCCATTGATGTAGCGCAATTGCATTAATACAAACGAGTTGGTTTCCTTCCAAATGGGTTCATATTGACAACCACAAATTAATCATTATTTTAATAATTAATGTTAACGATGATTAATTATCTATTATATATATAAAATATATTTTAACGGTGATTAATTATCCGTTTTATATATAAAACATGTTGTATATATGAACTAGTTTCATATAAATACCCTAATAGTTGGCCAAAAAAGAGCCAAAGATGATAAAATGATTAGAAAAAATGTGGGTTATAGTCCAAGAAAAAAGATGATTTTTCAAAAAATTTTGCATTTCTATTTTTTTAACATCGTTCACCAGATAGCACATTTTCAATATACATGGATGCAAAAAATGAAATGAAACCCATCCATAATAGCCAATTTGCAAGTCTTGCCGTTTTATGCCACAAACGTGGATTAGCTTACGAAAAATGATGATTTTTAAAAATATTAATGGGGGTGTTCGGTAAGGGGAAATAGAAGGGGTCAATGGTAATCAACAAAAGTGATTCCTATTGTTGATGTTTGGGAAGGGGTAATGGGAATAACTATTCCTTAATGATTACCTTAAATGAGTCAATGGATGATTCCCTAGTCTCTCTCCATTAATCATCCATTACCCTGTATTGGATAAACGATTTTCCCACCTCTACCAATTAACTCCCTACTCCAATATGTACTTTAATAATAATAATAATAATAATAATAATAATAATTAATAATAATAATAATAATATTAATAATGATAATAGTTAATAATATTAATAATAATTAATAATATTAATAATGATAATAATTAATAATATTATTAATATTAATAATTAACAATGATAATAATAGTAATAATAATAATAATAATGATTAATAATAATAAAGATGCGAACTCTGACAATGGTAGAATAAAAATTTTGACTGATTCCTATTAGTATTGTTGATTGAACCAAACAACATCAATCACAATAATACCCATTATAGGATTTGAACCAAACATTAAGAATACAATCATAATTCTCATTGCCATTGATCCTTCAATAAAACCTATTGTGATTGCCATTGAAGAATTCGAACCAAACGCCTATATTTCAAATTTTTTAACACTGTTCACTACATAGAACATTACCAATATAGGTGGTGCAGAAAATGACACGAAACAGTCCACAATAGCCATTTTTTGAGTATTGCTGTTTTTAGCCAAAAAAACGTGGGTTAGCTAACGAAAAATGATGATTTTTCAAAATTTATATTTCTATTTTTTAACACTGTTCACTAGATAGCACATTACCAATACAGGTGGGTTCCAAAAAATGACATAAAAACAATCAATAATAGCTAGTTTTTGAGTTTAGTCATTTTCAACCAAAAAACGTGGGTTATAGTCCAAGAAAATGGATGATTTTTCAAAAACTTTTATATTTTTATTTTTTAACACCATTTACTAGATAGCACCTTACAAACTTTGGTGGGTGAAAACACATAAATGAAAATAGTACATAATAGTCAATTTTTGAGTTTTGCTGTTTTCAACAAAAAAATATAGGTTATAGCTCACGAAAAATGATGTTTTTTTAAAAAAAAGTTTACATTTCCATTTTTTTAACATCGTTCATAAGATAACACATTTAAAAAAAAATTTGGTGTAGAAAATGACATGAAAACTGTCCATAGTAGCCAGTTTTTTATTCTTATCATTTTCAGCCAAAAAACGTGAAATATGATGATTTTTTTAAAAAAATTATATTTCTATTTTTTAACACCGTTCACTAGATAGCACATTAACAATATAGGTAGATACAAAAAATGAAATGAAAACATTCCACAATATCCAGTTTTTGAGTTTTTGCCATTTTCATAAAATCTACATAAGTTATAACCCACGAAAAATGATGATTTTTGAAAATATTTATATTTCACATTTTTAACACTGTTCACTAGATAACACATTACCAATATAGATTGGTACAGAAAATGACATGAAAACAGTCCACAATAGCCAGTTTTTGAGTCTTGCTGTTTTTAGCAAAACAACGCGGGTTATAACCCACAAAAAATGATGATTTTTGAAAATATTTATATTTCTATTTTTTTAACACCATTTACTAGATAATACATTACCAATATAGGTGAGTGCAAAAAATGACATAAAAACAGTCCACAATAGCCAGTTTTTTAGTCTTGCCGTTTTTAGCCAAATAATGTGGATTATAACCCACAAAAAATGATGATTTTTAAAAAAATTATATTTCTCTTTTTTAACACTGTTCACTAAATATAACATTACCAATATAGGTGGGTGCAAAAAATATCAGGAATAAAAATCCACAATAGCTAGTTTTTGAGTCATGTCATTTTCAGCTAAAAAACATGGGTTATAGTCCAAGGAAAATGATGATTTTTCAAAAAATTTTACATTTTTATTTTTTTAACATCGTTCAATAGATAACACCTTATAAACTTTGGTGGGTGCAAAAAAAGAAATAAAAAAAGCCTATAATAGCCAGTTTTTTAGTCTTGCTGTTTTCAGCCAAGAACGTAGTTTATAGCCCACGATAAATGATGATTTTTTTTAAAAAATTACATTCCCATTTTTTAAACATTGTTCACTACACAACAAATTTAAAAAATATGTGGGTGTAGAAAATGACATGAAAATTATCCACAATAGCTAGTTTTTTAGTCTTGTCATTTTCAGCCAAAAAACGTGAGTTATAACCCACGAAAAATGATGATTTTTAAAAAAAAATTACATTTCTATTTTTTATAACACCGTTTACTAGATAGCACATTAACAATACAGGTGGGTGCCAAAAATGACATGAAAACATTCCACAATATCTAGTTTTTGAGTTTTGCCATTTTCATAAAAAATACATGAGTTATAACCCACAAAAAATGATAATTTTTGAAAATATTTACATTTCATATTTTTTAACATCGTTCACTAAATAGCACATTACGAAAATAGATTGGTGCAGAAAATGACATGAAAACAGCGCATAATAGCTAGTTTTTGAGTCTTGCTGTTTTTAGCCAAAAAATATGGGCTTTAGCCCCTGAAAAATGATGATTTTTTAAAGTATTTACATTTTTATTTTTAACACCGTTCACTAGATAGCACATTACCAATATAGGTGGGTGCAAAAAATGAAAAGAAAACAGTCCACAATAGCCAGTTTTTGAGTCTTGCCGTTTTTAGCAAAAAAATGTTGGTTATAGCCTAAGAAAAATGATGATTTTTCAAAAATTTACATTTTATTTTTTTAACACCGTTCACTAGATAGAACATTATCAATATAGGTGGGTGCAAAAAATGACAGAAAAAAATCAACAATAGCTAGTTTTTAGTTTTGTCATTTTCAGCCAAAAATCGTGGGTTATAATTCAAGGAAAATGAGGTTTTTTCAAAAAAATTTACATTTTTATTTTTTTAACACCGTTCACTAGAAAGTACCTTACAAACTTTGGTGGGTACAAAAAAAGAAATAAAAACAGCCCATAATAGCCAGGTTTTAAGTCTTGCCGTTTTTAACCAAAAACCGTAGGTTATAGCCCATGAAAAATGATGATTTTTTTGAAAAAATTATATATGCATTTATTTAACATTGTTCACTAGATAACACATTTAAAATATATATGGGTGCAGAAAATGACATAAAAACTGTCCATAGTAGCCAATGTTTTAGTCATGTCGTTTTCAGCCAAAAAACGTGAGTTATAACCCACAAAAATGATAATTTTAAAAAAAATTACATTTCTATTTTTTTAACACCGTTCACTAGATAGAACATTAATAATATAGGTGAGTGCAAAAAATGACATTAAAACATTCAACAATATCCAGTTTTTGAGTTTCGTCGTTCAGCAAAACGACATGAGTTATAACTTACGAAAAATGATGATTTTTGAAAATATTTACATTTCACATTTTTTAACGTCGTTCACTATATAGCACATTAACAATATAGGTTGGTGCAAAAAACGACATGAAAACAGTCCACAATAGCCAGTTTTTGAGTCTTTCTGTTTTTAGCCAAAAAACGTGAGTTATAGCCCACGAAAAATGATATTTTTTGAAAATATTTACATTTTATTTTTTTAGCACCGCTCACTAGATATCACATTACTAATATAGGCGGGTGGAAAAAATGACATGAAAACAGTCTAGAATAGTCACTTTTTGAATCTTGCCGTTTTAAGCCAAAAAACGTGGGTTATAGCCCACGAAAAATAATAATTTTTAAAAAATTTACATTTATATTTTTTAACACCTTTCACTAAATAGCACATTACCAATATAGGTAGGTGCAAAAAATAACATGACAACAATCCACAATAGCTAGTTTTTGAGTGTTGTTATTCTCAACCAAAAAACGTGGGTTATATTCCAAGAAAAGTGATGATTTTTCAAAAACTTTTACATTTTCAGCGAAAAACCTACGTTTATAAGAAAAGTGATGATTTTTTCAAAAACCTTTACAAACTTGGATGGGTGTAAATAAGAAATGAAAACAACCCATAATAGCCAGTTTTCAGCAAAAGACCATAGGTTATAACCCACAAAAAATTATGATTTATTTAAAAAAAATTATATTTCCATTTTTTGATATCGTTCACTAAATAACACATTTCAAAAATATGAGGGAGTTGAAAATGACGTGAAAACAGTCCATAGTAGCCAGTTTTTTATTCTTGTCATTTTCAGCCAAAAAACGTGAAGTTATAACAAACGAAAATTGATGATTTCTAAAAAAAATACATTTTATTTTTTTAACACCATTAACTAGATAGCAAATTACCAATATAAGTGGGTGCAAAAAATGATTTGAAAATATTCCACAATATCCAGTTTTTTATTTTTGCCGTTTTCAGCAAAAATACATGAGTTATAACCAATGAAAAATGATGATTTTGAAAATAGTTACATTACCAATTTTTTAACACCGTTCACTGGATAGCACATTACAAATATACGTGGGTGTAGATATGACATGAAAGCAGTCCACAATAACCTGTTTTTTGAATCTTGCTGTTTTTAGCCAAAAAATGTGGGTTATATTGCCCAATAAAAAATGATGATTTTTAAAAAATTTATATTTATATTTTTTGAACACCTGTCACTAGATAGCACATCACCAATATAGGTGGGTGCAGAAAATGACATAAAAACTATCCATAATAACTAGTTTTTGAGTCTTGCTATTTCAACCAAAACATGTGGATTATAGTCCAAGAAAATATTTTCAAACACCGTTCACTAGATAGCACCTTACAAACTTTGGTGGGTGCAAAAAAAGAAATGAAAATAGTACATAATAGCAGATTTTTTAGTTTTGCCGTTTTCATCCAAAAGACGTAGGTTATAGCCCGCGAAAAAGGATAATTTTTTAAAAAATATTACATTTCCATTTTTTTGACTTGTTCACTAGATAACACATTTAAAAAATATGTGAATACCGAAAATGACATGAAAACAGTCCACAGTAGTCAATCTTTTTAGTCGTTTTCAGTAAAAAAAAGTGAGATATAACCCACGAAAAATAATGATTTTTAAAAAAAAATTATATTTTCATTTTTAAAAATGTTCACTAGATAGAACATTCCCAATATAGACGTGGGTGCAAAAAATGACTTGAAAACATTTCACAATATCCAGTTTTTGAGTTTTGCCGTGTTCAGCAAAAATACATTTCACAAAACGATTTTTGAAAATATTTACATTTCCAATATTTTAACACCATTCACTAAATAACATTTAATCTATATAGATGGGTGAAGAAAATGACACGAAAACACAATAACCATTTTTTGAGTTTTGCTGTTTTTAGCAAAAAAAACGTGGGTTATAACCCAAAAATGATGATTTTTAAAAAGTTTACATTTCTATTTTTTAACACCATTCACTAGATAGTACATTACTAATATAAGTAGGTGAAAAAATGGCATGAAAATAATTCACAATAGCTAGTTTTTGAGTCTTGTCATTTTCAACTAAAAAATGCGGGTTATAATCCAAGAAAAATGATGATATTCAAAAATATTTACATTTTTATTTTTTTAAAACCGTTCACTAGATAGAACCTTACAAACTTCGATGGGTGTAAAAATAAAAATGACAACAGTACATAATAGCCAGTTTTTTAGTCTTGCGATTTTCAACAAAAAAATATAGGTTATAACCTATGAAAAATGATGATTTTCAAAAAAAAAATTACATTTTTATTTTTTTAACATCGTTTACTAGATAACACATTTCAAAATATGTGGGAGCAGAAAATGACATGAAAACAGTCCATAGTAGTCAATTTTTTAGTCTTGTCATTTTCAATAAAAACATGTGAGTTATAACCAATGAAAAATGATGATTTTTTTAAAAAAATTCATTTCTATTTTTTTAACACCATTCACTAGGTGGATAACATGAAAACATTCCACAATATCAATTGTTTTAGTTTTGTCGTTTTCAACAAAAATACATGAGTTATAACCTACAAAAAATGATGATTTTTTAAACTATTTAACTTTCACATTTTTTAATACCACTTACAAGATAGAAGCTTACCAATATAGGTTAGTGCAGAAAATGACATGAATACAGTCCATAATAGCCTATTTTTGAGTTTTTCTGTTTTTAGCCAAAAAAACATGGTTTAAGCCGAACAAAAATGTTGATTTTTCAAAAACTTCTATATTTTTATTTTCTAACACCGTTCACTAGATAGCACATTACAAAATTTGGTAAGTGCAAACAAAGAAATGAAAATAGTCCATAATAGTCAGTTTTTTAGTTTTGCTGCTTTTAGCCAAAAAAAAGTAGGTTATAACCCAAGAAAAGATGATTTTTAAAAAAAATTACATTTTTATTTTTTTAACATCTTTCTTTAGATAGCACATTACCAATATAGGTGTCTGCAAAAAGCTATATGAAAATATTTCACAATATCCAGTTTTTGAGTTTTGTCATTCTTAGCGAAAATACATGAGTTATAACTCACGAAAAATGATGATTTTTGAAAATATATACATTTCAAATTTTTTAACACCGTTCACTAGATAGCACATTACCAATATAGGTTTGTGCAGAAAATGACAGAAAACAATTCACAATAGCAGTTTTTGAATCTTTCTTTTTTTGGTCAGAAAACATAGGTTATTCCCATGATAAAATGACGAATTTTGAAATTCTTTTACATTTTTATTTTTTAACACCGTTCATAGATAGCATATTACCAATATAGGTGGGTGCAAAAATGACATAAAAACAGTCCACAATAGCCAGTTTTTGAATCTTGCCATTTTTAGCCAAAAAACGTGGGTTATAACCCATAAAAAATGATGATTTTTCAAAAATTTACATTTCTATTTTTTTAACACTGTTCAACAAATATCACATTATCAATATAAGTGGATGCAAAAAATAATACAAAAAAATTTACAATAGCTAATTTTTGAATCTTGCCATTTTCAACCAATAAACGTGGGTTATATTCCAAGAAAAATGATGATTTTTCAAAAAATTTTAAATTTTTATTTTTTTAACACCTTTCACTAGATAACACCTTACAAATTTTGGTGGGTGCAAAAAAAGAAATTAAAATAGTGCATAATAACAAAATTTTGAATCTTGCCATTGGTGCGAGTTGTCGCCTACTCTCCAATTTTACCCTAATACTACTGTATTAGCAGTGAGAGGGATCGTTCCACAGAGAAGAGTTGGTTGTCAAGTGACTATTTGTTCAAGACTATCTACTGTATAACAAAAGCAAACAAAATAAATGCAAAGTAAGGGAAGTTCAATAACAGTGTGATATTTAATAGAGAGAGATGATACTGCCTTGAGGGGTTTCAATTTCCACAGATCCAATCAATGGTTTCATTGACTGGTGTAGATACATGAGGGAATTCAACTGTCTGTATCATGAAATTCAAGTAGCCGGTCGACTCACTCAAATCCACTCAACATGCTACAAAATCCTCTCCGGTCAGGGCAAGTTTTTGGCATAAATTAAGTTTTCAGATCCCTATTCTATATGACAATCCTAGTCCACTACTTGATTATCTCCCTTGGAAGGGCAGCTAGTCAATTCGTGTGTTCAAAGTGTCCTACAAGAATAATTCTAAATCCTTTCCTACTGATCTGATCTCAAATGTCAGTGGTCATCGCACACATGAGATCAACAAATAAATTAGCACTAGAAACTCATGGATCGAAGGTTCTCATCATTAAATCATGTCAAATCCAATTCATATTACTTGGATCTAGATTCAATTCAGTGGCTACCGCAATTCAAACTCAGATCTCCTCAATTCAATGCATGCAAGATGAATTTCACAATCAATAAATAGATAACTCGTTCAAACACAGATAAAATATAATTAAAATATCTCAACCATTTACAGATCTATGAATATTGAATCCTCAAGGTAGTATGAGTTTAGAGAGAGAAAAGAGAGAGAAAGTGAGAAAAATCCTAAAACTAGCCTAAAAACCTAAGAAATCTAATTTCTCTCTCTTGTGTGTATTCTGTGCCGCTCTCCTCCTTTCCTTGTCTTGCTGTTGTATTTTCCTTTTTATAGTGAGTGGTGCTTCCTTTCTAGGTGACGTGGCGCCATCTTTGTGTGTGAGCATTTTCTCTTTCCAATGATTCTCGACGCGTGTCCTGAAAATTCAATCATTACACAAGTGAGGTCATCTTTCATCACTAGGTTAGCTTAAATGCTAAGGAAGGAAATATCAAACACTTGTAAAGATGTGCACTGGAAGCCTGGTGAAGAATGCTCACTCATGTGCGATACGTGCATGCGAGAAGTGCATGATGTGCGCTGATGGTGTATTAGAGTGCATTGCATGCATGTGCGAGGTGCGGTGTATGGCATGCGCGAGTGCCGCGCGCGGTGGTCGTGTGTGTGCGGCTTGTGCGGGCGCTAAGTGCATGTGTGTGTACGTGTTGTGCATCTTGTGTGAGTGAAGTGTGAGTGCTAAGAGTGTACTGTGCGAGGGTACTGTGGGTGTTAAGAATTTAGTGCCAAAAGTGTAGTGTAAGTGAATGCGAATGCTGGTGAGTGCTAGTGAGTGTAGTGAATCCAAATGTGCAAGTGTGTTGAGTGAGTGCAAAGATGTGTGAGTGGGGCTGGAGCACTAGGCTCCAGCCCGACTGTGTGTGTGACACCATCGTGTGTGCATTTGTGGTGGCGCCCGCACCCTATGTGCGAGAGCAAGGGCGGGAGCCTGCGCCCGTGTGTGTGTGTGTGCGTGAGTGGTCCTGGAGCCTAGTGCTCTAGCACCCTTTGTGTGAGTGCAAGGGCGGGGGCACTAGGCACCCGCTCGTGTGTGTGTGTGTGCATTGGTGGATTGTGTGTGCTAAGTGTGTGTAATGTGTGTGTGTGTGTGTGTGTGTTAAGTGTTTGATGTGTGAAGTGTTAGGTGCTGGGACTTTTGTGTGTGCCTAAGAGTTGTGAGAACTGCTGTGTCAAAATGTGCATTCAATCAAATACATGTATGCTTCACATCATTTATGCAACAATTTTAACACTTCTTCACAATCTCTACCAATATCACTTCTTACTCATTTAGCACAGAAACTACACAATTCATGTAAGAATCTACACTATATCCACACAAAAGATCAAGGACATTTATAACATATAAGTCAGTATAGAATTGACTTATTAGCCATTTTCAGCAAAAAAACGTAGCTTATATCCCACGAAAAATGATGATTTTAAAAAAAATTTACATTTTCTTTTTTTGAACATCGTTCACTATACAACACATTTGAAAAAATATGTGGGTGCAGAAAATGACATGAAAACAGTCCATAGTAGCCAGTTTTTTAGTCTTGTCATTTCAACCAAAGAAGTGAGTTATAACCCATGAAAAATCACGAGTTTTAAAAAAATTTACATTTTTATTTTTTTAATACCATTCACTAAATATAACATTACCAATATAGGTGGGTGTAAAAAATGACATGAAAACATTCCAAAATATCTAGTTTTTGAGTTTTGCCATTTTCAGCAAAAATACACTAGTTATAACAAACGAAAAATAATAATTTTTTAAAATATTTATATTTCTAATTTTTTAATACTGTTAAATAGATAGCACATTACCAATATAGGTGGGTGCAGAAAATGACATGAAATAGTCCACTATAGCAGTTTTTTAGCCTTGCTGTTTTTAGCCAAAAAATGTAGGTTATACCCTACGAAGAATGATAATTTTCCAAAAATTTATGTTGACAAGATAGCACATTACATTGCCAGTCTAGATGGGTGCAAAAAATGACATGAAAATAATCCACAATAACTAGTCTTTGAATCTTGTCATTTTCAGCCAAAAAAAAGGTAATGGTCCAAGAAAAATGATGATTTTAAAAAACTTTTACATTTTCATTTTTCGATACCCTTCACTAACTTTTACATTTTCATTTTTTGATACCTTACAAACTTTGGAGGGTGCAAAAAAGAAATAAAACTAGTAGATAATAGTCAGTTTTTGAGTCCTGCCATTTTAAACAAAAAAACGTAGGTTATATCACACGAAAATGATGATTTTTTAAAAAATTACATTTTTATTTTTTTAACATCAATCACTAGATAAAACATTTAAAAAATATTTGGGTGCAGAAAATGACATAAAAACAGTCCAGAATAACCAATTTTTTAGTCTTGTCGTTTTCAGCAGAAAAACGTGAGTTATAACCCACAAAAAATAATGAGTTTTAAAAAAACTTACATTTCTTTTTTTAACACCGTTCACTAGATAGCACATTACCAATAAAGATGGGTGCAAAAAATGATATGAAAACATTCCACAATATCCAGTTTTTGACTTTTGCCGTTTTAGCAAAAATACAAGAGTTATAAGCTACAAAAAATGATGATATATGAAAATATTTACATTTTCAATTTTTTAACATCATTCAGTAGATAACACATTATCATTATAGGTGGGTGCAAAAATAGATACGAAAACGATCCAAAATAGCCAATTTTTGAGTCTTGCTATTTTTAGCCAAAAAACTTGGATTATAGCCCACGAAAAATAATAATTTTTTAAAAATTTACATTTTAATTTTTTTAACACTATTGATTAGATAGCACATTACCAATATAGGTGGGTGCAAAAAATGACACAAAAATAGTCTACAATAGTTTGTTTTTTATTCTTGCCATTTTCAGCCAAAACAAGGGTTTTAGTCCAAGAAAAATGATGATTTTTAAAAACTTTTACGTTTTCATTTCTTTAACATCGTTCACTAGATAGCACCTTATAAACTTTTGTGGGTGCAAAAAAATAATGAAAACAATGTAAAATAGCCAATATATGAATCTTGCCGTTTTCAGTAAAAAAAACATAGGTTATAGTAAACGAAAAATGAAGATTTTTAAAAAAAAATTACATTTTCTTTTTTTAATATCGTTCACTAGATAACACATTTAAAAAATATGTGGGTGCAGAAAATGACATGAAAGCAGTCAATAATAGCATGTTTTCAACAAAAAACATAAGTTATAACCCATGAAAAATGATAATTTTTTTAAAAAATTTACATTTATATTTTTTAACACCGTTCACTAGATAGCATATTACCAATATAGGTAGGTTCAAAAAATGACATGAAAACATTTCACAATATCTCGCTTTTGAGTTTTGTTGTTTTCAACAAATATATATGAAAACCCACTAAAAATAATAATTTTTGAAAATATTTATATTTTTAATTTTTTAACATCGTTCACTAGATAGCACGTTACCAATATAGGTGGGTGCAGAAAATTGAAGGAAAATAATCCACAATAGCTAGTTTTTAATTCTTGTCATTTTCAGCCAAAAAACGTGAGTTATAGTCGAAGAAAAATGATGATTTTTTAAAAACTTTTACATTTTTATTTGTTTAACACCGTTCACTAGATAGCACATTACTAATGATAAAAACAGTCTATAGTAGACAGTTTTTTAATCTTGTCAGTTTCAGTAAAAAAAAGTGAGTTATAACCTACAAAAAATGATGATTTTTAAAAAAATTTGTATTTTTATTTTTTTAACACCGTTCACTAGATATCACATTAGCAATATTGATGTGTGTAAAAAATGAGATGAAAATATTCCACAATATCCAGTTTTTGAGTTTGACCATTTTTAGCAAAAATACATTAATTATAACCAACGAAAAATGATGACTTTTGAAAATAATTACATTTCTAATTTTTAACACCGTTTACTATATAACACTTTGCCAATATAGGTTGGAGCAGAAAATGACTTGAAAATAGTCTACAATAGATAGTTTTTGTGTCTTGCTGTTTTTAGCCAAAAAGCATGAGTTATGTAGCCCACAAAAAATGATGGTTATTAAAAAATTTATGTTTCTATTTTTTAATATTGTTCACTAGATAACACAGTACCAATATAGGTGGGTCAAAAAAATGACATTAAAACAATCCACAATAGTTAGTTTTTAAATCTTGCCATTTTCAGCCAAAAAACATAGGTTGTTGTCCAAGAAAAATGATGATTTTTCAAAAAAATTTACATTTTCATTTTCTTAACACCGTTTGCTAGATAGCACATTACAAACTTTGGTGGATGCAAAAAAAAGAAAAGAAAATAGTACGTAATGGCCAGGTTTTTAGTCTTCCGTTTTCAGCCATAAAACGTAGGTTATAACCCATAAAAAATTATGATTATTAGAAAATTTATATTTTTATTTTTTTAACATCATCCGCTAGATAAGACTTTTCAAAAATATGTGGGCGCAGAAAATAACATGAAATAGTCCTCAGTAGCCAGTTTTTTAGTCTTGCCGGTCACAACAAAAAAATGTCAGTTATAATCCACAAAAAATGTTGATTTTAAAAAAAATTACATTTTCAATTTTTTTAACACTGTTTACTAGATAACACATTACCAATATAGGTGGATGCAAAAAATAATAAGAAAACATTCCACAATATCCAATTTTTTAGTTTTGTTGTTTTCAGCAGAAATACATCAGTGCATTACCCACGAAAAATAATGATTTTTGAAAATATTTATATTTCAAATTTTTTAACACTGTTCACTACATAATACATTACTTATATAGGTGGGTGCAGAACATGACATGAAAATAGTCACCAATAGCTAGTTTTTGAATCTTGCTATTTTTACTCAGAAACTGTGGGTTAGAGCCCACGAAAAATAATGATTTTTTAAAATATTTTTATTTTTATTTTCTTATCACCATTTACTAGATGGCATATTATCAATATCGTTCACTAGATAGTAGTACTTTACCAATATTGGTTGGTACAAAAAAAAGACATGAAAACATTCCACAATAGCTAGATTTTTATTCTTACCATTTTCAGCCAGAAAATGTGGGTTATAGTCCAAGAAAAATGATGATTTTTCAAAAAAAATTACATTTTCATTTTTTTAAACACCGTTCACTAGATAGCACCTTAAAATCTTTGATGGGTGCAATAAAAAAAATGAAAATAGCCCACGAAAAATGATGATATTTAAAAAAATTTACATTTTTATTTTTTTAACAATATTCAGTAGATAACACATTTCAAAAATATATTGGTGCAGAAAATGACATGAAAACAGTCCATAGTTGCCAGTTTTTCAGTATTGTCATTTTCAACCAAAAAATGTGAGTTATAACTAACGAAAAGTGGTGATATTTAAAAAATTTCTATTTCTATTTTTTTTAAAACTGTTTACTAGATAGCACATTACCAATAAAGGTGGGTGCAAAAAATGATGTAAAAATAATCCACAATAGCTACTTTTTGAATCTTGCTATTTTCAGCCAAAAAATTTGGGTTCTAATGCAAGAAACATAATGATTTTTCAAAAACTTATAAATTTTCATTTTTTTAATACCGTTCACTAGATAGCACCTTAAAAACCTTTGGTGGGTTCAATAAAATAAATGAAAATAGTCCATAATAGCCAGTTTTTTAGTCTTGCTGTGTTCAACCAGAAATCGTAGGTTATAGCCCACGAAAAATAATAGTTTTTAAAAATATATATTTCCATTTTTTTAATCGTTAATTTACTAGATAACACATTTCAAAAATACGTTGTTTCAAAAAATGACATAAAAACAGTCCATAGTAGTCTTGCCGTCTTCAGTCTAAAACGTGAGTTATAACCCACGAAAAGTGAAGATTTTCAAAATATATATATATCCATTTTTTTTGAAACCGTTCACTAGATAGCACATTACCAATATAGGAGGGTGAAAAAATGACATGAAAATATTCCACAATATCAAGATTTTGAGTTTTTTCCGTTTTAAAAAAAATACATGAGTTATAACCCAAGAAAAATGATGATTTTTGAAAATATTAAAATTTCTAATTTATTTAACATTGTTTACTAGATAGCACATTATCAATATAGATGTGTGAAGAAAATGACATAAAAATAGTCCACAATAGTAAGTTTTTGAGTCTTGCATATTGTCGTCAAAAAACGTGCGTTATAGCCCACGAAAAATGGTGATTTTTCAAAATTTTACATTTCCATATTTTTAACACCGTTCACTAAATAGAACATTGCAATTATAGGTAGGTGCAAAAAATGACATGAAAACATTCCACAATATTCAGTTTTTAGTTTTGCCGTTTTCAACAAAAATACAATAGTTATAATTCACGAAAATGATGATTTTTGAAAATATTTACATTTCTAGTTTTTTAACATTTTTCACTAGATAACACATTACCAATATAGGTTAGTGCAAAAAATGACATGAAAATAATTCACAATAGCTAGTTTTTGAATTTTGTCAATTACAGCCAAAAACGTGGGGTTATAATCCAAGAAAAATGATGATTTTTCAAAAGCTTTTACATTTTCGTATTTTTTAATACCGTTCACTCGATAGAACTTCACAAACTTTGGTGGGTGCAAAAAAAATGAAAATAGTACATAATAGTTAGTTTTGAGTCTTGCTTTTTTCAGCAAAAAAGAATATGTTATAGCCAACGAAAAATGATGAGTTTTAAAAAAATTTACATTTCTATTTTTTTAATATCATTCACTAGATAACACATTTCAAAAATATGTAGGTCCAGAAAATGACATGAAAAAAGTCCATAGTAGCCAGTTTTTTAGTCTTGTCGTTTTCAACTAAAAAACGTGAGCTATAACCTCCAAAAAAGGATACTTTTTAAAAAAAATTACATTTCTATTTTTTTAACATCGTTCACTAGATAGCACATTACCAATTTAGGTGAATGCAAAAAATGAATTGAAAAACTTTCCACAATATCCAATTTTTTAAGTTTGCCATTTTTTGCAAAAATACATGAGTTATAACCCACAAAAAATTATGATTTTTAAAAATATTTACATTTCACAATTTTTAACACCGTTCATTAGATAGCACATTATCAATATTGGTGTGTTCAGAAAATGAAATTTAAATAGTCTACAATAGCCAGTGTTTGAGTTTTGCTAATTTTAGCCAGAAAACGTGAGTTAGACCTCATGAAAAATGATGATTTTTCAAAAATTTACATTTTTATTTTTTTAATACCGTTCACTAGATAGCACATTACCAATAGGTGGGTAAAAAAATGGCATAAAAATAATCCACAATAGTTAGTTTTTAACTCTTGTCATTTTCAACCAAAAACGTGCGTTATAGTCTAACAAAAATGATAATTTTTCAAAAACTTTTACATTTTCATTTTGTTTTAACACCGTTCACTAGATAGCACCTTACAAATGTTATTGGCTGCAAAAAAAAAATGAAAATAGTACATATTAGTCAGTTTTGAGTCTTGCCATATTCAGCCAAAAAGAGTATGTTATAGCCCACGAAAAATGATGAGTTTTAAAAAAATTTACAATTTCACTTTCTCAACATTATTCACTAGATAACACATTTCAAAAATATGTAGGTCCAAAAAATGACATGAAAAAAGTCCATAGTAGCCAAATTTTTGGTCATGTCGTTTTCAGCCAATATACGTGAGTTATAACACACACAAAATGATGCGTTTTAAAAAAACTTACATTTCTATTTTTTTTTAACATTGTTCACTAAATGGCACATTACCAATTTAAGTGGATGCAAAAAATGAATTGAAAAACTTTCCACAGTATCCAATTTTTGAATTTTGCCGTTTACTGCTAAAATACATGAGTTATAACCCACGAAAAATTATGATTTTTGAAAATATTTACATTTCACATTTTTTAGCACCGTTCATTAGATAGCACATTACCAATATCGGTGGATTCATAAAATGATATTAAAATAGTCTATAATAGCCAGTGTTTGAGTCTAGCTAATTTTAGCAAGAAAACATGGGTTATAGCCCACGAAAAATGATGATTTTTCAAAAAATTACATTTCTATTTTTTTAACACCGTTCACTAGATAGCACATTACCAATATAGGTGGGTGCAAAAAACGACATGAAAATAATCCACAATAGTTAGTTTTTAAGTCTAGACATTTCAACAGAAGAACGTGGGTTATAGTCCAAGAAAAATGATGATTTTTAAAAAAAATTACATTTTCATTTTTTTAACACCGTTCACTAGATAGCACATTAACAATTTAGGTTGATGCAAAAACTAACATGAAAACATTCCACAATATCAATTTTTTGAATTTTGCTGTTTTCTTCAAAAAAAATTAAATGAGAAGATTTCAAAAACAATTACTAACATGATTTGTGGACTTTTTGATACTGCCCGAACCTGAGAACTAATGAGAAGATTTCACGGCTGCACTTAACATTGCATTTGTACTGGGCTGCTGATTGATACGAATGGAGTAGGATGAAGTCCCAATCCACACGAATTTTCCACAAGTTCGGATCGTTGTGCACCAAAAACTCAATTCAAGAAACAAGAACACAATTTGAGGAAAAGAGATATGGAACGAAAAGGCAAGATTAAAATTAACCTAACCCCAACGTTAACACAAATTGAATCAGTTCAACTAATGTAAATCAAAAGTTTAAACCTATCAAGTTTGGCCGGTTCTATAAATCTAGGAACTTGTAAGCTTCACCTAAAGTTCCTCACTTAGGTTTGGCGGTCTTATGAATTACTCAAGAATAACTCACGTTGATGATGTCAAATTTAATTTAGCAAAGCCAAAATTCTTTCAATTCAACATATCTAAAAACGTTTACAATGATCTCTTTATATAGAGATGAGTTTCGGCTCTACAAATTGGAAAAGGAAATAAAACCCTAGAAGTTGTAAATTACAACTTGACTTCTAAGCTAACTAACTTACTAATCCTTTTCCAAAAAGGATTTGTGACACACATAAGCTAATCCTTTTCCAAAAAGGATTGGTGTCTCACGTTTTCTTCCTAAAGGTGGCCAAACACAATTTGGCTTCCTTTGTTTCCTTAAACTATTACTTGCCATTATCATGCAAGATAATGGATCAAGTAATTTACTTAGCCCATAATTAAAAAACACAAAACTTAAGCCCATAATTAAATGTTTAATGGACTTAATTATTAACAACAAAATAAATCCTAAAGATTAAACAATGGCGTGATCCATTAATGACAAAGCCCAAGCACGCCATCTTGGTCTTCAATGTAGTCCATGAAATTCGAGATGAAAACTCGGCCAGAATCCCGTCATCAACTTTGCAAGGCATTTTCAACGGTGATAACGTCAAAATCTTGAAAAACGTAAAACACGAAAGTTGTAGCTCTATCTCTTATCGTTCCAGGGCTTCTTGAATCATGCAATTTCGAGTTATATCGAAAGATTTATGGCAAGAATACCAAAACGTGACAGAAACTTTCAGGATGACAATTTGACTTTAACACCACGGACATGGACACGGGCTTATTCTCATCACTGATGGTAATCCATTCATTGATAGGTATGGTTCTAACAGCTTTTGGTGGATTAAAACTGGTTCACTACTGGATGTGGAACATTAACTTGGTGACTGTGACATATAGTACTTGAATTGCTAAAAATCTGCTTGGAGCAGAACCGGTTGTTTCATGTGCTTTCTTGAATTGATATTTAGCTCCCGATTGCTTCATGTGCTTGGTAAAATGTTGTTGATTTTGCTTCTGGGTGCACTGCTATCTTGCTCATGAAATTGGAGATGGACGGTTCTGGATTCAATTGTCATATTCTTGTTAAACTAGTCATTTGCTTGGTGAGATAAATTGATTGAACTTCAATCTGATGGAATATAGAATCCGTGCTTAAGATGTACTTGGTAAATGTCTTCTATGCTTGGGGGATATGCTGAATTTTCGACTGTTGGAGATTTGGTTGATTGATTAGCTCATGTGCTTGATGAATATGGATCCTTTGATTCTGTGAAATTAAATCACGTAATTAAATGTCCTGTGCTTGGTGAGACATGTCGCTCTTGCCGATCCAATTGCTAGTTCGTCTATTTGGTGAGGTTGATGACCAGACCTTTTACTGCTCCTCACAGCTGATCTAAATGCTTTAACTCTGGATTTCTGTAAATGTGATCGGTGGCACACTTTCATAAGCTTCCAGCTTTCTGTCCTTCATGGTAGAATTAGTTATTAAAGTTGGTCATTAGAGGGAATTAAAGCATCGATAAGTCGCGGTTCTATAATTCTCTCATTTAATGAAATTTTATGTATTGGAGTAGTACTCCAAATTGTTTGGTTCACATGCTTGTAACGTTCGGTCGGGTATATCCGGCACCGTATATTGTTCATGATGGTATAAAGCTCCTTTTATTAAAAAAAATAGAAAAAAATAAATGAGTTATAACCCACAAAAAATGATTGTTTTTAAAATATTTACATTTCACATTTTTTAACACCATTAACTAGATAGCATATTTTCAATACAGGTGGGTTCAGAAAATGACATAAAAACATTCTACAATAGCCAATTTTTGAGTTTTGCTATTTTTAGCCAGAAAATTATAACCCACGAAAAATGATGATTTTTTAAAATTTTATATTTTTCTATTTTTTAAACACTGTTGACTATATAGTAGTACTTTACCAATATAGGTTGGAACAAAAAATGACATGAAAACAATCCACAATAGCTTATTTTTTATTTTTACCATTTTCAGCCAATAAACGTGGGTTATATAGTCCAAGAAAAATGATGATTTTTCAAAAACTTTTACATTTTCATTTTTTTAAACACCTTTCACTAGATAGCACCTTAAAATCTTTGGTGAGTGCAATAAAAGAAATGAAAATAGCCCACGAAAATTGATGATTTTTAAAAAAATTTACATTTCTATTTTTTTTAACATCATTCACTAGATAACACATTTCAAAAATATGTTGATGCAGAAAATGACATGAAAACAGTCCATAGTAGCCAGTTTTTCAGTCTGATCATTTTCAACCAAAAAAGTGAGTTATAACTAATGAAAAGTGGTGATATTTTAAAAAAATTTATATTTCTATTTTTTTAATACCGTTCACTAGATGGCACATTACCAATACAGGTGGGTGCAAAAAATGATGTAAAAACAATCCACAATAGCTACTTTTTGAATCTTGCTATTTTCAGCCAAAACACTTGGGTTCTAATCCAAGAAAAATAATGATTTTTCAAAAACTTATAAATTTTCATTTTTTTTAGCACCATTCACTAGATAGCACCTTCAAAACCTTTGGTGGGTGCAATAAAATAAATGAAAACAGTCCATAATAGCCAATTTTTGAGTCTTGTTGTGTTCAACCAAAAAAAGTAGATTTTAACCCACGAAAAATGATAATTTTTTCAAAAAATTACATTTCCATTTTTTTAAAATCGTTTACTAGATAACACATTTCAAAAATATGTTGTTTCAAAAAAATGACATAAAAACAGTCCATAGTAGACTTGTCATCTTCAGCCTAAAAACGTGAGTTATAACTCACGAAAAGTGAAGATTTTAAAAATATAAATATATATTTACATTTTTTTTTACACAGTTCACTAGATAGTACATTACCAATATACGAGGGTGATTAAATTTCTAATTTTTTTTAACATTGTTCACTAAATATCACATTATCAATATAGGTGAGTGAAGAAAATGACAAGAAAATAGTCCACAATAGCAAGTTTTTCAGATTGTAGTCATAAAACGTGCGTTATAGCCCACGTAATATGATGATTTTTCAAAATTTTACATTTCCATTTTTTTAACACCGTTCACTAGATAGCACATTGCTAATATAGATAAGTGTAAAAAATGACATGAAAACATTCCACAATAGTCAGTTTTTTAGTTTTGCCGTTTTCAATAAAAATACATTAGTTATCACCCACGAAAAATGATGATTTTTGAAAATATTTACATTTTTAATTTTTTTTAACACCGTTCACTAAATAACACATTACCAATATAGGTGAGTGCAAAAAATGACATAAAAACAGTCCACAATAGCAAGTTTTTGAATTTTGTCATATACAGCCAAAAAACGTGGGTTATAGTCCAAGTTTACTATTTTGATTCCATTGAACAATTCCCCATTAGGCTTCGGCATGTAAATGGGATTTTGTTCATATAGGACTTTTGTGTAAGGGTGATATTAGGGTATATCCATCACCCAAAAAATTGTGCTAATATAATGGAAGTGGCTCCCCACCTCCAAAATGAGGTTCTGCCAAATAATAAAAAAATAAATAATAAATAAAAATGTGGGTTATATCCCACGAAAAATAATGAATTTTCAAAAATTTACAGTTCTATTTTTTTAACATCGTTCATTAGATCGCACATTAAAAATATAAGTAAGTGCAAAAAATGACCTAAAAACAATCCACAATAGCTAGTTTTTGAGTCTTGCCATTTTCGGCCAAAAAACCGTGGGTTACAGTGCATGAAAAATGATGATTTTTCAAAAACTTTTACATTTTTATTTTTTTTAACACGGTTCACTAGAAAGCACCTTACAAACTTTGGTGGGTGCAAATAAAGAAATAAAAACAATCCATAATAGTTAGTTTTTGAGTTTTTCCATTTTCAACCAAAAAACGTACGTAGGTTATAATCCACGAAAAATGATGATTTTTAAAAAAAATTATATTTCTATTTTTTTAAAGTCGTTCACAAGATAATACATTTCTAAATAGGGTAAATTACAAAAAACCTCATAATAAAATCATTAATCCAAACACTGCCAAAATATTCCTTTCTCTTTCTCATAACAAATCTCAAGAAAAAAAAATTCATAATAAAATCCAAAAATACTCCATCCAAACGGAGCCTTATATTCCCTCGTTTTTACAATAATTGTCTTTTGAAGTTTTTCACACTTATTAAAGAATATTAAAATGATAAAAAAAAAAATTTTACTTATTAATGATAAGCATTATTAAAAAGGAATAACAAATTTTTGTTGGAATACGTTTATACTAATTAAAATTTTCTCTCTCATCTCATTAAACAACAGTAAAATTGTAAATACATTACATATTAGGCTAAAACAATGTTTATATTAAAACAAAATAAAATATCTTAAATTTCGATTAAATTGAATCAGAAAGAGTATATATTTGTTTGATTATGCTTTGATTAAACGACATGCAATTCAAAGACAACTAATTCATCTTGCAATTAGTTTAGAAGTTGCAATTAATTTGGTTGATGAATGCTAAACTATATTCAAGGTTTAGGAGGAAAGGAAGGCAACTCCAGTATTCCAAGTTTTATAATTGTACTTAATTAACAAATTGCATATCCAGGTGACAATGCCGATAAGTAATCTTTCTTAACCATAGTATCCAAACTGATTAATCCAACTATCATTATATTGGCTCACAATTTATCCTTTAAAGAGTTTCCTATGTAATCTTATCAAACTCCAACTTGACAATTGCTCAAAAGATTCCAACCCGATCGATATTTCTTTGTAAATTCTTTGGTACGTACTGTACTTTAGAATGGAAATTGGAAATATAGAAAGGAACCAAAAACCAAATAAGGGGTACTATTTCCAACATCTTATAAGCCTGAAGGAGAGCTATTTAGGCGTATCAGTCATAACTCATATCTATCACATATGGTTGCATTTTTTGAATCTATTCATTGATGTTACGCAATTGCATTAATATTAACGAGTTGGTCATTCATATATGTAATCTCAATTTAATTGTAATTTTAATAATTTTAATAACGATTGTCTGTTTAAATAAATTTAACGACGATTAATTATTCATTTTATATATATAAAATGCGTTTAATATATGAACTCGTTTGACGGAAATTTTGTAAATATACTAATAGTTGGCCAGAAGAAGAGAAAAAAAAGCCAAAGATGACAAAATGATTAGAAATATTCTCTTCAAGATTTTTAACTGATATTGAAATATTATCACAAGTAGATAATTCTCTTCAAACTCTATGTCCAATCAAAATGTCAATGAGCATAATGTAAAAGAAAAAAAGGTTTATCATTTGGGAACAGACATGACGATGAGAAGTGTGAAATGTAAATAATATAACTTAATTGTCTTGACTAATCCATGATGACCTCAGGCCAAGCTAAGAATTCCATGTCGTGGCAAAACATAGCAAAGTTCATCAATTGGGGACGCTTGCAATAATTGAAATAATGGATGCCGCCTTTAATGATAACAACAAAAAAAGTGAGAGAGACGTTTGAATCCGTTCAATACTTATGTTTTGTTATTATTACTATTCGATTGTATTTTGATTTAGCTTCCTTTTTTACGTAAAAATAATTATTGCATTTCATGGTAATAAGCAGCTCATTTATCTATAGGTAATCAATTCTAAATTTAAAAAAAAAAAATAAGCATTTCAAAAGGATGATAATTAATATAAAACTTTGTTAAACTATATAATATAAATTCCATTACAATTCGTGTAATACATCGTGTTATTAAAACATGACTCATATATAGGGGTGATATCGAGCCGAGCCGAGCCCGAGCTTTAGGGTGTTCAGGCCCGGCTCGTTTATTAATCTAGCCTAAAAATCGGTTCGTGTTCGTTTATTTATTAAATGAACGAGCTCGAGCCGAGCTTTACTCGAACCGAGACGAGTCTGAGCTTTGTTCGTGAACACTTCCCGACTTGAATAAAAATGTATAATTTAGTTAAATTAATATATTTTGTCTCTTTACATAAATGCCCAAATTTAATTCAAACTCATATATAATGATTTGTGTGCTTATATGTATAAAAAATCGATTTTTTCTATTATTTAATTGTTTTACTAAGGGTATATATTATTTATATTGTATAATTTATACTTTAACTAAATTCTTAACAAGTTGTTGACCAACCTAAACGAATCTTTCACTTGCTTGTTGATTTATTATTCATTTATTAACCTAACATAAAGTTTTGTTTGTGTTCACTTGTTTATTAAGTAGACGAGATTCAGTGGAACTTTAACCGTTCCGATTTCGGTCTTGTTCATAAAGGTTTATGTTCGTTCTCACCACCGTATAGTGTGATTTGTGTGTCAATAAATATATATATATAAACCCAATTATATATTTCTATTGTTTATTAGTTTTATTTCGTGTATAAGTTCAATATATATTATATAATTAATATTTTAACCGAGCTTTTAACGAGCTTTAACCGAGTTATGAACGAGCTTTTTAACGAGCTGTTCATGAACGTAAACGAGCTTTTCACACATGTGTTCATTTATTGTTCATTTATTAATCGAGCCTAAAATCTTGTTCGTGTTCGTTCATTTATTAAATGAACGAGCTCGAGCCGAGCTTTTATCGAGTCGAGCCCGAGCTCGTTCGTGAACGTTCGTGTTCATTCTCAGCCCTACTCATATATAAACTTTAGTTAACGGCATAAAAGCATCATTGTTGTTGTATAGTAATGATGGGACGCAACAGCAACAGCAACAGCAACAGCAACAATGTATGGATAAAAATCTGAGAAATTAGAATGCAACTGCTGTACTAAGCTCTCAGATGAGATGTGTGCACTGCAACTTCGATCAGGGCTGTTGGTATTTTGTCTATGGTAATGAAGACATCATAAACAAAAACAGAAAGGAGCAATCACCCTTTATAACAATCTCATTTTTGGTTTGCCACATTCTCTTAGTTGGAAGTTGGAACATCTGCGAAAGAAACCACTCATTCATTCAAGTTCAAGGGTTTCCGTAATGCCTGAGCAATAAATATTAATCCTGCTAAAACAACCTCTGCACAATTCGTATCTTGAAACACTCAGGATCTTTCCTTTCTCACCAACGTCCCACCATTGATTTTCCCTTTTTAATTCTTTCTTCTTCTGTTTTTTTCTTTTTCACATTGCATTACATATTACATTAGTTAAAGATAACGTTGTGTGAATATTAGAAAAATATATTCATAAAAAATTACCATAAAAGGGATATGTCTTCAGTTATAGTATAATTGTTATTTATTAATAAATATTTCAACTTCAATTTTACAACAAAGAACTTTGTGATTTACATGAATTTCAATCATTTGCAAATTCGTTTTTCAAGTTTACATTTGAACCATACGCTTTGCCACTAATTTTTCCCACCCTTTCATTTGTATGTGTATATATAATCCTGTCAATGCCTCGCCCAATAGTAACTAGTAAGAGAGAGCCTCCTGAGTTTTGACCTCCGAATTTACGCATATTATTCCAGATAGCCTCATGAGTGTTGATCTTCAAATCTAATATTAGAGACAGAGAAACACACAATCACACACGGTGAAGATCAACACTCATTAGGCTCTGTTTAGTTGTTGCATTTTTTTGATTTATTTTACAATTATAAAATAATTTGTTTGTTTTTTTAATTTTTTTTATAAACTTTTTGAAACTAAAAATGATGCTACAGTAATTATTTCTACGACAGTATTTTTTATAAATAAATTTTAAATTTTAATAATATACAATTATTTCTAACACAATTCCCACCAAAATAAACTAATAAAATATTAATTTAAATTTAAATTTCAAACTTTTTATCAATAAAATAATCTCTTATACAAATATCAACAAAACAAAATCATTAATCCAAACACTGCCAAAATATTCATTTCTCGTAACAAATCTCAAGAAAAAAAAATTTCATAATAAAATCAAAAAACACTCCATCCAAATAGAGCCTTAGCTAAGAATAAATTATCCTCTTTTAACTTGACTTTTTTTTTTTCAATTGGGAACATTTATTATATCTCTGACTTATCTAAGTTGATCTATTAGGTTGATACAACTTTAGTACTTAAATTGTAAGCAGATAAAAGATTTTACATAGAATACCAACATCCAACAATAACATCATATCCTAAAAGACTTAAAAGTTATAAATTGGAAACAACAACAAACGAACTTTTAATTGAACATTAATTATGTCAATTAGGATGAGTAGTCCTATTGTAGTTTTTCTTGAACTAATCAAAGAAAGTGAGCAGGAGGAGTGAAAAAAAATAAGATTTGATTTGACTTATGCCTGTCCAAAAAGGAAAGCTAAAGCTATTATGGGTCAAATCCTCGTGCTTTATCCCTTTTTTTTTTATCATTCATTCATTATCCATTACTAATTTCCAACGGACATGGTCTCAAACTCCGACGTAGTTTTTCCTTCCATGCCAACCCCGTTTTAACACGTGTATCATTCATTCTTGTAAATTTTATTTGGGTTGGTTGGAAAAAGTTTTGCCCTTTTCTTGTCTTGCCAACTTTTTTTTTTCCTTTTTTTTTAACACCCAATTGATTGATTGTTAGTAATTCAAAAGAACCCAAAAAAAAAAAAACATTGTTAAAAAGATTAATCAAAGAAAATATTTAATAATTATTATGCAGTCAATTGATTGAAAGACGATGTCAAATTGACTGTAATGAGCACTGACTTTTGAGCATCCAATGGTTGTTAGAGGCAAAGTCTTCACTGATGTTCGTATTAGATTTATGTCCCTTTAATTAAAGTTTTTAAAGATAATCAAATCAATTAAAGTTTTAAATATATATATATATATATATATAATATTGCGTGTTTAATTATGTGCAAAATAGCACCTTCAAAAATCAAAATAAAAGGATTATAAAGACTTTTTGTTAAAAAGACCGAAATAGAAATATATGATGATTCTAGTAGATGGGACTTGGGAGTTTGTACTTAGATGAAAATAAAGTATTACATTTTAGTTTATAATAAAATGTTCCAAACATAAATTATTCCTTTACAAAAACTTTTGTGATACAAATTCATATATAAAACATAACTTGTGAATGAAATAGACAATTAAAGGCGGTTGAAGTCGTTATTTTAATTTTTTGCCGTTTTTATTGTGTTTTGAAATCGCGATTAACTCTCTTTTCATATACGAATTCGCTTCACAAGACACCAATCGAAAGTTCTTTTTTGTTTTTTCAAGATTGGCAGCTGTTCTAGTTTTCAATCTAATTTCCGTTTGTGCTTTAGTATTTTATAAATTTTGTTATTTTGTTACAGTTTTCTAGATATTTTTTGGTATGTATCAAGGTATATGCAAACTCATTTGATTGAGTTATACGTAAATAATTAACTATAATGTACATTTTTATTTAGTAATGAAATTATTGATATGAAATTATTGATCTTGACTTTAAAAAAATAGTACATGGGAGTTTGAAAACATATATGATTTGCAACAATTAATAAGGTCAATAATTGAACTTTCTGCCTTTTTCTTTTCTGTTTGTCACAGGTAATATTAGTAAAAAAAACACACACACACACAGAGAATTACTGGTGAGTTGAAAATTTTGTATTGAGTTCACCATCAAAGTTACTTTTAATAATGAGTTGAATTTGGAAAGGATAAACAATAATATTGAAAGCTCTTTGTCGAGATAGAGACTATTATTGGAACTTAAATGAATTAAGTCTTTTTAATAATTTATCCCATACTTCACAATGAGTCTTTTAATAATTTATTACATACTTCAAAATGAGTCTTTCAATAATAAATACCGAATTGCTTTATAGAGAATGAATATTTTTAAGTTCAAAAGTGGGTGTTTGAATTGATAATTTTGTGTATAAAATAAGTTTTTATTAAATAAGTTTTTTATTTTAAAGGAAAAATATTTTTTTAAGTTGACCATGGCAGTTTACAGTTGACAAATGTCGGTCAATTTTTATCATTGTTGGTCAATAAAAATTTAAAAAAAAACCAAAATACTTTTAATTCTATCTTGAGAAAATTGGACAAACTTTTTGTTACGAGGAGAAAGTAAAAAAAAAACTTAATAAGTAAAAATAAACTAAAAAAAAGATATTCTCATTTTGTTTTGAAATGAATAAATAAATAGTTAATAGTCCTTTTAATATTAATAATTTGAATATATATTTAATTACCAAATTATGAAATTTATTCTTCACAATTTTTTTCCTTTTCAAGATAAATAATAAATAATAATAACAAATCATAAATAGCAAAGTATTTCTTTTATGATTAAGACATAAACATAAATCATTCCACTTTGTCTTGAACATCTATTTCAAGCATAAAAAACAGTTGTATGCATTTAATTATTTAATCTTTATTAATATTTTTTAAATTTTTAATAATTGAAAATAAATAGTGAAGGCAAGCCACCAAGAAAGTAGGTTGTCTCCTCCATCCATTTCGATAATTATTAATGAATTCAAAATCAACATTAATAATAAATAAACATGAGTATACAATGTTCAAAGACAAAAATTGGCTTCAATTCTTTAAAATTGTAGCTCTATACATTTTTCTTACTTGTTTATATGGCATTTTTATCTTTCTATGTAGTACTTTTTTTTTTTTTGGGCAGGTTGATTATATAACTTTAAAAAACATAGAATTCCAACAAAAATCCCACCATTAGGGGAACCCAAGTAATAAGAGGGAAAAAAGAATTTTTCTTTCCATGTGTGATATAATCCCATAAGAATAAGAAAATAATTGGGATCAACGAGAGACTAATCACTTAACTAATGTTGAATAATGATCGGTAATTGCATTAATAGTCCCTCAATTTGAGGAAAGTATTGATTTAATCTCATACTTTTTAACCAGTTTGTTTTGGCTATTCAATTTAAATTTTATAATATAAATAATTTTTAAACTTATTTTTTTTATCAATTTTACAAATAACGTCATTTTTATATGACACTAAATAGAATATTAGATAGTATCAAATAATAAACAACATTATTTGTTAGATAAATGTAGAATGAAATAAAGATTTCTCACATAACAAAATTCTCTAATTGTCCCTCTATTTGAGTTAAATATTTATTTAATATATGATTTTGATAAAAGTTTTATTTTGCCCATTTAATTTAGATTTTGTTATATAAATGTTGAATTCAAATTTTTTATCTATTTGACAAGTAACTCGGTTTTGTTATATAAATATTGGTATATGTGATCCCAATGAATCTTCTATATCACTCTCGTTATCACTATATAAGATTTTGACACGTGTATAATCACTTATCCCTTAAGATTCACTAATCATTTGATAGGGTTTTAGTTTTATCTCAAAAAATAAGCATCAAATTTAAAAAAAATGTTAACAAAGAGTGATATACTAAATAATACATAAATTCAAAATTATATTTGGCTCACTTTCTCTAATCAATTATAGTAGTAGTAATAATAATGTTTGGCCTAACCAACCTGAAATCACTACTAAATTGCAAAAGAATTTTTTTTTTTAAGGGAAAGAAGGGTCCCGCAAGATCTTGATGGAAGGAAGGAAGTTCGTGCCCCCAATCTAAACAAATTGCTTAAAAAAAAAAAAAGGAAAGAAAGAAAGAAAGAAAAAGAAACAAATAGTAGTCGAGCTTTCACGTGTATTTGTCAACCTTTGTTTTTTTGTCGGTCAAAGACTTGGGGAATTCCACAAATCATGAGCTTTAACTTTTTTTTCAACTCATCAACCAAAAACCATAAACACTATTAACACAACTGCTCCTTTTCAATACCAAAACATGCCAAATGAACATACGAGTTTCTTTTATCTAAACATTATGATTTTTTTATTTATTTGATGATTAAGAGAAAAAGAAAAATAGTGTGTTAACAATTACTGCATCAAACACAAGTTATTTTGTATATATGATTTATAAATTAAAAACATTCAGTTGGTTTAATATAAATCAGGTTTATATATGCAAATACGTAATAAAAATGATAAAAAATTAGAATCGATTTCAACATCAATTAATTGTCCGTTTCATATATGAATCACTTCTTATATATGAATTGATTTTACAGTTGTGAGTTTACTACTAAGTACGTTTAGAATATTGTCTTACTAATAGTTTTTGACAAATATTTTCATACACAAATAAACAGTTTGTCTATTTATAAATAGTTGATATCCAATTCGAGCACAAGAGGACGATTATAGCAAGTTAATGGTGAATATAACAATTTGTGAGTATGAATTACATTAAAAATTATATTAGCCACACATCCGTATATTTCGTGATAAAACTTAGTTATTATTTTATTATTATGTTTGGATGATTAGGTAAATAAGAATGCGTTAATTTGTTCTTTTAAAAAGATTTAGAAAATATTATTATTGATTATAAAATAAACTAATAATACAAAGTTGAAAATAATTACTAATAAAGAAAGTTGAAATTTTTTTTAAAATGGAATTATCAATTATGGGACAAAAATATTTTTGATTTCGACTGTCAATTTCAGAAACTTTAAAAGGGCTTGACTTTTATTATTGGCCTAAAACATGCTAGTATGCGTGAAAACCAAAAGTGAAATGGACTAAAAATAAAATACAATAAGGGACTGTTTGGGACTACGCCTAACGCACATCACACGTCCTACTATACTAATAGCCATCTCTCCCCACCCACACAACTTTCTCTCTCACACACTCACACAGTAAGAAGCAAAGCAAACCAAAGCAAAGAAGCATTAATTAATTTTTAAGAATTCCCATATTGGATAGAATCTCTATAAAGACTCTTTCTCCTGCTTTCATTCATTCTGAAAAATCTTTTTTCCTCCTCTCCTCAGTCCTCACCTCTTCTGCTCAGCTCTTTTTTGTTTTTCTCTCTCTTTGGCCATCGTTTTGCTCTTTTATGCTGATACTATAGTATGAACTGATGGAGCTTGGTTTAAGTTTAGGCGGTGATAGTACTACTACTGCAAGAAAACCGTTCGGATTCCCCATAAGCAATGGAAACGGCCCGTTAAAGCATCCAAGCAACAATGATAACAAGAAGGGCATTGAGAATTCTGGCCTTGGTTTAGGCTTCTGCATGGCTTTGGGTACAAACTCAAATGATGTACATGTACAACGTGTTGATCATCGTGCTGATGCGGATGATGATGATGAGGAGGAGGATGGCGACGATGATCAAACATCTTCTGAGCATACGAGGGATGATCCTCTTCAGCTTGATCTTCTCCCACGAGCTCCCGTCCCTCGTATCTGGTCATCCGAAAACGGTAACCTTCTTATTAAACCACCATTAATTAGTTTTGGTGTGTGTGGCTGCCTTTTTTTTTTTTAATTTTGTTTGGGTTTTAATTTGCATGAATAGGGAGTTCGGGTTCATCAGGGAACATGGGTGTGCCGCCGGTGGCGGCGACGGCGAGGGGATTTGACGTGAACAGGATGCCACCGGCAGGTGTGGGGGCGGCGGAGGAGGTCTCGTCTCCGAATAGCGTGGCATCGTCATTTCAAATGGATTTTAGCATTTTCAGAGGCAGTGGAAGTCTTATCAATAATGGTGGAAATAGGCGGGACTTGGGAGGGGCAGCTGGAAACGACATCGTTGAAGTTGAGAGAGCCTCATCTAGAGCCAGTGATGAGGATGAGAATGGCCTCAATGGTAGGAAGAAACTTAGACTCTCTAAAGAACAATCTGCATATCTTGAAGAAAGTTTCAAAGAACACAACACTCTCAATCCTGTGAGTAAACAACAAACCTTAAAGACCAAAACTTTTTAGTACTAATTGTAACTTTGATTAGCAGTTAATTTATATATCACAAATTTATCCATTTTTGAAGTGTTATTTTCTGGGTTTTTTTTTTTCTTTTGGTTGGAACAGAAGCAAAAACTTGCGCTTGCAAAACAGCTTAATCTTAGACCTCGCCAGGTTGAAGTATGGTTTCAAAATAGAAGAGCAAGGTGTGTATGTGTGCTCATATTTATCTTGTTGTGAATTTATTTTCATGTTATATTTTCCATAGATTAGAAATTGATGATCATATAGTATAATGATATATGAAATTATTTTTGTGGGTTTTGTGTCTTTTGATTATTAGTGCCATTTTTATTTTTTTTTGCTATTTTATAGTATTTTATTTTTGTCCAGATGTGAGCTGAGATCGATGGGATGTTGATTTTCTTGAATATAAAATGTGCATATATGGCTGCTTTTTTTTTTTTTGTAATTTTGAAGTTTGGAAAAATTGCAGGACAAAGTTGAAGCAAACAGAGGTTGATTGTGAGTACTTGAAGAGATGTTGTGAGACTTTGACAGAAGAGAATAGAAGACTTCACAAAGAGTTGCAAGAACTGAGGGCTTTGAAGACTTCCAATCCATTCTACATGCAACTTCCAGCCACCACACTAACAATGTGTCCTTCGTGTGAGCGTGTGGCAACAACTTCTTCTCCTGCACCACCCTCAACGACCGCCACCACCACAGCCACAACCGCTGCAGTCACGGCCACCACCACAACCAATACCACTGTTACTGACTCAACTCCTACAGCCATCCAATTTCCTATCTCTAGACCAAGGTTCTATCCATTTGCTCACAAAACAAACCAACCCCACCAGTCTGCTGCCTCATAAAATATCAAACCAACAAAAAGAATGGTCCATTTCCTTGGTAAAAATCCCATTTCCTGGTCATAAAAATTACAAAGACTTAGTGACTTTTTGCGTTGACATTTTACTAAGCTAGTACTGGTATGTGTACATAGTTAAGACAACCTTTCTTTGTTCTTTTGTTTGATTTTGAGGGTTCTTGGAGCATTTTTTTAGCTCAAGAATATATATGGAATAGTACTAGAATTAGGAAGAAGAAAAAAAAGAAAAAGATCAAAAGTAGGGAGGAGGGATTAGAATTTTCTTAATTTTCTTGGGAAGTAAATTTGGGGAAATTTTTTTCTAGTAAACATAGATTGGAAATCCTTAATTTATGTACCATTTTGTTTTGTTTGGTTTTGTTTGATTGGGTTTTGATGGATGGAATGAAATGATGTATCAATACTATCATGTATTGTTTGTTTGTCCCGTGGTTCAAGGCATGCTTTAAGAAAGGTTGTCTAAATTGTGCCTTTTTCAATGATTTCATTCAAACAACATTGATGAGAGGCGTGGGGGGTTGGGTTTGGTGCAGAGGCTCATGGCAAAAATCTGACTGACTTAGTTACTGCTTATTAGTAGGGGACGAAGAAAGATGGCATATTGATGTATTTGTCTGGAAAAGTAAGGTACACTTTTATGACCACCAATTATGAGTACACACGAGCCAAAGTACAATCTTTCATTATTGAATTTCCAACGTAGGCAATGGCATGGCACGGGAGACTTCTCACTATGACACTTTTTCTTCCTTTGGTTTCCTTTCTTTTCTTAGGATTTGGTTTTTTTTTTTTTTCTCCCTATTTTGGCCCTTTTCACTTTATCCATCTTTGCTGCTGCTGTTGTTGTTGAGCTTTTAACATAAAAAAACAAATGTAGTAAAGTACTATAAAAAGGGTATATAAAAGATATTGTTTGTGGACTGAAATTGAATTTTTGTTCTTTGCATTGTTGACCCCTTCAAGATGATTGATTCAATGCTTTCACATATGTCAAAATTGATGACCCTTTCAAGTTCTTTCTGTTTTTGGTTATAAAAACTTTTATATTTTGAATTGAATTCTTGACCGATTTGGTTGCTCAAGTTTTACCAATTTTAATTAATTTAGCCCTTTTATGCTTTAAAACTTCTACTAGAAAATGAAGGATATTTGACAAATTTTCAACTAATTTGGTGAAATTGTTGTAAAAAATGCCATAATTGGTCGAAACCTTGAAATGCATGAATAGGGTGTTGCACCTAATTAATACCTTCTCTTGATATTATTGATAAAAATAATTATATGTGGTTTTGGATTTTAGGGTGTTGCACTCTCAAATAAAACTAGCAGCAACCTTTGTTGATCATTTTTTAACTATAAGAATTTGCTGATGGACTTTGATGAAGTAGGGGTGCAATAATAGTGGTAGAAAATGGTAGAAAACAATGAAATGAAAATTTAGATGGTACCCAACATAATTATAATATTGTTTAGAAGCCAACTTTCCCTTGATTACAAGACTACAATTAAACTTTTATCCTAACTATATTAGGTAATCTTTACACAAACACTCTTATGACACCACTGAATATATAATCCAGTTATTCATATATGAAATGAACAATTAATCGTTGTTGAAATCGTAATTCTAATTTCTTGCTACTTTTATCATATATTGAAATCGTAATTAACTAGCCATTGTACGTATGAACTCGCTTAACAGGAGCACAAATATTTCATTTAATATTCTAAGTATAATAATTTATTTTCAATTCTTTTTTTTTCTTTTAAGTGAAACTAATAATTTTTCACTTTTTACATCATGAAGCCTTAGGCTCTGTTTGGATAGCCTATTTTTGTTCATTTCCTATTTCTTCCCAAATAGCTTGTTTGTTTACACACAATTTTTAAAACAAAAATTTTCAATTTTTGCAAACTAGAAATGAAGGCATTATGGTCTTTTCGATTTTTTTTAAAGAAATAAACTAATAAATAAATGTTGACCCGTTGACCGCCGGCCAGATTCCGGCAACTTCGTCGGAATCCGCCCAGCCGACGGCAGTCAACAGTTGACCGCCGCTAGTCAACCCAATTTTTTTATGAAAAAAATTGATGTTTTTTTTAAAAACAACTTTAATTATTCAAATAATTTTTCAACATAAAAACCAATAAAAAATAACACTTTTATCCATATAAACACTCAATTTTCAAAATACAAATACTCCTTTCCTAATTCTAGATCTCGTTTTTTCCAATTATCAAAACAAAATACATATCCAAACGGAACCTTAAAGTATATTATACATCATGTATATTTAATCGTTTCTCTCCCCACTTTCCTCTAATTCAAGAAAACAAAATTTTCGACCATAAGCCTTGGCTCAATGGTTATCACGTGCATTAGGCCAACAAAAATCCCCTCCTATTTATGGATAAATAGGATGGAGGAATATTTATGGAAAATAAAGTCTCTCGGGTCACATACGCTAGTGGAGAAAGGCTTATAGTAATCATGCCAGGAGTGAGGCCGTATGGGGCCGGTATTCGATGGAAGAGCATCGTCTAATACTCTTTGGGCCGGGAGGAGTGATGATTTGGTGACCAAAGGTTGAAGACTAGCCCTGGTACCCAGCTTGAGCCGGTACTGTGAGAATAGTATCTATCTGCGTGCACATCCCGCGATTTACCTCCTCAGGTGGCTAGGGTACGGTTGACTTGAGATCCAGTATAATACAAAGTAAGTTGGGATTTGAGTTATAAAAAAAAAAAAAAACAAAATTTTCAACAAGTTAACTTGAACGACATGGATGCGTAATTATGTTGGATGTGATTGTCGGATTTTGAACGCATGCGAACTGACGTTTGTAAAAGATCTCGAAAATATGCACAAATGTTGTGCAACATTGTCTTGATGAGAAAGTTCCTGTTTCCTCTACGACTCGGAGGTAACCATTATTGAGAGAGTTTTGAGAATAAAATTGCATTATTTGGTTCAATAATCTCGTGATTTTCTTGCGGCCATATCGAAATTACCTAGATTTTAAGCAATTTATACTTCAAAGGGTTTTTGTATTCCAATTCTAAAATTGCAATAAAAAACTACAAGACATGAATTTAGATTCTTGACTTCTTAATATCTTCAATTTCATTTCATATTTCAATTTATAAATATACGCAACGAATATTTAACTAAAATCATATCAAATAATTAGTAAACCATAAGAATAAGTGTTAAATATATGTGATATATATTTATAAATTGAAATACGAATTAAAACATGAAATGTAACATAAGATCCATTGGGCTTTTCAACCCCAAAATCTACATTAGAGTCTATTGTATATTGACAAAATAAGACAAAAAAAAAATGAAACAATGTATTATCAATTTTCTTCTAACTTTATTCTTCGCATTTTTAAAATAACTCATGTTAATTTAATTTATGAAGAATCATCTAATATCATTTTCATAGTAGAGGACACCAAAACAAGTGTATATTAAACGCCAGAATGAACACGATACCAATGTCGAAATCAATAATATATGTTTAATTTTGTTAATAAATAGTAGGGTAAGGCTCTAGAAAAGCATATAATAATAATAGTACATCCACTTGTAATTTTAATGTTTGAATTCATATCCAAATTATGTTTGTTTTTCCTTACAATTATGCATGGTCAACATCATAATTAGACAAACAAAATGATCACTTTCAAATTCTCAGAATCATCAATGATCAAACCAACCTTCATCATCATTCATCCCTCAATTAATGTGTCATTCATGATTCATTTTTTTTTAATGAGATTGGTCACTTCAATCATTAACTAATATGCACATATACTCTAAACACAATCAATCAAACAATAACGCAAAATAATCACAACCCAAAAAATATGAACAAGGGTAGGTGCATGATATTGAGTGGTTGAAAGCATTTCTAAAAATCAAACGTACTTGCCTATCTTTGTTTGATGTCATAGTTTTTGAATGAATTGTATCCTTCGGGAAATTTCGAAATCGAAGGATGTCCCAACAAAAAAGAAAAGAAAAGAAAGACAAAGAAAATTGTGTGTAATAATTTTGCAACATTTTTTCTTTGACATGCATTTTCTCCACAAAAAGGGCTGTTGCACAACTCAATTGGAACTCTCATTAATTTCTTCAATAACTAAATACAAGATATGATCATTGATTTGAGTCAAACTACTGAAAAAATATATAATATGTTCCATAATCTACCCTTTTAGAAATTTAATGCTATCAAGGTTGCATCTCACTTTCTCAAAAATAGTGTTAGAAATATATCTCATAATATTGGTTTCGTGAAAATTTATAAATTAATTAATAAGAATTTTAAATCACTCAATTCATAACCAATTGATTTTGAATCGGATAGCAAAAGGGTTTCAAAGAAATAAAATGAAAAGCAAGTATGTTATTTTTTAAAACATACTAGGCTGATCATTCTTTTTCTCAAAAACAAACTTAAAGTTCATGGCACTCTTTTATTGATCATTTTTCCTTCCCTAATTTCTTTCAAATTAAACATAGAAATACATAAAAAGAAGAATTATAGTGTTTCTGTCATCTATTGGATGGATATATATGGCTGCCTACCTCGACAAACACTCTAAAAGAAAAAGAAAAAAAAACATCAGATTTCTTGTAAATTAATGATTTGAGGTACAAAGAAAATGCATGAGTTTCATGATTCATGTATCACATGCATTGGCTGCGTTTTGTGGGCGTGGGAGAGCCATCAAGAAAACGGAACACATGTGAAGAGGGTCGTGATTATTATATAATTAATACTAATTACAAACAAACAACCGACCTAGGACCCCATCTCATAATTAATCAAAAAATATTATACTTAACCTAGTCATCCAAATGGAAAGTTCAACTGCCATTATTATATGCCATCCAATGATTTTGTTGCGTTGGTGTGTCTATTCAGTTAGCCATTAGGGCTAGTGTACCAGTTAGGGAGTTAGTATTCTGACATTAAGGGTTAAACTTTGATTCCTTGGGGATGCACGTAAGAGTGTGTGTTATTTAAAAAAAAAAGTGTGTCTATCCGGTTACCTCTACTTGTTTATAAGTATTCCCTCTAATCTCTTTTAAATGTCCCCAAACAGAAAAACACACAAATTAAGAAAATGAGAAATTTGATTGATTTACCCCTAATAGTAATGACTGCACAATTTTTTTTTTTAATATTATCTTCCATTTGATTAATGATAAAATTGAGGTGTATTAATAAGGGTAAAATTGAAACTTTCTTCATTTTTTGTATTGAAATGTGGAAATGGATACTTATTTGAGAACAAAAAAAAAGTGGTAGTTAAGACATTTAAAAGAGAACGGAGAGAATAGTTAATTTTAAGATGGAGAAAGGAGGAGAGAATCTTAAAGTAACGTTAGGTTGACAATTAAAACTTTGTCAATCAAATAATATAGATCATATTACGATATATCATAGCCGATTTCACATAATGAAATAAATATTTAGTTGTTGTGCAGTGTTTATTCCGATGATTTCTTAAGCATAGTATATATACTATGTGAGACAGAAGGGAAATATAAGCATTTATAGTACATGTATTTCAAATGATTTTATTTTACAACTAGTGCTTTTATGCATGAGGGGACAACCATAATAACAAAAAATGATTTTTAATCATATCGTTCAATTGATATACATTTGATGTCACACTTTCTACATATGTACATCCACCACTTTAATTTCAAATCCTATTGATTAAGTTTGTTAGTGTTATTGCATCCCTAATAAACTAAGATGGGGTGAACCCTTTTTGTGCTTTTGAGGGAATTGTTCAGAAAACATAATATCAATAAATATTAGCCTTGAAAATAGTACACTACAAATTAAGATTTTTTTTTTTGGTGTCCCAATAAAAAGATTATAGGTATGAATTGATGTGAAAAGTTCAGAAATTTAATCAAAGTCCCCAATGTGGGATTTTTTTTAATTAAAATGATGAACATTTTTGTTGACTTTTGGTCATGGCAGATATGGTGAGGAAAGTATTGACAAACTTTTCATAGCATCATCTACCCACTACTTTTTTTGTTGAAGAAAATGAAAAGTTATGGCTGCCAACAATAATTTAGGATAAGGTAATTAATTAAAAGGTGACAAATTAACCCACCAAAAACTGTGGCTAAGTATAGACAGCTTCATGTATTAGGGCAATTTCTATTAGTACAATGCATTTAAATTTTCAAGAAAAGTTTTAATGCATTTTTTGAAACCAAATACATAAATAAATTAGATTACTATTTATTTTCTGAACCTCTACAAGTTGATGAGGATCAGTATTCTCATTTTGATAAACAAGAATTAATTAATTAAAAATATTTCGCAAATTGATCTGATGGTAAAAATTCCAACAATTGAAAAATCCTTGTATTATTAATTTGAGGAACCTAGACAGGATTAATCTTAATATCCTCGAAAACTATGGAAATGTTCATGCAGCTTCCTTAATGGGACACCGAGAAAAAAGTGGCATTTTCCATACGCAAAGGTGTGTAATGATTCATTGATTTGGACAAAATGAAGAAGAAGCAAAACGTTGAAGAGTTGAAAAATTGACTAAAAAAGAGAAAATAAAAAAGGCAAGATTTGCTTGCTTGACCACGGGCGTTGCAGCCCTCATTTTTGTCCATTGAATCTTATTTAAAAATACATGATTTGAGAAAATGAAAAACTTGGAATTTTAATTTTAAAAAAAAATAAAATAATAGAGTAAGAAGTGTAGAGTATAACAACAAACGAACATTTATCCCACTAGGTGAGGTCATTTATATGAATACATTATACTGCCGATCTAAGCATATTTGCTTGTAGGAAGCATCCTAATTTTTACACGATTTTTAATGTGATTCATATTATAGTCGCTTGCCAATCTCAATCTTACTCCATTTTCTGACTTTAGGACTACTTATAGGCAAACGTATTACTAATAACTAGACAGAGTTATGACGTGTAGACTAAATTGCAGATATTAATTTAATTTTTTTTTTACAAAATAAAGGTTTTTGAAAAATATTATCAAAATATATACTACTAAATTATATTTTCTTAATAAGAATAAATTATTACTTCTTCCATCCATTTTCCATCAATTTAATGCTTTTTTTTTTTTTGCCTTCTTCTTTCTTCTTTCACCTTTTTCTTGTTTCCTTTTATTTATTTTTTCATCATAAAGTACTTATCTTATAAAAAATAACTCCAACCCCTTTTCTCTCAATAAATCTACCATTGATAGAAAAGAAATTATTACAATCTCTCTAGCCATCCACAATCAACGATTTCTCGTTCTAGTTTTCACCATTTTTTTGTTTCCTTCTACATTTTTTCACCTTTGATTAACTAAACGAAATTACCACGTAATTTCGCACTTGAATTAGTGGAGACATATTACCAAAAACTACCAATCTCTAATATGAAATGGAAGAGAAAAAAAAAGGATTTGGCCCACCTTTATTTGTCTGCAAATTCAGTGATTTCTTGGTTGACAAAACAACTTTCAACGCTGTTGTTTTCGCGTGGTTGTGATCTTCAAATATTTTCTTTGTGAAAATTTTCCTTCTTTGACGACTGATCATTACCATTATCACATTATGATTTGTAGAAAAAGTGAATCTTTCTTCACCAACATCGATCAATCCTTGATCAACTTTTGAGTCAAAAAACCTATAATATCCCAGTTGCATAATTTAAGCACAAAGAAAGACCAGCAATGTATAAGGAAGACTTGTATAGATTCATTCGTCAAATGGGAAACTTGCCTTGAAGACGAAGAAATTCTTGTAAGCATCCATTTTCCCGGTTGAAATCATTAGTGGGTCGAAGGGATTTTTGGATTTAGTTGCAGCACTAACTTTGTATGATCATTGACATTTGACTAAAAGGATGATCACTTCAATCTATTCAACGCCTTCTTAAGTCAACTTTTTCCATGCATTCTTGGCCATTTTTCATAATTTTGACGTATAGAAAGGGACAAAAGTTGATGGGTTTTCTTCTGCATTTTTTCCCATGAAAGAACTGGATTATGGACTCATACAGAGGAATCTAGAAATTATAGTTTTGGGTTTTTAGGTTTTATGATGAAATTTTTTTTATTGGGATTCGTTATGAGAAAGGAATATTTTATGAGTGTTTGGATTAATGAATTTTATTTTGTTGGGATTTGTATTTGAGATTTTTTTATTAATAAAAGTTTGAAATTTAAATTTGAATTGGTATTTTATTAGTTAGTTTTGGTAGGAATTGTGTTGGGAAGAATTGTTTATTATTAAAATTTAAAATTCAAATTCAAATTCAATATTTTATTTATAAAAAATGTTGTAGCAAAAATAATTACTGTAGCATTGTTTTAAAAATTTTGATGAAAAAGTTGAACAAAACAAACAACTCATTTTGTATTTGTGAAATAAATCACAAAAATGGAAGCATCCAAACAGAGCCTAATTTTTTTGCTCTCAACTCAATGTTCTGACCAAGAAAAATAAAATTTAAATCTCAATTTTCATTAATAGTTTTAGTTCGTAAATTCTAAAACTGCATCAAAGATCCTATGCTCTCAAGTGTAGAGAGAGTATTAATATTAGAGAATGAATATACAGATTAATTATTTAACGAGGTAATGCCGGAAGAAATTAAGGATGAATATTAACATGATTGAATTAAATATGGCATGCAGTAAGTATGTTTTAAACTACGCAATGAATGAATTGAGATTCACAAAGAGAAAAATATAATTTTGTATTACAAATCAACTTTAATATAATAACAAGTAAACAAATTTGTTTTACATTCACTATTGACTGCCATGCCTAAATCTTATACCCTATAAATTTTGAGATCGCTTGATTTTGCTTGTCGTTTGCAGATTGGACAAAAGTTCTTGAGTGACAACCATCGTTTTATACACGAGACGTGATATTCGTGTTCACATGCAAGTCTTCCTACCATCTCTTTTGATTCAAATTTATCTTGACAGACAACGCAAAATTCTGATTCATATGTTTTTTTTGTTTTGAGATGACCATCCCCGTCCTTATTCTCGTCCCCGTCCTCAGTCATAACTTCATTCATGAGGTCTCGATACGCCACTGAAATTTGTATTTGTGCCACCAGAGATTCTAATTCATCAATTGTAGCAGTTGGGAACAAAGTTGGAATGGACATTACAAATTCATCAACATCAATAATGGTGTCGATGGATTGTGGCAGGTGAATGATGCTTTCATTAATGTTGTTTTCCATTAATTCTAAGCACAAATAACACTAAGCCACAATGACCGAAAATTGAAATTTGGAAGCAAACAAAAACTTGAGCGTCATAATAATATTATACCCACTTATTTATAGGGAAATCAGTTCTTTGCAATTAGGAAATTTGGAAGTGAGTTAGAATTAGGAAGGTGATGTGAAGAAGAATTAGGAATGTAATGTGAAGAAGAATTAGGAATGTGATGTGAAGAAGAATTAGGAATGTGAAGATTTGAGATTTTTAGTTAAAATGGTTTTTGGAAATTGACTTTTGTTTATATAAGGAAACCACAATGATTTGCTTCGTCAGGAATTGCTTGAAAAAGAGGAAACAGTAACAAGGAAAAATTTGAAAAATAAAATAAAAAACGTAAGCATAAAATGAAAAAGAGGGGTATAACAGGCAGAAGTGAAAAAGACGATGATTCATTCACGCTCAATTTCCAGCTTCTATCGTCGACTCCTTTCTCACCGCCACCATTATTTTCAATCTTTCACAACCCTCCACCGATGGAGACCCGGGCTAATAGAATCCTCCAATCCGACCGAATTTGTCGCCTTCTAGTACTCGAGCGTTTCACTGCCCTCAACGGTCTCTCTTTCGATTTTCCGTCCTCCGGAAACTCAAACAGAACCCCACCGCCTCTCTTTACTTCTTTAAATTAGCTTCAGAGCAGAAAAATTACCAACCCCACTTCAAGTCTTACTGTAAAATCATTCACATTTTATCCAAGGCCCGACTTTTTGATGAAATTCTTGTAAGCATCCATTTTCCCGGTTGAAATCATTAGTGGGTCGAAGGGATTTTTGGATTTAGTTGCAGCACTAACTTTGTATGATCATTGACATTTTGACTAAAAGGATGATCACTTCAATCTATTCAACGCCTTCTTAAGTCAACTTTTTCCATGCATTCTTGGCCATTTTTCTTAATTTTGACGCAGATCTGCATTTTTTCCCATGAAAGAACTGGATTATGGACTCATACAGAGGAATCTAGAAATTATAGTTTTGGGTGCCAAATTATATATAGTAGTAGTAAAAATTTTATTTCAAATTTGGGGATAATATTTTAATTTTTTTTGAGAAACTAATTGAAAAGTTTTAACTTTTTATAGGAATTTAGTATAACTTTTAAAATCTTAAAGGCGGCTACACCTCATACCCTTGGATCCACCATTGCATGCAGCCATTACTGTATCATCACAAAGACCAAAACTAAATTATACTACTATTGAATCTTTAAGGTTTCTTTTGTGCCAATTTTAAGGGAGACATTTTAAGTCAGGTTTTGATTAATGGCCAATTAATGATACCTTGAATTACGTGATTAAAAAAACAGAGAGACATTAAATTGAATTAAGAAAAGGGAGATCTAAAAAACAACCGAAAAAAAACTATTAAAGTCCTAAAAAAAATCGGAAAAAACTATAAAAAAAAAACCTATAATATAATTTAAATATAAATAAAAGTACGTGCATGTGCATAGATAACAACAAGGTCAACTAAACCATGCACAACTACTCTTCAAATGAAACATTTTTTCATTTTGAAAGTTCTCATTTGAATATTTACATATTTGCTCGAGTTAAGTGTGCTTAGTTTTGCAGGACCGCTATGCCCACATTGTGCCAACAGGAATTGGTAATAGTCAAATGTGTTGCAGTTCATTTGAATGACAGCACCACAAACAAACAACAAAAACAGAAAAGAAAAAGAGTCGAAGACACGGAGTTGTAGTGTTAGGAACCTGAGATATCAAAAAAAAAAAAAGGAAAAAGGGTCCAAATATTGCAAACCGAATTGGCTAAATGTTCAATGAATAGCCTCCTCATTTCTACAAACAGCAGAGTATTATGTTGTCAGCTGTCAAACTATTTGTATTATACCACCATTATCCAGGTGATGCACACTATTTAAAGATCATACAATGATATACACAAGTCTCTTCTATGTAAATCAATAAGAGCAATTATCAAGAAGCAAACTGACATTTTAAACAGCTATGCAAGACATTCCAACATTTGAACCATGCTACCATATTGTGTCAGCAAACCTCTGCCATTCCAAATTTCCTTTTACGCTGTAGGCATCAACCTGAACAATGACCACTGAAAACTTATTTGACTAGCTGGATGAGAACATAAAATAATTCAGTTCCCAGCGGCTGAATCATTTCTCAGTTGTTGCTCTACCATCGGAGGCAGGAGAAGGCCTAATCTGGTTTTGTATCTTGCAATTCGTTGTAGTCTTTCTTCTCTTAATCTGCATATAACACATCAAGTAAATGGTTAACACTTTCTAAGTAACTTTTTCAATAACTCGCAAAGTAGTACAGCAGGTCGATGTAAGAAATTTTTACAATACACGTAATCAGAAACCATTAGTAAAGATATCAAAACTTAAAACCTTTTTAAGTATAGGCCCAAAGCTGGATGCAGGAAAGTAATGATTATGTCCTGTTTAAGGATTACATTAAAAATTTTTGCTTGTTTTTATCTCAAAGACTGGCAACAAATGAGAAACAATATTCCTAAGCAGGTTTGAAAAGCAATTGACTTCTCAAACCTATCCTCTCTGTCTCTCTCACTCAAAATAACTCTTTCCTTCACCAACCAGAATTCTTGCTGAATCTCATCTAACAAATTAAACAGGCACCAGGCAGTCTTAAGAGAATTACATGTTCAAGCAGAAAATGGAGAAGTTTCTGAAGGTAACTGCCAAATTATGATAACTAAACAAAGGCCACAAAGACATACTGATATAGAACCAATGCATTAAGGAATATGAAGCTTCATTGTGTGGCAAATTCAATCATGAGCTATCAAGGGAGGAAAAGGTAAACCTACCGTGATCGGACCCTCTTAGCACGCTTGATATGTGTTTGCAACAACTCCTCTGGAGTTGAATTATCCACAGATCCTTGTTCCTGAAACTTGAACAAAGCAAATCCACTCACATCTTCTATAAAGATATACCAATAACATTTTTTGGATAACAAGTTCATTTAAGAAGCATTGAGTTCTGCTTCTGCCATATGCCAAAGGGGACAATAATTAAGTTCCTTTGAGGCACTGTTATAAAAACTTTTTTCCTGGCCATTAGAGGAACTTTCCAAATAAATTCTGGCTAAAACTGACAAAAGCAATATTAAAAACAGAAATAAACAGGAGCACAAAGCTCTGTTCCTTGAAAGAATTCCCTTCTAAGGAATCTTGACATTGTTAAAAAGATGACATCTCATTTCTTAAGAATTTGATTCAAGTGTTTGTTGTATATTACATATCTTGTTTCAATATGAAAAAATGCCAATTGCTCTTGACTTCATGCGGCTCATCTATACAGCAAAATCACCTCCCTGAATTATTGCCCACACTTCTTCTATAAACCTAAAGATGTAAGTGGACCTCAAGAGGCTCAATGATAAGGTTTTGACCTTCCAAAATCATGCTTAATTACTTTTACGTAATAAGGTTAACTTTTTTTTCACAATGCATCATTTCAGTTACTAACCTCCTCTTCTTCCTTATCATCGTCCTTTTTCACTGCTGAAATGTTATCTTGTGCTGATAAGGGTAAAGGTCTGGGAAGAGACCGAGCTGCATCCATGTATACCGACTGCCAGGAAATAATATAATTAGGGCAGAACAAACATCCAAAAATCAAAAACATCATTGAGGAAAGGAGTAAGTCATCTAGAAAGAAATTTTAGGTAAATAATGTTAACAGGTTCTGAAAGGGAATTATAAACTCATACGAGAGGGAGATATGCAGACTTTAACAGTACACTTTTCACAGTTGATGATTTGTCGAGTACAAAGTTTGCAGGTAAAATCACCATTGCATCTTGAGCAATCAAAACATGAAATATACAATCCTAGAATTGACAATAAATATCAAAGTTGAGATCACATATCCACAAAATACAACTTATTTGCCAAACTAGAAAAAATATATAAAAACGATATATTAGTGGCCGAAAATGCTTGTGTTTCATCAAAAACTTCTGGTCACAGCTAGAAAGATCTCTATCTCTATATGCATAAAAAGAAGTATAACCAAAAGAATATCACTAAAAAGGAGTTTCAAAATTATCGGGGAAATCAGGAATTCTTTAATAAGGATGTAAAGTAACTTCCTCAAAACCAAGTGCTGCATTCTCAATTGGAACATAGGAAATAAAATATGAAAAAAAAAACTACCAACTTCACGAGAACCTGAATACAAATCTGCACCGAAAGAAAAACTATTTTCAGTTTGATCAAATAGCTAATCACTCAAATACAAAATAAATGGGAACTAAACTTTTAAAACCTTTCAAGAGGTCCTTAAACACCAACAACATAAGGTTATAACAATTAAAGCAGAAGTAGCACACAAAACATTCGTTAATGGCTTCCAGATATTGCAAAACCTGGCTTTCTTCAGAAGAACCATTCTTCAACCATGATCGGCAGAGGGCATAAACAGAAGCACTCTCAGACACTCTCACCTATAACAGGAAATAATGGTAAAAGTACCAACAGAATTACTATTAGCAAACCAAATTAACACTTAGTGAATGTTGATCTAGAAAAACAGAATGCACATTGATAAAAATCTCCAATAAGAGAATATTCATCAAGAAGTAAACCATAACTCAATCATTGTAAACCCACTATGCATGCTAGTTTTCTGCACGAATTGCAGTAGAGTAAATTAGGTCTCTTGGGATAGGGAAACAGTGATAAAGAATTCCTTGGGCATTGTAGCACAAATGGGGGAAGCTTGACATTCCTTGATTGGGCAGCAAAGTAACAAATATGCACAAACAATGACCATATTTAGAAACAATACGTACAGGCCCAAACTTCTACTGTCAAACCATGGAAAGGAAAGTTTGATAAAAGGTAAATATACAGTGAGATAAGTCAAGAACGTATTCCTTCCTGCAAGAAAAGGATTTCATCAAATTCACATTCTTCAGTAGATTGCTGTCTTCGCATCTTAAATAGTACACTGTAGTGGTGCATGAGGTTCCCTCAGTTCTTTATTCTTTGAATGCTATTTGGGCCCAATAATAAGATCAAATTAATTAGTTTCAACCCACTACATACGTGGCAGTACTAAAAGAATATGACACATAGTATCTAACATACTTGTGAGCATGTCAAATTAAATAAATAAATAAATATATATATATATATATATATATATATAGAGAGAGAGAGAGAGAGAAATTCATGCATACAATGAGGTCAAGGCATGTCATTAACATAATCCATCCTATAACTGAATGAACAGATAGCTGATGAACTGATGCATATGTTAACTCTCTTCTTTACTGAGGCATTATACATTTCTCAAAACCTCTGTTGTATATCACTAGCATGAGACAATTTTCCACACAATATAATTTTCTTATAATGCAGGAGATCCAGGAATTTTAGCTCCAATAAGCTGGATTTATGTGAATTTTAGCTCAGGAATAGTATTGCAGCCAATATCAACATTAAGAATCATGACAAAGTATGAACTTACTAACCTTCCTATCTCTGGCAGTTACGAAAGAATCATCCCTGTTTCTTTCCCTGCAAACAGTAAGAAAGGAGAATTAAAAAATTGTTGTATGAACAAAAAGGAAAATTGGAAACCAAACACCAAACGTGAATGTAGTCCTTTTTCTTTGGCGCAATCGAACCTACAAAAAGAATAATTTGAAATTTAGCTTTACCTTGTATCTCTATGGCCGTTACAATCAGCAATTGAAGGTGATGAAAGGGATGCCTAGAACAATGAATAAAACACAAAAGTACGTTCAGAAGATCGCAGAAAGATTAGGACACAATACATAAGGATTTTAACAAAGCAGTTAACATACAGCAGTTAATTCATAAAATGGATCCAGTTTCTTCACAGGTTCATTGTAGAATAAATAAATCTGATGCAAAATATACTTGAAACATGATGAAATAACAGATATTGAGAGCAAGAATACTGTTTTGTACTTGTCATACATCCTCAATGGACAAGCCAACAAAATATTTCAACTTGTAGAAGGAGAAAACAGAGAAACTAATTACTGATGTGGATTTGCAAGTTAGAACCAGATATCATGCTCATTTCAGATTTAATAGACGGCAAAAAATATCACAAGAAAAAAGAATGCATCTAATTCACTAAATATACATTTTCCTAAAGCAGATTAGTTATAGCAAATGCAGGGCACACCAAAGCCCACTGGCTCTTGGGGCTCAACCGCAAGAAGCAAAGCCAAGCTTACACTTTATTGAAGTGATATGCAAGGTTCATTAAGTTACACAGTTTCCTTTATAATGATTATGCAGAAATAACATGTGCAATCAACCAAAGAAATATGATATACATCACAAAACATTACATCTAAGTTTTGGTTTGGGCTCATGTCACCAATTCTCCAGCAAAATTTCACCTTCCAGCTCCAGAAAGATATATGATTTCAGGTTCAGCAATTTGTTCAATTAAATACACCAAAAGAAACTTAAACAACAAAGAAACTGAATCAGAGGAGAAGGGCTGCAGATTGAAAATATAAGAAAAAGCAGACTGAATTTGGTTGATAATACACAAATTGAAAACAGGAAAAGAAAACAAAAGGAGGGGGAGGATACAGGAGAAGCAGGGGGTTGGTGGGGGGAGGGAGGGACAAGATCAGAATTGAGAAGAGAAGGAAAAGAAAAGAAGGGTATGATAATCTGTGAGAGAATATGACAGCAACCCTAATGTTCCAATCATGACCCAATGCTTCCAAAGGTAACCATTTCCCATATAGCTCAAAGAAACAAAAAACAACCAATGATCCAATAAAAATCAAAAGTAGATCCAACGGTTCAAAATAATAGCAAAAGTAGATTACTTTTTTGCATTCGTGCCTTAGCGCTTTTCATTAAAACCACGTATGTTGTTGTGCTACAGCTTGGTAGTGTAAAAGCGCACAGATATTCTCCCGTGAATACTTACCCTCTAACTACACAAAGAAAAAAGGATAACAAAATTTCAAGAAACAATCTAAAAACATCAAGAAATAGTTAATTACTTAAATTCCAACAAAAAAATATTGGACCACCTTATATGGAATGCAGTATACTCATTTTAGACTAAACAGAGTACCTCACCAAATTCCTAAGCTAGAAAGCAAAATTTATTCCTCTATAAAGCTTTGCAGTCCAACTTCCTCAGATATGTCCAAAGTAGTTAAGATCGCAAAGCAAATGCCAACTGTGGTTTCTTCATCTCAACTGAAATTTATTCCTCTATACAGACCCAAGGTGAAGAACCATAGTTGGCAATGGAACTTGAAGGCCTATGTTCATACAGAAGCGGTAGTTTCAAAAGAAATCATTGCCTCACATGCTTTGTTTAAAAAATTTGGTACTGTCTTGAGTATTTGTCAAACTCCAAGTATAATGATTTATCTGAGTTTAAACTTGTTTGTTTCCCTGAGCTAGGAAGGAGGGTGAAACATCTAAATTTTAAATTAGCATGAAATAGAATGCAATTGTATTGGTTTCAAATCTGTTATGTGCAAAACAATATGTTGGTTTTAGCAACATGGTTCTGCCACCACTAACTTACTAGGCTTATGAATTAACCGGTTTGGACCTCTATGGCTCTACCCATTCTAACAGGGAGCTTAGAAAACAAAGTAAATGACAATGATAAATACACTCTGGTCACATAGGTGAGGAAACTTTCGGTGCCAACAGATGCCTTCATGGAGAAACCATGATGTCATCGATGTTTGGAATCAGTGATAGGAAACATTTAATACAGGTTGGCATCATTAAGAACAGCAGGCTATCGATATTTTAAATCGGGCATGAGAAACATTTAATACAGATCAACAACAGTAAGAATAACAGTTGTCAAAGGAGCAAGTTAACTAGTAATTAACTATTTTTAGGCTCCCAGGCTCATGATTAGGCTACATCTTGATAATTGGATGTGGGGCACAAGATTAGGATACCTAAAATGTTCTTTAGGTTCTAATGAAGCAGCATTTAGTGCACTGATTTAGTTATCTGTCAAGATGTCAATAATCAAATTTCCAACAGAATTCACAAGATGCCCAATATTTTGCAGATAGCAACTTTGCACCTAAATACAGAAAGATAAGTCGGGGTTAATCTGTAAACTGAATAAATATTGCATCTTCAAATATTTATGAACTTTAAGATTTCCGGGTAAAAATCTGAACTCCAGATCCTCATGCTCCCCAGTAGATACAAAGCCACAGAGTACAGGGTTTATAGGCAATAGCTGATACATCATCAATTTTCCTGCAAACGTTCAATTCACAAATCGAGATACAACTCCATCTTCAATACATTTGACTTGATGAAATTTTGAATTTCTGTTATGATTAACATTAAGGCCAAAAAGAAGAAAACTAAATAAATCAATGCAGCTAAATGCAATTCTAAGCCAAACCGGAAAAAAAAAAACAACAACAACAAATAAGCCTTTATCCCACTATGTGTGGTCAGCTATATAGATCATATTTCGCCATCGTATTCTATCATTACCCATGTAGATGGCGCATTTTCTGATTGATTCTCTTCATATGTACCTAACTAGATAGAATGTGCGCTCAGACATAAGCATCCATATAAATATATATTGCATATACACACTTTAAGTGTACTATATTCACAATACACAGACATATCAACATATAAACCCAGAAATGAAGGACAATTCTTTTAAAAAACACATCCGAGAACAAAAGAAAAGAATAATCTTGTCAGCAAGAGAACGAGTTGCTATCCCCTTAACTTCAACAGATTTGAATTCTAATAACAATACACAAGATATGCATTCAAACACTCACATGTCAGTTAGATGCGAATCACAAACAAATGTATATTACCTACATTTTAAGATCAATGAGGAACAAGAATTTCACATTTAAAAAAATCAAAATTCAGAAATTACAAAATCAAAGAAAGTTCCACAACCTTGCGTTGAGACTGTGAAGAACCAACAGGGACACTATTAATCACACCAGGCATGACCATCGCACCACCACCGCCGCCAGGATGCTGCAAATGGGTGGGCCTACCACCAACATACCCCATCCCCATCCCCATTCCCGGACATTGACCCGGATCCGAATGAGGATACCCAAACAGTGGCCTGGTGTAAGAAACCACCCCGGAGCGGTTCGAATATGGATGAAAATTAGGGTTAGCGTTGGAGAGAGCTACGGAAGGCGGATGTTTTTGCAGGAATCCTCGACCGGAGGATGCTACGGGATAGAGTATGGCTGCGTTGGTGGTCGCCGATGTGGATGCGGTGGCGCTCACATCATGCTGGTGAGGGTGAGGGAAATTAGGGTTAGAAGGGAGTCTTGAATTGAGGAGATGATGGGGAGGATAAAAAGCGGCAGGGTAATGGGGGTGAGGATGGGGAGGTGGAGGAGGAGGAGGGGGTCTGGGGTTTGGAGGGAAGGGGGGTCTTGCTGTGTGGATGGTACTGGCAGTAGTGTTTGTGGTGGTGATGGTAGTGGCGGTGACGGAAGCGGCCGTGGTGGTGGGAAGGGGTCCGTCAGGTGGTGGAGGAGGGGTGGAAAGTGCCATCTTCCGGTGGGGGATTTGGTGGCGCGCGGGATTTTTATTTTTGTGGGGTTCTGGGTTTTGTAGAGAGAGAAAATTTTGAATTTTTGTACAAATTTGGACAACTGCGGTAATTTCGAATGAGGGGCGGGGGCTAATACAACTATCTATACGACATCGTTTTGCTCTCTAAGATTATTGATGATTTTTTGATGACAAAATTATCACTAAATTATTATTTACACCGCTCCAAATGAAAATTCTAGATTTTTTTACCTTCTTTATTGTTGAAGAATAAAGAATACAATGGTTGATCCGTCAATTTCGTTTTACTATACATTAGTGTAAGATTCCTATTTTTAATAAAGAAAAAATTGCAAATTATTTTTTTTGTTGGAGAAAACTTATTTTCATCACTATATTTAAAATAATGCAATTTCATTGCATATTAAATATTATACCAATTTTATTCTTCATTCGATTTAGTTTGATCTTTTAACAAAACTTATGCACATGTACATCATTCGAAGATAATACATATATATTTTTCATTCAAAAGTATGTTTAGTGCATAATTTTAGAGTGAGTGACGACGGACGAATATGCGTTATTTTAAATTTGAGTGATGACAAATGTTTTTAAAAAAATTGATAGATGTTTTTTTTTTTTTGCATTTTTACAAATTGGTTTGGGATGTAATTTTTTTTGCTTACACATTTAATGATAATAATTATATGACACAAATTTGGTGATTATTTTTTAAATTTCAAGAGAATAATTGATACAACTAATTAACTAAAAGTTAAAAAAAAAAAAACGTTATGCATAACAAAATGTACATCTAAAATTTATATATATATATATATATATATATTTATAGCATAAATTCCTCCACTCCTAATTAAAAAGTTTTAAATATAGGCATTTAAATAGCACAAAAGTTAGTATTACTTTACTTTCAAAACTTGTAAATGATCCAATTGTACATATTTTTTTAAAAAAAAAAAAAAAGAAAAGTAATAGGGGCTGATCTTCATTTAATTGTATAATAAGGGGTGAAAAGTAAAAAGTAATAATATGAGAATCTCCCCAAAGGACCAAAACCTTTTGATGAGTTTGATTCTTCTTAAAAAACAATCGCCACACAAAAGTAGTGCCAGTCAGAGAGACAAAAAGCATTTCTTTCCATTATCAACTGATTGATTTCTGGGCTGTGCTAAGATTAACATCTTCATCACCCGATGATATATGTAGGAGGAGCTCCCTTTCAAATTGATGGGCAATCAACTTCAGAGGTATCGTCCCATTCCATTTGCATAATTTTCAATATCCCAATGAAAAAAAGATACAAACTTTAAATCTTACTTTTAATATTTATGATCAGCCACTTGGGATTCAGATAACAAGTACTTAACTCTATGGAAAAATAGTTAATTTTTATCAGGACCCAAGTTGAGTATATCCCATCTGGGCACAGAGATTGCATGATTCTTGATTGATTCTTGTAGTCAGAATGAAGGAGCCTTTTTTATTGTTTAAATTTGACGATCCATCACTTTTTTTCTAGGATCTTGATGATAGTGATGCAATATTATATCCATCTATATCCTATACTCTGCTGATTGGGCTACCAAAAGTCGTGATTTTTCTATAGGCTTTTATCGTGTCTGTTTGTTTCATTAAGTAGAATCATGTGCTTTTCTTGAGAAGCTGACAGGCTTATTGTCTAGTTTTTCTGGAGATTAGCTATCTAATTTTGATATTTATGTGATAAACAGAGCAACAACATCCTGATTGCTTTGATGGATCACCCCATTTTGGTATCTGCCTCATGTTCACTTAAGTCCATTCCCGAGAGAAAGTTTTCAGCTTCCGAAGATGCTGGTTGGGAGAGAATAACAGAGCGTAAATGGGTTTATGTTTTCCAAAGGGAATATGCCACGGTTGATCCCAATCTTGTGGATGTATGTCCATGTTTGTCTATTCAGTAAGCTAAAATCTATCTGCATTCATTTGTACCTTCCCCCTCCCCTGGCACCTCCAAGGAATGCCTTGTCACTGAGATGTGTTTGTGGATCTTCTTTAGGCAATCCAGTGCTGCATCAAAACTGATCTAACCTGTGTTATGAATTGCTAATGTATTGACATGTGCAAGAAGCTATTTTGTCCCAACAAAGAAAGTTCTGACAGCAGCCTTCTTTAGACTTACACGTGAAATAGTAATAGGATATACGTTGGATATTCCAGATTTAATAATTTGTATATAGGGGGAATGAAGCCAAAATATTTGGATGACCATATAGAGAATTTTGAAACTCCGTGTATCATTTTGAGAGCACCTTGGGTCTTTCTGTGAACTACCATTTTCTTTGTCTACAAATTAGTTATCTTTCTTCAAGTTTTTAGGAACATTTTTTTTTGTCAATTCGCTGCATGTAGATTGGTTGGTGGGTCTGAGTTTGGGCCTTGTAGTGGTTTTCTTGCTTGTAGCAAGAGAGAGTTTAATGGAAATGTCATGCACTCAATTGTTTGCAATAATCTTATTAGCTTTCAAATGCATTTTTGTTGGTCAACATGGAATGGTTTGTTATGGGAATGTGCTTCAAAATTTTAACCTGGTTTCCTTTTACTATTTTTCCTGTGCCATGGGTGTGAGTTACATTGAGTTCAAGGTTCCACTTTATTTTTTGACATTTTTCTGCTTTATCTTAATTCTGACTCTTGTCGACTATTTGGCAAGTTAGCTGGCACTGATGAGGCAACAACCTGTGTAGGTCTGGTCATTCGGAACCACAGAACTGGAATGTAAGAATCAAACTTCTTAGACTCAAAATCTTTTTAATTTTGCAGACGAAGTGTCTAATTCTGAATCTCTAATTATGTTATTTGCTTGCCTTGATTGCAGGACCTCTATTGGTCATTTGGATTCACCAAGCATAGTAGAAGTTGGCCTTATCCAGATGTTATCTTTACTTGTAGATCATAATTCTGATGATATGCTAGATGTAATTTCCTTTCTAAGCCTTAGTTTACTGCATTTATGTCAGTTAATAATATAAATTGGTGGGCAATAACCTCTGAAGCTGACAATATGCAGGTGCATCTAGTTGGAGGTTTTGACGATTCTTCACCACAAGTCTGGGCCATGATCCCCTGCTTAGTCTTTAATTTTCCAGAGATAGTGTTAGACACTGACAAGCAGAATGTTTAAGCTCAAATGTGTTGGACTTTTTTTGCAGCATGTGAATGGTGTCATGAACAATCATAAAAAGCTCAATGGCTATTCCTTTCCTTTGTGTGCCAAGATAGTTGAGGTTCTGGAGAAGAGTAATAGGAAGTTTCACCTACAAACTCTCCATGTTCTTGAGAATAATACCAGGAAAGATTCTGAAGGAAATGCATATCCTATCTTCAGTGGCTTCCTGGTGAGCTTTAAGTTTAGAAATTCATTTCTTTATACTCCTTTATGCCTGTTAACTTGTGAAGAGTGAAGTTTTGCTAAGTAACTGAAAACAGGGATTGTAACCTAAATTCTTTTTCCCTTACTATCCTCGTTGATGCTGGACAAACCTCTATTCCAATTAGTGTTTTTCATGTGTTGCTGATTGTGAGAATACCTTTATACTCCCTTTGTCCCAGAAACTGGAAATCCTTGTTGGAAAGCTCTCTACTCTGATATGGATTTGATATATTTGACTTCTCTTGAAGAACTTAAATTTTACATGATGCACTAACTTTTGAATCAGATTTCAATAGGTCCCTGAGAATTCAAAAAGTTCAGCTGGTTAGAGTTAGGTTTTACTTCTGTAAGACAACGAACACTGGTAAGGTGTTGAAAGGACTTAAGTTTTCTTAGGGGAAAGACTAAAATGGAAAGTGGAAGGATTTTCTTGAGATGGCAGCGTGCTATGACTCATGCATTCCCTTTATGGAGGTTCCTGAGCAATATTCCATGCGCTTGTCCATATGTGAAGTGTGGCATGTCTGCTTGATTTATTCCAGTAAGAAGTCCTCATATCTTTCACACTTCTCTTAGGTTGAACCCTCAACTGGATCAATTATTCCAGCCAGTTTTGATGGTACTTCTAGATGCCCAGATGAAATTGTCAGGAGAATCCGTTTGAGTGCATCATTTGAGAACCCCAACTTGAATGGCAGGTTACTCGAGATGTATGAAACTGGAACTGATCGAGTTGTTATTGCTCCGTATGCACGGTAATGATTTATATTTTCCCTTTTATTTGCGTTATTTACTGTTTTATCTTTTATGGAGTTGATCTTTATGCTGTGCTTGAATTGATGACATATTTTGAAACTTGTTAATGGGATGGTCATGGTAATAATTTTGATGTCGGATAGGACCACACGCCAATTACACATTGCTAAGATGCTGCAAAACCTATCTGATGCAGAAATCCTCCTCACATGTTCCACTTCACCTTCAGTTGAGGCTCCTGACTTTGTCGAGAATGAAAGAAGGTATGCACATATATTCAGGGGTTTAAATACCAAACGCGAAGTTTGATATTCTTTTTCTATTTTCAAAGCCTCAAAACATACCCTGTGGTCTTTGATTCATACTGCTTTTATCCATCAAAACAAGAAGAAATATGAAAAGAGCTGTTGGAAACTATCACCTGTAACCTTCTTTGGGAGACCATTAGTAGAACTACCATAATTAACTGCTCATTGCCACTGTTACTTGCTTCATTAGTTGCGTAAAACTAGCATTTGGTGGATAAGCTGATTATAGAACCGTTGTTCACAATATTTGTACCACACACCCTTAAAGTCATTGACAAAATTCTAGTACTTTGAGCCTCATTAACTTGAAAAGGGTGATTAACCTACTGAATTTTGATGCTTTAGTTTTCTCCACAAGATTTCCGTAGTTTTTTGCCTTGATTGCTCCAATGTACTGAATGTGAATGATAGTTACTGGGCCCACTAGTTAGAGTTTGCAAGACTCAAATGGTCAAACTATTGTCACCTGTTGATATGATGGGCTACAAGAAGATAGTGTTAGAAAACACCAATTTAACAAAATTACTGTTTGTTGAAACAAGAAAAGACAAATGTTTTGGTATAATTAATGAAGGTTTAGTTTCAAATGGGGTACTAAAATTAACTATCCCTGTGGGTAAACCAACTTTTGTTTCATGAGGTAAAACGTGAAAGGACGGGAGCAGAGATGTATTCTCTGTTTGGTAAAGAAGGGAACAGTGGAGGGAGGTAAAGTAAAGACTGGCTTACAAACATCACTTAAATTATCCATTAATTTCCTCCATAATTAATGGAGTTGGGTATATGCAGGGGCCAAAATGATGAGATTTCCTCTGCCCTTATATTAATATTTAAAGAGGCAAAATAAAGGGTGAAAATTTAACATAAATAAAATTTATTCCCCTTAGATGGGTGACTCTCCTTACTTTCCACCTTATACTCCTATTTCCTTGTTCTATAAACAAAATAGAGTGGATGCGATCCACTTCAAATGAAGAATTTCAGTTAACCTTTCATTCCTAGCAGCTCCCTTGCTCCTGTCATCCCTGAAGTAAAATTTATGTAAGCAACGATCTAATTCAACTTGTGAAGTTCAAACACTTTGACATACAGTTAGAGTAAGATGGATTGAAGATGATTTAAACACATGAATCATATGTTCAAGTTTTGTGCGGCTTGGGAAAAGGAAAAAAAAAGAAAAACCATGTGCAGTAAAGTGATCTGAAGACATCGTGTTAAATTGTTGCCATCATGAGCAATGTGACTTTGCATGGTCCTAGAAGGTTGATCCTGGATTAGATAAGGATTTGGTATGCGGATTTGATTAGCTTTAAACCTTCTTATAAGAATATAAGGTATAGATGAAGGATGGGTGAGGCATGATACTATTTCAGATATGATGTCCGTCAATGCTCTTCGAAGTATCCTTGCAGAATTTAAATATCTGAACCTTGATTTCTTGTTAAGTATTCAACAATCATTTTTACTTGTATATCATTTTACAAGCTCTTTCAGAATGTTGGCTTTGGTCATCATGGAAAGGGGCATAGAATGTGAAAATAACATGTTGTTCTTTAACTTTTTAAAAATGATTTTTCCTTCAGAAAATGGGCATATATGATTCAACAACCAGATTGGAGAGAAACCTTCCCTTTGAAGCATCCGCGCGTGTTTGAGAGAACACCCTCTGGAAGATGGAAGAGACAACTAGTTTAAGAAGGCAAGTGCTTATTCAGGAATTTGAAATCAGTTATGTTCGGAATAGATTATTTTTCCAGGACTATATGGCATTGGCAGGTATGTTTAAGTACTAAACCCACAAGAAAGTTTGTGAGAAATGTCATGGAACATGAGACCCATGACACTTGAGCTGGAATTTTTCCAGATGTTATTGTTATTAAAATGGCTGTCTTTTGGCAGATTGAACGAGACAACTTTCGGTACTTATAAAACTGTTGCATAATATGGAGAATCAGAAATCAATTTTTACTATTAATAAACTAACTATATGTGCCTTCAATAGATTCTAACTAGTTTGAAAAGTTACTGTGTGTGGCTTTCAATAGATTCTAATTTTTTTTCTTTCTTTTTTGGTGTGAATAATGAGATGAAAGGTTTAGTTTTTTTTTTTTTTTTTTTTTTATAACACACACACCCTCACATGCATACTACAGGAATCGAACTCTAGACCTCACATGCATCCTACAGGAATCGAACTCTAGACCAGTAGGTCGGGAAGCTAACTCCCTAACCACTGGGCTAGCCCCAATGGCTGAGATAAAAGGTTTAGTTGTTGTTGAATAATGTGATCTCCTCAAGTCAGGGAAAATAATAGCTTTGATATTATGCAAGTTGTGCAAGTCCACCACTACCAAAAGCCTCCCCTTTCTTTTTGTAACCGCCGCTTTGCCTTGTCATGCTAGCATTGAGAACCATTAACCATAGTTGTTATTCAGTAAAATTGCTGAATAGCCCCACGCTTTCTAAATTGGAATAGATGGAGTTTCAGAAAAGACAAATATGCTTCAACTTTTGTAAATAAAGTAGTAAGTTTTTCAAGTTTAGAGGGCTTTCCTATGAACACAATAATAAGCATCTTTTCACTTTCAAGCTACCAAGAAATATAGCACAATAATTAGAAGAAACTAAACATAAACCATCAGACAAAGCAAAAATACAACATGAGAGTGAAATTAAACTTATAAAATACTAAAGGCAAATAACTAAACAATCAGCTGAGCACTAATACAAAATTACCATATTTCTTTCTTCCATGGAGTTGCTATTACGGTAAAGTCAAAAGTTTGACACAAAAACACAAGGTCTTTACTCAAGTTGGAGGTTTACGTAGCTCACTCGCACTATGGGCAAAATGGCACCTATCCCCAAAAGTGCAAGAACCCTTCGGAAAATTTTCACACATCTTACTTTTGAATTGCCTAGCTGGGGGTGCACGACCAAAGGAACCAGATGGGTTGTTCCCACGACCAGAGCCACCGCCAACATTCGCTATAAGCTCGGTTACCATGCTACTAGCCTGCTTAATTTGATCAAATGTTCCTTCAAGTTCAATATTCCTCTGATTGGGATCCGAGTCATGGTCCCTTATAGAAAGCTTGACACCAGTAACTCGACAAATCTGTTTTGAGTTCACCCCATTCTTTCCTATAATAGCTCCAGCAAGGGAGGCATCAATACTGATCTTTGCAGTTGCTGATGTGCCAAAGCTCGCTGCAGGACCCAGGTTTTGGGGGGATGGTTCAACATGTCCAGATAGTCTACTCATTGGCCCCATTGCTCGTGGATCATCGTACCCAGGAGCCACCTGCTTTCCAAGCTCCATCTCCCCATGGGCAAAGTGGCATTTATCACCAAACCTGCACCCTTCTGGAGAGTTAAACTTATTGCAGAGCTTGGTCTTGACAGGTGGAGTGGGACCATCACTGAAGGACACATTTCGTCCACTTGAAATAGCTGGGTTCCCACCCATGCCAGCCAACTGCGAATGCGCACTGTAACCGGGAGCATAGTGCAAGAAGTGGCATGCCTCACCAAACTGACATCCAGAAGTGCTGCATTGTACATCAGAAAACAAAACCCAAGGAACAAGGTCAAAGCAGAAAGAAGTGAAAGTAGCAGTTAGTTAATTGGAGGCTAACGATGACAACTAAACAAATTTTATCTTTGGTTGCCTACAGCTTTAAATGGTTCTTTACATTTTATGAAAGCCTTGATATCGAGATGGTTTCAGACAAACGGAATCTATAGATAACACACAGTCAACCCTTCGTAGCCACTTTATGTTCTCAAGTGCTAACTTCACCAATTTAACCTGCAAGTACATGTATATAAAAGGATTCTTTCTTCCAACAAAAGAAATAAAAGGAAAATATAACACATGACCAATGTTGCAGACTAATCTAATTATTCGCTTCATTTTTAAACAGGCATGGATAAGAAAACTGTTCGGAGAAGGAGAGGGCAAGGAAGTTCTATCCACATGTAAAGAGCAGTATGCAATATAGACCCGGGAACCTATCCGAGACCAATTCATGGTTATCAAAGTGAAAATAAGTAGCAGCAATCTGCAGAGACAGTTAAAATGCAAGTAACCATAATTCAGAACTGCATGAACCCTAATGGCCAACAACAAACTAGGGTACTTTCTAATGTCCAAAAGATCAAGCATCAAACAAACCTTAATCTAAAGAAACAAAAATGAAAGAAAATGCACTCAGCACCCTTATATTTGCCATTATCTACAATTCTTCACTTAAACATTTCAAAGTGACATTGTGAGCCGCAAAGAAGACATACAACTTCAATTAAGACAAATACCAACACAATTATCTTTTATTAAACAACTTTTTACTCAACTAATGAACGCTTTTGGTTGATTACTTGAATGCTCATTTTGATAATCATTGACTAACAAGCATCATAACTCTTTGAGCTATAGGACCGTCTCCTACATTTTTTAGATATACATCAGCTTCAAGATAAAAATATCAAATTAACTATATTTGTTTTAGATAGATTAAGATTGAAACCTGAAAAACTTCATGCATGGCTTTGATTTGCTTCCTACACCAGTTGTAAACGACTCCGTTTCTGTTGCAAAGATTGATTACCCCTTTCAGTTAAATTTCAGCTTTCTAACTAGATAGCCTTCATTGCCATTCAGTAATACTTGAAGAAGATCATAAATCCAACATAAACAGATTAAATATTTCATTCCTGCATTAATTGATGATATTCTGCACAACCAATCATTACCTTTAAGCTCCATTGGAGGCCACTCTTATGGCCTTTGTATACAGTTATTCTTTGGTTGTAAAGAAAACTATGATTTTGTGAACAAAAGTACATTAGGATGGGTGAGACAAATATCTTTGCCCCAACGGAATTCCACATGCTATACAATGCAACATAGTTTTACTCTCATGGTCTCTACACATAATTCCACTTTTTTCTTTTCATTTCCAACACACAAATACTAGCAGAATGGAGTTACATTAATCAAGATTGGAAGTTGTATTACAACGTTTAAATGCATCAGGCATACAGTTGAGTTCATAAAAGAAAAAGAAGTAAAAATTCTTTTCAGTTCAGAAACAAAAACATCAGTACATAATGCTAAAAGCATGATGCGAGGAATCATGATCGGGTTGCAGTCAAAGCAATCAACTTTATGCCTTATCAGCTCTTTTTGAAAGCTCTATTGCACGATGACTTTTGCATTAACAATTAAACACTATGACTCTCAAAATTGTAACATCAGCAATAATCTCTTCCAAGTTTTTTGTCATCTGTCTTAACTGTCATAACCCATTAATTTTAAAAACCCACCCACCTAACTACCCATGCAATTAAACAAGCAAACTGAACAATCCAGTTGCAAACTCATGTGCTATACAAATGCATCATCAAGCTGAACAACAAAAAAATAAATTTATATCAAACATAAGGAAAAAGTTCAAGTCTTGGAAAAAAAAGAAAAAACTTCCTAACCATATTATTCCTAATTGTAAGTGTAGCATTCCCAACTCTAGTACTCTACAAACAAGGGATTTAAAGGAATAGTTAACAGTAAAGATACAGTTTAGAATCTCAAAACAACAACAATTCAAATTTCTTATCGCGACTGAATTCAGCTGTTACTTTTCTGCTTAATAACAATGGTTTTAGTAAAGATTACAATTCAAAACTACAAAAAGAAACAGAATTTTTAAAAATAAAAATAATAAAGAGAACTAACCATCCCTGAACTTTTTGAATCCGCCATTACCAGCAAAAGCACCGTCCGTTCTTTCTCTCTTGCGTCCACCAAACTCCATTGCCACCTATCCGATCTGTGCCCTATAAAATTACTCTCTCGCAGGAATTTTACTATTACAATCAAAATTTAGTTTTGTTCTAACATGGAAGAATGTAAGGCATAAAAAAGGAAATAATTTGAAATAAATTACAGCACAATTTTGAGAGTAAAACCCTAGATAGGGTTTCGACTTCGGAGAGGCGCAGAGGCAGGACGAGCAGGAAAGAAAGAGAGGCGGTTTTACCGGAACTCAAATTTTAGATTCAAATTTATTCATTTTGCTATTTCGATCCCGCGCTGATTTTTTCTCTCTTACGTAATACTTACTCATTAAATGGGCCTCTTTTCGTCATTTCGTGGACCTCTCAAGAGAGATTTTGGGCTATATTGTACGAGGAATAGAAGAACATGGATTTTGACAAGATTTCGTGTTATTTAAATACATTTCCAACTGGTTTGAGTTTTTTCACAATCCTATTTTATTTCATATCAAATCCTACATTATTACAAGTTATTCATAGTTAGAAATCTCTTATAGGACCTATTCTATTACAAGTAATTCTATTTATGCCCCAATTTAGAACTTGCAAGTAATTCTAGTATCTTTGTAGTGTAGTCTCAAATCTCCTATACTATTACAAGTAATCCTATTTATGCTACGACTTTGAACTTTCTTGTCAGAAACTTATGTTAGTGTTTGTTTGACGCCTTGATGGAAATCGCAACAAGTGTATTGCAGCACTAGAGGCAAGGCCATCGAATTAGAGGATAAAGAATATTGTCGGGGAATTAGTTTAACTTGAGGACCGAAGACAAATGGATTCAAAAAACAAAAAAAAAAAACTCTAAACAACAAAGGTGACCACAACAAATTTTAAGCCCTAAATGAAATCAATTTTATAATTATATTTTTGTTCATCATGCTATATAAATCATATTTTCTTAAGCTACATGTTCTCAAATCATATTTGTTTATGGTTTCTCTCAACACTCATATTCTCTAATTATATTTATTCATCGTGTTCTATTAACGCACATATTCTTATCTATATTCAAACGTGAAAGATTAATGGGAAAATTAAAAGATACAAAAGGTAGCAAAGTGAATATATGAAATTTAATGTTATTCACAACAGTGTTATCAAACCCGGACCGGACCGGCCGGTTCGACCGGGAACCGGCCAAGGGTCCGGTCCGAGTTGATGTCAAAAACCGGTGTTTAGAAAACCTGTCAAACTCGGTCAAAACCGGGTTCAACCGGAAAAACCGGGAACCGGTTGGAACCCAGTTTATTTTTTTTATTTATTTATTTTTTTTTTCTTCCTTCACCGGTTTCCTTCCTTTTTTTTTTATTTTGCCTTCCTTCCTTTTTTTCCTTCCTTTCCTTTCCTTTTTGTTTTTTTTTCCTTCCTTCTCCTTCCTTCCTTCCTTTCCATTTATACTTACACTTACACTTAAAGTTAATTAATAGTAGTAAATATTTTTCCATCAATGCATCCAAATTATCATTAATGATTCAAATTTACTACATTTTAATATATTAAAATTTGAATATATTCAATTATCATAAATACTTTAATTTACCATATTTTAAAATTTGAATACATTCGTCATAAATAGTTTAATTTACCATATTCAAGATTTTTAATATCTTTCAATTATCATAAAAGCTTTCAATTTACCATATTTTAAGATTTTTAATAAATTCTAATTGTCATAAATACTTCCAATTCACCATATTACAATATTTGAATGAATATGGAAATTATGTTTTCATTAATATTTTCAATCAATCACATTCATACAATTTAAATAAATATGAATTTTAAATTTTATCATATCATATTTATTGTTTTTTATTTAATTATTATTTTATATCACACAAAATTAAATTCAAAGTATAACATGTCATTAATTTTTTTAATTCACAACTTTAAGTTTTGAAATAAATAAATTGTGTATTGAGAACTACACTTTCTAACTTATTTTAATATGATCGATTTGATATTAATTAATTAATACTTTAATATATTTCACGTATTTTAATAAAATTTTATTATATTATAAACAAAATAATTATTAGCATTATTAAACAATACGATCTATGATTTTTTTTTTGATGAAAAACTAAGAACTTAATTGAATATTATTTTTTTATAATTTGGTTATTTTATTTTGACATAAAATATTAGATATGTTAATATTTAATTAATACATTTATATTAAATATATTTATGACGTCATCCGGTTCTTGACACCGGTTCAACCGATCCGACCAATTGAACCCTAACCCAGTAACTCTACCGGTTCGCATTCCGGTTCGAGTTTTAAAACACTGATTCACAATGAGTGTCTAACCAAATTAAGCCATAACTGTTAACATTAATACAAAACTTGAAAAAAAACCATTGAGCCCTATCAAAATTTGATTAACTTGATTGCTAGTGCCCAACAACATGTGAACCTTTTGCCCTTTTAATTTCTTATTTATCATTTTTTTTTCCTCAGTTTCACAAGCCTAATTAGTGAGTCAGAAGTCCACATAATAGTGGGTCCACAATAATGTGAAAGTATTGATGATTGCCTACCCACACCAGTTGGTGATTCGAAATCCATCCTTCACATTCTTTATATTTATAAATAAATAAATAAATCTTAGGTTCTCGAAAATCTTATGAAGAAACGACACCGTTTTGCTCCATACATTGTTAGCTCAAAAGTCAAATCGTCCATGCAACTTCGTGAAAATCAAAGCCCAATTCTGAAACCCAACATTCCAATTATCGGCCCAATAATTCCTATAGGCATTTCGGGCTCGTTAATTTTCCGGAAACAACAATTACCGCATTACGAATCGGAGCTGTTTCCTCTTTGTTAAGCCCCAAAATGGTGATTTTGCAATTAAAAGAAGGGTAGAAAATGGAATTCAACTTCTTTCTCGCATGCTTCTTCGAATTTTCGTACCTAACGACATCGTTTTTTAGAGAATAGAACGAAGCACGAGGAGAAGATGATGGGGGAAAAATTGATTTCTTCTGGTCGTTTTTTGCAGCGGCGGTGAGCTTAGCGTAGAGGGAGGAGGAGGTGCATAAGAGGATAGTGGTGCCGCTGAATGAGGTCTGCCGGCGTTGATGGCCGACGACGGTGGTTTGGTTTGGGGGCTGGGAGGATGCCATTTCTCGTGCTTTAATACAATTGGGATAGAGCGAACCTCGAGGGGTAAGATAACATGGGGCCTGGGGAAAGAGAGCGGAATTTGCGGGGGAGTGAGAATAACGGTTATGGCGATGACGTGGCAGAGTCGTGTTGAGCTTAATGTTTTTTTGGATGAGCGAGCAGTTTAAATTTTAAATCGCAAGATTTTAGTGGCAGAAAATTTGACAAGAATGGATCCACTCATCTACTCATCTACAAATAAATAAGTCAAAGAGTTGGCGGTTGTTTATGGAAAACAAACAAAAATGTTCGGACTGTTGTTTTTTTTTTTTATTGATTTATTTATTTATGTTTGAGTTACTTCATTATTTATTTATCCCTTTTGTATTTAGTTATTTATATTATAAAAAACACTTAATTAGTGGACTTGAGATCCTTTCAGCTAGAAATCGAGATAACATTCTCGGAAAATTATTGTGTCTTATAAAACCCAATGTTTAAAACGTTTTACTAAAACCAAAGACTAAAAGTTAAAATATAATAATTGTAAATTTAATTTTAATAATATTTATACTTTTAATATCTAATTTTAATGAAATTACGTCGTTTTGAGCATTATACAAAATTAGATAAAATAATTTTACACAAATAATATGATCTTCCACAAATCATGGTTCAGAGTCTCTCACTAGCATTTCTCCTCTTCAAAGGCTCTACGTTTTGGGGCTGTTTGGTTCATGCATAGGAATGGTAATGGTAATGGTAATAAGTTTCTTCAAAGGCTCTACGTTTTCGGGCTGTTTGGTTCATGTATAGGAATGGTAATGGTAATAGGTTTGATAGTATTGTGGAATGGTAATGAATCACTAAATTAGTTGGGTACGGAGGATTCCCCACACTAATTGAATATGGATATACTTTAGCCAAACCCAAAGACATAAACTAAACATACAAAAATGTTATCATATCCATAAAATCAAACCCAAACCCCTCAACCAAGCAGCCCTTTAGTGTTTCATCTCGCTAGAGGTCTACAGTAGATGTCATAGGCTTCAAATAGGTTGCAACATAGATAGTATTTGATTTATATATATATATATAGTGGAACTAATTCAAGGTAAATCTAATTTAGATAATAAAAATTTACATCAAATTTTATTTATTTATTTATAATTTAAAGGAGATTCTAAAACTCTTAAAGAGCCTAAAGAATTCTCTAATTTTAAGCCTTAAGTCAAATATATATTCAATTTTAAATGATTGAGATGAAAATTATATGATTAATGATAAAAAGTTTGAGGTTTTATGACATTTTGTTAATTTTGAATATTAGGAGGCCCAAATTTGAATGATCCAATATCTCTTAAATGGGCTGTGCTCTCATACCACAGATCCAAGTCCACCATAAAAATAAAAACAGTTTTAGTTACAAGTGATAGATGTAGATGACCCAAAGAGTTTTAACCGGCCAAGATCGCTAGTTGGTATCAGCCTACAAACAATTAAAATTATGGTAAAATACACTAAATTCCTTTATATTATTGAAATTATGGTAAAATACACTAAATTTCTTTATATTATTGAATTGATTCCACGATCACCCTTTATAGTTTAATTAAAATATTTGACCATTTTAATTTTCTAATTTTAGAATAATTAGTCTAATACGCTAATTGTCCTTAAGTAATTAAACGGAATTGAGCATATGACTTTATTATAAAATAATAAATGATAAGATTAACCTTAAAATAAAAAATTATTTAATAAAAGTAATCAATAACTAAAAACTAAAAATTCTAACAAAATAATAAGAAGGAATCCTTTTATACTTTTTTAAGGAAGAAATCATAACAAAAATTATAGGATATATCTTGAAAAATCTCTTTCATTGTTGGCGAGTTTCATGTCAATTAATTCTATTTTATATTTTTTATAATTTAATTGGGTGTTATAAATATTGAACAATTCTAATTGAAATAAAATTAGTGTTGTAGGTATTGAACAATCCTAACATAGTATATGGTAGGTATTGAACAATTTTGATAAGGTTAAAATTATACTTATATTGGCTCTATTCATTTTTTTCATAAATTATTTGGTTGTGGTAAGTATTTAAGAGTTTTAACAGGGTTAAAATTATCTTTTTATTGACTATAATTAATGTCATTATTGATTTTCTTTAACTTAAAAAGTTAAAAGAATTAATTGTTATAACTAAAACTAAAAAGGATAAAGGTAGAACACAACAATAGTATAAGAAGCCATGGGGCTAGTCCAGTGGTTAGGGAGTTAGCTTCCCAACCTACAGGTCTAGAGTTCGATTTCTGTAGGATGCATGTGAGGGTGTGTGTTTTATAAAAATTTTAAAAAAAAAAAACAATAGTATAAGAGAGTTTAGTGTATTTTTTTTTAAATTACTAAATTTAAATTAAATACATATTCATCATCAAAGTATAAATGCTAATTTGTTGAGGTACAGTTGCATATAATTTGACTTTGGAGCTGTACAGATTTGTCATTAAATATTTCAAACCTTTTCATTTTGTAAGATTGACTATCCAAAACAAATGTTCTTTATTGTAAACTTTAAATCTAGATTTTTTAATGTACCCGGTACGAATATCCATGTGTTTTATCAATTGAAAACATTAAATCTTAATTCTTGAACAATCAAAAAGTGTTTTTTTTTTTATAATACTCTCGTCGTTAAATTCATAAAATTATATATCTTCATGATATGGACAAAGTATTAATTGATTATTAAATACGAATCTTACCTATGAATCGACTATTCTTTTTGTTGTATGGTACTTTTTTTTTTCTCATTAGTGATATATTATAATTTACTTATATTTTATTTACAGGTTAACCCAATTGAGTAAAAAAGGGTTAAAAAGAAAGAACATATATCATATATTATAAACGTGCATGGCATTTGATTTAGCTAAGTTTTAAGGCTTGTAGTGTGGCAAACTTAAAATTCAACTTGTTTGATATATTTTTAATAACTTTATACTAGTAAATCAAAATGCACATATATGGAGTGTAGTTCCGAAATCAAAACGTGGGAACCACTTGCGACATGATTTATGTGATGACACATAGAAATGATTTACCTTAATTAATGTTTTGAAATCTGGATCGAATTACGAACATACTAAGATAAGGGTCAACGAGTTAATTCAGACAAAAAATCGAATGATGTCATAAATAAAATTAGATATTAAATATATTAATAATCTTAAAAAAATATTTTTATCTAACTATAAATGTTTATTAAATCATAATATCTAAAAAATCATGGTTTTTTTATTTAAATATTTTACTATATTAACAAATGACGATAATAAATTACATATATATTATTTAGTTATTGATTTATTTTAGTGAATTAATAAAGAAATTAAAGAGTATAATTTTATTTATAAAAAATAGCAATAGGCCCAAATATATTACTATTGAACCCGATATTAAAAGATAAAAGACAACATTTCAAAATCCAAAATTGATAATAATCCATAAGTATTATTGGGGTGAAATCCAAACTAATAATCAGCCCAAAATAAAAAAAAAATAAAACAAAAAAAAAGAGTCAAAATTTTTTTTTTGATCGGTCAAACCAAAATTTTGACCAATTTTTTCAAAAACAGTTTTTGCATGATAACAAAATCGGACCAAGGACCGATTTTAAGTTCAACCAACCTGTCCGATCTGGTCCAATTTTCAAAACACTGACCTTAATGAAGCGGTTCTATCAAATAAATTTCACCTAATAAAAATATAATTTGTACTTGTGCACTTCAATCCCGAAATTAAAAGTAGAGATGACATAAAAGATAGATGATTTGATTTATTGAAACGGCTCTAAAAAGTAAATTTTACGTATTAAGTAACATTAAATGAATATACGAATTCTAAACCTATAAATGTCCGGTTCTTTTACTTGTGACGGATTGTGTTCATTATTGATAGTTTAAGAGATAATAACTTGCATATCCGAACTTACATACATTGGAAGTCGGAATTTAGCAGGAGCAGATTAACAATACGCAAAGGAGAACCAAATTTACTTTGATGCGTTTGATTCATATATGAAAACAAAATAAAATGTTCGAATTGCTACTTTTTCATTTTTACCTCATTGAATCAATTCAAGTTATGGTATTAGTCCAAGTGGATTTTGGGTCACCAATTCCCTATCCACACCCAATTGTAAAACCTTACCTAACGAACACGGCGACAAACAAAAATTCGAGAAAAAAAAAACAACAAACGCCAATTCTATACCTATTTTAGTCAATTCAATCTCCACACCAGGCGCTTCCCAAACATTTAAAGAACGAACAAAACAGTAAATTCAAGAAGTTCCCAAGGCCACATTAGTCCTTTCACACACACCAAGAGAAAATAGTTGCGTGCTCAAGATTAGGATTTAGGCGCATCCGCCCATGCCAAATTGCCAATGCGCTCTCCTCTTCTGGGCTTTCTTCTCCTAGTTTTTGTATATATATATATATATATATATATAAACGCACACGCACTCACACACTAACGCACAGAACAGAGCGAGGCCGAAACGCATAAAAACACAACACAAACATAAAAACTCTGTAGTCTGTTTTGTTTTCAAACGATTAAACCTCCCCCCCCCCCCTTCCCCTTTAAAAACGCAATCTTTTTAGTAAATAATTATTTAAAAAAAAACTAAGAAAAAATTTATTCTCTTCTGTTTAATTATTTAAAAGGTAAAGATTGTTTTAAATCTGTAACGAAGCACTGGAACAAAAACCCTAACTTTCAAACATGGAGACGATATTCTACATCAACAGCAACAAACAATGGATTTTTTTATAAAATATTTATAAACGATTTATTTTTATTTTTATATATATATATATACATACATGTATGCATATACATACTATTTTGGTGAGGAGGAGTATTATGTCAAACGCCGCTGATATTGATATTGATACGAAGGAGATAATATGGAGTACATGGGAAGAACTATTGCTGGCTTTTGCCGTGAAGCGGCATGGTTTGAAGGACTGGGATACGGTGGCGTTGGAGCTTCAGAATCGCCACCGTGACAGCTCTTTGCCGTCGACCTTATTCACCGCTCAAATTTGTAAAGATAAATACCGCAATCTGAAACGACGGTTTACGAACAACCACCATCACGGTGGTGGTGGTGACGGCGGGGGCGGAGCTGGTGTTGGATGTGAGAATAATAATGAGTTGTTTCAATCTGATGATGATGACGAAAACGATGAAGGTATAGGTGGTGGTGGTGGTGCCCGCGGCGGTGGCGGTGATAGTTTTCCTTGGTTGGAGGAGTTAAGAAAACTCCGCGTAGCCGAACTTAAGCAAGAAGTTCATCGCCATGATGTTTCGATCCGGTAAATCTCTCGGGAGTTATGCTGCTGTATTTTTATTTTTCATATTTTTGAAAATAAAATTAATTAAAAAAAATTAAATTCATTTTTTTGAAAAAATTTTACGTGGAAAATTATGTGTTTAGATCTGATCTGTGAATTTGAGCAGGTCTTTGCAGATTAAAGTGAAGACGATGGAGGAAGAGAGAGAAAACAGCTTGAAAGATGACCGAAACGACGACGTGAAGCAGCAACCAGATCTGGATGACGAGGAAGTAAAACGTGAGAGATCAGAAAACGACAAAAGTAACAACGGTGACAAAGAAATGCCGCCTGACCAGGTTGCCGGGAAATCCATTTCCTGTTCAGCCGGCGACAATGAGAACATGTCGTTTAACGAGTCAAATTCGACGGGGAACAGGCAAGCCGCCAGTTTTAAAACCGAACCGGCCGAGGCAAAACCGGATCCTCTGGTGAAGCCGCCGGCAGTTGGAGAAGACTCGTGCAATGATAGTTCAGACAGGCACGAGGTGAGGAAGGCGAGTGAGGAAAAGGTGAAGGATGATGATGACGATAATGATAACGATGGCGGGGGTGACTCGGGCGGGTTTCGTGACTCGGTTGGCCAGTCAGAAGAGGGGACAAAGGAGAGCAGTGACGTGCAGAGTTCGGCAAGCCTGTTGACGACGAAGAGGAAGAGGAGAAGGAGAGGGGAAGATGCTGACGGTGGCGGAGGTGTAGGTGCAGCCACCGCCTCAGCCCCGATGAAACGGGAGAGTGAGAGCGATGCTGCGGTGAAATCAGAGCCGTCAGCTGTGTTTTCACTTTTAGATAAAATTCGGTCGCATAAACACGGCTCGGTGTTCGAGCGCCGGCTCGTAAGCCAGGTAATGATCCAGTACTTTTCGGGTTCAAATTGCTCTAATTATCCGATTTGTTTTTGCAGTAAATAATTGGTTATTTTGACCGTGGGGACCACCACTTAGTGTTTGTTTATTTTACTTGCGCGCCTTTACCAAAGAGAAAAAAAACTTCTGATTATTTACCAAATCAATGTTACAGGAGAAAACAAAAGAATTTTTCATCTTCGGTCAAAAGTTACCAAATAAGATTTGATTTGATTGGCTAATGTTTTTACTTTTTACTGGAGGGGTGAAATTATGGAATATTTAAGAGCTATAAAGATTATAAAAGACAAACTCAGGCCAAAAAATAAGACAAAATAAAGAAAGGAATTTGCATGTGATATTTAATACCCAAGGCGGAAGGGGGTCAAAAGGGACTATGAAATGAGGTCTAGTACGTTGACTGACTATGTAATTTTTTTTTCTCTTTTAATTTAAAATAAATTAGTATATTCTGTTAATTCTTGTAAAATAATTGAATAAATCAGTAAATTTAATTGAATCATTAGAAACAAGCGAAATAGACTAATCTATCTTAAATTAAAAAGTTAAGGCAGAAAAAAAAAAAAGATGGATAGTGATTACTGCTTCAGTTTGTTTAAATTTATTAGTTTTAGTTTGTTTAAATAAATAACTCAATATGTCTGGACATACTACTAGATTAAGAGTTTTTTGCTTTTCCATTTTTAATTTGGAACAGAAATAGAATTTGGCATATAAAACTATAGAAGTCATGATACTATACTTTTGGGCCACCTTATATTTTGTTTTTGCTTTTTTTTGGCTCAAAGATCGAGGTAGCAAACGCTGACATCATGTTGCACTTACTCTATTTTTCTCATCAAAGTCTTTCTTACAACGTTTTAATTTGGTAGATTTGTATCCACTATTTCCTTTAGGCATTTAGCCAATTATATAGTAACTGGCAGTAGATTTTGGTTTAGTTCTTCACAAATATTCTTATCTGGGAGGGAAATAACTGTTTGGAGAAAAGCTTGAAGACACAGTGAAAAGGCTAACAAAGATAAAAAAGGGTTCACCTACAAGAATGTTAAATGAAATCTTGGTCATCGATTCATGATATTTAGTTCATTTTTTTCTCCAAAAATGCTTAGATTTCTTAGTATTCTTTTGTACATTAATTTTGTTTGTTTTGAATAAAATTTTAACAGCAAAATATTTGTGAGAGACTTTGTTGCTGAATATTACCTCCAGAGTGGCAAAATTAAGAGTAGGTTGCTTTGATTTTAGATCACACTTTGCACCATTCCCCACGTCATCCAAAACACGTGGCGTAAAATATAGATCAATTTGGATTGAGGGTCCTACTTTTTGTGTCTTTTTCAAGGTTTTTGGACTTTTGTATCTTCAAGTCCATTCAAATGGATATTTGAGGAACTAAATTTTTTTTGAGGTAAGCCCAAGTATCTTTTTGGGTTTTCATGAATTAGTAGTGGGCTTGGCCTTTAGAAATATCCCAGAGCAATGAATTTCTTAGGGGGCGTTTAGCTCAAATTCTTCAATGGCAATCACGATGGGGTTTGATTGAAGAGTCAATGTCAATGGGAATTATGATTACATTGTTAATGTTTGGTTCAAATCCTATAATGGGTATTATTATGATTGATGTTGTTTGGTTCAAATCAACAATAGTAATACGAATCAGTCAAAATTTCTATTTTACCCTTATCAGAGTTCGTGTCTTTATTATTATTATTAGTATTATTAATCTTACTAATTAATAATAATAATATTATTATCATTATTAATTAGTAATATTATTAATTATTAATATTATTATCATTATTAATTTTTAATATTTTTAATATTATTATTAATTATTATCATTATTAATTATTATTAATATTATTAATTATTATAATTATTAATATGATTAATTATTAATAATAATTAATATTAATTACTAATATTATTAATATTAATTACTAATATTATTAACTAATAGTATTAATATTATTATTAATTATTAATATAATAATATTAATATTATTAATATTACTATTAATATTATTATTTTAATTAATAATAATATATTATTATTATTATTAAAGTACATATTAGAGTATGGAATTATTTGGTAGTGATGGGTAAAATCGATTACCCAATACAGGGTAATGGATAATTAATGAGGGGAGACTAGTGAATCATTTATTGACTCATTTAAGGTAATCATTAATGAATAGTTATTCCCGTTACCCCTTCCCAAACATTAACTATGATAATCACTTTTGTTGATTACCACCCTTACCAAACGCTCCCTTATTTCATCTCATTGAACAAAAAATTGAAGAAACATTGAGTTGGCTTTCAGTTACCCATTATTATGATTTATGAGGAGTATTCTCTCTTCAATTCCCTTATTTCCAATTCGAGTCTCCCCTACAATAGTATAAGTTAAGAGAGGAAGAGTGTTTTCTCTCCAATTCTCTTAATCCGATTTGGGTCATTCCTCTAATAAAATAGCAATAAGTTAGGAATGACCCTAAAATAGTGAGTAGGAGTAACTTCTAAAATAGTGAGATAGAGTTTTATGTTCAAAATTATTTTGTCTTAGCTAATCTTAGATTAAAATTATGTTGTAGGGTTCAATTTGTTTTTAGTTAGGGTGTATTAATTGTAAAATAATTTTATTGACTTTTAGTCCTTAATTTTAGAAAAAATTACGTCATTTTGAACATTAAATAAAACATTAAACATAATAGGATAAATATAATAAGACAAGATAATATTACACTACGTAGCCTCTAAAATACTCTAGATAAGTTAGAGAATGTACTAAATCTTTAGTACTTAAAAATGCTCCAAGTACAAAAATAAAGATGAAAAGATTAGCCAAAGATATAATATGTGCATGAGTGCATCTCACCTACCATGTCCCCAAGAACAAAAATAATATTAACGGATTACATAAACAATTCACATGAAATAACATAGATGCACATGTACGTCCAAAATACCAACACCAACAATATGTATGATTTGTTTAGGTCGAATAATGGACTAACAAAAACCTTTGACTTGATCGATGCAGAAAACGGAAAAGTACAAGAATACAATTCGACGACACGTCGATCTTGAAACCATTCAAGCCCGGATCGATGATGGATCCTATTCCTCCTCCTCCTCCTGCTCTACCAAATTTTACGTAGACGTTTTGCTTATTTTTAACAATGCTATTGTCTTCTTTCCCAAGGCATCTCCGGAGTCATTGGCTGCCCAAGAACTTCGTCAACTTGTCATGAAAGAGCTCAAGAAGAACCCATCCGATCCTGGACAACCCCTAAAGCTTCTTCAACCCAAAACTGACCCAGAAAGATCAGACTCGTTACTTGCAAAGCATAAGTCCGCAAATCCCATTATTGTTTGCCGCAAGAGAAGCTCCATTTCAACCAAAGCTTCCTCTTCCTCAGCCAACAAGGTAGGAAAGCAACAGGCTAATGATGAACAAGTTACAAATTCAAAACCTCTTCATAAGTCTCCTTTGAGCACTTCAAATGAAGACGAGGATTCAGTGCAGCTAAAGATTAAAGAAAAGCCGGTGACCGGCGCGAGAAGCATGAGGAGAAGCAGTAAAGGTAGGACGTCTACTAACAACAACAACAAACCTGAGTCTACGCCTAATGTTAGTAACAACAAAAGCTCAAGCTCCCAGCAACATAGTATAAAGGATAAAGGGGAGACTGGGAAAGGGGATAAGAAGAAGTCCGAAGCAGCAGCTGCCGCTACTAAAAGGAGCAGTGCTGCAGACTTTTTGAAGCGGATGAAGAAAAACTCCCCGGCAAAGGGGACAATGGTGGAGACATTGAAGAGTTCCAAGGACAACAATACTAAAGGTGGTAAAAAGGATCAGCCAAAGAAAAAGTTGGATGATCGGAAAGTCAAGCCAGCAGCAAGGCGAAGTGGCGGAGTTGGTAGAAAACTTGCGAAGGAGGAGAGTAGTCCCTCCAAGAAGACAATAGGGAGGCCATCTAAGAAAGGGAAGGATGTGGTGGTAACCGGAGGGAAGCGGCGGAGGGATGGTGGTGGTGAAAGTGAAGGGTCTTCAAAACGGGCTAAGAAACGGTCCAGGTAGGTTAGATTAGATTAAAGATTAAATTAGATTATTAAAAGCTTAGAGAAGGGTGGGTTTTGTATATAGATAGTAGTGATTAGGATTCACTGTAGTCATATCTCTTTAGTTTTGGAATGTATTTTACTCCTTAGGATGTAACATGTACATTAATTCAGTGTCTGTATTACCTCACTATTTTGGGTTTTTTTTGTTTTCTTAAATTAGCTTTTTTTTTTTTCAATTTTAAAAAAAGTTTTAATTGTAATCTTAAAATATCAGTGATAAACCCAGTTTATTAGCAGGTCAATACTTTCTCTTCTTAGTTTAGTTCCTTAACCACTAGCCTTTGTCATCAAAGGAAATTGGTCTTTTATTAACTTGACATTAGCACAACTAAATAATTGCTTTTTTATAGGAAAATGTACGAATTCGATTGTTAAAAGATTTAACGTTAATTTTGAACCATATTACAAGATTTTTTTTTGAAGTAAAAGGATTTGGGACATTCAATCTTATCCAAAATCCAACACTTAAAATGCGCAATAGATCTTCTATGCCATGCCACTTTTGTTTGTCACTCATGTGACATTTTATGAAAAGAAAACATGTGTATAATCACTTATTCCTTCAAGTTCACTCGTAATTTGGTTAGGGTTTTAGTTTAATTTAACAAAAAATTAGATAACTAATTAAAAAGGACACGTGTCATCTTTTGATAGAGTGACACAAGGATTGACACACGAAATTGGCATAACATATTTGTTTTTTAGGGTTCCAATCCTAGTTTATTACTCATATATCCTATACTATTTACAATCTTCCTAATCTATGTTACTGGATTCGGGACCTCTTGTTTATGACTTTGCATAGACTTAGAACCACTGCATGTAAGTAGAACACTAAAGCAAAACCTTCGAAAAGGAATCTTTCCCTTCCCGTTCATCTGGAAGGAAGAGGAAATCGAACCACTAAAGCAAAACCTTCGAACAAAGGAGAAGGGAAATTATTATTGGGGGGTTCGAACCTGACTCAGAGTGCTTTGGATATGAAACATTTTAAGAACATATCTAAAGCGCTTAAAATGTTGCAAACTCCCGAAAGGGCCGCATGTATTATACTAGCTGAATATATATGAATATCTTTTGCTCTTTTAAAAATTGAAAGAAAATTATGGAAGTAAATCTAAAGTATTTTGGTGTGTAATCAATCATTTTCAACTTAAAAAGTTTCAAAAGAGATATAACTTGTTTATCCTTTACTGTCACAATTTACTATCTTTGTTTGGCAAGTGTAATCATTTTAGATCATAGAATTTCAGTTTAATGAATTATAAGAAATATGGAGAAAATTAAAAAATCTTTCCTTAACAGGCCTTTCTATTTACTAATTTAGCATATTATGAAAACTTAATCAGCAAATTTTCTTAAAAACTGTTATAAATGTAGAGCTATTACAGAACATGATGATTAGGTTAAGGACATCTAACCCTTTTTTCATTTTTTTTTTTTTACATTTTTAGCATCTTTTCATGTTTTGTGAAATGGAGGGATCATTGTTGTCATGGCTGCTCTTAAAAGAAAGAAGAAAAGGTACAATAACGAATTAAACAGCAAAATGCAGATCAAAAACACCTTTTTACACGATTATGCATTTGGTGACTGACTACTAAAAGCCAATTTTACAGAATATTAACTTGCCTGTCTATTAATAATATAATATGGACCGCTATCAATCCCATCTAAAAATTAGCCCTGTTTCTAAATTACTAAGAAAAAGCTACAATAATAATTCAATTTCTAAGGTGAATTTTTTATGATCGGCCACATTATACAACAGAACCCCTACAAGATTCAACCAGCCATTTTAACACTTGCAACCATCGTCCATCTTTTTAAATCCTAATTTGTCTCCTTCCATGCAGCCGCTAAACCAAATTGTGCCTTTCCTCAAAACATATTTGCTACACTATTTTCCAGTGAAACATCATCTTGTTATTCTCGGTCCATTGATTGTCCATGCAAGAAATGGCCGCCTCCATCTGTGTCATAAAATGGCACCAGAAAACATGCAATTCAAAATTTTTTGAACAGACTCCAAATTTGTAAAGTAATACATTAGCCGGTAGATGCAATAGAAACTTGAGAAATGTGACAATGAAAAAGCTGTTCTAAAGCCTAAGATCCATCACAATGCAACAACTGTTCAACTCTCAAAAGCTAATGCAAATTAATCTCTCAATGGTTTCAAGAAACCAAAACCCGACATTTCCATCATATGGAAGGTGTTGCTGCACAAGAATACCACTAAAAATGTTACAGAAATTTTGTTGCTCAACAACAAATTCCTAGATAGCTTGCTTTGGGACTGTGGAACTGCCTAATGGGGTTTCAAATGCCTACTCATTTAGGAATGCATGTAAACATACACACTTCGTAAGGAATTCGAGAAGTGTTAAATGCTCTTTAAGTTCTCTTATGACAGGTTAATCTGACATGCTTGTTCCACAGATTGAATTTAGAAGTGAACTGCTGGAGTGGTGAAGAATGAATGTGATCAAGCAAGCATTCACATATATCAGGTAGACGCACATAGCAAACAGGAAATAAAAACGATGGTGCATATCAAACTCAAAATGAACACAGGGTTTAAGCACATCCATACCACTTTCACCATCAGAAATCTCTGCAAGCCTTGCAATGGCATCTGCGAGTGCTTGTTCATGCTCCTGTATCACCAAAATCAACCCATTGCTTCTGAGTAGACAAGCGGAAAAGATAGAACAAGCACTAAGAATTCATGTTTTTCTTACCTTCAGCACTTTCTTCGCCTTCTCAATCTCCTGAGGGTCTGGGTGATTAGAACTGAAAACCCTTTCAACCTATGCAAAATCATGCGTCAGAAATCTATGTAAAATTACCGTATATAAAATACTGATCAAATACTGTTGCTACCTCCTTAATCAAAGTATCTGTGTGGAGTAACTGAATATCGTCTACTCCCTTCTTTCCAATGCCATTCTGTGACGGAGGAAAATCCTTGCGTGACTGACTTTTTGACATTCCTCTACCTCTACCTGTACCTGGACCCCCTTCCCGTCCCACAGGTCTATTCATCCCATGGCCTGGGCCAGCATAGCCTCCACGATGAGATATTCCAGGGTCTTCACCATCCCATTTAATATCTTCAGGAGAAATCTGACCTCAAACGAAAAATGGTAGAGACAGGATTAATACTCAAACATCGTCTACAAATAACAAAACCACAATCTCACAATAGGAGACAATCGACAGATGGTGAATAAATTACACTCGGTATGATAAAATGATAACCAGCAATTTCAATTTGAAGATTTTATTTCCTCAAAGAGCTAGATGCCAAACAGGATTGCAGTTATATTGACCTTCAATCATCTAGCAGGCATCAACGCAGTCAATGCATCTTTGTTTCAGTAGTCAAAAAAAGCATTTAAATCAACAAAAAACCAGTCATCAAATAGCGCTGTGTCAAGCATAGGCAGTAACAAGTTTAACATCTCTATACAAAATGGATTTCCATGTTCATCGAAAGCATCAAGGCTATGGCAAGCTAGCAGGACGGTTTGGACAGACAATTGCAATTAAACTCAATAGAGAGCATCTCTTAACTCTTCAAATAAAGCTTTTATCACCTCAGTATAGTTGCATATCAAATAATGATAGTGTCAAAGACGAATTTTCTTGCTAAAAATATTTTACTAGACTTACATATGCTCCACTGTTTAGGTATAATATACCAAATAAAAATAAAAAGACAATCAACCACTGCTATATCACAAGTTTCAATGACCTCCTGAATGAAAGTCTACAACCAAATTAAATTAGACAATATTTGAAAGTGAAACAACTGCTTCTGGATACAGGACGGTGTGGATCAAACAATTGTACCACAATTTTTAGTAGCTAGATTTCCAAGGCGTAAACTATATCTCTTCGTTAAAGTTCCTAGTATCATCCGCACAGAGTAGCTCACAGCCAAGGCAATAAATTGGTGGACAAAGTCTCTCGTCCAAATTGTTTGAATCAATAAAAACAAACGAACATATACCTCTGAAAGATTAACCCATTCCCATGTCTCATTTGCAGTACCCATGTCATAAACAAGAGCATGTAGGCCCTGGAATGGAATGATATGATGATATCAGCGTTGAAACAGTAGGGAAGCGAATTTCGACATTTTAAATTTTACAAATACCTCAAGTGCATTGTAGTCAGTTATAAGTGCTTCATAAAAATTATTGTCATCTGGCCATCTAGTCCTCACTTTCCTCCCGATCAACGGATTAAATGACCCTGCTTCAGCCGGTTCATTTGCATGACCACCAGAAGTAACCCGATTGCCAAATTGACTTCTACCAGCTGGACCAGAAGGGGGGTATTGCATTTTCATCGAAGGGCCTCCGGGTAATACCTGACCCTATTATAAAAACAATATAAGACTTAGCTAACATGAGACAGAACTACTAACACTTAAAAGTTGAGACTTTTGACATACTGATTTATGTTTCTTTCCCTTCGTCCCTATCATAGGTCCTCGCTTTGCAGCTGAAGAAGATGGCTGGTTTGCTCCAGCCACTGCCTGGGGATGGAAGGAAGGAGTAGGACCCCCAAAAGATTGAGAAGGTATTGAAGGTGCTATCTTCTGTTTCTTACGCGAAGCAGATACTGAGGGACTGGGAACCGGATCATGGACAGCTTGACCAGCACCAATCATGGCTGGTTGATGCCCACCCGACTGTCTCCACTCCCTGATGACATTTGCCATGATTTTCACAGTCAAAATATAACAGAAAGGATATTTCAATTTGCTGGTCAAAAACTAGGGAAACATGCAGAAACAATTTTTTATTTTACTATAACAGACCTTATTCTTCTGATTACATCATCTGCATTAACCCTGCCAAGGAGTTCCCTATGTTCTTCGTTTGACAATCTTAACTCTTTTCTGAGTTCAGTAATTAAACTTTCCTTCTCCTGAAGAAATTACATTTCATTAGCAATCATACGGTATGCTTTGAGGAAATATACAAATTAAATACAGTCGTTCGAAATTAGAAGTACCCAAGAAATGGCATCAGCTTGAGCTTTAAAAGCTCTTAAAACTGAACTGTATGCTTCCTGCTCAAGCTGGTGAATTTGGGCCTCCATATCAGTTTCACCAAACATCCTAGGATATGGCACAGAGCCCATACCAGCGGGTCTACCATTACCAGCAATACGGCCGCCTCTCGGCATTCTATTCTGATGTGATGGAGGAAGATCGTCGTCCGTTCCTGCATTAATTTTATTGAGTGTCATCCAATTTGGCAAAATGAAGTAGGTGACAGTTACAAAATAATTTCTCTATATAATAACGACAAATTGGATGACGCTCACATTCCAATTTCCAACAACTAGAACATTAATTAAATTAATGCAGCCTCTTCATTCAAATTTCCCCCAAGTAGATAGAAAAATACCCTCCAACAAGAATATTAACTAAATTAATGTTGTCTCTTGTGGCTTCCAATGAATTTTCTTTGAAGTCAATCCTAAATCAGTTTCCACTTTACATGATCGTTCACAAACACTAAGATCCTTTGCCCCCTGATTTTCTACCAATTATATCTGCTTAAGGTTAATATAGTGGCTAAGACAATAGGAACACCATAAAAAACTTTCCTAACGATGAACATCCATGTCAAGTTTATCACAACTTTGAAGTAAAATGTACAGATCTGTGATACTTAAAAAAATCCAATTCCAAGGACCCCACTAAAGGAAAAGGAAAATTGTATAGTAATTAGTAAAGATGGTCATAGGTACAAATTATCGAGTTAACGTTAGATTACTTTCTTTTAGTTGCACAATAACCAATTTCCTCATTCATTGGATTTCTTAATGACCTAGATAAACTTTTTAGACAGGAAGAAAGAAAATCCTTTAAAAGGTTTCTAAGCAGGAAAAAAGGTGGAATCAAAGAATTTCCTTCCAACATTCAAGTTCATCAATTTCCAAAGCTATAAGTTCCTGTTTTATCCAGTACAGAAAAAACAGAAGCAAATTTGGCTTCTAAACATCCAAAAAAAAAAAAGAATGACCTTCTAAACATCCAAAAAAAAAGAATGACTTTCTAAAACACACAAATTAGTAAATGCACCCATCCTATAACTCAACTTTCAAGAAATTCATTGCTCTGATCCCATGTTTCTTGATAAGAGCTGTATCCTTTTCATTCTTTTTGAAAATAGAGAAGTATACGTTTTTTATTGATTTCACCAGTGAACTCCTATCTTACGAAGTCTCTGTTTGGTGAAACCAACCTCAAAAGATACTTAATTAGAGTAGAAAATAAATACAATTGGTGCTCTGAAAAAATACAGCAATTTTAGCTTAGTGTGTAAGAAACAGTGACTCAACAAGGAAAAGGACATAAAAGTTGGAACCCAATGAAACAGGATACATAATTTCCAAATCCTTGCAACTTTAGAGAAGAATAATTGTAATATACATAAAACTCCCATTAGGCCGAGCTAAAAAAACAAATCGTTTTCATTCAGAAAGAGAAAGAAAATAAGGCTCATTGTGCTCACGTCATTGGACTTTATTACGTACTACGTGGATTCCATCAAGAGTTTAAATTACACTGCTACAATAGCCACATCAACAATGTCATCGGGAACTTAGAATGAAAAAACAGAACCCGCAATCGACAATATTGTGTTCAAGTCATTGGACTTTATTACGTAGTATGTGGATTCCATCAAGAGTATAAATTACCCCGCTAAAATAGTCACATCAACAATGTGATCAGGAACTTGGAATGAAAGAAAATTTGTAATCAATTGGGGGATTAAAAGCTTAAATTAAAGCCAGAATGCAATGCATATTTGATTTGTACTTTAACAACATATTAGTACCTCTACTCTAGATTGCCTACCATTCCCAACTCTTCTCTTATCAGCAGTATACTAACTTAACTGCATTGTTGTGTATATATGTACTCAGCAAGCCAAAATAGACTTAATCTTGCTAATCAACTACCATCTCTCTTGCAAGTAAAGTCCCACAATCCTCAATTCAGGTAGAAAGACAAATTACAAAACCACAATCATTATAAAATACAATCATATTTCCATCACAGTAACAAAAATTCCAAGCACATGAACTTATTCCTAGCAATCAATCGTTGCAAAATTTTCATTTCCCTTCCCAAGGAAAAGCATAATTTTGATCAAGAAAAAACAACAGAAAAAGAATCAAACTTGATCTTCAACCTCACGAAACCCAACTAGAAGAATTCAAACAATGCCACATTACACCTTTAAGACCACAATTACACCAACTTCAAAACACTAACAAAACCCCAACTGAACTCGAAAACAAACAAAAATCAACTACTTCCACACCCAAAATTAAACCACTTTCCCCGCAAAACAACGAACAAACATCATAAATTTCCAAAGTCGCAGCTCAAATTCAACAATGAACTCACTAACCAACAAAATTAGCATCAAGATTATGCAAAAGTAGAATCTTTACAACCCTTTTAGCACGGAAAAAGTTAAAAGAAACTCACCACTACTATCGTACGGCGGGTAATCCATAGCCAGCTTGCACACAGAGACACACACACTCTACTTCAGCGATTGACGAACAAAACCCTAACTAGTTGAACCAAAAAGGAGAGCAAAATCAAAGGAATTGGAACGAAATCAAGTATGGAAACTACGCAATTGTGTGTGTAAGAAGCGGTTAGGGTTTGGAGAGAGAGACGAATCAAATCTATGTGTATGGGATTTGGGAGAGAGTTCACGGCGGAAGAGTGTATGCGGACGTGAAAAGAATTTAGAGTGCGTATGGGTTCCCAATTAAGGGTTTGGTTTCAAATCCGCCTCCTTTTTTTGGTTGTTTTTGGCGTTTTTTGAGTTTCAGATTTCGAACTCGCATGTGCGCTCTTTTGCTGTTTTTTTTTTTTTTTTTTTTTTTTTTAACTCTGCATCAGCTCCACGTAGGAAAAATTTACAATCATGAGGGAACTTATGAGTTGTAATTTCAAATTTTCTAGAAATTTTAATTTTAAAAAATTTCACTATCATCCATTGAAATTAACAAAATTTGTTTCTAATAACCATCAGAGTTGATTGCAAAAAAACACCGTTCAACTATAGTTAAATTGCAAAGTATCTCATAAACTTTTAATTTTAACTACTTTACCCCTCTTAACAATTAATTTTTTATAATGTACTATATTTTAATAAAAATTATATTGTGAAAAGATAGAATCAACCATTGTAAATTTTAGTTACTCAAAGTGTACCTCATTTGGTTGTCTTTTATCTTTCGATTTAATTGAATAACTTATTTTAAACCTTAGAACTCTATGACTCTCCAACAATAACGTTGCGAAAAAATTATTGGAAAATTAAAACAACCAAATAAGGGTACTTTGGACAACTAACATTTATAAGACCTAATTCTACCTTTTCACAATAAAATTTCTGTCAAAATATTTTACATTGCAAAAAATTAAATATTAAAGCTGGTAAAAAACTGAAATTAAAAGTTTAAGATGTATTTTACGATCGATATATAATTTAAAGCTGTTTTTTTTTTGTAATTAACTCTTAACATTATTTAGAATTCTAGCAATTTCTTAGCCTTCTTTCTAAAATTTATTAGTTTCCTTTGTAGCTTGTAAAATTTTTTCTTTGGTAAAATTATAACTTGTTATAATTGTCACAATAAAGAGCATATTTGATAAGGATAGAATTGTACTAGGTCTCTTCTTGTACATATTCTATCTGAACCCGAGTTCTTCGGGATAGGTTTATTGATGAATTGAGGAGTTCTAATCCTACTAGAACTCTATCAGGTACTATAAAAGTAACCTTATTATTACCTCTGGGAAGGGTTACTTTCTCTACAATTTACCTTACGTATTAAGCTTATTGCTCAGGTCCCAAACTGATTTAAGCATCGGAGTATACTCCCCGATACGGCCCTGGGGTATTTTGTGATTGCATTTTCTGACGTGTGTGTTGCAGGTCTTCTAGGTTTCAGGGGTATTTATACTCCCTGGTGCATCCCAGGGTATTTTCTGATTGTATTTTCCGAGGTGTGTGTTGCAGGTTTTCTAGGTTTCAGAGGTATTTTTTGACGTGTGTATTGCAGGTCTTCTAAGTTTCATGTTACTGATTCAGGGCACCTGCCCTTAGGAGGACCTCACAGCACTAGATGATATCTGACATCATCAATATTTATATTTTGTAAATTTACAGTAGCAAATAAACATTTCTAAGTGTTAGGGGAAGTGGAATCTCTTTCTTTTTTGTAATTAATCATTTTTTGTAATTAATCACGTTGCGTAGAGAATAAGATTTGTAGCAAAGTTTTCAAATAAATTCAATTTACTTGGAATGGTTGTCATTATTACTTTAAATAGCAAATTTTACATAGTAGAATAAAAATTTTGTTACTGTTATAGGTAGAAGTGCTGATTTTTTACAAGAAATTCAAAAAAATTACACGAGATAAATGATAATGTCAATATTTTGATATTTATCTATATTTATTTAGGATAATATTGACATTATAGTTATAAGTTGTTGGGCAATAAAAGTGCAAGAATGGTGGAAAATGGATCTAGACATATTTTTGGGAAGATTCAAGACATGTGAAGATTGAGATTGGGGTTGACATTAGTTTTATGGGATTTATTCCAAATAATTATCTCTTGAGATAATTAGATAATTATAGTTTTTAGGATAATTTCAATATTTAGGGATAATTCTCACTTTTGGGGAATTTGATTAGTATTTGGAAAAGGTTAAGTGACTTTATAAATAAAGCTCTACGTGAGAGAGCAGCCAGGCAGTTTTTTTTAGTTTAGTTTTTTATGTTTTAGTTAATCAATTAGTTTTCGGTTTCTCAGTTTAGTTTAGAAGTTTTTCTGTTTTTTCTTTTAGTCAGTTTTCGTGTTAAGAAATTCCTATAGTATATTCATTCTGTATTTCTATTAGTTTAGTATTAGTTTACAAATTCTTTTGAAGTTTGATTTCAGGTAATAAAAGTTTAGGATTCTACAAATTCATGTTTTTTAAGAGTTGATCCAATTCATATTTAAGACAAGTTTCGAAATTCAATTGCTGTGCTTTGATTCTGTTGGTTTAATTCTGATTATATTGCTTCAAAAATAGTATGACGCACTATTCAATATTTTAAGACAATTATTGAGTAAGTCCTTGTTTCAAGAATCTGATTCAGTAAGTTATTCACTTATTCTGTTCATTATTCAAATTGCTTTGCCTTTTAGTTTTTATTGTTTTCTATTTCATCTAGTATTCAATTTGATTTACAATTTGTTTGCTCAGTTTTACGTCAAAATTTTGTCTTCAATTTAGACGTCAATTTAAATGATTTCATATTGCTAGTGAGGTCATAATTTAAATAGTCAGTAAGTTAATCTTTGTCTTTGAATATGAATTCTAGTTTTTTCTTAATTCTTGTTTCTTTTATATAATTATGTATTCTAGCTAGATTTATTTATCCGGTTAAGATACTGATGAAGCACTAATTAAAAATCTTGTTGAGATCTAATTTGAATTTAAATAAATTTGTTAGACAAGTACCTTTTTATGTCTTGTGGATAAATAGTTTATGAATTTTATGTAATTGTTAAATAGTGTACAATGTTAATTAATTGCATGAAGTTTAAGGCCCAATTAAAACAGTGGATCCGTAATTGTCCATTTAGTTTAATAGGTGGTGAAGCTGTCATTCATCGACAGTAGGCATAGGGGCTAGTATGGGCATATGGCGTCCATGTGGGCATATTAGTATCAAGTTTCTTTTATCTTAATGCTTTTAATGAATTAAATCTAATGAGGCGTCTTCTTAGGTTGTTTATTAATTAGAGAGTAATTAATAAGGCGTCCTTTTAATTACCAACAAGTAAGAAGAAATTAGGTTATGTCAGTGGCGTTCCTGATAACTATAACTGATTTATTTGTCAAACAGATTTAATATTTGCATCAAGGATCAAGTCATTAATTAGTGTGGATTCAATGTTTTAACCGGGTTTTCTTCCTTATTGATTAAATTCTCTAGTAATCCATTTTATTTAATTGTTTCTAATTCCTCTTTTTGTGACAAGTTTGAAGTAAAGTTACATCCGTTCCCTTGGGAGACGACCTTACTCCATTGCTATACTAGTGAAGAGTAGGTTTTAATTTTGGTAGTATAACGACACTATCAATAAAATATATGTATATTTTGTGTATTAACAAGATAAATTGAACATGGGATATAAAAGAATTCTTTTGTATTGTGTTTTCTGCCGTAATAAAGCTTAGTATATAAAAGGGATATTTTGTAGTGTAATGAATTAATATTTTGTTATCTTGATAAATGTAGGTTTGATAATTGAGTAGAATCACATTATATTTTCACTTCTCATATTATGTGTTATTTTTATTTTTCATTAAATTATTATGTTTGGAAATTCTCAATAGTTGTATTAATTTGTTTCATCGTAATTGTAAGTCAAAAACTTGCCAAGAAAAATGCTGTTCTTGTAGTTCAATGTATGCATTCCATGCAAACATTCGTTAATGAGTCTATTTTCATATCAAATCGCTACAATCACTATCTTGCTTCATATTCACTATCAATAACTCATAATTTGTGCTGTTCTTTTCTATGCTGATTTTCTGATCTTGCTCTGTCAAAAAACAATAAACTAACTCTTCAACATATCTGGTGATGGAGTTCTTGAAGTTGAACCATGCATGGCATAAGAACTTCACAAATGATGAAGAAGTGCTCAATTAACTCGCTTGCTTATAAACATTATTTCTATATTTATAAGTAGTCGGTACCAAGAGCGAAAAAAAGAAGAGCTGTGCTAGATTGACAACTAGAGTAAAACTTCGTAACTCTAATGATATTAATCATATTAGTAATGGCATAAAAGGTTAGAAATTTTATACATATAATATGATCCATGTAGCCGATCTCACGTTGTGGGATAAAGGGGTTGTTGTTTCTTTCACCTGTAGGTAAGAAATATCTGGGGTTGCAGCTGTATGACATCCACCTCAATCGAATTTAGAAAAATTGTGAGAGTTTTCTACAATGTGGAAATTAATCGGCACCATGCATCCTATTTGAAGTAAATGTTTCCACATGAGAATAATCAATCATCTTCTCTAGCTGCTTTGCTTGTTCTTCTATCAGCAACTGCAAGTTCTTTTGAATCTAAAGAAAAGACACGATAATAATGAATATGAAGGAAAGGCAGATGTATTAGCTAAAGATTCCACAGAAATGTTTTAGTTGTTCCAAACCTCTAACTGTTCATATTGAAGCCTTTGGATATCTATTTGCATCCTTAATGCTTCTACCATTTGTATACCCCTGTAACATATATATGCATTATACTATGTTATACTTTTGATGAGATTTTCTTAATTTAATGGAAATGTACAACAATTGAAAATGGTCATACATAAACAACTCCATTGCAGTCTGAAAGTGTTCAATGTATATTATGCTAAAACAGTTCACTTGTATATTGACATCGTTTTTAGGTTGATGATCATTGCTTTAGAAATATAATCATAATCGTCTTACATTTTTGGATCCAGCTTTGGCACCAACCTAGATATGTCGGTTATTTTCTCCTCATCTGCATTTGTTGGAACAGGAACAAGTATGTGAATTAATTTAACTTATGAATCCAAATTAATTAACATGGATTTGCAGAGAAGAATTGTAGGATATAGACATTAAAGCAACATGTTTTATACGTCGGGATATACAAACAAGTACCTTCTTTGGAGTTTGGTAGATGATGTGCATCGCGATATCGCTGCCAAACAAGAACAGCATAAATGAATTCAAGATTTCCCATTAATGAGGTTGAATTAATGAGGATGAGCATGCATGAAAGATTGATTATAAGTTATACATATTACTAGAAACCTGCAAGTGACTTTTGATTTGTAAGATGGTTAATCCTTCACAATTCATCAGTTTAACGATTCCATTTGGTGTTGCCTCTGCACTCAGCCAAGAAAACATCAAAAAAATCAATATCCAATCTTAAAAGTTTAGATGGACATATATAATTAATATATATTATCTTTGTTGTTGTTAACTTACTTTTGGCACCTCCAAGACGATTTACACATTCAACAAATTGATTATGAAGATCCTGAGTCCATCTAATTCGCTTTTTCTTAGCCATGTGAGCTCTTTCTGAGGTTGTTATTTTATTGCTGGAAGCCAGAGATTTAAGGCCAAAAGAATAAGCTACAGGCTTGTTCTCTACCTGATATTTGGATTCATGATTTTAGAGTTGAATCCAAAGAATGAGCTCCAAACTGGCTGCATGATTTTGATTTATGTTAAAACACATCTATACGAACAACTTACCTTGTATTTTTTCTCAAAACTTAAAGTACAGTAATGGTTCCAATCCTTAATGTTGTTAATGGTTGACTCTTTCAGGTGGAGTTGAACTTGCTTCTCCTCAGGCATATTGTGATGCTGAGACTTAAAGCTCCCCTCCGTTGGTTTTCTGTTCTGATCTTCAGGAAAAGATGATTGAACCAGTGATTGTAAGGTATCCTTGGACTGAACATTCAGATAATTTTCTTCTGCAGAAACAGCATCATCTGAAGATTTAGAAACTGAAGTAACTGAGCCATACAGATTTGAAGACTGAGATTGCTGCATAGGCGTGCTATCGAATTGTGCAAAATCGATGCAGCATTCAGTTCCTAACTCGAAATGGCTAAAAGGGTTTGTGGTTGATCCTTTTTCCAGGGCAAGAAAATCTGCAGGCTTCGGCCATGAAAAACCTTTAGTATGTAAATTAGTCATTTTAAATGAATATGTGTACTAGCTCAGAGATATCCTGGCTGTTCTGGAACACTATCCTGCTGATTGATCATTTTTTACCTATTTATATCTAAAGATCTATGTTTTGGAAACAATGAAGAGTAATACAAACTACATGTGCAACATAATTTATGATACGTACAGAGATTGATGAAACACTACAAAAGTACAGCTTGTTTCCTAATCAAGTACGACGATGCAATTAGTTCATCGAACCAATAAGGCAATAAGGCCCTTAACAAATTAAGGACAAGCAAGTTTATTATTACAAGATGTAACATCTGAGAGAGTTTGGTTTTAGTTTATTTTTTAAAGCAATAAGAACTGGGAAATGTATAGAGACGGATAGCAATCCTAATTCAGGCTAGAGGGATGGATAGATAGCAATAGAAAGAATCACAACAACATACTTGCATGGGAGTCATCATCACTTCATTGTAGGCACGTTATTATTATATTTTAAGAAAGATTTGTAGGATAATAATTTTTATGCAGATTGTTTTATAAATGCAACTGTAACTTGTAGTTTGTCTGAATATTAATTTCCAAGTATTAATTATGGTGAATTAGTTGATAAACTTGAGATGAATGTTGTCAAAGGCACACCTTTGTTATTTTGGTTGTTAATGGTGGACTGTGTCTAATTAAATATTAAACTCTTAATGCATGAAATTTCTGTCTTCATGTAATGTCAACCAATAAAATTTGATGCTTAGATGCAATTGAGTTTACTAAGGGAAAGTAAAAATTTCAACCAAGAACTTGCCTTATAGATAGAAACTTTATCAACAGAAGCATATATGGGAAGAAGGAAAAAGAAGCCTCTTAAAATGCAGTCCTAGTTAGTTCCAAGTGCTACATGACAACCAGATAAATCACCTAGCTAGTCAATTGGAAAAGTGTTACAAGAATCAGTTGGTCTTTAGCGGGTTCATATATGCAACGACGATTTATGCGCGATTTCAACATGCTGTAAAAGGGACAGGAAATTAGAATCACAATTTCAACGATGATTCATAGTTCGTTTCATGTATGAACCACGTATTATATATATGAACCGGTTTCACATAAGTTTTTGCGTACAATAATTAATGCAGCTTCACATATCCCTTCTGGCCTTTCTTTTTAAAGCTCTATTCTTTCTGGTTTTTTTTCATATTTTTGTCATCAGAGTTGCCTTGTTGGCCAAGGGTTAATATTCCCTCCATTTGTTCTGGAATTTGAAGTAAATTGCTTCCAAAACATATACAAATAAACATGGATGAATCCTTCTATCAAATCACTTCTCATTTCTAATTTTGCTCAATGTAAATATCCTCTTGAAAGGTTAAAAAAATATAAGAATCTCCTACTGTATAATTTTCATCCCAGTTGGAGTGGGATTTACTCATTGACTCCAATCTATTTTCAAGTTTGGAAGGTTTCTCTACATTACTTACCTAAAACAATGATTGTAAGTTGGGAAATCTCCACAATCTAATTCACATTTTACATGACAATGCAAGAAATACATTAAGCTCAAACAAAGAAATAAGTCACACTATGGATTGTTTTTAGAAATATATAATAATGCAGTCAACAAGATTGGTCAAACAATACAGGCTAAAATTTCATTAATAAGTTGCCAAATATGTAAAAACCATTTGATGTTCTTGTCTACATCTGTTACTGTTTTTTTAAGGGGGGGAGTTGTCGAAGCTGCCAAATGCAACCGGATGAAACAATGCATGAACATCTTCATGAATGGCATGTTTCATTCCTTACAAAGAACAAATGAGCAAAACCATCTTGTTGGTTCCAACTGAAAGTCTGAAACACTGTATGATGAGAGTGATGGCTTAATTTGGAGACCAAATATGTCTACAAGAATTACAAGGCCTGCTTTGTTTACTTTTGTTTTTAGCTGGCATAAATAACTACCCAAGTTGTCTCTTAGGTGACTGAAAGATCGCTTCAAAAATTTTATAAGCCATTTGTGAGAAGAAATTAATTAAGCAATAATGCCTCTCAGTTCAAGCATTGTAACAATGACACATATCCATTTCCTCAGTGAGTATGACAGTATTGGCACTTCTTCACAAAGATATATAGACAAAGATTATACATGAATTAATGAAGTTTTTACCTGACCAGGAGGTTCTGAAGTAAATGAATTCAACTAATTAAAACCCCACCTGGAAATCTTGTTTTGGGACCAAATTTTAAGGATGTTTTCTAATTGTGCCCATGGAATTGCCAAAAAGCACGTGCAGCACTTATTCATATTAGAAGGTGATTCATTGTACAGTTACTCCAAAATGCCTTGAAGTATATTTAATGCATTTTCTTTTCTTTTTTCAACCATTTTACAATTCTTTTCTTTTCTTAATTATTGTACAAGGATGAGATATGCTGCTACTTCAGCTGCTGTGTAACAGAAACCTGTAATATTTTAATAAGTTTAATTAAATGGTGTTGGAAAATATAGGATGAACATCAAAATGGTTGAATTATCTCAACGTTGGTGAATTTGTTACCTTAACGTCGCGAAATTGGTAGTGAATGTTGTGACATTGGTGAATATGTAAATCAAGAGTTTGTAAACAGTGGTTAGTGTCATGACGTATGTTGCGACGGTAGCTAACGTCGCGAGGTTCATAGTAAAGTTGCATCTCTTGATATTTGGTAGCATCTTTTGGTGAGCAATTATATCCTTTTAATATCATTGGGATGGTGTTTGTTAGACCTTAAAGTCTATAAATAGGTACTTTGGTCAAGTTCAAAACATATGAAAAACCATGACAACGACAATAAAACAACACCAATCAAACACACAATACAATCATTCTATATTCTTGTGCAAACAACGTCCAAAAGAACTTGCTACTTTGTTGTTTGTGAATCTATTATATCCTAAAAGAGATTACCTATTTTAACCTAGTTAATAAAATTGTGAGGGTAATAAACTCTTTAAAGAAATTATTTAACCTGCCTTAGATTGTGAATTACATCCCTCAAAGTTCATTTGATCTGTGAACATCTTTTAAGGATTATTGTTGATTTGTTTTTGTGTAAACTCCAAACCCCATCTACTGAACAAATTGAACATGCAATTGTCTTTTCTAATCCTTTTGAATTCATTGCATGCTAAAGTCTACACTAGAAAAAAACAAGGATAACTAAGTGTATTCGCCACTTTCTCTTAAAAACTCAACCATATGTTGTAGTGGCCTTCATGTTACTCTTATCTTCTCTTAAACGTTAGAAAATATTTCACACGTTCTTTACCGATCACTTCGAGCAAATTAAGACATTGAATTTAAAACAAATGATTGGAATTTTGTTTTGGCCAACAATAAGTAATCTGCTGTACCGTGAATCGAAAGTGATTAGTTAAAAAATGACAAATGATGTGTTCTTTGGCTAGTAATAGCAAGTTCATCAGTGTAATTGTTCAAACCTTTGGTTATTATATTGAAGCCAGTTTAATTTCATTGGAACATTTATTATTTCATACCATTTCTTCTTCATTCTCCTCTTTCTTTATTGCTTAAAGCTCATGGTAGACAGCAAATTAAGGTCTAGCAGAAATTGTCATTTGCTCAAGTCATTGTATGCACAATCTTGTCGTGTCATGTTGCTGAAAACTAATCAGTCTATTTTGTCCAAGTCAAAAGCTGTGCACAAGGCAACAATTTGTCAGCAATTACTTTTGAGAACTATTCTTGATGTGGATTGTGTTTTTTAGTTATTCCAAGACTTGGTTGTGTTGGTCGTTGGGCTTCTTTTGTTCAGGAATTCTTGCACAAACGTAGCTTAGATTCTATTTGTTGAATTCTTGTGATTAACTTGGTCATTCATACATGTTTCTTATCGTCTTCAAAAGTTAACAGCGAACAACCAGTTCAGATATTCACAACCAAGAAGTACTGGATTCTCTTCTTTTTCGGATATGCCCTGAAAGGAGAAGGAAGGCTGGAATGCCAACAGCCGTCTATTATTGAATTCACCCGATCCGATAGTACCCATTTTGGGAACGTCTAGTGCGTAAGTCACTGACATGAATCCCTATGATATTATGGAGTAAAGTACACTTCCTAGTTTCAGAAGAACCAGTTTCTGATTTATTGACAATTCTAATATCCTGAGCAGCCATTCATATACAACAAACTTAATTCTACAATCCAAAATGGGAAGCACCAGTACAAACTAGAACTACGGATTATGAAATAGAATTTAGTAAAACTTATCAAAATCAAATAAATCAGATTCCTATTACATTTTGATGCCAGTGAAGTTCACAATCTCAGCTGACTGAACTATAGGGAGAAGGAGATGGAGGTGGCGAAACCTTAACAACTCCTTCTAGCATATGTAAGACCATTTTCATGGATGGCCTTACATTGGGATCTTCTTGAATGCACCAAATGGCCACCATCACTAGCTTCTCTAGTTGCCTCATGTCACTTCTTGCCTCTTCATCATCTTCTAGTAGCATATATAATGTTCTCTCTTTGTAGCAATCATACACCCAATCTGCTAAAATTATCTCCATTTCATTTTCCCTCTCCATATCGATACATTTCCGACAACAGATGATCTCTAATAACATTACACCATAACTGTAAACATCCACTTTTGCTGTGACTGGTGTACTCCTGAACCATTCTGGTGCCACATAACCCTTTGTCCCTCTAATTGCTGTCAGCGTCCGAGATTGATCGGTTATCAAAAGTTTTGCCAATCCAAAATCTGAGATTCTTGCTGTAAATGTATCATCCAGGAGGATATTTTGTGGCTTAATATCACAGTGAATGATCTGTGTGCTGCAATCCTCGTGCAAGTAGACAAGCCCTCTTGCAATCCCAAAAGCAAATTGGATTCTTTTGCTCCATTCAGGCCTTGAATCTCCAAAAAGGTAGCTAGACAGCGAACCATTGCTCATAAACTCATAGACCAAAAGTTTATGTGGCCCTTCATCACACAATCCAATCAATCTGACCAAATTCTTGTGGTGTATCTTCGCTATTATTCTTGCTTCGGTCTTGAATTCCTTTTCACTTTCTTCTGCTATTTTGTGCAACTTCTTGATCGCAACTATATCCTTTGAGCCTGACAATGACAGTGTCCCTTTGTAAACTGTGCCAAAAGAACCCCTTCCAAGTTCTTCCCTGAAATTATCTGTAGCTTCTTTCAGGTTTTCATAAGTGAAGGTGCGAAGATTTCCATCCAATAAACTCGGTAACTTCTGAAGTTTAGTCCTTCGACCATACGACCTGAGAACAATGAACAATAGTGCAACCAAAAGTAGGAAGTTAAGAAATCCTGAGCTTCCTAGGATAATTATTCCCATAAAAGATAACGTAGCCTGACTTTTCTTTTCCAAATATAATCTTGTATCCGAATCAGTTGATGAGATATTAGAGATTAGCCTTTTAACAAAAGCCTTCCCATTGTTATTTTGGAGCCTCCTCCCATTAGAAACAGGCAGTTTCTTCTTCACACAGTTCCCATTAATGTTGTTTGCAAGAACACAATGACAATCATTTAAGCAAGAGATCCTGCACTGTTCATCACTGAACGACTGCAACTGTTCATAGTTTGAAGAATTTGGCCAATGTATGTTGCTCAACTGATGCATGTAATACACATCTTCTGGCCTCAAACCAGCAAGATCACATTTTTGGATCGCATTTTGCTCACAACCATTTAACTTGTTGCCTGGATCAGAGAATTTAAAGCCAGGAAGACACTCACAGTTTGGCCTTCCATCTGGATCAATTGTACAGTAGCTATTTAAACCACAAGTACCGCCACCTCTCTCACCCCGCATATCAGCACAGATGTCACCGGGAGCAGACCAGAGGATAGACCATGTCTCGTCCCATCTCCCATTTCTTGGAGTTTTGGGATGACCATATTGCCGGAGAACTCCATCGTAATCAATGGTGGCTCTATAATAGAAATCTCGGGTTGGAACTATATTTCCAGAAGTAACATTAACAATTTCTCCATTAGTTTTTACAATATAAAGGCAACCTGATTCATTGAAAATAAGCCTGTTTCCAGTAATTCTTCCATCTGTTGCATCAACAGTATTGCTATGGAAATATGCTTCATATGCATTTCCCGTTGGCAGTGCGATCGTGTTAAGCACAAGATTCCCATCCGGAATCAGACGAAGCTCAAACCGACCCCTGGTGAAATTATTTTCTGTCGTCCTTGCAGAAACTGATCTGTTGATCCCCAGTATTTGAGTTGGCAAGAGTGTATCTGCAGGGTGATCAAAACTCTGCCATACAAGTTTCAAATATTGATCTGCAATAATGAAATTACCAGTATCGAGTATGGCAGCATGAGTAACCCCAACAGGACTGGAGAAAGGCATCCAAATAACTTCCCCTCGAGGGTCTGTGAGGATGAGCAAACCATTCCTTGTTAGCTCAACTTTGGATCCTTTTGGTGCTGGATTATCTCTATTTGCATACCAAACTAATGTTTTGTTTGGAATTTTGTCAAACCAAATAGATAACAGATAAAGGTTTTGATTTTCAAGACGATGAAATCCAAAAGCAAAGTGTCCAGAAGGCGATGGAAAGGGAGACGAATCATCAGAGGCAGTGAGTGACCATCCCAAACTAATGTTTTGGTAATTTGTTTGAGCAACTGCTAGAGATAGCATACTAAACAGACCCACAAGGCCAGCATTATGAAGAAATCCAAAAGCCATTTTGATGAAGTTTTGGCTTCACTCCATGGAGGGATTGTGGTATAGAAGTTTCTCAACTGAAGAGTCTTAATTCTTAAACCAATTCACAGAAAAAACAATGGTGTTATTAAGGTTGGAGTAGCATGATAAAGTACTCTCCTAGACTCTATATATATATCAAGATTATTCATGTCTTTGCTTCTGTCTTATTTAAGTGTTCAAGGAAACAGGGTTTATTTTTTACAATTATGGGATTTCAGTTAATAGACAGACAAAAATCTTTTCCATTATTGACTTTTGTTGTTGCGTTTGAAAGTTTACCTCATCGGTTTCTTCTTGTTTTCACCATCGTCTTGGTTTTGTGTAGTTGCAATATTATAATGCATTTGAGCAGTTTGATCAAAATTCGCAAATTCTAATTCCTTTGCAAAGATGATGATATTTTTAATTTAAACGACTTTTAGTATGATTTCCCTAGTACATTTATTGTCATCATCTGATTTGACTGTCTCTGGAAAAGACTGAGGATGACAATTTTCATAGACTGGGTCACTGGGGAAGGGAGGATGACATTTTCCTGAAAGATGAGCCTATAGAACACGTTTTGACTTTTGACTGTCTCTGACAAAAGAATGAGGATGTGACATTTACAAAACCCTGCTCAATAAGCTTGTTTGAAATTTACCAAAAGCTAGTCAGTGACGAAGTTTCCTCATGTTGCAATGGTTTGTATGGTCAATTGGAGCTTTACTGTTTCTGTAGTGACTAAGACCAAATTGCCAAGACTCTTTATCTCCCAAGCTAGCTTTAAATTAGTGATCTTACGTTTCTAATCTCTGTTTCTTGTCATTCACATTCTAAAGTAGATGTTCATTTTTTTTTTTGGTTCAAGACTCAAACCTGATACTATAAGCCGCACTCTTTTTTCCGAATTTGAAATTAACTAATACTTAATTTCGGATCCGCCCTCTTTTTCCCGAATTTGAAATCAACTACGAACACTTAATTTCGAGGTTTCGAGGTGTTAGATTACGCGACTCTCTTTTTCTTGAATTTAAAATGGACTACTTGTATGTATAGGCAGAGTTAAAATTAAATACAATCAAACTTATTTCTCTCGAATTTGAAATCGACTATTTATATGTACACAGACAAAGTAAAATGAAATGCTATCAAACTTCTTTTTCCCAGATTTGAAATCGACTAAGTAAAATGAAATGCTATCAAACTTCACTGCTTAACTTGCCCCAAAGTTGCAAACTAGTTGCAAGAACCTGAAGCCAGTTGAACTTGAATGTTTGACTTGTTATTTCGGAAACTACAAAATTGGAAGTGCTGTAAACTCTTGAATCATGGCGGCATACCTCTTTACATCACTAAAGACAATCCAGTATTCCCAAAATGATGCTGGCCATGACCACCATCTTCAATGAAGAAACAAGTAAGATTATCACATCATAAATAAAAATATATCATTATTTCTTTTTGCAAAAATCACAAGGTTTATACTCTACAATCTCTTGAAATTTTTTCCAAGGGCATCAGACATAAAATGTTTGAATCTATAAGCAAAATCTACATCACAAACATTAAATGTCATAAACAACTCCTGGTAGCAAACTTTCTCCTCTTTTCCATTCTTTTATCTGTGTATCAATGCCCTCCAAGTATCGGACAAAAACATCGTAAAGGTAACCTTTCAAATTCAACCCTCCACCTTCTAAGAGAATGCAAACTAAAATCCAGCCCATCCTGCAGGCTGGGAAGCTTGCTTGCTTTCTATATTCTTTATTTCACTGAACCGCTGAGAGTTATTTGTTTCCCCAACAGGTACATTGATATGAGAGTTGGCAGTAGGAACTGCCCTAAAATTCTCTGTGCCAAAACCCCATGTATTTGCACCAGAATTTTCAGAAACTTTCTTATTTTGGAGACCCTTTTTTGTTCTTACAGATCTAGAATTATTATTTACAGGTGCCTGCGGTGTCGGATCATCAGCGAATGCCTGCCAAGACTTAGGATCAGGGCTCATAGAACTCTGTTCAAATAATCCTTGTTGTAATTCCCAGACTGTTCCTTCAATCTTTTCTTTCTGCTGCAAGAATAATGAAGAAAATCAATACAGAATAGTAAATACCATAACAAAGAAAATATCCATTTGGCAGAATGGAGATACCGGAGCAGTAGATGGAAGATTTGCAAATGATGTTTGAGTTTTGGAGGCTTCTCTGTTTGGAGATGGAGTTCTTGTAGCAAGAGCTTGTTTAAGCTCATGTATCTCCTGTCGCTGTGAGCGGCATATTGCTGATAGCTTTTCGTATTTGGAGGTTATTTCTGCCTTTTCCATGTTGATCCGTGTCACCTGCTCTTTTAGCTTTCCTACCTCAGCTTCCAATAACTCTTCCTTCCCTGATTTATTATTGTTACTTTGAGGGCTTAACTTTTCATCGAATGCAGCAACAAAAGCATTGAATGTCTGAAGGGAAGCTTTACTTTCTGACTTTGGTGCTTTAGCTCCTTCAGTACTATGGTCCCAATCATCCTGAAAAAGATTATTTTTCAGTTTTTTTGAAGAACCATCTCCTAACCTACCAATTGCCTTTACAGGTGCATACTTGTGGACAGAAAGGGTAGAACACATACCTTTTCTGAAGTACTAGATCTTTGGGAAGCTGGAACTTTTTCCAACAGATTCTTATCATGTCTTGATGGGAAATGGCTAGTCAGTTCTTCATCAAATTTGGGCCTGCTATTGTCCTCAAGAACGGATGCATCCTTTGCATGTTGAGAGGTCCAGAAGGCTCCTAAAGGACTGCCGCTTCCACCTGGCCTAGAATTATGTGATGTTTGTGATGCATTTCGAGTCAGTTCTGCAGCTGATGGAGGAGGTGGTGGACTTCTACGAGGTGCAGGATTAGACTTACCAGCAGGCTTTGGAGTTCCTACAGACAACGATAAGTACAACAATTCCTTCAAGTAGAACTACAACTTAAGCTTAATATTAAACTGTCCATTGCAAATAGAATGGAAAGCAAAATCCAAAACTTCAATTCAGAAGTAAGTAGTCCAAAAATTGGAAATGAAGATTGCATTTTGTTGATCCATCTTTGTGTTCCAATAATTCATGAACCAATGACATGCAATTTTACAAGTAATGAACCTTCATGACCATCATTGATCCTCTGATGCATTTCTGGAGCTCTGTCTGGCAACGACTTTTGCATACCTTCAGGTAACAGGCTATTCGTACGAAACCAAACCTGCAAAGGAAGAAGTCAAACAAAATTACACAAGTAAGCACACACATATACTTGGCCATTATTATGGACTTGGGAACAATCAATCTACAAGTTATATTGATTTAGATGAATGGCCAATCAGGTAGAGTGATTGCCTGTGTGATATCTGGTCTGGAATCTGGTGACGACTGAAGCATGTCTTTGATAAGATCTGTCAAAGAAGTGCTGTATTTAGGTAGTTCTGGGATGCGATAATTCCCATTTAAAACTTGTAGCTTTGATTCACCATCAAATGCAGACTTCAAATAGCATATGCGAAACAGTAAACACCCAAGTGCCTGCAGATAACAGAATTAAGTCTAGTTCTTACAAATGGCATAGCTCATAAGATCCTAGGTAAAATCAATATATTTATGGAGCAATCATGCTTACCCATATGTCAACCTTCTCATTAATAAGATCTCTTCGAAATAAATCCCACATCTAAGCCAAGAAAAGAAGGGACAGGAGTCAACCATTATACCACCAATGATAACAGTAACTTATCAAGAGTAAGTCCTTCATTCAACCTCAGGGGCTCTGTAGGCAGGTGTTGTGTATTTCCTAATATTATCTTCCTCAATTCCCATTTCCTCGGGCTTCTCAAAACGTTTGTGATTGGTTGATGTACTACCAAAATCACACAACTTCCATAATCCATCAGGACCCAGCAAAAGATTCTCAGCTTTCAAGTCTCTATAGAATAATGACAGCAGAATGATAAACCAGTAAACATGATTGGATTACCTCACAAATCAGACGAAATGGAGTGAGATGAAAAGAATCAAACTAGATTCCAAACAGCGAAAAACTTTTTTTCATAAAAATCCAAATTTCACTGAGCATTTAGAGGGGAAGAGAGAGGGGCCAGGGTGGTGATGAGGGAAGACAAGCTCTATCTACAATGAGCCCCCAACAATCTCTGACATGTTAGTTGGAACAATTATTAAAGCCAGCAACAAACTCATTGAAGATTAAATTTGCATGCCTCTAACAATTTAAAAGCCTTAAATGGCAAACATCAAAATGTTTATCTTTACCGGTGGGCAATGGGTGGGGATTGGCAGTGCATTGCAAAAACAGCATTGCAGGCATCCCTGAAAATTGTTAAAATCTGTTTCTCATCAAAGAAACCGGTTCCCCTATTCTCCAGCATGGTCACCAGCGACTTCTCACAATATTCCATGACAAGGATAGCCTCCTTTGTACGACCCATATCAAAGATGGTATGGGCACAAAGAGTAACAACATTTGGATGTCCTTTAAGCAATTTCATCACAGAAATCTCTTTCATCACCAGTTCCAGAGATTCTTCGTCATTACATATGATATGCTTTAATGCATATTGCTTTGAACCATGTATTGCATCTCGTGCTAAGTAAACACAAGAAAATCCACCCTCTGCAATAGCATTGCGAACCTGGACTTTGAGGTTGCCAATGTCAATGGTGCGTCCTTCAAGCCCAACATGTTCCTTAGGCATGAAGGGCTTGAATCTCCACATTGTTAATTCAAAATTTGAAGAGATGAACCTCTGCATATGTGAAGGGAACCAGTCAGCACAATATGGAGAGTACATTTCACTCAAATTACATAGAGTAATGCCAACATAACATTTTCCCCATAAGAAAAAGACTGAAACCCTACACAACCTAAATAAATAGAATTCATGTAGCTGACAGCAGGTTAAAGGAAAAAGCCATTGTTGAGTTGAATTGAGGAAATCATCAGTATCACCTTAATTCAAGTAATTATAACAGCTTTCTATAATATGAAGAAGGAAAGCACTACTTCCTAGGCCAGGAGAGAACTTCATTCCAACCATCATGAAGTTGTCCAATTTCTGTTGCTTACTTCATCTAGCTCACTAAATCCTAAGAAGCACAGGGTTCACAGAAACTTTTGTTTCTCACATGGTTTGGCATCCCAGTCATTTTCCAAGTCACAAATTGGTTCATAAACGTGAGTACGTGACCAAGTTGAGTGACCACGATCAACTCAGCAAGTGCAGAAGAAGCAGCTAGTTTTCGAAGGGAAAAGAAGAGATCAAGCTAGAGAGCTAAGTAGAAGAAAAACCTATGCTATACTTCATGGTATCCCAGGCAGGCAAAACTGATACTTCATTGAAAAAGTAGTTTTCTAATTTAACAAAGAGGCTATCCCTGTTGCAACAATCAAGAAGAAAATCTACAAAGGCAACTAATGCTGTAAATTTTTCCTATGTCATAAGATTATCCTGAAATCTTACGAACTGAGCCTTCTTCTACGATTTCCAGAAAACCAGAGACACTATTGCATTATATTTCTCTCATTTCTATAATTTCAGGACGTTACTCCACCAAGATAGTACAACAATAATTAAGCCTTTATCCCACTAAGTGGGCTCGGCTATATGGATCATATTTCTCCACCGTGCTTGATTTTTATATGATTTTGAATGTGATCATATTATAGGTTAAATTTTTACGCCAGCTGGCAGTTTGTCGCAACCTTCCTCCCTCAAATTTAGGTCCAACTACTAATAGAGAGACAAGCTGCTTATAACCGGACAGAGTTTCCACCTAGATAGTAAATTGCATTAATTCACCCCAAAACTAAATGTGAACATGTTGAAGCAACAAAATTGAGGCGTTCCATATGTCATAGCTCACTAACAAATTGTGAATGATCTTAAACCTGAACTGGACAACAAAAGGTCAATGCCAAACATATTATATTTTTCAGGGACGTATTACAAGAACTCTCGTTCTAACTCCTCTACCAACTGCCCTATTCCTAAGTAACTGCAAACCTTATAGTTTTTCTTGAACTTTCTTCATGAGATGATATCGCACATGCAATCAAGTAGAAAGCCGTGACATTAATCAAAACTCTCAACCGTAATGAGGCATCACAACTACTACTAATGGTAGAGTTGTCTTTTTCAGACACAAAGTCATCCCACAATCTTTAATTTTGATAATTCATCTGATATGGATTTCTTTCAGTTGAAATTAAAGACCCAATCAATGCAATGCTCACATCCCATCAAGAACCACTTTTTATAATCAATTCACTCTGATCCAAAGTTTCTGAGGCAAATAATGACAAAAAAGAGTTCATATCATTTGGTAGAAAGCATTTCACGTTTATCTATCCACCTCATCACCCATAGCTGTACATCTGAAGATCAATTTAACGTGTGAAAATGCACAATCAGAATCTATACCCCACCATATACGGTGAGCGTGATAAACCCCAGAATCAAAGACCATCCTTTTATAGAAATACAACCATAAGAACTAACTAAAACTTCACATCACAAAGAGACTATGAAGCTAAACGAAGAACAAATGGAACCAATGGATCAGGATCAAGTTTACAAAATACACCAACAACATTTCCATACGGAAAACAAGTGCAACATAAAGCAATGCAAGTTCAAGATCTCATTTTTAACTACTCATCCTAAATTGAGATGACATGAGTCAAACTTGCATCATTCCAATCGATTCAAACCAAACCCAGAACTAATAATCACGAGGAAAACAGATTAATCAAGGAAAAGAACCAAAAAAAAAAAAAAAAGGCTTGGTACCTGAATGAAAATACAGCAAAAACTCAAAAGGGGTTGTCTTTGATTTGATCTGATTTTCAGACAAGACAAAAATTGATGCGATTTGGGACTTTTTGCTTTGTTTCAGATAATAGATCTACAAAAAAAAAAAAAAGTTCAAAGATATTGAAAGCGTTGAGAGGAAGAAAGTAGCATTCTTAGAGAAGGAGACAGAGAGAGATGGGGTTGGAGGGAGCGGCAAAATGGAGAGCGTTGATTGCGTGTTTATGTTTTTTCTTTGTACAAGGCAGGCAAGGAAAGATTAAAGGCTTGTTGGACCTCCAACAGTCCCAACTCCAAAGGCTAAAGATTTCTTAAGCTTCTCTACACAATAAGAAAGCTTATACAAACTACAAGAATGAATGAATGAATTATCCCAATCCTTAGTGGGGAAGAAGTTGATTGATCTGTTCCACCATTCTGAATACTACTTACTATTCTTCAACTTTTTCTTCTTTTATTAATATTGGTATGGTATTATATTTTAGGTTTTTTTTTTTTTTTTCTATTTTTGACTTGTCAACTTTTGGTTTTGATGGTATAGTTTCCCATGTAAAGATTTTAAAAAAATTGAACAAAACAAACAACTTATTTTACATTTGTGAAATAAATAACTAAATTTATAGCTTCCAAACAAAGCAATAACTACTAAAAAAATACTGTGTCATCTTTTAATACAGTGACACACGAAAATCAAAGCCAGATAAAACATATATATTTTTTTATTACATGCTCGACTCATTAGGAGAATAGTAATTAATTACGATAATCCATTTCATCATTCAAATATTCTAATTATTTAGTAAAAATAGGAGTAATAATTTAAAAAATCTTTGGTATTCTAATACTTTATTATAATTATCTCAATTGTATAGCTCCAAAAAAATGATGGACAAATTAGGTACAAAAGAATAGTTGAAGATGATATTAAAACTAATGATAACTACATTGGGGCTAAACTACAATTTGTCACCAACCCCACCTCCTTTGTGTTTTTAGAAGTTTCTATACACACCAAAGTTAATTATGAATTATGGCTACTGTTAGCCTACATACACAACAATAGGGCTGAGGCTAGCTGCAAATATCACAACTTTTTGGGTAAAAATACTAATACATCAAAATTTAATTAAGACTTTAAGAATTAAAAATAAAATTCATGATAAAAATCTCAGTACCAAAATAAAAATAAATAAACAAACAATGAAGCAAAGTCACCTCTTTGAGCAGTTTGCTTCAGAGGCATCTCCAACCATCAATCTAATTTGCAGCAATTAGAGTATATTTATTTCAATCATAACTTTATTTCTACTCTTAAAAAATTATTTTATAAAAGATTCCTTTTTACACTTTATTTTATATTAATTTTTATTACTTTCATATTATTTCATTATTTTACAGAATAACACTCAATCTTTTTTTTCTTTTGGATATTAGCCCAAAATAATAAATATTATTGTACAATAATATTTAAAAAAGTAGTAATATCATGTAGTACTCAAAATTATTAATTATCTTAATATTAAAAACTACTACATTTTTATTAAAAATGCATAAAAAAAGAGAAAGAAATAGTACATTAGATAATTTAGGCTAAAATATTACACTAGATATTTTAGTCTAAAATATTACAAACACAAAACTAATATTACAAATCATTCAAGTTTAATTAATATTAAATTTAATTAATGTTTTAGTTAATTGTAATAATATTTTAAAATTAATTAATTATTAGAATTAATTGTTAATAATTAATTACAATTTCAAGAAACCAAAATATCAAAATGATCTAAATTAAATGTATTAAAACACAAGTATCATTAATCAAATTACAATAGCAAAAATTTTTTATAAGTAACAAAAGCCTTAAGATAAAAAAGGGACCAAATTGCAATTAAAAACAATTTTAAAAAACGATTAAAGAGAATGCCGTGTCGGTGGCGGAGCACTGTTCATACGGCAAAAATCAACGCAAATTTGGCTGCAATTTTTGTCCATATCGCGCTCTAAACCCTTAATATACCCTTAATAGCCTTCTCTTCCAGCAATCCTTCCATCCACACTTTGAAGTTTCAGTGTTAAAAATGGAGGAAAAAGAACAATCAGCAATTCCAACAACAACAAACCCATCTCCAAAGCAGCCACCTTTATGCGAAGAATGCAAAATAAACCCATCAAAATACAAATGCCCAGGTTGTTCAATCCGCTCTTGTAGCCTCCCTTGTGTGAAAGCTCACAAGGAACGGACTTCCTGCAATGGCAAAAAGCAGTACAAAAACGTTGTTGTTCCCATCTCTGAGTTTAATGATAACCTCCTCTTATCTGGTATATATATGTGTGTGTCTATTTATTGGTAAAGTTAGCTCTTTTCTCACATTTTTCTTGGTTTCTTTTGCATTTTGTAGTTTGGGTCGGGAAAAGTTGTAATTTTGGTTTCTTCAATTTTGTGCTAATTCGGGACTTTGTGGGCTTATTTAGCATAAGTTTCTGATCTTTACCTTCTTTTGGTGCTGGCCTGAAGCTAATTTACGATGGGATGTTGAGGAAATTCCATTCTTGCTTAGCTTTCTGATTTGCTTTGTGACATCTCTTCCTAATCTAACTTTTGTAAAAGTGTGTATCTTGGAGTTATCCTATCTAATCTTAAGCTAGTTGGGTAGTGTTGGAGTTTCTTGGTGGAAGTTAATTAAATCTAATCAAAGTTTCAATTTTGTTCGTATGAGGAGTAATTTTCTTGGAGTGTTTTCTAGTTATTTGAGGACCTAACTGTATTACCCTGGTGTAGATACTCTGAATTGATTGGCTAGTTATGATCAACTGAAGTTTTTCCAGTATCCTAATCCGGGCTAGTTTTAGAACAGATAGATTCTGCGTGAGTTGATATTTTTTTAGTTGGAAATTTGGCATATGGCCTGAAGTTAATTGTGTTGTCGTCCTCCTCTTTCTTCTTTCTATGTTCTTCTTTTCCAAATTTGTGTAAATTTCAGCAGCTTGTATATGCCTGTTTGGTGTTGGCTGATTTGTTGAAATTTAATAGGTTTACTTTTTGGATGCATTTGTTACATTTCAAATTCTTTCTTGTTTCAAACATTCTTGTGAAGGAAAAAGAAATTGCTTGAACAGTTTGTTAAGGCATGGTAGAATTAAGCCTTTTTTTCCCTTTGTAACTTTTGCTATATTTCTTCTAGGGAATTAGATATTGCTATTTGTTCATGTTGCTGAAATATGTCCTTTGTGGTTAGACTATAATATGCTTGAGGATGTAAAGAGAGTTGCCGAATCTGCTCGAAGGATGAGATTTAAGATGTGCGGCTATTCTCATTTTCGGCTTCCTTTCCCTCTTAAAAGCCTTCGAAGTGCTGCATCAAGCCGAAGGACAAAACTCCTCTTCTTTTCGACTGGAATGTCGAAGAGGGAAAAGAATCGAAGTTATTACAACCATAGGTAGTTTCAAATCTCATAGTTCTATACCTATTTTATTGTAATTAGAATTGTTCTCTGTCTTGTTTACAATAACAACAATAACACAACAACAACTAAGCCTTTATCCCACCAAGTGGGGTTGGCTATATAGATCGCATTTCGCCATCATGTACAACATCCATCTTGTATACCGTGTGAAATTTTTGATGCTTATTCTGTGGAAAATAGACCATCCTATTAGTTATCAAATATGCGTCATCTATCTTTTGAATCTTCTAGATATCACTAATTGGTGCTGTTTAAGTCTTTTATAACTGAATGATTGACTTTTTAGCATAGTGGATCTTGAACTTTCTAAAACGCATCTATCATTTGGTACGAAATGGTTCTCATGATAGCCACTCCAGTAGTTGACCTGCTATGACCTGTTCTAAAAAATAAAAAATATTTCGTTCACCTATATTTCGAAAAGACAGTTTCAATGCAGGTTGTTCTATCTTACTAGCTCCTGAAAAATTAACATAAACCCATCATTTGGTTGTTTCATCCATTAGGAAACTTATTTTGGTTGAGAATATTTTCTCATCTCCTTACCTGAATATCTTTACATGTTCCACTTAATATGTTTGTTCCTTGTTTCATGTGACATATGGTAAAGGCATTGTGTTTAACAACACCCACACACACCACCCCACCACCCCCAATCCCCATCCCCCTCTTCATGTGAGGCATGGATTTCACTTGTATGTCTACTTCTTCCTATGTAGTAACTATTAGAAAGTTGTTTGATATGCGTAGTGGTTGATTATTACATTGTTTTCTCCTCTATATCATCAGGTTCATCTAGGATGTTAGCTTTTTCCTGATTGGTTTCCCACACATACTAGCATATATTGATGAATAACGAATGATTTACTTTTAATTTTCTTAAATTTTTAAACACTCAGATCTTCCCAGTTATAGCATACTCCTTACCTCCATAGGTTTCCAGTTGTAAAATACTCACTGCCATGAGCATAGAGGTTTCCTTTAGGTTTTCAGATGCACCACACTTGAATGCTTGCTGGTATGAAAAACTTAATGTATATAGCTCTATTTAGTGGAACATATACCCAACTTGGAGGAAATAGTCTCAGATATTTTTTTTTACTTTATCTCTATGTACCACTTGTTCTTATTGCTTTTTCTTCCTTTCCTTGTTCAAATTTTCTGAATTAGTTTTTTCTTTATTTTAATTTGTCTTTTCCATGTGTTTTGGAGGAAGAGGAGTATTATTATATGCATTGCTCTTAATTTCTCTCTTCACTTGCACAATTTCACATATGATGGTGAAATATGGCTACACTGATGACTGAAGAGTCGGGAAAGTGTCTAAATGCTGTCATTGTCTTAAGCCTATTATTATACTTTTAACTTTCCCCAAAAGATTGATGCCTATCATTTTGTTACCTCATGCATATGGTCTCTACCAAAATTATTTTTAGTCAATTATTAACTGTTTGTTTTGTTTTTAGGAAGAAATATATATCTTGGACCATTGAATGGAGATTTCATTCAACTGATGTTGTATTGTTTGACCATGGGTAAGTGATCTTATGAACTAAATTTTCAAGTAAACCTTTTGAGTTAGTAATTCAGGTTCCATTTTTGTGATTCCATGTCATAACGGAGGCTTGTCATATAATGTTGCACTTTCTTTTGTTTTAGCATCCATGAAAATAGAAGCCTCTGCTCTGTTGTTGAAAATCATCTAAAACTTGGTCCTTGGAACAATCAGTTAAGGCAATTCTGTGAGGAGACGCTGGACTCTCTTAAAATTTTCATTCGCAAGTATCCAAAGGTACCTCCAGTTCCCTGTATTCTGTTGTGGTAGTCTACTTGGTAGCATTGCGGACTTGCATATGTGCTCCTTATATGGGGGAATAACTGCTTTTCACTGGAACATTCGTTGAGTTGAATCCTCTCTTTAGAGAAAGAGAACATTTGAATCGTTATGCAAGCGTAGATTTGAAACGTTATGCTGTTGAATCCAGCAGAGCCAGCTTTATGATGACTCATGTAATTAGTGGAAACCATTGTGCTCAAGAATTGAGTTCCAACTGCAATTTGTTATTTCTGTGAATTATTCATAACAGTTAATAGGAATACAATACCTTTAATGATAGATCTGTAAGTAAAAAGTTATGCACGCTCAGTATCCCTAAGAGCTTCCAACTTATATCCTCTGCAAAAACCTTCGCTATCTTTGCTCATCTCTCTTGGGTTTTCCACATTAGTGTGTTTGAGATAGGCCAATAGGATGGTATTTATATGGTGGTTTCAGTTTCTGCTAATCATTTTGGCACTTAAAAGTGTTGTAAGAGTACAAAGAAGAGTTGAACTGGAACCAATATAAATTGTCGTCGAATGCCCTCCTCAAAAACCTAGGTCACTTGGCCAAGAGTTCTGACAGTTTATTAAGTATCGATAAATGCTTGGATAAATTGATCGGCATGAATTTGCAATTGAGTTAACTACGGAAACAGGCAACCAGTAGTTCTTCAAATTATTTTTTCCTTGTTATTAAATAAGCAGATATAGTCCGGCAAATCCCCCACTATCCTCAGATGGTTTTTGTACGCAAAAAAGAAAGTGATTATGTTTTCTAATCCTTTGGTAGTTCTAGCTTTCCTCTTTCCCATTTTTTCTTGTTCATGTCTTCTTTTCCTGTTAAACTATAAATGCTTAAGGCTTTAACCACTGTAAGTTTGTGAAGGTGTATCCAAATGTTCATCATAACTATAGAATTTTTCATTTAGATTGAATTTGTGAACTTTGAGGTAAAAAAAAAATTACAGGAGTTAACTGCTGTATGTTGTATACTCAATTCCCCAGTGTGGAAGCGTCTAACGAGGAGAGGAAGAGTATTCATATGTTCTGTGTTATAGATGGGTCTCACATTCAAGTGGCATGTCAACTAATATAATATTATACGAAAATTTACATAGTAGCGAGACTTGAACTTGACACCTTTTGGCTGTTCCTTTTTCTCCTACTTCAATTTCCGGGTTAACTGTTTTTCCTTTTTGCAGGGCCGCAAGTCACCTTATCGTGAGTTAAATATGAAGGCTCCAATACGTGAACAACTGGCCAATTTAGTTATTCTGGAGTACCCTGTTATCCATGTTTTTCTTCCTTCTCACAGCTATGATTTTGAAGTTGTAAAAGATGCCATTCCTCGAAGAGCAGTATTTAAGGAATCTGTTAGAATGGATGAGCTTAATCAAACAGGAGTTACCTTCAGGGAAGAAGAAATAGAAGAAGGTAACTATTTGGATACTCAGGTTTCCGACCTCAAGAGTGACACCAATTTACATGCAAAATTGAGGACTTGCAACCAGAAAATGGGAAGGGATAACAAAACGACGAAGTCATTTGACAGCACACCTCGGGCAAAAGCGGTTGAATGTTCCATATCAAACGTGAGAGTCAATTCCTGCAATTCTAGTGCAGAAGGTACCAAGCACTTGGAGAAGTCTGCTTTTTCTGATAATGTAGTTTTAGATTTTGAACAAGAATTGATCGGTGCACATGCAGATTTAACTGCGCAAACCAAGTTGGATGACTTTGTTCAGTTTGATGGTGTTTTAACTCAGGATTTAGGTGTCAAGGGAACTTGGGGTTGTGCAGATTTCATGCATATAGAGGAAGAACTTGAGGAAGGAGAGATAGCATAATTAATTTATTTTTTTGTTGTTGTTGTTCTCAGTTTTGTTGATTTACAAACATATATATGAAAATGTCCAAAGACATTTGATCTAATGAAGACTTGCTTGAGAAAATTCAAGAGTGCCATGCATCATTCTGGTCTGTTTGTGAGATGAATTTTGTCCCTCCAACTGCGTTAATCCAGTTGGGGATAGATTAGGAGTGGGGTATTATGCATCTCTGATGATAAAAAAAAAATGAAAACTTGCTCTTGAACCTTCTCTCTGATTTTGAATTCATTGATAGCATGCATTGCTATATGGTGGCACCGTATCAGGACATGTTTTTTTTTTTGTGCATTAAAATTATTGTGCATGCCAAAATGGTAAATGATATGGAAGAGTATAGTAAAAGCCAATTCTGAAGGAGGTTCTGTCAACAAATATTTGCCCATATATGAGTACAGGTTGGCCATTTTTCTTTTGTTTTAGTTTGTATAGTGATCATTCTCATGTAGTCGAATGGATTGTAATGGAGGAAATAGTAGTTTGGGATCCTTATAAGAAAAAGGTAGGATCATATTACAACTCACAAACTCCCCATCAAAATACAAAAAATTGGTAAATTTATCATCTTTTGTGATTTTTCCATCAATTTGTTTAAAGATTATAGTTAACAACTCACTTCTTTGTTTAAGGTAATTAACAACTGACTTTAGATTAACAATAGAATTAATTTAGCATCCCACAACGAGATTTTGTGCCAAAATTTTATGGAAATTTGTAATAATCATACTCATGCAATAGCACTCTTGTTTTTGTTCTTAATTGAAACAAATTTCATACTACTACTAAGGAACATGATAATCATTTATTTAAGTGATCGATCAACTTAATTTTATACTTTATCTGCTGGATTGAAAACAAAATGAATATTAGATAATGAATAGAGGCAACAACAACATCTAATCGTTTATTCCACTAGGTGGATTGACTATATGGATCACATTTCGTCACCCAATAATGAATAGAGAAATCGAAAAAAATTAAATGGCAAAAAAATTTGCATTTCTTGTGTTGAATAATCTATGGATGGAAATTGGAAGCACATATGTTAACAAAACATGAGATTATAAAATGTATAAGCAAACGATTTATATCATTTTCTTAATAGGAATCAATTACATATATTGTTAGATAAATATTTCTCATGCTTTAAGACATGAACTCAGGAATTAATTCCATCTGAAACCATAAAATGAAATGAATTCTTACAGAAATATTATTGAGAAATTTCAGCTTGTGTGGGATGCAAGCAAGAAATTTAATTAAGATACCCTTTGAAGATTCATCCAGCATTAATATTAACCTGATCGGCAACGTGTGATGTAATTGCATCCTCTCTGATATCCATTGTGTTCTTCCCTCTTTTTGCAAACCATTTTTCCATTAACAAATTCACATTCAGCGTTGTTCTTCTTCAATTTAGAATAGTCAATTTGCTTTTTTTGATCATCTGCTTGAGAGAAAGTGGCACATACTAATAGCATTGCCACACAAATAACAACCATCCTGTTCATCATCAACTGAGCCATTCTTCAATCAATCAATCAATGAATATCTCAATTGCAGAAACTGAAACTATCGATCACTTTGTTCGATCTCTATGAAGGGTTAAATTACACACATTAATTGAACAACAACTATTCATAGATATTATTTTTGTAGGATTTTTCTTTCAGGGATCGATCGATATTTTTGGTGGGCTTAAGGAAGATGTTCTGGATTGGATATAATTCTGAAGATACGTTGAAGAATGTTGAGGATGGACATAAACTTAGGAGAAGACTTTGACGGTACTATGATTTTAGATCATTTGAAACCATCCAAACAAACAAAAATTTCCGGGATATCGCTGGTTGGTCGTTGTTGGTAAATTTATATGAAGGGTCAAAAAGAAAGGTTCTAGATTTCAAGTTTCACTACTACAAAATAGCCTTTTTAAACCGCCCTTTTTAAAGCGGTTAAAAAGAATCCGGTGTAATTTATAAAAATGCGGTGGCATTATCGTAATATTAAACAAGAATTTAGACTATTTACACCGGTTATAAGAATAACCGGTGTAGAAAGTTTGTGAAAGTTTTTTTTTTTACACCGGTTATAATAATAACCGGTGTAGAAAGTTTTTGAAAGTTTTTTTTTTACACCGGTTATAAGAATAACCGGTGTAGAAAGTTTTTGAAAGTTTTTTTTTTTTAAGTTTTTTTTTACACCGGTTATTCTTATAACCGGTGTAAGAAGTTTTTTTTTTTACTAAGTTTTTTTTTTTTAACACCGGTTATTCTTATAACCGGTGTAAGAAGTTTATATTTGGGGAATTAGATTATAGATCTGGATATATTTAGGATATGTGAAATAATTATCTAGCAATTATTCTAAAAATAGAGATATATTTGGGTATTTTATTTTATTTTTTTAAACTATCCATCAAGGCATGTAGATTGGGTTTAGATTAATTTATCTATTTGTTTTCATTTTATCCCATTATTACTTGATGGAACTTCTATAATAGATATCTAACTTGTTTTTTTTATGTTTTAGCAAAATTATAAGAAGTTTTTTTTTTACTAAGTTTTTTTTGTACACGGGTTCTAAGAATAACCGGGGTAAGAAGTTTATATTTGGGGAATTAGATTATAGATCTGGATATATTTAGGATATGTGAAAGAATTATCTTGCAATTATTCTAAAAATAGAGATATATTTGGGTATTTCATTTTTTAAATTGATTAACTTCACTAATATATTAAAGATATTTATTAATTTTCACATAATTATCTAAACTGATATTTTGTTTAAATTCCCCCACATTTTTGTAACTAATTCGATCACATTAGCTTTTTACACCACTTTTTACACCGGTTATAAAACAACCGGTGTAAAAAGTGTATGATCGAGTTTGAACAATTTGTGGCCTTATTTGTTGCTTTTCATTTTCTTCTCTTTTCAGTCCATTATCTCTTTTTACATACGAATGTAGGAAAAGCATACTTATCTAAAGGAACATTTTTTAAATTGATTAACTTCACTAATATATTAAAGATATTTATTAATTTTCACATAATTATCTAAACTGATATTTTGTTTAAATTCCCCCACATTTTTGTAACTAATTCGATCACATTAGCTTTTTACACCACTTTTTTAGAAAGTTTTTTTTTACACCGGTTATAACAATAACCGGTGTAGAAAGTTTTTTTTTTTTAGAATTTTTTTTACACCGGTTATTGTTATAACCGGTGTAGAAAGTTTTGTTTTACACCGGTTATAAGAATAACCGGTGTAGAAAGTTTTAGAGTTTTTTTAAAAACCCTTCTAGTCCTAGTCGCGCGGGAGCTTCTCCCTACGATTTGACTTCCAAATCTCTTCCAAAGAAATTTTCTCTAGATCTGCAACACTTTCAAATTTGGATCGTGGCTGGTCCTGATTCAAACATCAATACCATTGAAGCTGGTTGGATTGTAAGTCCTGTCCTTATAATTATATTAAACTCTACAAGTGTGCTATTTTGAAAATATTCGTAAGAATTACTATGAGGGATTGCTTTATTACCTTCATCAAAGTAGTTGATTTGATTATAAGTTTGCATTTAATTTACCTCACATTATTTTGGTTGATTTGTCTTTGATTTGGAATTAAATGAACAGGTCTACCCAAAATTTTTTGGAGATAGTCGTACAAGGCTTTTCCTTTACTGGACAGTAAGTCACTCACAAGATTGATTTGGGAATAATCGATTTTGATTTTAGCTGAGCATATGCAAGAATTAATCTAAAAATGGTATGTGGGCTTGCTTTGAAATCTTGGAATAATGACAGGGTGATGGTTATAGATCCACTGGATGCTACAACTTGCACTGCTCAGGCTTTGTTCAGACAAACAATGGAATCGCACTTTCATTCACAACTCATATGGGCAGTGGCCTTTTCCCAGAAGCAGGGTTTGGACGATCAAGCTACTTCAGAAATCTTCAATTTGTTGATGAATCAAATACTTTTCCCAGAAGGGATTGAACTCTTCGGTGAAACATTTGCTTTGAATGGATCAATTGCTTTGAAGGGATCAGTGAACAAGTTTGAATTTTTATTTTAAAAGTTGAATTCTTTTGGGTGAAATCGTTTGGATGAAGAGATTTTAAAAGAGGGTTTTTTTTTTTTAAATACCTTTTACACCGGTTATTGGAAAACCGGTGTAAAAAGTTGACTTTTTACACCGGTTATAAAACCGGTGTAATAAATTTATACTTTTTACCCCGCCTGTATATACACCGGTTCATTTTTATAGTAACCGGTGTAAATAATACGATTTAACCCGATGTAAAAAGCCCGTTTTGTAGTAGTGTTTGCATGCAAATTCATTCGTTCTCCACCAAAGGAACAAAATTAAAGATAATGAAGATGGTTCCATGATTGTCCAGCTTAATTGCCTCACTTTCTTCGAAAACATGCCTGCACAAGTGAATAGGCAAGCCACACCCCATCATTTACTTGGTTAATTTATATGTATAAAGTATAAAGTCCATTACTGTCTACGTTTGAAATGTAGGCCAAGCCGTCAAATATATATAAGTCCGACGATCAACACATGAACGTGGGACAAAAATAAAAGCTACGTACTGAGCTTCACAAATCTTGGTGTGTAGTGTCACATTCCTAATATCGATGACAAATAATTAATCTTGACAAAAAACACAAATTTTGAGGAATTTGTAAGAGTTTATTGAATAATAATAATAATAATATGAAATGATAAAAAAAAAGACCTATAAGTGCTTTTATATATAGAGTTTTAGCAAACCCAATTAAATTAGAAAGGAATTTAGAATTGACTAGGAAAAGAAAATAAATTATAAAGGAGTTGAAACAAAGAAATTTAGATCTAAAATGGTGCACATCATAGGGTTACGATCATGAATTTGAAGTAGAAATTTATGCGATTCTGAATTCAGAAACGCCTAATCATAATAACGATTTAGGAGTAGAAAGCTATTTGAATTTTATTATTTTTTTCGAAACATCTAATCACAATATTAATTTTGAGTTTGGAGCATAAAGATTTGCCAGTTTGAAATTAACGTTATGATTTTTTCTTTCTCCCTTTCTAATTGAAGTCCAATACTCATATGGAGTCATTTCACATCAATTTTTGGTCTTTTGTTTGTTCCATAACAAGTTAACAACAGAAAAAAACCATTATATAAACATTTGCAGTGCTTTATTTATGAGCAAAGCTGCTACATATAATAGTACTAGTAGATACCATAACTCCATAAATACAAACATTTATCCATTTTTTGGGAAGAAAAATTCCTCACCTTTATAGAAGCAGCCCAACAGCATTATTAATGCATGAATCATGAATCATTGAATTCAGATGAACCCAACATGATGTGCCATACCTTGTTGGTACTTGTTGAATTGACAAGCCTTAATTCTTATACTTGCATTCACCAATCTCTCCATGTGCATGCTTCTTAAATCTCATTAAAGGTACACGAACTTCCTCCCTAATGATAGAGAGATATTTTAATTTCTTCTTCTTACCTTTTTCATGATATATATACTCTTAAACAGCATAAATTTAATTACATGAGAATCACATGATATGTTGAATCAATTCCTCTAAATTTATAAAACCATTTTTTTTTTTTACTTTTTCTTGTTTCTCTGAGATTGAATGCTCTAATTCAGCAAATAAATAAATAAATTAATTCTGGAGCCCTTTCTGTAATTTAATTGCCTCTAGTTTCTATATCAACCACTTAAACTTTCCTATCAAATTTAACTCTTAATTAATGTTATTACCTAAGTAGTTCTATTTATTACTAGTCAGTCATATCTTTATATCACAAACTTTCGTAAGTTAGGGCAATAGATCAATCTAAGATCCAGAAGATTGAATTGAGAGATCAGGCTGAACAACAAAATGGATGATCAATCATTTTTTCTCAACCTCACAATCTTTATTGTCAATTTCGAAGAATGCAAAGTTTATGTTTATGGATATTTTCATGCCTTAATGGTTCACATTCATATTCATATTTAGTTGTTTAATATTTTAATCCGTAAAATATCGTTAGTTTTTTTTATCATGTTATAAAATTTTCTCTTCAATTTAATTAGTACTTGAGTATGACAAAATATAGATAATGCAATTTTTCATTTAATCTAATCTACTTGAATTTTATACTTAATATCTTTATCAATTCTTCCGCCAATTTTGAACCTTAGTAAACTCCGTTAAGCCTTTAACATTTTCTTTATGTTTAAACCCACTAAAAGTTTCACCTAAGACCCATCTAGCTTTCTTTTGGCCCTTAAGGTGTAAGTGACTAAGTTTGTTATGATTTGTTCCCCTTGGGTTTCACAAGAGAAAATTGCATCTGTTAGGTCTCTATGCATTAAGGAATTTCAGTATGTGATGTAGAGTACAGTTTTGAAGTCTGTTGTTCGACCAGACAACATTGGGCAGAAAAGAAAGAAGAAAAGAAGAAAAAAATCTGCAGAATTTTTCCTGCGTTGTTTGCCTAAACTGTGGCAAGGAAAAGAAGAGAACAGCAGCAATAATAAATTGAAAAAAGAGTGATCTGCTGAAAAAGAAAAGAAAGAAAAATATGTAATAAAAGCACAGAAAAAGAAAAAAAAATATAATCATTGTGCTGAAGTTACTTTGAGTTGTTGTGAAAATGAAAAGTTGAGACGTGGTTCAATATAAGTGTGGGGATGTTCTTAATTGAGTTGCTTACACTTTAGTGTTAGTTTTAGCCTTTCATTCATCTTAAACCATACCTTGTTTAACCATAGCCCCATTACAACCATTCGAAGACCTTTTGATTCTTGTTGAGTTTTGGTATCATGATTATCTATTGACATATTTGCAAACTCGTTGTAAGTTTTCTATATGCGATTTTATTGAGTGGCTGTACCCAATTTGTTATATATCTTTCGAGAGCTTAGAGTGATCTTGGAGAGTTGCTCATAATTTTGTACTTTGACTTTGATGACTGGAATGTGCATAAGCCTGTACTTGAACTAAGCATAAATTTTTGAAAGAGATTTTTTTTCGGTTTGGCCGGACTGTTGTTTATTTAGTGAAAAGTTTTAGTCGTTCATTTGTGTTTGTCATTTGATATTTGTTACTTTATGTATGATTGCTGAGGGACCAGCAATGTTTAAGTGTGGGGATATTTGATGAGCACGTATTATTCATATATTTTGTATCCTTATTTAGTGCGGAATTGGAGGAATTATCTATTTAATGTGGTTAATTTGTGCAGATTTGAAAGTTTCTGTTAAAGAGCTTGGCGTGGAGGAAGAAGTTGATTTGGAGAAGGATTCTAGAAGATTGGAGACTTGGAGATAAAGATGGAGAGATTTGGCAACAAAAGGATTCTTGGAAGCTACCAAGTGAGTTGTTGAAGTAGATTAGGAAACTTACTTTTCCTTCATCTGCATGTGGGTTATTAGAATTTGGAAATAAGAGGATTGATATCTTTTAGTTGATTTAGGAAGTTATTATTCTCTCCCCTACATAAGGGAGTAGAACCATTAGGGTTAGAAAAACTTTTGGATCGCAACTGGGTTTGCAGTTTTACAGCTGCCCAGTTTTACAGTAGCTCGTCGTTCGGTCGAACGACGGGCAACCTGGTTTGATTTTCTTATGTTAATTCAGTTTTTACTTCTTTAATTTATTATTGTTATTAGTTCTTATTATGTTTAGTGAGTAGTTCTTTGTCTGGCTGTAGATAATGAAACACTAATCATGCGTGAATTGTGAGACCAAAGAGTTTGAATTAAACTATCTCTATTTTGATTCCAAGAGTTTTCTAAGCCTAAAGTTAATTACCTAGTTTAATTAAAGCTTGATCACCTTTAATCTAATTAGGTAGAGCCAATTAATCCCTAGTTAAATCACTGAATTTAAATAGTAAGATTAATTAGTGGCGAAGCTACTGTCTCGGTAGACGGAAATAATTGGCTAATAAGTTGTTGCATGCTGATTCATGATATGATTTGTTAGAGTTAGGTTATTCACTGCTTAATGCATTTATAACATTAAATCTGGTGTTCGGCTGATTCCGGCCGGGTTGTGTTATGAATAGAGAATTAATTGATTAAGCAGATACTTGTCAATTAACGAATAATTAAGGGAGAATTGGATTATGTCAGAGCAGATACTCGGTAATCTATAACTAACTGATTAAATGGAGATTGTTGTCTTTGAGTCAATGATCAATTAAGACTTGATTAGTATGGATTTATTTATAGCCGAATATTTCTCTTTAATTTATTAATTTCTGAATTTTATTTATTTTGTTATTTTGTTACTTCGTTGATTATATTTTAGATTTCATAAATTTAATCATTGAATAAAGTGTGGTTACTATTGGCGAATTAATTGAATTAGAAAATAGACTGTTCCTCGTGGGATCGACCTTACTCACGCTATACTTAATTTATTGTTTGAGAGTAAGTTAATTAATTTGGTATAAAACGACACACCAGTTTTCATTATAATTTCATTGTTCATGAATATAGCTGTTCATTTTTTTATAACTTATTCTCTCCAAAATATATGTGATATTGGGTATTTATAGGTAGGTCGTACTTTTTAAGTGAATAAAGGGTTGAACATTGAGTAGTAAATGATAAAGGATCGCTTTGTCTCGTGTACACGTTTGAAAGAAAAGTATAATTGAAAAAAATGATTCTTCAAAAATCTCGTTATAATTGAAAGTACACATTTGCAAGATTTTTAAACTATGCAATTGAGAGGACAAGGAGCGGCATAAGCTAATTTTGTGGCTATGTGTTGATTTTGCTCTACCTCTACAACTATATATACAACTAGTTTTTTTTTTTTATAAAATAAGTTTATATATACAATGACGAATTAATAGTTATTTCAATGTAAAATAAAAGCGAAACGAAATTAAAATTATGATATTAACAATAGTTAATTATCCATTTCATGTATGAATTACGACTTTTATATAAAATGATTATATAGAAGTTTTTGTAATATACATATATATGGTTTGGTAATCAAAATCCATAAATTACTAACAAGATTTGCATTGATAATATCGGCAGGGAAGGAGCAAACGTAAAGGGATATTTTGCATGGCCACTCGTTGACGATTATGAATGGGATGCTGGCTTTACTATGCGATTTGGCCTTAATTAAGTGGATTACAAAGATGGAATGAAACGATACCCTAAGCTGTCCGCCCTTTGGTTCAAGAAGTTCCTTCAAAAACCATCCATTTAGAACAACCATATATATCTTGCATTGCATGTGTGAGATAGTTGAATCATACAATTTAATTATGTCATCCTTTGTCGTTATAAATTTTTTTAATTCTTTTCTAAAAACAATCATAATATATCATATTTCTTAACCAAAAAGGATTAATATTGCTTTTTCTTAGTTATCTCTAAAAGTTCAAACAACAACAATAACTAATTAAATTTTATTTTTTTGGTAACATTCACTAGAGTTCATGTTCACAATCGAGGTGAGTGTAAAAAATATCACAAAAAAAGTCAAAATCAATGTCTTTTTGAATTTTGCCATTTTTGGCTAAAATACGTGTACTATAACCCATGAAAAATAGAAATTTGGTGAAAAATCTAAATTTCACTTTTTTGTACAGTGTTCATTGGAATTCATATTCACAATTGAGATGTGAGTAAAAAATAGTATGAAAAAGGTATAAATCAACAAATTTTTTGACTTTGCTATTTTAATTTGATCAAAAAACGTGTGTTATAACCCATGAAAAATGGAGGTTTAGTGAAAATTTTAATTTTAATTTTTTTGACAATATTCATTAGAATGCATATTCACAATTGGGGTGAGTGCAAAAAATGGTACAAAAAAAAGTCAAAATTAATGCATTTTTTTTATTTTACCATTTTTCTATAAAATACGTGTGTTATAGCCCATGAAAAATGAAAATTTGGTAAAAAGATCTAAATTTTATTTTTTTGACACTATTCGCAATGATACACGTTCACAATTAAGGTGGGTGAAAAACCAACACAGAAAAAGTCAAAATCAACACATTTTTATTTTATCATTTTTTTACTAAAATGCGTGTGTTATAATTCTTAAAAAATGAAGGTTTGGTAAAAATTTTAACTTTATCCTACTATACAGGGTCCATCAAAGTATGACATTGGTTGTCATATTACTGCACCCCTCCTCCTTCTCTCAAGTTTGGAATCAACTATTTATAAGTAAGACAAATAACATTAAAGAACTTACAAAAACACATATTTTCACACATTAGATATATTTTATTATATATTTTCATACATTAGATATATTTATACATATTACACACGTACTATACATATTGCGTTCAAATTTATATATGTTTAATTTTTGTACAATACATATTTTCACATGCTATATATTTTTAAATGTGAAAATAAATTAGATTATCAAATATATGTATAGTATAATTAATGAAGACAACACGCAGTTTCTCAGTTTGTCACAGTTTCTCCCATAGAGTGAGAAACTCTAGTCTAGGGAGAGAAGCACGTCAGAGAAGGTTGCAAACAATATGTCATTGTTGAAAATCTTGTTTGATGGGAGAATGAAGCACGTTGGGATAAGGGACAGAAACAACGTGTGTTAGTCTTCAATGTACATCAAAGTTGAAAAATCTTACACAGAAAAACATTTTGTAATTTGCTGCCCACGCAGATGTGCAACTTGGTAAACTAATTGACTGCACTCTTTAGTCTACTATATAAAATGAAGATATTTTATGAATATTTATGATCACTGCAGTAATCTACGCAACGAATTCAAATGAAAGTCAGACACGTTTTCACAAAATATTCTTTTTCTTGTTCAATTTGTCCTTTTTTCTCAGCTCTTGTTTTATTTTTGTAGTGTATTACATTCTTGATAAGACTTTAATTACTCGTTTGTTTCATATTCAGTCTAAGATTTCGTAAGGATTCATTCTCCAAATCCGGGTTTGTTTGGTTATCAAAAAATTTGTGATTTATTTCACAATTATAAAATGAGGTGCAGTAATTATTTTTGCTACAGTAATTTTTATAAATAAAATATTGAATTTGAATTTGAATTTTAAATTTTAATAATAAACAATTATTACTAACGAAGCTCCTACCAAAATAAACTAATAAAATACTAATTCAAATTTAAATTTCAAACTTTTAATAATAAAAAAATCTTTAATACAAATCCCAAGAAAATAAAATCATTCATTCCAAACACTCTCAAAATATTCCTTTCTCATAACAAATCTCAAGAAAAAAAATTTCATGATATAATCCAAAAATAGCTTATCCAAACGTAATTTTTCAAAATTTTTGAGCGTTAGCATCTTTTTAATTTCAGGAGAGTGACGATAAAGAGAAAAAGTCTTTACGATTTGAAAATATATATTATGTTTGTTGGAGAAAATTAAGGGGACATGGTTGTGGGATTTTGTTAGTTTTGTTTTCTGCGGCACGTATTTTTTGTGGGGATGTGATTTTCTGTTCAAAATTATCTATGTGTTATCATGTATAAAATTAAACTACGGTTCACTCATTCTTTAGTTATGGTCTAGTAAAGTAAAGTGATTTTAGTGATATTTATGCTTTTAATTCTTAATTTTTTTTATTTTTTTTATGTCTAATTCTTAATTTTAGTTAAACTATGTTGTTTTGGACATTGAATAGAATAATATAGAGATAATCTTGGACAACCACTCTCTTCTTTGGAGAGAGATGGGATCATTACTTTTGGTAATTCTATCTATTGTGAGATGAGATTCTCCTTTTCAAATTATCATATCTTATTTTTTCCAATGTTCAACAAATGTTGTTTTTTTGAGTATTGAACATAATAAGACAATATAATTTTAAAAGGTGGATTCAATATCTACATTGAAATGAAAGCTTCAAGATTTTTTGTTTTGCTCCAACAGTCTCCTTATGATTAATTAATGAATAACAAATAAATTGTTTGAAATTTGAGTTTAAATTATATTGTATAAATTCCATTAACACGATTAAAACACTATAGAGAAGCAATTTTTTGATTTGAAAATTAAATGTTTGAGTTGATTTTTTAATTGGGAATTAAATGTTGGAGAATTATTTTATTAAACAAATTTTAAAACTTTTAAAGTAGAATTAAGTTTCCCCTCTACTTCCATTAGTACTTGGAAATATTCAAAGTCAAGTTATTAATTACTGCTCAAGTTTTACGAGTGATAGTATCGATATTTGAATACTCATAAGGCAGTAGGTGTAGACTCTGCCATTTTAATTATTTTTTATCATTGTGGTATATTATAATTTCTTGTTGGTTGGCTAAATGTTAAAAATTATGTGTCCACAATGCAATTGGATCGGAAACAGGGAGGAAATTATAGTAAACAATTGAAGAAAATGATTGCATTAATTTAGTTCTGGGAGAAGGAAGGATAATTTTTTTGTCATATTATTTTCATAAATGAGAATCAATCTAAAAACAGAAGGTGTTTTTAAATCCATTATCTTATGTATTCCTTTTCTTTTTTGATACACAAAAATTTAGTTCATAGTAAAAATCATAGTAAGGCAAGAATTATTTAGGGAATTTGTAGCAGTGTTTCATAGATTGTTCATCAACGAGGGACTAATTGAATCTAAACTTCTTTTAAGGCTATACATGTTTGAAGAGACCGAATTTTCTATCTAACATTATCCTATAATATTTTATTTAATAATTAAAATGAGGTCATTTCACTAAAATTAGAATTAAAATCACTCGTAAATTTGCTCACAATTATTTTAGGACTTAATAACATATTGTTAATTTGATTTTGATGATATTTATAGTTTTAATCCTTAATTTTATTGAAAGACATAATAAGATAGGATAATGTTAGATACATGATCCGATCACATGTTTGAATTGAACTGAGGGAGGAAAAATATTAAAAGAGCAATAATGGAGTTTTGTGTTTTGATAAATATGAGAGAAGAATAAGGAATTTAAATAATTCAGTCAACTGCAGTCTTCAATGAATAATAGGTTAAGGATTTCTATTTTTCCCTCGATTTTTATGATTACCATATGATAGATAAGTGTATAAAAAATCTTTAACATAAACCAAATGAATTGCCAATACATCATACATCTACACCTTCAATTCTGTTTTTAATTTTTATTCCAACTATTGACATTTTATTACACTAAGACATGCACAAAAACCTCTTCCTAAAAAATTATTTCTATTATATTGTTGGTGAACTGCCCTTAATTTAATGGACTAGTTCAAGGAAAGATAAGTCCATTTATTTGAATTGTAGGTGCCAATTTGCATTATAAGAGAATTGGTCTTTAGTGACAAAAAGCCTAGTGACGACAAATAAAATTGTGACTAAAGGATGTGTTTATGAAATGACCAGAAATATATACATGACATAATAGATTGATTAGAATAAACAGTAATACATTAAAAAAGTGAAAAATTGTTTGAATAGATAAGAAAATGAGTGACATGTTTAAAATGGTTTTATGGGCTGGAAACAAAGTAGTCATGATTTGCGTGCAATTTAAAGTTGGATGGTGTAATTTGTAAACTGAAATCTTTTTATATTTTGTCTTTAAAATTCCTATAAAGCATTTTACATAAGAGCAAAGAATCTTTTGCTTAGGGGGTTTCGAGTTTGCGTAATATATATAGTTACTTTCTTTTGTAGTAACCATATTATTTTCAAACTCTAGATAACCTAACAATCGTAAAGGAGGAGGAAAAGGTGGATGTAATGATTTGTATTCCTATCTCAAGATTTCGACATATGTAAGGATGGTGTGATAAGGTTGTTTAACTCAGGACAAATAACAGAAGACAATTGATCTTTACAGAAAATACAAAATGTACAAATTTTAGAGAATTTGAAAGTTGTATCGATTAATAATAAGTTGTAATAATCAAAATAAGAGTTTACAATCATTTATATTTATATAATTTAGAAAATGGTAAACCAAATAAAAAATAATTCAAAAATGACTATAGAAAAACTTAAATGGCCTAAATTAAAGTAGTTGAAACAATTGAATTTTGTACACACTGAATGGGCTACTCCATGAGTACTATTGTAGATCATTTTAGAAATTCGAAATACAATATAATAAAGGTGATTCTAAATTCGAACAAAGAAAGTTTTAACGTGTTTAATCTTTCTCTTCCTTATTTGGCTCGAATCCTTCAAATCACCAAAAGAATAAAGGTAATTCTAAATTCGAACAAAGAATGTTTTAACGTGTTTAATCTTTCTCTTCCTTATTTGGCTCGAATCCTTCAAATCACCAAAAGTCATCTTCACCATTTCCACATCACTATTGTATTAACATTTTATGACTTAAGCCATCCACAAAAACTGCTTCCTCAAAATATTATTTGTACTACTGTTCCAGTGCAGATAATCTAACGGACTACTTCGAGGAAAGAGAAGTCTGTCTAAAACTTCAAAGAAGAAAAAACATTATAAAAAAAAAAAAACCAAAACAAAGGAGAAAGATGGTCCATACAGTTATAGTCAATTCAAAGCAGCGTTTAGACGTTATATATAAAATGTAAATTAAAATATATAAATAAATAAAATTTGTTGACAAATGTAGTCAATGACCATTTCATAAATTTACAAGTACTGTACGTAATGGTAATGTCAGATCAATACATTAATGATTTAATTCTTTAACATTACATGTTGAAAAATCAAATACATACTGCTGCCTACTAACTTTGATATCATTCAATTCAAAGGGTTCATGCACGGTACGACGTTGATGTTCTTGATTCTTGATCACGCACACACTATATAAAGGGTTCTTGAATGACAACCTCAATCATCAAATTCTTAGCCAAAAAGACCAAAGACAAAAGGGTTCTTGAAAGAGAACCTTAATCATCAAATTATTAGCCAAAAAAGCAAAGAATTAACCAAGAACATATATAGAATTATTGGTGATCATCAACATTTATTCATGGCATTTCGAGGCTTTTCTTTGTTTAGCCTCTTATTTTTAGCTTTTTTCTTGTCTCGGATTGAGTTTTCCCATGCTGCATCACTCAAAAATATTTTCAATTTCAATCGCAAAAGTTTCCCAAAAGATTTCGTATTTGGTGCAGCTTCGTCTTCATATCAGGTAATGAGAGACTACAACCTGCCAATATATATATGCAACTTTCTTTTCTCCAAATTTCTGGGCATTTTTTTTAGTGAAGTTCTCATGTCTTTGCGCTCATAATTTCAGTATGAAGGAGCAGCATTCGAAGATGGAAGAGGACTAAGTATATGGGATACCTTCACTCGCAATTATCCAAGTAAATTTTGATCGCTACTTTTTCTACAAGATTATACATAAAGATTGAACATTAATCTCTTTTCCTTATATATTTTTGCACATTAATTTACATATTGATTCTTCCTTGCATTGCAGATAAAATAGCTGATCATTCCAATGGTGACATATCTAATGATTTTTATCATCATTACAAGGTATTGGACATAAAAAAACTCCTTGATTAAGAGTGCTTTATATATGCAACAAATGCATGCCTTTGGATATGGAATGATTTTTGAAACATTTCACTAAGTTGAAAATGCATGAATGGTGTTCTGCAGGAAGACATTCAAATAATGAAATCCTTAGGATTGGATGCTTTCAGATTATCTATTTCATGGTCAAGAGTTATACCTAGTAAGTCTAAATATACTGGAACTAGTATTCATTTCTCAACCTCAAAAGTTTTAAATTGGAATTTTGTTGATTAATCTGTTTATAACATCTTTAATTACGATCATGATCAGGTGGGAAGTTAAATAAAGGAGTGAACAAGGCAGGCATTGCCTTTTACAACAACCTCATTGATGAGCTACTAGCAAATGGTAAGATTAATATTTAGCAAATCCAAAACCCTCCTGAAAAATTTTGGGAAGATTTCGGTCATCTTTTCCTCTCATTTATATCCTTCACTTAATTTGATCTCTTGAATAATTAATTAAACAGGTATTACGCCTTATGTGACGCTCTTCCATTGGGATCTTCCTCAAGCTTTGGAAGATGAGTATGGTGGCTTTCTAAGCTCTCGCATTGTGTAAGTTGTGATCATCCTTTGCAGGATTCATCATTTTACATTTTTTTATATAAAAAAATAAAGTAAAACTGAAGATCAAATGTGGGATTCATAATTTTTTGTTGGCACTTGGCAGGGATGACTTTACTGATTTTGCCGAGCTTTGTTTCAAAGAATTTGGAGATAGAGTCAAATCTTGGACAACTGTTAATGAGCCATTGACGTTTAGTGTAGCTGGATATGATTTGGGAATCTTAGCCCCCGGAAGATGTTCTTCTTGGAGAAACAATGATTGCCCTGCAGGCAATTCAGCAACCGAGCCTTACTTGGCTGCTCACAATATTCTCCTTTCTCATGCTGCAATAACTCATCTATATAGGAATAAATATAAGGTATATATTTTAGTTAATTATAAGACAATCTTTGAACGTTTTGCATGCATGATCCAAAAGTAAAATTTTGATATTTATGGCTGTGTTTTTTCATATATAGCCATCTCAAAATGGACAAATTGGGATAGTGCTGAATCCCACTTGGTATGTGCCCTACTCCAGCAGCATAGCCGACAAAGCAGCAGCCCAACGTGCATTTGAATTTGCATATGGATGGTGTGTACAACAACTTCAAAATTGCTTCGTTTAGTCATTTTCAAATGTATAAAAATTCAATCTTATAACTTACATATTGTGTCATTCATTTGCAGGTTTTTAGACCCTTTAGTTTATGGAGATTATCCTCAAATCATGCGACGTCTAGTGGGTAATAGGTTGCCAAAATTCACGTCGGAGCAGTCAAAGTTAATGAAAGGGTCGCTGGATTTTGTCGGAATCAACTACTATAGCTCAAGCTTTGCTGCCAATGCTCGTTTTTCTAATGATCACAACGTTAGCTATTCGACAGACAATCGAGCTATTCTGACCAGTAAGTTCATCATCATTCATCATAGATGATCTTATTAGGTGTAATTTTTTTGTGATCATCATCTGGGCAATCCTTCTAATTTTTTGTTGTTCGTTTTTACAGCTGAGAGAAATGGAGATCCTATTGGTGAACTGGTAAGTGTTCTTTAATGTTTTAGTCAATCTCTTGAAGAACTCATCCATTAGTGGCTTTTAATTTCCTTCACAAAATTGATTGTTGATTTTGATTCATCAAAATTATTTCATTTTCAGGAAGGAAATGGACTTCACGTGTATCCAGAAGGACTTGGTGAAATTCTTGTATACACAAAGAACAAGTATAACAATCCAACAATTTACATTTTAGAGACTGGATATGGTGATCTGGGCAGTATTTCTAAAGTTGAAGGAGTTGAGGATTTTGCGAGAGTGCGGTTCTATCAAAGCCATTTGAAGGCTGTCAAACAAGCCATGGAGTATGTACATCCACTTCTTCTTTGATCTTCATACAAACATTTTCAAAATTAAACTTATTAATTTATGCTCTGATTCTGATGAAACATTTTGTTCTTTGATTATTATTGGCAGTGATGGGGTTAATGTGAGGGGCTTCTTTCCATGGTCATTCATGGACACATGGGAATGGCAATCAGGCTTCAATAATAGGTTCGGTTTGATCTTTGTCGACTTCAAAAATGGATTGAAGAGATACCCAAAACTTTCAGCTCTTTGGTTCAAGAAATTCCTGCAGGCTGCCTGAAAAACTTTTCACATATATATTGTCACAATTTTTTTTTTTTTCATTTTTTTGATTCATTTCATCATCGTACCAAATATGCGACGTCAAAGAAAATCATTCATTAATTCTTTGTTAATTAGGAAACATTGGTTGTATATGCATAGTATTATTGTGCCATATATACATCGGACAAGCTTCTCCTTTATACAGATACTTACTTAATGAAGAAATTAAAGTTATTTGTCTTTGCATTTTTCTTTATTTAACTGGTCTTTATATATATTTAGGGTTATACATTTATTTCTCTAGAGGTTAAACCATATTACACAATAATTTTCATGTTTGAGAATATTACCATCGCTTATCTTGACTGGTCAAACTTAAAACAAATATGCTAGTTGACTTGAGCAATGAGGCAATGAGTAACTAATTGAATCAACAAATTTTTATTGAGCGTTCATATCCTATCATTTTTCACTTATACCCAAAATGTGTTGAAAATCCAAAGGTATATAATCCTTGATGAATATTAAATAATTAAATATCAAAAAAGTGAAGGAATAAAACCCGAGAAAAGTAAAAGGGCACATCCATAAATTATCATACTCACTATCCCTGTGAATCTCAAGGATGTTGTTGTTTTAGTCAACAAATCTTGGATCTCAAAGATGTTGTTTTTGTTTTAGTCAGCCAAACTGGTACAGTAGCTAGGAATGTCAACTTCAATTTAATATAATAATAAAGGTTAAAGAGCAATTCCAAATGTTAAAAGTTGTTTAAGCAGATCCTTTGTTTTAATTTGTAAATTTCAATTATGATAACATCAATAGATAAACATGAAGTCACGTAGATTGAAACTTGACTTTAATATTTAATTGATAAGTCTCTCATTTTCTTTAGGGCAAGATCTAATGGTCTTTTCTTTTCTTTTTTTATTTTTAAAAAATAAGGTTAGATTTGATTGATTATTAAATATTTGTCAGGGCATAGATAAAACTTTGGATTGGCAGCTAGTTTTATAACTAGATGAAGTCAAGTTGGCCGTTAAAGAATATTAGAATGTTGATTGTCCTCAATCAATTTTTCTATCTCTATATACAACTCTCGTGGTGGTAGAATTTTTTTATTTTTCGAATTGATTCTTAATTCTATTATAGTTGTTTTTGAGCATTTACAGTTAGTTGGCTGTAAAGCTATCAAAAATATCTGTGTTCGTTACCTCACTCGCCATCCGTCCGCAATATATATAACCCGTTCAAATTCGTAAAATTTTGATAGTAAGTATTAATTATCAGGTAAGGTAATAATGAACGCGAATAATATTAATATTAGAGTAGATATGAAGGTACCCACAAATAATCTTTCTTAAATCTAGTTACCGCATTATAATTGTTTCTTAAATTTTTTTGTGTGAGTTATTACCCTACAGATCACGATAATAATATATTTCACGGCTAAATACATCCTCATTAAATAGTAGCCTATAAAAAAAAAAAAAAAGCTATCAAACTGGCAAATTGGATATTATCTTCCGTAACTAACGTGATCATGAAATTCACTTATTGGAACAAAAAAGATTTAACTCCAATGACTTGACAAGTTCTCAAATGTAGTTGCAACCCATGTATGCACGACACAATCTGAATACCATAAAGACAGTTAACATACACATAACAATCAGACCTATGATCTCTTCCAGTACTTTTATAAAACATGATACGCTTTACATAATCTCCATGCAAATTTTCATATATGATCAATACATTCAAGGTCACGTGGTTGAATTTCTTTTGCAGTTTGGATATTATATTTTATTTTATTCTTTATCTTTATCTTCGTTTTCACAAGTAATTTGAGACGAATTTTGTAGTTTCGAATCTTGAAGTGTTCAAATATGTTTTCTGTTTCTTTTCCTTTATCACAAAACTCTCATATACCAATATTCTCTTTTAAAAGAGAATGACCAATGTAATTTACAACAATAAAAAAAATCATATTATTGAACTTGAACAATCATTTCAATATTGTTTACCTCAACATCACTAGTGATATTTTCATCACATTCAACTATGTATATGATTTTTTTTCCTCTTCAAAATTGATAATTTCTACTTTCTCTTCATAAGTGAAATCATCAATCTCCTTTTCTTCTTTATTTACAAGAACAACAAATTCATCTATATCTTTACAAACGTGAAGTTTCATTGTATCGTCGTCTTTCTTGTATTTGTTCAACTCAACATTAATCTGTTCAACAATTACATTGTCAATTTCTTTTTTCACCACATACTAATCAACTTGAATTTTTTGTTCTTATTCCACCAAATAAATTATCTCTTCATCTTCCTCAATTGGATCAACACTTCTTTCATCCATCACTTTCATAACATCATCATGATGATTAAAACAATCTCATTCCTCAAGATTTTCAATTTCTAAATTGGATTTAATACTTGAAGATGAAGGCTCAACAGTTGGTTGTGGAATTTGCTCACTTTGGTGACCATAGTTTTCTTCCTCAATATAGAAAGACATTTGTGTTTGCCCAATTGATACTATTGGCTCTTTAAAAGACCAATTTGAAACTCTTTATTCATCAAAGATAAAATCTCTTATCACAATCACAATTTCTGTATTTTCTGTCTGACCATCTAATTTTTCATTAATTCTTTGTTCAAATAGAATTAATGAACCACGCAATTCCTCAATTTTTAATGTTGTAAAATTCTTGTTCTTTATCATAAAGGCTACAAAATACTCAAACTTCATGGGTAGTATATTGACAACTTTTGTAATAAAATTTTTATCTTTCAATACATGACCATTTAATTTCATCTCGACTTTAACGTCAACAGACGAGAAAAATATGACTCAATGAATTCTGTCTTCTCCATTGTGCAAAGGTCGAACTTTCATTTCAACTTCATCAAATTATTTTCTATAGTATAAAGTTCAAACTTTTTTGTCAACATCAAGAAATTATTGTGTTGAATTGTGTCAACACCAAGAAATTATTGTGTTGAATTACGTCAACATCTCTGTATGTCTTCTCCAAAATATCTCAAGCTTTATTTGCAGTTTTGACCGTTGAGATTCTCAAATAAACTGATTGATCAATGGCCTGATGAATTTGAGACAACGCCATTTTTTCTTGTCTCTTTTTATCTCCAGTAGCATTTTCATATACTTCATTTTGAACGTATTGGATCAAATCAAAAGCTTCCAGATGGATTTCCATCTGATCTCTTCAATGATTAAAATTTATTTTTTCGACAATTTGAGAATAACACAAATTATATTTTCCATGGCTAACCAACAATAACCAAGCTCTGATACCAATTTGAAGGATCGAAATAATCAAATTACAATAATCTCTAATAGCAATGTGAAGAGCTATAAAGTAGTTCTTATACCAATTTTGATAACACAACCGAAGTTATATATATTTAAAACAAAAATATATTTGTGAGGAGAGAAATTACAATTTCAAAATCTCACAGTATAGCACAACCGCCACATAACAACAGTATCCATTGATCCACGGAATTTCTCTAATTAACTGCCGTATGGCTTTTTTTTCACAAACACACCTCTTTGAGGTTTCTCTCTTCCAACTCCTGTCTTTACAAATATCCTTAACACCCTCTATTTATAATGTAAGAGATTTATTAATTCCACACTTTCCTAATTCTTACTAATAACTAATTAAAGAAAAAAAATACTATTAGAAAATAAGTTTAAACTTAAGAAACAAAACATATATTGAAACTACTACTTAATAAAATTTTGCTTAATTTTCCAACACAGTTTATTTGCATATATAATCCTTTCCAATTTCTTTGATGATACATATTTTATTTTTATTTATAAAACAAAATGTTATAATTTCTTCGCACATATCTTTGTATTATAGTTATCGAAGTTCTATCTATAAAATTTTCAATACTTAAATTTTTTATATTTGTTAGGGCTAAATTATATCATTGTAATTAATATTTTCAGCTTAGTATTTTATGTGTAGTTGAGTTATTTGTTATGTTTTTTATTGTATTTATTTTGGTACAATTGGTGATGTGTTGTGATCAAGGAGAGAACAGTTATGTGAAGTACTATAGAAGTTGAAGTTAGTTGGATCCAAAAGTGAAAACAACACCGTGTGTGTGTGTGTACGCATTGTGTGGGTAGAAAGAAGAAAACAAAAGAGAAGCTTTAGGTTTAGTTTTCCATTTGTATTAGACTTAGTATCAATTACTAAAACCATACTTATTCTATATTAATTTAGGAGCTGCTTAGTTTATTAATAGAAATGGTAATGATAATGACTTTGATTGTATTTTAGAATGATAATCGGTATTCTGTTAAACTTAATCTTACACAAAAAATCACATAATTTCTAATGAGGTAGGAAAGTTCAAAGTCATATAAACCACACTCCACATTCCTGATGCCCTGCAATACCGACTTTTCTATAATGGTACCGCACAATTGCGGTTGAAAGAGGTGAAGTAAGAGTCTAATACTAATTGATATTAATTTTGGACAAAGAACAACCTCAAAAGCTAACCAATGAGGTATCAGAAAGTCCGATGTAATATAAACCTCACTTTGAAATTCCATACTTTCAATGTGGAATTCAAATATTGCAATTTAGTATCATGACACAAACCCACAAAATTAGTAGAGTATGGAGGATTATTCACTAATTGGATATGAGTGTACTTTTACCAAATCCATAAACACAAACCAAGCATGTAAATGGTATTACACCTATAGAATCAAAATTCAAACCAATCAACCAAGCACCTCCTAAAATCTGGTTATTTGTGAGGAAACCTTTCAACTGCCAAGTCCTGGAAACAACTAATCAACATGTAACCTGCTCAGTGACTCATCCGGAATTACTAAACCCAGTCATTGTGTCTACGATATATGCTAAGAACACAGCTAAAGAGAGAAAGAAACTATGGGAGTCTTTGGCCAAATATTCCCTCTCTAATACACCATGGTTTCTTTGGGGTGATTGGAATTGTATAGTCAATAGCTCTGAAAAGAAAGGAGGGAAGTGGTGTACTGGGAGAGACACCGACGAGCTGACTGATTTCATTGATAGATTAAGTTTAGTGGAGCCTCAGTTCTTAGGATCCCTTTTTACTTGGTGTAACAATTGAAGGGGTGCGGCTAGAGTGTGGAAACGACTTGATAGATGTCTTATTAATTCCTCCTTCTTTAACTCATCCGTCCAAGTGTGTGTGCCTCATGACATTAGGTCTCCTTCAGATCACTCCCCACTGATAGTCAAGGCAGGAGAGCAGAAGTTAACACGAAAGGCAGGATTCAGGTTCCAAAACTTTTGGACTGATCATAGTTCTTTTTTAGAGTGGTTAGGAAGGCTTGGTTGAGACCAGTCTCAGGAACCCCCCTAAGAGCACTAGTGGAGAAACTAAAGGTAACAAAGACAGCACTGAAAGTGTGGAATAAGGAGATTTTCGGGAATGTCTTTACTGCGCTGGAGTCTGCTGAGTAGGAAATGGAAAGGATTGAGATTGAGAATGCAGTCCATCCCCTCCCTAGGGAAGTCATAAACTTGGCTGCTGCGAAATTGAAACTGGCAACTGTGAGGGAGGAAAAGTATTGGGCTCAAAAAGCCAATATTAAATGGCTTGAAGAGGGCGATAGGAATACAGCTTTTTTTCATGCTTCGGTTAGCAAAGACATGTTAGGAATTACATCCATAGGATTAGAGGAGAATCTGGGGAGAAAGAAATAGGGGTGGAGGCAGTTCAGTACTTTTCTGAATTATATTCTGCCACACAGATGTCAGGTGAGTTCAGGCTAGGGGCAATTCCATATGTGGTCAATGGGGAGATGAATGACGCTTTAATATGTGATCCAACTCTGGAAGAACTACAGGAAATAGTTTTTACTTTAGAAGAGAATAGTGCCCCAGGACCTGATGGATTTAACGGTCATTTTTTTAGAACGGTTTGGGAGATCATCAAACAAGATTTACTGCAGGCTGCCCTAAGCTTCTTGAATGGAGAGAATACTCCTAAAGCCATGACTGCCACCTCTATAGTCTTAATTCCTAAAATCCTAAACCCTTAAAGTCTCACCCATTTTAGGCCAATTAGTCTCTATAATTTTGTGAATAAAGTCATCTCAAAACTGCTGGGTCTTGTTGCCTTCCTTAATAAGTAGCAAACAAAGTGGTTTCGTTAAGGGAAGACAAATACTGGATAATTACTTATTGGCAAGTGAGTTGACAACTTCTATGTCTAGTAAGAACAAATGTGGAAATATTATCTTAAAACTAGATATGGAGAAAGCGTATGATGGGCTGCATTGGCCATATTTAATTCAAGTCATGAGAAATATGGGCTTTGGGGAAAGATGGCTAGACACCATTTGCAGGTTGGTTTCTAATGTTTGGATTCCAATACTCATCAATGGCTCTCCACATGGTTGGTTTAGTATGACTCGAGGATTAAGGCAAGGGGATCCCCTCTCTCCTTTGTTATTTATACTAGGAGCTAAGTATCTCTCTAGAATTATGAATTCATCTTATGCTGCAAACAGGGGATATTTTGTTCCAAAGAACTGTATAAGAATATCTCACCTAGCCTATGCCGATGACATCATAATCTTCTCCTCAGCCCAGGGTCAAACCTTGTATCAGCTCATGAAGGACTTAGATCACTATCAGGCCATATCAGGGCAGAAAATTAATAAGGATAAAAGCTATTTCCTAACTCATCACAAGCTGTCCACTCAAAAAAGGGGGTTAGTGGGTAGAATAACGAAGTTCCAAAGAGGTCAGTGGCCAATTACATACTTGGGGATCCCCCTGCATTAAGGTAAAATCAAAGTTGCCCACTTTGAAGGAATGATACAAAAAATCAGGCATAGATTAGGGTCTTGGAATGTCAATTTCCTTTCCAAAGGGGGCAGGATTACTTTGATTAAAAACTTAACTATGGCGTTAGGCCCCCCTAAAGGTGTGCTGGACAAAATAGAATGTATCTTTGCTAAGTTCTTATGGCAGAACAACAAGGATAGGGCATATCATTAGATAAAGTGGAAGGACCTGTGCTTCCCAACTAATGAAGAGGGTGTAGGCTTCAGAGCTTTAAAAGATGTCATCTCTGGGCAAAGCTTCAAGTTGTGGTGGAGATTCAAGCAAAGAGATACATTGTGGGCGGAATATATGCATCAAAAATATTGTGATCCTTACCACCCCATACAAATAGCTCCTTACCGTGGGGACTCACACACCTGGAACATAATGATTAAATGTGCTCCCAATGCTGAAAAATTCATAATGGTTAATGTGCGTGATGGGCAATGTCATATGTGGCTAAATAATTGGTTGGGGAGTGGTCCCTTAGACATTCAGCACTCATCTCCTGAATTTCAGAAACTTGCTGACTATATCAGGGATAGATCTTGGTCTGATCTTCCAGTCGAAATGCTGAACAGATTGGCTCATGTCCTATTACAAGGTAAGGATGAACTGAAATGGATCTTGAGTTTGAATGGTAACTTTACAATGTCTTCTACCTTTCATCAAGTCAGACAGAGAAAAGAGGCAAACTATCACTTCAAAGAGATTTGGTGCTCTCAGACTCCCCTCAAGATATCATTCTTCATGTATTGTATGCTGTCAAGGAGAATTCCTCTTGGAGATACCCTACACAGGTTTAATTTAAATGGTCCATACATGTGTTATTTCTGTTTTACTAATAAGGAAGAAATTAACCATTCATTTGTGAGCTGCAAAATAGTAAGACAGGTCTGGAACACTTTTGCTGCTGAGATGGGAGTTCTCTATTTATCCAACTCAATCAGACTAACCTGCACACAATGGTGGCAAACTACCTCAAAAAACGAAGCACACAAATATTTGTTGGCTGTCCTTCCATCAATCATATGCTGGGAAGTTTGGAAAGGAAGGCTCAGAGCATTTTTTGATGGATGCCAAGTGGACATCCCTCACATTATCCAGCAAATCTTGTCGTTAGCTTCAAAGATCATTAAATGTAAGATGCATCAGCTGGTGTGGGATGAGTCCAACTGGGGGCAATTTTGGGATCAAGTGCAGAATTACAGGGACAGGATGAACATTCAGGCATTCCAATAGCAGAAACCAGCTGGGAATTGGGTGAAAATCAATGTGGCCTATCATAGCATGGAACATACATTAGCTGCAGCAGGGATCATCTGAGACCATAATGGTGAGATGCTTAATTCTTTATATTCTCGATATGAATGGATTAAACCTGCAGGAATCGCGGTAATCAATGGGCTACTAGATATAGCACATCAAGGGGTCAACTACTGTTGTGAGAAGGGATGTAACAACATCATTTTGGAAACAAGCCATCAAGGCCTCTACAAAGCAATCAGATCCATATCAGCCCTGAACTGGATGGTGGTTAATCAAAGAAGGAGAGTGGAGCTAATACAACTGAAGTGTGAAATGGTCATTAGGCCTGCGGAAGAGAATAAAGCGGCGGTGTGGATTGCTATAAATGGAATTCCGCATGAACAGTCTGACCAGGGACATGACTTTAGGAAGATCATACAAAGAGATATCTCGGACCTTCCTTCCTTTAAAAAGGTAAGAATTGGCAGGGAAAGGGGATCCCTCCTGCCTCCTCACTACATTACATAAATGGGTGATGTCTCATATTGTTGGAGGGCATTGGCTGCCGTGTTAGGCCAATTTCCCAATCTTTAATTTACTACACTTCTTTTGTGGAAAGGAACAAAGAAATTGAGTAAGTATTGGTAGGGAAAGGAGATCCCTCCTGCCTTCTCATTATACTACATAAATGGATGTGATACTAAACTGCTGAGGGGCCTGGACTGCCATGTTAGATCACTCCCAAAGTTTACATTTCACATTATTTTTGTGGAAGTGGACAAAGAAAAGGCTGAACTCGACTTGATCTTCCTACTCTGTTATTGGATAATATGCTATTGTGTAAAGTTAGTCTATATCTCTGTATCTAGATGTAAGCTCTTTTGTAAATGGAGGAAGTCCTCCATATTTATGATTCTGTTAAAACCGTTTGAACTCCTTCCCATTAGGCCGTTGGCATGTAAATGGGAAGTGGTTCAAAGGGTCACAAAGTGTAAGGGTGGTATTAGGGTAAGTCCATCACCCAAAATGCATCCAATATATTAGGGAGTGGGACCCACCTCGTGAAAGAGGTTCAGCCAAAAAAAAAAACCAAGCACCTCCTAAGAAATTATTGATTTTCTTTAAGGCAAAATTATTAAGCAATGTAAGGTTTTTATTCGTAGTTTTTGTAGATTTTAATTATAAAATAAGTTGGAACCTGGAGAAATTAATCTCTTCAACCATAGATTAAGTGTTAATTTGTTTGTTTTATTTTATTTTTAGTAATTTTTAGATTATGTTTTCTTTTATTAATTGTGTTTTTGTTTTATTGTTAATTATGTTCTAAGTTTTATAGCCTAAGATGTGGCTTGATAACTCATCCTTTCCAACTTAGGGAGGTATACAAGATCAACAATTAATCTCGACATCTCTCCCTCTATTAATTTAAGAGATGCTGAATCCGCTTGCCGTTCTCTCTCCAAACCACTCAGTCGAGACTGTCAACAACTCAAAACGAAAATCCACAATACCTCCAAAAGAATTATTAAAGATCCGAAGATGATAAAATTTATCTGTAATATTTTAAATTTGATAACGAAATTAGTTTTACAAAAGAACTTTAAAAGAGTAGACTAACACTCTCACTTAGGCCTGTTTGATAAAACAATACCAATTAAATTTATTTGATAAATACAATTTGCAAATATTAATGGATAAAAATAATCTAAAAATGTAAGCAAAATGATGATAAAATTTTAAATAATAAAATTTGGGTTAATTTATTTAATTAATTTGAGAGTACAGTTAATTCTAGAGTTTTAAAATACTTTAATATGATATAATTAACACCGTTCGTTTTTTTGTTTTTTTCTTTTCACACGTGATTACAAATACTACATATATTTACGCCTATTAAACACAATTCCGGCCCACACTATAATATATATATATATATATTTATTTATTTATTTATACTTACTACATATATTTTTACACATTATATATTTATAAATAATACACACATTTTTATATATATATTGCACATTTTTTACACATACTGCACACATTTTAATACATTGCATATATACGTACACATATTTCACACATTATATATACTTACAATACTACACATATTTTCGTACACTATACATATTTACAACTTTATAAATTTTGGTATACTATAGATTTTCACATGCTATATTTGTAGATACAAAGATAAGTTGGATTATCAAATTGATATGATATAATTAATGAATTTAGCAACCTAATACTGGCTAGTTTTCAATTTTATCATATCGATCCTAGTTACTTAGGAAGACAACAAGCAGTTTCTCCTGTAGAATGAGAAACTCTAGTCTAGGCCGAGAGAAAGCATGCACGTCAGGATAAGGGAGACCAATTAATAATATCTCATAGTTGAAAATCTTATTGGATAAGAGAATAAAGAACGTTAGCACAAGGGACAGAATTAATGAAACAATGAAACTACGCATCATTTAGTCTTCAAAGTACATCAAAGTTGAAACTCTTAAAAAGAAAACAATTTGTAATCCGCTGCCCATCTATGCAGATGCAGACGTACGTAGCATCTTGGTTAAACTAATTGACTGCACTCTTTAGTCTACTATAATGTGATATTTTATGATTAATATTTATGACCAACGAATTCAAATGAAAGTCAGACACGTTTTCACAAAATATTGTTTTTCTGGTTCAATTTGTCGTTTTTCTAATCTCTTTGATTTATTTTTGTAGTGTATTAAATTAAACTTAATTAATAATTCAGTTTTTTTCTCTCTAAAATTAATAATAATTCAGTTAGTATACTGTGAGGTGGTTTTTTTTTTTGTTTTTTATCAAAGGTAAAAATTTTATTGATCAGTTTTCATATATAAATGTACACTGCACACCGGGCATACCCGGGGAAATTACATCACAAAAGGCCAAATACACAAAAATACATAGATCATATCCTAGTCTAGGATAGAGATACCAGGGTACAATGACGAGCCCACCCTGTACACGTGTGTCTTTATCCTACTCACAATGTCCTGAATAGGATCTATAGTATCAAAATACAACCTGTTCCTCGTGAGCCAGATATAACGACGAGTTTATCGCGATTCCAGTCGCATGATAAAAAAAATAGAAAATTAAAATCACAATTTCACCGATGATTAATTATCTATTTTTTATATGAACCACGTTTTTTTTTGTATGAACTGGTTTAACATGAGTTTTTGTGTTAGAATGTCATTCTTGATAAGACTCTAATTACTTGTTGTCAAAGTAATTAGTTCCATCCCCAAAACCTTTAATTTTTCAAATTTCTGAAGCGTCATCTTTATAATTTAAGGAGAGTGAAGATAACTAGAAAAAGTCTTTACGATTTCAAAATAAGTATATATTATGTTTGTGGGAGAAAATTAAGCGGATATGCTTGGTTTTGTGATTTTGTCATTACAAAGAATTGTTGTGATTTTATACTTTTTCTCTTACACATCTCCCGCACGTATTCTTTGTCTATTAAATATTCATTATTACTTTCGTAATTCTATCAATTGAGATGAAAGCTTTGTTTGAGTTGACAATTGAATGTTTGAATTGATAAATTTTATTTTTATTTATGAGAATCATTTTATTAGATAAAGTTTAAAAAGTAAAAGTAAAATTAAGTTTTCCGACTACTGTCATTAGTATTTGGAAATATTCAAAGTCTAAGTTATTAATTGCTATCGATTCAAGTTTAAGAATGATAATTAATATTGGTATTTGAATGATCTCTGTAAGGCAGTAGGTGTAGCCGTGTAGACTTCTCCATTTTTTTTTCCTAATAATTGAGGTATTAAAAATGTTTTTAAAAAATCATTATGAGAGAGGTCCACAATGCGATTGGAGGAAACAAAGAGGAAATTATAATCAACAATTGAAGAGAAATATGAGTTCATTGAGTTTTGAGAGAAGAAAGGGTTATAAATGGTTTATTTAATGTTAATTTTTTTGTCATAGAATTTTCACATTCTCAAAAAAAAGGGTGTTTCTAATTCTATAAAGTATTTTTCTTTTTTCATTGATAAATATTTTGTTCATAGTAAAATTCATATTAATTCAAGAATTCTTAAGGACTTTGTAGCAGTGTTTCATAGATTGTTTATCAAGAATTCCTTAAGGCTATGTTTGAATTGAATCGAGGGAGAAGAAGGGAAAGAAGAAAAAATTAAAGGAAAAATATTAAAAGAGCCATGGAGTTACCATATGAATATATATGATAGATAAGTGCATAAAAAAACATCTTTGACATAAACCAAATGAATTGACAAATACATGAACAGCTTCAGTTCTATACGTTTTTCATTTTTATTCCAACTATTGACATTTTCTTTTTTTCACTAAGCCATGCACAAAATGTCAAAAACTGCTTCCTAAAAGATTAATTGATTTGTTGTTTGACTGCCGATAATTTAACTGACTAGTTCAAGGAAAGAGAAGCCTGTTTATTTGAATTGTAGGTGCGAATTTGGATTAAGAAACGATGATACATGAACGCACAAAACTAAATAGAATAAATAATAAATGCATTAAAAAGAAAAGAAGAAAATAGTTTCAATAGATGAAAAAAAAAAGAGAAATACATTTGTAATGATTTGAAGTTCTCTAGATGCTCCTACATGTAGAAAATAGAGATATGTTAATTACTCAAATTAAAAGAAAAATAGAGAGATCTAAAAGAATTTAGAAAGAAACAATAAAAAATATAATATATTTAAATCTAAATAAAAATATGTATAGATATATACAATGATGAGATGTAGTGGGATAAAAGCTTCATAGTTGTTATTGTTTAATACGCGACACATAATGAAAAATAATGGTTTTTATAAAGAACACAAAAGATACAAATTTTAGATAAGTTAAAAGCTATATTGGTTAATAATAAGTTGTAATAATGAAAGTAATATCCTACAAGCTTTATATAGTTGTAGAAAACACTAAATCAAAACAAAAAAATAATTACAAAATAACTAAAAAAAATTAAATAGGTACAAAAGTAGTCGAAACAATTGAATTTTACTAAAGAATGACACACTTGATGGGTTATGCTCATGAGTCTTGTATAGTAGATATATCAAAACAAGGTATAATAAAGGAATCATGAGTTCGAATAAAAAAGTTACTTCCATTTAAAATTAACAGCGTATTTTAACCTTTTTCCCCTCTTTTCGATCCATCCTGCAGATCCCAAAAGTCATCTTCAAAACGTTTCCACACAACTGTTGTGTTAACATTTTATTACACTAAGTCATGCACAAAAACTGCTTCCTCAAAAATTATTTGTAGAAGTGTTCGAATGCAGATAATCTACCTGAGTAATTCGGGGAAAGAGAAGTATGTGGAAGTCAAAACTTAAAATAAAAAAAAAAAAACAAAACAAGCCAAAAGAGAGTATGTGCCAATTTGTATTAAGAAAGTCTAAAACTTGATGGAAGAAAAAAAAAAAAAAAGAAACACAGCTAGTCAATTCAAAGCAGCGTTAAACCTTTTAGTTTTATTTAAAATGTAGGTTAAAAAAGATAGAAAAAATAATGAAATTTGTTGACAAATGTCGCCAATGACCATTTCATGAATTTACAAGTGTAATGCTAATGTCAGAGTACATTAATGATTTAATTCTTTAACATTACATGTTGAAAAATCAAATACATACTACTGCCTACTAATTTAGATATTATTCAATTCAAAGGGGGTTTAGGACACTGTACGACGTTGATGTTCTTGATCAGGCACACACTATATAAAGGGTTCTTCAATGACAACCTTAATCATCGAATTCTTAGCCAAAAAACCAAAGATAGATTAAGGGTTCTTGAAAGAGAACCTTAATCATCAAATTATTAGCCAAAACAGCAAAGAATTCTCCAAGAACATATATATAGAACCTTTGTGATCATCAACATTTATTCATGGCATTTCAAGGCTTTTCTTTGTTTAGCCTCCTATTCTTAACTTTTTTCTTGTCTCGGATTGAGTTCTCCCATGCTGCAGCACTCAAAAACGTTTTCAATTTCAATCGCAAAAGTTTCCCAAAAGACTTCGTATTTGGTGCAGCTTCATCTTCATATCAGGTTAAAGATCACTACAACGACCAAATATATATATACAACTTTCTTTTCTCCAAGTTTTTAGGCATTCTTTATAGTGAAATTGATCTCATGTTTCTGTGCTCTTAATTTCAGTATGAAGGAGCAGCATTCGAAGATGGAAGAGGACTAAGTATATGGGATACCTTCACTCGCAATTATCCAAGTAAATTTTGGTCGCTTTTTCGACAAGATTATATATAGAGATTTATAGAGATTCATGAACATTAATCTATTTTCTTCATATGTCTTTGCTCATTAATTTACATGTTAATTCTTTCTTGCATTGCAGATAAAATAGCTGATCATTCCAATGGTGACATAGCTAATGATTTTTATCATCATTACAAGGTTATTAGATATATAAAACTCCTTCATTAAGAGTGCTTATGCCACCATTGTCTTTGGATATGGAATGATTTTTTAAACATTTCACTAAGTTGAAATGCATTAATGGTGGAATATGCAGGAAGACATTCAAATAATGAAATCCTTGGGATTGGATGCTTTCAGATTATCTGTTTCATGGTCAAGAGTTATACCTTGTAAGTCTAAATATATTGGAACTAGTGATCATTTGTCAACCTCAAAAGTTCTAAATTGGAATTATGTTGATTAATCTGTTTATAACATCTTTATGATCATGATCAGGTGGGAAGTTAAATAGAGGAGTGAACAAAGCAGGCATTGCCTTTTACAACAACCTCATTGATGAGCTACTAGCAAATGGTAAGATTAATATAAGCAATCCAAAACACTCCTGAAAAATCTTTGGGAAGTTTTTGTTCATTTTTCCCTCTCATTATATCCTGAATTCACTTAATTTGATCTCTTGAATAATTCAACAGGTATTACGCCTTATGTGACGCTCTTCCATTGGGATCTTCCTCAACCTTTGGAAGATGAGTATGGTGGATTTCTAAGCTCTCGCATTGTGTAAGTTGTGATCATCCTTATTTGCAGCATTCATCATTTTACATATATAAAAATAAAATAAAAAAAGTTAAACTGATGATCAAATGTGGGATTCATAATTTTTTGTTGGCACTTGGCAGGGATGACTTTACTGACTTTGCCGAGCTTTGTTTCAAAGAATTTGGTGATAGAGTGAAATCTTGGACAACTGTTAACGAGCCATTGACGTTTAGTGTAGGTGGCTATGATTTGGGAATCTTAGCCCCCGGACGATGTTCTTCTTGGAGAAACAATGATTGCCCTGCAGGCAATTCGGCAACTGAGCCATACTTGGCTGCTCACAATATTCTCCTTTCTCATGCTGCAATAACTCATCTATATAGGAATAAATATAAGGTATATATTTTAGTTAACTATAAGACAATCTTTGAAAGTTTTTGCATGCATGATCCAAAAGTAAAATTTTGATATTTATGGCTGTGTTTTTTCATATATAGCCATCTCAAAATGGAGAAATTGGGATAGTGCTGAATCCCACTTGGTATGTGCCCTACTCCTGCAGCATAGCCGACAAAGTAGCAGCCCAACGTGCATTTGAATTTGCATATGGATGGTGTGTACAACAACTTCAAAATTGCTTCGTTTAGTCATTTTCAAAAAATGCAATCCTATATATAACTTAATATATATTATGTGATTGATTTGCAGGTTTTTAGACCCTTTAGTTTATGGAGATTACCCTCAAATCATGCGAGGTCTTGTGGGTAATAGGTTGCCAAAATTCACGTCGGAGCAGTCGAAGTTAATGAAAGGGTCGCTGGATTTCCTTGGAGTCAATTACTATAGCTCAAGCTTTGCTGCCAATGCTCGTTTTCCTAATGACCACAACGTTAGCTATTCAACTGACAATCGAGCAAATCTGACCAGTAAGTTCATCATCATCCATCATGGATGATCTTATTAGGTGTAATTTTTTTATTGATCTGGGCAATCCTTCTAACTATTTGTTGATCTTTTTACAGCGGAAAGAAATGGAGATCCTATTGGTGAACTGGTAAGTGTTCTTTAATGTTTTAGTCGATCTCTTGAAGAATTCATACATTAATGGCTTTTAATTTCCATCACAAATTGATTGTTGATTTTGATTCAATATATCAAAATTATTTTATTTTCAGGAAGGAAATGGTCTTCACGTGTATCCAGAAGGACTTTCTGAAATTCTTGTATACACAAAGAACAAGTATAACAATCCAACAATTTACATTTTAGAGAATGGTGAGAACACTAACTTGATCATCTTCAAGAACTTACTACACTTAATTAATTTAAACTAATAATTAATGGTTGCATTACTATTCTTTTTGGCTTCCAGGATATGGTGATTTGGGCAGTATTTCTAAAGTTGAAGGAATTGAGGATTTTGCGAGAGTGCGGTTCTATCAAAGCCATTTGAAGGCAGTCAAAAAAGCCATGGAGTATGTCCACTTCTTCTTCTTCATAGAAACATTTTCAAAAGCTTATATATATTTATGCTCTCATTCTGAAACATGCAATTTTTCTTTGATTATTATTTTCAGTGCTGGGGTTAATGTGAAGGGTTTCTTTCCATGGTCATTCATGGACACATGGGAATGGCAATCTGGATTTAACAATAGGTTCGGTTTGATCTTTGTCGACTTTAAAAATGGATTGAAGAGATACCCCAAACTTTCAGCTCTTTGGTTCAAGAAGTTCCTCCAGTCCGCCTAAACATTAACATTTTCACATATATATTGTCACAAAAAATTTTCATTTTTTTTTTTATTCATTTCATCATCGTGTCAAATAAGCGATGTCAACAAATTTCATTCATTAATTCTTTGTTAGGAAACAATTGTTGTATAGCATATGTTTAACCTTGTATTAATATAGCAGTATCTGCAGACAATAATAAGGCAAAAAAAAAAAAAAAAAGAAACCGCTTGATACACTCAAAATTTCTACCTTAAGCAAAATGAAAAGCCATAACGTGAGTTGGTGGGGTTTGAAATTTCTAACTTAAATCAGCCAAATTCACAGAACGTTCACAAAAAAAAAAGAATAATTACATGCTCTACGACATTGATCCTGTCCCACTGCAATATATACTCAACTCTCTGCCTATGTATGTATGGATTTTGGTTTTAATTAATACACACAATGACACAAGGACTTTGTTCCAATGTACGTACAATTAATGTCAAAAAGTCAAAACTACCTAGGACTATGCATCCATCTATATGAACTCCGAAGTCAAACTTGCCATTACAGCCTTGGACGGCATTTATCACTTGTTCAATTAAATGTTGCGACGCTGCATGGTAGGTACAACTAGGCCACTCTTTTCATCAGAAGCCTTCTCCATTAACATCTTGAACTGAGATAGCCGGCGGGTACCACGACCCTTGTCGGTTTTCGATCTCCAACATATACTGCAAACGATCCTTTGGGCGTGGTGGAAATTAAGTTGTGGCAGGATTGGAGTCGTTAATTTTGTAGGGGTGTCAAAACTTTATAGGGGTCAATTCAATTGCCTTTTTGATTGCTTAAATCATTGCTCTTCCTTGTCTTGATTTCCATTTGGAATTTTGTTAATTAACCACACTAAGTCCGGCCTTTATAACAAGTACATAATTAATGAGGATATCTACGAATTTTTCTTTAACTGGTCTTTATATTTAGGGTTATATATATACATTAATTTTCATGTTTGAGAATATCACCATCAGTTATCTTGATTGGTTAACATATAACAAACACCTTAGTGGACTATTATTGACTTGAGCAATGGTCTTTGATATATAGGTCAAACATGATACTGTTTGAAAGATCTAGGTTAGTAGCGCGGTGCCCCAGTGGGTGAGTAACACTGGGTGTGACACCGATAATAAAATGCAGATGAACAGTATTAAAAATGCAGAAAATGGACAGGAGGTTAGTAACGCAGTTCGGCAATTGCCTAAGTCAGCGGGGCCACGCCCAGAAAGAACAATCCACTATGTTCACAAGTTACAAGACATTCAGTATGACACTAGGTAAGACACCATCTTATCTTAGTTACTGCTGCTTCCTAACTTCTGCAGTGAACAGATTGTGCGAGCTTCCCTCGACTTATGTTGATCCTCCCGGAATCCGTGGTTAAGCAAGAGTCCCCTTGCCCACGTTTTGAACTCCTCCCGAGTTCTTATGCTTGAATCAAGAAACACAAGGATAGCACCTTCAAGAATATAACTTTTAGATGCAACAGCCAACACACTCTTAATCACAGATATTCACCAAAGGAGTGTGTTCACAGTCTTAGAGAAAGACCGAATAAAAAATCACAAAACTCACACATGAAAACCGTGTGATGGAAAGCTTCATATAGGCACTCAAAGATTCCTTCCATGTTTATCCCAAGATTATTTCCAAAACCATTCGAAGGAAGGACGTAATCACCAAATCGTCCCATCATTATCTTCAAGGTAATTTCCAAAAATAATTTAAATTAAGAAGATGGAAACTCTTGTGCCTTCAAAACTTATCTTTTCCAAAGTAGGATAGCTTCCAAGAATACCAAGATAAGTTCCCATAATTATCCACATGGCATTAATCATCAAATCAATTCTTCCTTTGCATAGATTGATTTTATTTGATTTTGCCTTCAATAAAAGCTTTCCTTATCTTTGCCAAAAATCAATGCCAATTAAAATAAATGCCAACTCACGTGTGCATTAACAATCTCCCCCTTTGGCATTTTTTGGCAAAATCCAATCTCCCCCTGTATGCTGAATTGGATGCGTTGGAAATCAAACTCCCCTGAATGAGCACTGGATAAATAAACATCTGCCATAAGACATTATGCAAGACACAGCAAGAGACCACCAGTTTCCCAGCATACATAGGTTTAGGAATTACTAACCAAATATCCAAAAATCCAAAAATTACTCCCCCTTTTTGCCATAAAAGGACAAAAGGGCCATAAAAGCAATAATAAAACCATAATAAACTGCCTTGAAAAATCAGTATAAATAAGATATCAAGGTAATTAGGCAGAATTTTCCTAATCATCAGGCACAAGGCCAACTGAATCTGCAAGCAATTGAACACCTGCAGCAGCTTCTGGAATGCATCAAACCCACTAGATTGGGCGCTGGAAGGGACAGAACTGTCAGGAACATCAGGTGTGACACTAGCAGGGACATCATCAGATACAGTAGTAGGAACTGCAGTGTTTGCCTCAATCATGTCCTCATCAGGATCAGAATAATCAACTTCTTCAACAATGGGCTTTTCAGCATCCATTTTTGTCTCTGCAAGTACAGGAGATAGAGTTTGATCTATACCTGCTGGAACTTCTGGAGTAACATCAGATGGATTGTCTGTAGTAGTGGCAGTCTTGGCAGCAGCATTCTTCTTCTTCTCAGCTGCAATATCTCTGGCCGTCTTTACAGCTGCTAGATCATCAAGGACAACAGAAATTTCCTTCCTTCTCCTTTCAATCTCAGCTTGCTGACCCATTAGCACTTTCATCTTATCCTCTAGCACCTTAATGGTGCGTGATAGCAGCACAGTGTTGCCAAGCTCATCAGTGTCAGAGACATCCTGCGTGACATCCTCCATGTTATTGATATGATCACCTATCAACAGCTTGTAACTGATCCTGATCACCTCCTTGTCAGTTTCCAGGATTTCCCTTGCTCTAATCAATGGATGTTGTGAAGACAGAATTGCATAAATCAAGCTAGGGAATGGATAAGCCAACCTCTCGTTCTTACAATCTGCATGCTTAACTATTTGATCAAATATAAACTGCCCAACATCAAACTCAACAAAAGTTTCAATCTTGTACAGCAGGGTTAGCCATTCCCTTATTCACCTCCAAGTTCTATGGGAGTTGGCAGCCAATTTCTCATAGCAATCTTATGCAAGATTACATACTTCACCGATAGTTGGGAAGCTGGAAATCTTTCCCCCTTGGCCAAACACGTCTAACACCCCCAGTGACATCAGAAATTATCACACTATAGTCTGGTGTAAAGTCTTCTACTTCTGCCCAAATGCCTTCCCATATATGTATTGATTACATCCGCGAGTGAAATCAAAACTACTCCCCTCACATTATACACGACCACCATCCGGGTGTTCAAAATACCTTTTATACTGAGAGTCCAAGATATATAGTAAACACTTCGTGCACTTACCCTTCTAAACATAGGGTTTAAATACCCCTTTGATTGTCCTGCCAAGCCCTTGGACTAACTAACTGATCCCAACCAATTTTCTGACACTCATTTAAAATTCCCCACTTATGTAATATTTGCTCATCAATTTCCAGATACTTTCTCTTAGACACCTTAGACAACAAGCCAGCATTGTACTTTGATTTAAAATCATCAAGGTTAACATCAGAAATATATGACTTACTTGAATCTGCAGGGGACTTGCCCTTTGACATTGACCTTGAGTGAGTCATTCTCTGAGATATGGGAGCAGTGGTTGCCTTCTGTCGCTTAGACTTTGGTGACTTTACAGGGTCAGAATCTAAAAGGTCATGAATTTCAGCATCCTTAGAGGAATCATCATCAACAGGAGATCCATCATTGTTTGAGGATTCTTCTTCATCATCAGAGGAGTTCCCCTTTTCTTCATTCGACACACCTCCTCCAATATTGCCTTCACCAAGCCAATCCTCATCAGAGGAACTTTCATCCACAAGTTGAAACCTTTTTGTCTTTTGGGTTCAAACAATTCACCTTTAGAACACCCGCGTGTCTTTGATGGTACAGCAATTGTCTTGAATTGAGTAGTATTGGTCTGTCCAAATCGTGTTCTAACGCCGGAGGAGTCAATGGATTGAATTGGGATAACATCTATTGCCATTGAAGCCAGATCATCCTTAGAAATTGGGACTTGTTCTTACGGCTCAGAAAAAAACTCATCAATGTCAGGTGATTTTGGAGAGGTGTGAGTCACCACAGCATGTACTTCATCATCATCTAGAGTCACCTTGCTTGTTCGTGATGAAGACTTTCTCGGAGACATCTCTTAAATTTTAATCTCTTGACTTGATAATATTTTCAGGAATTCTGATTGTGCTCAAAATAGTGAAGACGGCAGGATAGAGCTCAAACACTTATGAGTTGTAGAAGTTGAGAAGACCAGAAACCCTTGAATTTCAAATAGCGAAATAATTGCCAAAAATGCAGCAGTCAGATATTGCGTATTCCAAGCCAACTTTTCAATTCCATGTAATTGACCGAGAATTTCGAAAACACCAGATGTCACTTGGAGTGCTGAATCGCTAAAGTTCCCAAAAATCATAAACCACCAAATCTTCTACTACAGGCTTCCCAAAAGCATTAGGCGGGAAAGAAGAAAAAGACAAAATAGCTATTCTACTATTACTTTTGTGTTTTCTATCATTTTTTATTATATTGCTGTACAAAACAAAATACAATACAAAAGAACTTACACCTTTGAAGAGCTTCTTCACATAACACAAAGGCCTAGAGAAGACCTTAGTTCTTCAAATCTTGCCCCATCCAATGCTTTGGTGAAAATATCAACAATTTGTTTTTCTGTCACCATATGTTCTAAAGCAATGATTTTATCCTCCACCAGAGATCGAATAAAATGATGTCGAATATCTTTGTGTTTTGTCCGTGAATGCTGAACAGGATTCTTTGAAATGTTGATCGCACTCATATTATCACAGTAGAGTGTCATGACATCCTGTGTGACACCATAATCTTTCAGCATCTGCTTCATCCAGAGAAGCTGTGTACAGCAACTACCAGCTGCAATGTATTCTGCTTCCGCCGTAGACAAAGAAATAGAGTTCTGATTCTTACTGAACCATGACACCAAATTATTTCCCAAATAAAAACATCCACCAGAAGTGCTTTTCCGATCATCTGAACTTCCAGCCCAGTCAGCATCACAATAACCAACTAAGTTGGTGTTTGTATCAAAGGAGTACCAAATTCCAAAATCAGTTGTTCCACAAATATATTTGAGAATCCTTTTGACTGACACCAGGTGTGACTCGCGAGGTGCTGCCTGAAATCGAGCACATAATCCAACACTAAAGCAGATATCAGGACGACTAGCAGTTAGGTACAAGAGGCTGCCAATCATACTTCTGTAAAGACTTGCATCAATAGGGTTTCCCTTCTCATCTTTGGAGATCTTCTCATGAGTTCCCATAGGTGTTCTTCTTGGACGAGCATTTTCCAATTCAAATTTCTTCAGTAAATTCTTTGCATACTTGCTTTGAGAAATAAAGATACCATCATGTCGTTGCTGAATTTGAAGTCCAAGAAAGTAAGTAAGCTCACCAACCATGCTCATCTGAAATTCTCCAATCATTTGAGCAACAAACTCATCCACCATGGCCTATGACACGGAGCCAAACACTATATCATCAACATAAATTTGAGCAAGTAAAAACTGACCTTTCACTTGACGAATGAAAATGGTTTTATCTACTCCCCCTCGCTCATATCCTTTGGCTAACAAGTACTGAGTCAGCCTCTCATACCAAACCCTAGGAGCTTGTTTGAGCCCATATAAATCCTTCTTCAATTTGTAGACAAACTCGGGATGATGAGAGCCTTCAAAACCCTTTGGTTGATCAACATACACCTCCTCTTGAAGAAGACCATTGAGGAAAGCACTTTTCACATCCATTTGGTACAATTTGAATCGCAACACACATGCAATAGCTAGCAAGAACCGGATAGACTCAAGGCGAGCAACTGGAGCAAATGTCTCATCAAAGTTAACTCCTTCAATTTGCGTATACCCCTGAGCAACCAATCGAGCCTTGTTGCGAGTGATATTCCCATGCTCATCACTCTTGTTCTTGTATATCCATTTGGTGCCAATAACATTCACATTAGGAGGACATGGAACTAGATCCCAAACTTGATTGCGAGTGAATTGACCAAGTTCTTCTTGCATTGCACCAATCCAATATTCATATTCCAGAGCTTCTTTCACATTCTTTGTCTCAATAGAAGAAGTGTAGCAAGCCATTTGAATCATATCTCTATAATTTACTCTTGGTTTGTCTCTTGTACGAACACCATCAGTCAAGCTTCTAATAACTTCAGCAGTAGGATGATTCTTCTGTACACGAGTAGAGGGCTGTCTGTGAGGTAAAGTGACATCATTCACATTATCATGTTCTTCATTCTGATCAGTGACACCACCTGTGACACTGGGGGAAACACTTCTTGGAACACTGGAACTTACTTCAGGTAGAGAATCTGTAATATCTTCATTAGAAACAGCACTTGCTTCCAGAGAGTCATTGACTTGAACATTTGCTGATTCCATCACAGTTCGAGTTCTTTTGTTGTAAACTCGATACGCTCGACTATTGATAGCATATTCAAGAAATATAGCTTCATCACTCTTGCGGTCAAGCTTCCCTTTATATTCCCTGTCATTCAACACATAACAAGTACCACAAAAAGGATGAAAATAGTTAACAATTAGAGTTCTACCTTTCCAAATTTCATAGGGCGTCTTCTCAGTTCCTCTACGGAGATATACACGATTTATAGTGTAGCATGCTGTGTTCATTGCTTCAGCCCAAAATTTCTGTGGAATATTTTTTTCGTGTATCATGACGCGTGACATCTCTGCTATAGTTCGATTTTTCCTTTCTACGACCCCGTTTTGCTGAGGAGTTTTAGGTGCAGAGAACTCATGACCTATTCCATATTGATTACAGAAGTCTGAGAAATCTGAGTTTTCAAACTCTCTCCCATGATCACTACGAATCCGTATAATCTTCAGAATAGCACATCCCTTTTCACGCTGAAGGCGTAGACACAATGCTTTAAAGGCATTAAATGTGTCAGATTTTTCACGAAGAAATTCAATCCATGTATAACGAGAAAAATCATCAACAGTCACATATGCATATCGTTTTCCTCCAATACTTTCTACAGACATAGGACCCATCAAATTCATATGAAGTAGCTCTAGCACACGAGTTGTTCCTGGTGTCTGTGACTTGGGATGCGACACCTTTGTTTGTTTACCAATCTGACATGGTTAGCATATTCTGCTTTCATCAAATTGCAGTTGAGGAATCCCACGGACAGCTCCTTTAGTAACTATGTTCTGCAGCATCCGTATATTCATATGACCCAATTTTCGATGCCATAGAATTGAATCCTCCATACTTGATCGAAGACATGTTGATGTGGCAGAGATGAGATAGCAATTATCCCTTGATCTTACTCCTTCCATAATACATTTTTTGTTTTTGATCAATCACCTTGCAATTTTTCTTTGTGAAATTTACATCCAAGTCTTGGTCGCACAAGTGACTAATGCTGAGCAAATTTGCCTTGAGGTCATCTACCAGCAGTACATCATCTAACTTTGGTAACCAAGGCACATTTAGAGTACCTTTTCCAATGACACGAGCTGTGACACCATTGCCAAAAGTCACTTTTCCCATACTTCCAAACACCACATCCTTCAAAAAATTATTTTCACCAGTCATGTGCCTGGAACATCCACTGTCAAAATACCACTCATCTATTGTGGTAGCCTTTAGTGATGTGTATGTAAAATTGCACCGGTAATTAGGCTTCGCCACCCAACTCAGTTGTGTATTTCTGCGAAAAGTAGAGTTTCTAGCAGTACCTTGTCTTAACTCAGCAAGATAGATAAAACATCTAGGACGAATATGACCACGACGATTGCAGTAATGACAAACAGGTATAAATCTGTTACCTCTTTCGTTATGAGCATGATAGTAATAAGAATGCACCCCTTTGGATTGATTTTCTGACAGTGACACTGACTGTGACTTCAGTTGTGACATGGGCTGTGACACTGAGCTTTCTCCTTTGTACCCCAGTCCTATGTAGTCACCACTCGATTGACCAACCTTAAGAATTTCATCCAGCTTGGAAGCACCTGAATTTAGCATCTTAACTCCTTTCTTTAAGTGATTTAACTCATTGGTCAATGTTTTTTACTTCCTCTTGGCTTACTCTCAGTTTGATAACCAGATCAGTGTGAGATTGTTGAAGATTGTCTCTTTCGTTTTGCAGATTTCCAACTTGTGTATGAAGTTGCTGATTCACTCTAGAAAGTTCAGTCCACTTGACATGAAGATTCTTGAATTCCACCAGAATATCTTCTTCTGTAACATAATCTTCATCTTCATCTAGATAGGTTGACATATTTCCAGTGACACTCTGTGTAACATCCGTTTTCTTGTCATGATCTGATTGTTCTGTCTTGGTGGTAAGTGCCACATGGTTGTTCTAAAAATCATCTTCTTTGTCTGAATCATCTTCACTCCAAGTTGTGTTGAGTGAGTTCCTCTTTCTTCTCAGTGTATTAGAACAATCTGCCTGAACATGCCCATAACCTTCACATTCTCTGCACTTAATTCCTTTAAGTTTGAATGATTGATCAGACATATTATTTTCTTCCCTGTTCTTTCTATTATTTGCCACCTCATTCTTGGAGTTACTGACACTGCCTCTGACACCAGGATTACTTCTGCCATATCTTTTCAGTATTTTGCTGAAGTTTTTAGAAATTAAAGCCAAGGAGTCCCCAAGGTCATCATCTCCAGAATTGTCCAACTTCTGCATTTCTGCTTTTAAGGTAAGCTCCTTGTTTTTCTTTGCTTCCATGTCTACTCCCAGATTCATCTCAAATGTTATAAGGGATCCCATCAATTCTTCCAACTTCATCTTTGAGATATCTTTTGCTTCCTCAATGGCAGTAACTTTATGAGCAAAGCGTTGAGGTAGAGATCGTAAGGTTTTCCTTACAAGCTTTTCTTCTGAAAAACTTTCACCAAGGGCAAATGCTTCGTTGGCAATATCATACAGCTTGACATTGAATTCTGTAATGCTTTCTTCTTCAAGCATCCTCAAGTTTTCAAATCTTGTAGTCAGAATTTGCATATTTGATAACTTTACACTTGAGGTTCCTTCATGAGTAGTTTGCAGGATATCCCATGCATTTTTAGCAATCACACATGTGGAAATAAGTCTGAACTGTGCTGGATCTACTCCATTAATTATGGCATTAAACGCCTTTGAGTTACTGTTTGCCAAGACATCTTCAGTAGGCGACCAGCTTTCTTCAGGCTTGAGTGATTTGACACCATTTGCATCAGTAGTCGTTGGAGGATCCCATCCAACCAGAATTGATTTCCAAGCCTTCTCATCAATAGCTTTAATAAAGGCTCTCATTCTTGCCTTCCAATATGTATAGTTGCTTCCATCCAAGAGAGGTGGACGCATTGTTGAACATCCTTCCTTCATAGAGTCCATCGCACCAAACAACCAAGATCAAGTCCTGCGGATCCCGCCTAAGAAACAAAGACGACGCGCTCTGATACCTATTGAAAGATCTAGGTTAGTCGCGCGGTGTCCCAGTGGGTGAGTAACACTGGGTGTGACACCGATAATAAAATGCAGATGAACAGTATTAAAAATGCGGAAAATAAATGGACAGGAGGTTGGTAACGCAGTTCGGCAATTGCCTACGTCTGCGGGGCCACGCCCAGAAAGAACAATCCACTATGTTCACAAGTTACAAGACATTCAGTATGACACTAGGTAAGACACCATCTTATCTTAGTTACTGCTGCTTCCTAACTTCTGCAGTGAACAGATTGTGTGAGCTTCCCTCGACTTATGTTGATTCCTCCCGGAATCCGTGGTTAAGCAAGATCCCCTTGCCCACGTTTGAACTCCTCCCGAGTTCTATGCTTGAATCAAGAAACACAAGGATAGCACCTTCAAGAATATAACTTTTAGATGCAACAGCCAACACACTCTTAATCACAGATATTCACCAAAGGAGTGTGTTCACAGTCTTAGAGAAAGACCGAATAAAAATCACAAAACTCACACATGAAAACCGTGTGATGGAAAGCTTCATATAGGCACTCAAAGATCCTTCCATGTTTATCCCAAGATTATTTCCAAAACCATTCGAATGGAAGGACGTAATCACCAAATCGTCCCATCATTATCTTCAAGGTAATTTCCAAAATAATTTAAATAAGAAGATGGAAACTCTTGTGCCTTCAAAACTTATCTTTTCCAAAGTAGGATAGCTTCCAAGAATACCAAGATAAGTTCCATAACTATCCACATGGCATTAATCATCAAATCAATCTTCCTTGCATAGATTGATTTTATTTGATTTTGACTTCAATAAAAGCTTTCCTTATCTTTGCCAAAAAATCAATGCCAATTAAAATAAATGCCAACTCACGTGTGCATTAACACTGTTAGTTGACTATTGTTGACTTGAACGATGATTGACTAATTGGACAAGCAAAATTTTATTGAGCAATTTTTAAAATACTTTATCTATATAGAATGATTTTATTCTTGGCATGCAGGCATTCATATCCCATTTACAACGTATTATTAACAAATTTTACTAAGTGATTATCTATGCTTTATCCATTTATCTTTATTAGTATTTTACATACTTTAGTTTTCATATGTTTATCTCTACATGTTGTTTAGTGGTTTATTAATTCCTAAATTCATGGTTTATGCGGTTGTGAAATTGCTTATATAAAGGCCTTGAAGTAATACAGTTCAATGTTAGTTTTTCACTTAATCTCCTCATTTATATTAGTGTGTTATCCTTATTCTTATTTAACAGTGGTATCAGAGCGAGCAGATAGCAGTTATATCTTTCAATGTTATATCTTCCTATTTCATATTTTTTTCGTAGGGAGCATATGGCTTCTGAGATGTTGGTGCAATCATCTATTCCACGTTTTGATGGTCACTATGACCATTAGAGCACGTTGATGGAAAACTTCTTTAAATCGAAAGAGTATTGACATATAGTCTCTGAAGGAATTTCATAGCCAACCGTTGGCACAACAATGTTGGATGCACAAAGAACGGAACTAGAAGGGTAGTGTTTGAAGGACCTCAAGGCAAAAAATTATCTTTTCCATGCAAATGATCGCTAAATCTTTGAAACTATTCTTTGCAAGGATACCTCCAAACATATTTGGGATTCAATGAAGAAGAAGTACCAAGGTTTTGCAAGAGCAAAGAGGCAGCAGCTTCAAGCACTTTGTTCACATTTTGAAACACTACGAATGAAATCAGGAGAATCAGTTACAGACTATTTTTCACGGACAATGGCAATTGTCAACAAGATGTGGATCCATGGAGACAAGACAAAGGATCTCACCATTGTCGAGAAGATTCTTCTGTCCATGACACCAAATTTTAATTTTGTTGTTTGCTCTATAGAAGAAGCCAATGATGTGGATGAACTTTCAATTGATGAATTGCAAAGTTCTTTGCTGGTTCATGAGCAAAAAAATTAACTAGTAGGAGAACGAGGAGCAAGTATTAAAGACCTCGACAGAAAATCAATGGGCACCAAGAGGAGGAAGAGGACTAGGTAGAGCAAGAGGAAAAGGTAGAGGAAACACTGATCGTGGAAATCAACAACGTCATCAATTTCAGCAAACTCAATTTCAAGGTAGAGGAAGAGGACAAGGAGGCTATTACTCAACAACATACAAGCCAAAGTTAGCAGACAAGTCCAATATTGAATGCTACAAATGTCATAGGTATGGCCATTATCAAAATCAGTGTCAAACTAATTTTGAGAAACAAAATAGAGAAATGACCAACTTCGCAGAAAAAGAAGAAGACGTTTCTCTTTTGATGGTGTGTCATGTGAATGAAGAAGCTCAACAAAATATGTGGTATTTAGATACTGGCTGCAGCAACCACATGTGTGGAGATAAGAAAGGTGTTCTCTGATTTGGACGAATCTTTCCACAACACTGTCAAATTTTGTGACAACTCCAAAATTTCTGTTATGTGGGAAAATGCAAGGTTACTCTTCAAAGCAAAGAAAACTCTACCCATATTATCTCTAATATTCTTTTTGTTCCAGATTTAAAGACCAACTTAGTGTTGGTCAATTACAAGAGAAGGGGTACGAGATTTCTATTAAAAAATGAAGTACGTAGAATTCAAGATGGAAAGTTGGGACTAATTGCTTAAGTTGACAGCAAATCGTATGTTTCCAATTTATCTTCACAAGACCACTCATTCATGTTTCTCATCAAGAATGAAGAATGAGGTATGGCTATGACACTTGTTATGGTCACTTGAATTTTGGTAGATTGAAGACTTTACAGCAGAAAAATATGGTAACTGGTCTTCCTCATGTTACTGCGCCATTTGAAATTTGTGGAGAATGTGTTGTTAGCAAACAACACCGCAATCAATTTCTATAAGGAAAATCATGGAGAGCAAAGAAACCACTAGAACTGGTTCATTCTGATCTTTGTGGGCCAAAAAATCCAACTTCCAATGGAGGTAAAAGATATATTATCACATTCATTGATGACTTTAGTCGAAAAACATGGGTGTATTTTTTGCAGGAAAAGTTTGAAGCTTTTTTTGCATTTAAAAATTACAAATTAATTGTTGAAAAAGAAGTTGGCAGCCCAATAAAAGTTCTTCGCACAGCACACACTCGCACTCGCGCTCGCACCCACATTCTCTCACTCAACCACACATAAACACTCACATAGTATTTTTATTCTCATAAATCATAGTTTATAAGAATTGGGACTAGAGTAAATTTTGGGGTTACGTTTTTTGCAAATTCAGAATACAAATTTACTGCCTATCATGGTTTTGAAATATCGAATACTTTAATAAAAGGGAAAATTGCCCAAACCCTTACTCACATTGGGCGAAAAAATTTAGGTTGTTATCCACATTAAAAATGATGTATTTTAGTCACTCACATTTAAAAAGTGCACAAATTTTATCATTGAACCAAACTCTGTCAAGTTTTTTAACAGAAACATGCACACGTTTCATTTATGATAGGGTAAAATTGGAAAAACATAATTTTGTTAAGGAAAAACTATCAAAATAGTCACTAACATTGTAATAAAAAAATTATTTTGCCATCCACATTAAAAATGATATATTTTAGTCACAGACATTTAAAACATACACCAAATTAGTCAATAACCAAACTCTGTTAGCTCTTTTAACAAAGAAAACACATTTACATCATGTACCACATAATTAATTAGTAAAAGTAAAAAATTGATTTATTTTTCAAATAAAACTCATAATGATTTATTCATATTTCGTCGCCAATGGAGAAATAGTCCACCAATTAGGGGTGCTCTTCGGCTTGGTTTTCGAATTTTTTGAGTTGCTCGATTCGATTTGTTCAATTTGCACATGTCTAAACTCAAATTAGAAAATAAAACTGAATTCAATTCAATTCGAAAAAATCGAAAATGATATTTGAATTTAAAAATTAAATTTTAATTCGAATTAACCGAATTTGTATAAACAAATTAACATTGAATTTGGTTTTAATCTAAATTAAATTATCAAATTACATCACAATTTAAGTTTCAAAACAATAATTTAGTTTAATATCATATATTTTATAAAATATTTATATTAATATATATTTTTATATATGAATTTGGTTTTCGGTTCGGTTTTCGAATTAGAACCTCAATTCAAAAATCAAACCATAAACTGAAATTGAATCCAAAGTTGAATAATTCGAAATTGGTGAATTAAAATTCGGCTGAATATTTGGTTTAAATCGAATATTGCACACCTCTACCACTAATAGAAGCCACCGAATGATGAATAAATCATTGTATTGAAGGGTTTTGTCTGAAAAATAAATCAATTTTTCATTTTTACTCTTTCATTAAGTCGCCCAAGATGTGAACGTGTGTTTTTTCTGTTAAAAAAGCTAATAGAGTTTGATTGAGTGGCTAATTTGGTGCATTTTTTTAATGTTAGTGCATAGAATGCATCATTTTTAATGTGGATGACAAAATAATTTTTTTTCTATAATGTCAGTGACTATTTTGGCAATTTTTCCTTAACAAAATTATAATTTTTCAATTTTACCCTATCATAAATGATACGTGTGCATTTTTCTGTTAATAAAACTTGTGAGAGTTTGGTTCGATGATGAAATTGGTGCATTTTTTTACATGTGAGTGACTAAAATGCATCATTCTAATGTGGGTGATAAAATAAATTTTTTTCATCCAATGTGAGCGATGGTTTTGGCAATTTTCCCTTATAAAATATTACAACCAATTAGCTAGTTCACAGGTTTCAAAGTATTAATAAGCAACCCAAATTTTTGGGTAAATTATATCAATCATCCTTTAATTTAGGGGTTAATTTTGAATTTGCCCTTGAACTTTAAAACGTTCCATTTTAGTCCCTCATCTTGCATTTTGATTTTTAAATCGTCCTTGGTCTATTTTTCATCCATTATAGACCTATTACGTCTCTTACACATGTGGCACATGACAAAAAAATGAAGGTAAGGAACAATAACTATAAAATAAATAAATGATAAACGAAATTAGTTTATCTTACCCTTTTATTTGTCATATGCCATGCACATGAGAGACATGATCTGTCTACATATGGATGGAAAACAAATCGAGGACGATTTAAAACTCAAAATGCAAGATGAGGGAGTAAAATAAAACGTTTTAAAGTTGATGAACAAATTCAAAATTAACCCCTAAATTAAGACACGATTTGTGTAATTTACGCCAATTTTTTTAAGAAAATCATTCCTACCAACAAAGATTGATTAACTTTTTAATCTCCAAATTAAGTGGATGCATGTCTAACAATGGTTTTAATTTCCATTGTGGCATCGATTTAGTGGTGGTGAATTATTCTTTTGTTGTAGCTCCTTTGCTTGCTTCTCAGCCAACCAGTACGCTGCAATTGATATTGCACTTCAGCCAAACTCTTCCTACATGTGATGTCATTTCCCATCATATTGAACAAGAATTGAAGTCAAAATTACGTAGTACTATCTGATTTTTGAATTTCAGTTAGTGGCCTTATTTACTTGGTTATGTCAGAATTATTTTGCAATTTTGTTTGCTAGGCCTAATCCAAGAAAACCCGAATACAGCAGGTGGATTTGTGCGTATAGATGATGTTGTTGCAGCACATGTTTTTGGCAATGTAAGAAAGCAAATCATCAGGCAGACTCATATGTTCAAGCTCAGTAGCACACTGGTTCGAGATAATTGAGATGCTGAGGGCCAAACATCCATCCTACCCCTTTGTAAACAAGTATAGCATATATTCATGATCTTGTTAATCCACACGATTGGAAGTGAAAGCATTTTGATTGTTCATTCATTCATTCAGGTGTAGCAATGTGAAAGGAGATGATAATCCACATAGCATGGACAACAATGAACTCCTTTTGGGAAACATAATTAAAAATCAGTATAAAATGGAAAAATGTTTAAAAAACAGCATAGAATTGAAAATTTCTCGGGATTTATAGTGCGCTAATGACACTGATTGATGCAATATTTTTCTTTTGTTTATTTTTTTCCCAATTGTCAATACCAAGGGTTCAAAAAGAGAATATGTTAGAACTTTGATTGTCGTAAAACGATTCAGACAAACTCATTCGGTATGTAAAAACACTGAAACACATAATTGTGCTACTTTGCAAATTAAACTGTCTGTTAATCCCGAAATATAAGGCCATTTAGGTTGATTTTTTACCAGAAAGTTTGTATTGAAACTTTCTTGAAAGCATGAACTGGTATAGGCAAATCATAAAGCATAGATCGAGCTGCATAGACATGGCATTTCGTTTAGCATATGATCAGATTTTTATATTTAGAAGGTCACATTTTATTTGATAAATCACTCTCTGAGTACTATGAAAGCATAGACACAACACAGCAGAAACATTCTTCCAGTGTAGTAGTAGCTCAATTGACCTTCTAAAACCAGCATGCAAGTGACACTATTTTCATTGCTGCTGGGACAGTGAGATTAACTCTAGGGTTCTTCGCAGAATTAGACTTTACCACCGAGCAAACGCAAGAATAAATATCTTCCTCTTTCAGTTCTCTTAATCCTTTACAACACATGTATCGGGAGAGCCCGGAATATTGACCTTGGAAGAGCACAAAAGAACAGGCTATTAGTGTTCTCTTATCCCAAGAGCAGTTACAGCTTGGAGGAGTACTTGATGCTGATGCTGGTGGAGAACTGTTGGAGCTAGGCTTTGGTGCTGGTGCTGAACTGGTGGAGCTAGGCTTTGGTGCTTGTGCAGAACTGTTGGAGGTAGGCTTTGGTGCTGGTGCAGAACTGTTGGAGCTAGGCTTTGGTGTTGGTGCTGGTGCTGGAGTTGGACTATCACCACCTGCAGAGTTTCCCGTGACATAACTGTTGGAGCTAGGCTTTGGTGTTGGTGCCGGTGCTGGAGTTGGACTATCACCACCTGCAGAGTTTCCCGTGACAGAACTGTTGGAGCTAGGCTTTTGTGTTGGTGCTGGTGCTGGAGTTGGTTTATCACCACCTGGAGAGTTTCCCGTGATACTGGAGTTAGGCTTTGGGGATGGTGCTGGTGCTGGAGTTGAACTATCTCCACCGGGAGAGTTTCCCGTGACTGAAAAAAAGAAGAGAACGTTGAAGAGAAAGACTGTAAACAAAAAGTTGATTTTGAAAACCATTTTCAATGTTTTTACAACAAAATAAATTCAGTTCAACTGCCCAAAGTGCAATATTATGTCTAGATTAGGGAGTTGGGAGACTCAAAGGTGGAATTTATATGGATAGTTTCCAGACCTAATCACCTAAAATTATTGAAGTTATAAATTGGCAAACACTTGAGAAAGGTTTGAGTTTCACGGATATAGTAAATGTTTATCACCTTGTTGTATATTGATGAAATCATAAAAAGATCATATAAGATGTTGCCGTGCCAATAATTCCGCTACAACAGAGGAAGAAGTTGCGGGTTGAATTGCAATTGGCACTTGTTTGATGGAAGTTTTGGCAGGAAATAAATTACCAGAAATCCAGCCATGCATTTTTATGAAAGGAACATGTGTTCCTGAATTTCCTTTCATTGAATCACTGTCGGAGCAAGGCTTGGGTGATTATCGAAATGTCTAATATTCTACCTACATATGCATATGGAACAGTTTCTTGATCGAAATGTTTCTTATTTTTTTTCCCCTTCTCATCTTCTCCAACTTGTTGATCTCCTAAAATTTCTCAATACGGTGTGATTTCTGTCTTCTTTTCCGGCTTTCTTTCTTTTCATCTATTTCAAACCGATTGAGCTAGGATTGGGTGCTGGAGTTGGAACACCACCAATTAAGAGAGTTTTCCATGACTAAATAAAAGGAAAGGTAACGTTGAAGAGTATAACAGTAAAGAAAGAATTTGATTTTGAAAACCATTTTCATTGCTTTTACAATAAAGGAAAGTTTAGTTTCAAATGTCCAAGTGTGATGTTTTGTCTTAGGGTTGGGAGCATCATAGAATCTAGTGCGTGGAATTCATATGATTCATTTGCATAGTTTCCAGACGCAATCACCTAAAATTGTGGAACTTACATATTCGCAAATACTTGGGAAGTTGGTTTCATATGAAGTCGGTTCATATATGAAACGATACTTAATTAGAATTTTAACGTATAATAAAAGTGGCAGAAAATTAAAATCACGATTTTATTGACCATTAATTGCCCGTTTAATATATAAAACAAGTCTTATAAATGAACCCGTTTCACAAAAGTTTTATACAATTTCAACAACAGTTAATTACAATTTCAACGTATAATAAGAGTGGTAGAAAATTAAAATCATGATTTTAACCCCATTAATTGCCCGTTTAATATATAAAACAAAAATTATATATGAACTCGTTTAATAGGAGTTTTTGTCATACTTTGGTTGATTTTAGTTTCAGCTGTTACCTACATGTTTTGTCACTTTGCTGTATATGGCTGCTGCCTGAAATGATATATAGACGAGTTGGATCGTAATTCGCAGTTCTTTTATTGTTAGAATATGAACGAGTCAATTTTCACATTTATGGCACGAAATTAGTGACCAGAAGTCCATCAATTTTGCCTAAGGAAACATTATTATATATGGGGGTAAAGGATGAGGTTTATATATGCAAAATAAATATGAAATCAACTAATCAAAGTAAAAAAAAGTAGCCAAGTAAAAATACTTAAATGTATGTTTCGTACCATTAAGTTTGCAATTGGATAGCTAAGCAAAGTGCAGTATACATTGCCATGAGAAAATGTTTAATGAAGGTTTAACATAGCAGAAAAAAAGTTAGTAATAAGAAGAAAATTAACACAATGTATAGATGTCAAAATTAAAGAAAGGGGAAAAAAAACCATTTATGCATTCAAATACTATTGTTAATTTCATGTAGAAGATCTTTACAAATCTTTGCATAAATAGTTTGGTTAATATAACTCTATATATCGAAGTTGTACATTGCTTCAGAAAAACAAATATATCCAAATTTGGGAGCACAATCTAAAATAGATATTTATTATCAATCACAAATGAAAATACCTCTTAAAATAAGAGGTGCTATTAAAGTAGATAGATTAGTACTTCCCAATCTCAAAAAATGTAAATAACCTTAATATGCAATATCTGTATTTTTTTGCTAAGGCCTCAATAGCGCAAGATAATAATGTATTTTGGACAATTTATTTATGGGTTAAATGTAAATTAATTTTTAATATTAATAAAGCACTCCCTCCCCGAATTTGGCACTAAAAAAAAATCTATATGTAGGGGGGAACGAAGCAAAAATGTTTTTCAAAAAGTGTGGAGAATATATTTTGCAATTTTTCATTACACTTCTATATGTACACATTCTAATTATATTCGGTAAGTTGTTACTATTTTCTTGATTTAATAAACTTCTTGCTTTCTTTCTTTAATTTGATATAACTAATTAAAGTATAAAAATAGAGAATAACATTAAAATCTAAAACCATGCACTAAAATCAAAACTATTAAAATAAAAAAACAACTAAAACTATTAACCCCTTCAGCCTTCAAAGCCAAAAATCAGGGTTTTTTACCAAAATATTGACATTTTTAAAAAACAATTACCAAAATATTGTTATTTTTTTCTGTTTCCCAAAATACCTAAAGTGGGGTTCCCAATCTCGACTTTGAAGTCGAGATTGGGAACCTCGACTTCAAAGTTGAGCTTGGGAACCTCGACTTCAAAGTCGAGGTTGCCAATCTCGACTTCAGATTTCAACAGAAAATGAAAAAGCTCGCATATATTGCACAAAGCTCGCATGAATCTTCAGTGCAGGCCTACTAGTCCCTTGTGGGCAACATGCCCTCATGAAAACACAACAATTTGCTTCAAACTCAGCATGTACGATGCATTGCAATAAAAAAGGAACTCCTTTTTGCTCTAAAAATACATTTGAGTTGGGAGCTTCTTTACTTGTCAATGCTGATGCTTATTTTACTTATACCTACAGACACTTTCAAGGATCAAGGCAAGTACTTTCACCCGGAAAGAAAAGGAAATGCAGCGTTGTGAAATTGCAGGAGAAGCCTATCAAGATTTCCCAGGGAAAAGGCACTGTTGCTGGTGCTATTTCTCTCATAATTGGAACTAGCATTGGTTCAAGATTTCTTGCTCTTCCCAAGAAAACATCTGCTGCGGTAATTACTGCCTCTTTTCTTCGCAACAAGTTCATTGTAGTTCATGTTTTTGTGTTTCTATAGTGGAATTTATTAATTGATGTTGTTCAATATTTGTTTGTTTCTTGATTTATTTTCACGGGTTGCTTCCAAGTTCGATATCTATGACAGTATGCTGGGCTTTTCTATTAGTGGAAGCACTGTTGCTTGTTGAAGTCAACGTGGGGCTGCTAAAACAAAGGAGCAGAGATGTAAAAGAGGATGAATTGGAGATCATCTCCATTAGGACTATGGCTCAGGAGACACTAGGAGAATTTGGTGGAGCTTTAGCTACTGTGACCTATGTGTTCTTGGGTTATACTTCTGTGATTGCTTATGCATCCAAGTCAGGCGAGATCCTTAACCATTTGATTGATCTTCCAGAACCTATTTTAGGCATTTTCTTCACTGCCCTCTTCACCATTCTCATCTTAGCGGGCGGAACACGAACCACTGATCAAGTCAACCAAGTTCTCACTGTATCCATGATAGGTATCTTTTGGCAGAAATTTGCCATTTTAATGTTTACTTGAGCTAGATTTTACTTTTTCAAATGCTTCTGTAAATTATAAATCCTTACCATTGCAAGAACTGATGATGAAATAGGTTTGCTAGTGGCAATGGCTTGGGCTATGCTTTATAAGAATGGTGAAGACACTAGTGAAAAAGCAGCATCTAAACTAAGGCCAACGCTTATCTGTGTAGGACTATTGGCTGGTTTGATACTGGTGGAGCAAATCCTTCAGGGTCTCTCTACTTTGCATTCCTAACTGAAATCCATCAATTTATGTTCATTCATACAATAGAAAATTCCAAGGCGGCATGTGTAGTATTATCTTCTTTATTTACACACTTCTTATTATGCAAAAAAACCCTTTACGTTGATGTTCTTGGTATTCTTAACCTCATCTTTGTGTTCATTGTGAATTAAGCAACCATCAATCCCTAAAAGGGCCAAAACAGTTTCAGCAATTACCAATTATTTGAAGCAAAAGAATAAGGTTGCATAGGAATACATGATCCTTTCCTTTTCCTACAACTTCATTTGAAAGCAATCCAAAGAGCCCCTTTATTTGTTTCACAATATAAGATTCACTTAAAAGAAACCACCAAAATGATGTACATTTTCTAGAAATGAAAAATGATAACATTACAAAAGATGTACAATTCCCATTCTCTCAATGTTAGAGATCAGTTATGCCTGGCAAAGGATCTCTCATCTTAAGAAGACAATGAACACTTAATCAAGATTATTCAATCAACTGATTTGATTATTGTTTCATGTATATACTCAAGATAACAAATAACTGATACAAAACAAGAAATATCATACTTTTATTCGGTAAAGGCCACAACCAACAAATACAGATGACAAATTACTACCATACAAGTTGACACCAAGCAGTTTGTTGCCTCACAAAATATCTCCATTAAAGAAGAAGAAAGCGAAATCAGTCAAGCCCATGAGCTTTCAGTTCTTAAATCTTCACGGTAGTCACGTGCTTCAGAAGCATATGAATGACATCTTTGGAAATTCTTGAAGACTCGCTTTTAAGGTGATGAATCTTTGCCTCAGTTTCGTGTTCAAGTCGTTTCACATTAGCACCTGAGTCTCCACTACTCTGTTTTATAGAACCAACATAGTGTCTCATTAAAACTCAGAAATTAAAAAAAAAAATCAATCTACATTATTTCTGATATAAGAATGGTTGAAAAGTTCAAAAAGAACAGAAGAGTTCCAGGCAGTAAAACTTCACCAAACACAGTTCATTTTGAGAAAATTATAAGCAAAATGATGCGAAAATTTGAACAAACAGAAACAGAAGTAAAATGCAAACAAGAATAGCCAATCTGCACTAAAATCAGTTTGTTATTTAAGGCAACATCAATAGTAACTATCACGATGAATTGCTATTACACAGGAAAATTGAGGAAAAGCAAAAGAAAATTGTTTGGACAAAATAATTTGAAACAAATGTACAAAATTCAAAACACAGAAATATCCTTATCCACAAACATTTTTTTTGGTGGTTTATCCAACTTTTACCTCTGCAACCTTTCTCTGAAAATCGGCTTCCATTTGTGCACGAAATTGAGCAATTTCCTTCTCGGCCTCTTCTTTTGCCTGTTTCAGTCTAGCCTGTTTCGCTGCACCAGAGTCAGAACAAACTGTTAAATAAGTGTAGAAGACTTGCCTTCACAACATCAGTTATATAAAACTTGTGTTTGTCAGTGAGAATAAGAACAGAGTTTAATAGCTGATTTTTTAAAATTCATAGCTCATGCAGGACACATGACGACAATGACAACAATCAAGCTCCCAATATATTGATGTATCACACAAACACATAAGATATGTTAAAGTTTAAACATCTTGCAATCAGATGATCCCATTGAAACTTTAACTATAAAGAATCACTAGTTTTGTGTAATAGCACGTCAACGAACAGTATGCTTTCACCAAAACTGAAGGAGTCCAGAGAGAGCAAAATCCAAAAATAAGAAAAAGAATTACCAGTTCTAGCCGCATTGACAATGTGTTGTGCTTCCTGTTCTGCTGCTAATAACAGTTGAATTCCATTCTGGCCCCTGCTGGCATCCATACTTGCTGTAGAAAAACTGGTGCAGCTGCATTGAAGAATGAAAGCTTTTCTTATAAGACCAAAATAACACTATCAAAACTCTCAAACTGCTTCTAAAAATCTAGTTGTGGCATTTGTTCAATTTGCAATTTCGAATTTTTGCATCAAATTTTCAGAATAAGACAGAAATAGAAAGATGAATTCAAATTTCACATATCGTGTCCGAGAACCAAACAAGATCACCCCTATGCAAGACTAGCCAAGTCAAGTGTGTTTAACAGACACAACTTACAATCAGGCTAGATAGAGGTTGCAAAGTGCTATAGCCCCTAGTTACCATAAACCAAATGGTAGGTTCAACTTCTTCCACTCAAATCTTGAGGGAACTCATTCAGCTTATCTCCCTCACAATATCCCCTAGTTGGCAAACAACATTTACTCCATATGCAAAGTAGTTGCTCGTCAACAATCATAAAGGTATCTGGACAAGATTCTAAGTTGATCTTTGATTTCATTTTGCAATTCCTCAGGCTGTTAGACCCATTTGATACGAAAAAAGGAATTACAAAAATGAAAAACAGAAAAAAGATACAATTTTTACTAGCATTCAATCAATATTTCATCCAGTAATTAGCAAGCTCGCATATATGTTGCCACCGCCGCCACTACTATGTTGCCATCGCCACCACTGCTAGGGCTGCCAACTTACTAGGGTTGCCACAACTCATTGTTAAAATTCAATGTTGTGGTTGTTGATTTGGTGTTTCAATTCGTGAAAGACAAATTTGAGAAGATGGAGAAAGTGTTTGTAATCTGAAAGACAAATTTGGTGTTTCAATGTTGTGGTTGCTGATTTTGTTTGTAAGCATCGAATGAGAAGAGGGAGAAAGTGTTAAAAAGCTGAACATTGACTTCAAAGTCGAGTTTGGAAATTTCGACTTTGAATTCGAGGTTCCCAATCTCGACTTTGAAGTCGAGGTTCCCAAAATCGACTTCAAAATCGAGATTGAGAACCCCACTTTAGGTATTTTGGGAATCAGAAAAAAAATAACAATATTTTGGTAAATATTTTTAAAAATGTCAATATTTTGGTAAAAAGCCCCCAAAAATCACTTGTGTGAAAAAGCCTCAAGGAATTGATTAGTATAGGTAGATATAGATATAATTATATATAGATTTAAAAGTTGAAAAACTTAAAAAACTAATTAGGACAATGATGTAAGCCTCACTTACGGTCTTAGCTCAAGACACGTAGTGCAATACATTTATAAATTCATAGAATACCAGAAAAGGAATAACTTGATGATCTCCTTCTAAGTCAATGCTTGAAAATTTCATGCGTGTAATCTTACACAAACTGAAAAATTCAGAAATTTTACGATTAATTTATTTGTTGGGGTATACTGCCAACCAACAATAATTGATTTGACATTCTAAAGGAAAAATATATATATATATTTTTTCAATTTTTAGTATATAAGAATATGCACACCAGCAACATTTTGCTTCTGAAACATCATGAAAATTTGTGGATTGATCTCAATTTATGAGTTTTCCAATCGCATACAAATTAGCTTTCTAATAAATAAAAATGTTTTGGCAGCATTAATTTTGTTTTTCTAATAAATAAAATATAAACCCCGAAATCATACGGAGTTTTTTTTTTTCTAAGGCTATTCATTTTTAAATTTTTTACGATATTGCTTACTAAATCCTAATTAATTTTTTTATATGAAACTTATGCTAGTGATCCATGATCATTAATTTTTGTTAATTTTCTTTTAGTTTTTCAGTATCCGCTGTGATCGTTTACTCCAACGAAACATGATTAGAGACAAAATCATGTGATAATACTAATCAGAGTTGAATTTAGTTTAGAGAAGCAATTCTTGAAAATGATTGACCAACTAAAACTTTATTAATTGTAGTTGCTTTGATAATTAATAAATAAGAAATTGTGATCCATTCATTTCAATTAATGGGAGAGATTAATTTGAATGTTCATTAAAAAAATCTTAATTAATTGCCAATTATCTTGATGCAAGTGAACATCTTTATCAAAAATCATTAACAAATAAATTGTGTACTTCAACAAGCATCTTCATTTTGAATAATATATATATTAGAGAGAGATCCAATAAAAAGCTTTATAGAAGACATTATAGTAAGTTGCCATGGCATTTCAAGACTTAGCTTTGCAGGGCTTCCTATTCTTTGTTCTCTTCTTGTCTTCAACTGATCTTTCATTTGCTGAAAAACCCAAAAATATTTCGACTTTTGGACGTAAAAATTTTCCACCAAATTTCGTATTTGGAGCAGCCTCGTCTGCCTATCAGGTAAATTAAGCCTATAATTTTAACTTTGTTTTTGCTCATTTTTTTGCTCTGCATATTGGCAATTTGGCATTGATATTTTCCGTGAAAGTTGATGATTTTTTACTTTAATGTTCTTGAAGTATGAAGGTGCAGCGTCAAAAGATGGAAGAGGACCAAGTATATGGGATACCTTCAGCCACAAATATCCAAGTCTCTCTCCCCCTTTAAACCATTAGAGCGTTCTACTATTACTAGCTAGAAACACTTATGAAAGATGACTGATAGAGGACTGCTAAATTTCGTTCATAGCATAACACGATACAGATTTATGAAAGATGAATGATTTTTTACGAAGATACAAATTTCGAGAAACTTAAAAGAATTTGTAGAATAATTAGAACATTTTCTTGAATTGATTTTGCGCAATCCAATACTTATTTACAACTCGTTCCATATCAATATATTATATTATGATAAACCACTCAACATGATTGAGTGAAATGTCAAAAAATTAATTGCTAACTATCACTTTGATGCATCACAGATAAAATATCGGATCATACTACTGGTGATGTAGCTGATGACTTTTATCATCGTTACAAGGTATACGATTGATACAGCTAAACTCTTCAGTATATTGAATGATGATCAGTTAGGATCGAGTAACTTGTAGTTAATTAGACCATCCAATTGCATGCACTGAAAAACAATCTTACAAAAATGCAGGATGACATACAACTAATGAAATTCTTAGGATTGGATGGTTTCAGATTGTCCATCTCATGGTCAAGAGTTATACCTTGTAAGATTTCTTTAATTCTTTGTTTTTCCAATAGTTTTTGTCTGATCTCTAGTTTAGGTTTGTTCACAAAAATGTTTTTGTGGATGGCAGCTGGGAAGCTTAGTAAAGGTGTGAACAAGGCAGGCATTGCCTTCTACAACAAACTCATCAATGAGCTTCTAGCAAATGGTAAGATTGCCATGCATCATGCATGGAATGCATTTAAAACGAAAACTCTCTCATCATACTGTCATTTTATTTTTTTTTCCAATCAATAGTATTAATATTGTTCCCTTTTCAAATGATCTGAAACAGGAATTACACCGTTTGTAACAATCTTTCATTGGGATCTTCCTCAAGCACTAGAAGATGAATATGCTGGCTTTTTAAGCCCTCGCATAACGTAAGCCATGCATATATATCTTCTTTAGTCATGCATGTTATACAGTTCATTAGAAGGGTGACTTTTGATATTCATGCCTTCCATTAATCAAATTAAACACAATCCATTTTTCTATTGCCAGGAATGATTTTCTGGATTTTGCAGAGCTTTGTTTCAAAGAATTTGGTGATAGAGTGAAGCATTGGACAACTTTTAACGAGCCATGGACATACTGCTTAGGTGGCTACGACAGTGGCAGCTTAGCACCTGGGCGATGCTCAGCATGGAGGAACAATGACTGCCCTACAGGCAACTCCGGAACAGAGCCATACTTGGTTGCCCACAACATTCTCATTTCTCATGCTGCAATTGTTAAGCTTTATAGGGAAAAATACAAGGTTTTGACAATTCCTCAATTTAATCTCCCATTGATATGCTGATCATAACATTAGGACTTGCTATTTTATTTAATTTAGTCCTCTACCTATACTTAATTGTTTATTATTATTAGTAATTAATGAGCACAAACATGCATGTAAATATGTTTCCTTTTACATTTTGGTAAAAAAAAAAAAAAAAGAAGTTTGCAAAATTCTTAAATAAACGACAAGATATACATTTCAGCTATGCTGTTTTATATATAATGAATTAATGACCAAATATATGAGTTTTTGCTTTTGCGTATAGCCATTTCAAAAGGGCGACATAGGGATAGTGCTGGTTTCACATTGGTTTGAGCCATTCTCCAATAGCAAAGCCGATATTGAAGCAGCCCAACGTGCACTGGATTTCATGTATGGATGGTGAGTTCTGATTAATGCAGCTTTTTTCTTTTTCTTTTTTTTTTTTACACCTTTTCTCTATTTTCATATATATTTTTTGATTCTTCATCTTCATAATACTTACCGCGGGACAGATTGAGGAGAATATAACAATCTTCAAAAACACACAATTTCAGAAAATTTGAGAGCAGTTTTGAATAATATCAAAATCATAATAATGAAAATAAGCTTATTAGCATTTAGATAGTTGTAAACACCCAAAAGCAAAACAAAAAATAATTTGAAAATAACTAAGAAAATTTTATTGGGACCGAAAATGATCTAAACAAATAAATTTTGCAAAAAAAAAAAGTGATTTTGACTCCAAATAAGAAAGTTACACCTGGTTGAAATTAACAGAATATTTTAGTCTTTTTTACGCCTCCTTGACCTGATTCTCCAAAATTCAAAAGTCCTCCTCATGCAAAATGTATGAGCATTATTGAGAATTAATTAATGCCAAATGTTTAAATTGTTTGTGTGTGTTGGCTGCAGGTTTATAGATCCATTAGTTTTTGGGAATTATCCAAAAAGCATGCAACTCCTTGTGGGTAAAAGATTACCAAAATTCACACCACAGCAATCCAAACTAGTGAAAGATTCCTTCGATTTCCTGGGAGTAAATTACTATACAGCAAATTTTGCTGCTAATACTCGCTTTAACGTTGGCTCTAACATTAGCTATTCAACAGACAATCAAGTTAATCAAACAGGTAATTATTAAGTTCATAAATTATAACTTCAATTCATGCATGTCTACCTACGTACCTTAATTTCCTCCCATATTATACATGAGTTAGAATGAATTAATTTGGAGCATTAATTTCACAATCTTGATCAACATTTCTACATTAATTTTACAGTTGAGAGGAATGGAAAACTTATTGGTGAACCGGTATGATTTACTCAAACTTTCTTCATTCTACCCTTTGAATCTTCAACATTAATTGTTGTTTGTTTTGTGAGAAAAATTATAACTTTCTTCCTTGTACCCTTGACATGCAAACAATATTATTTCTCATTCTTTGACACTGAGCTTTCATTCGAGAATTTCTTTTTTTTTTTTTTTTTTTTTTGACAAAATTATGCAGGAAGGAGTGCCTATCTTTTTTGTGTATCCAGAAGGTCTTCGTAAACTTCTTGTCTATACAAAGAACAAGTATAATAATCCATTGGTTTACGTTACAGAGAATGGTAATTAAGAATGGCTATATTCTTGACGCTTTTGAAACTTAAACATTCATTATGATACTTAAGTTTTTTGTTAAATTTTTACAATGAAGGAATGGGAGAGATCAACATCGAAACAGTTAAAAAAGGGGTGAAGGATTTCCAACGAGTACGTTTCTATAGAAATCATCTAAAGGCAGTCAAACAAGCCATTGAGTAAGTTCAGACTTTCATTTTCTTTAGGATTCTATTTAATCAAAATTCTCAATTTTTTAATGTCTGGATGAACATGTGAAAAACTAACAAATCAAAGAAGATTTAAGTTCAATTCCTTCACAATTTATAGTTTGAAGAGGAAATTCATAAACATGTGGTAGGGTAAATATACAACGACAACTAAATATTTATCGAATTATGAGGGGTCGGCTACATAAATCATATTTCTACAATTATATACTATTATTACACATGATTTTATTTAGAGAAAAACATTTATCAGGATCATCCTGATAAACCCCTTGTAAGGCACCACTCATTTTGTGCTATGTCAATATTTTTTAAAGTCTCACCTTAATAAAAATACACCATATATACACTATATAATTAAGCATGAAAACCCTTTAAACACTAGATTAAGTATTAAAAAAATTAAATATATATGTTTCAACATCTTTGATTTTTTTCAAATATCTTTGATCTTATTCTGTAATTAAAATCACATCCTGGGTTCACTAATATTTTGGTTAGGGCCTAATAATTACAAAATTAATTTTTGTGATATTTTATTCTTTTAATTCTTGATTTTAGTAAAACAATGATGCAGGGTTCACTAATATTTGGGTTAGGGCTTAATAATTGTAAATTTAATTTTTGTGATATTTCATTCTTTTAATTCCAGATTTTAGTGAAACAATGTCGTAAGGTTCACCCACATTTAGGTTAGGCTTAATAATTATACATTTAATTTTAGGCTAAAATATACTAAACCCCTCTATACTATTGCTCTGTTCCACCTTTATCCCTTATAGTTTTAATTACTACAATTAACCCCCTTAACTTTTCAAGTTAAAGAAAACCAATAATGACGTTAAATATAGTTAATAAAAAAATAATTTTAACCCTTTTAAAACTCTTCGATACTTACCACAACCAATTATTTTATGAAAAAAAATGAATAGAGTCAATATAAATATAATTTTAACCTTATCATAATTGTTCAATACCTACCATATTAATTTTAACTATGTTAGAATTGTTCGATACTTACACCACTAATTTTATTTTCATTAGAATTGTTCAATATTAATTACAATACCCAATTAAACTCTAAAAAATATAAAATAGAATTAATTGACATGAAACTCACCAACAATGAAATAAATTTTTTAAGATATATCCTACGAGTTTTGTCATGATTTATTCTTTAGAAAAGTATAAAAGGATTCCTTCTTGTTCTTTTGTCAGAATTTTTAGTCTTTAGTTATTAATTACTTTTATTAAATAATTATTTATTTTAAAGTTAATCTTGTCATTTTTATTTTATAATAAAGTCATATGTTCAATTCTGTTTAATTACTTAAGGACAATTAACGTATTACACTAATTATTCTAAAATTAGAAAATTAAGGGGGTTAAATATTTCAATTAAAACTAAAAGGGGTGATTGTGGAAAGAATCAATAGTATAAGGGAATTTAGTGTATTTTATCTTTAATTTTAATAATATTTTATTCGTTTAATTCCATATTTTAATGAAATAATGTCGTAGAGTTCATTCACATCTCGGTTAGAATTTAATAATTATAAATTTAATTTTAGTGATATATTTTTTTAATTTTGTAGAGATTTGAATATTGGATCAATTAAATACATGATAATTTTATACAAATGATATGGATGAATTATATAAAGATTTATCATCTTGGTGCATTTATTTTTTTTCCAAAATTGAAGGGTTTTAGCTAATTATATGGTATAAGTTATGTGTATTATTATTATCGTGTTACACTAAAAAAAAGGCTTATATGGCATTCATTTATTGGTGCTTGACAAAGGGTTTATCAGGATAATCCTGATAAATGATACACTATTTTATTTATATTTAAGTATATCATATCACTTGTAATAGTTTCTTTCCAATTATTTTTAGATCTCCCAATTCTCCGTTTAATTTGAATTGATTTTTCTCTACTTTCTATACTTCACAATGGTGCATTTAGAGGTATTTATGCACATGTCTAAATCATATTAACATGTTTATCTCATTTTTTCATGTATTGGGGCTACTTCCACTTTTTTTATAACACATTCATTACTTATTCTTTCTAAATCTAGTATATCCACACATCCATCTTAACATTGTTATTTATATTACCGTCATTTTTTGTTCGTGATCATACCTAGTGGCCTAATATTCTGATCGATAAAGTATCGTTGGTCTTATAGCTGCTTTATAAAAATTTTCTTTCAATTTCAATGGTACTTTATGATCAAAAAATATAGAAAATGCATCTCTCTATTTGTTCCAACCAACTTGAAATTGTAGACTAAATATACAAGAGGGACATTGTTATTATCTTGGCTTCTTGTTTTATAGCACTATGTTAAAATTGAAAAATATAATAATGCAATGAAAGTTTACAATCTGATGAAATTAATTCCAAAATGATTCTTTTTTTGCAGCCATGGAGCCAATGTGAAGGGCTACTTTCCATGGTCATATTTGGACACATGGGAATGGGGTTCAGGTTTTACACAGAGGTTTGGTCTGGGGTTCAGGTTTTACACAGAGAATGGACTTAAGAGATATCCCAAACTTTCAGCCCTATTTTATAAGAAATTTCTTAACTCCTAAAACATAAATGACAATTGTGTCTTACGTTGTTTGATGGTGAAATTTAAAATTGTAAAAGTTGGACTTTAATTATGTATATGTTCCTTATTCCATGTTTGTAATAAATTGTGCTGCTCGTTGAGGCATACACAAATGTTTTTTTAATTTAATGTTTTTATAGTTTCTTTCAATTCATTGAAATGGCATTTGCAATGTACTTCAAGATTTATTAATTTAAAGCATTTATATAGAATGAAAATGAATTTCCTCAAAAATTTCTTCAAGTGGCATTTGTTTTGTCAATTTTTTTTACCAAATTTTTTTAAAAAAAACAATGTTACAGTAATTATTTTTTGCTACAATATCTTTTATGAATAAAATATTAAATTCAAATGTTAAATTTTTAATAATAAACAATTCTTTCTTAACACAATTCTCGCCAAAACTAAATAATAAAATATTAATTCAAATTTAAATTTTAAAAACTTTTGTTAAAAAAATCTTCTATACAAATCCCAATAGAACATAATCATCAATGCAAACACTTTTAAAATATTCCTTATAACAGATTTCAACAAAAAAAAAATTATCAAAAAAACTAAAAATACCCCATCAGAGCCTTGATAAAAAGCTATCTGCTGGATAGTGCAGACGTTTTACTTCTCTTAGCTGTTAAAAATGCAATTGGTACAAAATATTTTTTTCTCCTGGTCAAGGAAAAAATAAATAAATAAAAGACAACTGTTTAAATTGCTTTGTTGACTTTTTGAATACCCAAAAGAAATCAGTAATGGAATGAGCGTAAATAATAATATAGAAAGGTAAAAATATTTCAATTATCACTCAACTTCTTTTGTTTCAAATTTTAAAAAGCTTTATTTTAAGGAAATTACATGTTTGGATAAGGTGTTTTTTTTTATTTTGGAAAGAAAAAGTAAATTTCGATATTCAATTTAATTTAGAGAAGGAATAATTTTTAATTGAGAAATAATTGTTTGGGTTTATATATTTTTGCTTTTGAGTGTTTTTGTACAAAAGAATATTTTAATAATAAATAATTTTAAGTCTACTAGTAGCAGTCAACGCCTCTGTTGGCCAGCCAGATTCCTGCCATATTTTGGGGAACTATCAATGTTGTTCAAGGCAAACGTTAATCATTATCGGTTAACTTCTGATTATTTCAAGAGGTCTTTACTTTACTTAAAAAATTTGTGAAATGACAAAAATGCCCTCATTCTCAAAAGTGAAAAAATATTAAAGGTCCTTTTGGATAAGTATTTTATTTTGAGAATTGGGAAAAACGAGATTTCGTGTTGCATTTTAAGTAAGGTGAATTTTTGTTTTGAAAATTGAGTGTTTTGATTAAAAAAGTGTTGTTTTTATTGGTTTTTGTATTGAAAAATTATTTGATTAATTATAAAAAAAAAATTGTGTTGTATGGTAGCGGTCAACGATTGTCCCCGCCAATCAACCCAAATGTATTATTTTATTATTTTATAAAAAAATAAAAAAGACTAGAATGTCTTCATTCCTATTTCGTAAAAATTTAAAATTTGTGTTTTGAGAATTGAGTGTAAACAAACAAGCTATTTTGAGGAGAGGTACTAATTTGGCCCAAAAAAATCATATCCAAATAGAGTCTAAGTATTTCCAAAGAAAACAATTGGACAAATACCTTATTTTCGTTTGAAATAAAACCCTAAAATAGGCATGTTTAATTATTCCTCGTGGAACGTCCCTAAAAGAAGTGATCCAATTAAAAATACCACGAGAAGTTTTTATTGTAATTTTAAAGATGAGTATTAAGTGTCGTTTTAATCAATAACACACTAATTAAGAAAATAATTAAATTATTTTTATTTATTCCTAATTTTTTATTAAAAAATAAACAAGTGCATTAATGTCATGCCATGTTAGATAAAATGAATGAATGATAAAATTGGTTAGTCTTATGAGTTTGATAGTCACCGACAAGAGCTGCATTGATTGTTGCATGCATGGCAGTAAAGCAGTAAATGTCATTCATTGTCCATTGTTGACTATGAATGAGATGCTGCTTTACTCTTCTATATGGCCAAAATGAGGGGTATTACGTGATGACGAGGCATTTTTTATTTTTGCTTTTGAATGTAAATTTGGTTTTTGTACTAGTCTGCAGCAGAAACAAGTCCAGAACTCCTTCATAGAATCCAATTATGATTATCAAAAGGTATAAACAATTTTTGCGTTGAAGTGGACTCGTTTATTTTGATACATTCATTGTAAAGAAAAATTAAGCACCTTAGAAGATTGCAAGAGATTTTGATAAGATCCAACAATTGTTACCACCGAATATAAAATGACTAACATTGTTTAAGGGAAGCAAATAATTCAACATAAATTCTTGCTAATTATGAAATACAAATACAAAATCCTATATTTTTTAGTGTTAAAGGTAAGGAGGGGGGGCCGGGGGGGTTGGGGATGGGGGGGCCCGGGGGTGGGGGGTAGGGGGTGGGGGGTGGGGGGTGTTTGCAATTCAAATAAATAGACTAGATCTCGCATTTTTATTTCAGGAAATGAATATAAACTATTAAAGCAATGATTGTATATTTTGATAAAATATCATTATCTCATAATACTTTAGTGTATTTTGAACAATTCGTGACTATAATGCGTGTTCGATTACCATTAGATCATTTAAAAAGTTTCACTCTGACTTATTCATGAAGTGATGAATTGTTTATGTGATATTACCATTACTCTTCACAAAAATTTGTTGAAGAAATTGCAAGATTAGATGTCACTTCACAAAGATTTATTTAAGAAATTTCAATATTATTATAGGTAGGCATGGCCATGGTTCCGAAACTAACTATTTTGGTTTCGGTTTCGATTCCGTTCCAATTCCGGTTCCGGTTCTGTCCCGATTTCGATTCCGATTCTGTCTTGATTTCGGTTTTGTTCCAATTCCGATTTTTTTTCCGATTTTTAGTTTCGAATTTCGATTGTAATCACACTTTTAAATTTGATTTCTATTGAAATAATGATTAAACTATTAATTGAAACTCAAATAATACAACATAATAATATAATTAGAATAATAGTAGTTATAATTGAACTTAATTAATATATAGGTTTTAGATAATAGAACTAGGAAGAATTAGATAAGTGAGATTCAAAGATATAAAAATAATAAGAATGTTGAAAGAATAATTGAATTATTAATTAGAATTCAACTAGTATAATATAATAACATGATTAGAATAGTAATTAAAATTAAACTAATATATGAATTTTTTAGAATAATAGAATTATGAAGATTAGATAAGTGAGAAAGAAAGATATAGAAAAAATAAGAGTATTGAGAGAATGATCGGACTATTCATTGGAATTCAAATAGTATATTAGTATAATATAATAATAGAATTAGGATAATATAAATTAGAAAATTAAGTTGATACATAATATAATTGGATTAATAGTTGAAATTGAAATAATATAAGGAGGTATTAGAAAAATAGAATTATGAAGGATTAGATAAGTGAGAAAGATAAATATATAAATGATAAAAGTATTGAAAGAATGATTGAATTATTAATTGAAATTTAAATAGTATATTAGTCTAATATAATAACATAATTAGAATAATTAATTAAAAAAATTGATACCCTAAACTATAAACTATAAACGCTAAAACTTACAATATACAGATTAGAAAACTAAGAAATAATATTAGAAAAAGAATTATGTGATGAAAATGAAGAGGTATAGCAATATTTATAGAATTATAAAAATGAAAAAAAATTTGGCCGGTTCTGATTCCAGAACTGCTGGTTCTAGTTTCAAAAAATTAGGAACCGTAATCGAACCGTTTGTAAACAGTTTGGTTACGGTTTCAATTTTGTGGAGCCCCAATTCTGGTTCCGAAACTGCCGGAATGGCCATGTCTAATTATATGTATCATTGTAGTATGTATATAGGGCAAAATATTTTTTGATCTATGAATACAAATCAACTACTAATATTTTTGAGATAGGGTATACTCCCTCCATTCTTTTTTAAGTGTCTCCAAAAAGTAAAATACACAAATTAAAAAAATAGTAAAATTGATTAAATTACCTTTAATAATAATGATACACAATTTTCTATATTCTCTCTTTCGTTTGATTAATGATAAATCTAGGGTTACCTTCAATTTATCCCCATGAAAGATGGCGCTTAATTATTTTGCCCGCATAAAAGATTTTTATTAACACTTTGTACCATTGACTATTAATTAAAGATGCTAATTGATAACATCATTAACTATTAATTTTAAATGACAATTTTATCTACCAATAAGAAATAAATTAAATTATATTCGTCCCTCCTATATTTAAACATTAATTTCAATTTATCTACTCCATAATTTTGTGTTAATACTTAAATATTATTAGTTTGAGGCATAAAATATTTGATCAAGTTTTTTAACAAATTAAGATACTTGTTTATTTCTTTCATCTTTTTTTCTTTTCCTTTTATTTCATCATCTTTTATATAAATAAATTTATGTAATGTTTCTTGTAATTTATGATTTTTTTTACTCATTTTAATTTGTTCTGTCTTTATAATATGATTATTTATCTTATTTGTATTATTGATAATTTAAAGCATTGATTTAATATTTTAAAATATTTTATTATATTATTATTATATATTAAAGTAATCTAATCAACATAATAAAATTATAAAATGACAAAATAAATAAATTAAATAATTAGTTTCTTATTAGTTAATATTTATTATAAATATATATTTTCCTAATAGAGATATCTATTATACTTAATAAATTTAATAAAAAATTAATTAACTCTAAATTAAAAATCCATTGATATCAGAGTGGTAAAATAAAATGTTTCATTAATTTTTTATTAAAGAATTAAAAAAATTGGACAAATTATGTATTATTTTATTACCTTCAAAAAAATTAAATAATTCATATGAGGTTTTTATTGACCAAGTACATTAAAAATAGTTAACAAATTATAAAAAATAGTAAACCATATCCAAAATCTAATTTTTTTAGTAAGATTATATATGTTATTCTATTATTTAAAAAAATAATAAGAATTTGAATTTGTTAAAGTATGTACAAAGCAAAAAAGAAAACAAAATGATGATAAAGTAGGACAAGATTTTGAGAATTAAATTTGAAGGTAAAATAGTCTAAAATATAAAAAAATAAAAAGAATTATTTTTTTTAAGCAAAATTTAAACTTTTCAGTTAAATATAATAACAGAATATCCTTATCGGTGCAAAGTGCTTATTAGTTAATATTTATTATGAATATATATTTTCCTAATAGAGACATCTTGTATACTTAATAAATTTAATAAAAAATTAAATAACTCTAAATTAAAAATCCATTGATATCATAGTGGTAAAATAAAATGTTTTATTAATTTTTTATTTAAGAATTAAAAAAATTGGACAAATTATGTATTATTTTATTACCTTCAAAAAAATTAAATAATTCATATGAGGTTTTTATTGACCAAGTACATTAAAAATAGTTAACAAATTATAAAAAATAGTAAACCATGTCCAAAATCTAATTTTTTTTAGTAAGATTATATATGTTATTCTATTATTTAAAAAAATAATAAGAATTTGAATTTGTTAAAGTATATAAAAAGCAAAAAAGAAAACAAAATGATGATAAAGTAGGACAAGATTTTGAGAATTAAATTTAAATGTAAAATAGTCTAAAATATAAAAAAATAAAAAAGAATAATTTTTTAAGGCAAAATTTAAACTTTTTAGTTAAATATAGTAACAGAATATCCTTATCGGTGCAAAGTGCTAATAAAAATCTTTTATTGAGGCAAAGTGATTAAAGATCATCTTTCATAGGGGTAAATTGAAGATAACCCTAAAATCTAATTGTATTAATAAGGTTAGAATTAAAACTTTCATATTTTTTGTATTGAAATATGAAAAGGGACACTTATTTGAGAATAAAAAAATGTGGTAATTAGGACATTTAAAAGAGACCGGATGGAGTATATCACCAAAAACATTAGACATTCTATTATATATTAATTGGAAGAGAATCAAAAGCTACCGTGACTTAGAAATTCAAGTGTAGTCTTTTTAGAAAACTTGATTGCATAAATTACTCTTGCTAAATTTTAGAGGACGTTGTTATTGATTTTGTTGGTGTTCAATTTCTCTAATTTATGGGCAATGAATCGTTTGTAATACTTTTGTGTATCACTTTTTGTAACATTTTATAAGATTTTGACACGTATACAATCACTTATCCCTTAACGTTCACTAATTACTTAATAGAGTTTTATTTTAATTTTTAAAAATTAAATAACTAAGTAAAAGTACGTGGCACATTCAGTATTATATAGATTGTCATACCAAATGATACAGAGGATCTAAAGTTTATTTTACATCTCACTAAAATTTGGCTTAAAAAGTAAAACCATCTATGCCGACCCTTATCTTGAATCATGTGCAGGATAGTAGAATTGATTTATGTCATACTTTGGCGCAATATGAGGCTTTTATTTAGGCCTTAAACAAGTTTTTGTTTTCCTTTTTAAGATGTATGATAATTGCAATATAGCAATTTTCAACTATTTCAAAATTAAGAAATTAAAGCAGTCTTTAACATATAAAAAAGGAAACGAAGGTGACTAATATTAATAATGTATACTAACATATGTAGCATTTATGGATTCAGAAATTTCCTTGAAAGTGTAAGATTAACATTCTTGCTAATTACGACTATATATAGCATTTATGGTTGCTTGTATAATTGTATTGCGAATTTCCGATTAATTTATTTTATGGGAGTTATACTGCCAACCGACAATAATTAATTTGACATACAATCTGATGTGAAGGCTATGGTGAATTGCCTTCAGCACCATAAAACTCCCCAATAGTTGAAGCTATAACAATGTCCAAAAATATATTGCAAGAGTAGATGCACTGGCGCGTAATCTTAGTCAGTTGACTCATTGTATTATTTCTAAATTGTTAGAAAATTATCAAAAATAAAAATAAAAACACTGTCAATCAACAATAATTGATTTGACATTCAAAAGAAAACATATTTCTTTTTTTTTTTCATATTTTTAGAATATCAGAATAAGTCCACCAGCCAGATTCTGCTTCTGAAACATAATTAAAAAAAACGTGGATTTATGTCCATTTTCACAATTTATGAGTTTTCCAATTGCCAGAAATTAGCTTTCTATGTTGGTATACAATTGCAATGCAAAAATTAAATAGCATTTTTGATTTATGGAAGATTAGATCTAATCATAAATAAACTTGTAAGAGTTCAATTATGAAAAAAAAATAGTGTTGACCTTATATCGATCACGAAAAATGCTTGGGTAGCATTTTATTTTTCCAATAAAGAAAATATAAAACCAAAATTATATAGAGAGCTAGCTATGAGTCTAAGGATATTAATTTTTATAATTTTATATGATATTGCTTAATTAAATCCTATTTTATTTTTCACATGAAACTAACCCATTATCGTTTACTCATCCAACGAACACTCTAGAGACAAAATCATGTGGGAGTACTCATTCGAGTTGAATTTTTTAATTTATAGAAACAAAGTCTTGAAAATGATTTACCAACTAAAATTTATTAACATATATATAGCTCCTTGACAATTAATAAATAAGAAATGGGTGATCCATTCATTTCAATTAATGAGAGGGATCTCCAAAAGATCATTGACAAATTAATTTTAATCATTTGCTAATCTTGATAAAATTATTAGCACATCTTTATCAAAAATCATTGACAAATAAAATGTGTAGTTCAACAAGCAACTTCATTTTGAATACGTCACATTAATGATTAATGTTACTTCACAAACTCTATACCTCATTAACTTTTGTAAGAGAGGAAATACTCCTTATTTTTTTAAGTTGGTTTGTAAAATATGTATAGAAATAAAACCCCTAATTTAGAATGCTTTTATTTATGCATTACGATGGTTAGGTTATATCCGTAATCAAATTTCTGCTATACAAATCAATAAAATATGAGAGTTAGATCCTCCCGTAAGTGTGGACAGGATTTGCCAAAAAACAAAAATCATTTTAAATACTCTATATATAATTAAAAAGATCAAGGAAATTATAGTAACTAGCCATGGCATTTCAAGGGTTTGCTTTACAGGCCCTCTTATTCTTTTTTCTCTTCTTGTCTTTCACTGATCTTTCACTTGCTGAAAAACCCAAAAATATTTCGACTTTTGGACGCAAAAGTTTTCCACCATATTTCGTATTTGGAGCAGCCTCGTCTGCCTATCAGGTTACTTTGTTTTTGCTCATTTTTTGCTCTGCATATTGGCAATTGGCATTGATATTTTCAGTGAAAATTCATCATTTTTGTTTTTAATTTAATGTTCTTGAAGTATGAAGGTGAAGCGTCAAAAGATGGAAGAGGACCAAGAATATGGGATACCTTCAGCCACAAATATCCAAGTCTCTCTCTCTCTCTTTATAAAAGCATTAGTGTTATACTGTACTTAAAAACATTTATTAGTTTTTATTGAATTATCTCATATATATATATAGGTCTGCAACTAATCGTCAGTGTCGAGAAATACGATCCATATAGTGGACTTAACTTAGTAGAGAATAAACGCTTTCTAATTCTAGTTGTTATTAGTCTGCTAAAATTTTGTTCATATCTTATAAGAAATCACTCAATAAGAGACTTAGTACTGTAAAACTAGGTGGCAATTGCGCGCCAGCGCGCTGTAATTATATGTTATTTCCCGTTATAATTTTAATTCAGTATAATAGATATAAGTAATAGAATATTTGTTGAATAATACATGTACTAACATCTATAGTTAATATTTCCACAAACTTACCTATAACTTCACTCGCTATACATGTCTATACATATTTAAATTTTTTCATAAGATATATGGTTGCCAATACTTGTACAGACACTTATACATATACATATATGTGTATACACTATACGCACTTTCGTATATTTGCATATATTAGACTTATTTTGACATTATAGATTTGTACTCATTTTGCACATAATGTGCACACTCCGTATATACATATACTATATACATTCTCACACATTATAAATATTTGCAAATTCTTCTTACATCATCTACACACAATACAATGTATATGTGTTACATACTACACATATTATACATACTTATACACACACTTATATATACTACGCATATATGTATATACTAAACATATTTTCATATATTGACACATATTTAATTATTTAGCACACTATAATTTTCTACTTATTTTTCACATATTTTCGACGTTACATATATTGCATATAATATTTACATTTGCACAAACTTTAAATATTTGCACATTCTTCTTACATTTTAACACATTTCATATGTGCACATATTTACACATACTTGTAGACAAACTTATTCATAATGCACATATATTTATACACTATACATATTCCACACATTTTATAAATATTTCTCACACATATTAACACGTGCTTCACACATTTTTACACACTATACATATTTATATATACAACACATATTTTTACACACTATATATTTTTACACGCTACATATATTAATACACACTACACACAATTTCGCAAACTCGACATATTTATACATACTACACATATTTTCAGATGCTATACATTTATGCACATTTTCCACAATATAAATATTTACACATGATACACATTTTTTGAAACACTATTTGTACACATACATGCATATTTTCATATGCTACATATATTTCTTCATAATTCATACATTTTAATACACTATGCATATGAACACATATACACATACTGCATATATTTTCACACACTATACATGTTTACACATAGTAAACATATTATATTCACTACATATACATATACATATTACACATATTTCTCATACACTATATATTTACACATATCTACACATATAACACACATTTTCACACACTCTACGTTTTTATACTCACTGCACATATTTTTGTACACTACATATTTACACATATTACATGTATTTTCACAAACTATACATATTTGCACATAATTTATACATTTTCACATATTGTACATATTTACGCACACTACAAATATTTTCAATCGCTGTAATAATCTTTACATACTATAGATTTTTTCATATACATATATCTACACATATTACACACATTTTAAAATCATATACATATTTATAAAAACTTCAAACATTTTCTCACATAATACATATTTAACGTATTTTCACACATTACACCTATTTATATATATTACCTATATTTTCACACATTAATTATATTTATATATATACACATTTTCAACCACTATACATTATTACAAATACTTCACACGTTTTCAAACACTACATATTTACACATAGTACACATATCTTCACATATTATACATATTTATACATACTACATATATTTTCACATACTATACATATATGCACACATTTCATACATGATATGTATTTACACATACTACACATATTTTCACATACTATAAATATTTATACACGCTATATATATATATATACATACATACTATAGATTTTTTCATATACATATATCTACACATATTACACACATTTTCAAATAATATACATATTTATAAAAACTTCAAACATTTTCTCACACTATACATATTTAACGTATTTTCACACATTACACATATTTATATATATTACCTATATTTTCACACATTATTTATATTTATATATATACACATTTTCAACCACTATGCATTTTTACAAATACTTCACACGTTTTCAAACACTACATATTTACACATAGTACACATATCTTCACACATCATACATATTTATACATACTACATATATTTTCACACACTATACATGTATGCACACATTTCATACACGATATGTATTTACACATACTATAAATATTTATACAGGCTATATATATTTATACATACTATATATATTTTCACACACTATACATATTTATACATACTACACATATTTTCACCCACTATATATATTTCCACATATTACACACGTTATACATTTTTATACATATTACACACATTTATGCAAATGTCATCTATTTACTAACACTACATGCATTTCTACAAACAATACATATTTACAAATATTTCACACATTTTCAGAACAATTTTCATATCTTTCTTTTTCAACCATTTATTAATTCTGAATTCTTTTTATATCAAAACTTTATACATTAATTCACTTTCTATATTTATTCTAATTATATTATCCTAATATATTGCTTGAATTTCGTATTATATATATTTTCATACTCTACTATTGTTACAATCAAAACTTTATCCACTATTGCGGGATCAGTTACATGGATAATATTTCATCATCTTATTAAGTTTATACACATGTGTGTACTATATCTAAATATGTATATTGTGGAAAAATATGTGTATTATGTATAAATATATATATATTTAATGTGTGAAAAAGTGTATAGTATGTGTTATTTTAGTGTATGAAAATGTATATAAATATATATATATATATATATATATATTTTGTGAAAAATTTTATAGTATGTGTAAATACATATGGTGTGTGATTTATAAATGTGCGTAGTATGTAAAAATATATAATTGTCTGAACTATGGAAAGTAAATTTATATAATTAGCGAAAATACGCAAATTTTTATGATATAAAAAGCTTGCAAAAGTTTCGTAAATTTATTTATCTGCGTTAATTCATCATTATCTTTGCTACGCCTTAGTTGAATGGAGAAAAAATACTTTTGCGTACAAAATCCTTATCCTCTCATTTTTTCCTTCTTTATCGTGTATAATAGCATAAACAACTAAATATGTATATTGTGAAAAAATGTGTGTATTATGTATAAATATATACATAGATATATATATATATATATATAATGTATGAAAAAGTGTATAGTATGTGTAATTTTAGTGTGTGAAAATGTATAAATAAATATATATATATATAGTATGTGCAAATATATATAGTGTGTGATGTATAAATGTGCGTAGTATGTAAAAATATATAATTGTCTAAACTATGGAAGGTAAATATATATAATTAGCGAAAATGCGCAAATTTGTATGATATAAAAAGCTTGCAAAAGTTTCGTAAATTTTGTTATCTGCGTTAATTCATCATTGTCTTTGCTACGCCTTAATTGAATGGAGAAAAAAATACTTTTGCGTACAAAGTCCTTTATCCTCTCATTTTTTTCCCTCTCTATTGTGTATAATAGCATAAACAACTTTTAATAGCTAATTTTTTTTCATGTTTAATGAACTTTTAATTTTAAAAATAACATGAAAAAACGGACATTCAATTCTAGGATTCTCACTCAAAACCAACCTTCAATATAAATAAGTGTCTTTACCCTAAAGTTAAGAATCATTACAATTGTTAACCAACTCTGATAATTTATGTAGTTATATGACCCACGTTTCATGAGATACTCTCAAATTGAATAAGTATAAAACCACAAAACATTAAATTATACACTAAACATTAGGAAAGAAAAATATACTATTAAAACAAAAGATAATATTTGATTTGTGTAATGCTATTACAAAAGGATCAAAAGATGGGCTTAAAGATTTTAAAACTAAAAGCTGTCCTAATTTGCTTCCATTGATAAACTCCAACGCATTCAATTTTACCTCACTTCCACAAGCAATAAAAAATGTATAACTCAATTTAAGATTCTTAAAATAAAACAAAAATCAAAATTCTTTAATTTCTGGGATTCACTTCTTGTAGAATCTTTGTAGGCCACCATAGCATAATTTCTAATCTATGTGCCTTGGACTGGCCAACATTTTAATAGATATAAGCTAGAAAATGCCTTTCTATAAATCAATCTCTTTCTCATGATATAAATGAATGCAAGCAAACAGATTGCTTGCTAATACCAAGTATCCTTTACCTCATGCATTAACTTGCTAATAACAAAAGAAATGCTTCTTTTATGGATGATGATATCATTGTAAATGAAGATACTTGATAAACCAAAATAATTTTAACCATAGTTTTGTATAGCACACATTGTATTCACTAATGTGAAAAATCAACAGTGTCAGCCAAATACAACTTCTCACTACCAGGGGACTGGCTATAACAACCAAAATTTCATGGCTCCTAGAGAGCAGGTTGCCGCAATCACCACAACAAGAAGCACTGCTAATGAATAAGATAAGAAATTACAAGAAAACTGGACATTGGGCCATTACTAAACAAAGAACACCATATATTCCATTTTAATCAGTCAGCTCATCACTAACAACAATTTAGTCATTGAGAAGTAGAAGCCTACAGGTTTCATGGCACATCTGAAAGACACTTTGACAAATGGAAATCAATACGACTCCAGCCATAAAATCGGATATTTTCACCATGTTTTCCAATCCATAGTTCACAGTCGGAAACAAAAATTGATAAGATTCTACACTTAGCCAGACAAAATAATAGAACTTAGTTTTTTTTGGAAAAAAGAAAATCATATTCCAAAGCCAAAAACTGCTTGAATCTTGTGGAAAATAAGATCCCGCCATCCCCTCTCGGTATTCTCCACCACAGTAGCATTTCCATATCTGCACCATCAAAGAACTCGTATCAGAACAGGGAAGAATGTATATATAAATTAAAGCATCCCAAAATTTCAATCTGTTTGGACCCAAGAAGCTTGAGATTTGGCTACATTACCATCATACACACTAAAGGTTTGAAGACTACAAGATACCTTTCAAATAAACCAACTATCAATAAAATCCTAGTGCAAAATTGAGATGGTTGATCTAAGTTTGACAAAAATTGGTATTAACCTTTTTTCAACCTCAAGTAACCCTATGGAAATTTGAATGTTAGGGGAAAATGTAATGGACCATTCTTATGTGTGAGCATAGGCTGGGAGAGGTTGGGGAATGAATTAGATAACTGCTAGCTGAAGATACAAAACTACTACTGAATTGAATACCAACCTGTCTTCTTCTGGCACGTCACTGTGAATCAGCTTGACTATTGTAACCCCAGATTTAGGCTCGTCAAAAGTCATCCGAACCTGCAGTATAATTCAACCAGGTCAGCAGAAGACCAGTCAATTCAACCAAAAACCATCTCATCAATGAGTTACAAATCTAGCATCCAAAGGATCACAGGCAAATAAATATATAGAACATCAAAAGCAGCATACATCAGTCTCAGTTAAAAAAGCCAACAAGCCCACTCCTGGTGTTTCATTTAAGGAAAGTAGATATAAACACTGCACATTCAAAAAAATGTTCCCCCAATTGCAGTCATATACACAAAGTAGGCATCTTGGATATCGTTATAAATTCCAACAAAGAAAAAACTATACCACACAACTAAAGTAGGCAACGTGCATTTCCACGGTATCATCACATCTCAGTTCTGGGCTTCTTTCCACTCCAATTCTTGCTCAATTTCCATAGCTGAACTTCCCCTAATCAAATACAACTATCATATCAAATATCAATCCTTAATTCACTTAAGATATACACATATGTAAAAAGGAAAAAGGAAATATTACCACCGAAAAGAGTTTTGAGTGTTTGAGGGTATGATATAGTCGGAAAATCTAACCGGAGACGGTGAGAAAGTGCAATAGCATGTGAAAAGGTTGACGCTTCCATTGTTCCATAATTTAGCTTAGTTCATAAGCTTACATTTTATACAAACAACAAAATGAGAACATGTTTTCTAGAAAATGTTAAAGCAAGAAAAGAATCCTCCACTATCCAACCACCAGCCACCATATAAGAAAAACACTCGAATCAAACAAGCAAAATTCACCAAAATTCCAATAAAGCACATACCTTTGGGAGGATGAGATCCAACAGCTCAGTTCCAGCTTTTGCATGACAAACCTCCTGTTGATGACTGTTCAAAATCCCACAACGAAAGCAAAACCCATCACTAAGCAAAAATCAAACTTTTGGAGAAAGAAGAAACAAAGAAAATTGACATACCAAATAAGACATACCAGAGTCTGTCTTTGCACAAAGTAAATAAAAAATAATGTTTTAAGGATTTTTAAGCATTAGGAAAAGGAGTGAAAATCTCACCAAAAAAGTGGTAACGCCTCAAACCAATAACTATTCCTTCTTTAACAATTATTTCAATACAAGACACGCCTACATCAATAAACTTGACAATCAATACGTTGTCATCTCCAAGTGTTCTTTGTAGGTGAGTTGTTGCAGTCCCTGAATGATACAAAATTCAATCTGCTTTGTTAAATATCAAGAACTGAATATAAACTTCCATTCCAATGGTACTGAAGCTTGTAAAATAGTCAAATGGAAAACTTGATATACGTAGGTTACACACAAAGTCACAGTGACAAACACACAAGACACATAAAAATATGTACCTCTCCAATGTATTCTCAGTTACTTGAGCAAGAAAACTTTTTATTGTGGCCTTATTAGCTCCACCTGCTTCATCCTTGATATTGAAGTCTTTTCTTACCAAATTTCCCTGGAACAATAATGCATGAACATATATACCTGAATATACTTGGAAAAGTAACTCAAGGATCTTTGTTTTGCTTCCTATCATCAATAAAAACTTTCAACCATATCATATCATGCATATAAAGCAAACTAACCTGAATGTAAATATCAAACATGCACTTTCCAAGGCTACTATACGTTCTGTCATTGGTAAAAATGATTTCAGCAAAATGAAGTCCCACTGTGTAGTTTCCATTTCTCATACAAAATCCATAATACTCTTGAACTGCTTGTGGAAGTATATAAATCTATGTTATGGCCATCATCAGCAAAGTGATCAGTGCTGCTGAATGCCTAATTGGTACTACTCTGATACAACATTGATGGCCCTCCTGGTTCAGAGTCATCATCAAAACTTTTACCACCAACTTCTACATTTGATCCACCACAATTTATATTGAGAGAGTACCATTCTGGAGGAAAACAAAATGGAAAGATTCATCATTATCAATAAACAGAATGGGAAAAATCAAAGAAAATGATATTATTACTTTTATATTTAATATTCAGATTTTAGTCGGTTTTCAATTTTATCAAAGGATTCCTAAATTTCTAAAGTAAATTCTCACATATTTGTACCTTAGATAATTATGCTGCTTTATCATTTTTCTCCTCCTCAAAACTCCTGACTGCAGCTTAATTATAGTGAAAATTTCTTCAACCATGACTAAGAACAATGGATGATCCATATATTTTGCCTATTGATAAACTAAAAATACAAAAGATACGAAGACAAGATTAAGCTTACCTTTTGGACAGCTGAGATTCTCCAAGCACGAAAAGGTTAGCCTGAAAAAACAAAAAATGCAGTGTATAAATTAAGCATAATTGCAGTAAAAAGAAACAACACCTAATAAGACCAAATATGTTTTAACTGAAATGTGAGAAAACATATTGAGACTATTTAACTGACAATGTGAACATGCATCATTGTGAATGGTGTAAAAAAAAAGTAAAATTTAGTTTTTTTTTACCAAATTTTCATATATAAGACGTAGTTCATATATGTATAAAACAATTCATTGTCGTTGAAATCGTGATTATAATTTACTACCACTTTTATCACCATTTGAAATCGGATCGCAATTAATTTGAATTGCATATATCAACTTACTTTACAAGAGACCAGCTGATTGTAGATACTTACGATGTATTTCTCTGTGAAGAGCTTGCAAACAAGTTCCTGAAAAAGATTTACACCATGCATACATGCACTTGTCATGATCTAAATTACAAAACATTTAAACCATCATTTTATTGTATATAAGAAAAGTAATGATCATCAATGCAATAATCTCACAAATTCCCTGCTTTACATCTTGGGGCTCCTGAATCTCCAACAGAAAAATTGTTGTAGGAAAGGTCAATGGATAATTAAAGATTCAAAGTAGTAGAAATCATAACATTTAATTTGATGTAGAATTCACATAAGCATAGATAATCTTGTTCATGCTATAAGAAGATACATAATCATATAACCAAGAAAGCAATTGTAGAAACTCTAGAAAAATTTCATTTACCAACATTTATTATTATAAGACAAACTAACTTACATGTTTTCTCCTTTGTTCATAATCCAATCAGGGATGGATCCATTGATGTTGTTTCCAGTTAGATAACTATCAAAAAAACCAACCAACCAACATTCACAGATTAGTAAGATATTGAAAGCTGGCTGAGGTCACCTTGAGGAACTTGCAAATTTGTATTACTAATGGATAGTTCTGTGTCTGAAATACAATTGGCAACAATCTTTTCAATATCCCAAATGGGAAAGCTCATTAACTAACTTACTTGCACTCGGAGGTTTGCCATAGTTTTTCTCCAAAACTTCAGAGAAAGCACCATCTCTCTGATCTAGCATCACTAAAAGAAAACCATAGAAGTTATCAATACTTAAATTGCTATTAATTAACTGGAAGAATTTTATTAGTTCTCAAGGGAAGAAGAACATACATGTAGTTAAAGCTTTCCGAAATGCCTCCGTAACATTCAGTTCACTGTAAACATGGCTGCCTTCTTGATAATAGTCCTTCCTGAGAAGAAATAATCATATTGTAGTTGCAACTCACTTCAATGCACATAATTCTAGCATGGATATGGTCATAATGAGACAATTAAATTATGAAATGTGCGTACCTTAATGAGGTCTTGTCATGAGTCCACCAATGCCCTGTGTTAAATATGATGATAGCTACATTTTTATATTTATCAGCAGTATGCCCGACCAAATCAAGTTGAAGGGTTTCCTTCTTCGTTCCGTCCTTGTTCTGTAGTTCCCATTCTCGAACAAGAAATGGAGACACAAAGAATTCCACAGTGAAGTTGTAATCCTGCAAATCCATCCATTGTAATCACAAAATGAGAACACAAATATAATTGTTAGTGGAGAAGTAAACTTCATGAACAAACCAAATGGAATCGATAACTTTACTTCAAAAACAAAGGAATAAGATGGTTCTAATCGGAAATGGTGTCTGCCAGATGCTTCGTAAACTTTTCTCTGATCTTTAACGGAGTTTCTAAGAATGCATATAAGAGATTCCCACATATTCCGATTGAGAGAATCGCCAACAAACACCAATCTTTTCCTCTCAATAACTCCAGCATATGACCTCCATCCAGCCTGCTCAAATAATTCCAAAACAATCAATTTCTTCACATAAACAATATCTCATGGAAGAGTTTGTAGGCAGTATCAATTGGAAAACGCCAATAAAACAATTCAAAGATTAAAGAGACGTTACTTACACTCCATTTTATATCATTCATAAACAGAATCCCCAGCCGGATAATTAACCAATCAAAATCATTTCAATTTATTTAAGAAAACCATCTAAACCAACTGATTTGAATTGATTTCATTTGAAAAGGATAAAAAAAAGGAACTGATTAAATTGGAACCATAACTAAAATAAATGCAGGATATCATATCAGGATAACGCCTCAAACTTATCTAAAAGCTAAAACATCGGTACGTTGAAAACATAGTCTTAACATTAAAAACCACAAAAAGGGAAAAAAATCTTCTTGGTGCAAAATTAAATAGTCATAAATTAGTGAAGAACAGAAAACAATTGCCTAGGCTAAAAGACAATTTCATTAAAAACACAAGTCCACACAAATTTCAAATTGATTAGTCAAAAACAATCCAAAATTCACCACAAATAAGCAAAAGTATGATTGTTGTAGATAAAAGTTAGAAAACAGAACAGTAAAATCAATATCTTGGGAGAGTGCAACATCCAGGTTTCCATTTTAGCTTGTGATAATTACTATCAGGCCGACCATTGAGAAAACAATTGAATTGCTCATCTATCAGAGAGCAAGAACCCGGATTGTACAAAGGGTAAGAGTCATCCTTCACCCATTTTCCATCAAAAAATTTGCAATTCACCAAAGACTTGACCAAATCATTCAGCCCCTGCTTCTCAAACGCACCTGAAGTTGTCCCATTTCTCTTTTTGCTCACCAAAGTAGAAGTGAAGTTTTTAATCACACTGTTCTCATCAATTGTTTTCTCACCGACCCCAGAAGGAGATTTTGATGATGAATTTGCAGTCAGGTTTGGCTTCACTGGAGAATTCGACACTATCTCAGTAGTACTCTGATTTGTCTTCAAGACTCCGCCTTTATTATATAGCTCTTGATCTCGCGTCTGATTCTCGACATCTGACAAAGTTTTATTCACTTGAGACGAGGATTTTGGAGTTGTATTCACAGTCTCAGCAGAATTTGGTCAACTGCAATTGAAGAGGCAGAAAGCTAGAAACCCTTAAGAGGAAGAAGTGGAAGAAGAGGAAGAAGAATAAGAGGGAGAAGAAGAAGAGAGGGCAGCCGCTTAGAGAAAAGAATGAGGCAAGCGGCGCAAAGACGGAAACCCTAAAGCAATGGTATATCAAGAGGGCTGAAACGACGTCGTTTTTCAAGTGGGAGGAGTTTCCTTTGAAGAGCGCACGTGACCACAGCCTTGGGCATGTGCCATGGTCGTCCATTCCTTCGTGCGTATTCTATTATCTTAACAAGAATGAGCAAATGTCACAAATTTAATTGCTATATTATTTTCTTACATCACAGATAAAATAGCAGATCATACTACTTGAAAGATCTAGGTTAGATACGCGGTGTCCTAGTGGGTGAGTGACACTAGGTGTGACACCGATAATATAAACAGCAATAGACAGTATTAAAAATGCGGAAAGTAAAGAGACAGGAGGTTGGTAACGCAGTTCGGCAATTGCCTATGTCTGCGGGGCCACGCCCAGAAACAACAATCCACTAAGTTCACAAGTTACAAGACATTCAGTATGACACTAGGTAAGACACCATCTTATCTTAGTTACAGCTGCTTTCTAACTTCTGCAGTGAACAGATTGTGCGAGCTCCCCTTGACTTGTATTGATTCCTCCCAAAATCCGTGATTAAGCAAGATCCCCTTGCCCACGTTTGAACTCCTCCCGAGCTCTATGCTTGAATCAAGAAATACAAGGATTGCATCTTCAATAATGTTGCGTTAAGATGCTTCAAGCCAACACACTTTAACTAAACTCTCCAACAAAGAAGTGTGTATACAGTCTTCAAGAGACCGAATGAATAATCAAAAACTCACACTTGAAAAACCGTGTGAAGGAAGGCACACAAAAATCCTTCCATGTTTATCCCAAGATTCACTACTACAAAATGCCGAATTTAAACCGACCTTTTTAAAGCAGTTAAACAAAAACCGGTATAATTTATAAAAACGCTGTGGCATAATCGTAATATTAAAGTGACTTGAGAAATTTTTTACACCGGTTATTATATAACCAGTGTAAAAAGTGTACCTTTTACACCAGTTATTATATAACCGGTGTAAATATTTTGTTTTTTTTTTTGGTAAAAAGTGACCTTTTACACCGGTTTTCTTATAACCGGTGTAAAAAGTGTACAATATTCATATACAATATTCATGGATAGTGTAAAATAATATTATATAAAAAAAAGAAGATAATTACCACAGTTGGTAGTGATTTAAAACTCAATCGCTCAAACTTTTAAATTCAACTTATGTCTATCAATTTATTGAGCTCTTCTGATTTTTTGTTGTCACTTAGACGAACAATCATCTCTAACACTATATGACTGCTACGTGAGAAATCATATCCTGCCTTGTATAAATAATTGGTGTTCATCTTCATGTAAGGAAAAGACTTCTCTTTCCAAACAACCTCTGCCTTAAAATTGGCAGTCATTATTTATGGGAGATCAGAGATTCATTGAAAATTTATTAATTCTTACAAAATCTCTCCTATCAACATTAAAGTATTGCCTTCAAATCTCGATTTTGTTCTTTTATATATATATATATATTATATATTGAAAATTGTGAAGGATGGGATTTTTATTTATTTATCTGAATATTTAATTTTGAAAAAAAATTTACTTTGGACTGTAAAGTACTAAAAACATTGCAAGTCATTCTTGGATATAAGTTGTTGTTTTGTTGGTATTTCTTTTTTTTCATTGGACCGTGGAGAAAGACAAACGATTATCCGCAATTTTGGGCGATTTGAATATATTCTGTTATGTTGCATTCACCGAATGAACAAGTATTCAAAGTTGGATAATATGAATTATAATAATATTTCCCCATCATGATGGATGACTCAATTTTTTTTTAAAAATTGACTTTTTACACCTGTTTTCTTATAACCGGTGTAAAACGTGTACCTTTTACACCGGTTATTATATAACCGGTGTAAATAGTTTTTTTTTTAAAAAGTGACTTTTTACACCGGTTTTCTTATAACAGGTGTAAAAAGTGTACCTTTTACACCGGTTATTATATAACCGGTGTAAATAGTTTTTTTTAAGTGACTTTTTACACCAGTTTTCTTATAACCGGTGTAAAAGGAAAAAGTGTACCTTTTACACCGGTTATTATATAACCGGTGTAAATAATTTTTTTTAAAGTGACTTTTTACACCGATTTTCTTATAACCGGAGTAAAAAGTGTACCTTTTACACCGGTTATTATATAATCGGTGTAAATAGTTTTTTTTTTTTTGTAAAAAGTGACTTTTTACACCGGTGTAAAAAAGTTTGAATTGTTTTTAAAAGGCCTGGCAAGATCGATCCTACCAAAACTCTCTCTCTCCCGCGCTCTCAAGTTCAAACCCAAGAATAGCTCACATGACGATACCACTGAGGTGGAGAAGTTTTCGGGTTTGACAATTAGGTAAGTCTATCAATCGTCAGACTAAATATTTTTTTCTTCCCTTTCATTCATTGTTTTTCTGAAAGGAATGTTTTTCTTTAAGGAGGACTCGTTCTTGTTTTGGGTTTTAATATCTTATTACAACAAATATCTTGCTTGTCAAATAACTCCACTATTTGGAAAAGTATAAGTATTAGTTTAGAAATTGGAAGTTCATCAAGATTGATTTTCAACTTTAGGGTCAAAACTAGTACTACGTGTGAATCGAGTAAATAGCCGCATGTTTTTCCCTTGTAAAATTACTTGTCATTTGGTATCTATATTGATCTTAACTTGGTTAGATATGATAAGAATCCAACACAAATCGGGTGGCTAGCACTGAGAGGTCCAAGGTGGTACGGCTGGATTCCCGATCTAATACCCCTACCCATTTCAATCTCACAAATCTGCAACAAGAATGATAGAGAGCTCCCAATCTACCCAACATGCTCACTCAAATGCTTGGCGCTCAACAGCCAGATTCATAACTCCACGGGCATACCTATACTAGGTAGTAGTAACTCTGATGTGAAGCCAAAGCTGTAGGATTTGTTTTACATGATTTTGTAACATTAGTTTTATGTATAAACAATGGGAAGTTAGAATAAAGCTGCTAATTTGCACTTTTGTTGGTGATTGCAAGCCAATTCATCATGTTTGTTTGACAAAACTGTGGCACAGGATGCAAATTGATTACAATTTTGGTCCATTGTGATTCACGTGTCTTCAGGTAGCTAAATGAAGTCTTCGTCCATGTACTTGTGTTTTAATCATGTGCTTGGTCAGTCATGTATTTTGTCCTGTGCTGGTTTTGTAGCTTTTTGCTATGGATTTGAAGGACAACTTCGATGCAAAAAAAAAAAAAGACTTGTTACACCGGTTTTGTAAACCGGTGTAAGAAATTATTTTTTACACCGGTTCTATTAACCGGTGTAATAAATTACTTTTTACACCGGTTCTAAGAAAACCGGTGTAATAAATTACTTTTTACACCGGTTTATGAAACCAGTGTAAGAAATTTATACTTTTTACATCGCCTGTATATACACTGGTTCATTTTTTAATAACCGGTGTAAATTGTAAAAAATAATGGGTGTACAAGCCCCATTTTGTAGTAGTGATTATTTCCAAAACCATTCGAATGGAAGGACGTAATCACCAAATCTTCCCATCATTATCTTCAAGGTAATTCCAAAAATAATTTAAATAAGAAGATGGAAACTCTTGTGCCTTCAAGACTTATCTTTTCCAAAGTTAGATAGCTTCCAAGAATACCAAGATAAGTTCCATAATTATCCATATGGCATTAATCTTCAAATCAATCTTCCTTGCTTAGATTGATTTTATTTGATTTTGCCTTCAATAAACGCTTTCCTTATCTTTGCCAAAAAATCAATGCCAATCAAATAAATGCCAACTCACGTGTGCATTAACACTACTGGTGATGTAGTTGATGACTTCTATCATCGTTACAAGGTATGCGATCGATACGACTAAACTCTTCGATATGTTGAATCATCAAAAGGGTTATTTTTCTGAAAAACAATCGTAATTTAAATGCAAGAAGATATACAACTAATGAAATTCATAGGCTGGGATGGATTCAGATTGACCATCTCATGGTCAAAAGTTATACCTAGTGAGATTTCTTTTATATATACTTTGTTTTTTCCAATATTTTTTTGTTTGATCTATAGTTTGGGTGGTTTGTTCATAAAAATGTTTTTGTGGATGGCAGCTGGGAAGCTTAGTAAAGGTGTGAACAAGGCCGGCATTGCCTTCTACAACAACCTAATTAATCAGCTTCTAGCAAATGGTAAGATTGCCAATGCATGTAATGATTTTAAAACAAAAACTCTCTCTCGATCATACTCTCATTTTTCTAACATTATTAATTAATGTTCCCTTTTCAATCTCTATTAATTCTCTAACAGGAATTACACCGTTTGTAACAATCTTTCATTGGGATCTTCCTCAACCACTACAAGATGAATATGAAGGCTTTTTAAGCCCTCGCATAACGTAAGCCATGAATAAGTATTATACAAAACTTTTCTTCTTCTTTTAATCCGCAAATCCATACACGAGAAGATTCAGTCTCAATTTTATACATAATAAAAGAAAAAATGAAGTTGCATCTCAATCGAGCAATTAATTATTTAATCCAAAAGAAGGTACAACTAGAAAGTGGTACCCTTTTAAAATATACATTTATCCACGAATAACACAAAATTAGAGCTAAATTATTTGTATACATTTTTTGAAGGAAAGTAATCCTAATCTATTTACTCTCATCGCACTTTTGAATCTATTAAGTAGATCCGCTTCAATGTCGTAACATATTGACGAGTCAATTTGTTTACCATGATTAGCACACTGTTTGCTGGTAATGTTTGTCTGGCTAAAATGATGCAAACATTTCAAATTAGGCAATAAAACGTTGTTGAATGATCATTTCTATATCTGCAATAATAATTCATGGTGCTTAATTTTTCCTTGCAACAATGGTATTAAAAGTTAAAACAAGTGAATCATATTTTCATTGAAAAAACGAGAACAAGCATATATATCTTCATTAATCATAATTGATAAAATGCATTAATGCATCAATAAATAAGCATTGGGGACGATTTTCTTGCAGCCTTATTGGTGTAACTAATGACAGAATAATAGATTCTCCTCAGTTGAACAACTAATTCTTTTCCTTGCTAATTTATGGTTTTTCTCTACATTCCTTATAGCATCTCTTTTGAGAGCATCCTTTGTTGTAGGCCTAACTTGTACGTCTTTATGATCATTATTGTGGTTGCCTGTTACTCATGTTTCCTGCTGCATATTTTCATCATTAAACAGTGATGCATGCTCGGTAAGTTTTTCTGCACCATTTTACTTTTTGCCTCTTTCTTTGCCGGCATGTAAGCTTTCTGGGATCGTCGGCTGCAGAGACTCGATCTCACTGATCGAGATTCGGCAGCCATGGACCCATTGGCGGCTGACCGTCACAATACTCCGGATGCCCCACCGCCTGCAACAGCCTTCTCTTACAGGGATGCTCTCAGTGGCCCCCAGCCAAAAACCCCCATTTCTGCCATTGCTAACACGCCGGCAATGGAGGTCCCCAAACTATCAGATCCACCATTAGTATCTACACTCTTCTCAGATCAAATACGCGCTCAAGCCAGCCCGTTGAGATCTCACAAAGGTGAACCGGCCATCTTCATCTCCAACACTGAAGAAGCAGCCATCGCCGATCCGTTCAAGTATACTTTAATCCGGTAAAATTCTCTTGGGGAGGACCGCAATTGGTAATTATTCGGAGAGTAGGTCCAAGCTGCGGTTTCTCTGGCCCTTGGTTTCGTCTTATGAATCGATTCGCAGCATTAGTGTTTAGTTTGAATTAGAAATTGATTTCCAAAGAACTGTGGCTCAACAATCTGTCCTTCCGGGCCTTTTACTCCCCAAATGTTCAAATGGGATACAAGCTTTAATCCTGAAATTGAGTCTCCTATAGCCCCAATTTGGATTAATCTCCCGCTGCTGCCGTTGCATTGTTTCAATAAGAAGATCTTATTCTCCCTAGCAAGTGCGGTAGGCAAACCTCTGAAGACGGACATAGCCACTGCCGCTGCATTACAAACTATCTGGCCAAGCATAGCAAGGGTATGTGTAGAAGTTGATCTTACAAAGGCTATTCCCGATCTGTATTTGGATTGGTAAGGGAGACACAGGTTTTTGGCAAGCTATTCAGATAGAGGACAAGCCAAAGTATTGTACAAAATGTTACAAAATCGGCGTCACCTGAATAGGGGATTGTGAGAATTCTGAGCAACTGGAAAAGGTGAATAGGCCGAAGCAAGTTTGGTTGCAGAAAGGAAGTAAGACAAATGATCAAGAGATGAACAAACCTCCTACCCCCACTCGTGAACTGCCTTGATAAAGGAAAGGCAGTCATGCCCTCTGCGAATGTAGCTGTCTCCATCACTGCAATTACCAAACTTGGAATCAAGTGCTTCTGAATGTGGAGAAGGCGTCATCCAGTAAGCATACCTCCATCCAAGGGCAGTAATAGTCCCTTGATTACTCAGGTAGATTCCAACCTCATCACCGAAACCAAGGAGAAGCAAAACCTGAAAGATTTAACAAATGGTGAACAGGAGAAACCGAATGAGGATTGATTTTACAAATTCTAAGCAAGCTGCAAATGCTCTTACCTCCTGAAGAAAACAATCTTTAAATTTTCTTCAACTCATGAAGAGATTGAAGTAAATCTGGCAGACATTATCTTAGGAATCCAGCAGGAAAAATCTAGGAACGTCAGGAAACAGAAATTGTTGCTTGTGGATCAGGCCCCGGTGGGAAAAGAGGAATGAAGAATATGATCATTTGTCTACGGATGGAAATAACCTTTGGACAACCTTGTGCTGGTTGATGATAGTGAAGCTGTCAGCACGCCAAGAGCATAATAGATGGAGGAAGCTGAAGGACCTCAGGCAATTCCACAAAGGGTACCTTTTACGAGTGATTTCAGAATGAGCAGGAGGTTGTGCGCGGAAGGAAGGATTTCTATCGTCCTCGAGATTTCAGAATGAACAAGAGGGCAAGGTTAGGACTGGATGCCTCCACCTATTGGTGAGAAGTTTCTACAATTGTCTAAGGCCCCTTCAACATCTGAGCCTCAACGACTCCAGCTAGTCACCACTTGAATCTGAAACGGGATAATCATCAATATGTGGGAAGCTCCGAGTGGGAGGAGGAAGCTGATAGTTACAGCATACATGGAAACTTTGATCAAGAGCAAATACATAACCGAGAAAACACAAAATCAAGAAGCCGCCAGTTCCAACATCGAACCGGAAGCTTAGAAGCTATAGCAAGTGAGTGCGTCTGGCTACGAAAGTAGGTAAGTACGGTTCTCAATTGGTAGGCCCCTGATTGCTGATGTTAATACAGATTGGCCATTCTTGAATTTTGTGGTTAGATATCTTGGGTTTGCTATGCATGAGACTCGTTGGATAGATATGCTCATGAAGTACGGACTGATTGAGATTCGTGAAGACAAAAACCCCGAGATGGAAGTTCTGGAATTTTGTTGGTTTCCCTGTGTAGATTTGTTGATGGAATTTGTGAATTTAATATCGATTTCTAGAATTCGGTGGGTTCCTGTTCAAACCTTTTGGATCAGAAATTTTGCATATGTTGATGATACTGTTTTAAGAGGTGTAGTTGGTTAGTGCTTAACTGGCCGCCATTGCTTTGTTTAGAAAGGATTACACTTGATTGGATTTCACCATTTTGAATTTTGCTGACCACTGTGATCTAAACTATAGTGGTAGGCTTTAGCTTCTACCATTGGCTTGCCTCATGAGTATGTTGCGTGCCACTTGTTGTAGTGGGGCAATCACTGTTTGACTTGGACTATGTGAATACAGTTGACTCTTTGTGTTACGAGTGCTGAAGAAATACTGAATTCGTCACCATTTACCCCACAAGCTGCCTTAACCTTTTGCTCATGTTATTGACATTTTTTGGAAGCTCTCTGATCAGATAGGGTAGTCATTTGATCTAACTAGCTGTTGTTTTAAATTGAAAATGTAGCTAACATGTAATAGGATAGGCATATGACCTTTCGCTGCGAATTTCTATGTAAATGGAGGAAGTACTCCACATATCTTCTTTTGCGTTTTAGAATGTTACCTAGGAAGATAGAAAGGCATTATTTTGGTCTTCACGAAAATAATGCTTTTCTATCTTCTCTTACACAGATTTGTAGGTCTTCATCTATTGGAGTCTCACTCCATTTTCTTATGTATTTTGTAACGGATTGCATGGGTATGCCCAGCGCCGTATTTTGTATTATATATACTAAGGCTTGTTTTAAAAAAAAAAAAGCATTGGGGACAAAAAAAAGACACAACATTAATTCGTTTACATCACCATATTATACAGTTCTATAAAAGGGGAGTTTAATTTGATATTCATGATGCCTTCAATCAATTAAACAAAATCCAATATTTTTTATTGGCAGGGATGATTTTTTGGATTTTGCTGAGCTTTGTTTCAAAAAATTTGGTGATAGAGTGAAGCATTGGGCAACTTTTAACGAACCCTGGACATACTGCGCACCTGGCCATGACACTGGCATCATAGCACCCGGGCGATGTTCAGCATTGAGGAACAATGACTGCCCTGCAGGCAACTCCGGAACAGAGCCTTACATAGTTGCCCACAACATTCTCATTTCTCATGCTGCAATTGTTAAGCTATATAGGGAAAAATATAAGGTCATAATTCATCAACTAATTAATCCCCTCAATCCTCTTTAAATTAGCCCTCTACCTATACTTGGTTATAATTATTAGTAAGGAGCATAATCACGTTATAATTAAATAATGATTAATTTGAAATAAATTATAAATATATATAGCTTACAATTTAAAGTAGATATATATATCATTTATTTTTATCAAAATTAAAAAAATATATATTAAGTTTAATTTAATAATATTATTATTTTTTAATGTGAAAATTTTTATTACATCTTTTCTTCGTGAATATCTAATGAAATTAATCAAAATACTTGATTTTTTTGTTATTTAGTAGTTACAAAAGTGAAAAATACAGTAGTTTCTTAAATTGTTTGATATATCCGTTCTATTATACGAACTTAATATCGAACCATTTCTTTAATGTCAAGCATGTTTTGCATGCATGGTACAAAACAAACAATTTGGAAATTGAATACATATATACATGGTGTTTAATAATTAATTGGAATATTGATGTTCTTAGAAAAAAAACATTGACGAAGGAAAACCTATGGCTATGTATGGTGTTGAATGATTAAACAAGTTTGTTCCCTTTGGTTATAGCCATTTCAAAAAGGCAACATTGGAATAGTGTTGGTTTCGCATTGGTTTGAGCCCTTCTCCAATAGCAAAGCCGATATTGAAGCTGCGCAACGCGCGGTGGACCTCATGTATGGTTGGTGAGTACTAATTAATGCAACTTTTTTTTTTGTCATAATTTAAAATTTTCATCTTCATATGATCATTATTGAGGATTAATGAATGTAAAATGTTGAAATTGTTTCTTGTGTGTCGGCAGGTTTATAGATCCATTAGTTTTTGGGAATTATCCAAAGAGCATGCAAGTTTTTGTGGGCAAAAGATTGCCAAAATTCACAGCACTGCAATCAAAACTAGTGAAAGGCTCCTTCGATTTCCTCGGACTAAATTACTATACAGCATATTTTGCTGCCAATACTCGCTTTAACGTTGGCTCTAATCTTAGCTATTCAACAGACAATCAAGCACTACTACAAAATGGTGAATTTAAACTGCTCTTTTTAAAGCGGTTAAACAAAAATCGGTGTAATTTATAAAAACGCGGTGGCATTATCGTAATATTAAAGTGACATGAGAACTATTTACACCGGTTATATAATAACCGGTGTAAATAGTATAATTTTTTACACCGGTTATAAATAGTATACTACTTATACTTTTTACACCGATTTTTTTATAACCAGTGTAAATAGTATACTTTTTACACCGGTTTTCTTATAACCGGTGTAAATAACAAGTGTGTAAAAATCATACATTTTTTAAAATGCTTAATTTTTTTTACCCAAAATATTACATTTTCTTGGTTGAATCTGGAACCAAAAGTTAGTTATCAAAGGTATAGTAATATAGTTTTTTATAATGATTTTTCTTAGAAAGTTTGATGTCTAACAAAAATTTAAAATTTCTAAAAATGTTACTTTTATTTTTATTTTTTTGTCATAACTTACTAATATACATTATTCTCATTAATTATATCAATAATACTAAGGTAGGGGTACATATCAATTCTATTTACACGTTGCCATTGAGTCAATATTAGATAGGCGTACATCTCAATTCTTGAGGTATTTTTTGAGGTTTGTAATTTTTTATTTTTAATAAATATGAGTAGTGTTAAAGATAAACTCATAGTAAAAATAATGATAGTAGTAATGTTTTTTAACATATAAATTTATTGGTTAATATTTATTATTATTTATTTATTTTGTTATGAAGTGAAACTTTGATTAAATATAAGTTCAAATGGAAAACTTAAGTTAATCAAACATGTAAGTTTATAAATTATCATTGTCTACCTTTCCTCCAGATATTATACAGTTAGTCAGTTAAAATGAATTATTTTGGAGCATTAATTCACTATCTTTAACATTAATTTCTCCTTTTTACAGCTGAGAGGAATGGAAAACTTATTGGTGAACCGGTATGATTTCCTCAAACTTTGTTGTACCCTTTGGGTCTTAATCGGCAAACCTTAACATAGGGTGTGTGGATATCAACCCTAATTTTATAAATTTAAACATCTTATCAAAACACAATTAATTCAAATATGAATTATCCAAAATACATGTAAACACATGAGTTATAACCTGAATAAATGGTACGAAACGGGATACTCAGTCTAAAATTATGATGTTTTATCGTTTTGAGTATCATTTTACTAAAATCAAGATTTAAACCACATCATAGAGTTCACTCATATCTTGATTACCGCTTAATAATTGTAGATATGATTTTTTTGATATTTATGTTTTTAGCCTCTAGTTTTAGTGAAACGACGTCATTTTGAACATTAAAAAGACTCGACATCATAATTTTAGACAAAGGATCCAATCTCAAAAAGTACCATTTGAATTGTCAAATTTCACGACCATTGATAAAAGATTTAAGATTGTTTTAGTTTGTGAGAAAATGAATATAATCACTAGTAATAGTTAAAGTTACTACTTGATCAATTCTAAGCATAAATGCTTTGTGGATTGTATTACTTTAGGACATCCAAGAAAGTTTCAATTTCACCTTAAACAAAAGAGAAAATGCATGTGTGAAGAAAATTATTAATTCCAAGTTTTTTTTTTCTTTATAAATTAATCAAAGAGGAAATTAAAGGATTCATAGTTTTACCTTAACATGCAAACATATTCTCTTTCATTCCTTGACTCTTAGCTTATTTTCAGTATTTTTTTTTCTCACAAAATTATGCAGGAAGGAGTGCCAATCTTTTTTGTGTATCCAGAAGGTCTTCGTAAATTTCTTCTCTATACAAAGAACAAGTATAACAATCCACTCGTTTACGTTACCGAGAATGGTAAGAATATATAGCTATATATATTAATTAATTCTTGAAGCTTATGAAACTTAATTAAACATTCATTATGATATTTAAATTTTGTTGGATTTTTACAATGTAGGAATGGGAGATATCAACATCGACACAGTTAAAAAAGGGGTGAAGGATTCCCAAAGAGTACGTTTCTATAGAAGTCATCTGAAGGCAATGAAGAAAGCCATTGAGTAAGTTTTTTAGCACTACGTTAAAAGGGTTTAAAAATATAATAGTGCAATATTGAAAGTTCACAATCTGATCAATATCAATTCCAAAATGATTTTTTTTTTTTTTTTTTTTTTGCAGCCATGGAGCCAATGTGAACCGCTACTTTCCATGGTCATATTTGGACACATGGGAGTGGGGTTCAGGTTTCTCGCAGAGATTTGGTCTGGTCTTTGTGTACGTCAAGAATGGACTTAAGAGATATCCCAAACTTTCAGCTCTATTTTACAAGAAATTTCTGAGTTCCTAAAACATAATTGTGCCTTACACTGTGAGATGGCGCAGTTTTAAAATTGTAAAAGTTGGACTTTAATTATGTATATGTTCCTTATTCCATGTTTGTAATAAATTCTGTTGCTCAATATTGAAGCATACAGAAAGGTTTAATGTGTAGTCGATGAACGTTGAAGTGTACTGTGTATTACTTTAATCGCGGAGGACTGTAGTTTTATTGGGTATCTCTATGTCGAGACATCATCGATTACTCTTAAAAAAAAAAAAGAACGTGGAAGTGTACTCGAATAATTGGTTTTTTTTTCCTAGTATCTTTCAATTGAATGAAGAAGTGACATTTTTCTAGTTTCTTATTTGAATTGAAGTTTTAATTAGTAAGCCAAAAGGAAAAAATAAACAGCTTCTTTCTAAATTTCATTAATTTATTTGGTCCAAACTAGAATTTTTGTTTCAAACATTGACTTGATGGACTTAATGTTGATAACATAGAGAAAAAGTAGGCTAGAGATTTCTTATTGACTTGCATAATTCAATCAGAATACAATAAAGAGTATATATAGGTAGGGATTACAATGAAAAGTAAATAGATTAAAATACCTTAGACACTAATAAAGATAATACAGCTAATATCCCCTCTCAAACTCACGATGCTACAACGATAAGCATTGAGAGTTTGTCAAACAGGAAACGAAAGCGCGAAGCCGAGTGTGCTTTTGTAAATATATCAGCAATCTGCAGAGAAGAAGGAACGAATGACAATGTGATGCTGCCGATCTATAGGTGGTGGCGAGTGACGACATGACAATCAATCTCGATATGTTTGGTTTCGTTCATGAAAGACTGAATTTCGTGCAATCTGAATAGCACTCTGATTATCACAATAGCGGAGTAGGGTGACAAAGAGAAATACTCATATCAGCAAGCAACCGGCGTAACCAAACAATTTCACAGGTAGTCGAGGTCATGGCACGATACTCATCTTCTGTAGAAGACCGAGAGATGACATCTTGTTTCTTGCTCTTCCACAAAATAAGCGAGTCACCGAGGAAAATACAAAATCCAGTGTTCGACTTGCGGTCCGTAAGATTACCAGCCCAATCCGCATCAGAGTAAGCACGCATATCTAACGAAGACGTAGAAAGAAACAAGAGACTTTAAAACTGAGTGCTCTGAAGGTACCTGAGATTACGAAGAACGGCAGCTCAATGAACTGTAGTAGAGGCAGTGACAAACTGACTAACCACATGAACAGCATGCACAATATCTGGGCGAGTCACAGTAAGATAAACTAGGCTGCCTATAATGGTACGATAGAGACCAGAATCCACCAAAGGAGTGCCATCTAATGGAGAGTATCTAGCATTGGTCTCAACTGGAGTATCAATAGTCCTGTTGTCAGTAAGTCGAGCACGCTCAAACAAATCAGTTATATACTTTGATTGAGATAAGATATAGCCTTTTGGAGAATAGGCAACCTTAATTCCCAAAAAATAACGTAGCATTCCCAAGTCTTTCATAACGAAGCAACGTGCCAACTCAGACTTCAAAGATTCAATACCATCATAATCATCACCCGTAATGATCATGTCATCAACATTCAAGGATAATAGAATACGACATACCATTGTATGCTTAACAAATAAAGCCGAATCATGGTGACTAGAAAGGAAGCCAAGCGAAGTGATCACCATAGAAAACTTCTCAAACCAGGCACAGGATGCTTATTTGAGACCGTAAAGAGCTTTGCGAAGCTTGCAAACTTCATCAGGCTAATGAGCGACACCAGGAGGAGGCGTCATATAAACTTCTTCATGAAGATAGCCATTCAAGAAGGCATTCTTGACATCCATCTGAGATATTCTCCATTGGCAAACGGAAGCAACTGCGATCAGAGTACGAACAGTTGTCATTTTTTAAACAGAGGTAAACGTTTCTTCATAATCCATGCCATACTCCTGAGAATAGCCTTTAGCAACAAGTCGAGCCTTATATCGCTCAATGGATCTATCTGATTTGGTTTTAATCTTGTAGACCCAACGAGAACCAATAATATGTTTTCCGGATAGCAGAGAAACCAAATCCCATGTATGAGGCTGGTGGAGAGCAGTAAGTTCCTCAGCCATAATAGCCTGCCAAAGGGGATCACGAATCCAGACAAACCAACGTGAGCGAGAACAAATTAAAGGGAAAATGGAAATACCAAATTTGACAGAATTTAGACAAACCAACGTGAGCGAGAACAAATCAAAGGGAAAAAAGAAATACCAAAATCGACCGCGGAATTCGGAATCGCCAAAAAAGAAGTTCGGAATTGCCAAAAAAAATTTTGGGGCGTTCTGCCCCCCATGTCCCCTAGCGAACTCACTGCGGAGTTCGATCTGCAAAAGTTGTGAATTGGATTATAACTTCTTCAATCAAGCAAAGAGAATCCATGAATGGTGGCTTTGATACTATGATAACATAGAGAAATAAAGGAGGTTAGGGATTTCTTATTGACTTGCATAATTCAATCAGAATACAATAAAGAGTATATATAGCTAGGGATTACAATGAAAAGTAAATAGACTAAAATACCTTTAGACACTAATAAAGATAATACATCTAATAAATGTTTCAAACATGATCATTCATTGATGACTATGAATGGGGATGCTGGCTTTCTAAATTATGATTTGTTTAAGAAATTGCAAGATTAGATGTCACTTCACAAAGATTTGTTTAAGAAAAATTGCAAGATTAAATAGAAGGGTCATTGTAGTACGTATAGATAGGGCAAAATGCAAAATATTCTTTGATCTATGTACAAAAAGTTAGCTAATAATATTTTTGAGATAGGGTAGACTATCACCATAGACATTAGAGATTGATTTTGTTGATGTCTAATTGAAACTTGTAAACTTTTTTATTTCTATATCAATTGCGTCTCATTAAATTTTATCTTAAAAAAAAAAACAATCTATGCAGATCTACCCTTATCTTGAATGTGCATGATAGTATAATTGATTTATGTTACCCTTTGTGGCAATAATTAAGGTTTTTTAAGCCTTAAATAAGTTATTGTTTAAACTACTTCAATCGTTTCTCAACTTGAGGGTTCATTTCATTTTTATCTCTAATCTTTAAAAAGTTTCATTTTTGTCTCTCATGTTATAATTTGATTTAAGATCATCATTCGGTTTTTTTCCACTTAAAATTCAACTTAAATAAATATTTAACACATATAAAACAAATAGAAGTGTATACAAATTGACAGAATTAGACATATCCATATTAAATGATCATTGAAATTGAATTTTCTAGTATGAAAAGTAAACAAATGCTGAAAACTAAAAATGCAACATGAGAGACAAAAATGAAACTTTTTATAGATTAACGACAAAAAAAAAAAAAAATGAACCCCTAGTTGAGGGATGGTTGAACTTATCTACCCTAAGTTTTTTTTTTCCTTTTTAAGATGTATGAAAGTGGCAATATATAGAGCCTTTTTTAACTATTTAAAATTTAAGAAATTAGAATTATCTAATTAGGACTTTTTTTTTAGTTTATTAAAGAAGTCACTAACATATAAAAAAGGAAAGCATGGTGACTATTGATAATGTATTAGTGTTAACATTCTCTGTACGGATTCAGAAATTTCCTTCAAATTGTAAGAACATTTGTCTTACTATATACCATATATAGCATTTATGGATGCTTGTATTGCATTTTTTTAGGGTGGCAGCTAAGAATTATTTAAAAAAGGGTTATCTTCAATTTACCCCCATGAAAGATGATCTTTAATCACTTTGGCCCCATCAAAGATTTTTATTAGCACTTTGCACCGATAAGGATATCTTGTTACTATATTTAAATGAAAAGTTTAAATTTTGCCTTAAAAAATTATTTTTTTTTATATTTTAGACTATTTTACCCTTAAATTTAATTTTCAAAATCTTGTCCTACTTTGTCATCATTTTATTTTCTCTTTGCTTCATATATACTTTAACAAATTAAATTTCTTATTATTATTTTAAATAATAGAATAATATATATAATCTTACTAAAAAAATTAAATTTTGGATATGGTTTACTATTTTTTATAATTTGTTAACTATTTTTAATCTACTTGGTCAATAAAAACGTCATATGAATTATTTAATTTTTTAATTGGAATGTAATAAAATAATACATACTTTGTCCAATTTTTTTAATTCTTTAATAAAAAATTAATGAAACATTTTATTTTACCACTCTGATATCTATGGATTTTTAATTTAGAGTGAATGAATTTTTTATTAAATTTATTAAGTATAAAAGATATCTCTATTAGAAACATATATATTTATAATAAATATACACCTTACAACTAATAAGCAAATAATTATTTTATTTATTTATTTTGTCATTATATAATTTTATTATGCTGATTAGATTACTTTAATATGTATAATAATATAATAAAAAAATTAAGATATTAAATCAATGCTTTAAATTGTCAATAATACAAATAAGATAAACAATCATATTATAAAGACACAACAAACTAAAATGAGTGAAAAAAAATCATAAATTGCAAGAAACTTGACATATTTATTTATATAAAAGAAGATGAAATAAAAGGAAAAGAAAAAAAGATGAAAAAAATAAACAAGTATTTATATTTGTTAAAAAAATTGGTCAAATATTTTATGCCTCAAACTAATAATATTTAAGTATTAATACAAAATTATGGAGTAGATAAATTGAAATTAATGTTTAAATATAAGAGGGACAAATATAATTTAATTTATTTCTTATTGATGGATAAAATTGTCATTTAAAATTAATAATTAATGATGTTATCAATTAGCATCTTTAATTGATAGTCAACGGTGCAAAGTGTTAATAAAAATCTTTTATGGGTCAAAGTGATTAGAAGCTATCTTTCATAGGGGTAAATTGAAGATAACCCTTTAAAAAATAAAAAATTGATAATTTTTGCAATTAAGATAAATGATAGGACAAACATATTTTGTTTACTAGATGAGATGTTCTGTCCAAAATTATCCCTTCTTATCATGTCTAAGATTAAAACTAAGTGATAAAACTAATAATTGTAAAGTGATTTTAGTAATATTTATACTTTTAGTCTGTAATTTTAGTTAAACTAAGTGATTTTAAACATTGGATATGATAGGAGAGATAATTTTGAATATAGTATCGATATTTTGTTTACAATAACAAATATGAAAGTCAACTCACCTCTCTGTTAAGATCAATATTGGTAATCCAATCATACACGAGATTTTAGGGAGAAACATAATATTTGAAAGCATCTTTATAAAAAAAAAACAAAATCTCTTAAAAAGCTCTACTAAGTAAATCACTCACAATTGCAGGCGAAATGTCTTGTTCAATCACTAGTTACTGCTTGAAAATAACTTTTTTGTGAGTCCTCTTATAACTATGATTTATATTCATTTGCAGAAATTCACATTTGGACAGATTCCATATAAAGGTTTGGAAAGGAGTTAAAATTTGGGAAGAAGTAATTTCATTGTTCATTGTTGGTGAAATTATATTCTTTTCTGCGTCCAACTGGTTCCACTTGGCCAAACGGAAGGCAACGTCACGAGTAGAATAAATTTTTTTCACCCTTTAACTCTTTAGTTTAATTTTAATTATGTCTTCCATCTTTTGCATTTGTGTTTTCATTGTTATATATGATGAGTAGATTTATTTTTCGACATTAAAATAATGATGCATTAATTAAAATAAAATCGCGAGATCAAATTGTGCATACTAAATTAACATTTAATGAGTTTCGAAAAATTTCTTAAGCATAGCGTTAATATTTAGATTATTTAAATTTTGATCAAATTTAATTAATATAATCAGTGACAATTAATCTCCTATTAGTTATATGCATTTAGTGGATAAAATTAATTAGTGGCGAAATTACTTAGACATCAAGTATATGAGAATAATAGGTTAGTAAAATTCACTAGTAGCCTGTTACACCGGTTAAATTTTATTATTTATACTGGTTATTCAAAAAATGAACCGGTGTATATACAGGCGGGGTAAAAGGTACAAATTTCTTACACCGATTTTATAAACAGATGTAAAAAGTCTTAAAACCCGATGTAAAAAAGACTTTTTACACCGGTTATTTAACCGGTGTAAGAAATTAAATCAAAAGGAATTTATTACACATGTGTAAAAAGTCTTTGTAAAACCTTTTAGTTTACACCGGTTATTTAACCTTTCCAGTGAGCATTTCATACACAAGTATCCCAACACTCCACCAATCTGCATCTTTATTGTGGCCTTTGGCCAGTAAGATTTCTTGAGCCATGTATTCCGTTGTCCCACATATGGAATTAGATCGACTTGATTCATCAATTTCCTTGGCAAGTCCAAAATCAGTGAGTATCACCTGGACCAGAAGCACAAAAGTAAAACTGTTTCTATTGCATACAGGAACGAATAATCTAATTTTTACCAAAGAAAATCACACATCTAAGCCTAAGGTTCACTTAAAAGGGACAAACAAGAGATGCACATAATGGGGCCAACAAAGATAAAATCAAGAAATCATTCATTCAAGATTCAACCATGAAATTCCCGAAATCCAAACCGAAATCCAAATTTTGGAAAGGTACAAGTCAGATCTTGTTTCAATAATTGTAGAAAAGGATGGATTTGCATCGGAGCAAGTAGATCCCAGTGGTTGCTCCAATTGGCTTGAGATTTGGAGAAGAAAAGAAAAAGGCTAGAGATCTGGTGCATTCTGGAGAAGGCTTTTTGCATATCAAAATCGTATGTTGTTGCAACAAGTAGATCTTGTCTAAACGACTGGCGGCGGCCACCAGCAAAAGAGAGGGAAAAAAAAGGACATTTCACTAGCAATCCGCCGTCTTCTTTGCTGCTGCTGATTAGAATTTGAACTCCCAAACGAAGAAGACGAAGATATAGATTCAGCGTAACTTGAGGTCCTAGAAATTAATGGTCTTGCCTCAATTTGCCTATCATTTTCAAAAGTTGGAGAATTCATCAGCCTTGTTGTGATGGACATATCATCCTCTGATCTCAGTAGCATTGTCCCAGCTGTGTTTGAACTTATTGGGATCATTATAGATGATGATGACGATAACGATGTAGAAGGGTTATGGTTAGTTATAGGAAGTATATGTGGCTGCATTTTTTTCTATGAAATGAATATATAAAAAGATTGGATTTTGCGATGGAAAGATTGAATCTTCTTACACCGGTTAATAGAATAACCGGTGTAAATAAAAACTTCTTACACCGGTTAATAGAATAACCGGTGTAAATGAAAACTTATTACACCGGTTAAAAAATAACCGGTGTAAAAAACACTTATTACACCGGTTAAAAAATAACCGGTGTAAAAAACACTTATTACACCGGTTAAAATAATAACCGGTGTAAATAAAAACTTCTTACACCGGTTTTCGTATAACCGGTGTAATATATAAACTATTTACACCGGTTATTGTTTAAACCGGTGTAAATAGTTCTCCTGTCACTGAATTCTTGTTTAATATTACGATAATGCCACCGCATTTTTGTAAATTACACCGGATTATGTTTAACCGCTCTAAAAAGGGAGGTTTAAAAAGGCCATTTTGTAGTAGTGATTGTAACTTTTGGTTCTGAACTTCTTATTACAATTTAATAGAATTGGATTCATCTAATTTTTAACACTGTCAAAACATTAAATATGGGGTTAGACTAATTCCATGCAGGGTTATGTTTTGATTAAGTAGATAATTAATTAAAATAATTTTTATTAATTACTGAATAAACAAGGAAGAATTTGATCGATGTCGAAACTGATTATCAATAGCTTATAACATATGAAACTTCAGATAAAAAAATTCTCGAAAAATTCAACCCTCAATCAAGTGATCTAATTACTTTTCTCAATGATGCATTAACTAAATATCTCCTCAAATACATCAAAACTGCAAATCTTAAACATAAATAAATAAATCAAGCCTTTGCCGCCGATTGTAGCATCTAAGGGGAGAGAGAAAGTATGGGGGAGGGCCAGAGGGAGGGAGAGAGAGAAAAAGAAAAAAATAATATTTCTCTTTTTTTGACATCATTCACAAAGACTCTAATGAATGATGTTATAAAATACGTGTTATAATCAGTAAAAAATGGAAGTTTGATAAAAAATTTTAAATTTCACTTTTTTGGCAACATTCACTCGAATGCATATTCACAATCGAGTGGGTGTAAAAAACATTACAAAAAAGTCAAAATCAACGCGTTTTTATATTTTGACATTTTTACTGAAAAACGTGTGTTATAACCTATGAAAAATTGAAATTTTGTGAAAAATCTAAATTTCACTTTTTTTGATAATGTTCATTAGAATGAATGTTCACAATTGAAATATGTGTAAAAAATAATATGGAAAAAACCAAAATCAACATATTTTTTTACTTTGCCATTTTTGACAAAAAGTTGTGTTACAACCCATGAAAAATAGAGGTTTGGTGAAAATTTTAATTTTTACTTTTTTTAACAATATTCACTAAAATGCATGTTCACAATTGGGATGGGTGCAAGAAACAGTACAAAAAAAGCCAAAATCAATGTGTTTTTGAATTTTGCTATTTTTGGCTAAAATACTTGTGTTATAACCTATAAAAATAAAAATTTGGTAAAAAAAAATTTAAATTTCACTTTTTTTAATACTATTCACAAGGATGCTTGTTCACAATTAAGGTGGGTGAAAAAACATCAGAAAAAAGTCAAAATCAACACGTTGTTTATTTTGCCATTTTTTTATCAAAGTACGTGTGTTATAATCTGTGAAAAATGGAGGTTTGGTGAAAATTTTTAAATTTCACTTTTTTTACAACATTCACTAGAATGTTTATTCAAAATCGAGGAGGGTGTAAAAAACATCACAAAAAAGTCAAAATCAACGCGTTTTTAGATTTTGATATTTTTGGCTGAAATACGTCTCTTATAACCCATGAAAAATGAAATTTTTTTAAAACATCTAAATTTCACTTTTTTGACACTTTTAATTAGAATTCATGTTAACAATTGAAATGTGTGTATAAAATAGTAGGGAAAAAGCCAAAAGCAATAAGTTTTTTAATTTTGCCATTTTTTTACCAAAATACATGTGTTTTTTACTTTGCCTTTTGGCTCCGTTTGGATGAGTTATTTTTTGGTTTTATGATGAAATCTTTTTTCTTCTGATTTATTATAAGAAAAGAATATTTTGGAAGTACTTGGATTAATGATTTTGTTTTGTTGGAATTTGTGTTGAAGAATTTTTTATTAATAAAAGTTTAAAATTTAAATTTGAATTAATATTATTTTATGAGTTTGTTTTTGTGGGAATTGTGTTAGAAAGAATTGTTTATTATTAAAAAATTCAAATTTAATATTTTATTAATAAAGAATATTGTAGCGAAAATAATTACTGTAGCATTGTTTTTTATTTTAAAAATTTTGTAAAAAAAATTAACAAAATAAACAAGTCATTTTGCATTTGTGAAATAAATCCTTAAAACGTGTGAAACCAAACAGAGCAAAATTTTTACTTTTTTTTTTATAATATTCACTAGAATACATGTTCATAATCGGGGTGGGTGTAAAAAAATGGTATAACAAAAATCAAAATTAATGCGTATTTGAATTTTATCATTTTTGGCTAAAACACGTGTATTGTAACCCATGAAAAATGAAAATTTGGTTAAAAAAATCTAAAGTTCACTTTTTTTGACACTATTCACAAGATGCATTTTAACAATTGAGGTGGGTGAAAAAACAGTAGGGAAAAAGCAAAAATCAACATGTTTTTTGATTTTGCCATTTATTTTATCAAAATACGTGTGTTATAATACGTGAAAAATGGAAGTTTGGTAAAAAATTTTAAATTTCACTTTTCTAACAACATTCACTGTAATGTATGTTCACAATTAAAAGGTGTGTAAAGAATAGCAGGAGAAAAGCCATAATCAACATGTTTTTTGACTTTGCCATTTTTGACTAAAATACATATATTATAGCCTATTATTTTTTAATTTGAAGGTTGATGATCTAGAGTGCTCAAGCCATATGTAACCATGACAGCCTCGCTCTTTCTGTTTTGCTTTATCTATATGCTTGTTGGCCTGTTAGAACCACATCTCATTTGTGTTAGTTGCAGTTTTGCTGATCCTCTAATATCTTGAGGTAAAGGATTTATTGGGCTAGAGTGATTGGAAGTGCTGCACTGTATGGCATCTGAGAGTCTAGGGAAGAACTAGGGCATGGTTTCGATTGATAGAGACAACTTTTGAAAAGGGGCGTAAACGATGTGTCTCAGAGTTATCAATGAAATTTTACCTTGGGATAGAATTGGATAGTGACATAACTGGGAACTAACAGCTGAAGATAGAACTTGGCAGATTTTGGATGCTGTAAAGTCTATGCTTTATAGTTTTAGTTGCAATTGTCTTATGCCCCCATCATTAGTAAAGGCGGAAAATTGTTGGGGCAGAATGACGAGTGGAGCTAGATTGCTGTTTTGCATAGTAAAAGTGGAGGTCATCGGTCCTGGGCTTTTTCAGGCCATAAGCGAAAGGGCAGCTATTTTCTTCTCTTTATCTTTCGGAAAGGCGGACAATGGTGTAGGAGAGACTAGTTTTGTCCAGGTAGCTTTTGAATTGAGAGGATCCTGGGTTTGAGGGCACGAGTTTGGCTTTGTGGGCACTAATGGATGCAAGGACTCCAGATATTTTGGATTTGTAGTTCATGAACCACCACTGTGTAAACATCTATTACTTTGATGAATTTCAAGAGATAAGGCATATACTTGCGATTGATCATTTGCTTTGATTGGTAAAGGTGGTGTTGTGCTGCAATAAGATGATACATCATTGTGATGCACTCATGTCGTGACATATACTTCTCAGAGGGAATCAAACTTGCTTGCTTTCTATAATTCCCATTCCCTGCAATAGATCATAAGATGTTTCATGTAATGGAGTAGTACTCCAACTCTATGTTTCACATGTTTGTAACGGTGTGGTCGGGTATATCCGGCACCGTATTTTGCTTATGATGGTATAAAGTCTCCTTTTTCCAAAAAAAAAAAAAAAAAAAACAATATTCACTAGAATGCTGTTTTCTTTTAAAAATTTGAAAAATTATACTATTTTCTTTTAAAAATTACAAAATTTCAATTGGATTCTTAAAAAAAATTAGAATTTTGGGTGTTAAAATTAAAATATGACTTATGTCACTCCTAAACAATTTCCTTTGATTCGGTCACAGCTTCCATGTTCCATCCCTATGATTGGTGACTGATTGCTTGGCTCTAAACTTTGTCGACTAAAATGAGATAGTTTATGAATATTTATGACCATTTCAGCAATTCACCTGCAAAATTCAAACGCATGTTGGCACGCTAGCACAAAAACATTATTTTCTTGTGCAATTAATTAGTCGTTTTATTCTGTTTTGTTTTATTAGTATCTCTTCAATGATTAATGAATAACTTAGCACAGACCCCCAAAAGAAACAAATAAAGTGTTTGAAATTTCAATCTCAATTATTTTCTGGTTCAATTCCATAAGGATCAAAATTATTTTATGCACGTGTTTCTTGAGTGGGGAAAAATGTTGGCCAAAATCAATTGGGAATAATTTTTTTGACTAATTAATTTCATCACTACTTAAAAAATATTCAAATTGAATCTATAAATTACATTAAAGTTTAAGCTAAACCAATTTTGCCACAACTCACAAGTAGGTATAACAAAGATTGTCGTATACTTGCTAAAAGAGCATGTCTTTGTAGAATTTCACAAGAATGAAGTGACCATTTTCCTTATTGACTTGTCATTGATGACAACGTCAATGCAATTAACAGTTTTGAGATTAACACATTATATATGCCTCTTGATAAAAAAAAATTAAGTGACTAATTTTGACGATATAAAATTGAGTGACTAATTGGTTCACTCAAAACTTTGTCGACTAAAACCCTGAGATATTCCACGAATATTTATGACCATTCCAGCATTTTATGTAGCAAATTCAAACGCAAGAGACACGTTTCCACGATACATTATTTTCATATACTTGCAATTATTAGTCATTTTTCTCTCTTTCTTTTATTATTAGTCTCATGCGCAAAAATAAACAAAAATGACCATTTTTACACAATTCAATCCATCATAGATAAATTAAAAAAAAGAATTTTGCAAAAATAACAATTTTACATATGTGGAAAAAAAATGACATGATTTTATAACACATCGCTAATTTTAACAAAAAAAATATTATGTTCACACTTTTATGAACCGTCCAAAAAGATAAACAATAAATTTTCATATAATAAAGAAATTACCAAATGGGAGGTGTTCGTCTTCTTCGTTTTCCGTGCTCGATCATGCGGTCTTCCGGATTACATTGTTTAATTCAGGAGAATTGAAAATGGTAGTGAATAGGGCCCATTTCTGATAGACCCCAAAATAGCCCTTTTTTTTTTTTTTTTTTTACCCCAAAATAGCCCTCAAAGAATAAAAATGATCAAATTCTCGTAATCATAGAGTAGTGACCCTCTTAATTTCCTTTCATTTAAGGAAGGACGTTCAATAAGTGGAAGGTATTGCATAAAATAATATACGTAAGTGACGTGAAAGCAAATAATGCAAGCAAATTTAACCTATATAGTCGAGATCAGATTTTCTACATAATATTATTCTGTATTATTGTGTTTAATATTCAAAATGATATAATTTAATTAAAAATAGGGAATAAAAGAATAAATATTACTAAAACTCACTTTACAATTATTAGAACCTAACTAAGAAATGAGTGAATACTATGATGTAGTTTTAATATAAAACAGAAAAATAAAAAATAATTTTGGACAGATAATCCCATATCTTGTCTATCCGAGTGCTGTAGAGCCATCATCATTACTTAATTAAATACAGGTTTTAAATAATTAACTAAGATGCGGTTAGGCAGTTTTTAGCAGCCATAATGTATCACGTGTGAAAAGTTACAAATCAATTATTATTTCAACATGTTGATGTAAAATAAATGTATGTGTCGTTGTTGATAGGAATCTCAATAGTCCACTCAATTTTGGAGTAACTATCACATTTTAGTATTCCAAGTTGAATTTTGTTTTTGCAAATAGTTCTTCTTTAACTTATTTTTTTTATTTATTTGACAAGTATTGTAGTTAGGTACATAAATGAACTATGAACTGTAAACGGGGTCATTTGACAAATGAAGGATTTAAAATGAATTCAAAAAATTATTTTTACTACAAAATCTAAATTAAGATAACAAAATGTAACTTTTTTTCAAAATTGAGAACCAAAATGATAGAAATATTGTTGTAGCTTGGAGAACGTAAAAATCCAGACTAGGATAATAAAATGTAATTTTTTTTTCAAAATTGAGAATTAAAATGATAGAATTTGTTGGAGTTTAGAGAAACTCAAAGAATGGCTGCAAGGACTGAAAGTAGTCTAGGTCTTCTTATAGGGATTTGATCAGAAAATTTTCACATCACTTTTAACTACTACTGTACTCCCTTTAATCTATATTAAGTGACGTTTTAGATATTTTCACACTTATGAAATAGTTTAAAATAATTAAAAAAATCCTTAATTAGTGTTAAGAAACATAAATAATGAACAAATTAATTCATGTTGAAATTTGTTCTAACCATTAAAAGTTTTATCTCTCTTCTCATATTCCTTCATTATGGATCTATGGAGATTGAAAGAATTTATGGGGATTGAAAGAATGTATTAAAAAAAAGCCAGAAGTTGATTAATGAGCAAAGTTGAGTACGTTCCAAAGCAATTCAAAACATAGAAGTGTATAATTGGAAATCTAATCTAAAAGTCACTTATTTTGTAACAGAGGAAAATTTCTAAAACATTACTTAATTACGGAGTATTAGATTTTAGGGGTTTGTCTTGCATGTTTTCTTAAATGATCAAACATAATTGAACTTTAGGTTTTGCACGAAACTGACGTGTATATATATGAAGTGCTACATTTACCTAAAAAAAAAAGATTTATTTAGAGAGGAGTTTCGAGGAAAGAGAAGTCAGTTTGTGTTAATCATAAGAGCCAATCAGTATTAAGGAACATGTTCAGAACATAAATAAAGAAAACGAAGAGATGATCAAGACAATTCGTCTAATGAAATTGGTGGAAAACCGTTTCCTTAGATAGAATCGAGGTTAGAAAAACAGAAAACAATCAACATAAATATTTGTTTGACAAATCTATCTCAATGATCACTTCAAAATTAACTTTACCAGTGCTATATTTTAGATATATTATTTAAAAACGTTGGAGATTCTTCATCATGCATGCGGGCTATAAAGGGATGTTTAGTGGGAACCTTGATCGTCAAAAGATTAGCCAAATAGCCATAAAATTTATCCAATATGGCAATATTTCAAGGCTTTTCTTTGTTTAGCCTCCTATTCTTCTTAGCTCTTTGCTTGTCTTGGGGTGAGTTTTCATTTGCTCAAACACCACAAAATATTTCGACTTTCAACCGCAAAAGTTTCCCTGAAGATTTCCTATTTGGAGCAGCTTCGTCTTCCTATCAGGTTGGGGGAATACAACCCTTATGTACCATTTTCTTTTCTCCAATTTTGTGGAAATGTTTTTAGTGAAATTCTCATGGTTTTGTGCAGTATGAAGGAGCAACAAAAGAAGATGGAAGAGGACCGAGTATATGGGACACCTACACTCGCAATTATCCAAGTAAATTAATTTCGACCATTATTCATAAGATTATAAAGATCGATTGACCATTATATTAATTGTGTTCATATTTTTGCTCATTTTGATCATAATTTTTCTTAAATTGCAGATAAAATAGCTGATCATTCCAATGGAGATGTAGCTGATGATTTTTATCATCGTTACAAGGTTTTATTCAGATAATCCTCCTCGATTAAGAGTGATTACGAACGTATTTTGACGGATTGACGATTTTTTAAACTTTCCTCTAAATTGACAATGGACTGGTGGTATATATGCAGGGAGACATTCAACTATTGAAATTCCTAGGATTGGATGGTTTCAGATTCTCCATTTCATGGTCCAGAGTTATACCCAGTAAGACTCCTTCACGTTTTCTCCACAAATATTTACCTAAAAAAATTCTAAATTGGCGGCGTTGTTGATTTGGCAAAACTCATGTTTGAGACAATTGACAGTAGGTAAAGTTGAGATAGACATTACTAATTACTTAAAAATGTTTTACCATCTTCAAGATTCTAACTTCATTTCAAAGAAATTGTAATGATCAACATGAGTTTATGTTAATTTGTTTAGAACATCCTCTCAGGTGGGAAGCTAAGTAAAGGAGTCAACAAGGCAGGCATTGCCTTTTACAACAATGTCATCAATGAGCTACTAGCAAATGGTTAGAAATGTTTAGAACGAGGACAATGGCCAAATGATCTATATAGTCGACTTCATTTATTGAGATAAAAGTTTAGCTGTTGTTTTGCTCGTTTCAAAATGATCTATATATTCGATCCCATTCATTGAGATAACGTTTAGTTGTTGTTTTGCTCGTTTCGCTCACTTTGATCCCTTGAATGATTTAACAGGTATTACACCTACTGTGACTCTCTTCCATTGGGATCTTCCACAACCTTTGGAGGATGAGTATGGTGGCTTTTTAAGCTCTCGCATTGTGTAAGTGATCCTTCATTTACAGCATTGATAATTTTTCACAAAATTAATAAGAGGGGAAAAAAAAGGTCAATAATTAAGTGGGAAAGTTTGCAAAAACCAAAATAAAAAGTCCACCATGATTAACAACTACATATAAATTAATTATCCGTTTTAAAATAGAGTAAATAGAGTTGGTTGTCATATTATTCTTATTATTATCATAGCAAATTCATCAATATGCCATTTTTTAATATATAGAGTTGATTTTTGTTTGCAGGGATGACTTTATTGACTATGCCGGGCTTTGTTTCAAAGAATTTGGTGATAGAGTCAAATATTGGACAACTGTTAATGAGCCACTAACATTTTGTGCAGCTGGCTATGATGCCGGCATCTTAGCCCCCGGTCGATGTTCGGCATGGAGAAACAATGATTGTCCTGCAGGCAATTCGTCAACCGAGCCTTACTTGGCTGCTCATAATATTCTTCTTTCTCATGCTGCAATAACTGATCTATATAGGACTAAATATAAGGTATTTTGTTAATTATATGACAACCTTAAAAGAGTTTTGTATGTGTTATAAGTAATTCTGCAAAAAACATCCTACAAATGTTTTAAAAGTTCAATTAAGAATTAATTAAGAAGATGATAAAGTTATATTTTGATACTTGAAATCATTTTCAAGGATCTCTCAACTTAAACGTAAGTATAGTCTTAATCGAGAATCTTGAAAAAAATTATATTTTGATTTTTCAAATTGAATTTTGTCAAAAAAATGACTTTTAACTCATTTTTCATCCGTCTAATAAGTAACATAATTTGTCAAATGATATTGTTCATCATTTAAAACGACGTTATTTTGTATTATGTGAATAAGTGTGTTACTTGTCGAAAAAATGAATGAGAACCGTTTATGTGATAAAATCTAAATTAAGGAATCCAAATGCAATTTTTTTTCAAAATTGAAAATCAAAACAATATTTACTCCCCAAATTAAGAAACTATTGCAGTTATTTACCCTTTTGATATTTATGGCTGTTTTTTTTTTTTTTTTTCATTTATCCATCTCAAAATGGTCATTTATCCCTTTTGATATTTATGCCTGTTTTTTTCTTTGTTTATATAGCCATCTCAAAAGGGTCATATAGGGATAGTGCTCAATCCTATTTGGTATGTACCCTACTCCAGAAGCAAAGCCGATAAAGCAGCAGCCCAACGTGCATTTGAATTTGTATATGATTGGTGTGTACAACTTCTTCAATTGTTTCTTTCTATTTATATTTAGATTAATAAAAAATGTAATACTAATATATATAACTAATTATATCATGTCATTGATCATTTGCAGGTTTTTAGACCCATTAGTTTATGGAGATTATCCTCAAATCATGAAAAGTCTTGTGGGCGAAAGGTTGCCAAAATTCACACCCAAACAGTCAAAATTGGTGAAAGGGTCGCTGGATTTCCTTGGAGTGAACTATTATAGCTCAAGTTTTGCTGCCAATGCTGTTGTTTCTGTTGGTCCCAACGTTAGCTATACAACAGACAATCAAGCTATTCTGACCAGTAAGCTCGATCATGGATGATTTTAATTAAGTTCAAACTATATATATATAGATGCAATCTTTCTGATCATTTTTGTTTTTTTTTTTTGGGTTCTTTTTACAGCTGAGAGGAATGGAGTAGCTATTGGTGAAGTGGTATGTTTTATTCTCTTGAAGAACTCAATACATTTATAAGAAAAGTGAAAAAAGAAAAATTAATTCTATCAAATTTTGTTTTCCTTCACAATTATTGATTGAGGGCTTCAATTGAATTTATTTTCAGGAAGGAAATGGACTTCATGTGTATCCACAAGGGCTTTTTGAAATTCTTGTTTATACAAAAAAGAAGTATAACAACCCAACAATTTACATTTTAGAGACTGGTGAGAACACTAACTTGATCGTGTTAAAGAACTTACTACGCTTAATTAATTTAAACTCGATATATATATATATATATAGTTATAATAACTAAAAAAAAAAACTAATCAGCTAATCTCTTGTGAATTTGGTTCATATATATGAAACGGAAGTTAATTCCGATTTTAACATACAATAAAAGTGACAAAAAATTAGAATAGCAATTTCAACGGTCATTAATTATCTATTTCATATATGAACCACGTTTTATATATGAATCGGTTTCACAAAAATTTTTGCGATAACCTAATAGTTGCATATCATACTATTTTCAACCTGCAGGATATGGTGATCTGGGCAATATTACTAAAGCTGAAGGAGTGAATGATTTGAGGAGAGTGCGGTTCTATCAGGGCCATTTGAATGCAGTCAAACAAGCCATGGAGTATGTCCTATTGTCCTCTTCTTCTTCATAGAAAGTTTCCCATTTTCAAAAGCTTATACATTTTTTTTTGGCAGTGTTGGGGTTAATGTGAAGGGCTTCTTTGCTTGGTCATTCCTGGATACATGGGAATGGCAATCAGGATTCACCAATAGGTTCGGTTTGGTATTTGTGGACTATAAGGATGGATTGAAAAGATATCCCAAACTTTCAGGACTTTGGTTCAAGAAGTTCCTCAAGGCATAAAATTAATCCCATCATGACTTGTAACAATACATAAATGCATAGATAGCATTGTATTTAATTTATGTTGTGCGAATTTGCGGCCAAAAGAGGAAATAAAAGTTGCTCATCTTTATGTCTTTCCTTAATTTGTTTTTTTTTTCAACTTTATTTTTCTATTTTCTTTTCCTTTTCGTGTTTCAATTGTAGCAGCCAGCCATATATGGTCCGGAAATGAGGGGAATAAAGAAAGGCCTAGTGTTACTTTTGTATTGGAAATTAATGAGGGGAATAAAGAAAGGCCTAGTGTTACTTTTGTATTGGAAATTAATGAGGGGAATAAAGAAAGGCCTAGTGTTACTTTTGTATTGGAAATTAATGAGGGGAATAAAGAAAGGCTTAGTGTTACTTTTGAATTGGAAATGAGGGAAGTAAAGAAAGGCCTAGTGATACTTTTATATTTTAGTCAGCATCTTACAACTTCAAAATTGCAAATTAACATCCACAATAATTGATCATGAAGAGGATGGTAGCTAGTGGGAGGGCATAAAGAATGGTAAGGAAAACTGGGAATTTAAGTGTATTATATATGGAACACTGATCAATCAATCTTTGTAATAGCTTTGTTTAGACTTTAGAATATTGAGAATGATATAAAGCCTCGTTTGAAAGACCTTTTCTGGCTGTGCAATTCATAGATAAATTGATAGAATATTATTGAGAAGGAATTTAATTGAATTCCGTTTAAGAAAATGTTTAGAAATCTCAGGTCATATATATTACGTGCATCACGAAAACTTATGTGACATCGTTTTAAATAAAAAAAAGTGTTTTATATATGAAACTGAAAATTATTAGTTATTAAAATTATGGTTCTAATTTTTTTACCAATTTTATTATGTATTAAAATCATAATTAACTACCCAATTTATATATAAATTCGTTTCACATGATACCAACTTTACGTTATTTGAAAATTTCATAAGCCAACCCAATCCTATTTACCCTGGGCTTTACTATTTGTTAATTTCGTTTCCCATGAATGCAACTCTCCAGTGGCTTGAAAATTTCATTAACCAACTCAATCCCATTTATCCTAGGCTTTACTATTTGTTAATTTAATTCGCTGAGGTATGCTGCCAAGCAACAGCAATTGATTTGACATGCTAAAGAAACCTATTCTTTTTTGGGAAAATTACATTACCATCTTTAAGTTTGGTAAATGTACCAAACGAATATTATAATTTTAAAATATTATAATTATCTCTTTATTGTTAAAGTTGACTAATGGAATTGATGAAAAGACTAAACAACCATCACGTATTTTGTTAAAAAATAACAAAAATATATGAGTAAATATAAAATGACAATAAATATTTGTTTACCCTTTTTAATTATTTTTTATAACTTATTAATTTTATATTCTTTATTATAAATGGTTATCAAATTAATTAAATTTTAATAAAAAATCCTTCTCTATTAAAATTGAAACCAGATCCTCTGTCTAATATTTATCATGTCTTATTATGTCTAACGTTCAGAACAACGTAGTTTCATTAAAACTAGGGACTAAATGCATAAATATTACTAAAATTACTTTACAATTATTAGACCCTAACCAAGAAATTAGTGACGAAGTTTTAATTAGGACATAATAAAACAGACAAAATATTAAACAGAAGATCCCAAAATAATTAATTTGATTAATAAATAAACAAGATTTACTTTTTGAGTTTTTTTGTTTGTGTAAAAAAAATTCTTTGTAAGGGTGATGAGGCATGATTGTACCCCTCTAAGTCAGTAGCTCTCAACTCTCTCTAGTGTTTCTAACTTGAAATTCCTGAAATCATATCTAACTATTCCTTTTTTACCGTTACGTCTATCTAACGGTAAGATTGGGGAAACGTGAATCAGTCGCGCATGGCGGAGGGGAGGGAGACTCCTCCCCCATCCTCCTTCGCTACAGTGGTGGGTAAGTCGGAACCCACCAAAGAGATTTCCACCTCATTCGCTTACATCCAAGACAAAACTCCCCCCTCACAATTTAAGGGGGAACCAGCCCTTTTCTTAACAGAGGAAGAGGAGGATGAACTGGCAAAGGATTACCAATGGACCCTAATTGGAAAGTTTTCATGGGGACGCCCAGCAATGAATCAGATTAGAAAAGAGGTCCTTGCAGCAGGCTTTCTGGGAGAATGCAAGGTCGGTTTGTTAGACAATCGCCATGTGCTGTTCAAATTTGATAAAGAAGAAGATTTTCAGAGATTTTGGACTCGGAAAGTATGGCATTTTCAAGGTTTTTAGGCCCGAATTTTCAAATGGACGAAAAACTTCGACCCGGAGGTGGAGCCATCAATATCCCCGGTCTGGATTAGATTTCCCCATCTCCCCCTTCATTTGTTCCGAAAAGAAAAATTGTACTCCCTCGCTTCAATAGCCGGTAATCCTTTGAAATTAGACAAGGCTACAGCTGCGGCGACGGAATTGCTCCGACCAAGTGAAGCAAGGGTTTGTGTAGAATTAGACCTCACCAAATCAATCCCTACTCGCGTCTAGATTGGCAGCAAGGAGAAAGGCAAGTGGCAACCTCTAGAAATCGAGGAAAGACCAGAATATTGCTCCAAATGTCGGAAACTTGGCCATAGCAGTCAAGTATGTGATCCTGTGAGAAGACAGAAACCGCTCTCAGTAGCCCCTGGACAAGATAAAAGAAAAACCAACCAGGTTGCCAAGCCAGGTCCACAGGATTGGGTTCTAGTTTCAAAGAATCAAAACAACCAGAAAGAGATAGTTCCTGTAGACGTTTCAATAAAAGGGAAGGAGGTGGATCCATCTAGCCTTCCCTTCAGCGGTCCCTATCAAGAAGTACCAGAGTCTTCTGGCACTGTTGCCGCTCCTGAGCAACCTTCTAATCCTATACAGTTACCTCCGGTATTGGCGCCGACCTCAATTGAGCCTATACAGCTGCAGAGTAACAAGTTTGCAGTGCTGGAGGCCAGTGATAGGAATGAGGGCCCTATGACCTCCCAGGAATATTTGGGGGATGCACAAGAACAAGGAACCAAGGAAGGCCTTGTGGAGCCTGCTCAAAAAGACTCACACATATGCCAAGAAATTCAAGAGCAGGTATACTGTGATGAGATAGCAAACTTTATTACTAAAGTAGTTTCCTCTGATGGTATGCAGGTACCACTTTCTATAGCGAACGAAGCGGAGGAGCCATATCACAGAGTCGAGCAAGTACAGACAACGGATGTCTCCAATGAAAGGGTGGAAGTGATTATGGAAGATGTCATCCCAGAACCTCCCCTGGCTACTCAAACGGAGAAGGATCCTCAGTCAGTAGTAGTAGTGGAAAGGGAAGAAGATACATCAGGTCTCCTTCTGGTAGAACAAAGGAAGATACCCATAGAAAAGCCAGGCCAAATCCTAATTGAACTTCAGGGAGAAGCTGTAGAAAATTCCCCTAAGGCAAAGGTCAAACCTACTATCCTGAGGAAACCTAGGAATAAGAGCTCATATACGGGATCAAGGAAGAAGTCTAGTTTTTAATGTTTAGTTGCATATTTTGGAATATTATGAGCATTAGGAGGAAGCCTAATTTTAAGAAACTCAAGAAAATTCTTAGGAAATATAGAAGCAACTACCTAGCTATTGCTGAACCTTTCTCCCCGGAGTCCAATTTAGAAAATCTCAAGAGAAGACTGAACTTTGATGAAGCCTGGTCTAATGAAACCAGTACGATTTGGGTCATGTCTAGGAAGCCTTTTGAGTGCTCTCTAGTTGCCTCTAGTGAACAACACATTACTTTGGAAATCAGACATCCAGAGTTAAGCTCCCCCATTTTAGTGTCAAATGTGTATGCAAAGTGTACAGAATCCCAAAGAAAGGACCTGTGGGATTCCCTAGCTAGCCTGCAGACTTCAAACCAGCCTAGATTTTTCTGGGGTGACTGGAATTGCATAAATACAAGGGAGGAAAAAAGAGGAGGCAAAGCTTTTAACATTAGGGATTCAAGGGAATTATCAGACTTCATCACTTCTGAAGGGTTGGATGAGGTACAGTTTAGGGGCTCTAAGTTCACATGGTGCAATAACAGGGAGGGTAGGGCTAGAGTGTGGAAAAGGTTGGATAGGGCATTAGTAGATAGTCAGTTTAATAGCAAATTAGAGGCTCATATCTCCCACCTAGCGAGGTCACCTTCAGACCATGCCCCTCTTGTCCTAGAAATCCAGAAAAGAGATGCAAAACTGGTCAAAGCCTTCAGATTTCAGAGGTTCTGGCTTAGCCATATAGAATGCCTGAATGTCATTAAAAAGGCTTGGGAACAACCCGTTATAGGCAGCCCTCTAAGGATTTTCTCAGAGAAATTGAAACTGGTCAAAATTGCTCTAAGAAATTGGAGCAAAACAACCTATGGGAATATCTTCACTCAAGCTCAGGCAGCTGAGGATGAGTTAGAGAGACTAGAAAGGGAATATGAGTTAAATCCTGTCCCTAGGGAGGTACTGAGCCAAGCGGCAGCTAAGGCCAGATATCATCTAAATATTGAAGAGCAGTACTGGTCCCAAAAGGCAAACATTAAGTGGGTAAAGGAAGGTGATAGGAACTCTAGGTTTTTCCATGCATATGTGAAAAATAGACATACAAAATCTCATATTCATAGAATCCAAAACCAGGATGGAGTATGGTTGGAGGAAGAGAATCAGATTGCTGATCTTGCCATTCAATACTTCTCACAATTATACTCAGCTGATCAGATTAGCTCTAGGATAGACACTAGGATGTCTTCTGAGTCTCTCTCAGAGACGGATAGACTGGAGCTTACTAGAATTCCTGATCTGGAGGAATTACATAGTACTATCCTTAGCATGAGCATGGAAAGTGCTCCAAGTCCTGATGGATTCCCAGGCTATTTTTATAGCAGTGCTTGGGATATTATCAATCAGGATCTGCTCAAGGCAGTTCAGTCTTTCATAAATGGAGATGAGATGCCCCAAGCCATGACTGCCACAGCCATTGTTCTAATCCCTAAAGTTCAAAACCCTGCCTCATTCAAGCAATATAGACCTATTAGCCTTTGCAATTTCCTTAATAAAATTGTTTCTAAAATGCTAGCCCTAAGATTAGCCCCTATTCTCCCGAAGATAATTTCTGATAACCAGAGTGGCTTTGTCCAAGGTAGATTGATCACTGACAGCTACCTTTTAGCAAGTGAGATGGTCTCAGCAATTAGTAGGAAAAGTAAAGAAGGCAACGTTGCACTTAAGATAGACATGGAAAAAGCGTATGATAGGGTGCATTGGCCGTACTTACTACAAATTATGAGACTATTAGGATTTGGAGAAACCTGGATTGACCTGGTATGGAGGCTGGTTTCTAATGTGTGGTTCTCTGTCCTAATTAATGGATCTAGCAAAGGCTGGTTCAAAGCCACTAGAGGTCTTAAACAAGGAGATCCTATCTCCCCTTTGCTCTTTGTAATTAGTTCAGAATACTTGTCAAGACTCCTAAATAGTAATGTGGGGAAAGGAATGGGTTTCTGTGTTCCTACAGGCTGCCCCACTATATCCTATCTTGCCTATGCTGATGATCTGATCATCTTTTCATCCGCAAAACCTCAAGCAGTTAAGCAAGTTGTAGCAAAACTGCAGCACTATGAGGAAGCTTCAGGGCAGAAAATTAGTGTTGCCAAGAGTTCCTATCTAGTTCATGACAAGTTAGCTAGCTCCCGGAAGCACCAACTAGGTAGAATCACTAGGTTTGCTAGGGGGTCTTTTCCAACCCAGTATCTAGGCACTCATTTGCACTACAAGAGGATTCAAGCAGCTTATTTTGATAACCTACTGTCTAAGATCAGCCAGGCCATAGGAAGTTGGAGGTCTAAGTTCTTGACTATGGAAGGAAGGATTACTTTAATTAAAAGTGTCCTTTCTTCTCTACCTTTTTATACCACTATGAGCCTTAATCCCCCTAAGCGAGTCCTTAATTAGATTGAGTCAATGTTCTCCAATTTCCTATGGTCAGGAGCTGATAAAGGGTCTAAACACCACTGGATCAGATGGGAACAACTATGTTACACCCAAGAGGAGGGTGGCCTAGGCTTCAGGGATTTGAACACTGTAGTAGAAGCCCAGTCTTCAAAGCTTTGGTGGAGGTTCAGGCAGAGGGAATCCCTCTGGGCACAATTCATGTGGACTAAGTACTGCCATAGTGCTCACCCCACAAAGGTAACAGTTCGAAGGGGAGACTCCCTCACTTGGAAGAGGCTGTGTAGAATAGCTCCGGCAGTTGAGGAAAACATACAAATTCAGATAGGTAGTGGGGAGTGCAGCCTCCTAGATGATAAATGGAGCCCGAGAGGAAAACTGGGTGAACTGTTTGGATGTCAAGGAAACTATAGGGTAGCCGAAGTCTTAGGTTCAAATGGATAGGATATGGATAAAATTAGGACTCTTTTCCCTCAGTTCCCTAGGGGAATATTTACTGAAACTCTAGTAGCAGTTGGAAGTTCAGATAAATTGATTTGGAACTTAACCTCACATGGGAGATTCAGCATGAGCTCTGCTATGAAGCACTTCAGGGAAGATCGAAGTCCTATTTTCCCTCGCACAAAACACATCTGGGATTCATCTCTTCCAATTAAAATCTCCTTCTTTATGCTGAGACTAATTACAAATAAAATTCATATAGGGCATAACCTATTCAGGGTAGGCTTCTTGGGCCCCTTTATATGCCCTTGGTGCTATGCCAGTGAGGAAACACTTAGTCACATTTTCGTTTCTTGTAGCTTTGTTGTAAAGGTCTGGAAAATCTTTGAAGCAGAATTGGGTATTCTTGATCATTCCTTCTCGCTTGCAGGTTCCTTAAATTCCTGGTGGCAGCATACTGAGACTTCTGAAACAAAGAGTTTTCTGCTCAAGATATGCCCTTCACTGATATGCTGGTGGATCTGGAAATTTAGAAATGGAGTTATCTTTGATAATGTTAAACCTAGGGGTGAGCTGTTAGTGGAAAGTATTTTCAAAGCAGTTAAGGAATTAGTCAGTATAAAGTTCAGAAAGGAACAACTGCTGGGGATAGACTGGACTTCCTTTTGGGATTCTTGCTTCAGGATTAGAAGGACAGAGGTACTGTATTGTATCAAGTGGAATCCACCTGACCCCCCAAGTATTAAGATCAATTTCGCAGCATCCAGGACTGCTGATTGCTGGAGGGTTGGGGGATTTATCCGTAACTACAAGGGTATTCTCCTTTCCCCTCTTCCTATTATTGTATTTCCTCCCTCTTTTTCTAGATTACAGGTGGAAGCATTAGCATCACACAGATATATCTTGACTGTCAGAGTGGAAAACGGGCAGCACATAATACTGGAATTAGACTCTAATGAACTACAACTGGGCTCGCACTCATGGAGGGGATGGTAGTTTAGTCACCTTCTAGCAGATATCAAAAAGACAGCAATCATAGTGAAGGTCCCTAAAGATGCTAATCTACCAGCCAGGCTCCTGGCCTCACAGAAAGGTTCCCAATTCTCTTCTAAACTGATTTCCTTAATTAAGTTGGACAGAGATCAAGTCCCATCCCTGATAAGAAAGAGAGGTAATGAATTTTATTTAACAGCAAGATGACTAAAGTTGACATTCTTAGTTATCCAGTACTAGACCAGTCATGTTGTTTAGGCACCAGCCTACTGTTGTTAGGGCTGTTTTGCCTCATATATTTCAGTAGTTTACAGAGTATAGTGAGTAGAGTTGGCTTGTCTGGAATTCTTTCTGATGATCTACTAGAAATTTGGCCTCTGCCTGCTGATGTTAGGGTATTTTTGCAGCAATCTAATTATTTTGTCATTGAGTTTGAACTTCAGTACTCAAGGCTCATGTCTGCTGATGTTAGGACAGATTTGCCTTTTACTAAGGTCCCAACTACCTCAAATCTGAAATCTTTCCCCTGTGTGTAGAGATGTACGAAATGTTGTGGGACAAAGCATATATTTCCAGATCTCTGCAAAGGCTTCTGGATCAAAAAGGAAAGAGAACCAATAAAGGCTGAGAGGATAGCTGCTGAATGTTGCAAAAGTTCTGTTAAAAATGAGCACTACCCTGAGGATCTCCTGAAAATGGAGAGCACACTCTCTAAATATCCTTATGAGAAAGGATTTTTTGTCACTCCTTGTGATAGTAGGAGTTTTTTGGCTTATAGGTTCTACTTACATTGGCTTGTAAATGGAGGAAGTACTCCAAATTTATTTTGGTCCAAATTATGTCAATGGAGGAGTCCTCCAAATTTATGGTTTTGCCATAAACCGTTTGAACTACTTCCCATTAGGCCTTTGGCATGTTAATGGGAAACAGTTCAAAAGGATATTTTGTGTAAGGGTGATATTAGGGTATATCCATCACCCAAAAAAGCTTCTAATATACTAGGGAGTGGCGACCCACCTCAAAATAAGAGGTTCAGCCAAAAAAAAAAAGTAAAAAAAATTCTTTGCTTTTATTTTAATATTTAACATATGTATTTTAGTTAATTAAGACAATATAATGATTATAAATAAAGTTTTAAGAACATATTAGGCAATGCACACATATGTTTTTTGGTGAAATTAACACATTATTGGATGGTGTTTAGTAGGAGGATTCAAGTTGTTAAACGTTTGCTCAATCAATGAGAGTAGCCGCAATTTTGTGAAACTATAGAACTCGTTTGTACTTTTACCAAACCTCAGAGGTGGTAAATATAATTAACCTTTTTTTTAATCTTCTAGGCTATCCTCATCATAATTCATAAGCACGCCAAACATATATAGGGACATGTGAATGTATGCCTATTTTTTCAAGTTATGAGTCTTCCAATCTCATACAAATAACTTGTATATCGATATGCAATTTGTATATTTCACGGTTAAATGAGTAATTAATGCACAAATTAACTCATGGAATATCCGCATATGCACACAAAGCATCATGGAAAATGTGCTTTATGCCTCTAGTCTCAAGTAAGTTACGAGTCTTCCACTATCATACAAAATAATATCTTGTATACATGTCAATATGCAATTAATTGTTTATTCATCCACAGTTAAATGAGTAATTAAATGAGTAATACACAAAAATCTTAGATCTACTTTTGATTTCTATACTTTCTGCTTCAAAATAGTGATAATAAAAAAGGCACCCTCCAATTTGTAGAGCATATAATGTTTCAAAGTCTTAACTTTGACATTTTTAAGTTTTTCTATTAAAACAAAGATAAAACATTGTCCATTCAAGTCACCCCGATTGTGAACATGCATTCTAATAAATATTTTCGAAAAAACTAGAATTAAAATTTTCACCAAACCTTCGATTTTCACAGGTTATAACACTCGTAATTTGGTAAAAAAAATGGTAAAGTAAAAAAAATGTATTGATTTTGACTTTTTCTCTTCTACTTTTTCACCCACCTCAATTGTGATTATGCATCCTTGTGAACAATGCCAAAAAAGTGAAATTTAGAACTTTTTTTTACCAATTTTTTTTCATGAGATATAACATACGTACATTAGCCAAAAAAAAAGAAAATTCATAATCGCGTTGATTTTTTTTTTACTTTTTTGTACCCTTTTTTGCACCCATTCCGATTGTCAACATGCATTCTAGTGAATATTATCAAAAAACAAAAATTAAAATTTTCACGAAACCTCGAATTTTCATAGGTTATAACACACGTGTTTTTGTCAAAAATGTCAAAGTAAAAAAATGTGTTGATTTTGGTTTTTCCCTACTGATTTTTTTACACACCTCAATTGTGAACATGCATTCTAATGAATTGTGTAAAAAAATTAAAATTTAGATTTTTTTTACCAAATTTCTATTTATCGTGGGTTATAACACACATATTTTAGCCAAAAATTGCAAAATTCAAAAATGCGTTGATTTTGACATTTTTGTGATGTTTTTTTACACCCACCTCGATTATGAACATGCATTCTAGTGAATATTGTAAAAAAAAGTAAAAATTAAAATTTTCACCAAACCTCCGTTTTTCATGGGTATATAACACATGTGTATTGGTAAAAAATGACAAAGTCAAATAGCGTGTTGATTTTAGTTTGTTTCCTATTGTTTTTTAAACACTCCTCAACTGTGAACACATGCGTTCTAATGAATAGTATAAAAAAGTAAAATTTATATTTTTCACCAAATTTCTATTTTCATAGGTTATAACACACGTATTTTAGCCAAAAATGGCAAAATTCAAAATGCGTTGATTTTAACATTTTTTTTGATTTTTTTACATCCACGTCGATTATGAATATGCTTTCCAATGAATATTCTTATATAAAATTAATAAATAAAAAAAATAGTGTAAAAAAAGTGAAAATTAATATCTTCATCAAATTTTCACTTTTCATGGGTTATAACACACAGGTTTTGGTAAAAAAAATGACAAAGTTAAAAAAGTGATGATTTTGACTTTTCCCCAATTATTTTTTTATGTGGGACAAGATCGGGCCTTAACACAAGCATCTTAAGGCCCAAATTCCTTCTGAGTTTATTTTACTTTTCTAATTACTTTTGTTTAATTTCTTAATTAGGTTGTTTTCTTAATTAGACATCTTTCTTTTGTTTCCTAATTAGAATTAGGAATTATTAGTTCTATATAAACCCTTGTATGCTTTTACTTTAAAGGAACAAATCTTATTATTCAGATTTTGATATTTTAATATACTTCAAATTCTGCGGAATTTGTGTTTTTGTATTCTTTACGAAGAACATGTTTCTTCTACGAATCTATCCCGCGTTAGGTGGTATCAGAGACCAATGTTTCTCCTTGTTTGCGATAGCCAAACCAACCGGAGAAGATGTGACTCTTTCTAACGTGTTCATAGAGATTCAAGCCCTATTTGTTTGTATATAATGGTTAGAAGTATCGTGAGTTAATCATGGAAATACAGAATGTGAAGATGGTTCCAGGAGAATTGCTCAAGGACGTCAAGCTAATCCGGTATTACCCCTACCAGCTCATAGGAATTTACCTATTATAGTTCCTCTAATGAAGAAGTTGCAAAAATTATGCATCAGGATCCTAACCCTAGTGCACCCCGACAATATCGACATTAGGAATTTAAATTAAATGTTGATATTCCTTTCTTTAATAGGATTTGAATATCGAGGATTTTCTTGATTGGGTTGCAGAAGTTGAAAGATTTTTTGAATTTGCGAAAATACCAGATGAGAAACAGGTGAAGCTAGTAACATATAGATTGAAAGGAGGAGTTTCATAATAGTGGGAACAAATTCAGACCCAACAACAGTGTTTGCATAAACATCCCATCAGATTATAGCCAAAGATGAAAAGGATGCTAATAGCCACATTTCTTCCATCAGATTATAACCAATTCTTATTTAATCAGTATCAAAATTTAGTGAAGGGACAAAAATTTGTAGAAGAATATACTGCAGATTTCTTCTGACTAACATCTCGCAATAATTTAATGGAAATTGAAGGGCAGCAAGTGGCGAGATATATTCATGGATTAAAACTAGCGATCCATAATAAAATTGACTATCAATTAATTTTGACCCTCAGTGATACTTACAACATGGCGCGAAAGCCTGAATTTATGGAAAGTAGAGAATATCTCGGAATTAAAGGTGTTCATAAAAACTTTGGAAAAATATCCAACCCAGTCCTGAAATTCAATGTGGGATCCAACTTTGATTCGAGAAATAAGGATGTTGTAGAGAAGAAGCATAATAAGAAATTCGTAACTAATCCTTATGTGAAGCCGATAGGAGATAAAGGTTATAGGTGTAGACAACCTGGGCAAAGATCTAATACTTGCCCCCAACGGCGTCAATTTAATTTAGATGATCATGAAAATGACGTTAATAAATTTTTTAATGACAACGATGGAGTTTGCCCAACAGATGGAGAGGAGGACGAGTTGCAAACTTTTGTGGTAAAAAAAGTGTTGTTAAGACCCAAACAAGATGCTACACAGCGAAATACATTGTTTCAAACCAGCTGCATAATTTTCAATCATATTTTTAAACTAATTATTGATAGTGGTAGTTATGAAACAAGATGAAGCCAAACCAGAATTAATAGTTGAGGAACTTCTATCGAGACTTTCTCTAATGAGACATATTTTTGCAAGTTACAAGATTTCTCTTGGGAAGAAGAAAATTAAATATAAGATTCAGATGGCAAAGGAAATTTCAAAAGGAATTAAAGCACGATGGTGAAGGTATTTTTTTTTTTATTTTTTTTAATACACACGCCCTCACATCCATCTTACAGGAATTGAACTCTAAACCTGTAGGTCGGAAAGCTAACTCCCTAACTACTGGGCTAGTCCCAATGGCTTGATGGTAAAGGTGTTGAATCAAAAAAGAAGGCCTTTATACCAATATCACTCAAGGCAAGTTCTTTTCAAGTGGAGAGGATTGATGTGGGACAAGATTGGGCATTGATGCAAGCATCTTGAGACCCAACTTCCTTTTGAGTTTATTTTACTTTCCTAATTACTTTTGTTTCTTAATTAGGTTGTTTTCTTAATTAGACGTCTTTCTTTTGTTTTCTAATTAAAATTAGAAATTATTAGTTCTATATAAGCCACTGTATGCTTTTATTTTAAAGGAACAACTCTTATTATTCAGATTTTGATATTTTAATATTCTACAAATTCTGCGGAATTTGTGTTTTTTGCAAATAACATATTTCTTCCACAAATCTGTCCCGCGTTATTTTTACACACCTAAATTGTGAACATGCATTCTAAACAACGGTGTCAAAAAAATAAAATTTAGACTGTTTACCAAATTTCTATTTTTTATGAGTTATCACACACGTATTTTAGACAAAATGGCAAATTCTAAATAATCGTTGATTTTGATTTTTTTTGTGATGGTTTTTACACCAACTTCGATTATGAAATTGCATTATAGTGAATATTACAAAAAATAAAAATAAAAATTTTCACCAAACCTTCGTTTTTCATGAGATATACACATGTGTTTTGGTAAAAAATGGCAAAGTCAAAAAAATCTGTTAATTTTGGCTTTTCACCTAATGGTTTTTACACACACCTCAATTGTGAACATGCATTTTAATGAATAGTGTCAAAAAAGTGAAATTTAGATTTTTTACCAAATTTTTATTTTTCATGTGTTATAACACACGTATCTTATTATAATCGAATCAGTAGCCATTGACACGAGCTGTCGTGGGCTCGTCAATTTAACCTAAACCACTATGTAGTAGCGATGAAGGGTCGAATCCACAGGGAGAGGTTATGTCACGATTTCAATTATGATAGCAAATATCAACAAGATGATATGATTCAAACACTCGAAACACTTAACAAGCTAAATGAAACAGGAAATAATCAGTAAGGGAAAATGCGTTGCCTCAAGGGGAAACAATCAGCATGGATTTCTGTTCATTATCATGGACTTGTGTATCATGTGAGGGGACTATCTACCAGTGACGTGAGGTTGATTGGCCTGTTGGCCCTCACAGCTCCAGATCACAAATACCCTAAATCTTCTCTTGCTAGAGCAAGATCTCGGTTCCAATTAATACCCTAAATCCTTATCCTATAGGCCAATTCTAGTTCTAATCTCAACTGCCTCCCTTGGTAGGGCAAACAACTAAGTTAAGCATTCGAATTGAACTATACAGATAAACTCAGCCCTTATCATGTAATTGACCTTAAGATTGTCAGTTGGCAACACACAACCCAGATCACAAAGCAAATACGTAACTGAGACTCACAAGATATAGATTTCAATTCATTACAGGTTTTATCCAATTGGCTTAGGTAGATCCACATAGATCTCAGTGAGTACCGCAGATCAAGTTAGGATTTGGATGAAATTATATGAACCCATTGATATAAAACAAGCAAAGAACATCAATCAAGATTTGGCACAGATAAATTCTATTTCAATTGTCTCAAACGAACTAGAAATCTATACTATTAAACCCTCAAGGCAACACTATGAGTCTAGCCGATCATGATGATCGGCTCACAATCCATGATTACAATTAGAAAATTCAAGATACAAACTATCCCCTTCTCTATTCTGCTCTCAATCGTTCTTAGGGTTTGGTATCTTTCTGTGGAATTTTTCTCTCTCTTCCTCCCCGACTGCTTGATTTCTTTCTCTCTCCATCTTCCTTCCTTTTATACCTTCCTCTTGTCATTTTTTATCATGTTGGTTGAGTCATCTTTGCTCCCCTCCTTGATTTTTGCACGTGTCCTGTGTTACACCAATCAGAAAATGATATGAGTTCACGTGGTCACCCCAATGACTTAAACATTAAGAATCAGAACTACACAATTGCAAACACCTAGTGAACATGTCAATTGCTATGCTTATGCTTTGTGCATTTGGTGTATGTAACGTGCATTGCCTTATGTGTGCACATGTGTGTAAGACTATAGTGATATTGAGTGTGACAAGGGATGACTTGTGAGCTAGTGTATAGTTGAGGTGAGAAGTGAGTGGGTGAGCTATGTGTTGAGCATCAGTGCAATGAGAGTGAGTATGAGAGTGAATTTAGTGTCAAAAGAAGCATGAAAATAATGCATGAGTGTGTGAGGTGCGTGAGAGGGACGGCCGTCGGGACTGACGGCCGACCAACCGGTCGGCCGACCAGGTTGTTGTGTTTGTGTGTGGTGTTTTGTGTTGTGTGTGTTATGTGTTACTGAGTGAATGTGTATGCAAACTAGTGAGGTGAGTTGTGTGTGCAAGGAGTGAATGATGTGTGTGTAAGTGTGATGGATATGCAAGAGTGTGGTGAAGATGTGTAAATGGATGAATGTGTATGCATTAATGTGAAGTGCTAGTGTAGGTGTTTGATATATAAATTCAGTGCATGCACAACTCATTTCATGCCTCATTAACACTTCATCACATAAAACCCTCATCATGCATTCATTTATCACCTTTACATTCAATCCATCAACCAAACCCAAAACAACTTGTGTGTGTGTGTTGTGTGTGAGTCGGCCGACCAACCGGTCGGCCGACCAACTGTGATTGTGTGTGTGTGTTTGCCTTGTGTGTGTTTGTGTTGGGTTTAGGTGTTTGTGAAGTGTTGGTGTGCTAATGTATGTGATTTGTAAGACTTGTGAAGCACAACATGTTTCCTAGTTCATCCTTCATCACACAATTGCATCAATTCATGGCACATTTTCTCAACACTCTACCAATTCTCACATTTGATAGCTTCAACACATTTTCACACAAAAGATGTTCATCATATGCTCTTTTCATCTTAAGTGCATGCAAAGTTCAAGTAAAAAGAACAATTAAGCACAAATAAGTTGGTGCACACACAACTTATCAGCCATTTCTGCATAAAATAATACTAAGTACTAATTAGAAAAATATACTAAATAACAGTGCCTCAACTTAGATATTTTGCATTGGCATTTCAAGTCACCCCGATTTGACTTCAAATTTTATAATTTGAAGAGGAAATTCAGAAACATTTAGGCTCATTTGGTTGGCTAGAAAGTAATGTTTAATAAAAATATGATTTTTGGGATTTAAATTTTGAGAAAAATAAAATTTTCCCTGATCGTCTGATTCTTAGCAATTTAATTTTGAAAAATTTGAATACTTAGCCTGTATTTGGTTAGATTGTCAGAAAAGTTCGTAGATTCTTATTTTATTATTTGATTTCAATTATTAAATCAAATAATGTTATTTGAATTCAATTTGTATGTTATACTTATACATCACCATTTATATAGTTTTATTCTAAAGCATACTATGAAATTTAATTATATCTTTTTATCTTATGATAAAATAAATTTTTGTTTATTTATTAATATTGCTAAAAACGAGAATAATTGGTTAAATAATGTAAATCAAAATAGCCAAAATTAATGTAAATCAAAATAGCCAAAATTGATTAAACAATAAGCATTGTAAATATAAAATGTATGAAAATTAATTAAGTAAAAAGATGAAAGAAAAAGTTTAAAGAAATAGAAATAAAATTATGAATTTTTTAAACAAAATAATAAAACACTGACTATATTAATAATTTTAATTTAAAAAAAATAATTAAAAAAAAAGATAACATATCATCCATCTATTTAGCTCTTTTTACATTGATTTACCTTAGAAGTCAATACGAAGAAATTTAAAAACTACTATAATTTCAATTTTAGTTAGGTAGGAAATTCAATATAAAAAAAATATCAAGCTAAAAAATAAAATATGAAAAATGAATTATAATTTACAATAAGAAACATATGAAACTCAAAATATAAATAATAAGTATAAAAAGAGTCACGTAGTTAAAATTCTCACGAAAGTAATCACAATACCAACATTTAAAAGTGATTCATAATCCTGAAATCTTGCAGTTATTTTCATTGGTAAGAATTCTTTTTACTTTTCCTGGATAAAATAAACGCAAGAATTTAATAAGTAAGAAAATGATTACTTTCCCAATTTGAAACAAACACAGGAATTTGGAAATTAGAAAAAAGAATACTTTCCCAACCCTGATTTCTTCCCAACCAAACGAGCCCTTAGGATAAATTTACAAGTGTACAATTACTATAGTTTAAATTGAAAGACAAAACTTGACATTGTTTAGTCACCGTCACCACAAAGAGAAGAAAGAAAAAGGCTAATATTTTGAAAACATCAAATGCTAATAAAATTGTTCTTTACTTTACCCGTCTCGTTTCTAAAATGCGTAAAAAGAGTTGAACAAAAATATATTCATTCCAACTAAAACATTTTGCAGCGTTGGAGCCAGTGTGAAGGGCTACCATTCCATGGTCATTTTTTTATACATTTATTGGAATGGGATTCAGTTTTCGCGCAGAGTTTTTGGTCTATGGTCTTTGTGGACTTCAAGAATGAACTGTTCATTTTACAAGAAATTTCTGAGTTCTTGAAACTAAATTTACCTTTTTAATAAAATGGTGCAATGTCAAACATAAAATGTTGAACGTTTCAAACGTAAAAGTACTACAATTAGAAGTTTAAAGAAAAATTTACAAAAGGGTCATAATTTCATAGGAGTTCTTTACAATTAACTCTAGAAAAAAAAAAAAAAAAAACAAACAGAGGAATAAAAACCAATTCTAAAGGAGGTCTATACCCATGCCATGCATCGACCCACTAATAGGCACAACCCACTAGTGTGTTTTTCCTACTGAATCAATTAATGCAACTATTCTAGGACAGGGAAAACGAAGTCTTCAGTGTGTGTGGAAAAATGCTGAATGAATGACGTTGAATTTTAACACGGTTAGACTTAGAAGAAGAATTCGAGAAAATTGTAAGTTTATTCATCAATTTCTTGATGCATATATGTGTGTGTATATATATATATATGTATGTATATATCATGTGTGCTCAAATACGTACAAATTATTTGGATGATTTTTTTTTTCAAACCTACCTACACAAAATTTAGATTACGGTATCGCCAAAATATACATCACTTCAGTTTGCATAACAATGTACAATATTTTTTTAAATATTCAGTTAAGTGTAAATTAAATATTATGAATGACGGTAAACCAAGTCATACTAACAATGCATGATAAATATATTGTTATGACAAGTAATTTGCAACAATTTTAGAACAAATTAATGCTAAGAATCTAATGCTTAATTATGAATTGAGTAGCAAAATGTTCATTCAAGAGATTGAATTAGGAGGAGTCTTGAATTTATTACTTCCATCTAACCCCAAGATTAATTGTTGATGATCATAAAAAATTAAGAACTGTACATAGCTGGGTAGGGTTTCAATTCATCAACCTTAACTAATTAGTATTCCTTCTCATCGTTTTTAAGTGTGTTATAACTTTTTTTTTCAAATAAGTATCGTTTCACACATTTTAATACAAAAAAAACTAAAAAATTCTAATTTTATCAATCACTTCATTTATCTAAAATTAGAAAACAGTAATTGCTCTTACTTATTTTTTTTTACAAAGAATTAATGGTAAATAAGATAATTTATTTATTTTCTTAATTATTGTATTCTTGGTAAAAACGCCACTTAAAAGCGGTGAGAGTAAGTGAGTTTTATTGTAAAAAAATTTGATCCACATTGCACACGCCCGCCAGCAAATGTAGGTCTTAATTTTAGTGCTACTAAAACTAATTAACAACTTTTTGACCAGGATGATTATGCTTCATGGCATGCCAAATGAAATTAAAATTGCCCTATTGTTGCAAAAATAATGTATAGATATCATGCATGCTCTAAATTAATCACATTTTTTTTGACCAAATGTTGTAAGCATTTCTTTAATTAAATCCCTTGATCTTTCTCACCCTCAATTCCTCTGACCTTCACCATCATATCATACGATAAAAGAAAAGAAAAGAAAAGAAAAAAAATTACTTACTCACAAAGACAAAAATAAACAAAAAAGTACACAAGAAAAGACTTTCAATTACCTCTAGTGACCTCTCAAGGGTCAAGATTTTTCTATCTTCACTTTTCGTTGAAAATGGGAGTTTGTTTGAAAATAGTCTGTTGGATAGTGGACCACTTGCCTAAATCAACTCGGTGTTCACTCCACATTCTGCCAATGGTTGATGAAATCATTAGTTTGTATGCTTTGAAATCATCCACACATCCGTTAGTTGAAAAGTTTTGTATGACTTGACATGATCAACACAGTTTGATTATTCTTTACCTCTTAATTTCACAAATATATATGTTTTTAGGATCAAACTTATAAGACACAAAAAAAAAAAAAAAATTATATAATGTCAATGAGACTTATATATATATATATATATATATATATATATAGACTCAAAATCTTTCTCTATTTAAAGCACGTACAAGCCAAAGGGTCTTATCAAATATCTTGAAATCATCATTTTGAAGTAGTATTGAATTTATAAATTACTATGGCAAGTTCTTCAGGCTCTGATCTTTTGCTTATAACCCTTTTAATTTTGGCCAAATTCTCTTGGCTGATCAGTGTGGTTTTAGCTGCACCATTAACAAGTAATGTATCATCCCAAGTTAAACGAAGTGATTTCCCTCTTGATTTCGTATTTGGAACCGCTGCCTCTGCCTATCAGGTATGATTAATTCAGTTTGATTTCATCATATGCATGTAATATTAATTGTTAGAGCTAGCAGTGGTAAATTAATTAATTATATGCACAAATATTGCATGCATGTTCTTAATTAATTATGACTTCTTGGAAATTTTTTGCTAAAACTTGTAGATTGAAGGAGCAGCATTTGAGGATGGAAAAGGACCAAGTATTTGGGATACCTTCACCCACAATAATCCAGGTGGAGCTCTCTCTTTCTCTGTCTCTTTGGATTGATCAGTTTGATTCAAGATTACTCCATCCATCCATGCATTCCATTTTATTTTTCATGGTTTACCATTTTTCTCTCTTCTAAAATGTCTTTAAAATTAACTATAAATTTTTTAGTGAAATCTAACTTCTTTTAAACTGTAGTTTGCACTTGATCATAAGTCATGGCTAATAAAATTGGACTGAGGGCGTATTTTTATTGAGGGTAAATATTCCCTCAAATTGGAAGCGTGATTTTGATCCCAAATATTGTAAAAAGTTGCATTTTCAAACTTCAACAATTGCACTTAATTTGTCACACAAATGATTTTCAAATAATTTTTTAAACAACTTTGTTAGTCAAGTGTCACAAAAACGAAATCGTTTTGAACGATTGTTGAACAACAGTGTTATCTAACAAATTATATTACTTGTCAAATGAATAGACAATAAATTAAGTCCTATTTTTGTAATAGAATCTAAATCCAATGACTAAAACATAACTTATTTAAAATTGAAAATCAAAATCATACTTACCTCCAAGATAAAGGATCTTTAAAATCATTTTCTTTTTTGTTTATATGTACTTGTATACATGCCACTAATTGATGGTTGAGATTTGTATCTACTTGATCTTGATGTCCATGCTAAACTCTGAAGAATTAATTAAGATCCATTCAAATGCATAATCATAAAAGTAATACAAATAAATATTGTTTATTATTGAAATTCTAGAAATGAGAAAAATGGCCAAATCTTGATCATAAATTGTCACCCTACAACTATATAGACAATTAATTGTTAATGGCTCATTGCTAACAATGAGAATGGGGAAAGAAAGACGCATTCCCAACATCAGTTTTGGTTTGATTTTGATAAATTAATTGGGTTTTTAACTACACCCATACGAATTGCCATGTATGACGAAAATGGGATTCTTTTGTCCTTCATCATCAACAACCTGCCCACATCAAATTAATCCTAAATTAATTAGCCACAGCATCCACGACGATTATGATCATGATGATCAAACCCTCAAACAATTTAAAAATCAAAGCCCATAAAGTTGTTAAAATTAGTTTGGATGTCTTGGCATATATTCCGTGAACTATTTTTGGCGCATTCGAAGTCAACTACCAGAAATGCATCCATGGATTGATGACTTTTCTAGCTCTATTTTTATTAATAATTCGGACCTCCATTATAGCCTTGCAGATTAATTTGATAGTGATGTTCATGATATATAAAAGATATAGTTTTTTTTTTAATGTATGAAAGTTATTAATTTATAAGATCGATCAATTTAATGTAAGTTATATTTCTTAATTATTCCCAAGAAAATATGAAGTATAGATGTTACAATTGAATTATTTCTCATAACTTAATTTGACAATGTAAATGAAGATCCAATATATACTTTTTTATCTGTATATTGAATTAAATCACAAGAAATTAATTAATTAATTATGGTCTCATAAGTCATAACTCTATTAATATTCTTTTAGACCATTTCATTCTAATTTTGTTGCAGGAAGGATAATTTTTTTTTAACCACATAATGACGTGGTGTCTTTTAATTTTACTGCTGCAGATAAAATACTAGATGGAAGCAATGCAGACGTATCTGTTGATTTCTACCATCGTTACAAGGTAAAAATATGTTGAACTGTTTTAGTAAATTTTACATTTATTACCCACAATTCTTGCATGAAAGGTAAATATTTTGCTGCAAATGTAACATGCAGGAAGATGTACAACAGATGAAATTCGTAGGTTTAAATGGATTCAGATTTTCCATCTCCTGGCCAAGAGTTTTGCCCCGTAAGATTGCATAACTGAATTGTTCTCTTAATTAATTTATTCACAATATATACATTTTTTTTCAAATACTTCACAATATATATTTCAGTTTTAAGACATTTCGTGACATTGTGTAACTTATATTTACTACGGTTATAAAGGACTCGAATAGTCCATCAACTTCCGTGTAATTATTATTTTGGTCTCTTATATATTTTGAAAAAGTTATATTTTATTCTTTCAATTTGGATTTTGTCGCACAAATGATTATCAACTCATTTCCATTTATTTGGCAAGTAACACCATCAGTCATCTGACATAAAACAACGTTAGTTTGAATGATGAATATTATCACCTGACAAACCACGTTATGTGTTAAATTGATGAAATATGAGTCAAAGAAATATTTATGTGACAAAATCTAAGTTGATAGAGCAAAATGTAATTTTTCAATATCGAAAACCAAAATGATACTTACCTCCAAATTGAAGAATCATTAAAAAACGTATTTACTGAAAATCAATTCTTCTGTACCTTAATTACTAGTGTTCTATTGAGCTTCTTTCAGTATTAACATAAGCATTTTCTTTTGTGGAATTTACGCTAAGGATATTAATTAATTTGGTTTACAATTTTGAATTAATATGCAGATGGAAAGCTAAGCAAAGGAGTAAACAAGGCAGGCATAGCCTTCTACAACAACCTTATCAATGAGCTATTATCACATGGTCAGACTTCTCTATATATCTTGATTAATTCTTGATATATACAAATTAGTAATTAATTAATTGCAAGATTTTCAATATGAATTTATTAGTTCCTTGCAAGACAAAACAGCTATATATATAGCTTCTTAAATTTTAGAAAATTTTCCAAATAACAGATATATAACAAAATAGGTTAATTATTTATTTATTTTTTTTAAAAAAAATTCTAGAAGTGAAATTTAATTAGCTGGTTTTAGAGAAGTAATAAATAACAGAATAATAATTTATTTCAAATCTAATTAGCTGGTTCTCTTTCTTATACAATGATTTATTATTTACTTATTTAATTGTTTATTTTGTGTACACAACCAGGAATACAACCTTTTGTGACTCTCTTTCATTATGATCTTCCTCAAGCACTACAAGATGAGTATGGTGGTTTTTTAAGTCCAAAAATTGTGTAAGTACATTTTGCACGTATTATTTGATTGTGTTTTTTTCCTATGAAAGTTTAAAATTCTTTTATTAATTAAATATTCTTTGAGAAAATTAGAATCCCAAAAAAAATATATAAAAATATAACTTTTACTAGTAATGTTACATATTGTCGCACTCTCAAACTCTAGTATTTGAATATGCTATTGCATATATACTATAAAATATAAGAAATTAACAACATTTTCCTGCATATATTAACAACTAGACAACATGAGCAGGTCAGAAAAATTTATCTTCCAGATTCAAACAGGTAAAAATAATGGCATTAAATTATGTTCATCAAATTGCTAAGGAGAGTTCATTTTTTCATTTTTTTTTTCAATGCATGGCTGCAGGGATGACTTCCGGGATTTCGCAGAACTTTGTTTTCGGGAATTTGGTGACAGAGTGAAGCTTTGGACAACATTCCAAGAGCCATGGGCAATTGCCACTGGTGGTTTTGACTCAAGCACCTTCATTGGCACACATGCACCTGGGAGATGTTCAGCATGGCTGAACAAAGGTTGCCCTGCTGGTGATTCTTCAACTGAGCCTTACTTGGTTGGCTATCATCTTCTTCTAACTCATGCCACAACTGTTCAATTATACAGACAAAAGTACAAGGTATAAACAATCACAACATGCATAATCTTTAATTTGTACACACTTTTCTTAATTAATACTCATTCAACAACATGATCAATATATTTCATTCTTATATATTAAACGGTTTCATATATGCAATAACGAGTTAATCGGAATTTTAACACAAGATAAATTGTCTGTTTCATATATCAACCACACCTTATATATGAATTGGTGAGGTCAAATTGCTAAAAAATTTTGGTTGTTGAAATGCAAAGCCATCTCAAAAGGGGCAGATTGGGATAGTGCATGTAACTGATTGGATTATTCCTTACTCCAACAAGAAGGCGGATGTTATGGCAGCCCAGCGTGCCTTGGACTTCAATTACGGATGGTGAGACAGAGTTTCATGTTTTTCTTCTTTTAATTTTTGCATTTCCTTGAAAAAATTTTAAGTTTTCCAATCTTGTTATATGGAATTAATTAAGCATCATAAGAAATGTCTAAATTAATTCATATATAATTTTGACAGGTTTCTTGACCCCATAACTTTTGGTGATTATCCAAAAAGCATGAAAAGAATTGTGGGAAATCGATTGCCAAAGTTTACTCCTAAACAAAAGATGTTGCTGAAGGGCTCCATAGATTTCTTGGGATTGAATTACTATACTTCTAATTATGCTTCTCAAGGTCAATTTCCCAAAAATTCTGTGAACATTAGCTTCTCTACTGATCTTAACGTTAATTTGACAAGTAAGTTTGCTATTCATCAAACTGCATCTAATTTATATTATTCTTATTGTTCTTCATCAATCTTTGCAAATTAATAGTGTTAAACTTTACATATGTTACTATATTTTTTTCCTCAATTCCACAGCTGAGCGAAATGGAATACCAATTGGTGAACCGGTATGCATAAATTTTCCCTTCTTTTACGTACTTTCATACCCTAATAAATTTAAAGGAGAATTGCAAAAATCATCCGTTAGAAAAAACTTTTTTCATGACTCATATTTACAATGATGCAGTTTATTTTTCATTCACGTTAAAGAATTAATACTAAATTTATCATTCCATCTAATTTCTTTGATTTTTTTAACCGAAATTAAATACACATGTCATCGTATAATCATTATACATGCATATTTTGCATTAAAAAAGTAGACGAAATTATATAGAATGATTAATGTACTTATTTTTAATTAGAGTGACGAAATTACATCCTTGCAAATGTGAGTGATTAAAAAATATTTTCAAAAAATAGAAAGACATTTTTTGCATTTTCCCTATATTTAATTAATAGTAGCTTTGTACAGGTTCTACAAATATATATACTCTACACTCTATGTAGTGCATATATATTCTAGCAATTTGACCAGATTTAAATAAATTACAAAGCATGAAAAAATCCACTTTCATGACTAACTTCTATATATTTTCTTTTTGGATGAAGGTATTAATTTTTTTTCTCTTAAACAATTTCCTTATTTTATTTGCAATGATCATATGCATGCAGACAGGAATACCTATTTTGTTTTCTTATCCAAAAGGGCTGAAAGAGCTTCTAATATACACTAAAAAAAGATACCAGAATCCGGCCATCTACATCAATGAAAATGGTAGGCAACAAGATATATTTAATTGAACTTTATGCAATTTAATTGAAGTGATGATATATTTATGGTGCATGTGAAAAAAAAAATCAAAATCCTACAAGAACATTTTTAGGAATTGGCGATGTCAATATCAAGACTATCGAGGAAGGGATAAATGATCCACAAAGGATAAGATTCTATACTCGCCATCTTTCGGCAGTAAAGGCAGCGATGAAGTGAGTTCATTAATTTTCTGTTTTTCTGGATATAATCCAAAGAATTTTGAGAACGAAATTTTCATTGGTTTGCATTGTCCATAGTCTTTTAAAACTTTGTTTTCCAATATGTGGCAACGTTTTCAATGCAACAACTTTATGAAAACAGGGTTTGTATTAGAAAAAACTAAACCAAAACTATGAAAAATTTCTCAATGGATGTTCTGTTACCTTCGTGTTTTATTCTCTATGTCATTCAATGTATACATATAACGTATATTTAACATTTATCCCTTAAGGTTTACTAATAACTAAATAGGATTTTAGTTAAATAAATCGTAGTGTGAATCCATAAATTGAAATAAGGAATGAAATATTGAATGTAAAATAAAATCTGAAGTGGAAATTATTCAACTGGAAACTTTATGAATTTACGGGATTAATGATTTATGTTTTTTCAAGAAATCCACTCGGAAAAGAAATTAGAGATTAATGTAAATAAAAGAGCAATTAAACTGAAGAAAAGTGCAAAATTATTTGCAGGGATGGTGTTAATGTTAAAGGTTTCTTCGCATGGACATTTCTTGACACATTTGAATTGGGATTGGGATTCACTACGAGATTTGGCATCAGCTTTGTTGATTTTAAAGATGGATTGAAAAGGTATCCCAAGCAATCAGCTCTTTGGTTGAAGGAATTTCTTCAATAAATGCAATAGTAGTGACTTTTAATTAGATGTCTTTCTTTCAATTCATTTTGTTCTTTTTCAATTTTGATTTTGTAATAATTCTTTTTTGAGCAATGTAAAATTTAATGTCAAGGCTTTAAATTAAATTATAGGCCTGTTGCATTTCCTTAATTAGTTTTTTTTTTCCACATTAATTGATAAAGGCTTCTCTATTCATTTGGCTACTTGACTAATTTCAGGATCACAATTTGCGTTCTTGATTAATAAAATCACCTGATTTTTGTCCTTTTTTTTTATTCTCAACCATCCATCAGTCCTTTAATCAGTGTCCCAAGCCATCTCTATTATTGTATTGCACATCATAATCAAGAAGACCGGGAAAAAAAAAACTCTTAGATTCTGAAACAAAAATGGACAAATTTCCTCCTTTTATATGTAGTTCTATATTTTTGCCTATACATCCCTTATTACAATAGAAAATTTCTGCCAATTAATAGACCCCTTGAAGTAAAGATTTCAAAATAAGAATCAATGAATGATAGATAGTAAAGTTGGAAAATTGATGTAAAAGACCCCCCGCCCCCTCCCCTTAAAAATTCCAAATATGATGGTATTTTCTCTTGTGTAGAAAGAAATCCGTGTATAGAGAAAAAAAACTCGAAAATAGAGAAACATTAACTTGGATATAAGAAGATTGAAATGTTCTGAAAGTGCCCTTTTTTATTATTTTTTTCCCAAAAATTTTCAGATTTGATGGTGTATTCCCTCACGTCTAGAAAGAAACTCTCGAGTTAGAGAATGCAGGCATGCACGTTAAACAATGAGATATTTGTTGTTAAAGAATCTTCAACTTTCAGAGCATAGCTCGGGTGCATTGATATATATGTGTATTCAATGCTAGAATCTGACTGTGAAATAATGGACTAGGAGTAGTAGGAGAGATTGCGATGGATATCAGAAAAATCAAACAAGTTGCGTACGTATTGCTACAAATTAACATTAATTATTCAAACAACCATTTCATTCATTGACCTTTCTAACTTTTTGTCCTCAATATGTACTTCATTCATCCATCATTTCACCATATATATAAGAGAACAAAATACATGGATTAATCTTCCTTATTCCTTTGCAAATGATGTTAAAGGATACGCTTGTTTTGATACAGTTATTGCGATTTAGGAAATATTAAACACCTATGGAATATCATATACAACATTGCTGAGGTAGAATTAATTACCATAAAAAATTAGAGATGTATGCTATATGAGTAGACAATTAGGATTTCCATTGTTCAGAAAATGTAAATAATCTTTAATTATGGATGATTGTTTATTTTGATAAGGCACCATTACCCAAGAGACACCATCGAATATTTTGGACAATTCATTTCTTAAAAAGAATATATATTAATTAAAACTTACATAGACAAAGGCTAATCTAGATTAGCTTGCATTCAATTCTTCTATGCACGTTATTAATACTCTCTCTGATTCAATTTAAGTGACGCTCTAAAAGTTTTGTTTTGTTTCAAAATAATTGTTGTTATAGCAAAATATACCATTTACTTACAATTCTACTATTCTTTTATTAGATGAAAGAGATAACTTTTACTGATTTATACATATTCCAACTAAAAGTTGTTACTTATTATTAATGTTAACAATATTAATTAGAGATTGTTTAGTCATTTTATGATATTTTTTAATAAATGTACAAATCTCCTCATTTATAAAGAATAAGAGGGAGTATTAATTAATTTGGCACTATAGTTGACTCAATATGTAACCTATACTCGGGCTTGTTTGGTTGGCAGGAAATCTGGGTTGGGAAAGTAATCTTTTTCTTAATTTCCAGATTCCTGTGTTTGTTTCAAACTGGGAAAGTAATCATTTTTCTAATTATTAAATTCCTGTGTCTGTTTTATCTAGGAAAAGTAAAAAGAATCCTGAACTAAGGAAAATAACTACAAGATTCCAGGATTATGAATCCTCTTTAAAAGTTGGTATTCTGATTCCTCTCTTGAGGATTTTGACTTTGTGTCTCTTTCTTTATGTTTATTATTTATATTTTGAGTTTCATATGTTTCTTATGCTAAATTCTAATTTATTTGGTCAAATAATATTATTTTTTTCGTTTCATATTTTTTTATTGAATTTACTATTTAACTGAAATTAAAATTTTAGTAGTTTTTAAATGTCTTTATATTGACTTTAAAAAGGTAATTAAATGTAAAAAGAGTTAAATAGATGGATGGTATGTTGTTTTTTTTATTATTAAAATTATTAACATTATGGGGGTTTTATATATTTTTTTAAAAAACTCAAAATTGTATTTATGTTGCTTTAGACTTTTTCTATCATATTTTTACTTAATTAATTTTCATGCATTTTATATTTTCAATACTTATTGTTTAATAAATTTTAGATATTTTTATTAATATTAATTTATACATTTATTTTTCATTTATTTAATCAACTATTCTTTTTTTAATAATATTAAAAAAGAAAACTTTTATTTTAACACTTTTTTTATAAGTTGTAGTTAATAGCTTAATTATTTAATTAAATTAAAAATGATAGTTTTTACAATGATAAAAATATTAAAACATTTATTATAAGGTAAAAATATATAATTAAGTTTCATTATATGATTTAAAATAAAACTATATAAATGGTTATGTATAAGTATAACATACAAATGGAATACAAATAACATTATTTGGTTCAATAATTTAAATCAAATAATAAAATAAGAATCATACTAACTTTTTAAAGAATTTATCCAAATAGAGGGTAAGTATTCATATTCCTCAGAATTAAATTCCTAGGAATCAGATGATCAAGAAAAATATTCATTTTCCTCAAAATTAAAATATCAAGAATCACATTTCCATTAAACATTACTTTCCTGCCAACCAAACGAGCCTGAGTATTAATTAATTTGGCACCATAGTTGAGTCAATATGTAACCTATACTTGTAGCTGCTGTTAATTAATTTATTAAAGTTGCGTTCATGGCTTGAAATCAAAGACATGCATCTAGATTAGTTGGACAAATTAATTAATGTATTGAAATGATCAACACAAATTTAAAAAAAAATAAAAATTGGGCTATTGGACAGTTAATGTGTGTACACGGAAAATGAGGATCATAACATTATCTTGTGATTAATATGATGAACATGTATGTAAGAACGAGATGAGATCTTCTGTCTAAAATTATTGTGTTTTCTCATCTTCAAATTTAAAATTATGTCATAGGTTTCACTCATTTCTTGGTTAAATTTTAATAACTGTAAAATGATTTTAGTGATATTTATAGTTTTAGTCCTTAGTTTTAGTTAAACTTTATCGTTTTAAACATTGAATAAAATAAGACAAGATAATATTAGACAGATGGTTCGATCTATGAGAGAACTAGGGCTGAAAACGAACACGAACGTTCACGAACAAGCTTGGGCTCGACTCGATAAAAGCTCGGCTCAAGCTCGTTCATTTAATAAATGAACGAACACGAACAAAATTTTAGGCTCGATTAATAAATGAACAATAAATAAACACATGTGTGAAAGCTCGTTTACGTTCATGAACAGCTCGTTAAAAAGCTCATTCATAACTCGGTTAAAGCTCGTTAAAAGCTCGGCTAAAATATTAATTATATAATATATATTGAACTTATACACGAAATAAACTATTAAACAATAGAAATATATAATTGGGTTTATATATATATATATATATTTATTGACACACAAATCACACTATACGGTGGTGAGAACGAACATAAACCTTTATGAACAAGACCGAGATCGGCTCGGTTAAAGTTCCACTGAATCTTGTCTACTTAATAAACAAGTGAACACAAACAAAACTTTACGTTAGGTTAATAAATGAATAATAAATCAACAAGCAAGTGAAAGATTCGTTTAGGTTGGTCAACAACTTGTTAAGAATTTAGTTAAAGTATAAATTATACAATATAAATAATATATATTCTAATTAAAACTCTTAAATAATAGAAAAAATCGATTTTTTATACATATAAGCACACAAATCATTATATATGAGTTTGAATTAAATTTGGACATTTATGTAAAGAGACAAAATATATTAATTTAACTAAATTATACATTTTTATTCAAGTCAGGAAGTGTTCACGAACAAAGCTCGGGCTCTTCTCGGTTCGCGTAAAGCTCGGCTCGAGCTCGTTCATTTAATAAATAAACGAACACGAACAGATTTTTAGGCTCGATTAATAAACGAGGTGGGCCTGAACACCCTAAAACTCGGGCTCGGTTCGGCTCGGCTCTATATCACCCTAGAGAGAACTCTCTTGTAGCCTTCAATTTCACACTATTTAAAGGATTGTATTCAAAGCAAATTTGGTCATGATAGTGAACAATGGCAGTACTACTGCGACAGTTTAGTTTACTTAGCCTTGTAATTTTGACAAACTTGATCTTGATCGTTAGTGTCAATTCATCAACGTCTTCAAGTAGTACTAAACCAAGTAATATATCTACTGAATTAAAACGCAGCAGTTTTCCACCAAATTTCATTTTTGGTGCAGCTTCCTCTGCCTATCAGGTATTTATATATTTTAATCATGAATTTGATCTTATATCAATGATCATCAATCTTTTCTTGTAAATGCATTCGTGTATATATATATATATATATATATATATATATATATATATATTGAAATGTTGCAAATCCATCCGCAGTATGAAGGAGCAGCATTTGAGGATGGAAAAGGACCAAGCATTTGGGATACTTATACTCGCCAATTTCCAGGTTTTCACTCATTTCTTGTAAATTAAATGTGCCCTTTTGGATGATGGTTCAAAACAAAACAAAGATTAACTTTTACAACAATATATAAATGGTTTATCTTGATTTTTTTCAAGCATTCTCTTCAAGATCAATTGCCTTTTCATCTGACTGCCACTCCTATATATATATATATATATATATATATATATATATATATATATATATGTATATATCTTTTTGGCGAATATTTGATAGCAGCCATGATTTGAGAAACTTGCATGTATATTAACATTCGGTTAATTTGGAGTATATTCAGTGAAGAAATTAGTCTAATATACAAAAGTACTAGAGATTAAAGAAGGGCTCTATTTCTTTATTCTTCTTCTTCTTCTTTCTTTTTTTTTTTCTTGTTAGAAGTACTTAGAATATCCGTATATAACTAGTTGAGTATTTTGCCTTGCTGCTTTAATTTCCACTTGACACTAATTAAACCTAAGCAGCTAGCTCATAGTAACACCTCCGATCTCCATTTCTGCAAAGATAGGTTTTATGGAATTATATTAAGATTGGAATTAATGTGAATTTTTCTTCCAAGATTAATTCCCATTTTTCATACATTTCACACATAATATTGCAGGAATATTCTGCAGGTTTATCAAGTCGATCATTAAGCCTTCTAGCGTTTTGGGACCAAAAACTTCAAATGAAAGTTGGCAAAATTAATAAAAATGATTATGAATTCTATAAAATCAAGTGGAATTAAGAATTAACAACTTGAAAAATGAATATAGTTTGGTCATGAAGTGTGTGAATGATCAAATTGTTAGTCATCTCTGAAAATTGTGCATTTCAGAAAGTAAACCAACCATACAGGCATACATGTTCTAGTCCACAAACATTAAAAATTAAATAGTAAAGATGGATCGATCCCAATTGACTAAATCTGCAGGACATCAGTGTCAGTGATTATAACTTCAATTATAGTTGTTCATCTACGCAGTATACCGGCGTAAGTATAGGAGCAGCCGGCAGTCATAATAATGTATGAATAGTCTTCCAATTCCATCAAGCATTTATATTGATCCTGCATTATGTTATACTACTATGTCATCTAACATGCATGTTTGACTTTGACAGAGTTAATTAAATCTTAATTCATTTCTTCAGATTTTGTTCCTTCAAATATGAACTTGACATAAATCATGATTATAGAACCCTTTGTTTTTAGCAATTTCATGGTGTCAAAATTAATTAATGGGAATAATTCTTCCACGTTTTTGTGATATTCAAACAATTATTTTCTATTTCAAACAAAATAAATCCATGCTAATTTTTTGTGGATATATTACTCCCATTTGTCTATTTGATTCCATATTTCAAATGGGATAAAGTCAGAAACGAAGGAAAAAAACGATGGCAAAATAACAAATTAAGGTGCGATATAATTATTTTGATGGTTGACCTTTTATCATTTTCAGAGAGAATAGCAGATCGCAGTAATGGGGACGTGGCTGATGATTTCTATCATCGTTACAAGGTAAGAATTTAAAATTAATTAAGAAATTTTGCTACTACTGATGTAAAATGAGTTGATAATGCATATTAGATTGCTCAAAAATCAGTTTAAAAAGTAAAGATGTTCAATCGTGTCGTTAACTTTGAACCAACCACCTAACTTTCTTAATCGAATTCAAAATCGAAACACTATATTAACTGTTTGTAAAACCTGATGAGAAAATCACTTTTAAAGTAGTTAACTACCCGATTTAGTCTTTTTCTCTTTTTTGAAATGATCATGCCATTGCCATCCCAATATGCATATCATCCCTTTCCATATCAACTATACTGGCAACATCTTGCAGGGATGGCAATTGTGATGGTCGATTTGTAATGTTAATTGTGGCATGCAATGCAGGAAGATGTTCGATTGATGAAATCCATAAATTTGAACGGATTTAGATTCTCCATCTCGTGGGCAAGAGTTTTACCTCGTAAGAATATTATTAAGATTGATTCTTTAAATTTTGCCATTACTTTTGCTAATCAAATATGCTTTAATTCAAACTTTATTTATTCATCCATTGCAAACTCTAGACAATCACTTCCAAATTTCGAATGAAAACTCTAAGATTTCATGCTCCTAAAACAAAGATAATAAGCGATAAATGGAAAAAGATATTAGTACATCCCGGCATCCAACTGCAATAAATTTATTTCATGCACTTAATTGGCTATTGTATCTCTAGATCTGCATCTATTAAATGAACAGAGTTTTAAGTTGACTTCTAAGATCAGAGTGCTCTATTAGAACCCCAAGAAATAATTTTGTTATTGACAAGATGGATGCATAAGAGATCAAGGGAGAAAATTTTGGTACTATCATGGCATCACGTGATTTTCAATTTTCAATAATGTGTCACATATAGATATGTGTCAAATTCCATTTTGAATCTTTTATTTTATTCTTTATTTTGTCTTTTATTTTATTTTGACGTCTATCTACAAAATGAAACGGTACTGTGTAATATATTTTTCAGATCATTATTAAAAGGACAAATTACTTTAATTATCCGTCAACTTGTAATATGATTTTAATTTTACCTTCATTTTTCAAAAAGTTTTAACTTTTTGAAAATTAGAAATAAAGACTATACTTATAAGAGAAAAAAATTGTATTTATGATTCAATATATTTTTCACTATACAATCGAAGTCTACAAATAGACTAAACTGTTTAATATATAAATATTTTTAAAAAATGCTAAAACTTTATATAAGACAAGGTATATTGTAATGTTCTAAAACTATGCTAGATAATCTTCTTAATAATTTCCGTTTTTCATACTATAATTTAGATTTTAAATCCTTCTTTATTTATTTTTTGTCCATTTAAAATTTCTTATGTTTCCTTTGATTAATAATGTTAAATGCTCAGATGGGAAGTTAAGTAAAGGAGTGAATAAGGCAGGCATAGCCTTCTACAACAATCTCATCGATGATCTACTCTCAAAAGGTTTTGTTTCTTGCTCCAATTAACTCTACGTTTGAATATTTATGTGCAAATTGCAAGTGGTAATTCAATGAAACTCCTTGTTGATTACTTTCCTTTACTTCATCAAAATTAAGTACAATATAACTGAATTATGAAAGACAGCAATTTTTAAAAAAGAACACAAATTTCAAAGAATTTGAAAGACGTATTATTGAGTAATATTGATTCTATAGTACCATTTATAAAATAAATAAATATAAATATTTTTATAGTTTTAACAAATTATAACTAAATCAGAAAAAGAAATCAAAACTGACTCAAAGAAGAAAATCAGTTTCATTTTGGAAGTAATCCTTAATGGCCAATACTGTCTCCAACCTGTTCCACATCAGCATACACTTCTTCAACCATGGTAATTAATTATGTGGAAAAATATAACTTCACATAATTTTCTAAATTCAAACAGAGAATTGTAACTTCCCTAATTTAGTGACACCACTGGTCAATGCTGATGTGAGGGAAAAATATGCTTATATCTAAAGTTAATATCTTATATGACATTATCTTATTCTATCTTTCTAAATTAATTAAAACCTTTGATTTCTTTTAACCAACAGGCATACAACCTTTTGTGACTCTCTTTCATTGGGATGTTCCTCAAGCTCTAGAAGATGACTATGGTGGCTTCTTAAGCCCTCAAATTGTGTAAGTATCTTTTTTTTTTTTTTTGAATCTTTTGATTAAGTTTGTACAATAACAATTAATGTTCATAAATATAATTAAGGGGGGGAAATTTTAATTTAGTCCCAACTTTTTAACTAAAAGAGATGGAATTCCAATTTTTCTTTTTCTTTTTAATTTCATGGTTAACTCAAAGGAAAAAGTACAAGTTCAAGACCAAACCAAATACTTGAAAAAAAAAGAAGTTTAATCATTGAAAAAAAAAAGTACAAATGTTAAAGGACAAAATCAGCAATTTATGAATCAATTAAGATGCACTGGTTTTTAACAGCTTGATGGACTCCTGGAAATTAAAACGCCATTGTTAGACATGCATGCATCCACTTAATTTGGAGATTAAAAAATTAATCAATCTTTGTTTGGTTTGGTAGGAATGATTTTCGAGATTTCGCAGAACTATGTTTCAAAGAATTTGGCGATAGAGTGAAAGACTGGAGCACATTCAACGAGCCATGGTCATTTTCCACTGGTGGTTATGACTCTAGCACCATAATAGGGACATTGGCACCAGCAAGATGTTCAGCATGGATGAATAAAGGATGCACTGCTGGGAATTCTGCTGTTGAGCCTTACTTGGTTGGCCATCACATTCTACTTAGCCATGCAGCTGCAGTTAAAGCATATAGGAAGAGATACAAGGTGAGGAGATCCATCCACTCATGAATTATTCATTAAATTCATCAAAACTAATTCAAGAAATATTTTTCCTAATTAATTTTCTGTTTTTGTTTTTGCCTATATAGGCTTCTCAAAGAGGACAAATAGGAATAGTTCTTGTGACTAATTGGTTCATTCCTTTGTCCAACAAGACCACCGATGTTAAAGCAGCTCAACGGGCGATTGACTTTTTCTATGGATGGTAAGCTATTTTCTAATACTACTTGATCATTTTTCACTGCCCAAGATTTTTTTATTTTTTTTTTTTTCGTTTTTGAGTGGTAGAACAAGCCAAGATTTGTTGTTTGATTCACCAAAAAAAAAAAAAAAACATTATTGGAATTAGTCTACTATCAACTAGCACAACTGTATTAATTAGATATTACTAAGATGCTAGGGAGAGGGTTTGAGTTCTCCATGACATAAATAATAGTTCAAATGGCATCTAAAGTTCGGCATTTTCTATTTTAATAGAAATTTTTGTATGAGAAACTATGGTATCTCCAATTATCTCTTTCTCACAATTCCATAATGTGTAACAAAAATGTTTACGTTTGGATTAGAATGATGTTCTGTTGTTACGATTCTACTATATTTGTCTTTTTCACACGGTTAAAAATTTCATTCTTTAGAACCCCCTCATCATGGTTTTGGATTATTTGTATCACTTAGTGTATCATTGTATGTAGCATTATTTATAATTGTGACACATGTTATTTTAGTTAATTATTATATTTTTAAAAATTAAATTAAAACCCAAGTAGTGAACCATAAAGGATAAATGATTACACAAGTATCAAAATCTTATAAAGTGTTACAAAGAGTGATGCACGAAAGTGATACAGAAGATCCATTGGCCCTCAGCACCCCATCCATACTCCCCTTTCCCTTGTACTAGAATGGTATTGAGGAAATGTTGTGCACATATAACAAGTGAAAGTGTAAATGTAAATCAAGTCAAAGTGTGCGTTGTTTACACTTTACACAATTTAGTCTATGAGAAATGATAGGGGGAGTGAAATTCTGGAGTGAAAAATTGGATTGACTGACGTGGCAGTGATAAAAATACAAACTAATCCCTTATCCATTAGGGTTCACTCATCATTTGGTTTGGGTATTAGTTTGTCTTTTTATCATTGCCACGTCAGTCACTCCAATTTTTCACTCTAATTTTTCACTCCCCTATCATTGCTCTTAGTCTATATATGTTCCAAAACTAAACTCACGTTTAGTTGGTTACACTAAAATTTAGCTATGGCACGATTTTTTTCTTGAAATAAACAGTTGTTATCTTCCCAACCAACGTAACCAGTACAAGAACTACTGCATGTCTAATTTCCATGGTTTTGTTTGACAGGTTTCTAGATCCCATAACTTATGGTGATTATCCAAAAATTATGCGTAGCATCATTGGAAATCGCTTACCAAAATTCAGTCCTGCAGAGACAATCTCGGTCAAAGGATCCATAGATTACCTTGGAGTGAATTATTACACTTCAAATTATGTTTCCACTATCCCATCAGCCAATGGTTTTAATATTAGCTATTCTACTGACGTTCACGTAAATCTCACAAGTAAGTCGTCCATATATACACAAGTAAATATTATTGGCTTAAATTGTTTTGGTCTTTCTCTATTCAATATAGTTTATTAATTGAATATTAATTACGTTCGATCTCCATTAATTTAATTTGTTACAATATTATTCCCATCTTCTTCTATTTTCACAGGTGAACGAAATGGAAAATTGATTGGTGATCCGGTATGTTTACTATTAAGGATTTAATATCTACCAAAAACAGGGAAAAATCCGTCATAGTAGAATACACATTCACCATTTAATTAAGGGAAAATTGCAAAAAAAAAAAAATTCTCCCGGCCACATTTTCCTAAAAAATGTTTTTCACTATTCACATTTAAAATTATATAATTTAGTCGCTCACAATAAAAATACACACTAGATAATCTTTTTATTTAACTTCATCTACTTTTTTAACGAAAAATATAAACGTATTATCATTATACGATGTACATTTATATATTTTTTGTCAAAAAAATCAAACGAAGATAGATGAAAAGATAAATTTAGTATAATTTTTTAATATGAGTGAAAAAATTGCATCATTGTAAATATGAGTGATGAAAAAATTTTTCTAACAAATGCCAAGGATGATTTTTTGCAATTTTTCCGGTAACTAACAAAAGTTTATATTATGATTAAAATTAAGGAAACCCTTTTTCTATCATCATGTTTAATTTCTTTCAATTTTTCTAATTCGTTGCCAATTATTATAACTTGCAGACAGGAGTGGGTATTTTTTATGATTATCCAAAAGGGCTTACCGATTTACTTGTCTACACAAAGGAAAAATACAAAAATCCCATCATTTATATTACTGAAAATGGTAAGAAATTAAGAGAATCAAAATTGTTTAATTATACAATTAATTTATTGAAATCATAAGCTCTCATTAATATTCTATGACTTTTAATGTGTCCATTAATTATTATCAGGAATTGGCGATTCGGGTATTAAGAGTGTTAAGGATGGAGTAAATGATCCACAAAGGATACGTTTCTATCGTGGCCATTTTTCGGCAGTGAATGCAGCCATTAAGTGAGTAATTCTCTTTGTTGCTTTTCTACAATACTGCAAGAATTAATTTCCAAAATGTTTTTGTGCTTTTTTAACTCTTTTTTTTTTCACAAAATATATATGTATGTATGTATGATATATTTTTGAAAAGTTTTTTCTAAAGATATATAAATCTCCAGAACATGAACTAATTAATTAAAGCTTTTAATCCGTTTAGAAGTCATTAATGAGATTGTAAACTTTGATAAACTGGAAAAACGTTGGGGGTGGTGATATTGGCACTTTATTTTATGTTTAATTTACAAGATTAGCTATTGATTTTTTATGACTGCAATTTTGATATTTTTTAATTAAAATTTCGGAATCACATAGTAATTTTTTTAGTGTAACATTATGAAAAAAAAATTAAATTTACCACAATAATAAATATATATTTGTGTATAATTACTCTCTAGGCTTAGATGTTTTATTTTCTTCCAACATAGTTACTTGGTTTATAAATTCAAAGTGTTAGATCATTCATGTTTCCATTTTAATATTGTAAACTTTAGATTTTTTTTTAGAAAAATAAAATAACTTCTAATGAGGATATAATCTTTTTCATATATCTTATGTAGTAAATGATAAACTTGTATTATTGGTGAAGATGACAAAGCTAGAAAACATTGATGTATATTCTTGTTAACTTTGAGAGAATAAAATACTTTTAAATAAATTAAAATATAGAATTAGAAAATACAACATGAATCAATGTTAAATAGGACAGTAGGATTTTGTTAAAATATTTATATCTCACTTTTTTATTCTTTTTAATAATGCAAATTTCAAAGAAAATATTTTTATTATTTTAAGAAATATATAAATAAAGCATCTAAGGGGCATTATTAGTCATCAATTTTGCAAATTTTTTAGAAGGTGGGGTGCCATGCAATAACAAAACATGCAATGCATATCATCACTAGCCTATCATATATATAATTGTATACATAATTTCTGTTACTAGAAATAAGAATTCAGATTTATGGAATACTTTTGTAAAATAGAAATCATAAAATTAACTCATGATTAATTAATGTGAACAATTAACTTGCAGGGATGGTGTTAAAGTGAAAGGTTTCTTTGCATGGACATTTTTAGACACATTTGAATGGAATTCAGGTTATACCTTGAGATTTGGCCTCAACTTTGTTGATTTTAAGAATGGACTCAAAAGGTATCCCAAACGTTCTGCTCTTTGGCTCAAGAAATTTCTTCAGTAAATTATAATGCAGTTGGGATTTTGAGAGAAGTACAAGTGTTCTTAATTATTCTTCTTCTCTATAGCTTTTACAATTAGTTCTTTTGGAAACGTTCAAAAAGATAATTTATCATCTTTTGTCTTCTTCAAAAACCTATTGTTGTAATTAGGACATGAATTTCAAGGCTTTTATAGGCTCTTATAAATTAATAAAGTTACGAGTTCTTGTGAGAATATTCACAGAACTCTTAAATTTATTCATGGGTAAATAGTTATAATGACATTAAATTGTGTCATTTTTAATACTAAAATACGTGTGAGAAAAAAATATTAGATGATATTGATAACTACCAAATCATCAACTGAATTGGTGAGTAAGTGGTGGTTAATCACCAATAACAAGAATTCACCTGAATGATAATATCCTACACATTTTGTGATCCGGTTCTTGTATATTGAGTAAGAAATCATGTTAGCATTTCAATAGCTATAGCTAATTGGCGTTGGCAATTAACTGAATTGGTGAGTAGGTGGTTAATCACCAATAACAAGAATTCACCTGAATGATAATATCCTACACATTTTGGTGAGTAGGTGGTTAATCACCAATAACAAGAATTCACCTGAATGATAATATCCTACACATTTTGCGATCCGTTACTGTATATTGAGTAAGAAATCATGTTAGCATTTCAATAGCAGCTAATTGGCATTGGCAATTAACTACCAATTCAGTTAATGTATTTATAATTATTAATCAACCAATGATTTTTCAAATTAACCACCAACTCACTAGGTGTAGTACTTTTTAAATGGTTTTTAGATTTTCATTGTAACTATAATTGGAAGGTTGGTCATATCCCTCTCTCAATTATTTATGCATTAATATAATTGGGAACCGTTACTTTCTTGTGCATGCCATTTACCCTTTATTCATTTGAAAACTTTCGCCACCTCTTAAAAAATTTTCCTAATTACTTTTACCGTGACAGACAATGTTATTAAACTCAGACTGACTGATCGAGTAAGGAATCATTTGCTAGTTTTGTTAGATTTTACACTAAAAATCGAAAATTTAAAATCTGTTTTGTTAGATTTAAAATCATTTGCTAGATTTTACACTAGGAAAACTGAAAATCGGTCAAAAATTTTTTTTTTTTTTTTTTTTGTTTGGTGGACCAATGGATTTTTTTTGTTTTTGTTTTTTAAGTGTTTGAATGTGAAATTTTTGGGTTTAAAAGTTGGGTCTAACTAAGTAATTAAATAATATAATGCCATCATTTTTGTGGGTTTTTAAATTGGGCCTAGTCAAAAAATTAAACAAAAGAATGCTACCACAATTATGGCATAAAAGTTAGGCCCAATGAGAAAATTAAAGAAAAAAATATTACTTTTATTTTGGTTAACTACCAAACATTTTGTTACATTAATCCTTCCTTGCAATGTTAATTGAAGGTAAATATTAATTTAGAATATTAGCTGTAACAATATTTATTCATTCATTTTGTTAGTATAAATAATTAAAAATTAATAAACAAAGTTATATTTTGCTTTGTTTTAAGGTGGTACAACTAGGATTTTTTTTCTAACAATTTAAAAAAAAAAACTAATTAAGAGAAAGGTTATTTTGATATTCAATAAAATAAGAAGTTGAATGTTAGATTTATGCATTATTAGTATTTTATTATTAATGATTGATTTTTTTATTTAGTTTGAAGTTGATATTATTTTTTATAGAATGAGAAATATGCTGATATTTTATTTTATATTTTTATTTTTAGGCATATATTAATATTAATATAATTATAATTAATAAAAGTTTAAACTCATTATGATAGCATCCGGTTTTCAATGCCAATTCGATCCGCCAATTGATTCCTAACTCAATTGCTTGATCGATTGACAGTTAAATCGAATTTTAATACACTGAATTATACATAGGACCCTCAATACATGATTCACAAAAAAGAAAAAAAATTTGTCGTTTTTAAATGTTCAACAATTTCCCTACTCTTTAGTCTTCTAATTTTGGACATGATTAACATTTCTTGAAACAATTAATGTGGAGTTCCTTCACCATATCCGCAGCAAGAATAGAAAATTCAATGCTTGTCAACTTATATTTCATAGACATATATACACTAATTAACAAAAATAATTTATTGCAACAAGAAACCCATCCAGGAATTGAAATGTTTTGGAGGTTTCTCATGACTTGTCAATTCCAATTCGATTACTGTATATTCAGATGTTTCACATGCATATGAACTACAAGTTTGCTTCTGGATGATAAAAAGCCAAAAACATGTGTTAATTATCAAGATTTAGGCCTAAAACTATATTGCAATGCACTCAATTATCTTCTGTTTCCTCATACACTCATACAAAGTTCAAATAAATTGGTTCTAATATAGACTTAAAAATCCAATGAATATTTTATTACATTTCCTGTTTCAATCTATGTTTCAATTTATAAATACAGTTCACGTGTGTTTAATACTTATCATTTAAGGTTCACAAATCACTTAATAGGGTTTTAGTAAAATATACGTGACATGTATTTATAAATTGAAATAGAAATTGAAAAAAAAGGATGGAACAGAAGATCCAAAATGCTTATAAATTGTGCAAAAACTCTTGTGAAACTATTTCATATATGAGACGTAATACGTGAATTATAGTTTATACGCTAATTTTTTATACGTTATATGCTAATATTTGATACTTTATATGCTAATTTTTTATACTTTATACGCTAATTTTTTTTATACTTTTTGATACTTTATACATTAAAGTAAAATTCATACACAAGTCTCATAGTTTCACATAAGGATGACCCTATAATTTGTGTTTTCTGTTTCATAGCATTAAGCCTTTTTGATCCTTATGAAGAAATAAATTAAGAACTAAAATTTACTAAATTTCATTCTTTAGTTTTTTTTTAAAGGTAAAAATGGTATTCATTAGTGATGAACGGATGATTATACAGAAGTTTACACACTGCAGTATATATGGCTAGATATACAGTCAAAGCTACACAATCAGAATAGAAATGAATTCATTTATCTTTCAAAAAGATACAATAACAACAATTAAGTGTTTATCTCAATAAGTTCGATGACGAAATTTGGTCAATCTAAACTCACTTCACAACGTTCGATGACGAAATTTTATCCATATAACCGATCCCAACTTAGTTGTTGTTGTTATTGATTTGTTGCATCTTCTTGAAAGATAAATCATGAACTCATTTCAAGAAGATAGCTTGATTAAAATTTCAGCAGATACTTAGTTCCCAATTCTGTTTTACATGTATGACATTCCTGGCCTCCATTTGTCAACAACGGTATGAACATCATTGATCACTAGTGCCACTAGGATCAGTTCATTCTCAAAGATATGCATGTTGCGAGAGTCCTCTCTATAGATGATATAAGAAAAGCTGTAGGTCAAAGATAGCGTTGCCACCACTTCCTTAAATTCCTATGCTTTTCCATGAAAACTTCATGAAAAAGTCTCCACTTTCCAAAAAATATGAACCTCCATAATTTGAATCTCAGACATGAACAATGTGCATAAATCATGTGAATATGGATATAGAAAGAAAAGATGATCAATAATTTCAGTTGCAGAGTTACAAAATGCATACAAATCATCCTCGATCACCAATACCCCGCTTATGAAGTCTTTGACTTTGCATTAATTTGTTTGATCTGTCTTTACATGCAAACCGTAAAACAAAATCAAATATCTGGCATCTGGGCACAGATTTTGCAGACCAACACAATTCAGGATACCATATTGAATTAAGGCGTGATTGCAACAAGCTAACCTCCATAGCACCTTAATTATAACACTTTTATGTATGATACCATATTGAATTAAGGCGTGATTGCAACAAGCTAACCTCCATAGCACCTTAATTATAACACTTTTATGTATGCATGCATGGCATAATTTCAATTGGGGTCTTTGTTTATTTTTAATTAAATAAAGCGCACACGACAGACAGACGATATTACGTATGCAAGTAAACAAAAGATTGTTTACAATAGGAACAAATTAAGGCCATGTTAATTACGTTATATCTATATATATTCTTCCTCTATCTAGACTCTATATATTTAAAAGATATTCGCCAAGAAATTATAACCATAGTGAGCTATGGCACTCCAAGCTGCAGGCTCTCTTTTGCTAGGCATCTTAGCTATCTTGGTCAATTTCTTGTTCTTGACTGAGCTTGGTTCTGCTCAAGTACCTAGCTATATTATACCATCTGCATTCAATCACACTGTCTTTCCACCAAATTTCATATTTGGCGCTGCTTCGGCTGCATATCAGGTAAAATCACAGCTCTCTACATAAATTTGTTTTTGAAGATGTAACGCTCAAAAAGATACGTCCATATATATATACCCACTACACATTTTCTTGGTCGGTCTGAATACTTTTGGACAAGCAGTTGAGACGATCAATGTATAATTTGAAGTTAATCTTGCACATAAATCAAACACAATTATATATACCGCGGTTGAATAGTCGATCTTAATTTGTATAATCGATCGAGCTACTAAAGATAGCAACCATTTGATGATTTTGAACATAATATTGCACTAATGGTTTGGCAATTGAATGGCTGTAGTAGTGTTAAACTTTTGGTTATTCTTAGAGAAATGCTCATAATATTTATTGTCTTGTATAGTATGAAGGGGCAGCATTCGAAGATGGAAAAGGGCCAAGCATATGGGACACTTACGCCCACAAATATCCAGGTTATATATACAGTCTCTAAGCTTGCATATATATATCCCTTCAACAATCGCTTTGCGGAGGCACATTGACTTGATTTTTTTTAATAAACTTCAAAGCAAATAAAATTCATCAATTATGAACGTTAAAATGAAGGGAAATTCTTTAATTTTTTCCCTTCCAAGCACATAATTAATGACATGGTTCTTCAATACATATATATACCTAGTGCAGAAAAAATAGCAGATCACAGCAATGGTGATGTAGCTGACGATTTCTATCATCGTTACAAGGTTTGATTTCGATACTGTAATTTGATAATGTATAAGTAATTAAAATTTCTTATGCAATATTTTTCCAAACATATATGTTATGGTAATTGTACGTGTATGGAACTTGATCAAGAGAAATGAAGACATGTACAACTGTTCCTGCTTGTAGGAAGACGTACAACTGATGAAATATATAGGCTTGAATGGCTTCAGATTTTCAATCTCCTGGGCAAGAGTTTTGCCTCGTAAGTTTCTTGTTTGGAATTTTGTCAAAATTAAATGCAGTAAATAATGATTTACTAATCATAATCTCTGCCAATTTTATCGATTTATTCCTATTCACATTATCATTTACTCATTGACATTTTGCTGCACTAATATGATGAGAAATTCAGATCATCATTGCCTGTTCATTTTCATCTGTCAAATTTTCTGTTGATGACTTGTAATTTGTTTACAACTATCTGTATTAATTGCAGATGGGAAGGTAAGCAAAGGTGTAAACAAGCTTGGAGTTGCCTTCTACAACAATTTAATCAATGAGCTTCTAGCAAATGGTCAGCATTCTCCATCAAATTTGATGTCCCTTTTTCTCCTTTAATTTGTGCACTTTGTGCATTCATTATATATGCTGTTCCCAATAAATTTCGCAGATCATTTGTGAGTTGTTTCACCGAAAATGATCTTTTGTTTCTTCAACTTTCTAGAGTAATCATTTTTATATTCACCCTCATTGTTCCAGCCTAAAGTTGTACTATTCTACAAAGTTTGTCATCATCATTATATTGATCATATTCCAGGATGGTCTAAATTGCATTTTTTAATTGCTTGGTACCTTTCTTTAGCTCTATTTATTCTTCCACACATTAATGATTCTGTCTTAAACCAACAGGTATAACACCTTTTGTGACATTGTTTCACTGGGATACTCCTCAAGCCCTGGATGATGAATATCTTGGCTTTCTAAATATCAGTATTGTGTAAGTCAACTTTGCGCAAACCTTCAATACTATACACTTACACACACACACACACACACAAAAAAAGATAAATAAATAAAGTACATTGAAATTTGCTGACAGTATAAGTATGTTGGCAGGGATGATTTTCGAGATTTTGCAGAGCTTTGTTTCAAAGAATTCGGTGATAGAGTGAAGTACTGGACAACTTTCAATGAGCCATGGTCATTTTCAACTGGTGGTTATGACAGTACCACGGCAATAGGCACCATAGCCCCCGGAAGATGTTCTTCATGGTTGAACAAATGCCCTGTTGGGGATTCTTCAACTGAGCCTTATATAGTTGCCCATCACATTCTCCTTTGTCATGCAGCAGCAGCTAAACTATATAGGGAGAAATACAAGGTAACTGACTACAATATTATCTATAATTAATTCATATACACCTAAATTTGTCCATTCAATCATTTTCTATACACTGCTTAAGATGGTTAGGACATTCACATATATAAGAGCCCTTAAATGTCATATCGAAACTATACGTATAAAAATAAAGAATTATTAACTCGAATTAAGAAGGAAGATAGGGAGACTAAAATAAATTGGAAGAACCGATACAGAAAATATCTATATTTAAATATAAATGAGAAAATGCGTCTAAACTAGACAAGGTAGCGACGAAATATACCGTATATAATTGACTAGGATCACACAGTGGGATAAAAGTTTAACTACATTCTATTGTTGTTGTTGTTATTGCCAGAATTTCTGTATAATTAGAATCAAGATACTAATTTCACTTATGACACATACACAAATTAACATGCAAGAACTAATATTTGTTTAATGGGCTATTTTTAATTTGTTACGTAGCCATCTCAAAAGGGGGAGATAGGGATAGTTCTTGTGACTAATTGGATGTTGCCATTAGCCAACACCAAAGAAGATGCAGCAGCAGCAAGACGAGGCCTAGATTTTTTCCTGGGATGGTTAGTAAATTAAATCTTTTTACTGATATGATCAGTTGAATAAAACGATATTAAATAATTACCTTATATGATTTTATTTTTTTTTGTTTTGTTTTTTTATCATGTTTAAATGATTCATATATACATGCATGAAAGTTTCAGGGCATTAATATCAGAGGGTTCTGGTGTTGATGACAGGTTTTTAGATCCCCTAACTTACGGTGACTATCCGGAAAATATGCGTAGATTTGTGGGAGATCGCTTACCAAAGTTTACTGCCGAAGAATCCAAGTTAGTGAAAGGGTCTTTGGATTTTCTTGGAATGAACTACTATACTGCGAATTATGCTGGTGATATGCCTGTTCCGAATACTCTTAACATTAGCTGTTCAACAGATGTTCATATTATTAACACAGGTAAGTCAAAGAATAAAAACCAAATTCATATTATTTTTATCTTTTGATAAATAACTCCAATAGTTATTCAACTTGTCTTCCAATTTTAAAAAAAAAAGTTACTTTTTAATCTTTCAATTTGAATTTTGTTAAACAAATGATTCTCAAGTTATTTTTCATCTACAAACCACTGTTGTTTTGAATAATGAACCGTGTTAATTATATGACTAACAACGTTAGTCGTGAAATAGATAAAAAAAATGAGTTAGGATTATTTGTAGAACAAAATTTAAATCAAATTGTAACTTTATTAATAATGAGCACCAAAACAATACTTACTCAAAAATTAACTTTGACTATTGGAATCATTTACCCTTATCTTTCAAATGGCGGATCCTTCAATCTTGAGATAAATATGCTTATCAACATTCAATTATTAAAAAGTTTTATTTTGATATTGAATTTGGATATTTTTATATAAATAATTTTTTTAACTTATTTTTCATTCATCCATAATATAAACAATGTCATTCATTATAACATTATTTCACATTCAAACGATTTTGAGTCATTCACCTATTTGAATAACTCCTTTTAAGTTATTATTGTAATAAAAAAATTTTACATGAGTTTTTTTTTCTCTATTTTACTTGCTTGGACAGGTATACGGAATGGAAAACCTATTGGGGAACAAGTAAGTTTGACTCGTACCAAGATTAATTAAAATAATTATAAATAGAGTATATATATATATATATAGGAAGTCAAAATTAGTTTTTTTTTTCCCTTTAATCTTTGGTCTATGTTTTTTTTTTCTATATATCCCCTAATTCATGAAAATTAATTAATTTGCAGACAGGAGCAAGTATTTTGTATGTTTATCCAAAAGGACTTACCGACCTTCTTGTTTATATAAAGGAAAAGTACCAAAATCCAACCATTTATATTACTGAAAATGGTAAGAAAAATGATGAATAGTAGACAATATAAAGATTTCTTTCATTCTTTTTTTAGATTATGTAAAGTAAAACAAATAATTAAATCAATTTGGCGTTCATCAATTATGATCAGGGTATGCTGAAATCAATATTGATTCTGTTGAGAAAGGGGTGAACGATCCAGAAAGAGTAGACTTCTACCGTGGTCATTTCAAGGCCTTGAAGGCAGCCATTGAGTGAGTTTATATAATTATATTTAGAAAACAAAAAACAAATGAGTCTAATTTTTCTTTTCAAATATTACTCCAACAAATTTAAGAATATCTCAAATAAACTTTTTACATAACTTTACAAGATAAAAATATGCTAAACTTTTTTCTCTATTGATTTCGAATTCTGTAGTCTAAAAATGATTATTAATTAGAAAAAAACAATGAGTGAAAAAATTTAAGAAGAAGAAGAAAGAAAAAAGGGATCAAGATAACCACAGCAACAACTATATAGATTATATTTTTGGGTAAATAACCCCAATAGTCCCTCAACTTAGTGGTAAGTACGTTTTGGTTTCTAATTTTGAAAAATGTTATATTTTAATCCATCAATTTAAATTTTGTCATAAAAATAATCTACAATTAATTTTTTTTTATACCACATGATTAATGGCGTTACTTGTCAAATAGATGAGAAATGAATTGAAGATCATTTATGTAACAGAATTTAACTTGAAAGACCAATATATAAATTTTTTTTTCAAAATTAGGGACCAAATTGATACTTAACCCCAAGTTGAGGGACTAGTGCATTTACCCCATATTTTTTTCATGATGTTCTACCAATTAATTCATATTATAACTAATTGGATAATTAATTATTTGCAGTGAAGGAGTTGATGTCAAAGGATTTTTTGCATGGACATTTTTAGACACATTTGAATGGGGATCAGGTTTAGCCATGAGGTTTGGAATCAATTTTGTCGACTATAAAAATGGACTGAAAAGATACCCCAAGCATTCAGCTCTGTGGATGAAGCAATTCCTCAAGTAATTAAATTGGATTATTGGACAAATTATTAATGTTTGGGAAATTAATTACATAAAGAATTATCTATATTTTCTTTTGGTTTTATTTAAGATCCCAATGTTGGCAATATTGCCAAATAACCTCAAGGAGAAATTGTAATAAGTGGAAGTGTTACCCACTTGCTTATTCATATTAAAATAATTATTGGTCACAAGGGTTTGATTTGTTCTGCCTAATATTATAGTATTTCTTATGATCTTCAATGGGACAGATTATTTCTCGATGTTATGTCGAAGTTGGATTAAATTATGTCACTAAGCCCTTCAACCAATAGTTGTACATTGAGTGCAGAATCACACAAAATCATTCCAAAAAATAATTTTTTTTGGCATAAACCTACAAACATTGGCGTGTTGGTTTATATAGTTGTAGAAAATCCTTATCTATATATATAAAAAAGTCTAAATTGTATAAAAGAAATAAAACAAGGTAAAAAAGAATATGAGTCTAAAAGGCTTGTATCATAGAACGAAAAATTCGATCTTGTCCCATATCAAAATTTCACATGGTTATCTTTAAAAAATGGTTTTCATAAACTTGATTTGGGATCGAATCATCTTTCCAAGGTTTTTTAAATTTGGGTAGATTTTTTCAATTGGCCCTTAATTTAGAGGTCCATTTCATTTTTATTATCATTCTTTAAAGAGTTTCATTTTCATTATTGATATTACAAATTGTCTATTTTTTTTCCATTTAACATCTAATTTAAACAACTATTTAATACACGCATGACAAATAAAATAGTAAAAAAATTGATAGAGTTGGACATATGTATGTCAAATGGTTATTGAAATTGGATTTTTCTTGAGTAAAAAGTGAACAAATAAGAATCATTGAAAACTAAAAGCGCAATTTGAGGTATAAAAATAGAAATTTTTAAAGAATATGTACAAATAAAACCATCAAGTTGAGAAACGATTGAAGTAATTTACTCTTTTAACTGTTTTTTTATGCTGCCAGCAAGATTGACTATCTCTTCTATTAGGTTGATGATGCCATAGTTATTTTTTACTATTAAAAATTTTTGTCTATCTAACTTAAAATCAATTGGCAATTAATAGAGTATCCTAAAGATTTTATTAATTAATTTATGAGTTCATACGAAACCATTATGGAATACAACCTCGTGTTATTCTCTTGTACTTTGCTTCAAGTAATAATGCGTATATGAGGAGACAACACGACCATTTGTAAAAGAACTCTTGGGGTGTAATTAATAAACAGACATTATTTCTCTCGCGGAGAATAAATTACAATTAAATTTGATTGCAATCTTTTAGCATACGTGATCATTTTAGAGTTGATGGCAACAAAAATTACTATTTAGAAGAGCTGAAATTATAAGTTTCAATGGATATATGGAAATGATCTTAATTAGTTGACCTTTTTTTAAAACTCTGAAACTTGTAGCTGAGGCGTGCACAGCTTCAAAAATGTACATATCAAAAAAGATTTCAGAATAAGACCTACTATGTATGGTATATGAAATGCCACCCTATTTAAAGGGATATTGACAGAATAAGAAATGATCATAACCATATTGAGCTATGGCATTTGTAATTTCTCATTCTTTAAGGCTCTTAATATTGGTCAAAATCTTGCACTTGACTGGGCTTTGTTCTGCGATAATCCCAAGCAGTACGTCCATTCCCATCAACCGCTCTAGTTTTCCACCAAATTTCATATTTGGTGCTGCTTCTGCAGCTTATCAGGTAAACCAACCATGCCTTTCCTCTAATCTCATGCCAATTCTTGAGAATTATTTATATTTTGTAATTAATGCAAAAAAATAACTAATAGTATTTTGTTGACTTTTTGAGATAATTACAATATATAATTAAGACATTTTTCTATTATATCGATCTTCTCCCTTTTCCCAATCGCATGCGTATTTTGATAAATGATTTCAATGATTTCTCAACTTTGCTGCAAGTATCGTTTTTGTTTTCTATTTTAAAAAAGTTACATTTTAATTTTTTTAATTTAGATTTTGTCACAAAAAATAGTTTTTAACTCATTTCCATATATTCTTATGACAAGTAACGTGGTTTGACAATTTAATGCAGTTACCATGTGACTAACGACATTACTTGCTAAATGAATGAAAAATGAGTTGAAAACCATTTGTGTAACAAACTCAAAATGTAAATTTTTTAAAATTAAGAATCAGAACGATACTCATTGACAAAAGTATGGTCTAATTTAATTAACACTCACATTAATTTATTTTTTTTTTAAACGTTCTTATTATGGGATGAAGGATTAGTTTGTTGGTGTTTGTTGTTGTTCTTGTAGTATGAAGGGGCTGCATTCGAAGATGGAAAGGGATTAAGTATATGGGATGTCTTCGCCCACCAACATCCAGGTCTCTATTTCTCTTGAATTTTTAAAATTCTTTTTACACTGATAATCTCTTTGGTTAAGCCAAAAAAACACCAACGAAAGTCTCAACAACGATATATTGGAATAACATGGTCTTCTGCTTCAGTTTTGAAAGTAAATTTTTAGTAACAACTCAAGCATTTGAAGGCCTTGTATGCAAGTTATAAGTACAATAATGGCGGCCTTAGCACATTGATCAATTATTTGAAAATTTTGTTTTTGGTTCCTTGTGGTTAGTTCTCTTATCAATTCACAAGTAAATGTCTTCCATCCCGGCCTCATGTTTTGTTTATGTTTTATTTTTGTGATGTGAAATGAGTTGAACATGTTTTTGGTTCCTTGTGGTTAGTTCTCTTATCTTATCATTAATTTTAGACTAATGTAATTTTCTGGTAGTACTCAATTAGCTATATTTGTCTCTCATGAGTGCTTATAGTTGGTCATTTTTTTATATATAAGATCATATGATGTGAACGCAATTAAAAATATACTAATGTTCAAATTTTCAAAGTAAAAGTGCCAGATATGTTATTTGTTACATGAAACATAAAGACCATACATTCTATACTTAGCACCCGGCCGTGCCGTTAAATGACTTAGCACCCATACCGTTCAACGAAATAGAATACATAGAAATACTCTGACGTTTCGTTACTTCTCAATTCTTATGACCACATGAGTAAATTTCATGCAAATATATACTGAGCTTATCTCCTATGAAGTGAAAGAAGCTTTGCCCACAAATTATAAATTCTTGAAATTACTATATCTATCTATTATAAATTTTGTCTTTCAATAATATTTTTGAGTTTTAGCCATGTGATTGAGCCCTTGATTTGGTAAATCTTACCTTAGTATCGACCAAGTTTGTCAATTATGTAAATGTTACCTTTCTTCCTTCCGGATTTCTTTATTTAAATATAATTTAACAAAATTCAATGAGGAGAAGAAAAAATTAAGGAAAAGGAAATGTCAAAATTAATTTTACAGTCCTAACGGTGTTTTCTTTTTACATCTGCATGTTGTAGAGTTTATATTGGATCACAGCAATGGAGATGTTGCTGATGATTTCTACCATCGTTACAAGGTTTGATGGGATAATTTATAAATTTAATTGGATTTTTACCTATTACACACTATACAATGAACTACTTGCAGTAATTATGGTTTTGATTTATGCATTCAAACTTATAATATATACTTGCAGGAAGATATAAAACTGATGAAATTTATAGGCTTGAACGGTTTCAGATTTTCCATATCTTGGTCAAGAGTTTTGCCACGTAAGATAATTATTTTTAATTTATTTTGAAAGATTTTTAAGTTATCATCATGAGCATTCATCGTCATAAAATACATACATGGCTCAAGATCTTCCAACCAGTTTTTGATGCCTGAATTGAAAACTCTCTGCCTTTTTTTTCTTTTTTTTTTCTAATTAAAAGCCACCGTGTGATATATGGTGAGGGGTTTGGTATAAACACTACCAGTTTATTAATAATATTTTAAAAATGAGCAATGATAGGGGAGTAAAATTCTGGAGTGAAATCCCATAGTGAATGATCACGTGGCAGTGATAAAAGAACAACTAATACGCCTAACCAGAATGATGAGTGACCCTAATCGGGTAAGGCGGATACTGTTCGTACTTTATCAACTGCACTACGTCATGTCACGTTGGGGCATTTCACTCCAAAATTTCACTCCCCCTATCATTTCTCTTTAAAAATATACAAAGAAGAGGGCATGAGATCTTACCTCACATGCATGTTCATAATAGACTGCCAGAAATTTTGGACTACAAGTTAGGTCTCTTATATACCTAATTTAAGAAATCACTATATTTATCGAGTAAGAAAAGATGGAAAGTTTAGTCTTATCAAAGTTCATTGCACTATGTACTGTCAACAGTAAATCTAAGAAATAGTTATACACTCAGAGATTCATGTAAAGAAAAACTTGTTCAATTCATAAGGTTTTTTGTTTGAAGTAGTACATTTTAATGAGTAAAACTTTTCTTTTCCACTTTCAAATATTCAGATGGGAAGGTGAGTAAAGGTGTCAACAAGCTAGGAGTTGCCTTCTACCATAATCTCATAAATGAGTTACTTGCAAATGGTGAGTTGCCTTTTACAATAGTCTCTTCTTTCTCTTTTTCTCGGCTCGATTGATGTTGCTAGTAGACTTGGATATCCTCTTTATTCTTTTTTTTTTTTGTTTATTAAAAGCGATATTTTATTAAAAATATATATTACATTGAGATTCATTGTTAATTTGTCAGAACAATGCATTTCAAGTAATTTAATAAATAGTTTAAAACCATAAATCACAATAGGCCATAAAACATAAAAAAACAAAAACTACAAATTAACTACAAGAGTGATGTGACTAGTGACAGAATCAATACCCCTAGTTTTTCACTTTAACTAAAAGTGAAATAAATTCTTCTCATTAGAAGCAAAAGTAAAATTGAAATAGAACCATCATTCCTAATAGTTGTGCAAAACGAACGCGCTAAAAATAGTAAAATTAAAATTCTCTTAACATTACCATAATAAAGATGGCGATGAATCCATGCTCTATTGGATCTTTTTCAACTATATCACTTTATCTCTATATGATCCATATCACTTATTGGAGGTGAATTTAGCAAAGTAAGATCAATTGGACTTAATTTTGGGCCATAGACCTGCCAATGGCTGTATATGTATATATGATCTTTAATTTTCATATGGTATTCAACTTTCATTTTTATAGTTTCCATCCTTGAAAGTGCAATATTGATGCATATTTGGTGAATTACCAACAGGCATAACCCCTCTTGTGACACTGTTTCACTGGGATACTCCTCAAGCCCTGGAAGAAGAATATCTCGGCTTTCTAAATATCAAAATTGTGTAAGTAAAATAAATTTTGCAGGCCGCCGAATAGTACGTTAACATCTATATATGATGTCGTCAAATTCATATAGATGATTTTACATATATATATATGCAGGGATGATTTCCGAGATTTTGCAGAGTTTTGTTTCAAGGAGTTTGGCGATAGAGTGAAGTACTGGACAACTTTCAATGAGCCATGGTCATTTTCCACAGGTGGTTATGACTCTACCACAGCAATAGGCACCATAGCCCCTGGCAGGTGTTCTGCATGGTTGAACAAATGTGCTGCTGGAAACTCTTCAACTGAGCCTTATTTGGTTGGCCATCACATTCTTCTCAGTCATGCAGCAGCAGCCAAACTATATAGGGAGAAATACAAGGTGAACTAATTAAACTATCTAAAACTGACCCATGATTTACTTTGCATGCATCATAAATAAGGACTTATATTTTTTTTTTTCCTAATCAATTGCCTAATTTTATGTTATGAAGCCATCTCAAAAGGGGCAGATAGGCATAGTGCTTGTTAGCAATTGGATGTTGCCTTATAATCCCAAAAGCAATGCTGATGTTATTGCAGCACAAAGAGGCGTAGAGTTTTTCCTGGGATGGTTAGTACAATTAATGTTTAATGCTGCTTTTGTCACTCGCCAATTGTACCTTTCTAATATCATTATATATAGTCTGTATTTGATCCATCTCTTAATCGCTTATTCCTTATGTTTTACTAATCACTCGAAATAGTTTTAACTAAACACACGAGATATGTATCGATAGAATATGAAATAGAGAATGAAACATTGAACGTACGTATACGTAACAGAAGATGCGAATATTCACCAAAGCTTTTGGTTAATTCATATGTTATAATCAACTCAATCAAAATTCATTGTTTTGACAGGTTTCTACATCCGTTAACTTATGGTGACTATCCAAAAAGTATGCGTACCTTTGTTGGAGAACGCTTACCAAAATTTACTCCCAAGCAAGCAATGTCGGTGAAAGGGTCCATGGATTTTCTGGGATTGAACTACTATACTTCCAACTATGCTGCTCATATTCCATTCACAAATACTGCTAATAGCAGCTGGACAACAGATGTTCATATCAATAACACAGGTTATTCGAAGACAAACAAACAAAAAATTAACTTTTTTTTGGGTTAATAGCAAAAAATATTCTTGAACTATGGCTCGATGCAAAATATCTCCCAAACTTTTAATTTGAACTCTTTATAACGGTCAACATGTAATTTTTTTGCAATGTAAAATTGTATTGTGAAAAAACCAGAATCAACCCTTATGAATACTAGTTATTCAAAATACCCTCGTTTGATTGTTTTAATTTTCTATAAATTAACTGAATCGAAATAACTTTTTTCAGAGCTAAAACTCTTTTTCTTTTCAAAACTTTTTTTTTTTCAAAACTTGGATAAATTCTTATTACTAAAATATTTTCTAGAATACAAGACATCTTTTGAGTACATCAGGAAGTCTAACAAACTTAACGAGGATAAAATTATCTCTAAGGTTTTATTTATACCGGTTACTCGATTAGCCTAAGAATATATTCCATTGCAAAAAATAATTAACTATTGATGTGGTAAACTGAATAAATTAAAAGTTTATGAAGTATTTGCAATTGAGTCATAGTTGAAGGGTTTTTTTTTTCTAAATTAACTCTTTTTTTTTTCAATACCAAAGAATAATGTAATTTTTTATTTTGCCTACATGACTTTCTATATATGTTTATTGATTCTCAGGTGTACGTAATGGAAAACCGATTGGGGCACCAGTAAGTTTAACTAAAACCTCGATATGCCTATATAATCAATGAAATCATCTATATTTAGTAATACCATATTGATTAATCCCCAATTCACGATTTTTTTTTCAATATTAATTAATCCTTAATATTGAGATGTGATCATCTGTCCAAGATTATTCCGTTTTAAATTAAAACTGTGTTTTAGAGTTCACTCATATCTTGGTTAGAGTCTAATAATTGTATAGTGATTTTAGTGATATTTTATACTTTTAATTCATAGTTTTAGTAAAACTACGTCGTTTTGAATATTAGACAAAATAATACAGAATAATATTGGACAGAGGAAATTTTTTTGTTGTTATTCCCTAATCAGCTCAATATTTTATTTGCAGACAGGAGCAAGTATTTTGTATGTTTATCCAAAAGGGCTCACAGACCTTCTTGTGTATGTAAAGGAAAAGTACCAGAATCCAACCATTTATATTACTGAAAATGGTGAGAAAAAAAAACTAGCAGACTATGTATATATAACATCACTTGGTATTCCGTGAAGCGGTTCATATATAAAACGGTAAATTAATCGCGATTTCGGCACGCAATAAAAATAACAGAAATTTAAAATTACGATTTCAACAACAATTAATTATCCATTTCGTATATGAACCACGACTTATATATGAACCGATCTCACAAAAATTTTGTGATATAACATTATCTTTCTATAGCATCTAAAAAATCAACTTTTTTGTTATATTAAAATTCGTTTCTACCTTTTGTAGGATATGCCGAATTTGATATCGATACAGTTAAAGAAGGGATCCGTGATACAAAGAGGGTAAAATTCTACCGTGGACATTTCAAGGCCTTGAAGAAAGCCATTGAGTGAGTCAACAATTTCTATATTTTTTGCCAAAATGATGATGATAGAAGGATGTATAAGGGATGTCAAGCAAGATATATATAACTACGTGCATTGCATATTGTAGGAAGGGAGTTGATGTCAAAGGGTTCTTTGCCTGGACATTTTTAGACACTTTTGAATGGGGTTCTGGCTACCGCATGAGGTTTGGCCTCAATTTTGTTGACTATAAAAATGGACTGAAAAGGTATCCCAAGTTTTCAGCTCTATGGTTTAAGCAATTCCTCAAGTGAAATGGAACATATATATCACACGTTCGAAGAATCTAAGAGATAAGGTACTAAATATTATTAGTAATTTGTCAATGAAAAATAAAATAATGTCCTCAGTGAAGTTGTTCTGATTGGTTTGTATCAATTTGCTGTCTATTATGTATGCAAAAATCATTGTATGAATCACGTTTATGTTTTTTTCTAATTTCCATCTTGTCTTGTCTTAAAGTTGTCCTTGTGTTTTGTGTGGCTAGATTTCTTTTGAAGAGTTGTCCTACTATAGTCGATACCCTGAATGAAATGGCATGAAATTATTGATGTTGTTCACGAGTTTCAAATAAGTGTGTCGGTAAGCGGCCTATTTCAAATTATGAAAAAATGACGAGTTGCGTTAAAATGATAGTGATAGTAAAATTTTATTCGTCAAATGATATGAACGACATTACGACAAAATATGATTCACGTAACCAACGGATTTAGCGGGATAAAGCTAGCTTTTCGTTTGGATGAGCTATTTTTGGATTATATTATGAAATTTTTTTCGTTGAGATTTGTTATGAGAAAAGAATATTTTGGGAGTGTTTAGAATGAATGATTTTATTTTGTTGGGATTTGTATTGAAGATTTTTTTATTAATAAAAGTTTGAAATTTAAATTTGAATTAATATTTTATTATTTTATTTTAGTGAGAATTGTGTTAGAAAGAATTGTTTATTATTAAAATTCAAATTCAAATTCAAATTCAAATTCAATATTTTATTTATAAAAATTACTGTAGCAAAATTAATTATTGTAGTATTGTTTTGTGTTTTAAAAATTTTGATAAAAAAGTTGAACAAAACAAACACCTCATTTTTTAATTGTGAAATAAATCACAAAATTTGATTAAAAATTATTGTTGTTCATTAGTTTGAAATCATCCCTCGTAGTAGCAACTTGATCAAGTCCTATCAAATTGTGCAGAAGTTTCGTACAAGCGTTTTTAAGTCTGAATTAGAAAGTTTTCAAGCGATTACCAAAAGGAATAAAATCAATTCTTAAGATAAAATTTACGGGACTCAAAGATTTTGAAGTTTTTTTTTTTTGCCTTTTTATTTTTTTGAATTCAAGCCCGTATAGTATATGATTTATGACTGTAAAACCAAAAAGTTTAGAAATGTTGCCATTTGGATGTGGTAAATTTCTAATCATTAGTCCAATTCACTATGAAAGGCTGAGCACAATTAAGGGATGACCACGGTTCTAGAATCGGTGGTTCTCGGTTCTGCGCAAGGTGGAACCGGAATTGGAACCGTCGAGGGCGATTCCTGTTGCGGTTCCAGAACCAAAACTTCCGGTTCCGGTTCCATCTTCGTTGCGGTTGCAGTTCCGATTTCGATTTGGTCCCAATTTCGGTTTTGTTCTAATTCTGATTTTTTTTTTGTTTCGAATTTCGATTGTAATCCCACTTTTAAATTTGATTTATATTGAAATAATAATTAAACTATTAATTGAAACTCAAATAATACAACATAATAATATAATTAGAATAATAATAGTTACAATTAAACTTAATTAATATATAGTTTTTAGATAATAGAACTAGGAAGAATTATATAAGTGAGATTCAAAGATATAAAAATAATAAAAATATTGAAAGAATATTTGAATTATTAATTAGAATTCAACTAGTATAATAGAATAACATAATTAGAATAGTAGTTAAAATTAAACTAATATATGAATTTTTTAGAATAATAGAATTATAAATATTAAATAAGTGAGAAAGAAAGATATAGAAAGAATAAGAGTATTGAGAGAATGATCGAACTATTAATTGAAATTCAAATAATATATTAGCATAATATAATAATAGAATTAGGATAATATAAATTAGAAAATTAAGTTGATACATAATATAATTAGATTAATAGTTGAAATTGAACTAATATATAACGGAGGTTTTAAAAAAATAGAATTATGAATGATTAGATAAGTGAGAAAGAAAAATATATAAATGATAAGAGCATTGAAAGAATGATCGAACAATATAATAATAAAATTAGAATAATTAATTAAAAAAATTGATATCCTAAACTCTAAACTATAAATGTTAAAACTTACAATATAAAGATTAGAAAACTAAGAAATTATGTGATGAAAATGAAGCGGTATAGAAATATTTATAGAATTATAAATTTTTTTTTAGCCGGTTACGATTTCGATTCCACAAAATCAAGAACCGAAACCGAACCGTCCATAGACAGTTCGGCGCCGATTACGATTTTGTGGGGCCACAGTTCTGATTCCGAAATCAGAACAATGGCCATCTCTAGCACAATTATTATCAACATTTTAACCTCACATAAAGTACTCAGCAAACCTTTGTTCGGAACGGGAACTGGAACGGGAACCGGAACGGGAACAGAAACGGTGGCCATCTCTTGCACAATTATTATCAACATTTTAACCTCACATAAAGTACTCAGCAGACCTTTGTCTAATCCTTCCAATCCAAATCCTAATTACCAATCGAATGTGACCTGTGGGCTGTGGCATGGAAGTTTCTGCACAATAATTGTGACCTCTAGCATGGAAATTTGTGCACAATAATTGTTATATTGAGTATATTTTTTTGTTTCATTTTTTGTTTCAATATCTACTTAGAAATACACGCTAAGTATATTTAATTAAAATTCTATCAAGTGAACAGTAAATCATAAAAAAATAAATATTAAATACATTGTCTGTATTTATAAGAATAAAATAGGAATTAAAACAGGAAGATCCTCCATTTTAAATATATTTAACTAAAATTTTTTAGAAATAAGTATTAATTAAATACATGAACTGTATGTATGAGAGTGAAATAGAAATTCAAACAAAAAAATTGTAACAGATACGGAGTCATCTAAAATCAAAACTACTATTTTTAGATACACATACATACATACGCACCACCGACAAGATTATCAAATTTCATACAAGCATGCACTAGACAAATCTAAATTTTTAACATTCAAGATTCTCAAACTTCAGACTAGTATTATCTAAATTAGGGGAAAGAATTAGCAATGGTTTCAACTCTAGGTTTACGGCTGGCTATATATGCTGCCAAAGTATAGTTTCACTAATATTTTTGCTGCCAATGGTTTCAACTCTCCGCTTGATCACCACGCCATTTCTATGCATGTAAATGGTGTAGTGATCAAAATGGCATATTTTTGTAAGGGTAAGTTTAAGGTATATCCATCACCCAAACCACATATTAATATAAATGGGAGTGGCGCCCCATACCGTATTGGCAACTAAAAAAAAAAAGTATAGTTTCACTAAATGCTAGAGTTGTCACTTCTGCATTGTACATTTCACGTTCTATTAATTGTGTAGTGTAACTGACATAATAATGAGTTATGTATTGTGGGGCGATATAAGTTATGTGTAATAGGTTGCATATAAGTATTGTAATATGCAAAACAGTTAAAAAAAAAAAAGAAAAATGGAAAAAGACAAAATTGTTTCGTTAATTTCAAACTGGCATAATTTTTTTGCTACCTATTGTTACTAAACATTTCAAAAATCTACATAATTAACTCACTAGGCTAGACCTGCATTCTTTGTTCTGCCCACTTACCTACTCATTTTCTTTTCCTAATTAGTTTTCACTTCTATTTTTTTTTTATCATTTCACATTATTATTATTATTCAATAAATTTTTCAAGTTTATCGAAATTTGCATCTTTCTAAGTGTTAATATGTACAACCCAAATGGCCTTTAAAATTGCAGCCAAGATGGCTAGCTATAGCTTGGCTGTCGTGTTTATTTTAAGTATGTTTAGTAATTTTAATTAGAAATGTTTCTTTCATGTCTAAGTTATTTCTTCTTAATTTATTCTTACGTTGTACTCTCCATTTAAACTCTTGTAAGAAACAAAACTAATTGGTTCACTAACGACTAAACTTTTGACATAAACTTCAGTTGAAAGTTGTGTGACTTCTTTTCTTTTACTTGCAATAAAAGTATTTCCCTAGTTTATGCACAATCTGCTATGAGAGGAAGATGCCATTTAACAAACAAAAAAACTTGGTACATTCCTTTTTGAATGGTTCAAAGTTTATCCAATTATATTAAACCTCCTAATATATGCTGTTAGATCATTTAAAATAATGGTACTAATCGCAACCCTCAATACAGAATAATACAACAACAAAAACAATCATTAAACTTTTATCCGTCACTATACGAGGGCGGTTATATAAATTATATTTTGCAATTGTATTTTATTGACACGTATTTTCATTTATCTTTTAATTTAACCTAATATTTTTTTTATTTTCTATACATAGTGTATCTAGAGATTTTCTACCACCCATTTTCTTTCTAATTTTATCTAGTATATCCACACGCGCCACAATGATGTTGCAATTTTCGTGCCTTAGCTTGCTATGTTTATACTCCCTCCTCAATGAATACTTAGCCTCTCAAAAGTCGTTTGAATTGTACATGGGGAGTTAGTTTGATCGAGTCCTATATTTATTGAACTTGGATAACTTTAATTTAATGTTGTGTACCATGTTAGTTTCGTAGCAGTCTCCCAAATTGATCAAGTGAATGAATCCCAGTCATGGTAAAAGAAAAGCTAACATTAATTAGTTGATCATGTATATATATATCCTCTTATGCAAATCAATTTACAGTGATATATATCCCAATGTATTTTTTTTTTCCATTCTGTCTTTCAATCTATAAGTATAAGTAATGTGTATGTAATATTTATTTTAAATTTTACTAATTACTTGATAAGATTTTAGTAAAATGTACGTATAATTATAAATTAAAACATGGACAGAAAATCCGGCTCATATTATAGTTTTAAGCACAATTTGTCATGATTTTCAAGCTAGTCATAACGACTACACAAAGTTGGTCCCAATTTGTTTGTCTGTGTAAGAGATAATAAGTTGAGAAATATTATTGTTTGGGACCATTATCATCCTATTTGTAATAGAAGTATAGGATAATAGGAAAGACAGCAAGTCACATTTATGCCATATATTAATTGCATCTGTTTGCAAAAACCAGTTCGTACGTTATGTCCCATGTTTCCATTTTTTTGACTAATTTGATTGAATATGTCTTATATATTTGCACAACTTTTCAAACTTCTTCAGCTGATCAATTTCTTGATCCCAACATTAGTTTAGTATCAAATTGAGAATCGGACATACACTAATGGTCAATATTCTCCTTTCATCGCTTTGTAGCCATCTCTTTTCAAATAAATAAATAGTACCAAATTGTTCAAATAGAAAAAGTTCAAGGGACTAAGTAAATAATTTGTTATTACAAATATGAAGTATTAAATTGGTCCAAACTTAATGATTGGGATCAAAATTATTAAATATTACACCAAATTGTTTAAAATAGAAAAGGTTCAAGGGACTAATTAAATAATTTGTTATTACAAATATGAAGTATCAAATTGGTTCACACTTAAATGATTGGGACTAAAATTATTAAATATTACACCAAATTGTTACAAATTAAACGTATAAAAAAAATTGGATTACTTTTATATTCAACTAAATCATTTGATGTTAAAAAAAATGGGTAAAAGAGCCCAATAGTATCTTCACTTATATATGGATTTTCCGTCCAAAATTATAATGTCTTATCTTGTTCAATAATTGAAACGACAGTGTTTTACTAAAACCATAATTAAAACTACAGTTCACTCATATTTGGGTTAGAGTCTAATAATTGTAAATTTAAGTTTAGTGATATTTAAGTTTTTAGTGTCTAATTTTAGTGAAACGACGTGGTTTTGATTATTTGACAGAATAAAACAGGATAAATTTGAGAGATGATATGATCTCTTTAACTTAGACACGGAATTTTCTGTCTAAGATTTTTCCTATCTTATTATGTCTTAATTAAAACTACGTTGTACGGTCCACTGATATCTTGGTTAAGGTTTAAAAATTGTAAAGTAATTTTAGTGATATTTATGCATCTAGTCCCTAGTTTTAGTGAAACTACATCGTTTTAAACGTTAAACAGAATAAGATATGATAAATATAACACCCCAACCCAAATTTAGGGACCAATTAGTAAATAAGTAAAAGTATAAGGACTATTTTGTAAATCATGAAAAATTGGTCTTAAAACCCCTTTGTTTGCAAGACTTGGTCTCCATTCTTCTTCCTCTTGTTCATACTTCCCCATTTTTCCATTTTCACTAGGGCAAGAAGAGAGGGAGGATTAAGGGAGGAAAAAGAGGCAATTCTCACTCCATCTTCATTCTAAATAAGGTAAGGAACCTATCTAGTTTATCATTCCATGTTAATATCTTTACTTGGAGTTTTAGATTAGTAAGGGTTGGAAGTTTAGTTTTGATAGGATATGGGTTTTAATCCCATAAGTTTAAGAACCCTTATATAAGTATTTGAGCATGCATTTGATTAGGAATAGAACATGAATAGATGGATTTAAGTCAATGTGAGATGATATTTTGATTAAAGGAAATTATGAGAATAATATATATATAAATGGGTTTTAGAATTTTAAGGAAAATGAAGTGTTCTTAAGTTAAGAATGGTGTTTAAAAGTATTAGGTCCTATTTGATGATTCCTTTGTCATATATGTATGTTTTATAGGAAAGTGGATTGAATAGGAGGTGGAAATCTTAAGAATCAAGTGCTATATTGGAAATTTGATAAAGGTAAGTGGTTTGATATTCCTTTATGTTTTAATATGCTTTTGATGAAAACTTATTCTGAGAAATTGTATGTTGTGATATATGAAAATGGATTGAGCATGTACTAGTTTGTGATTTTGATGATTATGTGAAAATGTATGAAGTGGCTTTTGTGAAAACAAAGTATTTGATGAAATGTTTGAATGAATTTGAAGTATATGAGCTCTTGAATGTTTCTTGGGATGATTGGTAGGAACATGTTCCAATTCATTTGTCATTTGGCCCATCTAGCGGGATAAAATAGCTAGAAACTCATTTGTCATTTGGCCTACCTGACGGGAGTAACAGTCAAGAACTGGATCCAGTGTACCGAAAGTAACTTGAATCATTCTTGAGCTAAGTGTTGAATACACAACGTATTTGTAAATGTCATTTGATAAATGATTGTGCCACTTGCTATTTGTATATATGTGTGTGTGAATTGGAAATGTTTTCAAATGTGAGTTTTCATGTGTTGAAATGCTTTTATGAAAGTATACTATGTATATAACATGCTCAAACCGATAAAGGAATGTCAATATCACTTACTGAGCATAGTTTTGCTTATACCACCTATATTGTTATTTTTGCAGACTCTAAGGTTTCAGGTACAGGTTACGTGGATGACTGGAAGAGGTGAGAGACATTTTGTGGATTTTGTAGATATGTGAAGATATAGAAAATTGTATGGATGTTTTGGATGAAACGATATTAGAACATTTGATTTTGATGTTGATTTATATAGTTAGTAATGGATTTCGAAGGAATTGTATAGTTATGATCTTAAGTGACGTCATTTTGTTATAAGTCGTTAATATCATGCTTTGATATAGAATTGAATACATAGGTTTGAATTTCCTTGTTGGGAATGTGTAACTTGAAGAGTACATATTGTCTATTAGTTAAGGTGTGGCCTAAATAGAAAATGTATATACTGTTGGTATATTAAACACTGTGAACAGGAGGCTTCGCACGTTTAGAGTCGGTTTCCAATCGTGTGGCCATGTCATGTCGAATTTGGGGCGTGACAATAAATATTAGACATAAGATCTGATCTCCTATAACTTATGGGTAAGTATCATTTTGATTCTCAATTTTCAAAAAGTTACATTTTGGTCATTCAATTTAGATTTTGTCACCCAAATGGTTTTCAACTTATTTTCCATTCATTTGACAAGTAATGCTAAGACTGCTCATCATTCAAAATAGTATCTTGTTAAGTCACGTAACTAACAAATAGTTTTACTTGTCAAATTGATGGAAAAGAGTTGAAGAACATTTGTGCAACAAAATTCAACTTGAGAGATCAAAATATAATTTTTTTCAAAATTGAGAATTAAAACAATACTTACCCTAAAATTGAGACACTATTAGAGTCATTTACCGATAAAAAATTAATGGTATTATCTAAAATTAATATATGAATTAGAGAAAGCAAATCAGAAGAAATTATTTAATTTAGTAAAAAAAATTTGTCAATTATTTTATATTGATCATAAATTAAAATTTTGAACCTCGAATTGAGTTGTTTAAAATCATTAAAAATTCAAAGTACAATTACTACCTAAAATTTTAAAAATCAAAATTGTATTTTTCTCGAAATATTAATGCACGGTCCAATAAACAACAAACATCTTCTGTATTCTCGATTGAGACCGACCATCACACCTGTAATTTCTTTCTATATAGTATGAACATTACACATATTTGTGATATACGTCACTTTCTTCATTATTGACGAAATGCATAACCATACTCCTCTAAAACGAAAAAAAAAAAAAAAAGTAGCCATACTTCCTATATATATTGAATATAGAGCATACAATTAATTAATCATGCATACATAGTGCCCACAACATTGAAGATAGAAGATATATACACGGCACCTAACTTTCTTTAACTACGTTTAAGTACAGATGGAGCAGTGCAGATCATGGTCCCTGCTGGAAACTGGAAGGAATGACTATAACAATGATTGTTTGGAGAGAAAGCTGTAAAAATATGTAAAGCATTTATGGACAATAATTAAGGATGGGTGTCATTATGGGCATTCTTCTTCTTATGTTACTATCTAGGGTTCTTATCTCATCATCTTTCTCATTTGTAATAACTATCCCTCCTATATAGCTCCCTGGCCTAATGCACATAAAAATAAGCATGAAGTTTAAGATTTTCTAAATAATTAATCATGAAAATGAATCATCATTTTAAAAAAGGTATTCAAGTTCAATGGGATTAATGCCAATGAATGGGGTTGTTAGTTATATACAATAGGATAAATAACTGCAATAGTCTCTCAATTTAGGTGGTAAAATATGGTTTTGATTCTCAATTTTAAAAAAATTATGATTTAATCACTCAAAGTTTGGATTTTGTCACTTAAATGGTTCTCTAACTTATTTTTCATTTATATGATAAGTAATACTATTTGTCTTGTGATATTAAATAACATTGTTCTGAATGTTCAATAGTGCCTTGACAAACAACGTTACTTGCCACATCGTTGAAAAATTAGTTAAAAATTATTTATATGACAAAATTCAAATTACGAGATAAAAAAATGTAACTTTTTTTTTTAAAATCAATGACTTAATCGATATTTAACTCTAAGTCAAATGATTATTGAGGTAATTTATCATATATATAATATAATATAATATAATATAAGATAAAATACACTACTTTTTAAACATTCAATAAAGGGTTACTAATGATATCTCTCTTTTTTTCTTTTTTTCTTCATTAGAGAGTATGAGCCCAACTAAAAATTTTAGAAATTCATTTTTCTATTTTCCATTTTTATATTCTAAAGAGACATTGCATCACTCATAGAAGGGTACCAGTAACACGTGAATTTCCTTGGCGTGACTGGAGTACAAGGGATCTCCAATCATGTCGTGATATAGTATACGTAACCTGTCATACAACACATAATATTATCAAAATCCATAAATCATTTTGTTATAAGTAACATTAATTTCTAATTTATTAAGGAGTCCCGACATCCCTTGGAAGGTAAAATCTATGACAAGTTACAATGATAATTAAGGGAAAAAGGAAAGAATTCAAGAAGAAAAAGTTGAAGATGAGAGACTGTGACACAACAGTTTGGGATGTAAGGGTTAAAAAATATGATTTACATCATTGTTAGATCTGTTGATTATATTTACCATATATCTAAAGTTTAATGAAGCTGTCAAATGAACTCTCGTATTTGTGAATATTCCAATCATGCCTTAATTGGTCAAGCTTATAAAAAATATTCCCCCTACCGTTAGTTAACTAACGGGTTGACTAATTGAATCAGTAAATTTTTATTTTAAAATTTTGAAAATACCCATAAGAAGTTTTAAGCATAGGGGGCTAAATGTAATTTTTCAAAACTTTAACTTGCAGTTTTTTTTTTTTCCTTGTCATTTCTCCACTTTAATTATAGACATTTAGTCAAAGAGGTTTTGACGGTAGTTTTATGAAACTACAAAATTTGTTCTATTGTTTCACTAAATTTTAGAGGTAGTAAATATAATTAACCCTTGTTAGATTAACAAGCTCATTATTGAACCCTCATTTTGTGTTGGCATTTAATTCAAGGTTAATTACATTTAATCAACTCTGTGATTTCGCTACTTCTATTAAAAAAGTAGCAAAATGACAAAAAAAAAAAAAAAAAACCTCTAAGTTGAAGTTTTGAAAAATTATATCTAGCCTCTTGTGCTTAAAACTTATTATCGATATTTTAGAAATTTCACAATAAAAATTTATTGATCCAGTTAGTCAACTGTTAATCAACTAATAGTGGGAGGATACTAGTTGCAAATTTGGCTAGTTAAAGGGATGATTATAATATTCACAAATGTGAGAGTTCATGATAGTTTCATTAATTTTTTGTATCTAGCTAGGATAATGAATTCAAGAGGACATCACCTCAAATTCAAGGTCCACTTGATCGATTGCAACCTTTAGTACACTTCTGGAATTAGTTGATGAATTTAAGACAAGATAACAACTGGGGATACCTTTGGACAGAGAAGAATACAGCTAAACATATAATTATTGTACTTATCCGTGGTAGGTTAAATACACAAAATAGGACAAATAGTCTCCAAATGTTTGAATTAACTTTTCTTGTTCACATTTATTTGTACAAAGTTTCCTTGTATGTAATCAGAAATTTTCGTCTTAATTTGTGTGGGTGTGTTTCTTGACCATAATAGTACTAATGTCCTATTGAGCATCTAATATTTATGAAATAATTAACTATAATTTAAAAATATTTTAAATTTCTTTTTATATGTATTTAAACATATTGTGAATTACAAATGGGAATGAAGACTATTTTCCCTTCACTATGTTAATGTAGGCAATATGTGAAAAGGGATTTTTTTTTTGTTTTCCAATCTAAGTATCACAAAGAAGATATACTTAAATATAAATGAAAATACGTATATAGATAAAATACGATTACAAAATATGATTCATATACCTGACACTACTTAATGAGACAAATGCGTAGTTATTGTCGGTGTTGTAATAATCACAAATTAAGATAAATGAAAACCTGATTCAATTAAAGATCCATTTTCTTTTTGGGCTTATGTAGTTGAAATCATTAATAACATAAAATCAATATCTTAAATTGTTCAAAATTCATGCATGACATTTGAGGAATATAACCATAAGATGTATAATGCTTGAATGCTAAACTGTCCCAAACAAACACAAAATTAATGCATGCATGTGCATACATTAATTTGCATACATAGACATGCCACATGAGTTTAATCACATAATTGTAACCAATTAATTCTTCTTTCTTCTTTCTTCTCTGGAATTTCAATGAGTTCAATATATTGACAAAATAGTTTTGAGGGTGAAACTTCTCCATTAATACTTTGAGTTGTTTTAAGTTTATGTTCATATATATAGCATAAAAGAAAAATGAGATATATCCCACTTTTTATATGCATTTTGATAAGGCGAGAAATTAAAAACAAGAAAAGGACATCTTAATAACCATAGTTAGGTGTACACTTTTTATATCCCACTCTTTTAACATGACCTTAATTTAGAAGTATTTCCAAAGGGTTATTAATTCTCATCTTGATTCCAGCTCTCTATTTAAAGCATTGACTAAGAAAATAATTATCAAAGCTTGCAAGCTATGGCAAGAATATTTCAAGTTTGTGCATCTTTATGCCTCTTAATCTTTGTCAATTTCTTGTTCTTGAGTGAGCTTGGTGCTGCACAAGTACCAGCTCATTCTGTATCGGTTCCATTCAATCGCTCTAGTTTCCCTCCTGCTTTCATATTTGGCGGTGCTTCTTCTGCCTATCAGGTAAACACAACTCCATCTTAATTTTATGCATGAAAATATTCTTTCTGGCTAATTAATCCCTCAAATGCTTGCTTAATCTACATTGTTTGTTGTACAATCAATTCTAACACTCCAGATATGAAGAGCAAATTAAACAAAACTTGATAAGATCAGCAAATGTACAATATTGTTATTGATCATTCTGCTGATTTTAGGCTGTATAAGTTGTACATTTTATATTATGTTAGTGATAAGATAATCGTCGTTTTGACATGGCAGTATGAAGGAGCAGCATTTGAAGACGGAAAAGGACCGAGCATATGCGATACTTTTACCCACAATAATCCAGGTCTCTCCCTCGAACTCTCTCTAAAGCTGTAAACTCGATCTCTCCTGTTTGCACAACTTTACAACCAAAAATCATGTATGTAATGGAACTGAAATTAAAAGGGCTAATTCATGCATGATGATGATGATGATGTACTACTCCTTTTACACTTTTGCTGCAGACAAGATAGTTGATCATAGCACTGGAGATGTGGCTGATGACTTCTACCATCGTTACAAGGTTTGATTTTATCATGTAATTTTTTTAGTCAAAGAGTTCATCTTTAAAAACGAGTAATTAATTATTGCTCACCAAATGGTAATAAAAAAAAATTAAATTTGATCATCTTCAACCTTATTCTAAAATGTTATAATTTTTGGAAGTTTCAATCATTGTTGATGGTGAAACATTTGACGTGCAGGAAGATGTACAATTAATGAAATTCATTGGCACAAATGGCTTCCGGTTTTCCATCTCGTGGCCAAGAGTTTTGCCTCGTAAGATCGATTTTTTTTTTTTTTTTTTGGATTTATTAATCAAAACAATAATAAATTATGAGCAAGATTTTCTTACTTTGCCTTTTAAAATTGTTGAAGAAATAAAGAAAACAAGAAAAACATAATTCATATCTTTACAATCAAAAAATTGTTTTACAAATTGCAACATGATTTTTACACTGAATTCTGAACTTTATATTTAATTAATTACCATGCATGCTTACCATTTCCATTAATGTGAAAAAATATTCAGATGGGAAGCTAAGCAAAGGAGTGAATAAGCTTGGCGTTGACTTTTACAACAATCTCATCAATGAGCTTCTATCAAAAGGTCAGATTATTCCATCAAATCCAATTTAAATCTCTCTTCATCTCTTAATTAATTAGCATATTAATTGCACATGAAAAAAAAATTATTAATTGCACATGTAATATGTTTGCTCAATTCTGTATAAGTAGATGTTTGATTATGATAACTCTACACGAAAAGTACAACTAAGATGTTCACCATCATTTAAAAAAAAAATGTTTTGTTAATATGAAGAGATGAAAAACTTGGATAATATCATTGATAAATAAATTTAAATTATGAATATATTAATAATTTTAAAAAATCAATATTTCTAATTATAAATATTTACTAAACATGACTAAAATATATTATATTAATCAAATATTATTCATTCATTTTAGTATTAAACATTATTTCATATTAAATATAATTTTAAATAAAAAAAGTACGAAATGTACCAAACTTGGTGGGATTTCCTTAATATGATCGTTGGATAGAAACTCTATCAACAATGGATTCAAAATGACTGTTTATTTATTAATTTATTTGTTTTGGACGGTTAAGAGATACACTAAAGATTGAAGATTTATTTATAAAAAAAATGACAACAAACCCATTTAGATCCAACATTGAAAATCAAAGAGAAACTTTATAAACAATTGGCCCATATATCTAGACCCAAGATTCAAGGCGCAAACTGTGTAAACCCAGAGCGAAAAAAAAAAAAAACCCAAGTTTGATTTGATAAAACCTCCGATCTTGACCGAATTTGATCGATATTTTTAAACCATTGGTTTCTTATGAAAATTGGACTGATTATTCGATTACTGATTTGATCACTGTTGGAACTGATTAGACCAGCCAATTCGCTCAAGTTTTCAAAACACCGCAACAAACGTGCTAATTACCTCGAGATCAGATATGCTGTTCAATATTTATCATATCTTATTCGGTCTAACATTCAAAACGACCTAGTTTCATTAAAACTAAGGACTAAATGCATAAAAATTATTAAAATTATTTTACAATTATTAGACCCTAACCAAGATATTAGTGAACCCTACGACGTAGTTTTAATTAGGACAGAATAAGACAGACAAACTATTGGACAGAAGATCCCATGTCAATTAACCCACTCACAAAAAACCGAAAAATTGTTGAACCATAAACGCTAAAATTTATTGATATTTATGATTTTAATCCCTAATTCTAGTTAAATTACGTCGTTTTGAATATTAGAGAGAATAAGATATGATAATATTCTTGGACAGATTATCTGATATCGTAAAATTTTCAGGCCGATCAAATGACATTTGACCTTCCGATTCTATGTTTAATCAAGATTATGCAGACTAAAATTGGATAAAAATTATAGTAAAATTTATTACAATTTTCTCTTTTTTCATTGAGTCAAACCCTCTAGTTAGTTATAAATCACTACACCAGTAGAAAACGTAATTGATTAGATTTGGACTTTTCTACGTAAGATTGGAGTTCAAAAATTAACACCATTAATTTGGTGATAATGAGTACTATTAAATGGCACAATAACAAAGAGTGAAAATAAAGAGCAGGCGAGACATGGAAATTAATAATTAAAAATAATTAATATACAACCCATGACCTTTTTATTTATTTATTTTTCTTTTTACCCTACCTTAATTTGTCTATGTGTTAAATCTGCAGGCGTAACACCATTTGTGACGTTAAGTCACTGGGATCCTCCACAAGCTCTGGAAGATGAATATGGTGGCTTTCGAAATATTAGTATTGTGTAAGTGATCAATAATGCATGGACAATCATTTTTTAGCAAAGAAGGGAGCATCAATTCTGTGAATTATATTGAAGAATTCAACAATATTAATTGTCATATTATTAATTTTTTTTTGTTGGCAGTGATGATTTTCGTGATTTTGCTGAGCTTTGTTTCAAAGAATTTGGAGATAGAGTCAAGCATTGGACAACCTTCAATGAGCCATGGACATTTTCCACTGGTGGTTATGATTCAACAACCTTTATAGGCACAATAGCTCCTGGAAGATGTTCACCATGGATGAACAAATGTCCTGCTGGGGATTCTTCAACTGAGCCATATTTGGTTGCTCACCACATCATTCTTTGTCATGCAAAAACTGCAAGACTATACAGGGAAAAATACAAGGTGACTAAGTTAATAAATTAACCATTCTTTATAACTTTCTTGCGCTTTTGATCACGAATGCCGTTATACAACAACAACTAAACGTTTATCCCATCAAGTCATGTCGTGAAATATTTGGTTATACACACTAATAATTTTATTTTATTTTTTTTGAATTAATTGTGCTGTTCTGAAGCCATACCAAAAGGGAGACATTGGGATAGTGCTTGTAACAAATATGATGTTTCCTTATAATCCCAAAAGCAAAGCTGATATAGTAGCAGCACAACGAGGCCTAGACTTCTTTCTAGGATGGTGAGTACAACTTTTGCCTTAATATCTCTAACTTCTAATTAATTTTTCTTTCAAAAAAAAAAAAAGGGTTAAAGAATTATAATATTAAATTATTGATGATCTTGGCAGGTTTCTTGATCCATTGACCTTTGGTGATTATCCAAAAAGCATGAAGAAAAATGTGGGAGAACGCTTACCAAAATTCACACCAGAGCAATCAAATTTGATTAAGGGAACCTTGGATTTCCTCGGTTTGAACTACTATACTTCAAATTATGCAATTGATATTCCCACTCCAACTACTGTCAATATCACATATTCAACAGATCTTCAAGTTGTACTCACATGTAAGTCCCTAAAAACCCAACATTAATTAATTATATATCTCAAGTTTTACTGCTGATTGCATGGTGTTTTCTAGACTCTCTTGAGTTAAATTTCTTTAGGTTTAATTATTACAATGCATTAGGTCCCTTGAGTAATGAATGTTTCTGAGTTTAATTCTTCACTTTTCAAAAAGCTTATACATGTAGTTCATTATCATGTACATAAAAATTGCAATTATGAGAAGTCAGGTTCAAGAAACTTGAGCAATCTAACTTGTCCAAATTCATATCTTGAGGACTGACTCGATAGAAACTATTTAGAACTTGAATAATTAGGAGAGTAGGCAGCCTCTTTATAAGTAATCAGTTCTCGATTCAAAAAAAAAAAAAGGAATGTTGTGATAAGTTGACAGTCGACATAAAATTTTGTCATATTTTGTGATATAGATTATATTAAAAATCATGTAAATGTTAGAAAGCATGTTTCAATCTTGTACTTAGTACGATTGTATATATATATATATGATGCAAACTGTGAAATTTGAAATATAGAGGATAAGCTTAAGACAAAGTGATCAATGATCCTAAATTTTCCCTATATTGACCAATATTTCATTCTTGACAGCTATAAGGAATGGAAAAGCTATTGGAGCACCGGTACGTTACTTTCATATATATCATGGCTATAAATGAACACTACCAAATCAAGAAAGAATGCAACAATTTTAAGATATACTTAATTTACAATATATGCAGTACTCATTAAGGAGAGTCTCTCAATTGCAACATTTGTTTCTATTTCCTAATTCTTGGAATGATTTCCAGACAGGAGCAGATTTTCTGAAAGTTTATCCAAAAGGGCTCACTAAACTTCTTGTCTACATAAAGGAAAAATACAAGAATCCAATTGTCTATATTACTGAAAATGGTAAGACACCATGCATTGCAATTTTCACGAAAATTAGCTCAAAGTAGTGATTATTTTCTTCATTTAATTAATACTCAATTAATTCCATTTTCATGATGAACAGGACTTGCTGAAATCAATATTGATACGGTTAAAGAAGGGGTCGATGACACAAAGAGGGTGCAATTCTACCGTGGTCATTTCAAGGCCTTGAAGAAAGCGATTGAGTAAGTGCACTTAATTAATGTTCATATTGATTTCAACAAAATCCTAGATGTTTTTCTTACATGTTGTTACATAATGTTTCTCCCATGATGCATGTACTTATGTCAAACTCAAAATTTGCAAATGCTAACTAAACTATAAAATGTCCCTCAAACTGAATTTTCATTAGTTTCTATGATAAACAAATTTAGTCTTTTGAAACTTTGTTTAATTAGCTGTTAATAATAAATTTGGTCAATTAACTACAATACAAAACATCAAATTAATCCGATTGCACTCCACATTTTCTGTTTCATTTATTGTTTAAATTTATAAATCACGTTACACATATTTTATTAAAGAGTAATGATAGAAAGTAAAATAACTTTTACGCCAATTGGAAACTCGAACTATGTGTAATCCTAATTGTCATCAAATAGGAGAGAGTTGATTATTTTGAATCCTAATATGATAGAATTTATCTAATTGATACATAAGTGATTAAAAAAATATATAAAAAAGCATAAATAAAACTTCAAAATTTCTTCATATTGATAATTATTATTTTTGACTGATTACAATTTAATTATAGTAACTTAAAAGCCATATTAAAAACTATAATTTATATCATATTTGTTTTAACATTAATTGAGACTCAACTATCATAAACATTGGTGAGTGAACCCTACAATTATTAACTTATAATTATTAAAAGCATAAATATCACTAAAATAAATTTACAATTTTTAAGGCCTAACCCATATGTGATTCAACTCTATGACATGATTTTAATACTAATTTTATTTACAATTATTAAGCCATAACCTAAATATGATTGAACCCTACAATATGATTTTAATCATAATTTTAATAAAATCACGTCGTTAAAATCAAATAATAGGGTTCACTCACATTTAGGTTAGTGCTTAATAATGATAGACTTGATTTGGGTGATATTAATGCTTTTGGTTAGTCGTTTGTGATTTTGATGATATTTTAATTTTTTTTCACTATAAAAAGTAAAGGTCTGAGTTAATTATATTGTATATATAGGTGGGGTGCATGATTATTATGGTGGAAAAAAAACTGACATAGTACTCAATGATTAGATATGTTAAAGGGTAATATCCCACGTGGGTTAAGTAATAGCTCTTGAACTAATATATAAAGTATATGAGTCACTTCAATCTTTGCCAATTGGTTTTGAGTTGATGCAAATGTATTCTTTAACAAGGTGATAAAGAAATAAATTTTAAACTCAACTAAGACAATTTCTCTTACATATTTAATGCCAATTAGGATTGTACATACTTTTTATTAAAGCCCTATCGAGTTATTAGTGAATTAGTTCGCATAAAAGTTTTCATTACTTTTTATTAAAGCCCTATCGAGTTATTAGTGAATTAGTTCGCATAAAAATTATCGTACTCTTTATCATTACTCTTTATTAAAACTCTATCGAATTATTAGTGAATTCTAAGGGATAAGTATTAAATACAGTACTCTTTATCATTACTCTTTATTAAAGTTATTAATAAATCTTAAGGAATAAGTGTTAAATATACGTTACATGTATTTATAAATTAAAACAGAGAATGTAACAGAAAATCTATTTGGTCTATTATGGCTGACTGAAAAACTTGAAGATAATTTCGTTAGTTAAAAGAACTGCACATACTCGAACAAGATTCTACAACCTTTCTATATCCAATTCAAAATCAACTCGCAAAAGCAACCTAAAAATCTTATTAACTTATAATTTATGAGTTATTACAAATGGGATATTAATTAATTCTAACACTAATTCTCTTCCTTTGATTACAATTTTTGATTAATTGCTATATGTATTAATTCTTGGTTAGTTAATGGAATAACTTGTATGATATATATTACTTTTTGCAGTAAAGGAGTTGATGTAAGAGGATTCTTTGCTTGGACGTTTTTAGATACCTATGAATGGGGCTCAGGTTACACAATGAGATTTGGACTTAACTTTGTCGACTGGAAAAATGGACTCAAACGATATCCCAAGAAATCCGCTTTTTGGTTGAAGCAATTCCTCAAAATATAAAGGACTTCAGGACTTGGATTGCCTAGACATCTTCAAAATAAACAAATATGGTATATGTTTTCTATTTTCGTTTAAGAACTCATATCATAAGCAAATGCAAAATAATGTAATAAAAAGTAAAGCCCTTCAAAGGGCTAGAGCTATTTCTACTTGTTTTTTCAACAATTATATATTACTTCGAATTTTGTGTTCTTCGGTTTCATTTTCTGTTTTATTCCTATAAATTTATATCACTTGTATTTAACTAAAGTCTTTTTAAATAATTAGTGAATTTTAAAAAATGATTATTAATTAATATAGTGCCCGTATCCATAGAATGAAACTCATGATAAAACAGAAAATATAACCGAAGATCCATTGAGATTATATATACATGATTACTCCAGCCCGTTTGGTGCCAATTTTTTCTTCCAACTCTTACTTTATATCCTATTCTGGCAAGCCTTCAAAAGGAGTACTATTATTCCCACTGAACAAGTTAATTTCCAAAAAGGTGATTAAAGAGTTCCATGACACGGTACTTCATTTATATGATTCATATACAATTTCTTACCCCTTGAATGAATAATTTACTACTCTAATCATATAAATGCAATTTTCTTTAATCTTTCAAATAGTGATGTTTGATTCCTGTCAACTTCAAAGTGAAAAAAGTTTCTAGATTCTCAAATATTTGGGAAATATTCCATTCTCCCACAATTAATTTATCCTAACCAAACATAACAAATTCAATCTAGTTGATCAATTCCGCCATAATTGAATTACTCCAATTCCAAACGTAATGACTCATTCTATTTCCATTACCTGTTGTTTTTCATTTTCTCAAACCAGAAGCGACTTAAAACTATTGAAAAGCCCTTAGTTACAACACTTTTGTCCATTTCAAATAAAAAATAAAGTTAATTACACTTTACTCCTATAAAAGATAACCTTTTTAACATTTTTCCCCATAAAGTATTTTTACTAGTACTTTGCATTGAGAAAAACATTCCGTCAGTATGTTTAACGAAAAATTAAATTGTTATTTTACCCTCAATTTTAGTCCTCGTTTGATATTGTCTTCCTTATCATCACTTTTCTTTCTTTTTTATTTATTTATCTTCATATATACTTTTTATTAAAAAAAATGTAGTCTTATTTTAAATAGTAGACAAATATATTCTCACAAAAAACATAGAAATTGAATACAGTTTATTACATTTTATAATTCGATAACTAATCTTAATATACTTGGTCAATAAAAATATTATGTAAACTATTCAATTTTTTAGAACTTAATAAAAGTATATGTACTTTGTCTAAATTTTTTTAATCTCTCAATAAAAAAAATTAGTAAATTTTTTATTTCACCACTCTAGTATCTACGAGTTATTTTAGTTTTGTGTTAACTAATTTTTTTAATCAAACTTAATAAGCTGAAAAGATATCTCTGAAAGATCAAGGTTAGATGCGTAGTGTCGTACTGTGGTGGAACACTAGATGTGACACCGTTAATAAAAACAGTAATGGACAATATTAAAATGCGGAAAGTAAAGAGACACGAGGTTGGTAACGCAGTTCGGCAATTGGCTACGTCTGCGGGGCCACGCCCAGGAAAAACAATCCACTAAGTTCACAAGTTACAAGACACTCGATCTGACACAAACTAAGACACCATCTTATCTTTGTTACTGCCTCTTCCTAACTTCTCGTGTGAACAAGATTGTGCGAGCTCCCCTCGACTTATGTTGATTCCTCCCAGAATCTGTGGTTAATGCAAGATCCCCTTGCCCACAATGAAGACAAGATCCCTTTATCAATGGCGACTCCTCCCAGAATCCGTGGTTAACGCAAGATCCCCTTGCCCACGTTTGAACTTCTCCCTAGCTCCTTAACAACCTCCTCCCGAGGCTGAATTATAACAAAGAAAACAAGGATTGCATCTTCAATAATATTGCATTAAGATGCTTCAACCAACACACTTTGATCAAAGACCTCCAACAAAGAAGTGTGTTCACAGTCTTGAAAAGACCGAAAGAATAATCAACTCTCCACACAGAAAACCGTGCGGTATGAACAATCCTTATAGAGTGCACAAAATCCTTCCATGTTTATCTCCAAGATTACTTCTATATAAATCCCATAGAAAGATGGAAATACTGTGCCTTCAATGCTTATCTTTTCTAAAGATAATCTTCCAATGATAATTGCCAAAAATACCAAGATAAGTCCCATAATTATCAAGATAGCATTAATCTCCAAATCAATCTTCCTTGCATAGATTGATTTAATTGATTCCTGCTCCAATTATGATCGTGCCAAAAAATCTTATGCCAATTTAATGAATGGCATCTTCATATGCGCATTTACAATCTCTATTAGAAAAAAATATATATTGATAATAAATTTACATTTTGAAACTAACATGCAAAAGTATTTGATTTCTTGAAATATTATGGTCGTCATATGTTATACAATTTCATTATATTGATTAGATTGGCTTCAATATGTAAAAACAAATATAATAAAACTTCAAGATAATAAATCGACACTTCAAATTTGTTAATAATATAAATAAGATAAATAATCGACAATAAAATAAATTGAGTAAAACAAAAAATCACAAATTTCAAGAAACATGATGTAAATTGATTTTTATAAAAGAAGATAACGTAAAATAAAAAGAAAAGAAGACGGAAAAAAAATAAACAAGTGCCTACATTTATTAAAAATTTAATATTTTATGATTTAAACCAGTAAAATTTAAGTATTAATACAAAATCAAAGAGGGGATAATTGAAACTAATAATTAAATACCAGATGAGCAAATATAATTTAGTTTATTTCTCATGTGTTCAATTAAAACTATATACACATTAATGGTATTATTATAAATTGGTATTTTTTTAGTGAGAGTCAACTATTCAAAGTGCTAATAAAAAACTTTTTCGAAGAAAAAGCGTTAAACATGTCATCTATTATGAGGGCAAAGTATAATTAATTCTAAAGGGTAAATGACTCCAATGATCTTTATTTAGCTTGAATGTAAGTATCATTTTGGTTCTCAAATTTAAAAAAGTACTCAACTTATTTTTTATCAAGTAATACCGTTAGTCACGTGACACCGTTCGTTAATCAAAATAACGGCATTTTCCATCGCATGACTAAAAATAGATGAAAAATAAATTGAGAACCATTTTGCAACAAAATTCAATTTAAATGACCAAAATGTAACTTTTTCAAAATTAATAATTAAAATAATACTTACCCCAAATTGATGACTATTGGAGTCATTTACCCAATCTTAAATATATGGATGTTGATATAGATAAAAAGATATAGACAGCCAAATTTCCTGAAAAAAATGATGATTAATTATCAACCTAAAGTTCAATTAGATGAACATTTAATTTCTAACATAGTAAGTAGTAATTAAGCATCATTTTTTTTTAGCCATGAAAAAAAAGAGAAGAAAAAGCATCATTTGCACCAAGGCGTACGTTTACTTCTAAAACGGTAAGACTCCATATATAATTAATAACACCATAAAATTAATTAGTTGAGACGTACAAACTTCAAATTCATAACTAACACGACATTATATTAATTAATTATCTTCCCACAGTAAAAGAACATTGAAAACAAATCGGTGTTGGATCTTATGATGATGAAGAAAAGAGTAAGAAATTAGTGAAGAAAACTTTTATTTTAGCCATGCAAGTCAGCGGGAGTGTTCTTGTTGGCCTTTTTGTAGTTTTGAGCATCATTAATAATAATCTTGTGAATGCATGGGAGAGCACAGCTTCATTCAAACGAAGCAACTTTCCAGATGGTTTCGTGTTCGGAGCTGCATCGGCTGCCTATCAAGTATATATATATGCTCTTCTAAATTAATTAATTAATTAACACCCTTGAAAATTAATTTTATGATGACCCAAAATTGTTTTTTTAACTAGTTAACATTTTTTATTCTTTTATATATTGTTTGTATTTTTGTTTTGTTTTATGGTTCAAGAAGTTTTTTTTATATATATAATTTGGTTCTTGTGTTATGATTTTTGAGTACTTTTTTTTTGGTATTATTTTTTTAATGGAATCGTGTATCAAAATAAGAATATTTTCAATTAACGTGCATGGTTTTGCAGTACGAAGGTGCAGCATCCGAAGGAGGGAGAGGTCCAAGTGTCTGGGATGCATTCACTCATGAATTTCCAGGTTTGTGTGTGTGTGTGTTCATGGAGAATTTCATTCTTCAAGATTTAAACCCAATTTTTAAAATTTATTTAAACAAAAGTCAATTAATAGTTTTAAAGAAGAAATTTCCTAATATTTAATAGAAAAATGGAATTTAGATCCCTAATGAATGTTAAAGTTATACTTGATAGATTCTTCGATCATATGAACATCTCAGAAGGCAATAGTTTGAATCCTTTGGTTTCTTTTTTCGTTTTTTTTTCGATTGTTGTAAAAGAGATTTTCATGTTTTTGGATTGATATGAAATGATGATAATCTCTATATTATATGCTAAGGTCATCTAGACAAATACTTCCTAGTCATATCCAAAATTTATTAATTTGTATTCCCTCCCATCCTAAATAAATGAGTTTAGAAGATTTTCACAGTAATTAAAAAATTACCTAAAAATGATTAAAAAAATCCCTATTTAATGCTGATCAACATAATGAGCAAATTAACTTTTTAATGGGTAAAGGTAAAATAGTAAGGATATGATAAAATTGACATTTAATTTGTAAAATCAATAAAAATCTAAAACGTCACTTATTTAGGATTAAAGAAGTAAAAATATCTATCAAAAGACCCCCTTAAAAATTGTTAATATGTGAAAGAATCTATCAATTGTCGACTAATTATTAATTTTTATATAAGAGTCTATCAAATTATCCACTCTTGCAAGGTTTATTTTAACTTGGGGGAGTTCAAAAGTGCATGTTTCCAAATATTTTAAGCAAGAATTTCTCTGATATTTTAGAATGGCAATGCAGGGAAGATACTGAATGGGAGCAATGGAGATATAGCGGACGACTTTTACCATCTATATAAGGTATACATTAGTTATAAGCTACTCCATTTGAAACCCCAAAATAGAAGAAATGCTATGTATAACAAAATCTTAATTATACGTAGGCCATGTTTTTGCTTGAGAACAACCAAAATATAGAATATCTTAATTTCCTGGTTCATTTGATAAGATAATTATAAGTAGTTGTTGTCTGCTGCTAATAAGTAGCAGATCCAATTGAAAAAAATGAGAAATATTATCACGTTACAAACAATCTGTCTATTAGTAAGTAGTCAGTCTAAATTCGAGAAAACGTAGTTAATTGGTCACAATTCGAGAAAAAAAAACCATGCTATAAGCATTTATTCTATTAATAAGTAATCGGTCCTCATTCGAGACAAAAAAAAAGAGAAAATTTGTCACATTATAAGTAGTTTGTCTGTTAATAAGTAATCTATCTCAATTCGAGAAAAAAAAAAAGGAAGGTAGCTGTAAATATTATGATATGAATAGTAGAGGAAGGCAGTTATAAAAATTTTGCCAACCCTTATGATATATGTGATTCATATCACCAATCTACTTAACCAGATAAAGTGTTAAGTTGTTGTATACTTGTATTTGATGAGATAAACCTAACAAAATATTATCTCATACATTTGATGAGGGGAGTACCTAGGAGCTAGGTAGGATTTAATTCCACCATCAAAGTAATTTCTCTAAAGTTGTGTTGTAAAGTTTATCTACAACTGTTGTAAATGTTAGGGTACATTTAATAATCATACATACTCCAAAAACTAGGTCACAATCTTAAAATGTGTGGTTTTCTCATATTTATTAATCGAAAACCTACGTAGGATACACCAAATAATTAAGCTATTCATCTGCCCCATTATATATGTATTTTGTTTGTAGCAGAAGAGCTTTTAATTAATCCCATTCACTCCATAAAATTAACTTACCATATTAATGTGGTTTGTTAACCAATTATTTGTTTAAAGCTAAATGGTAATAAAAACCACTAAACTTAATTACAATTTCAACATTTTACCTCCTTTTATTAATTATTAATTTTTTTTTAAAGTGCAATAATTTTTTCACTTCTTTTGGACCAATCTAGCATTGTTATGTATTTTGTACTTCCAAGATGAGCACATAAATCTCACTCATTCATTCTTATCTACCATAGTTATTTTTAACAATACAAGGTGTATTATTTTAACCCTAAATCGTACAAAAAAAAATGGAAGGAAAATATTTTATATTTTGATTTTCACTTAAAGTAACTACTAAATTGAAAGTTTAAGAGTTAGTTTACAATCCAACTATAGTTTAGGGTTTATAATTTACAATTTACTCTTTGTTTAAACACATAAATTGTTCAGTTGTCCTCACAATTTTGCTACTCCAACTGAGTTTTCGTCTTGCTACATTTGATCATCAACAGGAAGATGTGAAATTGTTGAAATTTATGGGAATGGATGCTTTCCGATTTTCAATCTCTTGGTCCAGAATATTGCCCCGTAAGGATACTAAATTAATCATGCACAATTTATTCATAACATATATTATTATATTCCACCCAAATGCTTCATTTTTATATGTACAATGCTTAATTCAACATTTAATTAATTTAGGTGGGAAGCTTAGTGGAGGAATAAACAAGGAAGGTGTTGCATTTTACAACAATTTCATCAATGAGCTCATATCAAATGGTTTGTTAAATTAATTAAATATGTCTCTATATGTTTTTTTTTTTTTTTACCTTTTCAATATATAAATTAACAAATACTTTAATTCAATTTTATTGTTTTAATTCCATTATTAATGTTGGTTAGGTATAAAACCCTTTGTGACACTCTTCCATTGGGACACTCCCCAAGCACTTGAAGATGATTATCGAAGCTTTTTAAGCCCACTTATTGTGTAAGTAAATTAATATCGACAAAAATATATTTATATATTTTTTCAAAATTAACTATCTATGGTACTCTGGAAAATTTTTTAATCCAAATTATGCAATTGATCAAAGAGTCGAAATTATTCGTTGATCTGAATGGTATGAAACTTACTTAATTAAGATCAAACTAATTTTGGATATAAATATGCAGGGATGACTATTCAGATTTTGTGGATCTTTGCTTCAAAGAATTCGGTGATCGTGTAAAGCATTGGATCACTTTCAATGAGCCATACATTTTCATATCTGCAGGCTATGATGATGGGGTTATGGCTCCCGGAAGATGTTCTGATTGGCGGTCGAATGATTGTCCGGCAGGGAACTCAGCAACTGAGCCTTATGTAGTAGGACATCATATGCTTCTTGCTCATGCAGCTGCTGTCAAATTGTACAAGCAGAAATACCAGGTAAAAATAATGCCTTAAGCATGGTGCCTTCGTTTTCTTTTTTTCTTTTTATTGGAAAACGATGGTACATGTACAAGAGAAAGGGATGCCAACTTGAATTTTATTTATGATAAAGGATTAAAATAATATGTAGTTTACATATGATTTCTTCAACATACAAGAGAAAGGGATGTCAACTCGATCTGTATTTATAATAAAAGATTAAAATAACACACAGTTCAGATATGAATTGTTCAAGATACAAGAGAATACCATATAAGATAGTAGTGTCACGTCAAAATATATATACTTACATTGTCATTTTACTTTATCTACACTTTTTGATTGAAGAGAATTAAATTTATCTATGTTAATTGTACCATTCACCTTAATAGGTAAATATTTAGGTTTTTTATTTGTATTCCATGATTGGCATAGTGTAATTATCCCACGAAATTACGAGAACGTATTGACTAATTAATTATTACGAATTATGAAAAAAAAATTTGTTCACGAAATTATCGGGGAGTTGAATACTAATTAATCCAAACCCTTTATTCATTTTATGAAATAATGAATGTAGAATCATCAATAGTTTTATGATAATAGATTTACAATTTCAAGTGCATTTTGTAGGCAACTCAAAAGGGAGAAATAGGGATAACCCTAGTGTCTCATTGGATACTACCATATTCTACTAGCAAGCTCGATATTAAGGCAAAACAACGAGCCCTTGATTTCATGTATGGATGGTGAGTTTCCAAGAACCATTATACTATCATCAAAAACAGTGGACTCGAAAGAATTTATATAAAAAACAAAGTAGAAATGATCCTAATTATTATCCATTCTAATCAATATTTCGACCATGCCTAATCAGTCTGATCATAGTTCTGATGGTTTATTGGCAGGTTCATAGATCCATTGATATATGGAGATTATCCAAAAAGCATGCGTAGAATTGTCAACAAACGGCTACCCAGATTTACTCATGAACAAAAGAAAATGATTAAAGGTTCCTTTGATTTTATTGGACTCAATTATTATACAGCAAAATATGCAGCTCATGTAGACTTTCCCAGGAAAACCAATATCAGCAGCTCAACTGATTCTCTAGCCTTTCTTACTTGTAAGTTTTGAAAATTAATGTTTTTTTTTTTTTTGTTACTAACGAACCAATAATCCGAAACGATTGCTTATGTATGTTTCTTCGATTTCCAGTTGAACGAGATGGAAAATTCATAGGAGATCCGGTATGCTATCTAACAAAAAAGCTCAAGAAAATCAGCAATTTGTTCTTTTACAATGGAATGATTTTTTTCTATTTCCAACTGCGTGATTGTTTTGCATGACAAAAACTAACTTTGTCCCAAATAAATTTTGGCAGACTGGAGCCAGTTTCTTCTATGTCTACCCAGAGGGACTTAGAGATGTTCTTGCTTACACGAAGACTAAATACAATAATCCACCAATTTACATCACGGAAAATGGTAATTAGACGAATTTATAGACTGTAGTCTTTGTTCTTTTTTTGTTATTTCCTTTCAATGGTAGTTTTCCTTCATTTTGAAAATATTTGCAGGGATTGCTGAAACGAATAATGGGACATTAAAGGACTGTATCAAGGATCCACAGCGAGTGAATTTCTACTATCGCCATATTTCCGCTCTTCGAGAAGCCATAAAGTGAGTCTACTTTCTTGTAATGAGTTTTTAAGTTAAAGCCCCATTTAAATTTTCAATTGCAATAATACAATAACAACAACAACAACAAAATCTAGCCCTTTATTCAATTACATATATTCTGCTATATGTATCACACTTCACTATAGAATTACGTCTAAACTAAGATTTTCAATTGTAACACTAAAGTTTTTTTCACAGAACCAAAATAGTAAAAAAAAAAAGAAAAAAAAAACTTCAAGAGAAAGTTCATCAAATATACATATATTTTTTATAAGAGTGCCAAATTATTAAATTCATGAAAAGATCTTAATTTTATACTATATATTTACTGCAAAGGGTATTTGTACAAATTTATTGTACATATTTTGTAATTGTATACACAAAAAATATACACTTCACACATAAAGATGAATGAATGCCCCCTAAAATAAATATATGAAAACGTGTTTTCTTATTAATTCACTATCCAAATACACCTTTTAAACAAGTTAATTTACTCGTACCCTTTCCTATTTTCTAGTTATGAATTAGGCTAGCTTTTGCTAGCTATTTTGGAGAACAAAGTTATATATTTTGACATGTTGCTTTTTAACTTCTCCTTAAAAATTATTTTTAGGTGAGAGAAAAACCTATTAGTAGGTGGTTTTTAAAAATTGTTTTAGCTTTTGAACGCTTTGAAAATCTAGAAGAAGTAACTTCCAATTTTTAATAACATTTTTTTTTGAGTTCATATGGAGGTCTCATCAATTCTATAGGGGTAGAAAGTACTTCTCAAAACCTAATTGTTCAAGTGTTTTTACTCTTATGTATTAATCTCATCATACATAGTAGGCACTCTAAACACAATCAATACATATTAACCCTATACTAAACGTTTATCTAATTAAGCGGGTTTGAGTATATGGCTTACACTTTGTTACCGCAATTTAAATTTTTAATGTAATTCATATCATAAAGAGTTTGTCAACCTACTCTATCGGCTACCGCAACTAATACTAACTTATCAATAAATAGCTAAAATTTAAAATCTAGAAAAGAACATATAATCTGTGCACAGACCAAACACACTTGTATTTTATTAATTGACTTGCTTAAGACTATAACTTTTGACTATATGATATTACTTGTCCTTGCGAACTCTATTACACATTTTCAATTATAAACAAAATGTCAAGCCAAAGGGATGTTGCTGATTATTAACATCTCATTAATCTTTGTGATATTTTTGCAGGCTAGGAGTGAACGTAAAGGGTTTCTTTGCCTGGTCATTGCTCGACGATTTTGAGTGGGCTTCCGGTTACACTTTGAGGTTCGGATTATATTATGTGGATTACAATGATGGCCTCAAACGATATCCCAAAAGTTCAGCATTTTGGTTCAAAAACTTTCTCCATAGTTAAGTTCAACATCGACAATAAATCCATATATAATACGATGCTCTTCTTCGTTCCGTGTAGTTTAAAGTAACCTCTAAATAGAAGCAAATTCAAAATAGTTTCCTTGTTTAGTTATTTAACATTTTTACTAAATGTGTTTTGGTTGAAATATGGAGTAAGTTCAAACGTGCAAATAAGTATTCGTTCTATGTATTCTTATTTCCCTAGTTTATCAGGGATAGTAGGATAAATTCTTTTGTAATATTATTTAAGTGGATGTTACAAGAAGGAACAAAATCTTTTTGCTTTGTTCATAGCTGCACTATGGCTAAGGAAAAAAAAAAAAACTTACGGACCTTTGTGAGTCATGTTAGGATTTTTATTTTTATTTTTTTTTTGGCAAAAATTTCCTCTTTACGAGGAGGGGTGCCACTCCCTTTATATTTAATAGTCAATTTGTGGAAATCACCTTTACAAAATAGAATCCATTGATCAGTAGTCCATTAAAGAAAGACTCTTGATCAGAGGAAAATGATGCAAAACAGGAGAAATTCCCTTTACAGAATTATGGCTAATTAGAGGATATAGTAGTCTAGAACCAAAAAATGGAAATCTTCTCCATTGGGTATTCGTACAAAATCTTCAAAAATATGTAGGTCCAGATATCTATAGCATTGAAGTCCATTCATCAGCATTCTCTTTGTTATGCAAATATGTAGGCGAGTCATGTTAGGATTAGAAGCTCTAATCCAACCTGTTTTGAAACGATTAATAATGTGAAAAATAAGAACACACAAATTTATAGTGGTTCACTCTCAATGCGAAAGTTACGTCCACTTGGCCGCTACCAGATTTCACTATAATAAAAATTGAGTTATAATTGGATCTTTGTCTCTCACACTCTCATCCAACATTCGAAACCCTAAATACATTTTTTATATACTCAATAAAATAGATCGATCTACGGATTTCTCAACGTAAGATCTTCAAACTTCGTAAGCTCCACAACTCAATAAGTCATAGCCTTGCATTTTCTCTCGAAAATGGGGTGTTTTAAAAAATATCATGACATGCTTTAACTCAACTCAATCGACAACATATAAAAAAGAAAATGGAATTTTCTAAAATAACAACCGTAGAGGTATGCTTTTAATGGTTTGTTTTTTACTCCCCACTCAATGAACAACATGTAGGCTAATATATTTTTACAAAGTGTAACAAATGATCCATCAACTTAAAGGTAACTGTTGTATTTATCTTTGATATTGAAAAAGTTACATTTCAATCTTTCAATTTTTTGATATTAGAAAAGTTACATTTTATTCTTTCAATTTAGATTTTGTCATAAAAATAGTATTCGATTCATTTTTCATTTGACAAGTTTTCAATCTTTCAAATTAGATTTTATCATAAAAATAGTATTAGACTCATTTTTCATTTGACAAGTAAAGATATTTGTCAAGTTACACTGTTTAACATTTTAAAACGATGTTATTTTATAGACTTTGGGTCTCATGTGCCACTCTGTATGTCATTTTATGAAAAAAGATGATACGTGTTCTTTTTAATTAGTTATTTAATTTTTAAAATTAAACTAAAACCCTAACCAAGTGATGAGTAAACCTTAAGGAATGACTGATTGTACACGTGTCATCTTTTCATAAAGTGCACAAAGAGTGGCACAGGAGACCCAACGCCATTTTATAACACATTTGTCAAGTTAAATTGTTTAACATTTTAAAACAATGTCATTTTGTAATACTTTGACAAAAGATGGTTAAAAAGTGAATTGAGAACCATTTATGTAGTACAATCTAAGTTAAGAAATCAAAATATAACATTTTCAATATTAGAAATCAAAACAATACTTGCCTCCAAGTCAACGGGGACTTCTCGTTGAAATATCTTGTAATTCAATCCGACCACACCACAGGAAGTGATTAGTGATCGTGAAGAAACGTTTGATAAAATGTGCAACAAAACTGTTTGGGCTCGTTTGGTTAGCGGCAAAGGAAAGTATTTTGGGAAAATGATTTCTTGGATTTTAATTCTGAGAAAAATAAATCAGTAACTTCCCTTTCCTATGTTTGGATAGATCACGGAATGTTAAGAGAAAAATTAATTAAAATTCATGTTTTAGTGTTTCATTCAAATTAATCAACTGAAAAATACTATGCATTTTTGGTTCAATTATTAAAAAAAACTATATATTTGTGATATATACAGGTTATATGACAAAATTATTTTCTAATTATTCTTTAAAATTTTTCATTTATGTGTAATAAATAATTACTTTCCAGCAAAATATAAAATGCTTGTAAAATTATAATGTCAAAAATAAGTATTATTATATAATTTATGTGTTATAACAAACAAATAAATAAAAATAATTGAAAATGCTACCAAATGTAAACTACATATTTAACGTTATATTGTCATTATTATATAAATCACATATAATTTTATAAATTTTTTAAAATTAATGTTGCCTATTTTTATTTCTTAAAAGTGATTTATTTCCATAAATTTTTTTTTTGAAAATTAATGTTGCTTGTTTATTTAAATTTTTTATATTTTAAGACTGCGTTAGTTTTACAATGAAAGTTTGAGGAACAAATATGTAAAATTATAATTAGCAAGAACTAAGTTTATAGTAAAAATTATTATGTTATTTAATTAAAGTCCAATAAGGTTGAATTATTTATTCATGTGGGTTGTATCATAAGGGATAAGATTGTATTAATAAATATTTAATGAAAGATGACTCACTTTCCTGGAGTAAGTAATCAGAATACCAACTTGGACCAAGGATTAAAAATCCAGAAATTTTGTACTCCAAAAGGTGTAAATTCCGGACACCCAAACCGGGCCATGCTAGCCCTGCCCTGGGCCTGCACGTGACAGGTAAATCGCGGGATGTGCCTTAACTGGCAGCCTGCAAGGATATCCAACGGGACCCGAGCTCCAGGTGCGCCCCCAGGAATATTTCACCCAGTCAACGCACCCACACGGAGTCGAACCCGCATGGAAGGCAATTTCTCCACACCTTATCTCCTTGCCACTTACCAGCTAGGCTATGCCCCGGGGGCTCCAGAAATTTTGTACTAACTTTCCTAGAATGCAGGATTCTTTTTATTTTCCCAAAAGTCTAAAAATGAACCAAACACTGGAATCTAAAAATCAAGAAAAAGATTACTTTCCAACCCCAGATTCCTGCCAACCAAACGAGCCCTTTATGGTATTATTGCAATTAATTTTCTATGGAGAATGCAGATAACTATATATTCTTGTATCTTTGCAAAACATTTTCAGCGATTAAGATTCATTTTAGGAAGGCTTATTTTTGGATTAATAGACGTTCTATGTTTAGGTGCAGAACAAACTTACTAGGTGTTTAGCTGGAGGGTATAAATTAAGGATTGGGAATTGAAATAAATCTCGTACTGGATGTTTAGTTTAGGAATTATAGGCTTTAGAAAAATCAGAAAGAGAGTTGAAAAACTAGTATATTCGTGGTCAATTTAGAACTTTTTGAATTTTATTCCAAATCATATAAAATAAATCTCAAATTCTTTTTTTTTAGTTCTCTGAACCGTTCCATCTCTGTTATGATCCAGAGCAACTAAATAAATATTTTTAAAATTTTTATATATTTTTTCTTTTTTTTTTTTTTTTTTGGTCATTTTCTAATAGTTTACACAATTTTTCGTGGAGTTTTGAAAAAAAAAATGAATAGTTAAAAGTATTTGTACATAGTTCTTTAAGGTTTTCTAAAAGTTTTTTTTTTTTTTTGGTTATAATTTATCTATTTATATGTTTTTCATGTAAAATGCCATTGGGCTCAATTTCATATATGGCTTGCATATAAAACCCACATAATTTACACCACATCCATATCCTAAATCTTGAACATACTATCTATATATATTGATCATATAGAAACATTGTTCAAAGATTAATAGTTAATGTAGAGAATTCAATTTAATTATAGTCCTTATACTAACAAACAATTATCACACTAAAATTGTGAAGCATCTCATTATCATCATCTATAATTTTAACTTTATTCTTTTTAGAATTCTCTTGGTTGTAATTTATAATTTGAACTTAAATTCTTCTTATAATTTCTCTTTGTTGATGCTACATTTCTTTTTTGTGCTTTTAAATTTATATTGCCTTCATTGTCATCTTAAATTGGATTTTAAACTTTGCAATTGATTACAAAATTCTATTTTTGATTTTTTTTTTCAAGATAAGTTGTGATTTAGTCACCTATTTGTTAAAATCGTTGTCATTTCGCATTTGTATTTTGAATTTGTAATCCTTGCTAATAAAATCATCATTTTTATAGTACTGCAATTGTTTTTCTTGTTGCATAGAGTGATATTTTTTAAATGATTATATTTTAATATTTTAATTATTGTTAAAAAATTTAGTTTTCATTCATACCTGATCAAAGATTGAATCAAAGAGATTATTATCGCATAGTATTCTTTTCAAATGATTTTAAATATTATTCTTAACCTTTTAAAATTGAAAAAAAATAGTGTAAAAAAAATAATAAGCACAATTAATTTACATTTTAGAGTTAAATTATATGTAATTTGTGTATTAGAGATACCTTGGAATAGAATTTTGATATGAGTAAGGATAGGGGGAATGAAAAATTAAAGTGAAAGCGTAAAGTGACTGACGTGGCAGTTATAAAAAGACAAACTAATACCCTAACCAAATGATCAGTGAACCCTAATGGATAATAGATAATTTTGTCTTTTTATAACTGCCAAGTCTATCACTTTACGTTCTCACTCTAATTTTTCACTTTGTATATCATTATCCTTTTGATATATATTCTTTGCATCATGGGCAATTCTTCCATTCTCGTACATTTTATATACTCTTCTTCCATTTTCTGAACTTAAAGTATGGTCGATATTTGTTTTGAATATTTTTTATTGTTGCTTAGAACTTGCAGGTGTATTCTGCAATATAATAATTTTTCTTAGTATTAATGTTGAAATATGTATTGTAACTATGTTTTATTTTTATTTACTTACATGATTTAGTAATTCTCAATTTTGTACTATCTCAATGATTAATTTTTTTGGTGTCAATGGCCTTTGTTGTTGACACGGAATCTTCTGCCCAAAATTTTGTCTGTCTTATTCTTTCTTAATTAAGTCGTAGGGCTCACTAATCTCTTGGTTAGGGTATTATAATTGTTAAGTAATTTTAATTATATTTATACATTTAGTCCTTACTTTTAATAAAACTACGTAGTTTTGAACTATAGACAGAATAAGACACGATAAATATTGAACAGAGGATTTGGTCTCCTTATTAGTTGAGATCTTCTATCCAAAATTATTTTTATCTTATCATGTCTAAGATTAAACTATGTCGTAGGGTTCACTCATTCCTTCGTTAGGGTCTAATAATTGTAAAGTGATTTTAGTAATATTTATGCTTTTAGTCCTTAATTTTAGTTAAACTACATCATTTTGAACATTAAATAAAATAGGATAGTGATAATCTTGAAAAGAGGATATGACCTTCTAACTTATATCTTTACATGTTAACCAATGTCTCACAACAATTTTGAGTCATCAAAGTAATAGATAGAGTTTCAATCTTGATCCTATTTTGAAAAGGGAGAAAAAGACTATACGATTTGAAAGGTCAAATATCATGAAAGAGACGTTTTTTCAAACACAATTGCACATGTCTTTTAACTGTAAAGTAAAATTCATCTTTTATTCTTTCTAACCAATGATGAAACTTTAGCTTCAATTATTGTACTCAACATTAATGGTAGATGATAATAGAATTGAGTACTTGTGTCATGTGGACCAATGCTTGACAATCTATTTTATTGTCCCCTACTTAAGCATGGTCACGGTTGTGGAACAGGCGGTTCTCGGTTCCTCCTTAGGCAAAAACCCGAACCGAAACCACTCCTCGGCGGTTTCGGTTACAGTTTCGGAACCGACGGTTCCGGTTCCGGTTCCAGTTTCATCTCGGTTCCATTACAATTTTATTTTCGTTTCGAATTCGAATTTCAATTTCAACATCCGAATTTGATTTTGAAATACTAAATTTTAGGTACTTAGATTTTAGTAGTTACAACTTAGAACTACTAAATTTTACAAGTTAGAATGAAGAAACTACTAAATTTTATTCATTGGGATAGAAAAATTTACAAATTAAGAATTTTAGAAAAATTTACAAGTTAAGAATTTTAAATCATAAATTTACAAGTTAGAAATTAATAAATGAACAAACTACTAAATTTTATTCATTGGATAGAAAAAATTACAAGTTAAGAATTTTAAATCATAAATTTACAAGTTATAAATTAATAAATGAAGAAACTACTCAATTTTATTTATTGGATTGAAAAGTTTACAAGTTAGAAATTAATAAATGAAGAAACTACTCAATTTTATTTATTGGATAGAAAAATTTACAAGTTAAGAATTTTAAATCATAAATTTACAAGTTATAAATTAATAAATGAAGAAACTACTCAATTTTATTTATTGGATAGAAAAATTTACAAATTAAGAATTTTAAATCATAAATTTACAAGTTAGAAATTAATAAATGAAGAAACTACTCAATTTTATTCATTGGATAGAAAAATTTACAAGTTAAGATTTTTAAATCATAGATTTACATGTTAGAAATTAATAAATGAAGAAACTACTAAATTTTATTCATTGGACAGACAAATTTACAAGTTAAGAATTTTAAATCATAAATTTACAAGTTAGAAATTAATAAATGAATAAACTACTAAATTTTATTCATAATTTATTGTTTAAACTTTAAATTTGAATAGTATAATAATACAATTGCAAAATATATTATGATATACAATAATACAACTATAATGTATATAAATAAAACTATGACATTAATTTATATAAACGAATATATAGACATGGAAACTATAATATTTGTAAAACATAATAAATTATTTCAAATTTTCAATAATCTAAAAATGTACAATGTGAAATTTTTCTTCATTTTAATAAACTAATAGTAGTCGTCGTCATTATTGGCTCTATCGGCATCGGTGACAGGTGAATTAGTTGTACAAGTAGAACTACCATCGGTGGTGGCATCTAAATCTAAATCAAAATCTTCTTCTATATCTTGTTCTTGTTCTCTATAAGCGGCTTTAGTCCAATCATCTACTAAAGCTTGAATCTCCAAGGACATGGGGCTCAAACGCGATCGGGTCTCGTCCAAAATGTTGTCACCTTGACTAAAAACTTGTTCCACGGCTACGGTTGATGTCGGGGCCGCCAAAATCTCTTTGGCTATCGAAGCAATGACGGGGCACATCGTTGTCTTCGCCTTCCACCATTCCAATATTTTGAAGTTCTCAATACTATCACATTCAAACTTGTTATCACTAAAATCAAAAGAAGTGGTTAAATATTCCTCCAGTTCGAACTAGTAGTACCTTTGTATTTTTTTAACGATTGAAACATTTCTAAACCAGGAAGGATAAAAGAAGACGAAGATCTAATATTTGAAATTGAAAAACTATTGTGACTAGTGTTAGTGTTAATGGTAGTACTAGTAGGAACTTCTTGTTAAAAATTAAAAGAATATTCTTGATATAATGCATTTATCATATCTTTTTTCTCATTTATGTATCTACTTACATTTAAATGTAATTGCATAATGTTAAGATCTAATGGAAAACATTCTTTTAACATATTATAATAAAACTTCAAATATTGGTCTAAACCTTGAAATTTAAAACGAGGATCAAGAACAATAGCAACTAAATATAAAATTGGAATTTCTTTATAATAACTAAGCCATTTTTCTAACATGTGAATAATACTTTGCCTCAAAGTTTCATCATTTTTGTGCATTTTTAACACACTAACTATATTACACGCTTCAACTAAAAATAAATGAGAAGTTGGATAATACACACGTAAAAATGTACAAGTAGCATCCTAAAAAACTTTTAAAACTTCTAACAATTTTAAACAAGAAGTCCAATGATTAGGAAGTAATACAATTCCAAGACAAGAGTTATCAATGAAAAAATTACATAACAATGAACTATATTTAGAAGAATCACAAAGTAAATCATAAGTTGAATTCCAACGATTTAGAACATCCTTTTTAAATCTTTTAGGCTTTTGTCTATGTTATATACAATATTTTGCCCATGTTTTCATTAAACTTGGATGACCGGTCAAATATTTAATTGCATCTTTAATTGGTTTAATATGACTTTCTAATACACTTAAACCATTTTGAACGGATAAATTTAAAATATGGCATACACATCTAATATGAAAAAATTTCCCACCTAAAATTAGTGTACAAATATTTTTAATTCTACAATAGATGCATTATTAGCGATGCATTATCAAAACCAATTGAAAAAATTTTATCATTTAAATTATATTCCCCTAAAATAATACTAATTAATCTAGATATATTTATGGCCGAATGAGAACCATTAAAAATTCTAAATGCAATTACTCTTTTTTGTAGAAACCAATTTGAATCTACCCAATGACAAGTTATACCCATATAACTATTCATTTGTCAATGATCACTCCAAATATCAGAACATATTGAAACACGAGAATCTAATTTTAAAAAATATTCCGATAAGTTATTTTTTTCTTTTTTATAAATTTTTTTAATATCACATGTTAAAGTTGTTCTAAGAACATGTTTTACTTATGGATTTGCATTTTCTTGTACTAATCTCACAAATTTTGGTTTTTCACCAAATGAGAATGGTAAATGTTGTGCACAAACAAATTTAGCTACACCATCTCTCCATTTTGAATCACTAAATTTAAATAAATTTAAATTAGTAGAAGAAGAAGAACCTTGTTGAGCAAAACCGGTTAATTGCGCTTGTGACTTTTGAAGACCGATTTCTTGAGGATGTATTTTCTCCAAATGCTTGGTTAGTATACCATATCCGCTCCCAATTTTGAACGCGTATGATTTCTCGCAAAAATTGCATTGTGCTCTAATAAGAACTCCATCGGCATCAAAAAATTTTGTGAAATATTTCACAAACATTTCGGATTTTGGATTCGTTGGCGGACGACGACTTGATTGTGATGCATCACCAATATTAATTGGCTGGGATGAAGAACCAAAGCTATCTATTTTATAAAAAATTTCAAAAAGATTAAAAAAGAATGAGAAATTGAAAGAATCATATATTAAAAATAATAATAAATAATTTAACTAATAATTATAATAGAAATAATAATTAGAATTGAATTTTATAGAATTTTGATGCTTGAGAATTGAGAAGAAGAGAATTAAAATATTGAGAAAGAGGAGTAGAAATTGTGTGGGAAAAATGAAAAATTAACGGGGTATTTATAGATTAGAAAATGTTAAAAAAAGAAAAAAAAAGATGAATTGAGGAACAGTCAAATAATTGACCGTTCCTCAGCCAATATTGAACCGTTGCCATGTTGGCAGCGGTCAGCCAAACTTACTGCAACGGTCACTTGACCGTTGCATTTTTTTTTTGTTACAGGTGCGTGTATTATATTTTTTTTAATTTTTTAGGCCCGTGTTGTGCGCGCAGCACGTGAAGTCAGCACATTGCTGACGTGGCATATATATATTTTTTAATACACAGTTTGGAACCGGAACCGGTGGTTCCGGTTCCGGTCCTTAAAAATGGGAACCGTAACCGAACCACCCATAGGCGGTTCGATTACGGTTCCGGTTTAAGGGCCCCACAGTTTCGGTTTCGGTTCCGGAACCGTGGGTTTGGCCATGTCTACCCCTACCGTTCAAAAACCATTGAAAAAGAAGTTTTTATAATTAACCGGACCGGTCCCAATTGGTAGCCCAGATGCCTATTTAAAGAATGGCCCTCTAATCACTCCAGTCCAAACAACAATTCACCATGGCAATGCAAGTCACTGTAATAGTTGGCCTTCTTCTGATGAGCATTCATCTCATGAATGCAAGCTCTAGTACTGCTTCAATGTTCAATCGAAGCAGCTTTCCAGATGGTTTTCTTTTTGGAGCTTCCTCAGCTGCCTATCAAGTGTGTACATATATAATTAACAATTTCATGCTCATCGCCCCTCTCTATTCTTATTTCTTAAAAAAAAACTTTTTGATTCTGAAATCTGTGCTCATATATATTAATGGTGAACACACACATTATGAATATATATTTTGCTTGTTTTTTGCAGTATGAAGGTGCGGCATTTGAAGGTGGCAAAGGTCCAAGTATCTGGGATACCTTCACCCACAAATTCCCAGGTATATATTTTTGGCATCGTGTCTGGAAAATTACAATTTCATTTTGCATTTTTTAACCCTATTCTTTGATGCAGCTCTTTAATTTTGTTTTGCAGTCCTGCATGCTTAGCTTAGTTTAGCTTAGCTTACAATTTATTTTATCTTATTTTTTTAATAAACAGCCCTTGTAGATCAGGTTGGTTTCCAACAGTGACGGCTTTGTTAAATATTTAATTGACATTTTTTAATTTCTTATAAAAAGAAATAGTAACCATCTTCTATTGTTTAATCTCTCACAATAATTGTTAAAGGAAAAACAAATGAATTCCTACAAAGTCATTTTGAACTGATAATCAATTAAACAAGTAAAGAACAATCCGATCATTTGGTTTGTCAAATCTTTAGGAATGTGCATTGTCAACCTTTAGTAGATACATTTTCCTTTCCTTTTCTTTTTTTTTTCAAATTATGATTTGAAGTGGTTATGGATTTTGCATACTATTATTAACTGTGAATTCTCGGTAGTAAAAGCAATTCATATAAAACATAATAGAGTAATTTGGAAATTATTTATCATTATTATATTTCAAACATATAATTTCACCTAGATATATGTAACTTATCTGTTCATAAATAGTCGATTCTAAATTGAGAAAAAAAGAAAAGATGTATGGCAGTTAGCGTAAAACTTTCACACGTTGTATAATATGGATCACAATAAAAATCGTACATAAAAATCGAATGGGGAGGAAAAGTACTATACGGATCCATATAATCGACGAGAAAAATAATTATTAGTTGTTGTATATTTCAAAGTATTTCTTTTTCCTCTGAAATCATAGATTTGCAATTCAGGGAAGATAGCGAACAGGAGCAATGGAGATGTAGCCGACAACTTTTATCATCTATACAAGGTAATATTATTGGATACGACATTTGCAACCCCAAACACATTATCCAAACTTATAAAAAACGAAGACGTTAATTGAAACTTCTTGATTTGATTATTTAAATAATTTAAAAGATTTGTCGGGGACCAGACCAAATTTTTTGTATGGATTTTAATAAAGATATTTTCTACTTGAGCCATTAAACTACTACTATTATTTTCTGTAGTGAAAATCAAGGCTCCGTTTGGATGAGCTATTTTTGGATTATATCATGAATTTTTTTTTCTTGAGATTTGTTATGAGAAAGAAATATTTTGAGAGTGTTTAGAATGAATGATTTTATTTTGTTGGTATTTGTATTGAAGATTTTTTTATTAATAAAAGTTTGAAATTTAAATTTGAATTAGTATTTTATTAGTTTATTTTGGTGGGAAGTGTGTTAGAAAAAATTGTTTATTATTAAAATTTAAAATTCAAATTCAAATTCAATATTTTATTTATAAAAATTACTGTAGCAAAAATAATTACTGTAACATTGTTTTGTGTTTTAAAATTTTTGATAAAAAAGTTGAACAGAACAAACATCTCATTTTACAATTGTGAAATAAATCACAAATTTTTGGATAACCAAACAGACAAGCTTTTCATGAAAAGAAAACAGTATATATAGACTGCCCACACAAGTTAATTACTATTTCTTTCTTTTCTTTTTTTTTTTCTTGTTATCAACACATTTTTATTGATTGAAATATGCAACTTTTGCAGCAGATGATAATAGTTAAACAAGTTGAACTTTTAACTCCATAAATTATAACATTAGATTTTCTGTTCAATATTTGTATGTCCTATTTTAATACTTGTAGGTTTATTCACATCTCAGTTAAATTTTAACATCTTTAGATTTGATTTTTGTGATATTTACCTTTTTAGTTATAGTTTTAATGAAAGGACTCATTTTTTATTATTGGACTAAATAAGACAGAAAATCCCATATGAGAAATTATAAGAACGTATTCATTTGTAAGAATTTCATTTACACAACTTACATGAGATCTATCTTAACAGGAAAAGATCATCCATCGCGTGATTATAATGTCTACCAATATCTTGATTTTGGTTTAAATATATCCCACCATACATTCCTGGAATTATCTTCTTGGGATATTAATGTCTATAAGATGAGTGAAATTAAGAGTGAATATCGTACGTCTAATTTGCATCGAAAACATGATTTAAGGAAAAAAAAAAACACAATGAGATGGAACTGTCCATAATCACAGATTCACATACCAAATTAATAATGTCACCAGTACTTGGAATTAATGCGTCTGAAATCAGATAAGATTGCGAAGATCAATTTTAATTTTATGTTGAAAGATGCATATAGGAACAAACAAGATATTCAATGAATTCATGCTTAATCTGTAGCATAAAACAATGAGAAATGATAGGGGGAGTGAAATTCTGAAGTGAAAAATTGGAGTGATTTACGTGGCAGTGATAAAAAGATAAATTTATCCCTTACCCATTAGGTTTCACTCATCATTGGTTAGGGTATTAGTTTGTATTTTTATCACTGCCACGTCAGTCACTCCAATTTTTCACTACAAAATTTCACTACCGCTCTAAAACAATTGAGGATCCCACCAGAAATTGAATAACAGAAACATATTCGAGAATGGTATCTTGTCATCTTCAAAAACTGCTCAAAATTCAAAAGTCCATATATTGGTCCCAGCACTTTTGAACCCGACAATGTCATCAGCATTATTATCAAACTGATCATCATCATCATACATTCATACCCCACCGTGCAATTAATGTATTTTGTTTGTTGCAGCAGTTCTTTTAACATCTTTCATTCATCACCATAAAATTAGTGTGCCGTAGTGACACTGTAATTAGGATCTAACCAATGATTATTTGATGGAAGTACTTCCCAAGTGGCCACTAGAAGGGGTTTTATTCTCACTTTTTCAGGACGATAAGTTGGCCAATATACGGTGGCAGAGAATTATTTGAAGGCGAAAAGTTATATTTTAATTTTAAAAAGGTTAAATTTTAATTTTTTTAATTACTCAATTAAAACATTGTAATTTGTTAAGGGAAAATAATATAATTTTTAAATTTTAGCGGAGCGGCCCGACATCTTCACCCTCTAGATCTTCCGAGTGCCAATAGATCTTTTGTGAAATTTTTTATTTTAACATTGAAATATTTTATATAAATATGTTACATGTCTTTCAATCAAAGATACAAAAGTAACACATTTGTATAAAATGTTTCAAGAATTGAAACAGTTAACTCTGCGTGTTATGTGTTAAGTTTGTATGAGAAAAAACCGTCTTTTATTCAAAAACGGAAAAAAAGAAAAAAAATTGTTACGTTGGAACTTGGATACCAAAATTGTTTGTTGTCTTTACAATTTTAAGGGAAAAAAAACATTCTCATACTCTCTATCGTTACTTTTCCTAATATATCAATCCTATTGTTGTGTTTTGACAGGAGGATGTAAAATTGTTGAAGTTTATAGGAATGGATGCCTTCCGATTTTCCATTTCTTGGCCCAGATTATTGCCCCGTGAGATTAATATTTAATCATGCACAATCTCTTCACAACATATATTCCAGCAAAATGCCTCATTTTATATGTACAAAACTTAATACAACAAATTTAATTTAGGTGGAAAGCTAAGTGGAGGAATAAACAAGGAAGGCATTGCATTTTACAACAATCTCATCAATGAGCTCATATCAAATGGTTTGTTAAATTAATTAAACATGTTTCTATCCTTAATTTTCTTAAATTTTTTCAATAAACAAAAATTTTACTTCAATATTATCATGTGATTTAATTCCATTTGTTTAGGTATAAAGCCCTTTGTGACAATCTTCCATTGGGACATTCCCCAAGCACTTGAAGATGAGTATCAGAGCTTTCTTAGCCCACTTATCTTGTAAGTAAATTAATAGCAAGAAAAAAAATGTATATATACACTGTCAAAGTTATCTATAATGATTAATTGAAAAAAAAAATTTAATCCATATATCTAGAAAAATATATTTTAGTTATCCTTATGCAATCGATCAAAAATCAGATTACTCTGCTTATGTGCACAGGGGGAAAAAAAGAACAAATTCAGTATTTTAATTAATTCACCTTGATAACTATTAGGATATATATTTGAACAGAATAATCGTTAAGAAATAATATTCTACATCGATGAACTAATTAATAAGATTATTAAGCTATTTTACTCATTGACGATGGATTTTAATTTAGATATACAAAGTGTTTCTAATAATAATAATAATGCATGCATGCAGGAATGACTATTTAGATTTCGTGGAGCTTTGCTTCAAAGAATTTGGCGATCGCGTTAAGCATTGGATCACCATGAACGAGCCATACATTTACATTAATGGAGGCTACGATACCGGGGGTATTGCTCCCGGCCGATGTTCTGATTGGCTATCGAATGATTGTCCGGCAGGGAACTCAGCAACTGAGCCTTATATAGTAGGACATCATATGCTTCTTGCTCATGCAGCTGCCGTCAAATTATACAAACAGAAATACCAGGTAAATAATGTCATATATTTGCATGGTATAATTAATTATCTCACGAAACTACGAGAACGTATTGACTAATTAATAATTACGAATTATGAAAAAAAAAAATTGTTCACAAAATTGTCGGGGAGTTGAATACTAAATAATCCAAACCCTTTATTCATTTTATGAAATAATGAATGTAGAATCATCAATAGTTTTATGATAATAGATTTACAATTTCAATTGCATTTTGTAGGCAACTCAAAAGGGAGAAATAGGGATAACCCTAGTGTCTCATTGGATGCTACCATATTCTACTAGCAAGCTTGATATTAAGGCAAAACAACGAGCCCTTGATTTCATGTATGGATGGTGAGTTTCCAAGAATCATTATCTTTTCTCTACTTGAACTCTTCATGACTTTTGACTTATAAGTTGGAAAAAATTCACTACGTGGCCGGGCTTCGTAAAGTGTCTTTTGATTTACATCCCTTAATTTGAATTGGAATTGAAATGGGAATAGGATCGATTAACCCCATTATTGGTGTGTGTGTGTGTGTGTGTGTGTGTGTGTGTGTAATTGGATCATTTCCTTTGATCCAAACATCCCAGAATTCATTTTTGTAAACCAAACATCCCAGAATTCATTTTTGTGTTTTGATGGCTTGGCAGGTTCATACATCCATTGATATATGGGGATTATCCAAAAAGCATTCGTATAATTGTGAACAAACGTTTACCAAGATTTACTCTTGAGCAAACCAAAATGGTTAAAGGATCCTTTGATTTTATTGGGCTCAATTATTATACATCAAAATATGCAGCTCATGTTGCCTTTCAGAATAATATCAATATCAGCAGCTCAACCGATTCTCAAGTCTCACTTACTGGTAAGCTCAACATCATCTGTTATTTTCCATTGTTTCTTTGCATAATCAATAAGAATAATCGAGTTGTATGTTCTAATGAATTTATGCATGTTTGTTCCTTTTCCAGCTGAAAGAAATGGAAAGCTAATAGGGGATCCGGTATGCTATCTAACTAACAAGCTCAAAAAAATCAGCTATTTTGTTTTTCCAAATTCCATCTGCAAGTTTTGCATGAAAACATCGGTTGGTTAGTCTCAAGTGAATTGGGTTCATATATGAAATGAGAATTAATCATAATTTTAATATACAATGAAAACAGCAAGAAATTAGAATTGCAATATCAACGGGTAATTAATTATCAGTTTCATATATAAACACGTTTTATATATGAATTGGTTTTACAAAAATTTTTGTATGAAAACATTGCTTTAATCCAAAAAAAAACTTTTTTGCAGACTGGAGTTAGTATCTTCAATGTCTACCCAAAGGGACTTAGAGATCTTCTTGCTTACACGAAGAAACGATACAATAATACACCAATTTACATCACAGAAAATGGTAAGATATAACACTTTTTCCTTTTTTTTAAATTTTAATTTTAGTTTTAGATTTTCTTCATTGATTAATTGTTCAAAATATTTGCAGGGATTGGTGATGCAAATAATAACACATTAAAAGAATCTATCAATGATCCACAGCGAGTGGATTTCTACCGTCGCCATCTTTTGGCTGTTCAAGAAGCCATAAAGTGAGTTTCTACTTGCTTTAAGTTTTTATTGAAAGCCCTGTTTAAGATTTCTACAGCATGCTTGATATTTTTGTTCGTAAAATCAAAATAGTACACAAAAAAAAAAAAAAAAAAACTTGAAGAAAAATTAGGAATTTTTTTTTGAAAATGGCAAATCAGGAGTAGATTTATAAAACGGGTATACCTTTACACTATTTATGAGAAAAAAAAAAGGCATTTATATAAAAAAATTTATACAAAATGTTTTGCAATTAATATACAAAATTAAAACATGTAGATTATGTTCTTAAATATCTACATATGTCTTTCACAATAAATATGTTGCAATTTTAATTTTCTAGCTTTGTGTAAATTAAAGCACCAAGGATTGAATGTTATTTGGAGATGCTAGAGCTTTTAACTTTTCCTTAAACTATTTTTAGGTGAGAAAAAACTTATTATGAGGTGCTTTTGGAAAATGGTTTTAGCTTTTGAATACTTTTAAAAAAATAATTAATTACAAGATACTTTCAATTTTTTAAGTAACAATTTCAATTACAAACAAAAGTGTAATTAAATTGCCAAAAATAGCCCGAACTATGCTTGAAAGCGTAAAATATTCTCTAAACTTTCAATTTTGAAACTTTGCATCTATAAAGTATCAATTTATCACAAATACTTATATGAGTCTTAGTATTTTATTTTACAAAATTTTGCAAAATCCAAATTGACTTGTTTGTTTTATCCATTAATTTTTTTCTATCAAAATTTTTAAAACAAAAAAAAATTAGAGTAATTATTTTTGCTACAATGTTTTTTTATATTTTTTTATACATAAAATATTAAATTTAAAATTTAAAATTTTTAATAATAGACAATTCTTTCTAACACAATCTTCCACTTAAATAAACTCATAAAATACTATTTCTTATTCAAAATGTAAAATTGAAAATGTAGGAAAATGTAAAATTGAAAATGTAGGAATATTAATAAATGTTTTACAATTTACCTTAAAATAATATATATGTTGCTGAACTATTAGTTAACAACAAAAAATATATAAATATGAACTTTGCAGGGTGGGAGTGAACGTAAAGGGTTTCTTTGCATGGTCATTTCTTGACGATTTTGAGTGGGCTTCTGGTTACACTTTGAGGTTCGGTTTATGCTATGTGGATTACAATGATGGCCTCAAACGATATCCAAAACGTTCTGCATTTTGGTTCAAAAAATTTCTTCACAACTAAATATTAATTCCATATCTACCATAATAATAATTCATAATTAATATGGAAATGTAAATCCATTTTGAAGATGAAATTTCAAAATAATTTCCATGTTAATTTAGTTATTCAACATTTTGTATTGAGTGTCTTTTGGTTGGAATTGAAGCAAATTCAAACTTGCAAATAAGTATTCTTCCTCATTCAGTGTTTTATTCTGTATTTTATTATATGGACACATTGAATGAATGTAACATATATAAGATCTATTGCGATATTCTTCCCTCTTTTTTTTCAAGAAAAGTTAGGTTACACTCGATCGTTGTTTAATTTTTATTTGCACAGATGTTTCCATAAAGAAGGTACAAACAGTATTTGCTTAATTCCTTGATGAACCATGGCTAATGATGAAATCTAAAATACAAAATAATTAAATATTTCACTTTTTAACCATTAAAACTATCAGTTTTAAATGTTTAAATTTTAATGTTGTTACATTTTTCGTTCAAGTCAAAATAATTTACTATCAAATGAATGGTCTTTAGTAAGTTGGAGGGCAAAGATAGACTAAAGAGTTACAGTTTTACTATAAACAATTCCTTAAAAAAAATTGTGTATAAAAATATTTTTAGCATTATATGAGATTCATTTAAATTCAAATATCATTGTATGAATTTCATTCGATCCAAAAATAAGTTAAAGACTTAAAAGTACACCTCGAAACACCCCACCCCAAACTAAATGTCAAAAAAAAATTATTTTCTTCCAATTAAAATTTGTTTTTTTTTAAATACTGAATAAAACTAAAATTTGATTCTGTCCATTGTTGGGATAATCGACTTCAACACCTCAGCTCCAAAAGAATATATTGAAACATATTAAAATCTATACAAATTAATTTCAGGAGCTTGAAGTTAATCGTACTAGTGAATTGTAACATTAATTTTTGCCCTAGACAAAAATGAATGCTGAGCAATATAAGTGGCATATTTAATTAAGCTGAATTGGTCTCTCAATTAATTTTTTGATATTTGAATTTTAACTAATTCACTGTAGAACAACATACAAAATCTTTGAGGAAAGTGGCTTAATATCAAGATTCCACAATATTCTTTTTGTTCTGAATATCAAACCCATTGATCATCAAGAATAGAAATTAAGGCCATATATATTCAGCACTGTCATTTTTTATCACTTTCCATGCTTTTTTTAACTCTTAATTTCTGCTTAATTTCAGAATAAAAAGTGTACAAAAGAATCACAAAGATTTCTGCTTTCAAAGTACTAGTTACTACTTTTGCTAGAAAAAGAATGCGTTTGATGAATGATGAAGTTTCAGGCTACAGATGAACAAAAGAAAGAAAGGGCTTGTCCTGGACATTTCTTTAGAACTGCAAATCAAACATTTGTGAGAAAATTATCCAACTCCCATGCATGCATGCATGCATGCTTCATGCAGACTTTTATTTTACCTATTTCTGGGCAGGAATTATGCAGATCGATCGACTTCATGAATCATCATTTTAATTTGAATGCATTGACTCATTTCATTACTATATAAACAAAGAATTAATGAAAGAGTTCCTTAACTGAATATCCAGTTGGATAGTGTGACAGGTTTTGAACAAATTCGCAACTTTTCAGACCAAAAAAGAAAAAAAAATGTTATTATTGTATGAATTGATCAATGGCCCCAATATACAATTCCTTGGAATGGATGAAAAAGAGATACATGATTGAAGTTGAACAGAGGCATTTAATAAGGAAGAGGATGACACAGATGCACATGGGAAGGGGACAATACTCACATGAAAGAAACATGGAGCATTCCTTGGTTTGTTTCCTAAATTCAAAACAAGCTCAGTCTTGTTTCTTCTTGTGCGTTCCTCGTCCCATATAAATTGACATATTACTATAATCTTTTTACATCTGTCAATTAATACCATAACAATGTAGTTTGCATGTGAAAGATTCATAAAATCATTGCTAGAATTAAGTTCATGATAGAAACTATACATATTCCCAAGATTTACTTGTAATAGGGGACATATTCTCAGAATACAAAGATATTCACAAAAGACACAAATTCAGATAATTTAAAAAATTATTGAATAATATAAATTTGTATTATTGAAAATTAAGGGCTACAAATTAAGGTTTAAGTAGTTGTAAGAAACACTAAACAAAATCGAAAAAAGTAAACACGCTATCATGGGGCAAAACTTTAAACCCAAACCCCACAAGTCTTGTAAATCTTGTTGAGAATTTCAAAATAATATATCATAAATGCGATTTTGAATTTAAATAAGAAAATTATGTTTATTTAAATTTAACTATGCTCTTTTACGTTCATTTAAAGTTAACAAGGCTCTATTCTCCATTTTAGGCTGATCCTACACAGTCAAATATTTATCCTCAACCTGTTCCATATCAACTTGTTTGATTTGTCAGTCCGTTAATTTGATGAAAAAGTTTTCATACATCACATAACAAGAAACAATCTAGACCAATCAATTTGACTCTAATTCAAGAACAATTATTAGAAGGAAAAAAATATATAAATACAAAAGGGTTTTGTCAATGCATTTCAACATGTGCAGCTCCTCCATCGATCAGAAGCAGTGGCGGACCATCTACACATAGAATGGATAGAACATTAAATGCTAATAAGTCGTTGCAAACAAAAGTGAATCACTTTAATGAAAATACACAAACTAATTATATATATGGCCCAATTGGACCGTTTATTGTTGCTTCATCACATGAAAGAACCAAGATTGCATGCAGAAATTTATGGATGGTTGGATGTCTACTATTGAGGTTGCAAATGGGTCTGTTAGTTACTTGTCTCACAAAATGCATTTAAAGTTTAGATCAACCTCCAGATGATAATTAGCAAGTTATGATGATTGTGTGACATTTAAGACTAATAATGTTCCCTTTTGTTTTTCTTCTGATTTTATTTGGTTATTTTCAGCCCATGAGAGCATGACAAATCATGAAACAGAAATCTAGATGAGTCTTTACAATGTTACATTTGATTGGTGTTATGGTGACGTAGAACAAGACGAGAATGCTGTTTGAGTTATGATGATCAATTCAGAAAAGAAAAACAGTTAAATCGTTCTTTAAACAGATGTAACTTCTCAAACGAATTCAAAATCGTCATTAAAATATAGTGTTTCAAAACTATCGACAATATTTACAAGATTCATGAGTTAGCTCCATAATATGCATAGTTTTTTCACAAAGTTCATATGTTTAACTCGTTTTAATTGAAAAACGCAAAAAAAAAAAAAAAAAACGATATACTATTCTTTCTGTCAAATTTAGACGGTTCTTCTTTAATTGAAAAACACAAAAATACTATTCATTTAAAAAGTTATTTACAATCCAGTAGCATGATAATACTCATTAAGATAGTCTCCAATGGAATATTAACTGAATACTATATTGCATGTAAATCTTTGACAAAGTCAGTTAATCAAAAGAAACCTTGGAATAGTCAACTGTCGCAGGAACGATCATGTGGCGTAGCATTTGCTAGAACAAGAACTGAGGAAGTTATTACTACATATTTTTTAAAGCTCAAAATGCCAATATAAATGTAGTGAAGATAAAAGATATCGTTATTTTATCCATACCCCATCTGCAACCATTCAAATCAAATCCTCTGTACAAGTTATTACGTAATTTCAGAGTCGTGTCTTTAATCACGATTTTAGTAAAACAACTCGTTTAAATTATATTTTTACGGCGTTTCACTCTTTTGGAGAATTGTCTCTTGCTGTTTCTTGGCTCTTGGAAAATTTGTATACTTTTCACTCTATGATCTCTTCCCTTTAATTAATTCCCAAGCATAATATGAATTACAAGAATTTCTGTTCCAAATTTCCAATATAAATAAAATGAAAGATGCATAACAGAAAGAACCAAGCAACAGATTGTACAGAGTTCCACAGGCCTCCTAATGATGAAATGTTAAAACATTTTCTAAAATTGAAAATGGAGATGAATCCATTAAAAAAAAAATCTTGTAACAAAATGTGCACTTATCAAGTATATATAAAAGGAGAAAATTAAAAAAAAAAAAAAAAGCAAAACAATGATTTATGAGATAACTGAAAGGCTAAATTTACACCCTTTAATTCATCCTAAATCTATACCTTATTATTAAATAAAACACTAAAAAAAATTTCTTTAAGACATCATCAAAAAGTTTGCATATTAGTGATCCCACTTGGGATTTCTTTTATTTATTTATTTATTTTTATTTTTATTTTTTTGTGTGTCTTCCTTGGTCATTGTTTTCACATGGTGCTAGAACTTGTGCATTTTCTGTACTCTCCTCGATTTATATTCTAGGGACTAATTATAACAGTTTGGAATTTTTGAAAAAATGATCATGATCGCAGGCTCAAAATCAACATGATACGAACATCCAATGATGAAATGCAGATTGTATCGAGTATGCAAAGTAAAAACAAATGTATGGAATTATAGTTACTAAATAAGAGTATTTCATAGTAGAGAATCAATAAAGATTGAGGAAATTTTATAATGGCATTTATTTTTGCATCCATTTATTAATTATATTAGATCATATTTATGGAATCATAAGAAATATATATCAATTTTTTAATAATTTGACAACTCTCATGTCACTACTGGTACAAAAAAAAATCTTTTTTGATAGTTTGTTTTAGAACCTTCTCATTCATTAATATTCCTATCTTCAAGACTCTGAATTTTAATATTTTTAAAAGTTTATCTTTTGTTGATTTTTGCCAACAAAATTAATTTAAACATTTCAATGTTGACTTGTTAAATATGATAAAGTTTTTCTTTCAAATAATTCATCTATGTTTGTCAAATCCACCAAAGGCATGAAAATGTCATAAAAAAAATCAGCTTAAATAAATCAAGCCTATTATGAGAATTCCCTTTCTTACATCGATTGCCATGCATATATAGGAAATTAATTAATTCAACCATTCAATTATCTTCTACATACGTCATACATTTGTTCAAAATTGCTGATTTCATTTGATTGAAACATCTTGATGATCTGCTTCATTGTATTCTTCGATATTCATCATAGAAAAAATATGGGTTGTTCAACCCCTCACCAAACTGACATTAAGGGATGAATTTTTTTCATTTCCATTGTTCTTAAGTGAAGTAAGTAGTTGGATTAAGTTGTTGCAAAGCACAAATTAATTACTTAAACAAATAAAAAGGGCCACAATTCTTTTTGTTGATGTGATGCTTGCTAGATAGTGATGTCTCAGCACTTACTCCAAGAGTACATGAACATGATCAACAATTTTTTTTTTCTTTTTATATATGTTAGCAAATTTTTAATAATCAAATTTTCGTCACTCCCGAATCTCAAGTCTAGTATTTAAAACTTGGCGTTTACATATGATATAAGGGTGGATGAAAAAGAGATATAAAAAAAAAATACTCGAATTTTCAGAAGAAATATCCGGTTACACGATTTTTGAAGTAAAAGATGATTTATAAAAAATAAATATATATTCTAGCACAATTGTTAGTAATTTCTTCTTTTCCCTCAACATTAATTGTTTGTAAAAACACTAGCTAGGTGTAAACTAACTCAAAGTGATTACTTATGCTACTTGCTTAAATGTTTTTTTTCATTGGCTTCTAATTAATAAAATATTGAATGATGAACATAACTAAATTAGGGTTATTATGAGATAGGAATTGGGAAACATGTACCTACCATCCACCTAATTAGAAAAGACTTAATCATACCCAAAGAAGATGGTTTTGGTGGTACTAATTTGCTTATTATCCCTTGAACTAACTAGCTCTTGTTTAATTATTAAACAACCAAAGCACAATAATTATTGAAATGGTTACAAAATAATTAGTACATTGACTTCAAATTAATAATGAAAATATATGTAATGAATGTGCATATGTAGTTGTTAATTTCTTTCTGTTGATGTGAGAATCTTAGGTCATTGGAGCTTTAAACTTGCAGTATGTTGAGCGTTCAATTCACAACTTCATGTATCCTACTAACAAAAGATCACATATCCAATTCTTTGTACTTTTCACATTACTAATCACTGCCAACTGCATATTTTCTATTCCATTTCCAATTAAATAGTCAATCATGCATATGCCATTGCTGATTTATTTTATTTTTTTTAATTAATCAAGGCTTAGTATTGCTAACCTTACATGAAAAACAGGAAACATATAACACCAACAACTAATTAGCCTTTACTCCATTATATGAGGTCGGGTACATGGATCATATTTTATCTTTATACGATTTTTCATATAATCGATGTTTTATTTTAGCGATAAAGTTTTACATCAGCTGTGAATTTGACACAACTCTGCCTCATTTTTCCGAAATTAGGATCTACAACTTATAGACGGACAAATTCCTTACAAGCATGCTGAGTTATGAAGATAGAAAAAATAAATACAAGAAATTTCAACCTCCATTCAGGCGGTCTTAAAAGATCAATTATGTCTACATAATACCATCCTACATACTAATTAGTGAATTTAGTGCCAAAGTACTATGTAATTGCACATATACAATTGTTCTCTCATCAATGAATATATTATCACTGCGTTTACAGATATTGTGTCAAAAGATTTGTGATCGTACTAACAAGGACAATAATTTGTAAAAATGATCTCTTATGTTGTTACTTTGGAAGGTGGACAAATCAAGTCATGTTAATTATAACTTGGAATTTGGGAAATAGTAAATTAATTTGTTGACATTGCCAGCAGTATTTTGTGCCATATAACGCTGGCATGCATGGATTACGCACGATTTGTCATTATATATGATCTACCATCATTTTCTTCACAAAAATATCAGTCAATTATTTTACAGACAGGCTAAACTTGCGTACTGCATAGAGAAGACACTTTCACACTAACCCTATAGGCCACTTTGAATTATAAAAACTTTAATTGCATTGCTTCTTGAACAATTTTAATTTCATATTCAGTTTGAATTTAACTTCGCCTAAATATAATCACCTTATCTACTTATAAGTAATCGATCATAAGTACGAAAAAAATGAGAAAGATTGCGATATGTTGGCAATTAGTGTAAAATTTTCTCAAACCTCATTATATGAATCACGTTATAAATCGTGTAAATGAATTTAGATTGAACATGATAGTAAATGCGATTCATATAACCAACCTAACTTAATGAAATAAAAATTTAATTGTTATTACATTACATTTAAATTTATTTGGGTTCTATTTTTATTTGTATAGAATCAATTCCAAGATTACTTCTATATCAAGTTTCGATTGTTTTATTTGTATTTGTACAAATTTTAATGAAGAAATTATGAACAAAAACCATTTCAGATCTTTGCTTCATTTTCTATTTCATCGTTTCAATTTATAAATATATGTCACGTATGTTTAATTAAAACCCTATTAATTGATTAGTGAACTTTAATAGATAAGTATTAAATACGTGTATGTAAAAAATGAAAAAGAGGATCCATGGGGTAACAAAAACGCACAAATTTTAAAGATCGATTTTATGAACGAAAAATGTTAATTCATCAACATCCATGCACAGCTAATACTCACACACAGGTCGATTTCTTTATGAAATGATTGCACAAACTTCTTGAGGAGGAGACTTAAAGATGAAAGTAGTACATAGAATCCAATAGATAAAAAGATGCTATTAAGAATGGACAACTCAGTTTGTACTATATTTTGTAGTCAATTATGAATTATTGATGTCAAATTCCTTTGACAACAAGATATATATTATCATCAACCCACAAAAATAAAATAAAATAAAATAAAATTAAAAAAAAAAGAAAAGAAAGAGCAGCCTAACTATTACGTAAAGTTAGAATTAATGATGAAGATGTTGAGAGATGCAAGTTCTATAATTGTTTTAGTTCATCCAGTTGTTTCTGATCTCCAATAAATGTGCATTGATGAGATTTTTCCATAATTTCTTGCTGCAATGATAATAAGCCTCTCTGGTTACAATTTTTTTACCTTTACTTGAGTACAAATCCTCTTGTAATGAACATCAATTATCATCCGCATTATAACACCAAATAATTTGGCTCAAAAAAATTGAAGTTTAAATTTGTTTTTACATTGCATGCATGCTTGTCATATATAGATATTGTAATTTAACTTTGTGCATGAAATGAAATGGTACATTTTATTTAAGTTAAGATTGATATTGTCACAAGAAAATAACTACACTTAGTTTTTTCTTTTTTGCCACTTATTACAAAATCTACTATGAAATCAGTTCATATATATATATATATATATATATATATATATATATAAAGCGTGGTTCATTTATGAAATGACAATTAATTACCGTTGAAATTGTAATTCTAATTTCTTGCTAATTTTATTGTGCGTTGAAATCACGATTAAATCGTCGTTGTATATATTAACCCGCTTTACGATCGATAGACCAACTGTTTTCTTTTTTACCTCTTTTTGCACACCTTGCGCCATATACAAACTCTAAATCTTGAATTCCAAATTGGGGAATCGAGAGCAACCTCACCTAAGTGATCCCTAACTATATATGTTTTCATAATGAACTTTTAAAAGTAGTCATAGCTTGAATTAATGTGAACAAATCACAATCATCATTCCCATCAAGAAGTTGAACGGCAATTCAATTCACTTTCTTTTTCCTTAAAATTACCATACAACTTAATGTTGGGATTAATCTAAGTAGGTTTGTAGAAGAGACAAGATGTTAATTAATGGCTAGCCTTAAGAGATTAATGCTTCACTTGCTCTTTCAAATTGGTCAAGAAACACATAATTTTCATCCATACAAATCTCTCATAATCTCGTAATAAGAATGTGTAGAATCCTATTCCGGCCTAGTAAGGTATAAAATGAACTTTATAATCATGAAATCAAATCGATCATAAGATTATAAGTTCATAACCCTAGTACATTCCCATTTAGAGTTTGAAGTGTCTTTATGCATGTGGGGGCACTTGAGCGGTTAATTCTTTATTAGTAGTTTATAGTGAAAGGAAAAAAAAAATTGGGTACCCTAAAGGTTTAGGATTCTTATTTAAGAGAATAGAAATTATTGAAAGAAAACTGTCTTGGTGATTTAAAGTTTACCGCACTTTCAAGATACACTATTATACGTATACTATAAGCATTTTTTTTAATATATAAAGTCAGGCTAATATATATGATATTTCCTAATGATATGTTTCTTTTCTTTTTTTTTTCTTAATAAAAACCAATTTGTGATTGCGGGACTTGGCCATAAATTTTCATTTATCTATGCATATAACTTCTTGAAGGGAAATTATCAAAATTCAGAAATGATAATCATAAAGAACCAACTATATATTGAATACTTTGAGAGTTTGGTGATTATATGCATCTAAAAGGAGTTTTCCATTTGTCTAATTAGGAAATTAATTACGTCTACATTTGTCCTAAATTAACAACAATAATTTAGTCAAAAAGGTTGATGATGTCAAAGAATACTTTTTAACTTTGTCACTCACTTGATGGACAGATTTTTTTTTAGTTTTTTAATTTTTAAATCAGCAGAAGTGCACAACCTTTTTTTTTTTTTAACAAAAATCATTGTTAAGAATCAATTTGCCGTTGAGACTAAGTCTCCTTAGGAAACAAAGAAAAGATGTCCTTATGATTATTTAGCCATTGGTATTAATTCTTAAAGGAGAGTTTAATGAATTTCCAGCATGACATATACATAAGTAAATTCTTCCATTTGGTGAAAAAAAAAAACCAACTTTAAAATTGGAATTGCAAAAAAAAAGAAAAAGAAATTAATCCATGTACGAATCTGATTATGGGAAATCTTCAACCTAGGCATTACATTTATAATCGAGTAATTAATTTTTTAAAAGGATTTCATTTGGTCTTTTTTTTTTTACATATAGGGCCACACTTATTTGTTTTTTCGGCTTTTCATTAATTTCCAAGTTTTTAGGGGACAGATTTTCAAAATTTCCAAATAGGAGTGGGGCAAAATAATTTTCTTGCCTCTTTTTTCATTTGTTTTCTTTTCTTTGTCTTTACTCAAAGTAAAGCACAATGCAAACTTGGAGGCATATAGAAACTCTACATAACATGAGTAGTATTCTCTTTTAGCTTCCACGCATTATTATTATTATTATTTTTATTATCATTATTATCATTATTATTATTATTATTATTATTATTATTATTATTCTATTTTGGTTCATTCCACGATTATCAAGCTATGTAATAACCATTTTACTTGTCATATATAGCAGCCAAAAACTATTAGCATTACCAAAAGATATGATATGGGCTTACAACTGTTTATTCTTGTTCAAAAATTTTCCTTTTTTTCATACTTATTGTCCAAATGTGAAATTGTGAATGCAATGTTGATGTACTAGGAATTTTTTGACAAACATATTCTATTACAAATCTTGGTTGGAGATAGTTGCGACTTGGACCATCTTTGTTCGGATCTCTATTGATGTAGGCTGAGATCTCGTGATTTAGTACCATCTTTGTTCGAAAATTAGATTTGCTGATGTCTGTTGGCGTTAACTCAAACCTCTATAGATGAGCGTACTCTACTACGGTACTAGCGTACTAGGAGTTAAAAATTTACCTCACCCCCTTATTTAGCACACCTAACAACATGCACAAAGTTGTTACTAAGAAAAAGGAGAGGTTGTCTAACCAGTGATGATTACTGTGACCTATTGAAATTAAGGAGTATTATGCCTTAACTTGGCTCATAATCTATCTCAATTTTGTCAAACTGTAGATTGCATTTTGCTTGGTGTTTTCTTGCAAGGATTAGATCATTAATGTAATCTTGCAAACATGATACTACCATTGAACCCACTAGGGAAAAAAAAGAAGCAATATTAGCTATATTTCAAAAAATTAGAAAAAAAAAAGGAAAAATGAAAGAGTTGTTTGAGTAGGTACATCTAATCAATAAACAACAAGAAATGATTTTCAATTCATAGATTGAAGTTCAGAAACTCAAGAGGCAGTCCATGGCAAATGTTTTGCCTCCATAATAATTGAAGGCCAATGATTTTGGCATTCATAATTAGCCCTAGGCGCTCCATATATATCTATTTTTTAGGTAAATGACTTAAATTAATGCCAAAACCACCCAAAAGCATAGTAAACAAACTTTTTACATTATTTTTAAAAAAAATTAATATCTTCAACAACAATTCTTAAAACTCACATAAAAAAGAACATTAAATAATATAAAGAGTTAATAGTTATGCATTCACTATACAAAGAATCACTTGCATAATTTATTTATGTAAGAAAATACTATTCTTCTATTTAAAAAATACTTTTTGGATTTAGTATCTAGAAAAGAGTAATAAACAATTTTGTGTTTTTCGGATTTAGCCCTTTCAAAACTCATAATAAGATAAGAATAACACATGAATGCTCTAACCCCAAAAACACAAAAACAAAAACAAAAAAATGCATGAGTAGTGGGACATTGATAAATCTAGTTAGGGTCATTCTCCTATAAAACCACCTCATATATAAGACTTGCGTATGAATTTCATTTTAATGTATAAAATATCAAAAATTAGCGTATAAAATATCAAAGAGTAGAGTATAAAATATAAAAAAAATAGTATATAAAAAATTAGTGATAAAACATAATTCAGTTCTCATAAGAGATTTTGTGATTTGTTTAAGATAAATTGGATGAGGATTAGACCATTTCCAAGATTTTAGACAGGACACAATCAATATCTTCAAGAAATTGTACATATATGTCGATGTAATTATCCTTATTTACAATCTTATCTTCAAAACCTGAATTTCTCAACCATCACTCTAAACAAACAAATAGGATGAATATATATGTTCAATAGATTTGTCTATAATGTTTAACATGTTTATATGTATGCCGTTCGGGTCTTAATCAACTAAAGAAACTAGATTCAAATACTCACAAACCATAAAAATCATAAATGAAATGATGAAATATAGGTCAATGCCTGCAAGGTAGTATATATATTGTAAATGGATAAGGTTTACATAAACTTAAATAACACTTAACCCCGTCAATCTCCTCATTTTTATCACTCTCATGCAGTGCATCTTAAAACAATACCACAATATCAATAATTAAAATTTTAACCCCACTGTTTGTATATCGTATTTTGTTCACACACATATTTTTATTTATATTTAAGTATGCTATGTTTTTTGATTGTTTATTTCTATTTTTTCTTTTTCTTTTAATTTAAATTAAAAATTCTATATTTTCTATGCATTGAATTTTCTATGGTTATATTTATACTATGGATCATATATATGAGAAATACTGCATCTTAAAACACTAATATGTATTGAAAACATGGAATAATATTGCAAACGAACACACTTTAAGCATAAATAATATATGAATAATGATATGCATAGTAAACAAATAGAGTGACAATACTCTATCACTAATTGGTCTATGTTATTCATTTTGTGTTTTTACTCTATTTTTTCACTTGCGTATCATTACTCTAAATATATATACCAGAATTGTAATTTTTTTTTTTTAATCCTTTCTCGTGCTTTATAATTCTCCTCTTGCCAAATTTGGTTTTTTTGTTTCGGTGTATGTTATAACTTATATGTTGTTATTTTCTCAAGAATTTTGAATATTGATAAGATTATACATCATTGAAACTATCAAATCAAGAAAAAAGAAACTTCAACTTTTCTTATTATTACTCTTTTCTCAAACATCATTATTGTCAAAACATATATAAGGGATCGATGTGTGGATGAGTACAAAATTACTATTATAAGGAAAGACTAAAAATTCTATAATTGAAACATGAGGGACTAATTAAGACTAGTAACTGGATGGCCCAAAGAAAACATTATTTTGGAACATTTACGAAACAGGCAATATGACAAGTTGAGTAGCATGAAGACATGATATAATAAACCATATATATTAAAGTCAGCCCCAAAGTATAAGTTTATATAATGTTAATCTATATGCATCATAATACTCAAGTATTAAAGTCTCCCTATTTTGGAAGTCTTTTACAACCTTAGAGATCATTTATTGCTCATAAATAACTTTGCTATCTTATTAAATTTCCATTCAATGGTATAATACTAGTAATTCACTTTTTGTTATACAATTAGCGTATCACTTTATATTATACTTTTCTAATTGGACCTTGATATAATTATGTAGTTGATATTAAATAACTTGTCAATCGAAAAAGTATATATTATATGAAATGATACACTAATTATGTAATAGAAAATCCAAAATATAGCAATACGCTTTGCATATATGGTAACATAAGATTTCCTTTTGTTAATAATCCGAACGATCAACTATTAATTCTTCGTCGATAATCCGAATAATCACAAACGGATGAGTTAGTAATTATTAAAATAGATTAATATTAGTAGTTTGTACTTTGGACCATAGATTGTACCAATCAAATTCCTAGTGAAAATCTAATAAAAGATTTACCGAAGAGGGAGCTCTAGGAGGAATCAATCAAAGACTTGTGGTATTTAGTTTCAAACGTGGCATATACTGAGAAGTCACTTTCTTCCACGTAGAACAAAGTGCCAGCATGTAAATGGGGCAAGGCCAGTTGGCCATGGAAAGATGAGTATTAAAATAAGAAAAAAAAGAAGATGGAAGAATAAGAAACAAACCATTATTGGCGGTTTCATGGAAGGAAAACTTGAAGAAGGAACCAAAAGACGCAAAATGGTAATTGGGCAAAAATATTAGAATGACAGTGCAATACCAATAAGTTGAAGACAGGCTGTGTTATGAATGGCGGCAGATCACATGATTCTTTTAAGGCTATTGTTTAATGTACAACTGGCTACTTCACTTCACGACACGATACTTCTTGGATATGTATATAACTGAGATAGCGGCTTTATCCCACCCCATTTACATTTTCATATTCTAATTTACTTTCTTTGGTTTTTTTATTCAAACATTTTGATTCTTTTGGTTTTATGTTGAACAAACAGATTGATGCATTAAAGGGCAAGTGTTTTTTAGTGTAAAGTTGCCAGTTTGAATCTTGTGTTTATTTTCAAAGTTTGAGATAAAAAAAAAAAACCAAAACAAAATCACTTTGATCTTTTTGTAGAATATGAATGAAAAAAAAAAAAACCAAAACAAAATCACTTTGATCTTTTTGTAGAATATGAATGTCTAAGAAGATGATATACAAGAATTATCAAGGAACCCTTTATTAAGATGTAGTAATTCTTGACAAAACAATCTTTGTTGAATGGTTTAGTTATGAAGAATTCCACAAGTTAAGAATTTGGTTGAAAGAGAGTAAAAAATAGAAGAAAGAAATAAAATAGTAGTTCTTGATAATTAATTAATCGAAATATTAGGTATATGATTCATTTCATTTGGCAAAGTTCGGTTGATAACTTGACTGAACCTTCCTCTTCAGCCCGAATTTAGAACCCACTTTTCATAGGCAGATAAATTACTTATAAGTAGAAGTTAAAATCTTAAGTATATATGAAAAGTTACTCACGTTCAATATATTTTTTATTGGATAGACAATTTACTTGAAGAAATATACAAATGGTAAGCATCTAAATTGATAGTTTATGTGTGCCCTAAAGGGAAATAATAGAAATTAAACAAAGCATTGATGTTTTCTTTTAAAAATTTTCAAATCCTATGCAAATTAAGGAACTAACTTAATATATTCTTCTTACAAATTTATTATTTCTACAACTATATATAATGAGTAGAAGGAGTGTCACTTTTCTTTACCAAAACTTAAATATAAGAATTATATATATATATATTAAACTAATAATACTCGTGGGTTGTAAGTTGTAACCTCCCTCATGCAAACTTTAATATAATTAATTAAGTATAAAATATTTGATTTCAATGTACATCCATGCATACAAATAGGGCTGATATCGAGTCGAGCCGAGCCCGAGCTTTAGCAGGCTCGAGCTCGGCTCGTTTAATTTTCTTCAGGCTCGAGCTCGAGTAAAAAATTTCAAGCTCGTGCTCGGATCGTTTAAGGTTTATTCGAGCTCGAGCTTGATTTTTGAGCCCAAACTCGAGCTCGATCTCGAGCCTGAGCTCGAGCTCGATTAATGTTTTTTTTCACTTTTTTTATTTTTTTCTGTTTTTTTATCACTTTTTTATTTTTATTTTTTATTTTGCACAAATAAGATTATTCAATCACAACACAATAATTTATCAAATATTTTGATAAGAGTTTATACACTCTATTAGTTATATTCAAATGTAAATAAAATAAATTACAACATACATTGTTCAAAGAAACAACACCAACTAAATAATTCAAAATTCTCACAAAAAAATAACTTTTTACATAACTTTCCACTCAAATAAATACATCAATTCAAACACCTATAAAATATTAGCTTATTATAACAATTCAAACACTCGTATATTGTGATTTGTGTATTAATAAATATATATAAAAATATAATTATTTCTAGTATTTAGTATATAAGTACAATATATAATATATAATTAATATTTTAATCGAGCTTTTAACGAGCTATAAACGAGCTTTTTAACGAGCTGTTCATGAACATAAACGAGCTTTCACCAATGTGTTCATTTATTGTTCATTTATTAATCGAGCCTAAAATCTTGTTCGTGTTCATTTATTTATTAAATAAACGAGCTCGAGCCGAGCTTTAATAGAGCCGATCCCGAGCTTGTTCGTGAACGTTCGTGTTCATTCTCAGCCCTAATTATGGGGTAAACAAGGAAACTTGCTAAACAAAGATACATTAGGAGAAAAGGTTATCATTCTAGTGAACTATACTATAATGCCATTTTCAGAAATGCGAAAAATGAATAAATAAATTAGAAAAGGAAAAACAAAGTTATAAATCGAAATATTTGACAGACTGCCACAACCTTGTTCCAGACCATCAACTTAGGAATAGATGTTGCATCAAGTTCTGCGAGAACTTTCTCCACAGCTTCTTCTTGCTGCTCGGCCAGGGGATAACTGAAGAAGACAAACAGATTATAAAAGCTAATTATCATCATATTCAGTCAATGCCTTGTTTATTAACTATACCTTATATCCACCACATGCATCAGAAGTGAAGACTCTGAAATTCTTCTAGTATAGCTCTAAAAGCAGCAACCTATAGCAAAAAGGACAACGATTTAAATGAAATGACAGTTTCTAAATACAGAATATAGCAAAATCCCACAAGCACATCAAGATGAATAAAAGATGATCACGAAGTAACAAATATGAAAAAACAAAAATCTGCTCACCAGTGTCGTAGGTAGGGCTGATATCGAGTCGAGCCGAGCCCGAGCTTTGCCGGGCTCGAGCTCGGCTCGTTTATTTTTCTTCAGGCTCGAGCTCGAGTCGAGCCTAGAACTCGAGCTCGAGCTCGGTTTGGGATCGGCTCGTTTAGCCTTTATTCGAGCTCGATCTCGATTACTTTTTTTTTTCACTTTTTTTTTATTTTTTTCTTTTTTTTTTCACTTTTTTTTGCACAAATAAGATTATTCAATCACGATACAATAATTTATCAAATATTTTGATAATAGTTAAAACAATTTATTAGTTATATTCAAATATAAATAAAATAAATTACAACATACATTGTTCAAAGAAACAAAACCAACTAAATAATTCAAAATTCTTACAAAAACAATAACTTTTTTACAATTGTATAGTTGTTTAACATAAATTAACACTCAAATAAATACATCAATTCAAACCCCTATAAAATATTAGCTTATTATAACAATTCAAACACTAGTATATTGTGATTTGTGTCTTAATAAATATATATAAAAATATAATTATTTATAATATTAGTATATAAGTACAATATATATTATATAATTAATATTTTAATTGAGCTGTTCATGAACATAAACGAGCTTTCACCGATGTGTTCATTTATTGTTCATTTATTAATCGAGTCTAAAATCTTGTTCGTGTTCGTTTATTTATTAAATAAACGAGTTCGAGCCGAACTTTAATCGAGCCGATCCCGAGCTTGTCCGTGAACGTTCGTGTTCGTTCTCGGCACTACATACAAATTCAACACCCCTTCTTAGTTCTTACACGAAACTCGTTTGGTAGACTGGCATGATCATAATACAAGTAATATTTTATCAACAATTATTGGTTTACTTGGTAAAAATTGTAATCCTCATAATTAAACCTTATTATATTATTATTATTTCCAATAAATTATGTTACAATTCTAAGCACCTCCACAACTTCTTTTTCATAATATATATTTATTTTCTGTTTAAACATCATTGACAGAATGATACAGTCGTTTTTAACTCAACTTCTGTTGGACTTTCAAAATTCAATTACCAATGCCTTGAACTTTTTCCTTCCATCAACCCCCCACATCTTCCCACAATAAAATACTAGTAAATTATAAATGTCCTCCAAAAATACACACACTCAAAGAACAAAAGCATTAAAAAAATTGCAATCCAGCAACCAATTAAGCTAATTCTTTACATATATACAAGTCCAAAATGGCACAAAATAGTTTTCCAAAAAATGAACATTTTTAAAAAATAGAAATAGTAATTAAATTTTTTTAAAAACTAGCATGCATGCATGTTATGTTTCTTCATGAAACTTCACGTAAATGAAGCATGTAAATACAAAAATACTCGAACACAATTAAATCAATTCATTTAACAAGAATTATGATAGGAATGATGAATTTTTTACACTACAGACAATAATTTCACTCGCATGAAATGTCATTATTCAATAAATAAATATTTATCGTAAATAAATGAATGAAGTACTCAGAAAATAAAAATACACTCCATCATTGATCACTAATTAATGTCATCAACCGTTCAAAAGTACATGAACTTCAAGATATTCCAGTCATCCATCCCCATTGTAATCAAACTTTTGTTGTTTAGTTTCTTGACTAGTCATTATATATAGCTTAGCAATCCCACAACTGTTTTTTATATATATAAGAGAGGTCATTCTTATATAAAATAGATAATTAAATTGCATATTAAATTGATAAACTTTAAAATTGTTCATTTTATATAATCACTATGGGTGTTCAATATTCGAGTTAAACCGAATATCCGACCGAATTCGAATTCACCGAACTCGAATTATTCAAATTCGAATTCGTTTAAGGTAAACCGAATTCGAATTTCTGTTAATGGTTTGGTTTTCGAGTTTAGTTTCCAATTCGAAAACCAAACCGAAAACCGAATTCATATATTAAAAATATATATTAATATAAAATATTTTATAAACTATATAATATTTAACTAAATTATTGTTTTGAATCCTAAATTGTGATGTAATTTGATAATTTGATTTAATTTAACACTAAATTCGAGTCCAATTTCTTTGCGTGAATACGGTTAATTCGAATGAAGATTTGATTTTTAAATTCAAATATCATTTTCGGTTTATTCGAATTCAATTCGAATTCGAACCGAAAACCGAATTCGAATTCAATTCAAATTGGTTTGATTTTAGAATTTGAGTTTAGAGATGTTCAAACCGAACAAACAGATTAAAACAACTCGAATAACTCGAAAATCGAACCGATGAACACCACTAATGATCACGGTTCATATATGAACATTTTGTGTGTGTGTGTGTGTGTGTGTTTTTTTTTTTGTAATGTTTAAATTTCAAAACATAGGATACTTCATTCTACAATCAAACCAGAATGGCAAAATTAATGCTCTTTCCAAAATTATAAAACACAAAAAATTGAAAACAAACTCCCAAATTTATTGCTATATTGACCTTCAAAATTTGAAAGGTTCTAAAAATAATTAATTCAAACATTAGATGCCAAAAAAAAACGATTTAAATAAGCTCTTAAGTCCCAAGCTTCTGACACTTCGCACACACTTTCTCTGACTCTCTTCCTTTTTATTACCAATACCAAACACGCATTCATCCGTCTCAAGACTTGGCTTCGTTCTTCCCGCCGCCCGCACATTCTCTCTCTCTCTCTCTCTACTCTCTCTCTCTCTTCCTATACTCCAATCTTCTTCAAGAAACCACAGAGAAAATGCTTTAGAAAATAGGGAGAATCAAACTTCTTGAAAAGGGCTGGTCTTGAAAAAGTCTCAAAACATTTAGAGAAGAACAAAAAAAATTAACGAAATGGCTGTTTCAAAGAGTAGTAAGAAGAAACAATGTTACATTTCTGTACCATCACAAATAATCAACTCAATCTCGTCGACTTCTTTGGAATCTTTGCTGCTTTCTCCTAAAAAGAAAGCTCAATCTTCTGTATTTTCGACAAAGTTTAAATTTTTATGGAAGAATCCAAGATTCTGGCTTCTTTTGATTTTGGTTTTCGGGTTCTTTGGGATGTTGAAGATTTTCTTCAACTATGATCCCTCGGTGCCTTTGACACCGAACCCATGTCCTAATTTTGAAGAGAAAGCATTGGTCTCGAAAGGGTTCTCAAGTACGGAGTTCATTGTCTTGAAAACAGGGGAGAAAATTGCTGAAAATGTGGAAAAGGATGGTGATGGTGATGAGGGAAATGTTGGTGAAAATAGTGAGTTCTGGAAGCAGCCTGATGGATTGGGGTATAGGCCCTGTTTGCAGTTTAGTGAGGAGTATAAGAGGGCAAGTGTGGATATTGTGAAAGACAGGAGCAAATATTTGATGGTGGTGGTTGCTGGTGGAATGAATCAGCAGAGGAATCAGATTGTTGATGCTGTTGTGATTGCAAGAATCCTTGGGGCTGCTCTTGTTGTTCCCATTTTGCAAGTCAATGTTATCTGGGGTGATGAAAGGTTTGTTCTTCTGAATTATTTCTTGATTTTCCAGCTCAATTTTTTTTTTTAAAAATTTGGACTAATTTGTGATAGCCAAATTTGCAAGTGAATGTTATCTGGGGTGATGAAAGTTTTGTTCTTCTTGATTTTTTTTGACGAATTTGTGAGAGCCTAATTTATTTTAAGATGAGAAATGTGTTGAATCCCACTTCTAGAAATTGAACCAGGTTCTTGCAGATTAACAGATTATGATCTTTTCAAGCCAATTCATCAGTTTTTCCCCATTACTTTAAGTGGAAGATTAATTTGAATTCATTGTTGTTTGAATGCTTTGACTGGCTTTGGATGAGCTTATCAATAACTGATAATCTTCTTATTGTTGCAGTGAATTTTCTGATATATTTGATTTGGATCATTTCAAGAAAGTCCTGGAGAATGATGTGAGAATTGTGTCATCACTTCCATCCACACATGTTATGACAAGGCCACTAGAAGAGAAACGGACTCCACTTCATGCTACTCCTGAATGGATTCGATCTCGGTATCAGAGACGGGTAAGATGTGAATGCCATGCCCATGCCTTTTCTTCTGAAATTTTTTTGTTTAGAATTTGCTTGCCTGATCATTTGTTTAAGAGGCTGGAAATGTTTATGCACGAAACGTGAATAAGAGACGTGTGAAAGACTCAGAATTGACATATTATAGGTGCTCGTTTTTCATACGCGTTCCCGATTTTCCCCTCTGGAGTTGTCAAATTCCTGTTGCATTTGAGCACAAAGGGCAACAGCCTGGAGATAGCTCCATATTTGGGAGGAGGTTTTGGTGAATTCACTCACGGCAAGTCATATTGGAGGGGGACTGAAACCTTAAAAACCAACAAACAACATTAATTGCTAAGGTGGGATGGACTAATGTGTTGACTAGGAAACTTAGTTTTTGGGTTAATATGTGTGGGTCACATATGGTAGTAGACTTGGTCTCAGTCATACAATTTTTGGGTATTCTATGCTTATATGGTTTGCAAAATGCTGATGCCGGGTTTTAGTGCTACAGAGGAGCTTATGAGATTTCTTTTGTTTATTGCAGATTAGGAGGGAAGGTGTTTTACTTTTACGAAGCTTGGATTCAAGACTTGCTAAGGATTTACCGTCTGACCTTCAAAAACTTCGCTGCAAGGTATGTTGTTGGAGACCTCATTCTTTCTACAAAGTTCAATTTTTTTGCTGTTATTTTCATGCCATAAACTAAACATTGCCTTATGGTATCTCACTTCCTACTCTGGTACTGATGTAGAAGTTTGATAGGACGGTTCATTAAAATTTAACTCACTGGCTCTGCTATCGGTCAAGTCATTTTGTAAATGTTAGGTTCTTATGTGCCCGTGCCTGTGAATAATGCTTGTTAGTAAATGTAGGTTGCTTTTCATGCGTTGAGGTTTGCTCCACCAATCTTAGAACTTGGTAACAAGTTGACAGAGAGGATGAGGAGCAAGGGATCTTATCTTGCTCTTCATTTGCGGATGGAAAAGGATGTGTGGGTGAGGACTGGATGTCTTCCCGGTTTGAGTCATGAGTATGATGAGATGATAAACAATGAGAGGAAACAAAAGCCAAAACTCTTGACTTCAAGATCAAACATGACATACCATGAAAGGAAGCTCGCTGGTCTCTGCCCTTTGAATGCTTTGGAAGTTGCAAGGTAAGATTTTTCAGATTGGTTATGTACTATTTATTCACTACTTAAACTAATGATTATGATTTCTTAGTAACTCCAGTTCTAGTTAGTGATGATGGTTCTATCTTGTCAGGTTGCTTAAAGCTCTTGGAGCCCCAAAAACTGCAAGAATCTTCTGGGCTGGAGGGAATCCATTGGGTGGACAAGAAGCATTACGTCCATTGACCACCGCATTCCCCCATTTCTACAACAAAGAAGACCTTGCCATGCCTGGGGAGCTGGAGCCCTTTCAAAAGAAAGCTTCCTTAATGGCTGCCATTGATTATATAGTTTCTGAGAATAGTGATGTATTCATGCCATCCCATGGTGGAAACATGGGGCATGCTATTCAGGTACTTGAGTAATTTCTGTCACTGTCTAACATAATGCGGTTGGTAGAGTTGTAGATTTCATGGTCAGTGCTGTTCAGGATTTCAACTGATACTCATAATTCATTGTTGATTCAGGGTCACAGGGCTTATGCAGGGCACAAGAAGACTATCACCCCAAATAAAAGGCAAATGTTCTCGCACTTCATGAATTCTTCTCTACCCGAAGCAGAATTCAATAAAATTATTCTTGGATTGCACCGAGATTCATTAGGCCAGCCAGAATTGAGGAGTAGCAAAGCAGGAAGAGATGTGACAAAGTACCCTATTCCTGAGTGTATGTGCAACAAAATGCAGCCTCATTCGTCTGTATAATAATCCAGTATGTCCCAGTAAGCTGAAGATCAACAATGGATATTCTAAACAGGATGCACCTGATGAATTCTTTCGGGATACGTAATTTTCAGAAAATTGACATTCTATGGGGCAATATCATTTTGGTGGAATCAGCCTGGCACTTCGAATTGGCGTTATCAATGTTGGGATGCCCCTTTCCATGAGCCGTGCATTCCAGGCAAACCGATTTCTCAAGAGTAACAATCAACTGAGACAGCATTGTTTCCCAGCATTTTGTTAATAATATTACTTCAAATCATAATTGTTAGGTTAGACAATAAACAGATTATTTTTTGTATTCAATTCATTCTTTATACCCTGTCAATGTACTACATCAACACGAGTGTAAATACATATATATTGAGAGAGAGAAAATAAGAAAAATCATATATTTGGCTACATTTTCTAATATCTGTAGATGTTTTACAGCTTTTATGACAGAAAATTGTCTTGATGTGCTACAGAAAAATTGGTCATAAACAGCCATTTGTTTGCTCAGCAAGTGTGGTGGCATCCACCTGCAGTCATTATATGTAAAACTGTAAATAGGGATGCATCATGATTTATGTGAACAGAGAAATTGTTTTATTACTTTGTGGAAGATGGGCAAGTTAGAGTGATCGATCCAGACAAAGTCAGTATTTTGGGATTGATTATCATTATCATGCACATTTTTACTCAGTTTTTATAGCTCAATTTGCAATGGATTGACCTTAATGTTTGGTAACATTTTAGGAAATGTTTCAATTGGTTGTGGTGATTGCTTTTTACCCCATACAGTTTCTTTGCAATGAAATGTAAGACTGGAGCTACAAGAAGTGATGAATTCAGCATACAAGAATACTGACTTGCAGTGCGGTACATAGCATACTAACTCATTTGGCAGCTCAGTTTATGATATTATTCATAGAGATAGAAAGATCAAAAGGGCTAATCAGTGAACAATTCTTCCTCAGCAGAACAAGAAAAGTTTATTAGAAGGGATTACAAGAAACTAACTTTTGCTGAGGTCATAATTCATACATGAGAAAAGAATTTTCTATTGTTTGAATGCTTACTTGCCCCTAGTGTTTTGTAAAACTTCGTCTGCAATGCCGGCATATGGTCCTCAACTTTTGGTGACCAGATTATAGCAGTAGGAACTCATACGGCCCTCTGAAAATGGCCTTAACTCTTAACCAAACCATACTTAGTCTGCCCAACACCTTGGCCGGCAGACTTTTACTACGTTCTTCTTCTCTTGCAGATCGGATTGTTGTTGCATGATGACTTCTACAAATGTCTCGAGAGGTATGTGTGATTTAACCAAAAAAATTGCATATCCATCAATGAAGAAAAGAAAACAATTCATAAGCAAGCAACAAGAAAAGGTCATGATAGCTGCGGTGAACTACTGGTTAGTGTCCCATCGAGCATAAATTAATGGTCAGATGTCTTAAAGGTATTGTTGGATTCTAACAATGCAAAATCCTCTTTACTAGGAGCATGCCACAATGGCGAAAGTGCAACAACCTTGCCAATCATGATTAGAGTAGGTGACACCAGCTGGTGTGAAGAAATTTCATCTGCAAGATCTTTCAGCTCTGCAAATACCTGCATCAAGAAAATAGGCTTACCCTGAAGAAAAGAAATTCTATATTGTGTACTTTTAACACTGTCAAGTATCTAAATTGCATCTATAATATTCTTTATATCTTCCAACACTAACATAACAGACAATTAGAGGGGTTGAAACATCACTGATGTTTAGAAATGTAACTGAGAACAAAAAAAATTTCAAGGTGTTCATTCAAGACACTTTCAAAATTCGCTGCCAACTTTGGGACTATTTCCACCTCACAGACACGAAATTCACCCGTCTGATGGATGTACTGTCAACAACTATAATGCCATCACAGAAAGCATGTTTAAACAGTTGTACAAAGAACACTTTCAATTCATATCCCAACATTAAGAATTAAATGCACCCAAGAGAAACATTGAAGCACAAATTAAACCGCATTCTTTTTTGGTGACTCACTCAAAGGTCAAATGAATTAAAACGTAAACATGCAACAGCTAGTTTTGCAAGAGGCAAAGATCCCATCTTGTGCTACTGCATCAAGAACACTAATATCAAAATTGAAAAATACAGTGACAGATAACCTTATCTAGGGATATAATCAAACTATTAGTTCATTGAATTCGTTGAATTTTTTCTCTGCATTTAACTCATGCTTATGAGAAACATTAGTATGTTCATGCTATTTTCCTCCACATTTAACCAATGCTTATGAAGTACTATTTATATTTTGTTGCATGCCATCATATGGCGATAATAAAGCTGGATGGTTGGGACTAACTGAAAACAAACATAGAGATCAATGTATCACTAGTAGAAACCCAGATGAACATTGTAGACTAGAAGGATCATGAGCCACATACCATGCGCTGTTGAGGCGTAGTCCCTCGCTCAACCGCAACAGCTGGTGTCTCAGGTGGCAAACCATGACGTATCAGTTTTGAGGCAAGAGAAGGTAGCGTTGACAAACCCATGTAAACGACTAATGTTGAATCAGGATCAGCTGCATTCTCTGCCACAAATAAAGGATCTGTTCCTCCATTTTGTGAGTGACCTGTGAGAAATCTAACACTATTTGCAACACCTCGATGAGTCAAAGGGATCCCCAACTCAGCAGCTATTCCAGAAGCAGAGGTTATACCTGTAAAAGAAAACCTTCTCTGTCACTAAATTTATAAGATGGTTTTCCTTCGTTATGATAGACAGCAGCTTTATAAGGGAAAAGAAAAGAAAGAGTGGAATGCAGTTGAATGCCAGATAAAAATTGTAGAATTCTAGAACACTACAATTCATGATGTTGCAAATAACCATGTTAGAGAGCGACAAGAACTGAGCCTCCAGAAGCTGTGTCGCAAATTCTAACGTTACATGATGTTTTCCATGTTAATAGAAACTAAAAAGTAAAAAATTCTCTACAAAACTATGTATATTGAAAAGAAATTTAATCTGAAATATAAAAATCCTCAAAATGATCTTCGACCAATGATACCTGGAATAATCTTCACCAGAATTCCTTGTCGCTGTAGAAAGTCCATCTCCTCTCCACCCCTACCAAATACCTAATAACCCAAGATGCTTCATGTTAACTATCTATGAAAGCAAGCAAGCACTAAACATAATTCTTTCTATTCAATCAAAGAGCACACAGAAATATGAAATTTCAGCACAAATGTGAAAATCTTACCAGGGGATCACCACCTTTAAGCCTCACAACAGTGGCACCAGCTTCAGCAAAACTTAGAAGTAATTCATGAATTTCCTCCTGCAAATATCATCACATCTTACATTAGAAACTTTTCTATTCGTAAAAGGACAGGTATCCCTTTGTACTTGCACTTTTACAGTTTTCAAGGAATGCCGACTTCTTTTGCACAAGATAAGAGCTATTAAACTTTTGTTTTATTAGCATTGTAGCTGAGATCATGAAGATCGAGTCTGTGACTCTGGCAGCAGAAAACAAGGGCGACTTCTAGAATATAAAAGAGAAAGAAATTGGAGAAATTGTGTGATTGGTATAAATCATGAGAGCTACTTACACTAAAAGATTTTCATTCATTATTCCCAAATGCCGCCTTATTATCTGTTAGGACTGGAGACCAATCATTCTGTGATGTTTTTATTTATGGAGGAGGTTTTCCCATCCACTGTCCTCTACACCAAGAATGAATGGCATTAGATATATTGTTCACCTTTTCTTTTTTCTCCCCCATCTGAAGCATTCTATCACAATTTTCAAGGCATACTAACTCAATTAAGTCCACACTCAATCATCAATGCACCCCACAAATCAGGTTAATCTTAAATATTAAAAAAAAAAAAAACAAGAATAGGAAGCAACACAATTTCCAAAAATTCAAATACAAGTTCTGCATAATGCCATCTCCAAATTCATGATACTACACCAGCAAAACCGATTATCAACATTCAATTATAAACAAAACACGATCTCAATTCATCAAAGTTTCCTACTTTAATCAAATTCCCAAATAAAAATGAAAACTTTAACACCTAATTTCCTCACGCAAACAAAAATAACAACTTTTCTTAGAATATTTAAACTAAATTCAAGTACTAACCTGAGTTCTGCTATGGTACCCAGCAGTCTTGCCAACGTAGAGAAGTCTAGCATCAGGGCTCACCAAATTCAACACATCATTAGAAACCAACCTATCATACAACAAAAGATCAGCACTTTGGATAACTCTTAAGGCCTTGAGTGTCAACAGTTCAGGGTCCCCTGGTCCAGTCCCCACCAAGAACACATTCCCAGGTCCTCTTTTCTCAACCCCACCTTCATTCTCCCTTTTCCTCTTCAAAACTTGAAGCAATTTCTTCAGCTCAGGAAGTTGAAGAGATATATCATAGTTCCTGATGGAGCTATAATCAGATGGTACTGAACAAAAAAAGGATTCCTCCTCAAACTGGGTACTACTACTACTACTGCTGCTGTTCTTGTACACCCAATTATCTCTTTGGTACCTCTCAATGGAATGCTTCTCAGTGAACGGTGAAGAAGATTGTGAATTGCATTGAATGGAACAAATTGGATTAATTGAATAAAAATTGAATCTTTTTCTCAACTGGGATTTCGAAGAATGCAAAGAAGGAAGCCTATTCACTAAAGCCATAATTATTTGAAATCAAAAAGATGGGTTTTAGTCTTGAATGATTGTTGGTTCTATTCTTCTGGGGTTTTAGGCTAGAAATGAACAAAACATTCAAACGCATGTCTACATACATATGTGGAGTGAAGGGTTGAGTTTGAGTTGGATTTTACTTAAGTTTTTTGAGCTTTTCGAATGATGAGAAGGCAATGTTTAGGTACCTTTTTGAGGTTTTGAAAAGGAAGAGACTCTTTTGGTTGCCTTAGTGGACTCTTTTCTTATATATACTATTCATCCCTCCACATGTAAGTTTTTGCAAATGTTTTCATTTTCTTTTTTAGAAATTTATTCATCATAATATATATATATATATATATTTTTTAAGTTGCAAAAATCATCCTTTGAAAAACTTTTTCCATTAATTGCATTTAAAATTATATCATTTCATCATTCATGTTCAAAAATTACAACAAATTCATGGTTCTATCTAATTTCAACTATTTTTTTATTTTTTAATAAAGAGTATACACGTGCATCTCGTCATACCACAACTGACTATATCTAATTATATTATTCAATTTTACGTTTTTTTTTTCATAGTTTATATATGTTAAATTTTCTTTGATTGGCTATGTTTATATTTAGTCAATTTTAGGTTTTTTTTTTTGTCATAATTTATGTTAAATTTTCTTCTCCATCTTCATATTTATTATATTTTGAAAGTATTATTTTAGGGTTTTTTTTCCATAAACTGTACGAATTTTGTGATACATTTTTTTTTTTTAGGAAAAGCTCACAAATCTAATCAAAATGAGAAAATTAATAGGAGCAACGCGAACCTCACCGTCAGTCCATGACTGATTGGTCTTGTTGTTTCCTATTTTTCGTTTTACTGATGTAATAATGAATGTCTTTAAATCGGGCGGATTTACAGATTTTTACTTAATTAATGGAATAAAAGTTTCACACACACTCATATGTGAAATTAGTTCATATATAATATAGTTGATCTCTTCTTGCTGTTTTACATAGCCTTAATTATATTGATATATTTAACACAGGAAAAAAATAATAATAAAATTAAAGAAAAATAAGAGTGACAGTTAACACACAGTCACACACTAGTACACTACTAAGTACTAACTAAAACAATATATTTTTGGGAAATTTAACTCTTAATTTGTAGCCTCTAATTAAGGTTAAAAACTGCTGATTTAACTATAATGGAACATGGGATATTTTAAAAACAAAAAACGCTCGGCCTACTGCATGGGAAGTTTCCAATTGCTGAGGTTCTTGATTAATTCTTCCAATATATATTAAACACAGCTTACATCCATCTTGAACAAGCCAAGCAGCAGCAGTAGAGAGAGAGAGAGGAAAAATTAATCCTCTCTTGATCAATTGAAATTCAAACTTTCTTGGAGTAAAAAATTTCCTTCATTACAATCGAGAAACTTGGGAGTTGAGGGGGAAGTAAGAAGCAATAATGGGAGCTCCAGATGAATTTGGACGCTCTTTCTTACTTTTAACCGAAGAGGGTTTGCATTTTTCAGATGAGACCTGGGATTTGGATGATGAAGGGAAAAAGCATTTGAAAATGAAGGAGAAGAGAGCCATTAATGACAAGATCTATGTTGCTATGTATAGAGAGTATATATATTGATGATGGATATGCTACTTATGTGGAGAAGTTTTTTCTATGCATTTTATCTGTGTGGAGGAGTATTTATAGACAAGTTGTAGAACTTGAAAAGATGGCAAGTATTCTTGCTGAGGAAGGATGTGAGACCATTGGTGATGACTGATGCAGGCTGCCTTCCTTTGAATCATTTTTTAACTAATTTTATGTGGATTGTATTCCATGAGTGTCAAGCAAGCTTTGAAGCTTTTCTTTTAAAAACTTTTCTCAAGTCAACTATATATTTGATCATTTGGTATGGGGATTGGGATCATCTAACTTCCAAGGTTGTACCGGTTCCATGAGTATCAAGCAATATTAAATTCAATAAATTGTTGGTATACATACATGTCCCAATGAATTTCATATTGTTTGATACACTGTATCGATGATGTTTATTTAAAAGCGGGATTACAAGTGATTAAAGAGTACAAAGGTAGTATAAATAAATGAATTTTGCAGAAAAATAGTGCCCATAACGAAGCAAAGCGCCAAACTTAACATGTAATGCTGTAAATCGAGAGTTTCAAGACGCTATATCTCATAAAAGAGATTACAAGTGCAGACAAAAAAAATATGTCAATTTATTGTTAATGGTGCGATAAAACTTTTTTCCCATTCTTGCACTAGTCACGCACGCCCCAATATACATCAGCCGCCGTTCCACATCATTAGAGGAAAATAATGTATACACTAGTCTCTTTGATGTCACGATTTGGTTAATTAATCAATCCTTGCTAAACTTTTTTTTTTTTCACAACAAGAGGTCAGAGTCTTCAATATGATGATTTTTTTCTTATTGCAATAGTGAGAAACTAAACATTATTCACCACACAAGATCCCATGGATATGGCACCCTTTTTCCATGAAGTTTTTCCATTTCTTGAATATAACACATTTGTAATTTAGCAATGTTATAGACATCCAAAAGGGACTCAGCCAGACAATTTATTAGTAGTGTAAATAATTAGAACCTTGGTGGATACGCAAATCAATGTAATTTGTGGGGTGTTGTCATTCTCAGATGACTTTGAATTTGCCATCTCAGTCAAAGTGCCAACCTTAGAATCTCTAAACAAAGCATCTTTACTTTAGCCTCAACTTGGATATGGTGTTTTTTATTTTATTTATGAAATGATTTTATTATGTTTTGTAATGAGAAAGGAATATTTATAAAATGATTAGATGTGTTTGGATTGATAAATTTGGTTAATTTATTGAATATTATGTATAGAAAAAATTATTATTATATATATAAAAGATTATTTTATATATTGTTATATAATTAATTATTTGAGTTAGTAGGACCCACATATTTGTATTATACAAATTGGGAGATGCCCGGTGATGTAATTTTTCATCCATTTGGATGAGGATACACAACTGATTTGGCCAAGGCTTTTGTCACCCACATTTCATTCATCAATATATATACATCCAGCTGTTTGTGCATGTGGGCAAACATAAGTACGACCCCCATACGGTCCGAAGAAGGGGAAGAAAGAAACCAAGTTGCAGAATTTCCCTGAACACTTTTGAGCCTTTTCTCGTGACTGTTGTGTAATGGCTGCTCGTGATTTTGACAGCAAAAAGTGTAGTAATATTTAATAATATATTGAATTTAAGTTTACTGTAGAGCTATTTTGCAATCGTAATTGCAATCAAAGAAAAAAACTAGTGCCAAACACAATTTCAATTGGTTTTACAAATAGGTTGTAATTTTAGGGAACCAAACGGAGCCTAACTTTTTGACTATCCATTTATTGCGCCAATTACGACCAAACCTATACATTTAATCATTTACCTTGGCAATCAAGTTTAAAGGGTTTTAGTTATGGCAGTATGATGTTTGAAAGAAAACAAAATTGACAACAAATGGGTACCAATTATGGTAAAAAAAAAAATTTAAGCATTAGGACCATAAAATATTAAACCCTTAAAAGATCGAAAACCAATTTGGTTTAAGAAAGTTTTTGAATTTTATAATATGAAAAAAAAAGAAGAATATAGGAATTTAACCATATAATTAGCTTAGGAAAGTGTTATAATTAATGCATACATCCGAACCATATTTTGTATAATATTAGTTTTAATTAGGAGCCTATATATGATTTACTTTATTTAATTATTGATGATAAAAAGTACAACTAGTCTTTTGTGAATCAAGATCATATATGAAACAACGAATTAATCATGATTTCAACGCGTGAATAAAGTTTTTGGTTAAGTTTAATATAATTTAGTTATAAGAGATAGGAATTAAACACTAAATATAACAATCCATGCAAAATCAAATGAATTGAGTCAAAACTAAGAGATTCAATACTGAATTATGCAAAATCATAATTGGTATAATGAATGCTTTCGTTAATCACCAAATGCAATGAGAGCTTCACTCTTGATAGTGATTATTTATGCATACCATACTACAATAACAACAGGAGTCTTTACCTCACTAAATGGTTCAGGATATATATCGATAGCATTTCACCATCGTATTCCATCTACGCATCCTTGCCGGCATTCCATACTACAACTTGTGCAAAATCAAGTGAGCACCATAATGTGGTTTAAGCGTTATCACTGATCGTGGAGCATGTGAATACGAAGGTGAAAGTTCAAACGAGAAGCGTTGCAGAATCATTGTCAGCACCAATTTTGCTTCCAACATAGAAAAATTCTGACCAATGCAAATACGAGGTCCAGAACCAAATGGGAAAAAACCAAGTTGGCCGCCCTTTGTTGCATTCGAAACTCCTTGAGAAAACCTCTCTGGCTTGAACTCCTTCACATCATCGCCCCATATTTCAGGGTCATGATGAACTAATAATGTGTGTAATAAGAGTAACATTCCTGCTGGAACAGCTATATCTCCTAATTTAGTGTCTGCTGCTGTTATTCGTGCATTGACAGGCACTGGAGAATATAGCCTTAGAGCCTCTTGTAAGATCATAGTTACCTGTGAAGAAAAAAGGGTGTCAAGATTATGTATTTCCCTGATCAGCAATAGGCTTAGTTGCAATATATTGGTTTAAATCCAAATTCAGCTTTCAATGGAACTTTTTCTTTGGTAAGGGATGGATCCCACTTTTTTTTTTCAAGTTGGAATCTTTGAAGACTTAATTTCTTTGGTTATGCACTTAGAACTGAAATAATGTATGAATACATGCAGAAAATAGGAAAAAAAAAAGAGTAGAACCCTACAATACTACTACTGCAACAACTAATCGATGATCCCACTAAATGGGATCCATTATAACTATGTGAATCACATTTTGCCAATGTTCTCAATTTTATACGATTTTGAATGTGATCCGTATTATAAGAAAGTTGAAACATTAGTTGTCAATTTGTTCCAACCTTTCTCATTTTCTATGGATTAAAACCGACTACTTATAAACAAACCAGTATAATTGATTATAACTAGCTAGTGGGAGTTAACTATTAAAATAAAGACTACAATATGAATGCAAGAAATCAGTACAAATTCTAGAAAGTACTTACAACTTTTAGGTGATTTAGTCCATGGAAATCTGGTTGGTTAGTGCCAAAGAGTTGCCAAACCTCTTCTCTAGCTCGAGTCTGCCAGTCCTGGTACCTACTCAATAAGATCATTGTCCATACAAGCAGAATCGAGGTGGTTTCCTGTCCTGCAAAATAGAACAACTTGCATTCTTGAATGATGTCTTCGATGGTCATGCCAAAGTTCTTGTCTCCATGCTTATCAACTTCTTGGGAATTCGAATCTAATAATATCCCCAACAAGTCATCATCACAAGACTTCCCTGCTCTCATTGCATTCATTCGTAAATTGATAATTTGCCTAATAGAATCATCAACATCCTTTGAAATTTGCCTCATTCTTCTGTTTCTCTTAGTTGGCAAAAACCTGAAATAAACACACTTTAGCAAACAGTTAGGACAATTCATGTTACTTGAAATGTTTATGATGATTTCGTTCTCAAATGCGCATTAGAACATGGTTAACAAGTTTTCCAGGCTTTTGGATGCAAAGAATTATTTCTAATATGATTCATATCATTTGAGTGGCAAAGTTTTACGTTAGGTGCTGACCTAACGCAACTGATTTTCTACTTTTTCCGAGACTGGTAACGGCTATTTATAGGCAAACAATCAACTTATAAGTGAACCGAATTCTTATGGATGCAAAGAATACAAATGAAAAATTCTTTTGCACTCAGGAATAAACAAATCATTGTACCTCCATCCTGGGATGTATGATGACCACATAGCCTTGAGGCAGTGCTCAATCTGTTCTCCTTGAAGTTCAAATATCCTCCTACCTTCCTCATAATTACTGCCAAATGCAGTCCGTGAAATTGCATCACAAGTCAGACTCTGAAGGCTCGGCCAAACATCCAACTCACACCAACCTTGTGGTGAAACAATCTCCTCCCATTTTGTCATCATCTCATTAGTACTCGTATAAAAAGAAGGGAGCATATGCTATGTACAAAAAGAAAAACTTCATCATCAGTACTCAGTAATGCATATGCTAATGGTAGAATAAACTATTATTATGAAATCCCTTTCTCTTCAGTAGAAAGAGCAAATCAAATCAAAATAGAGAAGACAAAACCTTCAACTTCTCCATATGGAAAGCTGGATTGATGAGTTTTCTATGTTTAGCCCATTTGTCTCCATTGGAGCTCACTAGTCCTGGCGCCATCAATCTGGTGTACACATTACCTTTAACCTTATGAAAGAGGTTAATCTCCTTTAAAGCCTCCCTTATGAGTTTAGAGTCCTGTATAAAAATTGCTGGTTGTGACCCAAACCATATATATGAATTCTTACCTGCAAGTATATATTGTCCATCACCATTGAAAGACAGTCAAATTTTTATAGTTAAGAGCATATCATCATCACCATATCAATGGTCATCTCATCAACTTTGCTGATCAAACAATATGGCAAAACGTATTCACAAGCGTTGACTTTCAAGTGATGATAATTTGCAGCAACAAAAATAGTCTCAAAATATATAATTAAATAATCAAACATGATAAATTAATTAAAAACATACCATATTTCTTGATGAGATACAAATATTGAGGTATGCTTCTTGGGACTATATCATCAGAGAGATTAATTGGTTTGGAATGGGCTTGCTTTGACATGTTCATCATTTCTTTCAAGTCTCCTATGAGTATTCTGTAAGGATTGCCATTGAAGCCTTGTTGTTTGAGATGCTTCTCAAGCTTTTTGGGTTTCAACCAAACCCAATTCAACACTTTCCATATCAATACGAAAAGAAGAAGAATTAGCATACAAGAAGAAGTTATAAACACTGCAATGAAGCTCATGTAGGCTTTTTTCATTGTTCAGTTATGGCGATTGAAATTCAGACATCGACATTTCTTGCCTCCATTTTTATAACGGTGCAGTGCATGATTCCATTTCAGTTCCGAAATTACAATAATAACCTCTATATATTATTTTTAATTCCTTTCTTATAAGTTACACCATTTTGGAGGAATCCAATAGGTTATAAAGTACTTTTGTTTTTATAATTTTTATTTTCAATTTGTTTCAAAAATTAAAATAAAATTTTAATGGGAATTTGCATTGAAGAATTTTTTTTATTGATGAAAAACTAAAATAAAAAATTTGAACTTAAATTTAATGATTTTTTTTTTGGAAAATTTGTATTAGAGAGAATTATTTATTATTAAATTAGAATTAAAATTTAATATTTTATTAATAATTAAAAATTAAAAATATATCACAGCAAAAATAATTACCTTGATATTGTTTTTTGTATTAAATATTTGTGTTAAAAAATAATAATAAGGCAAATCGGATTTGTTAAAAATACACCTAAAAACGGTGTAATCCAAATAGAGGCATATCCTTTTTCTTAACCCACCAATAATATAGAGAATAAAATTATCTATTTAACTAAATAATTTAAAGATAACGAAATTGTAATTCAAATGTAATTCTTTTCATATAATAAAATAAAAAGAGAATGTTTAAATATTTTTTAGAGATGTCTTAATTTTATGTCTTAAGTATTTGTTTTCTTTTGGCATGCAATTCTTTAAGGAGAAAAGCATAATTTTACAATTTGGTCAACTGGATCACATAGGATTTGGGAAGATTATGTAAATCAACTTCGAATTTTAAAATATACCATGTGTTAACCCATTAAATGTGTAATTAATAATATTTAAGGAGTTGTTATTGCCAGAGCAAATATTAGCATTCAGACCAATAAATAATTCATATTCCTAATTCACCCTTAATCAGTTAAAGTTCTTATCTTCTCTCCCTCACCTTATCACTAAGATTTATTCATTCTTTTTAATATATTTTCTCTTATCTTTGAGTTTATTCTCATTTATACTATTTTTTTTCCAAAAATATTTATTAATATAAAACTTATTTTCATTTCCAACTTAAACAAAAAAAAAATCTTATATAAAATAACACTTATTTTATTAATATTTTTATTTTTTTCAATTAAATTATAAAATATTTGTCAATATACACTTCAAAAAATTTAGGCACAATTTGTTTAGAGTTGTTTTAGTATTTTATTTCACAAATTCAATTTAACTTATTTGTTTTGTTCATTTCTTTACCAAAATTTTTAAAACCAAAAAAAATGTTACAATAATTTTTTTTGCTATGTATTTTTTGTAAATACATTATTATATTTAAATTTATAATAATAAAAATTTCTTCCTGACATGATTTTTTTATTAAAATAAAATCATAAAATATTAATTCAAAATTAAATTTTAAAATTTTATTAATAATTTTTTCTTGTGATCTATTAACATTTTTTATAAATAAATTATTATATTTAAATTTTACTTTAAAATTTATAATAATAAAAAAAATTTCCTGACACCATTTTTTTACTAAAACAAAATCATAAAATATTAATTCAAATTTGACTTTTAAATTCATTAATTATTTTCTTGTGATCTATTAACATTTTTAAACATTAAATTGCTCATAATATATTGAAACTAACTCACTCTTTTAGTTTCTAATTTTTCAGTCGCATGTTAGTCAAAATTTTAAACAAAAAAATTTAGTTTATTATTTTCTTGGTGTTATCTATTAACTGATAAATTTTAACTAATTTCTTTTTAATTTTACACTAATTATGAAATATTAATTAATATAATTTAAAATTTATTTTTCTGACTAAAAACTAATTTTTGACTTAGTTATATAATTTTTTTAATAGTGTGAGTGAAAATAAGTGTTATGTTAATAAAACTTTGGAAAGGAAATTAGTGTAAAGAAAAAAAAACTCAAACTTCAAAGGAAAGACATTATAAAGAATTGATAAGCTCTTGGGATAAGGTGGAAAGAGAAAATCAAGAATTTGACTCATTAAGGATAAATTAGGAAATTGAGTAATTTATTGATTTGAATACTAATATTGCTCTGGCATTAACAGCCGCCTAATATTTAATGGCAACTTTGCACGACTTTCACCAAAATTTAAATAATTTCAATAATTCATCCATGTATGTATCTATATGAGGATACCAGATCCTCTGTCTAATATTTATCCAGTCTTATTCTGTTTAATATTTAAAATGATGTAGTTTCATTAAAAATAGGGTCTAATGTATAAATATTATTAAAATTACTTTACAATTATTAGACCATAACCAAGAGATTAGTGAACCCTAAGACGTAGTTTTAATTAAGATAGACAAAATCTTGAATAGAAGATCCCGTATCCTATATGAGGAGATAGATATCAGATTATATGTTGAAGATTATCCTATCTTGTTATGTTCAATGTTTAAAATGATATAGTTTAATTAAAATTAGGGATTAAAAGTATAAATATCACTAAAATTACTTTAAAATTATTAGAGCCTAACCAAGAAGAGATCAGATCATCTATCCAACATTATCTCTGTCATATTCTATCCAATGTCAAAACGACGTAGTTTAACTAAAACTAGGGACTAAAAGCATAAATATCACTAAAATCACTTTACAATTATTAGACCCTAACCCATAAATGAGTGAACCCTACGACGTAGTTTAATATTAGACATGATGAGACAAAGATAATCTTGGACAGAAGATCCCAGAGTAACCAAGAAATGAGTGAACCCTACGACCTAGTTTTAATCTGGACATGATAAGACATGATAGTTTTGGAGAGAAGATATCATCTCTTTTAGAGGGATTTATTTTCCAATTTTCACAAAAATTTTGGATTAATTATATTTATCATCTCAGAAAGAACGAATTCTGTGTTTTCAAAAACTTACGGTAACTCCAATTGACGGAGCAAGCGTTTAACAAATCGACTGTTCCTATCAAACACCATCTAATAATACGTTAATTTCACCCCAGAAAAAAAGTGTACATTGCCTAATATGCCCTTAACTTTATATCTATAATCATTATATTGTCTTAAACTAAAATACATATTTAAATATTAAAATAAAAGCAAAGGAAATTTCATTTTTTTTACAAAAACAAAAAAAAAACTCAAAACGAAAATCTTCATTCTTAATAATCTAATTAATTATTTTCCTTTCCAAAAATAATTTCTTTCCTTCCAAAATTTAAAATTTAGAAAGAGAATAATTTATTGATTAAAATTTGACTAATTTGATAAATCCAGTTATAATAAAGAATATAAAATTGATAAATTATAACAAAGAATTAAAAAATACAAACAAGTATTTATTGTCATTTCATATTTGTTCGTCTATTTTTCTTTTTTTTTTTCCACAAAATAAGTGATGGCTTTTTGGTCTTTTGATCAATTCCATTAGTCCACTTTAACGATTAGGGGTAATCGTAATTTTTTAAATTTATAGAGTTTATTTGGTACTTTTACAACACTAGAGGATGGTAAATGTAATTAAACCAAAATATTTTAACAATTTGCACACCAAGAGGTCCAAGAGTTGTGCAAAGATCACGCGTTATTATTATGTGTACGTACAAAATATGGAGTCATTATCACCATCCAAATTCCCAGCTAAGCTCCTCCTTAGGCTTCTCGAAAATCCTTAAAACGGGACGAACGCGCACACAAATTCACATAGTATCAAGAACCCTTTTGATATTTTGCAGCAAAGATGCCAATGAAGGTGTTGGAAGCTACCCTATCAACCTTTGATGGGGAGTTTGAGAAGTTCAAGGCAGAAGCCTCAAATAACAAAGCCAATCTCATCCTTTTCTTGGCTGATAAAGACCCTGCCACCTCTCGTTCTTGGTGCCCTGGTAAATTTCCTTTTTTTTTAAACAAAATTTGTTCTTTTTACGTATTTTGACCTTCATGGTTATGTTTTAATTTCCTTTTCATTGTCATTCATTCATGTTTCTAATGTATTGTGGGCTTCATGCTGTTTTTTTTTCTTTTTTCTTTTTAAGTGTAATAAAGGGGTATAAAGGTTGTTCGTTTATTTATTTATTTTTAGTTTGCGATTCAATTTTGTTGAGTTGGAGAAATAATGAACTGCCTGGAGCAATTTTGTTGAAAACTAATGATTTGTTGTGAATGAAAAAAAGGGTTTCATTTCCCTTGTAAGTGTTGTGTAACTTTTTTTAAATGCCAAATTATTGCATTTGATAGAGTGTGGAAAATCGCAGAAATGGGGTTGCTCTTAGATGTTGGTTTTGGAATGTAATTGAGGATTGGAAAATGTATTAGGCTTGAAATCCATTGTTTTGTGCTAAAATCAATGTAATGTGTGATTCATAGTGGTTTGTTCACTTAGTCTGTGTGCTTCATGTTGATAAATTGCAATATTTTGATCCATTTGTCAGATAGACTGCAATAACTGATGTCGGTCATTCTGTTATACTGTTTTGCTTCTTGGTCCTTTGTTCCGGCTGAAAGCAATTCATGCAAAAGGAGCAATTCACTGTGCATTGGCCTTTCTAGTTCTTCCGTCACTGTGAAATGTTTAAGAAAAAGAAATCATAAGTAGATGGTTCTAACTTTATTTGGCTGATCTTAGCTTGTGAGAGTTTAAAGTAGTTAATAACTTTCTTAGATGTTTGATAGAGAAGAATGGATCTAAATTTGTATAGCAGAAAGTTATCGCTCATTTATGGACTGGAGTTTACCTCTTCTTTACAGTTTCAGTTTTGATTGACAATCTTTCTTTCTCTTTGAAGTGTACTTGTTCATTTGTTCACCAACTTTTTCTCCCTATTCGTATTTAGCCTTAGACCTTCCCACATTGGTTGGAATCTATTCTGGATTGTTTCATGTGTTTTGTCCATTTATTTATCTCTCAGCAGACTTTTAGGTGTTTTTATTGCATGTGTAGAAACCTCTGAAATTCTAGAATTGAAATTCAAGTGATTTTAAACGCAAGTAAATCTATAAGAAGCCATTGTCGATGTATTCTCAAATGTACGGTATTGAAATTTGTATGTTCTAATTGTTTGTAGCAAAGCATTATGCTTACTTTCTTCTTAGCATGATGAAAAGTCCAAATGCTTCCTAGTGCTTTACAATGCCTAAAACTGCCTTGGCTGCCCCTCTTCCCATTCCTTCCTTCTTTTAATTTTTCTTTTTTCCATTTTTTGCAGTTCCTCTCTAGTTTGTATAGCAAGAATGTAGAAAACCTTCAATTTTTCTGTTTCCATTGTATCCCAAGTATGAACTGTTTATCCTTTTTTTCTTGTGATTTTCTATGTTCAGCAAAGTTTTAAGTTTTTGTCTTCTTGTTACAAGATTGTGTGAGAGCTGAGCCAGTGATCTATAAGAAACTGGAAGCATCATCGGATAACATCACATTGCTAAGAGCTTATGTGGGAGATAGACCAACTTGGAGAAATCCTCAGCATCCCTGGAGAGTGGATCCAAGTTTCAAGCTCAGAGGAGTTCCTACACTAATTCGTTGGGAAAATGATGCTATCAAAGGTCGTCTTGAAGATCATGAAGCTCACGTTGAAAGCAAAATTGACAATCTTGTTACTGCAAATTAAGTCTTTTACTTCCTAACAATATAATAATGTGGTGAAAGTTAAGCTTTATGTGATCTCCAGCAGATGTTGACAATCTCATTAATAAACTACAATACTTGATAAAGTGCCATTTCTGGCACCAAATCCTGTTCTGAGCAAATGTGTAGGACATTTATCATCCATTCAAATAATACTAGGAATTTCCTAAATATATACGACTATGGTTTAACGAATGCATGGAGTTGCAGCTTAAGATCATATTCTTGTAGGTTTATGGCATTCAAAGTTATGAAATGAGGAAAAGAATCCATATGAAATGATTTCTGGACATCTTGTAGAGTTCAATAGCTACAAGAGCATTAAAATGAGTTTAGGATTTCTGAAAAGGAAAGCAGATATCTTGCACAAAACAGTACAATTCAAATTTTCAAACAATAAGACAATGCAGATGCCATACCACTGCAGGCAGGAGGTTTTTTTCAACTAGAATGATCTCTAAAACTATGCATTTTATTATGAAAAAATAGCTAATATTTACTATTTTCTTCAAGGTTAAAAACTAATGAACAAAACTTGATCATCATGAAAAGCTGTCGGTCCACGGACAAAACCTGAAGAACCATGCAGGTACAAAGCTTGTCTGAATCCTGGATGCCTCCATAATTAATCACTATACCCCATCTCATTAAATTAGATGAAACCGCAAAGATACAGACAACAGACAGTAGATAGCAGCCTCTCAGATCGTGCCATGCTGCTACTTACAAAATCTCTACTTGAGATTCCAAGTCACTTCCTACCATCTGCACCCTAAAGCCAATGACTCATCAGATTGTTGCTCATTCACCGCAAACACATTGCAGCATGCCAAGATTTTGGTAGAGTATCAAACTCTTCATTCAGTTCATTGGGATCTCCATCAGCACGGGACAATTCAATATGCATGGAAGAAAGATGTCTTCACCATTCTGAAAATCAACCCCGGAAAAGAGCAAGGGATATGAAGAGGACCTGAGCAAGGATTATGATACAAAAGTTCTATGACAAGACATCCCATTGACCAATAGCAACATGACATCAGAGAGAACAAAGACAACCCAATCAAATTAGCATCACATCCTTGCACATATGTCGGTGAACTTCTGGCAATATTTAGCAACACAATAAGCATCTTTGATAGTCTTTTATACATGACATCCTTCACCATCCAGAATCCCATTCATGTACCCCAACTGCAGGCTTCTACAATGGGATCAGTGCCAAAATATCAGTAATAAGCAAATGACTCCAAAGAAGCATGTATCACACCACATTGGTAATTTTCAAGATACAGACATGAAGATCTATCTAAACCAATTCTTCCATAGGTTCTACTCAAATCTTAATTTGAACCATATAAAATACACTTACTAGTCAACTTTATAGTGGCACACTTCGATCATTACTAGGAAGGAAAGACTTGGTAAAAGAAATTCTACAGTTTATATACTTACCAACGGTCCTAAAGATCTTCAAGCACTAGCTCGAAAATTGTTCCTTCGAAAGTTTTGAAGTCACCTTCAAGGTAATATCACCATAAAATTCCTCTTGATTTACATCTACGAGCCCACAGTTTTTCAGAACCTGAACAGAATAGCAGTCGTATGCACGTAATAGCTATAGCATGAAAAGACTTTCAGAATGATAATTGAAGAACTTTGGACAACTTTACAACATTCATCAAGAAGATTTTTCACAGTTGTTGGATAACTGAAATATATTCAAAAGTTAGCTTTAAGCAATCTTCACATTTGTAAGTTTAGTTCATGTACCATACAGCTCATCCAAGAAGAACCACATAAAATTCAGCATGTGCAACTTACAATAATACAGATATCATTAACCAAGAACCAACAATAAAGCATCATGACCATCATCAATGACACGGATGCTATAGAAATTTATGGAGCCAATGGATTCCAGTTTCATTTCATGTTTAAAAGATGTGATAACCATACAACCAGGTTCTCAGTTCTATGGTTAATTCTAACCAGTCATCAAAGATCAAATGGTTCTACCCTATGTAAAATGGACTCCGTTGTGGGCAATGTCAGATTCAATAAGCATATGAATTTTAGGATTCCTGGATATGTATCCAAATTATATGCGGGGTGCATTTTTGTGGCCATACATATGTAGTGTTAACAAAACATGACACTAAACAAATTAATTGAAATAGGAATCTTGTTTTATATACACCTTTTTGATTTGGTATAGGAAAAGGAAAAGAATTAACATAGTGGTACACTCAATAAATTGGACTGCCTACTTTAACTGTAATATAAAGAAAATATCTAACACGGACAGACAATTCAATGACTTACCAACATTTCAGTAAACATTCGAGCGCATATTTTTCTGCTTTTGCCTTCCAAGATTGAGTTCAAACTGAGACTCCCAGACAAATCTTCTGAACTGGGGGTTACTGATAACTGCCTTTTCAAATATTGGGCCACAGCTCTACACAAATCCAAACAATGGATTACATAAACTTTCAACAACAGCAGAAACTTTCTTTCTTAAAAAAACCAAATACAAATAAATTAGCTGTCAAACGGAGTAAACCTCCATCAGGATAAATTTCATGTTACAGGTACCTTGTTCTTGCAGATAATTTATCAAGTTCTTGAGTCCCTTTTTGGTTTCTTGTTAATTGATCTGATTCTGGAGTTCCCTGGGACACTGATTAAGAGGGATATGTCAGTCAATGTACAGTGGGCCATCAAGAAAATAGCAATAAAAACTCTCTTGTGAATAAAAGTTGCAAGCAACATCCTACATGAAGTATCCTCCAACATCACAATTTTAGTTGGAGGAAAGAGTTCTCAGCTTACCTACAGGTGTATTGTCGTCTTGTTCTAAAAAGCTTAGGTCCTGCAATGAGAAGGGCAAGTTAGGTGAAACTTGAATAAGTGCATAGCAAATTTGCCGAGGACTAAGGCTAATGCATCATGCAAAGTCCCATTGTTAAGTTAGTGCAACAAGTTCCAAGTTTTCCAACATTATCAGTCAATGTTAATGGCAAATAGCCTAACTCAATCTGAGAATCAATGGTGACTTCAGTAGCAAGACATATTCTTGATGCAAAGAAACAATGTGAGATTCCATGAAGTGCTATCATAAATTGAACCTCGGTCATCAGACCCTACAGTAGAAGGGAGGAGGAACATTGTAAAGATAGAGACACAACAAAGACGATAATAAGTTGGCTAAAATGATAATTTTGCACTAGAACTGACTCAAAAAGATAGGGGGAATATTAAGGTAAAACATAAAATTTGCAGATGACATACTCCAGCAGAATTTGCCATCTCCGGAATATCAGAAAGAACACTATCCTCAACTCCTGGTGCATGGCGTAAAAGGGTTGCAGAGGTTTCTGTGTCAGAACCAAAGAGTCCACTGGATGGTGCCATGTCTGGGGTAGGCAGTAGGTCAGTTCCAAAAGTTGTTTCCAATCGATCAGTATCTGAACCAAAATTCATGGTGGATGGAGTGGCTTCATCTCTTCCGATCAGAGAAGGCACGGACATGATAGGAGATGAAACAAATCTATTCGGGGAAGGCAAGATTTCAAACATTGAACTGCCACCAGTAGGACCTTCATAATTGCGAAGACATTCAATTTCCACTTCTTTGTGGCCTCTACCAGTGGGGGATTGCATGACTTCACGCTCAGGATGAGCTTCTTCTGAGGTTATTAGTTGAGTTTTTGAAGAGATGACTTCTCTCTTGTACACACTATGCAGATCAGCAGATAATCCTACAAAGTTTGAAGAACTCAATCTACAACAAACTAACAACAAAAAGGTGACTACAATATGATTTAAGAAAATCTGTAGTAAAAATGGATTACCAGCTATTGAGGGTTCAAAAAACATCAAGTCTTTTTTCAATCTATTGTTTAACCTCCATGCATCCAAATTAGAAGCAGAGCAGTTCCTTTTTTTTCTCATCAAGTCGTGGGAATCTTCTAGCGCCTTCTTCATGAACCTGAAAGTCCCTAAGCTTAATGGAAAAGGAATAACAAACAAGAGAAGTATTAGGTTAAGCAAAAGATAAATCATACTTGTTAGTCAGTACTGTGGCTTCATCAAAGAACTGCCTTCTCCTTTTTCGCTGCTTTGCTCTTGGCTGCTCAACTGGAGGTGTTGCTCGAAGTGCTAGTTCAGGTGTTGCATGCCCTATAAACAAGAAAGAATATTTAATTAATCAAACTAGCACTACTTCCTCTTTAATCTCTGCTTTCATTCTGTAGTTCTATCTCTATATAGAATATGTTACGAGAACTTGCACTAACCAAGATCCATGCGCAAATCTAAACTTTCATGGGGCTCTTCTGAAGCAACAGATTGTTGTCCTTCGGGATGACGTACTGGAATAGCAGGACCTCCAGGAGACAACATTTCCTCAAGAACTGGACTTTTGACCTCCTTATCTTTCATAATCTGCTCCTCCAGAACTCTGTCAGGTTCCATGATATCATTCCCATGATCAGGCAATGTCAAACCATCTTCCATACGGAAGTCACGCATAATCTCAATCTCTGGGATCTCTTCAATGGTGCCATCTCCAATAGTTTTTTCATTGAATTCTGCCCGATTACTAGGAGAAGGATCTCCCAGCATTGCAGTAGTACCCTCTGGAAAAGAAGGACGAGAACTGCAAAAGAAAAATAAATTACAACTTCTCAACAAAAATGACTAGCATTTAATTTTATAAGCTATGTAGTCATACTCTTCCTCCATTGGCCTGACTCCTGATCCTGAAGCATCTTGGAGAACTGGTGAACCCCTCCTATTATCCTATAAACATAGGCAAGTAATTATATGCTAAGTGATTAGATGCACATTATTGCCATTATAACTAAAAGATAGCAAAGTTTAAGTGTACCTCATCAAAGGTAATGACTATGTAGGGATCTGTTCCTGTCGGAACTTGATCTGCAAAATGAAACAACATTTAAGCTATTATATAACTATGTTTACATTTTTATCAAAGAATAAAACTTGGTACACATGTAAGAGTAAACACCTTCAAGAGTTATCTCCTCTCGCAATTTAAGATGATTATCCTCACATCTGAAAATTAAAGTGATGAATCATATAAAGATACAGGTTGGAAGACATGAATAACAACGTTTTAAAAGAAATTCACCTCTCCAAAAAATAATCATCTTCGAGTTCTAAGGCATCAAGTTCAAATCTTTCAGGCAAAGTGACAGAGTGAAATGGTGCTTGAGTTGCATCCTCAGGAAGATTGATATTTACAGAAGTAAATGCCTTGCTTATTCCTATTAGCACTCCATTGCAGTCTTGATAAAGATAGTCAACTTGCTTTGAATAAATACGGACAACACCAAGTAGAAGATGGCCTGACATCCTCAAAGCAATAGGAACCTCAGGATACATGATGCGTTCTGGAAAACAAAGTCAAAAGAAAATGGCATCATACTCTAAACTAATGCACAGAAAAATACCATGCATTTTCTCTTTACTATAAAAGCTGCTTTCAAATTCTTTATAGGAGGTACTTTGAAAGTGAGAAAGATCCAAATCTTAACATAAAGGGAAAGATTTTCAGGTAGCAGAATCTAGTCATTTGACCTGGAAACAATTTAAGAGAAAACATTAGGACCAGTACATTGCAATCCAAAGAATTTTACTAATCTAAATCAAACATTTAAAGAAATGCATGCCTTCACATCATATGAAAAAGTAGCCAAGAAGCCAATTTGCATGGTCTATGCACATCACTCTTGAGAAGACCTAGCCTATTAGAATGCCCAATGGCCTCAACTACATAAACATAATAATTTGGATGTTTCTCAGTCCATTGGATGCCTTTCCAGTCATATGTAAGGATATTTTTTTAACAAGCCAAATAGGATAGAAAACTGTGAAGAACAATTAAAAAGAAAATCAGTTCATTAACATCTATATGCTTTTTCCATTAAGAAGTGGCCATTTGAATTGCACAAACCATTGTCATCATTTACCTTATTAACTGACAAAAACATGTGAGAAAACTTGAACCAAATTCCCGTAGCCACAAAGATTGATAGCTATAAGATTTTTAGTCAAAAGCAGTATTTTTTCTATTAATGGAGAACTTTATTTATCATCAGCTTGTAAGCTGTGAATCCAATTGCACTGCTATAAGATTAACTAGTGATATTCATATCATTTGCTGTTTTCTGAACAGATAAATGGTAATCAACCAGTATCGCCTAAATTGCTAAGTTTAATCAACAGAGGTTTACAGAACACACAAGTAACTTCGGGTGATTAGATATTTCAATAAAAAAACACAATCTTTTCAAGAATCATACACCAAAAAAAAAAAAAAACTATCTTTCTATCAAAGGAAACAGGAAAAAAAAAACAAGTTGAAATGTTAAAAGAAAAAAATTTCAGCATCTAAGAAAAAACACACGGGAAAAAAAGAACAGCATCAAGAGACAGAGAAACCAAAAATTAAAACAAAATGAATCATCTTTCCTCTGTAACACTCATTTTCTATACAGTACAATTGCATACAATCAAATCAAATGCTGAAAAAAAAATTGAACCCTCGATCAAGAATTCCTCACATCATATCCCGAAAAAAAATAACATCAAAATAATTGTATCTTTGATTCTTTCCAACAGTACAAAAGTCCCTTATCATCCTGACCAAAAACAATTCCTAAAAATAATAAAAAACAAGCAACTTTGACCTCATTAAAAACCCAACAAATCAAAACCCAGAAAAGAAAACCAAAAAAGGAAAGATTTCGGGTCCCAAACAACATATTCGAAGCAAATTAACACCATAAAAAGGAAAAAAAAAAAGAACAGACCAATAGTAGAAGGGATATTAGTGGAGGTGTAGTGAGATTTCTTGAGCTTATGCTGTAAATGGGCTGCGCACCAAACGGTCCCTAATGGCCCTTTTCTTGCCAAAAATGTATGCGAATAAAACATCTTTTTTCTTCTTCTTCTTCTTCCTCCTCTTCTACAACACTCAAAAAACTCTTCTGCAAACTTATTTATTTATGTATGTATATAATTATTAAAAAAATATATATAAAAAAAATAAAAAACTGTTCTTGAATAAAAATTTTATGATTTGGCAAAGGAGTTGATCGGTTCTTGAATCTTTATTTATTTATTTATTTGATTTTATGGATTGGGGAAGGGATTTATAGGGTTTTGAAATTGGAGGGGAAATGAAAAATGGGAGTGGGACTGAGCGGGAAGTTTAAGAAGGCGCGAAATTCCACTGGACAAGTTTTGGACGCTTTATATGAAATTACCTTTTTACCACTGGTTTCTCGCCGCTTTGCACGCAGCTTCTCTTGCACGATTTCTTATAAGGAGCGGAAAAACTTCCTTTGGAAGATTGACGTAGAGATGGCCAAACCCACGGTTCCGGTTCCGGAACCGTGGGCCCCCCAAACCGGAACCGTAACCGAACCGCTCATAGGCGGTTCGGTTACGGTTCCTATTTTTGAGTTTTGGAACCGGAACCGGCGGTTCCGGTTCCGGTTCCAAACCGTGATTTTTTTTATTTTTTTTATTTATTTATTTATTTTTTTTTTACAATTTCTAATCTATAAATACCCCTTAATTTTTCATTTTTCCCACACAATTTCTACTCCTCTTTTTCAATATTCTAATTCTCTTAATCTCACTTTCTCAAGCATCAAAATTCTATAAAATTCAATTCTATTTATTATTTCTATTATAATTATTAGTTAAATTATTTATTATTGTTTTTAATATATTATTCTTTCAATATTTCTATAAACCGTGGCCATGGTTTAATTTCTTAGTTTTCTATACCACTTCATTTTTATCACATAATTTCTTAGTTTTCTAATCTTTATATTGTAAGTTTTAACGTTTATAGTTTACGGTTTAGGGTATCAATTTTTTTAATTAATTATTCTAATTATATTGTTCAATCATTCTTTCAATACTCTTAATCTCTTATGAGTCTTATCATTTATATATTATATTATATATCAACTTAATTTTCTAATCTAAACCCTAAACCCTAATCCCTAATCCAATTATATTATACTCTAATCTAAACCCTAATTCAATTATATTATGTATCAACTTAATTTTCTAATTTATATTATCCTAATTCTATTATTATATTATGCTAATATACTATTTGAATTCCAATTAATAGTTCGATCATTCTCTCAATACTCTTATTCTTTCTATATCTTTCTTTCTCACTTATCTAATATTCATAATTCTATTATTTAAAAAATTCATATATTAGTTTAATACTTTAATTTTAACTACTATTCTAATTATGTTATTATATTATACTAGTTGAATTCTAATTAATAATTCAAATATTCTTTTAATATTCTTATTATTTTTATATCCTTGAATCTCACTTATCTAATTCTTCCTAGTTCTATTATCTAAAAACTATATATTAATTTAGTTCAATTGTAACTATTATTATTCTAAGTATATTATTATGTTGTATTATTTGAGTTTCAATTAATAGTTTAATCATTATTTCAATAGAAATCAAATTTAAAAGTGGGATTATAATCGAAATTCGAAACTAAAAATCAAAAAAAAAATCGAAAATGGAACAAAACCGGAACCGGAATCGGAACCGGGATGGAACCGGAACCGGAACCGGGATGGAACCGGAACCGGGGCGGAACCGGAACCGCCGGTTCCGGAACCGTGGCCACCACTAGATTGACGAAAGGATTCGAATGAGTGAGATTAATAACAAGGAAATTTGTTCATTTTTATTTTTATTTTTATTTCTATTTCTTTTGATTTTGTTTAGCTTAGTATTAAAATAGAGTTCTTTTGGATTAAAAAAATAAACTAAGATAAAACAATTATTCAAATTTTTTTTCCTAATTCAAGTGAAACTCATATTTACCATCAAACTTCCATTTTGTAGGTTATAGCACATGTATTTTGGCTGAAAACGACAATATCCAACAATGTGTCGATTTTAGCCATTTTCGTCCTATTTTTTGCACTCACCTTAATTGTGAACGTGCATTCTAGTAAACGGTGTAAAAAAGTAAAACTCATATTTATCACAATGCCTCCATTTTTATGAGTTATAAAACATGTATTTTGACTTAAAACGACAATATTAAAAAAGGTGCCGAATTTAGCCATTTTTGTATTATTTTTTACACCATATCAATTATGAACTTTCATTCTGATGAATTGTGTCAAAAAAATTGAAACTCATTTTTATCACCAAGTTTCCATTTTTTGTGGGTATAGTACATGTATTTTGGCAGAAAATGACAATGTCCAAAATGTGTCGAATTTGGCCATTTTTATTCTATTTTTTATACTCACCTAAATTGTGAATGTGCATTCTAGTGAACGATGTCAAAAAAAGTGAAACTCATATTTATCACAAGACTTCCGTTTTTGTGGGTTATAACACACGTAGTTTGACCGAAAATGACAATATTCAAAAACATGCCGATTTTAGCTGTTTATGTATTGTTTTTTACACCACATCAATTGTGAACTTTCATTCTAGTAAACTATGTCAAAAAAGTGAAACTCATATTCATCACCAAACCTCTATTTTTTGCGGGTTATAACACGTATTTTGGCCGAAAACGACAATATCCAAAACGTGTCGATTTTGGCTATTTTCGTGCTATTTTTTTGCACTCACATCAATTGTGAACGTGCATTCTAGTGAACAATGTCAAAAAAGTGAAACTCATATTTATCAAAAAGACCTCCATTTTTGTGGGTTATAACACGTGTATTTTAACCAAAAATTGCAATATTAAAAAACGTGCCGATTTTAGTCATTTTTGTATTTTTTTTTTTGCACCATATCAATTGTCAACTTTCATTCTAGTGAATTGTGTCAAAAAAACTAAAACTCATATTTATCATCAAACTTCCATTCCGTGTGAGTATAGCACACGTATTTTGCCCGAAAACGACAATATCCAAAAACGTGTCAATTTTGACCATTTTCGTCCTATTTTTTTCACCTACCTTAATTGTGAACGTACATTCTAGTAAACGGTGTAAAAAAAGTGAAACTTATATTTATCACCATACCTCCATTTTTTGTGTGTTATAATAGATGTATTTTGACTTAAAACCACAATATTAAAAAACGTGCCAATATTAGCCGTTTATGTATTTTTTTTTACACCATATCAATTGTGAACTTTCATTCTAATGAATTATGTCAAAAAAGTAAAATTTATATTCATCACCAAACCTCCGTTTTTTTTGTGGGGTATAGAACATGTATTTTTGCCGAAAAAGACAATGTCCAAAATGTGTCGAATTTGGCCATTTTCGTGCTATTTTTTGCACCCATCTTAATTTTGAACGTGCATTCTAGTCAATGATGTCAAAACAAGTGAAACTCATATTTATCACAAGACCTCCATTTTTGTGGGTTATAACACATGTACTTTAACTGAAACCAACAATATTAAAAAGCGTGCCGATTTTAGCCGTTTATGTATTGTTTTTTACAACATATCAATTGTGAACTTTCATTTTAGTGAATTGTGTCAAAAAAGTGAAACTCATATTTGTCACAAAACCTCCATTTTTTGTGAGCTATAACACACATATTTTGGCCGAAAATGACAATGTCCAAAAACGTGTCGATTTTGGCCATTTCTTGCTATTTTTTGCACCGACATCAATTGTGAACGTGCATTCTAGTGAACGATGTCAAAAAAAGTGAAACTCATATTTATCACAAGACCTCCATTTTTTGTGGGTTATAACACATGTATTTTGACAAAAATGACAGTATTAAAAAACATGTCGATTTTAGCTGTTTCTGTATTGTTTTTTTTACACCATATCAATTGCAAACTTTCATTCTAGTGAATTGTGTCAAAAAAGTGAAACTCATATTTATAACCAAACCTTCATTTTTTATGGACTATAGCACATATATTTTGGCTGAAAATGACAATGTCCAAAAACGTAACAATTTTGTTTATTTTCGTACCTACCTCAATTGTGAACGCATTCTAGTAAACGGTGTAAAAAAAGCGAAACTCATATTTATCACCAGACCTTCATTTTTTATGGTTTATAATACATATATTTTGACTTAAAACAACAATATAAAAAAAACATGCCGATTTTAGCTATTTTTGTATTGTTTTTTACACCATAATAGTTGTGAAATTTTGCATCTAGCCAATTGTGAACATGAATTCTAGTGAATGATGTCAACAAAAGTGAAACTCATATTTATCACAAGACCACCATTATTTGTGGGTTATAACATACATATTTTGACTGGAACTGACAATATTAAAAAATATGTCGATTTTATCCGTTTATGTATTATTTTTTACACCGTATCAATTGTGAACTTTCATTCTAATTAATTGTGTCAAAAAAGTGAAACTCATATTTATCACCAAACTTCCATTTTTTGTGGGCTATAGCACATGTATTTTGGCTGAAAACGACAATGTCCAAAACGAGTCAGATTTGACCATTTTAGTGCAATTTTTTGCACCCACCTCAATAGTGAACGTGCATTATAGTGAACGATGTAAAAAAAAAGTAAAACTCATGTTTATCACAAGACCTCCATTTTTTGTGGGTTATAACACATGTATTTTGACTTAAAATGACAATATAAAAAAGTGCCGATTTTGGCCGTTTCTGTATCGTTTTTTACACCATATTAATTGTGAACTTTCATTCTAGTGAATTGTGTCAAAAAAGTGAAACTCATGTTTATCACCAAATCTCCATTTTTTGTGGGCTATAGCACATGTATTTTGGCCGAAAACGACAATGTCCAAAATGTGTTGGATTTGACCATTTTAGTGCCAATTTTTTGCACCCACCTCAATAGTGAACGTGCATTCTAGTGAACGATGTAAAAAAAAGTAAAACTCATATTTATCACAAGACCACCATTTTTTGTGGGTTATAACACATGTATTTTGACCTAAAACGACAATATAAAAAAAGTGCCGATTTTAGCCGTTTATGTATTGTTTTTTACACCATATTAATTGTGAACTTTCATTCTAGTGAATTGTGTCAAAAAAGTGAAACTCATATTTATCACCAAACTTCCATTTTTTGTGGGCTATAACAAACGTATTTTGGCCGAAAATGACAATGTCCAAAAACGTGTCGATTTTTTCCATTTTCGTGCTATTATTTACATCCACCTCAATTGTGAACGTGCAATCTAGTGAATGGTGACAAAAAAAGTAAAAATCATATTTATCACAAGACCTCCATTTTTTATGGGTTATAACACATGTATTTTTACCAAAAATGACAATATAAAAAATGTGCCGATTTTAACCGTTTCTGTATTTTTTTGCATCATATCAATTGTTAACTTTCATTCTAGTGAATTATTTAGAAAAAGTGAAACATATATTTATCATTAAACCTCTATTTTTTTGGCTATAGCACACGTATTTTGGCCGAAAATGACAATGTCTAAAAACCTATCGATTTTGGCTATTTTCGTTCTATTTTTTGCACCCACCTTAACTGTGGACGCACATTCTAGTGATCGGTGTCAAAAAAGTAAAACTCATATTAATAACTAAACCTACCTTTTTTGTAGGTTGAAACACACTTATTTTGCCTGAAAATGACAATATTAAAAAACATACCGATGTTAGCTGTTTTTATATTATTTTTTACACCTTATCAATTGTGAACATTCATTCTAGTGAAATATATAAAAAAAGTGGAACTCATATTTATCACCAAACCTCCATTATTTTGTGGCTATAGCATACGTATTTTAGCCGAAAATAACAATGTCCAAAAACATGTCGATTTTGGCTATTTTCGTATTATTTTTTGCACTCACCTTAATTTTGAACTTGTATTCTAATGAATAGTGTCAAAAAAGTGAAACTCAAATTTATCACCAAACCTCCATTTTTGCCGTTTCTGTATTATTTTTTACACCATATCAATTGTAAACTTTCATTCTAGTGAATTGTGCCAAAAAAAGTGAAACTCAAATTTATCACCAAACCTCTATTTTTTGTGGGCTATATTTTTACCAAAAAAATAGCACATATTTTTGCCAAAAAAGATAATGTCCAAAAATGTGTCGATTTTAGCCATTTTTGTGCTATTTTTGCACCCACCTCAATTGTGAATGCGCATTCTAGTGAACGTGGTAAAAAAAAAGTGAAACTCATATTTATAACTATACCTCCATTTTTTTGTAGGTTTATATAGCAACACGTATTTTGCCAAAAAATGAAAATATTCAAAACTTTGCCAATTTTATCCATTTCTATATTGTCTTTTTTACACCATATCAATTATGAAATTTTATTTTAGTGAATTGTATAAAAAAAGTGAAACTCATATTTATCACCAAACCTCCATTTTTTGTAGGCTATAACACATGTATTTTGGTCTAAAATAACAATGTCAAAAAATGTGTAGATTTTGGCTATTTTTGTGCTAATTTTTTTACCCACCTCAATTGTGAACAAGAATTCTAGTGAACGGTGGCAAAAATAGTGACACTCATATTTATCACATGACCTCCATATTTTATGTGTTATAACACACGTATTTTGATAGAAAATGATAATATTAAAAAACGTGCCGATTTTAACTGTTTCTGTAAATTTTTTTTATACCATATCAATTGTGAACTTTTATTATAATGAATTGTGTCTCTTTTTTTTAGTAGTGGAAATATCCAAACCACCAAATACAAGAGTAAAAGTCTTTAAAGAAGGAGTACTATTTCCTTACATGAAATCTTAGAAGAAACTAAATGAGGTGGATAAACAACTAGTACATATTTGTTGGTTTTGAGCCTTAATTAGAGAATAATATGAAACAAAGTCCATGTTATACCCAAAACTCTCAAACCCTTTAACCAAAATAAACATCCTTAATAGATTTTAGGAATAAATGATGTGGACAAAATTAAGACAATAGCAAGTTATCTCACTTCCCACATGTTTTAGGAATAAACATCCTTATAGTGAATTGTGTTTAAAAAAAAAGAGAAACTCAAATTTATCACAAAATTTCCATTTTTTGTGGGCTATAGCAGAAGTATTTTGACCGAAAATTACAATGTCAAAAAACGTGTCGATTTCAGCCATATTCATGCTATATTTTGTACCTATCTCAACTGTGAACGTGCATTCTAGTACATGGTGTCAAAAAAAGTCAAACTAATATTTATCACAAGACCTTCATATTTTGTGGGTTATAACACATGTATTTTAACAGAAAACGACAATATCTAAAAATGTGCCGATTTTAGCCGTTTCTGTATTGTTTTTAACACCAAATCAATTGTGAACTTTCATTCTAGCGAATTGTGCCAAAAAAGTGAAACTCATATTTATCACCAAACCTCCATTTTTTGTGGGCTATAGCACACATTTTTTGTCCAAAAACGACAATGTCCAAAAAAACGTGTTGATTTTGGCCATTTTTTGCTATTTTTTGCGCACACCTCAATTGTGAATGTGTATTCTAGTGAACGGTGTCAAAAAAGTGAAACTCATATTTATCACCAGACATACATTTTTTGTGGGTTATAACACACGTATTTTGACCGAAAACGACAATATTAAAAAACGTGACGAATTTAGCCGTTTCCATATTATTTTTTTACACTATATCAATTGTTAACTTTCATTCTAGTGAATTATTTCAAGATAGTGAAACTCATATTTATCACCAAATCTCTATTTTTTGTGGGCTATAACACACGTATTTTTGCCGAAAATGACAATGTCCAAAACGTGTCGATTTTGGCCATTTTTGTGCTATTTTTTGTATCCATCTCAATTGTGAACGTGCATTAAAGTGGACGATGTCAAAAAAAGTGAAAATCATATTTATCACAAGATATCCATTTTTTTGGGTTATAACACATATATTTTGATAAAAAAATGACAATATTAAAAAACTTGCATATTTTAGTAGTTTCTATATTGTTTTTTACACCATACCAATTGTGAACTTTCATTATAGTAAATTGTGTAAAAAAAAGTGAAACTCATATTTATTACTAAACCTCCATTTTTCGTGGGCTATAGCACATGTATTTTGGCCGAAAATGACAATGTTCAAAAACGTGTCGATTTTTGCCATTTTCATTCTGTTTTTTGCACTCACTTTAATTGTGAACAAGCATGCTAGTGAACGGGGTAAAAAAAAGTGAAACTCATATTTATCACCAGACCTCCATTTTTTGAATATTGTGACACACATATTTTGACCGACAATGACTATTAAAAAATGTGCCGATTTCAGCCATTTCTATATTGTTTTTTACACTATATCAATTGTAAACTTTCATTATAGTGAAATGCCAAAAAAGTGAAACTCATATTTCTCACAAAACCTCTATTTTTGTAGGCTATAGTATACATATTTTGGCTAAAAACTACAGTGTCCAAAAACGTGTTGATTTTGACCATTTTCGGGCTATTTCTTGCACCAACCTTAATTGCGAATGCATTCTAGTGAACGGTGTAAAAAAATGAAACTCATATTTATCACCAGGACTCTATTTTTTGTGGGTTATAACACACGTATTTTGACCAAAAATGACAATATTCAAAATCGTGCTGATTTTAGCCATTTCTGTATTGTTTTTTGCACCATATCAATTGTGTTCTAGTGAATTGTATAAAAAAGTGAAACTCATATTTATCAGAAAACCTTCATTTTTGTGGGATGTAGCATACATAATTTTGTAAAAAATGACAATGTCCAAAAACGTGTCGGTTTTGTCCATGTTTGTGCTATTTTTTGGACCTACCTCAATTGTGAACATGCATTCTAGTCAACGGTGTCAAAAAAATTTAAACTCACAAATATCACCAAACCTCAATTTTTTGTCAGTTATAGCACATTTATTTTTTTTATAAACCGTACTTATATACATGATGGGCAAAATACGATGCTGGATATACTCAAACACATTGTTACAAAAGAGAAAGCTATGAATATGGAGTACAACTCCATTACATGATTTTCTAATTAAACACATGTAATTTGCCAAAAAATGACAATATTAAAAAACGTGCCTATTTTAGACGTTCTTGTATTGTTTTTTGCACTATATCAATTGTGAACTTTCATTCTAGTGAATTGTATGAAAAAAAGTGATTCATATTTATAACCAAACCTCTATTTTTATGGGCTATAACACGCGCATTTTGGCAGAAAACGACAATATCCAAAAACATGTTAATTTTTGCCATTTTTATGCTATTTTTTTACTTCCTCAATTGTGAACGTGCATTCTAGTACATGGTGTAAAATAATAAAATTCATATTTATCACTAGACCTCATTATTTTGTGGGTTATAATACAAATATTTTGACAAAAAACGACAATATTTAAAAACGTTTCAATTTTACATGTTTCTGCATTATTTTTTACACCATATCAATTGTGAACTTTCATTCTAGTGAATTGTGTCAAAAAATTAAAACTCATATTTATCATCAAACCTCCATTTTTTGTGGGCTATAGCACACGTATTTTTGGCGAAAATGACAATATCCAAAAACGTGTTGATTTTGGCTATTTTCGAACTTTTTTTTGAACCCACCTCAATTGTGAATGCGTATTTTGGTGAACGGTGTAAAAAAAAGTTAAACTCATATTTAATACCAGACCTCTATATTTTGTGGGTTATAGCACATGTATTTTGATCGAAAACGAAAATATCAAAAAATGTGCCGATTTTAGCCATTTCTGTATTGTTTTCTACACCATATCAATTGTGAGCTTTCATTCTAGTGAATAATTTAATAAAAGCAAAACTCATATTTGTCACCAAGCCTCAATTGTTTTGTGCAATAACACATGTATTTTAGCCGAAAACAACAATGTCCAAAAATGTGTTGATTTTGCCCATTTTCGTACTATTTTTTGCACCCACCTCAATTTTGAATGTGCATTCTAGTGAACGGTGTAAAAAAATGTAACTCATTTTTATCACCACACCTCCATTTTTGTGGGTTATAATACACGTATTTTGACCGAAAACGACAATATTCAAAAACATGCCGACTATAGTTATTACTATATTATTTTTTACACCATATCAATTGTGAACTTTCATTATAGTGAATTGAGTCAAAAAGTGAAACTCATATTTATTATCAAACCACAATTTTTTATGGGCTATAGCACACGTATTTTGGTAAAAAACGATAATGTCTAAAAATATGTCGATTTATCCCATTTTCAGGTTCTTTTTTGCACTAAACTCAATTGCGAACGTGCATTCTAGTAAACGGTGTCAAAAAAAGTGAAACTCATATTTATCACAAAGACCTCCATATTTTATGTGTTATAACACATGTATTTCGACTAAAAACGACAATATCCAAAAAACATTATGATTTTAACCATTTATGTATTGTGTTTTACACCATATAAATTGTGAACTTGTATTCTAGTGAATTGTATAAAAAAAATGAAAATCATATTTATCACCAAACCTCCATTTTTTGTGGGATAAAACACACGTATTTTTGTTGAAATCGACAATGTCCAATAATGTGTTGGCTTTGCCCATTTTCGTGCTCTCTTTTGTACCCACCATAATTATGAACATGCACTCTAGTGAACGGTGTCAAAAAAAGTGAAACTCATATTTATCACCAGACCTCCATATTTTGTTGGTAATAACACACATATTTTGACAAAAAATGATAATATAAAAACTGTTGATTTTAGCCATTTATGTGTTGTTTTTTTATACCATATGAATTGTGAACTTTCATTCTAGTGAATTGTGTCAAAAAAAAGTGAAACTCATATTTTCACAAAACCTCCATTTTTTGTGGGTTATAGCACACGTATTTTTGTCGAAAATGACAATGTGCAAAAATGTGTCAATTTTGACCATTTTCATGCTACTTTTTGCATCCATCTCAAATTGTGAATGTGCAATCTAGTGAACGGTGTTAAAAAAGTGAAACTCATATTTATCCTAAGACCTCCATTTTTTGTGGGTTATAACATATATTTTGATCAAAAATGACAATATTAAAAAATGTGCCAATTTTAGCAATTTCTGTATTGTTTTTTACACCATATCATATGTGAACTTTCATTCTAGTGATTTGGCTAAAAAAAAAGTGAAAATCATATTTATCACCAAGCCTCAATTTTTTGTGGGTTATAACACATGTATTTTGGCAAAAAATGACAATGTCCAAAAATGTGTCGATTTTGGCAATTTTCGTGCTATTTTTTGCACCCACTTTAATTTTGAATGTTCATTTAGTGGACGATGTAAAAAAAAGTGAAACTCATATTTATCACCAAACAACTTTTTTTTGTGGGATATAACACATATTTTGAGGGAAAACAACAATATCCAAAAAAATTGCCGATTTCAGTCGTTTCTATATTGTTTTTTTACATATCAATTTTGAACTTTCATTCTAGTGAATTATGTTAAAAAAAAGTAAAATTCATATTTATCACCAAACCTCCATTGTTTATGGGCTATAGCACATGTATTTTGGCCGAAAGTGACAATGTCCAAATACAAGTTGATTTTTGCCATTTTTGTGCTATTTTTTGAACCAACTTCAATTGTGAATGTATATTCTATTGAACGGTGTTAAAAAAGTGAAACTTAAATTTATCACCATACCTCCATTTTTTTGGATTATAACACATGTATTTTTACAAAAACAAAAATATCAAAAAACGTGCCGATTTTAGTCGTTTTTGTAATGCTTTTTGCACCAAATCAATTGTGAACTTTCATGCCAGTGAATTGTGTCAAAAAAAGTTAAACTCATATTTATCATCAAACCTCCATTTTTTGTGGTCTTTGGCACATGTATTTTTTATAAAAACGACAATATCAAAAAATGTGTTGATTTTGGCCATTTTTGTGCTATTTTTTACACCCACATCAATTGTGAATATGCATTCTAATGAACGGTGTCAAAAAAAGTGACACTCATATTTATCACCAGACATTGATTTTTTATGGGTTATAATACATGTATTTTTACTGAAAACAAAAATATAAAAAATGTTCCAATTTTACCCGTTTCTGTAGTTTTTTCTGAACTATATCAATTGCAAACTTTCATTATAGTGAATTGTGTCAAAAAAAGTTAAAGTCATATTTATCACTAAACCTCCATTTTTTGTGGGCTATAGCACATGTATTTTTTGCCGAAAATGACAATGTCCAAAAACATGTTGATTTTTTCCATGTTCATGCTATTTTTGCACCCACCTCAATTGTAAATGTGCATTCTATTGAACGGTGTAAAAAAAGTTAAACTCATATTTTCACAAAACCTCTATTTTTTGTGGGTTATAACGAATGTATTTATATTGAAATGAAAATATTCAAAAACGTGTCGATTTTAGCCATTTTTGTATTGCTTTTTGCTCCATATCAATTGTAAACTTTCATTCTAGTGAATTGTGTCAAAAAAATTAAAACTCATATTTATCACTAAATCTCCATTTTTTTGGGCTATAACACACGTATTTTGGCTAAAAATGTCAATGTCCAAAAATGTATTCATTTTGGCCTTTTTTGTGCTATTTTTTGCACCCACCTCAATTGTGAACGTGCATTTAATTGAACGGTAACAAAAAATGTGAAACTCATATTTGTCAGCAGACCTCCATTTTTTGTGGGTTGAATCACATGTTTTTTTACCGAAAACAAAAATATCCAAAAGCATGCTGATTTTAGCCATTTTTATATTGTTTTTTGTACCATATTAATTTTGAACTTTCATTCTAGTGAATTGTGTCAAAAAAAGTGAAACTCATATTTATCACCAAACCTCCATTTTTTGTGGGCAATAACATACGTATTTTGGCTGAAAATGATAATGTACAAAAATGTGTCAGTTTTGCCTATTCCATGCTATTTTTGTACCTACCTCAATTGCTAACGTGCATTCTAATGAACGATGTTAAAAAAGTTAAAATCATATATATCTCTATACCTCTATTTTTTGTGGGTTATAACACATGTATTTTGATAAAAAAAGACAATAAAAAATTTTTTCCGATTTTAGCAGTTTATGTATTGTTTTTTTACACCATGTCAATTTTTAACTTTCAATCTAGTGAATTGTTTCAAAGAAAGTGAAACTCGTATTTTTCACAAAACCTCAATTTTTGGTGGGATATAGTACACGTATTTTGGCCTAAAACGACAATGTCCAAAAACGTGTAGATTTTGACTATTTTCGTGCTATTTTTTGCACCCACCTCAATGTACGTTGTCAAAAAAGTGAAATTCATATTTATCACCAGACCTTGATTTTTTGTAAGTTATAATACACGTATTTTAAGCGAAAGTAACAATATTAAAAAATGTGCCAATTTTAGCCATTTCTGTATAATTTTTTTATGCCATATCAACTGTGAACATTCATTCTAGTTAATTGGGTAAAAAAAAGTAAAACTCATATTTATCATCAAGCTTCAATTTTTTTGAGCTATAGTACACGTATTTTTGCCAAAACAACAATGTCCAAAAACATGTCGATTTTGACAATTTTTATACTATTTTTTGCACCCACCTCAATAGTGTTGTTATCACTAGATCTCCATTTTTATGGGTTATAACACATGTATTTTGACCGAAAATGACAATATCCAAAAATGTGCCGATTTTAGCCATTTTTGTATTGTTTTTTAATCTATATCAATTGTGAGCTTTCATTTTATTAAATTGTTTCAAAAAAAGTGAAACTAATATTTATCACCCAACCTCCATTTTTTGTGTTTTGTAGCACACGTATGTTGGCCGAAAAGGACAATGTCCAAAAACGTGTTGGTTTTAACAAGTTTCGTGCTATTTTTGCACACAATTCAATTTTGAATGTGCATTGTAGTGAACGGTCTCAGAAAAAGTGAAACTCATGTTTATCACCAAAATTCTATTTTTTGTTGGTTATAATACACGTATTTTGACCGAAAGCGACAACATTAAAAAACGTGCCATTTTTGTATTGTTTTTTACACCATAGCAATTGTCAACTTTCATTCTAGTTAATTGTTTAAAAAAAAGTAAAACTCATATTTATCACTAAACCTCCAATTTTTGTGGGTTATAGAACACGTATTTTGGCCAAAAACGACAATGTTCCAAAATGTGTCGTTTTTGGAAATTTTTGTGCAATTTTTTGCACGCACATCAATTTTGAACGTGCATTCTAGCAAAAGGTGTAAAAAAAGTGAAAATCATATTTATCACCCGACCTCCATTTTTTTTGGGTTATAACCCATGTATTTTGAACGAAAACAACAACATTAAAAAATATGTCAATTTTAGCCATTTTTGTATTGTTTTTTACACAATATTAATTGTGAACTTTCATTTTAGTGAATTGTTTCGAAAAAAGTGATACTCATATTTATCACAAAATCTCAAATTTTTGTGGGCTATAGCACTTTTTTTTTTTTGGGCTATAGCACACGTATTATAGCCAAAAATGACAATGTACAAAAATGTGTCAATTCTTGCCATTTTCATTCTATTTTTTGCACCCACCTCAATGGTGAATGTGCATTCTAGTGAACGGTATCAGAAAAAATAAAACTCATATATATCACCAGAACTCCATTTTTTTGGGTTATTACCCATGAATTTTGACCGAAAACAACGATATCCAAAAAGTGCTGATTTTAGCCATTTCTATATTGTCTTTTTACACCATATCAATTGTGAACTTTCATTCTAGTGAATTGTGTTAAAAAAAAGTGAAACACATATTTATCACCAAACCTCCATTTTTTGTATGCTATAGCACACATTTTTGGGCCGAAAACAACAATATCTAAAAACGTATTGATTTTGGCCATTTTTGTGCTATTTTTTACACCCACCTCAATTGTGATTGTACATTCTAATGCACGTTGTTGAAAAAAGTGAAACTCATATTTATCACAAGACTTCCACTTTTTGTAGGTTATAACACATTTATTTTGACCGAAAATAACAATATTAAAAAAATATGCCGATTTTAGCCGTTTTTGTATTCCTTTTTTACACCATATCATTTGTGAATTTTCATTCTAGTGAATTGTATAAAAAAAAAGTAAAAATCATATTTATTACCAAGCCTCTATTTTTTTGAGTTATAGCACACGTATTTTTACCAAAAGCAACAATGTCTAAAAACGTGTCGATTTTGGCCGTTTTCATGTTATTTTTTGCATCCACCTCAATATTGTCGTTATCACTAGATTTCTATTTTTTATGGGTTATAACACATGTATTTTGGTAAAAAACGATAGTATCCAAAAATGTGTTGATTTTAGCCGTTTCTGTATTATTTTTTTTAATCCATATCAATTGTGAACTTTCATTCTAGTAAATTGTTTAATTAAAAGTGAAACTCATAATTATTATCCAACCTCCATTTTTTGTGTGCTATAGCAGACATATTTTGGTCGAAAAGGACAATGTCAAAAAACGTGTCGATTTTAACCAGTTTTGTGGTGTTTTTGCACCCACCTAAATTTTGAATATGCATTCTAGTGAACGGTCTCAGAAAAAGTAAAACACATGTTTATCACCAGAACTCTATTTTTTTGGGCTATAATACACATATTTTGACCGAAAGCGTCAACATTAAAAAACGTGCCACTTTTAGATGTTTTCGTATTGTCTTTTACACCATAGCAATTGTGAACTTTCATTCTTGTTAATTGTTAAAAAAAATTCAAAATCATATTAATCACCAAACCTCAAATTTTTGTTGGTTATAGAATACTTATTTTGGTCAAAAACGACAATGTCCCAAAATGTGGTAATTTTGGACATTTTCATGCAATTTTTTGCAACCACCTCAATTCTGAACGTGTATTGTAGTGAAAGGTGTAAAAAAAGTGAAACTCATGTTTATCACCAAACCTCCATTTTTTGTGGGTTATAACCCATGTATTTTGAATGACAATGACAATATTAAAAAATGTGCCAATTTTAGCGATTTTGTATTGTTTTTTACACAGTATCAATTGTGAACTTTCATTCTAGTGAATTGTTTCAAAAAAAGTGAAACTCATATTTATCACAAAATCTCCAATTTTTGTAGGCTATACTACACGTATTTCGGCCGAAAATTTACAAGGTCCTAAAACGTTTCGATTTTGGCTATTTTTGTGCTATTTTTTGCATCCATCTCAATTGTGAACGTGCATTCTAGTGAACGGTGTCAAAAAAATTGAAACTCATATTTATCATATGACCTACATTTTTTGTTGGTTATAACACATGTATTTTGATTAAAAATGACAATATAAAAAAATGTGCAAAGTTTAGCCATTTCTGTATTGTTTTTTTACACCATATCAATTGTCAACTTTCATTATCATGAATTGTGTCATAAAAAGTTAAAATCTTATTTATCACCAAACATCCTTTTTTGTGGACTATAGCAAGTATTTTGGCTGAAATCGACAATGTCAAAAAAGTTTCGATTTTGGCCATTTTCGTTCTAGTTTTTGCACCCACCTAAATTTTGAATATGCATACTAGTGAATGGTGTCAAGAAAAGTGAAACTCATCTTTATTACTACAATTCCATTTTTTGTGGGTTATAATACACGCATTTTGACTGAAAATGACAATATCCAAATATGTGTCGATTTTAGCCATTTTGTATTGTTTTTTACACATATCAATTGGGAACTTTAATTCTAGTGAATCGTGTCAAAAAAAGTAAAACTCATATTTATCACAAAACTTTCATTTTTAGTGGGCTATAATACACGTATTTTGATTGAAAACGAAAATATTAAAAAATGTGTCAATTTTAGCCATTTATGTATTTTTTTTACACCATATCATTTGTGAATTTTCATTTTAGTGAATTGTGTAAAAATAATTACAACACATATTTATCACCAAGCCTCCATTTTTGTGGGTTATAGTGCACATATTTTTCCAAAAATGACAATGTCTAAAAACGGGTCAATTTTGGCCATTTTCGTGCTATACTTTGCATCCAACTCAATTGTGAACGTGCATTCTATTGAACGGTGTCAAAAAATTAAAACTCATATTTATCATAAGACCTCCATTTTTTGTGGGTATAACACATGTATTTTTATTGAAAATGACATTATAAAAAAACGTGCAAATTTTAGTCGTTTATGTATTATTTTTTACACCATATCAATTGTGAAGTTTAATTCTAGTGAATTGTTTCAAAAAAAAAGTAAAACTCATATTTATTCCCAAACCTCCATTTTTTTGTGCTATAGCACACGTATTTTTGTCGAAAATGGTAATAACCAAAAACGTGTCAATTTTGGCTATTTTTCTGCTATTTTTTTGCTCCTACCTCAATTTTGAATGTGCATTGTAGTGACCAGTGTCAAAAAAGTGAATCTTATATTTATCACCAGACAACTATTTTTTGTGGGTTATAACACATATATTTTGACCGAAAACGTCAATATCCAAAAAAGTGCCAATTTTAGCTGTTTTATTATTGTTTTTTTACACCATATCAATTGTGAACATTCATTATCATGAATTGTGTCATAAAAAGCGAAAATAATATTTATCACCAAACTTCCATTTTTTGTGGGATATGACACGTAGTTTTGCTGAAAACGACAATGTCAAAAAATGTTTTTATTTTGGCTATTTTTGTGCTAGTTTTTGCACTCATCTCAATTTTGAATATGTGTGCTACTGAACGGTATCAAGAAAAGTGAAACTCATCTTTATCACTAGCACTCCATTTTTTTGTAAGTTATAATACACGTATTTTAGCTACTGGAGCTAACTCAGTGGTTAGAGAGTTAGCTTCCCGACTTATAGGTCAAGAGTTCAATTTCTGTAAGATGCATGTGAGGGTGTGTGTGTTTAAATATATATATATATATATATATAATACACGTATTTTGACCAAAAATGACAATATCAAAAAATATGCTGATTTTTGCCATTTTTGTAATGTTTTTTACATCATATCATTTACGAACTTTCATTCTAGTCAATTGTTTCAAAAAAAGTGAAACTCACATTTATCACAAAACCTCAATTGTTAATTCTAGTGAACGATGTCAAAAAAAGTAAAACTCGTATTTATCACTAGCACTCTATTTTTTGTGGCTAATAACACGTGTATTTTTACCGAAAACAAAAATATAAAAACTGTGCTGATTTTAGCATTTTCTGTATTTTTTTTGCACCATATCAATTGTAAACTTTCATTCTAGTGAATTGTGTGAAAAAAGTGAAACTCATATTTATCACCAATTTTTGTGCGCTATAGTACACGTATTTTGGTCGGAAACGGCAATGTCCAAAAGTGTGTCAGTTTTGACCTTTTTTTGTAATTTTTTGCACCCACCTCAATTGTGAACGATGTCAAAAAAAGTAAAACTCATATTTATCACTAGACCTCTATTTTTTGTGGGTTATAACACATGTATTTTGACCGAAAATGACAATGTCAAAAAATGTGCCAATTTTATTCAATTTTGTATTGTTTTTTACACCATATCAATTGTGAACTTCCATTCTAGTGAATTGTTTCAAAAAAAGTGAAACTAATATTTATCACAAAACCTTCATTTTTTGTAGGCTACAACACACGTATTTTGACCGAAAATGATAATGTCAAAAAACATGTCGATTTTGGCCATTTTTGTGCTATTTTTTGCACCCACATCAATTTTGAACATGTATATTAGTGAATTGTGTCAAAAAAAATTAAAACTTATATTTATCATGAGACCTATTTTTTGTTGGTTATAATATACGTATTTTGACTGAAAACAACAATATTAAAAAATATGTCGATTTTAGTCGTTTCTGTATTTTTTTACACCATATCAATTGTGATTTGTCATTCTAGTGAATTGTGTAAAAAAATGTAAAAATCATATTTATCATCATGCCTCTATTTTTTTTGGACTATAGCACACGTATTTTTGTCGAAAACGACAATGTCCAAAGACTGGTCAATTTTTGCCATTTTCATGTTAGTTTTTGTACCCTCTTCAATTTTGAACATGCATTCTAGCGAACAGTGTCAAAAAAACTGAAACTCATATTTATTATCATACCTCCAATTTTTGTAGGTTATAACACATGTATTTTGACTGAAAATGACAATATCCAAAAATGTGCAAATTTTAGTCATTTCTGTATTGTTTTTTACACCATATCAATTGTGAACTTTAATTCTAGTGAATTGTTTCAAAAAAAAGTAAAACTTATATTGATCACTAAACTTTTTGTGGGCTATAGCACACGTATTTTGGCCGAAAATGACAATGTCTAAAAATTTGTCAATTTTGGCCATTTTCGTGCTATTTTTCCCACCCACCTCAATTTTGAATGTGCATTTTAGTCAATGGTGTCAAAAAAATTAAAATCATATTTATCACTAAATCTCCATTTTTTATGGGCTTACACGAATTTTAACCTAAAATGACAATGTCAAAAAACGTGTCAATTTTGGCCATTTGCGTGCTTGTTTTTCCACCAACCTCAGTTTTGAATATGTATACTAGTAAATGGTGTCTAGAAAAGTGAAATTCATCTTTATCACACGAACTCCAGTTTTTGTGAGTTTTAATACACGTATTTTGACATAAAACAACAATATTCAAAAACGTGTCGATTTTAATCGTTTCTGTATTTTTTATATCATATTAATTGTGAACTTTCATTCTAGTGAATTGTGTGAAAAAAAGAGAGTGAAACTGATATCTATCACTAAACCTCTATTTTTGTGGGCTATAACACGTATTTTGGCTGAAAATGACAATATCAAAAAGCGTGTCGATTTTGCCCATTTTCATGCTATTTTTTGCACCCACCTCAATTGTGAATGTGCATTCCAGTGAACGATATCAAAAAAATAAAACTCTTATTTATCACAAAATCTCCATATTTTGTGGGTTATAATACAAGCATTTTGACCGAAAACGATAATATCCAAAAAACATGACGATTTGAACCGTTTTTGTATTATTTTTTACACTATATCAATTGTTAACTTTAATTTTAGTGAGTTATGTCAAAAAATGTGAAACTCATATTTATCACCAAACCTCCATTTTTGTGGTTTATAGCACACGTATTTTGGCATAAATCAATGTCCAAAAATGTGTCGATTTTGCAACTTTTCGTGCTATTTTTTGCACCCACCTCAATTATGAACGTGCATTCTAGTCAACAGTGTCAAAAAAAGTGAAACTCATATTTATCACCATATGTCAATATTTTGTGGGTTATAATCCACGTAGTTCGACCAAAAAGGACAAGTCCAAAAACGTGACGATTTTAACCGTTTCTGTGTTGTTTTATTTTACAGCATATCAATTATTAACCTTCATTTTAGTGAATTGTGTCAAAGAAGTGAAACTTATATTTATAACCAAACCTCCATTTTTTGGGGGCTATAGCACGCAACTATTTTGGCTCAAATCGACAATGTCCAAAAATGAGTCAGTTTTGCCCATTTTCGTGCTATTTTTTGCATTCACCTCAATTGTGAACGTGCATTCTAATGAACGGTATCAAAAAAAGTGAAATTCATATTTATCAATAGACCTCCATTTTTTGTGGGTTATAACCTATGTATTTTGACCGAAAACGACAATATCCAAAAACATGTCGATATTATCCATATATGTATTGTTTTTTTACACCATATCAATTGTGAACTTTTTTTCTAGTGAATTGTGTAAAAAAATAAAACTCATATTTATCACAAAGCCTCTATTTTTTTGTGGGTTATAGCACACGTATTTTTTCTAAAAACAACAATGTCAAAAAATGTGTCAATTTTTGCCATTTTCGTGCTATTCTTTGCATTCATCCCAATTGTGAACGTGCATTCTAGTGAACGGTGTCAAAAAAAAAGTTAAACTCATGTTTATCACTAGATCTCCATTTTTTGTGGGTTATAATACTTGAATTTTGACCGAATATGACAATATCCAAAAGCATGCCGATTTTAGATGTTTCTGTATTGTTTTTTACACAATATCAATTGTGAACTTTAATCCTAGCGAATTGTTTCAAAAACATTAAAAATAATATTTATCACCAAACCTCCAATTTTTATGGGTTATAATAAACATATTTTGACCGAAAATGACAATATTAAAAAATGTGCCGATTTTAGCCTTTTCTGTATTATTTTTTACGCCATATCAATTATGAATTTTCATTCTAGTTAATTGTTTAAAAAAAAGTGAAACTCATATTTATCTCCAATCCTCCAATTTTGTGGGCTATAGCACACGTATTTTTGTCGAAAACGACAATGTCCAAAAATGTGTCGATTTTTTCCTATAACTTTTATTCTAGTGAACGATGTCAAAAAAAGAGAAATCTATATTTATCACAAGACCTCCGTTTTTTTGGGGGGGGGGTTTAATACACGTATTATGATCGAAAATGACAATATTAAAAAATGTGCCGATTTTAGCCACTTCTGTATTGTTTTTTTTACACCATATTAATTATGAACTTTTATTCTAGTGAATTGTGAAAAAAAGTGAAACTTATATTTATCACAAAGCCTTCATTTTTTGTGGCTATAGCACACGTATTTTGGCCGAAAACGACAATGTCCAAAAACATGTCGATTGTGGCCATTTCATGCTTTTTTTTACTCTCCTCAATTGTGAACGGGCATTCTAGTTAATGGTGTCAAAAAACAGAAACTTATATTTATCGCCAGACCTCCATTTTTTGTGGGTTATAGTACACGTATTTTGATCGAAAACGACAATATCTAAAAACGTGTCGATTTTAACTGTATCTGTATTATGTTTGGCACCATATCAATTGTGAACTTTCATTATAGTAAATTGTGTAAAAAATAGTGAAACTCATAATAATCACCAAAACTCCATTTTTTCTGTACTATAGCACATGTATTTTTTCTAAAACGACAATTTGCAAAAACACGTCACTTTCGTCCATTTTCGTGCTATTTTTTTGCACCCATCTAAATTTTGAACTTGCATTCTAGTGAATGGTGTCAAAAAAAAGAAACTCATACTATCACAAAACCTCCAATTTTTGTGGGTTATAAGTGTAGATTTTAGCCATTTATGTTTTTTTTACACCATATCAATTGTGAAATTTTATTCTAATGAATTGTGTAAAAAAAGTAAAACTCATATTTATCACCAAACTTCCACTTTTTGTGGGCTATAGCGCACGTATTTTTGTCGAAAATGTCGATTTTGGCCATTTTTAGCCATTTTTTACACCTACCTCAATTGTGAACGTTCATTCTAGTGAATGGTGTCAAAAAAATAGAAACTTATATTTATCACTAGACCTCCATATTTTTTGGGTTAAAACACATGCATTTTTATCGGAAACAACAATCTCCAAAAACATGCCAATTTTAGTCGTTTTTTATTGTTTTTTTACACCATGTCAATTGTGAACTTTCATTCTAGTGAATTGTGTCAAAAAAAGTAAAACTCATATTTATCACAAAATCTCCATTTTTTGGATTCTGGCCGAAAAAGACAATGTTTAAAAACGTGTCAATTTTGACCATTTTTGTGCTATTTTTTGTTACCACCTCAATTTTGAATGTGCATTTTAGTTAACGGTGTCACAAAAAGTGGAACTCATATTTATGACCAGATTTCCATTTTTTGTGGATTAAATTACACACGTAATTGGACCAAAACGACAATATTAAAAAACATACCGATTTTAGCCATTTCTGTATTTTTTTTAAACAATATCAATTGTGAACTTTCATTCTAGTGAATTGTGTCAAAACCGTGAAACTCATATTTATCATCAAACCTCTATTTTTTTTGGCTATAACACACATATTTTGGCAGAAAACGACAATGTGCAAAAAAGCGTCGATTTTGCCCATTTTTGTGCTCTTTTTTGTAATCACCTCAATTGTGAACGTGCATTCTAATGAACGGTATCAAAAAAAGTGAAACTTATATTTATCACCAGACCTCCATATTTTGTGGGTTATAACATATGTATTTTGACCGAAAACGACAATATTCAAAAACGTACCGATTTTAGCCATTTATGGATTGATTTTTTACACCATATCAATTATGAACTTTCATTTTAGTGAATTGTTTCAAAAAATTTGAAACTCATATTTATCACCAAACCTTCATTTTTTGTGTGCTATAGCACATGTATTTTGGCCAATAACGACAATGTCCAAAAATGTGTCGATTTTTGCCATTGTCGTGCTAATTTTTGCACCAACCTCAATTGTGAACGTGCATTCTAGTGAACATTATCAAAAAACGTGAAACTTATATTTATAACTAGACCTCTATTTTTTCTGGGTTATAACACATGCATTTTTACCGAAAACGACAGTATCCAAAACCATGCAGATTTAAGTCGTTTCTATTTATTTTACACCAGAGCAATTGTGAACTTATATTCTGGTCAATTGTTTCAAAAAAAAAGTGAAATTCATATTTATCACTAAACCACAATTTTTGTTGGGCTATAGCACACGTATTTTGGTCGAAAATGACAAGGTAAAAAATGTATCAATTTTGGTAATTTTTGTGCTAAGTTTTGCACCCATCTCAATTGTGAACATGCATTCTAGTGAACGGTGTCAAAAAAAGTAAAACTCATATTTATTACTAGACCTCCATTTTTTTGGGTTATATTATACACGTATTTTGACCAGAAATGTCAATATTAAAAAACATGTCGATTTTAGCCATTTATGTATTATTATTTACACCATATCAATTGTGAAATTCCATTCTTGTGACTCGTGTCAAAAAAAGTTAAACTCATATTTATCGCCATGCCTCTATTTTTTGTGAGCTAAAGCACATATATTTTGGTTGAAAACGACAATGTCAAAAAACGTTTTGATTTTGGCCATTTTTTTGCTTTTTTTGCACCCACCTTGATTTGTGAACATGCTTTCTAGTGAACGGTATCTTTTTTTTTTTTTTTAATTAACGATGTTTTTTTTTTTTTTTTCAAAATGAAACTATATACCATCATGAGTAAAATACGATGCCGGATATACCCGCCACATCGTTACAGAATAAAAGAAAGGAAATCACAAATTTGGAGGACTCCTCCATTACATGAAAAAGAACACAAGCAAATGAGGTAAGTTGGGAGTCCAGCTCCAATACAGGGAAGTAGAAAAGCTCTACTTTGAACGGGATCAAAGTAGAAAATTTCTTCCTCCTCGCCAAAAGAATACCTATATCTATGTTTCCTCTTCCTTGTCGTTATATCCAGTATTCCTTGGCCTTACCTTCTGTCTAATCATAGAGCATTCGTTAAGTCCCCTCAGAAGTAAATGACCTCCATGTGAGTAATAGACACCATTTGAGATCAACATTCCATTTCAATCCAAAGCCTGTCCCTCACCAAGCATAGGAATCACTTATAGAGTACATGATTAAATTATCAACAGCAAGTGGACACCAAGAACACGAGCCATTCAGCAAATGAGAAGTAATTGAAAATGCATCCAGCCATCTTCGGAGGCAGCATTTCACCAACAAATTCCACATTCAATTACTTCGGGGAGCACATGAATGAAGCCAATTCTTACTCAGTAATATGACAATATGCAACCAAACAGGATCACCGGCTACTGAGAAATCCAATAAGTATAAGAATATTTACATGCCTGGAGATTTTGTCCATACCCAAGACATATATTCCATAGCAAATCTCCAGTAAGCACAATAAAGCAAACAAAACGTAATTGTGGAATTTAGCCAAGCAAAGAAACTGCCTAGCTGTAACTACCCAATGTTCCAACCAAGAACTCAAAAGGGCTCAAAAAGGCTTAGGCAATCAGCCAGGAAAAGCATATGTCATCAAAGCATATGTCCAAAACCTCACCAAATGAGAATCCTTAGCTATTTGAGTGCAAACAGAATCCAAAATAAATGGGAAAAAAACAAAGTTTGGGTCTTTGATTACAAGCAGGTCCTTAGGGAGCATTAGTTCAATCCAGAATCCCCTACTCTAACCACATAGCAAGCAAGTTTAAATCACCAAAGCAATATACCAGCGACTACCCACCAGAAAGGAGGACTGATCCGAGTATCCTCCAGTCAACATTTGTTCATCCGAAATGCAAATAAGAGCAAGTGGGTGTCATAGTTGTAAGCATTGGTCCGCAAAACAGGGGATCCCTGCAAGTTGGCCAACAGATTCGCCAACAAGAGTAAATTATGCTCCGTCCCGGTGAGCGACGATGACCTACGGAAGAATCCCATTGCAGAAGCTCAGATCTTTCCAGTGGGATTCCGAATGGCGCTCTTGCTTTTGTCATTGAAGCTCCCTATTGCCAAGAAAGCCAGATTAACAAACGTGCGCATCCGGGCCTTGTCGTTCAGGTCCACTCTATTAGGTTGGGTAGCAGATCGGAGCTCCCATTTAATGAGTGTAAGATCCGTTGGACCTGGTGGTTAGAAGATGAGAGGCTGGTCCCCAAGCAGCCAAGTGGAGGTTCTAGTGGTTAGAGTCAGCTAAGAGAAATGCGTTGACCAAATAGCTGAGTGGAGATTTGTTGAGACTATAGCCGGAGTGGCGGATTGGAAATCATTTAGATCGGGCAGATCTGTTCAGCGCCGATCTCCTTCTGTCTTGGAGAGGCTCCAGAACAGTACAAATGAAAAGAAAAGGATCTTAAGCGGGCCTTTCAGCAGATGAGAAACAGAACAAATGAAAATGGAAGAAAATGGAACGAATGAATCAGATGAACGAAATCAGAGAGAAAAAGGGACCGGGCCTTTCAACTGAATAGCTGAAAGGCCCTTGAGCGGATGACTTCTAGAGAGAAGCTAGAGAAAAAATTCTAGAGAGAAGCTTAGTCTGAAGTATTAAATTAAAAAAGTAAAACTAATATTTATCACCATATCTCCATTTTTTGTGGGTTATAACACATGTATTTTGACCGAAAAGGACAATATCACAAAACATGCTGATTTTAGATGTTTATGTATTATTTTTTACACCATATCAATTATGAACTTTCATTCTAGTGAATTGTTTCAAAAAAAAGTGATACTCTTATTTATTACCAAACCTCAAGTTTTTGTGGACTTTTGGCCAAAAATGACAATATCTAAAAACGTGTCAATTTTGGCCATTTTTGTGCTTTTTTTGCACTCTCCTCAATTTTGAATGTGCATTCTAATGAATGGGGTAAAAAAAAGTGAAACTCATGTTTTACAAGACCTCCATTTTTTATGGGTTATAATACACTTATTTTGACCGAAAACGACAATATTAAAAAATGTGCTGATTTTAATAGTTTCTATATTAGTTTTTTACACCATATCAATTGGTGGAAAATGACAATGTCTAAATGTGTCGATTTTGGCCATTTTTTTGCTATTGTTTGCCCCACCTCAATTGTGAACGTCCATTTAAGTGAACGGTGTCAAAAAAATTTAAACTATATTTATCACCGGACCTCCATATTTTATGGGTATAACACATGTATTTTGACCAAAAACGACAATATCCAAAAACTTGCGAATTTTTAGCCATTTATGTGTTATTTTTTTACACTATATCAATTGTGAACTTTTATTCTAGTGAAATGTTTCTCTTTTTTTTTTAAGGAAATATATACATAGCTAGAAAAAAAAACAAAATACAGTGCCGGCTATACCCGTCCACACTGTTACAAAGCAAATGCGATAAATTTGGAGTACTACTCCATTACATGAAAGATCAATATCAATATATGCAAGGAAAATAGAGATAAGCTACTTGAAACCAGTAGATAGACTCTATTTCCCTCTAACTTTGAGGTCCTAATCTATGTAGTTAATCAGCAAAAGGTATGAGGAGCCGATATTTCTCTACACTGTTAGTGTCGCTCCAAACGTTCAACCGAAGATCAATATTATGCAACTTTTAAATAAAATGTTTCAAAAAAAGCTAAACTCATATTTATCACCAAACCTCTATTTTTTGTGGGCTAAAGCACACGTATTTTTTTCGAAAATGACAATGTCCAACAACGTGTCAATTTTTCCCTAGAACTTTTATTCTAGTGAGTGGTGTCAAAAAAGTGAAACTCATATTTATCACAATACCTCCATTGTTTGTGGAGTTATAATACACGTATTTTAACCAAAAATGACAATATTAAAAAATGTGCCGATTTTTGCCGTTTCTGTATTGTTTTTTTACACCATATCAATTGGAACTTTTATTCTAGTGAATTGTGTAAAAAAATGAAACAAATATTTATCCCGAAGCCTATAGCACACGTATTTTTGCCAAAAATAGCAATGTCCAAAAATGTGTCACTTTTTGCCATTTTCGTGCTAATTTTTGCACTCACCTCAATTGTTAACGCACATTCTAGTGAACGGTATCAAAAAAATAAAACTTATATTTATCACCAGATCTCCATTTTTTGTGGATTAGAACACATGTATTTTGATCGAAAATGACAATATCCAAAAACGTGCCAATTCTACCCTTTTCTGTATTGTATTTTACACCATATCAATTGTGAACTTTCATTCTAGTGAATTGTTTCAAAAAAAGTGAAACTTATATTTATCACCAAACCTCCTATTTTTGTGTGCTATAGCACACGTATTTTTGCCAAAAACGACAATGTCCAGAAATATTTTGATTTTGGCTATTTTCGTGCTATTTCTTGCACCCATCTCAATTGTGAACGTGCGTTCTAGAAAACGGTGTCAAAAAAATGAAACTCATATTTATCACCAAACTTCATTTTTTTGGGTTATAAAACATGTACTTTGACTAAAACCGATAATATTTTAAAACGTGCCGATTTTAGTCGTTTCTATATTATTTTTTTACACCATATCAATTATGAAATTTCAATCTAGTGAATTGTTTCAAAAAAAAGTGAAAATCATATTTATCACCAAACCTTCATTTTTTTTGTGGGCTATAGAACACGTATTTTAGTCGAAAACGACAATGTCAAAAAATGTGTCGATTTTTCCCTAGAACTTTTATTCTAGTTAACGGTGTCAAAAAAAGTGAAACTCATATTTATCACTAGACCTCAATTTTTTGTGGGTTCTAATACACGTATTTTGAACGAAAACAACAATATTAAAAAATGTGTCCATTTTAGCTATTTCTATATTGTTTTTTTACACCATATTAGTTTTGAACTTTTTTCTAGTGAATTATTTAAAAAAAGTAAAACTCATATTTATCACTAAGCGTCCATTTTTTGTGGGCTATAGCACACATATTTTGCTTGAAAAAGACAGTGTCCAAAAACATATTGATTTTGGCCATTTTTTACCTATTTTTGCACCTACCTCAATTGTGAACATACATTCTAGTAAACAGTGTCAAAAAAGGGGAAGTTTATATTTATCATAAGACCACCATATTTTGTGGGTTATAACACAAGTATTTTGACAAAAAATGATGATATCTAAAAATGTGCCGATTTTAACCGTTTCTGTATTATTTTTGGCACCATATCAATTGTGAACTTTCATTATAGTGAATTGTGTAAAAAAAAGTAAAACTCATATTAATCACAAAATCTCCATTTTTTGTGTGCTATAGCACATGTATTTTGACCGAAAAATACAATATCCAAAAATGTGTTGGTTTTGTCCTTTTTTCGTACTATTTTTTGCACTCGCCTAAATTGTGAACGTGTATTCTACTGAATAATGTCAAAAAAAAGTGGAACTCATACTTATCACCAGAACTTCATTTTTTTATGTTATAACACATGTATTTTTACCGAAAATGACAATATCCAAAAATGTGTCAATTTTTGCCATTTCTGTATTGTTTTTTACACCATATCAATTGTAAACTTTCATTCGAGTGAATTGTTTAAAAAAAATAAAACTCATATTTATGACAAAACATCCATTTTTTGTGGGCTATAGCACAGGTATTTTGGCCGAAAACGACAATTTGCAAAAATGTGTCGCTTTTTTGCCATTTTTGTGTTATTTTTTGAATCCATCTTAATTTTGAATGTGCATTCTAATGAATTGTGTCAAAAAAAGTGAAACTCATATTTATCACAAGATCTCCATTTTTTGTGGATTATAATACAGGTATTTTAACTGAAAATGACAATATTTAAAAATGTGCCGATTTTAGCCATTTATGTATTGTTTTTTTGCATCATATCAATTGTGAACTTTTTATCTAGTGAATTGTGTAAAAAAAAAGTAAAACTCATATTTATCACCAAGCTTCCATTTTTGGTGGGCTATAAGACCAGTATTTTTGTCAAAAACGACAATGTTCAAAAATGTGTTGATTTTGTTCATTTTTATGATATTTTTTGTACCAACCTCAATTGTGAACGTGCATTCTAATGAATGGTATCAAAAAAAAGTTAAACTCATATTTATCACCAGACCTCCATATTTTGTGGGTTATAACACATGTATTTTTTCCTAAAATGACAATATCTAAAAACATTCCGATTTTAGCTGATTTTGTATTAATTTTTACCCCATATCAATTGAGAACATTCATTCTAGAGAATTGTTTCAAAAAGAGTGAAACTCATATTTATCACGAAACCTCATTTTTGTGTGCTACAGTAGACGTATTTTTGCCGAAAACGACAATGTCCAATAATGAGTCGATTTTGGCCATTTTCGTGCTATTTTTTGCACTCACCTAAATTATGAGTGTTCATTCTAGTGAATGGTGTCAAAAAAAGAGAAACTTATATTTATCACCAGACCTCCATTTTTTGTGGATTATAGTACACGTATTTTGACCGAAAATGACAATATTAAAAAAGATTCCGATTTTAGTTGTTTATGTATTGTTTTTTAACACCATATCAATTGTGAACTTTCATTATAGTGAATTGAAAAAAAAGTAAAATTTATATTTATCACCAAACCTCCATTTTTTGTGGGCTATAGCACATGTATTTTGGCCGAAAATGACAATGTCAAAAAACTTGTCGATTTTGTCCATTTTCGTGCTTTTTTTTAACCACCTCAATTGTGAATATGCATTCAATTGAGCGCTGTCAAAAAAAGTGAAACTCATATTTATCACCAAACCTCCAATTTTTTGGGTTGTAGCACACTTATTTTGGCCGAAAGCGACAATGTCCAAAAACATGTCAATTTTGGCCATTTTCGTCATATTTTTTGCACCCACCTCAATTGTGAACGTGCATTCTATTAAATGGCATCAAAAAAACTGAAAATCATATTTATCACTATACCTCTATGTTTTGTGGGTTATAATACATGTATTTTAACAAAAAACGATAATATCAAAAATGTGTGAATTTTAGTCGTTTCTGTTTTGTTTTTTACACCATATCAATTGTGAACTTTAATTCTAGTGAATTATTTCAAAAAAATGAAACTAATATTGATCATCAAACCTCCATTTTTTGAGCTATAACATACATATTTTGGTCGAAAACTATAATGTCCAAAAACATATCGATTTTGGCTATTTTGTGCTATTTTTTGCACCCATATCAATTGTAAACGTGCATTCTTTTGAATGGTGTCAAAAAAAGTAAAACACATATTTATCACTAGACCTCTATTTTTTGTTGGTTATAACAACGTGTATTTTGTCCAAAAATAACAATATCTTAAAACATTCCGATTTCAGCCATTTCATTGTTGTTTTATACACCATATTAATTATAAACTTTTATTCAAGTGTGTTGTGCCAAAAAAATTTAACTCTTATTTATCACTAAATGTCCATTTTTTGGGGGCTATAGAACATGTTTTTTGGCAAAAACGACAATGTCAAAAAATGTGTAGATTTTGCCTATTTTTGTACTATTTTTTGCACCAACTTCATGATGGGAGGCTAGTCGTATCACCTCATCAAATACCCTAACACTACTATAGTAGTGGTGAGAGGGATCGTATCCACAGGGAAGGTTTGGTTGTTTAGAGACCAGTTTGTTCACTCAACAATACATAAGCATGAAATGAAATGAAGACAACAATATAGATGCAAGCCACTATGAATGAATGCAAGTTAAGAATGGACGCAAGGTTAGTATGCAAGCACTGCCTTAAGGGATTTCAACGTGTACCGATCTCTCCCTAAAATCATCGACTTGTGTAAACAAATGTGAGGGGACTTTTACTGCTAGTGAACTGGGATTGATCACTTGGTAGTTCTCACAACCCAGACTCACAATACTCCCCGAACTTCCCTTGGTAGGGCAAGTCCTTGGCACGAGTTAGACTCTCCCAGATCCCAAATTCTCCTAACACAAATCTAATTCGATTCCTGGCTATCTCCCTTGGTAGGGCGGCTAACCAGTTCACAACTTTGACTCGCAGTACAAGAACTCTCTTAGACCTACGCGAAGGATTGATATTGACTGTTAGTGGGTACCGCACAGTCAAGATCACAAAGTCTCACAAGACCTAAGACTCACATAAGCACATTCACAATCAGTTCATGTTATGATCAATTGCCATTGAAATATTCACACCGACCTCAGTGGGTACCGCAGACCTAAATGTGAAGTTAATCTAGAGTGCACATCAGCAAACATAACAAGTGCAGAAATATGAACATGAATAACACAGATAAAATTCATGACAAATGTCTCAAATAAGTCGAGATCTGTACAGTCGAGCCCTCAAGACAGCAAAATGTGTGAAAAGGAAAAGAAAGAGAAAAACCTAATCTAAACTATGAACCCTAATCTAAGGATGCTATGCTCTGTTATGTGGTCGCTTCCCTCTTCTCCTTTTGCCCCCCCTCTGATGTTCATCTTGTAGTATTTATAGCTTCCCCTCGATGAGTCCCTTTGAATGGTTCCTGGAAGCTTCCTTTCTCTGTGGAGACGTCGCCACGTGTCTGCAAATATTTAATCAAAGCTGAAGTGAGGACACGTGTTTAGTTCCAAACTTAATGAACAAGAATTCTCAATGCAAAACATCAAACATGTGGCGTCCATGAGAAAGATGTATCACTTGTGCTTTGTGTGAGCTAAAGCTAGTGTGTGCTTAGTGTGAAGTAGGAAGATGTGAGTGTTCATGCATGAATTGTGCAAGTGTGCAAGTGAAGAAGTAAGAAAAATGCATGAAAAATGCATAGAAGAAAAATGCATCAAAGTGCTCGTGTGCGAGTGAGGTGTGGCGGGCGCACCATGTATTTGTGAAGTGTGACGGGCGCATGGTGCGCCCGCTGTGTGTGTTTGTGTTGTCTAAGTAGTGTGTGTAAGTGAGGTGTGTTAGTGTGTGTAAGTGTGGTGTGTTGTGTGTGTTGTGGACTTGTGACTAGTGAATGCATGACTATGTGCAAGTGTGTGCGAATGAAAGTGCATGAGAATGAGTGAGCGATTGCACAGGCTTATCTTTCTCCCCAATTACGCCCCTGATTCATTTCGATTCTGAGAAAACATAAAACAGTAAAGTTGTAGCCAAGACTCTTAGCTAACCATATCCTTTTGAATCACTCAATTCGGAGCTAAAATGAGAAAGTTATGATCGTTTTACCAAACCCTGGCAATGCTGTGAGAGAGTGGTGCGCCCGCACCGTGTGCGTGTGTGCGAGGTGCGGCCGCACCGTGTGCGTGTGTGCGAGGTGCGGGCGCACGTGGTGTGCATGGCAGGCGCGCTAGACGCCTGCCAGTGTGTGCATAGTGTTGTGGGGTTTTGAAGGCTTTCGGCTAAGAATTGGACTTTGTGGTAAACATAAGAGTTGTAGATCTCCCTCTTAGCTTTCCATAGGTTTAAGAATCATCAACTTTGGATGTCTGTAGCTCAAGATACAAATATTCTCCCAAAATGTGTCAGTGACCTAACAATTGGGTGAGTGCTTAAAAAGAACCCCCCGTTTCTCATATATGCATACTGAATTGGGAGATGGTCAAAACATAAGAAATGAAGTACGCACAAAGAGCTTTCCAAAACATCCTAGGTCTCATCATTTGGGTGAGTTTTGAGAGAGATATACTCATTTGAAGTTCATTTTCCATTCTGCCGAATGAGAAATCAGCGCACCCCACATGTCAAGTGTGTGCTAGTGTTTTAGTGTGCTTGTGATATGCTTATTGTGTCTGGGACTTTTCTTGTGTGATTGTGAGTTGTGAGAATAGTTGTGTCAAAATGTGCATTCAATCAAATACATGTATACTTTACATAATTTATGCACAAATTCAACACTTGTTCACAATCTCCACAGATATCATTTCATAAACATTTAGCACATAACTCACACAAACAAGTAAGATCTTCACTATAAAACCATGCAAAAGCTCAAGGACTTATAACATATAAGTCAGTATAGAACTGACTTATCACTTCAATTTTGAATATGCATTCTAGTGAACGGTGTCAAAAAAAAGTTAAATTCGTATTTATCACCCAACCTCCATTTTTGTGGGTTATAATACACATATTTTGATCGAAAATGACAATATTTAAAACTGTTCCGATTTTAGCCATTTCTGTATTGTTTTTTTACACCATATCTATTGTGAACTTTCATTGTAATGAATTTTGCCAAAAAAAATATGAAACTCATATTTATCCCCAAACCTCAATTTTTTGTGAGCTATACGTATTTCGGTAAAAAAATGACAATGCCAAACAATATGTCAATTTTACTCATTTTCGTGCTATTTTTTGCACCCACCTTAATTGTAAATGTTCATTCTTGTGAAACTCATATTTATCACCAGACCTCCATATTTTGTGGTTATAACACACGAATTTTTACCGAAAATGACAACATCCAAAAACATGTCGATGCCGTTTCTGTATTTTCTTACAGCATATCAATTGTGAACTTTCAATTCTAGGGAATTGTGTCAAAAAAAGTGAAACTCAAATTTATCACCAAACCTCCATGTTTTGTGTGCTATAAGACATGTATTTTGGCCGAAAACAACAATGTCAAAAAATATGTCAACTTTGGCTATTTTCGTACTATTTTTTGTACACACGTCAATTGTGAACATGCATTCTAGTGAATGCTGTCAGAAAAGTGAAACATATATTTATCACCAGACCTCCATATTTTCTAGTTTATAACACACGTAATTTGACCAAAAATAATAATATTAAAAAAAGTGTCGATTTTAGTCGTTTTTTTACTATTTTTTGCACCATATCAATTGTAAACTTTCATTCTAATGGATTGTGTCAAAAAAAGTGAAACCCATATTTATGGGCTACACACGTATTTTTGTTAAAAATGACAATGTCCAAAAATGTGTCGAATTTGGCCATTTTCGTGCTATATTTTGCACCCACCTCAATTTTGAATTTACATTCTAGTGAACGGTGTCAAAAAAAGTGAAATACATATTTATCACAAGACCTCCATTTTTTATGGCTTATAGCACATGTATTTTGACCTAAAATGACACTATCCAAAAACGTGTCAATTTTAGCCGTTTCTGCATTTTTTTACACCATATCAATTGTGAACTTTCATTCTAGTGAATTGTGTCAAAAAAAAGTAAAACTCATATTTATCATCAAACCTCAATTTTTTGTGCGCTATATACCACACATTTTTTGGCCGAAAATAACAATGTCCAAAAACGTATTGATTTTGCCATTTTTCGTGCTCTTTTTTGCACCCATCTCAACTGTGAACATGCATTCTAACTAGCGGTGTCAAAAAAACTGAAACTCATATTTATCATCAGACCTCCATATTTTGTGAGTTATAACACACGTATTTTGACCGAAAACGACAATATTCATAAACATTTCGATTTTAGCCATTTTTGTATTATTTTTTACACTATATAAATTGTGAGCTTTCATTATAGTGAATTGAATCAAAAAAAGTGAAACTAATATTTATCACCAAACCTTCATTTTTTGAGGTCTATAGCATACGTATTCTGGCCAAAAACAACAATGTCAAAAAATGTGTCAATTTTTGCTATTTTCGTCCTATTTTTTGCACCCACCTCAATTGTGAACGTGCATTCTAGTGAGTGGTGTCAAAAAAAGTGAAACTCATATTTATCACCAGATCTTCATATTTTGTGGGTTATAACACATATATCAAAAAAGACAATATCCAAAAACGTGCCGAATTTATCTTTTTCTATATTTTTTTACACCATATTAATTGTTATATTTAATTCTAGTGAATTGTTTCAAAAAAGTGAAACTCATATTTATCATCAAACCTCCATTGTGTGTTATAGCACACGTATTTTGGCTGATAACGACAATGTCCAAAAATGTGTTTATTTTGGCCATTTTCGTGCTATTTTTTGCGCCCACCTCAATTATGAACGTGCATTCTAGTGAGCAATGTCAAAAAAGTGAAACTCATATTTATCACAGATTTCCATTTTTTGTGGTTTATAACACATTATTTTTATTGAAAATGACAATATCCAAAAACGTGTCGATTTTAGTCGTTTCTGTATTATTTTTTACACCATATCAATTTTGAACTTTCATTCTAGTGAATTGTTTCAAAAAATGTAAAACTTATATTTTTGCGTATTTTGGCCAAAAATGACAATGTGAAAAAATGTGTCGATTTTCGCTATTTTCGTGCAAATTTTTGCACCCATCTCAATTGTGAAGTTGCATTCTATTGAATAGTGTGCAAAAAAGTGAAATTTATATTTATCACCAACCTCCATTTTTTGTGGGTTATACACATGTATTTTGACCGTAATAAAAAATATTCAAAAATATACCGATTTTTTCCGTTTCTGTATTGTCTTTTACACCATATCAATTGTGAAATTTCATTCTAGTGAATTAGGTAAAAAAAAGTGAAACTCATATTTATCACCAATCGTCCATTTTTTGTGGGGTATAGCACAAGTATTTTGGCTGAAAACGACAATGTCTAAAAATGTGTCGATTTTGGCTATTTTCATGCTATTTTTGCTCCCATCTCAATTGTGAACATGCATTCTATGAATGGTGTCAAAAAAAAGTTCTCATATTTATCACAAGACCTCCATTTTTTGATAGTCATAACACACATATTTTGACAAAAAATGACATTGTTCAAAAATGTGCCGATTTTAGCCGTTTCTATATTTTTTTTACATCATATTAATTGTGAACTTTCATTCTAGTGAATTGTGTCAAAAAAAGTGAAACTCATATTTATTACCAAGCCTCCATTTTTTGTGCACTTATTTTGGCCAAAAATGATATTATCCAAAAAAATGTCGATTTTCACTATTTTTATGCTATTTTTTGTACCCACCTCAATTAAAATATAGTGAATGGTGTCAAAAAAGTGGAACTCATATTTATCACCAGATCTCCATCATTTAGTTTGATAAAAAACGATAATATCCAAAAAAAAAGTGCTAATTTTAGCCGTTTCTTTATTATTTTTTACACACTATCAATTGTGAACTTTCATTCTAATGAATTGTGTAAAAAAAAGTTAAACTACTAATTATCACCAAACCTCCAATTTTTGTTTTCTATAGTACACGTATTTTGGCTGAAAACGATAATGTCAAAAAATATGTTGATTTTTGCAATTTTTGTACTATTTTTTGCACCCACCTCAATTGTGAACAGGTATTCTAGTGAAATTGTGTAAAAAAAAGTGAAACTCATATTTTCACCAAACCTCTATTTTTTATGGGCTATAGCAAACATATTTTGGCTGAAAACAAAAATGTCCAAAACCGTGTCGATTTTGGTAATTTTTGTACTATTTTTTGCACCTATCTCAATTGTGTATGTGTATTCTAGTGAACAGTATAAAAAAAGTAAAAATCATATTTATCACCATACCTCCATTTTTGTGGGCTATAGCAAACGTATTTTGGCCGAAAAGGGCATTGTCCAAAAAAATGTCAATTTTTGCTATTTTCATGCTATTTTTTGCACCCATCTCAATTGTGAACGTGCATTCTAGTGAATGGTGTCAAAAAAAGTGGAACTCATATTTATCAAAAGACCTCCATTTTTTGTGGGTTATATATAACACTTGAATTTTTACCGAAAACAATAATATCAAAAAACGTGCCAATTTTAGCCTTTTTGATATTATTTTTTACACCAAATCAATTGTGAACGTTCATTATAGTGAATTGTGTCAAAAAAATGTGAAACAAATATTTATCACCAAACCTCCATTTTTTGTGGGTTACATCACACGTATTTTGGCTGAAAAAGACAATAAAAAGTGTCAATTTCGGCCATTTCGTTCTATTTTTTGCACCCACCTCAATTGTAAACGTGTATTCTAGTGAATTGTAAAAAAATTGAAACTCATATTTGTCACCAAACCTTCCTTTTTTGTGGGCTATAGTACATGTATTTTGGCTGAAAACAAACATGTCCAAAAACGTGTCGATTTTGGCCATTTTTGTGCTATTTTTTGCACCTATCTCAATTGTGAACATGCATTCCAGTAAACGGTATCAAAAAAAGTGAAACTCAAATTTATCACCAGACCTTAGCCTTGGCCACGGTTCCGAAACCGGCGGTTCACGGTTCCGCTATAGGCGGAACCGGAACCGAACCGCCGAGTGCCGGTTCCGGTTCCGGTTCCGGTTCCGGTTCCGGTTTTTTCGATTTTTAGTTTCGAATTTCGATTTTTATCCCACTATTATTTCAAACTCAAATAATACAACATAATAATATAATTATAATAATAATAGTTACAATTGAACTTAATTAATATATAGTTTTTAGATAATAGAACTAGGAAGAATTAAATTAGATAAATTCAAGGATATAAAAATAATATGAATATTTGAATTGTTAATTAGAATTCAACTAGTATAATATTATAATATAATAACATAATTAGAATAGTAGTTAAAATAACAGTAATATATGAATTTTTTAAAATAATAGAATTATGAATATTAGATAAGTGAGAAAGAAAAATATAGAAAGAATAAGAGTATTTTATAAAAATTTTCAAGTTAAAAAATTTAAATCATAAATTTACAAGTTAAAAATTAATAAATGAAGAAATTACTAAATTTTATTCATTGGATAGAAAAATTTACAAGTTAATATTTTTAAATCATAAATTTACAAGTTAGAAATTAATAAATGAAGAAACTACTAAAATTTATTCATTGGATAGAAAAATTCACAAGTTAAGATTTTTAAATAATAAATTTACAAGTTAGAAATTAATAAATGAATAAACTACTAAATTTTATTCATTTGATAAAAAAATTTACAAGTTAACATTTTTAATCATAAATTTACAAGTTAGAAATTAATAAATGAATAAACTACTAAATTTTATTCATTTGATAGAAAAATTTACAAGTTAAGATTTTAATTCATAAATTTACAAGTTAGAAATTAATAAATGAAGAAACTACTAAATTTTATTCATTTGATGGTTTAAACTTTAAATTTGAATAGTAGAATAATACAATTGCAAAATATGGAAAATTATAATATTTGATAAACATAATAAATTATTTCAAATTTTCAATAATGTAAAAATGTACAATATGATATTTTTCTTCATTTTAATAAACTAATAGTCGTCGTCGTCGTCGTCGTCATTATTGGCTCTATCGGCATCGGTGACCGGTGAATTAGTTCTAGTTGTACAAGTAGAGCTACCATCGGTGGTACTGTCTAAATCTAAATCAAAATTTTCTTCTATGTCTTGTTCTTGTTCTCTATATGCGGCTTTAGTCCAATCATCTACTAAAGCTTGAATCTCCAAGGACATGGGACTCATACGCGATCGGGTCTCGTCCAAAATGTTGCCACCTTGACTAAAAGCTTGTTCCAGGGCTACGGTTGATGTCGGGGCCGCCAAAATCTCTTTGGCTATCGAAGCAATAATGGGGAACATCGTTGTCTTGGATTTCCACCATTCCAATATTTGGAAATTCTCAACATTATCACATTCATACTTGTTATCACTAAAATCAAAAGAAGTGGTTAAATATATCTCAAGTTCCGTACTAGTAGTACCCTTGTGTTTTTTTAACGATTGAAACATTTCTAAACCAGGAAGGATAAAGGAAGACGAAGATGAAGATCCAGTTGAAAAACTATGGTGAGTAGTGTGAGTGGTACTACTAGAAGGAACTTGAGATTGAAAATTAGAAGAATATTCTTCATATAATGCATTTAACATATCTTTAGTCTGACTTATGTATCTACTTACATTTAATTGTAATTGAATAATATTTGGATCTAATGGAAAACATTCTTGTAACGAATTATAATAATACTTCAAATATTGGTCTAAACCTTGAAATTTAAAACGAGGGTCAAGAACAATAGCAACTAAATATAAAATTGGAATTTCTCTATAATAATTAAGCCATTTTTCTAACATGTGAATAATACTTTGCGTCAAAGTTCCATCATTTATGTGAATTTTTAACACACCAATTATATTACATGCTTCAACTAAAAATAAATGAGAAGTTGGAAAATACACACGTGAAAACAAACAAGTAGCATCCTTAAAAACTTTTAAAACTTCTAACAATTTTAAACAACAAGTCCAATGATTAGGATATAATACAATTCCAAGACAAGAGTTATCAATGAAAAAGTTACATAACAATGAACTATATTTAGAAGAATCACAAAGTAAATCATAAGTAGAATTCCAACGATTTGGAACATCCTTTTTAAATCTTTTAGGTTTTTGTCCATGTTGTATACAATATTTTCCCCATGTTTTCATTAAACTTGGATGTCCACTCAAATATTTAATTGCATCTTTAATTGGTTTAATATGAATTTCTAATGCACTTAAACCATTTTGAACGGATAAATTTAAAATATGGCATACACATCTAATATGAAAAAATTTCCCACCTAAAATTGGTGCACAAATATCTTTTAATTCTACAATAGATGCATTATTAGCCGATGCATTATCAAAACCAATTGAAAAAATTTATCATTCAAATTATATTCTTCTAAAATAATACTAATTAATCTAGATATATTTATGGCCGTATGAGAATCATTAAAAACTCTAAATGCAATTACTCTTTTTTGTAAAAACCAATTTGAATCTACCCAATGACAAGTTATACCCATATAACTATTCATTTGCCAATGATCACTCCAAATATCGGAACATATTGAAACACGAGAATCTAATTTTAAAAAATATTCCGATAAGCTATTTTTTTCTTTTTTATGAATTTTTTTAATATCACGTTTTAAAGTTGTTCTAGGAACACGTTTAACTTGTGGATTTGCATTTTCTTGTACTAATCTCACAAAATTTGGTTTTTCACCAAATGAAAATGGTAAATGTTGTACACAAACAAATCTAGCTACACCATCTCTCCATTTTGAATCACTAAATTTAAATAAATTTAAATTACTAGAAGAAGAAGAACCTTGTTGAGCAAAACCGGTTAATTGCGCTTGTGACTTTTGAAGGCCGATTTCTTGAGGATGCGTTTTCTCCAAATGCTTGTTTAGTGTACCATATCCACTCCCAATTTTGAAGGCGTATGATTTCTCGCAAAAATTGCATTGTGCTCTAATAAGAACTCCATCGGCATCAAAAATTTTGTGAAATATTTCACAAATATTTCGGATTTTGGATTCGTTGGTGGACGACGATTTGATTGTGATTCATTACCAATATTAATTGGTTGGGATGAAGAACCAAAACTATCCATTTTATAAAAAAAAATTCAAACGGATTAAAAAAGAATAAGAAATTGAAATAATAATATATTAAAAACAAAAATTAATAATTTAACTAATAATTATAATAGAAACAATAAATTGAATTGAATTTTATATAATTTTGATGTTTTAGAAAATTGAGATGAAGAGAATTAGAATGAGAAATTTAAATAATAATATATTAAAAACAATAATGAATAATTTAACTAATAATTATAATAGAAACAATAAATATAATTGAATTTTATAGAATTTTGATGCTTGAGAAAATTGAGATGAAGAGAATTAGAATATTGAGAAAGAAGAGTAGAAATTGTGTGAGAAAAATGAAAAAAATAAGGGGTATTTATAGATAATAGATTAGAAAAAATTAAAAAAAAAAAAAGTAATTGAGAGGAACGGTCAAATAACCAATTTCTTTTGGACCGTTGCCACCATGGCAACGGTCAGCAACGGTCAAATAATTGACCGTTGCTTTTTTTTTTTCTTTTTTTGTTACAGGCGCGTGTTTGACACGCGCCTGTAATTTTTTTTTTTTTATTACAGGCGCGTGCACATGATTGCCACTCAGCCACTGCTGACGTGGCAATATATAATTTTTTTTTTTATTTAACGGTTTGGAACCGGAACCGGAACCGGCGGTTCCGGTTCCAAACATAAAAAATTGGAACCGTAACCGAACCGCCTATAGGCGGTTCGGTTACGGTTCAGGTTGAGTGGGGCCACGGTTCCGGTTCCGGAACCGGAACCGGAACCGTGAAAATGGCCATCTCTACCAGACCTCCATTTTTTGTGCATTATAACACATATTTTGATCGAAAATGACAATATCCAAAAATGTGCCAATTTTATCTGTTTCTTCATTATTTTTTACACCATATCAATTGTGAACTTTCATTCTAGTGAATTGTATTAAAAAAATGGTTAAACTCTTATTTATCACAAAACATCCATTTTTTGTGGCACGTATTTTGGCTGAAAACGATATTGTCCAAAAAGTGTCGATTTTCATTGTTTTTATGCTATTTTTTGCACCCACGGTCAATTGTGAACGTGCATTCTAGTAAATAGTGTAAAAAAGTGGAACTCATATTTATCACTAGACCTCTATTTTTCGTGGGTTATAACACATGTATTTTGACCGAAAACGACAATATCCAAAAAAAGTGTCGATTTTAGCCGTTTCTTTATTATTTTTTACACCATATTAATTGTGAACTTTCATTCTAATGAATTGTGTAAAAAACGTTAAACGCCTAATTATCATCAAACCTCCATTTTTTGTGGGCTATAGCACACGTATTTTGTCCGAAAATGACAATATCCAGAAATATGTCTATTTTTGCCATTTTTATGCTATTTTTTACAACCACCTTAATTTTGATCGTGCATTCTAGTAAATTGTGTCAAAAAAATTAAAACTCATATTAATCACCAGAGCTCCCTTTTTATGTGTCATAACACATGTATTTTTACCGAAAACAACAATATAAAAAAACGTGCCAATTTTAACCTTTTCGAAATTGTTTTTTACACCAAATCAATTGTGAACTTTCATTCTAGTGAATTGTGTAAAAAAAGGTGAAACAAATATTTATCACCAAACCTTCATTTTTTGTGGGTTATAGCACACGTATTTTGACCGAAAAAGACAATGAAAAAACGTGTCAATTTTGGCCATTTTCATTCTATTTTTTGCATCCACCTCAATTATGAACATGTATTCTAGTGAATTGTGTCAAAAAAAATGAAACTCTTATCACCAAACCTCCATTTTTTGTGGGCTATAGCACATATATTTTGGCTGAAAACAAAAATGTCAAAAAACGTGTCAATTTTGGCCATTTCCGTGCTATTTTTTTGCACCTATTTCAATTGTGAAAGTTCATTCTAGCGAACGGTATCAAAAAAAATAAAAATCATATTGATCACCATACCTCTCTTTTTTGTACGTTATAACACATATTTTGACCGAAAATGACAATTTCCAAAAAACGTGCCGATTTTAGTCCTTTCTTTATTATTTTTTACACCATATCAATTGTGAACTGTCATTCTAGTGAATTGTATTAAAAAAAGTGAAACCTTTATTTATCAAAAAACCTCCATTTTTTGTGGCACGTATTTTGGCCGAAAATGACATTTACCAAAAAAATGTCGATTTTTGCTATTTTGATGCTATTTTTTGCACCCACCTCAATTGTGAACGTGCATTCTAATGAACGGTGTCAAAAAAAGTGGAACTTATATTTATCACTAGACCTCCATTTTTTGTGGATTATAACATATGTATTTTGACTGAAAACGACAATACCCAAAAAAACGTGCCGATTTTATCCGTTCCTTTATTATTTTTTACCCCATATCAATTGTAAACTTTCATTCTAATGAAATTTGTCAAAAAAATAACTCCTAATTATCACCAAACCTTCATTTTTTGTGGGCTATAGTACATGTATTTTTGTCGAAAATGACAATGTCTAAAAACGTGTCTATTTTGTCCATTTTCGTGCTTTTTTTGCAGCCATCTTAATTGTGATTATGCATTCTAGCGAATTGTGTTAAAAAAAGTAAAAATCATATTTATTACCAGACCTCTCTTTTTGTGGGTTATAACACATGTATTTTTACGAAAACCACAATATCAAAAAACGTGCCAATTTTAACCTTTCGGTATTGTTTTTTACACCATATCAATTGTGAAATTTCATTCTAATGAATTGTGTCAAAGAAAAAGTGAAACATATATTTATCATCAAACCTTCATTTTTTTGTGGGTAATACATGTATTTTGGCCGAAAATGACAATGAAAAAAACATGTCGATTTTGGCCATTTTCGTTCTATTTTTGCCACCCACCTCAATTATAAACGTATATTCTAGTGAATTGAGTCAAAAAAAGTTAAACCCATATTTCTCACCAAACCTCCATTTTTTATGAGCTATATAGCACACGTATTTTGGCTGAAAACGAAAATGTCCAAAAACGTGTCGATTTTGGCTATTTTTGTGTTATTTTTTGCACCCACCTTAATTGTGAACCTGAATTCAAGTGAATAGTGTCAAAAAAAGTTAAAATCATATTTATCACCATACCTCCATTTTTTATGGGTTATAATACATATATTTCAACCGAAAACAACAATATCCAAAAAAAGCGCCAATTTTAGCCATTTTTAGATAGTTTTTACACCACATCAATTGTGAACTTTCATGCTAGTGAATTGTGTCAAAAAAAAGTGAAACTCAAATTTATCACCAGACCTTCATTTTTTTGTGGCACATATTTTTGCCGAAAACGACAATGTCCATAAACGTGTCGATTTTTGCCATTTTCGTTCAATTTTTTGCACTCATATCAATTGTGAATGTGCATTCTAGCGAACAATGTTAAAAAAAGTGGAACTTGTGTTTATCACTTGACCTCCATTTTTTGTGGGTTATACCACATATATTATTACCGAAAATGACAATATCCAAAATTGTGCTGATTTTAGCCGTTTTTGTATTATTTTTTACACCATAAAAATGTGAACATTCATTCTAGTGAATTGTGTCAAAAAATGTGAAACTCATATTTATCATCAAACCTCCATTTTTTGTGGTTTATAGCACACGTATTTTGGCCGAAAACGACAATGTCCAAAATGGTGTCGCTTTTGCCCATTTTAGTACTATTTTTAGCTCCCACATTAATTGTGAATGTACATACAAGTGAACAGTGTCAAAAAAGTTAAACTCATATTTATCACCAGACCTGTATTTTTTGTGGGTTATAATATATGTATTTTAACCGAAAAACAACAATATCCAAAAACGTGCCAATTTTAGCTGTTTCTGTTTAGTTTTTTACACCATATCAATTGTGAACTTTCATTCTAGTGAATTGTATCAAAAAAAGTGAAACTCAAATTTATCACCAAATCTCCATTTTTTTGTGGCACATATTTTGGCCGAAAATGACCATGTCTAAAACGTGTCCATTTTGGCCATTTTCGTACTAGTTTTTGCACCCACCTCAATTTTAAATGTGCATTATGGTGAACGATATCAAAAAAATTGAAACCTATATTTATCACCAAACCTCCATTTTTGTGGGTTATAACACATGTATTTTGACCGAAAACGACAATATCTAAAAATGTGTCAATTTTAGCCATTTTTGTATTATTTTTTACACCATATCAATTTCAAACTTTCATTCTAGTGAATTGTGTCAAAAAAAGTGAAACTCATAATTATCACCAAAACCTCCATTTTTTGTGGGCTAATAGCACATGTATTTTGGCTGAAAACGACAATGTCCAAAAATGTGTCGATTTTGGTTATTTTCGTGCTATTTTTTGCGCTCACTTCAATTGTGAACGTGTATTATAGTAAAAGGTGTCAAAAAAAGTGAAACTCATATTTATCACCAGACCTCCATTTTTTGTGGGTTATGACATATGCATTTTGGTCGACAACGACAATATCCAAAAACGTGCCTATTTTAGCTGTTTTTATATTGTTTTTTACACCATATCAATTGTGAACTTTCATTCTAGTGAATTGTGTCAAAAAAAGTGAAACTCATATTTATCACCAGACCTCCATTTTTCGTAGGTTATAACACATGTATTTTGGCCAAAAACGACAATATCCAAAAACGTGTCGATTTTAGCTATTTCTATATTGTTTTTTACACCATATCAATTGTGAACTTTCATTCTAGTGAATTGTGTCAAAAAAAGTGAAACTCATATTTATCATCAAACCTCCATTTTTTGTGGGCTATAGCACACGTATTTTTGCTGAAAACGACAATGTCTAAAAACGTGTCAATTTTGGTCATTTTTATGCTATTTTTACACCCAAATCAATTGTGAACGTCATTCTAGTGAACGGTGTCAAAAAAAAGTGAAACTCATATTTATCACAAAACTTCCATTTTTGTGGGTTATAGAGTATTTTGGTAGAAAACGACAATGTCCAAAAATGTCCCGATTTTAGCCGTTTATGTATTATTTTTTACACTATATCAATTGTGAACTTTCATTCTAGTGAATTGTGTCAAAAAAAAGTAAAACTCATATTTGTCACCAAACCTCCATTTTTTTGGGCTATAGCACGCGTATTTTTGCCGAAAACGAGAATGTCCAAAAACATTTCGATTTGGCCATTTTTGTGCTATTTTTTGCACCCACCTCAATTGTGAAGTGCATTCTAGTGAACAGTGTCAAAAAAAGTGAAACTCATTTTTATCACCAGACCTCCATTTTTTGTGGGTTATAACACATGTATTTTGCCGACAACGACAATATCCAAAAACATGCCGATTTTAGCCGATTTTTTTTACATCATATCAATCGTGAACTTTCATTCTATTGTGTCAAAAAAAGTGAAACTCATATTTATCACCAAACCTCCATTTTTTGTGGGCTATAGCACGCGTATTTTGGCCGAAAACGACAATGTCCAAAAACATGTAGATTTGGTCCATTTTCGTGCTATTTTTTGAACTCACCTCAATTGTGAACGTGCATTCTAGTGAACGGTGTCAAAAAAAGTGAAACTCGTCCAAAATGATTCTAGTAAGGGACCATTGAAGTTGTGCTTTTTTTTAACTTTATTATTATTATTATTATTATTATTATTATTTGAACACACACACCCTCAAATGCATCACAAGTCTCGAATTTTAGACTTGAAAATCAGGATGCTAACTCTTTGAGTATTGAAGTTGTGCTTATTGTAAATAAGATAGTGATTTTCTTCTCTTTTTTTGTGTTGAATTTAACCAAAAACTATTGTAACAACTAATGATATTTTACCTAAATGGAACATTTATATAATAATTGATTTGTGTGTTGGCCCGAAAGATCACTTAAATCCCTCTAACTCCAATTTAGATTTTGAGAAGGATTCACTTAAATTCCTCTCTCAAAGTTTAACCTTCGAGACTTAGATATGCTGAAAATTTGTTCTCTAAGGAAGGAAATAGTGAATGAATTGATTGTAAATTATGAGATTTTAATATCCTTTTTCCCTCTTGAAAAGATATTAATCTAATGCCAAATGGAATTTCCACAATAAATGCAAACCCTTCTGATATGGTTTGAGGATAGAACTTCTTGTTGCAATGAAAAACTCGATTGAAATTTAGATAGGGGATCACTTAAATCCCTCCCACTCTCAAAGTTTAACCTTTGAGACTTGGGTATGCATGCAAAGTTTAACATTTGAGACTTGGGTATGCATGTGACGTACTTATACGTTCATATAACATTTATATAATAACACAAATTGTTCTATGATTTGTAATATGAAGCATGACGGACATTTACCTTATCAATATAACATTTATCTTTCTTATTTTGAATTTGAATTAAAAAATTTCGAACTTAAAACCAATATATTCATATTATGAAATGTAACAAAAGTTTACACGATCAATTTAATATGGCTGCTGTTATTGCCAGAGCAACAATTAGCTTCCAAAGCAATAAATTACACATCTTCCAAATTTATCCTTAATCAATCAACTCTTTTTTCTTTTATTCATTTATCATTACAACTTATATTTATCTTATTTCTACCTTATCATTACAATTTATAAAATTTTCTCGTAACTTCTGCTTTCCTAACATTTATTTTCACCATCAAATTATAAGAAAGAAATTATATAAAATAATATGACACTTATTTCTATTTAATAGCTTTTATTGTTCTCTCAATTAAATTATAAAATATTTATCAATATATACTTCAAAAAATTTAGGCTCCATTTGTTTACCGTTGTTGTAGTGTTTTATTTCACAAATTCAATTTGATTTATTTGTTTTGTCCATTTTTTCTATCAAATTTTTTAAAATAAAAAAAATAATATTACAGTAATTTTTTTTTCTACAATGTTTTTGTTTATTTTTATAAATAAATTATTAAATTTAAATTTGACTTTTAAATTTTTAATAATAAAAAATTCTTCCTAAGACATTTTTATACCAACATAAACTCATAAAATATTAACTCAAATTTAAATTTTAAATTTTATTAATAAAAAATTATCAAATATAAATGGCCACCAAAACAAACTCATCAATCCAAACATCTCCAAAATATTTATTTCTTATAACAAATCTCAAGAAAAAAAAATTATACTATAAAACCAAAAAAATACTCTATCCAAAGCGAATTATATTTTTTTGTTAAAATACTAATACATAAACATATGGCAGCTATAAATTATTATTTTTATTTCTATTAACACTACTCATATTAATATTTTATCAAAATAATTCGCATAAATTAAAACTTAAAAGTAATACACCACCACTATATATATAATAGAAATCTCAATTTCATGTATTTTTTTTATGCTACAATTTAATTCATAAATTTTAAATATTAAAAAACCAACAAATTTTACTTTAGAATTTGGATGCATACATTTACTTCTATTTTTACTCCCAGCAATTTTTTTCCTTGTGATCCATTAACATTTTGAAATATTAATTTGCTCATAATATAATTAAGCCAGGAAGAATTTTTTATTGTTAAAAATTTAAAATTCAAATTTGAATTAATATTTTATGAGTTTATTTTAATAAAAAAATGTCTTAGGAAGAATTTTTTATTATTAAAAATCTAAAAGTCAAATTTAAATTTATTATAAAAATATAAAAATGTTATAGCAAAAATAATTACTGTAAAATTATTTTTTTTATTTTACAAATTTTGATAAAAAAAATGAACAACACAAATAAATCAAATTGAATTAGTGAAATAAAACACTAAAACAACGGTAAACAAATGGAGCCAAAATTTTTTAAATATATATATTGGTAAATATTTTATAATTTAATTGAGAGAACAATAAAAGTTATTAATAGACATAAGTGTCATATTATTTTTATATAATTTTTTTTTTTAATTTGAGGGTGAAAATAAATGTTATATTAATAAAAATTTGGGAAGAAAATCAATGTAAAGGAGAAAAAAACAGAAGTTATGGGAAAATGTTATAAAGAATTGATAAGTTTTAATGATAAGGTAAAAAGAAGATAAAGATAAGTTGTAAGGATAAATGGAGAAAAATAAAAGAGTTGATTGATTAAAGGTAAATTTGAAAGATGTGTGATTTATTGCTCTGAAATCTAATTATTGCTCTGGCAATAACAACAACCATTTAATATATCCCTCTTTTTTTCTTGAGTTTGAGATAGAAAATTTCGAACTTAAAACAAACAACTTATAACCAAGCAGGCTAGTAATGGGTATAATAACTCTTTAGGTTCATATGAAAACAAATTATTTAGGAAGTTAAATGCCCGAGTAAATATTGAACAGTTACTAACCATAACAAGACAATTGAACCTTATTTGGTTAAATACATAACAAGACAATTGCACCTTATTTGGTTAATATTTCCTTCCAGATACAGAGATGTGAAGGTAACAGAAGAAACAAAGAAATAGCAGAGATTGCTCTACAGTTTACAGCCCAGATTTTATATTATTCTTCAAATCCAAAAAGTCCAGGAAATAACAATTGCAAGCAAGGTAGAAGAAGAGCCTTCAAAAAAAACTCTTCTCTTTCATTCAAATAATGTTTTTACAAATGAATTACAACAAAAAAACAACTTGACAAAATAAGAACATTGAAACTACCATCACATAACAAGAAGTATTATAACAGAACCAGTAGCTAAACCCCACATCTTAATATGTCAATACTAAGCAAAATAAATCATAGTATGGCAACTTCCCATTTTATACATTAGATTCCAGCATTGTTTCACCTTTTACCCTCTCCATTGCTTTGGTTAAAGAACAAAATGCTGTCCATAAAAGTTTCTGCAAAACTACTCTTACGCTTTATTTACACGAATTTTCTGCCCCTCAAGAAGCTGCAATAATGAATGAGAATGAGGGAAATGCAACTTTGATACAAACACTAAACGGGCTATAAGCAAGAGAGGAGAAAGAGAAACTTGGGTGTGGAAAACTCGAAAAACTTGAAACTATTACAGATAGCGGAATGTGGAATCATTATTAGTTTACGGTGTCATTGAATGCATCAATGAATCAATTTGTCATCCTAACGACCCTATGAATATTAAAAATGACATATACCATGAGCTGACAGGTATCCTAAAGGAGTAACTATAAAAATGAAATTTAAAAACATTACTTAAGCTTAATATTTGTTGTTTACAAACTCATTCCTATTATTAACAATGTAGAATAGGCATGCTGCTAAAACAATTTGTTGAAGCCTAACCAAAAAAATATAAGGGGCACAAGACACAAAATTCCAGGAATGCCAGAAGCAATGCTAGTTCATTATAGAAAGTCTAGGCTTAATCAACTTATATGTTTTAGTTGAATATCAACAAACTTCTTTCCACTTTTAAAGCAAGAATCTTAATTCTGGAGAAATAAGGGCACTAGACCTCAAACAAAATGGATGAAAGTGCAATATCACTTCACCGAATTATTGGTGGTATTCACCTACAAGTTTATCTACTTATCAGGCGAGTATAGCAACATTCTTTGCACAGAAGGCCAAGATTTCTTCACCAACAAAAAAGATAGATACATTACCGCATTATTCAGAGATGAAATGGCAGCTTCTACATCCTCCTCTGAAGAGAACGAAACAAATCCATAACCACTAGATTTGGAAGTCCCAGGAACCCGTGATACTTTAGCACTAAGTACGTTTCCCTTCTCGGAAAAGAAACTTTTAAGTGACTCCGTGGTTACTGTCTTTGCAAGATTACCAACATAAACTTTATGTGGACTGTCAATAAACTGGGATTCTTCTGCTTGAAGAACTGAAAATTCCAAAGATTGCAATGGCTTTTCAGTAATATTTACTTTGATTTCTCGTCCACCAATTTGCTGCAGGATTAAGAATATTGAATAAATAGATACATTCGAACACAATACTCAACGGTATTAACCTGGATGGAGATTTGAATTTGAAAGAACCTATATATTTCCTTTTAACACAAACAAATCTTACCGTGCCATTCAGCTTTTCAATAGCAACACTTGCATCCTCAACAGTTTTCATTGTCACAAATGCAAATCGACGGCTCCTTTGAGACCACTTGTCATACATCACCTGCGAATAGAAATTGGAAAAAATGTTAATGTAACCATCAGTTTATTGTGCATAATTCAGCTACTTCAGCAAACCATGTAACTCTCTCTGTCCTCACACATCATCAGTCTCAAGAGTCTTGAAATACAGGCTTCTAGTGGGCAGCTTATGGTAATTTAGGAGAAAAGTTAAATGGCAAGTCACAATTTTGAAATTTCTTCTTACTTTATCCAAAATAGTCATCTAAGATAGGTCATATTCACATAATAATTTGCGCTTTGAGCATCTCATGCTAGCTCGATAAATGCAACTTACAAATTTATCAGTGTTCTGGCAATGACTGCCATTCATCATGAAACAGGCCATACATTCAAGGTTTAGAGCACAGCAACTGAAAGGGTAAAAATCAGAGAATCTGCTTCAATCAATCAAAATCCAACTGGAACTACATATGATAGACAGGGATATTATATCCAAAAAAAGGTGCATTGACTAAATTCTTTCTTCCTTTTTCTGTTGTGAAATAAATACTCAATATTTGAAACTTTTGAGAGACAAATACTATCATAATTTAAACAATGTTCCACAAGACTCAAAAAAATGTTTCTCAAAATAACGACCAAATTGAACATTGATCTTTCTTCACTCTATTATGAACTTAAATGTGCACTTCAGAACTGACAAATTGTAAAATGTAAACACTTTTTAGCAACCTATTCAACAGTTTACAAGAAATTGTTCACATTGCTGACTCAACTGCATTAAACAATACTTCAAACTATGTAACGACTTTCATATATCCTGCCTATAGACAAGACCAATTACACAAATTCATTACCAAATAAATTATGTGAGGGGACAAATCATGAACCATTTCTAGGTTTATCATCAAGATAAGCATTTCCTCTACGTAACTGTGCTTCTTACATGTAAACATAGATGGAAGACATAAACTCATCATATGCCAATAACACTTATAAACAATTTTAGCTACATAATTATGCTACTATAACAAATACCAGAATCCCTATAGTCAAGAATTGGCTGTTGAAACTAAGTATTTTGCTGACAGAAGATCTCAATCATTTTCTCCAATCAGCTGATTATAAAAAAAACATCATTGGTGTCTAACATTTCCTCCTTTAGCATCATTCAGATTCATATCATTCAGGGTTCCTTCTATAATCATCTCCATTAAAAAATTTACAATCTCAAACAAAATTACACTAGTAAACACCCCAAATTCCAAGAAAAAAAATTGAAGAAAAAACAAAAGAACCAATTTTTAGAAACTAAATTTAAAATCTTGAACTACCTCAGCCTTCTCAACCGAACCATGTTCTTCCACAATCTTCTTGAGCTCGTCATTGGTGACAGTCCTAGGAATATTTCCAACATAAAGTCTTCTTGCATACTCAGATGAAGGGTCCACTGTAGCCACTGAAGAGGGTTCTTCTTCAGCAACAGCATTGAGTCTTGTGGGTGAATAAAGAGTAAATCTAAGAGGGGTTTGGAGGGGTTTAAGGGCTGGAAGTGAGAGTCTTGAAAAGTGGATTGTGAAGGATTTTGATGTTGTGTTATGGAGGAGATTTGTTGCAGTAGGGGAAAACATAGAAGTGGATGAAATTGTGCTCATCTTTTCTCTTCTTTGTGTGAAATTATTCCAAGAAATTAGCTGTTTTGAGAGAATATGAACTATGGAGTAATCAGTAATGGACAGGGGAGAAGGGTTTATCACTTTATCCACTTGAGAAATGAGAAAGAAAGTGAATTTTGTTTTTTTTGTTTACATTAAAAAAAAAAAAAAAAAGACATTCATGAATGATTTCAATTATTTATGGTTTGTGTTATTGGCTGAGCAATAATTAGCTTCTAGAGCAATAAATAACACATCTTCCAAATTTACCCTTAATTAATTAATTCTTTTATTTTTCTTCATTTATCACTACAACTTATCTTTATCTTTTTTCTACCTTATCATTAAAACTTATCAATTCTTTATAACATACTTCTGTTTTATTCTCCTTTACACTAATTTTTCTCCCAAATTTTTATTAATATAATATTTATTTTCACCCTCAAATTATAAGAAAAAAATTATATAAAAATAATATGACACTTATTTCTATTAATAACTTTTATTTTTCTCTCAATTAAATTATAAAATATTTACCAATATATATTTAAAAAATTTAGGCTCCATTTGTTTACCGTTGTCTTAATGTTTTATTTCACAAATTCAATTTGATTTATTTGTGTTGTCCATTTTTTATATCAAAATTTGTAAAACAAAAAAAAATAATGTTACAATAAATATTTTTTCTATAACATTTTTTATTTTTATAAATAAATTATTAAATTTAAATTTTACTTTTAAATTTTTAATAATAAAAAATTATTCCTAAGACATTTTTTTTACCAAAATAAACTCATAAAATATTAATTCAAATTTGAATTTTAAATTTTTAATAATTATAAATTCTTCCCAGCTTAATTATATTATGAGCAAATTAACATTTCAAAATGTTAGTAGATCACAAGGAAAAAAATTGCTGGGAGTATAAATGGAAGTAAATATATGCATCGAAATTATAAAGTAAAATTTGTTGCCTTTTTATTATTTAAAATTTATGAATTAAATTGTAGCATAAAAAAATACATGAAATTGAGATTTTTATTATATATATAGTGGTGGTCTTCCTTTTAAGTTTTAATTTATGGGAATTATTTTGATAAAATATTAGTATGAGTAATATTATTAGAAACAAAAATAATAATTTATAGCTGCCATATATTTATATATTAGTATTTTAACAAAAAAATATAACTCGCTTTAGATAGAGTATTTTTTTAGGTTTATAGTAGGGTTTTTTTCTTGTGATTTGTTATAAAAAAAATATTTTGCAGGTGTTTGGATTGATGAGTTTGTTTTGGTGGGCATTTATATTCGATAATTTTTTATTAATAAAATTTAAAATTTAAATTTGAGTTAATATTTTATGAGTTTATTTTAGTATAAAAATGTCGTAGGAAGAATTTTTTATTATTAAAAATTTAAAAGTCAAATTTAAATTTAATATTTTATTTATTAAAATATAAAAAACGTTGTATAAAAAATAATTACTGTAATATTATTTTTTTATTTTAAAATTTTGATTAAAAAATGGACAAAACAAATAAATCAAATTGAATTTGTGAAATAAAACACTAAAACAACGGTAAACAAATGGAGCCTAAATTTTTTGAAGTATATATTGGTAAATATTTTATAATTTAACTGAGAGAACAATAAAAGCTATTAATAAAAATAAGTGTCCTATTATTTTATATAAGTTCTTTCTTATAATTTGAGGGTGAAAATAAATGTTAGGAAAGTAGAAGTTACGAAAAGATTTTATAAGTTGTAATGATAAGGTAGAAAGAAGATAAAGATAAGTTGTAATGATAAATTGATAAAAGATAAAAGAGTTGATTGATTAAGGATAAATTTGGAAGATTTGTAATTTATTGCTCTGGAAGCTAATTGTTGCTTTGGCAATAACAGCCGCCATTATTTATATATCTCTTGTGGTCTTTCTTGTAAGATTTTTATTGGACATGAATACTTTTTAAATTGGAAAAAACATCCTATTTGCATTTTGTTAAAAATTTTATTTAGTTCATGTATTTAAAATTATACATATGATAGTTCTCATTTCAAAATCACATTAATTAATTTTGTTTTTCTATCACATTCTATCAACTTTTTCTTAACCTTTACCGTTTGAATTTTATTTAAAAAGTGAACAAAATATGTCGATTAATTTCGTTTTACCATTATATTCCGTTCATTCCATTCACTTTTTTCATTACATTCAAGTGTCAGATTTTGTTAAAAAAGTTAATGAAATGTGTCAACTAATTATGTCTTTCCATCATGTTCTATTCACTTTCTTTTTATTACATTCGCATGTTGAGTTTTCTTAAAAAAAATAGATAAAATGTGTCGAAATAACGAAATTTGTGTAATTTTAAAATGTAAAAGACAAATAAATATGCATGATTTTAAATGAGAAAGTAAATAAATTTTTCTAACAAATTGTGAGTAATGGTTTTTCTAATATTCCCTTTTAAATTTACCAAAAACAAAAACTGTTTATTGCAACTAAAAAGACTATACCCACACTATGGTTTTAGCTTTTGCTTTGATCACATGGATGCTTTGATTTCATGCCTCACAATGCAATGGAGAGCAAGTAAATCCATGTCATTTCAAAATAAAATAAAAGTCCAAATCTATAGGATCAACATGAAAGATGGAAAACTGTCCCAAATAAAAATCCCAAAAAAAAAAAAAACAAACAAACAAACAAAGAGAGTTTGAGAATTTTGATCACACTATTTAAATCAAGCTTAAAAACTATTTCTTTGTAAGAAAATTAATTTGGAAAAAAGTTGGGAGATTTTCCATTTTATAATTTTCTTATACTCCCTTTGAGCACCATTAATGCATAGGATTTGCTGGTAATGGTCAGTCAATACACCCAAAATACTGAAATAGAACTCAAAATTGATCATCATCCCACTTCCCCACTTCACAAATATTAACCGTAAATCATCATAAAAATTTCAATATCGATCCACTGTGGCAGCAAAGCTGAAAAAGGCGCAGCCTTTGCACCATTCCACCATCCCACTGCTTCATCTATCTCCTGGTTAGGTAAGTTGTACTAAAATGTTTAACCAGTAAAAGCCAAAAATTAGTAGAGGGCTATTAATTTACTAGTACTACTGCATGCTACAGCAGCGGAGCTGAGTAGTAGTAGTAGGGCTTTGCTAAAAACACACAGACACACAGCACACTTTGGTTGGTGACACTTACGTACCATTTATACTCTTTTGGTTTTTCTTGTATACAAAGAAATGGGTTCATCATGATTTTTGACATGGAACCAGCAATATCAAACAATCCCAGAAAAAGCTTCGCCTTTTGTCATCCCCTCTTACCATATTTGCTTAAAGTTTTGTTTTTTTCCTCTTAGTTTCTCACTGTTTTTTTTTTTTTTATCTTATATTTCTGCTTCATTTTGGTTATAGAACAGAGACAGCTTTTCAAGTTTCATGGCGTATTGATGCTTCATCTTCATAATCTGCATTCCAGGTATAACTCTTTTCTCTATTTTATTTTTTTTTTAAAAAAAGGGAAATAACAGATGTTCTGTTCATGCATGCTGGTGAAGAACCTTTCTCTCTTTTTTTCGAATAATGGGTAAATTTTTTGTTGCAGAAAAAAATATGATTTTTATTCGACATTGTCTTGTTTGTTCCTTTTTCAGTCTTTCATGTGTGAAGGATTTATGTTTCTTTCAGATTTTGTCATGGGTTCCTCTTTTATGCTATGATGAAACCATCAAACTCTTCAAGATGTAGTTAAAAATTCGATCAAGATTTTGTTTATAGCAAAAAAGTGTGACTGGCATGGCATGGCGCGAGAAATTGAAAGTTTTTAAAGTAGGATTACTAAAAAGAGATGCACTCAAATGGTGATGAAGATAGAGGAATAATATATAGGAAGGCAATGATGGTATGAGGCTGGAAAGAATGGTAACAGAGAGTAACAGGGTAAGAATTAAGAAGTAGAATTATGGTAAGACAGTGCCTAATGTTAATGGATACTGAAGGAGAAGTTCAAGGATTTTTGAATTAGTTTAAGTTGAAAAACAAACAAGTTAAATAGGGGAGAAAATTTAGGATTCAGTTACTCGATTCATAAAGAAACAAATTCAAATTCGAAACGAATGACATAATGGGGGACGAAAAAGATGGCAGAAATGTCTAAACAGAAATAAGAAATCTATGTCAGAGGAATATTGGCCATGAATTTGCAAACTAATTATGTTTTACCAAGTAAGTTAATTTGGAGAAATCATAGGATCTTTACTTTTAGCATTTATGAGGATATCTTGAATTTGAAGAAGGTTTTGCATATGGGGATAGATAGAGATATTTCTGAGATATTGGGTAGCAAGTAACTGAAAAATAAACAGTTTAGATATGCTTCTACACTGCAATGAAGTTGGAAGAGATTCAAAGAATGAATGGAAACATAACGGTAATGTATCTAAAAAAAAGCAAGATTAAGGGAACAAAATAGAAGTCCAAGTCAGTCTGTTTTTCTTTTCCATTTTCTATCTTTTGTGGAGAATTTAGGATTGGTTGTCCTGTGAGAATCTAACCCTTTTCGATTATATGAAGCGCTATACAACCGATGTTGATTCTTGCTTATACATGCTAGATGTTAGTATATTAGAAAATATTCAAGGAGAAAGAAGGCTATCTCAAGAAATGCCTTAATATACTGTATATCACCCGGTACAAGTGTTATACTCCTATGTAACACCTTGATTCTTTCCAAAAAAGTTCCACACTTTTATGTTGCAGTTGACAATGACACCAAGAGAAAACCATAACAGGAATCAAAACCAGACCCCTAATGGCAATCAGAGTTCAACCCCACCCGAGGATTTTGATCTCAGAGAGACCTCACCAAGTCTTGGTGGAGGAAGGGTAGCAGGCAATGAGAGGGTGGGGACTGCTTTTGATCTTGTGGAGCAGATGCACTATCTTTATGTGAAGGTGGTTAAGGCCAAAGAGTTGCCTACTAAAGATGGTAATGGCAATCCTGACCCCTTTGTTGAAGTTAAACTTGGAAGCTTTAAAGGTGTGACTAAGCATTTTCCTGATGTTTCTAATCCTGAATGGAACCATGTATTTGCATTCTTGGCTGATCGAATTCAGTCCTCTGTAATGGAGGTTTTAGTGAGGGATAAAGATAGGAGTGGTGATGATCTAATTGGAATGGTTGTTTTTGATGTGATTGAGGTGCCCAAAAGGGTTCCACCTGATAGTCCTTTGGCACCACAATGGTATAGATTAGACAACAGGAAGGGAGATAAGGTGAGAGGGGAGTTAATGTTGGCCGTTTGGTTGGGGACACAAGCTGATGAGGCATTTCCAGAAGCTTGGCATTTGGATGCTGCAACTGCAGTTAGTGGTGATGGAGTAGCAAACATCAGGTCTAAAGTTTACCTATCTCCCAGGCTTTGGTATCTTAGAGTTAATGTGATTGAGGCTCAGGAGTTGCAGCTTGGTGATAAGTTTAGGCAGCAGTCAGAAATTTTTACCAAGGTTGCACTTGGAAATGTGATTTTGAGGACTAAGATTTCGCAAAGCAAGAATATGTGTCCAATCTGGAACGAAGACTTGATGTTTGTGGCAGCAGAGCCTTTTGAGGAGCAGTTAACTTTGAGTGTGGAGGAAAGAGTAGGACCTAATAAGGATGAAGTTCTAGGGAAGTGTGTGATTCCTTTACATAGTGTGGAGAGAAGGGCTGATTTCAGAACTCCAATTAATAGATGGTATGGTCTTGAGAAGCATGTTGTTTCAGAGAATGGACAGAGGAACTTGGTAAAAGTAAACAGCAGGGTTCATCTGAGAATATCCTTGGATGGTGGTTATCATGTTCTTGATGAACTAACCCAATACAGTAGTGATCTAAGGGCAACTGCTAAGCAGTTGTGGAAACCTGCAATTGGGGTACTTGAATTGGGAATCTTGAGTGCTCAAGGATTGTCATCAATGAAGATAAAAGGTGGTGGACGTGGCGTCACCGATGCTTATTGCGTGGCTAAATATGGACAAAAATGGATCAGGACTAGGACCATCTTGAACAGTTTCAATCCCAAATGGAATGAACAATATACCTGGGAAGTTTTCGATCCATGCACTGTTATCACGATTGGTGTATTTGATAATAATCACTTGCAAGGAGCGGAAAAGGGTGGGGAAGACAAGGATTCAAGAATTGGAAAAGTGAGAATCCGGCTATCTACTCTGGAAACTGACAGGGTATACACACATTCATATCCACTCATACTCTTGTCATCTTCTGGGGTGAAAAAGATGGGGGAAATCCAGTTAGCAGTTAGATTTTCTTGCTCTTCTTTGCTGAACATGCTCCTAATGTATAACCAGCCTCTCTTGCCAAGCTTGCATTATCTGCATCCACTAACTTGTTATCAGGTCGATCATTTAAGGCATCAAGCTACTCTTATAGTCTCCACCAGGTTAAGTAGAGCAGAGCCACCATTGCGAAAGGAGGTTGTGGAATACATGCTTGATGTGGGCTCAAACAAATGGAGTGTGAGAAGAAGTAAAGCCAATCACTGCAGGGTTGCCTCTATTATATCTGCCATTGCTGCATGTTGCAAATGGTTCAATGGGATATGCAGTTGGCAGAATCCTTTCAATACAATTCTTGTTCACACGTTAGTCTTGTGCTTCGTATCGTTTCCTAGAATTATTTTAAGCAGTGCATTTCTCTTGCTTTTCTTTGTTGGGATTTTCAAATACAGAGGTAGGCCAAGACATCCTCCACACATGGATATCAAATTATCTCAAGCTGATAAAGCACATCCTGATGAATTGGATGAAGAGTTTGATACTTTACCAACATCTAAGCATGGAGATATCCTAAGAATGAGGTACGATCGCATAAGAGGCATTGGATCAAGGGTGCAAACTGTTGCTGGTGATTTAGCAACTCAAGGGGAAAGATTTTATAGTCTTCTTAGCTGGAGAGATCCAAGAGCTACTGGGCTGTTTGTTATCTTCTGTTTAATGGCTTCTATACTAGTTTATATCATTCCTTTTAAAGCTCTCGTTATAGTTTTGGCATTCTATGTGATGAGGCATCCAAGATTTCGTGAACAACTTCCTGCATTGCCTTCAAATTTCTTCAGGAGATTGCCTGCACGTACAGACTGTTTGTTGTGAATTGTGATGGCCAATTGGCCATATCCTTCTTCTTCTTCTGGGCTGCAGTTTTTCTAATTTATATAGTTATTTTTGGTGAAGTTGATGAGAAGTTTTTGCTATTTACTGATGATGGCTATTGAATCTCCAAACTCTCACTCTGTTAATTCTATTCTCCATGAACTTCTTCATTGTTATTTGTCTGAAAATTCAGTCTTTAGAACCATTATGATCATTCTTTATTAATCCATCTTTGTTTCTCAGTTTCTCTTGTTTCAAAATGAGTGGATATGACATATTTGAAAGTTGCTATTCTTATGTTTTCTGATTACAATTTTCCCCTTAAATGATGCTATATCACAATAGAATTTGTAAGGTTTTGAATCACAACAAGGTTATTTGAAATTTTGAAAAATTGCGAAAAACATCCCTCACAATACAAATTTCCACCAAAACAAACTCATCAATCCAATTATATTCATTTTTTATAACAAATTCCAAGAAAAAATATCCATAAAAAATTCAAAAAAATACACCACCTAAACGGAACCTCAAACCATTCACTTGGTTGCACTTATCTAATTGAGATGTGTGCAAAAAATACACAAAAATAAACACTCATCGACTAGTTTTTAAATCTTGTCGTTTTTTACCAAAAAATATATGTTATAGCTCGAAAAATAGTGATTTTTAAAAAACCTAAATTTTCCTTTTTTTTCTTATTATTCACTTGATTGTACATTCCTAATTGGGATAGATACAAAAAAACAGCAAGAAAAGAACCCTTTTTGGCTAGTTTTGAGACACGACATTCTTTGTCAAAAAACTTGTGTTATAAATCACGAAAAATTGAGATATTTTAAAAAGTATAAGTTTTTAATTTCTTTTCGTACCATTCATTAAATTACACGTTTTCAATTGAGTGCTCTACTGTTGCTAGAGGTAACAGTGGATTACGGGTCCGGGCCAAGGCATGGAATGAGATAACTTGATCTAGTAGATAGGTGAAAAAAATGACACGAAAAAAAATCATCATCACCTAGTTTTTAGTATTATCATTTTTGGGCAAAGTGAGTGTGTATTATAACCCATGAAAAATTGTAATTTTTCAAAAAGTTAAAAGTTTCACAAAATCTCTATTTTTCACAAGTTATAACACTCGTATTTTGTTCACAAATGGAAAAGTAAAAAACGTGTTGATTTTGGCTTTTTCCCTACTGTTTTCTTCACCCACCTCAATTGTGAATATGCATACTTGTGAACGGTGTAAAAAAAAGTGAAATTTAGATTTTTTTTTACCAAATTTTCAATTTTCATTGGTTATATAACACATGCATTTTAGCCAAAACTATCAAAATCTAAAAACACGTTAATTTTAACTTTTTTTTACCTGTTTTTTCACCCACTCGATTGTGAACATGTATTATAGTGAAAATTGTCAAAAAAAGTAAAAATTAAAATTTTCACCGAATCTCTATTTTTCATGGGTTATAACATATGTTTTTTTGGTAAAAAAAAGTGTTGATTTTGGCTTTTTTCCCAATGTTTTTTGCACACATCTCAATTGTGGACATGCATTCTAATGAATGGTGTCAAAAAAAAGTAAAATTTATTTTTTTTTACTAAATTTATATTTTTCATGGGTTATAATACGCATATTTTAGCAAAAAATGGCAAAATTCAAAAATGCGTTGATTTTGACTTTTTTTTAATATGTTTTACACCTGTCTCGATTGTGATCATGTATTCGAGTGAATATTATAAGGAAAAAGTGAAATTTATAAATTTTCACTAAATCTCCATTTTTCAAGGCTTATAACACACGTAGTTTTGTCAAAAATGTCATAGTAAACATGTTGATTTTTCACTTTTTCCTATTGTTTTTTCACCCACCTCAATTGTGAACATATAACCTCGTGAACGGTGTAAAAAAGTGAAATATATATTTTTTACTAAATTTTTAGTTTTCATGGGTAACACACGTATTTTTAGCAAAAAGTGGCAAAATCTAAAAATGGATTGATTTTTACTTTTCTATACGTTTTTTTGCACCCACCCTCATTGTGAATATGCATTCTAGTTACTATTGTCAAAAAAGGGAAAATAAAAATTTTCACCAAACCTCTATTTTTCATAGGTTATAACATACGTATTTTAGTAAAAAATAACAAAGTCAAAATACTTGTTGATTTTAGCATTTTGTCCTACTGTTTTATTCACCCACCTCAATTATGAACATGCATACTTGTGAATGGTGTAAAAAAAAGTGATATTTATATTTTTTTTAACAATTTTTTATTTTTCATGAGTTTTAGCCAAAAATGGCAAAATCTAAAAACATATTGATTTTTAACATTTTTTATACCGTTTTTTGCACCCACCCCGATTGTGAAATGTATTCTAGTGAATCTTGTCAAAAAAATTAAAAATTAAAATTTTCAACAAACTTCAATTTTTCATGTTTTATAACACACGTATTTTGATAAAAAAATGGCAAAGTAAAAAAATATGCATACTTCTGAACGATATAAAAAATAGTGGAATGTAGATTTTTTTTACTAATTTTTATTTTTCATAGATTATAGTACATATATTTCAGCAAAAAATGGCAAAATCTAAAAAAAATGTCAATTTTGACTTTTTGTACTCTTTTTTCTACCAACTCCCATTGTGAACATGCATTCTAGTGAATATTGTCAAAAAAAATAAAAATGAAAATTTCCACAAAACTTCTATTTTCATGGGTTACAATACACGTATTTTAGTAAAAAATGGCAAAATCAAAACACGTGTTGAATTTGGTTGTTTCCTTACTACTTTTCTCACACACCTCAATTTTTAACATGCATACTTGTGAACGGTTTAAAAAAAAGAGGAATTTAGATTTTTTTACAAAAATTTTATTTTTCATGGGTTATAAGTTATAATACACGCATTTTAGCCAAAACTATCAAAATCTAAAAACGAGTTAATTTTGACTTTTTTATACCCTTTTTTGCACCCACTCTATTGTGAACATGCATTCTAGTGAAATTTTTTTTAAAAAAAAGTGAAAATTAAAATTTTTACCAAATCACCATTTTTCATTGGTTATAAGATGCATATTTCGTGAAAAATGACAAAATAAAAAACGTGTTGATTTTTACTTTTCTTCTACAATTTTTTACACACACCTCAATTGTGAACATGCATTCTAATGAACGGTGTAAAAAAGTGAAATTTTGTTTTTTCATCAAATTTATAATTTTTCGTGGTTTATAACACAAGTATTTTAACCAAAAATGCCAAAATCTAAAAACTCGTGATTTTAACTTTTTTGTGATATTTTTTACACCTGCCTCAATTTTGAACATACATTCGAGTGAATATTGTCAGGAAAAGTAAAATTTAATTTTTTCACGAAATCTCCATTTTTCACGGGTTATAACACACGTATTTTTGTTAAAAATGACAAAGTAAAAAAACGTCTTGATTTTGGCCTTTTCCCTACGTTTTTTCACTCACATCAATTGTGAATATGCATCCTTGTGAACGGTATAAAAAAGAAAAATTTAGATTTTTTTTACTAAATTTCCATTTTTCATGACACACGTATTTTTAGCAAAAAAAATGGCAAAATCTAAAATTGCGTTGATTTTTACTTTTTTTATACTATTTTTTGCAGCCACCTCCCCCCCCCCCCAATTGTGAACATACATTTTAGTTAATATAGTCAAAAAAAGTGAAAATAAAAATTTTCACTAAACTTCTATTTTTTATGGGTTATATAACACACGTATTTTTGTTAAAAATGGCAAAGTTAAAAAAAAAAGTGTTGATTTTGGCCTTTTCCCTACTGTTTTTTCACTTAGTTCAATTGTGAATATGCATCCTTATGAACGGTATAAAAAAAGTAAAATTTAGATTTTTTTTACTAAATTTCCAATTTTCATGGGTCATAATATACTATTTTTAGCAAAAAATGACAAAATCTAAAATTGCTTTGATTTTTATTTTTTTTGTACTATTTTTTGCATCCACCCACATTGTGAACATACATTTTGTTTAATATTGTCAAAAAAAGTAAAAATAAAATTTTCACCAAACTTCAATATTTCATGGGTTATAACACACGTATTTCAGTAAAAATATGTCAAATTCAAAACAAGTGTTGATTTTGGCATTTTTTTACTATTTTTTTACCCACATCAATTGTAAACATATATACTTGTGAACAGTGTAAAATAAAATTGAAATATATATATATTTTTTACCAAATTTTCATTTTTCATGGGGTATATAAAACACATATTTTTGTCCAAAATGGCAAAGTCAAAAACACATTGATTTTGATTTTTTTTATGATATTTTTTTACACCCGCCTCAACTGTGAACATGCATTTGAGTGAATATTGTTAGAAAAAAGTGAAATTTGATGTCTGTTCATATATGTGTTTTGTTTTGAGAATTGCGAAAAACAAGGTTTTGAGTTGCGTTTTACAAAAGAAATCTTTTTGCTTTGAAAATTAAGTGTTTGGATTAATAAGTTTTATTTTTATTGGTTTTTTTGTAGAACAATTATTTTATTAAATAAAGTTTAAATAAGAATTTTTTTATTAAATTGTTTAAGTTAACCAGCGGCAGCCAACATTTGATCGCTACCTATCAACTCAAACAAATAAAAAACTAAAAAAAAAATGAAAGATGTTGAAATGACTAAAATGCTTTTATTTTGTAGTTAGGGAAGTTGAAAATTTTTGTTTTGAAAATTGAATATAAACAAACATATTCATTTGGAATGAGATAAAAAATGGGCTAGAAAAACCTATCCAAACATAAAATTTTCACAAAACCTCTATTTTTTACGGGTTATAACACGCATATTTTGGTCAAAAATAGCAAAGTGAAAAAACGTGTTGATTTTGATTTTTTCTATACTTTTATTTCACCTACCTCAATTGTGAACATGCATATTTGTGAACAGTGTTAAAAAAAAATAAAATTTAGATTTTTTTTATCAAATTTTTATTTTTCATGGGTTATAACACACGCATTTTAGTCAAAAATAGCAAAATCTAAAAAATGTATTGATTTGGACTTCTTTTGTACTGTTTTTTGCACCCATTTCGATTGTGAACATGCATTCTAGTAAATATTATCAAAAAAGGTAAAAATTAAAATTTTCACCATACCTCCATTTTTCAGGGGTTATAACACACATATTTTGGTAAAAATTGGCAAAATAAAAAAACCTGTTGGTTTTGACTTTTTCTCTACTATTTTTTACACACGCTTCAATTGTGGACAAGCATTCAAATGAACGGTGTCAAAAAAAGTGAAATTTAATTTTTTTTTTCACCAAATTTACATTTTTCACAGATTATAACACACGTATTACGGTAAAATTCAAAAACGCGTTGATTTTGACTTTTTTTACGATATTTTTTATACATGTCTCGTTTGTGAACATGCATTTGAGTGAATATTGTTAGGAAAAAATGAATTTAAAATTCTTCACCAAACTTCCATTTTTCATGGGTTATATGACACACGTATTTTTGTCAAAAATAGAAAAGTCAAAAAACGTATTGATTTTGACATTTTATCTATTATTTTTTCACCCACCTCAATTATGAACATGCATCCCTGTGAATGGTGTAAAAAAGTGAAATTTATATTTTTTACTAAATTTCTATTTTTCATGGGTTACAACACACGTATTTTTAGCAAAAAATGGTAAAATAAAAAAATGCGTTGATTTTTACTTTTTTTTGTATCTTTTTTTGCACTCACTCCCATTGTGAACTTGCATTCTAGTTAATATTGTTAAAAAAAAAGAAAATAAAAATTTTCACCAAAGCTTTATTTTTCATGTGATATAACACACGTATTTTGGTAAAAAATAACAAAGTTAAAACGCGTGTTGAATTTAGCATTTTCTCTCCTATTTTTTCATCCACCTCAATTGTGAATATGCACACTTGTGAACGGTGACAAGAAAAGTGAAATTTATTTTTTATACCAAAATTTCATTTTTAATGGATTATAATACGCATTTTATCAAAAAATGGCAAAATCCAAAAAACAAGTTGATTTCAACATTTTTTGTACCATTTTTTGCACCCCGATTGTGACATGCATTATAGTGAATATTGTCAAAAAAAAGTAAAAATTAAAATTTTCACAAAACCTTCATTTTTCATGGTTTATAACACATGTATTTTGGTAAAAAAATGGCAAAGTAAAAAACGTATTGATTTTGACTTTTCTCATACTATTTTTTACACACACCTTAATTGAGAACATGGATTCTAAATAACAGTTTTAAAAAAAGTGAAATTTAGAAATTTTTTTTTGCAAAATTTTCATTTTTCATAGGCTATAACAAATGCATTTTAGCCAAAAATGGCAAAATCTAAAAACGCATTGATTTTGACTTTTATTGTACCATTTTTTGCACCCACCCGATTGTGAATATGCAATCTAGTAAATATTTTCAAAAAAAGTAAAAATTAAAATTTTTACCTAACCTCCATTTTTCTTTGTTATAACACACATATTTTAGTAAAAAAATAGAAGTAAAAAAACATGTTGAGTTTGGAATTTTTCCCTATTGTTTTTTACACTCACCTCAATTGTAAACATTCATTCTAATTAACAGGGTAAACAAAGTGAAATTTAAAAATTTCACCAAATTTTCATTATTCATGTGTTATAACACACGTAGTTTAGCCAAAAATGGTAAAATAAAAAAATGTGTTGATTTTCACTTTTCCCCAACTATTTTGTACGCATCTCAATAATTAACATGCATTTTAATGAACGATGTCAAAATAGTAAAATTTAAAATTTATACAAATTTATATTTTCATGGGTTATAACACCTGTATTTTAGCCAAAAATGGAAAAATAAAAAAAGCATTAATTTTGACTTTTTGTAATATTTTTTACATCCGCCTCAATTGTGAACTTGCATTCAAGTGAATATTGTCAGAAAAAAGTGAAATTTGTAAGTCTGCTTGGATATGTATTTTGTTTTGAGAATTACAAAAAACAAGATCTTAGGTTGTGTTTTACAAAAGGAATATTTTTGTTTTGAAAATTGAGTGCTTGGATTGGTAAGTTTTTATTAGTTTTTGTGTAGAATAATTATTTTACTAAATGAAGTTTAAATATTTTTTTAATAAATTGTTGGAGTTAACTGGCGACAATCAACCTTTGATCGCCACCGATCAACTCAAACAAATAAAAAAATTAAAAAGAATTAAAAGATGTTGAAAAGACTACAATGCCTTTCATCTTATGGTTAGAGAAATTGAAAATTTTTGTTTTAAGAATTGAATATAAACAAACATATTAATTTGGAATGAAATTAGAAATGAGCTAAAAAGCTCTATCAAAACATACCCTAAAGTTTTCACCAAACCTCAGTTTTTCATAGGTTATAACACACGTATTTTGATAAAAAATGACAAAGTGAAAAAAGAATGATTTTGGTGTTTTTCCTACTGTTTTTTATACACACCTTAATTGTGAACATGCATTCTAATGAACGGTGTCAAAAAAAGTGAAATTTAGTTTTTTCACAAAATTTATATTTTTCATGGTTATAACACACGTATTTTAGTCAAAAGTGACAAAATCTAAAAAGCTTTGATTTTGACTCTTTTGTAATATTTATTACAAATGCCTCGATTGTAAAATTACATCCCAGTGAATATTGTTAGGAATTTTTTTTTTCACCAAACCTCCATTTTTCATGAATTATAACACACGCATTTTTGTTAAAAATGGCAAAGTGAAAAAATGTGTTGATTTTGTCATTTTTTCTACTTTTTTTTTCACACCTCTCAATTGTAAATAAACATACTTGTGAACGGTGTACAAAAAGTGAAATTTAGATTTTTTTTTACTAAATTGTGATAAAAAAATGAAAAAAGCAACATTTTTAAAAACCTCTATTTTTGCGGGCTACAACATTGAACTTTAGGAAGAAAAATTATAATTTTTTAAAAGATTATGTGCGCATGCTTTAACGGTTTTGTTTTTTGTTTAGTAAAAAATATGTAAACTTGTAGATATCTTATCGCAAAAAAATTTAAAAAGTTTTTAGAGGACTATGTATACAACGTTTTAACTATTAGTTTTTTGTTTTTGAATCAATGGATTGAATAGATAGATTAGGATGAAAAATATAAATGTAAAAATTTAAAAAGAAAATTTAATTTTTATAACTTGTACCTTTAGATTTTTAAGATCTAATTATTTTTTAAAAAATAAATCACAGGGTAATAATGGAATTCACACGAAAATGGATTCCAGAAAATGAAAAAACAATTCCGCTCCTCACTTCCCCAATCTGAAAATTCAAAATTTTCGAAAACCCAAAAAAACACAAAGCGGGGAAAACATAAGCGAATTCCAAAAATGCAAATGGATACGTGGCAGTCAGTCATTCGCTATTTAACTCTCATGCGGATCGCTATCCGGTCCCCGTTTCTTCTCCAATATCCACCGTCCATTCCATTTTCAATCCAACGGTCTCAATTTTCCTCCCCAAATCTCCAAATTTCAAACCTAACCGCCAAAATTCCCCTTCCCGTCGCTATATAATAAACACACTCACCACATTTACACACACTCACACAGTAATCGATTCTTCACACATTACAAGCACAGACGCACTCACTCACTCACAGTATTTTTCTCCATTCGCTGCAATGGCTCGTACAAAGCAAACAGCAAGGAAGTCCACCGGCGGGAAGGCTCCAAGGAAGCAATTGGCCACCAAGGCTGCAAGGAAGTCAGCACCGGCGACCGGAGGAGTGAAGAAGCCTCACAGGTTCCGTCCTGGAACGGTGGCTCTGAGAGAAATCAGGAAGTATCAAAAGAGCACTGAGCTGTTGATCCGGAAGCTGCCGTTCCAGAGGTTGGTGAGGGAAATCGCTCAGGATTTCAAGACTGATCTGAGGTTCCAGAGCTCAGCTGTGGCGGCGCTGCAGGAGGCGGCGGAGGCGTACCTCGTTGGACTGTTTGAGGATACGAATCTCTGCGCAATTCATGCTAAGAGGGTTACCATTATGCCTAAAGATATCCAGCTTGCTAGGAGGATTAGGGGTGAGAGGGCTTAAGAAGTATGTTCTAGGGTTCCGTTGTTTTGTTTTAGGGCACTTTTCAAATTTAGGATTCGTTGTTTGCTACTTGCTTGGAAGGGTTAGGGTTTTTGTTGTTGGGGATTCTGATGTAAATTTGAAGGGGTTCATGGATGGATTTGTAGAAGGAATGATGATGATGTATTATCTTGATGAGTTTCAATCAATGGAAATTAAATTTCAATTACTGTCAGTTCTCCTTTCAAATTGATTTGGCATTTTAATTAAATTGACCCATTATCGTTCATTTCTACTGTTATTGATGTTGTTGGAAAAGTTTGGAAGGCTTTATGTTACTGCAAATGATGTCCTGAATTGTTCTTATGAAGGTATGTAATATGCAGTGCCATTTTGCCTGGTGAGAATGTAAAGCCATTAAGTTTCAAAACAATTCTTGTCTTGTTTATGATTGTGGATGAAATTATTCTATAGATTGATAGTTCAAAGAGATGATTTTTGGTTGATACTTGTATTGTTTCAATCTTTGGCATTTTTTTGTAGCATTATGGTTTTAGTGTTTGTTGCCTTGTTGTGCCCAATTAGTACAGCATGGTTAGGCTCGATAAATTGGATTCAATGTTCTGCATTTGCAAGAGGCAGTAGCATGCATCCTTGATGAATCTCTATTGTAATTTTGCTTAGCTGGGATGCAGAATATTGAAACTTCGGTATTCATCATTTGTTGTCATTTATGGTAGCATATCTTTAGTTTCATGTATTCTAAGATCTGTCTTGCACATATGGTGATGTCTGACTAGTTAGGTGCAGTGATAGAGGTTATAGACATGGTTGTTATGTATCTGCCTCTTGATATCAATCAATACAAACACATGAATGGTGCATGTGTAGAGGTACAAAATTTTGATTTATGAACATCATTTGGTGCCTCTAACTTTTGCGCAGACTGTTTATGGAGAGGTGAGTTTCAGTTTGCATTTCTGTTGCCTACTTGACTGATTTTCCCAATTTGTTCTGTTACTGATCTTTCTCTTTAGAGTGGAAGTGCATACCAAAAATTTCACTGCCAACACCATTAAATTGAAGCATGTATAACACTATTTATTTCAATCTCACAGAAAACAATCAAGAATTAATTAAACCCGACTTCTGAGAGTCGTGTTTCTTTAATTCTTATTAAAGATATATGAGACGTAAAAAAATGGAAAACCCCAGAAGGAAAATGAAAGACTAACGAGAATCAGAGCAAACTGTCTGTTCGAGCTGGCAATCTCTTGAAGAAATTGCTGGGAACAGAGGGCAACTTGCTGCGAAACCTGGGATGTCGCAGCATATATAATCCTGCAACTAAAGCCACCACTCTAAATGGAGTTATGTAAAGCACAACTGCTGCACAAAGGCAGAAGACAATAAATAAGCTGGTTGCTCTGGGGTCTCTCCATACAAGAAGTGACTGAAATCTCTCCCCTTGTGTTGCTATGTCTCCCACCACTGTCTGAATTCTCCCAGCCACGCTTCTTATCCTATCATACCTCATCCGAACAACATCCTGTTGTCTTGATGTAGGAAATGTATCAAACTCCTCATCAAGTTCATCAGGATGAACTGCTTCCGCCCATGAAAGTTTAGTATCCATGTGAGGTGGATGCCTTGGTCGGAACCTATAGTTCCACAGTCCAATAAAGAACATATATAGAAATAGAGTTGGAAGTATGAGCTCTGGATACCAGATTAATATGAGGAACAAGATATGGACTAGAACTGAAGTGACGGGGTTCCTCCAATTGAAAACATCACCAAACCATCGATTTACAGATATAATACCTGAGAGCAATGACATGATCCTGAAGAAATTAGCTTTACTCCTTCTCATGCTCCACATGTGGGAATCTACATCTAGCATGTACTCCACCACCTCTTTTCTTAGTGGTGGCTCAGCTCGACCAAGCCTCACAGAGACTATATTCATGGCCTGGTATCTCAAATTTTCCACTTGGTTTACTGTAAAAGGGTGCAAATAATGCATTTTGGGTAACAAGGGGTGTTGGTAAAGGTATATCATATTAGCTAGAGAGAGGCTTGTGAATCGAATGGCCAGTTGGAGTTCCCCCATTTTCTTTACCCCTGATGGATGCAGAACTAGAAGGGGGTATGAATGTGTATAAACACGGTTAGATTCCAGGGTTGACAATCTAATGCGTACCTTTCCAATCCGCGAGTCTCGTGCTGCACCAGCTCCAGGTTTCTCACTTGCCAAGTGGCAATTGTCAAAGACTCCCATTGTTATCACTGTGCACGGATCATATACTTCCCAAGTATATTGCTCATTCCACTTGGGACTCAAAATATCAAGAATTGTTCTGGTACGGACCCATTTCTGTCCATATTTTGCCACACAGTATGCATCTGTACATCCTCGACCATCTTTCAACTTCATTGGGTGAAGTCCTTGTGCACCTAATATGCCCAATTCCAATATGCCTACTGGTTGCTTCCAGAGCTGTCTTGCTGTAGGCCTTTGATCACTGATGTACATTGTTGATTCATCTAGCACATGATAAGCTCCTTCAAGACACACCCTGAGGTGTATTCTACTTGAGAACTTGAGTTCCTTCCTTCTGTCAGCTTCCAAAGTCCCAAATCCAAACTTCTCAAGATTGAACCATCGAGAATGAACAGGCCTGTGATCAAGCCTCTTCTCAAAAATGGTCAAGGGAAGACTTATTCTTCCCAGTGCATCATCTTTTGAGGCATGCACATGGTCCTCAACAGTAAGGACTATCTGCTCCTCAAAAGGTTCAGCAACTACAAAAACCAAATCTTCATTCCACATTGGATTTGCTGTTTTAGTTGGGCATATCCCAGTTCTGAGTATTTGACTTCCCACCTGGACTTTGACAGAAACATCCGGGAGGCGGCTTCTGTCATTTGGAATGATGTCCTGAGCTTCAATTACGTTTACTCTAAGATACCAAAGTTTTGGTGAGACATAAACCTTGGACCTAATGTTGAAAACTCCCTCACCATAAACAAAAGCGGCATCTGAATGCCATGCCTCAGAAAATGCTTCATCAGCCTGAGTACCCATCCAGACTGCAAGCATGATTTCACCCCTTAACTTTCCTTCCCCATGCCGATCCTCCAATCTGTACCACTGAGGTGCCAGGGGACTATCAGGAGGAACCCTTGTTGTTACCTCATTTAGGTCAAACACTACCCTTCCAAGGTATTCATCTCTCCCCAGCATCTCTTTTTCCTTTACAAAAACTTCTAGCATTGATGATTGAATACGTTCTTTAGAGAAAGCAAATACCTGGTTCCATTCTGGATTCAGTTTCTTCTCAAAGTGCTTTGTCCTCCCCTTGTAGTTACCGAGCTTTACTTCCACATAGGGATCACAAGTAGCAGTAATGTTGTTTGGTGGAAGATCTTTGGCCTTGACAACTCGGACATAAAGATAAAACATCTGCTCAACGAGATCATATGTGCTTGTAAATCTCTCATTACTCATCCATCCTCTTCCACCATATGCGCTCCCACTTGGCCACCGATCACCAAGCTGGGGGCTGGCTTCCCTCACCTCATAGTCTTCTTCATGGTTGGGACGCGTTTGTGGATTACTTGGATGCTGCATTTTTAGCTCGAGATGATCTGGTTTGTTTACAACTGATATGCCTGGTTTAGAGAACACTTGGTGTCTTTGAACTTGTTGGATAGTCTTTGTAACTTCAACAGGCTCTTTAATCACTTCCTCAGGCTCTTTAGTGGGATCAGTATGATTAGACTTGATGGCTAAGATGCTGGAACTAATTTCAGTTGAGCTGACAGCAGTGTTGTCAGTCTCTGATGCTTTGGTTATAGGTGTACAAGTATTGGAAAGGGAAGCAGTTTGGTAACTTACAAGGCTGGTAATTTCTGAAACAGGAAGTTCAGGAAGACTAGATTGTGGTGGTGGTGTTGGAGATATTGGAGAAAGGGACTTTGGATCAGATTCTGGTAAGAGATAAATTTTTAGGCCAATCTCACCCTTGACAAATGAAAATAACAACTCCTTCTCCAAGTGGAATCTTTGATAAACTTCATCGCCTTTCTTGACAATGTTTGAGCAAGGAATTCTCACCCTTCCAAGAAAGTTTCTACCAGGAAATGGTTTTCTTTGATTGTAAACAGAAACTTCAATAGTTTGGTGATGATAGTTTGTGGCTTCTTCAAGATTGAAAATGAGTTTTTGGTTCCAAATGGGGTTGAGATTTTTGGGTACAGTTGTGGTTTTACTAAGCTGATTACCAAAATCAACTTCTACAAATGGACTGGCTGATCCTTCTCCATCTTTTGGCATAAGATCATGTGCATCCACAACTTCTACTACCAGCTTCATACTCCTTTAACGCTCGCTTTGATTCTGAAAGAAGCCAACAAGAATTAAGTCCTCTCAAGAAATCTCAAACTCAACTCAGAAGCAAAGAAGTTCTTATTACTAAAAGTCAATTTGCAAAAGAAAGGAACAGTTCTTCTGTCTCTCTTTTCTGTCCCATGCACACACGTGTATAATGATATCAAACACATAAGAGAAGTAAATGGTATCTTCGAGATGGTGATGGTAAAAGAAAAGAATGATTTGTTCAAGAAGTTGCCATTTGAGCTCTTTAGATTATAATAAATGGAGGGAAGGTATAAACTTTTTCAGAAAAGTGATAAAGTGAAAGATAGGTTCATGTGGGATTTGAAAGCAGGGGTTCAAACAAATATTGCCTTTATGCTTTGCTTAATGTTAGAGACACCCAATATTAAAAGCTTGTTACTCTGAAAAAGTTTGGGTTCAAATGCTTCCTGCAGATATCTGTTTAGTCGTCTTAATTTTTTATCCCAAAATGTAGAGAAAATTAGGCAAAAAAGTGCCAGAAGCCTCAGCTCATGCACATACTTAGGCTTTGGACTTAGTTATGGTGAAGAACATGGTACCACAGTTTCTTCTCTTATATCAAATTGTGTCATTGTTGTTAGCTAAAAATACTTGCAATGGACAAGAGAACGAAGAACCCGGATGTAGATTTTTTGTAGAATTCTATACAACTAAGCTTTTATCTTACTACGTGAGGTCGATTGTATGAATCACATTTCGTCACCATACTCGATCTTACGCGATTTCTGGACACTTGTACGATATCAAAAATTTTGAATTACATAGTAGAAGTTAGTCAAAAGTACGCCAATTAGTAGCCATTATATTTGTGGTACTTCAAAGAACAATGTAATTTATGTAGAAAATAATGCACTGAAGCAGAGATCTAGAGTTGCATTACTATCATTCTTTGTGTTTGAAGGGCATGGATACAAAACCATCACAAGCATAAAGTGCATAATTGTATATAAATAATAATAAAGCATACATTCTTTAAAGACAAATTACTGTACAGATGTAGAATGTTATGAATCATAGCTCGTAGAGGTTAACGTTGTCATTGTATTCTTAACAACATAAAGTAAGCAAGTAAATGGAATGGACTTGAGATTCACGCATGGAACTGCAATAAATGCAAAATCTAAGTATGCATTTAGGATATTTGGATTTGTTATCGCACAAAAGATGTCTCCAATTCCCTCTTTTCTGTTTAACTATTAGTACCATAATCAAGGGAAGTGGCAGATGTACAAAAATTCAGCTAGACCACAGCATACAGCCAGTTCACGAGAAGACAAACCTTTACTGAAGCTACAAAAGCTTTGTAGTCTCCAAAAGAATAGAAGTTCTTGGGCAATGAAAGAGCAAAGTAACTAGAACTCCACTCTAAGATCATTATAAGGTTGTGCCTATCGAACTCTTTTCTCAAAGAATGCATTGTATATACAAATAGCAAATAGGAGATTGCCAGATGACCCCATCTAAAACAACATGGTGACTATTATTCAGTTTTAGACAAAGTAAAACATTACATATCTTGCCCAAAGAATAGGACAATGACAATCCCGAATTTGCTCCTACCAAAATTTCCAGCTTGTTAACGGTATCATTGCGTGTGTACTTGATCTCTGCATGTTTGATATTGGGGCAAGATGCCATAAGAGCTGAGTCAAAACTTAGGTCAGCCAGAAGCACCAGCAGCAGCGCTACTGTCGTATTCACCTTGTTCTTCCTTAGCGAACTCCTCAATTAATTGATGCTGCCTCTGTGTCAAGTTCCTGCAACAAAATTGAAAGATAGGAAAACATGTTTAATATGATTCAGTGAATATTTGATGGCTCGTATTACGCAAATGCAGTTCTCTCATCTCTACGGTGCTTGTCCCCTTAGTCCAATGCACTCTCAAGCAAAATCTATCCACTTAATTTATAGGTCTTATATGGGGGTTCAGGGGGAGGCTGATATGAAGGTTGGAAGGAGCTGGAGTGAAAAATGCTAGGAGACAAACCATCTTTAAACAAATAACACATACGCTGGTATAGAGATGTTGAAGTGCACATATTGATCCCCGAATGTGTAGGAATTTCTAGCCTTAACCCCTGCATCAAAAAACATTGAAGATAATTACTGATCCACAAAGAAACATAAAAGTCTCCATCCCATTCTTGTCTTTTCCTTCTCCACTATGGATGCCTCTGACATTTTTCTTCAAACTTGCACAGGAACAATCTTAGTAGCCAACAACAGGTTTTAGCCACGTGAAATTTATGTCGTGTTTGATCGACTTGAAGAAAGTTTTTCACAACTTACATAATAAGAAAATAATTTGGATGTACAGTTCAACAACCAATACAATGACCAAACTGCAAGATGCTATCCAGAAAACCATGAAAAATGTATGCCCATACGTGTGCCTACTTTAGGCAAACAGCATCTTTGACGTGGAGCACCAATTATGTCAAATCTGTCAAAGATCTGCCCAAATTTTGAGTATAACAAGTTCTCCAGTTAGCTAGAAGAAGCTTTTGTTTGAAAGAATTTAGCTTTGCTTTTGGAAAGCCAAGCCTTGTACAGCTCAAAAAGAGGCAGTTTAATTTGGTATTAATTGCATCATATCTGAAACCCGCAAATGAAAGGCAGACATTCATGCCCATATTTCAGACCAAGAACATCACTCGAAATTACAAAGCCTAATTACAAAAATTAAATACAGAAACAGGAGTATCTAGATATATTACCCTTTCTTCTTAGAACAACTTTTTGACCGGGTTGGGTGCCAGGACGGACCTGCCAAAAACAAAGCCAAAAATAAGTCTCGTGGTACCCTCAAAGATGCAAGCTAAAATAGAAAAGAGAAAAGGAATGAAAAGACTAGAAGAATAGAATAAACAAACCTTGACAACGACATCTCCAGTCAAAGTCGGAACTTGGATTGTTCCTCCCAATATAGCCTGCAGGAGAGTAATTATATTCATATATTAAACATACTAGGAGGAGGTAATCTAAATCCTCTGGTTTTTATGTAAGCAATCTTTTTCTTTGCCTAGCAAAGTTGCTGTCTTTTTTCCTCAAACCTCTCCAGTGGATTCGGTAAGTACCAGTGTGAACAAGCTTAGCGAAGTTGGTGTCGTTGAGTTTTCTATGGTCAAGAGTTACAACTAAACAGCATGCAGTTCACTAGGATGGAGGGGCTGGAGGGATAGTTCAAATCCCCTCCCAGCATGCATTAGATATCATTTCCCATTGATCAAAGAGCAATTAGTTGATATCCTAAACATGAGTATTAGTATTTCACTATAGAAAGGAATGAGACAATCCATGGAAAAGCTTAGTTATTGTGGTGGGAGAGGACATGTGAGCGTTTGGAGCAAAGAGCTGCCAGTTAACCTTGGGCAGGTTCGACTAGTGTCTCCAGAAGAAGAGACAAAGCAAACAATCTATCCTAATTATGATACTTTATACATATTTGTGTGTGGAGCAAAATATGGAGTGGTTGCATGTTTCAAGGAGGAAGGCAACATCCAGAGAAATACAACTTGCATTACCTGAGTAATACTGAGAACAGAATCAACATGAATATCAGCCCCTTGTCTCCGGAAAACGGGGTCTTCTTTTACCTGGAAAATAGGAAGTGGAAAGTTTTAAGATCTTATAACACCTGGGGAAAAAAAAATTCAGAGTTTAAGCTATTCATGTAACCTTAATAGTGACATAAAGATTCCCAGGTTGAATGCCTTCTGGATCTGCTCCACCACTGTTTGACACCATCAGAGTTTCATCATTGTCTACTCCTGAATAAAGAGAGACCGCATTGAATCAGACCCTAAATATCAAAGAACAAAATACAAGCGCACCCAGGAATTACAACAGGGCATATCATTCCTTTCCCAGATGCTGAAACTTAGGAACACCTTCATCCATCTCAAAGAATCACCCTTCCGTACAAAACAGAACACTTGTGAATATCAATCATGCCAACATCCATTTAGTACTTATGTTTGTCTGTGTCAAATCTTATTGGAGCAATTGGAAGCTTTAAAGTAAACGCCACCATTTTCAAAGAAAAAAAGTGTTCAACCAGACTGCACACTCTGTGAGTAGTAGAAAACATGCTCTACAAGTCAACAAGGTTTGTTAACATCTTTTCCTCTGTGAGCAGTAGAAAGTATGCTTCACAAATCAACAAGGTAGGTTAACATCTTTTCTCATCAAGTAGTACGGCAATGCAAAAAAAAAATAAATAAATAAAAGTAGTACGGCAATGCAATAAACTCAAATGCTTATCGTCCTAACTTCTTACGTAGCGCCACACCAAATTTCTCCTCACTGGATTTCTTTATGCCAGCACATAAATTGGAATTTGGTCTTTAGGACAAAAAAGTGACTGACAGTCAATAAACAGAGTAGGATAATTGAAAACCTGACCTTAATGTCAATCTCCATAATAGCCAATGATGATTTGCATAAACTTGGATGAAGATGCACCCATTTAGGCAATCAACATCATTGTGGATGGAGGTTTACAAACCAACAAAGGAATCAAAGGAGAAAGATAACACCAGTAATTACTAACATAAATAATCAGCTTACCAGGCATGATATCCAATTTCACACTTTTTGATCCTCTCACAACACGCTCTCCCTTGCAAGACTTGCACAAATCCTAAACCAATCAATAAAAACCAATTAAATCTAAAAAAATCAGCCAAAAACACAAGACTTGTCCTTCTTTAGTGGCATTCAAAATGTAAAGGTAATAATCACGACAGCCCCCCATTCAACTAATAGAAGTTCAGATAACATCACAAATTTGCATACATGGTGTCACGAGGTCATGGCATTAAGAAAAAGATTTCCCAGTTTCACAGCCCAAAAGAAGTTTTCTTCACTTGAAAGCACACAATCCCAACCACCAGGAAAGCGTAGCAGTCTAACGAAATCATCTCATTAACTCTACCACATAATCTGTATCAACTTTCGTTGTCAACACTCTACCTTCTTTTGGCTTAATACCTTCTATACTGGTAGTCTACAAATATCATACTGTTAATGACCACTGTATTCTACAAACTGAACAGCTTCAGGAAATAGTTAACAGCTTTACAATCTTAGTAATGCAAACTAAAACTATATTTCGAGCACCCAGCAGAGACTTTCAACCCATCATTGAACTGAAGGACAGGATTATTAATCAATAACCCACTATCAAATTGGGGAATGCACTGCACTTGCTATGTTTTGGGTAACATGGATGAAAGGCATAGGAGATCTTTTCATGGCCAAGAGAAAACTCCATTAGTGATTAAGCGTTGGTTTTTTGTTTACATGTTCTCTTGGAGTAGGCAGATATGCCTGCATGCACAGATTCATGGATGAGTTTGTCTGAACTTAAATTGTAATTGTACAAGGGGAATGGCCTTTTGTGGATAGAAAAGTTAATTTTCTTATACATAAAAAATTACAAAAATAAATGAGTATGCAAGCTCCCGAACTATCACCTCATCCACATGGATTGTTTCTAACTTAGCAATCAACTCAATCAGATCTTCAAGTAAAGGATTAAAAATGGAACAAGCCCAAGGGCCCAAGTACAAGCAGATAAAAACAATTAAAGAAATCCATGGTTTTCACCAAATGGAGAATTATAATACCTTTACAATCTTTCCGGTTCCCCCGCACTGCGCACAATCCACAAAAGCCCAAAAACCTAGTTTTTGAAAACTTGTCTGTACATGATGAAAAGTAAGTACATGGTGAGATGACGTTATCTGTCAAGATATCAATTTTAAAAAAATCCAAAAACAAGTTCAAGAAACAAACCCTGCCAGAGCCTTTGCAATGTTTACAAGTTTCAGGCCGAGTTCCTGGAGGAACACCAGTTCCACCTGATAAAATCAAGAAGCAAAATTACAGTAAATAAACCCACTGACAGTCTTTGAATCAATTATTTAGCTCAGCACTATCCCCACAAAAGGCACCAGCACAGGATTTAAACCACAAACTTAACAAAAATTATGGTAAAGTAATGGTCTCTACCGCAAGTATTGCAAGGCACTTTAGTTTCGAAAGTTACAGTTTTGGAGCATCCCTGTACAGCTTCCATGAAGGACAGTTGAATGGAAACCTATAAAAATGAAGGAGTGAGGTATCATCCACAATTAATAATCACAGAACCAATTACAACACTAGTTGGACAAAACCTTGACATCGTTGCCACCCATATTTCTTCGATTAAAAAGTATGTCGCCCATAAACTGGTATCGGTTGCAAGTAGAGCCAAACCAACACCCCATGAAAAAAGAGTATAAGAAAATTAGAGCTTGAGACTTGTATTGAGTTGCAAAAGAAAGAGGCAAAAGTTGTTAAAATATGCATTAAATGTTGAAGTAGTCACAATATTGAAGGTGAGAGTCGATAATCAGAGGCACATTACCATATTGTGTAGAGACAACAATTCAATGTTTCTGGGTAACTAAAGAGAGAAATTTGCACCTTCTATATCCCAACAGTAAACCTGTGCTTTATTCTCAAGTTTCAACAAGTCATGGCCATTTTAAAAGTATTGCACATTTTATTGTTTTCTCTCTCTTCCTACCTGCTATAACTTACTTTATTCATTTGTTTACAGTTTCAAGGCCGAGAAAGGGGAGAAAACATTCCAAGTTAGATTTCCTTTCAACATCTTAGCTAATCAATAATATAGCGCCAAAACTTGCCTTGCTATCAATAAATGAGTTGAGCAGGATTTTGTCACTCCAAAACAAAACAATTCTTTAACATATAGCATTGGACTTCATATCAAAACAGAATAAGAAGCACTTCTTTTGGTATATCCTATCAATCCATTAGCATCTTGCAAAGAACTATCCAACAGGAGATTAATCCCAGAATATCACCAAATTGTATCCATTACCATCTTGGATATCGTGAACCACAAGGATTTCATGCTGCCGGCTAAGTTAGAAAGGCCATAATGTAATGACAGTGCTTTGAGAAAACAAAAAACAAATACCAAAAAAACAAAAAATGAGCAAGAGACAAACTAAATAAAATTGTTATCTAGTGCTTACATCACCATGTTTGAAGAAGTCGTTGAAATTAAAGCCTTGACCCCATGTCTCAGGTCCAAAACCACCATTTTGATCTTTCCTTTTATAACCATCATGGCCAAGCTAGAAAAATTGACATGTTACCAGTAGTACTATTGTCATTAAGAGTAGAAGACAAAGAAAAGGCTCAAAAAACAAATATTCCACAAATAAAAACCAGAAGTAAAACCAATCTGGATTTAAAAAAAAACAATTTTCATGCACATAGCTTACAAATATGGCATAACTTGGTGCCTTTTTCTAAAGTTGCTATATATCAAGTACAAATTGTGCCAGGCACAAGAACCAGGATTAAATGATTGCAGGAAAGGCTAGATGGCAAGATGCCTTGCCTGAGAACTGTAAAGAAAACACAAACACAATATATTGCTGCATAACCATTTCAAAATGAATACATGAGAGTGTGGCTTCTGAATTAATTGAGTTTCAACTGATTGGTTCATCAAATCATGTCACACTAGTATATCTTGAAGGATTTCAATGAGATGAATTCCAAAAGTAAATATTTTCCACGAGGGAACTGACAAAAAATTGTAAGATTCAGGACAATAGAACACCAGTATATTTTGAGCAAAACCCATATACTGGGAAAAAATTTCATCAGATATGCAGCTGTCTACTTTCAAATATATAGAAAGAGCTTCTCTCGAACCAACATAAACATCTCCGACAAATGTTTTCAACTTTCAACTTGGTTTGTCAATATACAACATATATAGTTGCAACCAAATGACCACTAATCTTCCGTGACCTATAATCTCGAAGAAAGCTCAATGTTAAACCCCAAATCAGATTATCATCTCAACCTCCAAGGAATACCTCTTAAATTCAACATCAAAAAAGTTAATCATGGAAAGAGCAATCAATCAACATATTGCATGTTTCAAATAACACTTCCGTATTATAGAAAGAAATCTACATCCACCTAATCTCGAACTCCAATCAGACCAATTATGATAACAACTTCGAGACAGGACAAAGTATCTTGGCTCTTGATCCAAAATTTTCTTTGTATACTTTTACAGCACCCTCAATCTTCTCTATCAAAATGGTGAAATAAATATCAACAACCAGAATATTATACTCTTGTTGTGCAAATTTTCCGTCTAACAGACACATGAAAAGCAATAAACATTTGTCAATCCCACAGGGATCTAGCACAAAGATAAAGATGAAATCAAGCATTTGAGACACTGCCCTGAGATGCCCTGCATAGAAGTAAGCAAAAAGATAGCAGGCAAGTGCTTTGAAGGAAAAACAATGATATATTCTCTGCGGTAATTTCTTTCCCAATTATTGATATATGTTATTTACCCCCAACCAAACTGATCTCATTATTGTTAGAAAATTATTTTCCCAGGCGCAAATAGCCTTTTCTATGAGTAAAAACTGCAAATGTAGTAACCCAATTTCTACAACATCCAACAGATGCACACTTCAAGGCAGGAATCATAGTTTCATCCTTCAACAGATTCAAATCAGGCATAAAACAACCAAAGTAAACGAGAAACCTCATCATATTCCGTGCGCTTGGTCTCGTCCTTTAGAATCTACAGGCAGGCAAGACAACGGAGATGAAGTCAATCAATTCACAAGCAGAAAATAAGAGAAGTTTCAATTCCATAAATGCTGAATCTTGTTCCTAACAGAAAATACCTCATACGCCTCTTGAACTTCTTGAAATTTTGCTGCAGCTTCAGGATCATCTTTATTTGTGTCAGGATGCAAGTTTTTTGCAAGCTGCAAATAGAAACTAGTCAAACTAACACCATCAACTAAAAAGGAACAGAAGGAAAAGAAGGCAAATTAGCACAGGGGAAATCATCTATCTAAAGCGATTAACGATGCGTTTTAAGTACCAGCAAGACAAGTTTCCAAAGGAAATTAGCTACAATTACAAAATTGAGGCAGGAAGGAACTTACCCCATAATAAGCTTTCTTGATTTCAGATGCAGTGGCATTCTTACTTACTCCAAGCACATCGTAGTAATCCCTTGATTTATGTGCTAATAAGTAAAAGAAAAAAAACAAAAAAAGAAAATCAGGTCAGTGAACCTATCTAACAAAAGGGTCTCATTTTCTCCTCTCACAATGAGGCTCAAAAGATGGAGTAATCAAACACTGGAATAAAAAACAGGAAATATTCAGTCAACCAAATTCATGCTGTTGAATATTCATATCATCATTTTGGTTTTCAGCCGCTTGATCAGATTCAATCGTCTCTGTAATCTGTAACATTTTTGCAATTTGTCTGTGATGGGTTGACTCCCATCATGCACCATATGAACAGATACACCTTATACCTCTGAAAATAGTATACCAAGCCCAATACTTCATTCCTGGCTAAATATTTTACAGTTCATATTGATAAAGAAAAAATTCTGCATTTCCTATAATGAAAAATCCCAACTACAGCCAATAAAATAAATTGGTAGATCAGGCAAAAGTATTATCAACTCAGACCAAACATAAAGTAATCAATACTCTATACTCGATTTGAAGCAAAAATATATGAAGTCATAAAGCATCATCACTCAAACCATTAAAGTGTGAGTGCAAATAATCCGATTCAAACTGAGACACAATTAGCAGAAAGAGCAAACTTCCAACCTCTCCAACAAATTCTCAGGAGCACACAACACTGTAAATATACTCAACAGATGCGTGAAGGAGAAGTTACCGGTTCCATGAATTGTTCGCACTGCCCCCAAATAAGCTTTAAATGACCCTAGTCTCAGCCGCTCATTTTCATCATTTACTACAATTTTTCCACAAAATAAAACAAACAACAATTTCAAAATAATGAAACAGGAAAGAAACTTCAATAGGACCAAATTACCCCAAAAACCAAATTATTCAACACAAATTCAATTTACTTAACTTCAGCATTTCCCTTTCTTCAATAAAAATTCAGAAAAGGGTAAATTTTATACGAAATAAGGAAGAAAGCCAAAAACGAAGCATCCAATTCTCTTAAAAGGACAAAACTCGATCTATTCAACTAAAATTCAATTTCCCCAACTTCAGCATTTTCCTTTCTTCAATAAAAATTTAGACAGAAACCTAAAAATGCGAACTTTAACACAACTTCAATTTCCCAGATTGCAGGATTTCTCTATCTTCAAAAGAACAACAAAAAAATGCAAACTGCACACAAAACAAACAAATCCCTCGTATAAAAACATACCATATCTTGAATTGGAAAGATCAAAGACTCTATTTTGATTCCAAAATGCAGTGCCGAACCTCCTATATCCACCTCTCAACAACGCCTCATTTAACTGCCATCAATTCCAAACAAACCCCAAAAAAAAAAAAAAAAAACAAAAACAAAAAATCAATCAAACAAAACCTAATCTATTAATATAGAAATCCAAACAAAGAGAGAGAAAGAAGGGAGTGTGGCATACGAAAGCAGACGAATTATAGAGGTGACAAGTGGAGAGAGTGCGGAGGGCGGCGAGGCGTTGGACGAGCCTAAGGCCATTGGAGCGGACCATTTGGCGAGTTTTCAGTAAAAATGACAAGAATTGAAGAGAAAGAAAGAAAAAAAGAAAACCCCCAAAAAGTGGGCAGGGCAGAGGCTTAAACCCTAGACTAGAAGAAAGAGAAAAGGGTATGGTGGTGACAAAGAAGAAGAAGAAAAACAAGTTTTGTTTCTTGGGGGCTAATTCGCTGTAGAAGCTTCTAGTAGTTCCAAAAATAACATCCAAAAGAATAAGGGTTTAACTTTTAAGGTCACAACAACATTGTATTATGAATGAAGGGTTTAAGGTTTTTTTTTTTTTTTTTTTTTTTAAATTTAAAATGAACTTCTTTTTATGGGTTATAAAAATAGGATTGAAATAAATTTTTTTTATTTTTTTTTGGTTGGGTAAATTAGTAGTGGTAACAGCGTTGTTTACGTATTTGGCATGTTTTTGTGGCTAAAAAGCTTTTTGGGAGGAAATTATAATGCTTTGTTTGTGTGTTTCATAGTTTGAGGGCTACATTTTAGTTCTGATTTTTTGCCCCCAAACCAATTCTATATCAATGAGCTTAACAACTTATGAACTTGTCAATTGAATAGAAATGTCAAAACTTATGATCTTTTATCATCTTATGAACTTGGGAATTGAATAGGTATGTCAAAACTTATGCGTAAATGATTCACTCAAAAAAAAATTTCAACATATTCTATGAATCAATTGTGTATGAATACAATACGATGTCAAATCAATTATGTATAAATAAAATACGATAGCGAAACATAATCCAAGTAGCCGATCCCATATACTGCACAAATCATGTATAAATAGAATACGACAATGAAAACATAATCCAAATAGCCGATCCCATATACTGCACAAATCCGGGTTGAACTTATTATGATATATTCCTATTGCAGCAATACTCAGAGAGAAGCTATGGTGCTTTCAAGAGTAATGTTTTTGTGAACAAAATTTGCAATATTGCATATCAATAATCAAAGTGCATAGGAATAAATATTCTTAAATGAAATCCCTTTGTTTCTAGGACTCCAACAAAACATCATTCCACAAAACCAAGAACACAAGAGGGGTCTGAAGATGGTTATTAATCATCTAATATTTGTTTCAAAAGCTGGGGGGGTGGGGGGGGGGGGGGGGGGGGGTGGGGCGCGCTTCAGATCAATTGCATTTCCTTCACAAAACAAACATCAAAAGAATTACTATCATTGTGTTTCTCAAGTCACAAAATTAGCCCTGCATTTTCTGGCTCTAATATCAAGGGGAAAAAAAGCTCCTGCCCAGTGCTCTTATCAAATCCTCCGCCCCTCAAAACCTAAAGAAATAAAGGGGAAAAGGAAGAGAAAATAACTGCTATAAAGCTAAAAAAAATGAATTAGAGAACACTTCTACATCTGCTTGTCGACAATTTCTTCTGTATCGTTGCCTAAACACTTCGCATCTCTTCACTCAACCAAAAACTTGCTACTTTCATCTCTTCACAAAAGATGTTTCCGCGACCTTGGTCGTTCAAAAGATGGAATAGAGCGGGGCATAAGCACAAGTTAGCACACTTATTTTCAAGAGCAGAGAATACAGGAATGGCTCATGTAACCCGGAAGTTGTTCAAGATCATATCCCTCAGATAAAATCATGCTGCGACCTTAGTTTTTGTTTTCTGCTTCAAGCCTGTGCCTAATCCAACTGGAGTTTGATCGTGCTGACCTGGTTTTGATTCATTAACTGGGGCATCCCCAGCTACCCTTGGAGGATGACCATTGGCTTCTTTGTTCCCTCCATTTTCCTCATTGTTTGCTGCTTCAGGGTTCGCGCCTGAATTTATAATATTAAGCAGCTGGGTGAATGGGGGCAAAGCTTGGACAGGAACACCATGTGGGCGTATTAAAAGGCCCCTTGCTGCAGCTTTCTTCCGAACTTCTGCAGCAGCTCGGGCAGCCCTTTCATCAACCCCCCTCCCTCGAGGAAGGGCCTCACCTATCATGGCAGCATTAAGTGATTTGTTCACAGAGGCGGCACTAGAAGTACCAGACCCACCAGCAACAGCAGCAGCTTGAAATGCATGTATCAGATCAGGATGGGCCTGCCACAAAACATTTTAATTTTCAAGACAAAAGCAGCAGATATAAGAAAGGGAAAGCCATATATCTCAATTCGGAGACTACAATACAAAATCCAAAATATGCATCTGCATACAACTTATTTCCCATCATCTCTGCAAAACAGAGTGGAACAAATTCCATAACCAGATCTCCCTTGTTCCCTTCTAGGAATGGACATAAATCAGAAAAGGAGAGAGGCTGCATGACTGCAGTTCCAAAAAGTAAAGAACTACCTTCAAAATATCAATAGCCTTTTGTGCAGAAGCTGAATTCAAAGCTTGACCTTTCTGCTTTTGAGCATTCATCTGGTATGTAGCATAAAAGTCAATAGCTCAGTATGAATATATTCAGGTTTTCAAACAAGATACTCCTGGAAACTTGCAGGGTATAAGATTGATCTACTAGCACTTTGTAACATACAATACCTGCACTTCACGCATCTTAAATGTTTTCATCCAGTTTTGAGAATCCCTGGTCCTTGAATCTTCTTCTCCAAGTTGTTTGACAAGTATATCATATGTCTTTTTCTCATGCTGCAAAACCAGATACTTGATCAATATAGAGTCATGAATTCTAGAGCAATAAACACAGTTGGCCATACTAAAGTACATGCCTGGTGAGAAAGCTTGAATGCACCCATACAATTGAATGCAATTGCTAGAGCATGGTAGCACACAGCAGTTTGAATATGTTCTTCTCCTAAAAGCCTTTCATTCTTCTTCAAGGCTTCTTGCAAATAACGAAGAGCAGTATTCATCTTTCCGATGTCTTGGTACATCATTGCAACATTTATAAAAGTCGCAGCAACATCAGGGTGATCTGGGCCAGAAGACAAACTTAGCAGGAGTAGGGCCCGAGACATATGTCGCAGTGCGAGTTCTGTTTGATTGAGACCATGGTAGAAAAGGGCCATGTTCCCGTAACTGCAAAGTTAACCAACAAAAGGAGAGAAAAAGATTATAGCTTTTCTACAAACTTCTTCATCTCAAGCTTGAGCATACAGGCACGTGGGTATGATTTGGCTCAACTGCCATTTAAGCATAGCAACAACAACAACAACAACTAAGCCTTTATCCCACTAAGCACAAGATATAATAAAATTTACAGAGGCACAAGCTTATACCTGTGAGCAGTATCAGGGTGATCCAGCCCAAGGCAGCGCTCGTTTATTATGAGTTCCTTGTGTTGTTGCATTATCGCTCCAGCCATGTCTCCAGCATGATACAAAACCATGGCAAGGTAGCTAAATTACCGAAGAATAACAGCATAAGTTAATCCTCGAGGCATATATTGCATAAAGAGGATCAGAACATAAAAGAAGACCACTAAACTGCATTCACAATCCCATCACCTCCACTAAAAAAGAGAAAGTAAATCTAAAAAATGTTAACAGTCAAAACACCTATCAAAGTGCTAGGCAACAGGAAACAGGGTATTTGTCCATTAATAAACAAGCCAGCCTGGAAAAATATATCTGCGAGGGAGAACAAACTGAACCACCAGTAATGGAACACGCAATTACTCTCAATCAATCGTGAGTAGGTTAAGTAAATAGTCATTACCGGCAACAATTAGCAACCTCCCTGTGCATTGGACCGGTGACCTGCATTTTGTCAGGTATTTGTAAATTTGAAATTAAAATTTGTAAATAAAAAACAAGACTTAAAAATCAAAGCCTTTCTTATAAGCACACAAGGGATCCCAATCATACCTGCTGAAGTATTGTGAATGCTTCAGAAAATAATGTGTATGCCTCACTGAGCATTCCCTGAGATGAAGGAGAAGGATTTAACCAAATCTGAACCTAATAAGTACAAGCCAGCAACTTAACTTTCTTAACTAGAACATAAATGGTACTTCCAGATAAAAGGCAAATCTACTTCTCATACTCCAGACACAGGAGAGCCAATGACTTGTTTGAGTGCAATATTTTTATGGGATGATTACATTGTCAGTGAACATTTACCTTTGAACAACTAAAGACTGTAAAAGGCTATTTAAAATTAGATTCATAGAGTGCTGATCTTCATAAGTAATATTTCAACTACCATTTTCCAATTTCATCTAACAATCTTCAAAAGCTTGATAAGAGAATAGGAGCGAGCGAGGGAGCGAGGAAGGGAGGATGAAAATCCATTTCTTTATATAAAATGTAAAAACCCAGTTCGGCAATTCTACATACTATCATGCACAGAAAGTGAAGCACAGTTGCAAACATTTTAGTTTTTATGAATTTGAATTGTCATTCGTCGTGTAGAATAATCCATACCTCAGCTAACTGAACCTTCCCTGTTTCCACAAGATCCTTGGCTTCTGAACTAACAGGAATAGCATGCTTTACAACAGGTTGAAGATTCAACATATCTGACGTTTGAAACGGTGCAGCTGCATCAAGGTCATATCTTCGAGCTGCAACTGTTATGCCAACCTGTTAAGATCAACAGCTCAATGGGTAACAATAATTATCCAAGAGTATACACTTTATAGACAATTCACACAGTGCGTTAGTTTTCAGAAAAACAATAAAGAAAAAACGAATACAACACAGCTAGAAAGTAACTGATAGCCACAAACAACAAATTCAACAATAAGTGAATAATCAAGAAAAGTAATCTACAATCAGAAAACTTAAAAGCTCGGAAAAAACAATAGAAACTTGTTTGAACATCAACAAGGGAAGAATTATAACAATCATCTATCTCATACATGTCCGCGTCTCTGTGCAGAAGACTTAGATTCCATGCTAACTTCATATTTTGCAGAACTTGTATCCTAAGAGAACTTAAAAGACATCATCAACCACCACCACCACAACTAAGCCTTTATCCCACTAAGTGGGTTCGGCAATACGGATCACACTTCGCCATCACGTTTGGTCTAAACTCATTTCCTCATTTATAAGTGTAACATATCTTTTCTTATAGTTTCTTTCCAATTCTTTTTTTGGTCTTCTTCTTCCCCTTTTAATTTGAAGTAGTAATTCTTTATTTTTTATACACCGTATTAGGGCATCTAAAGGTCTCTATGCACATGTCCAAACCACTTTAAGTGTGTTTATCTCATTTTCTCATTAATTGGAGCTACCCCTACATTTTTTTTTCCTAATGCAGTCATTACTTGTCTATCTAGTCTAATGTGTCCACATTTCCATCTTGACATTCTTACTCCTGCTATCTTCATGTTTCATTCATACTCATATTTAGTCATCCAACACTCTAAACCGCAAAGCATCACTAGTCTTATGGTTGTTTTATAAAATTTTCCCTATAATTTCTACATTTGTTAACCTGCTTGAATCCTATGTGTAAAATCTTTATCAATTTCCCCCATTTATGCCAATGATAGATCCTAAATATTTAAAACTTTTAGATGCATTTAATTCATGTCCGCCAATTTTCACATCTATCCTATTGCTACTTCTACGATTACTAAAGTGGCATTTCATATATTCAATTTTACCTCTACTTGTGGTTAAACCTTTTAATTCTAATGTCTTCCTCCAAGCTTCTAACTTGATGTTTAATCTCTCACTCGTCTCATCAATTAAAACTATATCGTTTGCAAATAACATGTATTCAGGAATGGCTTTTTGTAGATGCTTAGTAATCTCGTCAAATACTAAAGCAAAAAGATATGGGCCTAAAGCTGATTCCTAATGCAGCCCTATAGTATTCGGAAATTCACATGATATCCCTACTAGAGTACTAGTGTCCTTACACATGCTATATCTTTACACATCTTTTATAACTCTTATATAAGATACTCTCACCCTTCTTTTTTCTAATACCCGCCACATTATATCCCAATTAACTCTATCGTAAGCCTTTTTGAGGTCAATAAATACCATATGTGAATCTCGTTTTATCCCATAATGTTCACATAATCTTCTTATTAAATGTATAGCAGTCAGTAAACCTCCCTGACAAAAAATCAAATTGAGTACCTAATATATTGATCTCTTTTCTCATTGTTTCTATTACTCTCTTCCATAGTTTCATAGTATGACTCATTAGTTTAATACCCATATAATTTGAACACTTTTGCATATCTCCTTTATTCTTATATAAAGGTAGGAATACACTTTTTCTCCATTGATTAGGCATTTTCTTATTGTTCATAATTATATGAAATAGATGTGTAAGCCATGTAATCCCCAACTTTTCCAAAGCACTTAAATGCCTTAATTGGAATATCATCGAAACAAACTGCCTTACAATTTTATGTTTTTTTTAAATGCATTTTCTACCTCTAAAGGTTGAATTCTATGATAGTATGTAAAATTTATACTTTGCTTTAACTTCCCTAACTCTCCTAATGCGACTTCATTACTATTGACTTCATTAAATAAAGTATAAAAGTATTTCTTTCATCTATTTTTTATTCTTTCGTCATCAACTAAAACATTTTCATTTTCATCTTTTATTCAACTAATGTTCGTTAAATCCCTTGTTTTCTTTTCTCTTATTTTTGCGATTTTATATATATTTGAACTTAAAAGACATCAATTAAAAAAAATTCCAGTAACATGCAAAATTGGCTTCTATGGACCCAAAAAGCTCATTTTTCAAGAAACTTTCCCAAAAATTTGCAACCACCTAGATGATTCATTGGTCCTGAGTGCCCCAAATATCATTCTCTGTTGCTTGTTATTCTCCTCCTTTTATCTTTCTGTTTAAATCTGCATAACTTCTTATCATTTTTATCAAATGTTCTACAACCACAACTTAGCAGTTGTCCAACAAAATCCTTTTCTTTCCCTTTCCCAAGTTAAAAGCCAAGTGGAAATGATTCCCTAAACATAGTTAACGGCAATTTTCCAGGGAAAAAGGCAAGTTACAATTCAGGGAACAACAAGAAAATATCACATAAAAGAAACAAACAAGAGCATGTGAATCTAAAATTATCACATTACTGCGTTTCACCACCATAACTTATAAGAACACCGCCCCCCCCCCCCCCCACCCCCCACCCCCAAAAAGAAAAAAAAAAAGCATACCTTCTGGCCAAGGTTGCGAATAACTGGAATTCTCTTTACACGCAATCTTGCATCCTCCGGCAGTTCAAACTGAGAGGAAAAGACACAGGTGAAGCTACAAGTCAAACAATGGAAACTACCAAAAGAATACTCAACCAGCTAAGAAATAGTTTCATCAAGCTCCTCATACCTGGTATTTGACTTTTGCAAATTCTTGAATATCAGACCACAAACTGTCAGAATTAATACTTAAAAACAAGGACTGCTTCTTCCTAGCAGATCCTCTATTTTTTGACTTTGCCTGACCCTTGAAAGATTTCCATGAAGCTTGATGACCGACATGGTCCTGTAAAAACGTACTTTGTCAACTCTGAAAATTTCCATAACGCAATATTACAAGTGCTTCCTGTACAATTAAAATTGCAATAATCCTCTCAAATTTCTCAAACACCAAAACATGTGCTATATCAAAGGAGTTGCGATCATCTGCTGAGCAAACGATGGAAAATTCTACCCCAAAAACTTTTTCCTTCCATGTTATTACCATAATAGTTTCCAAAGATAGGGTACTAAAGTCCCAAGACAAAAACATGCACACAAGAACCTTAATCAGAGGAAGTATGTAAAATGAAAGAAGATAACTTGGAGATGACATCTAATAGAGACAGAGTAGGGGATAGTCAACCCAACAAAACGATATAGAGTTTGACATTTATTGTTGTTACCTTCTTTTGGCTTCTCGAACTTGTACTGTTTGTAACACCTCTATTAACAATATTTCCAAATAAACAATTGAAAAAATGTGCAATCGCACTCCCAAGATCATGATCCTCAGTGTCTCTCAAAACATCCTGCAATACACGAAACCTGATTAGCAAATAGATAGAGAATCACACCAAACAACAGCAAGATAAAAGAAAAAGCAATAAACCCAAAACAATAAGTAACTAATCACCTTCACAATATGCTTTGCAGATCTCACAATGATCTCATTCAAACAAAGATCCCATAAATGAGGCATGTGACTGGTACCCTCAGCAACCTGGACTCACAATATTCTAAGTTAATAACTGGATCATGCAAAAATGCCTACTCCAACTAAATAACCGGATCACGCAAAAGAGCCTACCAAATTACATTCACACTGCAACAAAAAGAAATTTAGGTTCTAGTTTCTTGTGGAAAGATTTTTACTTCCCTGGAAAACATTAAAGCCCATAAAGCACAAAGTAGGATCAGTTCTAGACATTCTTACTTTGCCGAGATAGCGGACATTAATTCCATTAGCATGAAGTGCTTCAGTTAATGTATGTCCATCCATGGGCGAAACTTCAAGTGTGCAGAGATCTTGAATAAATTTCGGAAGTACAACATCTTTAAGATACAGACTAGCTTTCCTCACATTTTCTTCATCTGCAGCAATCTCCTGGCAAGTACGTGTAAACAAATGGTTGACATTAATATTACACTAAACTGGCATTATGAGAAGAAAAATATGGAGTAACTTAAACTACCTCTGGACTACCAGCTAACTGAAATTCAGTGAAGATGTTAGGATTAAAAAGTATTTCTTCATTGATATCTTTGCTTTCAGACTGACAACCACATTCTTCAACGGCATCTGTTTCAAATTTCTCCTTGCTCTGCAAAATCACAAAGCTTGATTATACTTAACTTACAGAAAGTTTAACTTTCGTACAGACAGACAGTCTACAAACATTCAACAACCAAAAGCTTAATGAAGTGCAAGCAGAAAAACAAACAAAACTGTAAATAATGTAGCAAAATGAAATCTCAAATGGTCTCTGCCTGCTTCATAGGAGACAAATTAATAAAGAAAAGGAAAGAAGAGCTATGATCATCTAATGAAACATTATCCCTTTAACATTAATCTTTGTGAATTCCTGATCATACTAAGAAAATAAAAGGATTTCCTGGAATTACTCCTTAAAACAAACAATATTCTGATGTGAAGAAATTAATCAATATCTCCAAAACTGTCACATTCAAGTATACACTACAAACAATAGGGCAATAACATGAAAAAAATTGGGCGAGTTACAGAGAGTAGTCTATATGTGAATGCATGTTTTTGCTCATAAGTCAGCAACAAAGGAGCAATTTGGCATTCTCCTGAACTCTGATAACACAGCACAAAGACTACAATGAAGGACACAATTAGGAAAGATCAGATTTGCCATTTTCTGAAGTCAGTTTAACCAACTAATGGCCATAATCACATCATGATTCATTGAAGATTGTGTCATGTTCCTCCACATAACAGGCTATTTTAACTCTCCAAGGATTAATTTCTTCAATTCTTTGTTAGAGTTAACTTAAACTGACATATTATTACTCTATATGCTTCTGGACTGCTCTTGCAAAATCCCATAGAATTAAAACTACATAATTGGGTTAATAAAATCTAACTCATGTTTCTCATGAAATCAGAGATGCGAAGCACATGGGCATGTATCAATAATTACTAAGGCAATTTAACTACTAACGTCCAAATAAATTTTATAAAACGCATTTGCATGTAGTCTAACACATAGCAAATAAAATGAATGGTGAAGTGTTTCCATAGTTTTCCATTATAAGCTAAAAGCACTGATTTAACAATAAATCTGAAGGATAAATTTAATGCACAAATCCCAGCATCGATGTGATCACTTTTCGATTAACATGACTAAATTGACCACCAAGTAACCTCTGTCAAGAACAAGACTGATCAAATCTCATCCATTTTCTTCCAAAAAATAGTCCCCAAAGGCATGACTCACAGACCAACAGAATAAAGCACAAGAAACAAATTAAAATAGACTTTCGAGGGCATAAAAAAGATAACATGAATAACCAACTGTGCCCTCCATCCACTCTTATTGCGGCATTTCTTTAGTTGTCCTAAATGTTGTATAATGTCAGAAGTCAATCATAAATTAATTTCTAAATTACAGAAATAATGTTTTTCTAGTTGTTTTCATCTCAGCATCTTTGGTCTCAGAGCTTTCAATCAAAGGGAATGCAAATATAAGGTTTTCAATACATTTTGATCCTAAATTACATCTCATTAGTTAGATTGAGCAAAGAAACATTACTCAGAATTTCAATAGAATAGCCTGAACAAAATGGTAACATATGATAGCCAATTATTATTTCTTTCCCTTTTTTTTTGTTTTTTTATTGAATCAAAAGAAAAATCTGTGCACATGTAAGAAGCTTATGCAGAATACATATAACCATGTTCTTAACAGCACTAAGTTCCAGAACACAAGGTTTACAAACAAGAAGTCTCCATGCAGTCAAATTAATGAATCATTCCGTGAAGGCCACTTCACCTGCATCACTGATGCTGCAAGAACAGAACTCACCACTGCTTCGGCACTATTGACATTTAAAGAATCTGCAGCTCCAGAAACCTCCCTCTCAGATTTACCCAGAGATTTAGATTTCTCTGCTGTTTCCACCTGCCAAATGGAGTCAAAACACAAAATTCAATGAAATGAAGAAAATTCACAAGCAAGACCACAACTTTCCAAGGCAGAATTTACATGGCAAAAGGCAGTAATTAGTTCAGGTCTTAAGATACAAAATCTGGAGCCTGGTCCCGTATAATTTGCATCACGAGGAGTGACTCTCATCAAATCCAAGAGATAATGCCTGAATAAGAAAATATTACCATAAGAACCAAGAAATTATGCATTATAATGAAGCTTGCACTACTTATTACTAACTACAAAACATATTTACACTGTGCAACATTGTTAATGATTCAAAAAATTGAATACCACCTGGCATGCCAATTACCATTGAAGAAAGGTTAACAAGATTTCATAACAGAGGAACCTTGAGAATCCAAAATGTTAAAATGTCAGACAAACAACCTAGACTGCTAGTCTAATACAAATTTGTATGTTATCACTATGATAGCCAAGCAATATCGCCTAGGGAAATATAACACTGAAAAGATGTGAAAGGGGGATAATCCAATGTGATAACTGAAGTACCAGGAACTACCTGTCATCACTACCTACAATGCCCTTGCATTCAACTGGTGCAGCCAATTTGAAAACATTCCCAGATCCATCAAGAACACAATGTTCCTTCAAATGAAGATGTTTAGCAGCTTCTGACACCTAAAGATAATGTGGTTTCGTGTCATAAAATATGCATAATAATGATAAGAACAGTTTTAATTAATAACAAGAATCAAAAACATTTGTAGGATTCAAAGTATTGCTGCAAGAAATAACAAAGAGAATGCTAGATCTCCTCCTTACTAGCTTATTTGGGTTTAATTTTAGCCCCAGCAGTTCTCTAATTCTAAACCCACACCCTTGCATCTAATCTACATAAGCACATAGCCTTCTTCACAAGGAAACCCAATAAAGGTCAAGAAGTACTGAAAAGGGACCTCTTTCTACAAATAATACCATGCCAATTATCTAAATGAGGCAAAATCTTACTGGGAAAAAAGATAGAGAATGGTGTCCAGTCATTAGACATGCTTTAAACTTCAAATGCCAGATAGCAACATAATATGCCGAGGCACAGAGGAGCCAATTAATAGCTCAGCCGATGATATTAGGTACCAATTCATTTCTCTAGACAACTCAGAGCCAAATTGATGAACTAACTATTAATTGAAGTAAAAGGTCAGCTTACGTCATAAGATTTCATTTTCCCCTTCTTTCGGGCGTTTGAGGACATTTCTAGATAAGCCATTGCAACAAATTTCTTAGATACCCTTTCCTTAAAGATAAAATTTTGATCATCTATCACACAACTAGACAAAAAGATAGATGAGGGGGTGAGAAAGCCAAAGTAGGCAGAAAAGATTATCTAGAATTACAGGGAAATGCAATTACAACAAAGTTGCCAGCCAACTAAATTCCTGTAAATTGACATTATTCCTACCTTAGAGTGAAAACCTTCGCTCCAGCAAATTTTCTTGCCATTGTCAACAGAACCATACAGAAGAGACTCCGATTTATCACCTTGAAGGATGCCAGGTAAAACACTCTGCCAGAAAGAGATGTCAAATAATCACGTTGACAAGAACAGAAGTCAAACAAAGAACAATATGAACACTCAATTTCACACAAATTAACAAGTGACTATCAGTAAATAACAAAGAGCAATGTTAACTGAAGCAGGTAACCAGTAGCGTGACCAAGAATTTTGTAATACATGTACATACCACCACAAACATCGGTAAGGAGTGCAAATACAAACATATACGTGAACTTGCATATACAACATTCTAAGAACAAAAATCCTCCATTGAACAGGGTCGGCAGCTCACTAAGCCTTCTTATGTCTCTATCCAAATTATGGAAAAAGAACAACATGAATGAGTGATACATTCAACTTCTTATACTAACAAAATTTTTAAGTTTAGCATATGCAGAAAAACGATATGGTCATTAGAAAATGAGCTCTTCAAAGGAGTTTTTTTTAATGAATGAGCTAAAGTTAATTGATATAGTTGCTTTACTTTTAATATGAACCAAGCCAAAAAGCTGAAGTTTCATGATCAAATTCTTTTTCCATTGAAAAGACAGAAAAATGGGCAAAACATGCATAGAAATGAACAATGCAAGCATGGCACAATCTCCATACATGAATACATGCATATCCATACCAACATAAATATATGCATTATTAGAACATGTCGTATCCTATAAGTATATATCAAGAAATCACGACTACTATCATTAGCAGTTAAAAACCAACTGCATGAAACCCAAACCACTCACACTGCACTAACCACATGCCAATATCTGCAACCTAATTAGCAGGGTATAAATGGAACGTCATTGTTTTGGCTCTGCATTTCTCAAACCAAGGCAAACATTCAGCATGCGTAAATATGAAAAGCCAAGCTCAAGCAATAGCAGGAACGTCAAAGGAAATTTAAATGAACGAACACAAAATAAGGAAAAAAACACAGGATAGAGACAATTTCTGGCATGCACCAGTGTGAAAGTTATTCTAATGGTATTAAACGTTTAAGCGATCTGCTCAAAAGGAACTGATATGTCACCTGAGCTACTACTCTATGACCTCTGTAATCAATTATGGCCATTGCCAGATTGTACAATCCAGGAATATCAGCTTCCTGATAGGCCTTTGTGCCTTTCAAGTCATTATTTGCACTAGCATATGTAGCTTGTTCACTTTCAGCCGATTGACTCTCAGCAGGAACATCAGATACTAAATCCATAATACCATTAATGGTTCCCGTATTATAGCCATCTGTCTTGTCTGTAATTTTATGGGCTCCAATTGGTGAATTGTTGGATGTCTTCTCAGAAGAACAGGTAGGCGTGCCAAAGGTCTCAATTTTAGAATTAGTATCTGATGCCTGCTTCCTAGACAGTTGCTCAAGATCCGCATCAAAAGCAAAACTAAAGAATATATTATTGTGGACATACCTGGAATTGAAACCAAAGTAGATGTCAAACAGAATAAAATACAAATACAAATACAAATAAAAAAAAACTAGTTATATGAAGGCACTTTGCAAATATCTGAAAACAATTCAACATACAATGATCATTCACTCTTGTAAGATGGAAAAACTAAATGGCAAAGCAAGCAGCCTAGTTGTGTATTGCTGAATACAATACTCAGTCACTCTTTTTTTTCACTCTTTTTATCAATCATTTTCCTCAGTTGTTCTCTGAGGCTTAAGGCAGGTAGGACACCTCAGAGAGTAAAATTGGGCAAAAAGGGAAGGGTCCAGCACTTGCAAAAAGTTGTTATCAGCTGTTTTGGTGAGTGTTGTCATCTGGCTTTTTTATCTCACAAATCAGAGTGTCTGCTAAAACCAATAGAAAAGGTTCCAAGCAAAATACAGTGTGTAATAGCTAAATGTATCTGTTCAGTTATGCACAAAAAGCAGGCAATGTTCTCCAAAAAAAAACACACTGCAATCAACAACAGACACATTAACTAGATGATGTTAGGCACAAAAAGCAATCAAGTTGGAATGCCTAAATTGCCAATGTGAGAAGCCACTGGCAAATACTAACAATTGTAAATTCTGGAACACAAAAAACACTTATAAAGGATAGCTGCATCTGGATCATCATCAACTGTTTGGTATAAAGGTCAATACTAACATATGAAAGCACTCTGGATCAGTTGGATTAATGGGTGGAATACATCTGCTGATGACACCAATAGCACCATCAATTGCAGCATCAACAAAATCAGATGTCACTTTGTAAAGAGCCCTATCTCGCAATATCCTGCAACCAAGTTGCTTCACATAAGAGATATAGAATTCCCAAAACCAAAATCAATCTAAGCCATGCACAGCCATTGCAGCTTGTAGAAAAGAAACCGAGACACACCTTTCCTGAGCCGTTGAATGGGGAAATTCTCGACAAGACTGCAATTCTTCATTCCAATCTCTCTGCATACCAATAAGCTCACTCCCAAAGGAAAGTGTCAATGCATTCTCAGCTCTAGCTGCATCACGTTTGTGATCTAAAATAGAAAAGTTCATGACATGAATATATCAGATTGCACAAAAGCTTGAGAAGTAAAATGATGATGAAATTCTGAAAGTTATAACAATATATATATATATTGCATTTAATTCCCTGAAGCAAGATACTCTATCCAAACCCATACCAATTCTTTTCAAAACTGCTGAGATCAGCCTTTCTTAAGTTTTGATATATTTAATCTAAAAACTACTATAGGTAGTCCTACAACAGATTTTTACGGACTGGTTAAAAAACATGCAAAAAAGGATAGGCATAATGCTATAACATGACAATCTAGTACAAGAACCAGAGTACTGAAATCAAGAAACAATTAGTATTCGTGTGTGAATAATAAGTTCAACCATTCTGCACTTATCAACTTCATAATAACACCGAAAACATTCTGCACACCAAATGGGAGCAAAAAGGTAGTTTTATGTATTTTCTTAGTACAACATGCACACAAACTTTGACAAAAGATAGTACTTTATAGAAAATGGGTATGCCCTCATACTTTTGGATTAGGTCTTTTGCCATCTCAATAAAGCTACAATCTAATTTAGCCTTAAGAAAAAAGAACCGAAACAGACAAGCCATAGTAGCCCTTTAGCAAACAAAACCAGGTCATAAGTTAGCCCACTTCCAAATCAAAGTTAGAAAGAAAATACAGTAGTTGCTAAACTTAAATATAGAACAGATAAAGAGCAACCATTTTGTGACTCAATTATAATAATTTGAAGCATACCAAACTCACCGGGAATAGGATATAATCCAAGCCATGAATTTGGTGGCAAAAGAGATTGAGCATTTTCAAATGGATGCGCAGAGGCCTTCCGCTCCAGTATCTCTCGGAAAGCTTGATTCCAAAAGATAGAACATTCATTATTCATTGATTACAAAATATGCTAATGAAACTTAAATCTCCAAAAAGAACCAAAGCTCTCCACTATTTTCTCTTACCTTTCTTGAACTTGGAGCTAATCTTTTGCAGAACTCCAACAAGGGTTGTGGCTTCAAAAGCAGATTTGCTTGGCCTTGGATCAAGAATGGTCCCCGTACTTGAATTGACATAAAAGGTTTTTGTCGTTCCCGTAATACAATGTTTATTGCCTTCCAGTGTGACCACATCCAAATAAATCAGATCTCCAGAAAGTCTGGACAAAGCACAAAGAAGATTCACAACACTGTTCAAACTCTTTAATCCAAAAAAATAAATAAACAAGGGGAAAATAAACAGAAGGCAAACCATATAACAAGATTATGCCATAAAAACACAACCTTCTGTAGCTGGGTGGAGGATTGAAGGAGGAAAACACAATACCCTCCATGCACTGGATCTCTTTGGAAGGTGGTGAAAACAAATTAGAAAGTGACCCTGAAACATTCTCCATAAAACCCAAACTTTCAAGGTCCGCAACTTCAGATTTCACAGAATCTGGACAAGATAACGTTCACAAATTATGCTATAAGATCCAACAGAAAGGTAAAAGGGGTAATAATTAAGGCAGAATAAGAAAATAGTTGAAAAAAAAAAAATCAAAGGTAAACGCTCTCGTCTCAAAGACCCAACCTCCCGAAGTTCCAGATGTACTCTGTCCCATCTCATGCTGTAAGGCAAGCGATGTTGATAATGAGGAATGCAATGTTGAAAGAGACAGCAACTCTCTAGTACGGTGAACATGAGCCCTGATAGATCGGTCATCATACAATGCTGCAACAAATAATATGAATTTAGAGCTAACAAATAAAAGTTTCATGGCCATTAGCAAACTGCACAAAATTTCAGAAGGATTGTTTTTTATGCAACATTTACGCAGCTAATTAATGCAATAAGTAAATCTACAGACATGAATGCTCCAGTCTTTATGAGGATTGCATGCAAATTAGCCAATTAAGGAACATTTTCCTACCCGCAACCATCTCCAAATAGCAGTCACCAGCAGTAATATCAGCAACTTCAGAAATTTCATTATAATCTTCTAGGTGATGTACTGAACCGTCCTTTGTGTGCAGTAACAAATCATAGCAAGTAAAGAAACACGTCTCTGGAGCATCAAGAAGAAACTGCCTCACATCCATAACCGAATCTCCAGGGCTCAACTGTAATCACGACAAACTATTTTACAATTGATTCGTGACATTTAAAAACTTGCATAAAGTAAATATCAGATGATTACAAAACAGCAGCCATAAAATTAAGCAACAAAATTAACACAAAGAAACAATCTTGCAGTAGGCAAGCAAGACGAAGAACTAAAACCATGAAAGGAAAAGAAGTAGGACCCTGTCTTACTTGGAGCTCAAGCTTCTCTCCGCCTTGTGTTTTGACAGTAACAGGATAGAGATGAATTTCACCTGCAGCACAAGATGCATCACAGAAATGAGATAACAGAATTGGTATTTTAGGATTCACAAGTAAAATGGGAGATCAAAATCATTTATTTCTAATCTCCATAGCATTGCTGAGTTAGATACCATATTCAGACCATTCACTGTATAACTTGACTGCAAATTTCAAACCATTCAAAAGTCACTTCAGTCCCACTTCATACAGAGTATAGTCATAGCTATAAACAGATAACAAGAAGCTAATAAAACAAAACACCTTGCTTGGCCTTGTGCTCTGCTGTTGCATTAGCTTCATCTTGCTTAGGCTGGTCATCCACAGTTGTGTTTATATCACCTTGTCCTTTGTTTACAGTGGAAATGTTCTCCATAACCTCACAGTTTGTGTTAGTGAGTTCATTTGCAACTGGATTTCCATTCGCATCAGGTGAGCTAGAGTGATTGGACGACTGATTACTCAATGGAGCATTGGATGATACTGTCTGCTCTGTCGGATTGGCAGCACCTTGGGACCCTTTACGGTTCCTCCCTCTGTTCGACTTTCCCGCCATTAATAACCCCTAATCTCAACAAGATACCCACAGTACATCAAAATTAAAGGTAAAAATCAAACCAAGAAATGCAGAGGAAATACACAATCGCACTTTTGTCCCAAAACCCAATACAGTTAGCAACCAGAAAACTAAGTACAACACATGGAAATTAACAAATTATCCACCTCTTCAACTTTTAGAACAAAGGGTAACAAAGAAGTACTTCAGCAAACAACAAAGATGGGAAAACTCTATAAATAACAAACCCTTTAGTGTGTAACGCAGAAACAAATCATTCCCAGAAACAAAAAAGCAAGAAACTTTCAATAGAGAACAAGACAATAAAGCAAAAAAAAAGCAAGAATCATGGGGTAATTTAACAATGAAATGCAAGATTTGTACCAAAAACAGTCAATAAACAGTAATGTAGAAATAAATAAACTGATAACCAGCACATAAACCATTGTAAAAACAGAAAACCCACATGAAAAAATGATAGAATTCTGCAACTACAACGCAGATTATATCGTATTACCTATAAAGGAAGGGATTTTATCCCCAACTACTAAAACAGTGCAGTGTAAGCAGACAGACTGAAGTGCGGACAATCAATATATGCTCATATATTCATGATGACATACGATACTTCCCAAGTAGAACTAGAGAAAGAGGAGTTGGTGGAGTGGAGGGCGTTAAAATGGGGAGAGGCTGAGAGGTTTTACGAAGGGGAGAAAGGAAGAAAGGGGGCGCAGAGAAGTGGCTGACAGACGGCGGATTTTTGGTTCTTTATATAAGAGGGAACATTATTTTAATCATTTTTTTTCAATTATTATTTATTATTAGTATTAAATGAGGTTTAATTTTCCTTCAACGAATAATATTTTTCAAAAAATAAAAAAAGCAAAGGCCATAAAATAAGTATTAAACTTTTTCAATCTTAAGAAGAACCCATGTTTTAAAAATCGAACCGGCATACCAACCGAGGTAAAGAGTCAATTGATTAACTCGATTAGATTATAAGAAAAAATTCAATGATCTTATAAATATATTAATAATTTAAAAAATTATTATATTTAATTACAAATATTAACTATACTATAACTAAAATTTATAATATTAATAAAATATTATTAATTAATAAATAAAAAATATAAAAAAAAGTACAAAATGTATCAAAATTTATGAAGTTTTCTTTTATATAAACATTTACTTTATCAATAAATCACTCAAAATGGTGATAAATCATATCTATTTTTTTTATTTGTTTGTTTTATGTGGCTTAAGAAATAATTATATATTAAAATTTATTAATAAAAAATAGCAATAGGCCCATGTATTGATATTGAACCCATATTTAAAACTAAAAGATAAAATTCATAAACCAAAGATTGACAATAGACTTTCACATTTGTATTGTTATTGAACTAAAATTAAAAATCAATACAAAACCCAAAGTCGAAAGTAAAAATAAATATATAGATAAGATCGGGACAATCGGGCGAACCCGGATTTTGGCTAGTTTGACGGTAAAACACAGGTTTTGACAGATTTTTTTGAAAAACAGTTTTGAGACAATTGGACCGGACCAAGGTCGGTTGGTCAGATTCAATTTTCGAAATACTGTGCAAAAACTTGAGGAAGTCGAAACCACTGTTTTAAAAGTTGGACCAAACTCGCCGATCCGTCCAATTTTCATTAAAAATTGGTCAAAATTCGAGTTTGACCAATCAACATGGTCAAAACCCAAAATTGACCAGTCTAACATTATGAGTGTTGAGCTTATAAATTTTAGGGTGAATGACATCATTGGTCCCTAAAGTTGATCCCTTTATTTTGTTTAGTCCCTCATCTTCAAAAAACTTCATTTTGGTCCCTAAACTTGGGGTCACAGTTTTATAACATTTTTGTTATAAAAAAAATCATCGCCGATAATCATGATTATTTCACATGAGAAATATAAGGGTAATGCTGGAAAAAAAATTAGTGGGCTCCACAATTTATTATCTCCTCTGCTCCATTTAATAGTTCACTAAGATATCAACAATGGCGGGACAAAAGTTTATTGCTGGTTGTGAAGACATTCACATTGAACTTTTAATTTTCACTATTTTTTATAATATTATTTAGAATGCATGTTTACAATTAGGGTGGATGCAAAAAAGGTACAAAAAAATGTCAAAATCAATGCTTTTTGGGATTTTGCCATTTTTTACCGAAATACGTATATAACCCATGAAAAATAGAGATTTGGTGAAAATTTTAATTTTTTATTTTTTATAATATTCATTAGAATGCATGTTCACAATCATGGTAGGTGCAAAAAATGTCAAAATAACTGCGTTTTGAGATTTTGCAATTTTTTTTACCAAAATATGCTTATTATAACCCATGAAATTAAAATAGATGTTTGGTGAAAATTTTAATTTTTGTTTTTTTTGACAATATTCACTAGAATGCTTATTCACAATCAAAGGTGGGTGCAAACAACGGTACAAAAAATGTCAAATCAATGTGTTTTGGGATTTTACAAATTTTTACCGAAATAAGTGTGTTATAACCCATGAAAAATAGAGGTTTAGTGAAAATTTTATTTTTCACTTTTTTTTACAATATTCATTAGAATGCATAGTTACAATCAATGTGGGTTAAAATACATTTTGGGATTTTGCCATTTTTTACCGAAATAAGTGTATTTTAACCCATAAAAAATAGAGGCTTGGTGAAAATTTTAATTTTCTATTTTTTAATAATACTCACTAGAATGCATGTTCACAATTAGGGTGGATGCAAAAAAGATAAAAAAAAATGTCAAAATCAACTCGTTTTGGGATTTTGCCATTTTTTACCGAAATACATATGTTATAACCCATGAAAAATAGAGGTTTTGTGGAAATTTTAATTTTCGACTTCTTTACAATATTCACTACAATGCATGTTCACAATCAAGGTCGATACAAAAAATGATACAAAAATTGTCAAACTAACGCGTTTTGGAATTTGCAATTTTTACCAAAATACGTGTGTTATAACCATGAAAAGTAGAGATTTTGTGAAATTTTTAATTTTTTTCTTTTTTTTTTAATATTCACTAGAAAGCATGTTCACAATTATTGTGGATACAAAAAATAGTACAAAAAATGTGAAAATCAACGAGTTTTGGGATTTGCCATTTTTTACCGAAATACGCGTGTTAAGCCATGAAAAATAGAGATGTTGTGAAAATTTTAATTTTGCCTTTTTTTACACTATTCACTAGAATGAATGTTCATAATCAAGGTGGATGCAAAAAATGGTACAAAAAATAAAAAAATCAACACGGTTGAGGCTTTTGCCATTTTTGACTGAAATACGTAACCCATGAAAAATAGAGATTTGTTGAAATTTTTAATTTTTACTTTAAAAAAAATATTCACTAAAATGCATGTTCGTAATCAAGGTGGGTGCAAAAAACAGTACAAAAAATGTCAAAACCAACACATTTTGGGATTTTGACATTTTTTACCGAAATACGTGTATTTTAACCCATGAAAATAGAGATTTGGTGAAATTTTTAATTTTCTCTCTTTTTAATAATATTTACTAGAATGCATGTTTACAATCAGTGTGGATGCAAAAAATAGTACAAAATATATCAAAATAAATGCCTTTTGGGATTTTGTTATTTTTTACCGAAATACGTGTAAACATATATTCTAGTGAATATATTCACAATTTTTTTTGTTCCGTCATTGTTGATATCTTAGTGAACTATTAAATGGAGTAGATGATATAATAAATTGAAAAAAAAATAAAAAAATAAAATAAAAAAGATGATATAATAAATTGTGGAGCCCACTAATTTTTTTTTCTAGTGTTACCCTTTTATTTCTCACATGAAATTATCACGATCACAGACAATGACTTTTTTTTTAACGAAAATGTGATTAAGGACCATTTAAAACTGTGACCGCAAGTTTAGGGACCAAAATAAAGTTTTTTGAATATGAGGGACTAAACGGAATGAAGGGATCAACTTTAGGGACCAATGGTGTCATTCACCCTAAATTTTATCTTTTGGTTTTGAATCTTTGGTCCAATATCAATACACATATATATATATATATATATTTAAGTCTATTGAAGCCACTAGGGATAGTCTAGTGATTAGGAAATTAGCATCTCGAGCTCCAAATTTAGAGTTGGAGACATGGGGATGTATGTGAGGATGCATGTGTTTTAAAAAAATAGTTTATTTTTATTTTTTTATGAATAAAACTTTATCTTTTATATCTCATTTAACCCACTCAAAACAAACAAACAAACAAATAATAGATATTTGGACTTAATAACCATTTTCATACATTCTTTTTTAGTCATATGTTGATAGAGTAAAGGGCCATATATTTAAAATATTTTATACTTTTTTTTTCTTTCATTTAGAATTGTTATATTTGTTATTAAATAATATATAATATTTAGATAATTTGATATTCTATTAATATTATATATTTTAGCTATAATTTAGATACAATAGTTTTTTAAATTAATTAATATATTTATAATTTTAAATTTATTTATAATGTAATCATGCCCTCATTTCTTTTTTTCGTCGGATTCGAATAGGTTGACCTAATGACCTTTGAGGGTGAAGGTATCTAATTTTCAAAACATTAGTTGAAATCTTACTAGTATAATGAAATGAGACACGGATCATTTGTATAAAATTATGATATCTTATTTTGTCTAATAGTCAAAACCACGTAATTTCATTAAAATTAGAATTAAAATCACAGAGCTTCACTCACATTTGAGTTAAAACTTAATAATTGTAAACTTGATTTGTGTGATATTTATGTTTCTAATCTTTGGTCTTAATGAAACGAATCAAGCATTGAATACAATATACAAAATAATTTGAGAGAAATGATCATCTCGAAATGGAATGAATAGGCCGAAGAGTTAGTGAATGAGTAGGATTATTTGCTATAAGGGATATTTAAAACTGGCAATGGAGATTGACAATGGATGGTTCCAGTTCAAACAACTAACTATACCAGTTATTGCCTCGGGGAGATGCATGGAAATCCTCTATGCTCAGTGGCTCGAGCTATTCTCCATTCTTTTTCTTATAGCCCATGAATACTTGTTGGGAACTTCAATGATTATAATAGTTCACCTGAATGAGTATGAAGAGTTATAAATGATGATTGGAGGAGAGTTCAAATCAATAGCAACAATATAAGTTGCTGTAAACCTCATGGATTTTAGTTTGCACAGGTCCAAAGCTGACTTCTGTAAACAGCAGAGAATTAGAACAAACTTGCTGTCCCATTTCCAAAGTCTTTGCAGTTTATACAATGTGTCGATGATAGGTTAAGGGTTCTTAATAATTCCGAGAAGTTCTCGAATAAGAATTCAAGTTCCGATTTTCTAGGTTGCAGATGGATACCATAATTGAATTACCTCAAAAGATCAAGTGTTTTTTGTGGGCTTCAAAACATGAAAACTGAGGCATCTTGATTCTTGCACAAGATGTAGTCATATCCAAGAAGATTACAAGTTTGAGTTATTTGGAGTTATGGAGTTTCTCTTTTACCAAATCATCAAGTAACACAATCTATTGACACTGATTTAGTTCAGTGGGATTGAATTCAATCTTATTATGGAGCATTATTTGGACAGACTGGGATTTACTAAACCAGCTAGCTGTGTTACCACTGCGATTTTGGCAACAAAATGTGCAAAAATATATCCAGACTGCGAGCTTTCTCCAACAATTACGGAGATTGTGTTTGTCACATCAAAGTAAGCCATTGATTATTACTGGCATTGAGGATTGTTCAGATGATTTATCTAACCTACTCTTATATATATATGACAAGATTGACAAAACTAACAGCAATTGTTTACTGAATTGTGTAAAGAATTCAGCAAAATCTCCATTGAATCCGATGGAATAGGATCATTTACGTGCCGTATTCTTTGCCAATGCTTCTTTTTAACTTTTGTCTTAATATTCTTAGTTTCCTCATTTTTCTCCATTAACAACTAGGCTCCGCTTGGATGAGATGTTTTTTGGTTTTATTTATGAAATGATTTTATCGGGTTTTAATATGAGAAATATAAACTGATTACATGTGTTTGGATAGATATATTTGGTTAATTTATTGAAAATTGTGCATAAAAAAATTATTATTATATATATAATAATTATTTTATATATTGTTATATAATTAATTTTTTAAAAAAATGGGTCCAATTGGTATTGCTTGCACGCTGGACATTGTTTTGTATGCACATACACTTGCAATAAAGAAACTATCGGTCAAATAAAAAAAAGGCTGCAAAATCAATTATGTGGACCTTAAACTCATGCTTGTCCCACATGATTCCAACTTTCATATTATTTTATTAATATACTAAAATAATGTTCCTATACTAAAATAATGTTCCTGTACAAGTTTTTTACAATCGTAAATGCAAAAGATTGAGAAATGCACAAGCAGACAAACAGAATTTGTTTTTGTTTTACGAATAGATGCAAAATATACCCTAAACTTTTAAGGATGATTATATAGATTATATTTACCCAGCATCTTCTACAATTTCTGATATGATCGATCATTAAAGGTATTACACTGACCACACTGTTAATTTATTGCAACTTTTCTCGTTTCTCAGAATCAGATACTTTGTTTCTTGGATTTGGAATTGGATATTTTGTTTCTAGGATTTGGAATCGGACACCCATAAAACAATTAATTGTACACTAATGAATCGCTACTTCTTTAAATCCTGTAAATTTGATACGACTTGATCAACACAAATTCCTTTCATTGTCATTTGTTCTCATGAACAAACATTTTAAACTTAAAAATAAAATAAAAATCAAATCCTACACCATCTAGTATTTGATTAATCTGGCCAATTCCAAAGCCATAAATCAATAACGCCCAAAACAAAGAATCCTTCCTTGCATTTACCTCCACAATCCTACTATTTAATAAACAACAAATCTTAAAAGTATAGAAGGTTTCAAATAATTTATCTACACAATAAATATATAAAAAAAGTATAAGGAAAAATCTCTTTATTTTGGTTAAAAACAGTATTATTTAAAAAATAATTTTTACTTACTTTCATCCCAAAATAGAAATTCACTAAATTAGTTTATATACTATACATCTTTAAATTAGGTAAGAAATAACTATATATATATATATATATATATATATATATTAAGAATAATAATGATTTAAAATTTTGATTTTGATATTTAATTCCTATTACAACTCCAAATTCAATTAAATTTAATACTTTTCACTTCAATTCCTATTACAAATATAATTTAAATTAAATTTAACCCTTTTATAAATAAATTAAAAAAACCAAATAATGTTAATAAATAATTTGAACTTACTACCTTCCTAAACAAATTGGAAAATGAATTTATGTCGTTATTTGTAATTAATAATTAAATAAATTTTAAAAAATTTCTTAATCGATTGCGCACACAGACACACAGTAATACCGCGTTTGGCGTGACATTATTTATTATAAATAATATAAATAAGCGAAAACGTTCTCCCGCCATTGCTTGCAACATCCAAAAAGGTAAATCGAATTCCTTCCGCCATTAATCCTTCACTCGCTATGGAGCTGCCGGTGATCGATTTGGCTTCGTATCTGGAAGTCTCATCCAATTTGAGATCCGAATCCGTTTGTACGAATCTGGATCCTCATCTCAAGACACTATGCGAGGATGTGAGCCGGACACTGAGAGATACCGGAGCTTTGCTAGTCAAAGATCCGAGATGCTCTGCCGGAGACAATGATTTGTTCCTGGATATGATGGAAAAGTTTTTCGAAAAACCAGATCAATTCAAGCGCCTTCAAGAACGCCCGCATCTTCATTACCAAGTATACTTTCACTTTTTGCTTTTTTTTTTTTGTAAATTTTTGTTTTAAATTTTAAAGTTGTCTCCTTTATTTATTTTTGCTAAAAGTGTGAAGTAGAGTTAAATAAAAGCTTAGAGGCATTGGGAGTTTTGGACAATTTTTTGTACTTTCTTGAGTGATAAATATATTTTTTGATTTTTAGAATATATTGGGATTTCTTTTAATAGAATACAAATTGGGTTTTATTTTCCTTGACTGAATCATAGGCATTTATTAAATTTATTTTGGTTATTTCCAATTCATTTGAGGATAAAGTATTAGTTTTTGCATTCTGGGTTGAAGAATTTGAAAAAGAATTATTATTATTATTTTTTTAATTTTAGGAAGAATTTTTGTGTTGGATCAATAATTGTGTTTGATTTGTACCAAATTTTTTTTAAAAAAAAAATTGTGTTTGACATTTACTAAAGCTTTACAGTGATGGTTTCTTAACAAAGAAAAAAAGGTTTCAAATTGTGAATGGTGTTGTGTCAAAGTTTTGTACTTTAGTGTTTATGTGCCAAGTTAAATTAAATGTAATGGAGGGAATATTGCTGTTTATTTCAGCTGTTTCTTTCAAGCGTATGCATTCAATGTAGGGCTTTGTGTTGTAAATTGTTGAAGATTGGCCATAATTAAAATATTTTCAAATAACACGAATGCCAAATTGGCCAGATTGCAGAGTTTTGATGACTTGAAAAACACCAAGTAGGAAAATAAGTTAAATGGTTTTAGCTGCAGCACATGCTTCTGTGAAGTGCGTATTATAGAAGATTAATGAAAAGATTAACAGGGAGGCATTGAAGTGAAAGATGTGATGCATTGCTGTTGCTTGATTATCTTTGATAACTATGGTATTCTCTTGTGCTGAATATGCTTTTGGCGAACTGTCTTTTCAACATTAATTTTGAACAGGTTGGAGTGACTCCTGAAGGAGTTGAAGTACCTCGTAGTCTAGTCGATGAGGAGATGCAAGAGAAGCTAAGAGCAATGCCTAAAGAGTTTCAACCATCTACACCGACTGGACCAGACCCTAAGTGGCGATACATGTGGAGAGTTGGTCCTCGGCCACCAAACACCTGTTTTAAGGTTTTGCTAGTTGCTTTTCTGCAGAAATATAAAATGATTTGTTTTCTTGTCATGAAAGCATCTTTTTTCTTGTTTAGGAGCTGAATTCTGAGCCTGTAATACCTGAAGGGTTCCCCGAATGGAAGGACACAATGGATTCCTGGGGACATAAAATGATTTCTGCAGTCGAGGTAAATAATCAAGATTGCAGTTATTCTTTCTAATTTTTTGCATGCTGGAATTGTGGTGTAAGTGATTTGTTTTCAGGTTGTGGCTGAAATGGCAGCAATAGGGTTTGGCTTGCAGAAAGATGCATTTACTTCCCTTATGAAGCAGGTAATTGTTATACTTGTCATTCCAGACCACTCAGTTCTGGCCATGAATCTGTTAAATCAGAGCTAGCATACTTACTGATTTTTTTCTGATTGTTGGGAATTTTATCCTGCACAAAATTAGGATGTGTAGCCCTCACTATTGTCACTTGAGGCTATAGAGCAATTTATTTTCACCATACATCAAATCTGGCTTTAAAGGCGCTACTGGGTGCTCTATGAAGAACACGATGTTTATGATTGTATGGTTTATATGGTTTCAGTCTGTTTCTTCTCTCCTGCAATAGATTGTGACTGGGATGCTTCTATAGGGCAGTGGTAGCATATGTGTATCTCAAAATCAGAGATTTATAATGTTCAAATTCATTCCCATATGACCATGACCACAAGCCTAGTTATGATTTTCTTAGTTTCTTAGTACATCCTTTGTCTATTTCTTTGATTCATTGTCTGAAATGTGAAAATGTGACTAGTTTTTCGCTTCGTTTGCCAAAAAGAGACAAATAATCTATTCGAGATGTAGTAGCACAGTCCTTGATAACCAAATTACTTTTGGATTGAATGTGCAAAGTCCTAATATGTTCGAATCTTTCAATTTGGCCCCTCTGTGTGGTATGCTTAATTTTGAAGTCTTTTTGCATGTGTTTTGGAGCAAATTGGACCAAATGGCCTTTGTTTGCTCAAATTAAATTTTAGGGACCGGATTGACAAGAACATAAGTATGGGGTCAAATTTCCGTGTTTTTCTTACTGTTATTGGTTTTAGTTTCTGCTTTCCAACATTTGTAAGCTCTACAATGAATCCTTGGCATTTCAATATTCCAGGGGCCTCACTTGCTTGCACCCACAGGAAGTGATCTTCAGCGGCATGGCCAAGAGGGCATTGTTTTTGCAGGATACCACTATGACCTAAACTTTCTTACAATTCATGGCAGAAGCAGATACCCTGGTCTTAACATTTGGTTAAGAAATGGCCAAAAAATGGGAGTGAAGGTTCCTGTAGGATGTCTCCTCATTCAAACGGGAAAGCAGGTATGAGTACGACATGTCATGTTCGTGTTTGGCAAGATGAGTTTGGTGATTTCTGTTTACTCTGCATAGCATGAGTAATACTAGTAACAAATCTAGTAACCAGCTAATTAATTTCAGATTCGCAAGTAATAGTCATTGCCCATTTTGGTGGTTGTAAAAAAGTTTTAGAATTTTTAGTAATATTATAAGAAGATCAGCATTCCTCATTGCATTGAGTTATTGTAAATGGTTTGTTAATCAGTAACTGAACCACCTTTTTTTTTTTGACAAATAAAGATTGAGGGTTAATGTACATTTTCATGCACACACACAGATGAACGAACATTCTATTTCATCCCTTTCTGAATCTTTTGTCTGTCTTCAGTATGAATATCCACAATCATGTAATTTTTAGTTTCAGAATCGTTACCTTGATCTGCTGCGCGAGAAATGCTGATCTTTTGCACTAGTGGTTAGTGATATATCGTTTTCCTTTTATGCCATTTATCTATTGCAGATAGAGTGGTTGACTGCTGGGGACTGTATAGCTGGAATGCATGAAGTTGTCGTAACTAGTTGGACAACAGATGCAATAAAAGTGGCTTTAGAGCAAAATCGCAGCCTCTGGAGAGTTTCCTCCACGGTGATTTAAGCCTCTCACTTTTTTCTGTTTTCTTTTACTTCTTCATTGCATATTGTTGCAGTGTAAATACTACCGAATACTCAATTTTATCATAGAGTCTAGCTAACTTGATATTTTCTTTCCTGCTCATCAGCTCTTTGCACATATTGCATCAGATGCAGTGTTAAAACCTCTAGGCCACTTTGCCGACTCTCCTGATGCTGACAAGTATCCTCCCATTTGTACCGGAGAATTTGTAGAGAAAGAGCTTGCCGTTATCAATCTAAAAGGAAGCAAAGGAGAGCTCTGACAACTCCTGGTCCGGAACAATGCACTGGTCGCCATATGCCAGTCTTCTGACGTTGAGATAACTAATAAGTGATTGTACATTAAATTGCTCCATTAACTGGGGGCTGGAATGAGGAGTTGTGAGACTCTTAATCGGTCCAAGGAGTTGTTATTTACCTGTTTGTTAGTGCAGATTTGTCCAATAAGTTGAGACTGTCAAAAGTGTCCAGTGTAATTTAATGTCTTTTGCCATTGAATCTCAAAGTCAAAGCTTAACAGGATTTTGCTTTTGTAATTCCCAAGTGAAATTGGCAAATTAATGGTATTGCCCCTTGTATCACTAATATTTATTTACTGCGCTTGTGCAAAGTCTATTAGTATAACTGTAATAAGGATAAATTATCCTAACAGCTACTGAACTATTACTTTGGTGTACCTTTCGTCATTATTCTTCTTTTTTACCCTTGCAATCCTCCTATGAATTACCCCAACAAGCAAATGTAATGCCAGTAGCAAATTCATAGTTTTCTATCACACATGCAATGGTGCAACTTCCTAATTCAGAAACGGAAAACACTCAGGAAAAGCCTTCAACTACCTGGACTTCCACTGGAAACTTGCATCAATTCATTAGAGCTTCCAGTCCTCATAAGGCAGCTCTCCGAGAGAAATATGGACCCCTTATGTCTATGAGGTTTGGTTCTGTGCCATTGCTGATGATTATATATCTTCAGCAAGAATTGCCAAAGAAGCACTGAAAACCAATGATCTTGCATTTTCTGGCAGGCCTAGTTAAGATGCTTGTTCTTCAAAAGTTTTCTTAAGATAGGTTAGACATTGATTGCCTTTTCAACTCCCAGTGAATATTTTCAGAGAATTGAGAAAGTTATGCTTACTCAATCTCTTAAATTTCTAAAAGGTGAAGTCCTTTCGTTCCATTAGAGAAGATGAAGTCGCCCACATGATAAGTAATTAAGACTGCCAAAACTTGCTGATTCATTGGAGTTAGTAAACTTAGAGGAGACATCGATGAGTATATAACAACTAAAACAATTTGTACAGTTGCTTTTAGTAAAAGGTTTGATGATGGATTTGAAACAATTGAGAAAAAACTCTTATGAAACGGGTTCATATATAAGACACGTTTCATTTATGAAATGAAACGGGCAATTAATGGTCGTTGAAATTGTTATTCTAATTTTTTTCCATTTTTATTGTGCGTTGAAATTGTGATTGGCTCCATATATGAACCCATTTCACTGGTGTTTTTCTCGAAACAAAAAGGTTCAATAAACTTTTTCTCGTAGTTCAAGCAACGATGGCTCCAAACTTTTTCACGGATTCCTTTCCATCATTGAGCTGGGTTGATAAGATTTCAGGAAAAGCTGGAAGACAAGAGAAGAGTTTTCACTATGATCTCACGCTGAATCACATCATTGCAGTGCTCATGGTAACGTAGGTCAGATTCCTGTCTTCAATTCATATTTCAGTCTGAACTTTGGTTAGTAGAAATTAGATCAATATTTTTGACATTTTTAATTGTTTTTGGATTTTTTTCTTTTAACTTAATTAATTTGCAGAATCTACTTCTTGGTGCAACTGACATGGGTTCTGCTATCGTACAATGACAGCCCTGATGAAAAACTCCCATGGTCCTGGAGAAACCGAGAAAGTGCAAGCAGAAATTAGGCAATTGGTTGGCAAGAAAGGCAGCTTGATTGATAAAGATGACATTGAAAAGCTTCCTTACTTCAATGCAGTGATTAATGTGATAGTGATAAAAACATGGATGAATTGAATGGTGGGAGGATATATATCTCTATCTGAAAAATCTTGGTGAGCTTCCTATACTATAAATAACCCTGTTGAGCAAAACATTGCAAACAGGAATTCCATATCAGTAAGAATGGCACAACTTCTTCTCCTTTTCATTCTTCCCATTATCATTGTATTTCTGCTTAGAAAACAGAAAATACTTAGGAAAAGCATGATAGAACCACCAAGTCCCACAGCTATTCCATTCATTGGAAGCTTGTTGAATCAATTCAATGGCAATACCACTCCTCATGAGTATTTGTGGCAACTTTCCAAGAAGTATGGACCCCTAATGTCCATGAGATTTGGTTCTGTTCAAGTGCTGATTATTTCTTCAGCAAGAATTGCTAAAGAAGCACTGAAAACAAATGATCTTGCATTTTCTAGCAGGCCTCAGTTTCTGGTCCTGAAAAAGTTGTCTTACAATGAATGGACTTTGCCTTTGCACCTTACAGTGAGTATTGGAGGGAGATGAGGAAGATTTGTGTCTTCAATCTCCTCAATGTCAAAAGGGTTCAATCCTTTAGACCCATCCGCGAAGATGAAATCTCGCAGATGATAAGAAAAACAGCAAAACTTGCTGCTGCTTCTCAGTTAGTTAACTTGAGTGAGTTGTCAGTGAATTTAACAATCGCCATTATTTGTAGAGTTGGTTTTGGTAAAAAAATTGGCACTGAGGGATTTCAAAAGAAAAGATTCATTAAGCTCCTTCATGAAACTCAAGCCTTGTCAGCTGGGCTGTCTTTCTCGGATTTCTTTCCATCATTGAGCTGGATTGACAAGATATCAGGAAAACTTGGAAGATTAGACAAGAACTTTCAGGAATTTGATTCTTTCTACCAAGAAATCCTGGAGGAACACCTCAAAGAAACCAAATCAAAACCATCAGAAGAGGATATGGTCGATATCTTGCTTAAGCTAAGAGATGAGAAATCCTTTCCATTTGATCTCACCCTCGATCACATCAAAGCAGTCCTCATGGTAAATAATCTTGAAATGCATGCATGATTCGTGTTTGGTTTTAAATCAATTCCCATTTGATCATTATGAATTTTCTTATTAGAGGGTAGTAGATCAATATATCTAACATTTGATTAATTTGCAGACTGTATTTCTTGGTGGAACGGACACAGTTTCATCAATTCCAGTCTGGGCAATGACAGCCCTGATGAAAAACCCCATGGCCATGGAGAAAATGCAAGCAGAAATTCGAAGATTGGTGAAAACAAAAGGCATGATTATAACTGAAGATGACATTGAAAACCTTCCTAACCTCATGGCAGTGATAAAGGAAACATTGAGATTACACCCACCAACTCCACTCCTATTGCCAAGGGAAACAATGGAGAAATGCATCATAGATAGTTATGAAATTAGACCAAAAAACCATGGTATACATTAATGCATGGGCCATAGCAAGGGATGCTGAGTATTGGAAAATTCCTTAAGAGTTCTTGCCTGAAAGGTTCCTGGATAGTCCTGTTGATTATAAGGGACAAAATTTTGAATTCATTCCATTTGGAGCTGGAAGGAGAGGTTGCCCTGGAATTTCATTGGGAATGGCAACAGTGGAGCTTGCACTTGCCAATCTCTTATAATCATTTGAGTGGGAACTGCCTCATCGAATGAAGAAAGGAGATCTTGACATGGACATCTTTCATGGATGGACTATGCAAAGGAAAAATGATCTTTATCTCCTAGCAAAGAACTATATTCATGTGTGACTAACTAGTATAGTATTGATAGTATTTAATCGTCCAATTTCAGTATTGGTTGAAGCTAAACTTAAATCTTGTTTTCATTCCCCATAATTTGGGCAGAATTTGCTTAACTAGTGTAAGGCTTGGGCAAATGGGATTGGCATATATGTCAGTGCTATCAACGACTCAATAATCTGCAAGAAAGTTTAGTGGCAATTGTTGACATTTGTCAGTCGGTTAAACATAATTTTAATGTGCAATAAACCCTTTGATATTTTTTTGATCCAACTTAATAATTTCTGAGTTTTGAGGATTGAAAGTTTCTGTCCAATATGCAGTAAAACTTCAGACTTTGATGTTCATTCCCATAAAGAAAAAGAAAATGTCTTTGTCACAAGTGTCATTTCAATACAAGAAATGCAAAAGGCATGTTGACAATGTCTTTTCAGCTCAAAGACATATATAGTAAAATATACAGCTACATTGGCTACGCACTTAACATGTATGTTGTACCACCTGCGCCTTAAAGTTAGGAAACAAGAGCCATCACATTTTGTCCAAATCCGCCCATATTAGGATTACTCATTGATGGTTGATCAAATTTGATGAATTTGTCCTTTGAAAATAGGAAGTTTTGGTTGAACGGTCGTTTCTGATTTGTGGAAAGGTGAAGTCGAAATTGGAACAGAACTGGTTTCAAATGGTTGAAAACATAATCTTCTTGTGCATTAAACACTGTAATTTAGCTACCCAAGTATGTCTAAAAAAAATGGTGTATGTTCATTCATTCAACTCAATTGCAGAGTTGGCTAACAACTGACATGAATCAAGTGTGAGTCATAGTTAGGAAAGAAACACAAAATGCACTCAGAATTGTATCATCATCCCTCTATAAAAATGATAGAATGCTGAATGCTCACTCTTAATTTGCAGTCAAAAAAACAAAAAAATCATGGGCTATTTTCAAAGAAATATTGCTGTATCAGTAGTACTGCTGGTAGTTCTAATGGTGATGGCTGGTTTTGTGCAGGAAACTAAAGGACATGCTTGTGGAACTACTTTCTTTTCTGCACTAGTTCAGCTAATACCTTGTAGAGCAGCAGTTGCTTCATTTACTCCTTACCAACCAAATGAGGCTTGTTGTGCTGCCCTCAAAGCTTTAGGCCAGCCTTGTTTATGTGTTCTTATCAATGGTCCTCCAATTTCCGGCGTTGATCGAACATTGGCCATGGAGCTTCCTGAAAAATGCTCTGCCAACTTTGATCCATGTAATTTATTATAACCTCATCTTCCAAAATAATTTTTGTCATTTTGAGAGTCAGAAAAACAATGTGTTATATATGAAATAATACTGGTTTAATTTGTTTATCTTCCTTGTGCAGGTGAGATTTTAAAGTGAAAGTTCTTGCCAGAGCCATGCAGAAACTCATGCAAATGAATATGCTTGAAGGGTTTCAATGATCCTGTCTGATCTTTTATCTAGATTAGCAAGAGATTTTAATTTAGGGATTCCCTTTATGTTGTAAAAGTGGATTGAATCTTGCTGGTTTATCTCATAATAATGTAGTACTACTAATTTGATCCCAACATTGCAACAAGAATGTCTTCAATCTTATGAGAAAGTATGGATCTAACACCATCAACAAGTCTTAGTGCAACATTCGGTTTTGAGGCGGATTCAGAAAGTAGAGTATGGAACGCGAAATTATATAGCACTACTAATATGAGTAATATTTTAACTTTGAGACGATGAAATTCTAATTTTTTTAAGATTGAATTAAAAATCTTAATTTTTTATAAGAAAAGAAGTATAAATTTTCAAATCTTGGGAGACATCACGCTCTTGGCCATGCCAGTGTTTTAAATATTAGAGTATATAAGTGGAGTGGCACAGTATTTGTCCATGTTGAACTGGTCTTTAACAATTACTAGTATTACTTTTCATAATATATTAGAACCCAACATTGGCTTGATCTTTCATAGCAAGAAAGTTTAATTTACAAAAGATATTCCCATAAAAGAAAAACATTATTTCATTAAAATCCAGAGGGCAAAATGATTTAGATTGGGAGGAATGAGAAGCCTCTCATTGTACTTGTCATTTGGCTACAAAAGAACAAGATAACAATTGAAAGCAACTTATACATAATAATATTGATACAGTCTTGACTTTGCTGGAATGTTTCAAGTAAAGGTATAAACAAAGCCCTTCATCACAAACTTATAAATTACACAGTTTTGAAATGCAACACACTGAACTAGTAGTATTTGTTTTTCTCTTCAATGTTCATTGAGAAACATTTTGAAAAAAATCGGCAGAAATTAACAGGCCATGGCTGATTCTTTTGACAGAATTCAGGATGTATATAAAATGGCTGCTCAAGTAGTCCTTAAAAGATCACACACCCTTTTGATGTTCTCAAGTAAAGAATTGCAAATGACGACTTTTTTGGTAGAAAATCAATGCTTCTGCATCTTGGTTTTCCTCAGTTTCATCTCTACATTTGTTATCCGAACTTTCTTAATTAGCAAAACCATCCTCCATTTCCCTCCTAGCCCTCCATGTCTCCCATTCATTGGTCACCTTCACCTTATCACCACTCCTCTTCACCTGTTTTTCAGCAAACTATCAGCTAAATATGGCCCTATTCTCTTCCTCCAGTTTGGAACCTCTAGGCAATTGCTGGTATCTTCTGCTTCTGTTGCAGCAGAAATATTCAAGAAACATGACCTCATCTTTGCCTTTCGCTGTTGATGATGAGAGGCTTCCCTATGTTGGCTCCAGTTTTATCAATGCATCGTATGGGGAATACTGGAAGTTCATGAAGAAGCTGTGTATCAGTAAACTTCTTAGTCCCCATGCTCTTGAGGCTTCGCGTGGAGTTTCGGCCCGAAGAATTCGATTGTTTCTTGAAAAAGATGATTGACAGTGCATCTGTCATGAACCCTATTGATGTTGGACATGAATTTGTAAAAGTAACTAACAATGTAACATGCAGGATTGTAATGAGCACTAGGAGCTCGGATAAGAATGATGAAGCCGAACAGTGTAGAAAGATAGTTCAGGAAACGTTTGAAATAGCTGAAAAGATGAGCTTTGGAGATGTCTTGGTTCCTTTTAAATGGTTAGGCTTTTGGATCTTTGGAAAACAGGCCTCGGATTTGTATAAAAGGTTTGATGAACTTATAGAAAAAATCTTGAAGGAGCATGAAGATAGAAGAGAAGAAAAGAGCAATGGAAACGATCATAAATATGAAGATTTCATGGACAATCTTTTGGATGTATACTACGATAACCAAGCTGAATTCAAACTAAACAGGATCCAGATCAAGGCTTTCCTCCTGGTATGTATGTGTTTCAAGCACTCCTTTACATGCTATGTGACAAATCATTACCTAAACTACACTCCTAAAATAGAACAATTTATCAATATTGTTAGCCTAATTAATTATTATGTGTCTTGCTAATTAAAGTACTAAAGAGGTTGTTGATGTGGAACGGTGTGAGGATGACTATTGGGTTACACAAGATCAATTCAAAAATAGAAAAGAAAAGGGATGTCTAACTTTATCATTCAAATTCAGAATTGACTTTATAATATCACATTTTGAAACTGTCAACGAGCTATACAAGACTCATTGGTCTTTGCCCCATTATGTGTGCCACTTTTTGACAAAATTCATTTGTTTAGACCACTTTGTTTTTCTCTAATTATTTTCGATTTCTTTTCTATTTTGGTTTAGACTATATAAACATTTGTAGGCCTTTATTTTTATTATTACGAGTTTCATATTATTCAATCAATCTTTCAAATTCTCCAAATTTGGACTTTTTGCGAGTAATGTTGTTTTCTATAAATATGTTCGTGTGTTAAAATTTATGCCCTCCCAATGGAGAGCTTCTGGTTTTTGACCTTTCTTATACATAGTATCATCCCTTTGGTTTCACCAGGATGTATTGATAGGAGCCACTGATAGTTCAGCAAATGCAATGAAATGGGCACTAGCTGAGCACAGTAACCATCCTAATGTTTTCAAGAAAGTCAGGCAAGAATATTCAGTGGATGGAAACTCAAAACCCATATTTCCAGGCAGTCATGAAAGAAATACTCCGACTACATCCCACCGTTACAATGATCACCAGGCAATCTCGTGAGCACTGTAAAATCCAGGGATTTGATATTCCTGAGAAAACATCTGTCTTAATTAATGTATATGCAGTTATGAGAGATCCAACAGTGTGGAATGATCCCAATGAGTTTAATCCAGAAAGGTTCATGATTTCCAAGAAAATGGGGGATAAATTTTGTCAAGAGAAGGAAACTGAGACAAATATCGAACTATTTCACTTTTGGTGGAGGGAGGAGAAGATGCCCTGGAATGATGATGGCCTATAGCTTGATGAATCCTGCCATTGCAGCCATGGTTCAGTGCTTTGACTGGAAGACTTGTGGAGATGGAAATGAAACCTCCATTGATATGCAGGTTGGAAAAGGATTGATGCATCAAATGGCTCATCCACTCATATGCATTCCTACTGTTCGTTTCAGCCCATTTGCCTCCATGGCATGATTAAAAACACGAACCAATGTGTGGCAGGTTGAAATGAGTATTAGGATGCACGGATCACTCCAAAAAAATCATGTCGTTTACTTTTAATAATCTTAATTTTCTCGTCCAGAATCGCTATTGTGACCATGAGCAACTTAACTTTCTCGTCCAAATTCAAAATCGCTATTGTGACAAGACGTTTTGAAAAGAGTGACAAGATTTACGATATTCATTAGGTGAAAACGTTTTATATCCAAATTCATTTGTTTTGACTACTTTCTTTTACTAGATAATTCCTATTTTCTTTGTGATTTAGTTATGATTTGGTATACACTATATAAATATTTGTAAGGTTTTATTTTACACTATAAAATCATTATTATTCAATAATAGGTCTTTTAAATTATGTAATGGTGATTATGGTCTTCATTTAATCAATACCGTGTTAGGTGGTCGTATAAACTAAGCTTTCACTTGCAAATTAAAGCCGTGATAATTGTTGTTTTTCATTAATCTGTTTTGTTACAAACCAATCTAAAAATATTATGAAATAGTAGATTAAATATTTGTGAAAATGCTCCATATATACATTCTTCAAAAAAAAAAAAAAAAAAAAAAGGCAAAAGAACCACCATCCATGCACCAAAAGTCAAATGCCAAAAAGAACAACAGTAGCACCAAATAAGGGCAATTGCACCGAATTAAACACATCATATTGAAACAAACCATATGTGAAATACTGTATGCAATCATCCCCAACCATTCATTTTGTTTTTCTTTCTTTCTTTTTCACCAAATCAGCCCAAATCATTTCCATATTCCATTCAATTGATTTGGTCTTTTTTTAGTTTTTTTTCTGGTACAAATGATTTAGAACAATTGGGATTCAACCTCAAATTCCTAATCAAAGTTTCATAACATGGCATGTTAATTAAACCTACTTTTGTTTATGTTTCCACTGTTTTTGTTTCCTTTTTTTTCTTCTATGGAACAGTTGTATAATAAAACTCAAAACTTCTTCTCAATTTTTCTTTTTCAAATGATAATTATTTGAGGACTCCAACCTTAATATACAAGGATTAATTCTAGAATAATAACAATTTTTTAAAGATAACTCATTAGGATAATTCAGTTTGTGTAACTATCATTCTCGTTCTTTTAATAATCATTAATTATGGCTAAAAATCGTTTTGGGAGGAGGGAGTTTTTTGAAGAGAGATTGTTGGATTGAGAAAAAAAAAGAATTTTTGTTAGGATAAAGACGACAAATAGAGTGGAAGTAAAAAGAGAAGATGGTAAAGTTTAGATAAAAAGAGAAGATTGTAAAATTTTATTCTAACATTAATTAAGATAATTTAATGTTAACTTTAACTTCAATGAATAAACACTGTTTGATCCATAGTGTACCAGAATCTTGTTTACCTTTCACTCTTGCTGACAAAGTATAAACTATAAACTGATCAACAATCCATTTAGGCAGTCCTCTTCTTTATAAATAACTATTGCCATTCTCCAAACAACTCATCTTCTTCTTCTTCTTCTTCTTCCATTGCCATCAGCATATTTTGTAATTCAACATTCATGGCTTTGTGGCTTATTTCCTTTGTCCTACTTTGCTCCTATTTAGGTACTTTTTCATCATTATTACAACAATGTCATGTTAACATTCTAATGGTGAACAAACTTTCTTTCTTTCTTTCCATATTATGTACTCATTTTGTTTGGATTTGTTTTCTTTTTCAGGAGCAGATGCTGCTGTCTTTACACTACAAAATAATTGCCAGGATACCATATGGCCAGGGATTTTATCAGGATCTGGAAAACCCCAACTAATGAATGGTGGATTCGAGTTGGCAGCCAATGCAACAGCCACTGTCGATGCACCTAATGCATGGTCAGGCCGCCTCTGGGGACGAGCAGGATGCACTTTTGATGAATCCGGCAAGGGAAACTGCACCACCGGAGACTGTGGTCGTGTCTTAGAATGTAACGGTGCAGGTGGTGAACCGCCAGCATCACTTGCAGAGTTCACCTTAGACAGCCCATTGGATTTCTATGATGTTAGCCTTGTGGATGGATTCAATGTTCCAATCTCAATAATCCCTTCTGAGAATTGTACTGAGGTAAAATGTACCTCAGACTTGAACAAGATATGTCCAAAAGAACTACAAGTTGAATCAAATGGCAAAGTTATTGCCTGCAAAAGTGCATGCCTTGCTTTTAATAAACCTGAGTACTGCTGTTCAGGAGACTTCAACAATCCAACAGTATGCCAGCCTACAAACTATTCTCGAGTTTTCAAAACTGCTTGCCCAAGAGCTTATAGTTATCCCTATGATGATAAAACAAGCACTTTTACATGCAAAGAAACTAACTACACCATTACTTTTTGCTGAGCAAAACATGATGGGAAGCTATGGAAGTCGCCACTGTATCATCATACTTGTCGAGATCACCAAGAGGAAGAGATATCTACATATATGCCCAAAACTATAGTGATATGACACGTGAAGGTTTATAAAGTTTCTTTCTTTCTGTTTTTCTATTAATAGTCTTGATTATTTACTAGTATTCTATGGAAGTTTGCAGTGGATTGGTGAGTTGCTTGAAGATTTACTTGTAATAGTTGATGAGATAGATTACTTTATGTGAAGGTGATCAGCAGTTATGGTAATCAAAATAATGTTTCACCAATTAAAGAAACATGGTTCAGAATCAAGAGAGCTAAAAATAGCTGCTAAATCCTACAATTTGTGCACCTTAGCCCACTTTGTATTGATTTTGACAACTGAATTTTGGACTGACTACCAAATAGACATATCTTATAATAACTATACAGAATACCATAATAACTAAGCTCATATCATAGAAAACTAACATCAGAAATACACAAAGCACACAGAAATATTTGTTGTATATCAAACCAAAACAAATGCCTCAGACAATATAACAGATTTTACAACTCCATTCCTCAACCTACAATTTCGCAGACCATAAAATAAATGTACATTTCTGTATAATGTTTGCGCCACCAAAATTCTGTACCATGGATACAATCAATTTCTGCCATAGGAGAGTAAAGCTTACCTTGTATATCTGGAGTTCTGAATCACTTACCGGTATTGCCAGAAAGAAAAACTGTTGAGCCTTTTGAAACAGAAAAATGCTGATTATTCAGTATAAACTATCGAGTGACATAAATGTGTGTCTTTATGTGTACATGGAGTTAGAGACAATAAAGAGATAAAAGTTCTGTTGGTTGATGGTTTTTCCTATGAAGATCCACAACAGCTGTATTTTGTACCCACTGATACAGGCTCGTGGGTAGGAACAACTAACTTTGTTCCCATGAGAAGAGATGATTTTCCTTCTGATCCTGCTTCCTCATTGGCAACAAGAGATTTCTTACTGACAATTCGATATATCTCCGACAGAACCTTATGGAATGCTGGATCAACATTAATAGCTTCAAGTGCTGATGTTTCCATATAGTATAGATTTTCTTTCTCGGCAAACTCTTTGGCGTCATCAGTGGCTACATCACGAAGAGTCTCAAGGTCGGACTTGTTGCCTACAAGCATGATAACAATATTCTTATCAGCATGAGCCCGCAATTCCACTAACCACCTAGCAACATGATCGAACGATTGACGTTTGGTTATGTCATACACCAGCATTGCCCCTACTGCACCTCTATAGTATGCAGTCGTTACTGCTCGATACCTGAGGTAACCGCATGGCATATTTAAATTCATTCACAACAGATCATCATGAAAGAAGGAGGGCAGTAAACTAGCCCTAGCTCCATATAAAGCGAATCATAGTGTGAAAAGAGAAACTAGTAGAAAGATTTCATCATGTCAAAAGAAAAACTAGTAGAAAGCTATCATGACTTGACAAAATAACACGAACCAAGAAAATATTAGATGGTTCTTAACCACAGACAAATTTTAGTGAGTTCCATGCAATAGTGCTCCTGATTTGTGAGTTGCCACCACCTTACCATGGATATTAACCACCCAGTATTTAGTCTATCTATGAAGACTCTGTCCAACAAGATGGTGGGTCATGCATAAACTTTTAGCCAATATGAAATCAAATTCAGATGGGGTGGTGGATCATGCACACACTTCTAGCGAATAGCAAGTCAAATTCAAATGGGATGGCGGTGCCCATCGGACCGTCCAAGAAACGAGGAACAATACTAGTAGTTTATATTACTCATGCAATCCGGCATTCTTAACAAATACTAGCCATTTCTGTTACCCACCCAGTCTGGCATTTTTTTTTCCATAAAAGAGATATTTTATGTCTTGCTAAGAAAATAAAATCGAGTGCATCAGACTGTGTTGCTTGAAGCAATCAGACGGGGAAATGTGCATCCCAACTCCGAGATTGCATACTACTGCATGCTACTCTAGCAAGCATATGGCTTGCTGAGTTAAATTTGCTAATAAAACTGAATGAACAATTCTCTGAAAAGTTTGCTAACAAATAGACAATCATTGGCTACAGTTATTGTTCCAACCGTTAGGTTTAACATCAGTTTGCAATCCAACATCCTTAGCCACACAGAAGACAATACACTAATTGTTTCCATTAATCATGCAATCCGGCATACAAACACACACAATTTTTTGCTAAAACAATCTAGGTTCAAAACGTTTTCACAACAATCAAACTGCAATCTTATCCAGAAACAAAATAACACTTACCATCAAAAGCATTAAGATTCAGATCATCCCTTAGACAAAAAAAAATCCCAGAAATTCCAAGCGATTATGCAAACACACACAATAACAAAACCGTCTAACCTTAATATATATATATATATATATATATATATATTGAAGACTCATTTTAAGCAATACTATTAAGTTTCATCCCACAAAAAAAAAAACACATAAAATAAAAAAATAACAGAAACGAAGAACGGGAAAATAAAATAACATAAAACAAAAAAAGGGTACCGTTCTTGGCCAGCGGTGTCCCAAATCTGAGCTTTGACATTTTTGTGATCAATGACAACAGTCCGGGTCTGGAACTCAACACCAATGGTTGCCTTGGAATCCATGTTAAACTCATCCCTTGAGAATCGAGACAACAACTGCGACTTCCCCACTGCTGAATCTCCAATCAGCACGATTTTGAAAACGTAATCTACTTTCTGATTCAAATTCCCTCCTCCAGCTCCACTTTTATACAAATTCGACATCGTCCCACCTCCCCAAAAACAATTCTGATTAGGAATACTGATCGTTGATCGATGATCGATGATCGATGATGGAGTGAGATTGAACAAACTATTAAGTTTGACTGCGTAGCAATAGTACTATAACTTTGAAGATCCTGTCCTGTTGTCGTCTGTTGGTCGCTAAATACGCACCGGAGACTGTGGGAATGACTTTTCTAATTGTTTTTCTTTCCTTTTGGATATTTTTGTCCAAGAGAATTGCAATTATTATTATTATTATTATTATTATTATTTAAAATAATATAATTTCGTGATTATATATTAAAAATTATATGAAATTTATTTTTTATTATTATTTTTTTTTTAATCAAATGCAAATATTTATGTCGTCTCACAATTACAAAGTGTATAATTTTTCGTTGAAAAAGTATAGTTGTTTATTGGATAAGTATGAAATTTAAACATACAAAAATAATAAACCCAACTCAATTCCTTCTTAACTTGATAAATGGTCCTTTGAATTCAATTTGAATATTAATCAATCATTTGGTTCTCTTAAGCAAGTTCAAATACGTAACAGTGAATTACTCTCAGTTTTAACAATTGATAAAAATAGTAAAAAATTAGAAATTAAACTTCAACGTTGATTAATTGTTCGTTTTATATATAAATTTATTTCACATATAGAGTGATTTTACAGGAGTTTTTACATTAATCAAATTAAACTAGAATAATTCAAAATTTTATAGATATTAAGAGTAATATATATTTCTTTTCTGTTAGTTTAAGGCATACTACAAAATAAATCAATTATATATATATATATATGATAATTAGTGATTATAAAGGGGTAATATTAAAAAGAATCAAATAGAACATCATGGTTTAATCCTTCTATATATATATATATATTGATGAATTGGAGCAAATTCAATTATCATCCAATGAAAGAACCACTCTATAATTACCAAGGACACATTTTCTTGAATTTTTTAATCACTAAAAATAAAATGCACATTAAATTGACTTTTTTTTTATATAATTCAATCTTTTTTTAAAAAAAATATATATATATGTGTCATCATCCGATAATATACATGTGTATACTTTAGGTAAACAAATTAAATTAAATTAAATGAAAAGATAAATTTTGTATGATATTTTAATGTGAGTAACAAGATCCTATCACTCTAAATGTGATTGATGTAATTACCAATTTTTCCGATGTTCTCATCCATTCATATGGGCCTAGAAGTACACGAGACGCGTCCAATTATTGTGCCAAGGACAGAAATTTTATATGGGCCAAGCGACACACTAGATCTCTTCTTAAATGGATTGAACCCATGGTAGGGACTCCAATGGGCCTGTTAAACAAAATTAATAATTGAAGGTTAATCCCAGCCCTTTTTCACGTTAATAAGATAATTTTGTTGTATTGAAAAACTAAAAATGACACAATCAAATTTGGGTTATTACAGTAACAAGTCCAAACTTCACTTGCTCTCATATGGATGACAAAGAAGGAAGCATAAAGGACTTGCATAATAATTTGTGCTAAACGAACACACGAAAAATATCTTGGAAGTTTATGTTGCCTCCAAGAAAGGGAAAACATGCATTTTTGTCCCTTTTCATTTATTTCCAACATTTTTTTTTCAATTATTAGCAATATAATCTAATATACTCTTAACTTACCTATTTATCACTTCGGAAATACCCGAATCAACGACTACTTGTTGAAATGACTCGAATCAGGTTAAGGAGGTTAAATTGTATCTCCTTTAAACTTACCTACTTATCAAGATTGCTAGTCAAAAAGACCCGAACCAGGTCAAGGAAGTTCAAAAAAAAAAAAAAAATCCTACCTCACATATAAGAATGGTGTGTATCAAGGTAAAAAATGTTAAATTATATATAATTTTAACTTATCTACCTGCTTGTCGAAAAAACCAGAATCAGATAAGGTTAAAATGAGAAATCCCAACTCATATATCAATAAAGGTGTCTCGCACCAAGTGACCATGAAACATTTCATTTATTGGCAACGTATTTTTGCCTCAATTCATTATAGCCAAGTGAAACAGTTTTATGAGCAATCCCATGTTGCATTTACTAATTGGTTCAATTATCACGAACATTCATGGGCAAGTTGCGGTTTGTTAATGTTAAAGTATAATCAACATTTGTACTGAAACCAACTGGAACATAAAATTTCCAATCTCACGGATGTTTTAACTTAAAAAGTGCACATTATTTGACTACAATACAATATTTGGTGTGAAATTTTCAACCAAAAATGTTACAAGTCTCTGATAATGCTTTAAAACAGTTCCTACTTAGGAGCACTTTTCTGTACATATGAAATATATTTGTAGGATGTTTGTTAACCTACAAAGACTAAACTTCCTCTGCTGCCTTCGAAAAAGGCTCTCATAACCCAAACATTAAATCCAACAAAAAGAGAGAAAAAGTAAACACTATCTTTTCCTTTTTCTCACCTATATATAGCTCTATATCTGTACAAAAGCAAGTCAGACATCATCATGGTTTGAACATTGTGGCTGCTTGCTTGAACATGTGCATCTTGCTCTTGTCTCCGTGAGTGTCTGACCATAAAAAGTGAGAAAAAAAGTGAGGAAAAGTAATGAGGGTGGTAAGTTATGGTAAGATTCATGTGACTTTACTTTTAGGGAGGGGGAAAATGATGTTTTCTTGATTGAATACCTGAACTTGGTTTTGAAGATCTTTAATGTATTCAACTGCCAAATCCAACATATCAGCCGTGTTTGTTTGCTGCCAAAAATGGTCAAACAGGACAACATATCTCAATACCTAAACAATTGCCTAAAAAAAGTTGTATTGTACTGTACTATCCAAAGTTAACAAAAAAAAAAAGTGTCAACAAAACGTTTACCTTGTCCATAATGGGAAAGAGATCTTGTAGCTTCTTCATTCTCTCACTTATACGAGATCGCCTCATCTGCATTATTATCAACAAAGTTAGGCATGATTCATGAGTGATTAAATTTCCAAATATGGCAACAAAGCATAGAGATTTATACCCTCTCGGCAATGCTGCGAGGGTGAGTAGCAAAGCCCCTTTTGGCACGAACTTTACACGGAACAGAATCTTGTTGAAATTGTAGATATTTTTCTATGGCAGCCATCTCAACAGCAGTTTTTGGCAAACTCAAATGATGAGTTAAGCTTTGAGTGTGATGATTCCTACGTTCCCCATCCTGCACAAAGTATAAAATGTTTTACAAAAGTGAGATATGAACAAAGGAATATATGAACAAGAAGTGGGAATTTTTCTGTATAATCCAAGGGGAAACTTTACCTGATTTTCCAACCCATTGAAACCAGAATACATCTTTAAATCACCATCTCTGTTTCGTTTTAAGTTATTGAATGAAGAATCATTCCAAGATTCATTGAGATAGCTGGAGACATAAACTCGGTTGGTTTCATTTCCATTCCCAATTTGTCCATGAACATCAGGGCTGCCTGTCCCTGCAGATTCATTTCTATTTTCTGCAATGCTAGGCAAGAATCTGGAGCTCGAAGATGATGGTCCAGAACTGAAGTTCATTTGATTGTTAAAGCCACTGGTTGATGATGAGCTTGTTTCTCCTCCATTGGTTCCATTACAACTTCTGAAAGTTCCAACTTCCCTCATTACATCAAATCCTGAATTCATTTCAACAAATTGTAAGCAACAAGAAATATCACCAACCCAACCAAATCCAGTTTTGGTAAATTCACAGCTCCATAAAAAAAAACCTTAAAGATATCCATTTGTGCCAAACATCATTCATTGCTCCATCAACCATGAATGGAAAAAGTCAATGTTGCTCAAAAACAATAAATCCTTTGGTGGTCCCATCAAAATAAATCCCAAGTAAAAACAAACAAACTGAAGAAAGCAGAAACCTTTTAACCCATAAAAAAAAAAGAAAAAAAATGCCAAGACAATAAAGCCATTCCTATAGCCCTTCTTCCACCAGAAAATTTTGCAATTTCACAGTATTTTTCAACTACAGTTACAAGCCAAACTAATCCATCACCAATAATAGCAGGAGAACAGTAAAAAGATATATTTCTATGAGAATAAATCTGGCATTTGTTAAACAAACAACAATTATAAATTTTATATAAAATTTTCAACTTTTTCTTTTTGCAACCTTTATCACGGATCTAATCAGAGAGTGAAAAAATGTCAAAAACCATCAATGAAAGAAAAGCTTAAGATAGATCCAGCCAAACTTTCACCAGCTAAGCAAAGTCACAAGCCTGACAACCAATTAAATCCCACCACAGATTAACTCATAGACACAAAAACCCATGTCAAAGAATCGAAAATAACTGCAACAAATTAAGCAAAGATGAATGAAAATAGTACCAGAGAAAAACCCAGATGGAGAACTGCTTTGCCTGATGAGATTTGAGGAATTTGCACTATTGTGCATCCTAACTTGACCTTGATTTTCCATCCCAGCTGGCACGGTGTAAGATCCAACCACAGTACCACCACCAGCACTCACAGCAGCCTGACACCCCACAGAAACCACAGCACTATTAGCACTGGAGAATCCATTCCCATTTTGCTGAAACCTTGATGGATTTGATTCCGCTTCATTCATTTCCAGCTTCAGCTGTTGTTGTGGCTGCTGATGATGATGATTATGTTGATGATTCCTTTGAGTAGGATGACGAGGGATTTCATTACTGGGTTCATTACAGTTCATCAAAGCAGAAAATATTGAGTCAGATTCAGAACTATCACTATTATTATTCGTAGTATTATTGTTCTTGCTCCCATCTAGATAGCTAGCAAAATATGAACTTGGAGCTGATCTATATCTCATTAATCCACTGTTTTGCTGCTGATTATGAGTTTGAAAAAGATCTGAACTCGAACCCAACGTTTCTTTGTTCTTGAAAAAATCCCCCTCCAAAAATCCATTCTTGAAACCATTAGTACTACTAGAAGGATTGGCAGTAGAATACATAAGATTGCTACTTATATCTCTAGAAATTGCCTCTGGGCTATACATATTGGAAAACCCAATACTTCAAACAGCTAAAAGAATCAAATCTTTTTAGCTCAACAAAGAAATTTCAAGGTACTTCAAGAAATTACCGAACTTTGTGAAGGGTTCACAGTGCTATGGATGGCTGGATGATTTCGGTTTTTGGAGAAACTTTTCTAGGATAGAATGAACGAGAAATAAGGAAAGCAAACAAGGTTAATAAATAGGAGGACTACCACTGTGTGTGTGTGTGTGTGTGTGAATCCTAGAAATGGTATGATGACATGAAAGAGCCAGTAAAGCTATCTGGAATGGGCAGCTAAATCTGGAATATTTATTGAGTTCCCTTTCCTCAGAATGCCCTCACATTTTATCCAATATTACGGATATGAATTGCTGACCTAGCTGGGCCCATTACCCGAATTGACTACTCTAACCCGAATATGGTTCCATATTCCAAGACTTGGATCTTTTGTCCTTCTTTAATAATTAGTGTTATTTTTTTAATAACATATATATATTTATATATATAAATACTCTAATATTTTTGAAGTATTATTGTGTCTCGCATTGACTCTTTGTTGTTTTACTTATAAATTTTAACCCTTTTAATTTTTTAAATTTGAGATTATTTAGTTATTTTTCAAATAAATCCAATTATTTAACGAAAACTAACAAAATAGATCCTAATGAATGTTTTGTTATATTTTCTATTATATTTTCTATTTCAATTAATAGGGACTCAAATAGAGAATGAAATAGAAAATTCGGAGTACAAAATAGACCGATTTATCTAAAATTAAGAAGTATTACAATTAAGATTATATGAGGTTGATAGAAGATAAGACAATAGTTTAAAAGTTTTTTTTGCCTTTTAGTTGTGTGATTATTCTATTATATTTCATTGATTTATTAGTTATTAGCATAATGCTCTTCACTCCCTAATTCTTGTAATAGATTGATGTCCTTAGAACAAATTTTAATTGTATAAAGTAATGAGGATAGGGATTAGAGAGGAATCAAGGTTAATGACAAGGTAATTGTAGAATAAATACTCCGAACAAGTATATATATCAAATTAGTAGAGAAATTTTTTTAACCTCATTTTTCGCTCTCTATAATATGTACATATCTTAAATTTTGAATACAGGTAAATGACTCCAATAATCGGTCAACTTATGAGTAAGTATTATTTTAGTCTCCAATATTAAGATAGATACATTTTAATCTCTTAACTTTAATTTTGTTGCACTAAAGGTCTTCAATTAATTTTCTATCTATTTGAAAAATAATGTCATTAGTCACGTGACACAAACCGATGTTGTTTTAAATGATGAATGGTAAATAACGTTGTTTTAAATCAATGTGACAAATAAACAATATCACGTCACTAACAGTGTTATTTGTCACATTGATGAAAAATGAGTTAGAGAATATTTGTGTGACAAAATGACTAAAATGTAACATTTTTTAAGATTTGGGATTAAAATAATACTTCCCCTAATTTAAGGAACTATTAGATTTATTTATTCTTTTGAACAAGAGTAAATTTATTTAGTAGACCAGTTAAAATTACATATTAATGGTAAAATTAATATATTAGTTTCCTCAAATTGAAACGAACTCGATTGTTACTAACTTCGATTTTAAGAAGCGATTGTATATAATTTTTCAGTTTAATTAAATTGAGAGTGAAAAACAAATCCATCTAATCCCTACTTAAGTGAAGATGTAAATTCATTTTAGCTGTTAGTGAAATTAAAAAGAAAAGGTGACCATTATAGGAGGTCAATTCTTCTTCTTTTTCTTTTTCTTTCTTTTTTTTTTTTTAGATTGTCATTGTCATTAAAATAAGTTGCATATTATTTTGAGAATAAGTGAAGAGAAACATGTCATATTTCCTTTCTTTAATAGTTAATACAGCTGATATATATATAACTTTCAATAATTAAAAATAATTTATGATGGTATGAAAACAGTTTTTGTCTTTCCAATTTCCACACTAACATTGTGGATAAAGTAATACAAAAAAAAAAATTCTTGTTTATTTTAAGTTATAATTAAACATTATCTGAAACATTGAAGGATTCGAAAGCCAACATATGAGCAAAGAGACCCTACACGTATTGAACAAACAAACACACGTATTATTCAGTGTTCTTTGACGGCCACAAAGAGGCAAAGCTGGCGGCTTTAATCATTTCAGTATAGATTTAGTTAAAACAAGAAAAGATGAACAGAAAATTCTTAGAGATTTTTAATGAGAATTTACCAAATGAAAATGAAAAATTTATACTAATACGAGCAATAATAAGGTAATTTAGAGTTTTCTATCACCACTCATTTCTACGATAAACTTAGAAATGTAATATAAATCGTGAATACAAAAAAGGCAAAAAAAAATGTCGTCCCGAATTAAAAATTTATTTATTTTTCTTATAAAGAATTAAAATTTTTCAATCAATTTCTTTAGAAAATTAGAATTTTACCTTTTTTAAAATTAAAATATAAATTCTATTCATAATTTTATACAATTTTGTCCCTGAACTCAACTTCTTGCATTTGTCACTAAAGTTTGACAAATGAAAATGAAATATGTACCCATATATATATATATATATATATATAAATGCTTTCATGATTATCCTCAAGAATCATAGAATTCTTGAAAGAAAGAGATCATGCCTTATTTATCCCTATTCTTATTCTTTGGAATAATGACCAAGAAAAAAAAATCCGTCCATGACAATTTTGGGAGATGAAATATCTTGTGGTGTGATAAGTTGCTTGTCTTTTCACTAGATACGACTATTATATAAGCTTGAAATCCTCAAAAAAAAAAAAAAGAAAAAGAAAAATTGATGTCCACATATTAAGTACTAGTAAATCATTAATTTATCCACTTTGGTAAACTTTTGGGAATTGTATTTAGTAATATTAGAAGATCAATTAAATATAAATGCATGCAGATGACTTCAAAAAAGAGTGCAAGCCTAACAAATTTGACAATTTGACAAATGTTAATTAATAGTAAATAAATAAGTAACACTTTAAATTAATATGTTCTAACTAAAGTGATTTATTTATTTTTAAAAGATCAACACAAAATATTGAGACTTTAACTCTTAGAATAGAATTCAACCTTAATTGGCAAGTAAAAAATTGCTTAATTAAATAGTCAAATAAGGTTTTTGTTTAAAGTTCTTTTCTTAGCTTCATTTGTACATCAAGTTTAATTTCTTATATATAGCTAGTAATAAAGAGTTAAAAGAGTTAAAAGAGTTAAGAGGGGTCTTTATATATACAGTATGCAATAGAGAATTAAATAACATAATTAACATATGGTTATTGCATTAAGAAATACAAAGTGCATGAAATTCATGCAATCAAGATTGACTGTTCTTCAGTCAATTATGAAACACTTTGAGGAACATTAATAATCTTCATATAAAAATTACAACCATCAAAAGCAAAGAATTTTTTTTTTATTTTATTTTTTCAAAATTTTGAAATGCTGTTTATAATCATATGATCTATAGTAACTCATATATATATATATATATATATTTATATATATATGGCTATAATTAAACAATTGATCGTTTGACCAAGACTTGAATGCATGCAATTGGGATTTTAACTTTTAATGAAGAACAATTATGAGATTTGCAAATCGCAAGTTGTATTGATCGTATCCAAAAGATTCCAAGGTAGAGACAAAATTGCACTTTTTAAAGTAACGACAAAAATGAAATGAAATTAAAAAAAAAAAAAAGATGTTCAAATACACTGAAACCAAACTTATTAAGCAGGTTAGCTGCATCATCCTAGACACCATCAACATGCATGCATTTTGTTCAAAAGGGCCAAAAACATTTGAGTAGTTAGACTTGCTGCTTCGGACCACACACGCTACAATTGAAGACTTTTTGAGTTTTGAGGTATGAGAATGAAATCCTAGCTATATGTACTCACAATTCAAGTTATGAAGACAACAATTTTAAAAAATATATATAAATTCAGATAATTTGAAAATTATATTAAATAATATCAAAGACGCAATAATCAAAATAAAAATTTGCAAACGTTTATATAATTGTAAAAAACTCTATAACAAAATAGAAAATAATTAAGAAAACTTAAATCAGTTCAAAAGTAGCATAAACAAATGAAGTTTGTTGCAAAATGGCACACATAATAGAGCAAAACTCCATGTTACGTTGGCACACATATAGATTTCGTCAAGAGTTTCGAAACGATATATCATAAAGATAATTTTGATTTCGAATGAGAAAGTTACGTCGGTAATAATGCACAGTGTAATACACATCATCGTTAATAGTTATTGATATCAAACTAGAAGAACATGTAATTAAGAAGTAATACATTAAATTTGTAACAGAAGATTCAAAACCATCAAGCAGAGTATGCAATCAAATACAAAACACAGCATTGCTAGAACATAGATGAGGTTTTGTTCTACCGACATCATTTTGCACAATTTAAAACCAAACCCTAAAGTCAACTCTCTCGCATTATGTGATTTGAGATTGGAGAAAGTAAACGTCAACCATGATAAATTTGTATCATTCTAATAATTTGTCAGTATGAACACGTTATTAAGTCCTCATTTGACCATTACAGCGCCACTATTTCATTTACTTAATTTGTGGTCTCTTTGAAAATTTTGGTCCATTCTATTAGTTCAATTTCAATATTTTTTTTTAAAAAAAAATTAGAAAATAAAAGGGGTTTATCTTTAATGTAAATTTTGCACAATTCCACTAGTTCAATTTCAAGATTTTTTTTTTTAATTTTAGAAAATAAATAGGGGTTTATCTTTAAGTCAAGATATTAGCATTTTATTGAGGAAAATCGCACTTGTAGTTCCTTAGTCTTCCTTATATATATATATAGTACTATTAGTTTTCAATTAGTGCCTTATGGGTCCAAAATGATACGAGTTGAAGGCAATTCACAAAATGCTAAAATTGTAGTTTGCATAAATGAAAAAGGACCAAATGTGTCAAAGTCAAACAAGAGGGAATAATCAGATTATGTAAAGAAAAAAAAAAAAGACAGGATCGATGTATTAATAATAAATTTAAGGGGTTAAAGCAAAACCAATCCAAACATTATTAAGATAAAAAAAAAAGTGAAATTTTGCTACATTTTTTTTGGCCTTCACATAACAAAACCAAAATGTGGAACCACAAGTTTTTGTTCTCAAATTAACACCTAAAAAAAAAAAATGCAATAAAGAACCTTCAATGAATAAGTGACAATAAAATCAAGCAAATTTTGTTCAAGGAAAATATCTAAATGTTGTCATTAATTATTCATATATTTTCTGCTTAATTTTATTCATCCAAGTTTGTCAATTGAATTTGGGTGGATCCCATCTCAAATTAAATATATATGAGCTTCAAACAATGCAAAACCTAAAAGAAAATAATTTATTATTGTAGTTCTAACTTCTAATATTTTCTAATTAGTACTCAATATCATCAAGAGAACATTATTATTGACTTTTTCTATTAATTCTTAAATCATAAATACAACTAATAAAAAAATAGCTCAGAACACGAGATTTAATACACCATGTGAGTAGTAGTAATTAATGCAATTTGCTGGTTTGTCAACTAACCAACATCATCTCCAATCTTTTACTACTATTATTTGTATATTCTTCTTCTTTAATTTTATTTATTTATTTATTTTTTAAAATTTCTTTTAAAGTTTAAAAGTTGCTCAATTAATGTGCATCCTTGCCTTTGGGAGGTTGCACAGACGCACGTAACGCCCCACTTTCGTCGGCAATGCCGCAGCTTGTGTGGAATCTCTATATGGACATAGGAGTAATGATAACCCTTAGGAGTAATGATATGATAACTCTACAGACGTGAAGTTTTGTTATCACTCATTTATTTATTTCCTTCAATTTAAAAATACGTATTTATTTTGAAATTTAATGTTGAAAAAGTTTACTTTTTAATTTATTAATTTGAATTTTGTTATATAAATAGTTCTTTATTCATTTTTGTTAATCGATTTAACAATTAACTCATTTGTCATTTCATACTTTTTAACATCAAAATGGCATAATTTATGCCACAATATTGTATCACATGACTAAATTGCGTTTGTTAAAAGAATGAAAAATAAGTTAATAGTCATTGTGTAATAAAAATTCAAATTGAGAGATCAAAATATAGATTAAAAACCTAGACAATTGAGTGACTGTTAGGGTTATTTATCGTTATTTATTCACTATAAATGCTCATTTGTTATTTGTTATGTAATAATAGGATTTCGAATTTGTTAAGTAATAATAATAATAAAATACGATTTCTCATTTGTTAAATAATCATAGGACTTGACGGGTGTGGACTTACAATTTCGCATAAAAATACCAGTCGTACATCCTATTATTATTAGTCATTTCTAAAATAGTTCTGAAAACAATAAAGTAAAAGTAAGTAAAATTAAAGTGTACAAAATGTAGTTAATGGCATCATGTCCAATTCCAATCCAAAGCAATTTATTTTTAAAAAATGTGGTTAATAGAACAAGGAGAAAAAGCCATAGCTGTGAATGCATGCATACGCTCAAAAATTTACTTTTCATCTCAAGAAAAATAAAGAAAAGGCAAAAAAAAAAAAAAAAAAGAAGGATAGAAACAACAAAGAATGCACTATTGTAATCTTAAAAAAATTATTATAAATTGAGGTCATAAAATTCATCTTTTACAGGAATCCGAATTATTGAGGAGAATCTATGCTTCAATACTAAAGGAAGGAATATTTCAGCAAAAATTGAATTGTTCTTCTTATCAGATAAGCACTTTACATCATACTTGCAGATAAGCACATTATGGGGTGTAGTTCCTGTTCCAAAATAATGTTCTCAATTTGAGAAAGTATCACTATAAATTTATAATAAATTAAGGATCGATTGGATATTTTTTTATTTTATAATGAATTTTTTTTTAAAAAAAAATGTTACATGAAAAAATATTTTGGATTTTGTTATTAAAAAAATATTTTTTGATTTTATAAGATTTTTTGTGTGTGTACTAGAGTTGGACCTTTCATTATTCTTGAAAAACTCTTTAACAAATAACTAAATATAATAATAAGGAATAGTAATTAAGATTGGAATATATATATATATATATAATAAAGGAAGTTTCAAAGAGATTTCACAACTTCTTTGCAAGTTCCGTACAAAAATGTCAAAAAGATTAACAATCTTTACAAAGCATAGTTGACTTAATTAAAAAAGAAAGATCAAATGATCAATCTGGCTAATTTGGCCCATCTTAGAACATTTTTTAGTATGCTAAAAAAATTGATTTAATCTCTGTCCAATTCTCATTTTGACCTATACCAATACAATCGTTCAATTTGATTTGATTTTATTTTCAAACCGTGTGTTCTAACATACTAACTCCAATGAATCACTAATAACAAATAGAAATAGAATAATGATAAAGAATATAAATATTTTTACACCAAATTGTAATTTTACTCATACAAAATTATATTATCGATCACTTGTTCGTTCACTTATACTCATTTGTTGAATAATAATAAAATTTTTACGCACATAAAATTACAATCTCAAGTAAACACGTTTATAATCTCTATTTTAGTCAACAAGTAATAGGGAGAAGAAAATAAACTAATTAATCATTCATTGCAATAACTAAGTATGCATGCTTTATTATTATTATTATAATTCTTGCTTCATTATTTTTTGTGAAGCAATAATGTCAAACATAATAATAAATTAGTTACAATAAATGAGTTTAGGTGGATGAAAATGAGAGGAAAGTTGATTTCTTCTTTGATGCATGACATGATGAGACTATCTTTTGTCAACCCCAAAACCCTAAATGCCTTAACCCCAGTCTTCTAATGGTCCAAACACCTTATTTTTATTTTTGTCTTGGCTAATATCCAAATATTTTGAATATAAACACAAAATGGCTGCCTAGGTCGTTAGGGGAGGCAATTTTGAACACGGTCATTTTACAACCCTACTAGTTCAATAGAGGATGGAGTGCCACATCTATTTCTCGAATATTAATTGATTGGGAAAAAATGCTAAAAATATTATTCATATTTAAAATGATATAATTTTATTATGCCTTCACGATAAAAAATACGCAAAATTGGGTATAAGGATAAATAACGAAATTGTATTATTTTAAATGTGAGTAAATTTTTTTTAACAAAATACAAATGAGGGTTTTTCTACTCTTTTATAATTGGTTTATTTCATATGATAAAGTGATGCAATATATTCTTAATTGATTTTGTAAGAAGAGTACGTGTGGAGAAAAGGGTGAAAATATTGTTTGCTATCTATTTCATAATTAAAATATGAATCATAGGGTTTAGGACACAATTAATACTGACACTTAATTATTTGTTTAACATGTCCCTTATTCTTTACCTATATCAAATTAAAGTTACCAATGCTTAATTAATTAACTTAAGATAAACAAAAAAAGATTGTAAGTCCCAAAATCGAGGAACCGCACGAGATTGTCTAGAAAAAATTTATGATAAGTACATTGGGGAGGCAAGAATGAGATTCAAAGTAACTCCAAACTTAGACCTTAAAATATTCAATAATAATGGATAATGTTCTTGTGGTGGGCAACAAGGACACGTGAATTTGTTTCTAAAAAACTTCAAACACTTGGCTTTAAGCAAAACTCTTTTTCTTTGATTTCTTTATTTGGCAAAGCAATACGTTTTTTGTTTTTCTTTTAGTTTATAAAACAATAAGAATTTCAACCTACCTGCAATACAAACATGAGCGGCTCTGTTTGGTTGTTCAATTTTTTTTGATTTCTTTTATAATTATAAAATAATTTATTTGTTTTCTTTTAATTTTTCTATAAAAATTTTTAAAACTAAAATGATGCTACAGTAATTATTTTTGCTACAGTATTTTTTATAAATAAAATATTAAATTTGAATTTTAAATTTTAATAATAAACAATTCTTTCTAACACAATTTCCACCAAAACAAACTAATAAAATATCAATTCAAATTCAAATTTCAAACTTTTTATTAATAAAATAATCTCTTATACAAATCCCAAGAAAACAAAATCATTAATCCAAACACTCCTAAAATATTCATTTCTCATAACAAATTCCAAGAAAAAAATTTCATAATAAAATCAAAAAACACTCCATCCAACGGGGAGAAATTCCAATTTAAGATTTTAGTCAAAGCCAAACATCAACAGATTTTGGACAAGGAAGTTGCCACGTTGTTGCATAGACAGAATTATTATATGATTGATCTCGTGTGAACCGAGTTCATACATGAAACATCAATTTTAGAAGTGACAAAAATTTAGAATAGCAATATCAACGGTTATTAATTGTCCGTTTTATATATAAACTATATTTTATATATGAATTGATTTTACAAGAGTTTTTGTGATGATGGTAATAGTATAACTTGATTTGTAATAAAATAAAACTTTTAAAAAACAATAATAATAAAAAAGAAGAAGTTGAGATGTTTTATTTTATCCAAATAAATAAATCTTTAATTTTTCTTGTATAAGTTAGCCAATTTTTGACCCATACATAGATTGTCAATTCTTGAGGCTTCATTCTCATCCCCTCCCTTGATTCAAAATGTGGGCTGTGTTCACAATACAAAGTCTAAAGTCTTCATCGGATTCATTAACAAACTTTGATCAACCCAACTCAACACTTTGCCATTGTGCCATTAATTGTGCCATTGTGTTTCAACTTTCAAGTATAAAAAAAAAAAGTCAAATGGCAAAATTCTTCTGAATTATATAACTTTGAGCAGAGATTCTTTTAGGAGTAGGGGCATCTTATGCCATTACTTTGTAAATTTGTATCAAAGATATTACAAGAATTTCCCTTTTTGAGTCCAAAAGTAAACTTCATTTCTTTTAGTTTACTTTGATCAATGTCTCATTTTCCTACCATGTTTGGAAGTCAATAATAAACACAAACAAAGATATGCAGACACTAATTCTAGTAATGGAGAGAATTTTGCCTATCTTTTTTTTCGGAAACAAAAGCACAAGCTAGAATATGCCCACATTGAAGAGCATAATCTGTGATAAAAAGGGATGTTCTTGAATTGCTTGGTGCCCCCCTTAGTGCATTCAATTTAGTCATATATACTAGAGGTTGGAGTTTGGACCACTCCACTTGATTCTAATTATTGCTTTTTACAATAAGATTTTTTAGCTTGTTAAAAAGGCTCCATTTTTGTTTTAATTTTCCATAGAAAAACCATCATATTGAAGAGTTGTATTTTAGCTTTCTCTGAATATCTTATTTATTAATTATTTAAGTTTAGCAATTTTTTTTTCCTCCAAAGATGAAAAAGGATAAAACAAGATTTTGCCAACTTTAGATTTTTGTTGTCAATTTGGAAAATCTGGATATGACTATTAATTAATTCAAGAAAAACTAAGACTCATTACAAAGATTGTTTGATTCTCATCTCTGTTGCAACAAATGGGGCAATTTTATTCTTCTCCAAAAGGAGCAAAATATGCCAGCATATATATATATATATATTAAGAAAGATTGCTCTGATGTTAACAGAATAGTTCAGAGTGCAAAATTATTGCATCATAACAACAAGTAAATTCACCATTTATGAACAATATAGGTTCACGTGGAGAGTTTTGCTTAATTATTACGAGTAATCTAAAATTCAGCGATAAAATCATAAACTTAAAAGACAAAATTAAGTAGATTATTGAACAAGCATTTTGATCCATTGCAAATTTGCAATTCTAATGTTTGTCTATGTTGTTACCTAACTTAGTAGGGGATGTGAAAAACTTAAAAAGATTAAAAAAGGCATAATATATTTAAATATAAATAATATATAGATACTAGATAGTGCACAGTAGAATCTGATTCATGCAAAATCGACCCTATATAATAGAATAAATGTTTATAGTTATTGTTGTAGTGATATTTGTCCATGGTTTTGGTTCAGCCATTATTTGTGTTTTCCTTAGTTCTACAGAATTAGCCAAAAGGTTCCAAACAAAAATGATTTCAAAACGGCCTAAATATGAGGTCCATTTTTAAGTTTAACTAAGGTGGCGATTGGCCCAAATTCTTTAATGATAATTAGAATATATTTGATTGGAGAGTCATGAATTATATTTGGAATTAATCTTGATTGCTTTACTAAATTCCCCATACAGAGAGTAAAAAATGAAGAATTACAAAATAAAATTAAAAGGGAAGGAGAAATACCAAAAAAGAAATGGGAATAAAATATAAGAAAAGATATTGTTATAATTAAATTTAAATGGAAAAACTAGTTTAGACCAAAATACGATAGAACTTAGAGTCTGATCCATGGTGGCAATCCCACCAAGTGCAGAGTTGAACTTAGAACTAAGAGATTTTATAGGTTTTTTTGAGTGTTAAAATGATAGATTTTTCATTAGCCAATTCATTGAATTTGTGGGAATCCGATCAATCATGACATTGTTGGCTTGGCTAGAGAAAGATTTTGTTCGACCAAACTCAGCAGTTTGATTAGCCTACCTAACAGAATGATCAGATTAACGATTTACTAACACTATTTTCTTGGTGAAAAGACACTATTTTCTTGGCATGGAGGTGCATTATTTACTTTTTTTTTTTTTTCTGTCAATCATCCGCATGGAAATTAAGTTGTCAATCTAGAACAAATTAAACAACCATGCATTAATTTAAAAAAAAAAAAAAACCATGCATGATGCATTAATCGGTTCCTAAAAACGAAGAATAATTAGGGATACATCATGGATGAATTTAGAATAATGAAAGACAACTTTGAGGAAATAAAACAAAACATTACATTAGCCAAATATGGATGGATCGATCAAAGATCAAACATTACTTTTTTGACTTATATATTTCGATCAAACCTCGTTATTAATATTCTCCATTGCCTTGTTCATGCATGCACGGTGCGGCCGGTGCACCTTCTCTTCCCCTTGAAGATCTTCTGTCTAAACTTTTGAGCCTTCTCTATAAAGGATTCTGTAAGTCCAGGAATAAACCGGTCCAGTATTTGGACGAATTAACACACAAATTATTACGAGGATTATACCTACGATAGCAGCGCAAATTACCGCAATCGCACAAACTCCACCGAGATAAAGGTATTCTACTAATTCAGGGAATAAAAATTTAAGTGAATTAAAAACAAACCCGCCCAGAAGAACGCTGCTGAGGATGAAAACGATCACTCCTCCAACAAGAGTACTACTGGGGAAGCTCAGTACTACTACTCCATATAAGAACACGGCAGCCATGAAAAAGAAGAACATCCGTGCGTATTTATTGTTTGATTCTGAGACTCTTGCTCCCTCTTGGAATCCGCCATAGGAGTACTGCATCCTGTGTAAACCGATACTGATGCCGTCGTTAAACCCATCATCATCATCATCTGCCATTTTTAGTAAAATCGATTCAAATATAGATTTTATTTTAGTATTGATGAATGAATATGGGCAATGTTATATTTGTTGAGAGAGAGAGAGAACGAGAACAAAGATTGAATTGATGAATAATAATAATAATTAAGACGACAGAGTACTGCTGCCAATGTGTTAATTCTAATTCTAGATGGATTTGGAATTAATAATACACGTAAATTTATATATGTTTTAGGATTTATTTAATGTTTATTTTATATACAATTAATTAATTAATTTAATTTAAGTTAATTAGGGAAAGAAGGTAATTAAGAATTTCATTAGTAAATATTAATTAATTAATTAGAAATTCTATTTCAATTAGGACTAAATTTATTAGTTAGATTGATTTCTGGTAGGAATTATAATTTGCTTTAAAGGTGTAATTGCTGGTTTTAAAAGGCTTTTGTGATGCAGAATAAGGAGAAAGAGAGAGACCTCACAATTCGTGTGTGTAAAAAAAGTCTTTCGTCCATCTCTCATCAAACATGCATCTAATATGACTTCATATCTTGTGTTGCATCCCATATGTATAAACACTCTCAAAAACTCATATGTGAATTGTTATATTTGATACACGAATATTTTTTTTATACGCTAATGTGATACGTATATTTGATATGGTAATTTTTTATACGTTATACCATAATTCTTGATAATAGTTATACACTAATATGCTAATTTTTTATATGTCATACACTAATATGCTAATTTTTTATACTTTATACGTTAATCTTTGATACTTTATATGCTAACTTTTGATATTTTATATATTAATTTTTTATACTTTATACGTCAAAGTGAAATTTGATACGATGATTTTTTTTTATACGCTAATGTTTGAATGTAACGTCAGTACAAGAGTCTACTGATAAACAATTTACTTTTTTCTTTTGAATTTTTAATTAAATAACTTACTCTTATCAAATTTTTACTATAAACCTATTTTTTTATTGTAATTATATATATACATATATCGAACTTTCAAGGTAGAACTAACTCTCTTTTAAAACATATAAAATCTAAATAAACAAATAATATTAATTTTCAAAAATATATATTTCATCATGAAAATAACTCACTCTCAAAACGAAAACAAAAAGATAAATAGATAACATTATTAAATTTAAAAATTTTATAAAATTATGTACAATTTATATTTTAATAACAACAAATCTTTATAGTTTTAGAGAAAAGCATAATTTTGATTTCAAAAGTTTCAAATTGTAACCAATATGGCAATATAAGACAATTATCAAATTTTCTCCTTTGAATAATATAATACCCCAAACCAAATTAAGGGCCATTTGATAAATAAGAGAAGCTATAGGGAATGTTTTGCAAAATTGGAAATTTTGCTCTTGAAAACCAACGTTTTCAGCCTCTTCTTCATTCTTTTTTTCCCCATTTCCCTCCATTTAGGGCAGCAAGAAGAAAGAGCTGATTCAAGGAAATAGGAGCTCAATTTCCATTCCAATTTCACTCAACATAAGGTAAGAAAACTCTCTAGTTTATTTACCCATCCTAATCTCTTTATTTAGTGTTCTAGATTAGTAAAAGTTTGAAAGTTTAGTTTTGATAGGATATGGGTTTTAATCTCATAAGTTTAAGAACACTAATCTAAGGAATTGAGCATTCAATTGATTAAGTATAGAACAAGGATTGAAAGGTTCAAGTTAAATTGTGATGATATTCTGGTTGAAGAAAGTTATGAGAGTGAAATATAAATGGGTTTTGGAATTGAAAGTAAATGGAGTGTTCTTAGGATTAAGAATGATGTTTAAAAGTTATTAGGCCTTATTTGATTTATCTTTTGTCATATGTACATGTTTTATAGGAAAGTGAAGTGAATAGGTGCTGAAAATCCTAGAATCGAGGGCTCTTGTGGATATTGACTTAAGGTAAGTGGTTATGATATTCTTTTATGTTTTTATACTCATTTGATGAAACCTATTTTTGAGAAATTGATTATGTTATTATACTAAAATGGCTTGAGCATGAATAAGATTGTGAATTTGATGAATAAGAAACGTATGCAGTGGCTTTTGTGAATGTAAATCATTTTTTGAAATGATTCGAATGAATTTTGAATTGTTTTGAGCTCTTGAATGTTTAATGATCGATTGGTAGGAACATGTTCCAAACTTCTGTTCTGGCCTACCTAGCGGGATAAACAGCTAGGAACCCCTCTGTTCTGGCCTACCTGAGGGGATAAACAGTCAGGACTTGATCAAGTTATGTTACCGAAAGTGATTTGAATTATTCATGAGCTAAATGTCAAGTACACGACGTATTTGTAATTGTTATTTGATAAATGATTGTGCCACTTGCTATTTATACATATATGTGTGTGTGAATTGGAAATGTTTCCAAATGTGAGTTTCATGTGTTGAAATGCTTTTGTGAAAGTATATTATGTATGTAACATGCTCAACCCGATAAAGGAATGTCAATATCACTTACTGGGCATAGTGTATGCTCATACCACGAATGTTATCATGTTTTGTAGATTCTAAGGTTTCAAGTACAGGTTTTGGGATGACGATAAGTGAAAGGAGCTATTTTGTGGACATTGTAGTTATGTATAGATAATGGAATGTTGTAGTAGATATTTTGAATGAAAAGACATTGGAACATTTGGTTTGATGTTGATGTATATAGTTAGTAAATGGTTTTTGATGGAAATGTATAGTTGTGATTGTAAATGACGTCATTTTGTTATAAGATGTATATCGAATGTCTTGTTTATAAAAGATGTGCAAGATTATGAAGATGTTAGGTTTGAATGTCTTTTGGTGGAAATATGGATTGGGATTATCTATATATTGTTTAATAGGTATTGTGTGGCCTATGTATAGATATTGTTGGTGTAGTAAACTTTGTGTACAGGAGGCTTCGCGCTTTTAGATTCGGTTTCTAAAAGCGTGGCCGCGTCATGTAGGATTCGGGGCGTGAAAAATAACGTGACAAACACATGTCCATTACTGGTTTGGTTTTGAATTCTTTATGTTTTATCATAATTCATTAATTTACATATTTCCTTTTATATATGCAATTTACCCTTTATAATAGTTCTTAGAATAAATGTGGCTAAAAGTTGTCAACGTCAAACGCGGTTATCCTCCACATATAAAAGTTGTCCACATTACATGCGGTTGCCCTCCACGTATGTTTTTTAAATGACGATGTCGTTTCTATCTCCACATCTTTTCAATATCCTCTACGAATTAATTGGATTTGAGTGAACAATCAAAATTCAAATATGGAAAGACAATATTAACTCATAAAACATTAAACATTCAATTGGGTATATATAATAAAAATAAACATTCAATCATCAATCAATTTTCAAATAAACAAATAATAAGGATGCAAAAAATAAGACAAAATATATGGCAACTTATCAAATGACGAAATTTATATTATTATCTCATGAATTGATGTCATCTTCATATAAAAAAACATCCATCATCCGCATCTAGTTGCCTTAATTGTCTCCTTTGGCAATGATGACTTGGTTTTGTACCAATAACTTTGTGTTGAAAACCTTGGCTTTTGTCTTGTGATTGATGAGAATGTGTGGTGTTTTATGTGTTTTATGTATATTTATGATGTGCTAGTTGATAATGTGAAATGGTGCAAAACGTATGAAAAATGATGGTAAATGAAGAGAAAAGTGTAGAGGTTGAGAATTGAGAAACTAAAAGTGCATATATGGCAAAATTAGGGTTTGGACAGTTTTGATATGCAACTTCATCTGTGTATAACTCTTTCAATTCTTATCCAAATGAAGAGATCCTGGATGTTCTGGAAAGCTATTTGAGTGTACTCCATTTCTTATGTTTTAACTTTCTTCAAATTCTGTATGAAAATATGATAAACGAAAGCATTTTTATGATTGCTACTTCAGGATTTAGTTATTGAATTCATAATTGCCATAGTTTGGTAGATTGTTAATAACCTGAGCTACAGACTTCCAATTAAGGAGATTCTTGATCCATTGGAAAGCCAAGAGATAGACCTAGAACTCTTATGTTTACCATCAAGTCCAATTCAGATGTTAAGACACACAAATTTTGCGTGGAAGTTGTTTGTTATTCTGAAATGGTGTCATCACACACTAGGCACTCCCAAAACTCTCGCGAGCATTTTCACAAACACCTCACGAGCACTCCAATACCGCACAGCACTAGCACTCACCTCACGCCACACTCTCGCAACTCTCGCACACACCTCACATGCGGCGAGGTCACCTCGCCACACAAGCACTCCACACTCGATGCACACACATCATGCGGCGAGGTCACCTCCCCGCATGAGCCTCACACAGCTGCACCACATTCCAGTATTTTGGCCATAACTTCCTTGTCCGAGCTCCGATTTTGGTGATTCAAAAAGCTATGGACAGCTAAGCTTTAGAGCTACACTTTTCATGTTTTAAGTTTTCCCAAATTCTCAATGAATCTATGCCAGATTTGGATTGGAAGTTGCTGAATACACACACACTTCACTCATTCTTTATACTTGTTCATTCATATTGTGAGCTTACGTTTCATTGTTTCTTTATAACATTTGCAACTTCATGAAGCACTCATTTTCCATTCATGTATTCATGTATTCAGTCACATTCTCATTTCACAACACCAACTTCACTTACATTTTGCAGCCTCACTTCACACACCCACATTAGGTGGCGAGGTCACCTCGCCAAATACATGTTGAAGTTTCTTCACAACATTTGCTTACAATTATTCTTTTCATTTCGTTCACCATTCTTCATTCATGTTACCATTCAATACTTCACTCTCATTATAACATTCAGTTTACACAATCTTCACTCTTTATAACTCACACAACATATCTTGCAACAAATCACACAATACACTCGCACACTTTGCACAAAATGGCGAGACCTCGCCGCGAGGTCTCGCCGGTTTGAAAACTGCATGGCGAGACCTTGTGGCGAGGTCTCGCCAGTTTGAGAAGTTGTGTGGCGAGGTCTCGCCCCGAGACCTCGCCATGAAATTTTTAGTTCTGCCACACTTTGGTATTTCGGTCATAACTCTCTCGTCTTAGCTCCGAATTGGGTGATTCAAATGGCTGTGGAAAGCTAAGACGTAGGGCTACAACATTTATGTTTTAAGATTTTCCTAATTCGCAGTGCATAATGGTCCGAATTTGGCTAGAATTCCGTGGGTTTTGTCTGATTTTCTGTTTTCGTTACAACCTTGTGTAGTGTTTGTAGCTTGGTGTTGTTCTTCCAGTTGTGTAGGAGTGTCGTGTTTGTAGAATTTAGTTGGGTGTTCCAGCTTTGAAGTGTTTTGAGTGGGTGAGGATTGAGTGTTTGTGTTGTTGGGTTGCTTGTGTTGTGCAGTTTCAGGAAGGAAAAAAATGGCTAAGTGTTTGAGTTCTGAATTTTCAGAACTCAGGGAGCAATCGAAGGCGTGAAGCTCCGTAGCTGGAAAGCGTGACTTCGTACAAGCTGGACTGCTTCGAGGAGTGCGAGGCCGACGAAAGCGTGAAGATCCTAGCTTCAAAGGCGCTGGGATTGTCTGATTCTTCTTCCCCAGCAAACATGAGCAAAGGTATGAAGCTTGCAGACCTGAAGGCGCGGAGCAACTGCTGAGGACGATAAAGGCGTGACCAGAGGAACGCTGAAGGCGCTGCGTTATTGAAAGTTTTCTTCAAACTTCGGATTTTTCACATTTTTGGGCTGATTTTGGTTCTTCTTTTGGAGGACACTTTTGTAATACTTTAGATATTTTACAGTTGCGTATTAGTTACATTTTCTTAGCTCTATATATATTAGATGTAGCTAATATGTAGGAGAGACTTTTGGGAATTAATTTGAAGATCTACTTTCTCTCTCTAGTTTCTCTCTCTAGCTTTTGAGCTCCATTTTCTATTCTGATCAAGGAATTGCTCCGATCATTGTAATTCTCATATCAATTAAGGAAGCTCTTGGAAGAATTCAATGGGTAAACTCTTTCCATTTATTGAAAATGAATTGTTTCAAGTTCCAAATTGTTGATCGTGAATTGGTAATGGAGTTCTATGGTTAGATCTTTCATGTTCTAGAGTTTCAACCGGTTAAATATATAATTAGACTATACAATGCTATGCAATTGACATAATTTCTTAAGGATGAAATCATATGTGATTTTAATGATTGTATCTTGTTGAGTTTCATGGATTCACACTTTTATTGAATGAATTGAACTTTGATTGTGGTCGCCATGCTGAGTTGAAGTGAGATTTTACCAATATCTGTGAGAATTGCGTGAGATGAGAACTTGAAAGTGATTTCCTGAGTCTTTACACTTTTCTTAGCCGATCAATTCATTACTGAGACTTAGGCCTCGCCATGGGAAACTTCGAAGGAATGAAACTTTAGGAAAAAGTGTTGAAGAAACTTTCTGAGATAGCAACGAAGGCATTCATACCTAGGTCGGGCCTCGCCATAGGAGTTCCTAGGAATTGCATGTTAGATTTGCTAACTTTGGAGAGTTGAGGCATTGCGGGTTGAATCCGTTCTACTTAGGCCTCGCCATGGGAAAAGTGGAATGTTAAGGAGTATAGAAAACACTGTGGTCGTCATGCTAAGTGTTAGCTAGCCTCCTGGGCAATAGAGATCTCCTCATTGTTTTACTTGTGTGTCAACAGCATTGCAATCATGGTTTAATGTGCATTCAACTGGTGGAAATACTCTAGAGCATCCACTCTCTTCCTGTTTCTACATTTTATTTGTTGCATTTGATCCCTTACTAGTTAGTGTCTAGTTTTAGTTCTTTCGTGACATTCTGTGAGCGAATATTGAATTCGAAGAATACCTACCCTTCCCTATGGATACGATCCCCACTCAGAGCTACTGCATTAGTGTTTAGGGGTAAAATTGAGCTAATACGACTTTAAGCTATCAGGCAATCTAATAATTAAAGTAACGGATGTCTCCTTGTATTATTTTCACTCCATTTTACAATAATCCACATTCTCACGCACATTCTTTGAACATGTTAGTCTGTTCAATTTCTATTGTTGTTTATGAAAAAAGTGAATTCACGACAACATGTTGAGGGAATCCTTTTAGGTATGTGATCTTTAATTGGTTTTAATTGCTTTATAATAATTACAAAAAAAGACGGTAATTGGTACGAGCAGTCAAAAGACAAAGGTTACAAAAATTTGGAAATACTTTTAAATGGTTGTTTGAGGTAAATGAACTAACAACTTTTAAAGGTTAGTTCTTCTCTTTGCTCTTAGTTGTTCAAAAAATTATGAATGGTTAATTTGAAGTTTTTGTTTATGAGATTAATTATTACTCTATCTATCACTTTGATAAAATGATTTGTGTGAATTTGGTTTGCTGCGTTCTCATTTGCTTTTTCATATTTTGAATCATAATAGTTACAAATCATGAAATGAAGAGGAGTAGGAAGAGGAATTAACAGTTTCTTATATTATAAAATTGACAGATTTTGAGTATAATGATTCAATTTTAATCATAGTGAAGTGGTATGTTATGATTCATTTGTCTGTTATTCATCTATTTTGGTTCATTCTATTCGGAATTGGGATAATTAATTCAAAAGAAGAATTAAAGTACTGAAATTGTTCTTTTGTGGGTTTTTATATGCCCTGTTATACCAAATTTGAAAAAGAAAAAAATATAGTGTCTGTAATATAGGCAAATACCGTGTTTGGCACGGTGTACACTGCTAGTATTTATACTGCATGGCTTGCTTAGTTACAACGTAAAAGCCTTGTTTGATTTTATATGCTTGTAAAATGGACCTATGACCTGAAAAATCATATAAAACTCCTCAACAACATGCAGATGACCTGAAAAATCTTTAACCATATTGACTCTATTCCATTAGACATCATTCAGAGAGCACACAAGGAATTGACAGAATTTATGGAGGCAAACAAGATGAAGACAACTAAGACAAGAGTCCAAAATGCAACTCAAGAAAAGTTGGATGGATGGAAGAGACCACTCCCCGAATGGATCAAGTTGAATGCTGTTGGGATTACAAGTAAAAAAGAGGGGCGTCAGCTTATGGAATGGTTGCAAGAAACCATGAAGGACAGCTAATTCAAGCTTTGTCAGTTGCTAGGGTGGGATTAACCACACCAGTGGTAATTGATTTAAAGGCAGTCCAGGAAGCCTTTCTACAGGCTCTCCAAATAACTGGCAGAAGGTAGAGATACAATTAGATATCAAAGCTCTAGTACAAAAATTACAGCAGAGAAGACTCATCAATGATGCACCATTGACTATAGTTGAAGATATCTTGTTGTTGGCCAGCTTATTTGAATGTTGTAGATTCACTTATATCCATAGTAAATTCAACTCAGCCCCTTTATTGTTAGCAAAGGAAGCTGTAAATGATATAAGTAGCAAGTGTTGGGAATGTGATTTCTCTAGATAGTTGCAAACTACAGTTGGAAAAGATGTTCAACCATTGGGTTGATTGTATAAAGGTTTTTTGTGAAATGAAATTACCGCTTTGGTTTAAAAAAAAAAAAACATGTAGATGATCATGTAAAAAAAAAACTCTAGATTTTAATGTGTGAAAATGAAAATTGCAAAATCAATTCAACAATAGTTTTACTCTACTCTGAACAAAGACATCTTTTTAACTTTTAAAACCATGACAAGATTTTGAAACTGAAGAAAATATTTGCAAAAATATGGTGAACAGGACAAAGGGGTCAAACAATGCATAATGAAGAAATATGATGACCTTAGGCCTTGAGGAAGAGAGAGAGAGCCCAAAAAGGAAAAAAAAAAAGTTAATAAACAATTTACGAATTGATTTACAACAGAGAGAATTCGTGTTAATTCGGATAAAGATTAAGACAACTCACAGCCTTTCGGAGTGTGTCACATGTCCTCCAACTGTTACGTTTGTATAGATAGAATATGGTGGCGAAATAACACCTATTTAATCGTTATTGTCATTGTGGTGGTCTTATCGACAAATTGTTACTTCAAAGCTGGCAGTATAAAGATGTCAAAAGGATTGTGCAGGACATGGCAGGGATTAAACCATCCTCTTCAAAAACAGTGAAGAAGGGAAGGGAAGGCAGTAGAGAGATTTATAACATTGACAATGCTTTGAAACTAGGAAACGTATTTCAATACCCAACATTTCGTCTGTCTGCGTACTCTCCCCGACTTTCATCCTGGATAATGATAGTGGCTCATCTCAGTAGTTGTTGCACGTTTTCTCACAAGGTTAATTGCTCCCAAAATTGAATTTGATTTCTTTGGTTCACCAAACCATAGGTTGATCAAAATGAATACCACTAACATCAGATGATGAATGGAAAGTCTAAATTTTTAGTACTATCCTATTCAAGATTAAAACTAAGTATAGGTCAGAGTCTAATAATTGTAAATTAAATTTGATTTTTAGTAATGTTTATGATTTTAATTCCTAATTTTAGTAAAATCACGTAGTTTTGAATATTGAACAAAATAAAAAATAATAATATTTGATAGAGAATATGACATTCTAAAAGAGGAGATGGGAGATAAGAGGAGGCATAATCTACTCAATTGAAATAGCAACAAAGAAACCAAACAAAATTGGAGTTAAAGATCCTAAATTTCATTTATCTCTGTCACTGATCTTCTTAGTGATTTTAAGTCCAGTTCCATTTGTGTGAAGGGTACAGAATCCCATGCTAAATAGAAGACTTGTGAGGAGACAGCCAGTGAGAGAAACAAGGACTGTACCAAAGGAATTGCCCTTAAATGACTTTAAATTATGCATATTGATATGTTGAGGGTAAACTATACCTCCTGTCTTTGTTGATCAGTTGTTGAGACAATCAGATACACTGAGTGATGTTTGTTAAGGAATCCAAGATTCTGCCCATATGATGAGTGGAAAATGTTCATTAGTAACAGGAGGCAAAGAGTAAGGAATACTGTAAGAAGGGTTGCAGGCAGAGGCAGGTGATCAAATTTGGTATTTTGGTCTCAGTTTTAACTTCATATCCATGACTGACTCCCACTGTGCATGTCCCCAATCTCTCATCGATGATCATCGATCCCTTCTTTTTGACAGAACAAAACTATAGGATACAGTACAGGCAACTCAAAACTTGGGGTCCCTGAATTTAATTCTGTCCAAAAGACATGAGAAACAAGAGGCTAATGCTCAGAATGACAAAGGAAAACTCAGAAATATGTCAATACCACCATGCTGATCCTGTTCACTTCCTTGCATTATCACTTAGGATCATTGATCATCTAAGTTTGGTTTCAGCTATGGATGGATATTGGATACACCCATACAATTCCTCCACAGGTGAGGCACTCTTCAGCTGCATGGGCTACCTCTACCCATTATCTAATCAACCCGACCCATTAGCCCAGGTTGTTTGCTACTAATAAATTTCGCCATTTATCACTGAGAATCATTCGTTAAGAAGGCTGAATAATAATAACTCCCAATCCAATTCCCTGCCCGCCCAAATAATGTCTACGTCTTCTTCTTCTTCTTCCCTTGACAGTTGTTCCAAAGATTCAGGAGGAGGAGACGAAACAACTATGACAATGAATGGCGCCGTCGAATCGTCTGCACCTTCGCAAGATTCATCTCAACCCTCCGAACAATGCCATCTTCAAACAATGGCATTGGAACTGGCACCACCAACACTTGTTAAAAACACAACAAGAGACGAAACGCCGCCAATGAAGAATATTTCCAGAGTCGTCCAACCCCACGACGGATTCATCACTTGCCCTGATCATAATACTGGTAGAGCACCCCAGAAGAATGTCAAGAAAGATTCATCTCAAGGCTACAAACTTGATGAGATTCTTGCAGCAGATGATCAAGTACACCCTACAACTTCTTTCTTTCTCAAAGTTTTAATTTTTTTTTTTATAAATTTATTCAAGAATCTCTGTTAGCCTTTCTTTATTTACTTTCTTTTTGTTTCAGAACATGGGTGACTGTGACGAATTCAATGGTCCTAATCAACTCCTACCACACGGGGCTTCTTCGAAACCGCCATTTCCCAAAGCTTCACTGTCAATCAAGAAGAATGCTAGCGTTGAACCCCGGACATTCACTCGCCCTCAGTACAAAACTAATGAGGTATACCCCAGTTTTAAACTTTATATGATGTTTGTATTAAAAGATTCTTTCTTTCTTGATTTTCTTTCAATGTTTTTGTAGGATGAAAATTGTCATGAACTCATCTTTTGGAATCACGTCTTAGTTGGGTGGATTCACGCCTTTAGGGAAGTCTTGTGTAATTGGAAATCTATTAATAGAGTGTATGTAATTGAGAGATGTTATGGAAATTGAAGAATAGTTTTCTTTCTCTGATTCTTGCTCTCTTGTCTTTTCTCTCTTCCTTTCCTCCTTTCCCCTAAATTCTTGTCTTCTAATCTGAAATTCTCTTCTAACATTTCAAGATCGTTACAGAATTGTGTAACAGTTTGAATGACACAAGGATAAGGGCATTTTCTAAAGGTTCAGGGGATGATGAAAAGCCAACGAAGACGAATAATAATAGCAAGGTCGAATTACAAGCAGTCATGATTGGCCCTTCACCTCAGGAAGTCAATAAAGATCTTGGAGCCCAGAAAGATTCATCTGACTCATCTGAAACATCCGAAACTACTTACGAGAATGTTGATGAGGTAATTAAACCCACCCTCAGACCATCGATATTTGTTATTAGTTTTTACGATATTTATTGATTTTGTAATTATTGTGTGCAGTATGAAACATGTGACACTGATGAGAGCGATGATTTCTACGATGCGCATGATTCTGAACAAGTTAACCCGCGGGGACGAGCCAGCATCATCCGCAACCTTGAAGCTTTTAACGCATGGCTTGCGCAGTTGTCCCGGAGTGTTGCCATTAGGCTTTGGCAGAGGAGAGGAATCCCAGCTTTGATAAGTGGAAGAAGGGGCCAGAGGGTGATTGAGGGTACGAGGAAACTCGTGAAGCTAGTAGTTATGGCGCTGTTTGTGAAATACTACTTTGTTGGATTCTTAACAGCACTATTCGGCGATCATTTGATGAATCTAATCAGTGAGCCTTTGCAGCAATTTATTCACGATTGTTTAGCTGATGTAGCCTCAGAGGTTTTCTATTTCTTGTTCGGAAATCGAGTTGCCAGACAATGAATGAATCGCATCGCCCCTTTTCTTCTTTCTTCTTCTTCTGCTACTTACTTCTTCTCAGACAATATCAAATTTGCCGTTTAGACTACGAACGAATTCTCCTGAGGGCCTCACCCTCAGATAGACTGTATGTTCAAGTTCAGCAGGCTGAATTCTTCTTCTTTTTTTTTTTTAAAAAAAAAATACTGTATTATCTTTGAGTTCGCCAGAGTGCCTGAAATTCATTATGTTTGAGAGTGAGAATTCACATTCTGTTTTTAGCCATTTGGAGACTGTAGTAGTAGGCAGTAGCAGCAGAGAGTTGATAAAGTTTGTGAGTTTGTAAAGTGTGATCTTACTCTGCAATTTCATTCATTGGACTATTGGAGTTGGAGCTTCATTTTATCCCACTCTTTCATTCAATTACTGTTTCTCTCTTCATTTTATTTATTTTGTTGGTAAAGTGTTTGTCTATTTGTCTTTGCTATTTTTTGTAATTTGATTAAACATTTACATTTATTTAATAGTTTACTCCAATCTTAAAAGATTTGTTAGATTAAATTCAAAAATTAATTGCAAGATAAGCTACATTATCTATGTTTATTGGAAGGAAGTGGTTTTTATTTTGCATCTACAATTTGGGAACAAAATATTTGGACGTCATCTAATTTTGTAAAGAAATTCCATTTTTTATTTTGTTTCATGCAACCTTTTAAGTTTTCTTTAAGGTTAGAGGTCAGGTTTAAACCCTCCAACCACGTTTTAAACCCTCCAACCACATTTTCTCTTCCGTTTGTTGAAAGTCGCTAACAAAGATTCCGAACAAGATAGTCTTGCGTACATCCTACCAACAATAAGATTGTAGTAGTGTATGATTGATGTTTAAGGCTAGTTTTCATACAAACTATGATTTGGCTTTAGGTGACATTTCTGCTTTTTAAGTATTAAGGTTGGTTTTCATAGGGAATTATTGACCCAAAATCATCTCAAATATGCTGCCCCTACTACAATGAGCAAAATACAAGAAAAATAACTCCACTTTTTCAAAATTTAGGTTTTGTCGAACAAAACACTAAAAGTTCAATTTAGTGTTCTTCACAGAATTTTGGTAAAGAAGATATTAATTTAAAACATTAAAAAAAAATTTACATTTAAAAGACAAAATACTTTCCAATTTATTAAAGAACATAATTACCGTCTAAGTTAAGGGTTCTAAAGAAGATAAAAGAAAAGGTATTAATTTAAAACATTAGATTTTTTTTATTTTATATTTAAAAGACAAAATACCCTCCAATTTATTAATTAAAAGACATAATTACCATCTAATATAAGGGTTCTAAAGAAGATAAAAGATGTGATGGCATGACTTAAAACATACATTTAAAGGATACAATTAAGGAGTTTAAGGAGTTTATTGACTTTTTTGCCTTTTGCTCCTACTATTACTTCAAAAACTTGAATAGAATTCTAAAGAATTTCAAAACCAATTCACTAATCCAAAACACAAAAATGTAAATTTAAACAAATATTGCAAGTTTCAGGCTTTCAGCAAATAACAAAATACAGATTCTAGTAGTCTCAATACAGAGTTGCAGTTATTTTGATCCATCTCACATGGAGGAGACTTTAAATAATTCCTCAGTAATAAGCTTTACGCGGATTGTTCTGCAGGCAAAACAAAACTCGGCAGCATTAGTTTTTGGTGTGCCTCAAGCATACAAATAATTTGGTGTTTATATAACCAAAGGATTACAACAAGCACAGTACAATAGCAAATAACACAGAGAAATGTAAATCGTACCAAAGGGTTTGGTCTATGGCGATAACCAAGCATCATCCGCTTCTTATACTGCTCATAAATATCATCATCGGGGATAACTTCTCCAGGTTCATGAGCACCTACCCCCAGGTGGTCTTTTTTTACACCACCTGCTGCTATTGGATCAGCAATACCGCTTCCGGAGCTCCCAAGGCCCTCACCTGCATTTTCAAACATGTCAATGATGTTATTCTTTGTTGCTGATAATCCTAAACAGAAATTCCGGTCATATGGGGTGCAATTGAGGAAAGAGGCCCAAACTAAAGAAACAATGATGACTATCAGAAGCAAGAGGAAGATAACTAGGGAGGTAGCAATTTTGAAACTTAACCTTAGATAGGCTATAAAAGATGGAGGAAAGAGAGGTACCTTCTTTCCAACCCATTTTTGACAGGAGTTTGTGCCCAATGTTATCTGCCTGAATTCTCGCCCTAGCTGCAGACTCCTTTGCAGCTTTTTGTGCCGCAGCATCATTACAGGAAGCTAAGAACTTCTCAAGTTCTTCAGGAGGAATATAGTCACCCATGTGATGTCCTTTTCTCCCAGGAGCTGTAAATAATAGGAATTCATGCAAAATTTATCATTTACAAATAGTGAGGTTACATCTTCTTTCTACATTTTTCTTTTTGGTGGACTCACCATGGTGAGATTACATCAGATTTCAAATTAATGAAAATTAATGCAAAAAGTAAACCTTTTAAGAGCATCTGCCATCAATAAGAAATCTAACTGATAACAAAAATAGTTTTAACACCCTTGAGACACCTCTATCTAGACTTAAGTAAGCATAACTAATACTGACCTAGAAGTGAAGCCGGTGGAGGCATCTCATCCTTTGATGATTTAGGCGGCCTCTTCTTTTCTTCCTGTGCAGCCTTCTTCATGTAGAAGTCCATCATAGCTATAGGATCTGAACCTGTTGGTGCAATATATTCACCTACAAGTCAAAACTTGCATTAATATAGAGTCGAAGTTGCAGAAATCAAAAGGACATAGTAAATGAAACTTGTCCTACGGAAGATTACATACCAAAGGTACTCAGTAGAATGGTGTTATGCAAAGCAGTGTGGAGAAGATATTATGCACTAGCGGTGCAAATAAACTTAAGTATCTCAAATCATTCAAGCAGCAAAAGAATATAAGACTCCAGAGCCAATTATTGGCAGAATTTCCAAAAAGTATAGAATAACCAAACATGAAATCCTAAATTCTTGGGTATTAACAGAAGTGCATACATGAACATTTACTTCCAAACTACTTGCACTCTAAAACAGAAATTTGATCAGATTGCTCCATTCTCCCTTGTGGCAGAATTAATAGTGCACAGAAAAAACCATACTAAAATGTTAGAATTTCAGAAAATGAAAAACCTCAATTACACACCCGATCTTCCAGCTGATGAAGCATTTACTGATGCAATAGAAGCTCTTGTGTCCTCTTCTGTTTCATATAAAGCTGAAGCAGGAATTTGGTAATTTGAATGATGTTGATATGACCTTTGAGAGCCACTTGTTGCACTAGTATTGGCTCTCATCATATTACCTGAAGAGAAAAGGATCAGATATAGCTCCATAACCAGTTAGTTCAACTTTTGGTTACTAACAAGTTGAGTGTTAACTGAAGGAGGGAAAAACATCTTATAGATCAAATCTTCCATTTTAAAGCTGGCCAGGAGAAGAGGATCCAGAGTGCACCAGTTAAACAACAACAGACCTTGTACTTCACACTAGCCATTTCGAAAACAGATAATGCAAACATCAAAAATTCAGAATTTACAAAAAAAATGTCAGCCAGTGATTTGCATCCCTGAACAGCCTCACAGTAGTAAAATTATAGCATCCTTGCTCAGTCACAAGGTAAAAAAAAGTTGCACAATGATTACTCTGATTCCCCAATACTGTTGTACCATAAAGAGATCCTTCAAACTACAATTATACTGTGTACGCTAACAGGACTCTGTCTTGCAATCCCATAAAAAAAGCTCAAAATATAAGTGCCATGACATAAATAAGAGAACATGCAGACAGAAGTTAAAGTTCTAACCACTTTGAGGTGTTTGATTATCCATGAATTCTGAGAGAGCTTTCTCCTCTTCACCAAGCCGATATTCATAGTACTTGTAATCAGAGCAACCTTGATCAAACAAAAACCTGAAAATAAGACCACAATTAAAATCTAAATTAAGGTATACATAATGCAAAGAATGCAGAAGCTAAGACCGGAAGGAGATAGAGAGAGAGATTTTCACCCGCATAAAAATTTTCTTATAAGGTGCGAGGTAGAAACAGAAGGCTGATGGGTTTGAGCAAAAGTTAGAATTGTACATAAAGGCTGAGTGAAACATGAAAAACAGTTGATTCATATTTATCCAGTAAAATTCAAATACCATTACCAATCTATACAAGTCAGGGCACTAGAGCCCACCACCACTCTTACTGCAAATGCTCAATATCTTTCATTTTCATTCTATGCCATTATAAGATTATAGCCATCATGTATTAAAGTGAACATGTTAAAATTCATGGCAACCATTTACATAAATAAAAATACTTAAAGTGAAAAGCATGCAATCCAAAAGGGAGGAGAAATCTAGAACCAAAATTAAAATAGAAAATAATTAAGGGAGAAAAGAAAGGTAAGCAAGACCATGCAAGTACATGGCAAGAAAAATATGATGAAAGGAAACCAAAACTATACAAAGTAACAGAATATCTTATCCAGAGAGCATGCCAAACTGAGAAATAATACCACCAACCAAGCAAAGAGTACATACTCAAAGGGTGTGTCTCCAGGATTTTTTTGACGTGTAATATCCTCAAACTGCCTTCCATTCTTGGCTACAAAACTTGCTAATTTGTCAGCAACTTTCTTCACTGTGGGATCACTTGGGGAAGGTGGTGCTGCATTTCACTTAAATAACCGATTAATACCAAGAGCATGAACAAGTGAATGTAAAATACTCTTGTAGCAGGCGTGCCACATTTTCCATATCTTTCATAGAACATCTCTTTCCAGCAATGTTGATATGGGCTTATAATATTAAGCTGCAGTCATCAGATAAAAATAATTCAAGAATGTTTTGTACTTCTATCCACTAGTTCAAGTAGAGATATGCCCAAACAACTGTCAAAAAGCACAACAAATTGCGCCGATTTGGGGTAGCATTGTGCTTTATGAAGCAAAGCAAGGAGAAAAATAAGTATTTTGAGTTATAGCTTCAACAGCACAATGGGCAAGGCTCCAAATGACAGAATTTACAGTTCAGGTTGACACAGACAATATGTCCAACCAAGAAAAAGATCCATGACTTTAGCAGGGGAAAAAAAGAGAACTGGAAGGAACAAAAAAGCAATAAAGATTTGAAGGTTGAAAAACACAAATGCAGCAAGATAACAAGGAAAAGAAACAAATCTAGCAAACAAGAAGTTATTCCCGTTTTCAAAATCAAGGTAGTAAGTGACAGCAGCACGCTGCAGTCAAGCAGCACTGCTGAAGATGATATATTAGCAATAAGCACACATGTAAAGTAAACAAATACTTTTCATATTGGATTACAAACAAAAAGCCAAAAACTGTAAAAATAAGAAGTTTGCTAAATATGAAATCTAACATGTTTCAGTTTGAAGATTGAGTGGGATGATTATATTCATAGCGTATTTCTCCTTGTTGACATCTATGGATTTGACTCTAGTGGTTACCAAGTCATATAATCAAATACCAGCAGTGAGGGGGGAAAATGCTAGCACAGGTAGCAAACACATAGCAATTTTCTGGAACTTTTACTGCTAAACAATCCCTGAAACGCATTGCTGGCTGATTTTATAGCAGAAGCCAGCACAATCTTTAGCCCCAAATAAACCAGATCAAAAGAAAGTCATTACCAACATCAACTTGAATTGCTGATTGCTGAAAAGGCTCGAGCTCAACCAACTTCTGCCGCTTTGCTGGTCCGTCAAGAGATGAATTATCAACTTCCTTTCCTTCTTCATCTTCATCTTCATCAAACTTAACAGGAGGTGCCACAAGTTTTGATTTCTGTTTCAAGCTGAATGCAAGTTTACCATTTGAAGCAGCTTGAGAAATTCCGCGAGAATCGTTTGCCTTGATCGACATCATTGGTTTACCAATTACAAGCTTTGGCGTTAAAGATTCTGATACATTTGAGCCTGATTTAAACTGTTCTACCACAGCATGCTTCTCCTTTTCCTTCTGCTGCTCCTGTTGAAGCTGTTTGAATCTCTCCATGAATGAACCATCATTAACAAATAGACTAGATTCTCTTCCCTTCTCCATTAGCTAAAGAGCCAAGTTTATTTGCTGCTGTTTTAGAAGATCCACTGCTTGACAAGCACGCTTACAAGAAATTTAGATAAAGAAATAGGAAGTACATCTTTCAACAACAATTGACGGCAGTCTCATGTTCAGATTTAAATGTTGCCAAAATCAGCAGAAAGATGTTTCAAGTCAGACGATACATGATTTGACACAGCAACAACTCAACCTCAGTACTGGAATGTTTTTTCATCCTAACATCAAACAAGGCCACACGGATACATTTTTCCACTAGCTGCCAACAAATTTCTAATTCTTCTAAATTATGAACCAAAATAAGTACACCGGAGTCTCCACTTCTAATCAGGGAGGAATGCAGTTTTTAACACTCATAAATGCGAACGTATACTGACAATCCCACCTCCAAAATCCTCATTTTCAAGCCGTCAAACAAATATTAGAACCCATTACACATAATCAAATAAATTCATACCCATAACCATAACACAACAAACAGATAAAACATCAGAACAGCTTAACACCTAACTTTAAGCCCATAAAACTTTTCAATCATTTATCATTCATCCATTCATTCCAGCTCCAACCCCTAAAACCAATTACCGAGAAATAAAAAAGAAACTCAAAAAACCAATTCAATCCTCAACCATCCCATGACACCGAATCAAGAAATCATCTTTATCCCCATATTTATTCCATTAATTCAGCCCTGTACTGCAAACATCAAAACTACAATATTAAAAAGCACATAAAACAAAACCGTCAAAAATTCAGTTAACTATCAAATCAGAAGCATCGAAAATAATACTTTCAAACCCTAATTCCGATCAAATTGGCTCAATAAACAAATCACATAAAGAAAAGTTTAGGTTTTTTTGGCGATAACCACTAGATTCATCAGCACCTGATTGAAAACTTGATTAATGAATGGGGGCTAAATCAGTTAGAAGACTGATCGAAACCCTAAATCGAATCCCAAATCCAACATCGAAAATTATATAAATTTATATATGAAAAATAATATTTTTACCTTAATTTTTCTGGGAAATATTGTCCGCTAATTTGTGTTGTGGAGAATGGAAAAAATTAAAAAAGAAATTGCAACTCTGTAAGAAAAGTTTTGAGGTTTGGGTCTTTTATATAATCTGGGAAATTTGCTTCTCAGGCCCTTGAATTTTCTTTTTATATTTATTTTTCCATGTAGATTTGGATTGATTATTAACTTTAAATTTGAAATTTTAGTTGTCCACACCTTATTATGTTTGTGTATCTAGTTTAGACTTTTAGAATTATGGCATAAAATATTTTTATGATAATGTACTATAAGCTGTTCGACTAAACTCGTTGACTCCCCATCCGCCATCCACCAAAAATCGGTAATCTTTGCCACCGTTAATATTTGGTACTTTGCTGATAGCTTCAATAGTTCATTGAAAACCTTTAGTGTAAATCGGTAATCTTTGCCACCGAGTTTGACCGAGGACCGGTCTATGGTCTGGTTCGGTTTGTGGAGAAAATCGGATTGCAAAAAAATCGGTCAAACCCGGGTTCGACTAGCTAACCCGATTAAAATCTGTGTTTGATCAGTTTATTTTTTTAGGTGTTTTTTTTTCCTGACTTTGTTAATTGGACTTGGTTTTTCTTTTACTTTGGCCTATTTGTTTTTCCATCATTTGGGCTATAATTATATTTGGATTTGTTTTTCTTTTCTTTGGAGTTTAGACTTTGTGTCACTTTAAAATTTACAATGATATAGGCCTATTGTATTTATAAATTTTATTACTTTTGAATTTTGGACCTAATATGAAAACATACTATAAATTTGACTTATTGCTATTTTGTAGTTCTATAAATTTTTTCTTGATCCACCTACATTTAATAAATAAATAGTAGATACGTGACTTATTATCATTTTAAATGGTTTGTTGATAGAATAAATGTTCAAATAAAATAAAACTCACAAATTTTGAGACTTTTTTTTCTTTTTTTTTAGAACTGTTGTGTTTGATATTGAATAATGTCTAATATTTAGCTGATCTAATGGTATTTTATTAATTTTATGTATTTTAGTTATGATTTAATAAACATTAATAATTTGGTATATGATTTTTTTAATTTGTTAATATATTTATAATTTAAATTTATTTATGACTTATGATGATGTCATCCGATTTTCTCGTCCGATTCGACTGGTTTGACCTAATGATCTAGTAGCTCATCTGGTTCGTACTCCGATTTGATTTTCAAAACATTGCAAAAGAGCAAAACCTAAATAGAATGTGGAGCTGGCCAAAAAAATATTTAAATTAAATCCCTTTTCGCTCACACGGATGCTTCTACATGAGGTGGGTCTACGTAATACCTCCAATGGAAAGAAAATATAATTTTTTTTGACTCATTATATAAAAGATTATTAATTCAAAGAAAATAATTATCTAATTACAATCATCTAAAATTTGGAAATTCTTTTAGAGTATTTTAAATATTTTGTGTAAGTTTTTAAATTTATCCTAAATGGAATTAATAAGCCATAAAATTTGTATAGTCAACTACAAATCCATAATTTCATTTAGCCTCTTTTTCATTTTGCTAAATTTAATTTGTTTCTCAACTTCAAAATTTAATTTTCCAAAAAAAAAAACCTATCCAAATTAACATAAAATATAAATTGAAAATCTTTAATTTTCTATTATTTCAAAATCATGTTAGTGAACATTGTGCATACATCTCTACCATATTATCTTGTATACAACTAAAATATTTTTTTCAAATAAAATCTTAGAATAAAAAAAGGAAAAAATAATAACTGAACTCTAATTTGGTTGGTGTAATCAAATTAATTTTTGAAACAATACATAAAACTTTTCACCATGAATCAACATTGCCATACAAAATAGTTGTTCATATGCAAGAAGATAATATGAATTCACATGGGCCAAAAGTTAAACATTTCAAAAGCTTGGGGACTTACTCAGATGCTGTGGACAATCTCCCCTCCACTATTGACCATCCTAGCCTGCTGCAGAGTCCATTCTTGAAACTTGCTGATTTTGGAACCCTTTAAACAGAAACACTGAGAACTCAGACTATATCAACTGTACATCTATATCATCATATTTAATATGTATGTGTACAGTATGTGAATATGAACAGAAACAGCCCATATGGATACAAAAGGATTGAACATAATGATTAATTTGCCTTTCAATTTTAGCTGTAAAGCTTCTATCTTTCGCCCATTATACTTTTCCCAGAACAATCCCAAGTTGCAATTTTTTCCACCATCCTCTTGGTCAAGCTCCAAGCCCTCTTCGTTGTTCTCTCCATTTTGCTCTCTAAGTAGGTTAAATTTTACGTACTTGTTCATTATATGAAATCCCTTTTCGTGGAATTGGAATCTTAATTAGTTGCTTTGTTTCACAGTCATTTAGTCAACTGTTATTGTTTATTAGTTGAACTTTTGGAGTTTTTTTGCAGGTGAAAGAGGTCGTGTGAATGCTTTGCCTAATGGAGTTGGGAAGGCAGTGAAGGAAGTTGCACAGAATAGACTTCTTCAAGTGGTATTGGTTTCTCCTCAGGTAGTCTATAGACTCAAAAGGGTTACTTTTGTTTGGTTATTTATTGATTGAATACTTGCACATCAAAGGGAAACAATAAAAGAAAAAGAAAAAAGAGATGTGTTTAGTCATGGTTTTTGTTCTTGTTCAGTTAGAAATGTGTTTAGTCTGCGAGAATAATTAAGTGAAAACGGAAAATGTAATGTAACTGCCATACTTTAGCTCCAATGGAAATCTCTAATGTCTTGGTGGATGCATCATAGGTAATACAATATTCATGCTTTATTATGAGAGTGCATTGCTCCTGCTATTCGGTTTTTTTCTTTTTCTAATTTTTTGGGTGGAATGGGGTTGAGAAGGTTTTCAGGCTTGTTAATTTTGGTGTTTGATTGGTACGGATACTAATACGGCATCTGGAGTGCCTCATTTTACCCTTTATACTGAAGCCAAAAAGTTGAATAACAAAAAAGAAAAGTATATTCCTTTAACTAGGTTCATTATTGCCCAAACTTGGAATATAATTAGCCCAATTAATTAAGTTACACTCCAAAATAAGTACTCTGGCAATAAGTTTTGCTTGATGATTGTAATGGTTTCCTCTGTGATTTCTGCACAAATATTTAATATCAAACCCCTGTCATATACTTTGCCTGTTGGCGCTGTAATGGCAAAGAGTCATATCATCTTTTAATTTCTTCTGCTTTGGTTGCAGTAAACCACAATATCTTAAGGCTTTGTCCCTTTGTGTTTGACAGATACCTGGAAACACTGGATGCATTGCCAGAACTTGTGCAGCATCGGCTGTTGGACTACACCTAGTTGAGGTAGCTATTACATGTTGCTGTATGTGGGTTGTTACACTATTTACTGTCTCTAAGTGCAGATTCTGCTGCCTTGTCTCGTCTTCAGCCACTGGGTTTTCAGGTTGATGATACAAAATTGAAACGCGCTGGACTTGATTACTGGCCGTATCCTCTGTAATTTAAAATAATGCGTGCATATGCATATTGTGTAGTTTTCAACTAAAGTTTTCATACATACAATTCCTCTACATTGCCACTTTTATCTTGTAATATTTTGTTACTTTTTGTTGTACTGAGCATTTTCAACCTCTTATAGCCCATTCTTGGTTGCTTACCAGATTATTTTAGCTTTTCTTGAAAGCTAAAAGCTCATTGGAGGTGTTCTCATTTGCTTTTGACTTCTGCTTTTAGCGTAACGTTGAGAAGCAGCACTTGAGGTACATTGGCATTTCAAAGTTTTAAAAAGCAAACATGCATACTTTTTTAACAGATTTATCAGTAGAAACATTTTCATAATCAGTTTTGTAAAAGCTGAAGGAAACAAGAACGGCCCCTTAATCTAATAGTTGTCTTGGTCTCAATCTCAACTTTTTCAATCAGCGAGTCTAGCCATGTTGAAATTTTTGCATCTTCATTTATGTTTTGTGTTCTTCATCTTTTGTTGTTAGCTGGAAATTTCAGGAACAAATTGCTTCTTTTCACCATCCTTTAAATGGAGGACACAAATAACTTTTTGTTAAAAGAAAATGTATGATTTGGAAATTGAAGAAATGTTTGAAGCCTTGAATTTCAATTAGATATGTAGTCGTTAAAGTGCATGGCTCATGGGCAGAATTTCGGGACTATTTCAGTCAACAGGTTTTGTTCATTTCCTGGAGTTAACCTGGAGATCTTCTTTTTCCCAGTGAAGCTTATATACACTCTCTTCCGTACAGGCTGGGGAAAAAAGGCTGTTGGCATTTACTAAGAAAGGAGCAACTGTTCATTCAGTGAGTTGCCAATCTAATTTGTTCTATCATATAGTTTAGGTTTTAATCCTAATAACAGCAACTTAGTGACTTTTGGCTTGATAACAGAGGGAACTAAATTTTTCCTTGGGCTATCTTGAAATTGCAGAAATTTCTATAATAATGCTTCAATGCTACATCTGGTAGTTTACACGGGCTTCCAAAATTTTGCCCCATTTCTCTCACTGTACTACACTTTCTCCAACTTATCCATTTTTTGTTCCACATGGAGGAAGAATGATGAGATGGACATGGATAGGTATTATAGAGTTCCATTTCATCATGAATGACATATTAAATTTGACTTTGTTCTAAAATGGAATTACAACTTAAATATTTGAACAATACAACGCAATCATTAGTTTTTGGCTGTAAAAGTTGCCTGTCTTAAAGTCACCTAGTTGTCCTTTCCCAAAACAAAAAAAAAAAAGAATAAAAAATCACCAAGCTTTGTTGTGGTGTGACTGGCACTACCACTTAGATTGTGCTTGCCTATTTGCCAATGAAACACTCTACCAAATTACAGCGTCCTTTGCCATTGACTCTAAGACAATATGATGGAATCCTGTTTTCCACTTTATTAAACGCAATAAAATGAAAGAAAGCTTAAGAACTCTTATTTATTCTTCTTTCTTTGCCCAAAGTCCTGATTCTTAATTATGATGTTTGCGTGCCTTAAATGTTTGCTGTTTCTTAAAATAAAGATAATAGCAGAAACCAAGAGTAAATGTGGTAAAAGACATCTGGATATCTCCAATCAACCTGTTTCATGATTTTCTTAGTGTTTGTTCTTTAAGCATGCATGCATTGACATGACTTATACGGGGTTTACAATGTTGAGATGTCTTGTTCTTGATCTCTTGCAATTTTGAAGTTCATGTGCATCTTGAAATACTCAATTTTCTGTACTGCAAGGTACTAGAAAAGTATGTGTCATTTGAAGTTCCTAGACTTATCCTTAGTCCAGCGTTTTGAATGGTACATGTGGTTCATCTGACTCTGTAATTTATTTTGGAAAAATTTCCCTCAATTTTGTTTCCAAAACTACAATCTAGGTTTGGGTTCTCCAACATCACTCTTTATGCAATATCAGTTCATAGGATTTATGACTTCAAAATCCTTTTAAGATATCGAACGTTTTGATGGTGTCTAACCTGTTCTATTTTAAGAATTCAAGTTGCACTCTTGCAGGAATTTTCTTACAGAAAGGGTGATTGGCTGGTATTTGGATCAGAGACCTCAGGCTTACCACCGGAAGCCCTGCTTGATTGTAAAGGAGAGCCACTTGGAGGTGGTGCAATACGAATCCCAATGGTTGAAACATATGTAAGATGTCTCAATTTATCTGTGAGCGTTGGCATTGCATTGTATGAAGCTGCCAGACAACTAAACTATGAGCAACTTCAGTGTCCATTAGAACCTTATAATGATACTGAGTCGTCATATCTGACTGAAGACATTTTTGCTTAAGCTTATGGCATCAAATTTAGAAAGTCTGTAGGTTAGTCAAACTTGAGAAAGCATGGACTACAATTTAACTTGTAATTCACCGATCAATTTGCTGTCGAGGACGTTATTGTCACATTAACATGGATAAGGGGCTCGAATTATTTCTGCTCACATGATGGCAGCACTAGATTATAAAGATGGTCTTCTTGACTTCTTGTTGTATTGTTTTACTTATTATACAATGAAGACAATCTGCTACATGTAGAAATTTCTTTTACTATAACCCAGTGCTGTTTCTTCTTGTGGATTATTCGTTATTGTTCTTGTGGAATGAATTCTTCCTCTTGCTAGGGAAAGGAAAAGAGACAAGGAAGAAAATGACCAAATATGTGGGATGCATTTGATATATGTGTATATATATGTCTGAATGCCCAATTGTCCCAACTGCTATAAGCTGAGGTCTTTGTGATCATCTAAAAGATTGGTAGCCAAAAAGAGAAAAGTCAGACACCCTAATGTCAGACGGTTTTATACCATCAAGTCTTAGCTTTGTATCATTATGATTCAGGCAACAAAGTTAGTTCTCCACTGCCACTAGCATACTTGTTTTAACCTCAACAGGTGTATCTGATTTTTGCCCCTTTAGTTGTATTGGAACTCCGCCTAGTTATAAGCATTTTGTTTGCTTGTAAGTAATCGGTATTAACTTGGAAAGAGGAAATTTGCGATAGGCTAATAGTCAGCATAAAACTTTCTCACACTATATAAAATGTGAATAACATTAGAAATCGTATAAAACACTAAGAAGTTCCCCATTTTATGAAGTGCGTTGCAGAGTATGACTGCAATGTCTAAATGAGTTTAGACGGTATATGATGGAGAAATGTGATCCAATAGTTCACCCATTTACTGGTAAATAAGTTTGGTTGGTGGTGTTGTCATAGTAGTCGTACTGGCTTTGCAACTTTGTTTGAAAAATCATATAGGAAAGATCATGTGCCTCAAATTGCTTAGAAGAAATAGTTTTTTTGGTAGCCAAAGGGTAACAAAATATAGCAGCATGCATGTTCTTACCAAAGTTAGTTCTTCATCCAACCTTGTTTACAAACCTTTTGGAAAGTGAAAAGTTTTAACTCAAATTCTGGGAGATTGTTTAAAATCAGTGGCCAAACACATGGTACAAGAAAAAGATGAAAGCCAAATCCATTTTTCAAACCAAATAAGTTGGTGGTAGATGTGTAGAATAAATGCATATTCAATAATGTCATGATCCTCTATATTATATTCTTTGAATTGAAATCACATGGCACACATGACAATGTTCTGGACCTCTTCTATTTAGGTGAAACCGTGAGGTGACCTCTTTTGCATTTCAGTTGTTTGTATTCAAGTTTGGAAAAAAGGAACTATATATTGGTACAGTTGAATAAGTTTAGGATTGCTTTTCTGATAAAGAATAACAAGTGACCACATCTATGCTACTTGAAAATGACAAATACAAGTTTTTATATATTGGGATGCCTTCACTTAATCAATCAAGAATTTACTAAGACACAACCAGCAGAGGTTCCAAACATAAAAGTCTAAACAATAGCACTCTTGCATAATACAAGAACATGATTGTACTAATACAAGAATTTGAAAAAAAAAATGAAAACAAAAATGAAAATGAAAATGAAATGATGCATCACTTTAATTGGCAATTTGTAACATTTCTTTCCCAAGTACGTTAGGTAATTATCATTAGGTTATTATTGTGGTCAAATCGAGTACTTTTTATATGTAAAAGTAGGCTAGACGATACAGCTAATTACAAAAAAATATTTGATTGTGCACAAATCTTAATGAGTTACTTCTTCTTTAGTTGGATGATGAACCTTGATGTAATAGCTTGGCTATGCTGCTGCCTCAGCCCCCACTTACAGCTATGAAATGGCTAAAACATGAACCCCACGTAACCCCCAACTTGCCTGCTTAATAATGCTAGGGGACGGTTGGTTTGAGCCCCAGGATTAGTCTGACTCAACAACAATGAAGTGGTGGGAAGACACGGAGTTGTAGTGTTAGGAACCTGAGATATAAAAAAAAAAAAAAAAATGCAATTCTCCTAATTTCGTGCTATTCGAGTTTTTTCCAATAATTTTTTCTCTTTCCTAACTTTAACTTTAAATAATGTTAAGCTCGTCTATAGTCTCCTAATTTCCTCCTAACTTTGTTTCTAGGTTTCAAATTACCGTAACTGGCCCTTTGCATTTAGGTTCAAGATAAGAAATGTTCCATGTTGCAATGTAATATAGGTTTAATTGTAATAAAATAAGATTTGAAATTAATTTGCACTAGCATACTATCATTAAAAAAAAAATTATTAATGTCTTTTAATATGTTTATTTTTCTAAAAAAATAAAAATAAAAAATTGAACTTCAAGAATAAAAAGAAGTTCATTGTCAATATATAGTAATGATTTGAAATATGAGTTTTTGTTATACAACATTATCAATACATTCTATGTCAAGTACAATGATAATTGCTAAATGAATTAATATTTAGGAATATTATTATAGCCGGAATAAACGAGTAATTGAATTATAATAAAAACTTCACGATATAATTTCAAGTGAATAAAATTATTATGTTTTGCAAAATATTTGTACCCCTTATTATTATTCTAAAACTTAGTCAAATGTTTCTAGAGCCATGCAAAACGCGTTAAGATCTGCTCCATGCCTTTTATTACGTAAATCGGTCTCCATAGGATGCGACTTTAGAACATTGCTTGCAGGTAACTCCATCCAATTGTGCCAAAAATTTCCATTAATAAATAACTTCGATCATAATCTTCAAAATTTTACATTATGCTTTAATTTTAGATTCTTTTTATTTTTCCTGGTTTTGATGCTAAAATCTAGGAAATTTAAAAGTTGCAATTTGCAATACTTACAAACATTGGTCCTATCCTGCAAAAAAATAAAATAAAATAAAAATAATTTGAGCATCATCAAGTTTATGATTTGTGCAAAAAAAAACTTATATAAAAAAATGAAAACCCTTCAAATTATTAATGATCAAAACCTAGTAATATATGCTGAGTTCATGAATTGTGGATGGTGAATTAATTAATTGCAATTCCAGAATGGTAAAGAAGTTTGAATAATTAGCGAATGTTCAATAGATAACATTCATGAACTATAACTAAAGGCATTTTCGTCACTAAGATCAGAGATTTCATGAATTTTGTTTTAGTTCATGAACTAAAATGTTCTTCTTTTACATTTGATAGTTAAATATGAATTAAAAAAGGATGAGTTTAAATCGAGTATGAAAGCGAAATGAGATTCATATAGCCGAGCTTATTTAGTGGTTATTGACGTTCTTGTTGTTATTATTGCATTTTGGTATTGGATATACTTTCATACAGAAAATCGATATCATCTAGTGGTATAGAAACGTTGTTGTTGTTGTATTATTTTGATATTGAATATGGTCTTATCATTATGGATGAGCCTCAGCCGACCTCATTTGGTGGGATAAAAACGTTGTCGCTGTTGAATTTTGATATTGGATGTGGTCAAACATTGTTAATTTTGTTATTGTATTTTGATAGTAACTTCGCCTACTTATAGCTAACTTGTCTATCTATAAGTGGCCAGTACCAAGCGCGAAAAAATGAGGAGGATTGCATCATGTTGGCAACCGTTGTAAAAATTTTTGACACTCAAATGACATCAATCATATTAAAAAATATATAATAATAGAATATAATAACGAAATATGATTCATATATCCGACTCATATGACATGAATCATATTAGAAATTACATAATAATATAATATAATATCGAAATATGATTCGTATAGTTAAACCATGTAGTGAAATATAGGTTTACTTCACGTTGTATTTTGGTAGTTGGATATGGTCTCATCAACATGCATGAGCCTCAAATCTAGGCAAGTAGGGCACTAGGGCAGTGCAGAAGCAAACATTAAAATGGTTACATTTCAATTTATTGAAAGATTGGTAGAATTAATAGAGAGAGGATTTTTTTTGGTACAATTCATTGTTCCTCAGTCCCAAGTTTGCAAAATGATACATATGCATGAATTGCTCCTAGATATCTCAAATTTCACATCACATTAATTGCAGTTGGAAGCAAAATTTAAAAACCTTTCTTTTTTTAATCAGTTTAATATGCTAACCTTCAAATTTTTTAGTTCACATACAAAAACAAACATACCCAAATGGACTGATTTTATTAATCAAATCAATTCTTGTGTTGTCGGTGGTTGTTTTATGTGTAAACTTGCAGATCTCACGTGCTTTCTACAAAGCTAAACTTTGATTAAATTTATTAATATCACTCACTTTGCTTAAATAAAATTCCCAACATGACACAAGGATTAGACTATGGGTGAAATCACAAAATATATTGAACTCTTGTCATCTATTCATCTTGCATCCATTTTTATTTTTTTTTTGGAAAAAAAAATTATGGACTTGACAGGACTTTTTGTGTTGTTTACTGTTTGCCATGTGAAGTGTGAAACTATGCATGATTATTTTTACCATTTCATGTTATGGCTATTCCTATGTTAATGTAGTTTAACACGAGAATTACGAAGAATTAAATCTTTATTTTATTATATAAGATTGATTATATAAATTATATTTCGTCATCTTATTTATCTCAACATATTATAAGTATATTGTATCATTTTTAATAGTTTTTTCCTTTCTTTTTAATTTCAATTAAAATTCTCAATTTTCTATATATAATAAAGGAAGCTAGTATTCTCTTAAGCAAATTTACATATGCAACGGCGAGTTAATCACAATTTCAATACGTGATAAAAATAGAAGGAAATTACAACTATAATTTCAACATCAATTAATATTCTCCGATTTCACAAGAATTTTTTTAAACATATAAAGTCTATAAACCATTTTAAACGAGAGGTTGTTACATTCTCTCGTTTATTGATGCTATTTTCACTTTCATTTTAATAACAATCTTTCCTTTTAAACATAACTAAAAATTAAAATGTTTATTAATGAGTGCTTGAAATTGTAATTCCCTCACTCACTCACTATTATTACTCAATCTAAACTCAACAACTCTTATCCTATCCTTAGTATCCTCAACTGCAAATTCCACCTCAACTTTTGAAGGCCATCACAGTTCATCTTTACAAATATATATATAAATCATTCATTCACTCAAACTTCACACTGCCTCACTCATCTCCCCAGCTCCCATTCTCACTCTTTATTACACACAGTCACACACTAACTCACCTCACCACATCTCCCACATTACTACAAAAACACTCACATTTTCTGCATTTTTTTTCAACTCTGCATACAAACCATGGGTAGTAATACTACAATGAGAGTTTTCCTGGCCACTTTAATAGTAATGCTGGCCGTTTGTTTATCAGTTAATGCCTGCCTGCCGGCTGACCGTGCAGCATTGTTAGACTTCAAAAATGCGCTAAACGAGCCTTACTTGAACATCTTCAGTTCATGGACGGGCACTGACTGTTGTGGGAAGTGGTATGGCGTTAGCTGTGACCCCACCAACGGGAGGGTTGCCGACATTGTTCTCCGGGGTGAATCAGAGGACCCCATCTTTGAAAAAGCTGGCAGGTCCGGTTACATGACGGGTTCGCTCTCCCCTTCTATTTGCAAACTCGATCGGCTCACCACCTTAGTCGTCGCTGACTGGAAAGCCATATCCGGTGAAATCCCGGCTTGCATTCCGTCTTCCCTCCCAATTCTGCGAATTCTCGACCTCGTCGGAAATCAGATCGCCGGCAAGATTCCGGAGGACATTGGGTCACTGAATCGGCTAACTGTTCTCAATCTCGCTGACAACAACATCGCAGGAGGGATCCCTTCATCGATTGTCAATCTCGGAAGTCTCATGCACCTTGATATGAGCAACAACAAACTAGCCGGAGTAATACCATCCGACATCGGAAAATTAACCATGATGAGCCGGGCGTTGTTAAACCGGAACCAACTAACCGGGACAATTCCGAGTTCGTTTGCTAACATCTATAGGTTGGCCGATATAGATTTATCCATGAACCGAATTTCCGGTTTGATCCCATCTCAGCTCGGGTCAATGCCGGTTCTATCAACTCTTAATTTAGATAGCAATCAACTCTCGGGTAATATACCAACGAGTTTATTAAGCAGTGCCGGTTTAAACGTTTTAAACATAAGCCGAAATTATTTAGAGGGCAATTTGGCCGATGTTTTTGGACCGAAAACATATTTTTCGGTTATCGATTTATCATACAACAAATTAAAGGGTTCAATTCCAAAATCATTATCGACGGTTAGGTATATTGGTCACTTGGATTTGAGTTTTAATCACCTTTGTGGACCGATTCCGATTGGTGAACCGTTCGACCATCTTGAGGCATCCTCATTCGCTAACAATGATTGTTTATGCGGTTCGCCATTACGTACTTGTTGAAATTAAACCAGGCCAATTGTGGTTATGGTTATTTGTAATTAAACCGGAATATTTCGGTTTGTTAATGCTTACTGTTTTATGTAATATTTTGTTGTAAGGGCCCATAAGGATAACATTTTTTATTAATGTAATCTCAAATTTACTTTTAAGCATAGTTTGAAAAGATGCAAAGTAGCATGCACATGGAAATGTGTGTGAACTTTTGTATGGATTGGAGAGTGGTGTGGAGTCCAATCTAATAGTAAAGAAATAGCTTTTTGTACATCAAATGTTGTACAAAGTTGCATTTGTTTTCTCTTTTTGTAGTGGTGAATAGTATCATTTTCATGAGTTGTTTGCTTTAAATAATGAGCTTATGATAATGTTCATTTGAAGAAATGCATAGCTCTCACTGGCAATAATAATGGTGGAGAATTGATGATTTTGGAGTTCATGATAGCCCATTTCAATACAAAGCATAAAGTGATTGCTCACTACTTACTTTTATGGTAAAAAACCGGAAACAGAAATGACTGTTGTATTTTTCAAGGAACTCAGAGAAGAAAGTGGATGAAATTACTCTGTTATTGCCAAACTATTCAACAAGGGATTAGAAAAATAACATATTTTTATTTTGCAGCAATCAACAATAAACAAAAGAAGCTCCTCTTGACCATAGTAGTTAGGTTGGTATGAGAGATTCAATGCTAAGAGCATTAAGTAATGGCACAATAATTTGAGGAGAAACAGCAAACAGAGGTCAAAGTCTTGGCAGAACAATGCATGTTCCCAACTTCCAATCCCATGTGACCTGCCTATGCATCAATTATTTACTGTAGCACTTCAACTGTTTTTTTTTTTTTTTTGCGGTCCCATTTTACTGAATTTCTTTCCCAGATAGGATTTTAAATAGATGGAGTGGAGTTAGCAGTGAAAAGTGAAAACTGATGAGCCAAAACATGCATACCACCAAACAAGTCCCTTTACAGAATATAGTTATTTACTGCAATCCTATTAAGCTTCTAAGCACCATTCGATTGGATCTCTCGCAAACATTGCATATATCACCAATACTTCTTGGTGAACTCAAAGAAAAATTCTCTGTCAAGTTCCACCTAATCCAATTGGCCACATGAAAATGTGAGAGAAAGTCAGGAGTGAACATGACCATTGTTTAAATAGTGGGACGCATTTGTAATTAATTTTGTGGTTATTACTCTCATATTTGTATTGTCTGGAAGCAAAAAAAAAAAAAACATACTAGCAAAAACTTTTCTAAAACATAAACAGGAAGAAGAAAATGAAGATGAGCTTCTGAAAACCCAAAGAGGACTAACTTTTCTAGTGTTAACAACTATGCTTATCTCCATAAGTTAAAACAAACATAATTCCTTCGTCATCAATGTATAATACGGATTTATTAAAATGTTCGGAACTTTTTTGTCTTATATTTGGTTTTTGCCTCTTCAAAGTTACTAAATTGTACGTCACAGGAGACGCATAAACAAGAATAATAACATCAGGGTGAATGAGGGACTTTTGAATAGTTGCTTTTGCAATGGATTTGACATTGATTTGCCTAGATGAATTAATTTTAGTCCTACTTAAAGTAAGACATTGATATCAATTTAATTGTCCAAATGTGATGGACTAACTTTCATGATACAATCAAGTGATAAATCATAAAAGAGTTTCCAATAAACTCTTGGATGTTCCTCTAGTTGTTCCGGCCCTTCTCTTTCTTCTCTAGAGCTTGCTCAGTCATATTCCTAGTATCCTTTGCTCATTAATAGCCATGGATTAAATATCTATTCACACTCTCTAATATCCACCATTCAAAGCAAAACACCAGCATGACTGCCCATTTTTACTAGCTTGGTATTGCATCAAAAGCTATTTTAATGAGAAAAATTTCACTCGAGATAAAAGATTATAAACTCGGAAGGAAGCTGAAGAGTTCTACATGTCATCATCCTGTAGCATTTACAAGTTTTCAAGCACTCTTTGTTCTTTCTCTGACATTCAAGTTTGAATCTTCTATCATAATGCTAGACGCTTAAACTGCGTGGTAGAGTTAGTTCTACCATGTATAATTTGTTAAATGTCGTGATTTTGTTATCCTAGAGTCCCTCAGTCTTGATAATTGTCAAATATCATAAAGCAGAGACATGGCTTTACCATGAAGTGACTCTGTACAAAGATAAGCACAAATTTGAGCAAATTACCTTTACATGATACCATAAACTACTGTTTTCAAAATCCAACTATTTTCACGAATCACATTATCAGTAAAAGGGATGCACAGCTCTTCCAAGATGTTCTTTGTACAAGTTTGCCAGAGAAAAGAGGGAAAAAAAAAACTTATGAGCTCGGTAATTTTTGCAACGAGTTAGTTTAAGAGTTTGCAACTGCTCGGGCTAATTTAGCCATACTTTACATATCTGAAAGCATATTAATATAGAGATAGGATATTCAAGAATTTGAATCTCACACTTCTCTATAGGTCCTAAGATGAAACAATGGTTAATCATGCAAACAAATTACAACATACAGCGTGTGAGTCCTGAAAATACTCACAGAAACATTATGTTGCTCTAACTTTGACTTTCGCTAATACTCCAATTATTAACCATAATCATGAAAGAATTGTCAGCAATGCATGCCCAACTCATGGAATTCACATTTCTGACTCAAAACCAATATTCCAGAATCCCTCAGGAGTCAAAGGTGGAGCATACCTGTAACGATGCCGCGAAACTCCATCATGATGCTCACAGCGCAGGTTCTGCTCATTACCATCAGCCTCCTTGTAGTCAGTGGGAAGAACAGCATCATAGAATTTTTTGCATTGGTTGCACTCTACTCCTTTCAAATTTTCCCTTGCAGTTTTCTTTCTTACTGGTTCCACATACTTGAAATTTGAAGTACCAGACCTTGGATGCGGAATTTGAGGCTTTTCTGATCTATGCTCAATGTTCATTTCCTGGGTTTCATCATCTGAGTTGTCAAAACCCATTTCTTTTGGAGCTGTTTCTTCAGGATAATGAATTACATCCTTCTTGGCATTCCCTAAGTCTCCTCTGATTTTCTCTAAAGGGGTATCAAGAAAATCATCATGGATGTCAGGCCCAAGTCGACTCTGATAAGACCTGGTATTCCTCCAATAAGACACAGGACGTTTTGTTCCGGCTGGTGGACAAGACTTAACATCTGTTACGTATTTTGATTGGATAAGAGTTCTTGAAGCAGAAGGTGAGACAGAGTTTGATCTTTGAATTAATGGAACTCCGTTGTCATTGTCCAGCCCTTCTCCCTCACCTTTCATTTTGGTTGCATCACAGGTAACACCAAAGGCATTTGGAGCTTCATTGACATCTACAGTGCAAGAAACCAGAAGTTAACTAAGGATCAGTGCCTAAAAATACCCGGCAAAGAAGAAAAACAAAGAATGCTATGCACGATTCAGTCATTTGACTGTTTAAACAGCTAGAATTTTTGTTTTACTATGGATGATGTAAAAGAAAGTTGTAGGCACTTGATTACTCTTTTTCCTCTCTCATACTCATTAAACTGCCCGTCATTTCAAATGATAAAAGCACACTTCATTCACAAAGGATTGCAAAAACTAAACTTACCAACTGAAATTGATGTGCTATGATTATGCCTCAAGAAATCAGTTTCATCTTCCATTTTATGTTGGGAGACTGCATTTTCGGTAGTAAGACCATATTTTGAACACAGAAAATTGTATTGAGATTTAAGCTTCTTATAAGCAACAATAACATCCTTTCTTTTCTGCTTTTCAGACATTAACTGTGAGTCTTTTGCTTCAAGCTGCTGAAGTAACTTCCCATGCAATTCCATGTCCTCCAATGACTCCTCACTTCGCTCTTGCACATTTGCATGAAGCATATCAGCTTTCTCTTCTGACCCTCCTAGTTTCGCCAGAAGCTGTTGCTTCTCCCTCTCAAGCTCTTCAAACTCCTTCCCTGTCTTTATCTTTTCCGAATTATGTAAATCAATTTGCTTGATTAGCTGCTCTTGCAATTTCCTTCCTTCTTCAAGTTCACCATTTTTCTTTCTTATCTCCTTCCGAAGCAAATTGATATCATCCTCCAGGCTCTCCAGTTTGGTTGTAAGCAGTCTTTTCTCCTTCTCATACTCATTTGATCGTTGTTCATGGTCCATTACTTCTGATGCTTGCAATTCAACTTTTTTAAGAAGATTTTCTCGCAACTCTCTTCCCTTCTCAATTTCGTCAGTCTTTTCTCTAAGCTCCTCCTGAAGCTCATCAATTTTTTTTATCATAACCCCAACTCTGTGGAGAAGTACATTTGCATTCTCTTTGATACATTTCACAGGTTCTTCCTTATTCCCTACAATAGAAGTACATGAATGAACCATCTGGAGAAGTTTATTGTGCAACTCCATTCTCGCACCAGCTTCCTTAATCTTGTTTGCAAGCTCTAATTTCATACTCTTAACTTCCAACTCTTCATACCAGGGCCTATTCAGAAGCTTCCTATATTTATCATCAAGTTCATCCAGCTCCTTCCTCTTGTCTTCTAGCATCTCATCCCTGAGAGTGACACTGTCACGTAATTCTCCTATCCCTATTTTGAATTCGGCCAATGCTTTAACTTTGCAATTCAACTCCACTTGGAGCTTGCGAATCTCATCAGTTGACAAGCCAATTTTATCAAACTCTTCCCTCTCCAACTTGAGAAAGCTGATTTCATCACAAAGCTGTTGCTTCTCCTGCTGAAGCTTGTCAATCTGAAGCAACAAATCTTTTTCTTTCTCTTTGAAAGCATTTTCAGCAGATTCCCTAGCCTCAGAATACAATTTCTGAAGGGTTTTTGATTTAGCCTGAAAATGTGGATATAGTTGACTGCAGAAAACATACTCAATCTGAGAAATCCTATCTTTAGCTTCCTGAACTGTGGCAACCAGTACAGTACTAAGCCCAGCTACATATTTGGCCTCCATGCTCTCATCAGGACAACCTGACTGTGGTGATTTCTCTAAGTTCCCCTCCATCTAACAAAATTATCCCTTGTCACAAATCAATCAAAATTAGCAGCTTTTAATATTCTTCTATAACAAATACATTAAATTCAACAGCATGATATGACATAAAATGCTATGAATTCAAGAAATTCCTTAATTGGCTTCAGGTTACACAAATATTCAACTCTGATTGTATGTTTCTAACTCAATTTCAAAATACATTAATTAACCAATAATTCATCACCAAATTAACCTTTATTTTTTTTAATAAAAACAAGCACTTCCTCAAGATCTTTAACTCTCCATTAATAAACTAAAGACTTAAACTTTTCCTGACCTGAATTGGCTTAAAAAAATCACACAAATCCAAATCAGCACGAATTATTGAATCTATGAGCACAAAACATACAGAAACCAAAAAAACATTTCATTTTGAACCAAGAAAATTACAAAAAAAATAATAATAATAATCATAGATAAAAAACTAAACATAATTCTAACTCGAGTAAAGCAATTAAACATTCATAACGAATCCCAAAAATGAAACCATTAGCTAATTTGACAGAACGTAGGGTTTTGTTTGCTCACCGGAAACTCCGAGAGAAGGCTGAAGAAGCTTTAACGATGTCGTTTTGGGAGTTGTAATGATAGAAAAATGGAAGTTTTGTTGGGACTTTGGGAGTATTTAAAAGACTCCACAGAAAGAGTACCAGAGAAGCTTTCGGAGCCGGAGGGGTTAAAAGCGCGCCAAGTCTAAACAGTCAACGATGCCCGATTTATTTTTGAAAATATTCCCCTTTTTTTTTAATTTAGTATTTTAATTTATTTATTTATTTTTTCTCTAAATTATTTCATTAATTGATCAATGGTTTGGTTTAGTTTAGGACTTTTAAGAATTCATTTTTTTTAATATTAATTTATTTTTCTTCAATATTATAAGCAATTCTTATTAAGTCAATCAATCTCAAAAATCGATAATTTAAAAATGATTTTATCTTTGTTCCTATTTGATTCTCAACTATGTACCAAAATCAAAACAAAGAACCAAAAATAAAAAGGTAAAATGAAAAAACAAATTTGGTATTATGACAAACCTTTTCATTATTTTAAAATTATCAAGAAATGCAAATTTTGAAAATAGTTTCTTTTTTTTTTTTTTTTGCTTTTATTTCATATGTCGTGTATTAAACCTAGAAATATTTCATCAAGGAGTAAACAATTATTAAAGGTATTTATTCTGATTTATGTAAATAAATACATTATAGTAATTTCTATACAAGAATTCCCAAAAAATTGGGGCCTTTTTTTTTACTCTGTTTATTATAGCCATCCCCAAATTAAAATTGAATTTAAGGGGCTCTCCTTTCCCTTTCCCTTTCCCTTTCCCTCTTATAAGTAAGCAGTAATTTTTAGCAAAGTTAATGAAAATTAATAGAATATTAAACACACAGCAGTAATCTACATTGGCAATAGAATATTCCAATACCAGTATATTCTACATTGGCAAACAAAAGTCATACCAACCAGTATAAAGTAAGAGCTTATTGCAAACAGATCAACTTCATAACATCCTCAGTAAAAACCATAAAGGACCCTTTCACACTTTTAAAACCATATGTTAAGAGAACAAGTATAACTTTAAATTTTCCATAGCCCATCAATTACCTTAGTGCCAGAGTTCCTGGAGGATAGAAAAAGCCGTTCAATTCCAAGATAAAACGGATTGCTGAAGAACCATTCCTTAAGAGATGCAATTTTGGGACTGTAACACATAATTACTGGAAATTTAGGATATCAAGGTCACACCTACATCTTAAATAACCAAACAGCTCATATGATAATTCATTTAAGTTGATCTCCATTAGCAAGGGAGGAGTCAAAACTGAAGTAAAATCAAAGTGATCTAAATAATACAGCAAAAATTGCAATTGCATAGAAACTGATAAAGTTGAATCACTCTTCTTCATCCTCGATAACTTTGGTACCCAACCCCTTGAATCCCTCGGGAACTTCTGTGACGGTCACCAAAGAATAGAACTCCTCCTTGGCATCTTCGTCATCATTTCTCTTGCGAGCAACGCGCACACGGACTCTTCTTGGTACACTACGGATTCCACGGCTCCATATGAATTTGTTGAGCTTCACATCAACCCTCACGTCAGTTGTTCCCATAGCCTTCTGCGCAAACTTCCTGATCTCTTTAATGGCTTTTGGTGCTTTCTTCTTGAATGTGCTGCACATCAACGAGGCAAACTCATTTCAGAATTCAAACTAACACAAGCTCAATTCAGAAATAAAAGAGAAACTGAACTCCAAAACAGAACATGATAGCACACTTTCAAGCTAAAGCTACAATGAACTTTTCCATTCAGGTGCAAACAAGGCATTGAATTTGAGAATTACACTGTATACAATCCATTGCTTCTCCAGTTCCTTCTATTAGAAAATTAAATACAAGGCCGCAAAGTATGGAAGACCATTTATCCACTATGCAAGAATATAAATGTAAACTTCATGGAAAAATAATGAAACCGTTGGAGATACAAGATTCTGGACAAGCAAATAAAACTTAAGAAGCACAGTGAAGTCAGATTTGCCTACAGGTCAGCAGATTTCGAAAAATAAAAAATAATACTAGTCTTGGTAGAGAAAGATGTGGGGTAGGAATAGTCCAAAATCAGTATAGAAGGGAAAAAATGCACAAAATTTGGGAGGTACAGATGACAAACAACTCAGTCCCTTAGATGTTCATAAAGAGTTGCGATCATATTCGCAAATCATTACAGGTCTGTATTAGCTCATCACCGTTGTTTCATTAGCACCTCTCCACATACTCGATACAGGGGTGAAATAGTAGAGATCCAAGAAATCAAGTACACTTACTTATCTCCACAATAACACAAAGCTTTGTCATAAATTATAAGTTATGACAGTAAGCAAAAGTATCATAAACCAAAATGCAAACAGAAACAAAAGCTTGAACCCAAGTTGAATAGAAATAGAATAAAAGTAAAAAAGCTAACTAGTAACACATAAGACATTTCAAAAATGTCTTCTGTTTTTCTTGTACTAAAATGCTCACAGAACTCAAACAGGAAACACCAGTGAGACTTTTGTTATCATAGGATATAGAGAATAATCAAAATAGCTCATTGGTAACAAAAATCCATTTCAAAATTACAATTGTTTTACTAAAATGCCTAAAACCCACAAATCATCCTCGTCACTATTTGATAAGAACCCATAAATCAACTTCTACTCAACAACAAAATTGAAACAATGAAAAAGAATAATAGCAGACGATGAATAGTAACACAGAACCCATGTCAAAAGTACAATCTTTTCAACCTAAATCTCTTAGGAGAATACCAAATTGAAAACCATATCCCGAATTACATGAAAACCATAAATCAACACTAAACCATTTCAAAAATACAATCTTTTCGACTAAAATTCCAACAGAGATCCCAAATCGAAAACCATATACGATACTGTATTATATAAAAATCAAAACTCGACATTTTACCAACAAATATAACACAGATCAACCCATAAGGTCCCATCTATTAAAAAATGTGTGTTTTGCGTGTAGTGCGTGTGTTCACACACGAAGAAAGGGAGAAGATAGATGGATTACCATCCGTGCAAGCGCTTGTGGAGATTGATGGTGTACTCCCTGGTAACAACCTCCTCTTTCCTGGGTTTGTTTCCCTTCTTCTCCATTGCTGAAGTTCTCTCTTTCTCTCTCTAAAACCCTAGACTGCGCAGTTGTGCTCTGAATAAGCCGCTAGAGAAACCCTAGAACTCAGTTTGTGCTATTTATATGTGTTGAGCGAAATAACGAGGGTTTTCACTTATTATTTACGTAAATGCCCTTCTCCTGAAAAAATCATTTTTTTTTTTTTTGGTAATTGTAATGAGTTTATTTGGGGTAATACCATTTTGCACCCTCAAAGTTTTTGGGTTTTTGACAATTGGCATTGTGAACTTCTACAATTTTTTGATCATTCAATGTCTAAGCTTTGAAATTGTGATGCTAAATATAGAACAAAAATTGATAATTTAAACATTGGAAAGTACATTATAGGAATTACTAAAAAAATTGCATAAATCAATATTTATGTTTAATCACTAAAAATCAATCAAATAATAAAGAAGTTGATTCGCGGTAGAAGTCGCCATAATTCCCATTATGGAGTCGATTTCTTCATCACCTACTCACTTTCTTAAGATCTATGTATTCTAATTAGAGAAGGTGTACCTGATAGCTAGTATGGGGTGAAAAAAAGAGTCGGCGAGTTTTTTAATCCCTTAAAAAATTAAACAAATAATATATATATATATATATATATATATATGTGTGTGTGTGACTTATTACCATTTTGAGTTATTTGTTGATAGAATAAATATTCACATAAAAGAAATTTTTACAAATTTTGAGACATTTTGTACCTTTTTTTCAATCATTTTAGAATTATTGTATTTGAAATTAAATAGTGTTTAATCTTTAGATGAATAAATGGTATTTTATTAATATTGTGTATTTTAGTTATAGTTTAGTAAACATTTGTGTTGGGATATAAAGAATTTTTAATTATTAATATATTTCAAGTTTAAATTTATTTATGAAGTTATGATGATGCCATTCGATTTTTTTCGTTCGGTTCGATCAGTTAAACCAATGATCTATTGATCTCCTAACTCGTTCGATTTGTACTCTATTTCGATTTTCAATCGTAACTTTCTCGTTTGTATTCTAACTTGTTCGTGTTTGCAATTGGCAATTTGATAGAGAATAATACATTACTTCATAATGATTAATAACTCTCTAGATATGTCTAACTAAACTTTTAAATTTACATTTTTTTTAATTATTCTTTTGGTTTTCTATATATATATATATATATATATATATAATGATAGAATGTCATATAAATAAAATGATAATTCCTTAGGCTCTATTTGGATGCTCACTTTTTAACATTTATTTGTAAAACATAAATTAATTGTGCTTGGAATTCTGTTTTACAAAATATTGCATTTGTGAAAGGAAAAACAATGCGCAGTATTATTTTGTTCAAAACACAAAAAATATAAAATAATAATGTTGAAGTCAAACTTATTACACTTAATTTGTGTCTCAATTTTCTCTCTCTTTAAATGGCCCCACTGACGATTTTCAGGCCCACAAGTGGGGAAATCGGCATAGCATAAATGGGTCAAAATAAATTAAATGGTCCCATACTTTGTTAAAATCAGTTATAGAATAATATATAAATCATTTATTATATATAATAATAATTTATTCTATACACAATTTCCAATAAATTAACAAAATTTATCTATCCAAACACATCTAATCATTTATAAATATTCATTTCTTATAACAAAACCCGAAAAAATTATTTTATAAATAAAATCAAAAAATAACTCATCCAAGTGGAGCCTTTGTAATTTCTAACCATATCAGGGAGATCTAGATGTAGGATAGTTTTAGAATAAATTATGTATATGTTGAAAAAATATGCTATGATATATAATATGAAACAAATCACAGTTTTGAAATATAGAAAAATAAATAATTTATTTGGGGTATAGATTTGAAAGGCAAATCATTTGACTTTGGAGGGTTATTAATTGTTATGAATTCAGCAACAATTCATTAATTTATAAATGAATATTCATGTCGAATTATTAAAAAAATCAATCAAAAAATAAAATAGAAGCATAGGTGATTGATTAAAAACTCTCTAAATATGTGTGGTTTACATTTCAAATTAATTACACGGTTTCCAAATAATTTTTTTTAATCTTCTCCATATATTTCTTTGATGATAGAATGTCACGAAAATAGAATAATAATTCTTTAGTAATTTCTAGCTATTTTTAAGTTATCTATATGCTATCAAAATGTTAAAATTTTATTAAAATTCTAATTATTTATGAGTTATTAATGATAGCAAATTTCAAATTTATAATAAACTAGGTACAAATGTGGAAAATACGGGGAGTGATATAGAATATAAAGTAATGATAAGTAGAGCGAAAAATCTCAATGTAATGATATGGATCAATTGATAATAAATACGTATGAATAATTGATCCCATTAAAAGACACATGTTCATCAACTATTGATCCACATCATTCCTTCTATGTTTCATTGAGATTTTTCACTATACCTATCAATTACTCTAGAACACGAGACAAGGATTTGAGACAAAAGATTCAAAATTGCTCCATGCACATAGCCGATCGTGGCAGACTTTCGCACAATAATGCATTCTATTGTTAATCACTACAAGAATGCATTCTATTTAATGTTTATGTGAATAATGACTAAAACAAAAAAAAAAAAAAGTTGGGAAATATAAGAATTTATTTCACATAACTTTTGTCATAAATTATACTCAAAGTTTCACTTAATTCTCATTAATCAAATTATACGTATCCATGTATTCTAAAACTCTTATTTGATTCTTAATCTCTTATTTGATTTTTAAACCTCTTATTCAATTATAATACAATGGATCTTCTGTTATATTGCCTATTTTAATATGTAAACACATACTACTCACTTGATAGAGTTTAGTAAAATATACGTAATTTGTATTTATAAATTGAAACAGTGAATGGAACAATAGATTTGTAGTGAATTCCAATTGAACAAAAGTATTCACATATAATATTCGTTTTTAAAGCAATCCAAAGTCAAAAGGATTTTATAAAATTAAATCATTGCTTCTTCACTTCATATCTTTGGGTATGTCATAATAGATCCGAACACTAGGTTTATATAATAATTGCATCCATGAATAACTAAAAATATATAGAGAGAATAGAGAGTACATGAGCCCTTGGCTCAATGGTCATCACCTAGGCATTAAGTGTATAGATTAATATTTGTGGAACTTCATCTGGTCATTAAAAAAAAGAGAGAGAGAGCTAATTATAGAAATATTTTTATAGTTCATGCATCAATGATGTCAAAATATCGTTTGGATTACCAAAAAGATAAATTTACCCAAATAAACTTGAGCTAATACATATTTGTTCTAAGTCAATTTTTTTAGCAGTGTATATTTTCTTATAATAATAGGAAATTCAACAGTACAACTATTCGTTAGTTAAAGTAGCATGTAATGTTAGATTGTCTCAAGAATGGTATAGTTAATTTTCCTGAAAAACTACTCCAAAGCGGTAAAATTAAACTCTCAATCACTTGAGTGATAAGCTATTTGGAGTCAATAATGAAAAAATATCATTTATTGACTCAAAAAATACACCACTTCACACACCAATTCATCAGATACTAAGTTTATCCCACCTTAACCACACTTGAAGATAAGAATTACTCAGAAACCAAATCCACCTGTAATAGCTTCACGTAGTTGCAATTTTGCCTTATAAGTTATAAGGTTGCTAACTTCAGCGATTGCAAATCCGCACTATAAAGTAATTATAGATATAAAATACAAAATGAATGATTGTAAAATATACATAATTAATTTATGTTGAACAAGATTATCTTATAAAAATAGTTAATGATTATATGTCGCAATTGAATATGTAATTTGACTATCATGATATAAGAAAAGAAGAAAATATAATTAATATGCATTAAACAATATTTATTACACAAGATTGTTCACATTTAAAAAAAATGCCTATGTTAGTTAAACATGTAACTTTTTTTTTTTACCGGAACCGTTAGCGTGTAAACTAAAGAAAGGACCTTCGAATGTAAACTAAAAACAGAACCATCTAAAGGGGAAAAAACAAGAAAGGACCTTCAAAAGATAGGACCTTCAAATAAAAGGGAAAAAAATGTTGTTAGAAATTCAAACCCCCGACCTCTAAACCTAAAGAGCCTTAAGGCTCTTTATATGGCCATTGGGGCAACCAGGGATTACTTAAACATGTAATTTGAGTATCATCATATTTGTCTTTTCAAGCAATGTTGTATCTATATAATATAGAATATATAGGCAAAAAAACAAGGGCGAAAGGCAATTTTAGTCCTCATAGGCAGTGGCAAAATTAGTCCCCAATGTTACTTTTTTACTAAGGAAGTCCACAATATTTCAAAATTTGTCGAATAAAAACATTTGACAGAATTTTTTTATATTTAACAGATCTAACACGTGAATATCATTTGCTCCGTTAGTAATCCCTCTTTGCTTTCTTCCACCCGCGCAGGATAATAGTTACCCAGATTTTCATCTTCTTCATCGGTTGCACATGTTGACTCACCAAAGTCATTTTGCACTAATATTCTCGTTTTGTTATGGCAGGACCTATGGCCACCTAATGCTTAATGAGTGGGAAAACACTTGTCACAAGTGATAAATCTGAATTTCTCAAGAAAATTTGTCAATGTCGAGGCTTGATTTTGACGGACTGCAGTTCTAGTAGTATCATGAACTGATTCAAGATCCCTTAGTTTCATCGTTTTCCTCTTCTTCTTTTCCTTGACAATCACCAAATTCCTATGGGAACTCTTATAATTCTTGTGATTCAGCAGCTTAACATGAATGTTCTTGCTGCCTGACGATTTATCACTGGAGAAATCCTTGCTTTCACCACATTCTTTTGGCCAATTAATGTCCTCCCATTTATGATTCTCATATTTACCAGGTAAAAAGTCAAGTTCTTTTGCAGCTTTCGCATTGAACATATGAATCACATTATTCACTTGAATACCATCGATTTTGTTGTCTTCATTTCTCAGCTCTTTCACGGTATTATCATTCATATATCCATATAAAATTTCCTCATTAGGGAATTGCTATTTATTGTCTCAAATTCCTCAGCACCATGACCATGATCATTGGCTAGCTTAGCTTCAAATGAATCCCCCTGGGCTAAACTCATTAGATGGAAAACAATGTTACGCATCCCTTCATCTTCTGAATTGTACCAAATGGATTTACGTCCTCTCTTAGCAGTTACAAACTAACTACCCAATGACTTTGTTGAATTTCCCTCAATTCCTTGTCAGGATGACATCTCAACCGCCCAAACAATGACTTCATGGAAGGAAAATACCGCCACCACTTTGTGACTTGTAATTGAGATACTTTTTCTTGAAAAAATCTGATCTTTCTCGTTTTTGTTTCTTGAACTTGTTGATGAGTTGGTTTGGCTCGTTTTGCTCAACTTTTTGCTAAAGATCAAATCTTTATTAGTCTTGGAAAACCCTCATATGACCTCCCAATGCTTTACCAGACCTAAACCCCTTGATGCATACTTGACAAATCCTAGTAATAATATTAGCACTGCTATTGATGTTGTAGTTGAATTGATGTGTGAATTATCATTAAAAAATTGTTTGTATTTTTTTTAATTATCGTTAAAGAGGGATTATTAACGGAGCACGTGATATTCACGTGTTGGATCTATTAAATATAAAACAATTATGTCAAATGTCTTTAATTTGACAAATTTTGAAACATTGGGGACTTCCCTAGTCAAAAAATAATATTGGGGACTAATTTTACCACTGCCTATAACATTGGGGACTAAAATTGTCTTTAGCCCGAAAAACAACATACAATTACTCTTCATTGAAGGGCTGTGATCTATTTAACTATTATTAGAAGGGTAAGTTACTCCAATCATCCCTCAAATTGAGGTTCATTTTGTTTTTGTCCATAATCTTTAAAACATTCCAATTTCATCTCTTATGTTACAATATGATTTAAAATTGTCATTCGTCCTTTTTTTTCTACTAAAAGTTCAACTTATATAAATATTTGACACATATATAACGAATAGAAGTTTATACAAATTGATAGAATTATACATGGGCATATTAAATGGCATCGAAATTGATTTTTTCTAACATGAAAAAATAAACACAAGACTATTGAAAACTACAAATGCAACATGAGGGACGAAAATAGAACAGTTTAAAGATTATGGACAAAAACGAAATGAATCCCCAAGTTGAGGGACGATTGAAGTAATTTACCCTTATTAAAATCTTTGCAAAATTTGGAAAAAGAGGAGAAAGTATAAGATATAAGAAAAATAAATCAGCTATTATCCAATTCATTAAAAATATATTTCAAGATATCATTTAAAAAAAAAGTTAGATATGAGAGTAAACCACTCTATTATTTATTACACTAAAAAATCGAAATACAATATGAGTTTTAAATTGCTAAATTAGAAGTAAGAAGACTCAAACTTTATGGTGAAAAAGAAAATGTAAAAAAATACAATTTTTCATCCCAAAATTTTAAACAATGACATTTTTTTTATCCCAAATAATTTTGGACAACCAATTTATGCTTAAAGTTTTAATTTGTAATCGATATAAGTCAATTAACAAATTTTCTTGGTTGATTGATAGAAGTTGTATGTTCAACCTCCTATCATTTTTTCTAATAATTTTTTTATATACAATAAAAAACAAAATCATGAAAATGGTAGATTAATCCACATTACTAAAAATTAGTTTCAGAATGATGGTTTTATTTTTTGTAGGAAAAAAATTGTTGAAACTTTTATTTAGTTTCTCGTATTTAAAATAATACACAATCTTCCTTCACACTTAAAAATCCTACTAATTTTGTTATTGTCTCACATTTCGTATATTTCTTTAATAAAATTCAACATCTAAATGTGACTGAATGACGAAATTGATGTAATTTTTAAATGTGAAGAACAAATATGCCTTATTTATTTTAAATATGAGAGGCTAAATAAATTTTTTAAAATAGGGATGTTTTTTCCAATTTTCATTTTTTGTAAATTTATTTTATGAATAAAAGGAAGACTTTTGTTTTTTATTATTATATTATAAGTTAAAGGGTAGAAAATTAACAAACTATAAGTTACATCTTGAGACAATTTGACGATTTGTTTCAAACTCAACCCTCCCAACTTCCCAATCCCGTCATATAAACCGTCACAACTCAGAATCTTACAGTCTTTGGAGTCCTGCCCAGTTGAATATATAATTAAAATATCATGATATATTTGAAAAAAAAATATTCAACTCAACACTCTTAAGCCCAGTTGAATATATAATTAGAATATCATGATATATTTGAAAAAAAAAATAAAATATTCAACTTCAACACTCCCAAGTTCCTAATCACCATCATAAAAACTTTTACTCACACTCACTAGGTCCTGCCCACTTGAATAGATAATTTGAATATCATGATGTAGGAAAATAATAAAATATAAATAATATCCATTAAAATAATATTTATTAAACACGATTATTCACGTGTTAAAAAGACCGCTAATGTAGTTAAAGATACATGTAATTTGGATATCACCTTATATGTCTTTGAAGCAGTATAATATAGAATAGATAGGTAGAAAAACAACGTACAACTAATCTTCATTGAAGGGCCTTGATCTATTTAACTATTATGAGCAAATTTTGCAAAATTTGGAAAAAGAATAGAAAGTCTAGGATATAAGGAAAAAAAATCTATTATCCAAATCATTAAAGCTCCGTTTGGACGGAGTATTTTTGGGTTTTATGATGAATTTTTTTTTGTTGAAACTTGTTATAAGAAATGAATATTTTGGAATAGTTTGGATTGATGATTTTGTTTTGTTGGAATTTGTATTGGAGAATTTTTTATTAATAAAAGTTTAAAATTTAAATTTGAATTAATATTTCACGAGTTTGTTTTGGTGGGAATTATGTTAGAAATAATGGTTTGTTATTAAAATATTCAAATCTAAATTCAAATTTAGTATTTTATTAATAAAAAAATGCTGTAGCAAAAATAATTATTGTAGCATTGTTTTTTGTTTTAAAAATTTTGGTAAAAAAAAAATGAACAAAACAAACAAGTCATATTGCATTTGTGAAATAAATCCTTAAATAGAGCCTAAAGAATTATTTTAAGATATTACTTGGGCAAATGAGTTTATTAGGGCTTTGAGTTTCCTCTGCCAAAAGATGACATGTGTACAATCACTTATGTTCACCCATCACTTGGTTAGAATTTAGTTTAATTTTAAAAATTACTCCTCTATTTGGTTATAATTGACGTTATACACATTTTCACATTAATTAAGGAAGTGTTAAAATGACTAAAAACCCTATAACTAATAGTGATAAACATCAAAATATATAATGCTTGTGAGTAAAATACATGAATACATGTAATTAATGCTAATAAATGTCTAGAGGGTAAAATTGTATTCTTAAGTTAAAACGACACTTAATTTGGAACATGAATAGAAATCTCCAACGACACTTATATCGGAACAGAGGGAGTAGCTAAATAACTAAACAAAACACTTGTCATCTTTTTATAAAGTGGCACAAAGAGTGGCAGAAGAAACCCATAGTCATTTATTAGTCTCTTAACTTAGGGGTAAATATCGTTTTCGTCTCTAATATTGAAAAAGTTTATATTTTAGTCTATTAATTTAGATTCTATCATACAAATAGTGCTCAATTCATCATTTTTCATCAACGTAACAAGTAATGTTGTTAGTCATATGACACTGTTCATCATTCAAAACGATGTTATTTTGTGCCATATGACAAACGACATTACTTGTCAAATGAATGAAAAATGAAGTTGGAACTATTTGTGCAGCAAAATTTAACTTATGAAATTAAAATGTATATTTTTTTTATAATTGGGATCCAAAACAACATTTACTCCTAAGTTAAGGTTTTATTAAGATAATTTATCCATGTCATTTAAAAAAAAAAGTTAGAGATGAAACTAACTGCAAACCACTCTATTATTTATTACACTAATAAAAAAGCAAGATACAATCAGAGTTTTAAATTGCAAAATTAGGAGTGAGAAGGCTCAAACTTGATGGTGAAAAAAAAAAGAAAAAAAAAACAATTTTGATCCAAAAAATTTTAAAGAAAAAAAGGCAATTAGGTCCATGACATGTTTGGTCCCTAATAATTTTCTCTAATATTTTAATTTATAACTAATATAGGACCATTGACATATTTTTTTGGATGAATAATAGAAGTTAACAAGTGTCTGTTAATTTTATTAATTTTTCTGGAAAAAAAAATCCCTTATTAATACGTGTCTGTTGGGGGAGAATTCTCATTGACTCATTAGTGTTTGACACTTTTTTTTGGCAGAAGAACCTGAAGGCGTTTTCAAACAATTCCTATTGTTTCACTTATTTATTTATTATATAAAAAGGGGGGATTTCATTTTTTTACGTGAAAATAATAAAGTCCGTGAATTGTCCCTGGGTTTTTTTTCCCTGTTATTGACCATACAATTTCCTATTTTATCCTAACTTGATATACTACGAGATAAATCTAACAAATTAAGCATACCCTAGCATAAGATATACGATGGGATAAATCTAGCAAATTAAATCGGCCATAAGAATTTGGTCCATAGTAAATTAAACAGTCCATAAGAATTGATTCCAAAACCTAATCCAACGGTGTTGGTCGTGAATTGTCCTAAATTATAAAATTGAACTATTGGGAATCAGGTTGGGTCATCCGATATCATCGAGGACCAAAAGTAGGCTTTGGGTCTTATGTGCCACTTTATAAAAAAAATGACACTTGTACAATCACTTATCCCTTAAAATTCACTTAAAAATTAACAACTAACTAAAAAGGATAGGGTGAATTACATATACCTCCCTTGAGGTAAAATTATATTACGAATCGATCCCTGTAGTTTAGTCATATTACTATCACCCCATTGGCCTAAATTTTGTTAAGGCTACTGTAGAGCAACTATTAGCTTTCAGAGCAATAAATCAGACATCTTCCAAATTTACCCTTAATCAATCAACTATTTTATCTTTTCTCTATTTGTCAAGACAACTCATATTTATATTCTTTCTACCTTATCTTTTCTCTATTTTATCTTTTCTCTATTTATCAATTTTTTATAACATCTTCCCGTAACTTATTCTTCTTCTATATCTTTTCTCACAAAAATAATATGACACTTATTTCTATTAATAGTTTTTATTATTTTCTCAATTAAAATATTTACCAATGTATACTTCAAAAAAATTTAGGCTCTATTTGTTTACCGTTGTTTTAGTATTTTATTTCACAAATTCAATTTGATTTATCTGTTTTGTCCATTTTTTTATCAAAAATTTTAAACAAAAGAAATAATGTTACAATAATTATTTTTAATACAACAATTTTTATATTTTTATAAATAAATTATTACATTTAAATTTGACTTTTAAATTTTTAATAATAAAAAATTCTTCCAAAAACTTTTTTTACCAAATAAACTCATAAAATATTAATTTAAATTTTATTAATAAAAAATTCTCGAATATAATGTCTACCAAAACAAACTCATCAATCCAAACACCTCCAAAATATTTATTTCTTATAACAAGTCTCAACAAAAAAAGTTATACTATAAAATTAAAGAAATACTCTATCCAATGTGAGTTATATTTTTCTGTTAAAATACTAAACATAAACATATGGCAACTATAAATTATTATTTTTATTTTAATAACGCTTCTCATACTAATATTTTATCAAAATAATTTGCATAAGTTAAAATTTAAAAGGAAGATACCACCACCACCACCACCATATATATATATATATATATATATAAAATAGAAATCTCGATTTCATGTTTTTTTATGTTACAATTTAATTCATAAATTTTAAATAATGAAATGGCAATAAATTTTATTTTAGAATATGGATGCATATATTCACTTTTATTTTTATTCTGAGCAATTTTTTTCCTTGTGATCTATTATCATTTTGAAATGTTAATTTGCTCATAATATAATTAAGGTAGCAAGAATTTTTTTATTTTCAAATGTTTAAAATTTAAATCTGAATTAAATTTTTTGAGTTTATTTTGGTAAAAAAATGTCTTTGGAAGAATTTTTTATTATTAAAAATTTAAAAGCAAAATTTAAATTTAATAATTTATTTATAAAAATATAAAAAAAGATTGTAACAAAAATAATTACTGAAACATTATTTTTTTTTATTTTACAAATTTTGATAAAAAATGAACAAAAAAAATAAATTGAATTTATGAAATAAAACACTAAAATAATGGTAAACAAATGGAGTCTAAATTTTTTGACGTAAATATTTTATAATTTAATTGAGAGAAAAATAAAATCTATTAATAGAAATAAGTGTCATATATATATTTATATAATTTTTTTCTTATAATTTGAGGGTGAAAATAAATATTATATTAATAAAAATTTGGGAGAAAATCAGTGTAAAGGAGAAGAAAACAAAAGTTACGAGAAGATGTTATAAAGAATTGATAAGTTGTAATGATAAGGTAGAAAGAAAATAAAGATGAATTGTAAAGATAAATGAAGAAAAGATAAAGAGTTATTGATTAAGGATAAAATTGGAATATGTGTAATTTATTGCTATGGAAGCTAATAGTTGCTTTGGCAATAACAGCAAATATTTGTTAATGGTTTGAATGAAATTACCAAAGAGCCCTAACTTATGATTTTGAAAACTATAAAAAAAAAATCCAATCACTTTGTTCACTTAAAATTTAAAAAAAAATGAAAATAACCAAAAGTGAATTCTAATTTAATATTGTGAAAGATATTAATGATAGTTTTGATTAATTTTTTTAATTATATTAGTTTATATTTAATATGGTGGAGATTTAAAGTGAAAAGATCATAATTACTTATTTACTTAAAATAAAAAATAAAAAGAATTTAAATTAATTCTCATTTAATTTGGGGGTTAATAGTGTTAATGATGCCTTTGAACAAATTTTTTTAATTTTATTAGTTTGTATTTAGTGTAATAGAAAAATAAAATAAAAATAACACAATTACTTATTTAATTAAAATAAAAAAATAATTCAAATTAATTTAAATTCAATGTAGTGAGGTAATAGTGTTAATAGTGCCCTTGTCAAAATTTTTTAATTTTATTAATTTATATTTAATCTAATAGAATGAATAATTTTATATTAACTATTATCCATTTAGAATAAGAGCAAAATTAGAAATTCAATCATTTTTTTTGTTGACTTGCTTACAATAGGGTTTTTTTTTTTTTTTTTTGTTAAATAGTGGTTAAGTAAAGGCAAGTGACAGAAAATATAGTGATTAAATCAAGAAAGTAACTGTAATTTGTCCAAACTACAGGGACCAATTTGCAACAGAGGTAGATGTAATTTACCCAAAAGGATAAGATATCATATTTTGGTAGAGTGTAATAAAGAGTGAGTCCAGATCTTCTGTCCAATATTTATCCAGTCCTATTATGTCTAACTTTTAAAACTACGTAGTTTCATTAAAAGTAGGGACTAAATGCATAAATATCAATAAAATTACTTTAAAATTATTAGACCCTAACCAAGAGATTAGTGAACCATACCACGTAATTTTAATTAGCACAGAATAAGACATACAAAATTTTGGACAGAAGATCCCATGTCATAAAGACTGGGCACACAAAAGTGACATAGGAGACTCAAAGCCCCAAAATACGACAATTATAAACTACCAAAATTGTATTTTTATCAAATTTTAAACAATTACGTTTTTTCTTTAATAAATTTGAACAATCAATTTATCCTTGAAGTTTTAATTGGTAACTAATATAAAAGAATTTTTTTAACCAATAAAAGATAATTAATAAATTTTCTTTGTAACCAAAATGAGATAATTAATGAATTTTCTTTAATTAACATATGGTTATTAAAAATAAAAGTTAACCTTCAACAAATTTTTTTAATTATGTTTTTAATTTTTTTCAAGATAAAAGACTAGAAAATTAACTACTGTTAAAAACAATTTGATGATTTATTTCAACTGAACCCTCTTCCCAATTCCCGTAAGGAAAAACCTTCAGAACTGGGAACCTCCCGCAGCCCAACCCAGCACTCTCTTCGCAGGTGAGATTCACTTCGTATCCAAGTGCAAAATCATCGCACTTCAATGATTGATTATAATCATCGTTAATGCGTTCATTGAACTTATTATTATTATTTTTTAATTTTGCAGTTAAATTTAATAATCAATTTGATTGCAGTACTTCAATCCACGATATCCGAACATGGTAGGATTATTTCTCCCTTTTTCGCGTCTTCTTGTGCAACTGTTCTTTGGTGGGTTCAGTTTTTTGTTAGCCTACACCTTGACAGCCATTGTTAACAAGCATATAAAGTGACCCATCTTCCGGGTTTTGATAAATTACTGTTTGTTTTTTTTCTTTTAGTCTGGCAGAAAAGAAACTGTTCTGGATTTAGCGAAATTTGTTGACAAGGGAGTTCAAGTTAAGCTGACTGGTGGAAGGCAAGGTGATTTTTGTGCCTACATTACTTATGAATGTGTATACTATCATTTTTGTAACAATTTATTGCAACCCCTGATTAGGGAAAGAAACCCAGAATGGGAAGAGTTCATTGTATATTTATGTTGCTTGGTTTGTGTTCCTAAAAGTTCTTGTTTTTTTTTTTTGTTGTTTTGGGTTTGCATTGGTTTCTCTGTTATAGTGACTGGAACATTAAAAGGATATGATCAGCTGCTGAATCTTGTCTTGGACGAAGCCGTGGAGTTTCTGAGAGGTATCCGCATTTTTTCTTGTAAAATGCTTTGTTTCTATCTTTTCCCTTGGTCAAGCAACCGGTATTTTCGTTGTTGTCAAACTAAGAAGTGTATTCTGTGTTTGGTTGTGATTTAGTATTTGTCCTATTTGCTTTAGCCTAATTGCTCACAAGTGTCGTGCTGCTTGTGTTTTGTTAAAAGCTCTTGACTACTTGCTGGTTGTATACATTTTGGATGACTTGACTCAATCCTTTACTGGATCATTATGCTTCCTGTTTTTCCTCTTTCATTTGTTTTATTTCCTAATACCTGTTTCGGCATCCGTAGTAAAGTATCAACATCATTGAGAACTGAATTATTTTTGCTGTCTAGTTTTCTTCTGTGAATGGTCAAACTTGATTGCTAAAGATATTATAACCTTTCAGCACAATCTTACTTTGGCAATGCAAGAAACTAGGAAGAGCATCTTATAATCTAAAGGATTAAAGAAAAGGAGCAATAATTGCGGCCTTAACTTTCAACAGATTTAGTAAATTGAATTGATATTTTTTAAGTGGATGATCATGGTTATGTGGTGTTAATTGTGAAGTTTATAACCACTTTGGAGTAATGCTTTCAGAAAATCATGTCTTGCCGAATAAATGTGAGCTATCGTTCCTTTTGTCATTATAGGGTAAACATGATTTTGAAGTTTATTTCGGCTTGGCCGTATAAATGTGAGCTATTGTTCCTTTTTTCATTATACGGTAAACATGATTTGAAGTTTATTTCGGCTTGGTCGTATTGCCTGGTGCAAAATACTGTAGACACTGGTGATATCTCTAGGCTCATGTGCTGAAAGATGACTTGCATGCCGTCTCCCCAGAATTCCTTATTCCAGGGTCCAAGTTCGATGTTAGACTTCCTGTTACCTGTCACCTTTTCTTAGGTCAATCCTCTAATCAACAAGTTGATGATAAGTTAAATCGGATGTAAGAATTCTAACTCTATACTATACATAGGAGTTACAAATGTGTGAGCTATCTTTAGACGATCTCTACATTTGAGGCAGAATTAAAACTCAACTTCGCAAACAGCCAAATGATCGAAGGTTCGGTATTGATTCTGATGGCATATTCCTTTGGTTGTAGTTAATAATTGTGTACTAATATTGCTTTTAATTATACGATCTATTACATGTTTAGTGGTTCTTTCTATCTGAAGAGTTGTGGGAGATCCTATTGTTTTATCTTTTCTTTTAAATGGAGCACTGCCTCCTCTTTTTCCTATGTTTTTGGAGCTTTGAGGGCTCAAGGCAGAATGCATGGAAATAACTTTAGGTTGTTTGACTACCATGCATCCATTGCTTGCTATCAGAACCCTTATAATTTCATTAAATTATTCATGCTTGTTTCTTCTTTGTCCCTGTTATTATCTAGATTTACTTAAAAAATAGTTTGGGACCTTATTGTTGCAGACCCTGATGATCCCTTGAAGACTACTGATCAGACGCGACGCCTTGGCTTAATAGTATGTCTTCTGATTAAATATACTCATATCTTGTTTCTTAGTTTGTCTTCTTGTTTAGACACGTGTGAGGTTTAGTTATATATTTTAATGCGAGTTAAAATCATCATGAAGTTTTAGTTTTTTATTTTCTGATGCTATCAATCTGGTGATTGAATAAGTTAAATTCAATTTATATTATATGTACCACTTTATTTTGAAATTCACTTGTTATATATTCAAAATTTGTATATGAATTAAAATGGTATAGATATATTCCAATCTTTTGGCTTCAATTCTTGTTTTCGTTGCAACACTGCCTTCATGATTAGGAGCTACACTTTTTATTTTTTTCTTTACAAAATTTAAGTCCAGTAAGAATTTTCTTTTCCCTCATTCCTTCTCCTTTCCATGTTGTGTGTGAAGTTTTAAATCAATATCTTTGTGGAATTGTTTATGGTACAAGTCATTATCTTTGGCTAACTATCATGAACTTCTCCCGTATCGTCCAAACAGTTGTAGAAAGGTTAGTTTTTCGTTTTCATTCCTCATATGTTCTGCTTTTGTGTTACTGCAGGTTTGTAGGGGTACTGCAGTGATGCTTGTTTCACCTACTGATGGTACAGATGAGATTGCCAATCCTTTTATCCAGCCAGATGGAGCATAGAGCCCTTCTGTGCACTGAAATCAAACCATTATGTACTACTCTGCACTCAAAGAGCAACATCAACAACATTTGCTTTAACTTTAATGTGCATATTCAAGGAAAGGTTGAAGTTCTTTCTACTTCTTAGCCTTGAACTTTTATCCAATGTAGGAAAATGTTGCACTGCTACTGGGCTGAGTAAAACTTGACTGTTGTAATTTTCTTAGAGGCGTTCCATGTCCCTGTTTATGATCAAAGGTGCAAGGAAGTTTGATTATAACCCCTGACTATTCCAGTAGGAGTTTTTCTCCTAATTTACCTAGTGATAACATTGCACTCAAATCATTTATTGCTTTGTTCAAGATCAAATATCCAAATGCTGTTGCAAAATATCAGCAAAATAGTTGGAAATCGTGTTTCCAACGTGTCAGATAAAGGTTTAGTCGTTGTTGTTGGTCTTGGAGCTTGTTTATACCTTAAATTTTGCAAACTAGGTGCATTTACATTTCTTTTTCTCAATGTTTACCAATGGTTACACCCTTTTTACCCTTCTTCCAATAACACTTACCATTTTTTTCCATCTGACTCTGATTACAGTAATAAAATGACCAAAACTCTCATGCTATGCATATCATTGTAATTGACCATCTAATCTTTTTTTGTCCATTATTCTTTCTTTCTTGGAGGTATATTAATGATCTTGAAGCAAAGAAAGAACAAAAATCTCTCTCAAATCTCGACAACTGTGACCCCATTTTTCTTGGCTCATAAATGCATCATTTAAACATGGTAAAGTCATTTTATTGTCCAATTTCCTTACCATTTCATCAGTGACCAAAAAAAACCCACAAGAAAATTCCACAAACAAAATATAACAACACACATGGTCTAGGCTACTAGTACTAGCCAACAATGAACAAATCTAGTGCTGATCTTTCCCCACAACAAAAAAAAAAAAATCAAAACACGCACGCACACACACAGAGACACAAATCGGTACTAGGTTCTGTAATTCGTCATTCATACCAGTCCCATCAAAATAGAGAACCAAAAAAGGAAAAGAAACATATTTAATGAACAGAAAATTTTAACGGTTCTTTCCTCCGAAGTCAACCAAATGACATAAGCAGCAGAGTGCGGTACAGTAACATCATCATTCATCAGCATCTCCGGCGATTGTCTCCGTCTCGTTGCGTTCATAACTCGTAAAGTCTTCTTTGTTACCTTTTCTGTCAACCCCATCTCGGGAAAAAAACATATACATTGGAAACCACAACCTCTTTTTTCGTGAAATTCTAAGTAACAACACAAACATCAATTTTGTTCCTTGAAAACGATGAGAACCAATTTTACTACTCTTTTTGTTGATTAAAACCATCAAAGTTGTTCACTTTTCAAAGTTTATGGGCTTTTTTTTTTCCTTTTGATACATGCAATGCACACCCCAGTTCTTGATTTGTCGAAATTTCTTTTGCCAAATTCTTATTGAATTGTTTGTTTTAAGGGGCAAGTTGCAGTCCCTTTTGTGTTTCATCATTGCTTTTTTTGTGGGCTCGTCTAATATTGAATGGTAAATCTCCTTTTCAGGGTTTTTTAGTTGGAGTTTTGTATTTGCTGCTGCCGCTGAGCTACAATTTATCTCCATTTTTTTTATTTTTACAAATATGCAGAATTTACTGCATGCAATTAGTAATGTTCTGCAGTGTTGAATTGTGGTTATAATTCTAATTGGATACAGGGTTTTTGTTTACTATTTGAACACTACTGGAATATGGAGGAATTAGCGGATTTGCTTTGTAAAATTGATGGTTTTCTTTCCATCAAAAGTGATATTTCTTTGATTTTTCGTACGGTTCTAGTTAAATTTACTTCAGAGTCTGACACTTTCTTTGAATGAATAACGATAAATACTCGAGTGAAAAGGATTTTTACTTGCAGATGCAGCAGCATTTTTATTTCTTCTTTTTGTTTAATTTCTCCTACGCCAAGCTATGGTCAATTCAATATTAGACCTTGTATGAAGTTTGCATAACTTTCTAGTATAGGTTTATGTCTTATCAATTCATCAAATTGTCTTTGATTTTCATTGAAGTAGAAAGCTCAATTTGTCAATGGTAAAGGGAGATCTTAATATCCTTTACAGATTCTTGCTGCTGTGTTCTTTAGATTTTGGTGCTGAAAACTGTTTTCCTTCTCTATTTGTGCAACATTTGGCCAGTTAATATGTGTAGAATCCTTTCTATTCCTACTTCTTTCTCAAAGATTAATATAATTTTGTTGTTTATCCTGTGCAGCATTCTTGGAGGGTGTTGTTAAGCTTTTAAGGAAGTGACGGTGAAGCTGGAGTGTTGTAAACTTGCTCATTTGTTAGGTTTTGCTGTGAGTAGTGTGTCAGTTCTTGGTTGTCAATAGCATAAGTCACATATCCACTTTTCTAGATCGAGGATTTAAGGAGCCAATATACATTGAATGGTTATTGAGTTTATAATCCTCTTATTATCTAGATAATCATTATGCATTTGGAAGTGAAAGGAAAGTTGTCGTCGGTCAAGGTTTACAGAGTTCAATAGCTTTGGTCCCTTATTTTTTATTTTTATTTTTCTGCATAGTGAGAGATGAAAGATGGTTCATCTTTTTGGGTGGAGGAATCTAGTGAACTATCCTGCTTTCCAATGAAAAGGAAGAGACAAATCAGACCAAAAAAACTAAAGTTTATCGGATGGGGATCAAAACTTTTAATTGAGTTTCTTCAATCAATTGGAAAGGATACAAGCACGCAGCTCAATCGGTATGAGGTGACTGGCATTATTAATGAGTATATAAATGCTAACAACCTAGCTAACCCAAGAAAGAAGAAGAAAGTTATATGTGATCAATGGCTTTGTGCTCTTTTTGGAAAAAAATCTGTGTCCCGGATAAAAGTTTATGATCTGCTGGAATCTCATTTTGCTGAAAACTGCAACTCTTCAGAGGATGATTTTGAGTACAGTGCAGAAGAGCAGGATGGTGGCACTACCAGTTTGGAAAATAAAACTTCAACTTTAGGACAAAAACCATCTTTCCAGAAGAAAAAAGTTCCTGAAACTCCAAAAAGCTGTTTTGCTGCAATCTGTCCTGAAAACATTAAGCTTGTGTATCTAAGTAGGAGTCTTGTTCAGGATCTTTTAAAGGCTCCAGAAAGTTTTGACGATAAAGTAATGGGTAGCTTCGTGAGGATCAAATCTGACCCCAGTGATTACTTACAGAAAAATTCCCACCAGCTGGAGCAAGTAGTAGGTCTGTTTCTTTATCTGCGTGCTTCTTTTTGCTGTTATTCTGGAATTGCAGTTCATTAGTTTTTTCACAATCCACTATGCACAGATATGAGGCGTTGAGCATATTCTTGATTCTAATCACTTGTATGGTTGGCTGATAATACAGTTGTATATTCCCCAGTGTTGGTTTATGTCAGAAATGAGAAGCAATTCAAACCCAGAGGCCGAGGGACGCAATAATACCCATGAGAAAAAATGTGAACCAGTCAATTAACTATTTTCTTTTTAATGTTCTAAAGTATATTTTACTTTATCATAAGGTCCTGCATTTTCCTTTACTAATATATCAATATAGGAAAATTTTATCCTTTACTTGAATAGTTTTGTAAGTTTGTCTTTGCACATGTTTGTATTGATTTTGCAATTTAATGGATGACTAGTGCAAAATCAATCCTTCATGTTTGTCATTCACTGAAAACAACATTCTTCACATGTGATCTTCGATGTGACTAGGACTTACTCCACAAAATTTTCTTAATAAAATGTATTGAAAGTGCTGGTTGTTTCTGACTTTGTGACCATCCATCCCTTGAGTCCAATAACTTATCTACTAAATCATGGAGTTTTGATCACCAGAATTGTTGATCTGACAGTCAAACTTTTTTCCTGCTTGTCTGAGTTTAATATCTTTTTATTTCTCTTAACTGATGCTAATTTAAGGGACTATGAAAATAGCACTTGCTAACCATCTTCCCCAGTCTTTTCATTAGGCTATGAACTGGTTATTTATAATGTTGAGTCCTTCTACAGGTGTAAGGATAATTTCTGAAGCAGATGGTAAAGAAGTTCACCTTCAACTTTCAAATTGTGTGAAGGAAATTCCAATTCAAATGCTTTCCGACAGTAACTTCTCTGAGGTAATCAGTTTATCCATTGTGATGCCATTGAACTGATAACATGGAGTAAGATAATTTTAAATATCTGTCAGTCATACATCAGCCTAAGCCTTTCGCCTAGTGGGAAAAAAAAAAGATCTAGTGTTATCGCATGCTAGCTTCTCTCTTTGTTTTACAAATTGAGTAACATATAGGCTAACAAGTTCTAAACCATGTGGCATTGATTGCAGGATATTTAGAATATATTTGCTTGCACCTTCTTTTTTTATGGTCATGATACTAAATGTTATAGGTTTAAGCTTTTTCTATGAATAAATCTCTTAACACTTGGGGACAGTTTCACTGCCTTTGAGAGTCCCTACATTGCCCTTATAACAATACACACTCAGTTGACAGCCCCACATTGCCCTTATACATTGCCCTTTGAGAGTCCCTACATTGCCCTACATTGCCCTTCATTGCCCTTAATACTTCAGACTTTATGTCCTTCTCTGGCGGACTAGATACGGAAATGGCAAGGCAGCATTAAGGACTTCGTCAATGAAATGTCGTTGTACATTGAAGATGATATAAATTGTTGGCAATAGGATGAAATCTTCCCTAAGAGAAGACAACAACATATTTTGGTCTTATTAGACTAAGTTCTCCTTCAATTTTTGGACTTGGAAAGTCACTTCAGATGAGGTAACAGATCAACAAAGACTGCATTGTTGAGTGCATATTTTAACTCATCTTTTGTCCAGCAAAAATCTTTCTTCACTCCTTCTCCTTCACTTTTTCCTTTTCACCTAGCTATAAAAAACTATTTTTTCTCTACTCCAACCCCACAGCGAAAGTGTACGTGAGTTGGGACTTGGATATAAGGGCAGAGTTTAGCACACAAGTCCTCTTGCGATATCCATTTTGGCATAGTGAGGACTGGCCAAATAAAGTTGGGATTGCGTGTGATAGGCTCTAGTTGCATCACGGGCTTGCAGGTGTCTATGGCCAAAAGAAGGCTTGAAAAGTTGTTTAAACAGACATTTGACTCAGCTTTCAAAACTGTGATGATTACTTTGGAAGATGACTTTGGTTCCTGATGATAATAGTTATCGTTCTGAATCAGTTTTTTCATTTTCTGAAAAATTTCTCTTTCAAGTTTATTAACTATAGTCCTAATTTCATGGAACAAGCCATGGTTTTGGCTTTAGAAAATGTCTTTTGGTCCTATCTCATATCACTGACTTCTATAGGAATGCATCCATTCTTGATTTTTAACCATTTGCATCATCTTTGTCTGGGTGGTTACAGGCCGAATGTGAGGATTTGCGTGGAAGAGTGAAAGCGGATTTGCTTAGAAGGCCTACTGTTGTAAGATTTGTTATACATTTTTTATATTTTTTATGATCATGTTGATGTTGTATAGTTGTTTCAAGAGATCAATGGGTAGGTCAACAGATTCATAATTCTAGATATTTTCTGGGAAGTTTATCACTTCCAGTTCAGTGTTCCATTTCCCGGTCAAGATATTTATGTCAAGTGTATGGCTTTTCAAAGAAAGGGATTACTCTCCCAGCAATAAGCACTAAGATACCGGGATGGATTCCCTAGCAGGACGTCAAACAGATGCAACATATTATCTTATTTTTTAAAATCCAATTTGAGTATGGGTTTTTCTTCAAACTTGTAACTTTTATCATGCTGGACATGATTCAACTTTGTTAAGTTGCGACAGCATTATGGGGTTTCTTTGTTCACAGCCTAGCTGAGCAAGCTGGGTGACACTGAGGGTACTTTGTGCTGATTTAAAGTTATTTCAAGTCTTGAGCATGTCTCCTTTTTCCTTTGTTCAATTGAGCTATGTTAGTTTTTTGCTTCCCAAGTTCATACCTGTCATGAAAAATGCTTCGCCTCATTATTGAAGCGCTTTCTTGCCTATGTACACTGTTGAACCTAGCCACATGCCTTCAAGATATATTAGATATATTGGCTGTTGAAAATATTAAAAAAATTATGTACTTTTTGAACTGAAAGTGTGTAATTTGGACCAAGCTCAAGTGTGGCCAAGTTTTACATGGCTTAAGCTAGGCCTTAATGAAGTTGAGCTTTTCTTTGTTTTTAACACAATTAAGATCTTACTCAGTTTTAGGCTCAATCCTTATTCTAGCAGTTAAAATGGGTTAAATTTGGATTAGCTTCTTGTGGAGGCTTTCCCTGGTCAATCCATGTTGCTTAGTTGTCATGCCTTGTGGCTTTATGCAGTCTGTTCCTTACCAAACATATCCTTATTTTGTTGCCAATGCATTTCTATTCTTCTTTGAGAAAATTTTTGAATACCTTTGATATATCAAAAAGTAGAGATCTATTCTGCTCTTTATTACTCTAAAACCACTTACATTGACACCCCAAAATGAAACAGCATTTGATTACATTGGGCTAGCAACTATATGGTTTAAAGAAGGATAAGTATCTACAGTAACGTAGGAAAAGTAATAATGAGCAGCTTCTTACAATTTAGGCAAGTTGAAGAACATGATTTGTTGGCATTTGTTGTAATTCGTAATCCATAAACAAAAATGAGGCTATTTTTCCAGGTTAAAGTAAAAATTAGGGATGAGAGAGAGGAGGATGAGGAGAAATGAATAATATTTAACCCTGCAAGGGTTAAGCAAGATTACATTTTCAATGTGCTGTTCGATTTCATAAAATAAATATATAAGTTGGACATTTTTATTCTTAAGACCTACCAAAAGAGTTGCCCTACTACTGCTGTGACTTAGATCCTTATTGATGAATGAATTGATCTGAAATTCAAAGATATAGAAGAGTGTGATTTGACACATGAGCAGGACCTGAGACTGAAACGTGCATGTTTCCTAGAATTAGTGGCAAGAAACAACTCCTGGACAAAAATATGAAAGTTAGGCTAAATTTTGATTCATCTTGTCCTTTCATACTTGTGGCTTGGGCCTCTTATTGGCTAAACTGTAGACGTCTCTTTCGTTGGGAATTGCTCCTCTCGATAGGTTGTTCTTGTGGTGCTAGGGCACTCTGATTTTTTAGTGGATTAAGCAGGATTTTCTTCTATATCGTCATCTCATGCTTTATAGCAATGCCTTCATTCTAGACAAATACCTAGCCCTTGTTATAATCAATGAAAGCCTAAATGAGTTTGTTCAAGTACCAAATGCGAAAACATATTTGTGACTTGATATAAATGCAGCTATATACTGAATTCTAGCTGATGGAATGCTGATAAAAGAAACCATTTGATCTGAAAGATGATCAATGGTGGGATGTCAAATTGAAAGATCTTTAGACAAAATGAGAGGAAATTGACATCAGAGTGGATAGAGAGAGAACTTGGGTTGTTCCTTTATCTCTTGCAGGCAAACTCCAAAAGTCATAAACCTTATTCTATCCAGTGCTTTTAGCTTGGATCATACCTTTCCCTCTAGCAGCCTAATTCCCCAAGTCATGAACTTTTATGTTCCTTGTATCTCTCTCTCTTTTATTTTTTTAACAATTTGACCGAATGATTTCCGTTCTTTTGGAGTGAACAAGTGGAAAGTTTTTTCTGAAGCCCTCACCTTTCCTATTTTAGCAGTTTGGACAAAACATAAAGTGTTGTGCATTAATGGAACCTTCCATTGTGCTCTCCGAAACATGAACCGATGCTTGCGCTTATATCTCAAAGCAACAAATATATTTGACAACTTTATGCATTCTTAACTTTTTCTACCCCCCATCTCATGGATACTGTCATGTTTCTACTTTTTTCCTGTCCCAAAATTATTGTCCGTTGTCAAAATGTCAAACATTTATTTCTTTAATTTCCAGTCCTTACCTTTCCTATTCAGCATGTCTTTAGCTTAGTTGGTGGTCCTTTGATTTTATCATAATAGTTTTTGCAAAATTTTAACTTTTGAAACCAAAATGCATGATATACACTTGCATATGCTTCTTTGAGAAAGATTGGAGAGTGATGACACACGTGCACATGCAGTTAATCAAATTGGCCATGTCTAATTGTGATACTGCCACTTGTTTACATCTAACACTAGCTGGTAGAATTCTCATGGGCATAAGTGGAAACAAATCTCAATATAGCACACTTTTACTGTGCATAAATTGCATGAACTTCAAAAACGACGAAAAAAGTGGCCGTGTCTAATTGTGATTCTTCCTTTGTTAGATGCCTGTCGCTTCCTTAGATCTAAAATCTCCGTTTCATTCATTACAGCATTTTAGGTTTGAACCATACCAATGGCATTATGGTGTTTGAATTGTGTTGTGCTGTTGATTGGTTCCGTTGATATTTCCTCTATCCGATAGGCAAAAGAAGTTTAAGTGTCAGTTTTTCATTTTCCGACCATATCAGTGATATAAACTCCAATGGCTAATCTGTTTGCTGCAATTTTTTTTTTATTTTTTTTATTTTGGGCTCTTTTATACCATACTGCAAAGAATATTCTGTTGCATCAACCGTTGACTGAAACTTTGGCTCCCTTGATAGGTGGAGTTTGAGGGAAAGGCTAGAATGTTGCACGAGGATATAATGAAGCATGTGAGTTGATGTGTTGAAGTTATAGAATGCATTTTCATCTTGTACTTTTTCCTCTCTCTCTCTCTCTCTCTCTCTCTCTCTCTTTCTCTCTCAATTATCTACTATTGATCTTGTTGTAGTTTAAGAATTAGTAATGTCTGTCATCTCTTATCTTATAAATATTTGCTTACTGATTTGTTGAAAATGCAATATAAGTTTGCTAAAAATTCTGATCCCTTATAAGTCTTTAATTCGTTCTTTGCCTGATGTTTTTAGTTGCTTTATTGAATTTCTTAGCCATTCTGATCCCTTATTATTCTTTAGTTGATGGTTTCAGGTTTCTACTCCTTGAATTTGATTCCTAGATCTGTTTATGCTCATTGTAACTTTTTTCTGAACTTGATATTGCTGTGGTTGCAGTGGATACCTCGAGAACTTGCATTCTTGCAAAACCTTATCGATCGGGCCAATGAGAAGGGATGGCGTAGAGAATATCCTTCTATACACCTTAATCAGTCCCCTACAAGATGAATGAAGTTTCTGCTCCTTACTACTTGCAAGTGCTTGCATATGTGACTGTTTTTGGTTGATAAATTGCTGAAAAAGAGTAGCTGTATTTGCCATTTGGGGGTGCTCTGATATCAATAGGAATTCATCGATGGAGCAATGTGTCATTTCTTGTATTCAAAACTTTAATCCAGGAGCCTTTTGTTTGAACAGCTAAGGTTTTAAGTCATTCAATAACTATTTGGTCATTAATTAGTATAAGTTGTGCATTTAATGAGATAGTTTAAATTGGGATATGTTGGTCCTATTTAGCTTATTTCTCTGCTTGGAATTATAAGAGGTAGGAAAAATTCTTTTGGTTCCTTAGACAAAAATATTTTAGTTAGAAACTGGAAAAATTCAAAATGGCACACCAATTCCGTGTTTTCTATATCTGGAAAAGAACTTCACCTTTCTAAAACAACTATTTATCCTTATTTTCCTTTCATGAATAGTTTCTAGAAACTTTTCCAAGTAGTCCCCTCACCACTTCATGTGTTTTCCAAAGTTCAAAAACTGAATCTTTTTAATTTGGTTTATATTGGAGCACTGAATTTATGACTTATACTTCAAGTGGGAGAATTTAGATTGGTATTTTGTCTGGAAAACACGTATTTTGGTGAAAACTGAGATTTCCTCTCACATTGTGGCTCAATTGTGACTACAAGTCATTTATGCTGATAACAATCTCTTTTTTGGTTGATAATAGTAACACTCATAATGAATAACAATTGAGAAGACAAATGTTTTGGTGGAAAAGGAGGTTAGAGATAGCTGTGGCCTGTGTTCTTGGTCTCCAGTATGCCAATTGGTTACCAGTAATAAATTTTAAAGTTATCGCTTTTGTTTACTTAACTAGCATGTACATTATTTCAGCACTTGGAAAGAAGGAAGCTACTGGAGAAATCATCTGAACAGGAAAGACTTCTAGCTGAGATGCCCAAAGTAATTGCTGATGAATTAGAGCCTGAAGCCACCCCCTTGGATAAATTAGAAATGACAGAAGAGAATAGTTCTTCACCCAGTTCTTGGAACTGGGAGGCTGCAGATAATTATTATTCCGATGATGGTGGTGAGAATTGACATCAATTGGTTCTTTATTTTGCTTGGTTATTGCACTTCTCTATTATGCACCACTAAAACAGGAATTTCGCATGTTTTTCAAAAGCATTGTTGTGCGTTCGTTTCTAGTGGTCAAGGGGGTGAAGGAGGGGGGGGTGGGGTGGGGTGGTGTTTGAGATGGGATGGGATTGTGTTCCAAGACCATGCGATGTTTTGTTCATAATAGCTTCAAGTGTAGCAGTTTGGTTCAGCTATTCTCGAAATTATACTACCTTACTTTGTATATCCTAATCAACCAATGTGTATGTGTCTCTGTTTCAGGTGATTTATTATTAGTCATTTCATGTGTACTGTGATTATAACCAACCCATGTTGGATGGGTTGGCTAGGGAGGGATCACTTAGGTCCCTCCCAAACCCCAGGTCTAGAGTTCGAGACCTGGGGTATGCATGTGATGTAAGTGTGCGGTGTGTGGGTAAAAAAAACATGTATACTGTGATTATGAACACCGGACTAACTTTTTCTTCTGTTTCGAGCTTCTTAGTATGCTTCCCTTTCATCTGTTACATATGGTTCATATTACGGTTCTTGTAAGATTTGATTACTGGTGCATATTGATTTCGTTTTATTCTTTGGAAGAGCCTTAGAAAGATTTCAAACTCCAATGACACTAATCCGCAAAATAGCCCTTAGTTAAATTGTTGAGATAAGTGAAATATTTCTCTAGACAATGTAGTGCAATGAAAATTTTGATATTTCAAGGAGCAAAACACATTTAAATTCATTATTTCCTTTCAAATTATAGAATCTTAACTTTTTATGTCTTTCTTTTTTGGGAGTGAATGATTAAAAATCAAAATCATTTTCTGCAGTAGTGGTCCAAAAAGATTACTCCTTCGAGCTTAAATTTCCATAGTAATTCCCTATAGATACTAGTGTTGCAGTAATCACTGCATAACTATCATCCAACCAAAAAGTGGAAACAGAAAGTCGTGGTGATGTTGATTTTCTGCTACACATAAAAATCAAATCCATATCATGCAAAAATAAGGTAGAAACTAATCGTGGAATTAGTCTAGTATTGTTTACTGCTGTTTTTATAAATATGATGAGCATTAAACCCTGCCCAAGACTGGTTAAATTTACATGTAGGTTAAATTTATTCTCTCTTTTACTTCTGTTATTTTTCGTGTGAACTTGTGCCTAAATGGTATGACTAGAGCTAATTTTAAGGTTAGCTTGTGTTTTGAAGAAGATGATAATAGTTTCAATCTCTTAACTCTGTTGACACTTTAGAATTATTTTCAGGTACTGGAAATGTTGGAATCACATCTGCATTTATTAAGACCAATTCGGTCATTCCTGGGATGGAGAACACAGGTTTCACCATTGGAGTTACAAGCACAGAAGCTGTAAATGGTACCTTTGTTTCTTCTTCCCTCTTTTGCACTTTGAAGTCTAAGGCCCCATTTGGGAGTACGGTGGCTTATTAGAAAATGCTTTTGGTCCTAAAGTTTTTAAAAAGAAGTGCTAATTGTATTATGTTCACAAGAGTTTGGTTTTGGTTTTTCAAAAAAGCACTTCTCTATATATATTTACAATATGTACCTAAAAGTAGTGAGCTACTTTTCGTGTTATTATTTTAAATTAATGGTTTAGTTTTATAGTTATGGTAAAACAGCCATACTTATCTCTAATTTTTCAAATCGAGAGATTATTGCATAAGGACCAACTTTAAGCTTTTGAATAAATAATAGCACTCAAAGGGCCAAAAGCTCTGCTGTTAAAGTCAAAGGATTTTGTTCACCAAACATCTAAAGAGTGCTTTTAATACCCAAAAGCACTTTTTTTTTTCGTAAAGCACCGCAACCCTAATATTCTCAGCTCTTTCTTGTGTCATTTTATTTTCTGATAAACAGGATTTGAAGCACCTGATTAAATTCTCTTTAATTGTAATACCAACCGCAATATCTGCCATTATAAGACAATATATAAAGAAATAAAGAATTGGACTTGCAAGAACTGTAAAATTCTTATTATGCTAAACACTACAGCTCTGCCTATTGGGATTTGGGTAAGAATTGCCTTAGTCTGATGTTGCAGTACTCATTAATGTCAATGATGTGTTGGCTAATCTGCTCGTGCATTTTGAAAATTAAGCATTCGATTAGTCTTGTTCGAATCTAGCTGAAATGATAAAGTTAGTGTTATTTATGAAGTCAAATTTACTTTGCTAGTAGAAGGTATAGTCATGGACACTGGAATTTATTTTCCCATAATAGCAACAAATTATCCTTTCATTTCTTTTCCAGGATCGAAAGCTGACTATGAGATATCAAGGGAAGTTGAAGAAGGTTAGTTATCTTTTTCAATTACATAAATCTTGATGGTTCATTTGTTACTTCTGCACAAGAATAATATGCTGTCGAAGCTTCGATATTGGTGCAGGCATCTCGGTCGAAAGGAGAGAATGTGACTTTTTGAGATAACTTGCTGTGCTTACCATGTTATTACTATTTTATTCATTTACAATAATAGATCCATTACTGGATTTCCATCCCTTAATATATTCGGGAATCCTTGTTTGTTGATGATTTCTAATTGAATATGGCTTAGTTGAAACTCATTATGCTGATTTGATTGAATTGCTTATATTTCACAAAGTTACATTTAGAGATATATTTATTAGCTGTTGATATGGATATTTCGAATACAGACTGCCAGGACTCGAACCCAATCCAAAATGGTATAGTTACTGCAACTGTCAATGGTGATGATAGCAGTAAAGAAGCACAGGCTGTAGATTTAGAAGACAATGGGTGCATTCCAGGAAAATCAGGAATAGACATAAATCCAACTCCAGTTATTGAATTAAGTGATGATGAAATTGAAGTTATTGAGGTGAAAGTTCACAAGCATTCTACTGTTGTGAACCCTGAGGATTGTGTATGGCTATACTTGGATCCACAAGGAAAAGTTCAAGGGCCTTTTCCCCTGACTTCACTAAAGCGATGGAACGATTACAACTACTTTGACCGACACTTTATGGTCTGGAAGAATGGTGAAAGCCAAAACCAGGCTGTATTGTTGATTGATGTACTTCGCCGAACTTTTCCTTAAAAATAAACAGACATGTAATAGGCTCAACCGTTTCAAGTATAGGCAAACATTCTTCTTCTTCTTCTTCTTCTTCTTCTTCTTACTTTTTGTGTGTTTTTCAGAAGATCTGTGATTGCAGGTGTTTGTGAGGCAAAATGTAAACCCTATAGGAATGCTGGAATCCCCAACTTAGAGGGCTTACCCCAAATGATTGAGGGGATAATTTTTATACTGTGATTGTGGTTATATCAAATGGGCATGAACTGCTCAAGTTTTGTTTGATGATATGGTTTTTCAAATTGATGAGTCCTATGGGAATGAACCAAAGAAAGAAGTGACTCAATTGCATGGCTGTGTTTCTCCTGTTTTCTCACTCTTGTTGTGTGACAATATGCAGCTTTGCATTGCATTTTTCTTCTTTTACATACTCCTTGAGGAAAATTTGTTGAATGAGTACAAAAACAACAACAATAAGCCTCTAAACCTATTGGCTATATAGATCACATTAGCAATTATTTTATTTTTTTAAAGACGTGTGTTTTTATTTATATTTAAATATATCACATTTTATTTGTCACTTTTTTTGAGTTAATATTTCTCTATTTGTTTATAGGACATTTAAAGATCTCCTATGGATATATCTTAATTATTTACTTGTGTCTCTCATTTTCTCATTTATTAGAATTACCCTCTCTTTCTTCTACTAGTGCAAAAGATTAAAAAACAATCATATATATGTAAAAATAACTATATGAATGAAAATTTCAAGACGGCAAAAAATAGCTATATGAATCAAGTTTTATATATAAAATCATTTCATAAGAATTTGTTTGATTTGCTTGTATTTTACCCTAATTTAAATTAGGAAAATTTGTGAATGAGTAAAAACTTCAAATTTTCTTTTCTTTGAATTTATGGATAGTCCCTATTTTTACGTACCTCATCGGCTCATCCCATGTTTGGGATTTGGAAATTCTTTTCATCCATAGGAAACAAGAATATTTTACTTCCTTTATTACTTCTTTCAACTTTCAAAGTTTAAATGCAAAAGAATAGAGCGCTCATTCACAAAGAATCATATCCAGTCTCAACTTCTTGAATCGTTTTCTCCATTGCTATCCCAACCCTTCTCTTCTTTTCTCTCTCTCTCTCTTTTCTGCAGTTTGTCAAGAAGAGTCAACAAACCAAACCCATAAGGTAAATAAACTTTTAAGTTTTTGTTATGTGCATATATCAGTGCATGAATTCTTGTTTTTGCATGCAGCAACTGTTGTTTTTTTTCGTTAGTACAAGTATCCATAATGAACTTCTTGATTTTGATGTTTGCTGAGCCCGGAAGAGAAAAATCTTCCCTCATGCTGTGGCACCATTGGCTTCATAGACATGCATGAAAGGCTGATTAGAGTTGATGAATATGTCTTCAATGGAATAGTTTGTATTGCTTGGACTAAATATTAATGGTGATTCTTCATGGTTTTAGTATTAATATGTATATAGCTACTAAATGCTTTCATTTATGCACTGATTTTCTTCCTTTAAAAACTTTCTTTTCTATGATTCGAATCATAACTATTGAGAAAAGCATATCAATCTGTATCTTCTTAAATGGAAAGGAAGTTACATCCATTTATTCTAGACGATTTCTTTCACTTTTCTTGCTAGTTGTTACTTCCCAACAAAAAAAAATTCTTACCCTCATAATATGCCAATCTTGAATGTTGTTTATGCACTGCTAAAGGGGTAATGGTTTGTTATTTGGAAATCAAAATGGACTAATGGTAACTTTGATTTAATCTGACAACTAAATTTACATGAGGGAAAATTCATGAATTCAAACTCCATGATCATGAATGTACTAAACTACTGATGCAAAAAAGAATCATGCTCATCTTTCTTACATTTCTCCATGAGATGCAGAGATGATATTTGCCTTCCATTGATTGCACAATTGAGCTCCAACGATTCATGACGCTTAGCTCATTTGTACTGTTGCGGCCACTATGCCTCTTCATCTTCATTACCGTTGTGAGTGTGATGCTTGCCTGATATTTCTGGATGACAAACATGATTTGTTTCTTGCAGTCGGTTCACTCAGCTCATTAAAATTACCTTCAAGATCTTAACATAATTCAAAATTTTCCTTTTCGGAAAGGGCATGAGCTGCACAGTGAGTATCATAGAGTGTTCTTGCAGCATTTTCTTTTTCCCTAGCTTTTTAGGGGTTCTCCATATTTAGATAGTTTTAAGTGTTTACTAGATATGTTGGAAGGTCTTAATTCTAATATCATCATCTTAAAGTGCAGTCATTGATATTGCTGCTGCTGCTGCCTACTGTTTTGGTTCCATTGTGGATCAAAAAGGTACACAAAATTGAAGCTGAAATCAAGTTGATTTCTCACACTCACCACCAACGAATGCTATCAGGAATGGAAAATACAACAAAGTTGTTGTCACCAACTGATAGGGAATTCACAAACTTAAAAAGTATTTTGAGCTTACCCTTGAATATGGCTGATTCTCCATTTTCTTCAATAGAAACTGAGGTTGGCCTTTTCTCCCTATCATTTTCTCTCAGATGATCCAACTTTTGGAGATATGAGTAAACTCAGATAACAACTGTGTTATGTTTCTGTTTGTGTGGCAAATGGTTTAGGTGGCTCCTGCATTATTTGCAGAATTTTCAAGAATGCAAAACCTGTCACAGCTTTCATATATTTTATCGGACGGTTTTCTTTTCTCATACTACATAAAAGATGATCAAACCTATGCTGTGTATTCAAACACTTCTTCTGCCTTTGCATATGCTGCTAGAAATAATTACTCTTGGTACACTCAGCCTGTGAATCCCAATACAGGGAAATTTTATGGAGATCCAGTGAAGGTTCCCCCATTGTTTATCTATAGTTCTAGCTGGTTTGAAGAAGCATTGAAAAGCAGAAATGGGCATGTTTCAGTAGGAACTGGATGGGCACCTGATAAAGTTCTTTTACACCTTGACTTTGTTAGTGATGATCAAAGAAGAGGTCTATCCTTAGGCTTTTCTTTGAAAGTATTTACTGATTTCTTCTGGAATAACGTAAATATTTATGGCGGGACACTGTATCTTGCAACAAAGGATGGGCTGTCATTACTCACTGAAGGAATCCCAAATACACAATTGGTACCAGTTGGTGATTCAGCTTCAATTCAACTAATCAACTCCAGTGGAGATCAAATAGGCAATGCTGGTGATCTTATGTGTCAGCCTTATGATGGCAACCTTCGAGGTTCTGTTTTGAAAATATGGAAGAAGAAGTATCTATTTTACTGTTTATCGGTTGAAGTTGTTGGAATACAATCGGTAAGTTCCTTTCTACTAATGCCTAAATACAAAAAATAAGAATACTGTCTTAATGTTTAGATACATAGTTGTGTAAATTGTCTTTGTCAACTTCTGAAAATTGCTAAATCAAATGAACTGATTGACAAAAGAGTTCCACATGAAATGCCAGAAGGCTTTGTAAATCTTATTTTTCTTCAAATGAACACCAAAAATATGATTGTTATGCCAGCGAATCATTCATCTTGATGAGAATATAACTGTGTTTTTCTCTTATTTTAGGTGTATGCTTTAGCTCTACCATACGATGAACTAATAAGCTACATGTATCAGGATGTTGATGTTGCAGTTGTGCTCCTAATAGTAATAATTTTTGCCATGTTTTTCTCCATTTGTACATTCATTCTCCTAACTGTTAGAGCTGCAAGGAGAGAAATGTATTTATGCGCTGCGCTTATAAAACAATTGGAAGCAACTCAACAAGCTGAAAGGAAGAGTATGAACAAAAGTCTTGCCTTTGCTAGAGCAAGTCATGATATACGCGGTATTCTAGCTGCTATTATTGGTTTGATCCAGATATGTTGTAAAAAAGTTGCTCCTGGATCAGATTTGCAGACAAATTTAACACAAGCAAAAACTTGTACAGAAGATTTGCTAGGTTATCCTGCTACTTAATTGAAGTCTTTGATTTTGTTTTGTGCTGTGTTACCTCAAAAGATTATAATGATTTCTATTTGTATTTATACGAAACTTAATCCATTCTTAGGTATGTTGACTTCAATTCTTGACACGAGTAAGATCGAAGCCGGGAAGACACAACTTGAAGAGGAAGAATTTGACTTAGAACAACTTCTTGAAGATGTTGTTGATCTGTATTATTCTGTTGGTATGGAGAAAGGTGTAGATGTTGTGTTGGACCCCTGTGATGGATCTGCCAGAAAATGTTGCCATGTTAAAGGTGACAAAGGAAAACTTAAACAAATTTTATCAAACTTGCTGAGCAATGCTGTCAAATTTACATCTGTAGGACATGTTTCAGTTAGAGTTTGGGCTAAGAAGCCTTGTTTTGAAAATCAAATACTTGCTTCCAATCGGGAAAAATCGATCAGATGCATACCATGTTTACTTTTTCGGACTGATGACAGAACCTACAAAGACTTGAAAGTTATTAATAGTGTCCAACAAGATCCAAATTGTATGGAATTTTTATTTGAGGTGAGTGATACAGGAAAAGGAATTCCAAAGGAAAAGCACAAAATGGTCTTTGAAAACTATGTTCAAGTCAAAGATACAGCTCTTGGACAAGGAGGCACTGGATTAGGACTTGGCATTGTTCAATCACTGGTATGCAAACTCAGCTCACTTAACCTCTTTATTGTGAATCCTCATCAGTCATTTTTGTCTTAACATTATTTTTTGGCCTAACTCTAGGTTCGTATAATGGGTGGCGAGATTGCGATTGTGGAAAAGGAACTCGGTGAAAAGGGTACTTGCTTTAGATTTAACACCTTCTTCATTGTGAGTGAGAGTGAGATTGAGAGTGGCACTGATACGAGAGAGGAAGATCGCGACATAGAATCCCACGGTGCTCTATCGTTCAGCAACTTCCATCCACAACCAGGACCAAGTATTTGCATGCATAGTCCCAAAGCAGAAGGATCCCATGTGGTGCTCTTCATGTCTAATGAAGAGAGGAGTAAAATCTCAAAGAAGTTCATGGAGAGCCTAGGGATAAAAGTGTCTGCAGTGAAACAATGCGAACAGCTTTCTCGAACTCTCAAAAGCATCAAACAAAAGCTGATCACTTCACTAATGAACTCTTCTCAGAAAACTGATGTGAAAGCAAGAACACATCACCATAGCAGATCTATGTCTAGTAACTCAAGTAGTAGATCAAAGGAAGTGCCTCTTAGTGCATTTGATGGAATGGATGCAGTATCATCTTCAGAGAAAACAAGTCCAAGGAGCCCATCAAACTTCATCCTGATTGTGATCGATACAAGTGCTGGACCATTTCGAGAAATCAGGAAAGCTGTAGCTGAATTTAGAAGAGATCTTTGCAGCACTTGCAATCGAATAGTCTGGCTAGATAGGCCAGACAATCGCAGTGTAAATGTCCTAGGCCTCAAAAAGGATAAACTACCTCCAATGGATCTTGTCATCTCCAAACCATTCCATGGATCACGTTTGTATCAAGTTATAGGACTTCTGCCAGAGTTAGGGGGGAAAATGCCAGCAGGAAACACATACCAGACGGGAAATGTTGTTGTTGAATCAAGCAACTTAAGTATTAGTGCTCATGAACAGCAGTTCAAATCAATACATCATTCACCTGAGAACAGAGAAATACAGGAAATTGGTTGCTCAAACAGCAAAAAAGCATTGTATGGCAAGAAAGTGTTGGTGGTAGATGATAATGCAGTTCTACGGGAATTAGCTAAACGTACAGTTTCTCAGCTTGGTGCGGATATTGTGACTTGTAAAAGTGGCGAAGAAGCTCTACAAATTGTCTGCAAGAATCTGAGAGACGGACGAAAGAGTGGAGCACATCAGATTGTACCTTTTGATTATATTCTGATGGATTGTGAGGTAAACTCTTATATATTCTTCTTCTATGGATTTAAAACTGTTTGTGATTATAGAAGAATACATAATCCATCTGGGGTTTGAGCTGTTGAAATGTGACAAAGATGTAGAAATGATTTTTCGTTTTCCACATGATCATGTTCCTATTCAATTCAAACTTTATGATCCAAACTCATTTTACTCTCTGTGATTGCATACAACTGATTTGCCATACTCAAAAGTTGGCAGTATCATCATATGCAGTGTCCCTTTACATTTTTGGTTCTGTTTTGGCTTGAAATGAATTCAATATTTGATTTGATTTGATTTCCAGATGAAAGAAATGGATGGATATGAAGCAACAAGACGAATAAGAGAAGAGGAGAAAAAGTATGGTGTATATATCCCTATATTTGCAGTAACTGCTCATACAGCCGGAGGTGAGGAGACAAAGAAGATTGTTGAAGCTGGAATGGATGTTCATTTATCAAAACCACTTATACCAGACCAACTTCTGTATGCTATCTCTTGTATTAATGGCAGATGATCCATGAAAACCAATGTTGAAAATTTTCTTTAACATACCGCTCACTGTTTTTTTTGTCAAAAGCGGTTAAGTTTTATCCATAACACTCAGTTGGATTGCAAGAGATCTTCCAAGCTCAACTGTGTGCATCAGATTCAAGGGCTTCTTGTTTTTTTTTTTTTTTTAAAAAAAAAATTGTTCTTGATGCATATATTCAAGATTTGTGTGCAACAATAACGAGGCTTTCCCGGGTAAGTGTCCATCTTATCCAGATGGTGTGTTGTATTCTTGTATGGTGTTGAAGTGCTATCTGACTATAGAGCACAGCTGCATCACCAAATATATGCAATACAAAGATATATAGACAAAGTTGTATGCAATACAAATAAGTTCAAAATGTACTTTCATACATATACAGTACATTAAGTTAAATAACTGGACGACATATTTTTACACAAACATAATACATGGGGTAGTGGAGGGCAAACATCTGAAACAAGCTATTCATGTTACAATTATATTGTTTATGTCTGATGTTTGCCCTATAATCCTGATTCAGTATATTAAGTTGCAGTCAAATAGAAGCATCGAGGGAGACATCAGCATCATTGATTTCTATCACGACGTTTTTAGACGACGGAGTTCCTGCAACGACTTCCTCTTCAATGCCACATTCATTTGTTCCCCGTCTGATCTTGAAGTATCCATCCTGCCAAAGGAGAAGACATTAAAATGAAAAAGGACTTACATTGTCGCAGAGCAAAAGTGAGAGAGTTATAGAATCAGAGAGCATACATCACCCCAGCTTCGATTCCACTGGTTTGCAAGTAGCTGCAACAGAAAAATAGTTATATTTCATATTCTAGAAAAGTTCAGCAGAAAATACAAAATCCTCAAGTAGGACAACTCAATGTACCCAGTAATCCTCCCCATCCTCGCTGGTTCCCCATCCGATCAGCTTCACGGCATGACCACCCATTTCATCACCTGTCGTGTGTTTGTAAACTCCCGACTTATAGTGAGCAAAGTCCTGGGTTAAGCAAAATAAAATTATGGTAAGGGATCTCTTAAAACCAATGTAAATATACATTATACTACGTCAACAACAAAGAGGTAGTGATATTAATCAGCATCCGTAAGAAGTTAAAAATAACAAATAGTACGATCTATTTCATCAAACACAAAAAGCACGATCAATTTCATCAAACACAAAGCCACTCAACCTGTCCAGAAGAGCCACAAAAGAGGTCATTTCAGGAATGAACATTCAATCATATATAGCCCATTTAAGACTCTAGATGTCATATGTGATCTTCACAAATTATTCCTAAAGCTAGGAAGTCACTCAATCATGTACCAGATGGGATTATCAGAAGTTACCCTAAAACTCAAAGTAGAAATCTAGCATGGGTAAGTGTCCATCTTATCCAGAGCAAACTCTTCTATTTTTAAATTTCAATGATGCTCTTAAGCTGAAAAATGGTACTCGCTTCCCTAGAAATGAATTCTACAAGCATGGAAACTTCACTGATAAATTAAAAATCTTAATGCCATGATGACATGCTTACAGTTCTTCCCAAGTTGTTATACCTTGCACTATATGGGACCTTGGCCAGAACAAGCACACCAGGATCCATGATATCAAGCTTTTCTCCTCCAAGAACCCATTTGGCTACTTCCTCAACATTATAATTAGAGCCCTAGTCACTAGCCGTTGGCTATATTTTATACAAGATTGCTTGTCAATCACAAAGTTCCCAATTTGTTTTATCTATGTTTATGAAAATGAAATGTTACATTCTCAAGTCAAATTCATTCAAAACCGCAAGTTTCATGAAGATAGGCATCACATCGTAATCATTGAAACAGGCCCTCATCATACTGGACTCTATACAGCATTGTATTAAGGAAAAAATCAGAACTTTCACATACTTATAGTTGTCATTACCTCATAGACAGTGAAAGAGACTTCAACTGGGCCATTTTTATAAACTTCTGCCATGATACTGTATGGATCAGAACTGATTTTGTATGCTTTGACACTGTAATGCTTTGACTTTCTCCACAGCAGGTTCTCTGTTACACACTTTTTATGGCACTTTGGGGTGGGGTATTCAGGTTCACAACCAGGGTGAGAACACCCGGAATTGTCAAAGTAAGGATCACACTGCAGAAGAAAATTACGAATTTTTTAGCTTTCAGATTGATAGAAAAATACTGCACCAAAAGAGAAGGAAACAAATATTTACCTCGTCAGTTACAACACCACTGTATACAAAGTATCTCCAAGCAGAGAGAGGATAACCACCATCGCAGCCATCACCACACATAAATCCACAGCATGCAAGGAGATCATTAACAGAGAGTGAAATATTCTGCAAAACCATAACAATTACATCCCTTTGGTATATAGAACCGAGAAGAATTTTTAGTGATCATGAGAGAGATAAATAATTTACCCTGCCAAACTGGATGCAGAAACGATCTGAGAGTGATTCAACAGCCCCAAAAGCCCAGCAAGAACCACAATGTCCCTGATAAATTAATAACCATATTGCTTTAGAATTGGTATTTATCATTTGATTAAAATTGAAAGTGAGTAATAATTGGTAGTTCAAATCACCTGATCTTTTGGATGTGAAGTCATTTCAGTAGGTTGCATTTCCAAATGAAAGTGTTAGCACCCTTCCAATAAATTTGTAATCGAACAAGTTTCAGGCAAGCATAAAAGTTCGAACTGACCAAGAATTCTTCCAATGGTGCCACATTGAGACCAAGCTGTTCGTGCATCAAACTGGCTGGGCAACTTCAGATGTTCAGCATGAGTTATAACTGGAGTACTCTCCAAAACACCCTTTGGTGTTGGTTTTACTCCAAGAAGGTGCTTAAATTGGCCAACCTGTCACAAAAAAATTATAAATGTAAATTTTACCTCTTCCTTCTTTTGTAAAACTTCTTTGTGCATGAGAAGGAAGGTATTCCTGTGTGGTTTTTTCCTTTTTCTTTCTTTCTTTTAGTGTGGGGTCGGGGGACGTTTGGACGTGCACACAGGGTACTAACCGTATAATTTGAAAATCGAGGACTCATGTCAGCTTTCCATCCAGCTGTGGCATTAGTATTAATCCTTTCAACAATAGATTCCTGGATGTTTATTTCATACAGGAAGATCCAATTGAATTATAATTAATAGTTAAACCTACCAAGATGTAGAAAGGCAGTAGCATGTCAATCACGAACAAGACTACCTGAAGAATCTTGGAATCATGTTTAAGCAGAGGAGTTGATGTTCCTGCTATGACCTGATTACAACAGAGATTGGACAATCATACAAATTAAACTATGGTTCACTATGAAACAAATACCAGTATCTTATACAATCATGGAAAACAGTACATTGAAAAATCTTTTAACATATTGAAAGAAATTTTCGCTTTAAAAGTTTTGAAAGGCCAAAAGTTGTTCTTAAAAGCTCCTGTAATTCTACTTCTCAGAATTAGTTGTTTTCAGCTTAAAATAAGTTAAGCAGAAGTCAAAACCAAAATCAAAATTCCTAAAACCAGCATTCAGCTTTAAAATAGCTATACTCAGCTGATTATAAGCAAAAAACAGGCCCTTATGATTGCTGAAACACAAATTGCCACCCACAAGAAAACACCTTTCAGTTTCTAATTGTTGTTATGCATGTTATATAGCAAATGAAGTCTGTTGACAGATTGTGGGAGGACAAACAATGGAGGATCAAAATAGTTACTAAAGAAGTCCCGAACCTTGTAGAGCACAACTAGGAAAGATTGTAAATACTCCAATACCCAGCAAAGAGAAGGAAATAATAATGGTGCAATGAAATCGAGCTACAAACCAAAACACACAGTCAAAAGAATTTTCCTTATTCGTACTTCCAAAGCCTTGAAGTTTATCATCGTAAACTCGAACAAAGGATGCATCATATTCTACATAATTGAATCTCACAATGAAACATGCTATGCTTTCATATGAGAAGGATGCAGAATTAGATATAAAAGAGGCTTATCAAGTCTGTTGTTTCTTTACTTCCTCCAACGCTCCTTGCTCAATTTTCCAATTATTCAGCACCCCCATCCCCTCACAGAGAGAGAGCGAGGCGGGGAGGGGGAGATCTAATACTTTGCTACATATTTTAACTAAAAAATGGTCATCTCTCCTTATCAATCACTCACTTCCTTTCGTTCTTTATCACTAGCATCTTTCAAGCTCCACCTCAGCTAGGTTGGGGGTGGTCCTAAATTTTCCCCTGTGTGGCTACATATTGCTGATAATATGCAAAAATGGAAGAAATATAACTGAAATGAAGTATAGCATAAAAAAGCTATCTGGAAACACAAGCACATCACCCTTTTGAGTAGCAAAAAGGGTAGAGGAATACAAATCAAACAGAAATATCCAGAAATGTTTACAGTGAGTGACACAATCAATAATTCTACTGCTGACAGTCAATACAGGAAGACAAGGTTTGAATTATTAACAGCCATAAACAAAGTATCCAAACAATGTAACAATGAAGATATTCTACTAACCTGTAGCTGGAAAGTTAGCACAGCAGAAAAAAGTAGTAGAATAGTGACGCAAATCCTAGCCGTGGCCATGTCGGAGTTGGCTTGCAAGAAAACGAGAGAGATTGTTTCTCAACCTGAACTGAAAGCTTAACCAGCCAAGCAACCAGTTCAAGGGTCAATCAGTACCACTGGTCTGACTTATCTGAAAAAAATGATGACATTAGCAAGAAGTCAAAATATACATAAAGAACCACTAAAAGGTACTTGAAAAAGTTTGAATATCAAAGAAAGATATCAACAAATCCTATTTGTTTTTATTATTCTCATTATGGAGTATTATTAGTATTTTGAAACTTTCATGCCAAGCAATTGCCTAAAAGCATCATAGGAGCATACAAAGCCAAACTGACATTTATTAGGAGCATCCAAAGCCAAACTGACATTAATTCATAGAAAACAAGTAAGCATCAAGACCTTTATTAAGTACATTAAATGTGTAGCCCTCGAGACAAAGTTCAAATTATTACACATGATTCATATGGATCTCGAGTAGAGTATTGGATTATGCAACCTTGAGCAGAACACGACAACCAAGTTCCAGTCCTAACAACATGCAGTTACTTAGCTTCAAAAAAGAAAAGCATCCACAACTACCCCTTCTGAGGCCTAATCCGATTCAATTTACTAAAAAGAGAAAAATAAAAAAATAACCCTTTTAAGTTTTAACTAGGTTATCCACTTAGCTGTTCATAATTTAGAGGATCGACTTCTGACTGTAAGAATAAAACAGTAGATATAACTAAACTACATTAACAAGGATCAATCTTTATCAACATACTCAATACTATCTTTAAGTTTCAGCCATTTCTTGACAAAGGGTAGCGGTAACATACTAACCCCTCACCACACTCACAGAGTTTAGACACCGCAGCAATAAGAAATCAGGAAAAAACAATCATACACTCAATTATTTAGCAAACGAAAGGCAAAAAAAAAAAACCCAGAAGAAGAATAAAAGTTTTGCATTAGCTTTAACTAACTTTCAAATCCCCTTTCATAGCTTGGAATATTCTCGTTTAATCTAAACACGAATAACTAAAACTGAAAGTTTCAGCCTTTAAGCGACAAAGGGCTGCAGGAAAACACCATCAGTACAAAGATAGCACACCAATTATGTTTCAACAAAGTCATCAAAAGTTGCTATATCATTCATCAGCCGGATTTTCATCACCGATCAGAGAATAAAAACACATGGTATCAATCAAAAATCAAATACTCAACACATATGCAGAGTTGGGATTATCTTAAAACAGATAAAAATCCAACCGTTGACTACAAAATTTGGATTGTAGTAGTAACAAAGAACATAAACAAGAACTGGATAAAGAAGTCTTACCCAGAATGGAATAATGGGGCAGAAGAAGAGAAGGGCTGAGGTTGAAAAAAATTGGAGAGTTAGGGGCCCTTTTGAAGATTTTTTCGGACAGTGGAGTAAAGGGAAAGAGATGGGTTCGCAATAATTGACTTTCAGGGAACGTAAGTTATCATCAAACTTCCCAAGATTGGAGGGATGGGATGGTGAAGGGATGAATGAAGCATTGAAGCTGACTGAGGAAAATGATAAAAATAAAACGGTTTTAGATTTTTTTTTGGACATTCGATTTGTTAATTCGCCTATTTGTCTGTCGTGTGCGTGTTTGCCTCCACTAAATTCCATCTTTGACGAATTTGTTTTTCTTTAATTAATAATACTCACTTATGGAATTTTATGTGATTAGCCTTATTTTTAAGTAATGATTAAAAAAAGTTCAATAAAAATAAAAATGGAGCACCGTGATACTAATTACTCACCAATTTTTTCACTTGCCTTTATCACCAATTGTCTACACGTATTTATTTTCTCAGAATCTGTGTCTATCATCAATACAAAAACTATTGCGAAATTGATTGTTACATAAACACCAATTATTAGCTCGTATTTATTCTCCATAGGTGTTTATCATCAATATAAAACCTCTTGCCAAAGCAGACATTAGCTTCCAAAGCAACAAATATCTGCTTTGCCACCTTATCACTATATCACTATGTCTTATTTTTGTATCACTATGGCTTATCACTATATCACTATGTCTTATATTAGCTGTTAATAACTCATCTTCCTAATTTTTTTCCTCAATCACTATGTCTTATTCTTGTATCTTCTCTCCACCTTATCACTATATCTTATTGATTCTCTCTAAACTTTCTATTAGTTCCCATTTATACTAATTTTACTCCAAAATTTTTATTAATATAACATTTATTTTCACCTCTAACTTATATAAAAAATCATATAAAATAATATAATACTTATTCTTGTTAATAACTTTTATTGTTCTCTTAATTCAATTATAAAATATTTGCTAGTATATACTTTAAAAAATTGGTTCCGGTTGTTTATCATTGTTCTAGTATTTTATTTCATAAATTCAATTTAACTAAGTTAGTTTTATCCATTTTTTCAATAAAAAATATTAAAATAAAAACAATGCCACAACAGTGTTTTTTTATATTTTTATAAATAAATGATTAAATTTAAATTGGTCTTTTAAATTTTTAATAATAAAAAATAACACATTTTTTTTTACCAAAATAAACTCATAAAATATTAACTCAAATTTGAATTTTAAACTTTTATTAATAAAACTCTAATAAAAAATAATATTTTTATTTTTATATTGTGAGAATTTATATTGAAGAATTTTTTATTAATAAAATTTTAAATTTAAATTATTATTTTATGATTTTATTTTGATAAAAAAATTGTGTTAGGAAGAATATTTTATTATTAAAAATTTAAAGTCAAATTTATAGAAAAAATATAGAAAAACACTGTAGCAAAAATCCTTCCTGTAACATTGTTTTTAGCTTTAAAAAATTGAAAGAAAAAAATCGACAAACAAACAAGTTAAATTGAAATTAAGAAATAAAACACTAAAACAATGTTAAAAAAACAAAGCCTTACAATTTTTTTGAAGTATATATCTTTCATAATTTAAGTGAGAGAATAATAAAGGCTATTAATAAAAATAAGTGTTATATTATTTTTAAACGATTTTTTTTATAAGTTGGAGGTGAAAATGAGTGTTATATTAACAAAAATGAGGTGAAGATGGCGTCCTTACTAATAAATACATTCAAGTTTATTGGGAAAGAATAGAAAGAATCAATAAGACTTACTGATAAGGTTGAGAGAGAATATAAAAGTTTTGACTTCTTAAAGATAAGTAATTTATTACTCTGCAAGCTAATTTGTGCTCTAGCATTAACAGCTACCATATATAAAACGTACAATTAATGACCGTTGAAGTCTTTTCATTTTTATTGAAGAAAACATTAGCTAGTTAATAATTACTAATAACTATGTGACTTAAAGTTTAAAAATACTTTTAAGACACAAAGGGATGCAAGAAAACACCATCAACTAGTAATTAAGAAAAATATTACTTTTCAAATCCAAATTTCTTGCTAACCCAACATGTTGAGGGAAATTGTATTGCATTCTTTGAGTTGCTTTGGTTTATTGGTTATTACACTCAAAACTCATAATGGAAGTTTTCATGCTTTTGTAATATCTTCCAAAAAAATGCTGCAAAATGATGCATGTTAGAAGTCATTTCTACTTTAAATCTTCTTTTGCAACAAAATCAACCCGGCTTAACCAAATTAGTCGGAAAAAAAAAAACAAATGAACAAGTTTCTAGTACTAATGGTAAATCTTAAATTTCAAAACTCAAGACCTACATGCACTTGCACTTGCCTCTAGAGTTGAAAACTTTGTTTATTGGAAAAAATGAAAGTTTTCAATTAAATCTTTCGACGATGAAGATGTCAACGGATCTCATGTTTCACTTTCATATCCTATTTTCTATTACATTTTATAAAAAATTGATACACGTAAAATCGCTTATCTATCAACTCTTACTACTCATTAGAAAGATATGTATTAATTTCTTATAAAACGTTACAAGGTGTGGCAAGTGAGAGTCGAATAGAAGACCCGTGGAAATGAAGATAGTATATGAGAAAGATGCATGAATTGAACGTTTCCACTTGGCCCATGATGCATGAATTGAAAGTTTCCATTCTCTAGGGAAATTTTATTTGAGAAAGATAATAAAAGGGATCTTTGGGTTTCATTCCACTTCATCGATTTGTGTGGCAGTCTCTAATTGACTTGGGTCTGTTTGGTTATTCAAAAATTTGTGATTTATTTCACAATTATAAAATGAGGTGTTTGTTTTGTTCAACTTTTTTATCAAAATTTTTAAAACACAAACAATGCTACAGTAATTATTTTTGCTACAGTAATTTTTATAAATAAAATATTGAATTTGAATTTGAATTTTAAATTTTAAATTTTAATAATAAACAATTCTTCCTAACACACTTCCCACCAAAATAAACTAATAAAATACTAATTCAAATTTAAATTTCAAACTTTTATTAATAAAAAAATCTTCAATACAAATCCCAACAAAATAAAATCATTCATTCCAAACAATCTCAAAATATTCTTTTCTCATAACAAATCCCAAGAAATAAAATTTCATGATATAATCCAAAAATAGTTTGTTCAAACGGAGCCTTTAAAGGGTTAATTCCACTTTACTCCCTTATAGTTTGAGAAAATTTCTTTTTATTACCCCATAGTTTCAAAATGCCCACGTAACCCCTTTTTGCTTTGGATTAAAGTGGAAAGCGGACAAAAATTGTCTAAAGTGTATAAAATTACTACATAACTCTTAAATAAAAGTAAAAGAACAAACTATTTTTTTTTTCTTCTCTCTTACTTTATATTATTTATCTTTCTCTTTCCTCTATTTTTTTCTTTTTACAATCACATTTTTTTTCTTACCTTAACTTTTTATCTTTCTCTCTTCAATTTATCTCCAACACTATATTCTCTCACATGTTTATCTCAAACACCATCTTTTCTCTCCTCTCCTCTCAGTGCTCTCACCAGTTTAGACGATTTTGATGCGTTTTTCACTTTAGTTTAAAGCACAAAGGGTTATATAGATATTATAAAACCATAAGGTAATAAAAAGGAATTTTTCCAAACTACAAGGGGTTAAAGTGGAATTAACCCTTGATTAAATTTTGGGAGAATTTGTATTAAGGGTGCACATCATGCATTTATTATTAAATGGGGAGCAATTTTAATGTATTTATTATTAAAGGCGCTAAAATATCTATATTAGTCTAAATAATTATCCAATGACTTTATTTTCCTTTTCATCAAATTAAACAACAAATTACAATCAAAACACTTATTTTCTGTATAATTTTATTACGAAAATATATCAATATAATCATCTATCTTGAAACTCTTCATCATTTAGTGTTTTATAATTATTATCAATGAATTTCATATTAAGTTTATTCCTTTATTTTTTTTATTACTGAAACATGTTAATATAATCCTTTTAACTATATTTCCATCATTTACTGTTTCATACGTGTTGTCAATAAATTTTTATATTAATTTTACTTAATTGTTATCCATAAAATTTCATGTTAATTTTAATCAATATTTAACTCTTTTATATTATAATTATTAATTTTATTAATTTTTAATTTTAAAGTTATTGTATTTCTCGAGCGGTGATGTGTTATTTAATCATTTATATTTTAAATATATTAATGAAAAAAATATTTATAATTTAAGATAATTTAATAATAAATATATTCATGACAAGAAAAATTTGAGTTTTGAAAAACTTTTGACAATGAGTAAATTTTGTTATTTAAGACATTACAAAAAAAATTTAACAATTAAAGGAGTTTAATGATAAGTACATTTTATTATTTAGGGTTAATTACATTTACCACTCCTGAAGTTCGATGGAAGTACCAAACGAACTCTGTAGTTTCAGAAAATTACGATTACCCCCAAACTGAGCAAACATTTAACAAACCAATCCCTCCTACCAAAAAATATGTATGTATTGCCTATTATGCCCTTCAAACGTTATCTATAATAATTATATTGTCTTAGTTAACTAAATACATATGTTAAATATTAAAATAAAAGCAAAGAAAAATTTCTTTTTGACACAAACAAAAAACTAAAAAAAAAATCTTCTTTCTTAATTAATCAAACTAATTATTTTATTCTCCAAAAATAATTCTTTTTCTTCCAAATTTAAATAGAACAAATTTTCTTGATTAAAGTTTGATTAATTTGATAAACCCATTTATAATAAAGAATATGAAATTGATAATTTATAACAAAGAATTAAAAAGTAAAAAAGTATTTATTGTCATTTCATATTTACTCATATATTTTTGTTATTTTTTTTTAACAAAAGAAGTTATGACATTTTGGTCTTTCCATCAATTTTATTAGTCAATTTTAATAGTAGGGGGTAACCGTAATTTTCTCAAACCATAGGATTTGTTTGGTACTTTCACCAAACTTCGAGGGTGATAAATGTAATTGACCCTATTATTTAAGATAGTTTGATAATGATCTAAATTACTATCAAATTTTATCCACAATAAATCATTAAAAAAACTAATAAAAGATAAAAAGTTAAGTATTTCAACGGAATCTTTCTTATTATTGATAATAAAGGTACTAAATACTTTTATTAAGTATATAATATAATAAAATTATTTTGACGTCTTTAATAATAAATATATTAAAGTTGCACCCCATTTAATAATAAAAGTATGAGATGCGACCTTAATACAAATTCTCCCTTAAATTTTTCCTAAATTTTTCCTATAATTCTTGTTATGGCCTACACATGTTATAATAATATGCTTGCTTTGTTTTGTGTCCATTATTACTTCTCTTAAGTGGACGGCAGAGTTCTTTATTATGACAATTATTTGTTTTTTTTTCCTTATCTCTTTCAACAAATTTCTTCATTTATTTTCAACTTTTTCGTGGAGCCCTTCATTGATCCTTACCAAGTTTTCTGATTTCTCGGTTTAATAATTTATTTAAATTAATTTATTTTACTTAATAATGTGATCTAAAAAAAAGTGTACTAATTGTGCAATAAAAGATCAAAAACTTTTAATAAATTGATACAAATACTGCCGAAAACTTGTTCACTAGTACAAATTTATGGGAAAAAATTACTATGTACATAGATTTTATCTAATAAAAGTAGGTTTGCATTGCTTTTAGTTTGCCTTTTCATTGATTAGTTTCAATGTTGTGCCCACAATTCTAAATTATATTTATAAAATTTTATAGCAAAATTAATTCAATGATCCCTATGGTCAGTGGCGGATCCAGAAATCATAATTTTGGGATGCAAAATTATATAATGGAAGTTATATTTGAATTTTTGGGGTGCAAAATTCTAATTTTCTTAAGGATTAATCAATTGAATTTTTTAAAACTTTTACAGGGATCTAATATAATTTTTTAAATCTCGGGGGGCGGCTGCACCCCGCACCCCCTCCATCCGCCCCTGCTTATGGTATTCTTTCTCTAATTACGTAAGGCCATGATCTTACATATTTCCATTTTTTGTTTTCCATTTTAGAAATTGGAAGTGTTTGAGACCAAATGTGAAGATAACATTTTGTTTTTTGAGGTTAGAATAAGAAATATAAACTAAATTAAAAATCCATCAAAGGGTATGATAAAAAGGCAATGCTCTTTATCTATTTTACTTACCTTTTCTTAACTCTAAGTGTATCATACATATTAGATTCTATATTCCTCGTTTTTCCAAACTGATTTGAGAAATAAAGTGCCCATATTCTAAATCGAAAAATTTAAATTCTATTATATTTTGTGCTTTGGGAGTTTTATAAGTAGCAATTACGATCAACATCATAGCAACCCCCATGCTCTCCAACTTTGACATCTATACGAGATGACTTTGCATTAACGTTTTTGCACTAGACTTATCTCTAGTTTTGGACGAACATTATAATATAGACATCATTTCTAATTTCACCCAAGCACTACAATACAATCATCATTTCTAGTTTCGCATGAACAATTGCAAATGAGAAGTTGTGGAATGCACATCAATTTTGTTCAAAATACTAGCTCAAAAGTTAGTTAATAAAATAGGAAAAATCAAAATCATATAAATCACACAACGTTTCTCATAGAGACATACACGATGTATACGTTATATATTTTTCGCTAAAAAATATAGAGAGTTATGTAAAATGAACAATATAATGTATATTTTAAGGTGTGTGACAAAATTGTATATTTTTAAAATAACAATAATAAGCTAATAAATTGTGTCTAATTTTTCCGTAAAAAAGTTATTACCTTTTTAACACGGTGGTTGAACGAGTGGGCTGACTTGTGTGCTCCGCACGTGGTAGGAGTAAGTAACATGCGTGTTTGGGAATGTTAGAACCACTCAAGTTCTCAATTTATCGTGACAATTAAAGGTGACCTTTTATCATAAACAAAAGTTTCGATTTATCACGAGAAAGCATCCTTCCTAAATTCAGTGACACTGACCTTTCGATTCGTCGTTTTTTGGTTGTATCATTGCGTTCGTACCGTGGCGAATATGTCAACGAGATGGGCGGCCTCTGTTTTCGTTGCTTGAGATTTTAGGACATGAGTGACAGTAAGAACATAGGCTACGTAGCTTCTTTCATAGTCAAACGTTAAATTAGTAAAAATGTCTAGTGCTCGCAAAAATGCGTATTCAACAACTACAAATGTAAATTCCGTTAAGGAATTAATTTGGCAATTATGGATTAAATTTTGGTGAGATTATCATATATTTTAAAGGGAAAATACCAATTTTAAATAGTTCTACGTTTTCGTAAGAATGATTTTTAGTTAAGTTTGAAAATTTTAAACGAACTTTACGTAAAAATGATTTTTGATCGACTCAATTCGATCTCTAAAATTTCATATTATGATCAACATAAAAAAAATTAATGGTTTTCTTCATTGATTAATGATGTGTCAGTAAACTTGTGAGAGTGTCTGAACTCTTTAATAAGTCTTTAAAGTTACAATTACAAAATGAGATGTAGATTTTGAGTGTCGAAATTCTTACAAAACAATCCTAATGTAGATTTTGAGTGTCGAAATTCTTACAAAACAATCCTAGGATGAACATCCGGTAGAAATGTGCATCCCAAACTGTACCGAAATGAACTTCTTGATAAGATGAATATTCTATACTGTACCCACCAATCCAGTCGATACATAACTCAATTCTCCACCTTAAACACATTGTAAAAGGTACAAAGTATATCTTTGTATACCTAGTGGAGTGTTTACTAAAATAGGTTTTCCTTGATTTCTTCTACATTTGGGAACTCGAGAATTGGCTAGCAAGAGCTTCCCAACTCATTAGATCTGATCCAGTACCTCTGATGGGTTCAGTTCATTGTTTTAGTAAGTGGACCTAAATAAAATCTATTCTTATTAATTGACTATTCTTACTATTTTATATGTTTTTACCAAACGTGTTTAACACATATATAATGGTTATTAATTTTCTACTATTTTATATTTTGTTTGCCAAATACGAAATTCATTTGTTATCGCATCGTATATACAATTCCGACATTCCCATGGAGGTTCAGACAAGATAGTCACAAATGCACTAATAAGACAATTCCAAAATGCGTTCTAAATTCATTTGTTATCGATCTACAACTTATCCAATATCACAGCAGAGGTCTAAACAAGATTGTCGCAAGTGCATGGACAAGATAGTTCTAATGGCAACCTAGTCTAAATTTCTAAATTCATTTGTTATCGCATCGTATCTACAATTCCTCCAACATCCTAGCAAAGGTTCAAACAAGATAGTTCCAAATACATGGATAAGATAAATGCATCTTAGTCTAAAATCTCAAATGCATTTATTATCGCATCATATCTACAACTCCTAGAATATCCTATCAGACGTTCAGACAAGATAATCCCAAGTGAAGGACAAGATAGTCGCGAATGTAGGCTAGTCTAAAATCCCAAATTAATTATTATCACACCAGGTTTACAACTCCTCCATCCCACAAGAAATACAAAAAAGATAGTTTGAAGTGCATTGACAAAAAAAACTTCCAAATGCAAACTACTTTAAGATCCCAAATTCATTTGTGATAGCATGGTATGTACAACTCTCCAACATCTCATCATAAGATGTCTAAACAAGATAGTCCGAAATGCGAGGTCCAAGCAAGATTCTTATCGCACTATATCTATAACTTCTTCAACATCTCATCATAAGAGGTACAAACAAACAAGATGGTCGCAAATGAAATCTACTTTAATAAAATAGATTGATTGTAATAAAATAAGATTTGATCTAATAAACCAGATCTTTTAAAAATACCAGATTTTTTAAATTCATGTGATATCTCGTCATACCTATAACTCTTCCAATTCCAAATACGAAATTTATTGTTATCCCGCGTCTATAAATCCTTTCATCTCGAGTTAGTTTGTCCTCTCTGTAAGTTCTCAATTTATCACGACAATATTCCCCCAATCATCACTGCAACAGTAACAACTTGCCCATCCAGTGGGTCCCTAACTCAACCCAGCAAACTCACATTGGGAAAAAGCATAAAAGATTCAAATTTCAAACTCACCCCTCAATTTCCACCAAATTTACACAAACACGCACCCTCCTCCGTTTTTTTTTCCCTGTAAACAACCCAACGAAAATTAAATTCTTTTATTAAAACAAAAAACAAAAAACAAAGAACAATAATTACAAACTGAGAAGCACACCAACCAATTTCTGCAAAAATCACAATCTTTTTTTTTTTTTTGGATAATTCAAACCGAAATTGAAGTAAAATTACAAATTACGTTCAGATTTTAATCTTGCAAGAGAGAAAAAATTTTCATCACAAACAAAAATAAAAATCCAATCAAATTTTCTCTCCAGAAACTCTGAGAAGAGCATCATCATGATCAACAACAACAACAGTAACAAAGACGGATTGATAAAGCGTGCTTTCGATCACCGTCTTTCGCTGAATCTCGCTTTAGATTTCAATTATCGTCGGTGTTGATACATATTTAAGATATATTTTGTTTCATATTTTTTTTCTCATTTCCATTTTTTTTGGCTTCAAACTTTGACTATCTTCGCAGCTTTGACGACCGGATTCTCCCTAGCGATCGCTTCCCGTCCGGCAGTTTTGTAGTCGTAGCTGCAATCATGACGATCGGAATACCTATGCTCAGCACAGAACAAATCACCGCATCGACACCGGAATCCAGTCAATCCTACCTTCCTCCTACAACCGGAGCACCTATTCACCTCTCTCTTAACCACCGCAGCCGCCGTTGAAGAAGTCTCTTCATTTATATCATCCTTCAGATCTCGACTCGTTTCCACCCGATCCGTCGTTCTCTCAGGCGACGATCTCTTCGACGAGCTAGATCTAGGAGATTTCTCTCCAAATTTAATAGCTCCGGCGGAAGCTGAAGCGACGGAGGAGGAAGTTGAGGTGGAGGTAGTTGAATTGAAACATTTCTGGCACATATTATTCATAGCCGGATTTCCTGTGAGACCGCAGTTATTAACACAAGGCGTGATTGTTTCAGGTACGACTTTAAATTCGGTCTCTTCTTTCTCCGTCTTCTGAGCCATTTTCCGGCAAGAAAAACAAAGATAAATTAAATTTTTTTTTTTTATGAATAATAACAGAGAAAAAAAAAGAGAAAAAGATTGGATTGAGTTTGAAGAAATGACGACGAGAGAGGAAGAAAATGAATGAATGAAAGGGCAGTTAAGGGGAAGATGAGGGAATGGGGTGAGTTTTAAGGGGAAAAGGTCGGTAAATGACGATGGAATAATGGCCTCATAGAGACGCGTAATGGCCAATTTGGTGGTTCTTTTGGACGTAAATACCCTCGTGACTTTTGATGAATTACGGATATTTAAATTTTTATTTGTTTTTGGGGGGTTGGCGGAGAGATGAGGTGGCTGCTGTTCTAGATTATGTCCGAATTGACGTGTATTTTACGTAATTGGTCATATTTGTGGATTTTTTTTGATCGAGTCCATTTGCTATGCGTGTTAATTAAATTAGGACGATTTTCATACACGTTTTAATTAAGATTCTTTGTCAATATTTAGTTTTTTTTTAGAAAACTATATATTAATATAACCAATAGAATGCTAATAATCGACAATAGATTTTCTTTGACACAATTGTACATTCATTTTATGTTGCAATATGTGTTTTATATGGAGTATATCTTTTGTTACCTTCAATGTCTTATTTTTTTGTTCCACTTTATATCTAGATACATAGATGTATTTAACAATTATCTCTCAAATTCATTAATCACTTGATAAAATTTTAGTTAAATACGTACTGTGAATCCAAAATGAAATACTAAATATAACATAAGCTGTGGCAAATCCAATAAGCCGTATTTCGGGGGGAAATTATGTATCTTTGCTAATAAAAATTCTAAAATTCTAAATACTTCCTCTTAATATGTACACGATGGTCCATTATTTTGTGAGATTGAGTCTTTACCGAATGCAGTCCCACATAATAGAGGGTCATTGTGTACACATGAGGTGTAAGTATTGAGTGTTACTCACCAACTTATCTGATAAATTTGTGGTTATTAACCATCCAATATTTTCTTACCACAGTTAATTACACTTTTATAATAGTCAAGTTGCTATAAATGTGTCTTTATAATTTATAGAGCAAAAGGAAAAATAGGCCACTCAACTTTTTTCAAATTCGGCTTTTGGTCATTGAACTATTAAATTTACCAAAATTATCACTAAACTTTCTAAATGTTTGTATTTGGATCATTCCGTCATTGAAGTCCGTTATCTTTCCCAAAACAGTTAAATTTAAGGATATTTATATCTTTTCAAATAAATTAGGGCAAAATAGTCTCCCTTCTCCTCTCTCCCTCCTTTTTCTTACTTTCTCCCACAACAAGTTACGAAACCCACATTTTTTGGGTTTAAAACATTTTTCTTCTTTTTTTTAGTTTTATAAGATGTAAACCATCATAAACAACAAAACGCTTGTCAATAATGCACTTCTCGACTCATGAAAAGAATAAAGATCCCAACTTGGGATTAAAGTAGTACAACAGATTAGCATGAAATAAATTTACATCAGACTATTTGACCAAGACTAAAAGAACGAGAGATACAATCATCAGCCATAGTCAGAAATCCGATGCAGATGAATTTATGAGGTGACATTTATACATAGTCTTCAAGCTCCACTTCGTCATCACCACCACCTTCGGCACCAACTTACTCATATCTTCATATTCATCTTCTTCATCATCTTCTTCTATTTCGTAGAGAAATACGGGATCTAGCAAATAAGACAAAAAGAGAAGCAACAAATAAGGTAAAAAAAATCCAAAAATTGTGATTTTGATTCGATCCATTGCCTCATCGAGTAAGATCGTACCCATTTACCATGAATCGTATCTATTCTTTTGATTCATATTTATCTTAGTTTGAATAGAAGAAATCTTAAACCCAAACAATTGTGGGTTGTTGCAACTTATTGTTATGACGGGTGGATGGTGGAGGGTGGAGAAGATATAAGAAAGGGAAAGAAAAAGATAACGAAGGAGAATTTTTGCCCTAATTAATTTGAAAAGAATAAAAATTCTTAAATTTAACTGTTTCTGAAAAGATAACGGACTCAATAACAGAATGATCCAAATACAGACATTTAAAAAGTTTAGTGATGATTTTGGCTCATTTAATAATTCAATGACTAAAAGTCGAATTTGAAAAAAGTTAAGTGACCTATTTTGCAATTTACTCTAATTTATATCCCAATTCACCTCTTTTGGAAAGGATACACAAACTAACTACCAATAAAACAATTTAGCTTAATATATGTATAGACACCTTTGTAGTGAATAATTATGTCTACATACATGCTTACATAATGTCCACATACATATGCGTACACGAACATGATGTAATTGAATTATCGGTCTAGACATTTTCTTTTAAACTTTTCCTCTATTTTTTGTTCCGTCAATGCCGGACCAATAGATCCCTTCCAAGATGAAGTTTCTTTTGCCAATCGCTCTATTTTTTTTTAAACATTGATCATAATATCTATTCCACTAATATAATTTCGTGTGATTAATAAATCCATTTCATTTCAAGATGAAATACTTCTAAACAATTATTTTTTTTTTATATTTATGGTAATAAGTATTTTATTTTTTTACCACATTAGTATCTCTCTTAAATGAGTTGGTTTATTAACTCAATGGTTATGTGATATAATTGTGTTTCACTTTATGTTATATACTTTATAATGTAATATCTTGTACACAGTATTGTAAAATTGTACAATATTTTCTTTTAATTTAATCATTCTCCTCTCATTGTTCGCAAATAGTATCATAAAAAAAAATAAAAACCTTTTTTCTCAATACAAGAAACCCAAAAAAAAAAAAAAAACGAATAGGTAGTTATTTGTAATGATACAAATTCTCATTATGTATTGTTCCTAAAAGCATTCGCACACAAGCAAACACTAAAATAAGAAAAAAGAAATGATTTCAGCGAATTCCCAAAAAAAAAGAATTTAAGCAGCACTAAATTAAGAAAAAGCAATGATTTTATTGAATTATGAAAAAAAAATATTTTTTTTAAGAATAAAAATGAAAAGATGACTATGGGGAAGGGGTTAATGTAAAAGAAAAAAATTATAAAGATTTAAGATTTGCTTAGTTAGTGAGTTTGGAAAAATAAAAAGGAAATTAAATAAAAAAAATAGTGCTTACTAAGTTATAATCATTGCTTGAACAATGTTGCAGAATTTAGACCAACCACCATTATTAGTAATGTGATCAATTCCAGCTTTCTAGAGTTGGGATATTATGTTCAAAATTATCTGTCTTATCTGCCTAAAATTAAACTACGTAAGGTTCATTTATCACTTAGTTAGAGTCTAATAATTGTAAAGTGATTTTAGTAATATTATACTTTTAGCCCCTAATTTTAGTAAAACTACGTTGTTTTGTACATTGAATAAAATATAATAGAGATAATATTGGACGGAGGATCTGATATCCCCTTTCTAACGAAGCAGGGCTAATATAATCATCTTATCCATTTTTATTCCATTGAGATTATTTTTGTTGAACCAAATAACTCCTTATGTTAATATTAAAGATTAGTAGCATTAAGTTTAAAACTACTTCGAATCTCCTGTTCACTAGTGGATCTAGGAGTGAGGAGGTCCTTGCCCCCTTCCCTCCCCCAAGATTTAAAAATTTTACTTTTAATCTATAAAAAAAGTTGTTGCTCACTAAATCTGATTATGAGTTTGTGATTATAAACCACCAAATACTTTTTCAAATGTGGTTGTTTGAGTTCCTTCAAGAACATTTTCTCTTTCCTTACTTGAGATTTTACCTCTAATATACGAACTACTGCAGAGTATACGAGTTTGCTTTTAATGGTCACAAATTGTGATGGAGAAACTTTATTTTCTGCTATTCTAGACAAGGTGTATAATTGATTGTGCTAAATTATTTTACGAATTAGTAAACATTTATGAGGAAAATCAAGTCACGACAAATGTAAACCTATTTTCATCTTTAGACAAAATTTATGTGGATTGTCTCGTAATCACATCTATTAATTAACAATATCACATGTAAGGGCAACATTTGTTTTTGTACCCTTGAAGGTTGCAAAAAGAACATCTTTAAACACTATAATCTTATCCACATTGACGTGTATCCACGTTAGATTAGAAGGATCTTTTGTGAATTCATCCTCTTACACTTCCGGTAGAAAGTAAGAAAATGTAGATTTCTCATTTTTATAGCAAAAATAATGTTTATGAACAAAATCAAAATTAAATTAAAATACTCAAGCTACAATACATGCAGTAAGTTTAAACTTTACAAGTAACATTTTAGGGTAAGATATCTACATGGAGCCCTTTTTTTTTAACAGTTTTATTATATTACAAATCAATTTATGCTATATTACAATGGATCATTTCGAGAAATCCGGAAAGTTGTAGCTGATTTCTCAATTGAAATAACTATGTATTGTTGATCACTAATGCGACACTTCTCTACTAGTATATTAACATTGGTATTTAGTAGGCAAATGAAATGGAATTATAGTAATATTATATACCATTTTATTAGCATTTTATCAATTTCTTTAAGTAGTATTAGAACATGTAATTGATCTTATACCAATTTGAAATGACATATTTTATAATAATATTGGTGGTAGAATGATAGCCGTTTGATAAAGTTCAAAATTGTAAGTTTTAGAATTGTCGAGTACGCTCAAATTTTGTTCCATGTGAACATTGTGAAGATGAACGGTAAAAGTATTGTGATTTCAAACGACTCAACACTTGATGAATTATAAAAGTATTGTGGCTTCAAATAATGTGCAACACAAATGTTAGATCTCGTTTTATATCAAGATGAACGGTAGAAGTCGAATAACTTCAAATGACTTACAACACAAATGTTAGCTACACATAGAAGAAAACAACCTACAATCGATACAAGTGTAAAATCTTAACATAATTTTGATAAGGGATAAAAATTATACCCATCTTAAATTTGAGAGGCCATTTTTTTTTCTCTTTTTAAATGCGAGGAAGAAAAGGCTTTAAGTTTTTGTTAAATTTTTACAAATTTTTTTGTAAAACCCGTTCATACATAAAACATAGTTCCTATATAAAACGGATAATTAATCGTTGTTAAATTCATAATTTTAATTTCGTACACTTCTATTGTGCAATAAGTTGCATATATGAATCCGGTTAAGAAGAGTCCACCCCATTGATTTTCATTTGTTTATTCGTTTCAAACCCTGCAATTAAAATTTTCCCAAAAGAATAATCAACAATCCATTGTTTAATCTTCATGCCAAAAGGGACAAAATGGGATATTCAAAACACAAGTCGGAAACCCCACCAACTGAGGTGATAAGGGAGAGACGGTTTCTCTCACCTTCCCAATTCCAGCATTCAGCCGCCCTATCTGACCGTCTTTTTCCTTTACCTTCCGTCGCTCTCGTCTCCATCGCCGTGGCTTACACGTGTACTTCACACGCGTCAAATTTCATTTTCCACATGCCTATTTCTTATTGGCTATCGCCGAAACTCCTCCGCACTTATAAAAAAAAGTCTCTTGTGGTCCGTCGTTTCTTTTCCCAGTCCCCGCGTCCTGAAACTCCCCGCCTCGGAGATTCCGCGACATCCTTGGACCCCACCACTAATATTGCAATTTTGACGGCTCTGATTCGTTTGATTTTACTTTTTTTTTGTTGGATCAGTGTAGATTGGTAGGCTTTCGTGAGTCATACTTGATTCCTGCTTCACCGTTTGATGGAGATTGGAGGTATGTGGGCCCCAAGAAGAATTGGGTCCTACTATAAACATTTGCAATTATATTCTTGTATTTGTAATATATCATAGCCTCGGTTTTTGTTTTTTTTTAAAATGTTATTTACCATTTTCTTGTCTTTATTTATGCTGACTAACGTCAACCTCAACATAAAATATTACCATTTTTTTTTCTTTTTTGACTTCAATTCTATTCCTATTTTGAGAATTTTCCATACTAAAAAGTCATATATTATTACAAATCAATCCCTACACTATTACAAAAAATTTATCTATTCTTTCTGTGGGACTTTCTTTGTCCGAAAATTCTCGCTAATTAGTGCTAATTTAGAACCTTTCTTTCTACTAAACCTAACAATCCTCCTCTTAAATAAATGTCATTCAATCTAATTATTCAACTTTTGTTCCTTGCCATAGTTTTTTTATTTTTTATTTAACAGAAGATTCATTAATTGTGCAATTTTATCTGCCAGAATCATTTTTGCCTTTTCAAAATCAACGTTTTTTCAACATAGATTTTTTTTTTTCATTTCCAAATATTCAAATTGGCAGTTTGCCAATATAGGTTCCCTTTTCTATCCCCAAGTATTTATGGGGTTTGTATTGAAAACTTCATCTTTTAGTATTACTTATGTCAATATTGTCTTAGAAAAGAGTATATATACGATTTTTACTATTAGAATAAAGACCAAAAATAGGATTACAAAGAGAAATAATTTTAGATAGAATAAATATAAGAAATAGGGTTTTAGGTAAACCTACTTTGGTGTTAGGTTTAGCTTTAATAAAAGAAAATTAGTGACTGAAATATAGTGTCACAAAATATCCATGGTCCATTTTATTCATTAATTTTACTTATTTGATCATTTACATAATGCATATGGTAATTATTGAATTTTCTTAAATAAAAAAAAAAATCCACTAAATTATTAGTGCAACCAAGTAGTGATGGTTATTACAATTCATTGTAAACTTATAAGCAAGTTGATATTTGCTGCGACTTATGTGCTCTACTAGTAAATACACAATTTCTCGAGACAACTTGGGATTAAAATCCAAACTTGGTCATTATTGAGAGAAGAGTCATGTTAACCACTTGGGCAAATTGTTGCTCATTTCATAAATACACTCTGACACACACATATGTTTAATTAAAACTTTATTAAGTGATTACTAAATTTTAAGAGATAAGTATTAAAAATATACGCTAAAATCTTATCGAGTGATTAGTTAAACATACTTATATCTTAAATGGGGATCATATTTTCTGTCCAAAATTATTTGTTAAATTTTGTCCAATGTTCAAAATGAGATAGTTTAACTAACGTTAGGGATTAAAAACACAAATATCACTAAAACTATTAGATCCTAACCAATGAATGATTGAACCCTACAATGTAGTTTAATGTTGGACATAATAAGACAGAAACAATCTATCTTAAAATGGAACAAATAATGAAATGCAACACAAGATCAATCGTGTTGTAGATAGTAATCTACTTAAATTAATATATTTTACTTGATAATGTGGCTAAATCAAAAGATTGGATAAAGGATCAATACACAAATTACACAATAAACAATGATCATAAGTCATGTGATTGATTATTTTGACATCGTCGATCCCAATAATAATTAACAAAAAAGAAACTCGAATTTGTAAGATAGAAGGATCACACTTATTATTTATTACATCAAGATATAAATAAATTTGACATCATTCCAAAAGGAAAATAATCAACCAAAAAAATCCCAAAACATAATGCTGACAACAGAAAAGAAAAAATGAAAACAATCGATTCGGACATATTAGGGAATAATCCAATAAGTTGTCAAATGAAAATTCCAAAGATTTTAATGTTGTTAATAAAGGATACTCAATTATCCACATCAACTTTACCAAAATGACATTTGGAACATTGTATGCCACTGCCGTCAACTTCTTACACGGGAGAAATGCCTCCCCGAACTGCATTACGTAAAAAGTTATATTGAGTATCTGAAAGTCGATTTAACCGGAATCTGCAAGGTTAATTTAAACATTAGAGTATTTTGGAAATTTTTTTTGTAAAAGTTCTCATTATTATTAATCGACGTACATTCAAATATATTTGTTTATAAAAATCAAAACTCGATCGATTAAAGCAATTTCCAAGTATTCAACTAAGTTATTTTCATCAACTTGAACAGTGAAATATTTAGTATCATAAGTCTTTCATGGACATGGACATGGACATGGACATGGACGGGTGCTTACTCACAAAACAAACAGAAGAAAATGAAAAAGTTTAACAATAAAGAAAAAAGGTGCAATGATGGATTAAAACATTTCAACGAAAGGGACATTCACAACAAGCCGCACTTTTGCCGCCCACATTTGCTCATTGGAAAATAATCCAATGAGAAATCGAACATGTAAATGATCATCCAACCCAAAACCAATCCCTACTCATGTTTGAAAAGTTGATACCATGTTAAATGAGCATCCAAGCTAAAACCAATTGGCAATGTGTAGAGTGGCCCATATATCTTATATATTAGGTCAAGAGCTCTTACCGAACAGATGTGGGATATTTATCCCTTAACATATGCCTCTTCTTAAATCAGCCGAAACATGGCCAATTTAGGGCTGACAAAGGTGTAGGCTTATCTATGATTTCTGTTCTAATCTAAAAACATTAAGCTTTTTTTCCACTAAACAGTGTCGATTATACGAATCACATCTCTTTACCGTGTTTGATATAAACTCATTTTCCTCATTTATATTTAAATTTAATATAATTTTTTTATAGTTTCTTTTCAATTTTTAGAGTATAATCACAGGAAGAAAAAAAAAAGAAAATAGTTGTGGAGAGAATTATTATTGTCCCATTTGTATATTTCTACTCTATAAATACTCCTAGTGGAGGAAACAACTGTTTAATTCATTATGAAAGCTAGCTCAGTACATTGACAGCTTTTGCACTGCAAAATAATGCTTTGGAAATCTAATCAAAGCTGAATGATATGGTTTGCTGCATGTGGAATGGCACATGCAATGTAATACTAATACTGATACTTTTAGGCAACAGGCAAATCAAGTTGGATGGATATTTGCATCTTATATTGCTTTGTTCAACATATCAAAAATTTTTTTTTGTTCCAATTGATGAATGCTGATCACAAATGTTATGGGCAGTCACTATCTATTTCATCAGTTCACACATTGTTTTTCTTCTTTGAAAATCATACAAAATTTTCGTGAGGTTTCCAATGCACTCTTACTACCTAATTCTAAGAAAGTTTCAATACGTAGCTTTATACAATTGATTATGAATAGACATGGAAGATATTGGAATAATTTACTACAAAGCGTTGAATTTGAATTTTATTGATATTGGGCTAGTCGTTTATTTGGAAAAATTACCAAACTTCATCATTTACATTCCTTGAAAAACCCTTTTAAAATCACTCATATTAAAATGACGTGATTTTGTTATCGACATTAAAAAGATTACACCAAATGTATCATTCTATTCAATTATATCTGATTTTTTTTTTATAGGAAACATACACATGTACGTATTATGACAATTATAAGTGTGCATTTTTTTTATTAAAAATTAAATAAAATTATATAGAAATATCAATTCAGTGCATATTTTTAGTTTGAGTGTGAGCGATAAGATTTCATCATTCTAAATGTGAATGGTAAAAAAAAAGTTAAAAAAATATAACAAACATTTTTTGAAAATTTTTCCTCATATTTAGTATGATGACTTTTCAAATCGAAATATATATATGCATTGTATAAACAGATATTTTGCTCTTCCTAAATTGGCTTTGTTTGGTTGTGTGAATTTTAATGATTTATTTCACAAAACTAAAATGCCATATTTGTTTTACTCATATTTTCTATCAAAATTTTTAAAATAAAAAACAATGTTATCGAAATTATTTTTTCTACAGTATTTTTTATAAGTAAAATATTAAATTTGAATTTTAAATTTTAAATTTGAATAATAAACAACTTTTTCTAAAACAATTTTCACCAAAATAAACTAATAAAATATTAATTCAAATTTAAATTTCAAACTTTTTATCAATAAAATAATCTCTTATACAAATTCCAACAAAACAAAATTATTATTCCAAACACTCCCAAAATATTTATTTCTCGTAACAAATCCCAGAAAAAAAATTCATAATAAAATCTAAAATACTCCATCCAAACGGAGCCTTATTTTTATTGTAAAGAATTACACTTATTACATGATAGATAATACCGTATTTTTTTAGCCTAAATTGGTAATTTTATTTATGAATAAAGAAAGCATACTCAATTAAAAGTTGAGAATTACAACCGACTACCTGCCCATTTTTTTTTAGCTATAATTACAATCAAGACAAAAATTAAAATCTCATACACAAATACGTGTTCATCACTACTTCTACAAATTAAATAAGAGAATTTACACAATTAGAGTATTTGAACAATTTTTTTTTAACTAAAAGCGATATCTTCATTAACATTGAAAATGATTTGTACGGCTAACTAGCCAGAATTAGTGCAATGAGTAAAAACTTAATGCAATACAAATAACTTAATCACTAAATGACCTAAAGTCATGTTTTGGTTGATTTTTATAAAATCAAATATGATATTACTAAAAACTTAATCTAAAGTTAAAACTGGAATCAGATTTCAATCCTAACATAGATAAAATTGGAGTGATTTACGTCCCTAGTAGTAGGCTAGAACATAAAATTCATTCTCCCTAATAGCTGCACAAGATCGATCAAGCTCTCAATTTCTACAAATCCAACATATTCGCACTCTATTAAAGATACATATCTCCATTGAAATTGAAAATCTCCATTGTTTTTTTGTCTCCTTGAAAAAAACTCCAAAAAAGAAAACCAATTCTCTCAAATGAGAGAAGAAAACTGCCAAATTGAGAGACAACTTCCATGAGGAAGACAAGAGAAAAAAGTATTTGAACTATTATTGACACCACTAAAATTGGAGTAATTTAATTCTCTTTAATAACTACTCTAATCTACTATAATTTGGTATTGATATATGAAGTTTTCCAAATACTTAACTTTAATACTTGCAAATACTTAAATTGAATTCTTATCTTAACCTTTTTGGAATCTACATTGGATGTGCAACTGTTGAAGGTGAATATTAGATTATATAGGACTGATAAAATCCTATCGTTAATTTCAAACGGCATAACTTTCTTGTTTGATTCAAAATTACTATTCTAATTAGATATTTTAAATTAACGACGAGATTTACAAGAATCACGAGCAAATCAAAGCATTTTAATCTTTTTTTTTATTTTTTTATTTTGACCACCTTTGGACAGTTGGACCCACGAGAGAGCATCTTGATAGAGCATGGGCAATGGTCCATTTTGTTAATGGGCTTACTGTAATTGAAACTGAACATACTTCGTACTGGTGATCCATAAGCATCGACATTTGGATATCTTGATGATCATGAACAATGGAAAGAACCTTTAAAATCAACCCAAAAACGATTCCATGAACTGTTAGCCCAAAAATGAAGCATCAACTATTTTTTAATTAATTGTCTAATGGGAAAAAAATATAGTCATATGATTAGCAAACAATGAAGCTAAAGTGAATTAGTAAATTTTAATTCATTCTTTAGCATTTATATAGTAATTCTAATTATTACTTGCACCTACGGAAATTTACTTAAAGAAAGTTCTATTATTTGGAACTAAAAATAAATAATTGCTTGGTGTTTGGATGGTTTGAAGAAATGGAGAATAGTAATTTGAGTAGTTAGTTTCGACATTTTGATCTAGTTGTGTTTTATTTGGTGTTATTACAACGAGCTTTTACATTTTCATTTTTATATGTTGGAAGCAATTTTGAAGTTTTAAACTTTAATGTATATGAAAATTGGGGATGTTTCGATTGATAATTTGTTTTTGTTGGAGTTTATATTGGAAAATGCTTTATTAAAAAAAAAATTCAAAATTAATATTTTATAAATTTGTTTTAGTGTGAAGTTGTGTTAGGGGAATTATTTATTACAAAAAAATTTATTTTATTAAAAGATAAAAAATAAAAAAAACATTATTGCAAAAAATAATTGCTACAACATTAATTTTTTTTTTTGAAAAATTCACATAAAAAAATGTAGCAGACAAATAATCTAAAATAATCAAATAGAGCCTACATAGGATAGGTTAAAGATTGATGCCAATGTTAGGAGTGTGGAACAAATTAAAAAACCGACCAAACCAAACTAAACAAAGCCAATCGAATTTAATTTGATAATTTGAAATCGATTTTCAAATCTAAGTGAATTTAAATAATCAGTTTTCGATTTGGTAACAATTTTTATTTCTAAAATTTAGTGAACTGAATAAATCAAATTCATTTCATAGTTTTTATTTCTAAAATTTAGTTAAAATAAATCAAATTTATTTCAAATTTTCAAGCACTCTAGATTTTCTGTTCTATTCCCTGTTTCACTTTTTAATTGAATTTATAAATATGGGCTACGCATATTTTGCTAAAATTCTATCGAATTATTAGTGAATTCTAAAGGATAAATGTTAAATACGATTATCCTCCTGTATTTACAGATTGAAATAGAAAATGTAATAAAAAAATCTATTAAGATCTCCAGTTTGCTTATTCGGTAATCGAATTAACCAAATTAGTTGAATAACTGAATAAATAATATTTTTAAATATATATTTAATCAATAGATTATATATAATTACACAGTATAATGCATAACTTTTTATAATTAATTAGGTATTTCGTTAATCCATTAATTTAATCAAAGAAAAGAAAAAAAAAGAATTCGATTATTCAATTTCGAATCCAAAATGGGTAAAAAAAAAAAGGGTAATTGGTTATTATCCGAAATCCGCAAATAAGAAAGAACCGACATTGGGATGAAAACATTTAAAAAGAGTCACTCACGAATCCTTCCTTCTGTATTCTGTTTGGGGGGCCCACAACCAATTCCAGCGCCCCTTCTTCTTTCTTCTACTGCGATTTTCTTCCTCACTCTTTTTCACTTTTGTCCTTCAATACCTAAAACATTTTCTTCAAAACCCACAAAAATCCTTCAAAAAAATAAATAATATTATTTTAGGAATATATAAAAATATTTTTGATTTTGATTTCCCCAACTTTTCATCTGTTTCTTAATATCCATTCATTTCCCTTAAACATAATATCCGCTGAGAACGAGTTAGGGTTTTTCTGTTTTTGATTTTCGAATAAGGATTTTTGCGAATTTGATTGTATAATATTATTATAGTTTATTGGATATTGTGTTTGGGGATCGGGATATAAAGGGTGGATTTCCGGAGGTTTCGAATTAGGGTTTTGGAGAACAAAATGGAGGGTGCGGATGGAACCGCTGATGATCGGACGTTTAATGTTAATTTTAGCAATGAAGGAGTTTTGCTGTTGCGGGAGAATGTTAAGGAGAAGCTTAAGGAGTATATGGGGGATTACACTGATGATACTCTTGTGGTACGAAATTTTTTAGGGTTTTGTGAATTTCATGGAATTTCGTTGAACATTTAGAATTGTTTTTGTTTATTTTGCTTTCGTTTTCTTCCAAAGTTGTAATCTCTGTTTCTTATTTCTTGGAGTGATTTTCTTTGGTCCTTCGAGCTTTTTTTTTTTTTTTTTATTGAAAATGAAAATAAAATGTGAAAATGGGTTTAGGCCAATGCCAGAGGATGTGGGACGTGTGCCACGAAGTTGTGTATTCTGGAATGTGTTGATGTCGCTTGTGCATTATTGAATTGTTCAAACATTTGATGATTACGAGCATAGGTCGTGATAATTGTTATTTTGGTTTGGCTCTCTTTTTGCTTCTTCAATTTGGGTTATATCTGCTTTTGAGGCTATTTGTTTCCGTTGGGGCATTCTTCTTTTAGTTTTAAGTGGTGTTGATTCATTTTTGCATTTTGGTATTTTTCTATCAATTTGGGGGATTAGAAATTATGCAGGAACGAATTTGTGCTTATTGTTCAACCATTCAATACAATGAATGATTTTTGAGGTGGATATTGTGATTAATCTTATGGATTTTGCAAATAGAGTAGTATTCAGAGGTGGACATGTTTTATCATTTTGTGACATCTTATCGAGAACATTCTATGGAGGATATTTCTTTTGTGATCATGCCTAATTGTTTGTGTTTGGACTTTGAAGTATTTGTGCACTAGGTACTATAAATATAATTGGTGGTCAAATGGATTAGAACTTAATGAGAGAACACAACTCCAAAGTAGATTAGCTTCTAGGAATTAAGAAATCCTAAGAGACTAAAATGTGACATCTTGTCATAAAATTTGGGAAAAGCTGCTCCTTCATTACCCAAACCTACAATTTATGGGGCAGCAAAACCCTAGTGTTGAACCTACAGGCTTAAGATGCTCCTGCATTAGCACTCCTTGTAGATGAAGTTTTGATCAAGTCACTTTTGGAGATAGGAGGAGGTGTCCTGAGATCCTTTTCCATACCGAAGGAATTGTATGTTTTAGTTAACGTTTCTAAATTTGTCGGAGTAAGGGTGAAATAATTGAGATATTAAGCAATCAGAACAGAAAATAGGTTCATATGTGTGGTGGTCTTCTGTTCTTTTCGCCTACCCTCTCTGATTGTTGGAATATATTGGGTTTTGGTTATGAAATCGGTGGATAAGTATGGGTTTTGTACCTGGTGAAGAGCCAAAATTGCATTTTCGAGTGTTGTTAGTAGTTGCATTTTCAAGTGTTGTTAGTTTCCCATAGCATGTTTCATGACCCTGGGGCATACTGACTTGTCCTTGTGACTAATAAGAGATGTGTGAGTATTAGACAACTTCTCAACATGTGTATAGTTTGCAGTTATTTTGGGGAGGCATTATTAGAGACAGCCATTTGCTTAGACCATTTTATTTTAAAACTATTTTCCCAAATGTGATTAATAAAAAATTAGAATGGTAGGTTTCTCATCACACTAATACACATTGACCGTATTTTAAAAGGCACAGACTATTAGTCATTTGGTCTTACCTACTTGTCAAAACTTAACTTTTTATACATCTTTCTACAATTGAAATCGAATAAACACTTGAACTGTAAGAATTTTTATACCTATTTTTATTCAGATAAAATGTTTTTAACTTTTCTTAATTGAGATAAGTGACATATGATTTAGTTTTTAAGTATTATGCGAGCTATTTCCAAGTCTTATATGATTGCCGATTACTGCTAATTTGGGTTCACTGCTAGATTCATGGCTTACATAGGCTTATGGATGAAAGAGTCCTGAAATTGTGGAGGAGTAAAACTCTGGTGTAAAGAAGGTCTTTTGACGACATGAATTTAAGAAATTTTGTCTCTTAGAGTTCTAGAGGGTACTGAAGTAACATATATGGTCACGTAAGAAAATGGAACCATGTACATACTAATCCACTTTAGGAGGAAACATATTAACTCGTCCAGGCTTTATTGCATGCTTAAAGTGGGAGCATTCCATCTTGATTCTTGTGTCTTTGAAGTAATACTTCTATTTATCATTATTCTATATACAGGACTCTAGAATTTTGGAAGAAGGTTGTATCTCTTCGTGCTTCAGACTCATTAATTTGTTGCTACAATTTTACAGGAATATGTTATAGTCTTGCTGAAAAATGGAAGGCGTAAAGATGAAGCTAGGAACGAATTGAACGTTTTCCTGGATGATGATAGTGATTCTTTTGTATCTTGGTAATGTATCCTATGCTGACAGTATGGATTGCAGGTTTTTGGTTTGTGAATTTTGAATAATTCCCTGTTCTTATATTTCTTTCTTTCTTCTTTTTCTTTCTGTGTGTGTAGGCTGTGGGACCACCTGGGGTCAAGTATAAATACTTATGTACATCCATCGCAATCTCGTTCAGATGTGGTGCTCAAGACAAGTCAAGTATCAACCGAACATACTGGTGGAAATGATTCTCATCAGATAGATTCTGAACCTGCAAAATCAAAGCCAGATAAATCGTTTAAATCCCGGCATAGTAGGGAATGGAAAGGGCTAGAGATAGATGCAGACGAACAACAGCGTGTACGAAGTACTGTGGCTGACAGCAGCATTTATACCAACAAGGAAAGTCATAAAGTTGGTCACGAAAAACGATCTGCCTCTCCTCAACCAGTTGTTCATAGAAAAAGAAATCGGCCTGAAGAACGGCAACAAAACAAGGTACTTTAGTTTTGCTTCCTGTTTGTGTATCAGGAATTATGCACCATTGTTGTTTTGTAGGTTAGAACATTAACGTTGATCTTTTATCTTGTTAGTGAGAGATTGCTCCTTCATTTTGTTAGTGGCAGGGGTTTAAGTAATAACCTATTTTTTTCTTCTTGAAAATATTGATATTTTATTTCTCAAGTTTCTTGTGTTAATTGTGTTTGATTTGACTATGAATTCTAAAATACTAAGACTTTCTGCAAGTTTCCCTTCAATCTTATCGATGCCTGATAAAGCATCACAATTTGATTTTTCAATCAGCATTGCACTTCAAGGAAATTGGGCACTTTTTGGCCTTGCCCGATTTGGTTTTAGTTATAGATATTCTCTTTAAAGTTTTGGAATTTGTACGTATTGAATGTGCATTAAAATGGAAATTTGGGAGGATCCTTGTATTTGCATTAAAATTGTTTTTTTGAATTATGAAATGATTGGGTTAGAATTTAAGGGTATATTAGATGTCTTGATGAGAAATAACAGTAGGACTGACCTGTCTGCCATAGATTGTTTCATGCTACAACAATTTTAACTCATGAAATCTTTTCTGGTCTTTTCTCCCCCAACAAAAAGAAGTAATTGTGCATTTTTGCTAACACAATCCTGTAAGCGACCACTTCAACTGTTTATGCCGATTAGAATCTTAGGCTCCGTATGGATGGCATTTTTTTGGTTTTATAATGATTTTTTTTTATTGGAATTTGTTATAAGAAAGGAATATTTTGAAAGTGTTTGGATTGATAAGTTTGTTTTGTTGGGATTTGTATTGAAGAATTTTTTAGTAATAAAATTTTAAAATTCAAATTTGAATTAATATTTTGTAAGTTTGTTTTGGTGGGAAATTGTGTTAGGAAGAATTGTTTATTATTAAAATTCACTAAGTATGTATTTATCGAAAATACATGGAAGCTTCATATTGGCACAGTATTCATACCTGTAGCAAAAATAATTACTGTAGCATTGTTTTGTGTTTTAAAAATTTTTGTAGAAAAATTAGATAAAACAAACGAATTAAATTGAATTTGTAAAATAAACCATGAAGACACCATTGTCCAAACAGAGCCTTAATGTTATGAATTACAAAGTTACTATTAATAAGAGTAGCTTACTTGTAACAGGTATGATGAGGGCAGCAGTTTATACGTTAGTTAAATGTTCAGTTTAAAGTGTATGGGCCATTATCTTCTTGGAGATACTTGCATGAATACTGCAGTCTCTTGAGAGTTGTGACGATAACATTTTGTGCAAAATTTGATGGAAACTGTCTGTTGTATTGTATACAGCAAACAGACTCACATCATAACAAATTTTGAGGTTAAGTGGATTTCATTTACGTTTGCATGGAATGTGGACCTTGGACACTGGCTTGATAATTGTTCAAGCGAAGAATTAATCTCTAGCATTTTTGGATCTGCTTGTGTGTATTTGTGGTGATTCCATGATACTTGACCACATCATGCATACTTTTCTTGTCTTCCAATTAAAGGAGGTGAATCTTACGTTTTTTCAATTGTCCTGAGTACTACTGGGGTTGAAAAATAACAAAGAGACTCTGGATGACAACTTGGCTTGGTAGAAGGTACTAAAATTAGATTTAACTGGAAAACATAATTTTCCTTGGTTAAAATTCAGTTCTGGAAACATACATGCTGTGAGTGAAGGATAAGTTTAAGCTAATTTTGTAGCACAAAAATGTTGATTGGTGATGGTATTGGAATCCAATAATCAAATTCCTATATTTAATCCAAAATGGTTTCATTTGAGTATTATTGACCGAGGAAGTTCTGAGGTTCATGAAACTCTGATTGGGTTTTCTTCTTTGTTAACTGGCTCAGGATTTATTGATTCTCAAACTATTGTATTTTGTTACATGACTTTGAATTCATGCAATATTATTAGATGGGTGTTTTGAGTCATATATAGTTTGGTCCAAGTTAGCTTGTCAAAGAGGCAATATTTTTAGATGGGCATGTCAACTCATTTATAGTTTGAACTCAGACATTTTCAAGTTAGCTTGTCAAAGAGGCAAAGATATGAAGATGATGTAGCATTTGCTTTATTCCTGGTCCTTATTGCTCATGTTTTTCCTCTACAAAATTTCTTCCATTTGTGATTTTTATGGGCACTACAATGGTGGAAGCAGTTTTACTATTATCCATCTTGGCCCTGGAAAGATGAGGTTGCCAGGTCTTTTGTGTTTTTTCTTCCATGAATATATTACACATTCTTTATTACTATGAAGAACATGCCGCTAATATCTCTTTATTTCTTTCAGTTGGAATATGAATCATTGTCCACAAATTTTTTTTTTAGTCATTTGGTCAATATGAATGATGATATGATTGAATCTAATAACCTTTTGCATTATGAGCTTTGTTGATCCTGATGGACTAAATTTACCTCAGTGGGGTTCTGAAATGGTTGATTGTGGTTTTTACTTCTTGGCTTGTCTGAAAATTCTTCATATCCGTTCTTGGAAAAATCAAGTAATGTTTTGGAAGTAACAGAATCTTGCTGTAGTGAAAGCCTGTTGGATTTTATTATGAAATCAAGGGAGCTGATCTTTCAGTTGAGTTGTCGTACTTTAATACGAGAAATGGTAGCTACAAAATATATTCCTTTTATTCATTTCTCTATTATGTTTTCCAGAGGGAGGTGGTATCTCAATCGACCATTGCTGCACCCCGAAGATTGCTGCAATTTGCTGTGCGAGATGCAGTGGCCACTTCAAAGCCTTCCAATTTAACTTCAGAACCATCATCAAAGCGGCTTCGTTCTGTGGTGTCGACATCTGCAGAGGATTTGAATCTTCAAGAACATCCGCAGAGGATTCGACCAGTTGCTAGAGTGCCAAATGCCATGGCAGCAGCTATCAAAGCTGTAGCAGAAGCTGCGAAAGATGTTCGGAGAGGTAGATCCTCTACTAATGTGTTTGATAGACTTGGTCGTCCTAGTGATATTTCAGAAACCTTGAACCAGTTGTCAGAATTGGGAGATGATCCTGCTGAAGATAGGAAAGATGGAACTTATGGTGATATTGGGGGGCAAGGAAGGTTAAATTATGATCATAGAAAGGATTTTAGCCGGCCTTACATAAGTGATATGTCTGCGTTGCAAAGGGGTACAAGGATGGTTATTGATCCTGCACTAGATGGCAATGATTATGATGTGAGCGTGATGAATCGAGGAGTGGTGGGTTTATCTCATACCGGAACATCTGGTGGAAACAGAGATGAAGACTCACCAATGATCCATCACAGTTTTGCTAATGAAACGGTTGATGTGCCATTGAAAAATCAGGATCAGTTTGGGGATTTATCTAACACTTCTAGTAAGATAGTTAATACATCCTTAAATTTGAATACTTGGAAATCGCCTCAATATCAGGAGTTGAGGGGGAGTTTAGATGTAGATAATCAGAAGTCAGTAAAGGTGAATGAAGAATTAACTTCTCAGTCTGCTCTACGGGTGATGAAGGAGAATAGTAACCTTGTTTTGGTTGCTAACGGCAATGTAAGATATTTCTATGGAAATGTTTGTATTTGTGGATACATCTCAATACATGGATTTAATTGATCTGTTTTCCTAAATTCATCTGGTTAGGCAAATTTTGAAGTGGATGTGCAGAAAGAATCCCAAACGACTCAGTCATCCACTCCTGGTGAGCTACAGTTTGTCTTAACTTTCTGTATCTCCAATTGTGTTATAATAGTGGCAGTTTTAACTGTCAAGTTCAAATCTGAATGAAACTTTTGTTTGCTGGAATGATTTCTGGATATGTTGTTTGTTGTTTTCTGTCTGCCTTGATTGTTTATAGTTTCTTCGTTGATTCTACCTATCAAATGAATTGATATGCCATTGTTTATATTACATAACTATCATGTTGGTCGTGTTTTCCTTGCAAAATGCATCAACCTTTACACTACTTTTGGTATCTGCTTCAGGCTTACACCACGTTGGTGGACCAACAGAAGATGCTGACTCTCGGACGATATTTGTTAACAATGTATGGACCTATATCCTTATTCTAAGCATATCCTGATGACTCAGGAACGAGATATTTTGTCTGCTAACTTTAGTTTTCTGTATTAGGTTCATTTTGCAGCCACCAAGGATAGCCTTTCAAGGCACTTCAACAAATCTGGGGAAGTACTAAAAGTGGTAATCTTAACTGACGCCGCAACAGGGCAACCAAAAGGGTAGGCTGTTGTTTTAGTTGCTAGTGCTGCAGCCTTTTCCAGTTATGTGTAGCCTGTGAAGAATATTTTCTCTAAACTTGTTGAAAATGCAGGTCAGCTTATATCGAGTTCGTGAGAAAGGAGGGTGCAGAAAATGCTTTGTCTCTAGATGGCACTTCATTCATGTCACGTGTTCTTAGGGTAAGTAATTAAAGGATGTCTGGGAGCTTAGCTTCGGTGGTGGTGATGGTTGTGGTGTTGTTTCTCTCCCTCTCTCTCTCTCTTTCTCTCTCCCTTTTTTATGTGTGTGTGTGGGTGCTTATCTTGTGACATTTTATCATGTTTTCCTCATTTGACCGACTGGGTTTTTTCAGTTTTAAAATTTTGGGCCTTATATTAGTCCAGGTTTATTCGGTTTTGTTGCAACACACTCTAATGTGTTGTTACCCTTTTGAAGCATGATCACTCCAAGTTTGGTATTTCATTGTGACATACATCTTTGGATGAAATGTGCTATCTGTGGTGTTTAGATTAACTATCAGTATAGGAAAGGTTAAAGAACGATGAAAATTAGATGCACTGAACAGTATCAGCTATGCTCCTGTTTATACAGCCAGCTTTGTTGCTTTCTATTGATCAATACCATGATCATTCTTTTATGCAGGTTGTACGAAAAAGTTCTGCTCAGCCAGAAGTTTCCTCTATTACGCCTTGGCCTCGGGTTGTCCGATCATCGCCTTTTTCTGCTTCTAGATTTGGCAGGGTTCCTTTCCCAAGAGTCATCCCTGGTGTGTACCGGTCTCGCTTCCCAGCAAAAGCTGGTGCAAGGAGTTTCCAATGGAAGCGTGAAACTCAATCCACTCCCTCTGAGACCACCAGTCCAGCCTCCATTAACACGGGTCCATCATCTGTTCCTCGGAGTCTTACATATGTTCGGACTGAGGCGAAAACAACTGGAAGTTAAGTGGCAGCATAGTTTGTCCAGTTATTTTTGGTGTTTTGTGTTTCTTCCTAACTTGGGCAATCTCAAGCCTATGGAGAGGACTAAACCCAACAATGATCCCTGTCATGTTACTTTCCTTGTACTTTTTCATTTCTGGGGAAGTCAGCCAAAGTCGGAGATTCATCTGAGGGTTTGGTGGATGGTATTTCGAGGAATTTTATTATTCTTTTATTCTCGTTCTCTCTTTCCTCGTTTTGTAGAGTGTGAAGGTTGAGTGGTGTACACTGGTAGTTACAATCTGTGAATAGGCGATGCATAGATTGTTTATTTGGTTCGATTTCTTAGCAGTTCTAGAGAAGAATTTAAGGAGAGGGAAAAGAGGGGAAGAAAAAAAGCAAAGGCGGAAAAGCAAAGTTCTAATTTTGGCAGGAATATGCACTACTTATATTTCTTTAAACGTTTCTTTTAATTTTGGTACTTATCGTTCTTGTGGTTTCTTCAAGTGTTTCCAGGCTTTGCTACACTGACTAGCAAAGTAGCACTTGTGGTTTAACGGGTTCAATGGATATTTTTGTGCAAACAGTGGTTTGGCATGAATACTAATTGCTAAAATAAGCAAGCATAATTTGGGTTCTTCCATTTTTAGATTGTTGATATTTGTGGCCAGTAGAGTTCTTGAGAGAGACTCAAAAATTGATCCATAATTGGCAGGAAACTCAATGCAGAAGGAACTTGATGTTGAGAAATTGATAGCATACGGTGAATAGTGATGGCAAGCGATGAACAATCACAAATGACAGTAAGCAAAACTATGCTAATCACAGCAAACTACTCTTTTAAGTCTCAACCGTGATTACAACAGCAATGCCAGAACATTTTGCCCTGTTTCCCAGCAATAGAGTATGTTTTCCATACATGAATATCCAATATTCCTAAACTTAGTCCTCCTTTGCCTAACAACAAAACACAATCAAAGAGCTCCTAATGCATTAAGGCCAATTCACAAGTTATAAGAACATATTCAGAAGCCATTGAAACTGGCCACATTCAGCAATCAATATCAACGTCAAACGATGAATTTTATTGTAACTTGTACGAATATCCTCAAAGCATACTATCTAGCCAGAGCAACGTAAATGAACCCAACAGCTGCACCAGCAATACACAGATAAGAAACACCACGAACCCGAATGAAAAGCACGTTCAACTGCTTAGCAACTTGAAGTTTAAGAGTCAAAATCTGCAGCCTACCTTGTTCCTCCATTTTCTTAAAGAAGTACATTGGCTTCAATGCTCTCCTCAACATAAATGCAATTGAAAATGGAAGCCCAAATGCCAAGATACTCTGCACTGAAACTTCAAAAATTGGTGCGGTCTTAGTAATATATGAAATCCAAGCTCCTAAACCAAGGTGAATTAAGCCCAGAGCTGCCAATGCTTTGCTTAAACTATAAACAGTCTTCATCATTTTTTCAACAACTTCACGAGTCTCGTTGGCTAATGCTGAAACATCTCGCTCCACAGTGGGACCAGTGATTTCTTGGTGCTTAAATTCAGGGTTTTGGCTTGGATACTCACTTGGTTTTTGTGGGTTTTGTCGGCTTTCTTGATCTGATGATCCGTTGTCAGTTGAAAAGTGTCTGGGGCGTGGGCGTACACATATCCAATTTTTGAGTACTAAATCTTGATGGATTTGTTGGGATTTGATGAAAACAAGGTTAAAACTAAAGGGTTTTGGATGGAGTGAAGCAAAGTTAGTATTTTTATCATTTGAGCGATTGAGTGTAGGGTTTAAACGGTTTTTCTCAGGAAAAGGGGATTGATTTTGACCATCAACAAAAGGGGTTGATTTTTTTGGGGTTTTGGTACAATTGAGCGTGGGATTAATGGGATGGTAATGAAATGGAAATTGGGACTCAAATGAGGAGGCATTGGAGGGATTGAAACAAGGGATGGAAAGATTTGATCTTTGGGATTGGGGGTAAAGGGCATTGGGGTTTAAGAGGTGAGCTTTTGAAGTGGTTAAGGAGGAATAAATTGAGAAGAGAGGAGGCTTGAGAAGTTTGGAAGAACAGACTCTGAGAGAGAGTATGCAAGCCATGGTTGCCAAGATTCAAGAATGAGAGGGATGAAATGAAAGGATCCTCAACTTAAAAAGGCTATGCTAATGGCGGCTGAATCTGTTAAAAGTCTGGGAAATAGAATCAATAAATGTCAAATTTTGCCTGCTGTTTAGAATGGATTTTGGTTTTGGACAGCCCATTCTTGTGTTGGCCTGTGGTTTTCTTTGATTGTTTTCTTCACATCAACCCACAGTAAATAAAATGAGGAATATTTTCTTTTTGTTTGATCACTATTATATAAAATTGAGTTAGAATTATAAGTATCAAAATGCCCTCAAAAGTAAAGAATAATGAAACATTAAACTGTTCTACAAAGTCCCTTTTTGGTTCACCGAAAAATGGAAGGTGTACATTTATTTGTTTGCTATTGCCATTTGAAAATTTTCATTACAAGTGCCCCATTATATGTCCACAGTAAGACAATTAATAGATATGGTTGTTGATATCAATTGATTCCAACATCTTTTTCTTGAAATTCCTCAATTATAAACAATAACCTTTTTGTGGTTGAATCTAACTTCATCCCTTCTTTTCTTTGAGAGGAAGGATCTCATCATGCAAAACTAATTATAAGAAAATCGGCCCAAAATAAATCCATTTCCTGCCTAAATCACCATCTGTTTCATACCCAATGGAACCACTAGGATCAAATGTTACAATTTTTATGAACATATAGCAGCATATGCATACCAGAATTAACTCAATTGAGAATACACTCTGTAAACCTTCTATTGATCAAATCCAATGGGATCAATGTTATATTAGATCGATACTTCAAAACTTTTGAATATGCTTTCCTCATAAAAGCAATAATTGAGGATGCATGGATATAATTATTTTGCAAATGCACGAATTAGTTAAGAAATGAGAGCTAGCAAGATCAAGTAAACAAACATATATTTTTTTTCTTCTTATTGATACATTAATGTGAAAAGCAATTATACATAGAAAATCCTAGTGGAAAAAACGACTAGAACATAGTTATCTTGACAAACTAATGACATGCATGCTAACGTACGTAGCTACATTCCTGTAGTAGTACTAGCTGATGATACTGATAGTACAATACATTAAAGCCTTAGAGAAAGATCAACCCATTAGAACACCAATAGCATAGAAAACCAACGAGAACCCACAAGCTGAAACCGAAGAGGATGTCTTTGGAGAGCCTAAACCAGCAGCCATTGCTGGTGCAGGAGCAATGCTTTCTTCCTTAAAGAAGGTATCATAAGCAATGCACTTGTTACAAACCATCAGTACAACCAAAAGGGCTAATGCAGCTGCATAACGAGAAGCCATTGAGGATATCATGAAAGAAATCAAGACAGCATGCAAGAAATTGTTCTTAATTTGTTGAATTCCTAATGCTACATGGAATGAATGGGGGGGTTTTTATAGGCTGAAAATTGGGGTGTTTTGGCACTTTTAGGACAAATGTACTAATGCATGTAAACCATTTGGTGTCAAAGGTTGTTTTGAGTTCACACGTTGTCTGATCGAAGCCAGAAAATAATGCTTGTGTTGTGTTGCAATTATGAGTTATGACAATAAGGGAATGAAACAAAGGAATGTGATCATGGTTCAGGAGACTCGTGATTTGCACATAAATTAATGTTAGTAAAGGAGAACAGCTCAAAGTTTGTGAAGTTTTTTTAGTGGATTATAAAGGGAAATGTGGGGAAAAATTGACTAGCATTCATACACGTAAACAATCCATTGCCACGTTTAATTCCAATACATGCAATGAATGAATCATGATTGGCAGTGCATGTATCCCTATACAAATTCACTTAAATCAGTTGATTTTATACATATCATGATAGAAGTTCATCAATAAACTTATATTATTTGCATACTTGAATATTGAACAAAGCTATTCCTATACTTACATTTCTTAATTAGGACATGACATCTTCTCAACAAAATTTTGTCTGTTTTATTCTGTTTTAATTAAAACAGCGTAATATGATTTACTAATATCTTGTTTAGGGTTTAATAATTGTAAGTAATTTTAGTGATATTTATGCATTTAGTTCATAGTTTTAATGAAACTACGTCATTTTAAACGTTAAAAAGAATAAGACATGATAAATATTGAATAGAGAATTTGATCTCATTAGTTTAGTTAGTGCGTGTCATCCTTACATAGATCATGTTTTACTACATTTCTTGATTTGTGCGTGTTATTCTCGCGCCATATGTTAATCTACTCTGTATCTACGATTATGTAAATTGATGTACTTTCCAAAAGGATCAAAACATATTATGCTCTTATAATTTCAACATAGAGTTGTCAGAAATGCAAACTAAAATTTAGCAAATCGAACGACTAAAATTTCTAGGATTGTTGAAAGGTCTGCAAATTGCCAAGATCTAGAGTGACATGTATATATCATCACGAACGGAAGTTGCTATTACTAAATTAGTTATTGCACTAGGATGTATGACTACATTTCATTTGATGAACAAGAAGTCAAATGAAAAAAAATAGAACAAAGAAACCATAAATGCTTCCCTCATCTTCATTTGTTACAAATCATTGATTTGAGTTGTTATAAAACCGAAAAAACAACCCAAAAAGAAAAAAAAGAAACTTTATTTTTATTCAGCATTCCCATTTCCAAACCTTTCGACAAAGGAAGTTAAACACGATTATTCAATATCCTCTGAAGAATTTTCTCTCTTATATTACATCCTTTAGAAGAGGGCTAACAATATAAAAAAATCCATTTTATTTAATGCACATTTTGCACTCTAATTAATAAGAATGGATAACATCATAACATGCATTCAATTAACTATTTATTATGTTTTGCATTTTGTTTGGGAATAAAAAAATTTCCCAATTAAAACCAATCCATCTCTAGAACCACTAGCATTTTCGCAATCCTAAAATTTAACTAACAAATTGTTAGCATTATTCAGAATTGCAACGTTGAAGAGGTTGAGGCTGCAGGAATTTAACAAATAAGAAAATAAGAAATTGAGTGGAATAAATCATACAAGAGTATATAAGGAAATAAATCCTTTTATTCCATGGCATGAATTAAATATTTAAATTACAACAAAAAAAATGTAAAAATGATTGAGAACAAGAAGTAAATATTTTTTCATTTTCCATTTCCATATCAAGAAAGCATTCAGCCATCCACTAAAAAAATCTTTATTACATCCCTATGCTCTCCATCTTTATTAATATCTCCTTTGCCCCAAAAGGAAATTATAATTTAGTGCATGTAGTAGGCAAAGAAGGACAAGAGGGAGGCACCAACAAAGGTTCCAACGGCGGGCAATGCAGCATTGGCAGCGCTGGTTGGGGCCGGTGCTGAAGCAGGGCTCTCGATGGCCAAGACCGCGCTCATGGAGGCAGCGGCAACGAGGGCAGCACAAGCGATCTTCTTCATCTCCATTATTTTTTTTGAATTTGGTTAAGGCTTGATCGGCAAGAACCTCAAAAAGAATTGAGAATGGTTACCGAACTTTGCCTTCTTTTATTTATTTTTGCAATGTGAATATGCTTGCGCTTTGAATGCTTTGCTTGTGGATGAAGGAAATATATGGGAGAGAGGAATTTATAGGGATGAATGTGGGATATTTTGTGAGCATGGAAATGTTCAATTATTTTTTGGTGGTGTTACACGATTTTCTGTTTTTCTATTTTGGGAAAATTTGTTCTTGTATTTGTTTGATTTTGCGTGCAAAGTTGTTGTGTCCATGAGGACAAGAGATTTTTTAGCTTGGCCCTTGAATGAGTCTTTGTCCAAATTAACGATTTTGAAGAGGATGGATTAATAATTATTTAGCACATTTGTTGTAACACGTCAAATTATATATGCACCAAATTTTGATAGTTTTAGTTCGATGCTTTGGTACTCACTTTGTAAGAAATATATATAAATGCTAAAGATGATGATTTTGATGTTGCAAAATTAATTACTCATAAGTCTTGAAAAAAAAAATGTTGACATCATTGGTATGCCACTGTGAAATGCAGTACATATATATGTACATTTGCAGAAGATATATTCAGATTAAACCCCTATGAAGGTTTCAAATGGAAAGGTTTTCAAGTCTTATGATTTATCCCTTTTACTTGTCTTAAAAAATGATAAAAATTTAAGACAGACTAAAATTGGTCTTCAAGACTTATGATTTATACTTTTTACTTACGTACGTTTAAAAGTATGCAAATTTAAGGGAGACAAAAATTTGAGAACCCATTATTGCAAATATATATATTTAGACTTAGTAAAACTAGGCAGACCGACTCCTTATAAACATCAATTAATTATTAGATATGATTTAGAAAAAATTAAAAAATTCAATTCAGTTCCACCAAATTATGAATTTTCAAGCCAAAACACATTTGGTCTCGGAATTTTCACTATCACATAGTAGAATTTTTTTTTTTAAAGTTTTGTTCAAAGAGATATACAATCCATTATCATGATGATTTATTGTTTTAAAATAATCCAGGAGGGATAATTTATTTTGCTATTCAATGCAAAATAAACTAAGTAAATGAATTCAATTTATATCTTGACTAACCTTGGAAGAAACTTATATATACACAATCTCCAAATTTCATCCTAACCAAGTTGAGAAAATTTTTGTATTCATAGCGAATTATGCAATTTGAATCACCATGGTATTTTCTTAATCACCTAAATTATCTTGCAAAGTTGGTTAATTAAGCTAAGGTTTATAAATTAATATCAAGAAATGTTTATACTACTCCATAATCATAAGCATACTTTGAAGACATGCATAATCTTTGTTTTTTTACGGGAAAGCCCACAGCCGCTACCCGAAGGTGCGCACTGGGTGAAACCCGTACTGTGACCCTAGCCAGCAAAGAACCACAGGAGGTAAACCAGCCTAGGTTGCCCATAGCTGACCGGCTCAACCGAGAAGTCCAATAGACAACTCTCCCTTAAGGATTCGAACCTGGGACCTCACGGTCACCAGGCCAACTGTCCGTTCATATATAATTCTTTCGGCAAAGAACCCTTAAGGATTCGAACCTGCATAATCTAATGGATACATTTAGCACAATGAAATTCATCATGACAAATTCGTTCATATATAATTCTTTTGGTTTTCACCAATATGATGAATTTCGCATACGTACTCTCAAACAAAACACATATTTTTGCTCGCTGGACAAGTGAAGTTGTGAAGAACAAATGGGATGGTGTTGTACCTCCCGAAAGCAGCCCAAATCCTAACACCCTCAAACTCAATGCAGGGCTGACTTGGGAGATGGCAAAAAAACCTCTTCATGCAGGGATAGATGTGATTGTGTCTAATGGAATTGGGCCTGGAATTCCCTTTGCAAATTCATTGTTAAACAAAAATTCGGTTTTTGGGATTATAGGTTTGGTGCCTTCTGCTATTTAAAATCATTGAATGGCAAAAAGGAACCAAATTATACAATCAGTTGGGTGAGTAGAGCTAAGGCTGCTTTGCAGAATGGTGGTGGGAACATTGAAGCCCTTCTTTGGTATCAAGGAGAGTGATTCTGTGAGTCAAACAGATGCTGATGCATATAAAGGAAGATTTTCTAAGGACTTACGAGCTGATTTAAACTTTCCTAACCTTTTGGTAATTGAGGTATACTTTAATTATCATTCTGGCATCTTTTAATTTGTTTTGCATGATTATATATATAAAGGATCATGCTTTGCTATTCCTAGTTGCTTGATATGGGAAAATAATTATGCCAGTAAATGACTTCAACGATCCCTTAAGTATCGTTTCGATTTCGGATTTTGAAAAAATTATGTTTTAATACATCAACTTAGATTTTGTCACATAATAACGGTTTTAAACTCATTTTCCATCTAACAAGTAGCGTTGTTTGTCACTGTTCATCATTAAAAACAACATCGTTTTGTATTACATGAGTAATAGTGTTAGTTGTTACTCAAGGTCATTACTTTATTCATCTCATACTTTTGTAGGTAAGTTTTGGTGATATATATATATATATAACCGATAACCCCTATGTGGTTTGCCGAATTTTCGTATAACCCCTATGCGTTGTCAAAACATACCAACAGCCCCCATATGTTTCTGACCTAAGCGTAAAGTGGATGGAAAATAGGTGCACTAACGGCACCGTTAAAATTTCCAATATTACCCTCTTACCTTTTATCAATTCAAACTATTAAATCTTTAAATTACTAAAACTTTGGAGTCATAGTCAAAATTATTAAAGTTTTGAGGTACAAAATAAATTTAAAATTTTCTTTTCTCTTCCTCAATGGTTTTTTCTCTTCCTTTTTTTGTTTTTTGTTTTCCCAACACTACCACCCTCTTCCACCACCACCACCACCCTCAATCGCCACCACCACCACTACCACCACTACCACTACAACAACCATCCATGCACCACCTTTTTTATCTCTATTCAAATTTTGGAGTCAAAATTTAAAATTATTAAAGTTTTAAAGTAAAAAATAAATTTAAATCATTCCCTCTCCTTAAAGTTTTACGGTCAACGACGGCGGCGACAACTACAACCACCAACGGGGTGCTGCTGCTGGTAGCGGTGTTGGTATGGAGAAGGAGAATCCATGGTTGAAGTCAATACTTGCGTATTTGCCACTTCATCTCCGATCATCGTCTCTCTTCTGGCCACCCCAAGCGCAGGAAAGCAGAGCAGCAATCAACTCCTGAAAAAAAAGTAATAAAAACAAAACAAAACAAACACAGACACAGACACACATAGCATCCCCGCCCATCACCCCAACTACACAGTTAGAAATGAACAATTGCAAGAAGCAATAATAATGAATAAGAAATCAAGTGATGATCAATTAATGGAGCAATTCACTTAGTCACTACGGAAGTGTTCAAAAACTAAAATGACTTACTCGACTAAGAAGCACAAGGCCTGGTTCCTGCGTTTCCAACAGGCGGAGGCTGGTGGTTCCAACAACTTTTTCGTCAACAAACATCGACCCGGCATTGTCATCATTGGCATTCCGATAATGGGATTCCAAGAGGGATGGCAAATTCAGAAGCAAAGCAGTCATTTAATTTCAATATGAATATTAATACAGTTCTACCAATATCAAACTCCAAATCAAATTCGTCTCCCAATCAAATTCAATATGAAAAAGATGAATCCCGAGATTTGCATGCATCAATAAGTCAAAGAGATAATAGAAAAAAATAGAGATTTTTTGTCGATGTGATCAAAGCATCGATTTTTTGTGATTGATTTTTCAAATCAGATTTAAGAAAGACAAAGATATAATGGAAAAAATAGAGAAAGAAAAAAAAAGGAAAAAGAATCATGAGGCTGATTCTCTATATCAGGATTTAGGTAAAAAGAGATGAATGGTTTAATGGTTTAATCGGATTAAGGTAATTCCCATAATTTAAAAAGTAGATGAATGGTTTAATGATTGAAAATTTTTTAAAAAAAGATGAGAATTATGATTCTCCAAATCAGATTAATTAATATCGCAGAAGAAATGAGAGAGAAGAAGAAAAGGGTATTGTGTTGTGGAGATTTTTTTTGAGAAAGATGTCTTTGACTGAAGTATGGATTCAAATGAGGAAGAAGGAGGAAGAAGAAAGGAAGAAGAAAGAAGTCAGTAAGCACATTTAGATTTAAAAGTCAAAGAAAGGGTACTTTGAGAATTGTATGATCACTTAATAAGTTTGGGACAATCACACTTGCAGAACTACACGCGTGTAACCCAATCTCCGTTAGGGGACTGACTTTCCATCCACTTTACAATCGAAACCAAAACACGTGGGGCTGTTGGTATGTTTTGACAACGCATTGGGGTTATACGAAATTTCGGCAAACCACATGGGGGTTATCGGTAATTAACCCATATATATATATATATATATATATATAAAATCTGTTTGCTGGCTCTAGCACCAGGAGGAAATTCTAAAGAGACAGTGAGGCAAGCTCAGTTCAATACTGAACTTCCTAATGTTAAATCTGTGGATGCCAAGGGATTCCCATTCCAATCTGATAACTTGCATCTCACTACTACTGCCCAAGTCAGCCTTGACAAGAAGTTGTCTGATGCTTTTGTTTAGAATCATTCGGTTGGTTGCTTTTTTTTTTTTTATTTTTTTAGCTAGACATGATACAGTGCTCATTGATCATTTGAGGGTTCTCCAACAATTGTTATTTCACATGATTAATTAATCCCAGTCTAGATCATGCATGTGCATGCATGGCTCAAGCAAAATTAACGTAAAATTAAATCATTATCCATTGTGATAGAAAATCGTATAATTACAGAAGAAAATTCATAATTTAACCTACGAAAATTAAAAAAGCAATTTTGGGTCCGATTGCACTGACAACACTCATAATATATGAAAGACCAAACTGACTAAAACATCACTAAACTATTCTCAAATTCGGATTTTGGTCATTAAACTATGAAATTGGTAAAAAACGTCACTAAACTCTTTAAGTGTATGTGTTTAGGTCATTCCGTCTAATCTCACCGTCATATCTTTTTAAAACGGTTAAATTACAGTTTGGTGTAAGAATTCTGAAAAGAAAAAAAAATCTTTTCTATATATATATATATAAATATTTTTGTGAATCGAAAAGTAATGGAAGGAAATCCTCAAAACTATCTTTGAATAATGGAAGGAAATCATCCAAATCTGTGTGAGTAGTGGAAGAACTCTTGGTTGGGGACAAAAAATTGAAAACAACCAAGAAAACGATGCCAACAATTCTGACAACTATGATAACGACAGAAACTAATAAGTGTTCAGAGCATAGTAAAAGTGAGAAGAAAAGCCACAAAGCAAAGTGAAAATCAAAAGTAACTACTAAATAAATACTAAATGTAACTACTAAATAAATCACTATATATATATATATATATATTTTGCAGTATCAAAAGTAACTACTAAATAAATACTAAATGCAGTTTAAATTACAAATAAATTATTGACTGCATCATTTATGTTAGGATGTTAGGTTATGTTTCTCATAAAGATTCTAAAAAGGCTTGCTTATATATTCAAAAGTTGATGGAAGAGGAGCATTAAAATCTGGGATGAGAAAAGAAATAGCCTTTTCTCTTAGCGAAAGAAGGGAGTTACGAACCATATAGAGATCTAGAAATTCTTCCATTATAAGTTCTCTTGCTTCAGAAAAAGAACGGCTGGCTTTGATGGCTCCAGCTCCGGCTTAGATAGCTCCTGCTCCAGCTTGGATGGCTCAAATTCCATAACTTTTTGGAGACACCTTAGTTTTAGCCGGATTTTCAGTTGGGGTTGGGGTAGATTCATTTTTCTGTTTCTCAAGTTTATCCATCCCAGCTTCCGTAGCTTTGGGAGCCTCAGATTTAGGCTGCTCAGTAGCCTATTCAGTTGAATATTTGTTTTTCTCTTTCTTAAACTTCTCTATCCTTTTTTTTTTTTTGATATCTCATGTTACTAACACTACAACTCCGTGTATTCCCACCACTTCATTGTTGACTTCCGACCCCACACGGCCTCACTCCTGCCCACAAGCCACCATAATTTTTCTTCCATAGCAGTCCCCGAGAGAACTTAGAGCATTTCACAAATACTCCTGCTTCACCCATTTAAATGGGTGAAGATTGATCCGAGTGGAATTCGAACCCTGGTCCCACCTGTGATACCAGTGAGCCAAGCTCAACCGGTTTCTCTATCCCTTTTTTTTATGGTATATAAGTTCGCAACTTTTGCCTCATCGGGAAGGAGAATGTTACCGTGTTGTAAGAGCTCGTGGGTTCCTAAAACTAGAGTAAGACCTACCCCTACTATCACTGTCCCAACTTTGCCTCGTTTATAAAAAAGTTCATAATAAAAAATATATCCCGGGTAGGGTTTTGTAGGGGTTTGGGGTGGGGTGTAAAAAAATTTGGGCTGGGCTGTAAAAAACGATTTGGGGAAGATAGTAAAAAATGATTTCGTGCAGGCCCTCAAAAATGATTTTACGGGTGGCTGTAAAAAATTATATAGAATAAGAAACGGGTAATAATAATGTGCAAAGGATCTTCTGAATCAAAATTTGTGTACCACTTGTGTCACACCTGTACATAGAGTCTTACTCCTCAGCTTTCTATCCGATTTTGGCTGGGGCTTTGTACGGCTCTGCTCCCTCTTTCTTTGCTTAGATTCCTCCATTTTTGTACTTTTTGACTTCACCTCAATGAATGGCGGTTCATCAGTCTCCAAAACTACATCCATTGATCCTTCAGAATTAGAATCTGTAGCCACCTGCAGAGGAGTATCCGAGTTAGATTTTTCCATATCATATCCTTGAACTATGGGGGGCTCTTGATGCTCCCTTTGGGCTTCCTGGTAATGCTCCCTTTGGGCTTCCTGGTTGTTATCTTGATTCCATATCCTTGCATCACATTCTTCTGAATCCATATCCTTTGCATCATTCCCTGTATTCACTTGTTCTGTGTTTTCTAGGTTTAGAATCTCCAAGTTGCATTTCTTTGCTTGTTGATTTGAGCTCTTTGGATTTTTTTTGCATTCCTTTTGGTAGTATTTTAGAATCATCCACCATCACTTCTTTTTCTTTATGGCTTTTCTTTCTTTCAATCCCTTCCATTTGTGTAGTTTTGGCCACTTTAGGAATCCATTCATGTTGAGGAGGCTTGACATTAAGAGTCTTGATTTTTGTTGACTCCCCTCATTAGCATTTCCAAATTAATTTCAAACCCATTTTTCAATAGCAGGCCATGGGCTATCACGCACTATATATATATATATATATATATATCCATTTTCCATATTTTGACTCCAGCTATTGATAATAATGACTTGCATTTGACATGAGTAAATTAATCAGCCAGCCTGCTTTGTTGAAAGAAATGTTTAAGGATTTATAAAAGTTTTTTTAAAGGAGGTTTATTAATCTGGATTTCTAAATACTATATTTAAACTAATTAACTAGCCATGGAAATAATTTCACCGGGCAAAAATTATATATATGTACCCATTTGTGCCACATGTTTTGATCTAGGAGTGACTCGATTTTTAGAAATTTATTTGGAATTACTTAACATTCAACTTAACCAATGTGGTAAATCCTGACAATATGTTTTTAACGCATCTATAACGATTCTAAATCAACATCAAATGCCAATAGAGATTCCGAATTTAGGAAGGTTTCAAGTTGTAACCATAGATATGATTGTTAATCAATTAATACCTTCATGATATGACAATCACTAATAGTCGGTAATTGTTAACTAATTTATACCTTCATAGTATCGAAGGTCACTAATGGTAAATTCAGTCTTTTTTTTTTCTAAGATGATCAACAGTGACACTCAACTTACTCCTTAATGACTCGAACCCGAAATGTAAACCATTTGATCTACACTTCGTTGTCGCAGTCTACGAATAAGAAAAAAGGGGGTTTGTAATGGAGTTAGTTGAAGTCACTTGGAATATTATGTTTCGTTACTTATTTCAGTCGTAATGTACTTTTAACTAAAATCCTATTAAGTGAATAAGTGTTAACTAAAAGTCTATTAAGTGATCACTAAACTCTAGAGGATAAATATTAAAAAATAAGTAGCATGTATCAAAAAAAGAAAAAAAGAAATACATAGTCTAATCGAATATCCATTGGGACTTGCAGCCCTGTTGTTTTCTTACAATTGCACTCTAATAATTAATAACATTTATATGGCATAATCAATTAAATAATTCCATGTTGCGTAAAACTAATCTCTTACAGCAACCGAACTCTAAACAACGTGACTGTACTCTAACCGAAAGCACAGGCGGTGAGGACGTAAAAAATCGATACTAAGAATCAAATTAAGAACACAGAGCCGCTGCTAACGACTAACCGCAGGAGACACAGTGAACAGGTCCGATGAAGGCACTTGTAACCCACAAACAGAAACAGAAACAGATAAATTAATCTGATCAGTTTCAAAATCCTTAATTTGTATTTGTACTTGTATTTAATTAAGGTATTTCTAATTAAATTAAGTTTCGGATCTTATATTTTAGGATGATGAAATTAATTATATGAAGTGGAGATTATTTTTTAATCTTTTGTTTTGACAAGATAGATTTTAATCTAGTACTGCTTTACGGCGGCTTACTTTTACATTTTGCTATTTATAGAAATCTTGCTATCCCTATACATCTTAGTTTTCATCATAAAACACAAGTACAAAAAGTAACACAACAACATTGGACGTTAACTATGAACAACAACATAGGATTAAAATGTATAACAATGGCATTATATATGAATTATTAGAACTGAAAATTAAGTCAATAGATCCCAATGAACCAAACCCAAGAACAAATAGATCTGCCCAATATTCAGGATTCAAAACTCAATGCAACAAATAAAAAACGGAACCCATTTAATTTTCAAAAAGTGAAATTTAGATTTTTCACCAAATTTCTATTTTTTACTAATTTTTCATTTTTCACGAGTTATAACGCGCGTATTTTAGCCAAAAATGGCAAAATCCAAAAAAAGTTGATTTTGACTTTTTTGTGATGTTTTTTATACCCACATCGATTGTGACTTTTTTGTGAACATGCATTCCAGTAAATATTGACAATGTTTAGATATGTGTTTTGTTTTGAAAAGTGTGAAAAATGAGGTCTCGGGTTAAATTTTACAAAAGAAATACTTTAATTTTGAGAATTGAGTGTTTTTATTGATATATTTTGTTTCTATTGTTTGAGTTGATAGTGGCGGTCGAAAGTTGGCTATTACCAGTTAACCGCTATTGACCACCGCGACCTCCACCAGTTGGTTAAATTTCGGCAAAATGGAAAGAATCCAGCATGTCAGAGATCATGGCCGGCGGCTCAACCCTTGACTGCCACCTATCAATGTAAACAAATATTTATTTAAAAAAAAATTCAAAAATATTGAAAAGACTAAAATGCCCTCATTTTGTGGTTAGAAAGGTTAGAAATTTTTGTTTTGAGAGTTTGTTTTTTTTAAATTGAATATAAATAAGCATGAATGAGATGATAAATTGGTTAAAAATCCCTATCTAAACATACCCTAAAATTTTCACAAAACCTTTATTTTTCATGAGTTATAACACATGTATTTTGGTAAAAAATGACAAAATAAAGAAACATGTTGATTTTGATTTTTTCTTTTCTATTTTTCCACACACCTTAATTTTGAACATATATTATTGTGAATGGTGTCAACAAAAGTGAAATTAAGATTTTTTACTAAATTTTCATTTTTCATGACACACTTATTTTAGTAAAAAATAGCAAAATCTAAAAATATGTTGATTTTAACTTTTTTGTACTATTTTTTGCACCCACCCCGATTGTGCATTCTATTGTATATCTTAAAAAAAGTGAAAATTAAAATTTCTACAAAATCTCCATTTTTTCATGGGTTATAACACACCTATTTGGGTCAAAAAATGGCAAAGTCAAAAAACGTATTGATTCAAGCTTTTCTCCTACTGTTTTTTACACACACCTCAATTGTGAATATGCATTCTAATGAACGGTGTCAAAACAAAATGAAATTTAGATTTTTTCATGGTTATAACAAACGTATTTTAGCCAAAATTGTAAAATCTAAAAACACGTCGATTTTGAATTTTTTTGTGATGTTTTTTACACCATCCTTAATTGTGAACATGCATTCCAATGAATATTGCCAAAAAAGTAAAATTTAAGATTCTGTTTGGATATGTGTTTTGTTTTGAGAATTGGGAAAAAAGAGGTTTCGCATTATATTTTACAAAAGAAATATTTTGGTTTTGACAATTGAGTGTTGGTGTTGATAAGTTTTGTTTCTATTTTGTTTTTGTGTAGAATAATCATTTTATTAAATAAATTTTAAAATAAGAATTTATTTTTATTAAATTGTTTGGGATAATGCCGATAGCCAAAGGTTGACGATTGTCTTGTCGGTCAGTCGCTATTGACCACCGCGTCCACCACTGGTCGGCTAAATTTCAGTTAAATTCTAGCAAAATGGCAGGAATTGGTTCGAATAATGGTGGTGGCTTGTAGCAGTCAACCTTCGACCGGCACCAGTAAACTCAAACAAATAAAAAAATTTAAAAATTAAAAAATGTTCAAAAGACTAAAATGTCGTCATTTTGTGGTTAGAGAAGTTGAAAATTTTTGTTTTGAGATTTTGTTTTAGAATTGAATATAAACAAACATATTGTTTTGGAATGAGATGAGAAATGGGTTAAAAAGCCCACCAAACAGACCCTCAAATTTTCATTTTTCAAGAGTTATAACGAACTTATTTTGGTAAAAAATGGAAAAGTGAAAAAAAAAACGTATTTATTTTTGCTTTTTTCCAACTATTTTTCCACACACCTCAATTTTGAACATGATTACATGTCAATTATAACACTCGTATTTTGGTTAAAAATGGTAAAGTAAAAAAATGTGATGATTTTTGCTTTTTATCCTACTATTTTTTTTCACACATTTCAATTGCGAATATGAATTCTAATGAACGGTGTTAAAAAAGTGAAATTTAGATTTTTCACTAAATTTTCATTTTTCATGAGTTATAACTCATATATTTAAGCCAAAAATGGATAAATCCAAAAAATGCATTGATTTTGACTTTTTTGTATCATTTTTTGCACCCACCCCGATTTTGAACATGCATTCTAGTAAATATTGTCAAAAATGTAAAAATAAAAAGTTCACCAAACCTCCAATTTTTATGAGTTATAACACACGTATTTTGGTTAAAATTATCAAAGTCAATAAACGTGCTGATTTTAATTTTTTTTCCTACTATTTTTTACACACATTTCAAATGTGAATATACATTCTAATGAAGGTTGTAAAAAAAGGTAAAATTTAGATTTTTCATGAATTAGAACTCACGTATTTCAGCTAAAAATGGTAAAAATAAAAAACGGGTTAATTTTAACTTTTTTGGTACATTTTTTCTCACCCACCCAGATTGTGGACATGCATTCTAGTGAATATTGTAAAAGAAGTAAAAATTAAAATTTTCAACAAACCTCAATTTTTTATGGGTTATAATACCCGTATTTTGGTTAAAAATGACAAAGTAAAAAAATATGTTGATTTTAAGTTTTCTCCCACTATTTTTTACACACATTTCAATTGTGAACATGCATTCTAATGAACGGTGTCAAGAAAAGTGAAATTTAGATTTTTTTTACCAAATTTCTATTTTTCATGAGTTATAACTTACGTATTTCAGAAAAAAATGGCAAAATAAAAAAAATGCATTGATTTTGACTTTTTTGTACCTTTTTTCGTTCCCATCCCGATTGTGAACATGTATTCTAGTGAATACTATCAGAAAAACTGAAAATTAAAAATGTCAGCAAACTTTAATTTTTTTATGACTTATAACACACGTATTTTGTTTAAAAATGGAAAAGTAAAAAAAGTTATAATTTTGGCTTTTTTCCCAAATATTTTTTACACACATTTCAATTGTGAATATGCATTTTAATGAATGGTGTCTTTTTTTTGGCCAATCATCCCAAACTCGGGGGGAGAGGGAGGGGGGAGGGGGGAGGGAAGGGAAGGGGGGCACTCGCAATTTTATTGATATGAAAAACAGTTGCAAAAGACGGATATATCCATACCTTAAGTACAAAAGGAAAAGCTGTAAATATGGAGGACTCCTCCCTTACATTATAACACTTATATGTAAAGTTTGAGTAAAATAAATTAGGAATACTTCCTCATTTACAATGTAGTGGTTTCTAAAGTTTGAAATAATATACAGGCCATCATAAGACTAATAAACTTTATATTTACTCCAAACTCTGGCACCATCGTTTGTGATGAACTAGGAGGACTTCTCCTTTACATATAAGACTCACGAATCTAAAAACTCCTATACATATTGACAGATATTCCTATACATATTCACTAGGAGTGATATGAACAAACGATGACAAGAAGAAAATAATTTCTTTGTCATTCGAATGAAGGTATGTAGTGCTTGAGAAGATGATAATGTGCTCATTGATCAATCTAAATGTAGCAACATCTATGAATTATGTAGCAGAACATGCATCTTATTTGCAGAACATGCAAATAAATTGAGGAAAAAGGAAAATACAGATTTTTTTTTGAAAAATTGTCATTTTTCATAATATATAAGACACGTTTTTTGGCAAAAAAATGACAAGAATAAAAAACTAACCTACATGGGGCTCTTTTTATGAAGTGTTTTTTACCCATCCTAATTAGAAATGTGAAATCTAGTGAATAGTATGAAAAAAACATAAATGTTAACTTTTTAAAAAATTTCCATTTTTTCATGAGGCATAACGCATAATTTTGGACAAAGAAAATGACAATATTGAAAAATTTAACGTGGGCTCTTTTCATACCCTTTTTTGTACCCATCAAAATTAAAAACATTCAATCTAGTTAATATTGTGAGTAAAAGAGGAATGTTTCATTTTTGAAAAATCATCATTTTTTGTTAGATATAACACATGTTTTTTTGTCAAAATATTACAAGAATAAAAAATTTGCTGATAAGGGCTATTTTCAAGCCATTTTTGCACCCATCCCAATTTTGAATGTGCAATCTAGATGACGGAGGGAAAAATGTAGATATTTTGAAAATAGTCATTTTTCGTGATGTATAACACACTTTTTTTGGCGAAAAATGACAAGATTAAAAAACTAACCTACAGGGGGCACTTTTTAGGAATTTTTTTTACCCATCCTAATTGGAAACGTGAAATCTAGTGAATAGTATGAAAAAAAAGAAAATCGTAGACTTTTTGAAAAATTTCAATTTCTTTGTGAGGTATAACACATTTTTTTGACAAAAAATGATAATACTGAAAAATTAGTTGACGTGGTCTCTTTTCATATAGTTTTTTGCACCCATCGCAATTGAAAACTTGTAATCTAGTAAATGTACTAAGAAAAGAAAAATGTAGACTTTTTGAAAAATCATCATATTTTGTTTACTAAAACACATATTTTTTTGGCAAAAAATGACAAGATTAAAAAATTTGTCAATTAGGGCTATTTTTTGCCATTTTTTTACCCATCCTAGTTAGGAATGTGCAACCTAGATAATGGTGAGAAAAAAAGGAAAATGTAGTTTTTTTTTTTAAAAAAAATTGTCATTTTTCGTTATGTATAATACATGTTTTTTGGCAAAAAATAACAACATTAAAAACCAAACCTACAAGGTGCTCTTTTTATGAAGTTTTTTTTTACCCATCCTAATTGGAAACGTGAGATCTAGTTAATAATATGAAAAAAATGTAGACTTTTTGAAAATTTTCAATTTTTTCGTGAGGTATAACACATATTTTTTGACAAAAAATGACATTACTAAAATATTAGTTGACGTGGGCTCTTTTCATACCCTTTTTTGCATCCATTTCAATTAAAATCATGCAATCTAGTAAATGGTGTAAGAAAATAGAGAAATGTAGATTTTTTATAAAAAAATCATATTTTTTAGCAATAAAACATGTTTTTTTTTGTAGAACCTCTGTTTTGAGTTGGGGCGCCACTCCCTATTTTTTTGTGGTCAAAAGCGATATTTTCATTCTATAAGAAATGATGTTACACTTCAGCTAAATAGCTGTACATGAGATTGCACAAATAGTCGATAAACAATATAGGAAAATAAATTTTCCAAACTTGTGACTATATACATTACAAACAAATTGACTAGTGCTGAAATAACTCTAGCAGTACAATACATTATAAATCATTTGACAACTGGCCTAAAGACAAACCAGCCACAAACCACAAGGTTTTTGGACAGCTAATGACAAGTTCTCATATCTATCATGTTAATATTTCAATTCAACTAAAAATTGGGAAGATTCTTCAACCTAGAAGCAAGAGCTAAAATTGAAGTAGAATCTTACATCACAATAGATGAACCAAAATTAACATTCAGTCAAAGGAAAAATGCACCATATCACTAGCCCAAAATTTTCCTTGTGTAACCAACAGGAACTAGAGTTGTATCCGCACAGATCTGCTAAAGATAGAGAAGAAAACCCCTCCATCTCATCTCTTTCTTCTTCCCTCTTTTTTCTTCATCTTCAACCCCATCCCATTAGGATATGAAGAGTTATTTTTTGGATATAAGAACACATGAAAGAGAAAGAAACAGATCGAATTTGTTAAAAAACTCCAATAATGGAGACACTTTCTCTCAAATAGACAGAACTCCCATAGAAGGAGACTAAAAACTCCAAATAAGGAGCAAGATACTCTCAAAAAATGGCAAGAAAATTTTGTGAGTGATGGATTTACCCTAATATCACTCTTACATCAAAAGACCTTCTTGATCCCATCCCCATTTACATGCTTAGAGCCTAATGGGAAGGTGATCAATAGGGATTTTAGTATTAAATGTGGAGGACTCCTCCATTTACATTCCTAATCTATGATAATTTAGCTATTCTATATTCAGAATGCACAAAAGACAGCTTATTAGCTGTTCAAAAAATCACCAGAGGTGATGAAGTAGCTACATGATGTGGTTATGTCTCCCCAAGTTGCTGAGTAGATCTGTACCTTTCTGAACTTTCATCTTTGAGGACCATGTACAAATTTGTCCCAACAGCTAAGTTTGATGCAAGTTCTTACCAAAGTCATCTCCCCTTTGCTGGAGCACAAAAAAAGCACCCTCAGCAAGCATTTGTCCAGCTAGAACTTGCAACAATGTTCTACTCAAACAGATTTCTCCTTTTGGCTAAGTGGGATTTCCTTCCATGGAGAATGTGATTCAGCATCTGTAGATATACGGTCTTTTCCTTTATAGCAAGTCTACAAAGCCCACTGCTTTCCAACATAGGTTTGACATTTCAATAATGGCAAAACCAGCTCTAACTTCAGTAAGCTGGTGGCCTAAGGAAACGAAAGTACATGTATGAATATGTAATCTAGTGAATGATATAAAAAAAGTATGTTTGAATTTGTGTTTTGTTTAAGAATTGGGAAAAAGAAGATTTGGGTTGCATTTTAGAAAATAAATATTTTTAAACGGTCTGCTGCCAGTCGATAAATTAAATTAAATATAAATATCAATTTTTAAAGAAGTTAAAAAGTCTAAAATGCACCTATGCCTATTTTGAGAAAAGTTAACTTTTTTTTTTGAAAATTGGTGATAAACAAATAAGGCATTTAAGATTAAATGAGAAATTGGCAAAAACTACATACGCAACAGAGCAAAAAATGGTAAGACTCAAAAACTATATTTCATGAGTTATACCATACGTTCTTTGGCAAAAAATAACAAGACTCAAAAAATAGCCTAGATGAGCACTTTTCATGCCTTTTCTATACCCATACAAATCGAAAAGTACTATCTAGTGGATAGTGTGAAAAAAAAGGAAATTCAAACTTTTTGAAAAATCGTCATTTTTTGTGGACTCATGTTTTTTTGATAAAAAATAGTAACAAAATTCAAAAGTTAATAGGGCTCTTTTCGTGCCTTTTTTGCATCTATACGAAATGAAGACGTGTAACTCCTGATGACTTGTTCACATCATGTTCTGTTGCTTCTGTTGATGATTTCCTTCTCAAACTTTTTATCTGGATTGTAAGGATTATGGATTAATAAATAAATAAATATTATTTAAAAAAAAAGAAGACGTGTAATCTAGTAAATAGTGTAAAAAATAGAAATGTAGACTTTTGTTTATATTACTATATTTTTGTGAGTTATAACATATATTTTTTTGGTATGTACTCTTCTGATTTGTGAGGGGGTTCTCTCTCTAACTCCCCTTAACTCAGTTAGGTCAATCTCTAGATAGAATATGAATATAATAGAACATATCGTGTATTTTTTTGGCAAAAAAAATACATTTTTTGATAAAAAAATGACATAATTAAAAAACTAGCCGAACGGTTCTTTTTGTGCGTTTTTGAACTCATCCTAATTAAATGTCTTTTTGTGCCGTTTTTTAACTCATCCTAATTAAATGTTCACTCTTGTGACGTACGCCAAAGAAGAATATTCAGGAACATTATCCGCCAAAGGGGACTCCAACTAACCCTCTTCCAACCTCAGAAATACCAATTCAAGCACATAATCGTCGAGGTGAAGCATTGCATAATGAGTAGCAAAAGCTCTCAAAATTAGAATCCAAATATGGACCCAATAAAACACAAAAGGCTCTTGAGCTGATTCTAGTAGGTTGTTCTGATAATTAAAGAATTGCCTAATGTTCAGGAGTCTACAAGTAAAGGAATACACAAGACTGAAATTAATCAAGAAACCAAAAAGTCTACAAAATATAGATAGAATGATGAAGAGTTGCCTTTCTGCCCTCTGAAGATGCAACCATTGAATGGTATTAACACTGAGAATGGGACATGACATTAAGAAAATTCAGTTGATCAATTGACCTCACTGCCATTCAGTTGATCAATTGACCTCATTGTCAGGAAATGGAAGAGTCTTTGGAGAGCTAGACAGATTGAAGTCTCTCCCTATGATCATCGACTTTGTGGATTCAAACTCAGATGAGGAAAAGCTGCAATACCCATAATTGTTGGAATGACCACTCAGATTCAAAGGTTGAACTACTACAAGAATCTGAAAATAGGGGAGTTGCAAGAAGAAGACGTCGAGAAACATACTACTGTGCAGCCCCACCAAACTGCAGCTCACAAAATTTTTAAACTAGAAATGGCTGCAAGAAACTACTACGAAGAAAATGCTACTTCACCAAAAGAAGGGAAAGGAACAAGGGTGGACCAAGTTTTGCAAGTCACCACCCTTTGCATGGCATTGCCCAACAGCAATTCCAGTTAACTTTGAATCGGATAGAAAATTGTGACCAAAGAAGCCAACTCGAACTAATTTGGAATTGGATATATAGAAAATTGAGTTCAAAGGATGTGATAGATAGGAACGAGAAAAGAAAAGTATTGGTTGGATGGCAAAGTTGATAGGAAGGCCGCAAGCAGTACAAGAGTTCGGAGGGAAAGTATCTATTTGTAGAACTGCTCCATTTGCTTTGTTTCATTTTGGAGCAAAAAAAAAAAAAAGAGTATTAAACCTTTCAAGAAACAATGTCAAAAAGTTTTATATAAGGGAGTAGTACTCCTATTATCTTGTTTAGCCTATCTATCTCTTGCCTTTGTGAACTCTACATTAATGAAAAAAGATTATACCCTAAAAAAAACAAAAATAGACTACTCTTCTCAATAGAGCTTAATATATAAATGGGAGGTTTGGATGCATCCATCTCCTCTCTTTATGTTTTTAACAATAATAAAATAGGGGCTAACACCCTCTTCCCCTTAAAAAAAAAGAATGGTATGAAAAAAATATAAATTTAAACTTTTTGAATAATCTCCATTTTTTGTGTATTATAACACATGTTTTTTGGTAAAAAAAATGACAAGACTCAATAAGCTAGCCGACATAGACTTTTTTGTGTCATATTTTGCATCCATTCCCGTCAGAAACTTGCAATCTAATGAATAGTGTAAAAAAAAAGGAAACTCAAACTTTTTAAAAAACCACCATTGTTCATAAGTTATAATTAATACACGGTTTTTGCCCAAAAGCTGCAATACTGAAAAATTTGCAAACGTGATTTCTTTTGGTATTTTTTTTGCACCCATCTAATTGGGAATGTATAATCTAGTGAAGTGTGTGAAAAAAAATGAAAACTTATATTATTTTTAGAAAGAAAATCGTCAATTTTCGTGAATTGTAAACACATGTTTTTGGCCAAAAAGGCAAAACTCTTAAAGTAGCAAACATGGACTCTTTTTGTGCCATTTTTGTTTCCATCCCAATTGTTATGCATTATAGTTAATGGTATGAAAAAAAGAAAAATTTTAACTTCTTAAAAAATTGCTATTTTTAGTGAGTTATAACATATTTTTTTATTAAAAAAAATGGCATAACTCAAAAACTAGCAAAAGGAAAATCTTTTTTGTCATTTTTTGTATTCATCCCAATTGAGAATGTGCAATCTAGGGAATGGTGTAGAAAAAAAAGGAATTTAGACTTTTTAAAATTTGTCATTTTTCGTGAGCTATAATACACTTTTTTGGTTAAAACTAGCAAGACTCAAAAATTAGTCAATGGAGACTATTTTTATGCTTTTTTTGTAGCCATCTAAATTGGAAACGTGCAATTTAGTAAATAGTGTAAAAAAATTAGAAATGTGCAATCTAGTGAATGGTGTAAAAAAAATTAGACTTTTTGAAAAATCATCATTTTTCGTAAGTTATAACATACGATTTTCAGGGTTGAAATAACAAGACTCAAAAACTAGTCAATGGGATCCTTTTCATATTTTTTTTTCACCCATGTCAGTTTAGAACGTTCAATAAAATTAATTATTTGATGGTCTAGATTCAGAGGCTTACATTGCATGAAGATAATTTCCAGTTGTAGAAGTGGGTTGGGTTTTCTGCACCATTTCATAAAATTGGGTAAGAGGGTTAGGGGTGATTTGATACTACCAAAGCAGTGGCGGAGCTTGGGTTGAAGTATTGGAGGGTCTAATTAACAACTAATAGAGTTTAAAGAGAAAAATTAAATATTCTATTGTCTACTATTCTTAAAAAATCTTTTAATACAAAAAATAATAATTAATAATCAAGAATTAGTGAAACAATAATTAATTGGCATATCAATGATATCATCATCCAAAAGACAAATAATGAAACAATTAGGAAAAAAAATTAAAGATTTCTTTAACATTTTTACCAAAGAGTTATCTCAAAATGGATCTTCACATTTGAACATTTGCACTTAGTAGGATTTCTTTTGAACATGCATGTATAGATTTCTTTTGATTGACTTAGAATATATAATGTCGGTATAAACTCTTTGCATTGATGCATGCAGGTGGCTCTAGCGTCTGGAAAAAATTATTTAGCGATTGTGAGACAAGCTATAAATTCACTAAGTACTTACGGTTTTTCTCTCCCAATTTCTCTCCCAGGCACAATTCCCAAAGCTGACTACCTCCAATTTAATATTCCCACCAATCTAGCCGTTTCAGGCGACTTTGTCTCTAACGGTAAATAAAATCGGTAAAGCTCTAGGGGCTCCTTCAGCCGCCAATGGCGGAGGTGGAGGCCCTCCCACCCCCTCCACCGCGATCCTACATGGAGGTTGCAGGAAAACCTTCCACCCACACCACTAATGTCTCTTTCTCCTCCATTCAGAACTCAAAACCCCTCTCAATACATAAGGGAGAACCCGCCCTCTTTCTCTCGGTTGAGGAAGAAGAGCAATTAGCAGAGCCCTACCGCTGGACGCTAGTGGCAAAATTTTCCTGGGGCCGCCCTTCTATGGCAAACCTCAGGAAAGACATTTTAGCAGCATCATTCTTGGGAGAATGCCACGCAGGACTGTTGGACAATCGGCATGTGCTTTTGAACTTTGATCAATGCCACGCAGGAATGCCACGCAGGACTGTTAGACACTCCCACTACTGTCCCCAATGACCGACAAGTACCAATGATCAATGTCAATGCTAAAGAACAACCCCATAGCCTACCACAATCCACAGCTCTGCCAGTACACTCACAGGCACAACCCACCAGTGTAGAAGGGTCACCAGACCAGCATAACCCCCCAGGAGGAAACAGAAACGCTGAAGTGGAAGAGCACAGTGGATCAATCTTAAAAGAGACATCCCAGATAAAGGAGCTTTCCACTGAACTAAACTCCCCCAATGACGACACCAATCTTCCCAGAGCAAACCAGGTACCTAATACTAAAAAACCCTTTGTCAAAAATCATAAAACTCCTTCCTTTGTAAACTTGCAGGAGATAGATACGTCATCCGAAGAGGACAAGGAGAGCTCTGGAACTATCTCTCTACAAGTGGTGCTACCGTTAACCTCAAAAGATTTCTCATGTGATCAATCAGAAGCTGCCCGGCCTAAGACCTGGTCCAAATTCCCCTCTACTAGAATTACTAGAATCCAGAGCTTAGGTACTCTTTCCCCCCTTCACACCTCTCAATGATTAATATCTTATACTGGAACATACTGAGTGTGAATAAGACCCCTAACTTTAGGAAGCTAAAGTCGATAATCAAAAAGCATAATTGTGATCTCTTTGTTGTTGCTGAACCTTTTGCTGAAGGTAAGAAAATGGAATTAATTAAGAAAAAACTGAAATTTGAGTGTGCCATTGGCAATGCAACTAATTCAATATGGGTCATGTTTAGAGCACCTTTTGATTGTGTGGTTTTGGAAAATTCAGTACAGCACATATCCTTATCTGTTTCTCACCCTGTATGGCCTACCCCATTAGTTATATCCAGTATCTATGCTAGCTGCCTGGAACAAGAAAGGAAAGACCTATGGCAGTCTTTAGCTAACCTTAAAGCCAAAGATTCCCCGTGGATGTTATGGGGGAACTGGAATTGTATTAGGTTTAATGAGGAAAAAAAAGGGGGTAAGCCATTTTCCCAAAAAGAAGCTAGAGACTTTTCTGATTTTATTAGCCAGGCTCTAAGTGAAATATCCTCCTATGGGGCAAAATTTACTTGGTGTAACAATAGGGAAGGGAAGGCTAGAATCTGGAAAAAGTTGGATAGGGGGCTCATTAACCATGCCTGTCTCAATGGCCCTTCCTCCCTCTCTATCAATCACCTAGCTAGGTTTCCTTCGGATCATGCTCCACTCTTAATGAAAATTGATAAGATAGGTCAAGGTAAGGGGAAGAGTTTTAGGTGTCAGAACTTTTGGTTCTCAAATAACACTTGCCTCCCTTTGATAAGTTCAGCCTGGAATGTCCAAATAGCAGGAAACCCTATGAGGAGATTTTGTGAAAAACTGAAGACAATAAAATCAGCCTTAAAAAGATGGAACAGAGAGACATTTGGAGATATATTCTCAAACGTGGATAAGGCTGAAAAGGAACTGCTGAGGTTGGAAAAAGAGGATGAGGTCTATGGAGTCCCTAGGGAAACTCTAAACCGAGCCAAAGCAAATCTACATTTTCAACTTAGTCTCGAGGAACAATATTGGAAGCAAAAATCCAATGCTAAGTGGGTGGCCGAGGGGGATAGAAACTCCAAGTTCTTTCAATCCTTAGTGAGGCAAAGGCAGGCAAAATCCATCATCCATAGATTACAAGATCAGGATGGAACATGGTTTGAAGAAGAAAATAAGATTGGAGAGCTTGCGGTTAACCACTTTTCTAGCCTTTATTCAACTGTCTCTCCCCCTTTAAGGTTAAAGCCCAATATGATTCCACACTCTTTGAATGATGATGATAGAAGCCTCCTTACAAGAATTCCCGAAATGGAAGAGGTCCATAATGTTGTGCTGAATATGAGTAAAGATAGTGCTCCGGGGCCCGGTGGATTCAATGGTTACTTTTACTTGAAAACTTGGGACATAATCAAAGAGGACCTTCTTGAGGCTGTTCAGTGGTTCATGAATGGGGGGGACCTTCCTAATGCCCTTACTGCCACATCCATCGTTTTGATACCAAAAATTTCAAACCCTTCCTCTCTACATCACTTTAGACCCATTAGTTTATGTAATGTCATAAACAAGATAGTCTCTAAACTCCTTGCGAATAGACTTGTGACAATTCTGCCCACTCTTATCTCCGAAAATCAGAGTGGTTTTATCTCTGGTAGAAACATCTCAGATAACTACTGGCTAGCAAGTGAGTTACTATCTTCCATCAATAGAAAAAGAAAGGAGGGAAGTTGGTGCTTAAACTGGATATGGAAGAGGCATATGACAGAGTTGAGTGGTCCTTTTTGCTCCAAGTAATGAGGTTAATGGGATTTGGTGAAGTATGGATTGACATAATGTGGAGGCTTCTTTCTAATATATGGATGTCAATTCTGATCAATGGAAACCCCTAAAGGCTGGTTCAAGTCTACTAGAGGGCTTAGACAAGGAGACCCTATCTCTCATCTTCTATTCATCATAGGGGCAGAATATCTCTCAAGGGATTTAAACGATAATGGCCCCAATGGATTAGACTTCAGAGTGCCAAAGAACTGTCCCAAGGTCACACACATTTCATATGCTGATGACATCATAGTTTTTACATCTGCCAATCCAAATGTCATCAAAGCTGTTATGGGTAAGCTAAGTCATTATGAACTGGTTTCAGGCCAAAGAGTGAATCCTGCTAAAAGCAGCTACTATGTCCATGAGAACCTTCCCATAGCTAGAAAACATATAATGGGTAAGATCACCAAATTCTCTAGAGGCTCCTTTCCAATGTCATACTTAGGAGTTCCCTTACATTTCAAAAGGATCCCTTCAGCCTCATTTAGTTACATGATCCAGAAGATCTCTAAAAGGATTCAAGGATGGAGCTCCAAATTTCTGTCTATGGGTGGATGCATTACTTTGATTAAAAGTGTACTATCCTATCTCCCATTATACACCACAATGAACTTGAATCCCCCAAAGAAGACTTTACATCAAATTGAGTCCTTAATGTCGAATTTCCTATGGTCAGCCTCTGATGTTAAATCCAATTATCATTGGATTAGCTGGCAAGATTTATGTCTTACACAAACAGAAGGTGGGGTGGGTTTCAGAGACTTAACCTCCCTAGTTACAGCCCAGTCTTATAGAATGTGGTGGAATTCAGGAAAAAAGATACTCTATGGGCTAAATTTCTATGGTCAAAATATTGTTATGAATCTCACCCTCTTCAATGCTATGTGAAAAGGGGAAGCTCCAACTGTTGGAAAAGATTAATGCAAAATGCACAGAAAGCTGATGAACACATCCAGTTCAATGTGGGATCAGGGGACTGTAGTCTGTTCTTTGACAGGTGGAAGGATGAAGGAAGTATACATGGAATCTTTAATTGCAGGGGAAAGCAGAAATTAAGAGAAGTGCTAAGTCCAAGTGGATGGGACCTGCAGGAAATCAGCAACATATGCCCCCAGGTTCCTCACTCATTCTTCACTTCCTGCCCACTGATCTTAACAGCAAGGCCTGATACTTTGATCTGGAGGCTTACAGAATCTGGTACTTTCAGTCTTAATTCAGCATACCAGGTAACAAGACCACACACACCCACTGGATACCCCATGTCTACACATATCTGGGATCAACATGTTCCCATTAAAATATCTTTCTTCATGTTGAGGCTCACACAGAACAGAATTCCCCTTGGGCATCTGCTTCACAAAGTGGGAGTAATTGGTCCCTTTTGGTGCCCTCTATGCTGTTCTCATGGGGAGTCCATTTCTCACACATTTGCTGCTTGCAAGTTCACTGCCATGATATGGAGAATTATGGGTTCAGAGGTAAAACAATTCTCACACTCCATATCCTTGTACAGGACCCTTCATTTCTGGTGGAACTCGAAGACAAAAGGGGAAATTCAGGCTTTCTTATACAAAGTCATTCCATCCCTGATATGTTGGTGTACTTGGAAGATGAGGAATCAAATTATCTTTGAAAATGCAAAGCCTAATAAAGACACTATTATCCAGAATATATTCACACTGTTAAAGCAAATTTTGTCTCTAAAATGTCAGATAATGAACATCCAGTCAATGGATTGGAATGGTTTTTGGCTCGCAGTCCCCCTGATTAGGAGAAGAATTAAATTAACTCTGCACACCTGGCTGCCTCCTGTGGGAACCCAAGTAAAGCTGAATGTTGCCTCTTACACATCATTGGCCCAAATAACTGGGGGAGGACTGGTCAGAAACTCAGAAGGTAAGATCATATTCCTAATCCCCAAAGTTAAGAGTTTAATCCCTGATACGAAACTGCAGGTGGAGATCAGATTGTGTGGAAGGCATACAGTCTTGCAAAAGTCTAGGGCACCATGATATCATCATAGAGACTCACTCCACCTTATTACAGCAAGCTTGCAATCAGAGAGAGCTGTGGAAATTCAGAAATTGGGAAGATGACCTCCAGTACATCAGCTGCCAGGCCAACCTTCTCCTTGTCCCCAAAACTGCTAATAGACCAGCTGTATACTTAGCTGAGCATGCAGAACCAGACAAAGACATATTGGAGCAGCTCATCCACTCAGATAAATCAAAACTCCCCTACATTGCAAGGAGAAGAAGCAACTCATTCATCCTTCCCTGACCAGCTCATGCAGCAGCCCCTTCATGTATCTATCGATCTTCCAAATAATCTGCTGTCACACAAGTCCAGAGAATACTATACAAAATCATTGCAGCAACTTCAAGGAAGACAAAGGGATTGGACGACAAATGTTAGATCCTATACATATCACAGCCTTTACATTATTTTGGACCTGATGAGTGTATTTAATTGTTCATGCATTTGGCTTTAAAGTTTTTCATGCTCCCAGATTTCAACAGGCCTTGTAAAAGGAGTAGTACTCCTCTTTTGTGCTCTCCGCTTGATCTCCTCGCCATTAGGCTTACGCATATAAATGGTGATGTGATCAAGATGTGTTACTTTTGTAAAGGTGATTTTAGACATCACCTAATTTCATATATTAATATAAGAGGGAGTGGCACCCCTAGTACCAGAAATATTGCCAATTAAAAAAAAAAAAAAAAAAGATTGTGAGACAAGCTCAGCTAAATCCTGACCTTTCTAATGTGAAATGTGTGGATGCCAAGGGATTGCCTCTGCAGTCTGATAACTTGCATCTCACTACTGTTGCACAAGTCAGCCTTGGCAAGATGTTGGCTGACGCTTTTATTTAGACTCCGGCTGCCGGCTGCCGGCCTAATTTGCTCATCAACACGATGTCGATCAAGACTCGTTATTCGATCATATTCATATATACAGCGATCTGGAGTCTCAAACTATTGTTATTTAAACCAGTAAGTTTAGATCATGCATGTACATGGTTCATGTATATACATAAAATTAATTGATGTAAACTGTAAAGTTAAAACCATTATATATATATATATATATATATATATTATATCCATTGTGGAGACAATTCATTTGAAAATGAAATTAAACATTAATTATTGGCCCTCAATTTGCTTTGACAATAATTCATAATTTTATTTGATTTCCATTCCAAAATATATAGTACTCACATAATTCTCTGATTTCGAGCACTTAATCAAACATTATTATTGGAATATTGTTTCTGTTCCCATTTCAGTCATTTTTGGTTTTGTTTCTGTTTTCGTTTTTACAATTGAAACAAATGCCTCTTGTTGCATTTGATGTTGCATTTGAAGGAAAAGAAAGATTGCATGCTTACATATATACAACCAATTAATATCAAGCCATAATTCTTTGAGTTGGTGACTCTAGGCATTTCAAGATGATCCTGTATATATATTTGTATGTGCGCTGGAAATTTTGTAATTCCGTCCACTCAATTATATATCAATGCCAGTAGGCTTCCTTGGGTATAATATATAAACCCTATTTATGGTTGACTTGATTGAATATAAATATAATCAAAGCCAACATACGTTTGATTACATGAGATCAAGTTGATGGTATATATACTTTGATTTCGTGGTTGTGTTAACATAAATGGTTTAACGTACGATTCTTGTTCTTTATTTGAGAAAAACCAAAATGCACCAATCAAGAATCTTTGTCAAAACCCAACAAATTAACGAACAACTAGCCACTTCAAATATCGTCGAATTATTTATTCCCATGCTTAAATTTAGAATAGTAATGATATGCAGAGAGTGAAAAATCTTAGTAAAAACATATAGTAAATGATATTGGGCAAGTGGTGATAAACATGTATCAATTGCCTACACATATTTATCACTAACGGGTCAATATCATTCATTGAGATTTTTCATTTCATTTATCATCTCTTTTAGAATATAATATATAACCGAATATTAGTTAAGCTATTGTGCCTTCATATTAGAATAAAAATTGGGCCAAATTAAAATAAGTGAAAAAAAATAAGTATATATGTTTCACTAAACATGACAACGAAATGTAGATCAACTGGTTTACATCTTCACCTGTGAACCAATAGGTCACGGGTTCAAGTCATGGATTAACTTCTTTGATCCTCTTTAAAAAGAAAAAAAAAAAAAAAAAAAAAACATGAGATCCCTCTCCAATATTTTTCTTTCTTATTCCTGTTTAACATGTTAAAATAATATTGTTTCACTAAAATTAATCATTGTTTATCATGTTAAAACAAGGTTGTTTCACTAAAATCAATCATGATTAAGAAAAAAAAAAAAAAAAAAAAAAACATGAGATCCCTCTCCAATATTTTTCTTTCTTATTCCTGTTTAACATGTTAAAATAATATTGTTTCACTAAAATTAATCATTGTTTATCATGTTAAAACAAGGTTGTTTCACTAAAATCAATCATGATTAAAACGTAATTCGCTCAAATTTGAATTAGATCTTATAAATTTGATTTTGATAATATTTACCTTTAGTTACAGTTTTAGTAAATCGATTATGTGTTTTTGAACATTAAACATAAGACAAGATAATTTTATACATTGCTGATGTCCGATGTGCTTTCACTAGTCATAACTAAGAACGTAGAGAGATGGAACAGTTTGTCAAAAATTCTAAATATGATTGTGCATTTGTAGGAGAATACAGAATATTTTAGATGAATTCATATATCAGATTATGAAATAGCAGATTATGGCAAGACCCTACCCAGACAGAGATCACCAATAATCTTTACAGGAACAGCTTCCACCCTCAAAATAATGGAATCGAGTTGAATCTCGTACAATGATTCTTCTTTCTGAGATCTTTGAAATAAATTTAATGGCAGTATGACAATCCACACAGGTCCTTAAATTCTTGAAAACTTTTATTGGTGTTCCAGGCGGAGTAGCAATAATACCAAACGCAACTGCAAGCTTTTCACTATGATAGAAGAGGTTTTCCTCCTTTTGTTCCTCTTCCACATCATGCAGCACAAACTCTGTATCAGGAACATAACCTTCTTCCCTCATTTTCTTTGACATCTCACTCAAGAAATCATATATTTCCTTGGATCTAGGATGGGATTGATCTCCGACTAAGAACACGTGTTTTTTCCTTTTCATGTCAATCCAACTCATGCCCGGTTTTTTCACCACTCCTTTCTCATCCATCATTCTCCTAATATTTGCTACTTCACCCCATCTGCCGGCAGTAGCATAAATATTTGCAAGAGTTACGTACGTAGCCGCATTCTCAGGTTCAATTTCAAACAGAGCTTCAGCTGCTTTACTTGCAAGATCAGGGTTTCCATGAATTCTGCAACCACCAAGTAAGGAAGCCCAAATAAATTTATCAGGCTTCATGGGCATATTACTGATTATATCTTCAGCTTCTCCAAATCTCCCAGCTCTGCTCAGGAGATCAATCACACAAGCATAGTGATCTTCTGTGTAATCTAATCCGTATTTCTCCTTTATCGCGTAGAAATACTTGAGCCCTTGGTCAACTAAACCAGCATGAGTGCAAGCAGAGAGAACCCCAACAAAGGTAACATGATCAGGCTTAGTACCAGTTTCAAGCAGCAACTCAAATAACCGAAGAGCTTCATGGGGCTGACCATTCTGAGCATAACCATTAATCAATGATGTCCATGAAACTACATCAGGTTTCGGCAGCCAATTAAAAACCTTATATGCACAATCCATATTACCACATTTGGAGTACATATGAACAAGAGCACTTGCAGCAAATGAAAACGGATCAAACCCCAATCTCATCATGTACCCATGAACTTGCTTACCCAAGCCCTCAAAAGTTTGCTGTGCACAAGCATTCAAAATCCCAGCAAATGTGAACTCATTAGGCTTAATTCCAGAATTCAGTAAATCAGAGAACAATAAGAACCCTTCTTCCCACCTTCCATCCCCGAAGTACCTATCGATCATAGCTGTCCACGACACAACGTCCCTCTCAGACGTCCTATCAAAAACATACCTTGCTTCATCTAGGCTCCCACATTTCCCGTACATATCCGATAAAGCACTCCACACCACTGCATCCGAATCCAACCCACTCCTGACAATGTGGCCATGAATCTCCTTTCCCAAGCACAAAGAGTGAACAGAAGCAGCAGCTGCAAGTGCGCTAGAAAGCGTAAATTTATTAGATACTGATCTCCGATTCTTTTGCATTAACCTGTACAATTTCAAAGCTTCTTTCGGCTTGTTATGTTTAACGTAACCAGAAACCATCGCAGTCCATGAAAAATCATCTCTTTCAGGCATTTCATCAAACAAATTTCTCGCGTCATCAACTCTGCCCAATTTTGCATACCCAGAAATCAACGTATTCCAGGAACACAAATCTTTCTCACGCATTTCATCAAATAATTCACGCGCATCATAAACACTCCCACATTTACAAAACAAATCAATAATTTTATTAGAAATGAAAATCCCAGGCACAAAATTAGATGACTTTATGTGACAATGAACTCTTTTCCCCTCTTCCAAAGCTCGCAGGCGAATGCAAAATTGCAAAAGCGTTGAATATATAGCAGCAGAGGGACGTTCAACCCGGTTTTCCAACAATTGAATGGCATCCTTCAAGCGCTTTTGTTGGCATAAAATCTCAATTGCTTCTTTGAATTTATTCTCTCTGCATAACCGGTTAATCAGTTGGTGTTGCTCTTTGTCATCATCGTCTGCTTTGAAGAAAGTTTTTTGCTGGAATGGTTGCCGACTGAGCAGGGCTTGGGAAGAAAAGGGATGAGAGGATGGGAAAGAATGAGAAGAAGCAAAGCATTTCGTTATTGATCGAAGATGAAATTGGCTTGGTTTCATGGTTCCTTTGCCACAGCAGTGCTAGTCATGGCTTTGAATCACAGACCACAGCGAGAGCCAGCGGAAAAATACGTGCGCGGCACAACATTCCTTCAAATCAACACGAAGAGTTTCTTGTTTTTCAATATGGACAAAAAGATGTGCTATATATATATATATATTTTTATCTTGTTATATTAATTGATATTGAATTGATTAGTGTGTTGTAATTATTTATAACTATTTTAATTATTTAATTATAATTGATTTAAAAGAAAAAAAATGTTTTATGAAAGACTTAGATTGGACTTATTTAATTACAAAAGGTAAAAAATATGATAGAGTTAAACTATTAAAACCTTAAAACTAATTAGTTTAGTAAATTTTTCTAATTGTACAAAAGTTGAACGTTTGGTCTCATGTGAAGGAGGATTATGTATGCAACGTTGAGTTAATTGCGATTTTATCCAGATTTTGGAACTATGATTTCGGAGTTAATAGCCAATTTTAACAAATGATAAAAGCGAGATTGGAATAATAATTTCAATTGTGATTATTTGTCCATTTAATATATAAACCACCTTTTATATATAAATGGTTTTCGAGTAGTTTTTGTGAAAATTGAATCATAATAGATTTTTTAATAGAACTATAATAGAGTTAAAACACTAAAACCACAATTAACGAAGATAGACAAGAATCCATCAAAATTCATTGAAATCACCTAATTATTCTTTTATATAGCCATATAGGTGTGTGTGTATATATATATATATATATATTTACAAATAATTGTATTAAATTGCCAAATTTGACGCACAAAATGATCAAAATGTAGTAATCATTTATTTGGTTTGGTAACTACATAAATCTATACCATATAAGTTCTGTAATCCCATGCCATGTACAACAGGAGTTTTTTTTTTTTTTTTTTTCCAATTATGTGACATGAATTTGGAGGATTTTTTCCCAGCATAGCCTGTATTTTCATATATATGCCCATTAAACTTGGATAGTTTAGCCTTTATTGGAAAACAATGAATGTCAAGATTTCATCATTTAATTCTCAATTGCATTAGCCATTCAAGAATTTTGTTCCCTTTAATGGTTTAAGGCATCCCCATGTCTGTATATATATATACATTTGAAAAACTGTACATGGTCAAGACAATATTCCAGCAAATCCTGAAGTTGAAGATGTTGTCAATATTTTCTTCATTAATCCTTTTGGCATTTGCCAACTTTGTATCTTCTCAATCTCCACCAGTAGCACAGAACGTCTTTTTGCTAGCCGGAGAGAGCAACATTGCTGGCCAAGGTGGGGTTGTTGGGAACAAATGGGATGGTATAATACCCGAAGAATCTGCACCAAATCCAAACATCCTGAAACTCAATGCAGGGCTGGAATGGGAAGAAGCAAAAGAGCCCCTCCATGCAGGAATTGATACAGGAGTGACTAATGGGATTGGACCTGGAATTCCATTTGGAAAATCATTATTTGGAAGAAATCCGAGACTCTCTCCAATTGGTCTGGTTCCGAGTGCTATCTCTGGGACCAAAATAATTGAATGGCAAAAGGGAACAAAGATTTATAATCAGTTAGTGAATAGAGCAAAGGCTTCTGTGAGGACTGATGGACTGATTCTTGCTCTTGTTTGGTACCAAGGAGAAAGTGATACAGTAACAAAAGTAGATGCTGATGCATACAAAGGAAGGTTTGAGCAGTTTGTATCAGACCTTAAGGCTGGCTTAAACACTCCCAACCTTGTGGTAATCCAGGTTTGTACGTACACTCAATTTATTCTAATATCTTTGAACTTAATTTTGGAATTTGAATATATAGTGAATATCTTTGAAACTTTTGGATGGTAGTTTTGGATGTGAACCAATTTGGAATGCCAATATGTTGTAAGTGGCACTTCTGTACTATAGTTCTCTTCATGCAAATGGATTAGGAAAACTTGCAAAATCATCATTTGATATTTGTTGAGAAAATGTTTAATTTTCATCGCTCACATTTAAAAGAATATAATTTCGTCGCTCATTTTGAATTATGGTACCAAATTTATTCTTCCGTCTAATTTCGTATAAATTTTTGAAACGGGTGTACCTCGTTCCTATATTTTTTATAATAAAAAAAGTAAATAAAGTTAGATAAAATTAGAAGCAATGTAGTTTGAGTTTTTAGTGTAAATAATGAAATTGATGGAAAAAGATTTTCACTAAATTGTCAAGTTTGTTTTTTGCAATTTTGCCAATGGATTGTAAAGTCCTCAATCTATAGTGTTATTTTGGATTATTTTTACAGGTGGCTTTGGCATCAGGAGTGGGAAATTTTACTGAGGAAGTAAGGGAAGCTCAACTGAATAATGGGATTGCTAATGTAACTGTAGATGCCAAAGGTCTTGAATTGGAGAAAGATAACTTGCATCTCACCACTAATTCCCAAGTCCGCCTGGGAAAATTACTTGCTGATGCTTTTGTAAACTTTTGAAACGATAAACTTGAATCCAATTTTATAATCTTGACCTTAAAATTATAAAAATAAAAAAAAACAAACAACAACAACAACAATCCATTTGAATAATAATTTTGTTGTCAGAGGCACTCCTAATGTGTTTAATGACTACAATGTTCTTCAAATTTCGGATGTTCCAATTTGATTTTTAAGATTTTATTTTTTTTTTAGTATCTAATTATTTAGGAGAGTCCAATATCGATCTCAATATTATAATTTATGATCAATACAAGACAAATGACAAATTTAAATTTTCGTTATTTACTACCAGAAATTGTAACGTTTTTAACATATGTTTATTAGTGATCACCACTTTCCATTTTCTCTAATAAAGAAAACATAAATTTTGAATTGTTCTACTCTTGTGCAAGTTGTTCTATAACTTTTATCCTCTGTAAAAAAATAATAATAATAATAAGCTCACTCTCTAATTATGTTTCTCCTCATCCTTATAATGTAATTGATCCAATAATGAAATTAAAAATCCCTTAACTTCGGACCTGAAATTCAACACTTAAAACACTGAAATTCAAAAAAGACTTTGAAAATTCTGTACCATTTGGTGCATCACTCTTTACATTGTATCTTTTTAGATAAATCTAAAATTCTATCGAGCGTGAGTATATATCAAAATCTTATAGAGTGTTATATGAAATAATACAGAAAATTTTAATTAGTAAAATAATTACCTTTAAAATAGTTAGTTAAACCTACCATTGCCAAATGGCTCTACCCTAGTCTCGTCTACAATATCAAGAAACTTACGTAACCTTTGCAAATTCGGAACTTTCTAACCTTCCCTTGCTAATTAATCTAATTGTTGTCAATTGCTTCTTGGACTCAAACTTCTATCCCTTCCTCCCACAGTTAAACGTGGCATGTTTGTCACTGTTTTCCCTAAACAACCGCCTACATTTTCAAATGGTCCACACGGTTTTAAGTTTTCACCATACATCTTTGTCCACCATTTCACCTCTCTCTCTATATATATATTCCTTCAAAGTAGCATTTTGTTCCAATATTCGAGGGCTAATAATTTTGTTTTGTTTCGTAAAAAATTTGAAGGGGCACTAATTTTTTTTTCACTATTATTGCTCAAATGGGTAGTGCTGCATCAATGAAGGGTTTGGCCATGGCCATGTTTCTTGTTGTTTTCTTGCTCAGCTCTGCCGTGATGGCTGATGAATTTGCTCCGGCGCCCTCCCCTGATCATGGCTCAGGGGCTAACTTCTTGCCACCTTCTGCAGCAATTTTGTTATCTTCATTGATAACTTATCTGCTTGCTGTCATGAAGAACTAAAATTCATATATATTGCTCCTCTCCATCAATTCTTGAGATTGGTTTCTCTGTTTAATATATAGTGTGAGATTTAAATGGATCATTTGTGAGATATATTGTATGTTATAAGATGGATTGAATAAAAGGATAGAGTTCGTTACTGTAAGCAGACTCGCACACCGCAACTTTTGTGACACGGACGTTGTTAGTTTTATATTTTATATGTTAATGTGCTAAATTTTTATACGTTATACACGCCAATATTTGATACTTTCTACGCTACTATGCTAATTTTTTATACTTTATACACTAATATTTGATACTATATACGCTACTACACTAATATTCAATATTTTATACGTTAATTTTTTTATATTATATACCGTATAGTAAAATTCATACGCAAGTCTCATACATATGAGACGGTATCGTAAGAGAATGCCCCACGTACACTATATTTTACTACTGTTTTGTTCCTTCTTCTGTAGTCATTTTGTTTTGTTCCTCTTCCTTCTTTTGCAATAATTTTGCAGTTCAACTTCAAGAGATTTTGCTTTGTTTTCCGAATGAATTTTATCCTTCATACAATATCAATTATCATCAACTCAAATAGAAGTGTGACTTGGTTATTATTAATAAGTTAAAATGATAGGAAATTGGAGTTGCTCCACTTACATTGAGTTTTATTATCACAAATAACTCCATGTATATAAAGAATATTATTATCACAAGAACTATATTTTACCAGGCAAGAAACTTAGTATGACAAGAACTTATAATAACTCCAAGAGTCTTATTGTGACATGTGGAGTCATGTGGAGTCTTATAATAACTCAAATAAGAGAAGTCATGTGGAGTGCTAATATTCATCATTTTTTGTCAAAAAAAAAAAAAAAAAACCAAAATACGAGGAGGTAAATATGTCATGCATACTATAATAGTTGGATTGTATGTCCCTTATCTTATTGGATTTGGAATCCATTTTTTACATACAAACAACCCTCTTTCCTTTAGACAAACCCCCTCCTCTATTTTGAGTTTGCAACTCTCTATTTTTTGTGTTTGAGATAGGTTATTTAAAGACAAATAGGCTAGGCTTTTGGAATCGATTATTTACATACAAACAACCGTGTTTCCTTTAGGCAAAACTCCCTCCTCTATTTTCAGTTTGCAACCCTCTTTTTTTGTGTTTGAAAACGATTATTTATCATGGGATCGGTTATTTACATACAAACAACTATTTACATACAAACAACCCTCCTTCCTTTAGGCAAACCCCCTCTATTTTGTTTGCAACCCTCCTTTTTTTTCTTGTGTTTAAGAACGGTTATTTATAGACTGACAGGCTTTTGGGATTTGATTATTTACATACAAACAACCCTCATTCCTTCATACAAACCCCCTTCTCTATTTTCGGTTTGCAACCCTCACTTTTTTTTTCTTGTGTTTAAGAACGGTTATTTATAGACAAACAAGCTTTTGGGATTTGATTATTTACCTACAAACAACCCTCATTCCTTTAGACAAACCCCCTTCTCCATTTTCGGTTTGCAACGTTTTTTGGTTTGAAATCAACTATTTACATGCAAACATGCTTTTGAGATTGGTTATTTATATACAACGTTCCTTCCTTTAGGCAAAACCCAAAATCACAAGCAAGAGAAAGATCATTCCAAAACCTGTACTTGAAAATACAAAATTACATATATTACTTATGATGGACAATCAAGTATCACACATCCTTGGTCTGATTTTACATCATAGGCTCACTATTTCCATTATTATGAAGTTATTAAAAAAAAAAAAAAAAAAAAAAAAAGCCCATCTAAGTTCTTTAAACTTTCTTCACGTATACAAAACAGCAGCTTCTCACATATCTTCAATAAATTATTCAAGTTAAATCACCATATTACAGTAAATTTTCCTGACTTGAACCTGATACAAGTATCAGCCTCAAGTTTCACACACACACCTGAAAGTGGAACAAAAAGAGATAGTTGAACAATCATGTAATTGATACAATCCACAAAATAAATGCACATTATAACGAGTTTTATATCTAACTATCATCTAACATGTGCTTGGAGAATAGGCGTTTTTATCGACCCGAAACTCACCATGGATATTAAATAAATAAATAAATAAAAAAACATATTACCTTCTCAAAACCTTACAAAATGTCACTAAAAAAACTCCTAAAAACTAAATAGTAAAACGCTCACTGTCAACTTTAAAGGCTCTGACAGTCTCGCTCTTTCCTTGCAGGGGAGCAGAGACGATGCCTAGGAAAGAGAGTGGTGGTGCTACAAAGAAGAATAGAAAGAAGAAGAAGAAGACGAGGACGACATTGGGCAAAATACTTTTATTCTTTTTTCACCATACGGTTCCTTGAGGAGAAGAGGGGACTACTACTATACCATTTGGAAGTGCTTTAAAAAGATGGTCATTATGATTGGAGGTCACTTTTCCATGCTTCTCAGGGGGAAAAAAAAAAGTAATCAAAAAATCTCTTCCAGCTTGCTGAAAACCAGGTGACCTAAATAATACAAGTCCCGGTACAGACTTGTTTGACTTAACCAATGAATAAACCTTGACACAAACAAAATTGAGCCGAATAAAATACTGCTAACAGAACCGCACTTTGCAGGTATTTTATTGAACAAAAAATCAATGGAAAATGTTCAGAACATAAAGAGAGAACACAATTCCTTGCGAGAAAATTTCAGACACGATAACAATATAAACCAAATAAACAATCACCCAAAAAAACTTTTGAACACACAGGACACAAGTGACTCACCACACAAAGGGAAAGAATGGTCTCTCTCCATTAGGAATTTTAGCTGTTCTGACATTATGTTCTTGATCAAATACTCTGCAAGGAATGTATGCGGTTTTACAAACAGCACACAGTTTTAAATAACATGGAGAGATCAGTGCGAAATATGACAGACAAGGTTACTGGCACCTAAAAACCAATGCGGCTTGCTTTACTTTGCAATTACAAATTTGATTACAATATCAGGTGAACAGCCCCAAGAATAAACAGAAAAGGTGCATGTGAGAGAGTAAGAATAGCTAAGGAATTCAAAGAAATTAAAGAACTAAGCGATGGAACAATTTTGTTTTCAAATGAAAAAGGAGCAAAAGTAGGCAAGTTTGAGATAGAAGGAGATATACATGCTAAAGATGCCATGAACCCTCTAAAGCATGCTTCATCTAATTTGCATATTACTGAGGAAATCTGACAGCCTGCGCAACAACAAACCAATAAAAAGGTTAAAACATCCGAAAAGATGGGGAAGGGGCGCCGAAATGTTGTGCAACACAGCCAGACTTTTTGGACAAAACGAAAATTGACAGCCTGAAAGTTCAAACCTTATATTTTTAGCTATCACAGTTTCTCCATCTTCAGCCCCAAGATGGCGTAGAGCTACTTCCTCCAGACGGCCATCGCGATAAGCATGCTGTGATAAGGGACATCCGACCCATCAACTAATCAGGTGAATGCAAGCACGGGGCAAGGTAAAGAAAAGCCAACAGTCCAAAGAAAAGGCAGCATTTAAGATATAAAACGACCAAGAAACTTCAAAAAGAATAAAATGAAATAAAAGAAAAACCAAAAGATATAGCTAAAAGAACAAAAAAGGATTCATATGTTCAGAACCCAAACAAAAGGCAACAAAAGTACTAAATAGAGTTCCAGGAAAACAAATTAAATCATTCTCCAAATGTTTGTGCCATTTACACCATGCACTAAAATGAGTGATATTTGAGGCCCTCCAAGCACAACAATGACCATGAGTAGTACCCTCTTGACAGGATCCACCAGCAACAAAACTTCAACCAACAAAATGTCACTTGTAGCAAAATCCAACACTAGTGTAGCTGAGCACCAGAACAGGTGATAGCCACCGACATTTAAACGAACCAGCACTCAACCAAAAAAAGCAGCTCAACATGCGAATCACTTGATTAATTATTCGATAAATCACTCGTATCTATAATCCCAACGCAAGCATAAAAGCCAGTGCTTCAACAATTTCATTTTCTGATTCTTCAGACCCATATTCATCTTCTTCTAACCCTACTGACGCTGTGTGAGAGCTATATTCTTCTTCATCCAAATCCATAAAACTTGAGCTGTATAGATCAGGCATCAGAGTAGAATTCCACAGATATGAGCCTGGCTTCACAGTATGCTGTTAGAAACAAACAGGGCATCCATTAAACCAACCAACCAAGTCCATGGGAATTAATGAATAACATGCTACTGGTGAATGCTAAGAATATACTCCAACCTAGCTACTTTATTCTTCTCTCTCCAAACCTTGTAAACAACACCTGGATGACAAGGAAATATAAGTTTTTTTCTTATAATGGTCAACAGCGAAAGGAAGAACAAATATCTTCTCCACAATTTAGTCTCTTATTTCAGGACAGATCCATTTTCCCCCTGCTTCACTGAAGTAATTTATTCTCAACCAGGATACTGGCAATAGTCTGTAACTTATGACAAATGCTGTTATACAGTTCCTAATGTCTTGCATGTAAATTTCAACCAATCCAAAGGGAAAGAGATACAGCAAACTCTGTAAGGAAATTCCTAAAGATCAGCTTTTAGGAAACATCTTAAGGCAGAACATGATATTAGACTTAAATACATTATGATAAACTCTTAATTTGACTTTTTTCTATCGATTTCTCTTGAGCATAATTCAAATTAGATCTATCATCACATACCAAAGCTTCCACATAACAGAGGCTGTTGCGTGTTGCATATAGTCTATTGTACTCTTCATGACATTTTGAGTTTCAATAATCAAGTCAGTTTAGAAAGACTACAGAAACTAGAGTAGGTAAAGGGTAAGGGTCTTGATGCAAAGAAGATCCACATGGCTTGAAAAAAGATTATTGAAGAAAAAAGAAACTGAAAAATCCTAGGTCATTCAGAACTTGGCTTTAGAACTCGAGTGAGAGAAAGAAACATACTCTCTTCAGTATCTCAGAAGCTACCTTTTGAAATATATATAGTTACAATATACAACAACAACAACTAAGCCTTTATCCCACTAAGTGGGTCGGCTATATGGATCACACTTTGCAATATTTAGTTGCAATATAGATACTAATATTCCAGGTTTCCGGTAAAAGAAGGGAAAGGTTAAGTGGGACAGTAACAAGATTTGTCCGCAGACTGTAGCTATAGACTTTGAAAAGGGAAAGGTTTAGAAAGATGCAAGATTTCTCTTTTTTGCATGAGATGTTCACTTGATGATTATTAGACAATGGAAAACAACAAACTAAAGTTCCTCATTAGATAATGTTTTAGTATATGAATCAAGTATGTAATCCTATCGCTTAGACCAGGGCCCCAGAAAAATTAATAAAATCAACCACATCCACCTGTAAACTGAGTGTCCCTGTATTCTTCATCACTTTCCACATCCATCTATAAACTGACTGTCCCTGGATTCTTCATCACTTTCAATTCTCTAAAACAATTACAAGTATCAATCTACTCATCCGAGGCCCAAAAAGCAGTAAAATGGAAGAGGCCACTTCTTTTAGCAAATTTGAGAGTTACCAATGTCGATATTGAAAGTAACATTATCACCTTGTATTGGTGCTATCTAGAAATAGGATAAAGGAAAACCTTCTAAGAAGAGGATATATTTAAAAAAACAGTCAATTTACTAAGAGAATGCATTCAACAGTTGAAAATGGAATATCCCCAAGTAGTTTACCTTATAGAAACAACTAGTCCCAAAAGGGCAAGTTCCATTTCCAAAGTCAAAGTGCTTACAATCAATGGACCTGAAGGGAGAAAAAAAGCACTTGTCAGAAGAGGACGGAAAGGAAGTACGGTAACGGCAAGAAGCATATCTTGAGAAATATCTAACCACATTTCAAGCAGAAAAAAAAATACTATAATATCGATCCAGAATGGGATATTTTTCTGGTTGCACCATCCTAAAACTGATCATCTTCTATTATGAATCTTTTCTACATACAGAAAATGATACAATGTTGAAACTTGAAACCATAACACTTACTAATTAGAAGCATGAGCACTTACAAGAAGTGTGAACTACATATATCCAACACGTCTAGTACCAATTAAAGATACAAAACAAAAGGTGTTGTAGCTTTTCAAGATTTTCACATGATGAGGACATTCCGAGGGTCTAATGAAGACATGAGCACAGAATGTGACATGTTTTAGAGAAAACTGTATTCATGCATTTAAGTGCATACATGTGCGTTCCCATTATCTTCATGAAAAGTTAAAGATGCCATAACTGTCAAATAACTGTAACTAAAACAAGAATCAAAACAAGGCAAGGGAAACATTTTCCTTAAAATGCAATGCAATGAAACTTTTAATAAAACAACCTCAGCTTCAAACAATATTCTCTCGTACTCAGAAGCCATAACAAAGCCTTAAACCTTTAAGTAGCTGTCAACAGTAATTAAGACATCCTTTTGAATGAACAAGATTTCATACACAGCTTTTATATCTAATTTTGAAAGCTATGAAAAATAAAATGATGAAAGAGAAGGTTTCTAATTGTCATAAAGGTGACAGTTGCAAGTTGACGAACATACGTCTATTTCAATGTAATTTACATGTCAAAACCTATATAGAAACTATTCAATAAAGGACAAAGTTCAACATGACATTTCACTAGGCATTGACCCAAAATTAAAAAGAAAGAAAAAACAAGAAAAAGAAGAAGAATACTGGATCGGGTCCAAGCAAACAAGGTATGCTTTAAACTATTTAGTGGTACCTGAGTTTTGTTTTATAGCTGTCAAGAATCTCCTTCTTTTCTTCCCTAGTAGAATACCAAATGACACTAGGAATGACAAAGTAAGAGAGCTTGCGGCATATGGGGCAGGCCCTCAGTGCAGAATTCACATCCATTCCAGATGTCGGAGAGCTGCTGCGCCAATTCCTAATACAAGATATACAGAATGGATGATCACACTCCGATAGTATTCCAAACTTCCGTTCAGCTGCTGTCGGTTTTGATAGTACACGTTCAAGGCAGACACTACACTCTATTTCTTGACTACACTTTAATGCATTCAGGTGATTTTGCCTTCTCTCACATGACTGATAATGATCTTCCCTCTCCTGAGGCCTAAAAGGATGTAAGCATTGTTTCCCGCAAGTTGGACACAAATCTCCATGAATGTGAGGGCACATTTCACCACGAGGACAATGGCCAGCAGCAGCAAATGAGCAGAGGGGTTGATCAGCTGGATTAAGACTTCTTTTGTCTCCTATGTCCCCACCATCTAATACAACATCATTACCAACCATATTGCCCCATGCTGGTTCAGTAGCAAAAGATGTGCTTAAAGATGAAATGTCGGGAGTAACACTTGGAAGATGACCTGCAAGAACTGATGGAGCTCCGGAAGCATGAGCAGACAAAATAGGTTCTGCTACTAAGTACTGAGGAGGTGAGGATGAAGATGGTGACAGAGAGTGAGAAACTTTAACATGTTCATATCTGCATCTGCTCCCATAAGCACAAGCACCTTTTTGATAGAAAGTGCATATCTGCAATGATAATATAATTATAAACCATGACATACCATTGCACACAATTAATTAACAGTTCATACAATAGCAAAGAAAACAACCAGAAAGTATTACATTATTCTGCGGGTCCTTCCAGTCATGCGAAAACTCGCAATGATCACCCTTTAGGCAGGCTCCATGAGCAAAGAACTTGCAAAGAACCCTGGAGGAATTCAAACCAACACATTATGAGAAAAATATGACTTTCTGCTTAAAACTATCCTACTCATAAGAACGGGGCAATCCGTTGCTAATAACCCGAAAGGGAACTATAAAACATGGTTTTTTGATTGTAACTTCCAAACACATAAGAATATGAAAACTGTGATTATCGAAGTACTTAAAAGTGGTACAGAAACAGAATTTCAAACAAAAAGACCAACAATGACATGGGTTAACCATATCCTATATAATTAAGTTTATCACAAAATTACGGAAGGTACATAGAACCCTTCAATAATGTCAGCACTCTAGCAACTCAAAAAAGTCATTCCAGTACTTCAGTTCATTCAAACAGACAGTTTGCATTACAGCATGACTGCATTGGATGAACAAAAGCACATGGTTCCACCAGCATCAGAATGAGAATCAAATAAAGTTGCATTCTTTGGCCTAAAGTAACAATTAATCCTCAAGAGAGTTCATAGACATTCACCATTCTTGATGATTTCTTTCATTCAAAATAGTAACTAGTTTCCTCTTTGTTTTCACTATAGCAATTCAATTCAACAACAATTTCTGAGCACTTTTCTTTCTTTTCCCATCGTTTTTAAATAACACTACTAGCTAGTGGATGGCTGAGTTGCAAAGGAAAATCATTTCCAACCAAAAAAAAAATCAAAATTTGAGCTTTTGGTAGATGACACAACAAAATTTCATCTTTATTTGCGGGATCCAATTAAATTAAGAACTTAACAAGACCCATAATTTTTTAGTACCCCAATACAAGAAACCAACCAAAATTCAAAATTTACATTTCAAAATAAATTTTTAAAAGAAAAAACATAATGGCACCATAAATTCCAAATTAATAAACAAGAAAAAGAAATGGGTGTACCCTCTAATCCTCAAGCAAGCACAAAATTTCCAAAGCAAGATTACCAACAACGATGCATTAAAATGAAAAGGGTAAAAGAAATTTTCAACCCATTTAAATGTTTACAAAATTGAATAGCTTGATGAAACCAAAAAACGATAAAGAAAAATTAAAAGGGCAAAAATTTTACCTCTTTTTAGACATGGTTCTTGTTGATGAAATTGCTTCGGCTGCAGATGAATGTAAATTGTTGATGCTCCAAGAATAAGCGAGTAAATATAGGGCTTTTGGCGGTTGGATTGCTGAAAATTAATGGTCCTCAAATTTGCAATGTTGGTCCTCAAACTTTTGATACCTTGTCTTAGTACCCCATGGTTTATTTTGATTTAAACGAGGTTCTCTCATAGTTTTCCAAACAAAAAATGGAAATGATAATGTTGGAACTAATAAAATGACAAATTTTAAATTTGAAAGAAAAAAACTCCTAAACTTAGTATTAATTCTCTATGTAGTGTGCATGTATAATTTATTTATGTTTACTTTTAATTTTAAAAATTAAATTTTAATTACTCAAAATAAATTTATTTGGTCGGTTAGATTTTTGTTTATATTGTCAACCATTTGTTCAAAAGGAAATTAGATTTTGTATTTCAAAAAAATAAAATAGCATTGCTATTGCTTTATTTACGCTTTATTATTCATTCAAAGTTTTCTAAATGCTTAAAAGCCTATCTTACATAATTAATTCATGTTAGGGCTATTGAGTCACAAAATATTTCTGAATTTTTGGTCGAGCGTTCAAAATTTTGGATTTTAATTGCTAGTAAACAACCAAAAATGGTTTTCAAAATGGTTAGATGGCATCCACCGAACCAAAATGAATGTGAACTAAATTTTCACGGATGCATTAATGAAAATACATGAAAAAGAGGAGACGGTGGCATATTAAGAGACTCAAATAAAAAGAGTATTTTTGCATATACATGCGCTTTTTAGGGTTGTTCTACCTTATATGTGAAGATAAAAGTGCTACTGAAAGTCATAGAATTGTGCATGGATGAGGGTATTTAACATTGTGGGTGGAGATATGCTCACCATTTGTGCTAAAAATAATGCAAAAGAAAATGAAGCACATTGAAAGATTGAGAAAGAAGTAGAAACAAGTCACTGACTTGTGACAAAACTCACTTACATGCAAGGTATAAAAGAGACAAATATGCTTGCAAAATTTCTTGCTAATTATGCACTATGTACAGCTTCATGTGCATTTTTTGCGGTAGAGAATGAGTTGCCAATAAGAGTTAAAAGGCGTTTTAAAGGTAGGCATGCTTGGTTTACCATTGACTAAGAGATTTCAATTACCTTTAAAATGATTATTTTGTATATTGTGTAATTAAATCAAATTTAAGTGATGTATAATTTTGTGCTTTAGCTTTTGTATAGGCAGGTATGAAAAAACAATTCATATATGAATCGTGTGTCGTATCTTTGTTGCGCTTACTTATTTATAAAATTAGGGTTGACATCTTTACGAGATTTGCGAATATTAAAAAAAATTTACATACAATATAAAAAGTAATAGTGAGATAAAAAAAATAACAATAATACTAGAGATATGTATTTTAGAAGTATATTAGCTTGAACTATTTCTCAAAGAAAAGAGATATGATCAACTTAAACATTTTTTTAATGGTGCTAGCATTCTAATTGATGATTGAGTTATAAAAAATTGAATTAAGCATTCATATTATGAATTTAACAATGATTTTTATTGATTAATTCGTCTTGATCATACACGTGATTTTGTGAGTTCAGTACCATTTTTATTTCTATTATGTGATTAATTTGTCCGAAGATTAAACAAATATGATTATCAAATTATGATTTCATAAGGGAAGTAGATATGATAAACCCTATAATTTAATATTTTCATAGCCAATAATTAATTAATTAAAAAAAACAAATTTTATATCAAATTGAACTGGCAATTATACAAGATGTGTTTTTTTTTCACAATTAAATGAAAAGGATTTGGATCTCTAATATTTTTCACAATTATACAAGAGTTGATATTGTAGTTTTAAAAAATCAAGGGTGAAAGTTGTTAAATTATAAAGCATAAGGGGTGCTTTTGAAACACAAGTAGTTTACTACGGATGTTGCTATGTTGGTAATTGGCCGGTAGTTTTTAAGTCAGCGAGTTAGGGACCTCAACAAAACTTTAGAATGGTAAACAATCAATTTAATTCAATATCTTTAACTAAATAAACTTGAAGACAGTGCTATATAATCTTATTTTCTTGTGTGTATACCTTTTTAGCAATTTTTGTACATTTTGTGTCTTGCAAATTTTGCAGTTTTCGCAAGAAAAAGTTAGTGAAGCAACAACTTCATAACAATCAAGAAGGGTTTTTTTTCCCTTCTTTTCCGTTGTTCTTTTTCTTAAGAAAAGAAATACGTTTAAAATGATTTAGACATGTACAAAGAAGACGTTTAGATACCCCAATAGTTGAACTGTGTGAAAATAGAGAATTATTAGTTTAAATTAAGAGAGGAAAAAGAAAATAAAAAAGAATTATAAAGATTATAAAAAAAGATATTTTATATTTAAATATCTATGAGCAAATAAATTTAAATCGAATACGATAGTGTGAAATGTGATCCACAAATCTGTAGAATATAAATTTAGTTCTTGTTATCTATCCAACTTTTTCAACTCAAACAAACATTTAATAGAAATGAAACTATGCATAAATGAGTTTTCCCTTCTTGAAAGAACCTTATGAACATGCTTATATAAACAACTTAATCATCATATTGCCTATCCTTTATTGGTTATTAAATTTGTTAATTTAATAATATGGCACAAATTGAAAGAGTAAAACAGTGATACATTCTCTTGGATATAATAATATATCCATAAGAACTTGGATTTGGCCATGACAATATATGCCAACATTAACAAATAGCCAAATTTCTATTGGATAAGAAAAATAATAATAATTGGTATAAAAGATCTCCTCTGCAAAGTCTAAAGGAACAAAACAACCAACCATATCCACTTGTTCAATTCCACTGTCAATCCTCCCATCCCATTCCATCCATGGCCACCATTTTCTCTCCCTCTGCCCTTCTCTCTTCATCCTCCAACACCACCCCATCCTCACCAAAACCACCACTTCTTCCACCACCATCAAAATCCCACCTCAACATTTCACCTCCCAAAACAGCCTTAACAAACCTAACCACCACTCTGACTGCCACTGCTTTAGCCACAACAATCCTAACCTCCTCAATGTCTGTTCCACCTTCACTAGCAGCAGACTCACCCTCAAATTTCTTTATATACTATGGCACTGCTGCTAGTGCAGCCAACTACGGTGGCTATGGCGGTAACTCAGACAAGAAAGCATCAGCAGAGTACATTTATGATGTTCCAGAGGGATGGAAAGAGAGGCTAGTATCAAAGGTTGAGAAAGGGACTAATGGAACAGACAGTGAGTTTTACAATCCAAAAAAGAAGTCAGAGAAAGAATACTTGACATATCTTGCTGGTTTTCGGCAACTTGCACCGAAAGACGTTGTGCTAAACAACTTAGCATTATCAGATGTTAACTTGCTGGACCTCATTGCTAGTGCTGATAGTGTGTCATCACAAGAGAGGCAGGATGAGAATGGGCAGGTGTATTATGACTATGAGGTTGATGGAGTTGGTGCTCATAGCTTGATATCAGTAACTTGTGCAAAGAATAAATTGTATGCTCACTTTGTCAATGCTCCAACAACAGAATGGAACAGAGATCAGGATGCATTGAGGCACCTTCATCAGTCATTTAAAACAGTGGGATAGAGAGTGTATATAAATTTTGATTGTATAATTTTGTCCATGGAGGAAACTATAACTGCAAGAAGAAATAAATCAAGGGTTGCTTGTGAATCTTTTTCTATTGCTGCTTCAATAGTCTGTTTTGCTTCTATTGGATACATTATGATTTCTTACTTGCTTCTTTGATGAAGTTCCAATTACTAGTGCAAAGATGAAATGATCCATATCTTCTCAATGAATGAGGATAAACCTTCATTCAATTTCAGCTAAAATTCTTTTGTATCTCATTGATTCTTCTCTAACAAGAAAAATGATAAGAAAGTACATAATCTGGTTGATAGCTTCATTGTTTCTCAATGAAAGCAACAGCTTAAACTGGCAATGTGTTTTATTCAATATATAGTTATAGACAGTGCAGGAATGAACCCATTACCAGAACATGGAAATTCAACATACAACAATGCTGATTCATAAATGGCTGTGAATTTAGCTGGAAAAATCAGTTTCTCACAAAGCAAAGTGAAGCTTAGCGGGAAATGCATGCTACAAAAATGGCTATTTTGCTTGCCATTTACAACATGAGCCATAAGACTCCTTACATAATATTTTGTATATTGTCAGTCATTGTTCCTAGAGGAAATTGATGGTAAATTGTGACCATAATAAATACATTGATGTATATACCATTAGTACAGAGTGAAGCCATCATCGTAGGAGACATGCCATCCCTGCCGGCAAGGTGGGGCATTTTCATTGTACTCGGCACAACAGCTCCATCGCTTCTTCCAGTTGGATATCCCAGTATTTGGCCTATTATCCTTCTCATTCCATTTGTATACAATTACGCCAGATTTATCACTCCACTCTCCATCAATGCCTTGGTGAGGTGGGGCAAATGCAAATAATCCCTTCTCTCCTGCAAATTTTGAAAACTCTGATATCAATAAAGGTGCATACATTTTGTACTAATCAATATAAGATTGTGAATTTTCTAAATCTTAAAGCTCTAAAGAACTAGAAATTGACATTTTTGGTGGACAGAAAGGCAATAAAAAGATTCCAAAAATTATGCTGATTGCAATTGAAGGAACTAAAAGCTCATCAAAATTTTCTTCTATAGAAATCTAGAAGTATCTCTTGATCAGTTTCCATTATTTCAGATGAGGATTAAGCAATGCAAATAACAACGTGCTGTCATACGCCATCAAGTTGCTTTTTAACCTCAATGTGTATTCAGAAGTTGCCAAGCATAGAAGAAAACTATCTTACTCCAATTTTGACAGGTAGATTTGATAACATGTTGCTGAACAGCATACAATTAATATGCAAAAAACAATGAAACACCTACAAACAGTGCTGTCCAATTGGCAAAATCTTTAGTATTTCACCAGAAATGATATTCCTAAAGTCATGAGACAAATCCGACATCCTCACAACATCTTAACCAGTTCATCAGATTACTTTTTCCAGTTAGACTTGCTGCCACTTCTCCAAGGGACAAAGAATGCATACACGAAGGAAAGGGGCATGAACCTTAATCCATTGCCATTTAGAAATTACCAGTAAGTGCGTCTGACTACTCGATCATCTTCAATGTATGAGACAGGCATTTCTAGTTTCCAAACAACGAAGGAGAAGTAAAAGGATGTCCAGTTAACTGACAATTGTAAATACACCTCTGAAGAAACAGCACAATGGTGAAATTCCACTTGTGGAGCTGTTAAAGGAGAATGTCTTACAATTCAATTTACTTTCTTGTTCCTTGTAGAAGGGCTTGACTACAATTAAAAAGCCAAATACTTGTGCAGCTCTTCCTATAAGATGAAATCTTTGCTCTTAAATTCATATCATTCTTTCAAGATTATCACACTATCTTCTCCCCTACAGTTAATCTGCATAAGAATTCAATCTAAAGCAGTATCTACACTGCTCTTTCTGAGTCCTGAATTTATCAAGCAAGGAGAATGCTCTCTATTTTTGCTTGTGCATACTACACAAATACAAACAATTAAGTGGCATTGCCAGGTCTAGTCTACAATCGGCTAAAACCAGGAACTTATTAGTACCAACTCAGCTATGCTATGCACTCAGGCGCCACCAAAAACTGATCATTTTTATTCATTAACATGAAGCTACACATGAAACCTGAACTCTAACATTAATATACATTCCCTCAGAAAATACTGTTTCCTTAATCCTTATTGTCTACAATGCAACAATATCGTATCAAAATAACTAGCAGTTTATTTTGTTTGAAACACAATTACTAACAGAATCACAAGTTGTTTCTTCAATGATTTTCCAATCCCATTAAAGCCCAATTCCAATATTGCTACAAAGAAAACTAGCATATATAGTAAGTACACCTGCACCATAATCATTGACATTAACCCTGATAATTCCAATGTTTGTTCTTTTTTCTACTCCATTTTCTACCATATGAATAAAAAACAATACTAGTTCCTTGATACCAGTAGTGTGGCCATGGAAGGAGCAAGCAGTTGGAGAATTATCTTTATGTTCATAAATGGTGTTGCACCTTAAGCATCTCTTCTTGTTTTCTGCACAAATGATTTGTACACTTTGTGGTTGTCTCTGGTTGACATTTGATGCTGAGGCTGTTTTTATTTTATGAATTCTTGAAGGGTTCAGTTGGAAATTTTGAGGAAGATTATAAGCCAAACCCATATCATATGGGACTTCATACAAATGGATGGCTTTTGATTTCATTAATGCACATTAGCTTCAATGGCTGAAAAGCAGGGTTGGGTAGGGAGCTGGAAGAGAAGGTTTTTACACTGTGACCCCTAAAGAGTTTTCAATGTTTCAAATCATCTAGGAAAATCTTTTTTATTCTTTTAATTTTATCCATTTCATCTTTTCCTATGTTTCTTCGTTTATTTATTTCTTTATTTTATCCACTCATGGGAAATTGAAAATAGATACTTTTAGATGCCCCAATGTGGTGAGTAAGAAAAAGATAAATAGTAACTCAAATTAAAATGGGAATGAAGAAAATTTAGAAAGAATTAAAAAGAAACGATAAAAAAAGATATGATATATTTAAAATATAAATAAAAATACTATTGTGAAAAATAATGAACTAACCTTAATATTGAGATCGGATTCTTTATCCAAAACTATTCTGTTTTATCCTGTTTAATGTTAAAAAGAAGTGGTTTCACTAAAATCATAACTAAAAATGTAAATAGAGTTCACACATAATTTGGTTACGTCATAATAATTATAAATTTAATGGTTTTGGTGAAACGTCATTTTTTTCAATATTGAACGGTATACGATAGAATAGTTTGGACAGTTTTTATTACATCGATGTGGATTGCTCACGAAATAGCAGTAGAGCTTTTCCATACATTTGTAATTCGTGGTCTAATTAGGCAAAATCTTGCTTCGAACATAGGAGTTGCTAAGAATAAAATTCGGAAAAAAGAAACCATTGTATGAGAAATACTTCAGGAAGTTGTGCATGGACATCATGTATTACTGAATAGAGCACCCACTCTCCATTGATTATGCATACAACTACAAGCATTCCAGCCCGTTTTAGTGGAAGAGCATTACATCCATTAGTTTGTATAATGCAGACTTTGATGGGGATCAAATGGCTGTTCATGTTCCTTTATCTTTGGAAGCCCAAGGAGAGGCACGGTTACTTATGTTTTCTCATCCGAATATTTTGCCTCTAACTATTGGGGATCCCATTTTCGTACCAACTCAATAAGTGCTTATGGGGCTTTATGTATCCCATTTTCGTACCAACTCAATAAGTGCTTATGGGGCTTTATGTATTAACGAGCAGGAATCGCTGAGGTATTTGTCCAAAATTATTCTGTCTAATGTTCAAACAACGTCGTTATACTAAAACAAATGACTAAAAGTGTAAATATAGTTCATTCTTACTTGGATTAGAGTATAATAATTGTAAAGTTAATTTTAGTGATATTTATGCTTTTAGTCTTTAATTTTAGTGAAACGACGTCATTTTGAGCATTGTATAGGATAAGAAGAATAATCTTGCACATATGATCCCTCCTAAATATTGGGATAAAGCTTATGTTGTTGAATGGAAAATTGGAAAAACAAAAAGAAAGAATCATGATTCTAAACTAATAATAATTTAAGTGTTAATATAGTAATGTAAAATAATATAAAAATTACAAATTTGAATTGTAAAACTTAAATTATGGGCTAAATAAAAGCTTTTTACATTTACCTTTATATATCTGGATGTATTATTAATTTAAAAACAATTAATAAATTGTTATTTTTCGCTTTTTATCACTCCAAAATAAATATAGTATCCATTTTTGAAAATTTGGAATTTGGTACAATTCCTATTTAGATGTTAAGAGCTAAATTTGAGGAGTGCTTCTTTTGTTCTATTTTTGTGGTAAGTTGGACAATGAAATTAAGCCTATTTTTTTGTTGGATCCAACTGATTTCATGAACAAGACAAGTTGGGCTTCTTTCAAACTGCAGTTTAGAACTTGGAAGGGATGTAGTGGAAATATTATTGTTACATGGGACTCAATTTTGAAATTTCATTCTTAAACCCATAAGAAGCAAAAAATCGAGATGGGATCATCTATTCTAAATTATCTTGTATTACCATGTCGTAAATTAAAGCCACGTGGTAGGGTTCACCATCTCTTATTTAGGGTTTAATAATTGTAAAGTGATTTTAGTGATATTTATACTTTTAGTCTCTAGTTTTAGTGAAGCTATATCGTTTTGAATATTAGACATAATAAGATATGATAATATTGAATATGAGATTTATTCTCCAAAAAATCTCTTAGTTGGACCTCTTAATTAATAATAGTTGATGAAATTTCTAATTTTAATATGAAGGGGCTATTATTTCTTAAGTTTGTGTTAGATGTAAAGGGTGAAAATTGGGAAAAATTGCAAAAATCATCCTTCACATTACTTAAAAAAAATCTTTGTCATCAATTACATTTAAAATAATGTAATTTTGTCACTCACATAAAAAATTTATACCAAATTTATCTTTATATCTAATTCTATTTGATTTTTTAACCGAAAGTATGCATGTGTACATCGTCAAACCATTATATATGAATATTTTTATTTAAAAAGTAAATAAAATTAAATAAAAATACTAATATAATGCATATTTTTAATGTGAGCGACAAAATTACACTAATATAATTAAAGACTGTTCTACCAGTAGACCTTTAGTACTGGATAGGAAAAATTATAAGTGTTACAAGTGACAACCATTTTTATATGATGTCAATCACATAGTTTGTAACTCGTGTAAACCTTATTCTATTCAATCATTGCATATATGAAATAATGTGCACATATGCTTAGACATGACCACGGTTCACGAACCGCCGGTTACGGTTCGTGAACCGCCGGTTCACGGTTCCACGAAGGGTGGAACCTGAACCGGCCCTTGGCCTCACGGTTATGGTTACGGTTCGTGAACCGCCGGTTCACGGTTCCGTCACGGTTCCGGTTCGTCTCGGTTCCGGTTTGTTAACAGTTTTTTACGGTTCGAATTTTTTAACATTAAATTTGAAAAAAATAAATACAATATATACAAATTTAATATAATTGAAAAGTAACTTAAATTAATATGTAGATGTAATGATGTATAAACAAAATATAATAAAATGAAAAATACTCTATATTTGTTATTAGTTAAATATTAATTACCATTAACATGTTACTAATAGTTGTACCATAATGAATATGAATAATAATTGATATTATTTGAATATTAAACTATGAGTTTAATTATGTATTTATATGAATTTATCCATTCATTACACACAAGAACACGCAATAAGTCAAGTTAATATGGTTAATTATAAGTAATATTTTATTTTAATATACTTATAGTTTAATAATCATCCATTAATAATATTAGATAATGAGAAAGTTTAATAATTCAATTGTAACATGGGCTTTATCAATTATACAAGGTGATCCAAACAATTAAGTCTAAAGCAATGGGAGGGCTACATCATGGACTTTTGGTTAGCCCATGACAAGGTGTTTCCAGATCATGCCCAATAGGTTTTTTTTTTTTTTTTTTTCAAAAACCGGCGGTTTGAACCGCCGGTTCACTGTTCACAAAAATTGTGAACCGGAACCGGCCCGCCTGGGCCGGTTCCAGTTCACGGGTTGGGCCCGGCATGGGCCGGTTTCGATTTCGGGGCCGGCCCGTCGGGCCGGTTACGGTTAAAACCGGAACCGTGGCCATGACTACATATGCTATTTTTGAATGAACAACTATTGGCCTTTAGAAAATGATGGAAGAAGATAGAAATCCAGGTAGATGGTAAGGTTTACAATGGACAGATTATAGCAAAAACTATCTCCCGGTATATACGTGGACACTATAGCTGAGGATAACTTTATAATGAAACAATTATTTGAGTTGTGTCAATTCCTTTTTTGTCATTGAAAATTCAATAGTGCTAGATACTCTTTTAAGGAAGCATGTAGTGTTAAGATGTCTTAGGAGTAGATATACCACTTCCCTAATTGGCTTATTCGTCCGACTTGCATGTGTTAAGCATGCCGCCAGCGTTCATCCTTAGCCAGGATCGAACTCTACTCCCGGCCAGTTATGGAAAAGTATCGCATTTGGTTAAAAAACAATCTTAAATGACTCAAATTTTCAATAGCCAAACTCTTATTCTAGATAAATACGTTACTTGATCTTAGCTCACTGTCTAACATTAAGTCAGCACATCTTACATCTTACTTGTCATGTTTCCATGGTTGGAGGCCTTCTATTCTTTCTCACATCAAAACGTCAATTTGGACATCTTGTTGAATATCCAAGCAATGTTGTGAAGAATTCTCCTTCAATCACCTGTGCTTGAGGATTAAATCTTTTGGCATTAACTCAAACTAAGTCCTTTACCAGTACAAGACTAATGCTTTTACACATTTGGAGCAACAGCTGCATGAACCATGAGATTTATTTTTTGCAAGTTCAGTTAATTATTTGTATCCATTACAAAGTTTGAAGGGTTGTGTGAAACTGTAAGACTAATATCATATTATATTCATTGAATTGAGATGATCTAATGGCTTGTTCCAACTAAAATCAGCATTAATCTACGAAGCATAATTGCGCTTGAGCAGCAGAAACAGGCCTTCCATCTTGTCAACATGAATCAAATTTGACGTTTTTGCGAAATTTTCAAGCTTCTTTGGATACCTATTGAATAGTTCATCCACCACTTTTGGACCAAAGTGTTCAGAAAAGATGCATTCCACCATAACTCTTACATGTGCGCTTGAAAACTGAATATCTTGTGGGGTTTTAAACCTTGGTGGGATGTATATCTCTTCCATTATTTCGATGCTGAGATTCTTATTACTTGAAACTACAATTTCCTTCATTTCGGAGGCCATTGGAAAGAACACTGGAATGTTGAAAGAGTCCACAAGACCTTCACTTATTATACCCTGCAGCAAATCAATCAATTGAGAGAAATATAACAAGATTACTAAGAGATCGGATCCTTTCTCTAACATTATCCATATCTTGTTTTGTCTAATCGCTAAAACAATGTCTTTTCATTAAAACCAAGGACTAAAAGTATAAATTCATCTACATCAAATCTACAATTATTATGCACTAACTCAGATGCGAATAAATTCCACGAGGTGGTTTTAATTCTGGTTTTAGTGAAATCATATTGTTTTGAGTATTGATCAACAAAATAAGACATCATTATCTTTTAGACAGAGAATCCGATCTCGAATATTACCATAGCACATTCCTTATTTCTCTCATGGTGAATAGAAACAAAATATTGTTTTGAAAGGGAAAAGCAACTTAAACAATTATCACTGTTTTTTAATACCAACAAGTACTTATTTTCAGATATCTTGAAAGGAATCACATTCATAAGAAAAGGCAATAAGAACTTCATTCAGGACCTTTTGTCTATTGCTTTACCAAATGCTCATAATTCATATTTGATTAATTATCTATAAGATTAAAATCAACCCGAGTGGTTTTGATGCATGTCATTTGAAGAAATGATGTTCAGAATCAGATGCCTATTTCAGAATGAAATGATAGTATACCTTTTACATATAGCTTTCTAAGCAACAAATTCTGTACTTTTTTCACCCAATGGAGTCTTCACTCTGCATCAGTTTATGCAATGGACAGAGTGCCTGAAAACTAGGCAGATGTAGAGAATACAATTAAATGGTTTGATTTGCTATCAAATTTATTCAAGCCCGAAAGATTAATTAGTATTAAGCACTACTCCAAACTATCTTCACTTGCATATATTTCCAGCATAAACAAGAAAATAAGAAATCATTGCAACATCAGTACGTTATTAGATGATTCATAATGTTGCATATATGGTGGAAGAAGATTGTGTATGTCACGCCCCGAAATCCGACATGGCACGGCCACACCCTTGCTCTAATTCTCAAGAGTGCGAAGCCTCTTATGATTATTCCTCATGTTAATTCCAAAGGATCGCATATGCTTAATAAAAGGAAAATCTTCAATTCGTCAATTTATAAATCATCCAATTTAAATCAATGTCTTTGTAACATGATACATCTTTCATCAATGATTCATACCTAGTTGCCCAAATGGTTTGGAAAACGGAAATTCAAAACAAGCTAAAAAAAAGAAGAAAAAAAAAGAGATCGGACGACCTGACAGGACTTTCGGACGTCCGAAACTAGTTTCGGACGACTTGGTCGTCCGAAATTATCGTCCGAAAGTTTGAACAAAAAATGAAGTTCTCTGTTTAGTTTCGGACGTCCGAAACTAGCGTCCGAAACTCCTAAATCTCTGTATACATTTCTCTTTTCAAAACAATATGTAATCAAACAACCAAACCAACTAAAACATCATTCCAATAACCCAAAAACATTCATTTCCATTCATTGCACCCATTTACATATCTGCGGCATCACTACAATACAATCCAACACTATATCCATAAGTTTGAACAAAAATGCCCTAATATACACAAATCCCATACAATTTCATCATACCACTACAAAACTCCAATATTTACATATCAACACTACATAACTACAACATATACAAAACACAAATTCTACTATTCCTTCATCCCAACCACATGTACTCGAAACCTTACAAATCTGCAAAATAACAACTTGTGGTATGAGCAAAACATTGCCCAGTAAGTGATAATGATGTTCCTCTATCGGATTGAGCACATTATACGTTATATACTTTCTCAAATATTTCAACACATGAAAATCACATTTGGAAACTTTTCCAATTCACACACACCTATATACAATAGCAAGTGGCACATTCATTTATCAAATCACATTTGCAAATACATTGAGTACTTGTAATTTGTCTCATGAATAATTCAAATCATTCTTGGTACAATAACTGGATCCAGTCCTAGCTTTAACCCCGCTAGGTAGGTCATGTCCTAGCTTTGACCCTGCTAGGTAGGTCATGTCCTAGCTTTAACCCCGCTAGGTGGGTCATTACAATAAATTGGAACATGTTCCTACCAATCATTTCATGAAACATTCAAGAGCCCATTAACATTTCAAATTCATGTAGGCAATTTATCAAACACCTTTCTTACACAAAAGCCACTGCATACATTTCATAATCATCAAAATTCACAAGGTAATACATGCTCAATCTATTTTAATATCATCACATATCAAGTTCTCAAAACAGGTTTTATCAAAAGCATGTTAAAACATAAAGGAATCTCATCACCACTTACTTGAATTCACCCTTCACTCTTGCCCTTGATTTATGATTTCACTACTTCCTTAACTCACTTTCCTATTATAACCAAAATTCAACCTTTTACTACACTTAAACACTAAACAAAGACATAATTATGGATAAAGGAAATAGAAAGTTTCCTTACCTCAAAATGATTGGAATTGGAGGAAGAATGGTTTCCTTCTTCTTCTTCAATCCACTCTTTCCTCTTCTTGCCCTAGTGGCACAACCTTCATTAAAAGTAATGAAGGTTATGCCACTAGTGTTGCTAGAAGTCCATCGATTGAGTCAATCACCTCAATTTCTAATCTCTCAAATTCAGAAATTAACCTATTCTGTTGAGTCAACAACATTGCCAATGTTCCTGAAGACTTCCTACTCAATGCATCTGCCACTTTGTTTGCCTTTCCGGGATGGTATTTAATATCCAAATCATAATCATTCAATAATTCTAACCATCGCCGTTGTCTCATATTCAACTCCTTTTGAGTAAACAAATACTTCAAGCTCTTATTATCTGTAAACATCTCACATTTTTCTCCATACAGATAATGTCTCTAGATTTTCAACGCAAACACTACAGCCGCCAATTCAAGATCATGAGTTGGGTAGTTTTGCTCATACTTCTTCAATTGGCGAGAGGCATAAGCAATGACTCGACCATTTTGCATTAGCACACATCCCAATCCATGCTTAGAAGCATCACTATACACTGTGAATCCTCCTGACCCAGATGGAAGTGTAAGTACCGGTGCCGAGATCAATTTTCTCTTCAACTCTTGAAAACTGTCCTTACAGGCTGTGGTCCATTCAAACTTCACTCCTTTCTGAGTCAACCGGGTCAAAGGTATGGCAATGGATGAGAATCCCTCAACGAATTTCCTATAGTATCCAGCTAAACCCAGAAAGCTCCGAACCTCGGTCACATTGGTTGGTTTAGGCCAGTCCACAATTACCTCTACCTTTCTCGGGTCAACTGTTACACCATCTTCTGAGATCACATGCCCCAAGAAAGCAACACTTTTTAACCAAAATTCACATTTGCTAAATTTGGCAAAAAGCTTCTTCTCTCTTAAGATTTGCAATACTATCCTCAAGTGTCTAACATGTTCTTCCTTAGTCTGAGAGTACACCAAGATATCATCAATGAACACCACGACAAATTTGTCAAGTTGAGACCTAAAAACCCTGTTCATCAAATCCATAAAAGCGGCAGGGACATTCGTTAGTCCAAAAGGCATGACAAGAAATTCATAATGTCCATACCTTGTTCTAAAAGCACTCTTTGAGATGTCTTCTAGCTTAATTCTCAACTGGTGGTACCCTGAACGCAAATCAATCTTTGAGAAGACTAGGGCTCCTTTAAGTTGATCAAATAGGTCATCTATTCTTGGTAGTGGGTACTTATTCTTGATGGTTATCTTGTTCAATTCCCGATAATCGATACAAAGTTTCAAACTCCCATCTTTCTTCTTCATAAATAGCACCGGAGCACCCCACGGAGACACACTAGGTCGAATAAACTTAAGGTCCAATAATTCTTGTAATTGTACTTTAAGCTCTCGTAATTCCACCGGAGCCATTCGATATGAAGCTTTAGAGATTGGTGCTTCCCCAGGCATCACATTAATCTCAAACTCAATCTCACGATTAGGGGGTAGCCCTGGCAACTCCTCGGGTAACACATCAGGAAATTCTCGAACTATTGGAATGTCATCCAAGTTCACACTCACTTTAATAGCAAATTGAAGTCCAAACCAAAGCCTCAGGGGTCATTGGAGCGAATCAAGGGGTGTTTAAGGAGAATGGTTCGCGTTTGGAGGCCTAAAAGGAAGAAAGAAGAGAATTTCGACGTGGACAGCAAAACAGAAAAACACGTCGCGACGTGGAGCTCATCCGACGTCGCGACGTCCATCGTCGCGCGTCGCGACGTCCAGCAGCGACGTGATTTTTATTTTTAGGGTTTGTTCCCCGACGTCGTGACGTCGGGCTCCCCCACGTCGCGACGTGCGGAAATTTTAGGCGATAATTATTTTTCTGTTTTTAGAAACTAGGGTTTTAAGTTATTTAATGTTTCCTTTTATGTGTTATTTCGTTTAGGGTTTGTAGTAAGCCTATAAATAGGTCTTTTTATCAGTTGTAATGGGACAGAGTTGAATTTTGAAATAAGAACACAGAGTTGTTTCTTTTACGTGAGTTGATTTCCTGAGGAGGGATTTTGATTTACTTTGTGAAGAATTTTCCTGAGGAGGGAGCTTTCTTTACGTGACTGTCGTGTTAATTGTATGTGAGGAGCATTCAATTAATTGAGCATACTGTCAATCTACGGAGATAGATTGATTCTACCTGTCCAATTTGATTTACGAAAAGATCGTGACCAATATTCCGCAACAACTATCAATCTACGTGAGGAGCGTGGTGAGATCGTTATCAAGTGGTATCAGAGATCAAGGGATTTTCGAAATCAGGTTTTTCAATTTTTCTTAAAATTGAAACCCTAAATTGTTGTTATTCGCAGCCTTGCATGATTTGGTTATTGTGTTAAGGTTACAACAATTATATCTTTTGCTTTTATTCATTGGTATTGTGTGAATTGATCCGGTTGAATTGGTGACTGTTTGTTGGTTTGATTATTTTGGGTATTTGAGGGTAATTGTTGCTGAAGTAATTTTGTGGATATTCAATTGGAATTTGGTTAATTGTCAATATGAGTAAACAAGCAGAAGGTGCTAGTGTCAACCAAAATGTAGAAGGTATACTTGCTACTATCAGTGAACAGTTACGACAGTTATCAGCTGAAAATCAACAGTTTAAGTTGCGATTTAAACAGTTGGAGTCGGGATCTAGAACGGGTACTCCAAAGAGGACTCCACCTAAGAATCCTTGGTTTGAGGGTTTGGAAGAAGATGGAACTGACTTCGAAGGTAATGTTCGCCGGCAAGGCCGAAAGGGAGGTTTTACCGAGAAAGAAGGCAAAATACGGGTTCTTCCGTTTTCGGGTAAGGAAAGTCCGGAAGTGTTTCTGGATTGGATTAGAAAGGTGAACAAAATCTTTGAATTCTACAACTATTCTGAGGAAACTAAGATTAGTTTGGCAGTTATGGAGTTCACTGGGTATGCTAGCACGTGGTGGGAAGATGTACTTATTCAACGTGACCGACTAGGAGAACGACCAATCCGCACTTGGGATGAGGTAAAGGAATTAATGAGAACCCGCTTTGTTCCAGCTCATTATTTTCAAGGTTTGTGGTTGAGCATTCAAAACTTATCTCAAAGATATAAGAGCGCTGAGGAGTACTACTAGGAGATGCAAACTATTATGAGTCGAGCACGAGTCCACGAGGAAAAGGCGGCGACTATTGCACGATTTGTCAGTGTCTTGAATCAAGGTATTGCTAAATATGTTGTTCTATATCAATATACTGATTTAGAGGATTTGCTTCATAAGGCCAAAGAGGTGGAGCGACAACTTGAAATGGATAAGCAAATTGGGATGGATGGTACTCGATCTTGGAAGTCTGTTTTCAAGGGAACAACACAAGGATCATCCAGTCAAGAAGCCAAGGGTAGGACAGACAGTACTGTGATTTCCAAGGCTAAACCGGTTCAGTGTTTTAAGTGTCATGGTTATGGGTATGTCACTGCTCAGTGTGGGAGTCCTCGTGCTATGCTTATTAAACCTAATGGTGATGTCGTGGAGGTAGATTCTGAATATGATAGGATGTCACAGCTGGAGGGTCCTGAAGAAGAGATCATTCGTCCTGAGGATGTGATAGGTGAGGCATTGGTGTTAAGACAAGTTTTAGCAGCACAACCTAAGGCGGATGACGAGTATAAACGCCACCAATTATTTCATACACGATGTCTTATCAGTGGTAAGCAGTGTAATGTGGTTATTGACAGTGGAAGTTGCACGAATATTGCCAGTTCATTACTCGTTGAAAGGTTGGGGTTGACTACAGTTGCTCATCCTAAGCCCTACAAGCTTCAGTGGGTTAATGCGGGAACCGCGGAGGAGGTTACTCGGCAAATCAAGTTAGACTTCGCAATTGGGACATATCGGGACCAAGTACTTTGTGATGTGGTGCCAACGTCGGCGGGGCATGTGCTTCTTGGGAGGCCATGGTTGTTTGATCGAGATGTTGTGCATCATGGGCGAGACAATACCTATGCATTTAAATGGCAAGGTCACAAGTTTTTGTTGACATCATTGCATCCGTCTGAGGTATATACAGACCAACGTCAGATATTGAATGCTTTACAGTGAATGGGAGTTGATGCTGGAGTTCACGAGGACTTGTGTGCAGTGGTACTGCATTCTAGAGTTGGTGTTGAGGATTTTTGGCATGTTGGATCAGATTTGAGGACAAATCCTTTCGACTGGTGAGGGAATAATAGCAAATTGAAGTTCAAACCAAAGCCTCGGGGGTCATTGGAGCGAATCAAGGGGTGTTTAAGGAGAATGGTTCGCGTTTGGAGGCCTAAAAGAAAGAAAGAAGAGAATTTTGACGTGGACAGCAAAACAGAAAAACACGTCGCGACGTGGAGCTCATCCGACGTCGCGACGTCCATCGTCGCGCGTCGCGACGTCCAGCAGCGACGTGATTTTTATTTTTAGGGTTTGTTCCCCGACGTCGCGACGTCGGGCTCCCCCACGTTGCGACGTGCGGAATTTTAGGCGATAATTATTTTTCTATTTTTAGAAACTAAGGTTTTAAGTTATTTAATGTTTCCTTTTATGTGTTATTTCGTTTAGGGTTTGTAGTAAGCCTATAAATAGGTCTTTTTATCAGTTGTAATGGGACAGAGTTGAATTTTGAAATAAGAACACAGAGTTGTTTCTTTTACGTGAGTTGATTTTCTGAGGAGGGATTTTGATTTACTTTGTGAAGAATTTTTCTGAGTAGGGAGTTTTCTTTACGTGACTGTCGTGTTAATTGTATGTGAGGAGCATTCAATTAATTGAGCATACTGTCAATCTACGGATATAGATTGATTCTACCTGTCCAATTTGATTTACGAAAATATCGTGACCAATATTCTGCAACAACTATCAATCTACGTGAGGAGCGTGGTAAGATCGTTATCACACTTTCTTGGTGTCAACTACATTTGCCAAATAACTCACACAACCTTTTCGAAGAGCTTTCAAAGCTTGCATGGCAGAAATCACTGGGTTTGTGCATTTGACTTGTTTCTCTATTCCCCCTTGAAATGAAAATTCTTCCATTCCCGGAATACCAAAGTCAACTCTCTTACCTTGACAATCTACACAAGCATAGTTCTTTGCCAACCAATCCATACCCAAGATTACATCAAAATCTCTTATGTTAATTTGAATCAAATCTGCCACAAGTTCTTGTTCATTGATTCCTATATGACAATTCTTATGCACAAGGTTTGATGTAATAATCTTTCCTCCTGGAGTAGCCACATGATAGGGCTCTCTAAGACATTCGGGCTTAAGGTTTAGTTTACTAGCACATCTTTTGGATATAAAAGAATGAGAAGCCCCACAATCAAATAAAACCACAACAGGTACTAGATTCATCGTAATAGTACCTGTAACCACTTTCTCGGATGCTTCAGCCGCTGTTTGAGTCAATGCAAAGACACGAGCATTGGTGGGTTTGGCTTTGTCTTGTTGAGGAGTGGGACACTCACTAATCTTGTGCCCTACCTTGCCACACCCAAAACATGCTCCTGTCCTAAATCGGCATACTCCCGAATGGACACGGTGACAAAAGTCACATTCCTTCTTCTGAAACCCAGCCGAATTTTGTGGCTGTGGTAGACTAGGTGGTGGTCCACGCCTTTTGTTCATTGGTTGACTCCCCCAAGGCTGTTTTGATCCTTGACCTTGGTAGGGCATTGGTCTAGATCTCTTGGCGCGAAATTCGGCGTCTCCTCTTTTGAAATCCGCCTCAATCCCAATGCACCTTTTGAAGGATTCCTCGTAACTACTCGAGGGCATCGAATACAATCTAGCTCGAATGCGCCCTTGTAATCCCTGCTCAAACCTTAGTAACTTGAGGCTATCGTCCGCCATTACCGTTGGCACATAGCGCCCCAATGCATTAAACTTCCCGGCATACTCCACGACAGACATGTCCTCTGTTTGTTTCAAGTGAAAAAACTATCTTTGCTTCTCACTTCGTATAGAGTCGGGGAAGTAATGCTTCAAGAAAACACTCTTGAACGTTCTCCAATCCAAGGGTTGTCTTTCACGAGTATATGCTGGAGCGGTTCCTTTCCACCACTGTTCCGCGTCTCCAACAAGGAATGGAATGACAACCTTTGGCTTCACATCATTAGGAACCTCCAAGACATCGAAGTTGGCCTCTAGTTCGTGTAGCCACTTCTCCGCCTTCTCAGGATCCAGACCACCATCGAAGACTGGCATGTTTGCCTTTTTCAAGTTCTCATAATGAATCTTGCTACTAGTCGATTTTTGGCGTTGGCGGTCCTCTTGTTCTTGTTGTAACCTTTGTTGATTTTGCATGATTTGAGCCATCATGCCAAAGGCAGCAGTGAACTCCGGAGGCATTGCTAAGGTGGTCGTACTAGTCGTGAGTGGATCATTTGACGGTCCACCCCCAGTGGTCATTTTAGTGGTCATGGGTTGAGGAGTGTGAGTAAGCACATGTTCCCCCGTATTTGTTCTTTCACCATTACCATCATCCTGGCTCTCTACAATCACAACATTTGGATTCTCTCCACTTCCACTACTTTGTGTCATAATCCTATAATAGAAGAGCAATCAAATCTTCATTTCATATAAATATGAAAGGAAAGAAAGGAAATGACATTCCTAACAAACAATGTACTAAATTTCATGTCGTACATATACACAATGTTATCAACTTAGTCTTTGATAACACTGAATGTCACGCCCCGAAATCCGACGTGACACGGCCACACCCTTGCTCTAATTCTCAAGAGTGCGAAGCCTCTTATGATTATTCCTCATGTTAATTCCAAAGGATCGCATATGCTTAATAAAAGGAAAATCTTCAATTCGTCAATTTATAAATCATCCAATTTAAATCAATGTCTTTGTAACATGATACATCTTTCATCAATGATTCATACCTAGTTGCCCAAATGGTTTGGAAAACGAAAATTCAAAACAAGCTAAAAAAAAGAAGAAAAAAAAAGAGATCGGACGACCTGGTCATCCGAAACTGTCGTCCGAAAGTTTGAACAAAAAATGAAGTTCTCTGTTTAGTTTCGGACGTCCGAAACTAGCGTCCGAAACTCCTAAATCTCTGCATACATTTCTCTTTTCAAAACAATATGTAATCAAACAACCAAACCAACTAAAACATCATTCCAATAACCCAAAAACATTCATTTCCATTCATTGCACCCATTTACATATCTGCGGCATCACTACAATACAATCCAACACTATATCCATAAGTTTGAACAAAAATGCCCTAATATACACAAATCCCATACAATTTCATCATACCACTACAAAACTCCAATATTTATATATCAACACTACATAACTACAACATATACAAAACACAAATTCTCCTCTTCCTTTCATCCCAACCACATGTACTCGAAACCTTACAAATTTGCAAAAAGAATAACAACTTGTGGTATGAGCAAAACATTGCCCAGTAAGTGATAATGACGTTCCTCTATCGGATTGAGCACATTATACGTTATATACTTTCTCAAACATTTCAACACATGAAAATCACATTTGGAAAATTTTCCAATTCACACACACCTATATACAATAGCAAGTGGCACATTCATTTATCAAATCACATTTGCAAATACATTGAGTACTTGTCATTTGGCTCATGAATAATTCAAATCATTCTTGGTAATGGATCCAGTCCTAACTTTAACCCCGCTAGGTAGGTCATGTCCTAGCTTTAACCCTGCTAGGTAGGTCATGTCCTAGCTTTAACCCCGCTAGGTGGGTCATTACAATAAATTGGAACATGTTCCTACCAATCATTTCATGAAACATTCAAGAGCCCATTAACATTTCAAATTCATGTAGGCAATTTATCAAACACCTTTCTTTCACAAAAGCCACTGCATACATTTCATAATCATCAAAATTCACAAGGTAATACATGCTCAATCCATTTTAATATCATCACATATCAAGTTCTCAAAATAGGTTTTATCAAAAGCATGTTAAAACATAAAGGAATCTCATCACCACTTACTTGAATTCACCCTTCACTCTTGCCCTTGATTTATGATTTCACTACTTCCTTAACTCACTTTCCTATTATAACCAAAATTCAACCTTTTACTACACTTAAACAGTAAACAAAGACATAATTATGGACAGTGGCGGAACTAAGGGGGGGCGAGCCGGTGCTGCCGCCCCCCTTCATCCCGGAGACAAGAGTACCCGTCTTCCTTTTCACCATTTCAGCACCGGTGCCGCCAAGTAGCAGAGGCTCAAATACAGTGAAGAAGACGATGAAAAGTTTGGAGCAAAAGTTTCAATTTTTTTTAAACACTTAAGTGAAACAGTCTTCGATCGGTGCCGATTGGGCGGCTAGGCGAGACCCAAATCGTGTCCAACGAAGTACCTGCAAGCTCCGAACCACCTGCCATGGATCTGATTCACGACCGTCCACTGAGAAATTTGTGGATCTTCCTAGCGCAAACAGCCGCTGGTCCAAAGGAGGAAAATTAAACGCACATGGAGAACCCCACACCGGAGGTTAGTTTTCTGGCAGTGGCTCTTTGCTGAGCTGCTGTTGATGGTGGTAGGGGTTTGCTGAAGACTCAAACTCCAAATTAGGCAACTTGATTTTGCTACACTAATCTGCCTTTGAATCCAAATTCTTATTTGTTTGGGTGGATTTGTTGAGCTTCTTAAAAACTGAACTCTGTACACATAATTGGTGCAATGTGCTTTTCGTGCTATGATTTCGGCTCATGTGATTAAATTGTGGACAATTACTTGAACTGTTGAAGGCAATGGCCTATGTGAATCCTGTGCTTGGATTGGCTGTCTTTAATTCTTGTGGAATTCTTGTGTTGTTTTGTTGTAAGAATGGCATCATGTGTATGCTGAAGTAGTTCTCTGCTGTGCAGAATCTTTGTTGACTATGTGAACAAGGAGAATCCATAGCTCAATTGCTGACGTTAACTCAATCATATGCTTGGTTAATTTTGCTGAATGTTCTTGTTCTTAATGATTAAGCTCTAAACTTGAAATTGGATTCCTTGGGGAATCAATATTTGAGGAGAATCTCCAGCCTACTGCCTATTGGCATTTAATCTTGTTTTGGTAAATCCTATGCAGTTGAATTGGTCAGTCTGTTAGAGTCGATTTCATTGTTGATGGTGCCATTTTGATTTTTTTTTTCAAAATTTTGTTTTCAATATTAGAAACGTTTAAAAAAATTTGTATCTTTTTTGTGATTGATTATTGTGATTAAATATTTATGAAATACATATGTGTATATATATATATTTAGTTGTTCGAATTTTTTTTTTTACAAGTGAGCACCCCCTGACGAAATGCTCTGGTTCCGCCACTGATTATGGATAAAGGAAATAGAAAGTTTCCTTACCTCAAAATGATTGGAATTGGAGGAAGAATGGTTTCCTTCTTCTTCTTCAATCCACTCTTTCTTCTTCTTGCCCTAGTTAGGAGAGGGAAAAGAGAGAAATCATGAAGGGGAAAAATGAAAACCCAAGTCTTAGCAAAAGATGGGTTTTAAGACCAAGTTTTTACAATATTGCAAAATAGTCCCTATAGTTTACCTTATTTATTAATTGGCCCTTGATTTGGGTCACAAGTATTACCGTGTATAAAATAGATGATACCTCATTTACCATATCAGCTAAGCACTCAAAGATATGGATTGGAATCGCCTCATACGGTGAAGTGCCCTGTGGCCTGCTTGGCATGACAATAGCCAATAATCCACCAGGGGCTAGTTCTTCTGACCTTGCATTAAGAAAATCTTTCATGTCACTGAAAAACAGAGCTCTGAAAGCTTCTGTAACTTGGCAGGAACTCCTTGCATACGTGATTTTCCCTTTGTTCCACAATGGAGAATCCCTTTCGGTTGCACCATCAGGAACTTTTGTCAACCAGTGAAGAGCCATACTTGAATTCATCAAATTGATTGAAGACTCAGGGAAAAGTCGACCATGAAAACTGCCTGGAACTCCAGCTGCCATGTATTGTCTATCACAAGGAAGTGCTTTGAATAGAGTATTGAAGTCATTGGTAACTTGATCATTGAAGAAAACATGGAATTCCGGGGTTTTCCCTTTAGGGTCGCAAGATTTATACTTGTGCTTCACTGCTTCTATTATGGTTTTGACACAAGAAAACGTGTTAGGACCAACAGAACATCCAAGATCTGCAATGGAGAAGACTCGCAACTCTTTATGTAGTTCAAGTGTCTCTACAATACCATCGATTAAAAGGCTTCTAGCCTGGTCTGAAGCTTGTTCCTATAATCAACAAAAACTTTCTTGCAATTGAATAAATGTATAAGAATAAAATTTTTGAAATGAAACTTAAAGATTGCAAATTTTGAACAATTGGGATTTGAAAAACAAAAAAAATAAAAAATAAAAAAATCCAGGACCTGGATCTTGGAATTTCTGAAGTAGCTATGGGGGCCTTCTCCACCAATCATTACTGTAGAGTTCTCCATTCCTGACTCCTGATGCATCATCTAGTATTTCAATTATTATCTTGTACATTTATACACCAACAGCATGACTGTATAGATGCAAAGTAAGGATCAGGCTGTCACTACCGTCAGCATTGGCTTAGAATATTTGACCGAGCAATTCTCAAATATTGCTTCAAGAAAAACAAAAGGCAAAGTTACATTCATTCCAACAACCAAATTGTCCAGTTGAATACTTTTGAATTTTTAAGTATAAAAAAGTAATAAACAGCTAATCATAACATGGAAATAGATTCTTTAAAAGTCGTATACTTTTTGATTGTCAGCTAACTATCAAAATTCCATGATCAGAATCCTCATATAGGGACCTGCACGAAAGAGTCCCCAAAGTAGCTCTTAAGGAGTGTTTCTTTCAATGATTAAATCAATGAACATAAGAATTCTTCATTGGTTTGATGCTTTGGATTTTGGTTTGAACCCAAACCCAGAATTGAATGAGACTCACCAGTTCCAAAGAACACAATAAGCCAACAAACCTATCGTGTTCTACTGTTCTACAACTGGAATCAAGAAACCACGCCTTCAATTTAGTATGTTCGGAAAGCGTGGTATCCGAAGAAGCAAAATTTACGCCTTTTATTGGGCGAGGCTTTGTCTTTCTCATCTATCTATTCAGTTCAGCGAAATGTAAATCTAAACACGATGTTTTTGAATTGAGTGTGATTTTGTCATATAGTTTTGCCTTTCTAATGCCATGGATGGACTTGTATAGTGAGTTTACAAATTTAATTTAGAAGCTTCTTTATCATTATTACAATTCAAAAACATCGGTGACACTATTACAAGCAATCTCTATATTTTGCATCTTTTCTCGGTGACACTATTACAATTTACAATCAATTTCTATATTTTGCATCTTTTCTCGGAGGCACTATTACAATTAATTCCTATATTTTGCATCTTCTCTTGGCGAGCTTGTATACTTCCTATGTGAATTAAGAAGCACTTCTTCGAAACTTTTGCTGCCGCGACTGCTCGAAATTTATGTTGATGAGGTCGTATACTAGAAGTAAAGTTTCGAATGAGGAAAGAGGGAATATTTAATGGGGTTCGAATCCTTTATCTCTAATGCTAAAAAATCTTAAAACTTTTTCCGGTAGCTACTGGACAACCACATGTGGTTTCTTTATCATCATTTTTAGCCACAACAGAATTTGAACAACCACAAAAAGATGATGGTTTTAACATCATCACAATAGAGTTAGTCCAAAAAGATGTAAAACATTATTAGTATGAAAAGCAAAATTTTGGTTTGATTTTGCCAAGTTAGCTACCAACCTCTTAAAAACTATATATTGCTAGACAAAAAACCAGCATTGGACACCTTAATTTATTTCGTATTAATAAACTAAAAGATAATATTTTCTCGTTAGAGATTAGACCATTGACTTTCAATTAAGGTGTGTAGAAGGGGCATGAACAAATAATGTGGAACATATCAAATATTTAAATACGAAGATTTATCTGAATTAATTATCAGCCTTATATGAAGCTCCCATGAAGCAGAAGACTCAAATTGTTGAGAAATGTGGTCAGAAATTATAGTCACGAACAAGATTGTAGTAACAAACAATATACAACACAAAAGTATAGAGGAAAGAATGATTTGTAAGGATTAGTGAGGGGAATTCAATAAGAATTTGTTTAAGGCATAATTAACACTATATATCTTTAAAATATTAATTGTCTTCATTATCTTGTTAATGGGATTTTGTGATTATTTACTTATAGCAAATTCTTGAATATAATTATTTTTAGAAGATTTAGAATGCAAAGTTTGTTTAGATTTGGTTAATCTAGAGCACACATGCATATATACTTTTAAACTGGGATATATTCTTTGAAAGGGTTGTATTAAATTTATGATGTAACTTTTGAAAGAAACCAAACAAATTCTAGAGCTATATATATATATATATATATATATATATATATATATATATATTAGGGTTATCTTCAATTTACCCCCATGAAAGATGACCTTGAATCACTTTGCCCCCAAAAAAGATTTTTATTAACACTTTGCACCGTTAACTATCAATTAAAGATGCTAATGGATAACTTCATTAATTATTAATTTTAAATGACAATTTTATCCATCAATAAGAAATAAATTAAATTATATTTGTCCCTCTTATATTTAAACATTAATTTTAATTTATCTACTCTATAATTTTGTATTAATACTTAAATATTATTAGTTTGAGGCAAAAAATATTTGATCAAATTTTTTTTAAAAAAATAAGATACTTGTTTATTTTTTTCATCTTTTTTTCTTTTTCTTTTATTTCATCTTCTTTTATATAAATAAATATGTCAAGTTTCTTGTAATTTATAATTTTTTTTACTCATTTTAGTTTGTTGTGTCTTTATAATATGATTGTTTATCTTATTTGTATTATTGACAATTTAAAGCATTGATTTAATATCTTACATTTTTTTATTATATTATTACATATATTAAAGTAATCTAATCAACATAATAAAATTTTATAATGAAAAAATAAATAAATAAAATAATTATTTACTTATTAGTTGTAAGGTGTATATTTATTATAAATATATATTTTCCTAATAGAGATATATTTTATACTTAATAAATTTAATAACAAATTCATTCACTCTAAATTAAAAATCCATAGATATCAGAGTGGTAAAATAAAATGTTTTATTAAGTTTTTATTAAAGAATTAAAAAAATTGGATAAAGTATGCATTATTTTATTACATTCTAAAAAATTAAATAATTCATATGAGGGTTTTATTAACCAAGTACATTAAAAATAGTTAACAAATTATAAAAAATAGTAAACCGTATCCAAAATTTAAATTTTTTTAGTAAGATTATATATATTATTATATTATTTAAAATAATAATAAGAAATTTAATTTGTTAAAGTATCTATAAAGTAAAAAGAAAATAAAATGATGATAAAGTAGGATAAGATTTTCAGAATTAAATTTAAGGGTAAAATAGTCTAAAATATTAAAAAAAATAAATTTTTTAAGGCAAAATTTAAACTTTTCATTTAAATATGGTAACAGAATATCCTTATCGGTGCAAAGTATTAATAAAAATTTTTTATGGGGGCAAAGTGATTAAAAATCATCTTTCATGGGGGTAAATTGAAGATAACCCTATACATTATAATTAAAATATTAAATATATGCAACTCTTTCAACTCTTTTAAATAGAATTACATTATATATATATATATATATATCTTATATTAGAAACTAATTTTCTAACACAAATGAGCACTACATATGATAAGTGACAGCCACAGCAGTTGTCATCATGCAAGCAGTTTGTGTATCAAATCATGTTATTGTGTGGAGCTGAGATCTTTGTAGTCATTAGTCACTTGTGGTCGAAGGCTTGTCTCTTATATACAAACTCGTCTAGAGTAGTTTTAATAAGTGTCAGACGCCATTAGAGATACGTATAAAATGGTTTCGAGCCAAGCCATCAACGATATTCTTGTAATAGTATAATCTTGATTGAATATATCATGTTCTAAAAGCGAAAAAGTCACTAATGGAAAAACCCTGTCCTTTCCAAGAGTGCAAATCTTAAATCAGTCTGCTCCATGATCAAGATGTTAATTTCTTTGTAGGGTCTCATCAATTTTAGAATGAACTTTAATGTATCTTTGAAAATGGATGAAGTTGGGAGTAATTTCTCCACAAAGGTGTAAATTCCGGACACCCAAACCGGGCTACGCTAACCCTGCCCTGGGCCTGCACGTGACAGGTAAATCGCGGGATGTGCCCTAACTGGCAGCCTGCAAGGATATCCAACGGGACCCGAGCTCCAAGTGTGCCCCCAGGAATATTTCACCCAGGCAATGCACCCACACGGAGTCGAACCCGCATGGAAGTCAATTTCTCCACACTTTATCTCCTTGTCACTTACCAGCTAGGCTATGCCCCGGGGGCAGTTGGGAGTAATTTCTGGTAATCGGAGGTTGTGATATTCAACTTTATAAGGAAGACAATTTTTTGTACTCCAATCTCCAATCTCCTCCCAAAAGAAATGAAAAAGAAAATCATTTTTACTATTCATTGCCTTCAATTTAAGTGAAACCAAACGGGATTTATGAACATATCAGGGATTTGTTCAATATTTGATATTCTATTTTTGTTTTTGGCAATCACAGAACAAACTTTATTAGGTTTGGTTGTTGACTTGTTTCTGTCTCTTTTCCCTTACTTCTCTCTGATTTTTTGCATAGGATAAAATTGAATGGCATGGGGAATTCTCCTATATTACTCTGTAGGCATTTTTAGATAAGTAATTGATGATGATCCGATGGTAGATTGATCATTGATGATTTCCTTCAAAGCATCATACAAACTATTCTTACCAAAGTTTCGAATTATATAAATTCTACTTTAATTAATAGTGATAATTGAATTCTGCTTAGTTTTTGGCAATTGTAATGCTGCAAAGGAAAAACTTTTCCCGAAAAATGATTTTCATACAATCCATCTTGTTAATAATCCAAGTTTGCAAGACACAAAAGCTCTGAGGTCTCTAAAAGGAGGAAAGTATTCTCTATAAAGTCTTTCCTTCTTCTTTCATGAGCAGATTGAGTCCAGATCCTCTGTCCAATATTTATCCAGTCCTATTATGTCTAACGTTTAAAATTACGCAGTTTCATTAAAAGTAGGGACTAAATGCATAAATATCATTAAAATTACTTTACAATTATTAGACCCTAACTAAGAGGTTAGTGAACCCTAGTACGTAGTTTTAATTAGGACAGAATAAGACAGACAAAATCTTGGACGGAAGATCCCGTGTCGTGCATATTATTTTTATTGATGTGATTTGATTTATTTTGCCTTCATTTCATGAAATGTCATTCTTAATATTCTCAAAGTATTGATATAACCATTATACCCTTCTCCAATTTAGCATAGTGCATTAAAAAAATAATGATAGACACACTAAAAAATATTAGTGAAAACCAATAGTGCCTGACGTGGCAAATATAAAAAAATAAAATTGGGTATGTTGTACTATTTTTATGTAGCACTTTATAAAAAATTGCCACGTGTCATCTTAGTTAGTTTTCTCATTTTTAAAAATTAAACTAATACCCAAATCAAATAATAAGTGAACCCTAACGGATAAGTGATTGTACACCGTGTCAGTTTTTTATAAAGTGGTACATAGTTTTGTCTTTTTATACATAATGGATAATTTTATCTTTTTATACCTGCCACGTCAATCACTATTGATTTTCACTAATATTTTCAATATGTCTATCATTACTCTTAAAAAAATGTGGAATTCTATCATATTTGGCAAAGTTACCAAAGTGCCAAGTGGAACATTGGTCATTTTCATTTAGCATGTCTATGTTGGTTGGTATTTCATAACACATGGTAGTCCAAAATATTCTAGATCGGATCTTCTATTTAAAATTATCCTAACGTATTCTGTTCAATATTTAAAACGATGCCGTTTTCATTAAAATTAGGATTAAAATCACATCCTAAGATTCTCTCATATTTGCTTATGGCATAATAATGATAGATTTGATTTTGGTGATATTTATACTTTTTAATCCCTAATTTTAATGAAATAATATCATTTTAAACCGTAGATAGAATAATATTAAAAAGAAGATTTGAATCTAATTAAAAATATGAAATACGAGACCAGATCTTTTGTCCAATATTTATTATGTCTTATTCTGTATAACGTTCAAAATGACGTAATTTCATTAAAACTAGGAACTAAATGTATAATATCACTAAAATTACGTTATAATTATTAGACATTAACCAAGAGATTAATGAACCTTATACGTAGTTTTAATTAAGACAAACAAATATTGGACAGAAAATTACTTGTCTTAAAAATACACACTTTGTTTCTTCATGCATTGAAAGGGATGAAATGAAATGATTTACAAATCCAAACCAAACTGTTTATCATTTAAAGAGAGACATTTCTTCCATCTATGAAGCATCAAACAAACCTCCATCCCAAAAGCGCAAAAACCACCCACTCAAAAGAAAAACAAAAGAAAGAAAGAAATAAATAAAAACCCTTCTAGTACTACCTACATAAAACAGGAAAAAGAAAAAAAAAATCCCAATTTCCAAGAATTCTCTTTAATATGAAAATGGAGATTCATTCCAATTCCATCAAATTCTCCCTCATATATTAATTAAATTGGAGACTCCCTTTCTTGGTCAATGTCAGATGCAGATTCATCCTCTTCTTCAGAAACATGAATGCCAAAAGCTCCATGACCAGGACCAAAGGCTGTAATGTGATCCTTAAGAGACCTTTTATGCTTAAAATCAGAACCACAAATGCAGTACCAAATTTTCCCACAATTTTTCTCATGAGTTCTCCAATCACCCTTAACAGCAAAAGGTTTCCCACATTTCCTACATGTAAAGGGTTTGATCCCATGCTTTCTTTTGTAATGTGTTTGAAGGGTTCTGAAATCTTTCAGTGGTCTTGATCGTGGATGATCGATATTGTGCTTGCATCCTGGTGCACAACAATAGCAAGGCAGCTTCAGCATTGCTGTCGGTTGAGTTCCCCTCAATGATTCTGGCCCTTTTCTGTATTGAGATCCATGTCCCCACATATGCATCTACATTGTTAAAATCACAAAAACTCTTTCGTCATAAGAACAAGGTAACAACTATAATAGATCCATAAAACTCATGCTTTGATGCTTAATTTGTAGCATTATTATTTCACTAGGATTGAGGATGATGATGATTGAGAACAGATCATGCATGACTTGAGCTGGTTTCCGAGTCTTTAAATTTGGGATTAATGCACATTAGATTCCCTAGATTTCTTTTGATTAGCAACACATATTGAAGTTGAAAATTAAAAAATGGAAATTAAGGCAAAGTCTTGATTTCTAAAAAAGAGTTTGGCTTTTTGAAATACTGCATATATTAATGTAAATGGAAGCTTGAAATCCAGACGTGGCAACGCCTCTCCTTCCCCACTATTGTTTCAGCCCATTGGTGCTGCATGGACATGACAGGTTATGTACAAGACCCGAATTTAATGCTCAACTACTGGAACTGGGGATCAATGAAAGTCATCTGAAGCCAGTACTGTGCACTGATGATCAGTCAGCATTTGTTGCGTTGAACAACATGAAGATAGGAACAGTCAAGCACAAACTTCAAAGCTTTTATTGTCCCTCGAATTTGATAAACGGGGAAGAAGGGAACAGGAGACAAAACGAAAAGTGTATAAAGAAAGATAAAGAAAGACAAAGAAAAGTGCAGTCATCCAATTAACCATTTGTACTTACAAACATGGAAAAACATGAAACTGAGCAGCTGGCGGTAAAGTTCATTACCAAAAGAAGTAAAAAAAAAGGATTTTCCTACGAAATTGAAGGGATATAGTTTGTTTCATGATAAATTCATGCATAAATTAGAATTGGAAATCAAACTACGAAGGAAAACACAGTATACAACACTTTAAAATGTATTTCCAAAACCAAAAATCATTGTTTCATTTTCTGTAAAGATAGAACGATTATGGTTCATAAGTTGATGTAGATCCTTTCCAAATAAGACGAATTTTAACCCATATAAATTTAGTGCTAGAATCCCAAACCCTCTAATTGTGTATTTATCAAATTTATGGCTACACATGTATCTGACTGAAGTAAATAGAAAAGTAAAAACACAAATTTCAAGATTTCATTCCTCATAAAAACAACAGTATTTAAAAATCTTGAACTCTTTTACATAGATTATATATGCACTTTCCTTGATGTTTTAAGATGTGCAAAATTTCAAAGTAAAATAAGTTCTATAACTTTTTTTCCAAAGAGAAATATTCTTCCAATTAGTCTAAAGAAATCTAACAAGATTAGAAAAGTAAAAAGGGCTGGAACACTTAGAAAACAGAAGGCCAGCAGCCATGGCAGGTCGAGCAGTAAAAGCTTGTTAGGCTGGTAATTTCCCTTTGTACCAAAAAGGATATAAAGATCAAACATTTGCACAAAACAGGATTGACATTAGCACAAGAAACATACCTGCAAGTTGTTGTATCTATTAAAAGTTTTGAAGCAAACAGAACATGAGAACTGTGTTGGACCAATGAGAATCTGAGATGGGGAAGGAATCCAATACTGGCCCTTGTTAAGCTTGTTCAAGGGCATCCCTGAAAGCTCATCACCATCCTTTTCCCTTCTGTGGCTACGAGCGGCAAGAATACTAGAAGAGAAATCAGAACTAGGGCTTGAAAGCCCTATGTTTAGAGCAACGGTCACACAATCATTATCTTCATGAGTCCTAGAGCTGCTCCTGTCATCATCCATGACATTGCATGAGAAATACTCATCATGCTGTTTTGTTCTACTAAAACTTAGGTTATTCAGAAGAGGAAGTGCTTCTTTTCTTGGAGGTGAAGGGGGGGAAAGTGAGGCTTTAATTTCATTTGCAGATATTGTACTGTTCATTGTGTTGTTTGGAGATGAGTTATAGTCATGAAAAGAAGGAGAGGAAAAATTGTGGGATGATGATGATGAAGAGAAGTGAGGATGAAGAGGGATGAAGTGGCACCATCCGGTGAAGAAATTATAGTAGCAGGGTTCTGTCATAATGAAAGATTAATCAAGAACAAGATGTACTTGATGATCTATAACTAGTTTAGCTGCAAGAATTTCAGTTTTTTTCAACATATATAACCACTACATAATGAGGAAGGGAGAGAGTCTCAAGTGTGAGGAGGAGAGACTGAGCAAGAAAGATAACTCGTGATAGTGAAAGAACAAAAGGGTTCCAATGATGTCCTGGAAATCACGAAATTTTACCCCCCTTAAAAGGCTGCAAACCATGAGGAAATGTACGTATATAGGTGAGAAATTGAGAGAGAAAGATAACAATAATGGTAGAAAGAAAAGCCAAAGACTCAAGTCAGAGCTTCATTTTACCACTGGAGAAATCCTAACATGGATCAGTTTCATGTTGATCACACGTGAGCACTGGGTTCCACCCCCCATGTAATTTAAATTTGGCCAATGCATATATTTTTTTACGTTCTCTGTTTCAATCCCTCTTTCACTTATTCTCACTTATTCTTTAAGGTTTAATAATTACTTCATCACACAGTTTTAATAAAATATATGTTATGTGTATTTATAAATTGAAATAAATAATAAACAAAAAATTTGGAGTGATTAATTTGTCTCACATTAACCTGAAACAAAGATTGAAAATGCCCACTCGATCCCATAAAGAGTTCAATTGAAAAAGCATTGTAAAAACCTTAAGATTTAGGAGTATATATGCTCGTATTACTAGTGGATATGTCTTTGAGGCCAAAGAAAAGACAATACTAAAAATCCTTTTCCTCATTCATGATGTTAATTAGTGCATGCATGATGCATCTAAATATGCAAGCTAGAAAAACCTCACCATATATGGGATAGTCTGTTAATCACTGGCATCATCACTATTCTTATAATCTCATGAATTGGATGATCCCCTCCAAATGAGCTATCTCTATCTATCTGATTCTTTTCCTAATAGTTTTAGTAAACTAATATGACTAAGCCAAAATAAGAAATCTTGCACATGCAATTATGAAGGCATCATCATCAACTAATGGTCCAGTGTGTGAAAACCTTGCTCGCCATATTAGGATTCTATAATTAATGTAGGCAAATTGACCAAAGAATTCTTCATTGAATCATAAGAAAGATAGCAGTTAACTTACTTTCACCAACACATGCACGCCACTATAATATTGCTACAATGCTACATTATTTTCTTTCAATTTTTTTATAATCATATACTATTAAACAAAGTAACTCCACCTAATTATAAATAGTATATAATGTCTATAAATAACTAGTACTAAATCAAGAAAATGTGCCTAACACATATTTAAGTAGTGCACTTGAAAGTTCCTATAAGAAGTCTGCAAATTAATTGGGGCTTGGATCCTGTCCATTTATATACTTTTATTTCATTTTCTGTTTATTTATCTATATCTATAATCAGCAAATGAACTATAGAAAACAATTATATTAGTGAGGGTAGATATACTTAGTATACATCACTTAGGAGAACATATTATATTTAGATGTCATATCTTTATATTTTGTTTATATTTTACTCAAAATAAGATAGTATCAAGACTTAAAAGATAATTCATTATTGGATTGCGTGTGTTTAATTTTATTTCTTTTAACTATTTATAAAACTTGAAACTGACATCTCTCCCATATGATATCATTGGATTTATCTTAATGAGTAAATAATATTTTATTTTTATTTTTTGAATTAAAATGAGAGTACTTCATTGTCCATGTACTCTCTAATGGAGAGGATCCTAATCACAGACAATGTTATATATACTCCATCAAGTTGGAAAGATACATGATCTGCATGCAATTGTGAATGAAATTATGAAAGTACATTCTTTTTTTCCTTTTTTTTTGTTTCTTGTTTTTTGTTTTAAAGAATGGAAGTACATTTTCTTGATCCAACCATCAAGTATTTTTTGTATCTTACGGAGATAAACATCTCACCTTCATGGTACCTTGACATTTCTGACATGGACCTTGATGACCATAATGGGAGAGAAAGGGAGAGAAGACAATAAATTAATGTCATCTTTCACCTCTCCTCTCACATGGAATGGACTATATATGGAGGTAGCTAGGTTGGATACCATAGGGCAATTTTTTATATAGATGGACAAAGGGAATGTGTGACAATGCTAAGGAAGCACATTTGAGATGTTTTTGAATGAAAAAAGTATTCGTTCTGACAAGGGTTACACAACAAAAAGATCAAATTGTAATTATGCAATATCAGAGCAATAATGCAAATGAACAGTGATATGGTTGTAAAAAAAGAAAATTTATGATGCTTGCATTGAGAGATGCCTTCAAAATTGTGTGGAATGATAATTCAGGCAAATAAGTATATATTATTACTATATATATATATATATATATATGACAAGGGGGAGTAGTAATTAACTAGCAAAATCTTAACTAATTTCTAGTAAAATTATATCTTATTCAAAGATTAAAAAAGAGAAAAACGTAAACGGAACGTTATTGATTTGTCCCTCACCAGCCATATATGTGATGTATGAGAGTTGGAAGTGCAAATTAAGCGGATATACCCATTTACAATTGGTTGAAAATGACTTTTAGACTTTGTAAAATCGAAACAAAGGGAGAAAAAAAAAAGGTAAATTTGAATGGTTTTATTCAAACATGCATAATTTTTTCATTTGAAACTCATTGAGTTTATTATGTACGATTTTTAAACTCTCAACCGACCTATAAGACTCATTTGGAAAAATTCCACTATATGTTATTTTTTTGTTAAAATTAATTTATTTCAATCACTTTTTGGCCATTAAGTTTTCGTAATTATTTTTTTTTTCCTTTTTCAATTCGGATTATGATTTCTTAATGATGTATAAACACTTTGTATGCTGCTCCGTTCATTAATATTACTTTAATACTCGCTCTGATTTATTTTAAATGACGTTTACTATTGTGTTTTGTTTCATTTTAAGTGTTATTTGAGTATAAAGTGTAATTTAGTTACAATTTTACCTTTTGTTAATGAGATGAAAGATAAAAACTTTTATTGGTTTACTCATATTCCAATAAACCTTTGTTACTCATTATCAATGTTGATCAACATTAATTAGAGATTTTTTAGTAATTTTAAGATATTTCTTAATATGTGCGAAAAATAATTTGGGATCTTATGTCCAACATTTTATCTGTGTTATCGTGCCCAAGGTTAAAGGGTTCACTCATCTCTTGCCTTTTCCCTAATTTTAGTTAAACTACGTCGGAACATTGAACAGAATAACATAGAGATAATCTTTGACAGGGAATCTTATCTCGTGAAAAACTCCCCAACCACACTAATATTAAATCAAATGGAGTATCATTGAATAATTTTTTTTCAAATTTTTAAAAAATTTTGTTTTTATTTTTTTATTTTCAAGAACAGCGCGTCTTCTAATTATTTGTCGTTTATGCTCAAGTCACAAAGACGAACATAAGTGGACTTCAATAAAGCTGGAAAGTGCAATCTTCGATCTTTTCTTGATATGCTAGAACCCATAATTAAGTTGTAGTTACAGGAAACTATGCTACTAATAGTGAAATTAAATGAAAACTCCCCTTGGAACTAAAGTTTTTCACTACCAACAATTGAAGATTAATGTTAATTAATTTGGTGTTCAATCTTCATGAATTGCTATTTGAAGAGTCAACAAAGCCGGTTTGTTGACTAATACTATCATCAAGAATTTGTGCCAAATTTAGTGGAACTAGCAAATCCCATTTCCCAAAAAATGTTTCTACTATTAATACTTGCACGAATTCACTTGGGATAAGATCGAGATTTCTTAATTGCATATTTGCATGATCTTCACTTTAAGTTTGTCAAAGACTGTATTTAGTTTGTTGCAAAAACCAATGCTCTTTCCTTTTGACTGCAATCTCTCTTCATTTTACCATTCTCAAGAATGCACGAGTGTGTAACCTTTGGAATTGAGCTTTTGTTTCGTTCTTCAAGTCCCCACGTTAAAGAATTGATTTTGGTTGTTTCAAAACATTTCTGCCTCCCAATTTGAAAAGTCTTAGGAAGATTAAACAAGACAAGTTTTGACCCTCTATAATCTATATTGTCTGCTCCAATAAGCAAATTGATTAGTGTGATTAATTGAGTAGTGTCCATGCATATGCATGCAGATTAAATGTTTGAATAACTTTTGTTGGAACAGATATAAATGTGGACAGCAGTAGTGTGGGGATTTGGGAATTGCAGAGACAAGATATATCGAGAAGAACATTGGGGGGGAACAAGTTAAATATTTTAAGCAACAAAACCCAATATCTTAATTAAATGTAGCATCCAAAATTTCAATTTTTATGGTCATTTGGGCATTTTGGATTCTCTATTAGGGAGGTTAAATTTTCTCCAATTTTAGATGAATTTAAAACTGCACAAATGATTTAATCATGAGCTTCTCAAATTGGTGTTTTGCAACATTAGTCATTTACCAATTTTTGTATTGGGTTATTTCTCCATACACTTGTTTGGGTTATTGATAACTCTTTGATTGAGTTATATGTAAATAATAGTCAGTTGGCTATACTGTACATTTTGTTGATAATAAAATTATCGCTTTTGAACAAAAAAAAAAAAAAAGAGCTGTAACTTTAAGTAGAACAAAATTGGGAAAGTTTTTGAGAGTATTTCGAAGATGTCCAATGATTATTTTGTTTTATTTATGCTTATTTTATATACGTAGATGAAAGAATGTAATTCCTTGATCTGTTTCATTGAACCATTGTCTGTCTTATACAATATTACAAGAGAAACTCTAGTCTACAATCAAGCATAACCGAATATACACTTTTCTCATATAAGAGGATTGATACTAATTACAATTAATAAAGAATATCCTATCACATATACACGTATATTCTATCATACCCCCGCAGTTGAAATGGGAGGTGACGAATGTTGAGATTGTCCCGAAATTTTTCAAACAAAATCAATGGTAGACCCTTCGTAAAGATATCAGCTATCTGATAGCGCGACAGGACATGTAAGACACGAACCTGTCCACGAGCAACCTTTTCGCGAACAAAGTGAATATCCATCTCGATATGTTTAGTGTGCTGATGTTGAACAAGATTGCCAGAAAGATATATTGCACTAACATTATCACAGTATACCAATGTAGCTTTCTGAATAGGACAATAAAGTTCCAAAAGAAGTCTCAGAAACTACATTTAGCTACCCCTCGGTACTCCGCCTCTGCACTAGAACGAGATAAAGTTGCTTGCCGTTTAGCAGACCAAGAAATCAAATTATCACAAAAAAAATACAATAACTAGAGGTGGAGCGTCTGGTGTCAGGACAACCACCCCAATCAGCATCGGTATAAGAAAGAAGAGTGGTAGTCGAAGATGGATAGAGATGCAAGCCATAATCAAGCGTGCCCTGAATGTAGCGCACAATGCGCTTGAGGGCATGCATGTGCTCTTCCCGGGGTCATGCATGAACAAACAAATTTGTTGCACAGTATATAAGATGTCGATTTTGTGAATGTAAGATATTGCAGGGCACCTGAAAGACTTCAATATTTGGAAGGGGTTGCAATTGGTGGGCTAGAAGTAGCACTCGTTTTCTGTTTAGTATCAACCGGTGTGAGAGAAGGCTTGCAAATAGACATGTTGGCTCGCTCAATAAACGCGATGGCATATGTTCGTTGAGATAAAACAAACCTCCTGCATGTCGGCTGACAGCAATACCCAAAAAATCACTCAAAAGGCCCAAGTCCTTCATCGCAAATTCTAAGCTAAGAAGAGATATGATAGACTTGCGAAGAGCATCAGAGGAAGCAGTCAACATAATATCATCAACATAGAGAAGAAGGTAAGCCATATCATTACCGTGACGATATATGAACAACGAATTATCAGACTTGCTATGAGAAAAACCAATAGTAGAAGCGTAATCCGCAAATCTATTATACCAACCACGTGGTGCTTGCTTGAGCCCATACAGGGATTTCTTAAGCAAACAAACATAATCTGGATGAATGGGGTCTCGGAATCCCATGGACTGATACATGTACACAGTCTCTTTGAGGTCACCATGCAGAAAAGCATTCTTCACATCAAGCGGTGTATAGACCATGCTTTAGAGAGAGCTAAACTGAGTACAGTGCGAATGATTGCCGGTTTGACCACCGGACTAAATGTGTCACCACAGTCTACGCCAACATGCTGAGTCTTGCCATCACCTACAAGACGGGCTTTATGCTTCTCAAAAGAACCATCAGATCGTTCTTTATGAATAAAAATCCACATAGACCGAATAATATTAACATCAGATGGACGATGTACTAATTCCCACGTCTTATTTTTAATAAGAGCATTATATTCGTCTTCCATAGCCAATTTCCAATTCAGGTCATGAAAGGCAGACATGGGGTTGCGAGGGAGTGGGGATTTAGAAACACTAGTGTGGAAGTCGTAGTGAGGTTTTGGTTTAAAAATCCCATGTTGATTACGTGTGACAGATCTGTGGATGGGTATAGGAGTAGGTGAGGCCGAAGTGTCCTGTGGTAGGGTGGGATGGGGTGTGATGTCTTGGTGAGGAGATGGTGTGTTTGGTTGTGAAGTCAGATGTTGGATAAAATATAGAGACAAGTTCTCATGCAAGAAATCATAAGTAGGAGAAGTTAGACGATGCAGTTTAGCAAAAGGAAACTGTGTCTCATCGAAAATGACATGTCGATTAATAATAATTTTTTGAGAAGATAAATCATAACATTTGTACCTTCAATGATTGAAAGGGTAACCCAAAAAGACACACAGGGTTGAACGAGTTTGAAGTTTGTGAATAGTGGTGGAGAGAAAAAGAGGGTAGCATAAGCAACTGAACACCCGGAGATGAGAAAAAGATGAATCGTTTTTATAAAGAATTTTGAGAGGGGAATGATAAGCTAATAGTTTACTTTGAAGTATGTTAAGAAGGTATGTGGCCATTTGTAATGCATGGTGCCAAAAGAAATGTGGTAGGGAAGCATAGATAAGAAGAGTACGAATCATATTGTTAATGGTTCAGATTTTTCTTTCAGCTTTTCCATTTTGAGAAGAAGTATGTGGACAAGACAATCGAAAAAACAAACCATTATCACTACAAAATTTCCAAAATGACCCATTATTAAATTCCCTACCATTATCACATTGAATATTTTTAATTTCTCGTTCAAATTGAGTGCGAATAAAGGCACAAAAAAATAAAAATGTGGAAAGAACTTGAGATTTTTTGGATAAAGAAAATGTCCATAAAAACTTAGAGTAATCATCCTACAAAATTAAATAATAATGATGCCCCGAAGAGCTCAAAACTGGAGATGTCTAAAGATCACAATGGATAATATCAAATGGCATAAAAGTGCTTGACTTAGAAGCAACAAAAGGTAATTTAACATGTTTTCCAAAAGAGCAAGATTGACAAACAGGAGAATGAAGATTGTTATTACACTGAATAAATTTATTTTGCTTAAGAGAGTCGAAAATAGGAGCACCTGGATGACCCAAACGATCATGCCATAAAGAAGGTGCTAAAGCTGCCAAACTTGATGGTGGGGCTGGAGATGGAATGGTGGTGAGAATATGATATAACTCAACCTGACTATTACATCTTGGTAGATGTTTGCCCGTCTGAAGATCCTTCACAGAAAACCCAAAAGGATAAAATGCAACAAAAACCGAGTTATCAGTAGTAAATTTTCGAACCGAAACCAAGTTTTTAATAAGTTGAGGAGCATGAAGGACATTTTTTAAAGATAAAGGTGGGTGTGGGGAAGACAGAGTTGTGTGACCATAACCACGAATTGGAATTGTATGACCATTACCAACAATTATACCACAATTATTGCTCAAATTAAAATAAGACGAGAGAGTACCAGAATTTGATGTCATATGAGACGTGGCACCGAAGTCCATGTACCAGTTTCTATCCGGAGGATTAAGCCCAAGTAAAGTTCCTTCAATTCTTACAAACAATTCAATCTTATGATTGAAGAGCTTCTAACAGGTAAGGGGGCAATGAAGGAGCAGCAACAGACATAAAGAGAAGAATTCACATTTCCAGTTCACAAACAATTCAATCTTCTTTACCTTGCGCAACTACTTAAGTCAAAACATGGTGATTGAATCACCTGGTCCATCAATAATCCTGCTGCCCCTATTTATGTCACCATGGATGGAAGTGGTGGAAGGAGCGGTATATGTTGCAACAGAATGAGAAGTGGTGGCAGCAGCAGAGATTGACATAGCATAGACGCAGTAGAGGACGCTAGCGCCAACTGAAAGGTGAGGTACGGAAAGAGTAAGGTGGCAGCCTAGACAAACAGCAAGGTGACGGCATGGGGTACCAGAGAGAGAGAAGTGAGCTGGGGGGTGAGGCTTCATATACATCCTCGATATCCAGTACTCCTCGGGATTTAGCACCATCGCTACGTTACGAGCCTGGGCCAGGGTCAAAATTACGATTTGCAATATCTAGGAGGGCAACAGTTGTTGCTGCATCCGGAGGGGACACCTTGAAATACCTTGTTATTACACCAAATACTAGAACAACAATTCCAGCTACTGCAGCCACTTTGGTGGTTGTGCGCCAGAAGTTAATCATAATTTTGCAAGAGTAAAGACAGAAACAGAATCACCGCCGTTGAAGAGAATCACTTTCGTTCAAGAGAATCACTACCGTTCAAGAGATACACCGTCAACCGTTCAACAGAAATTGAATGCAGGCCGAACACCACAGAAAAGTAAAGGATAGTGAGATGGGCGGGAAAAAAATGAAAAAATGAAATGAACAACTGGCATTATATAGGACAGGAACCAAGTCTGGGCTGGCTTTAGCCCCTATTGGCTTCGGCCCCAATAGTCTATTGGGCCTTGTTTATTAAAAAAAATGAAAAACTAAAATTGCTGAGAGTAAATATATATACATATAACCAAGGAAAAAATGGTTTTTTTTAATCTTTTTGATGAATCTGACCCAACGATGATACGAAAAATTCATGATTTGTGCTACTCAATCGGGGGTGGGGTGTTAGATTGATTTGTGCTACACAATTGGGGGTATAGAATGGCGAGCACAGTCGTTTGTTGGGCCGAAAAACAATATGCTTCAACTAAAACATTAAAAAGAAAAAAATCGTAGTTTCTAAATATCCCCGAATGAATAAAGAGTATATAAATAACAAAAACCAAGAAATTTGATGAACCTGACCCAAAAATAAGAAAAGTAAGTTCATGAATTGTGCAGAGTATTTAGAAGATTAAGCTAAGGAGTAGAAGAGGAGTGTAGAGTATTTAGAAGATGAAACAAGCAGGGTAGGGGTAAAATTAGGGGTGTTCAATATTCGAGTTAAACCGAATATCCGACCGAATTCGAATTCACCGAATTCGAATTCGTTTAAAGTAAACCGAATTCGAATTTCGGTTAATGGTTTGGTTTTCGAGTTTAGTTTCCAATTCGAAAACCAAACCGAAAATCGTATTCTTATATTAAAAATATATATATTAATATAGAATATTTTATAAAATATATAATATTTAACTAAATTATTGTTTTGAATCCTAAATTGTGATGTAATTTGATAATTTGATTTAATTTAACACTAAATTCGAGTCCAGTTTCTTTGCATGAATTCGGTTAATTCAAATGAAGATTTAATTTTTAAATTCAAATATCATTTTCGGTTTATTCGAATTCAATTCGAATTTGAACCGAAAACCGAATTCGAATTCAATTCAAATTTGTTTGGTTTTCAAATTTGAGTTAAGAGATGTTCAAACCGAACAAACTGAATCGAACAACTTGAATAACCCAAAAACCGAACCGATGAACACCCCTAAGTAAAATGAATAGGAAGGGTATACAATATTACAAGAGAAACTCTAGCCTACAATCAATCATAACCGAATATACACTTTCCTCATATAAGAGGATTGATACTAATTACAATTAATAAAAAATATCCTATCACGTATACACGTATATTCTATCAAATTACATTCTTTCAGTAGATACATGCAAGTGGCATTTCACAATATACAATTAATTTTAACGAAAAATATTATGTTTGCACTTTTGACAACACTACAAGTGGGTAAAAGATAGATTTTTATAAATAGTTCTCTACATGGTCTTAGCCCAGAAGTTTTTGTGAAAATAACACCAGACGGATAAATGAGAAAATAACAATTTTTAAGAAAATGCAAATTCATAAAATTTGAACATTATATTGAATAATATCAAAGGCGTAACAATGAAAATAAATGCCTACAAGTGTTTATATAATTGTAGGAAACCTTAAATCAAAATAAAAAAATACTTTGGAAATAATTAGAAAATTTTAATGGAGCTGAAAGTGGTATAAACAATTGAATTTTATCGAAAAATGGCACACATCATGGGGTTATGCTCAATGACTCTTGTAAATCTTATTGAGAGTTTTGAAATGTGTTATAATAAAGACTATTTTGAATCCAAACAAAAAAGTTATGTCTATTTAAAATTAACGTCATACTTTAGTTGTTTTTCTTCTTTGGCCCGATCTTGCAAAGTCCAGAAGTCCTTCTCAATTTGTTCCACATAAATAAAAAAATAATAATAATACTAATAATAGTAATAATAATAATAAGAAATAGATTCTTAGAAAAAGGATGAGTAGTGTATCACAAACCAAATATTTCTGTCAATAAGACTGACTTTGTGATATATAATTTTGATTGGTATTATCTAGGTATATTATATTATTTAATGTAAATTGACTTATACCATTATGAAAAAATAAAACAGAAAAAATTATGAAACTTAGAACCTTAAAACGTAACCAATTAAATAAGAGTTAACTGCAAAAACAATCTCAAACTATGCTTTGATAGCAAATACCCTAAACTTTTAATTTTAACACCTCACAACTCTTAACATTTAATTTTTTGTAAAGTAATAATAGACACAATGAAAAATATTAGAGAAAACCAATAGTGATTGACGTGATAGGTATAAAAAGACAAAATTATGTCTGTTGTACGCACTTTATAAAAAATTGATACGTGTTATTTTAGTTAGTTATCTCACTTTTAAAAATTAAACTAATACCCTAACCAACCCTAAGGATAAATAATTGTACACGTGTTAATTTTTTATAAGATGATACATAATTTTGTCTTTTTATACCTAATATATAATTTTATCTTTTTATACTTGGCACATAAGTTACTATTAGTTTTTACAAATATTTTTCACTATGTTTGTCATTACTCTTTTTGTAATATACGACATTTTTAACCTAATTTGTTGAAATTGTATTATTAAAAGCTAGAATTATCCCTAACGAATGTTAATTGCCCATAATACCCTTATTTGATTGTCTTTATTTTTCATAAAATATTGTCTCAGTCCCATAACTTCTTCCCACAATAAAATTATTTATTTCTCTAAAAAACTTTTTCTTCTCTTTCAATTAAAACTTTTTAAAAAATTTTATCCTTAAAGTATTTTTCAGAATATAATCCATTTCTTGGATATATCATATAGTCCAACAAATTTAATAAGAATAAAATTATATCCAAAGTTTTATTTAATCAAGGGTTATCTTCAATTTACCCCCATGAAAGATGGCCTTTAATCACTTTGCCCTCATAAAAGATTTTTATTAACACTTTGCACCGTTGACTATCAATTAAAGATGCTAATGGATAACATCATTAATTATTAATTTTAAATGACAATTTTATCCATCAATAAGAAATAAATTAAATTCTATTTGTCCCTCTTATATTTAAACATTAATTTCAATTTATCTACTCCATAATTTTGTATTAATACTTAAATATTATTAGTTTGAGGCATAAAATATTTGATCAATTTTTTTAACAAAATAAGATACTTGTTTATTTTTTTCATCTTTTTTCTTTTTCTTTTATTCATCTTCTTTTATATAAATAAATATGTCAATTTTCTTGTAATTTATGATTTTTTTTACTCATTTTAGTTTGCTGTGTCTTTATAATATGATTGTTTATCTTATTTGTATTATTGACAATTTAAAGTATTGATTTATTATCTTTAATTTTTTTATTATATTATTATATATATTAAAGTAATCTAATCAACATAATAAAATTATATAATGACAAAATAAATAAATAAAATAATTATTTGCTTATTAGTTGTAAGGTGTATATTTATTATAAATATATATTTTTCTAATGGAGATATCTTTTATATTTAATAAAAAATTCATTCTCTCTAAATTAAAAATCCATAGGTATCATATTGGTAAAATAAAATGTTTCATTAATTTTTTATTAAAGAATTAAAAAAATTGGACAAAGTACGTATTATTTTATTACGTTCCAAAAAATTAAATAATTCATATGAGATTTTTATTGACCAAGTACATTAAAAATAGTTAACAAATTATAAAAAATAGTAAACAGTATAAAAAATCTAATTTTTTTAGCAAAATTATTTATATTATTCTATTATTTAAAATAATAATAAGCAATTTAATTTGTTAAAGTATATATAAAGCAAAAAAAAATAAAATGATGATAAAGTGGGATAAGATTTTCAAAATTAAATTTAAGGGTAAAATAGTCTAAAATAAAAAATAATAATTTTTTTAAGGCAAAATTTAAACTTTTCATTCACTACTACAGAATTCACTTTCTAAAACGGTTAAAAGTAGTTATTTAAAACGGGTTTTAGATTTTCCAAACCGTTTTAGATATGGGCAGACTAGAAAGTCCTACATTTTTTAAAACGGTTAAGAAACCGTTCTTAATACTATTTTTTACAACGGTTTATAACCGTTCTAGATATTTTAAAACAATCTTGCGAAATATCTCTTCATTGAAACAACTATTTACTTCTTCAGTTAACCAATCATTATTATAGCCCAACTCATTACCGCCAGTGAGATTATGTCCAGGAAATACTGGGTTTCCAAAATCATCACCAGCAGAACTTCCATCCTGATCAGACTTCTTATTTTCGTGATAATTGATAAGATATATTTTGTGGTATCAGTTAGACATTCAGCTCTCTTTCTTCTGCTCCTCTTTAAGGGCTTTCTTCTATGGCTTTGGGATGTGTATGGTAATGACTTAGAGCCAAATTCTTCTACTCTTGATTGCTCATATATATGCTGCAATATGTGTTGTCTACTTTGAGGCCAGAGACTCAAACTCCTTTATCTTCAGTTCTGCCCATTTGCACCTCCTCATCAGAGGATGTATAAAGCTTCTCCAGTGACTAGTCAGCTTTTTCTTCCTGATTGGAAAGAAACTCCTCAATCCATCATATGAAGATCCCAAACCATTATTTTCATATAGTTGTGGCTCAACTTCAGCATCACTCAAATCAGAAGAATTCTCGTCTCCAGATGTAGTGTCGGCAAATGAGCTTGAACATTCACTTGCATCCGGATCTGGATCTTCCTTCGTAGCAACTCCATTATCACCATTCTTTTTGGAACCAATTACAATTTAAAGTCAAATTGCATTTAAAAATAAAATAAAATAAAAACCCAAAACTATAAAGGACTAGAAAACGCCACAAAACAATCGTATAAAATAGCCCTAATTCGATCGGATTTCTTTTGGTATTCCAGAAAATTGAAGTTAGGTTCTTCGACGATGGCGAAGATATCAAAACCCAAATTTGTTCGGAAATTTGAATCGAAACGCAAATTTGGAGAGTTAAAGCTTCCGGATTTACTAAATCAGGATTTGTACAACATCGCTGTGGTCGATAGGGGTATAAAGACCCTGGTTTTGTCGGATTCCAACGTGAATGGAGTGCGCTCCGTCTCAAAATCTGGCTCTAGCTCCAGCTCCAGCGCAGTTTATGGCGGTGTAAAGGCTCTGGCCTCACAGGATTTGGATATGGAGAGAGCTATCTCGGGCTCAAAATTCGGCTCCTTCTCGGGCTCTAGTATTGTAAAACCTCTGAAGAGGGCGAGCATTTCCTGTATATACGACTCCTGTGCCATCTGCGGGGGTTCACCGCCTCCGGGTATGAAGAGCTTCGGCTCTGGTGGCGGATTGATTAGTTTATCTGGTGATTATGATATTGAGATGAAGATGAGGGTTGGTTTGAAGCTCAATAATTATAGGAGTGAAGAAGAGGATCGGTTTGAAGAGCGAGTGCGGGATGATGATAAGAAGTTCCATGAAGGTGTTCCGGAGTATCTTTATTGCCCATCGATCTATAGATCTGTTCTACAGGAGAATAAAATAATGCTGGGGGAGATTTTTATCGATACATTTTCTAAAACGGTTAGTTAGAAACCGTTCTTAAAACGTAGATGATAACAGTTTCTAAAACGGTTGTCTCCCGAACCGTTTTAGAAACTGACATCAAGAGACTTTCTAACACGGTTATAATGTAACCGTTTTAGAAAGTTTGCGTTTTCCTAATTCTTATTACAAAAATGCCACCGCTCCAATTATCTAAAACGGATTATTAATAACCGTTTTAAATAGACCGTTTTAAATTATATATTATGTAGTAGTGATTTAAATATAGTAACAGAATATCCTTATCGGTGCAAAATAGTAATAAAAATCTTTGATGGGGCAAAGTGAATAAAGATTATCTTTCATGGGGGTAAATTGAAGATAACCCTTTAATCAATTAGGATGTAAATGTAGTACGTTGCAAAATATTAAACACATTGAAGGTGATAGAATGGTAAAATTAAAATTTTATGGAATATTTTACTATCGAATCATAGTTTGAAGTTGTTTTTTTTTTCAATCTTGTTCAATGGACATTCAATTTTCCTTCCTGTCCTCCCCCACCTAAATTGAAACAGACAAAATACGAATCTCAATTGAATTGAAATGGTCCAAAGGGTTGCTGCTAAGTCAGGCAGTTTATTATGAATTGTTTCATATGTACAATGAAGGAGAGGAAATGGAACTAGAGCACTAGTCGTTCTCATGAGTAGTCATGGTTCGATGCATGTATAAAACCCTCCAAAAAAGGAAAGGAAAAACAAAAGTTTTAATAATTTACTGAGCTAGCTAGAGATGCTAAGGCAGAAAAAAATTGCAAGGATGAAATGCAATGATTGGAAGTCACTATTCACGTGTAAATATGATGTCACAGAAAACTTAATATGCATTAATTTTGCTCCAAATATTTGTAAATTGAAAGTGATGCCTGTTTTTTTTTTTTTTTTGGGTCTAAAGCTCTTTATCTTTATCTATAAAAATGTTTTCTTCTCTATGGATGAAGATATAAAGATTCATGGCCAGATTGTATTGATGATGATGATGATGTTGATGATGGGCTCATTGCCAGTTTAAAGATGGTGCCGACAGCAGACAACATAATGCATGACAAATATAACCACAACTATCAGTTTGAAATTTCTTTGCAAAATCCAAACCTTTCGTTCACTATCACTTACCATAAGTGCCATCTGCAACGATGGTGACCCTTTTTTTTGCGTGTGTGTGTGTGTTTTTTTTCTAATTTTTGGTTTGCTTGTGATAATGGCTAAGTTAATTTTCTAGCTTGCTAAAATTAAAATCTTACAAATATCTTGATTTTGGTACAATAATTGGATTTAATTTAGAAAGGCTAAATGACTCTAATAGTACCTCAAGTGAGTAGTACTTAAGTATTGTTTTAATTTCTAATTTTGAAAAAGTCATATTTTGACTTATTAATTTGAATTTTGTTGTACAAATAATTCTCAACTCACTTTTCATGTATTTGAAAAGTGACTAACATTACAAAACCACATCATTTTGAATGGCGAATAGTTTTATATGAATAATGGTATTTCTTATCAAATGAATGAAAAATAAGTAGAAAATTATCTCTCTGACAAAATCTAAGTTGAGATCGGCTCCGTTTGGATGAGCTATTTTTGGATTATATCATGAAATTTTTTTCTTGGGATTTGTTATGAGAAAAGAATATTTTGAGAGTGTTTGGAATGAATGATTTTATTTTGTTGGGATTTGTATTGAAGATTTTTTTATTAATAAAAGTTTGAAATTTAAATTTGAATTAGTATTTTATTAATTTATTTTGGTGGGAAGTGTGTTAGGAAGAATTGTTTATTATTAAAATTTAAAATTCAAATTCAAATTTAATATTTTATTTATAAAAATTACTGTAGCAAAAATAATTACTGTAGCATTGTTTTGTGTTTTAAAAATTTTGATAAAAAGGTTGAACAAAACAAATACCTCATTTTGCAATTGTGAAATAAATCACAAATTAGATGTTATCCAAACAGACTCCACCATAATGGGAGTGGGCTTCCAAAAGAAACAATTCACTAAAAGTTTTTGACAACTTAGAAGTTTAATTCCCAAAAGAAACATATTGATCGATGTTCTAATGTAATCTTAAGAAAATTAATTGACTAACTCTTATATACATTTGAAAACCTCTATACACCTTTCAATGACAAAGAAATATTATTTCTTTTCTGGCGACACATCTTTGATCTGAAGTTCAAGGCATGAACAAACTTCCTGCAACATTATTTGTGTAGTTATATATAATAGCTCCAAGCCTTAAACTTTTCATTCAATAGCAATATAGCATGTTAAAAATGATCTGGCTCTTCATATCCATAATAATATTCTCATTACCACTACACAAGTGTTTATTGATGGGTAGAGATAGAAATCAAAAACTCTCAACAATCCAGCATGATCCACGTACACGTCAGGGATCATACTGGATTGCTAAATATCAGATCTTCTGTCCAAGATTATCTCTGTCATATTCTGTTCAATGTTCAAAACGACGTAGTTTAACTAAAACTATGGACTAAAAGTATAAATATCACTAAAATCACTTTACAATTATTAGACCCTAACCAAGGAGTGACTGAACCCTAAGATTATCTGATCTCAATCCGAGTTGGGATCTTCTGTCAAAGATTCTTTCTGTCTTATCGTGTCCAAGATTAAACTACATCGTAGGGTTCAGTCATTTCTTGGTTAGGGTCTAAAAATTGTAAAGTGATTTTAATGATATTTATGCTTTTAGTCCCTAATTTTAGTTAAACTACGTCGTTTTGAACATTGGACAAAATATGAGAGAGATAATCTTGGACAGAAGATCTGATATCTAGCAATCCAGCATGATCCCCAGGGCAGATAAACCAGCACTTTTTTTAGTACAAAATAAATGTGGTTTGAGATAAGAGAGAAAAAATTTATTGGTTAATTTACATATATTTCAACAAAAATTTGTTACTCATTAATGTTGATTTAGAAATTTTTTTAGTCATTTTTAAAATTTGTCACTTATATTGAATTAGACAACAACAATGTTAACTAAGTTTTTAAATCTATTATGTGAGGTCACTTATATGAATCATATTTTATCATTCCATTTGATTTATACACATATTTTTATTTATATTTAAATATATAATTTTTTTTATCGTTTCTTTCTGATTATTAAGTCTCCATCTTTCCTTTTAATTTGAGTTAATATTTTTCTATTTTCTACATGTTGAACTAAGAATTTAGAGATCTTTTATTCACATGACCAAATCACCTTTAACATGTTTATCTTATTTTCTCATCTGTTGGAAGTACTCGCCTACTTTCTTTCTGATATATTTAATAGTTATTCTATTCAATTTATTATGTCCACATATTCAATATTTTAATATTCTCATTTCTATTACCTTATTTTTTGGTTATACGCATATTTAATCGTTCAATATTTTAATATATAAAACATAGCTGTTTTATGTCTGTTTTATATGTAGAATTTTCCATTCAATTTTAGTGGTATTTTTCCTTTATTTTTGTCGATTTCGCCATTTTTTTCATTGATAGATACTAAATATTTAAAACTTATATATGCATTTAATTTATACCCACTTATTTTCATATTTATCCTATTACTTCTATAGTTACTTAAGTGGCATTCCATATATCTAGTTCCATCTATACTTATGCCCAGATCTTTTAATTATAATGTCCCCTTCTAAACTTCTAATTTAGCATTTGCTTATTCTTTCATCTCATCAATTAAAACTATATTGCATGAAAATAATATACATTCAAGAATGAATTTTACAAAATGTTTAGTAATTTCGTCAATTACATGTTTAAAGTTGATTCCTGATAGAGACGTATATACATATTTGAGAATTCACGGAATATTCTTACTCATGTTCTTACACAAATTATTATATTTTTAAACATATATTTTATAACTATTATATATGCTACTCTTACTCCTCTTTTCTCTAATACTCATGCACTTATATCCCAATTAACTTTATTATATGTTTTTTCGATATCAATAAATTAAATACCATATGTATCAAATAATAATTAACATTGCACAAAAAACTTCAAGAACATTTCTCATGCATGTTTACCCTTATTAGGTTCTTTCTTAATTTGCTCCCTACGACATAAATCCCACTCATATGCCGATACAACACATCCAACTATACATTTGAACTCGTAAATCCTAAAAAATGAAAGTTCTAGCTTCCTAGTTCATTATTAGTTGGATCGTACGCATGAATAAGGAGTGTACATATGTTTCAAAGTACATAAAGATTCTCTTTGATTCCTCTCTCCTCTCCATAGAAATCAAAGACTCTCAACAATCACTGTAACTGTTGCTTAATTAGAATATCCCAAATGTATATTTATTTTCGAATTGTACGAACGGTATCAAATCGTGCGTACTAAAGGTATATATATAATAGAGGTTGTTACATTCTCTTCATAAACATGCGCACAAATGATCATGTGCATGAACAGAGACAATTACTGTACTTGGAAGTTTGTATATATATACATAGAGCGACAATTGAAACTGATAATTGTTGAAGACTCTTTGTCACCCCAGCCTGCAGCTTCCTCATGACCCTTTCTTTTTTGACTTGTGCAGTCTCTCAAGAACAGATCAAAGATGGCCTTAAAACTTAAAAGCCATGCAGCAGCAATGCATGTGGCTAGTGCGAGCAAAGAAAGGGATTTATGGATAGTATTGTATCATTGTATGTGATGTCTCAACCACAGCAGGAAATTCCAAAGGACAACACTTTATGGACAAATTAATAAAGCCGGCAGGCAGTAACTGTAGTCTCTCTGTAGTGTCTCTCAACAAACATATTGAAAAAAAAAAAAATCCCACTTCCCACAAACAACAACACACAAGGCTTAACAGTTATCACCATCTTAAAGGCTTAATGTGGCAGAAAATTGACCTCTCAATGAGCACGGGTGCAAAGATGAAAGAGACGTCTTCTTTGAGCTTCGAGGTCATTTGGGCTTTTTCTAAATAATTATTTGAAAGCCAAGAACAATCCCTTTTGAGCTGGAAGAATAAGAGAACCAAAAAAATAATAATAATAATGGAAATTATATATGGTGAATGTATCATGAATGTGTTTGTGTTGCTCCCATTTTAAGGTTTGTTACTTGCTAGATAATATGGATGCTGGATTGTAGTGCAAATGTAATTAATCTACATATCATCTATGCTACTTCTAGGGAAGATGAATCCCGGAAATCCAGCAAGAAATGGACATTATGCATGTGAAAGAGATTTCTTTGGTTGTTTTTGGAACTCCAAAGCCCTACCCATGAAATGGTAAGAGTTTATCAATTTGAGGGGTTTTTTCTTTTTTTCTTTTTCATTCTTTAGAAGTATGATCCATTTAGCTTACTCCACGAATAAATGCTAAATTGTTGTTGTTTCATTGTTTAGAATTTTTTATTTCTATATTTATTGTGTTGTAATTAGACTAATGCTTCTTTGTTATGTTGCCGCTAGTTCTAATATAAATTTTCTTAAATTCTTGCAAATCATATACTTTTTGTTTCTCGGGTTTTAATTTTTTTTCTTAATTAATAATCCTCTTTCTTCTAACCAACTTATGATAAATATTTCTAGTAATTCTTTCGATCGAGTTTTTGGAAACCCTAGTTGAAAAATTAGGAAACCTTAGAGAGATAATTTATATAACACAATAACTCCTATAACCGCTTCATATATAATACGTGATTCATATATAAAATGAATAATTAATTACCGTTGAAATTGTGATTCTAATTCCGTACATTTTTATCACATGTTGAAACTGCGATTAACTCGTTGTTGCATATATGAACTTGCTTCATAGGAAATCAAATATTTATATAAAGTAAATTTTGTAACTTCAGAATTTAAATAGATTTATGCGCATATGATAGAAGCTGAACGTTTTACGATAAAAAGTTTTAAATAAGACATTTTTATTCAAAACAAATTGAGGATTCTATATATATTGTAGATTTCAACATAATTAAATTTAAAAAAAAATTGAAATTATAAGGAAAATAAAATTTCATTCATTTCAATTTAAAATTTCCAAAGAGAAAAAAAAGAACGAGAAGTAAATAGAGAAACACTTTTTTTTTGTTATAAAAGGGAAGTTTACTACAAATTGACAACACATACGAACAATCAAACTCAACAAAAGAAATAAATGTTACAATTAAATTGTGATTTTAAAATGTGAAATGGGGAAATAGTCTAACAATTGGCCAATTGGGCCATTCCATTTTAACCCATTTATTTTTGGGCCAAGTGTTTTGCAGTTAAACCCCTACCAATTTGGGTCAAATGGGCTTGTTTGGCCTGATCCAGTCATCCAAACACTCCAAATCGACTGGAAACCTTGTCCATTTAATTTTGGCAAATTACAAAAAATCTCATGTAGTTTGGAAATTTTTAAATTACCTCAAATTGGTATAAAAACCTACAAATTACCTTCTCGTGGTTTGCCTTTTGTTTTAAAAAATAAAAACTAAAAAAAAATCGGCGATTTTGGAAAAATGCATAATGCAATTTACTTTAAATCAATAATAAAATAAAACTATACTTACATATTGGATTAGATAGAACCATAAAAATAAGTATTTCAAATTCATATATTTTTCAAAAAAAGTTAAATCACAAAAAACTAAAATATAGATTTTTAAACTATAGAAGGTAATTTAAAATTTTTTGAAACTACGGGGAGATTTTTTGTAATTGATCCATTTAATTTTATAGTATTTTGCATGTAAATGAACATTTTGATTGTGCAATTACAGTTATCATGCCCGTGGTATAATTTGTGTTCCATTTCGTGGCTCATTTTATCATCCAATGTTAATTTGATATCTCGTGCCTAAAGGTTTAAACATAAAAAAAAGTTTTTGGCCTTAAACACTACTACAAATGTATTCACAAAGTACATATTACTTTTGAATTCATAAATGGTTTATGAACGTTATTGTTCGTTCTTACCCCTAAATTATATGAGTTATAGATTGCCATATAGCTACAAAAGCTAACTAACTAGATTCTAGTTTGAGTAATGTGAGATAAATTGTGGAAAAAAATTGCATCCCAGCTAAAGATGTGGGATGCTTTGCTTAAAAAAAATTAGGGCAAAGTCCATTTTACCCCCATGTAGTTAGGCATAATCACCCTATCGCTACCTCGTGATTTCAAAATACCCACATAACCCCCTCGTATTTCGAACTAATGTGGAAGCCCGACGGAATCCGTCTAAACTGACAGAAATTTATAAAATTACTATATAACCCTTACATAAAAGTAAAAAAAATCATATTATTTAAGTATTTTTCTTCCCACTTACTTTATCTTCTTGTTTTTCTCTTTCCTCCATTTTCTTACTGTTTCTCCTTCCACCAAGACCACCACCATCTTCTCCCTTCGGATTCCACCAAGACCACCACCGTCTCCTTCCACCATTCTTCCACTCATCAAAATCACAAAACCCACAACATCCACCATTAATTAATCTGTACATATTCTCAAGCTAGCTACCAGAATCAATTAAATTACCATTGTTTTTTTTATGCAGGTAATGAATTCGTAGATTGCAAAATTGTTAAAACAAAATGGTACATAGTAATTCATAGAACAACTTCCTGTGATCACAATAAAATTCCCAAAATCATTAAACAAGGTTTTTCATTCTTCCAGAGATACTACCACAACTACACCTCAAACTAAGTAAAATCTTCGGCTAGAAATTCCTTGAACAGTCAAATCCAAGTCCCAAGAGGCAAGCTGCTATCATACCTACTGATTAAGAAGAGTCGACGATGATGTTGTTAATTGGAATAAAAATCAATTTGGCGAAAAATTCGACGAATCCCATCACAACAAAGCCAATCGATGTACGCGTCGCCACATTCGTAAATTCTTTGCTATCGGGTTTGTGGCATCTTTTGACGAGACAAACGCTGTCTTTGGCGAAGTTTCTTAGAGGATCGAACACTGAACACTGAACATGAACACACTTGAATCCTATAAAAGCACGTTTCACCCAGAAAGCACACCAATAAGCAAACCACATCCAACACCATAGTCTTGAGAGGTGAAGTCCCATACAGCATTTTTGAATCCAAATATAGCCTTCGGATTCCACAACACAGGTCAAGCATCGAATCACTCAATAGAGCTTCAAAGCTCAAAGCAGAGCAGCCCAGCAAATGGAAATATCAAATGAGAATTCACAAATATAATCAACACTAAATAAAAATGTAGAAATTAAGAGACCACAATCCGCAAGCAAAGCACAGTTTGTCATCCGAGGCAGAGGACTGAACCCATGTCTCTCGGTGAAGCTCTTCCGTAGATCATGCTCAATCTCGTGGATCTTGAGTTTGAAACTTCCGGTAGCAACAAAGTCCTAGCCGGAAAGGGATCCTTTGAAGTAGATCGGAGTGAAAAAATTGCCATCGGAGTTAGAGGAAGCTCAGTGAAGATTCTGTCGGTGTGAAGATCTGAGTCCGAATCGCGGATTTGGGTCCCTCGGTGAAGTAGTCCGAGCTGGCTTCCAGGACGAATGGTCTGGATCCGGCGATCGGCACACTCGAGCTTCCATCTCGATTAAGCAAGGTCGAATCTTTGCAGCAATGTAGTCGGCAGGGCCCCAGATGAATCTTCCGGTCGCCAAGTCCGATCTGGCAAAGCCGAACCTCCTGTACTTGAAATCTCCGATCTGTTCGTTTGTGGAAAGAGAAAAGAAAGGAAAGGAAGAAGAAAGGAAAGAGAAAAAAGAAAGAAAAGGAAAAGGAAAGAAAAAAAAGAATAAAATATTTAGAAAAGGGTAATTTTGGAATAAAAATAAAAAATTTTAAGTATTACTCGCACAGCACTGCGCGTGTAAATCACTTCCGTCAGTTTAGACGGATTCCGTCGGGTTTCACATTAGTTCGAAACACGAGGGGGTTATGTGGGTATTTTGAAACCACGAGGTAGCGATAGGGTGATTATGCCTAACCACAGGGGGGTAAAATGGACTTCGCCCAAAAAATTAAGCTAAACAAGTTGCAAAAGAGTGACATCTGACCTAAGTAAGAGTGTTCATCGGTTCAATTATCAAATTCTTTGATTGTTCAATTCGGTTAAAAATTGAACTGCACGAATTGAATTCAATTCGAATTCGATTTCCTGTTCAAATTCGAAAAAACTTAAAATGATATTTGAATTTAAAAATCAAATTTTAATTTGAATTAACTGAATTCGCACAAATAAATTGAACTCGAATTTGATTTTAACGTAAATCAAATTATCAAATTACATCACAATTTAGGATTTAAAATAATAATTTAGTTTAATATTATTTATTTTGTAAAATATTTTTATTAATATATATTTTTTAGGGTAAAATACACTAAACCCTTCTATACTATTGCTTTTTTCCACCTTTATCTCCTATAATTTTAATTACAACAATTAACTCCCTTAACTTCTCAAGTTAAAGAAAATCAATAATGGCGTTAAATATAGTCAATGAAAAGATAATTTTAACCCGACTAAAACTCTTCAATATTTATGGCAACCAATTAATTTATGAATAAAATGAATAGAGCCAATGTAAATATAATTTTAACCTTATTAGAATTGTTTAATATCTACCATACTAGTTTTAACTATGTTAGAATTATTCAATATCTGCAACACTAATTTTATTCCTATTAGAATTGTTCAATATTTAAAACACCCAATTAAACTCTAAAAATTATAAAATAGAATAAATTGACATGAAACTCAAGGAGATTTTTCAAGATATATCCTACAATATTTTTCATGATTTCTTCCTTAGAAAATGATAAAAGGATTCTTTCTTATTCTTTTGTCATAATTTTTATTTTCAGTTCTTGATTACTTTTATTAAATAATTCTTTATTTTAAGGTTAATCTTGTCATTTTATTATCTTATAATAAAGTCATATGTTTAATTCCGTTTAACTATTTAAGGACAATTAATGTATTAGATTAAAAATTAAGGAGGTTAAATATTTCAATTAAAACTATAAGAGGTGATTGTGGAACGAAGCAATAGTATAAGGGGATTTAGTGTATTTTACCCTATTTTTTATAGATGAATTCGATTTTCATTTCGGTTTTCGAATTAGAATTCATAAACCGAAATTCGAATTCGATTTATTGAAATCAAATTGGAATAATTCAAATTCAGTCAGATAATCGAAATCAAATTGGAATAATTCAAATTCGGTCAGATATTGGATTTAACAGGTATATTGCATATACCTGCTGATAACATGATTGTTTCTTCCTTTATTTTAAAGATTAAATAGCGTTGTAAGTTGTAACATACCATATCATCCCACTAAAGATGCAAACTCAAGCAGCTCGGAATTGACTTGGAACAATCCCATATCTGATTCTTCTAGATTTACTGCTGCTTCTATTGCATCCCCATATTTGGTATCCATCAAAATAAAATGGTTCTTTGCACCACATTCATTAGTGGTACACACCAGAAAAGGCTTTCCCCATCCAAAATCAACTTCATAGAAGGGAAATTTGCACCAACTAATGGAATAATAAAGTTCAGAACCCTCACTTTCGCTAGTAGCAGACACTGATAACTCAAACTCATTATTTGCATTGACCTCATAATAATCTTTGTACCCATTCTGGAGTTTCAATTTTGTAGTCCTAAATCCACGAACTAGGTCTGACAATTTTGTGTCGTCTTCATTGCTGGTTCTTGTGGGAAAAATGAAATCAAACTGCCAATGGAATTTTGAGGTAGTGGAGCTGAGAGACAGTTACTGATCACAAGTTGATAGCGTTCAACAAAATGGAAGGACGTAATGAACCCATATTTGCCTTCTTTGCTGCCAAGGCGCACCTGTAAAGCAGTGCAGTCAACCTCAACCCAAGTAGGATGATCAATCCTGAATCAGTTGCCCTAGATCAGAAACCTCTTGGTCATGCAAATTTCCATGGGCGAGGAATAATCAATGAGTTCCTGAAATGATGCATCCTCAACAGGTGAGAAGATGGAAGTGTTGGTTTTGTACAAAAGCCAATTTAATTCTAAGATTATTATTTATATTTATTGCCAAGTGATTAGGAACCTAAAGGGTCACACACAATAGAATTACTTCTTGGGTTAAAATGATTTACATAATTATATGATAATTATGGCATCTATTATACTCTTGTTCACTTTTGGAAAGTGAATTGAGTTTGGTAATAATTCCTTTCTTGTTAGACAAGAATACCTTTTTGGAAGGTTGCATTATTATATATAGATGCTTAATGTTAGGTCAAAGACAACACACAACTCTCTCAATAAGAAATCAGGTAAATAAGAAAAATGGTTTTTCTTATTAGATTTCCAAGGTGTTGTTTAGAGGGATCTAGCTTATTAACCTAATGTTAAAATCAATCCTTTGAGGATCCAGAAAGTAGTTCGTGTGGATTACCGTTAGAGGCCGGACACGTGTGCGGCTTGTTGGTCGATTAAACCTCGCTCAAGGATTTTGCTGGCATCTCTCAAGGTATATTTTGTATAGATTATCATTAAAGGTCCTATGGAAATCAATTATAATATAATTGTTATATTTTCCGCTGCGTTGTTACTATGTTGATTTCCTTACAGTGGTATCAGAGCCTAATTTGATTTATCTATACATAATATACCATGTCATGAATGATAAATTGTTTATGTATGTATATTGGATTTAATTTATGGATTTGATACATATTTATTTAAAAATTCGTTTTTAAATATTATGGGTCAATTATGATTTTTTTGGTTTTATCCAAAATTGTTTTGAATTGCAATATATTTGCTTTTCATATTCCAAAACGTTTGGAAACTGTTTTTCAAAACAAAAAAAAAAAAAAAAAGAAGGAAACGAAAAAGGGAAAACAGAATTTGCTCTGCGATTTTTTTTGTGTGAAGATGATGATGACGTTAGATGACGTCATCATATATTTTATTATTAAAAAAAAAAACCAACTGAAAGCGTGGTTTTTGGAAACCAGAATATGGGGTTTTAAGAAAAGAGTTTTCTTAATTAAATAATGACCCCAAAACTTCATTATTATTCTGATCAGTTAGCCCTGTAGTTTTGAAAACTATATTTTGACCCATAAAATTTTTAAAAATTCAATTAAATGATTTCTAATATAATTAGAAATAATATACATATAGATTCATGACAGAAAAATTATATATTCATTTAATGTGATTACTTGAATAATATGAGATATGTAATTTATATTTGATATAAATTTATTATATATTCATTTAATGTGATTATTTGAATAATATGACATATGTAATTTATATTTGATATAAATTTATTATATATTCATTTAATGTGATTATTTGAATAATATGACATATGTAATTTATATTTGATATAAATCTGTTTTATATTCATTTAATGTGATTATTTGAATAAGACGCCATGTAATTTATATTTGATATGAATTTATCATTTAATATGATTATTTGATAACATGTCATATACAATTTATATTTGATATAAATTTATTACATATTCATTTAATATGATTATTTGAATAACATGTGTCATATACAATTTATATTTGATATAAATTTATTGTATATTCATTTAATATGATTATTTGAATAACATGTGTTATATACAATTTATATTTGATATAAATTTATTGTATATTCATTTAATATGATTATTTGAGTAACATGTGTCATATATGATTTATATGTGATATAAATTTATTGTATATTCATTTAATATGATTATTTGAATAACATGTGTCATATGTGAATTATATTTGATATAAATATATTAAATATTCATTTAATGTGATTATTTGAATAACATGTCATATGTGATTTATATTTGATAAAATAATATATTTATTTAATTGCATATTGTATGTTCAATTGATCAAATAATTTTCACATATGATATGTATGTATGATGAGACCATAAATTAATCCCTTAATTAAATATTAAATCATAATTAGTTGCCTTCCATTATTATAGTTTAAACAATTTTTATTCGGGCAACTTGTTGAGTTACCTCAAGGTTGTTTTACTTTAAATATGTTTATGCTATGAGATAAGATCTCTTAATAATGGGTTTGATTTAACAAAGACGTTTGATTTGTTGAGTTACCTCAAGGTCAAAATGTTTTTGAGGCAAAGAGTTAGGAGACATATGAAATATGTGTATCAAGAGTTGATGGCCTAACTATCTAAGAGTTACAATTTGTTGTAATTGGTAATTGTTACCTACTTGTTGAGATTATTTTTAACTTGTTGAGTTACCTCAAGGTTAAAAATAATTAAAATAAGAGTTACAATTTGTTGTAATTGGCAATTGTTACCTACTTGTTGAGATTATTTTTAACTTGTTAAGTTACCTCAAGGTTAAAAATAATTAAAATAAGATCTTAGCCACTAAGAATTTTGTGAAATTCTCGAATCAATTTAAGGGATATTGATTTGAATAAAATAGTGGGAGCAAAACCCAAAAATTTCATAAGTCCATATTTATTTATTTTGGTTTTGCTTATTGCATAAATATGAAATATTTTTCTATCTTTATTTTCTATTGTAGAAAATTATCTATAATATATTGTTTGACAATATATTAATTGCTCAAATTTTATGGATTGAATTTTACAACCTAAAAATTATTTTTAGGTATGAGAAGTTATTTTATGTCCTTAAAATCTTTTTCTTGATGATGATATTGATCAAGTAATCAAAGATACATGTCAAAAACATAAAGATGATTTTGATAATGTATATTGTCTTATGCTAAAAAGCATTTATGAATCTTAATTACAACAGTTGTATGTGAACATGTATGCTTTTACATTATTTCATTAGATGAAATGATTGTATGATATAAGAGTTAAAATTGAAGATATATGATATCTCTCTTACGAACTCATTTAGAGCAAAATGGCAAATAATCTTTAGTATCATCTAATGTACTAAAGGTGATTAGTCTCATTGAAAAATTTGATTTTTTAATTTTGTTATGAACAAAGTTGAGATCTAAATATTTGCTTGAATTGCTCAATAAGACAACAAAGGATTCAATCAAGAAGAAAAAGGAAATTGTGTTAATACTTGAGTTATCCAAGAAAGTGAAGTTGGACCCTGATTTTAAGAAAATCAATAAAAGGGCACTCAAATTTAACACAAAATAATAAGAACAAAAGTTTATATGGTATTAAATTCTACTATGGTCTATTAAGATAGACATTGGAATTAGAATTAAAAGGTTCATTGAGATTTTGAAGCAGAAGAAACTTGGTGAAGTTTCTACTTCAAATATGTTTATGATTGAAATAAATGTTTCTGTTTATAAAAAAATCTTGGGTATTAGATACCAGATTTGGATCTCATATTTACATAAATATGCAAGATTTAAGGATAAGTAGAAAGTTGGGTAAAGAAAATATATTCTTATATGTGGTAATTGAATGCGACAAAAGTTGTTACATTAACCATAGGAATATAGAGTTTTCTTTAGTCAGAAGGTTAATCCTTAATATAAAGTATTGTTATTATCAGTACTTATTAAAATATTATCTCTATTTCATGTTTGACATGAATAGATTTACAATAATTCAAAAGAATAAATGTTGTTCTTTTTATTGTGACAATATTTTAATGTGCTGGTTAATTGAATAACAAATTTTATATATTTAATTTGGATAATCTTCTTTTCAAACATAAATACAAAGAAACAAAATTGATAATTTTATCTCTAACATTGTAGATATGGTTATATAAATGAGAAATACATAGCCAAATTGCATAAAGATGTTTATTTGGAATCACTTGATTATGAATCAATTGATAAATGTGAATCTTATTTATAAGAAAATAACCAATTTACCTTTTACTTAAAAAGGTGAAAGATCTACTGAATTACTAAGTCTAATACATATTGATGTATGTAGACCTATGTTAATTCTAATTAAAGAAAGTTTTTCATACTTCAAATGATTATATTAAATATAATCATATATGTACTTATTGAAGTATATAACTAAATTCTTTGAAGAGTTCAGAGAATACAAAAGTGAAGTTGAAAATAAACTTGATAAAAGTATTAAAATATTTTGATTAGATCAAAATAGAGAATACTCGAGTCAAGAATTTTAAAATTATCTTAACAAAAATAAGATTGTTTCTATATTAAAGTAATAATCGAATTTTTTTTGATATTATTCGATTAATGATGAGCCATACAATTCTCTCAAAAATGTTTTGAGAATATACCATATATATTGCATTTGATCTTTTAAGGTATGTTCCATTTAAACCTATCGGTTTTACCTCATATGAGATATGGTATGGGAAATAACCAAACTATTTGGGAGTATCCTATATTTTATAAAAGGTAAAATCTGATAAGTGTGATACAAAATTTTCATATATACTATTTTTGTGAAATGTCCAAAAGAAAGTTTTGGATATTATTTCTATGATTCCAATGAGCACAAAATGTTTGTCTCAAAATATGTCATATTTCTAGAAGAATAGTCTATTCTAGAAAAGGCAAGTGGGAGCATATAGAACTTGATGAAGTTCTTAAACCATAATTTAGTAATGAAAAGAAGATGGAATTAGAGCTTGTACCTCATGGTGATGTGGTAGGACATGAAGCTCTCAATACACAAGTAAATTGTATTTTTAGTAGGATAAATCATCCACATGGGGTGATGTGTTTATCATTAAGAATGATAAACCTACTATCTACAAATAAGTCTTATTTGATAAGAAATGTAAAAGTGGTTTTGAACCATAAAATCTAAAATGGATTCCATGTATGACAACAAGGTATAGACCTTAGTCGATGCACCTAAAGGGATAAAACTCATAAGGTGCAAATAGGTCTTCAAAAGAAGACAAACATGGATGGTAATATTGTTACCCACAAAGCATGAATATTGGTCACTAAGGTTACACAAAATCATAGTATTGACTATGATGAAACCTTTTCACCAATTGCCGTGTTAAAATCCATTAAGATTTTACTTGTTGTAATTTGCAAAGGGATTAGTATATGATACAATCTAAGGGTTTTTATTCAAAAATCCTAGCAAAGTATACAAATTATAAAAGTTCATTTATGAACTAAAGCAAGCTTTTAAGAGTTCAAATATTTGTTTTGATGAGATAATCAAAAAGTTTGATTTAATCGAAAACAAATATGAATCTTGTGTATACAAAAGATTATTGGCAATATTATTGTATTTCTCATATTATATGTAGAGGACATATTAATAATGAGAATTTACATAACTACTCTTAATTAATTAAGGTGTAGTTGTTCAAAAACCTTCTCAATAAAAGATTTTTGGAGAAACAACATATACATTGGGAAAAGTCTATAGAGATAGATTTGATAAGTTGTTTGGCCATATACAGTCAATATATATGTATACATATATATATATTGATAAGATGTTAAAGACGTTTAACATGCATGGATCAGTTTAAAAGGTTTACATTCCTATATTTGATAGGATTTACCTTAGGACATGTGCCTAAAAACTGATAGTAAGAAATATAATATGCAAAATGTTCTTAAGAAGTAAGATCATTTATGTATATTATATAAGACCAAATGTCTCCTGCGCTATAAGTGTTATGAGCATATTTCAATCTAATTCCAGTGAGAGTCACTAGAAGTGGTCAAGAATTTTCTTAAATACTTGAGAAGTATTAAGGATCTATTCTTGAAAGTTGAGCTTAATATAAATGGATTCATAGATACTAGTTTTCAATCTTATAAAGATGATTGCAAGTATCATGATGGATACGTATTTATCCTAAATATCAATGTTGTTATTTGAAAATGTTTCAAATAGATTATAACAACATATTCTACAATAGAGATTAAGTATATAGTTGCTTGAGAAGTTGCTATAAGATGTTTGGATGGAAATAGTTTCTTCAATAGTTGAGGAACTAAGGTCTCATCAATGATCCAAACATGTACTAAAATTTTATCATTTGATTAGAGTAATCACTGATAGAATTTAAGTAAAGATACAAGAGATTCTTGTAAAGGATAATATAATTATTCATTAACTAAACCATTATCCCAAAAGAAACATGATGGTCATGTTTATTCATTTGGTTTGAAGTACTGAATGATTGGTTTGAGTCATAATGAAAGAATAATTATGTAATTTTATGCAATAAAGATATGGCATATTTATCATTTTGTAACATATATATGTCGATATATATACAATATGATAAAGTCCTTAGAATAATATTTATTATTCTTAAATTTCCCTGGTCATAGTATTAACAATAACAAGGACGTTGTTAATACGGATAGACTAGTATATATAGTGATATATAGGTGAATCATTGGAGAATGTGTTCACCGGAATGATCCGCTTAGAGATTTCCATATCGTTAACTATTTGAGTGCCAATGGTATAATCTCTACGTGACAGTAGTGTAAGCGATCCTTTGACTTGAGATCATAAGAGTATCTTTAGTGTGGATGTTATGTTTTGACTCTATTTGTCCATAACCGTAACAGGATATGCGAGCGGTAGATGTTGGATATAACAAGAAGCACGGATTGATAGTTTATGATCGATATAGGATTCACCACTCCTAATAGTGGGAGAGTATATTCCTTTCTGGTGCCACTTGTTGAAGTTCAACTCAATGTGCACATATTTAGTAAGTAAATTTGAAAAAGTTCTAAATTTATTTACAAGGAGTTGAATTTCGGTACAAGAAAGAAATATAATTAGTACAATAAAGAGTTGGCACTTAAACTTTACTCTTGTACTAATTGGAATATAGGATGGTGAAAGGATGATAATTACATGGTACCTGGTTCATGGATAGGTGAAGTCGATCAATTGACTTTTCTTAACTCTTGGGTGGTCATGATGTCTTGGCTAGAGGCAGCTCTTGATCTATGAATATAAATGAATTAATTATTGAATTAATGATAAATTAAAGTTGTTTAATTTATTCTATCTTAGAAGCTCCGTGACTAAATTGTCTTTAGTCCAAGTGGGAGTTTGTTGGTTTTGTACAAAAGCCAATTTAATTCTAAGATTATTTATATTTATTGCCAAGTGATTAGGAACCTAAAGGGTCACACACAATAGAATTACTTCTTTGGTTAAAATGATTTACATAATTATATGATAATTATGACATCTATTATACTCTTGTTCACTTTTGGAAAGTGAATTGAGTTTGGTAATAATTCCTTTCTTGTTAGACAAGAATACCTTTTTGGAAGGTTGCATTATTATATATAGATGCTTAATGTTAGGTCAAAGACAACACACAACTCTCTCAATAAGAAATCAGGTAAATAAGAAAAATGGTTTTTCTTATTAGATTTCCAAGGTGTTGTTTAGAGGGATCTAGCTTATTAACCTAATGTTAAAATCAATCCTTTGAGGATCCCGAAAGTAGTTCGTGTGGATTACCGTTAGAGGCCGGACACGTGTGCGGCTTGTTGGTCGATTAAACCTCGCTCAAGGATTTTGCTGGCATCTCTCAAGGTATATTTTGTATAGATTATCATTAAAGGTCCTATGGAAATCAATTATAATATAATTGTTATATTTTCCGCTGCGTTGTTACTATGTTGATTTCCTTACAGGAAGCCTCATTAAACTTTGGAGTCGGAACATAACTCGATTGACGAGCCACGGCAGCCCAATCATTGCTTAAAGTACATCTAGTGGAAGCATCGGTGATCTTGTGCGATATGCAGAGGCCGACTGCAACTCTTCCACAGTTGAAATAGCTGACCTGAACGAACAAAAGGCTTCTATCTTTAGGGGGAGTGCTAGAAAAAAACACATCTAGGAAAGGCCAAGTCTTTGACTGGGGAATTCAGTGAGTTTAGAGCTTCAAACAACGAACACTTGATGAGGGCTTTTGTAAACTGAACTCCCTCGTCATTACAATCCACAAACAAATTGCTTGTTAGCCTTCTGGCAAAGGGATAATAGTAGGTTAGTGTTTTTGACAGACAAGTTTCAAGAACTTGAGATATTTCGGCTCGCGATTTACTTTTGAAATGATCACCTGTGTAGAAGATTGCCCATGGAATATATGCATGAACCGTAATTTGCTCTCTGGAAGAGAGCTTGTGAAATCTTAAAGAAGAAGGGTGGAAGAGGAAGGTTTGATGAATCTTTCTGAAAGTATTTCAAGAAGGCTCAACGTATCAATGGCCATGATTAATTTCAATATTGGAGTGATTAATTTGAGGGTTTTCTCTAGCTTATATAGCTTTAGTTGTAATCGAGTATAGCAAACTCATCTATATATATTTGCCATTGCTGAGTGATGAAGGTTGAATTTTACTACAAATATAATAACTCAGAAATAGACTTTGGTACAAGTATTCTTCAGTTCATAGGAGTCCAACTCCTTTTTAGCTATTATTCCTATATTTTATATATGCTAAGAGTTACAATCCTATTACAACTCTTACACTACAACAAACCTTTCTTCAAGGTACATTACTAGAGTTTCAATACAACTCTAACTCAGATATGTATTCTATAAATACCTTCCCTCCATCACTTTGGAGGAGGATTCGACATTCATACTCTCGATTTTATATCAAAAAAGGCTTAAAGTCATTACTGATTAACTTCAGAATTTACTCCCTAGGAACAATCTGGGGACTTTTTGCAGGTATTCGGTGCATCCAGACGACTAGAAGACATGCCAGATGACATGAGATTTTTAGACTCATCAATTGGTGTCCACCGTGGGGCAGAAGACAATCATGCCTACAACTCGTTTACAACTATCAAAACGTGACAAACAACCGGTTCGAAATTCGCCGAGTCCTGATCATCAAGCGGAAAACAATCATCCCTTACGGAAAGATCCTGCTAATTCATCCATCAAAACTCCTGTTCAGGGCTTGAGAGGTTCTGATCCTCGTAATCAGGATGGAAGTTTCATTCCGTTCATTGATATGAATTCACCTGATGTACTCAAGTTTTTTGATTGAAAATGGGGAACGAATTCAAACGATGATAGCAAACCATGCTCCGGTTGACCTAGCTGAACGAGAAGCGCGCACTGCTCGGCAACGAGAAGAACAAATCAGGCTATTCATGAATGAGACCTATCATTTTTTTTTGGTACAAAAAAAATAATTTTTTTCTCCTTAATTGCTCAATTCAATTTTCTCATATAATTTTAACATTAAAAAAAACAATTAAGGAAGATGAGGAGAAAGTAGGGGATATTTGAGTGATGAATTTGTTATTTTTAATCCATAAATGAGTTGGAGTGAAAGTGTATTTTTTTTAACTAGAATTATATTGGAGTATTTCTTTCAATATTTACATCTTAAAAGTTTCAAAATTGAATTTTTATATGATTACTCTTTTTGGGTTTTTCAAAAATTGTAACTTATTTTAGTTGGATTAAAGTATGATACTTGAATTGCATATTTGAGTTATTGATTAATTTTAAAAAATAAATTTTTACGTGTTTTTGGTTTTGTAAATTTTCAGTTTTTTAATTTTAGATAAAACATTTTAATAATTGAGTCTTACTTTTCCGTTCTTAATTAGTTTTGTTTCATTTTTTAAAGTGGGTTAATTATATTTATCATTCCAAAGTTTGGTGAAAGTAACGCATGATAAAACTCTTTTCTATTTTATGTGAAGTAAGACTCAACATTAGAGGAGTTCTCACATCTCTCCCCTATTTTATGGAAATTAGAGCCTCTATAAAATATTACTTTATCTTATCCTATCTAATATTCAAAACGACCACATTTCACTACAACTATAGACTAAAAATCATAAAGAGGGTAAACTCATGATTGGCTTTGAACATTATAATTGTAATTGTAATTTTAATTTTAGTGATATTTATACTTTTAGTCCATGGTTTTAATGAAGCCACGTGATTTTGAATATTGAATATTATAAGACATGATAATTTTAACATAATTTAGTCTATTTCATAAATTTTTGTCAAATAATTAAATGACTCAATAAATTTGATTGGAACAATGTACTAAAAATTGTATAAAGTCTCATTTTTAGATAGAAATATTATTTAATGCTTTATCCAGTTATTAAAAAAAGAATTAAATAAATAAACTAATTTATCTCAAATTTAAAAAATTAAAATGAATTAAATGTGACAATTAAAACTATATAAATCAATGCGAAATGGTGCAATAGTTTAATAAAATTTATTGTAGTTTATCCAAATTAATAATTTCAAGTTTTGGAGATTTCAAATGTTTTGAGATCAGATTCTCACTCCAAAGATTATCTCAGTCCTATTTTGTCAAATGTTCAAAACGATGTAGTTTCACTAAAACTATGGACTAAAAGCATAAATATCAGTAAAATCACTTTACAATTGTTAGACCTTTACCAAAGAATGAGTAAATCATATGACATAGTTTAATCTTGGACATGATAAGATAGAAATAATTTTGGACAGAAAATCCCATATCTAGAGTAATAGTAGGACACTAACACGTCACAGTTCAAGAGGCAATGGGAGGTATGATTTTCTGTTTAAGATTATTTCTATCTTATCATATTCAAGATTAAACTACATTGTATGTTCACTCATTCTTTGGTTATAGTCTAATAATTGTAAAGTGATTTTAGTGATATTTATGCTTTTAGTCTCTAGTTTTAATTAAACTATATTTTTGGACATTAGACAGAATAAGACAAAGATAATATTATATGGAGGATATGATCTCTATTACTCTATGCATGGCTGACCAGAGACCAGATCCTATGTCCAATATTTATCATGTCTTATTCTGTCTAACGTTTAAAACGACATAGTTTCATTAAAAGTAGGGACTAAATGCATAAATATCATTAAAATTACTTTACAATTATTATACCCTAACCAAGAGATTAGTGAATCTAAGACATAGTTTTAATTAAAATAGAATAAGACAGACAAAATTTTGAACAGAAATCCCGTGTCGGCTTACCATTATTATTTTTTGGATAAATTACAAAGCACTTCCTTATAGTTTTGAAAAAATTTAAATTACTCCCTTAAGTTTAAAAGTATGTTACTTGTAGTTTTTTTTTTTTTGAAAAGATACACAAAAATATAAATTTAAAATACTTACTTTTATAATTTATCTAATCTGATATATTTGAAAAGCTTTCTATAGTTGGCTTTAATTAAATTGCACTTTTGTCCTTTTTTCAAAATTCTTGATTTTGTTTAACATTTTTCAAAAAAGTAATTTGTAAGTTCTTAAGTCATTGAAAAGTAATTTGAAAATTTTTTAAACCACAATAAGATTTTTCTGCTTTTCCTTTTTCTCCATTTCAAGAAGTCTGGTCAACAGGTGGTTAGTGTTCAATATTATGATAATTTATGTGTATTTCATTATTATTTACTATTTTTCTTCTAAAATTGCTAGGTTTATATGCCACCCACCCTTCTAGTCTATAAGGTAAATTCTTTTCATTCTAACTCTTGAATCAATTGGTAATTCCATAGAACAGTATATAGGTTAGAAGTAGGAGTATGTGATGTACGTTTATTCTCTCCAACCCTAATCCTAATTAGGTTATCCCATAAAGTAGTATATAGGTTAAGAGTTTGATATATGTTATTGCTGAAAAAATCTTGTTAAGTGATCTTTGCCAACCATCAAAGACACTTTCTGCAATTCAAAGTCCACTCGCAATTATTTCACATTCAATATCTAAAATGAAACCAATTCACTTGACATTTTTCGAATTTCCAATACACATCGGTAACATTCCAATATTGGATAAAAAGATATGAGACAAAACCTAACAATATAGGATAGCACTTGATAAGAAATTAGCAAAGAAAAAACAAATGTTCTTAATTAAATAAATATAAAGATCTTATTATTTCCTTATTGTTTCTTATATAACACTACTAATTTACATTAAAGAATCAAATTGTCACCCTAAATTTGTTGGTTAACAAACTTTAAAATTTGGAGAAACTTCAAAATATCATGTCTAATATCTTTCACAAAATTTCTTTATTCTCTAATTTATTTTTAAGATTGTTTAATTATTTCGTTATGAAAAATTTTCTTCTGCGTTTGCTTCCAAGAACAAGCAAGCAAAACACACAAAAGAAATGGAAAAATCTCTTATTTACAAATAACCATGGAATAATGCTTCAGAAAAACTTTTGTACAATGATTTCACCGATCGAATCTTTTATATATTTTGTTTAAAAAAATTAACTGATATAATCAGTTAACAAGATGCTAAACATAATCATATCTATAATAAAACTCTATCTAAAATGAACAAAAGATAAATTTAATTTTCATCATAAGTGTTTTTTTTTTTTTCATTCAAAACAATCTAGACAAGATTAACTTGCAAAAAGTAGTGGAACAATTGGGATGGTGCACTTTCAATGCAAAATAAATAAATAAAATAAAAGGGAAAAGGTCAAAAGCTAGAAAAATGTTGAGGCTAAAGTAGAAATATGTAAAGTTGAAGAGGTGAAAATGACACTTATTTAAAATCAAAACAAATCATTCCTCGATTCCCTCTCCACCTTTCCACTTTCGGCTCTTCTCTGAATAAGAAGAAAGAAACGCAACCAGTATTCTTACACACACATTCACACACAATCACACACAATCATCGTCCCAAAAACTTTTTAAGGTAAGGAGCCAATTCTTGCATAAGATTTAGACTCTTGGTATGGTATGATTGATTCATTGATTAGATCTAATATTTCGTTCTCGAATTTTTTTTATTATTGTTTAAATGATTTGTTCTTTTATCATGTTATCATTTCTTCGTTAAGATCCTTTCATGCATGTGTAAGATATTGATATTTTCTTCGTTTAACCAACAAAAAAAAAAAATTGTGGGTTTGAGTTGCGGGAGTGTGTTTCTGGATGGGTTTTTTTTTGTGTGATTTTTAAGGATTCAAGTTTAGATCTTTTTGACATTTTTGGGCCCTTTACGTTTTGCTTTATGGTTATTTAATTTTTGTGGTCTGGTGTGTGTTTTTCTGTCATATATCAATCTGGGAATTTTGATAAAAGAATTGGGAGTTTTTTTTTTTATTGGGTGATTGTTAATTTCGGAAAGAGTTATGAGTTCTTTACAGCAGTTGCCAACTTTTTAGTTTGATTTGGTCATTTTGGATGATCGGTTTATCAAGTTTTTATTTTTGACAATTTTTTTTTTTGGCAAAATGTTTCAATTATTCTGTGTTTGGATAGTATTTGTCACGGGCTTAGTGTTAGTGTGGTAAAAAGTTCATTGATTTGCTATAAGAAACGTGATGTATAGTATCATTCTTGGAATAATCATTGATTTGGTTTTGATTTTTTTTGGTTGTAGCTTCATTTAGGAAAGGAGTTGTTCAAGTGAAAAACAACTGAAATAGTTTAATGGTATGATTAATTTATGATCTGTTTGTGAGTTACTAAAATTGTTGGATTTTTTTTTTCTTTTGCTATACTGCTTCTGCATTGCTAATGAGTTGTGATAGGTTAGAATGGGTAAGTCAAGTATTGATGTGTACATTGTTTGGATATTTGAATGGATGTGGGTGTTAACAGGATTTTGGTGATCTTTATTTTCTTGACGCATCTTAGCTTCAAGGCAATTTGAGGAATCTGGTCAGTTATGTTTTTACTTTGTTTGGCTCAAAATGTTAGTGAGGCTTGATTATGAGTGGTAGTAAGGGTAAACTCATTTTGTGTGCTTTAGTGCATGATATTCTATCTGTAACTTATAGGCTCGGTCTTTTTCTGTGCATCTCACTTGAAACTACTTGCTACTTTACACAGGCCTTTCTCAATGATTTTTGAGTTGACCTTGAATTATCTTTGTAGATTTATGAGCTTTTCTTTTTCTCTCGAATCCTTTATGCATTTTCTGGTTGGGTGATTGGTGTTTCTATTGCTATGCTTGTGTCTCGCTTTTGCTTTGCTAATAGTTTCTATTTTCAATCAAATTCGCGTAGCAAAAGATTTTTAATCATTGATCGCAAGAATGCATGTTCACATTCCAAATTTGACGTTAAAGCATGGGTTATTTGGTGCTTTGTTAGAACATTTGAAGTTTTCAATAGCAGTGGTTCCCTTTAGCCTGTTTAGTATCCTCTAAGTTTAACAGGAAAATTAAATATGTCACTATTGGGATACTTCTATTCAGTTTATAAGCTTTTGTTGGACTGGCATACTACATCAGTCAGTGATGCTGCTGTTATGTACTTATTTTCCCTACATAGCATCCATTTCCATGTTTTGATTTTGGTTTCTCTCCATTTTTGCAGAACACAAGATGATTGATCAGCCAAAATACCCCTCTGTGGCTGCAAAGCTTCTTTTTGCACCCACCACAGCTCAAGATCTTCAAGTGTCTGAAGGTGGTTTCCATCGACCACCCTTGCATCAAAGGAAGTTTACATATGGTAATTGTACAAATGCTGCATTTCAGTATCAGATGCTGCAGTCATGTCAAGCAACACAGAACCTTTCTGCGTTTGCATCAACTGCATATCCAGTGTCTGTCCAAGCCCCCTCAGAAAAGGGATTGGGCGGCTTTGTAATTGATTTTCTCATGGGAGGGGTCTCTGCAGCTGTATCTAAAACAGCTGCTGCTCCAATTGAGCGTGTTAAGCTATTAATTCAAAATCAGGATGAAATGATCAAGGCGGGTCGGCTTTCAGAACCATACAAAGGAATTGGTGACTGTTTCAAGCGAACGATGCAGGATGAAGGTGTTGTCTCTTTATGGAGAGGCAACACCGCTAATGTCATTCGCTACTTCCCTACTCAGGTTGGAGGACTTCCTATTTGGGTACTCTTTATCTAATATATATCTTTTGCCTGTATTGCTGATTTTCCTTTTTGATTCCATGCAGGCCCTGAATTTTGCATTTAAGGATTACTTCAAGAGGCAGTTCAACTTTAAGAAAGACAGAGACGGTTACTGGAAATGGTTTGCTGGAAACTTGGCATCAGGTGGTGCAGCTGGTGCTTCTTCTCTTCTTTTTGTTTACTCCCTGGACTATGCTCGAACTCGATTGGCAAATGATGCCAAGGCTGCAAAGAAGGGAGGAGGAGATAGGCAGTTCAATGGCTTGGTTGATGTCTACCGCAAGACATTAGCTTCTGATGGTATTGCTGGACTTTATCGTGGATTCAACATTTCATGCGTTGGGATCATTGTTTACCGTGGTCTCTACTTTGGAATGTATGACTCTTTGAAGCCAGTGGTCCTTACTGGCAGTTTGCAGGTAAAAGCTACTTTCGTTTTTGCTTTTTTTTTTGGGTAGTCAACTAGAAAAATGTTTGCCATTATTTCTTGGATTATTTCGGTGCATAGATACATGTTAAGTTGGTTGTTTTCCATCCCCTTGTGATCAAGTTTGAAATGTTGTCGGAGTACGAATTTGTTAGTTATCCTTCCAACATTTACTAATACAACTTGATCGCAAGGGTCGAAAAACTGTTGCAATGTTTTACTTCACTAAACATTTTCCTTTTGCCTCTGGATTTCAGGATAGTTTCTTTGCTAGCTTTGCCCTTGGTTGGCTAATTACTAATGGTGCTGGCCTTGCATCCTATCCAATTGATACTGTTCGAAGAAGAATGATGATGACATCTGGTGAGGCAGTGAAGTACAAGAGCTCTATGGATGCATTTAATCAGATCTTGAAGAATGAAGGGGCAAAGTCTCTCTTCAAGGGAGCTGGTGCCAACATCCTGCGTGCTGTGGCAGGTGCTGGTGTGCTTGCCGGCTATGATAAACTGCAAATGATTGTCTTTGGAAAGAAGTATGGATCTGGTGGTGCCTGAATATTTGCATTTCATCCCAATAGATTTTGAACATTAGGCAGTGATTCAATCTATGAATGCAAAGACCTTAAGCAGGCATTCAAATTTTGAATAATTTAACGTTGATAGGGAATCACCTTAAACCGTTTTTTTTTATCTTTTTTGAACTAATTTATGTTCAGCAGATGAGACATTGCGACAGGTGAAGCAGTTGCATGTTTTTTTTTTTTTTTGAGTTTCAGAAATTGGATCTGAGGCTTGTATTGCATGTACAATGCCTATTTTGCGTTTCAGAATGAAACATACAATGGTAACATTTTTACCTTGTTATAGTCTTTCTAGCTTAATACAGTCCTTGAAGTTGCATTGTTGCCTACTCTATTATACTGTTAGGTCATAAAGTGCAGCAAATTTTAGTTAGGCTTTTGAGTTTAAATATAAGAGAATCTTCCCAAATCATTTCCTCCTGAAAATTTATTGATTAAAACCCCCCACATTAAGCTCAGCTCCCACTTTTACATCTTCACCTGTGAACCAATAGGTCACGAGTTCAGTTACCAAGAGGTAAATGGGGTACCATTGTTGATTCTCTTTTTAAAAACAAAAAAAAAGAAGAAGAAAAAAATAATAATTCAAAAGCATGTTAAAGTGGTCATGATGCCCAATTCCTCCAGTGAGAGTTAGTTTGAGAGGTTGATTAGTTATTGGAGACTTTATTAAAGAATATATAGATTTTGAAGAGAAAAAAATACATTAAAACTCACTTAATTCAAGAAGTGGATGAGGGTACTGAGATTTTGAGAAAAAAAAAATCAAGAAGAATAAATATTGAGTTTTTGACTCATTTTTCTACCAATATACCATGAATATAGTAAGACTTGTTTTGATTGAAGTTTAAAATAAATAAGTTTTTGAATTAATGAAATTATAAGTGTGTGATAATTCAAATGGATCTAAACATTGAATTATAATAACCGGTTTTAAATTTTATAAAATTAAAACAACCCAATTTTTCTATTTATAAAGAATAGCTGGTCTCATTGTTAGCTCCTATTTATGGTGCACAATTTCCTGGAAATGTAGGTAGTGGTTATGATTTCTTGGAAAATTATACATATTCTTATAATTCCTTCTAAAAGATATTGTCTATTCGAATAGAATATAAAGAAGGTATTTATGCTATATGCATATTGAAGACAAGAGAGCTACTCCAACTTGTGATAATTTGATTCCACCAGAAATTGAATGTTTAATATGTAACATATTTATTGCAAATAAAGTTGTTTAAAAACTAAAACTAGACTATATGCAATTGATTTGTTATTTGTAACATATTTTTTTGTAATAAATTTATGTATAAAAATGCAAGTATTATGGTATTACGTGTAAATAAGTACAAAAGTGAAGTATGCTCATAAGAGTAATTGTTTCCACTCGCGATTTTTTGTTTTATTTTCTGTTTCTATCTACGTTTCAATTTATAAATATTCGTCACTTATATTTTATTAAAATACTATCAAATTATTAGTAAACTTGTCGGATTAGTGTTAGATAAACAATGTAAATATCTATTGGAGTTTGTTTATAAGTATAAAGGAAACCGTTGGAAATGCAGCTGTATTGGTGGCACAAATTCAGGGTACAGTATCCGAAATTTCTTCAAGAGGGCAGCGGATAATGGATTTTATCACACAGGCTACACAACTTACAAAGCCATGAATTGACATGAGAAGTCACTGTTTCATTCTATGTTAATTTTTCCATTTAATTAGTTAATCATATCAGCTACTCTTGGTTATGAACTTTCAAATGCCTAAACATTATTTTGTGTACACAATGATGTTCATGGCCTTGTAAATGAGTACTGAATGATGCAAAATCAATCCAATAAAATGGTTGCAAACTGCCAAATATATAAAACGCATTGGTTGTAGTCCTATGATGCTCATTGCTTTAAAACTAAATTCATTTGTTTTGACTAATTTCGAAACGAGTAATGATTGGGGGAGTGAAAAATTAGAGTGAAAATGCAAAGTGACTGACGTAGCATGTATAAAAAGACAAACTAATCCATTACCCATTAGGGTTTAGTCATCATTTGGTTAGGGTATTAGTTTGTCTTTTTATAACTGCCACGTCAGTCACTTTGTATTTTCACTCTAATTTTTTACTCCCCCTATCATTTCTCTTTCGAAACGCTATTTTTCTGTGAGACAGTCTTATACACGAGACTTGCGTATAAATTTCACTTTAACATATAAATAATAAAAATTAGAGTATAAAATATTAAAAATTAGCGTATTAACATATAAAATATTACATATTAACGTATAACGTATAAAATATTAATATATTAATGTATATTCACGTATGACATCTCACGTATGATAAGTTCTCACTCTAGATTTTGCATATTTCGAAACCATTTTGTTTTCCAAGTCAATTCGTACTTCTTTTATAGTCAAGTTTCTCAAACTTAACAAAGATTATGGACTTCCATATATTTGTTTCATTGTTACAAAAACTGGAAACTAATGAATAAACAAAGAAATGTTTGATTTGACAATTTTCATTTGCATTTGATGAGGTGGGATTGGAAAGAACGAATGAAGATACATTCATACATACATCCCTTATCTCGGGACTCCGAATTGAAATTCTTTGTTTTTTGTGTTTGACCACTTTAGAAGGTCTCAAATGGCGGAAAACAAACAAGAACTGGTGTGTGATATAAGAAAATGAAAGAAAAGAAAGAAAGAGATATAGACAGATCAATTCTTTGCTTGCAAAATGTGTATTGAGCGGTCCCATGTTGAATCTGATTACACACTATATCTTCTGCAGTTTTTTTATTTTATTTTATTTTTTTTATGGCAGAGAGACTATGAAGAATTGAAGATTGAAGAGAGAGCTTACTTTATATGCCAAAAATGGATACTATTTACATGCTTTTTAATACTCATTTTTTTGCCATTTGCTGTGTATAGGATGTGACATTGTGACCCTTATTCAATCTTTGCTTCTTTGAAAAATCTTATCCATTTTAGTTCACTGTCCATTTTGTCTCTTTTGACTAACCAATTCGACAATACTTTCCTTTGTTTGAAATGAAAGCATTCCTTGCTGTTTTTCATTCTCTTCATTGACTAACCAATAGTACAATACTTTCCTTCCTTTGCAATGAAATCATACTTCGTGTTTTCCATTGTCTTCAAAACTTTAGTACTCCTTTATGATCGTTAGTGTTATTGTATCCTTTGAAACGAGTTTATGCGCGTATTCAGGAGTTAATCTTAATTTTAACTCACGATAAAAATAATAAAAAATTAATTTTGATAGTGATTAATTATCAATTTCATATACTAATCACATCTTATTTATGAACTAGTTTCACCAAAAAAATTGTATATTATTATTACTTGTGAGAGTAAGATAAAAAGAGGGATTAATTGTTCTTTTATTTTTCCTCTTTTTTTTGTTGACATTTTTATCCTATGCCCATTTAGGGGGTTTCATTGGTGGTATAGCATATTCAAATCCCTTTTGCCATTAAAATTATTAGTATGCATTATAGTGAATTAGAGAATATGATAAAAGATATTATGTGATTAATAATTAGCAACTCATGAAATGAATTAATGGTTCACCAGGGCCGATATACCGTAATGTTAGCATGAGTTTTTATTCAATGCACGACCATATAATAAGACATTATCGTATACGTAGCCTCTTTATATTGGTAATTAATTATCAACTTAGTTGATAAGCGGACACTTTTTTAATATAATCAAGGACGAATCTATAGAGAGTGTAATTAAAATTTTTTAACTTTTATCTGTGAAAAAATTTAATTAATTCGATCCTTAAGAAAATTAAGATTTTACCCCTAAAATATTAAAATATAATTTTTAGTAATAACATTATATAATTTTGCCTCCCTCTTCCACTTTACCTTTTTGCACATTGTGAAAGCTCAAGTTCCCGATTTAAGAACATTTAGTACATAAATCAATCTAAGAATGTTTAGTACAAACCGTTTGTAGCCTATGTTGCAGAAAATCTTTTTTTTTTTTAAAGAAATGTAATTTTGTTTGAAGCCAATAAAACAGAACTATTTAAGCAGCTTCCAAAAAGCTCGATTCAGAAGCTTGAATTGTTGCTTTCCATGCAAGTGGGCCTATCGAAATCTGGTCCTATTTTGGTGGTCCTTTTGTACAAGGAAATGAATGAAATAAAATACAAAATTAAAGTTTAAAAAAAAACTAATAAATAATTTTTTTAAAAAAGAAAAGAGAATGAAAAATTTGTTAATAGTAAAGGTAAAATAAAATTTGATTCATTTTACTAGGAAATTTTAATAGGAAAAAATGGTAAAATAACTTAACACCTAAAATCATTTAGCATAAAATTTTGAATGAGAGGCATTGCAATTAATGTTGAAAATCTAAAGGTATTTTTATTTAATTAATTCAATTATGCATTTGGAATTGTTTAATTGTTATATGCATGTTGAGAGGATTATCAATCCATTACTAGGAAGCACTTAAAAAAAAGAGAAACAAAGAATAAGGAACAAGCTATAGGAAAAAGTTTTCTACATTTAATGCTCTTTTGTGGGAAAAATGGAAAAAAAATTATCCCTAATATTTTATTAAAAAATTTCTCTAATTTTTTTTTTTATATTTGATGTATATTCATTTTTCATACTAAAAAATCAAACAAATTTGGCACAAATATGCATCATTGGTAATTCATGATTGCACAAGAAAAACTTTTCTATTCGAAGAAGAAACATTATCTCATGTGCTAGTCAATTTTACTTCACATGGTGGTCGGAATGCTAACTCCCTAACCATTAGGCTAATAGCTAAATTTTTTGTTGAATTTATTTTTTATTTTTTGTACATTCACACTCCATCACATGTATTTCTTAAAATCGAACACTAAATTTAAGGGTCGGAATGCTATTAAATTTACTTCAACACAAAAAATAAAGCTTATGATTGTATTTTTCGCTTGTGTGGTTCTTATTAAAAAATAAATAAATAGAAGAAAAAACAAAAAGTCTTTTGTCTCAAAACATCAAAAGACGAAACATTTTCCAAGTAGATAAAACCATCTTGAAAGGACTTAAGATGGCTGTTATTTTGTATAACGACAAAGTCCCCATTGAATTGTCGGATTGATGTTGTTTGTCATACCAATTCCTATGCTTAACTTATTCTCCAACCTATTGTAGCCTTGTTATTGATATTGAAGGAAATCAAACCAATAGAGACAATAACGCCAATTAGTTAAAATTAATTTTCGTTTAATAACAAAATGAGTCGAATTTGATCAATAGATTAATAAAATTTTACAACTCGAACTAACCCTAACTCGGCATGATCACCACTAACCAATGTAATTTTCAGTATTAACACTAATTATAAGTTTGAAACTCATAACTTGTTTATTTGTTAGAGTTATCCTAACCTTTAAAGTTAAGTTGAATGCCAACTCTCTTGACCTGATTCACCTACGGAATAATAGTATCAATGTAGGTGGCTAAGTTATAAATATAACAATGGAGTAATAATATGATCTTTTAAAATTCAGTTGGGTGCCAATTCTCGATCACTCCTTAGAGTATTTAATTTCGACAACTAAGTAAATTAAAAGTAGATAGCCATTATAAACCTAACCTATAAAATCCAATTGGTGCCACCTTCGGTATTTATCCCATATACTTAGTCTCGATAACTAGGTAGGTTAAGAGTATGATAGTTACTTTATAAACCTAACTTTAAAAATTCAGTTGGGTTCCAACTTCTTACTCGATTCACCTCATAAAGTATTTAATCTCGATAGCTAAATAAGTTAAAAGTAGGATATTCTTAATTTAAAAAAAAAAAACAATGTTGGAAAAGGTTAATCCTATTGAAATTTTTTGTTTAAAAAAATCAATTAATTTTTTATGGGATTTTCAAGATAAGTTGGGGTTTTCAATAATTAAACTTATCCCCATTGACTAAGGAAGATTGTTGTGAGGAGACCAAACAAGCTTGGATTGTGTAGGGACTAGGGACCAATATACTACTACTACACACAAACACGCACACGCCTAGTAATACTAGAAGATAGACTAGTACTTTACTTTTAAAATATTTACTGCTTTACTGCTGGGTTGCTACAGCTGTACGGCAAAGATCATGCGGACAGTCTTATGGGAATGCGGCTCTTTCTCTCTCACACTTCTCAGTTCTTACCGGCTGTTAAAACGGCTTTAAATTCACATGCTTATTGCCTATGGTTTTTTTTTTCGTTAACTCTATATATATATTTTTTACCATCTCGTGATAATTTGGAGATTTTATCATATCATTTGAGACTATTTGATATGAAATTGAAAAAAAATTATATACTTGAGATTTTTTTCAAAATAATAATAATAATAATAATAAGGAGAAGAATAAGACTTTTTTTTTAAAATTTTTTTAACACACCCCGTCACATGCATAAATGAACATTAGACCTATAAGTGGAGAATTCACTTTGACAAGTAGAAAAATAAAATAAAACTTAAACTTAAAATTTTTGGTTAAAATACTTATACTTTACCTTTTCACTGTATTCAAGATTTCATTATTTAGAATAATTTTTAAAAATATAATTACAATTAAAATTTTATTCCATTACCTAATATCGATTATATGAATAATTAGTTATGGCATTTTTTTTAAAATACATTTTAACATTTATATAATTTCTAATATTATCTATCATAATCATTGTGATAAAATTTTAGAATGGTTGTATGTGTAAGACAATAACTCTCTTTCTTTTCTTGACTTTTAGAATCGATTACTTACGATAACATGACTACTTATAAGCAAATAAGGTTAAAGTTTTTGTAAAAATCATTGCTCGAGGGCTTGCTTCTTATATTTGTAATTTGGGATTTCACAAAAACGGCTGAGAAACCATTATATATAATATAATATAAAATAAACAATTAATTGCATTGTAATTGTAATTTACTTCTCGCCGCTTTTTTTATGGGTTAAAATTACAAATAATATAGGGTCGTTTTATAGCAAAAGTGTCTTACTTTTTTGAATATCTCGCGGGATGACAAATGAAAAAACGTTTGTATGAGATAAAAATACTAAAGATAGCGTGTGTCTCAAGTCCGACATAAGCCCACTGAACCAACCAAACTGAGACAGTCTCCACTCTCCCCACAGTCACACAGTCCACAGTGGAGATACGAGATGAGACAGATTAGCAACACAGACACTGCCAACACTCTGACGATGGTTTCCTAGCAAAAATCCCAACCAAATCAAACCCCCACCCCCAAACGATCACACACACACACTCACTCAAGATAGAAAAGGAGAGAGATAATTAAACAACATCAACAACAACAACAAGAACAACAAGAACAACAACAACAAGAAAAGCAGAAGAACAAGGCATAGAGGGCTTTTACCTTTAATACTAGTACTACTACTACCCTTAATTATACCTTACATTACTTACCTCCAATTTCCTTTTTGTCCCATCCTCTGTTCCGTACTCATCATCGTCAATGTACGTTTTTCTATCTCTCTCTCTGTAAACTGTCTCATATATATATATATATATATATATATATATATTAACAAAAAAAAATCCCTTTTTTAATTAGAAAGCTTCTATCTTTTCTCCTTCTTCTTCTTCTTCTTTTTTTTTTGGGTTTTGGGTTTTGTTTTTTTTTTTTTCTAGAATAGTAGTGAGTTTGTAATGGAGTATTTTGGTTTTACTATTGTTGGAAGTCGATATGTTTGAATGATTTTTGAGGACCCTGTTTAGCATTTCTTGGGGGTTTAGAGAATGATTTTTTGTGTCTTTTTAAAGCATATTCTTTTGGGAGTTGATGTTTGATTATCTGGGTTCTGGGGTGACTATCATTTTGCATTGGTTGTGAAAGGAAAATGCTGTCTTCTTTCCCTTTCTGTGTTTTGTGAAACACTGTAAGGTAAAAGATAAAGATGAGTTATTTTTTTAACATTATAATGTGGACATTCTATAAGCTTGGCTGTGAATTTTTCCTGTATTTTAAAGTTCTTTTCTTTATGCAATATGCTTCTTTCATGTCCTGTGTGCTATTCTGAATAATTTTTTTGGCAGCTGTTTTAGGTGATCGAGCTCAATAGTCAAGGAAAATGGAGGGGAATCGTGAAATGGAGGTGCATTATATGAATACAGGCTTCCATTATAATGGTTCAGAGAGTTTCATGGACTTCTTTGGAGGACTTTCACAAGCCCCTTTGCAGTATGCTCACCACCCTCCACCAATGCCTCATGATCATGTAATTGTTTCTTTTCTCTTTTGATGAGTTTCTTGCGATTTTCAATTTCCGCTTACCCACTGTACAAATGGGCTTCTGTAATTTCACAAAATAATGATAAAGGGTGCTTAAGAACAATATTAATATTTATTTGTAACCCGGCAACTCTGTTCTGGAATGGAAATGCATGTTCTTTTACATCAGAGGTTTCCTGAAAGCAATAGTAGTAATACATTTCTGAGGATTATTTCTCGATGTGGAGAATTTGAGGACATACTGTCTCAATTTTGAGAATTATTTCTCAAATTTTAGCTCATCGAAATGATATCTTTTTGGGATGTGTTGTTTGTGGAAAATACAAATTGGTTACTCGCTATGCTTGCTCTGCTCTAATTCATCGTGATCTTGTAATCTTTTTCAATGTTTTGGACTTTAAGGTTCCCCATTTCTTTATGGGAAAAAAAGATTACCAATGTGTCTACTTGCATGATTTTTCTCTCACTTGTTTGGAATTCTGATGATTTGCTATCCTGCTTAAACATTGCCAAGCATTTGAGTTTTAACGCATTAAGGGGATTGGTATCTCTAAGAATTTCTTTGCCGTGATGGATGCGTTTCATTAATGTTCATTGTGCAGGGATCTGCATATTGGTCGATAAATATGAATTCTTACAGATTTGGATCATCCGGTCCAGAAAATACTTCCTATTATGGTCCATACGCTTTAAATGATGAATTAATGAGGATGGATTACAACAGAAGAGCTTGGGAGTATCCTTCTGTTATGAATATTGAAGAACCAACAGTTGTAGATATGCCTTCTGAAGAAAACCAAGTCCCTAGTATGCAGGCCATCCCAGAAGAACGTGAGTGCCAAATTTTATTTTCTGTGTACAGTCTAAAGGATTTAACAGGTTCACTTACTGCTTTTCTTGGTTTTGTGGCTAATATTCCTAACTTAGGAAGAGTCCTGTTCCATTCCCATTACAATTTTTAATTACTTAAATTATCTGATTCCTTTCGACGGTTACTGTTTGTTTATGTTGTAGCATACGAATATGTTCCTATTCTTGATTCATGATCCTGTGACGATTTCTTGAATTGCAATATCTTATAAAAATCCTTGCTCCCTTTACATTCTCATGCAGCTCGTAGCCCTGAAAGCACCTATAGTCAACAAGATGGTGCTAGTTCTCAGGTGTGTGGATTGATTGTATACTCCTGCTATCTCTCGATAATATCCAGCTGTTGATTGTTTGGATCAGATAAGAAGGGCAAGGTTGCTTTGCTGATTATATTTGTACTTTCTTTTGTGTCCTACATGATTGCAGGTTGTTTGGGAAGATAATATTGATCCTGACAACATGACTTATGAGGTTGAATACTTGGAGCTTTTCCAATTCTTGATTTTACATTCTTGAGGTGCCAAATTCCAAATGACTTTTCCTTCTATCAGAACCAAAATGAGTGAATTTCATTAACAAGACTGGTTGGTTCCAGTTCTCATTGTTAGTTTAAATCAGTTAGTTGATTATCTTTTGCTTCTATTTGCTTGAGAGAACCGGTTTCTGATCAAGGCCTTTTGATATGCATGAAAGGAGACCAAATAATCAGTGGCAATTTTATGACGTTGTTTCTTTTCATGTACCTTGTGAAATTCTTTAGTAGCTTCTCTACTCAGTTTAGTAGATCAAGTTATGAGCAGAATAGTTCAGTTTAAAGTGCTGCATCATGAGAGATAATTGGTCTGTATTCATGATAATGTCAGTACAAAGTTCAGTTTGATAAAATTTCAACATTGGGAAAGCAATTTAGTTAGAAAAATAATCATCTTTGCAGAAGTGAATCCTACCAATTAGTTTGGAAAAAAAAGAGCACATTCTCAATTTCTGAACTTTCCAAGACTGTTATGTTTGTTCTGCTATGTTAATGCATTAAGTATCAACTATATAGAATGAACTTAGAAGGAACTGAGGGAAGGACATCTTGACATTGTATCGGTGTATATCTAACATATTCAATTCTTGAAAGCCATTCTGAAGGACTGAAATTAGATTTTGTGTTTTCTTCAATTACCTGTGACTTAAAATTTCTGGAACATAGTAGTTTGAATGATTTCTGGCATTTGGAAATGAATTGTGATTACAGATATATGTTGCAGGAATTACTTGATTTAGGTGAAGCTGTTGGGACTGAAAATCGAGGACTTTCACAAGAACTCATTGATTTACTTCCAACCTCAAAGTTCAAGTCTGGTGGAATTTTCTCAAGGAAAAGATCTGTGGAGAGGTATTATTCTGAGTAGGATACTTTCTAATGCTGTTTTCTATCTCTAATCTCTCTCTCCCTCTGGCACTCTGTGTCTATCTGGATACTCCCTTTACGTTTCTTAATTTTGGCACTTGCAATGCCAAATGTGTTGCATAACATGAAGTACAGCATCTGCCCGACTTGTTATTAACTATGAAAAGAAGTTGTTTACAAGATTTGTACATTTTATAGTCTACTGGGAATAGTCTTACCTGCAAAGTGCAAACGTAATTTTCTGTTTACCATACTGATTCTGGCTACAAATTGAGGACTCTCAAACCTTAGATTTTGCAGAAGCCTCTGGACCATCTTTGCTTCTTGTTAGGACAATATTGTCTATGTTTGTATCAACTAATATGGTATTAATAATTTGCTGATTGGCCTAGCCATTGGTTGGGAGCACCACTGGCAACATTGATAGATTTTGATTTTAGATGTTACATTAAGCAATAACATTGTTGAAATGGATTAGTAATTGTGATTTAAACTACGTAGTGCCCCTTTCTGGTATAGAAATTTTTGAACTAGTACTGTCTCGCATAACTAGTTGAGGGTCCATGGAATTCTGGACAAAGATGAGCAACAATTAGAGTTACAGATATGATACTATCAGAGTATAGCCTTTGTTTGGGAGAGGAAATCAGCAAACTAAACCTGTTTTTGTGCAATTGACTATAATACTCAAGAATGCTTTTCAAGACTCAAGAGGAGATTAAGTATAGTTTGAAGACTAAAACAAGGAAAATCATGAATCATGCATTCTCTACTTCATGGAGAAAACGTAGTCCAGAAAATCACTAGCATAAACATGGTTTTTGGTTATTATGCTGACTCAAACTTTTATGTTCATTTTCTCTGTGTCCATTCATTACAACTGTTTCTCCTGTTTGAACCAGATGTGTGATCTGCCAAATGAAATATAAACGCGGGGATCGGCAAATAAATTTGCCATGCAAACATGTATACCATGCTAATTGCGGATCCAAATGGCTAAGTATCAACAAGGTATGACCAAAATTTTTAAGCAGAACTCACCTTAAGGCTTAAATCTTCTTTATTCATAATAACATCTTGTGGATGATTCTACTTTGCATTTTTCCAGACATGCCCTGTTTGCAACAGTGAAGTCTTCAGCAATGAATCAAGGCAATGATTTGAAATTGAAAAATATTAAACGGCGATTATATCGATCATCGATCATCGGCAGTATTTTTTTTCTTCTTTTTTTACATACATAGAGCTAGTCTAGTTTTGATGTTACTATTCTCTCAGGTTTTCATATTTTGTAATGTAGAGGTAGAAGCTATACAGCATTTTGTAAAATTGATGCAACTGCAACAGGAAAGCTTGAAAAATTGTAGTCCTCTACTGCATATCTACAAGCCCTCTTCTTCAAGTTCTATTAAAATTTGTCTCTAACAAGTATAGTTAGCATTGCTCCAAGTTCTGTTAAATGTACTGAAATTTACAGGTTACATTTGATGCCTGATTCTTCTACAGTTTTTAAGGCATAACCTGTTTATTTTGCTTCTCTTTTGGTTCTTTTTTTTCTATTTTTGAAAAAAAAAACAAAAATCAAATGAGATAGAAAATGGGTTTTTTTTTTTAATTCTTTAAATTCATTTTTTTCCATTTATAATATACAAATTTTAATTGTTTAAATCTTCAATTCTCTAAAGCTCTCAATATATAATTTTCTTAATTTGGTATATAAATTTCCTCAATTTGCTATATATTTTCCCCCCAATTTGCTATATTCTCTTTATTAGAATTAGTTATTTAATTTTTTAAAATTATTTTAAGCATTCAATACTATATACATTTCTTTTGCTAATTTGTAACAAAAGGTTAGCATGGTTGGTTCTTCCTCATCATCCCAACTAAGAAAAAACATGAAAAATGAAGAGTTCAACTGGAAAGTTTTAACCAAATGAAACAACAATAAATCCAACAACAATAACAAGACAATTCAAATCTAATATCTTTATCAAGCACTCCACTAAAATTCCACTAAAATTTAAAATTTAAATGTTGATTGTGTTGTTTGGGTAAGGAGTAAGGACCAATTCGGAGTGGTTGGATGCAATGCACTTCTGTTCTAAAATTCTCATACGTAAATGGATGGATGGATGGATAGAATATGATTCATACGGTCCATCCTTGGGACAAAGTTTATTTGTTGCTGTACTATATAAAGGGACAGTAATTGACAAGGAAAAACATATTTTCTCAGTAAAAACCTATAAATTACATTGGTTTGACTTTTTTAAAAAATATTAAAAAAATTGATAATTTTGAAAAAAAAAGACAAAGTGCAATTTACTTCAAAATCAACACAAGAAACTGGTTATATATAAGACGTGATTCATATATAAAACGGATAATTAATCATAATTGAAATCATGGTTTTAATTTCTTGCCCTTTTATTATGTATTAATACGGATAATTAATCATAATTGAAATCGTGATTTTAATTTCTTGCCCTTTTATTATGTATTAATATTGTTATTAACTTGCTGTTGCATATATCAACCAGCTTCACAAGATAGCACATGTCAAATAAAACATGAAAAATTATGCATTTATATTATATTAGAGAAATTTATAAAATTAAATAAATATTTTAATGTGTTTTTTTAAAAAATAAAAAAATAGAATTTTAAACTATAAAAAAGTAACTTAATTAAAAATTTTCAAAATTAACCAATTTCTCAAATCCAGTTCCGAACCGGATTCATACTATATAAAAGTCCAAAATAAGAGCACTGTTATTCATACAAAACCTATAGCCAATAGTATTCGTCCACGTAATCCAATTCCGATTCTCATTGGCCATTCTACGTCTACCCTATGTCCTATATATATTCGATTGTTGGGCGGCATTTTTCACAGTTATTCATTCAGATCCCTCTTTCTTATTTTTTCTTCGAATTTATATTATATTATATTTATATTAAAAGAAGTATGGACTCCATGGATTCAGTGTTCGATCCTCTAAGAAACTTCGCCAAAGACAGCGTTCGTCTCGTCAAAAGATGCCACAAACCCGATAGCAAAGGTATTTTGTACGTTTTTCGTTTTTGTTTTTATATTCTTGAGCTGAGCTGAGCTTTGTTCGGTGTTTAATCGGAATTATATTTCGATTCTTTTTTTTTTGAAGAATTTACGAAGGTGGCGACGCGTACAGCGATCGGCTTTGTTGTTATGGGATTCGTCGGATTTTTCGTCAAATTGATTTTTATTCCAATTAACAACATCATCGTCGGCGCTTCTTAATCAGTAGGTAATTATTTTTTACTTTTTTTTTTTTGGGTTTTTGGTTGCAAAAAAAATTTAATTTTGGAGGAATTTGGTTGGATTGCAAACTAATTCATGTTTGTTATTTGGGATTTTTATTATTGCTTTATGAGGATTATATTTGTTTCTGTGAGGCTATAGGCAGGTTCAGTTGAAGATACTTTTCTGCGATTTTTTTCAAAAGAAAATCACAAAAAAAAGAAACTTTTTTGAATGAATTTTGTAGAATAAGAGTGTGAAAAAGATTTGCTTTGGGAGGGGAAGATAGCAAGAATGACTACTAAATTCATTGGAGAAGATAACTGGGTTTAGTTTTTACAATAAATGCTATGCCTGCATTACCTTAGAAGTGTAAATATAGAGATACAGACGCAGATATGCATGATAGAAGAGCCCAACAGGAATAAAAACATTTTTTTTTATATGGGATATGGAGATGTAATTTGGGTTTTTTTGTTATGCATGTTTTGTGATTGGTTTAAGTCTCTGTGAGATTCTTACCATTAAATGAAATTCTGTGAAGTGACATTCTTGATAAAGTAAATAAATACACGACTTTTTGCAGAGAATGTATGGAGTCATGCATGAGGAGGACAATTCGTACCATTATCTCTTATAGATGTTGGGTTTTAATATCCACAGCTGTCTTGTGTTTTTTTTTTATAAAAGAATAATTGAGTGCTATATCATGTGGAAGTTTGATAACTTATGTGGATTGATATGTGAAGGTAAAATATGGTTTTGGAGTTTGGATTACCAACCCCGTGTCATTGAATGTTAGATAAAACAATAAATCAGAACACGAAATGTGGTAGTGAATGAGTCTTGTTTGTTGAAGAATCTCGATTGATGTTGCATGCTCAAGTTCTGGAAGAAAAGCAAAATGCATTGACTGTTTGCAAGTTTTTAGTGATATTTCTGATGCTTGTAGCTACTTTTGTGCAAGTCTGTGCAAGTTTGTTGACTCTAGTAAACCTGCACCGGTATTGTGTAGATACTTGTTTGTGAGAGCTCTGTCTTGTGCAATTGACTTAGGTTAGCATAGCTTTTTTGTGCAGTTTTTTTGAGTGCAAATGGAATATAGAGCGGTAGTTGAGTTTCTTAGATTGACTTACACTTCTGTTGACATAAATGATGTATCTGGCATCTTTGCGTGCAGTAGATTGAACCCGACCTACATCTGTGGGTTAACAAGTTTGGTGGAATGATAAGTTTAAGAAAATATTGGAGAATATTGGAGAATAATGGACTTATTGGTTGGTTCATGGATTGTACTATACACTTGACTTGATTTCCTTCAAATCTTGCTTTCTAAGTTTTTTTGGCTGAGCAGATGAATATGAATGTATGTATTTGTGTATCAAATTTAGCCGAGTGGGATCATTTCATATCTGGGTTGGATTGTTTATTGTCAATAATAACTTCTCTTTGTTTCCTTTGATAAATTTTATTTGAGCTGAGGACCTTAGTGAGTTTGTGATGTTGTGTTTGTATTGGCTTCATGAAAGATTGTTTTAGACTTGGCTGATCTAACTAAGATCAAGCTTGAAGATGATTTACAGGGTCTCACTAAGAATTTAATGTCTGAATGACTTCAAAATCGAATCCAGTTTTGATTGGCTTGTTTGCAATGACATGTTTTTTTTTCATATATGCTTTAATTATATACTTGACTGACAACTTAAGTGTACATTCTTTATTCAAGTAGAGATGACTGATTATCATAATTTGTCTACTGATTTCTCTTATCTTTTTTCTGCTCTTACAGGTATGATAGCAGCTTGCCTCTGGGGACCTTGGATCTGACTGTTCAAGGAATTTCTAGACGAAGATTTTGCTTAGTTTGAGGTGTAGTTATGGTAGTATCTCTGGAAGAATGAAACCTTGTTTAATGATTTTGGAAATTTTATTGTGATCACAGGAAGTTGTTCTATGAATTACTATGTTACATTTTGTTTTAACAATTTTGCAATCTACGCCTTCATTACCTGCATAATAATAGTCTTCTTTAACTTTACCTTCTTTTCTGAAAGAAAAATAATGTCAGTGTTAAGCTTTTCAGAGGATTTAGAAATCGAGTGAGGTTACCACCAGATTCTCATTCAGAGTCCTGGATTCATCAAAATAAACAGGCAATCATCAAACATGAAATCACAGAATGTTTTTTTTTTTTTTTTTTTTTTAAGTTTCAAGAAGAAATTTATGTTGCAACACGAGAGCTAACCGGCCCCTTTTCGTCTTCATTATATGTCAAACAATTATCACTAAAACATCCTTTGATAAAACTACATTCGATAAAACAAAACTAATAAAACACTAAAGATCAATGATAGAGGAGTGAAAAATTAGAGTAAAAACCCAAAGTGATTGACGTGCCAGTTATAAAATGTCAAACTAATATCCTAATCAAATTATGACTGAATCCTAATAGTTAATGTATTAGTTTGTCTTTTTATTCATGCCACGTTCATTCACTTTGAGTTTTCACTCTAATTTTTCACTCCCCCAACCATTACTCAACACTAAATATTCTTTCTTGCCTTGGACATATGTGTATGCTTAAATGAGTATATATCAAGGGAGGACCTTAGACATTCCATTGGTTTGGAGTCGAGAAAAAAAAAAAGATCCTCGACTGCAAATCTAGAGAGAAATGATTCCGACATCACCACTTCAATAGCTATTTTTCTTCTAACAGTTTGGTTCTAACTCTATTCACAAATATTGAATGCTAACTGTGAACCTTAACAAAGATTCCAAAATCTTCAATTCATATCAGAAAGAGGGTACTTAATTAGAACAAAATGTGTAGATTTATGATCTCAACCGTCACTAATTATTCGTTTCATATATGAATTACATTTTATAGATAAATCGATTTTTGTCCGTTTCATATATGAATAACATTTTATAGATGAATCGATTTTACAATAGTGTTTGTGTAATAATTTATATTAGACCTGTAAACGAGTCGAGTCGAGCTCGAGTACCTCCATAATCGAGCTACTCGAGCTCTGAAATGGTGGTACTCGAGCTCGACTCGAGCTCGATCAAGTAGGCAATTTTTGAGCTCGAGCTCGAGCTCGACTTCGAGTACTGAGCTCGAGCTCGATTTTTTAATTTTTTTTATAATTTTTTTTAATTTTTTTAAATATTATTTTTTTTTAAATTGTAGGATATAATTGTAATTTTTTAAAATTTAGTAAGGTAAAATGATAATTTAGTATAAAATTAAGGTCTAAAATATAAATTTAAGTTGCTTAAAATATAATTTATCAAATGTTAGGGGCTAAAAAAATAAATATAAAAAAATTAAAAAAAATATATATGGGATCGAGTAGCTCGCGAGCTACTCGATCCTTAAACTGAGCTCGGTCAAACCGAGCTCGAGTCGAGTAGTTGGCCGAGTTGCTCGCAAGCTACTCGCGAGCAGCTCTCTCGTTTTACACCCCTAATTTATATTAGAGGTCTAGCAGCTAGCTTTAAAATCAAGATTTTTTTCCACCTCCAAGAGCAAATATTTAGAATGTGCAAAACCATTTTTTTCCCCCTCTTTAGCATATGTTGGTGTGGATCCACATTATGTTTTATACATGTTTTATGATGAAACACTTATTACATAATTCCAGCCATTTAAATCTGTGGCCACAAGATCTCACTGTAAGACCACAAGCCACATTAGACTTGTGAAATTATCCTCAAAGCCGCACCACAAAAAAGTTTGCGAGAGTTTACTCTCAATTATATTAAAGTAAATTATTCACTCGTCCATCAATTTGAATGTTGATTTGGCTTTCGCTCATATTCTTCAAAAAGTTTTATGTTCGTCCTTACTTTTGATTTTCAATAGTGCTCAATTTGTTCACTTTTTTTTTTTTTTTAAACAGGCCTAATATATATATATAGCGCAAAAGACGGAGCTGGGCATACCCATGCAGTCCGTTACCACGTACATGAGAAAATTCCAGTACATCAAGACCTACCTGTATATTTAAGGGAAAATAGAAAAGAATTAATTTCGTCCAGACAAAATTAAGGCCGTTCTATCTTCCTATCATCCTATCAGTGAATTTTAATACACAAAAGAATAAACGAGGAGTACTTCCTCCGTTTACATAAATTTATCACAAACAGCTAATTAGACTAACTGACTGCCCAATATGTACAACGATGTCCAAAAGAATCCAAGACAAACAGGCACGTTAGCAAGATGTTAAGGTATGCTCAGCAAATAGATGGATTCCAAAGTGCAATTTCCAGTACTGGGAACCGGGATCCTACAATATTATCCTTTTCAGTTACATCCTTCAATCCCTTGCCACATCAGATTGCTATCATCATGATATCCCAAAAGCGATCCAATACTAGCCAAAACTGTTCAAAACACCCTGCTGGCTTTCACCAAACTTTTAAGGAACTGGCCATACTAGATTCCAATCACTTAAAGTTTCTAATTCATTATCACCCGACAAAACAAAATACAGATTCTAACAATCCAGAATCTGTTTGCAACCTACCCTCATCAAAATCCATTTTCCCCACCTCCACAATCCAGTAAAAGATGTTCTTTAACTTCAATCCAAGTGAAGATTCAGGCAAGATAAAACTCAAAGATTCAGGCTCAATTTGTTCACTTTTAGTGCAAAAAAATTCAACTATGATGACCATTTGACACATATATATCGAAAGTACTTCATCAATTTTTTATGTTTTTTTTATTTGTCACATGTGTGTTTAATATATAGTTTTTAAAATTAAATTTTAAGTAAAAAATAGTTGTTGAATGATGATTTAAAACTCAAAAATTGTAACATGAGAAACGGAAGTAAAACTTTTTAAAAAATAAGCACAAAAGTGAAATAAACCATCAAATTGAGGGAGGATTTAAGTAATTTACCCAATTATTATTATAGACTGGGGATTAGTGACAAACATGTGGCACTAATAAACCTAAATGATTATCAACACTAATTTTATCAATAAAGTATTTCATCATAACTCCAATTTCTATTTGATCATACATCAATTTTTTATTCTTTAACTTTATCAATTAGAAGTTGACAATCTTTAATAGAGAGCTTAGAGAAAATGAGAAAACACTAAAATATTTTACAGGTAGAGAGCCCTTCCATTTTTTTTAATTGGCAAAATTCATACACGGAATAGGGATGCGAGCCTTAAATTTTATAAATATATGAAGTCAAAATTACATGCAATCCAGATATTAATTGTTTGCAATACATATTAAATACATATTAACCATGAGCTACAGAGAATCTTCAAATTACATGGCCCAATATTAAAAAAAATGATAACGCATGATCTAGAGAACCTTACAATGTTACACATACCTAGTATTTAACAAATTTTATCTTTTTTTTTTTTAAATCAATTTGGAGGTAAGTATCGTTTTGATACCTAATATTGAAAAAGTTATATTTTGATCTAAATTTTGTCACAAAAATGATTCTTTTAACTCATTTTTTTATTTACATGATAAATGGCACCGTCATATTGCTTATCATTCAAAACAACTGAATTTTATACTACATTGACGGAAAACAAAGTGATTATACCAGCATTAATTGGAGTTAAATATACATCTCAATGTTATCCAGAGCTCAATGACACAACTAACAGAAATTTACGCTAAGCATAGTTCTTAGTATATCTTATGCAACTATGTCTTCCCATTTGCTTCTTGCAGGTTATAAACTGATCAGTCGTAGAGACTTGTTTAATTAACCAGTACAATAGGCATTTCTGTGAGTGCTAGCTAGCTAGCATGCATTTCATTGGAACATGAGGCTCTCTGTAGAAAGATTAAGATAATTTGTGACCGATCGAGGACATGCAAATATGCTATAGTACAAATAAAATGATTCAAACTCCTCAATCTTGTATTCTTGTGCACATATCTTTTCAACTTTCAAGTTCTTCGGTCTTCCATTTTCCCTGACGATCATGTTTTATAATGAAGCACAAAAAGATTCCTATGGGATTTGCAATTAAAGAAAAAAGGATATCGGCCCAGAAGAGGACTAAGACATGAAATATTTCTGTAATAGATAAAGATTGAGATTATTTTTGTTTGTTTATTACATATATATATATATATAGTGTAATTGAGTGTTGGATTCAATTCATTTTTAATAAAAAAATAACTAGTTTACACTTACAGAATTGCGCAGGCAACATGGTGACGTAGGCAAGATCGTTAAATAAGACCGAATTTATTCAAAGCATATATAGATAAAGTACATGAATATCTCATGGTGAATCAATTCACATGTATGAGGCAATATCTTGCTCCAAAGCTTTAAGTTCACACAAGACTTGTTATTTAAAAGTGATAACTGTCTTCTCGACAGGTTATACATCCATTGAATTGGAGAGTTACACATCAAATTAATGACTGTGTATTTATTTAACATAGGGACATAGATATGCAAGGGCTTGCCAAGGTGTTAAGTAGGTAGGTAGGCAGATCGCGTCTTCAGGAGATCACCATAATTTTTTATGGGGTGGCGGTATTTTTACACGTGGTGGTGGAGGTGGAGGTGGAGATGGCGGTGGAGGTGATTTTTTAGGTGGTGGGGGTGGAGATGGTGGTGGAGGGGATGGAGGTGGAGGTGGAGGTGATTTTTTAGGTGGTGGGGGTGGAGATGGTGGTGGAGGGGATGGAGGCGGTGGTGGAGGTGATTTTTTAGGGGGTGGTGGTGGTGGTGATTTAATAACAGGTGGACATATATGTGGAGGTGGTGGTGGTGGTGGTGGTGGTATGTCAGGGGGACATATATGTATAATGGGTGGAGGTGGTGGTGGTGGAGGTGGAGGTGGTTTCTTAGGTGGTGGCGGTGGTGGCGGTAATGGCGGTGTAGGTTCAATCAAAGGTGGTTTGATGACAGGTGTGGGAGGTGATATCCTAGGTGGTGGTGGTGGAAATGGCAGTGAAGTTGGTGGTGTTCTAATGACAGGTGTCTGTATAATAGGTGATCTAGGAATAGGTGAAAGTTCAATTGGCGGGGTTGAAACAAGCGGTGGTACAGGTATAGCAGCTTCTATCCTCACAAGTAGCACGCACAAGATAGCTAAGAATTGGCAAAGCGAGGCCATTTGCCTCGCCATGGCTTCCTAAACAAAAAATGTGCGTAAAGAAAGCTCTTCTCAGCTTCACTTGTGGTGGAGTTCATTCTCATGCGCACCTCTTTATATACATTTCGCCAATTGAATAGTTTTCCAACTGCATGCGTACGTACCAAAATGCTTGCTATACAGTTTAAATGCATTAATGCATGCAATGCCTCTATGCATATATTTAGGAACCCTAGGTTTACCAAACCTCCAAGAGCCTATGGAATTGATTACTTGATGTTTTATTTTTTAAGCTAATTAAAATTTTATTGAGATGCAAAAGATATAATTAATCATATAAGTTTACAAGTTTTAACTAGATAAATTAACCATTTACTAAATAAATAAATAAATAAATAGATCCTCTAAATTTAATTTCAAAGAAAAGTGAAGAGTACTTGTAGATTAATTTAAATACAAGTGTTTTCGATGGGGTTTTAAATAATAATCCATGGGAAAGTTGTCTACCTTCATATATATACCTAATTAGTGTAGCAGAAAACAATTAAAACTAACTCATTTTTCTCTAAGATACATAATACAATGAACAATAATCGTACTAGCTACAACTTCACACGATTACATAGTTCCATTTAACATGGGATTGATCAATTGAAGACAAATCTTTTCAAAGAATGAAAATTTTGCAGAACTTTAAAATTTTTATTAAATAATTATGAAGTCATAATAATGAAAATAAAAATTTATAAAAATGTATATAACTTTAGAAAACCCTATGTAAATATGAAAAAATAGAAATAATTAGAAAAACTAAAGTGTCCGTCCAAAAGTGGCCTTAAATAAAGGAATATCTCGTAATTTCCTTCGAAATACCATATTATAACAACGATTTTGAATTCATATGATAAAGTTATGTTAGTTTAAAATTAACTACCGATTTAGTTTTTTTCCTCATTTTTAAACTATCCTGCACAACTCAATGTGCATCCACAACACGCTCCATATCAGCATCCATCTACACACATCAAACTACTAATATATATTTTTAGTTTAATAACACTTTGCCACCTTATGCTTTGTGGGTAGGTACACTTTGTCACTTTATACTTTCAAAATATATACTTTGCCACCCCGTAGACTAGTCAACATGTTAATTAACAAACTTCCATTAGAAACATGCATGAAATGACAAAACTGACCCTTATAAAAATATAAAACATATTATTAAGAAAATCTAAAAAATAACAATAAAAAAATGCAAAAAACTTCTAATCTCTGTGTGTGTATATATTATTATTTATAAATAATTTATTAATTTCCTATTTAATGAAATAGAGAAAGGTATATGAATGGTAAGATATAACATATTTGACAAGTTGATTTTATCCTTTCTATGAGCATATAATAAACGCTCTTAATTCTTAGAAAAAGAGTCTTAACATTGGATAATGTCTCACTATCTCTTCAAAATTTTATGTCATTGATATGATTTATTTAGATTTTTTCACTTTTTTGCTAAATTATTATACACTATTAACACTCTTATTTCTCTTTTTATATTAAGATATTTGAATTTAGGTAGAGAATAGAACAATTAATAGTACAAAATAAATTTGTTATTATATTATTGAAAATTAAAGTAAATAAATTTGTTATTCTTATATTAGTGAAAATTAAAGTAATATATTTTACAGGTTTTTGCGTTAATATAGAGTTTTTATCTTTGCATTATATTAATTCTTAAATGAATCCATTAATAAGGGTATATTTGTCCAAATAATGGTAAACCATAATTGGACTAATTTACACAGTTAAATTTGCTAACTTTATAAATTTTAGGGTGACAAAGTATATATCTTGAAAGTATAGGGATGCAAAGTGTAATTAATTCTATATATATATATATATATATTCCTGAAAATCCTGTAAAACATTAATCCTATTCCTAAGTGATTGATAAGTTAGCAACATGACCATCCTTAATTTATTTAAATAACAACATATTATATATATATATATATGTATATATTGACGAGATTTTATAATAATTGTCAACTTAATGCAACAATTTTTATTTTTTCGAATTTGAAACTAACTACTTATAAGTAAATAAATTACTTATAAACACGCACAATTACCATCCTTTATTTAAAATAAAAAGAATGGCAATCCTTTTCTATCATTATTTGTTCATTAGACCATTTACTTATTACCAACAATATTGCACTTCATTGGATGGATATGTTTGTGCAAATATAAACACATACAGAGAAGTCTAGCCAACCATTTATGGAAGAAAGCATGCTCCCTTTTGAAGAATGCAGAGGAAACTTTTTGTAAGGAGGCGAAGAAATTAAGATTAAATTTCATGTCTATAAATAGTTTGTTTGTCTATAAATAACTTTTCGCACTAAATCCAGATTAATTTCTGCCTTCTACTTTATTCAATTCCCACCTTAACTTCATTTGAGTCAATCTGTTAGTGCAATTTTTCTGTGTTCTCCTAATAAAAATGCTCTTCTTGGGCAACTAAAATTCATTTCTTTTACTAAACTATATACTCAACCCCAATAAAAAAAAATCAAAAAAAAAAAAAAAAACTCAACCACAGAAGAGAAAAAAATGTATAAATAAAGCAAAGAAATGGCACCTAGCTAGAAATTTTGGCATAAACTGATGAAAATTGATGGCAAAAAATATCAAAAGTTTGGCACCGGAACAGTTTAGCTTGAAAAGGTAAAACAATTAAATGATACAGCATGCATGTTAGGCAAGCCACCTGAAAATAGGTGTGGCTATTTAGTTACGCATCAAACAGTTTAAAACTACTATATATAAAATACAGCCAGCTGTGAACTATGATTTCAAAGATGGGAAAAATATTTTACTTGCTCTGAAGTGCATACAATCGAAATTAACCCTAAATTCTAGCTTCAGAAAGAATTTTGGACATATTTGTATGGCAAATTGCACTTGAATCAACAAAACAATAAATTTACAACTTAATGACTCAATTCAATTTTCAAAATGAGTTTATAATTAATAATCAGGTATTAATTACTAATTTATGCCATTGGCAAGTTTACATTTTTTTTTATTTTATTTTTTATTTTTTTATGAACCAGATCCCAACTTACGTTGTACTATACTGGAGTTCAAGGCAACCGTCCCCTAGCCACCTGAGGAGGTAAATCGCGGGATGTGCACGCAGATGGATACTACTCTCACAGTACCGGCCCAAGCTGGATACCAGGGCTAGTCTTCAACCTTTAGTCACCAAGTCTTCACCAGCGAATTTCGGCCCCATACGGCCTCACTCCAGCGCGTAAGTACCATAAACCTTTCTCCACTAGCGTATGTGCCCCGGAAGGACTTTATATATGTAGGACACTATATCAAGGACCAACCAACAAACAATTAGTCAAAAGTATGGCGAAGCTATTTCAAGTGTTTAAAGCTTGAGGCATGTATGTGGGAGTGTGAAAATAGAGGATTAAAAAAATATTTGTATAATATATTTACTATTGTATGTAAATGAAAGCAGCTATTTTGATTGATGATTCCATTGTTGGCACGGAACATTTTTTTTTACTACACAAATATATAAAGTTTGATTTTTCAAACTTACACAAAATATGCACTTGATATATTTGTGTAGTAAAAAAAAAATGTTCCTTGCCAACAATGAAATATAATTAAATCGTTAATATTTTAATATAGCATTTGCATTGAAATTTTGTTTAAAGGAAGTCGTCAGCATTTTAATAATAAAATTTATAGTTCAAATGTCAATCTATATTTTAATTGAATTTAGAAAAATTTTGAATTTTTTTTTTGAAAACCTTTTGTATTCATTGTGTATCGATTAAAAAAAAGATATTAATATTATTGAATTATAAAATTTATATATTTGTGTAGTAAAAAAAGATTCCATACCAAAAATAAAATATAATTAAGTCGTTAAAATTTTAATATAGCGGTTGAACTGAAATTTTGTTTAAAGGAAGTCGTCAATATTTTAATAATAAAATTTATAGTTCAAATATCAATTTATATTTTAATTGAAGTTAGAAAATTTAATCAAATAAAGAAGTCACAATTTAACGCAATTTCAAATTGCGACTTCCTTATTTTTGGAAAATTATTAAAAGCAGCATTATTTCTTTAATTTTAGTTTTTTTAGCTTTATTCAAGTAAAGTATCCAATTATTTACACCAATGTTTTTTTTTCAGCCTTATTTTTAAACTTAGGGCAAATGACTTCAATAGTTTCTCAATTTAGGTGTAAATATTATTTTGATTTTTAATTTTGAAAAAGTTACATTTTAATTCCTTAATTTGAATTTTGTTGCATAAATAATCTTCAACTCATTTTTCATTCATTTGACAAGTAACGTTGTTAGTCATGTGCCACAAAATGGCGTCGTTTTAAATGATGAACTTTATCACCATAACTAACGGTATTATTTATCAAATGAATAAAAAATAAGTTGGAGACTATTTGTACGATAAAATTCAAATTAAGAGATTAAGGGTATGTTTGTATATGTATTTTGTTTTGAGAATTACAAAAAACGAGATCTTGGATTGCTTTTTACAAAAAGAATATTTTTATTTTTAGAATTGAGTGTTTGAATTGATAAGTTTTTTTATTGGTTTTTATGTAGAAGAATTATTTTATTAAATAAATTTTAAATAAGAATTTTTTTAAAGTAAATTGTTTGGGCTAACCAGCGGAAGTCAACCTTTGACTGCCACTGATAAACTCAAACAAATAAAAAACTAAAAAAATTAAAAAATATTGAAAAGACTACAATGCCTTCATATTGTGGTTAGAGAAGTTGGAAATTTTTGTTTTGAAAATTGAATATAATAAAAAATGTTAATTTGGAATAAGATGAGAAATGGGCAAAAAAGCTCTATGCAAACATTTCTATCAACTTCCATTTTTCATGGGTTATAACATGCATATTTTGGTAAAAGATGGCAAAGTAAAAAAATGTGTTGATTTTGATTTTTCCTACTTTTTTTCACCCACCTCAATTGTGATTGTGAACGATGTCAAAAAGTGAAATTTAAATTTTTTTACCAAATTTCCATTTTTCATATGTAAAAATGACAAAGTAAAAAAATGTGTTGATTTTGACTTTCACTTACTATTTTTTATATGCATCTCAATTGTGAATATGCATTTTAATGAATGGTGTCAAAAAGTGATAATTAAATTTTTCACAAAATTTTCATTTTCCATGTGTTATAACACAAGTATTTTAGCAAAAAATGGCAAAATCTAAAAACGCTTTGATTTTGATATTTTTGTAATGTTTTTTACACCTGCCTGGATTATGTACATGCATTCCAGTAAATATTGCCTGGAAAAAAAGTAAAATTTAAAAATTTTCACTAAACTTCCATTGTTCACAGGTTATAACACATATATTTTTGTCAAAAATAGAAAAGTTAAAAAACATGTAGATTTTGGCATTTTCTCTACTGTTTTTTTACCCACCTTAATTGTGAACATACATCTTTGTGAACGGTGCAAAAAAAATAAAATTTAAAATTTTAACTAAATTTCTATTTTTCCTGGGCTATAACACACCTATTTTAGCAAAAAATAGCAAAATCTAAAAATTCAATAATTTTGACTTTTTTTTGTACCATTTTTTGCACCCACCCCAATTGTGAATATACATTCTAGTGAATATTTTCAAAAAAAGTAAAAATTAAAATTTTCTACAAATCTCTATTTTTCATGGGTTATAAGACACGTATTTTAATAAAAAATGGCAAAGTTAAAAAAGTGTTGATTTTGACATTTTCCCTACTGTTTTTTACACACACCTCAATTGTTAACATGCAGTCTAATGAACGGTGTCAAAAAAAGTAAAATTTAAAATTTTTACCAAATTTTCATTTTTCATGGGTTATAACACATGTATTTTAGCAAAAAATGACAAAATTAAAAAATACATTGATTTTTACTTGTTTGTAATGTTTTTTACACATGCCTAGATTGTGAACATACATTCTAGTGAATATTGTTTGGAAAAAGTAAAATTTAAAATTTACCGAATCTCTATTTTTCACGGGTTATATAACATGTATTTTTGTCAAAAATGGCAACGTAAAAAAATGTATTGATTTTAGGCATTTCCCAATTGTTTTTTCACCCACCTCAATTTTTAATAGACATTCTTATGAATGGTGTCGAAAAAAGTGAAATTTAGATTTCTTACTAAATTTCAATTTTTCATGGGTTATAACACACGTATTTTAACAAAAAATGGCAAAATCTAAAAATTCTTTAATTTTATCTTTTTTGTGATGTTTTTTACGTTCGTCTTGATTGTAAATATGCATTATAGTGAATATTATCTGGAAAAAATGAAATTTAAAAAATTTCAACAAACTTCTATTTCTCATGGGTTATAATACACGTATTTTTGTCAAAATGGCAAAGTAAAACAACATGTTGATTTTGGCATTTTTCCTACTATTTTTTCACCCATCTCAATTGTGAACATGCATAATTGTGAATAGTGTCAAAAAAGTGAAATTTAGATTTTTTTTTACTAAATTTCTATTTTTCATAGATTATGACACACGTACATAACAAAAAATGGCAAAATCTAAAAATACATTGATTTTAACTTTTTTTTATACCATTTTTTTTGCACCCACCCCCATTGTAAACATGCATTCTAGTGAATATTGTAAAAAAAGTGGAATTAAAATTTTCACTAAACCTCTATTTTTCCTGAGTTATAACACACATAGTTTAGTAAAAAATGAAAAAGTTAAAAAAGTGTTAATTTTGACTTTTACCCTACTATTTTTACACACACATCAATTGTTAATATGCATTCTAATGAACCGTGTCAAAAAAGTAAAATTTTAAATTTTCATCAAATTTCCATGTTAAGGTGTTCTAACACACGTATTTTATCAAATATGACAAAATCCAAAAACGTAGTATTTTTTGTTTTTTTTGTGATATTTTTTACATTCTCCTAGATTATGAACAAAAATAGTAAAGTCAAAAAACGTGTTGACTTGTCCTTTTCCCAACTATTTTTTCTCTCACCTCAATTGTGAATATGCATCACTTTGAACGTTGTCAAAAAATTAGAATTTAGATTTATTTTACTAAATTTCTATTTTTCATGGATTATAACACATGTATTTTAGCAAAAATGGCAAAATCCAAATATGTGTTGATTTTGACTTTTTTTGCACCCACCCCCATTGTGAATATGTATTTTAGTGAATATTGTTAACAAAAGTAAAAATTAAAGTTTTCACCAAACCTCTGTTTTTCGTGGGTTTACATGTATTTTAGTAAAAAATGGCGAAGTAAAAAAACGTGCTGATTTTACTTTTTTCCCTACTGTTTTTTACATATAACTCAATTGTGAATATGAATTTTATTGAGCGGTGTCAAAAAAGTAAAATTTAAAATTTTCACCAAATTTCTATTTTTTATGGTTTATCACACGTATTTTTGTCAAAAATGGTAAAATCCAAAAACGCGTTAAATTTGGCTTTTGGTGATATTTTTTTACACCCGCCTTGATTGTGAACATGCATTTGAGTGAATTTTGTCAAAAAAAGTAATATTGATGATCACTTTAGATGTGTTTTTTTTTAAATTGCGAAAAACGAGATTTCATGTTGTGTTTACAAAACGAATATTTTTGTTTTGATAATTTAGTATTTGAATTGATAAGTTTTGTTTCTATTGGTTTTGTGTAAAAAAATTAATTTACTAAATAAAGTTTAAATAAGAATTATTTTTTATTAAATTGTTTGGGTTAACCGTCGCCAATCGACCTTTTACTGCCACCGATAAATTCAAACAAATAAAAAACTAAAAAAAATTAAAAGATGTTGAAAAGACTAAAATACCTTCATTTTGTGTTTAGAGAAGTTGAAAAGTTTTGTTTTGAAAATTGAATATAAACAAACGTGTTAATTATTAATGAGATGAGAAATGGTTAAAAAGCCCTATCCAAACATTTCCTCCAAACCTCCATTTTGCGTATATTATATAACATACGCATTTTAGTAAAAAATGATAAAGTAAAAAATTTTGTTGATTTTAACCTTTTTACTACTATTTTTTATACACACCTCAATTGTTAACATGCATTATAATGAACGGTGTAAAAAAATGTGAAATTAGTTTTTTCACAAAATTTTTATTTTTTGTGGGTTATAAAACACGTATTGCCAAAAATGGAATTCCAAAAACGCGTTGATTTTGATTTTTTTGTCATGTTTTTTACACCCGCCTCAATGTGTACATGTATTAAATATTGTCATGAAAAAGTGAAATTTAAAAAATTTCACCAAACTTCTATTTTTCACTGGTTATAACATGCATATTTTTGTCAAAAAATGACAAAGTAAAAAAATGTGTTGATTTTGTCATTTTCCCTACTATTTTCCATCCACCTCATATGTGAATTTGCATCCTCGTCAATAGTGTCAAAAAATAAAATTTAGATTTTTTTACTAAATTTCTATTTTTCATGGGTTATAACACATGTATTTTACCAAAAAAATGGTAAAATTAAAAAATGCTAAGATTTTGATTTTTTTGTACCGTTTTTTGCACCCACCTCTATTGTGAACATGCATTCTAGTGAATATTGTCAAAAAAAGTGAAAATTAAAATTTTCACTAAATTTCTATTTTTCATGGGCTTGACACGTATTTTAATAAAAAATGACAAAGTTAAAAAACGTGTTGATTTTGATATTTTACCTATTATTTTTTATATACACCTTAATGGTGAACATGCAATCTTGTGAATATTGTCAAGAAAAAGTGAAAATTAAATTTTCACCAAAGCTCTAATTTTTAGAGGTTATATAATACATGTATTTTTGTCAAAAATAGAAAAGTAAAAAAACATGTTGATTTTGACTTTTTCCCTACTATTTTTTATACACACCTCAATTATTAATATGAATTTTAATTAATGGTATTAAAAAAAAGTAAAAATTAATTTTTTCACAAAATTTTCATTTTCACAGGTTGTAAAACACACATATTTTAGCAAAAAATGGCAAAATTTAAAAACGCATTGATTTTGATTTTTTTTTGATATTTTTTGCACATGCATCGACTGTGAACATGTATTCTTGAGAATATTGTTAGGAAATAGTGAAATTTAAAAATTTTCGCCAAACCTCTATTTTTCACGGATTATAACACACATATTTTTGTCAAAAATGGCAAAGCCAAAATATGTGTTGATTTTGGATTTTTCCCTACTGTTTTTTCACTCACCTCAATTGTAAACATGCATCATTGTAGAGATGGCCACGATTCAGGAACCGCCGGTTTCTGATTTCATCGGCGGTTTTGGTTACGGTTACGATTTTGTTTCGATTTTATCCCGATTTCGATTTCGGTTATGATTTTATTCCCGTTTTGAATTCGATTTCAATATCGAATTTCAATTTCAACATCTGAATTTAATTTTGAAATACTAAATTTTTGTTACTTAGGTTTTAGTACTTACAACTTAGAAATACTAAATTTTACTAGTCAGAATGAAAAAACTACTAAATTTTATTCATTGGGATAGAAAAATTTACAAGTTAAGAATTTAAATCATAAATTTGCAAGTTAGAAATTAATAAATGAAGTAACTACTAAATTTTATTCATTGGGATAGAAAAATTTACAAGTTAAGAATTTTAAATCACAAATTTACAAGTTAGAAATTAATAAATGAAGAAACTACTAAATTTTATTCATTGGGATAGAAAAATTTACAAGTTAAGATTTTAAATCATAAATTTGCAAGTTAGAAATTAATAAATGAAGAAATACTAAAATTTATTCATAATTGATGCTTTAAACTTTAAATTTGAATAGTACAATAATACAATTGCAAAATATATAATGATATCCATTAACACAACTATAGTCTATACAAATAAAACTATGACATTTATATAAACAAATATACAGATATGAAAATTATAATATTTGAACAACATGATAAATTATTTCAAATTTTCAATAATCTAAAAATATACAATATTAAAATTTTCTTCATTTTAATAAACTAATAGTCGTAATCATTGTTGGCTCTTTTAGCATCAGTGATAGGTGAATTAGTAGTATAAGTAGAGCTACTATCGGTGGTGATGTCTAAATCTAAATCAAAATCTTCTTCTATGTTTTGTTCATATTCTCTATAAGCGGCTTTACTCCAATCATCTACTAAAGCTTGAATCTCCAAGGACATGGGGCTCAAACACGATCAGGTCTCGTCTAAAATGTTGCCACCTTGACTAAAATCTTGTTCCACGGCTATGGTTGATGTCGGAGCTGCCAAAATTTCTTTGGCTATCAAAGAGATGACGATGTACATTGTTGTCTTTACTTTCACCATTCCAATATTTTGAAGTTCTCAATACTATCACATTCAAACTTGTTATCACTAAAATCAAAAGAAGTGGTTAAATATTCCTCAAGTTTTGTACTAGTAATACATTGTATTTTTTTAACGATTGAAACATTTCTAAACCGGGAGAGATAAAGAAAGATCTAATGTTGGAAGTTGAAATACTATTGTAATTACTAGTAGGAACTTATTGATGAAAATTAGTAGAATATTCTTCATATAATGCATTTATTATATCTTTAGTCTCATTTATGTATTTATTTACATTCAATTGTAATTGTATAATGTTTGGATCTAATGAAAAACATTCTTTTTACGCATCATAATAAAATTTCAAATATTGTTCTAAATCTTTAAATTTAAAACGGGGATCAAGAACAATAGCAACTAAATATAAAATTGAAATTTCTTTATAATAATTAAGCCATTTTTCTAACGTGTGAATAATACTTTGCGTCAAAGTTTCATCATTTATATGAATTTTTAACACACCAACTATATTACATGTTTCAACTAAAAATAAATGAGAAGTTAGATAATACATACGTGAAAATATACATGTAGCATCCTTAAAAACTTCTAACAAATTTAAACAAGAAGTCCAATGTGTAGGAAGTAATATAATTCCAAGACAAGAGTTATCAATGTAATTACAATGAACTATATTTAGAAGAATCATAAAGTAAATCATAAGTTGAATTCTAACGATTTGAAACATCCTTTTTAAATCTTTTAAGCTTTTGTCCATTTTGTATACAATATTTTGCCCATGTTTTCATTAAACTTGTATGTCCGGTCAAATATTTAATTGCATCTTTAATTGGTTTAATATGACTTTCTAATGCACTTAAACCATTTTGAACGGATAAATTTAAAACATGACATACACATCTAACATGAAAAAATTTCTCACTTATAATTGGTGCACAATTATTTTTTAATTCTACAGTAGATGCATTATTAGCCGATGCATTATCAAAACCAATTGACAAATTTTTGTCTTTCAAATTATATTCTTGTAAAATAGCACTAATTAATCTAGATATATTTATAGCTGTATGAGAATCATTAAAAATTCTAAATGCAATTACTCTTCTTTATAAAAACCAATTTGAATGTACCCATTGACAAGTTATACCCATATAACTATTCATTGGCCAATGATCACTCCAAATATCCGAACATATTGAAACACGAGAATATAATTTTAAAAAATATTCCGATAAGTTATTTTTTCATTTTTATAATTTTTTTAATATCACGTGTTAAAGTTGTTCTAGAAACACGTTTAACTTATGGATTTACTTTTTCTTGTACTAATCTCACAAAATTTAGTTTTTCACCAAATGAAAATGGTAAATGTTGTGTACAAACAAATTTAGCTATACCATCTCTCCATTTTAAATCACTAAATTTAAATAAATTTAAATTACTAGAAGAAAAAGAACCTTGTTGAGTGAAACTGGTTAATTGCGCTTGTGACTTTTGAATGCCGATTTCTTGAGGATGAGTTTTCTCCAAATGCTTTGTTAGTGTACCATATCCGCTCCCAATTTTGAAGGCGTATGATTTCCTTAAAAAATATCATTTTGCTCTAAACAGAACTCCATTGGCATCAAAAAGTTTTGTGAAATATTTTACAAACATGTAGGATTTTGGATTCATTAGTGTACGACGAGTTGATGGTGATGGATTTACACTTTCATCACCAATATTATGTGGTTGGGATGAAGAAGCAAAACTATCCATTTTATAAAATAATTCAAATAGATTAAAAAAGTATGATAAATTGAAAGAATAATATATTAAAAATAATAATTTAACTAACAATTATAATAGAAACAATAATTAGAATTGAATTTTATAGAATTTTGATGCTTGAGAATCGAGATGAAGAGAATTAGAATATTGAGAAAGAGGAGTAAAAATTGTGTGAAAAAATAAAAAAATTAAGGAGGTATTTATAGAATTAGGAAAAGTAAAAAAGTAATAAAAAAAGAGATAGGAAGTGAGGAACATTCAATAATTGACCGTTCCTCACTTAATTTGGACCGTTGTCCACATGGCAACGGTCATTTGACAGTTACAAATTTTTTTTTTGTTTCACATGCGCCTCTTTTTTTTTTATAAAACTTTTTAGGCGCGTGCATATGCTGTGACAGCTGCTGACATAGCAAAATTTTTTTAATTGTCGGTTTGGAACCGGAATCTGAACAGCCGGTTCCGATTTCGGTCCCGATTTTGGAGAACGTAACCTAACCGTCCCTAGATGGTTTAAGTACAGTTCCGATTTTGTGAGGCCCCGATTCCGATTTCGAAACCGTCGGGATTGCCATGTCTACATCCTTGTGAACATTGTAAAAAAAAGTGAACATTAGATTTTATTTTACTAAATTCAATTTTTCATGGGCTATAACATATGTATTTTAGCAAAAAAAAGGCAAAATCGAAAAATTTGTTGATTTTGACTTTTTTGTGCCCACCTCCATTTTGAACATGTATTCTAGTGAATACTATCAAAAAAAGAGTAAAAATTAAAATTTTCACCAGCCTTCTATTTTCATGGGTTATAACAAGTATTTTAGTAAAAAATGGCGAAGAAAAAAATATGTTGAGTTTCACTTTTTCTTTATTATTTTTTTACAGAAAACACAATTGTGAAGATGAATTCTAATGAACAGTTTTAAAAAGTGAAATTTAAAATTTTCACAAAATTTTTATTTTTCTTGGGTTATTACATATGTATTTTAGCCAAAAATTACAAAATTTAAAAACGAGTTGATTTTGACTTTTTGTGATGTTTTTAACACTCGTTTCGATTGTGAACACGAATTCGAATGAATATTGACAGAAAAAAGTAAATTTTGAGGATAAATTTGGATATATGTTGTGTTTTGTTTTGAGAATTGAGGAAACAAAGTTTCGGGTTGCATTTTACAAAAGGAATAGTTTTGTTTTGAGAATTGAATATTTGGATTAATAACTTTTGTTTCATTGGTTTTTGCGTAGAAGAATTATTTTATTAAATAAAGTTTAAATAAAATTTTCTCAAAATTGTTTGGGTTAATCGGTGGCAGCCAACGTTTGACTCACGGATCAATTCAAGCAAATAAAAAACTAAAAAAAATTAACAGATGTTGAAAAGACTAAAAGGTCTTTGTTTTTTGGTTAGAGAAGTTTGAAATTTTCGTTTTCAGAATTGAATACAAACAAACATGTTAATTTGGAATGAGATGATAAATGGGCTAAAAACCAAATCCAAACATTTCCACCAAACTTCTATTTTTCACCAGTTATAACACGCGTATTATGGCAAAAAACGGGAAAGTAAAAAAAACGTATTTATTTTGACTTTTCCCTATTGTTTTCATCACCTGCCTCAATTGTGAACATACATACTTGAGACTGATGTCAATAAAAATGAAATTTAGTTTTTTTTACCAATTTTCTAATTTTCATGGGTTAAAGACACGCATTTTAGCAAAATAAATGCATTGATTTTGACTTTTTTTCTACCTCTTTTTGCACCCACCATGAATATGAACATGTATACGAGAAGGCACTCAGGAATATTAGCAAGGCAAAGTTTGCCTTGCTTTGGTACTAGGTCATCTAATTTGGAAATGGCGTCTTTAATGGAAGAGGTATACTTCGTGGACCGATCTGACACTAATTCGTCAGGACGCCAGAAGATTTCGGTTCCTAATTTCTGAATTCCATTCTATAAAATTTTTTCCTTCCAATCATGGATGGAGCTCGGATTTCCTTCAAAGAGGTTGGGTCTAGCCCTCCTACAAGTAAAGTAGAACCAACAAATGTCCCGACCAGAAGTTTTTAGGCTAAATATATATCTAACAAGGTGTACAGTACAAGGAATGACTAAGTGTTTACAGAGTATTTGGAAGCCTACCAAAGTTCGGATGACATTAGTAGTTAATTGGGTAATAGAGAGGGAATATTTTCTCAAAATATCTTTGAAGAACTCAGCAAAGGGAAACCTTAGTCCTCCTACGAACTCAAATAAGGGAAACCTTAGTCCTCCTACGAACTCAAATAAGGGAAGCCTTAGTCCTCATACAAATTGATCTACAAACACTGCAATGAACCCTATGGGAGGAAAGCTAGCGACCTCCCCAGAAAGAGGAGTTCGGGCGTTGAGTTCAGAATGGATGAAACATTTTTTGGCCACGTGAGCTACTTCCTCGTAAGAAAGTGAAGAGCTTAGAGTATTAAGTTTGGAAACTTGCTTTGACTCAGCTTCAGAGGTTTCTTCCAGTTCCATATTTTCTTCAGTACGGGGAATTGGGAATAGACTCCTATGGTTCCGACCTAGGAACTACAGTATTAGGGACAAGAACATAAGAACTCGAATAGGCAGTATTATCTTTTTTAGTTCGGTTCTCTATAGTTTTAGGTCTGCTAATCGAACCTGAGTATGATCTCGGAGGGGTTACACTTCCTAATTCTCCTGACCTAGATGCTGAGTTAATAGCTGACGATGAATTAGAATATTCAGAGGCAGACATACATGAATTAGAATGTTCAGAAGCAGACATACTTACTTGTTGACAATGAAGAGCAGAGTTCGAGTTTATGCGTCTATTCGAAGAAATGATAAATCCAAGCTATGAGGTAAGACTGCTTAAAGATGTAAAACTACAAAAGGTGAAATTTAAAAATTTAAGAATGGGGCTATTTATAGAGGTCTCATGGGCTAGATGATCTAAGCCGTTGATCTTGTCTTGAGATTCGCAAACTAATAGCTGGTGACGACTAAGCCGCATTCGTGCAAGCTCTAGAGTTTGACATGTCGTTTGCTGCTTTAATTGATTGTATAAATAAATACCGAATTAGGGCATACTTGTACCATGATGAAATATTCTACATAGTTGTTGTGTGTACATTTGCTACGACTAGGCCTGTAAACGAGTCGAGTCGAGCTCGAGTACCTCCATAATCGAGCTACTCGAGCTCTGAAATGGTGGTACTCGAGCTCGACTCGAGCTCGATCGAGTAGGCAATTTTCGAGCTCGAGCTCGAGCTCAACTTCGAGTACCGAGCTCAAGCTCGATCTCGAGCTCGATTTTTAATTTTTTTAAATATTATTTTTTTAAAATTGTAGGATATAATTGTAATTTTTTAAAATTTAGTAAGGTAAAATGATAATTTAGTATAAAATTAAGGTCTAAAATATAAATATAAGTTGCTTAAAATATAATTTATCAAATGTTAGGGACTAAAAAATAAATATAAAAAATTAAAAAATATATATATATGGGATCGAGTAGATCGCGAGCTATTCGATCCTTTGAAAACTGAGCTTGAGCTCGAGCTCGAGCTACTCGAGCTCGACTCGAGCTCGGTCAAACCGAGCTCGAGTCGAGTAGTTGACCGAGCTGCTCGCGAGCTACTCGCGAGCAGCTCGCTCGTTTTACAACCCTAGCTACGACTTACATCATGCGGATGGGACATAAAGTCTTTCGATCACTCTTACAAGTTCAAGCTTATGGAAAGTTTGAGGATAATATGGAAAACCCAGTTCTATATTATGACAAACTTTCAATCTCCCCAACTAAATTAGACACAATGTGATCTACTCGTCCAAAATGCGATCATGAGTAGCATGCACCTTAAGCTACAGCCAGTTCAAAATTATGGGAACTTTTCGCATTGAAATTAAAACTCCTTGCAACTCACAATAAGGCCTCAACGTGCATCCTAAACCCCTCCATACAGCACATCTGGGATGAAATTCCACAAGCATGAACAAACACAACCAAATCAGGCCAAGCACCAAAATTGTTCACCCAAAGATATCCAATCCAAAATTTAGTACAACCACAAGTCTAATCACTTCTCCTTAAACTGGTATCCAAACAAGATTATGTTCTAGCCAAACTTACATTCATGATCCTTGACACAAATGACCCCCCACACACAAAAACATGATCATGGGCAACCCATAAAGAAACATGGCAGCAAGGTAGCAAACCACACCAGTCATTCAACTTCCACAACAATTTCAGCAACTCAATACCATATAGATAATCTAAGTAACTAAGGGCATCAGCCCAAAACAACAAGTAGAACTCATGCAAGATTATACAGAATTAAAAACATTAGCCAATGTAGACAAAAATAGTCACCACTCTTAATACGCAAAAGACAATCTCATCAATCCAATAACATTTAAACACTCACCTCTTCAACTACAACCTCCTCAGCTGGGTACGAAATAGGTTTTGGGTATTTTGGGACACCCAAAATAAAACCAGATACTTTACGCACAAGTTCAGGCTTCTTATTGGACATCTCAAAAAAAATTTCCGTAGAGCATTATTTGCGGCTAATTGTATAGTGCTAGGACTCCAGCATCCTCTGAAGTGCTGTTTCTTTCCAATCTTGCTTGGCCTACTTATTCTGTTCTTCTTCTTGTTTTTCTTTCTCCTTATTCTTTCCTTTGGCTGTTGGTTCACAAATACATCATTTGTTTTCGAGCCAACAGGATCAACCTCCAAATGTGTATTTATGACTACTTGCAATAGATGCATCTGGAAATTAAGTTCCAAAATTGTTTCTTTCATATCTCGTTTGCAATTTCTTGATAAGTGGTTCTGTTCCTAAGCATTGACAGGCACTAAATCCTTATCTGGAGCGAATGGCATCAAAGTCAGCTCCTCGGAGATTTTTGAGGAACAATCATCAATTTTCATCCTGGAGTTCAACATACTCTATTGCAGTGTGTACTTTAAATCCGCATCTAATTCTTCCAAACTAATTTGTTCAGTGCTTGATTGGTGCATCGAAATGCCATTGTAACTTTGAAAATTGGTTGATTCAACAATCGATTTAGCATAGGCTTCAGAAGTATGGTTCATGAGGGAAGCAGATACCTTCCCCTCCTGATGTGAGTCAAATTTCTCTTCTGCAGTTTCACCATCAATATCAGCGAGTATTGTATCAACATGCTTATGTGGGAGACAAAAACCATATGCTTCCTTCTCCTTTCTGTTGGTTCTCCATACCTCCTGCAAAAATCTGTAGGATTCTAAAGAGTGTCCCAGTCTGTGAATATTGTCAATTCTAGTGAATATTTTCAAAAAAAGTGAAAATTAAAATTTGGGCAAATTACCTTTTACCCCTCTGTAGTTAGGCATAATCCCCCTATCGCTACCTCGTGGTTTCATAATACCCACATAACCCCCTCGTGTTTTGAACTAATGTGGAAAATGGACGGAATCCGTCTAAACTGACGGATGTCAGTAAAATTACAATAACACCCTTACTTAATTATATAGTCAAACATTGATGAGTCAAACAACCTATAAAAATAAAGGGGTCAAAATAAATATTATAAAAAAGTCGTGGTCCAATTGAAATCTTCTCTTCTCCATTGTTCCAAACCCGAATCCTCACTATCAAAATCAATGGAATTCCTTCCCTAAATCGACAGTTCTGCACAATCTTCAACTCTATTAACACACATCTCATCTCAATCTTTCAAAACACCCCACGACAAAATCCTAATCCAAATCCATAGATTCATCATTTTAATCAAAAAAATATAATTTAATTTACTAGAAATTCATTGTTGGCTTCAAGAGTGAATCTTTTTGTGGAACGCAGCATCGATCTCTGATGTTCCAAACCCGTATACAAGAAAATTCGTCTTTTTCGTCTTCCCCGCAATCAATTTGCTCGTTACCACAGGCGCATAAATGTATGAATGAATTTATTGATGACGGCAGGAATCTGATAAACTTTTTCGGACCTTTCAGCTAAATCCAACAACTGAAACAAATCAAAGACGCCACCTTTCATAGACCTTAAAGGGAGCACCAAAGCACAGATCTTTAGACTAGCTAAGACGTTCAAAGACGGCATAGGGAGAGAATCAAAATCCAGATCTTCAGAGAATCAAAGACGGCATAGGGGGAGCTTTGAGCTCATCGCCGGGAGGGCTCAACTTCAGACGTGACGCACGAGAGGAAGCTGCGATCAGTGCAGATCGAGCGGCCTGCAAGCTCCGTTCACCACCTCCCACAGATCTTCCAATCTAAACTGCAATCGAAGAGGGAGGATCTCAATCTTCCACAGATCTTCCAATCAGAACCCGTTCGTCGACTAAGGGCAGCTGTCGGGGAATCAGTGCCTAAACGGAGCCCAGCTGATCCCAACCGAGGTAAATAGGAAAAAATCCACCACACCGGAGTAGACTCAAACCCCAGATTTGGCAACTTGGTTTTTGCTGCACTCATTCATCTGTTGCCCTCCTCTAATTTTTTGTGGTTTGCTGCCTTGGTGGGATTGAATTCGGTACACATAATCTGGTGTTTGGACGCATCTTTGTTGGATGCATTTGTATGGCTTTCATTGATAAATTCTTAACATTCTTGGAGCTGCCGAGCTACCCTTGTTTGCCAAAGACATTGATGCTGGAAACTCAAAGACATTGATGCTGGAAACTCAAACTGATTTTGAAATTTGGTTTTTTTGCTATATTTCATTTGCTGCCTTTGTTTAAAGAATGAAGAAAGATTGAAACTTTGTATTGAATAATGGATTCAGCGAGATTGAATCTGGGTTCTTGGTATGGTTTCTCTGAATAAATTATTACGAAGATCTAAATGCATTAATGAAGATCAGTTCGTTATGGTAGAGTGTTGATGAAATGGTGTGTTGATACGAAATCATGTGTGATCACATGTTCCGGAAAATCCAAGGTCCTTGCTCCAATTGTGAGAGATAAATCTCATGTATGGAGGCCTGAAATATGATGGAGAATAAGCCTCATGTTAGTCCCAAGGAGGTCCGAGACTCAAAAATGGGATAACAAAGGAAAGCATGACAAGAGGCGTCAAATATTGTTTGCTGAGAGATTCTGCCACATTTTAGTAATCTGTCCATATCTCTCTCAATTTAACTCGGAATGGGTTGATTCCAGTGGCATTCGAAAGCTAAGATCCCGAGCTAAAACTTTGATGTTTTTCATTTTTCCAGATTCTGACGGGATCAAGGTGAAAACACGCCGTGAAGTTGCACGTTATGTAATGACGCGGGCAAATTTCAGAAATTTTAGTATTTTCGTTTTTTAGTTGTTTTTGGGTTTAATTGTCTTGGGCTTTATAATTAATGTGTTCATTAATTATTAAGGTCCATATTTTATGTAATTCAAGTCCAGTTTATTAGGGTTAGTCTTAGTTTACTTATTTAGCAAGTTAGGGTTTCTTTGTAAGCCTATAAAAGGGCTAATATGTGTACGTCTTATAGAGGGAGGAGAGAAGAATTTTGATTTGAGAAATAAAACAGCGATTGTTTTATCTTTGTGAATTTGATTTCCTGTGAAGGGTTTTCAAACTAACAAATCTTGAGAATTGATTAGTTTGCGCGAAGCGGCTTTATCAATTGGCGTGTAAATTCCAATCTACTTGTTAGATTGTTCTTGTTCATTGGTTTTATTCGAAGGTCCTGCAATTGCTTCTGTGACATACAAGCCGGGGTTTAGAGCGAATCGATCCGGGTTTCGTATCAAGTGGTATCAGAGCACAGTTCTTCGAACAAAAATCAGGTTTTCAATTTTTCCTTATAAAATTGAATTCAAATTGTTTGATATTCGCAAGCCTGTCATAAATTTTATTTTGTGATTGGTGTCAAGCAATTATATCTTTTATTGTGTTGGTGATTTTTGGTGAAAAGTTAAAGAAAATTTGGATCTTTGTTGTTAATATCAAGTAGAGTTTCTTGGAATTGTGGATATGGCTTTTGAGTCTCAATGGGATAATTTGAGTTGGTCTCGAAAGAATGAAATTATGTCCACCCCTATATTTCCTAAAACTGATGAGGAGATTGAACAAGAAATTTGGGCTTTCCATGAATTGAAAAATCTCAAACCAAAGATACCTAGATGTGGTACATGTCTTGGATATGGTCATACTGAGATTGAATGCGTAAGTCAATTGAAAGTTGTTATTGTTGATGGCGTTGCTAAATTTAAGGATCCAAAATTTTATGTTATTGGTGATCCTTCTACATGGGCATGGGTTGATGCCATTCCACAACCAATTGTGGCAAACACCATTGAAGAGATCATTATTGAGCCCGAATGTGAAGGCGAATTTCTTTCGGATATGCCTTGGCCAAAGGTTGTTTTGGAGGATATTGAGTCTACCATTGAGGAGAATAAATCCAAGGAAGAAGAAGCTTCTTTGCGGGAAATTAACTCACCCATATTGGTGGAAGCTTTGACGTTAATGAAGACAATTCAAGAAGAAGAGGTTGTTAATCAAATTATTACTCTTGAAGAACCTTCTTGTGATGATGTTGATTCTTTTATTATTTTTGGTGGTTGTGCATTTATTGATAATTTTATGGTAAATCATGAGAAGCAAGAAAATGAATTGATTCATGATTTGAATGACAAAAGCCTTGAGGTGAGGGTTGTAGAAAAAGGCAAAGAGGGGAAAAATAATGAGTGTGAATTTTCATATATTTTTTCTTTTTGTCTTGAGGATTTTACAGATTTTGTGCCGGCTTTCCTTGTTACCCATCAACAAGATTTGAGAACAAATCTTTTTCAAGTGGAAGGGAATGATACGAAATCATGTGTGATCACATGTTCCGAAAAATCCAAGGTCCTTGCTCCAATTGTGAGAGATGAATCTCATGTATGGAGGCCTGAAATATGATGGAGAATAAGCCTCATGTTAGTCCCAAGGAGGTCCGAGACTCAAAAATGGGATAACAAAGGAAAGCATGACAAGAGGCGTCAAATATTGTTTGCTGAGAGATTCTGCCACATTTTAGTAATCTGTCCATATCTCTCTCAATTTAACTCGGAATGGGTTGATTCCAACGGCATTCGAAAGCTAAGATCCCGAGCTAAAACTTTGATGTTTTGCATTTTTCCAGATTCTGACGGGATCAAGGTGAAAACATGCCGTGAAGTTGCAAGTTATGTAATGACGCGGGCAAATTTCGGAAATTTTAGTATTTTCGTTTTTTAGTTGTTTTTGGGTTTAATTGTCTTGGGCTTTATAATTAATGTGTTCATTAATTATTAAGGTCCATATTTTATGTAATTAAAGTTCAGTTTATTAGGGTTAGTCTTAGTTTACTTATTTAGCAAGTTAGGGTTTCTTTGTAAGCCTATAAAAGGGCTAATATGTGTACGTCTTATAGAGGGAGGAGAGAAGAATTTTGATTTGAGAAATAAAACAGCGATTGTTTTATCTTTGTGAATTTGATTTCCTGTGAAGGGTTTTCAAACTAACAAATCTTGAGAATTGATTAGTTTGCGCGAAGCGGCTTTATCAATTGGCGTGTAAATTCCAATCTACTTGTTAGATTGTTCTTGTTCATTGGTTTTATTCGAAGGTCCTGCAATTGCTTCTGTGACATACAAGCCGGGGTTTGGAGCGAATCGATCCGAGTTTCGTATCATGTGTGTTGATGAAAGATTGGTATGGTTTTTCCCCGATGAAGTGGTGTGTTGATGAAAGAAATTTAGACGGGGAAGACGAAGGGAAAAGAGGAGAAAAGAAAGAAAATAAAAAAGAAAAAAAGAAGAGAACTTGAATAAGGGTAATTTTGTAACAAAAATTGTATTTTAATCACGCTTTATTTTTCCACACGCATATTCTGGCGCGTGTAGCATACTTCCGTCAGTTTAGACGGATTCCGTCCATTTTCCACATTAGTTCAAAACACGAGGGGGTTATGTGGGTATTATGAAACCACGAGGTAGCGATAGGGGGATTATGCCTAACCACAGGGGGGTAAAAGGTAATTCGCCCTTAAAATTTTTATCAAACTTTCATTTTTCATCGGCTATAACACACGTATTTTGGTAAAAAATATCAAAGTCAAAAAACGTGTTAATTTATGCTTTTTTCCTATTATTTTTACACGCATCTCAATTTTGAACATCCATTCTAATGAACGGAGTATAAAAAAGTAAAAATTTAGATTTTTCACCAAACTTTCATTTTTCGCGGGTTATAACACAAGTATTTTAGCCAGAAATGGGAAAATCTAAAAACACATAGATTTTGACTTTTTTGTGATTTTTTTACACCCATATCGATTGTGAACATGCATTCTAATAAATGTTGCCGAAAAAAGTGAAATTAAATGCTCTGATTTGATACGTGTCTTGTTTTGAAATTGAGAAAAATGAGGTCTCGTGTTGCGTTTTACAAAAGGAATATTTTTTTTTTAAAATTGAGTGTTTGGATTATTAAGTTTTATTTCTATTGATTTTTGTGTAGAAGAATTATTTTATTAAATAAAAATTAAAATAAGAATTTTTTTATTAAATCTTTTGGGTTGACGGTAGTGATTAAAGGTTGTCTACTATTGGTCAACCGCCATTAATAGCCGTGGCTACCACCGATCGGACAGATTCTGATCAAATTCTAGTCAATTGGCAGGAATTCGACTGGCTAGCGGGGATCAAAGACGGTTAACCAGAGACAATAAGCTTTTGACCGACACCAATCACTTCAAACAAATAAAAAAATTTAAAAATTAAAAGATGTTGAAAAGATTAAAATACCCTCATTTTCTGGTTAGAGAAGTTTGAAATTTTTGTTTTGAGAATTAAATATAAACAAACATATTGTTTTGGAATGAAATGAGGAATGGACTGAAAAGCCCTATCCAAATAGAACCTAAAATTTTCACCAAATCTCCATTTTCATGAACTATAACACGTATTTTAGCAAAAAATGGAAAAGTAAAAAACGTGTTGATTTTTGGCTTTTCCCTGCTATTTTTTCACCTACATCAATTGTGAATATGCATCATTGTGAATGGTTTCGAATAAAAGTGAAATTTAGGTTTTTTTTTATCAAATTTATATTTTTCATGATCTATAACACACGTACTTTAGCAAAAAAAATGGTAAAATTAAAAAGTGCGTTAATTTTAACTTTTTCGTACTATTTTTTACACCCACCTCGATTATGAACATGTATTCTAGTGAATATTGTCTAAAAAAGTGAAAATTAAAATTTTCAGCAAACCTCCATCTTTCATGACTTAAAGCACACGTATTTTAGTAAAAAAAATGGCAAAGTTTAAAAACGTATTGATTTTGGCTTTACCCCTACTGGTTTTTTACATACCTCAATTGTGAACAGACATTCTAATGAACGGTGTCAAAAAAAGTGAAATTTATATTTTTCACAAAATTTCCATTTTTTATAGGTTATAGCACATGTATTTTAGGCAAAAATGACAAAAACTAAAAATGCATTGATTTTGACTTTTTTTTGTTATGTGTTTTTGCACCCACTTTAATTGTGAGCGTGCATTGAAGTGAATATTGCCAAAAAAATTGAAATTTAAAAACTTTCAACAAACCTCAATTTTTCACGGGTCTTAACACACGTATTTTTAGTCAAAATGGAAAAATTAAAAAACGTGCTGATTTTGACTTTTTCCCTACTATTTATTTATTTACCTCAATTGTGAACATGCATTTTTATGAACAGTTTCAAAAAAAAGTAAAATTCAGATTTCTTTTATACCAAATTTTCATTTTTCATGAGTCACACATACGTATTTTAGCCAAAAATTGTAAAATTCCAAAATGCGTTGATTTTGACTTTTTTTTGTACACAACATGATTGTGAATATGTATTCTAGTGAATATTGTAAAAAAAAGTGAAAATTAAAATTTTCACTGAACTTGCATCTTTTGTGGGTTATAACACACATATTTTAGTCAGAAATTGCAAAGTAAAAAAATGTGTTGAGTTTGGCTTTTTCCCTACTGTTTTTCTCCAACTTCAATTGTGAACATACATCCTTGTAAACGGTGTCAAGAAAAGTGAAATTAATTTTTTTTACCAAATTTTCATTTTTTTCATGGGGAACACACGTATTTTAGCCAAAATGGCAAAATCTAAAAACGCGTTGACTTTAAATTTTTTTGTACCATTTTTTACACCCACCTGATTGTGAACATGCATTCTTGTGAATATTGTAAAAAATGAAGATTAAAATTTTTACCAAATCTTTATTTTTCATGGGTTTATATAATACACGTATTTTGGTAAAAAAAATTGCAAAGTAAAAAAATGTATTGATTTTGGCTTTACCACTACTATTTTTTATACACGCCTCAATTGTGAATATGCATTCTAATGAACGATGTCAAAAAAAGTGAAATTTAGATTTTCACCGAATTTTCATTTTTCATGGGTTATAACACGCGTATTTTAGCCAAAAATGCTAAAATTCAAAAACGCATTAATTTTAACTTTTTTGTGATGTTTTTTACTTCTACCTCGATTGTGAACAAGTTTTCTAGTGAATATTTTCATAAATGTGAAATTTAAGCCTATGTTTGGATATGTGTTTTATTTTGAGAATTTGGAAAAATGAGATCTCAAATTTTGTTTTACAAAAGAAATATTTTGATTTTAAAAATTGAGTGTTTGGATTGATAAGTTTTGTTTCTATTGTGATGGCATGTGGGGTGATCCTCACACGTTTATATTGATTTTTTGATCTAGCACGTAAATTTAGTAAAGACAACAAAGAAAATTGCGAAATAAATAAAAGATATTGAACGTGAAAACGTGAATATTGATCCAAAACCCTCATGTTATAGAAGACAATCGAATTTACCCAAGTACTCTTGATATCAAGCAAATCAACTTAGTCTAAATTAAGAGAGTAAAGATAAACTTTCTAAAGTTACACTTAGAAGGTTTATTGGAATTTTCTCAAACTTAATGTTACAAGAATGGGTTTTTTTTCTGTAAAATTCTTAATCTGATTTATTCCGTGAAGAAAAATCATTTAAATAGTTTACAATAATGTAAACCCTAATAAAATTCATAAGGAAATAATAATGGTTTTGTAATGTACTTAAGTGGAATAACTTTTCTAATACAAAACAAAAACCTAAAAATTAAACTGAACAAAACCCTAGTGTAGCGACAGAGAGGATCGCACATTGCGACGTAGAGTTCAAAATGCCGGCGTCGCGACATAAAAGATTGTGTGTTGCGACATAGGTGAATTCTACGTAATCGTACAAATCATCACAGTGTCTAGCGTCGGAACTTTCGATGTGTGTGTCGTGACGTAGAGATCCTTCGTCACAATGGAGGCTACTGGATTCTCCATCTTCAATTACGACATAATACATGTTCTTAAAGTCTTGATAGACAATTATTTGACAATGTTTCGAACCGGAAGATTGGGACTCAACTATGCTTTACATTTCAAGGCATGGAATATGTTGTGGATGGCCAGTTTGATATCATATTGGTTTTTGTGTAGAAGAATTATTTATTAAATAAAGTTTAAAATAATAATTTTTTTAATTAAATTGTTTAGGTTGATGATGGCGGTCAAAGGTTGACTGCTGTCGGTCAACTGCCATTGACCGCCGTAACAACCACCAGTTGGCTGGATTTCGGCTGGCCAGAGGTGATGGCACATGGCAGTCAACCTCTGACTTCCACCTGTCAACTCAAATAAATAAAAAATTTTAAAAATTAAAAGACGTTAAAAATATCAAAATGCCCTCATTTTGAAGTTAGAGAAGTTGGAAATTTTTGTTTTTAATATTCAATATAAACAAATATTTTGTTTTGGAACGAGATGAGAAATGGGCTAAAAAGCCTATCCAAACATACCATTTTGTTGCATTTGAAAAATTACATGTACAGTGTAGAATTTCATGGCCCATTCATCATTTTTTAGGAAACTCATTTTGCAAAATTTTATGCGGAATAGCTTTCGCAACAACAATCTACCATATTTGGGGTGCTCGATCCTCTATGTTATATGCTGATGATCATGTTTCTAAAATTATGATCACAGTACAAGCTAAGGTGGAAGACATAAGAGCTGTAACATCTTCTTGGAGAGTTGTGATTAAAACTAAGCCAAATTGGGAGTTGGGACATTGCATTAGAATAGGGATTAAGTCATATATAATCGCTTTGTCTGATAACTACATAAAGAGTTTCTTATATTTGTTTGATACAGATATCAACTCTTGTTCATCTTTAATAAAAAAAAAACCATGCAAATTAGTTTGATTTTCTTCTCTAGATAGATCACTTCTTCATTTGTCTTGCTCCTTGCTCTTTTAAGATGGTCTTCTAACATTAAGTTTTAAGTTTATTCATTTTAATAGTCTTAACAGTTAGTTTTTCTCCTTTTCAATTGTGCAAAATTTATAACTCTTTCCAAGATCTTTCAATTAGCGGCGGTAAATGATCTTTCAAATCGCTGGCAGATATGGAGAAAGAAGATCAGCTACTTGAAAAGAGGCTGCATCCAAGAAACATATCTGTGTGCAGAAGTTCAAATTAAGCCGACATCATTTTATCCTTGTAGCATCACTGATTGATTGAATTCCAAATCTTGCTGGATTGGCACGGACATGCGAGCTATTTAAAGTAGCTGAACTAGCCATACGAGACAAAAACATATTTAAACGGTAAGCAGTTTCAAGTACTCAGCAGCGTAACAGCAGATAAATGGGCTCCAATGGTAGAAGTTCCAGTTAGTAGCATGAACAGTTTTATTGAAAAGAAAACGCAAGAGGGTTTAATTTGCCGTCTTGGGTCTTGAGCAGACTGCCAACAGCAAGCCTTAGAAGTATAACCATGGAGAAAATCCATATTCTAGATGCTTGCATTTGAGATTCCCAAAGCTGGGAGTAAACTAGTTAGGTCACTCTCAATGTTCATATCAGTGGTGCTGGTGCCATTGCAATTTGGGAGTATATATACTCGACAACAAAGGTTGCTATCATGATTTGTGTTTATCACACAACTCCTTGCCTTTATGATTAATTTCTCTCATGGATTTTGTATGTTGGTTATAATATGAATACTTGCTGCTGCGACAACTTACAAGTTTTTTATCCCACTAAGTGATCACATCTGACTATTGTATTTAATTACACGATATCTAATGTAATTCATATCAAAAGTTTTGACAAATTTTTATACGATTTTTAATGCAATCGATATCATAGGTTGGATAAAATATTTATACCCATTGCCGACCTATTGTAACATTCGTTCTTTTTTCTATCATACAACTTGACTACTTATAACTATGGGTGTTTAAAGTGAATAATTGCTGCTGTGGGAAAAAAATATTATTAATATAAGTTAAGTTTTAGTTTTTGAAGGAGCACTATTCTAATTTTTTAAAGAGTCTAATTGAAAATTAATATACAAATAATATGGACGGAGTGGAATATTACTCACAGGATATATACATAGAAAGACAAAGACTATTCCATGATTGTAGCCACTTTGTTTGCCATCTTGTCTCTCTGCTCTCCCATGGAGTTCAGACTTTACCTCAATAGTCAGAAAAAAAAATTTAAAAAAAATGTCAATAGTACTGGACAAAATGATTTGGAAACCCAACCACGTGTGGTTCCTTTTCTATAAAGTCTGCCTTTTAAAGTCTCAGAAGTAGAACTCATCTTTCTGCTTCTCTCTTTATGCTTTGATTTGGAATAATTTTTTGCCAACTAAAATTTCATTCTTCATGTTCAGGTTGATTAGAGGACGGCTACCAGTTGGTTATAACTTGTTTAGATTTGGTATTCGCGGTCCATGTAAATGGTTTTGCTACTTAGATACATTTGTTGAATTCTATACTACATTTTTTCTCTTGGTAATTAGGCACAGGTTATTTGGAAATTCTTTGGGGACGAACGTGCATGAGTTTTGCTACTCTAAATCCTCTATTGTGAGTTTATTAACTAGTTGGTGGATGATAAAGAAAAAGAACAAGGTGTTAAACTTGATTATTAATTGCTACTCTTCCTCACCTAATCTGCTGGTATTTAATGGCTATGTAGGAATGATAACCTTCACAATGATTTTAATATGAATTGTGATAATATTTGTGCTAGTATTTTTGAACAACTGAAGATTGTGGTTCAAAGTACATTCCCTTCGTTGACATTCTCAAGCTTAAACTGGACTCATTTTTTGTTTTCAATTGGTAAATAACAGCAAAATCAATTTGAAGTGGTAAAACGGTGCCTCCCTCCCCCCCCTCAGGATAAAAATTCTCTAAAAGTTGAATACATATGGTATAATAAAGGTAATTCAAGTACAAATAGTGGTGGCCGGGTACTAAGAAATGAAAAAAGATTTATTATTTTTGCCTTCTCATTTTATTTGGGCACATGCTTTGGTGTTCACGCAAAAATTCGTGCTCCCTTACATGGGATTTAGCTCTGCATTGAGAGAGATATTTTTTATTTTGTTGTAGAAGTTGAACCCCTTATTTTGATACAGACATTGCAAGATAAAACTAAAGTATCATAGGAAATCATTCGAGAAATTGAAATTATGCAGGGCTACTTCAATTTATTAAAACTGCCCAATGCTAGAGAGAAGAGAACATCCCAACTCACAAACAAGCAAATATGTTACATGGGTATTGATCTAATAGATGTTTAACCTTAAAGGTGGAACTTTCTATAATAATTAGGTGTGATGTTAGACTAGACTATAAATCCTCTCATTCAAAAAATGTAAATAAATCTCTCCTTTCATGCTATTTAGTGCAAATGCTGCAATGCTTGTATTTTTTTTATTTTTTTTTGCTAAAATCTCATTAATTTAGCCTTTATGAGACCATATACTCTAGCAATTCATAGCTGGATTGTATCTAGATTTATTAATCATTTAATCTATAAAATTGGGGTTGGCATCCCCTCTCCTCTAAAAAATAAAGTAGAGTTGACAAGCATGTTGCAGCCAGAAACAAGAATCTCCTAATCATACCAAAAATTCATTGTTGAGATTTTGAACATGAATCTAATTTGTTGAATAATTAGACGAGGTAAAGATTATAATCAATAAGAGTGGAATTTATCTAATTTCCATGGTAACCAATTTGAGCGCTTTCACCAATTAATTCATTGTCTTAAGTTTAGTTTTCTAATTTCACTATCTCACATTAATATTGTAGGGAGTTTAATTTTGTTTAGTCATTTCATGGCAATTAACATGTTAGATTAAATATTCTTAAATTATTTAAATTAAAAAAAATTAAGAGAGCAAATTATCGTAGTCAAAATTACAAGGGGTAGATGAAGAATAGAACAATAGTATTAGGGGTTCAATGTATTTTGCACTAAAAACATTTACATAGCTTCACTCCAATTATCTAACCCTATCCTGCATGGCAAGGTCTTACTTGGAATAGAAAGAATTCGCAAATGTTAACAAACTTTAAAGGTACGTATCAAGTGTTAAATTCACAAAACCATTTTTCAACAGTACTTTAAAATGGAACACTAGCGAACTTTGGCATCAAGATCACAAATTGTTCACACTCAATTTAATTTTTTATGTTAAGAATATGCACACCTTCAAAAGCATTTATTTATTTATTTTTTAAATTAGGTTAACTCGAATAGTAGTAATTAACTTGAAGTCATGCATGTTGTAAAATAACACAAAAAGTGGATTCGACGCTGAGAACTTTGAATTGAAACAGGAAATTTCTAAGAAACCAAATTTTATTATTGGCAAGGATGCAAGAATGAAGTAGACAATTTTGACATTCATATGCAAATGTTTTAGATGATACAATGCCTTGCTCTTGGGGCGGAAATTTAAGCCCGTTGTTTTATTCTGCAGAAACCTTGTAGGCTTCTTGTCTTATTTATTAGCACTACATTTGATAAGTGATTAGTGTATACATGGAATGGTGACTATATCCATCTTTGGTATGGAGAAAAGCAATTCTCTTAAGATGGTAGCAGAGCCAAAATTCTAGTCGTCATCTCCAGGTGGTCTCCGTGGTGGTGGAGGTGGTCTTCTTACTGGTGGTGGTGGAGGTGGTCTTCTAATTGGTGGTGGTGGTGGAGGTGGAGATGGGGGAGGAGGTGAGGGTGGAGGTGGAGATGGGGGAGGAGGTGAGGGTGGAGGTGGAGATGGGGGAGGAGGTGAGGGTGGAGGTGGTGGGGGAGGTGGTATTCTAATTATTGGTGGTAGTGGTGGTAGCAGCAAGGGTGGAGGTGGTGGAGGTGATGGTGGTGGAGGCGAGGGTGGAGGTGGTGGTGAAGGAGATGGTGGTGGTGGTGGTGGAGGCGAGGGCGGAGGTGGAGATGGGGGAGGTGGTCTTCTAATTGGTGGTGGTGGAGGCGAGGGCGGAGGTGGAGATGGGGGAGGAGGTGAGGGTGGAGGTGATGGTGGTGGAGGTGAGGGTGGAGGTGGTGGTGAAGGAGATGGTGGTGGTGGTGGTGGAGGCGAGGGCGGAGGTGGAGATGGGGGAGGTGGTCTTCTAATTGGTGGTGGTGGAGGCGAGGGTGGAGGTGGTGGTGGAGGCGAGGGCGGAGGTGGAGATGGGGGAGGAGGTGAGGGTGGAGGTGGTGGAGGTGATGGTGGTGGAGGCGAGGGTGGAGGTGGTGGTGAAGGAGATGGTGGTGGAGGCGAGGGCGGAGGTGGAGATGGGGGAGGTGGTCTTCTAATTGGTGGTGGTGGAGGCGAGGGTGGAGGTGGTGGTGGAGGCGAGGGCGGAGGTGGAGATGGGGGAGGAGGTGAGGGTGGAGGTGGTGGAGGTGATGGTGGTGGAGGCGAGGGTGGAGGTGGTGGTGGAGGCGAGGGCGGAGGTGGAGATGGGGGAGGTGGTGGGGGAGGTGGTCTTCTAATTGGTGGTGGTGGTGGAGGCGAGGGTTGAGGTGGAGGTGGAGATGGGGGAGGAGGTGAAGGTGGTGGAGGAGGTGAGGGTGGAGGTGGTGGAGGTGGAGATGGGGGAGGAGGGGAGGGTGGAGGAGGTGGTGAAGGGGATGGTGGAGGTGGTGGTGGTGGCGGAGGCGACGGTGGAGGTGGTGAGGGTGGAGGTGGTGGAGGTGATGGTGATGGGGGAGGTGGTGGGGGAGGTGGTCTTCTAATTGGTGGTGGTGGGGGAGGTGGTCTTCTAATTGGTGGTGGGGGAGGTGGTCTTCTAATTCTAATTGGTGGGGGAGGTGGTCTTCTAATTGGTGGGGGAGGTGGTGAAGGTGGAGGTGGAGGTGGAGGTGGTGGTGGAGGCGAGGGTGGAGGTGGTGGAGGTGGTCTTCTTATTGGTGGTGGTGGGGGTGGTGGAGGTGATGGTGGTGGAGGCGAGGGTGGAGGTGGTGGAGGTGGTCTTCTAATTGGTGGTGGTGGGGGAGGTGGTCTTCTTATTGGTGGTGGTGGGGGTGGTGGAGGTGATGGTGGTGGAGGCGAGGGTGGAGGTGGTGGTGGAGGAGAGGGTGGAGGTGGAGGCGGTGGTGAAGGTGGTGGTGGGGATGGAGGCGGTGGTGAAGGAGGAGGTGGTGGTGGTGGTGAAGGTGGAGGTGGGGATGGAGGTGGTGGTGGAGGCCTCCTACGTGGTGGCGGCGGTGGTGGAGGTGATGGTGGAGGTGGGGATGGGGGTGGGGGTGAAGGGGGAGGTGGGGGTCGTGGTGAAGGAGGAGGTGGGGATGGAGGTGGTGGGGAAGGTGGAGGTGGAGGTGGAGGCGGAGGTGGAGATGGAGGTGGAGGTGAAGGTGGAGGTGGAGATCGCGGTGGGGGTGGAGGTGGAGGTGGAGTCTTGCATTTTTCTTCGCAAATGGAATGATGTAGTTCATGACCATGTTCATCAAAACACCGTGGTGGTGAAGTTGAGTAATCACATTTGATATCATTATCCTTTGGTGGTGGAGGTGGGGATGGAGGTAGACACTGTTGTTTGCAAATGGATTGATGTAGTTCATGACCATGTTCATCATAACACTTTGGAGGTGAAGTTGAGTAATCGCATGTGATATCATTATTTGCTCCTACTCCATTGAGGCAGAATGATAAAAGTAAAGAGAGTGTTAGGAGATGCCACAGCCATGGAGAACTGTGGATCGCCATGCCTAATGCCTCCCTTCTGATAATGATAAAAACTTGTATTGCTCCCTTTTTTGTATTCAGAATATGCATTTGCATGTTTATATAGGCAAATTCTGTGACAAATTTTCTCTTGTCAATTAAGTTTGTTAGTTGAAAAATGTGATCATGCTATAATATTTAGGCCAATTGCATTAGGTAATTTAGACTCCATTGAGTGTGTGGAGAAATTAATGCAGGAATGTATAGTTAACTAACTTATCGATCAAACATATCAACGTAATTTTCATGATTTCAAAACAACAATAATAATAAAAAACTGTTTAAAAACTAATTAAGATTTTTTTGCATCCATTTGAGCTATAACTACATATGTACGAGAGGTTTACATTAACCTTTATTCAAGTATTATAACCTTAGCAATACAATTGATTTCTAAGTCCCAATTATTTTCAAAAAAATGAATTTTTAATTATAATCTTTTGCATACTAACAAAGGATATAATTTTCTCAAGAGTTTGTTTAATCTGAAACACGTTTATATATAGAATGAGAGTTAATCACGATCTCAATACATAATAAAATCGAAAAAAGAATAAAATCACGTGATATGATCGGGCGAGGTTCGAGCACCTGGACCAAACATATACCAAGCGTGTGGATCGTATTGATAGTCAAATTTCAAGATAAAAACACAAACAAAACAATTGGCGGAATCGAAGTCTAAGGAAACGCGTAGCTGATTTCAAGTATGAATCAACCCTAACGTTATTACGAACGATTGATCAGCAAGTGATAACTTCACGTCGCTAACAAACCAATTCGGCTTGTTCTTTAACTAAAGAACATTGGTCGAAATCACCAAAAGGTCACGCTAAAGGCTTTTTCGTACAATTAAGAATTAACTATTCTTAAAGGCTTTGTCAACTCAAAGAGTTAAACACAATTTAGCAAAGCTAAAATTTCATTCATCAAATCTCTTAAAAACGTTACAAGGCAGCTCTCTATTTATAGAGATGAGTTCGGCTCTTGCTTGAAGAATAAGGAAAGAAAACCCTAACTTAATCCTATTACAACTTAGTTTCCAAGTTGGAAAAGAAAACTAATAACTAACTAACAAACTAATCCTTTTCCAAAAAGGATTTGCTTTATAGAAGAATTCGGTTATCATAAGAAGCCAAAACCGAATTTGCTTCCTTACTTTCCTAAACTTTACTTTCCTAATTATCATGCAAGATAATTGGACAAGTAATGGACTTAATAAAAACGAAATTAAAGCCCAATTAATCAATAATTAAACGTCATTATGGGCTGTAAAATTACATAGAATAAATTACTAATTAACCAACAAATGGCGTGATCCAAAGCAAGCCAAAGTACACGCCTTTACTTGGTCTTTAATATGATTGATCCATGAACAATCTTCAAGGTGGATGTTCTTTAATTGTTATTAAAGAAACATGCCATGGAACCTCATGTTGAGATGATTGAGATGGTTCGGCCACCATGTGATAAAAATCACCAAAAGTTCCACCATGTGTTGATAATGAATTGTGCTTCTTCAAAAGATCATACAAGCTCGGCCTTGATACCATGGACATGGATGGATTGCTATCATCACGATTTCAACTATCATTAATTGCTTGAAGTTGTAGCTCTGGGATCATTAAAAATACGTTTAGTATTAAAAGCGATTTCACAGGAATTTTTGTCTTTTTCACAATATCAAATTCTCAAAATATACTAATACTTGAATAATTTCTCTGAAGTTGTAGCTTTGGGATCCTACATAATAAAAGCATGCATGCAAAATGCTATATGAATAGATAGATCCTAATACTTGAGGTTTGGTATAACTCTTAATTGCAAAATAAAATGCTTTTCTTAAATGATCCAAATGTGACATAATTTTGAACATATAACCGAAGATCTTAGTATTGAAAAAAGAAAGTCCCTTTTAGATTATTAGACACAACAACAGTTAGCGGAACCAGGATACATTTTTTAGGGGGTTTAACTGTAAAAAATAATCTCATAAAATAAATGTATATAACGACTTAAGTATCAAATTGATAATATTAAAACAAATATATGTAAATATTAAAGTATCAAATTGATAATATTAAAACAAAGATATATAACTACTAAAGTTTCAAATTGATAATATTAGAAAATATACAAAAAATACATAAAAAAATTTAAACATTAGTTATGCTAGAAAAAAAATATATAAAAACAAAAAGAACTCATAATAAGAGATAGTGTTGGTGATGGCAGAATAAGGTTTACTAGACTAATTCAACTAAATATCAATGAAGAAAGAGGGGAGGTGAGATGCGAAGGAGGAGCAAGTTGCAAATGTCAAGAGTAAGAGAGATATTCACATTTAAAGTTTAATACTTAGGGTGTGAATGAAATTTTAGAAATTAAATTTTAAGAATTAAAATTTAATTTTTTAAAAAAATGTTTTTTACTCTAAAGCAAAACAACGTCGTTTTACTTAAGAGTTTTTTTTTTCTCTTATATACTACTATTTTTTTTTTTTTTGGACATTTATCCATCATAATTAGCAAGCTTATCAAGCTTGATGGATTGAGTTTCTTAATTTATTACGTTGGGTAAATATCAAAAATGAAGATGGTTACAATAGTATAAATTTTTAAGTCAAATTCTATATTATTCACTTTTGGACAAAATAAGACGCAGAAAAATTGTACGGAGGAATTTATCAGGCATATGATCTGATCTGGCATGCAAAGTATTGACTTGTAATAACTTTGGATATGAAATTACTAGGCTATGTTTGGGTGTGTGAAATTTAATGATTTATTTCACAAAATTAAAATGTCATGTTTGTTTTACTCATTTTTTATATCAAAAATTTTAAAACAAAAAACAATGCTACAGTAATTATTTTTGCTACAGTATTTTTTATAAATAAAATATTAAATTTGAATTTTAAATTTTAAATTTTAAATTTTAATAATAAACAACTCTTTTTAACATAATTTCTACAAAAACAAACTAATAAAATATTAATTCAAATTTAAATTTCAAACTTTTATCAATAAAATAATCTTTTATACAAATCCTAACAAAACAAAATCATTAATCCAAACGCTTCCAAAATATTCATTTCTCATAACAAATTCCAACAAAAAAATCATAATAAAATCTAAAAATACTTCATCCAAACGGAGGCTAATCTTGTCTACTTATTTCAGTTGAACTATTGGCTTCAATTCTAAGTTTTAACTTTGTATGTTCGTATTATTATTATTATTTTTCACTTAAAGGTAATATTACATTCAAAATCAGATAGAACTCAAGTATTCAAAGATTTTTCTTTTTTTTTAACTCTTAAAACAAAGATTAGTGCTTGCATGGAATTAGTTGAAATTAGATACAATTGAATAATTAAATCTATCTCACTGACGTATATTGGCTTAAAACTTAAATTTTAGTTCCTAATTAATTAACTAGGGAATTAATTAATGGACGTCCCAATTTAATCAACTAACTAATAAACAACAAGAAATTTAAGATAAATCTCCACTTTTAAGGGAGTTTGACAGTTTTAGATTTTTCATTTCAAAATTGATGTATCACGTTTTATTTTACTTATTTGATTAATTAGGTCAAACTTTATTTTTATTTAATATTAATAATAACCCATCTAAATTAATTTATTTTATTTAATATTTTACCCCAATCAAAAGAGTGAAACAAGAAGCGATAGCACTAATTTTGAAACAAAAGATCCGAAGCCTTGATTAACTCATTTGCCTGCTAGCTGCTATGCAGGGATTCAAACTTGAATAATATCAAGCGTCCTTTTGCCTTTGTAGTCTTTCAAAGTTTAGATTTTTCTTTTATTTAAATAATAATAATATATAGCTAATTTTAGTCCTTTCGTTTCGTTGTGGTATGCCTTCTATGTTTTAGAGTCTCTCTGAATCAAGGGACAAATAATATTGATTGATCCATATTCTTTCAACTTGAATTTTTCAGTATGAATGGTTCTCAATCTATTTTCGGGTAAAAAACTCCAGTAGTAAGGGTAAGTGTCGTTTTGATTTTCAATTTTTAAAAAAATAAATTTTGTGACATAAATAGTACTGTTCAACTTATCTTTCATCAATTTGACAAATAATGATGTTAGTCACGTGATACAAAATAACATCGTTTTGAATGACTAACTGTATCACGTAACTAATACAGTTACTTGTCCAATGGAGAGAAAATGATTTATGGACCATTTGTGTGACAAAATTCAACTTAAAGGACTAAAATATAACTTTTTTTAAATCGGGAATCAAATGGATACTTACTCCCAAGTTAAAAGATTATTAGGGTCATTTACCCCTATCTTCTATGTAGGTGATTAATGATTTTGAGAGTTGTTATTGCTAGAGCAAATATTAGCATCTAAAGCAATAAATTACTCAATTTTCTAATTTATCATTAACCAATGAACTCCTTATATTTCTCTCTTCATCTTATCATCACAGTTTATTCATTCTTTCTACTATATTTTCTTAGAACTTCTAGCTTATTTCTCTTTTATACGAATTTTTTCTCAAATTTTTATTAATATAATATTTTTTTTACTCAAACTTATATTTTAAAAAAATTATACAACATAGTCAAAAATTAGTTTCCAATCAGAAAAATTAATTTTGAATTATATTTAAAATTGATGTTTCATATTTAGTGTAAAATTAGAAAAGGAATTAGTTTGAATTTTTTGATTAATTAGCAAATAACACTAAGAAAAAAATAAGTTAAAAATTTTTTGTTTAAAATTTTTACTAACATGGATACTGAAAAATTAGAAATTAAAAGAGTTATTTAGTTTCAATATATTATGAGCAAATTAATATTTTAAAATGTTAATAAATCACAAGAAAATAAATCATTCAAAGGAGAAATAGAAGTGAATATATGCATCCAAATTCTAAAGTAAAATTTGTTGTCATTTTGTTGTGCAAAATTTATGGATTAAATTATAGATAAAAAAAATACACAAAGGATTGAGTTTTTTTTATCATAAATATGGTGGTGGTGTCTTCATGTTAAGTTTTAATTTATGTGAACTATTTTAACAAAATATTAGTTTGAATATTGTCATTAGAAACAAAAAGAATAGCTTACATCAGCTCCTGTATGTTTATGTGTTAGTATTTTAGGAAAAAGTATGGTTGGCCGTGGATAGGATTTTTTTTTTTAGTTTTATAGTTGAATTTTTTCTTTTGAGATTTATCATAAGAAAGAAATATTTTGGAGGTGTATTTATATTAGAGAATTTTTATTAATAAAATTTTAAATTTGAATTAATATTTAATGAGTTTATTTTGGTATACAAATTGTGTTAGGAAGAATTTTTATTATTCAAAATTTAGAAGTCAATTTTAAATATAATAATTTATTTATAAAAATATAAAAAACACTGTAGAAAAAACAATTATTGTAACATTATTTTTTAAAAAAAATTTGGCAAAAAAATAGACAAAACAAATATATCAATTTGAATTTATGAAATAAAACTGCAAAACAACTCTAAACAGATGGAGTCTAAATTTTTGAAGTATATATTAACAAATATTTTATAATATTATTGGGAGAACAATAATAAGTATTAATAAAAATAATTGTTATATTAATAAAAAATTGGAAAGAAAATTTGTATAAAAGAGAAAGAAATTAGAAGTTCAAAAGAAATATGTTAGAAAGAATGGATAAGCTATGATCATAAGGTGAAGAGAGAAAGATAAGAAGTTATATTGATTAAGAATAAATTAGAAAATTAAGTAATTTGTTGGTTTGGATGCTAATATTTGCTTTGGCTATAACATTTTCCAATGATTTTATTTGCCATTTTGACAATATATGGTATAATTTTAAATGTTAAATAATATCATATCACAAACCGAACAATTAATCAGTTGAATGAAAAATGCTTAAAAATCATTCAACATATAAATTCAATTTGAAGGATAATTATGTAACTTTCTTAAGAATGGGGATCAATGATACTTAGGACCCGTTCGATAAAATTAAAATTTGAATATAAAATTTGAAATAATTCAGTGTTTGAATTTTAAATAATCAAATAATTAGATTTCAATGTTTAAATCTTAATACTAAAATAATTAAAATCGTTTCATAAATATATTGATATGTTAGTTGAATGATTCAAATAATAAAAAAATTTTAATTATTTATTCTCTCAATAAATGCGCAATATATTACTTTTGGAAAAAAACTAATAAGAGATATTATAAAAAATGTAGACAGTGTAATTTTGCAAAAATAAAAATTTAATAATTTTGAGCATAAAAATATTATTATAGAAATGAATATATTTGTGACCTCTATATATTCATGGTATTCTACTATATTGGATGTTATATTTTAAAAATTTTGAAAATATAATTCTTAATTAACAAAAACTTGAATTTAAAAAAAAATGGTAGAAAAAATTAGTATAATTCTAAAATATAAAAAGTTGTTTATCAAATGAAGTATATTGAATAAAAATATTAAAATATAGAAGGAATGTATATTAAATAAAAATATTAGAATATAGAATAAAGAAAGAAAGTATATTGAATACAAATATTAGAATATAAAAGGAATAAGGAAATTGAGATGGTAGAAAGAATAGATTGAAAAGATATTAATTGACCTAAATTTGAGTACAAATACATAAAATATTAATTGATCTAAATTTTAATCATCTAAATCTTCAACGTCAACATCGGGATGGACTGAATTCGTAAAATAGGAAACTTCGGTTGAAGATTCGAATGTACTAGCAGTGCTCGTTCCGGACATGTTGGTGTTGTAATCTAAATCAATGTCATCCGTCTTGTCCATTTCTTATACTTTCAAGAACACTTTGTGCCAATCGTCTACTAATGCTTGGATTTCTAACGACTCTGATAAAAATCGAGACTGGTGCTCGTCTACAATGCTCCCTCCCGCACTAAAAGCTTGCTCCACCGCTATGGTTGATGTTGGAATTGCGAGAATATGTCTTGCAATAATAGAAAGGATTGGATAATCCTTCTCCTTCCTCTTCCACTATTTTAACATGGATCACTCGTAAAAATCCTTATGTTCATCACAAACATCAAAAGTAGTTGTCAAAAACACGTATAAGTTCCGTCTCAGTACCGGATATTGGTTTTTTGTGTGAGGAATATGTAGATTTACTAAATTTATGTGGTGTTATAAAAAACATTGATGTAGTACTGGTAGTATTTTGGTGTGATACACTACTACTAGTAGAACTACCAATATTAGATCCGGTATTAAGAGGAACCTGACTACCATAAATAGAATAAAATTCATTAATAAATCACGAAAAAGAAATTTTACTTCTCCTATAATATCCTTAGTTTTTTCACCTTGATAACGTGTATCGTGAGTAAAAAATGAATCTACACAATTATTATATGCATTAATATATTACTCTACAATATTAATTTTTTGACGTGATAAAAAACAAAAGCAATTAAATATGCAGGTGAAATTTTTTGATAATAGTTAAGCCATTTTACTATCATATCAATGTATGGGAAGTGATAAAACAGGGTCATTTTTGAATTTTTGTAAAATAGCCACAATATCACATGCAATGTGAATAAATAAATGAGAAGTAGGATAAACACCAAATAAAATTTCAGTAGCATATTTAAATATCTTTAAAAATTATAATAATTTACAACGAATTTCCCACATATTAGGATGCAAAGCAATATTTTCTACATGATTTTATATAAAAAAGAACATAACAAAGTATTATATTGTGAAGATGAATTCAATAATTTATAAGTTGAATTCTAATGGAACATTTTGGTTAAATCTTTTAGGTTTTTGTCCATTTTCCCTACAAAATTTTAATAGGTGAAATATACGTATTTAATATTTTTAAACTATCTTATACTGCTAAATTTAATACGTGGCATGCACACCTAATATGAAAAAAATTTCTACCTATCATTGGTTGACAAAGACTTGTTAATTGACTAATCGAAGCGTATTGGACAAAGCATTATCAAAACCAATTGAAAACACTTTTTTACATAAACCATATTCATCTAAAATAATATATTTTTAATATATTAAATATATTATTTGCGGTAAGTCTTGATTTAAAATAACGCAAAGCAATAATTATTTTTTGTATTTTTCAATCACTATCAATCCAATGATAAGTTACTCCTATATAAGAATGCATTTGCCATAAATCACTTCAAATATCAGAACATGTAGAAACATTACTATTTAATTTTGAAAAAGTTTAAATTAAAATTTGTTCATCACTTTTATAAAAAAAATGTAATTCTCTTGTTATCGTTGTTCTAGGCATTCTTTTAGCTTGTGAATTTAATGCATTTTGACAATAATAAGTAAAATCCTACTTTTTCACCAAAACCAAAGGATAAATGTTCTATGGCTATCATTTTAGTTAATTAATTTTTATTTTTTCATCCGAATATTTAAAAAAAAAGAGTGGTAGAGTTATAGGGAGCAAACCCGGATAATTGTATTTTTTTTTGGCAAAATATCCTCTATGGCGATGTGGGTCGCCACTCCCTAATATATTAGATTAGTTTTTTGGGTGATGGACATACCCTAAAATCACCCTTACAAAAGTGAAGGCCACTTGATTAGTAGACCATGTACAAGCCTTAGCCAAATGGTGTAGTGATCAAGGGCAATGAGCAAAAGTGGAGTACTACTCCATTTACAAAAGGGTAATAAATCTAGATTAGGAGACCAGACTAGCGTATGACATCCTGTGAGAATCAAAATGGTATCCTAAACACAAAATTCCTCAGTGGAGGAAGAGAGCTTGAGAGATAAAACAAACCAGCAGGACATTTTGTACATTTTAAGAAAGTAGGATCACTGTGTCAGCTTCATCTTTCTTGCCCACAGTAGATGTAGGAGGTCTTCAACATTATTCCTTGCATGGAAGCAGACTGCAGAGATTATGGTCAGTGTAGGGAGTATGCCTTGCATCTTTTCCTGATAATGTGTGGGCAGTCAGATCTGTCATCTTGGAGGAGCCTTTCAAGAGTTGTCTGATTTGGCTCATTATATTTTACCAGGTGTATGGCAGGTCTGTTGATAGCCTTAGGGATGAGAGTAAAGTTGTCTTGTTCTCTGATCTGCTGAAGGTTGGCCTCCCACTTTCTGAGCTTCCATGAGAGTTGTTTGTTGAGGGCCTGATGCAGCAGTCTTGAGTGTGCTTCAATGGAAATGTTTTGGATACCTAGGTCTTTACAAAGCCTGATTCCTTTCATACAGCAGCTGATCTCAACCTGCAGGTTAGTCTCATGTATAGGGCAGACAGAAATAGGAATCAGGAAAAGAATTTTACCTTCTGAATTTCTTACCAGCCCTCCTCCTCGAATTTGGCCACCTGTTGTGGAGGAAACAATGCTGATCTTGGCATCGTAGGGATCAGGGGGTTGCCCTTTAATCGTGTGAATCTTAACTATTCTCCTGATCTTAGGGGCAGAGGACCAGAAGCAGCTCCAGTCCTTTGTCTTAATATCCTTGATTTGACATTTTAGATGTAGAATGTCCTTGATCATATTAAATATATGTTGAATGACTAAAAGTGAATTAGGGCTTTCATTTTCAAAGATGATTTTGTTCCTCATTTTCCAAATAAACTAGCAAATCAGAGAAGGAATTATTTTGTGTAAGAACAGCTGTATCTCAGACTTAATCTCAGAGTTCCACCAATTAAATAAATTACAATACAAGGATTGAGAATGAGAAAGAATACCTGCCTCTGCACCAAAAGTTTTCCAGACATGAAATGTAAAACTGCATGCATTAAATATGTGATTGATTGTGTCTCCATTAGAGCTGCAGAATGGACAGTGGGAAGGGCCAATGAATCCTACTCTATGCATCATATTACCGAGGGGGATTTTGTTCTGTGTTAATCTCAGCATGAAAAATGATATCTTGATAGGAATGTGAGGGTCCCATATATATTTAGTGAAAGGGAAGGTGGGGACAGGGGGTCCTCTGATTGCCAAATATGTAGATTTCAGATTAAAGTCTCCATTCTCAGATGTGATCCAGATCATAATATCAGGGGAGTCAGATAGAGACAGTGGCATAGAAGTGAAGAAAGATATGGGGACCTGAAGGAGAATATCTCTGATTTTCTGTGTGTCCCATCCCCTTGGCCCTAACACCTCCTTAATTTTTTGTGGTCCCGAACAATTCCATATATCATGGATACTTCCCTCTTCCTTCCACTTATCAAAGAATAGGTTGCACTGACCTAATCCCACCTTGAATAGGATATGTTCATCAGCTTTCTGAGCAACTTGCATTAATTTTTTCCAAATGCTGGAGCTCCCTCTATTACTATGGCTTTGGAGGGGGTGAATTTTAGAACAGTATTTAGACCATAGGAACTTGGCCCACAAGGTGTCCTTTTTCCTAAATTTTCACCACATTCTATAAGTTTGTGCAACTACTAAGGAATTGAGATCTCTAAAGCCCAGTCCTCCCTCTTCTCGGGACAAGCACAGTGTCTTCCAGCTGATCCAATGGTATTTAGCTCTCCTGTCAGTGGCTGACCAAAGGAAGTTGGCCATCATAGCCTGAATCTGATAGATGATCTTCTTGGGGGGGTTTAGGCTCATTAAAGTATATAGAGGGATAGAAGATAAGACACTCTTGATCAGAATAATACGACCCCCCATTGAGAGAAATTTAGAACTCCATCCTTGAATTTTTTGTGCAACTTTTTGAGTTAAGGAGCTGTATGAGGCAGTGGGGATTCTTTTGTAGTGCAAAGGGACTCCTAGATATGTGGTAGGGAAGGTACCTCTAGAAAATTTGGTAAGTCTACCAATCAAATGCTTCCTAGCTGCTGGGAGCCTATTATGGACAAAGTAGCTGCTTTTGAAGGGGTTAACTCTCTGGCCTGAAACCTCTTCATAATGCCTTAATGTGTCTAGCACTAATCTTATAATCCGGGGTTGGGAGGAGGAGAAAATTATCATGTCATCAGCATATGAAAGGTGTGTTATATTTGGGCACTCTTTAGGGACTCTAAATTCTAACCCACGGGGTCCATTATCATTAAGAATTCTAGATAAATACTCAGCCCCTATAATGAATAAGAAAGGGGATAGAGGATCCCCTTGTCTAAGACCTCTTGTGGACTTGAACCATCCCTTAGGAACGCCATTCACTAGGATTGACATCCATACATTAGAGAGGACCTCCACATTAGATCTATCCAAATTTCTCCCAAGCCTATTAACCTCATTATTTGGAATAAGAAATTCCATTCTACCCTATCATATGCCTTCTCCATGTCTAGTTTTAGCACCACACTACCCTCCTTTCTCTTCCTAATAATGGTGGAAACTAATTCACTAGCAAGCAGATAATTGTCTGAGATGTTTCTACCCGACACAAAGCCATTTTGGTTTTCAAATATCAATCGTGGCAGCACAGTGGCAAGTCTATTTGCAAGTAATTTAGAGACTATTTTGTTTATGAAGTTACATAAATTAATAGGTCTAAATTGTTTAAAAGAGTCAGGGTTTTGGACTTTTGGGATTAGAACAATTGAGGTAGCAGTAAGAGCCTTAGGCAATTCCCCTCCATTCATGAAATATTGAATAGCTTGTAGGAGGTCCTCTTTAATTATGTCCCAGTCTTTAATATAGAAGAGCCCATTGAATCCATCAGGACCTGGGGCACTTTCTTTATCCATGCTTAGCACAGTATGGTGTAATTCTGACATTTCAGGTATACTTGTGAGGAAATTTCTGTCATCATCATTCAGGATTTGAGGGATGAGGTTGGGTTTCAGTCTCATGATGTTGGGTTCAGATGAGTAAAGGTTTGAGAAGTAGTTAATGGCTAAGTCACTAACCTGGTCCTCACCTTCAGCCCAGTTTCCAGCCTGATCCTTCACCTTGTGGATGAAAGATTTCATCTGTCTCTGCCTAACAATTGAGTGGAAGAACTTTGAATTTCTGTCACCCTCCTTCAGCCACTTTACATTGGCTTTTTGCTTCCAAAATTATTCCACTAGACTAAGCTGAAAATGCAGATTGGCTTTAGCAAGGTTCAAAACTTCCCTGGAGACCCCATGAGACTCATCCTCCTTTTCCAGCCTTATAAGTTTCTTTTCGGCCTTATCAACATTGTAAAAGATATCACCAAAGGTCCTTTTATTCCAACTTTTTAATGTTATTTTTACCAGTTTGAGTGTCTCACAAAATCTTCTAATGGGGTTTCCTAAGACCTGGGCATCCCAAACTGATTTGATCAAGGGAAGGCAGGAGTCATGTGTGAACCAAAAATTCTGACATCTAAAGGGCTTCATCTTGCATTGGTCCTTCTTACTGACTTTTAATAGTAAGGGGGCATGATCCGAAGGGGCTCTAGCTAAATGGTCAATGCAGAGAGATAAGTTGCTATTGTTCAATTCAGAATTAGTAAGGCACCTATCTAGCTTTTTCCAAATTCTAGCCCTCCCTTCTCTATTATTACACCATGTAAACTTTTCCCCATAGGAAGTAGTCTCACACAAGTCTTGGGAATTAACAAATTCAGAAAACTCCCGAGCTTCATTATAGGACAAAGCCCTACCCCCCTCTTTTTCCTCTTTGAATCTTATACAATTCTAGTCACCCCAAAGCAGCCAAGGCATGTTTGACCTGTTCATACTAGCAAAGGAGGTCCACAGTTCATTTCTTTCTAAATCAGAGCAGCTAGCATATATGTTGGACATTAATAGTGGGAAAGGCAAACAAGGGTGAGTAGCTAGTAAGGTAATGTGCTGTGTGGATGTTTGTAATTGTAATTAGTTGGTGAAAATGTCGATTTTGTGTGGATGTTTTTTTCCTTCAAATGTCGCGACAATGTTCCATAACCCGATCCTTTCTTGAAAGCATATAATTTTTTTGCGGGACAATAATTGCATTTCGCCTTGATTGGTTATTGGTTGGATTCTAATATTTTTGTGTAGTACTTCTTGAACATATCAGATTTAGCCTTTCTTCAATATTATGGCTTTCCGTTTCTCTACCATTAAAAATTTGCTCACTTTAGTTAGCACCAAATTGGGAGCTACCAACAACATCTCTATTAAAACTATCCAGTTCCTAATAAATTAAAATAAATTAATGGAATAAATATAAGTAATTAGATAAATAGAAATATAAGTATAAAATAAAATTATTTAAATAAATAAAAATAATTTAAATAATAAAAACTAATAATGAGGATTCAATATTAAATAAAATAAATAATTTTAAAAAATAATTAGGTAAAGATTTGAATAAAATAAAATTTTGACCAAGTAAAGAATTAAATTTTGAATATAATAAATTAATAAGTAAAAATAAGTTCATGATAATAAATAAAAATAAATAATATAAATGATAATTAAGAGAATTGAGAGTGGTGTGAAAAATTAATTTGGGGAGTTTGGGTATTTATAGAAGAAAAAAATTACAAAAAAAATATAACAGTTGACTTTCCAATAGCCTAAATTCTGGTGCTGGATTGTCAACGGTCAAAATAATAAAGATGATCGTTGTATCTAGTGGCCATCTTGTTTTTTTCTTAAATTTTGTTTTTGTTGGAACCGTCGGTCCAAATCGTTGGATTGCCCAATGGCTAAAAAATTCTAGCTTTGGATGATTATTATTATTATTTTAAAAAAATCAGCAATTTTGAACCACCGGTTCATGCATGGTTTTGAACTGGCGGTCCATGGTTTCGAACCATCGGTTTACGATATCTGAAAGTGTGAACCATAACCAACCCTTCTAGATCGGTTTCGATTCACAGTATTGTCCAGGTTTGGGGCTGGACCCATGAGGTCGATTACGGGCTGTTACAATTAAAACCGTAACTATGACCATGTCTAGTGAGATGTTAGATTAGATAGATTACAAATCTCATCTACCGAAAATATATGTAAATAAATCTCTCCTTTCATGCTATTTAATGCAAATGCTTGCAATGCTTGTATTGTTTTTTTGCTAAACTCTCATTAGTTTAGGATTTATGAGACCATATCCTCTCAAAATTCATAGATGGATTGTATGTATGTTTGTCTTTAGTATTAGAGCAAAAGGCCAAAATGGTCACTCAACTATTACGAAATCCGCCTTTTGGTCACTCAACTATTAAGTTGGCCAAAAAGGTCATCCAACTATCTAAATGTATGACTTTTGGTCATTCCGTCCATTGAGTCCGTTATCTTTTTCAAAACTGTTAAATGAGAGGATATTTATGTCATTTACATATTAAAACTATTTAATAATTAATGTCTTACAAATCTAAACGTTATATATATTAAAAAAAAGAAAAATCAACACATACTAACACACTAAAAAACACACATAAAATCATACAACAATGCCTTCAGTCTCTTTTGCCGCCACCTCCACCGCCATCTACACCGCCGCCGCCGCCACCAACACCACCACTGCCATCTCCACCGATGCCGCCACCACCACCGCCACCCATCACCATCACCACCATCGTCGTCGTCATCATCATCATCTTAACATCATCATCATCTTATCATCGTCGTCATCTCATCATCGTCGTCATCGTCGTCATCATCATTATACATCATCTTCAGATCATCATTATCGTCATATCAATAACTAATTACAGAGTACTAATTTTGGATGTTAGATTTGTTTTCAATCCAAAATTCAATTCATTCCAATTTTTAACTTCTAATATCAAACCACCACCACCACTACTGCCACTGCCATCTCCACCGACGCTCCACCGCCACCCATCACCATCACCACTGATAAATAAGATAAACAACATTTGAAAAGTAGGGATAATTGGTTATTCCAATATCATCAAATAAATTTTCACAATTTAATGAAGATGTTGACGACGATGACGATGGTCAACGGGGAATAGAGGTTTTTTGGTGCTCTTCTGTCTGTTTCTTCATTGATGAAGACTTCCGGTGTCCATAATTCTCATTTATTTTCAGGAATGGCACAAGCAGCAGATTTACAGTGGAGAGGCCAAGGATAATGCTAATTTTCAGCCTCGTGGTGGTGATTGGTTACTGACCCTCAATACCCTTAAGACCTGTGATATAATCTTTGTGCATTGCAGTCATGAATCATCATCATCATCTTGTTATCATCGTCATTATCATCATTATATCATCATTTTCGTATCATCATCATCGTCATATCAATGTTAATATCAATGTAACCTAATCAAAGCAACCCACATCCAAGAAAAGGGAAAAAAATGAAATCTTGACGAAAAAAGCATAATCAAACCGACCCAAATTTTCAATTTGATTTTTTTGGAGATCACAATGGAAGGTGGGAGAAAAGAGAGAGTGGATTCGCGTCCAACCGCGCTGAGCCGAGAAGGAGAGGAGGCAGCGGCGTTGTGGATGAACATATTAGTGGAATTTGGGTTGGTAACGTGGACGGTCAGGATGGAATGGTTTTGTAGTGATGAAGAAGATGGAAGATGCCTCAACTATTTTACCCCTGAAAAAAGTGATTTCTGTCTGCACAAACGGACTCAGTGGACGGAATGACCAAAAGTCATACTTTTAAAGAGTTAGATGACCTTTTTGGCCAACTTAATAGTTGAGTGACCAAAAGGCGGATTTGGTAATAGTTGAGTGACCATTTTGGCCTTTTGCTCTTAGTATTATTAAACGCGAGTTGGGACGAATTTATGCCCTCCGCGGACGGAATGACCAAAAGTCATACTTTTAAAGAGTTAGATGACCTTTTTGGCCAACTTAATAGTTGAGTGACCAAAAGGCGGATTTGGTAATAGTTGAGTGACCATTTTGGCCTTTTGCTCTTAGTATTATTAAACGCGAGTTGGGACGAATTTATGCCCTCCGCGTCCGTATCAATAGCCGGTAGGTCCCCGGTTTTAGGCAAGTTGTGCTTGTTTGACATTTTTACAGGTTAATATTTTCGGTACCCTTACTCCACTTTCTTTAGCCGGTGAGTGCTTGCTTTTTAGGGTTCTGTGGACTTCTAGGTATAAATATATATTTTTTGCCTCCTCATCTCTTGCCATTTCTTTTGCTTTTTCCTCTCCCTTCTGTCTTCTTTTCCTGATATTATTTGTTTCTTCTCTTTTGCATTTGTTTCTCTCTCTTTTACTTCTCTTCTCTATTTCTCCATGACTCTTTGTGAGTATTTAGTTCATTATTTTCCAAATTTCTTTTCCATATCCGCGTTTGTTATTCTCTTTTATAATCATTTATTTCCATTTTTTTTTCAGATTCGTGTTTCTTATTCTGCCGTATATTATCATGGCGATTAGAAAAATTAGGTTACGATTTGGTACAAGAGCAACGGAGAGAAGAAACCCCAGGAGAAGGCCATGATATGGATCTAACTTGTTACTTCCTTGACCCACTCGATAGTAGTGGCGGCGGCGGTGATGGTGTAACTTTCTCTGGAAAATGGCCAGAGAAGACACCCGAGGAGAAGGCCATGGAATGGCTGAGAAAATTCCATCGTCTTTATCGTTCAGATTCCGATAAATCCCAATTACATCCTTACGTTTCTTGGGTCGATTATCAGGATGAAATACGATCCCAATTACATAGGGTCGATGAAAGAGTATCCCATTTTTTTCCCAATTACGCGTCGTATGTCGATTATCGTTGGTGGACTGAAGATTATCTTTCGTGGACTGAGGACAAAGAATACAAGGTATAATTGTCTACCATTTTTGTATTTATATATTTTTGCATTTTATACTAATGATGTTAATGTTTGTTTGTTAATTAGGGATTTGATCAACCAGATGATTATAATAAAGATTACATTCCTGGAAGTGATGGTTTTGGTTGGATCAGTCCAGTTGACTTAGAATCAGTTTCAGAAGATCATCCTGATATCAACATTAATCAACTATTAAACCTTGCAATCGAGGAATACAATAAGAAGAATGTACTGCTTGATTTTTATTTATTTTTTTAAAATTGTGGCTATTGTTGTATTGCCATCAATATACTAATTTTTCCGTGACATTTTCTTGCTTTAAGGGGACAAACTACAGCTTTGTTGCTATCCACAAGGCAAATGAACAAGAATGGGGTTGTGGATATAATTTCTTTGTTACTTTTCATGCCAAAAAACATGATGCTACCAAACTCTTTGAAGCTTTATTATGGGAAGGATTTGATGGTAACATTATGGTCAGGTTCTGTAGGCTTAAAAAATCATCAGCATGATATAGGTATTTTAGCTTCAAACTCAGACACTCATTTTATGACTGACTCACATCAAACTCAGACACTCATTTTATGACTGACTCACATCTTTTTTTTGTTTGCTCATTATGGGTTAGTAAGAGTTTTATATATATATATATATATATATTGTTTGCTCATTATGGGCTAGCAAGATTTTTTATTCATAATTATATATATATGTAGTGGGTTTATGAGAAATGTTGTGCCTTGTTATGTCGCATGTGAGAATTTTTGTCTAATTACTGCTTTTTTGTTGCTCAATAAATATATAAGTAAGTGAGATTGGAGCAATCTCGTGTTTAAATGCAAACAACAATTAGTACTGAATTTATTTTTATCACAAAGCTTAGCTAATAATTGCATGTTCCTACATGGAAGAGAGGTGGTTTGTAATGTGGAGGGAAATCAGTTTTGCTCTTGGAAGCTGGAATCATTACCTAAGTTGCATTAGTCGGCCAATAGACTAACTGGTGGTACACATACTACAAGAAAAATCATTTGAAACTTGATAACTTCTGCTAGGAATTCTCTGAGTTTAATTAGGAGATTTTGTCACTCTTCACATTGGGTAGATTGGTTCTATTTGACAGAATGTCTTTGATTGAATGTTGTGGCTAGCTGAGCTTGCTATTTTAATAAGACTTATTTCATAGTCAGTCTGTGGGGTTAGTTGTCACGCCCCAATGCGACGTGGCACGGCCACACCCTTGGAATGATATTCTCAAGAGTGCGAAGCCTCTATGACTTTACAAATTTATTATACCAAAGATTCCATAATGATTGATAAAAAGAAAAATCTTCAATTGGTCAATTACAAAGTCGTCTAATTTAGGTCAATGTCTTTGTAACCTGATACGTCATTCATCAATGGATCATAATCTAGTTGCACAAATATTTTGAAGAACGAAAATTGAAAACAAGCTGACAGAAATAGGATCGGACGACCTGCTGGACTTTCGGACGTCCGAAAGATAGTTTCGGACGACCTGGTCGTCCGAAACTGTCGTCCGAAAGTCTTGTGAAAATACACCCATTCTGACGAATAGGTTCGGACAACCCCCCTTAACTTTCGGCCGGCCGAAACTTAGGATCGGACGACCCCTCCGAGTTTCGGCCGTCCGAAAATGTCGCGAACTATTTTGGCTCCCCTGCAGTTGTTTAGGTTCGGACGACCTCAAGGAGTTTCGGCCGTCCGAAACTCTCTTCTCCAACAACACACATTTTTTTTCTTTTCTCAAATCCTTATGAAATCTATACACCAAAACCCAATGCAACATCATTTCGATAACTTGAAACATTCATTCTATACAATTTCATATCCACAGATATCAATACGCTACAATTCAACATTATAACCATAAAGATGGATACAAACGCTCCAATGTTCATCATTCCAATAAAATTCAACATCAACTATACATAACTACAAGATTCACACTTCACTTCTATCATAACTACAAAATATACAAAATGGTTATACTCCTCCTCCAATTCATTAACACCAAAAGGCATCCAAGCCATTCAAATCTGCAAAAATGACAACACTTGTGGTATGAGCAAAACAATTGCTCAGTAAGTGATATTGACATTCCTTTATTGGATTGAGCCTGTTATATGTATAATATACTTTCACGAAAACACTTCATCACATGAAATTCATATTTTGAAACATTTCCAATTCACACACACATATATACAAATAGCAAGTGGCACAATCATTTATCAAATGACATTTACAAATACACTTAACACTTGTCATTTAGCTCATGAATAGATCACGTTACTCTCGGTACACTGGATCCAGTCCTGACTATTAATCCCGTCAGGTAGGCCACATAACACGTGAATTTCTAGCTATTAATCCCGCTAGATAGGCCACATAACACATGATTTGGAACATGTTCCTACCAATAGTCCCATGAACATTCAAGAGCTCATAACACATCAAATTCATTTAAACATTTCATCAAGAACTTGTTTTCACAAAAGCCACTTCATATATTTTCACATAGTCATCAAAATCATAAACTAGCACATACTCAATCCATTTTTCATCTATCACAACATACAATTTCTCAAAATAAGATTTCATCAAAAACATATTAAAACATAAAGGAATATCAAACCACTTACTTGAAATCACCCTCTAACCTTGCCCTTGATTTATAGCCTCCACCACTTAATCAACCACTTTCCTATCATGACAAGAATTTCCATAAATCCATATCCTATTACAACCACAATTCAACCTTATACTACTATAAAGTACTACACAAAGACATCACTATAAACAACTAAACTTAATAGCTCCCTTACCTCAAAAGATTGGAATTGTAGAGGAGACTTGTTTCCTTTCCTTCTTCAATCAACTCTTTCTCCTTCTTGCCCTAATTGATGATAGGAAGAAAGGGAGTGAATTTGGGGAAGAAAGAAATAAACTTAAGTCTAACAAAAATGGGTCTTTAAGACTTAAGTTTGACAAAATTGCTAATAAGTCCCTCAAGTTTTTCTTATTTATTAATTGACCCTTAAATTGGGTTATGGGTATTATATTCTACCCTCCTTATAAAAAGTTTCGGCCTCGAAACTTGTCATACCTTGTTCCTCAAACAAATGTGGGAATTTTTCTTTCACTTCTTCTTCTAATTCCCAAGTCGCTTCACGAGGAGTGTGATTCGACCATTGCACCTTTACATGTGGGATTGTCCTTCGCCTCAACACTTGTTCCTTCCTATCAATAATTCGTAGGGGAATCTCTCTATATGACAAATCCTCTTGTACTTGCAAAGGTTCCACCTCTATCTCATGACTAGGATCGGAGATATACTTCCTTAATTGGGACACGTGAAACACATTGTGAACTCTAGACAATGATGGTGGCAAAGCAAGTCTATATGCCAGATCTCCAATCTTTTCTAAGATCTCGAATGGTCCGACATAACGTGGACTTAACTTTCCACTCTTGCCAAAACGCATTACTCCCTTATTAGGCGATACACGAAGATACACCTTGTCTCCATTTTGAAACTCTAAAGGTCTTCTCTTGGTATCCGCCCAACTCTTTTGTCTATCTTGAGCTGCTTTCAAATGATCTCGAATCAAGGGAACTTTCTCAAGAGTCACTTGTACCAAATCCGGTCTCATAACATTTTTCTCACCGATCTCATCCCAGCAAATAGGTGACCGACATTTTCTTCCATACAAGGCCTCATAAGGTGACATTCTAATGCTAGCATGGTAGCTGTTGTTATATGCAAATTCAATAAGGGTCAAGTAGTCAACCCAACTACCCTTGAAGTCAAGAACACATGCTCTCAACATGTCCTCAAGCGTTTGAATGGTCCTTTCCGATTGTCCATCTGTCTGTGGATGAAAGGTTGTGCTAAGTGTCACTTTAGTCCCCATTGCTCGATTGAAACTTTCCCAAAACCTAGACACAAACCTTGGATCTCTATCTGAAACAATGCTGACCGGCATACCATGTAAACGGATAATATTGTCCATGTACATATTGACTAATTGCTCCATAGTAGCCGTGGCTCGCATAGGCAAGAAATGAGCTGTCTTAGTCAATCTGTCCACGATTACCCATATGGTATCTTGACTAGTCTTTGTCTTCGGCAAACCACAAACAAAGTCCATAGTCACATGTTCCCATTTCCAAACCGGTATCTCTAATGGCTTCAACAATCCCCCAGGACGTTGATGTTCAACTTTGACTTGTTGATATACCATGCATTTGGAAACGAAGTCGGCAATGTCTCTTTTCATTCCACTCCACCAGAAATTTCTTTTCAAGTCCTTATACATCTTTGTGCTTCCTGGGTGGATGGAAAATTTTGAATTATGTGCTTCCTTCATAACTTCTTTCTTCAAATCGGAATCATTGGATACACATAACCTACTTTGAAACCACAAGCTCCCATCATCATGTAATTGGAAATCCGATTGTTGACCTTCTTTAATCCGCTCTTTCTTATTCCTTAACTCAACATCATTGTCCTGAGCCATTTTAATTTGTTCAAGGAGTGTAGGTTGAGCTACCAAAGCTGCTAAAAATCCATTGGTTGCCTCAATCACCTCTATCTCTAATTTCTCAAATTCCGAAATCAACCGATTCTGTTGGGTCAACAACGATGCCAATGTTCCTGAAGACTTTCTACTCAAAGCATCCGCTACTCTATTTGCCTTTCCGGGATGGTACTTAATATCCAAGTCATAATCATTCAACAGTTCTAACCATCGCCGTTGCCTCATATTCAACTCCTTTTGAGTAAACAAATACTTCAAGCTTTTATTATCTGTAAATATTTCACATTTCTCGCCATACAGATAATGTCTCCAAATCTTCAAAGCAAACACTACCGCAGCCAATTCCAGATCATGCGTCGGGTAGTTCTGTTCATACTTCTTCAATTGACGAGAAGCATAAGCAATGACTCTTCCATTTTGCATTAACACACATCCCAAACCATTCTTAGAAGCGTCACTGTACACCGTGAATCCACCTGACTCAGATGGAAGTGTAAGTACCGGTGCCGAAACCAACTTCCTCTTCAATTCTTGGAAACTGTCCTCACAAGCTACAGTCCATTCAAACTTCACCCTTTTTTGAGTCAATTGAGTCAGAGGAATTGCAATGGATGAAAATCCTTCAATGAATTTCCTGTAGTATCCGGCCAAGCCAAGAAAGCTCCGGATCTCTGTTACATTGGTCGGTCTAGGCCAATCCACAATTGCCTCTACCTTTCTCGGATCCACTGTCACACCATTTTCAGAGATTACATGACCTAAGAAGGCAACACTTTTTAACCAAAATTCACACTTGCTAAATTTGGCAAAAAGTTTCTTCTCCCTTAGGGTTTGCAACACTATCCTCAAATGTTCAACGTGTTCGTCATCAGTTTGTGAATAGATCAAAATGTCATCAATAAACACCACCACGAATTTATCCAATTGAGCCCTAAAAACCCTGTTCATCAAGTCCATAAAAGCGGCAGGGGCATTTGTTAGCCCAAAAGGCATAACAAGAAATTCATAATGCCCATACCTTGTTCTAAAGGCACTCTTTGAAATGTCCTCGGACTTGATTTTCAATTGATGGTATCCCGAACGCAAATCAATCTTTGAGAAAACTCGAGCTCCCTTAAGTTGATCAAACAAATCATCTATTCTTGGTAATGGATATTTATTTTTGATAGTGATCTTGTTCAACTCCCGGTAGTCTATACAAAGTCTCAAACTTCCATCCTTCTTCTTTACAAATAACACCGGGGCACCCCATGGAGACACACTAGGTCGAATAAATTTAAGGTCTAACAATTCTTGCAATTGAACCTTTAGCTCTCGTAGTTCCGCCGGTGCCATTCGATACGGGGCCTTAGAAATTGGTGCTTCTCCGGGCATCACATTAATCTCGAACTCAATTTCACGATCCGGTGGAAGCCCTGGCAATTCCTCGGGAAATATATCAGAAAATTCCCGAACCACTGGAATGTTGTTCAAGTTCACATTCAATTTCTTGGTGTCAACTATATTTGCCAAATATCCCATACAACCTTTTCGAAGAGCTTTCCAAGCTTGCATGGCTGATATTATCGGAGTTGTACTTTTGACTCGTTTCTCAATACCCCCTTTAAAAGAAAACTCTTCCCTTCCTGGAATATCAAACTTAACCTTCTTACCCCGACAATCCACACAAGCATAGTTGTTGGTTAACCAATCCATGCCCAAAATCACATCAAAATCCTTCATGTTTATTTGAATCAAATTTGCCTTAAGTTCTTGCCCCTCGATTTCCACAATACAATTTCTATGCACAAGGTTTGAACTAATAACTTTCCCTCCTGGGGTAGCCACACGGTAGGGTTCTCTAAGATAATCAGGCTTAGAGTTCAATTTACTAGCACATCTTTTTGATATGAAAGAATGAGAAGCCCCACAATCAAATAAAACCATAACAGGTACCGAATTTATCATTATAGTACCTGTGACAACATCTTCTGACACTTCTGCTTCCGATTGGGTCAATGAAAACACACGAGCATTGGTGGGTTTGGCTTTGCCTTGTGGGTGAGTGGGACATTCATTAATCCTGTGTCCAGGCTTGCCACACCAAAAGCACGCTCCACTTTTCCATCGACATTCTCCGGAATGCATACGATGGCAGAAATCACATTCCTTCCTGTCGCTCCCTGTTGGATTGTGTGGTCGTGGTAAATTAGGTGGTGGTCCACGTCTCTTATTCATTGGTTGACCTCCTCCGGTTTGCTTTGATCCTTGACCTTGATTAAACATGGGTCTAGATCTCTTGGCACGAAACTCGGCGTCCCCTCTTTTGAGATCCGCCTCAATTCTAATGCACCGCTTGAAGGAGTCCTCATAGCTATTGGAGGAAACGGAAGATAAGCGGGCTTGAATACGTCCTTGAAGTCCTTCCTCGAATCTAAGTAACTTGAGGCCATCATCTGCCATTACCGTTGGTACATAACGCCCCAATGCGTTGAACTTCCCGGCGTATTCTACCACGGACATATTCTCCGTTTGCTTCAGTTGAAAGAATTGTTTTTGTCTTTCACTTCGAATGGAGTCCGGAAAGTAGTGCTTTAGGAAAACGTTTTTGAATGTTTTCCAATCCAAAGGCTGTCCTTCACTAGTGTAAGCCGGTGCCGTCCCTTTCCACCATGCTTCCGCATCCCCAACTAAAAAGGGAAGAACAACTTTTGGCTTCACGTTCTCCGGTACCTCTAAGACCTCGAAATTGGCTTCCAGTTCATGAAGCCACTTCTCCGCTTTCTCCGGGTCCGGACCACCATCGAAGACTGGCATGTTTTCCTTTTTCAAGTTCTCGTAATGAGTCTTGCTACCAGTCGATTTGTGGCGGTGGAGGTCCTCTTGTTCCTGCTGCAATCGTTGTTGACTTTGCATGACTTGAGCTATCATGCCAAGGGCAGCAGTGAACTCCGGAGGCATTGTTGAGGGAGGTGCACTTGTCGTGGGTTGAGGAGTACGAGTAAGTACGCGTCCTCCCGTATTCGTTCCTTCACCATTTCCATCGTCTTGGCTTTCTATAGTCACAACATCAGGGTTTCCTTCGCTTCCACTACTTTGTGCCATACTCTATTACAAGAGGTTAATCAAATCTTCATTATTTCATATAAACATAGAAGGAAGGAAAAGGAATGGTATTCCTAACAAATAATGCACTAAATCCATTATCTATACATGCACATATTCATCAACTTAGTTATTCTCTGATACCACTTAAATGTCACGCCCCAATGCGACGTGGCACGGCCACACCCTTGGAATGATATTCTCAAGAGTGCGAAGCCTCTATGACTTTACAAATTTATTATACCAAAGATTCCATAATGATTGATAAAAAGAAAAATCTTCAATTGGTCAATTACAAAGTCGTCTAATTTAGGTCAATGTCTTTGTAACCTGATACGTCATTCATCAATGGATCATAATCTAGTTGCACAAATATTTTGAAGAACGAAAATTGAAAACAAGCTGACAGAAATAGGATCGGACGACCTGCTGGACTTTCGGACGTCCGAAAGATAGTTTCGGACGACCTGGTCGTCCGAAACTGTCGTCCGAAAGTCTTGTGAAAATACACCCATTCTGACGAATAGGTTCGGACAACCCCCCTTAACTTTCGGCCGGCCGAAACTTAGGATCGGACGACCCCTCCGAGTTTCGGCCGTCCGAAAATGTCGCGAACTATTTTGGCTCCCCTGCAGTTGTTTAGGTTCGGACGACCTCAAGGAGTTTCGGCCGTCCGAAACTCTCTTCTCCAACAACACACATTTTTTTTCTTTTCTCAAATCCTTATGAAATCTATACACCAAAACCCAATGCAACATCATTTCGATAACTTGAAACATTCATTCTATACAATTTCATATCCACAGATATCAATACGCTACAATTCAACATTATAACCATAAAGATGGATACAAACGCTCCAATGTTCATCATTCCAATAAAATTCAACATCAACTATACATAACTACAAGATTCACACTTCACTTCTATCATAACTACAAAATATACAAAATGGTTATACTCCTCCTCCAATTCATTAACACCAAAAGGCATCCAAGCCATTCAAATCTGCAAAAATGACAACACTTGTGGTATGAGCAAAACAATTGCTCAGTAAGTGATATTGACATTCCTTTATTGGATTGAGCCTGTTATATGTATAATATACTTTCACGAAAACACTTCATCACATGAAATTCATATTTTGAAACATTTCCAATTCACACACACATATATACAAATAGCAAGTGGCACAATCATTTATCAAATGACATTTACAAATACACTTAACACTTGTCATTTAGCTCATGAATAGATCACGTTACTCTCGGTACACTGGATCCAGTCCTGACTATTAATCCCGTCAGGTAGGCCACATAACACGTGAATTTCTAGCTATTAATCCCGCTAGATAGGCCACATAACACATGATTTGGAACATGTTCCTACCAATAGTCCCATGAACATTCAAGAGCTCATAACACATCAAATTCATTTAAACATTTCATCAAGAACTTGTTTTCACAAAAGCCACTTCATATATTTTCACATAGTCATCAAAATCATAAACTAGCACATACTCAATCCATTTTTCATCTATCACAACATACAATTTCTCAAAATAAGATTTCATCAAAAACATATTAAAACATAAAGGAATATCAAACCACTTACTTGAAATCACCCTCTAACCTTGCCCTTGATTTATAGCCTCCACCACTTAATCAACCACTTTCCTATCATGACAAGAATTTCCATAAATCCATATCCTATTACAACCACAATTCAACCTTATACTACTATAAAGTACTACACAAAGACATCACTATAAACAACTAAACTTAATAGCTCCCTTACCTCAAAAGATTGGAATTGTAGAGGAGACTTGTTTCCTTTCCTTCTTCAATCAACTCTTTCTCCTTCTTGCCCTAATTGATGATAGGAAGAAAGGGAGTGAATTTGGGGAAGAAAGAAATAAACTTAAGTCTAACAAAAATGGGTCTTTAAGACTTAAGTTTGACAAAATTGCTAATAAGTCCCTCAAGTTTTTCTCATTTATTAATTGACCCTTAAATTGGGTTATGGGTATTATATTAGTAATGAACAAGTACTTTTTCGATGTCAAACTTGAATTTTCATTTGTAGATAAAATTTTTAGAACCTGATGCATACGCATAACATTTTACAGCTCTTTTGTTGATTTGCAGGTGATGGTAACGTGATTATGGATGTGATGCATTTTGCTGCTGACTTCTATTTATTTAGTCTACATGGATGGATAGCTACCTGCATTTAAGTTTCTGAATTTTTCATGGATATTGACTTTATTTCGTATATTTTGGCTTGTATGGTTTGTTAACTTCTTGGTGGAACTATGTTTCTAACAATGTTTCACAATAGAATGACTCTCCTCCCTGTATTCAGATCTATTGTTTGGCATTGTGAATCTTTTGGTTCATCTCAAATTAACTTGTGAGATGCACTATCGATTGCCTTCTTTTGCTCGGCTAAACGAATGTGAATTGCCTTAACTGCAGGTTTATATATTTGGTTGATGCTGAATTTTCAGATCTTGTTATCTTATTGTTAGATTGTGGCTTTGTGAACCTTTAGGTTCTTATATCATCTTGTTATGTAACTATCAATGGGCAAGGTCTAATTGCCTCCTTTTGCTCATGTTGAAGTAAAACGAAATTATTTGAGACGTTAGCTGACTGGTGGAACACAAATGTGAATGACAAAATTATTGGACTTCGATACCTTTTGCTAGGAATTTTCTGTAGTTTAGTTGATATATTGCCATCCATCTTATTTCATATGATATGATACTTTGATGGAGTTGGTAATGAGAGCAAATTTTGAAAGGTAAATGTCATACCTGAATTCTCATTTGAAGATTTGGGTTAATTGCTAAACACACTCTTGTGGTTTACACAAATATTCATATAGATAAATGTCATGGTTTACTATCCAAATTGTGAAATCTCGGAATTTTCATATAGATAAATATCTACTTAATTGTTTAGAATATTACGTTTTTCATATATAAATTTTAGTTTAAAAATGAATATAATACATATATTTAACTAGTTACTCATTTAATCTATAAAATTGTTGTTGCATCCCCCCTCCCCATATACAGAGTTTGCTATTAAAAAACGATAGAGTTGACAAGCATATTGCAGCCAGAAACAAGAATCTCCTAATCGTACCAAAAATTCATTGGTAAGAATTTCAACATGAATCAACTTTGTTGAATAATTAGTCGAGGTAAAGATTATAATAAAAAATAAGTATGGAATTCATCTAATTTCTATGGTAACCAATTTGAGCGCTTTCACCAATTAATTCATTATATTAAGGTTAGTTTTCTAATTTCACTATCACACATTAATGTAGGGAGTTCAATTTTGTTTAGTCATTTCATGGCCATTAACGTAATAGATTAAATATTCTTAATTATATAAAATAAAAAAATTAAGGAAGTTAATTATTGTAATCAAAATTAGGAGAGAAAAATGTATAATGGTATTAGTGTATATATATTTACTTACTTTCTATTTCATGTTATTCTTAATTTATGCTTTAGTCTTGTACATGTATTATATATACCACACCATTCATTAGTAATATTATGAGAGTTTATTTATCTAAATATGGTATCAGAGCCAATATATTTAAACCTACAAAATATCCTCCTTCAAAACCCTAGCCGTTGTTTTCTCTTTTTCTTCTTCAACTCTTAGTTTCTGCTTACCATGGCTGAACAACAATCTTCAACTTTGACAGTCACACCAATTTCAAAGCCGACTCTGTCTACGTTGATGGTTCTACACCATGTCCTCCTATGACAATCAAACAACCCAATTCAGATGTTTTATCTCCAAACCCGAATTATCTTTTTTGGTTCTGTCAAGATCAACTACTCTTGAACGTCATTGTTGGATCTATCTCTCCCAGCCTTGTGCATTTTCAATCAACTTGCAAAACATCTCGTGATGCCTGGACAGTGCTTGAAAAGACATATGCATCTCCTTCTCGTGGGCGTATTCTCACTCATCGTCTCAATCTTGCAAATCCTTAACAAGGTACTCAAACAATCACAGCTTACATGCATGACATCAAAAGAAATATAGATTCGCTTGCTCTCATGAATGTCTCGATGGATTTTGATGAATTATCTATTCGTATTATGAATGGTCTAAATTCAAAATTTTCAAAGCTATCTCATGCTCTACGGGTTCGGAAAATCGCTATTACATTTGAGGAATTGTTTGAACAATTACTCAATTATGAGGCACAATTGAATCTTCCAGGCAATCCTTCACCACCAGTCTTGTCTCCTGTCACTGCTTTCTATGGTGTCAACTCAGTGTCCTCTCATCACCCTCGGTTGAACACCAACCGTCCCCGATCTGGTAATAACAACAATCGTCCCCCACAAGCCTTTAATCGGATTTCATCTCCTCCTCCATCTTGGCATATGTGCCCTCCTGCTCCTGCTATCAACCAAAGTGGTAGTCGCTATCTTGGAAAGTGTCAGATTTGTGGCAATACCGGACACTCTGCACGTTAATGTCATTACCTCCCTCAGCCGACTTTTCTCTCGCTTCCTCCAGCACCTCTGCATGGTCTACGACCCACTCATTTTGTCCTGTCTGCTCATACGGCAGTGCATTCCTCTCCAACTGATTCCCATGAATGGGTTGTTGATTCTGGTGCTTCCCATCATGTTACCACAAATCTCACCAATTTATCCTCACATAAGCCTTATACTACCTCGGATCATGTGATCATTGGTGTCCGTACGTGTCTTCCTATAACCAATATTGGTTCTTTCACTTCCAGTGTGTCGACACCATTATCATTTTCTAATGTTCTACATGTTCCTTTAATGTTGAAAAATTTAATATCTGTTTCAGCTCTTTGTTCTACTAATCCCATAGATATCTTGTTTTCTTCTTCCTTTTTTCAGGTGTAGGATCGTCACATGGGGGTACCGTTAGTTCAGGGTGATCGCAAAAATGGTGTCTATTTATGGCCAAAATCAGCTCTCTTGCCTTCCGCTTTTACATTGTCATCATCCAATTTATCCAAGTCTTTGAGTATGTGGCATAGTCGTCTCGGTCATCCGTCCTCTCGTGTTTTTAGCAAGTTTTTGTCCGTGTCTAATATTTCCTTTACAAATGCAGAATTGTCATCATTTTATTGTAATTCATGCAATATTAATAAAGTTATAAATTACCTTTCATGACTCCAGTATTCATTCTTTCTCTCCTCTTGATGTTTTATTTTCTGATGTATGGTCTTCACCGATTTCTTCGTTTGATGGTTTCAAATACTATGTTATTTTTGTTTATCATTATAAAAAAAATATATTTGATTTTATACCCTTCGTCGAAAATCAGATGTTCACTCCACATTTGTTCAATTTAAAAATCTTGTTGAAAATTATTTTTCAATGAAAATAAAAACTTTGTTCACTGACAATGGTGGGGAATTTTTAGCTCTCAAATCTTTATTAGCTTCTCATGGTATTACTCATCTTACCTCTCCTCCTCAAACTCCAGAGCATAATGATTACTCCGAGCCTCGCCATCGACGCATTTCTGAAACTGGTCTTACTCTTTTATATCACGCTTTCATGCCTTTAACTTTCTGGTCTTTTCCATTTCTTGCTGCTGTTTATCTCATCAATCGAATGCCCAAAACTAATCTCTTATTTTAGTTCTCGTTTGAAAATTTATTTGGCACAGTCCCAGATCCTTCTAAACTAAAGCTCTTTGGGTGTCTGTGTTTTCCTTGGTTACGTCATTACAATTCTCATAAACTTGACCCCAAATCAAGTTTGTGCGTCTTTTTTGGGTACTCCTTAACCCAAAGTGCTTTCCTCTGTTATTGTCCCAATCTTGCCAAAATTTTTGTTTCTCGTCATGTTTGTTTTGTTAAACATATCTTTCCATATGCGTCACGCTCCTCTCCTTTGTCCTCTGCCTTGGACACTTCTTCCGTGATCTCTGATTTTTCACTGCCGGATTACTAGGCCCCACCCCTCCTCACTGCCAAAAACTCCCATGCACACACAATTGGAATCTCTTACTCCTCTGCAGCAGCAGACTTCTCCTACTGTTCCATCTCTCTCACCAATGTCGAATCCAACTGATATGCCACTGGTGAATTCCGCAGTTGAGCGTTTGGGCATTCGACATTCTTTTGATACTGATCCAGTTGCACATTCTCACTCCATGATAACACGGTCTAAAAATGAGATTGTGAAGCCTAACCCAAAATATGGGTTAACAACTATTGGCAGACGTTGAGCCTCTTAATGTCTCTTAAGCTTTGAAAAATAGCTCAAGCTATACATGATGAATATGCTACACTCTTACGTAATCACACTTGGGATCTTGTTCCGCCAGATCCTAGTCACAATCTTGTTAGGTGCAAGTGAGTTTTTTGAATCAAACGTCACTCCGATGGTTTCATTGAAAGACATAAAGCGGTACTTGTTTCAAAGGGCTTCCTTCAAAGGTCGGTAGTGGATTTTCATGAGATGTTTAGCCCGGTTATCAACCCAGTAACAGTCGGAACTGTTCATAGTCTTGCTCTCCATCGCAACTGGTCTATTCGTCAACTTGATGTTAATAATGTTTTTCTTAATGGCCATCTTACCGAGGAAGTCAATATGTCATAACCGCCTGGTATGTGTGACTCTACTCATCCGAACTATGTGTGCCGATTACGAAAGGCTATTTATGGCCTTAAGCAAACTCCACAGGCATGGTATCAAGAACTCCGTGGCTTTCTTGGTTCTCTTGGCTTTATTACTTCTCATATAGTTCTCTAATCGTTCTTATTCATGGTTCTCACATTATCTATGTAATAAATTATATGCCATGGGACCCTCAGATTTTAGTTTGTTTTGTTGACAAATGCTTCAGAAGTTCTTCAAAGAATGTTGCGCCCACAGTTGTTCTTTTTGACAAAGTGCAGCTGCTGTATGCAAAAGGAATTCGGCAGGATTTTTTTCACACTTCAGCATTGCCTATAAATACGAGGCAATGCTGAAGGTTTAAGGCACCCCAAAAACAAAGCTTGAGAGCTTTTTTCTCTGCCTTTCTCCTTTATTTGTTCTCTTTCTTTTGCTTTAAAGCCTTGTGGAAATTAGTGTTCCACTTTTGTAAATTTGTCTCCACTTATTAGTGAATTTTGGTAACGCCTCCGGCCGTGGACGTAGGTCACATTGACTGAACCACGTAAATCTTTGTGTCTATTGTCTCATTTATGTTTCTCGTTACTATCATCAATTATTTTGGGCTATTAGATACAACGTGAGATCCGTTTTTCCTTAACAAATTGGTAAGGGCTATTAGATACAACTTTAGACTTTTGGAAATAGCTCGTGTGCTTCTCTTGATTTCAAGACTCCAGAGGAAGTGTGGTCAGGTACTCCTAGTAATTACTCCAATTTAAGAATATTTGGGTGTCTAGCATATATGCATGTTAATGAGGGAAAGTTAGAGCCTAGGGCTAGAAAATGTATTTTTCTCGATTATGCTTCTGGAGTGAAAGGAAACAGATTATTTTGTCCTGATCTCAAATCACCTAAATTTGTAATTAGCAGAGATGTTACTTTTGATGAATCATTTATGTTAAATCCTAGAAAAGAGTCTTGTAATTCTTGTAATTTAGAAAAAGAAGATAGTATACAAAAACAGGTAGAGTTAGAGATCATAAATTTCAGTCCTTCTCAAAGATCTTCTACAGACCAATGTAATGAACCAAATCCAGACATTGTTGAAGATGAACGAGTAGAAGATAAATATTTCATAGCCAGAGACAGACCAAGACGAGAGATTCGACCACCACAGAGGTATGCAAATTTGGTTGCATATGTTTTATCAATGGCACAGGAAACAGGTGGAGACAGAAAATCTTCCACATATACAGAGGCGATTTCAGGTGCTGATTCAGATAAGTGGGTGGTGGCCATAAATGAAGAAATGAAATCTCTACACAAGAATGGTACTTGGGATCTTGTGACGCTGCCAAAAAGAAAGAAAATTGTAGGCGGCAAATGGGTCTTCAAAAGAAAAGAAGGTAATTCAGATGTTGACGATGCAAGGTATAAGGCACGATTAGTTGCAAAGGGCTATAGTCAGGTACAAGGTGTTGATTTTAATGATGTTTTCTCACCTGTTGTAAAACATAGCTCTATTCGTATATTGCTTGCATTAGTAGCCATGCTTGATTTGGAATTGGAATAGCTTGATGTTAAGACAGCATTCCTACATGGTGAATTAGATGAACAGATCTATATGAAACAACCTGAAGGCTTCGAATTTGAAGGTAAGGAAGACCATGTTTATTTGTTGAAGAAATCCTTGCATGGATTAAAGCAATCTCCAAGACAGTGGTACAAGAGGTTTGATTCATTTATGTTGGGTCATGATTTCTCCAAGAGCATGTATGATAGTTGTGTTTACTTCCGGAAGTTAAAAGATAATTCATTCATTTATCTTTTGTTATATGTTGATGACATGCTCATTGCGGCTAAGAATCTTGCAGAAATTCACCAGTTGAAGTCCTTATTAAATAGTGAATTTGAAATGAAGGACTTGGGAGCAGCTAAGAAGATTCTTGGTAAGGAGATAAGACGATATAGAGGAGTTGGAAAATTATATTTGACTTAGAAAGGTTACCTTAAGAAAATTTTGAAGAGATTTGGCATGTTGGATGCCAAACCAGTCAGTAGTCCTCTCGCTAGCCATTTTAGGCTATCTACTGCTCAATCACCAAAATCAGAGGAAGAGAAAAGTTATATGGCACGTGTTCTTTATTCTAGTGCCGTTGGCAGTATTATGTATGCAATAGTTTGTACTAGTCCAGATATTTCACAAGCAGTTAGTGTTATTAGCAGGTATATGGCAAATCCAGGCAAAGAACATTGGCAGACTGTGAAATGGATACTCAGATACTTGAAGGGTACTTCAAACTCTTGTTTGGAGTTCGGTAGAACCAACAATACTTTGGTTGGTTTTGTAGATTCAGACTACGCCGGTGATCTTGATAAGTGCAGTCTCTTACAGGTTATGTATTTTGCATTAGAGGTTGTGCAATTAGCTGGAAAGCTACCCTACAACATGTAGTGGTTTTATCCACTATTGAAGCAGAATATATGGTAGTCACTGAGGCTATCAAAGAAGCTTTATGGTTGAAAGGTTTATTTGGCGAATTAACTCTACAAGAAGAAATTACTACCATTTACTGTGATAGTCAAAGTGCAATTCATTTGACTAAAGACCAGATGTATCATGAGCAGACGAAGCATATTGATATCAAATATCATTTCATTCGAGATACCATTGTTGAGAAGAAGGTCCTTGTTCAGAAAATAAATACCAAGGACAATCCTGCCGATATGTTTACAAAAGCTCTTCCAGTATACAAGTTCAAGCAGTGTTTGGACTTGATTGGTGTTCATGATTTGTGATTCAGCCCATTGGGCCTTTGCCGGATGTGTTTTTTTTATTAAGTCACTATTGTTCGTGTTCCATACCGAGGTGGAGATTTGTAATAAATTATATGCCATGGGACCCTCAGATTTTAGTTTGTTTTGTTGACAAATGCTGCAGAAGTTCTTCAAAGAATGTTGCGCCCACAGTTGTTGTTTTTGACAAAGTGCAGCTGCTGTATGCAAAAGGAATTCGGCAGGATTTCTTTCACACTTCAGCATTGCCTATAAATACGAGGCAATGCTAAAGGTTTAAGGCACCCCAAAAACAAAGCTTGAGAGCTTTTTCCTCTGCCTTTCTCCTTTCTTTGTTCTCTTTCTTTTGCTTTAAAGCCTTGTGGAAATTAGTATTCCACTTTTGTAAATTTGTCTCCACTTATTAGTGAAGTTTGGCACCTCCTCCGGCCGTGGGCGTAAGTCACATTGACCGAACCACGTAAATCTTTATGTCTATTGTCTCATTTATTTTTCTCGTTACTATCATCTATTATTTTGGGCTATTAGATATAACGTGAGATACGTTTTTCCCTAACAATCTATTTTCTTGTTTACGTGGATGACCTTATTATTACTGGTAGTGATGACTCAGCTTGTGGCTACAATTATTCACCGACTGAACAATACTTTTTCCACCAAGGACTTGGGTCTCTTATCGTTCTTTTTTGGGGTTGAGGTCATACCTAGCTCATCGGGTTTGTTTCTTTGTCAACATAAATACATTGTTGATCTCTTGTGTAAACACTATATGCTTAATTCTAAACCTTCTTCTACTCCTTCCGTGGTTGGTACTATTTTGAGTGCTCATAATGGGGCAGCTTCTGCTAATGCCACATTGTATCATCAGGTTGTTGGTGGATTGCAACATCTATGCATGACTTGTCCGGACATCTCATTTGCTGTTAACAAATTATCTCAGTTCATGCATGCACCATCTGCGCATCACTAGGAAGCTATTAAACGTCTTTTGTAGTATCTTAATGACACTTGTAATTTGGGTATTCGGTTGCTAGCCAAGTCACCCATCTCTGTTCATGGGTATTCTGATGTAGACTGGGCTGGCAACACTGATGATCGCACTTCCACGGGAGCTTATGTTATTTTTCTAGGCGCCAATCCTAGTTCATGGAGTTCTACCATAACACACTGTTGCTCGTTCTTCGACAGAATCTGAGTATTATGTCATTGCTGCCGTGTCGGTAGAGATCCAGTCGATCAAGTCCCTGCTTCAAGAGTTTCGTGTTCTCTTGAGTTCTACTCCACTGCTATACTCTGATAACCTGGGAGCCACTTATCTGAGTGTCAATCCAGTGTTTCATTCTCGTATGAAACATCTTGCTATTATGAGAGTATATTTATCTAATAAATGGAAAAACAATATTAGGGATTTAATGTATTTTGCTCTAAAAACATTTACATAGCTTCACTCCAATTATCTAATCCACTTTGTGCGTGATCTCATTCAGTCCTCGGAGCTTCGTGTTTTTCATGTCTTATCTGGTGATCAACTTGTAAATGCATCGACTAAACCACTCTCATGCCCTTGTCTTCTTGACACTTGTACCAAGATTGGTGTTTCTGTTTGCACACCATCTTGAGGAGGCATAGTATTGTATATGTATTTACTTACTTTCTATTTTATGTTATTCTTAATTTCTGCTTTAGTCTTGTACTGATATTATATATACCACAACATTCATTAGTAATATTATGAGAGTTTATTTATCTAATAAATGGAAAAACAATATTAGGGATTTAATGTATTTTGCACTAAAAACATTTACATAGCTTCACTCCAATTATCTAACCCTAACCTGCATGGCAAGGTCGTACTTGGAATAGAAAGAATTCGCAAATGTTAACAAACTTTAAAGGTACGTATCAAGTGTTAAATTCACAAAACCATTTTTCAACATTACTTTAAAATGGAACACTAGCGAACTTTGGCATCAAGATTACAAATTGTTCACACTCAATTTAAGTTTTTATGTTAAGTTAGGTTAACTCGAATACAAGTAATTAACTTGAAGTCATGCATGTTGTAAAATAACACAAAAAGTGGATTCGACGCTGAGAACTTTGAATTGAAACAGGAAATTTCAAGGATGCAAGAATGAAGTAGACAATTTTGACATTCATATGCAAATGTTTTAGATGATACAATGCCTTGCTCTTGGGGCGGAAATTTAAGCCCGTTGTTTTATTCTGCAGAAACCTTGTAGGCTTCTTGTCTTATTTATTAGTAATACATTTGATAAGTGATGAGTATATCTATCTTTGGTATGGAGAAAGGCAATTCTCTTAAGATGGCAGCGGAGCCAAAATTCTAGCCGTCATCTCCAAGTGGTCTCCGTCGTGGTGGAGGTGGTCTCCTAACTGGTGGTGGTGGAGGTGGTCTTCTAATTGGTGGTGGTGGTGGTGGAGGCGACGGTGGAGGTGGAGATGGGGGAGGAGGTGGCGGTGGTGATGGTGGTGGAGGAGAGGGTGGAGGTGGAGGTGGAGGTGGAGATGGGGGAGGAGGTGAGGGTGGAGGTGGTCTTCTAATTGGTGGTGGTGGAGGTGGCCTAGGTGATGGTGGTGGAGGCGAGGGTGGAGGTGGTGGTGGAGGAGAGGGTGGAGGTGGGGGTGATGGTGAAGGTGGAGGTGGGGATGGAGGTGGTGGTGGAGGTGGGGATGGAGGTGGTGGCGGCGGTGGCCTCCTACGTGGTGGCGGTGGTGGCCTCCTACGTCGTGGTGGTGGCGGCGGTGGCCTCCTACGTCGTGGTGGCGGCGGCGGAGGTGATGGTGGAGGTGGGGATGGAGGTGGTGGTGAAGGTGGTGGTGGTGAAGGGGGAGGTGGTGGTGGTGGTGAAGGTGGAGGTGGGGATGGAGGTGGTGGGGAAGGTGGAGGCGGAGGTGGAGGTGATGGTGGAGGTGGGGATGGCGGCGGAGGAGGCGGAGGTGGAGTCTTGCAATGTTGTTTGCAAATGGATTGATGTAGTTCTTGACCATGTTCATCATAACACTTTGGAGGTGAAGTTGAGTAATCGCATCTGATATCATTATTTGCTCCTATTCCATTGAGGCAGAATGATAAAAGTAAAGAGAGTGTTAGGAGATGCCACAGCCATGGAGAACTGTGGATCGCCATGCCTAATGCCTCCCTTCTGATAATGATAAAAACTTGTATTGCTCCCTTTGTGCATTTGCATGGAGGAACTTTTGCACGTTTATATAGGCAAATTCAGTGAAAGTTTTTCTTTTGTCAATTAAGTTTCTTAGTTGAAAATTTTGATCATGCTATAATATTTAGGCCAATTGCATAAGGTAATTTAGACTTCATTGAGTGTATGGAGAAATTAATGCAGGAATGTATATTAGGTAACTAACTGATCCATCAACCATATCACTTTAATTTTCATGATTTAATAATAATAATAATAATAAACTGTTTTTTAAAACTAATTATTATGATTTTGCATCCATTTGAGCTATAACAACATATGTAGGAGAGTTTTACATTAACCTTTATTCAAGGATTATAAACTTTAGCAATACAAATATTGATTTCTTAGTCCCAATTATTTTTTTTAAAAAATGAATTGCTTTAATTATAATCTTTTGCATACTAACAATTAACAAAGTATTCAAGTGACACTGACATAATTTTCTCAATATCAACCAAAATATACTAATACTTGAATAATTTCTCTAAAGTTATAGCTATGCAATCCTACACAATAAAAGTATGAATGTGAATTGCTATATCCATAGATATATAGGTCCCAATGCTTGAGGTTTGGTAAGTTTAATTGCAAGAAGTGCGTGCAGCTTAAATTGCAAAATAAAATGCTTTTCTTAAATGTTCCAAATGTGACATAATTTTGAACAATTATATAACACAACATATTTAGTATTGAAAAGATAAAGTCCCTTTTAGATTATGTAACACAACAAAGTATTATTAGTTATTTGGTAGCTGACTTCTTTATGCATGAAAACAGATCAAATTTTCTGTTTTATCTTCCCTTTTTTATTTGTCCAAAATCTTAATACTTCTTAGTTTTACTAAAAAACTTATTCTACGAGTATTGTCTTTTTTTTTTTTAACATTTACGCACCAAACGTTCCATGAAAGCTTGATAAGCGTATTAATTATAGTGGGTGGTTAACTGTGAAAAAAAAGAAGAAGATAATAAATAATAGCAGTATAAAAAAAATTTAGTAAAACTTCCCACTATTGAGGTTTTGTAGAGAATAAAAAAAAAATGAGGAAAAGAAATTTGATCGGTTTTGGATCTTGGGTTACATTTTTTATTTAAATTCTTAAATATATATCATGTGTATTTAATATTTATATTTTAGAATTTACTAATCACTTGATAGAACTTTAGTTAAATATATGTGACCTATATTTATAAATTAAAATAAGAATTGAAATAAGGAATGAAAAAACAAAATCCTAATTGTTTCTTTACCCAAAAAAAAAAAAACAAAAATTCCAATATGCAATCTGTTGCTAATAAAAAAAGGAATATTAAATTTGTTGATGATTCTAAGCCGCCACAAAGAGAGGTAGGACAGCATAGGCAAGGGACAAACTAACCACTAGCTGATGAGAATAAAACTATAGAAGTGATGACCAGTTATTCAAGTAAATTATTTCTATCGTCTCTAAGTTTAGAGGTTTATTTTTATTTTATTTTTAATTTTAAAAAGTTTTATTTTCTGCTGTATTACAATTCAAATTTTAAATGGTAATTTTTTTCTCATTTTTCTTGCAACAAAAATTCAACTCAGATTACTATGTGAAATGCATTTTATTTAACTCGCTTATATCTTTGTTTGTCATATACATGTCAAATGATTGTTCTAAATTAAAACGCCATTATTTTTAATTGGTATCAATGTACAATCAAAGTAGATGCAATTATTACCTAAACATTTTCTATTCAATTCAATTTCTAATTTATGGATTGGCATAAATCATTTAAAAAAGTAACAAGGTTGTCAACCATTATATGAGGAAAAAAAATTTCAAAAAACATTCCCAATTGTTTACTATCATAGATAAATTATATACATATGAGCCAGAATAAATGGCTCAGTCTTTCAACTTGAGGGTAAATATAATTAATTTTGGTTAATAATATTGAGAAAGTTACAGAATATTCCTCAACTTGAATGTTGTAATATGAATGGTTTTCAATCTATTTTCTACCCTATTTACTAACGACACTATTTGTGCTTTTGATACTAAACAATGTAATTTGAAAGTGTCATATGACAAATAGTGTTATTAGTAACTCGGATAGAAAATTGGTAGAGAACCATTCACATTACAAAATTCAAAAACAATTATGTAATTTTTTCAGAGATAAAAAGCAAAACGATACTTACTCTCATACTGAAAAATCATTGACTTTACCTAAACATTAAAAAAAAAAATTGTAACATTTCAACTCATAAAAACATTTAAATAGCTTCACTATAATTATCTAACTTTAACCCGCTTAGCAAGGTCTTGCTTTGAATCAAAAGAATTTATAAGTTTTAACAAACTTTAAATGCCTCAAGTGTTAAACTCATAAAAGCAAGCCATTTTTCAATTTTACTTTAAAAATATTGGACCACTTGCGAACTTTCATATCAAATCACAAATTACTAACAATCAATATAATTTTTATATTCAAAATATGAAAACCTTCAAAAGCATTTAAATTTTTTTAAATTAGTCAAAGGTCGTTAACTAGAAAATAAATAAACTTGAATTGACATTACTAATGTAATTTCAACACAAAGAGTGGATTTGGGGCTGAGAATTTTTAACTCAAATAGAATATTTTAGGGTAAATTACTTTAAAAGTCTCTCAACTTGAGAGTTCATTTCTTTTTTTTCTCTAATCTGTAAAAAGTTTCAATTTTGTCAATTATGTTGTATTTTTAGTTTTTGATGGTTCGTTATTTTTCATATTAGAAAAATTCAATTATGATAACTATTTAACTTCCATATGTCTAATTCTATCAATTTGTATACTCTTCTATTTGTCATATATGTGTTAAATATATATTTAAGTTGAATTTTAAGTAGAAAAAAATAGGTGAATGACGATTTTAAATCAAATTGTAACTTAAGGGACAAAAATGAAACTTTTTAAATATTAAGGATAAAAACGAAATGAACCACTAAATTGAGTGACCAATATTTTATTATGGGCAATTGGGCATGATTGATTCAAGAATGAAGTACTAGACATTTTTGACATTCACATGTGATGTAAATGTTGCAGATGATACAAGTACAACGCCTTGTTCTAGTGCTGGAATTTAAGCCCAAGTTTTAATATTCTGCATAAACCTTTTCGGCTTCTTAATTGTCTTTTTTATTAATAGTAGTACATTTTATTAGCAATGTATGTATATATATGGGATGGTGAATATATATACATCTTATGTACCAAGAAACGCAAATCTCTTCAGATGGCACTGAAACGAAAGATTCTAGGGTCAACGTCCTCGAGGTGGCGGTGGTGATGGAGGTGATTTAGGGGGAGGTGGGGTTGAGGGTGGAGGCAGAGGTGGAGGTGGAGGTGGAGCCCAGCCTACAAAATGTAATGCATAGGGCAGATGGTATTGTTCTACTGAGAAAAATACACGATTGAGGTAAAGATGATGGATCGCAAACGAACTCTGGTGGTACCGGCAGCGGTAGAATTTCTCTTACAGCATTGACACTGAAAAATAGAATAGAAGAGAGTGTTAGGAGATGCCACAGCCATGCACTGTGGATCGCCATGCCTCCTTCTGATAATGATGAAAAACTTGTATTGCTTCCTTTTGTATTCAGAATGTGCATATGCATGGAAAAACATTGGCATATTATTGAGATGGAATTCTCAGTCCAAAATTATCCTATCTTATCATTCCAAAATTAAAACTATGTCTTATGATTTACTTATGATGAAGTTCGAAAATGAACCTTGCAGAGGTCTAAGAGTCTAACCATGATGTTGATACCCTTAAACAAGCCCTACTCCAAAAATACACCATAAGATGACAATAAATCAAGTCTTTTCTAGTAAAGTCCCACCTCAACGCGATGAAGTGTGAAAATTGTCCTTACTGAGAATACTGTACAGAGGCCTTGGACCTCACCTCAAGAAAGGCCCAACTCTCACATTCAATAAGCCCTTCTCCAGAAGGGTCAATCTCCAAAGGAGTCCATTTCCGAATAAGCCCTTCTCCAAAAGGGTCAATCTGCAAGAGAGCCAATCTCCGAATAAGCCCTGCTCCGAACGAGCCTTCCTCCAAATGAGCCCTGCTCCGAATGAGCCTTTCTCCAAATGAGCCCTGGGCTCCAAACGAGCCCTGCTCCGAATGAGCCCCTCTGCAACAAATAAATAGTTAGTGAAACGCCCCAGGTAGTCCTGGGGAGTTTCACTCCGATGCCTAAGTCAGTAATAGGTCTTAATGATAATCAGAATGAACTGAAATTAATAGTTCCGGAGGGATCCCCTCATTAGTTGCACACAAGCAATATTTATAGAAGATGTCATACATTGATGATGTCACTATTAGACTTACCTTGTAAGGAAAGGAGCTTATTTTTCCATTCAATCCTAGCCGTTTATCGGGGGTGTACATTTTTACCCCTCATCACTATCCCCCCAAATCTGTTGGGTTTGAGCCCCCAACTGCACTGGGTTTAGAGCCCAACTGATCTGGAATCAGGTCCTCTTTTTCCAACAGATGAATTGCCTGAATGGTCTCTTGTCTTACTGTTTGCAATGTTGCGAAATAGAGGAATTGCCTGAATAATCTCAGGTCTTATTTCCTGTAGTAATAACAGAAGCCCTTCTTGGAAAGACAAAGAACCCAAGCATATAAACAAGTTGGCAGATCTGCTTTTGCCCAGTTGGGTTTTTCTCTATAGCAGGTCTACTTTTGCCAAGTTGGGTCTTATGTCGGTACACTAAGTGCAACTCATACCTTATCTCAAATTGAACTCTCTGTAGAGCCCTCCGTAAAAGTTCACAAGGATCTCCCCTCTCGGTCGTTGGCCTTACTGAGGTCACTGCTCAAGATAATCACCCCGTGGAAGACTTGATATATGATAACAGCCCTTCTGAAGAGGGAAGTTTTGATAATAGCCCTTCTGAAGAGGAAGGAAATTCTGATAATAGCCCTTCTGAAGAGGAGGGAAATTCTGATAATAGCTCTTCTGAGGAAGAAGGAAATTCTGATAATAGCCTTTCTGAGGAAGGACGAAATTCTGATAATAGCCCTTCTGAGGAAGAAGGAAATTCTGATAGCCTTTCTGAGGAAGAAAGGCAAGATGATACCCTTGTTCCCTCCTTAGGAAATATTTCGAGTGCTTCATAGCTATGCCTTTAAAGTCTTCCATTACTGCGAATATGCTAAAAATGATAGTTCGTCAATTTCACATCCCTTCAATATATATAGGACCCTTCTGAGGGTCAATTTGCATCTCGACCTCCTGTAGGCTTTTCTGCTGTATATAAATGCCAGCTTCAGTCTTTCTTGAGATTTCCATAGTCTCCATTTTTTAGAAACACTTTAAATTACTATAAGCTAAGTTCGGCCCAGCTGACTCCCAATGTCATTAAGACCTTGGTCGAATTTGAGGCCTTCTCTAGATATTGTAAGGTGAAAAGTAAAGTTCCTCAGTTTAGGCTTTTCTGTAGTCTAAAGTCATCAGGTAGAGACATAGGATGGTTTTACTTCACCCGCAGATCGGGTACAGGGACTTGTTTGGGTCCCTACTCAGGCTCTCTCAAGAGGTGGAAGAGTAAATTTTTCTTCATCAACTTAGATCCTATGAGTATAGTATGGAGACCTCCTGGGAAAATCACAGATAAATTTTCCACTGGTGAGGTAGATCAAAAAGAATATTTTTAATTTTTAATGGAAATGTGATTCTTGGGATTTTAATTTTGAGGAAAATGAATATTTTTCCTGATCATCTGATTCCTAAGAATTTAATTCTGAGGAATATGAATACTTACCCTCTGTTTGGATAAATTCTTTAAAAAGATAGTATGATTCTTATTTTATTATTTGATTTAAATTATTGAACCAAATAATGTTACTTGTATTCCATTTGTATGTTATACTTATACATAACCATTTATATAGTTTTATTTTAAATCATATCATGAAACTTAATTATATATTTTTACCTTATAATAAATGTTTTTAATATTTTCATCATTGTAAAAATTATCTTTTTTAATTTAATTAAATAATTAAGCTATTAACTACAACTTATAAAAAAAGTGTTAAAATAAAAATTTTCTTTGTTAATATTATTAAAAAAAGAATAGTTGATTAAATAAATGAAAAATAAATTTATAAGTTAATATTAATAAAAATATCTAAAATTTATTAAACAATAAGTATAGAAAATATAAAATGTATGAAAATTAATTAAGTAAAAATATGATAGAAAAAGTCTAAACCAACATAAATACAATTTTGAGTTTTTAAAACAAATATATAAACCCACCATAATGTTAATAATTTTAATAATAAAAAAACAACATACCATCCATCTATTTAACTCTTTTTACATTGAATTACCTTTTTAAAGTCAATATAAAGGCATTTAAAAACTACTAAAATTTTAATTTCAATTAAATAGTAAATTCAATAAAAAAATATCAAACGAAAAAAAATAATATTATTTGACCAAATAAATTAGAATTTAGCATAAGAAACATATGAAACTCAAAATATAAATAATAAACATAAAGAAAGAGACACAATGTCAAAATCCTCAAGAGAAGAATCAGAATACCAACTTTTAAAGAGAATTCATAATCCTAGAATCTTGTAGTTATTTTCCTTAGTTCAGGATTCTTTTTACTTTCCCTGGATGAAACAAACACAGGAATTTAATAATTAGGAAAATGATTACTTTCCCAGTTTGAAACAAACATATGAATCTGAAAATTAGGAAAAAGATTACTTTCCCAAGCCAGATTCCCTGCTAACCAAACAAGCCCTATGAGTATAGTATGGAGACCTCCTGGGAAAATCACAGATAAATTTTCCACTGGTGAGGTAGATCAAAAAGATGTATTTGCCTCAATCAATAGTACTATAAATTTCAAACCCTGGAAAATGTTCTTTATGACCGAAGAATGCCTTGTGGGATTAGGGTTGAGCCTGGCCCGTCTGGGTTTGTCTCCAGAAGAGCTCAAAGGACATGGTATTCTTCTTTTCAGTTCTTTCCATGCTTTACTTACGTTTCTCTCTCTCCTTATTTATTTTATCTTGATGTCGCAGTGACAAGTTTCGTAACCCCAATAAAAATTCGCAAGACAGAACAGGATTCTGTTAAGGAGTCCGTGAAAAGGTATACCTCTAAAACTTTGGCCGCTTCTAGAGAAGGCGAAGCACCCAGCTAGGTACATTTCTCCAAGTCAACCATTTAGTACCATGAGCAACCCTACTATGCCTCCCAACCTGGCCAATGCCTCAACAGAAAAGCGAGGAAAAAACTTGTCTCAAGTTCCTCAGAAGTGGAAGCATCAAGTAAGAAATGTCACAATCGCTTCAAAAAAGTTGAAGATAAGAAGGGGTCATTGTACTTCAGTAGGTTTCTCATTGCTGTCAGATCGGGCTGTTTCCCCACGGGTCGTTTCCAAATCTTTCCCATGTCTCAATTTAATCCCAGTTGGGATTACCAGGTGAATGATCGCCTGAACTTGGACACTTGTCATGAACTCACTTCGGGCATTATTCCCCTGACTGAAAAGAAGGTCATGGCTACCCAGGACGACTCTGAGGTAGATGCCCAGATGCATTTGGGGCATTCTCAGGTAGGGCAAACTTAACACTTGTCTCCTTTCACTTGTGCTCTTTATTCTTCTGGTATGCTTATCAATCTTATTTTCTGTAGGGCTTGTTCCTAGCTGTAAACTTGTCTTCTCGTTTTAAGAAGGTTTCAGAGGACAAAGAGTAACTAACTGTCGATTTAGCTCAAGCCCAAGAAGATCGAGCCAAGGCCGAGAGACTTCAAGTTAAAGCTAAAGGGCCTCATCTGAGGCGCAACAAAAGCTTCGTAAGCTGAAGAAGAAATATGACTCCTCATGTGAGAAAGTTTCTCTTCGTGAAGCTCGCATCTCTAAGCTAATTAAGGAGAAGAAACTTCTAGAATCCAAGCTCGAGTTCTATACTGGGGAAAGTGCCTCTCAGCTAGTCAAGAATCTTTTAGGATCAGACTAGTTTAGAGATTTTATAGCCGACCTTTGTAACTCGGTTTTAGACCAAGATGCCACCTCAGATTACCAGTTGGTAAAGGGGCTTCATCCTGATTTAGAGGTAACCCGTTTGGAGGGCTACGATGAGAATTCAGCCAACAAACTGGACAAGCTAATGGAGGATCTCGCTGCTGGACGCTTGCACCTCCCAGTTGAGGATTTCGTACTATTCTACACGGTGGGAACTGCCGCGATTTCAAGGAGTGAAGAGGTTGGCTATGTGCCAATCGAAAATAGGGAGGTTTCCATAGTGAGAGAGAATACCCTTAACAAGGAAGGCCCAGTTGCTGGCAATGATGACATCCTTGCGGAATAATTTGTGTAAAAGTCTAGGTGGTCTTACCTTATCTTTGTAAGGAATGATATTTTTCAGATTGATCTCTCAAGATTTCCCTTTCTCGGATATATATATATATATATATATATATATTAATATGTTAAATCTTCTTCAGATTTTACACAAGTTTCATTATGATCCCTTCTGCATTTACCTTAACGGTAGTAATTACTCCCTACTAGGGATTTCGTCCAGCGAGAGCAATCGACATAGAGAAGGCCCAACTTGATTTATAGAAAACCACTATTTCGTTTACGGTTTTCAGAATTAAATCTTGAAAAATAAGTGCCTGATTAGATTCTTCAGGTCTTACCCTTTAGGGAATAATAGCTTTGGGCCTTCCTGAATTTCTCCGATCTTACCATTTACAACATGGTAACTTCGTGTATGAATAAATTTTTCAAGTCTCGCCATTTAGGAAATAGAAGCTTTGAGCCTGCCTAAATTTCTTAGGTCTTCCTCGTTTTTGAGATAACAGCTTTGAGCCTTCTTGAATTTCTCACGTATTCCTTGTTTTTTAGATAATAGCTTTGCTTATCTGGAGCTAGCAGGGGATGATCCCCAGACTTTTTCAAGCAAGGCTTATTCTTTTGCCTAGCATTTTCACTAGGACTTTCGCGTTCTTCTTCAGTTTGTATCGAAAAAATGACTTATTCGCGTTCTTCATGAATATATTAGGTCTTGCCTTCTTTAAAGTTCGCATTTCTGGGAGGTTGCCCGAATTTCCCAAGTCCTGGTTATCGTATCTGCGTCTTGCCTGAATAACTCAGGTTTTTCTGGAGTGTTACCTGGGTTTACCAGGACTTGGTTATTGTATTTGGGCCTTGCTTGAATGACTCAGGTCTTTCCGGCGTATTGTCAGGGTTTACCAGGTATTGGTTATTGTGTTTGCGCATTGCCTGAATGACTCAGGTCTTTCTGGTGTGTTGCCTGAACTTATCCGGGTCTTACTATTGACAAAGTCGCACTTTAGGTGTCTGAATTGATCCAGGTCTTATTACTGACGAAGTCATATTTTAGGCATTGCTTGAATTTATCCAAGTCTTATTATTGATGTAGTCGTTTTTTTGGCGTTGCCTGAATTTATCCAGGTCTTATTATTGATGTAGTCGCTTTATAGACGCCTGAATTTATCTAGGTCTTATTATTGACGTAGTCGTCTTGTAGGCGCCTGAATTTATTCAGGTCTTATTATTGACGTAGTCGTCTTATAAGTGCCTGAATTTATCCAGGTCTTACCGCCAGCGAGGCTTGTAAATTAAGATGGGTTGCCTGAATTTATCCAGGTCTTACCACCAGTGAGGTCTGTAATTTTAGATGGATTGCCTGAATTTATCCAGATCTTACTGCCAGCGAGGCTTGTAATTTAAGATGGGCTGCCTGAATTTATCCATGTCTTATTATTGACAAAGTGCCTGAATTTGTCCAGGTCTTATTATTGACAAAGTGCCTGAATTTGTCCAGATCTTATTATTGCCAATATGCCTGAATTTGTCTAGGTCTTATTATAGCCGAGGTGCCTGAATTTACCTAGGTCTTATTATTAACGAAGTGCCTGAATTTATCCAGGTCTTATTATTGTCGAAGTGCCTGAATTTATCTAGGTCTTATTATTGTCGAGGTGCCTGAATTTATCCAGGTCTTATTATTGTCGAAGTGCCTGAATTTGTCCAGGTCTTATTATAGCTGAGGTGCCTGAATTTATCCAGGTCTTATTATTGACGAGGTGCCTGAATTTATCCAGGTCTTATTATTGACGAAGTGCCTGAATTTATCCAGGTCTTATTATTATCGATATGCCTGAATTTGTCCAGGTCTTATTATTATCGATATGCCTGAATTTGTCCAGGTCTTATTATTGCCAAGGTGCCTGAATTTGTCCAGGTCTTATTATAGCCAAGGTGCCTGAATTTATCCAGGTCTTATTATTGACGAAGTGCCTGAATTTTTCCAGGTCTTATTATTGTCGAAGTGCCTGAATTTGTCCAGGTCTTATTATTGCCAAGGTACCTGAATTTGTCTAGGTCTTATTATAGCCAAGGTGCCTAAATTTATCCAGATCTTATTATTGACGAAGTGCCTGAATTTGTCCAGGTCTTTATTTTCTGTAGTGATAATGGAAGCCTTTCTCAAGAAGACAGAAAACCAGGTATAGAAATAAGACAAGAGTCGATATAAGAAAACCGGAGAACTCTTTTACTTCATCTCAATAATGAGCTCTTACAAATAGAACTTTCGCAAATTGACAATATTCCACCTTCTGGGGATGATCTTTCCATCTAAAGTAGACAATTGATAATTTCCTGACCTTCCTGAAGATTTGGGCTTCTGTAATATTGTCTTCACGGTTTATCAGTTAAGACCTGGATCAGATGTGCCTGAATCTAGGATTTTAATCTTCTAGCCGTGTTCACCAAGGCCAATGCCAATTTTTCCATAATCGAGTACCTTTGTTCAGCCCCCAGTGGGGCGTTACGAACTCCAATAGGGAGTGATGAGTTCCAGTAGGGAATGATGAAATCCAGTAGGGAGTGATGAATTCCAGTAGGGAATGATGAAATCTAGTAAGGCGTTATTAACACTCCATATATTTTTAATGAATGGTGGAGTTCTATGAACTCTATGTAGGGAGTTACGAACTCCAGTAGGGAGTTACAAACTCTAGTAAGGCTAATTATTTATGTTGTATGCCCCAACCCATGAATTCATGTACATGCATGGATATTTGCATTAAATAATCGTAAAAAATATCTTATATTGTAAGACAACAAAACGGAATAGCTTTCCTGGGTTCAGTCTTGGCTCGAACCCACAACAAGTAGCATTCAACAATTGCAATTTAGAGATTTAAGTTTGCTCAAACACAATTTATACCTCAAACGTAATCAATAATTGACTTCAATGATTCAATGCAATTTGTAACATGTAATTAGACTTACTTGGATATTTCTATAACCAAATTGTCATTAGAAAATTGCAAATAGCTACTGAGATGGTAATGTGGTTTTAGGCAAACAGATTCATGAACTAAATTGCTTTCCAGTTTAATTTGAGAACAAGAAGAGATTTCAGTAAGATCGCACCTTGGCTGCAATTTTATAATTGGTAGTGGTCATTGACTTTTTGTATCAGTTCCCACAGACGGCGCCAATAATGAAGTCCGAAAATAAGCCTTGCAGAGGTCTAAGAGTCTAACCATGACATTGATACCCTTAAACAAGCCCAACTCCAAAATCCACCATAAGATGACAATAAATCAAGTCTTTTCTAGTAAAGTCCCACCTCAACGCGATGAAGTGTGAAAATTGTCCTTACTGAGAATACTGTACAGAGGCCTTAGACCTCACCTCAAGAAAGGCCCAACTCCCACATTCGATAAGCCCTTCTCAAGAATGGTCAATCTCCAAAGGAGTCCATCTCTGAATAAGCCCTTGTCCAGAAGGGTCAATTTGCAAGAGAGCCAATCTCCGAATAAGCCCTGCTCCGAACGAGCCTTCCTCCAAATGAGCCCTGGGCTCCAAACAAGCCCTGCTCCGAATGAGCCTTTCTCCAAATGAGCCCTGCTCCGAATGAGCCCCTCTGCAACAAATAAATAGTTAATGAAACGCCCCAGGTAGTCCTGGGGAGTTTCACTCCGATGCCTATGTCAGTAATAGGTCTTAATGATAATCAGAATGAACTGAAATTAATAGTTCCGGAGGGATCCCCTCATTAGTTGCACACAAGCAATATTTATAGAATATGTCATACCTTGATGATGTCACTCTTAGACTTATCTTGTAAGGAAAGGAGCTTATTTTTCCATTCAATCCTAGCCGTTTATCGGGGGTGTACATTTTTACCCCTCATCAACTTATTTCTTAGTTAGGGTTTAATAATTGTAAAGTAATTTTAGTGATATTTATGCTTTTAATCCCTAATTTTAGTTAAATTACGTACGCCATTTTTAACATTGGACAGAATATGACAAAATAATCTTGGACAGAAGATCCGATCTCCATGTTTATATAGGAAAATTTAGGGGAAATGTCTGCTATCAATCAAGTATATTAATTAGTTGAAAATTTTGATAAAACATTCGTCCTATAATCCACAGGCTATAATATTTATATTTATATTTATATATGTGCTTTCATTTGAAACGTATCCGTAGGATTTCAAAATGGGATAAAAATATTACAAAATTAAAATCACGACTTCAATAACGATTAATTGTATGTTTCATGTATGAACCACATCTTATATATGAAATTATTTGAGAGGAATTTTTTTAATATTTAGACAATTTGAATGAGTTAATCTGAGTTGAGATCTTCTGTTCAAGATTATCTATGTCTTATCATGTCCAAAATTAAATTACATCGTATGGTCACTAATTCTTTAGTTAGGATCTAGTAATTGTAAATTGATTTTAGTGATATTTATGCTTTTAGTTCCTAGTTTTAGTTAAACTATATCATTTTGGACATTGAACAGAATAGGATAGAGATAATCTTGGACACAAGATCTGATCTCGAGTTAATCTAAAGTTGATTGAGTGTACGGGGTGATTAATACACGAATTTATTGCTAATAATAATATATTGCTAATAATAATTTATTGCTAACTGAAAATTTTTTCATGATTTCAAAATAATAATATATAAACTATGCTTAAAGCTAATTAAGATTTTGCATCCATTTCATGAACTTTACCAACATATGTAGGAGAGTGAGGTTTACATTTTTATTCGAGGATTATAAACTTTAGAAATGTTACAATTGATTTACACCTATATATAGGTGGAAATTAGTCAATGACGTTTAGGCGAGGAAAATTCTGCTATTTCAACTTTTCTTTAATCATTCTGTTTTTTAAGCCCTACAAAATTTCTCTCTCTAACCCTTTCTCTAAATCTAAAAAACCAACTCAAAACTTTCATCATTAGGGGGGCGGCTGCTCTGCCGCTTCCTCCACCATGCTACCTCCCAAAAATCCAAATTTCTGATCTAGTCTTATTGTCTCCCTTTTCGGGAGTAGTTTGTCTCCCCAATTGGGAGTTTTTATCTCTTTATTTGAGAGAAATATCTCCATTTTAGGAGTTTAGCATAGTGAATATAAAAAAATTGCGGCTTTGATGAAGAGGTTGGATGGAGCTTTGTGGGCAGCGTAAAGCCTCTTTTTTGGCAGAGTTAAAAAAATGGAGAATGAAAATTTCTTCAGTCAACTTGTTAGCAACTCAAGGTTCTCTCTGCCACCATAAATCTCTTTCTCAAATCTTGGATTTGGTCATTGGAGATGTTGACTTTGAAATTGGGAAGAAGAAACTTCTTTTTAAGAATTTTTGTTTGGAGTTAAATGTTTGGTTTTGATCAGCTATTAGGGAGGAAGAAATCTTTTATCCATTTATGCTACTAAGGAGGAAAATTACTATGAATTTTAGCTTTGCTAATAGAGGAAGTGACTCCAGTTTTATCTCTCAATTAACTAAATCAATATTTATTTTTCTTAGACTTGTCAACGGATTTGAGTTTTGTTCAACTCAAATTTATATGGCTTTAGATCCTTTGATTAATTTTTTGGGCATTGTTTGCATTGAAGAAATGAGTTTACCTAACTCATATCAGTGCACTTATTAATTATCAGCTATTCAGCAAATAATATATTGTAACTTATTTTCATTAAGTAATGAAATTATAGCTTTTGAGTAAAAAAAAAACTTTTCTTCAATGTTTTTCACTTTTTTTATTAATAATACAATTATCATGTTTTAAATAGACATAAAGCTATATGTTGCCTTCTTTACCCTTTAACTTTTGTTATTAATAACTTCGTAAGGGTTCAAGCCAAGTCCCCACCAGTGTAAGGTGGATTTCTCTAAAAATAAATAAATAAAAAAGGTAAATTATTTCAATTATTACTAGGGTTCAATTCATTTTTTTTAATTTTTAAAACATTTTATTTTTGCTCTTCATATTACAATTTGATTTAAAATCGTCATTCATTTTATTTTTTTCTACTTAAAATTCAACTTAAATAATATTTAACACATATGTAATAAATTAAAATATATACAAATTGATTGAATTAGATAGAGTTGGGATCTTGTGTCCAAAGATTATTTTTATCTTATCATTTTCAAGATTAAACTACGTATTAAGGTCCCACATTCCTTGGTTAGGTAAATTGATTTTAGGAATATTTATGCTTTTAGTCTCTAATTTTGGTTAAACTACGTCGTTTTGGATATTAGACAAAATAGGACAGAGATAATCTTGTAAAGAGGATCTGATCTCAATTAGACATATACATGTTAAATGATCAAAAAATTGAATTTTTCTAGCAGGAAAAATAAACAAGGATTTGATCTCAATTAGATATATGCATGTTAAATGATCAAAACATTGAATTTTTCTAGCAGGAAAAATAAACAAAGGACCATTGAAAACTATAAATGTAACATGAGGGACGAAAATAGAACGTTTTAAAGATTAATTATAAAAACGAAATAAACCCCCAAATTGAGAGACTAATGAAGTAATTACTAGTGTGGTAGATTCAGAAATTAGAGTTTGAAAGAGCGAAATTGTGTAACATTATTAGTAAAAATTATATTTTTTTTAGGCATAAAATTTTAATTTTCTTAAATTTGTAATTAAAAAAATTTAATTTCTCATAAGAAAAAAATAAAACACAAATTTACAAATCTTGGAGGCGATAGATCCGTCAGTGGTCCCAATTTAAAGAAAATGAAGTGCCTTAATTATAAACCTTTTGCACAATAATAAATTAGGATTTAAGTGAGTTCGAATATAATCTTTTCGATATTAAATTGGAAAATATACTAATAAAGGTATGCATGCAAATTGCTATATATGACATCATAGATAGTCTCTGTACTTTTTAGGTTTGGTAACACTTTTTTTTTTATTAATTCTAAGTTTTTTTTTTTTTTTTAAACCGAGATATGTATTAATTGAGCAAAATATGGTGCCGAATATACCCGACCACACCATTACAAAAGTGTAAAAGCATAAATTTGGAGTACTACTCCATTACATGAAATTTCCAAATCAGAATATGAGAGGGAGATTGAAATAGAAAAAACCTACTCTAGAACAGTGTCTAAAGTAACTTGGTTCTATTTCCACATCATAGTATATGTCAAAATCTGTTCAAACAGAGAGCAAGTGTATGGGAATGAGCTTTAGCTCATCCAGTAAATGGCCACACTAGAGTCCATGTAACACCCTAGAAAAATTTCCAAAGCAGCCAAGCCATCGTTTCCTTACTGAAGCTTAACTTTGACAAACCAACATTGCAATTTCAGCATCAAAGTAAGTGTATAAGATAACTTGTGCTTGCCTCGGATATGTCTATCCCACCAAGCACATGATTAGGTTTGGTAACACTTAATTGCAAGAAGTACTTCTAGATTAAATTGGAAAATAAAATAGTAGAGCACAGAACATATTTAGATTATTGGAACACAACAATGTATTATTAGTCGGATAGTTTATCTAAAACCATAACACTAAGGAGGGATCTTTTGTTCAAGATTTTGTCTATTTTATTCCGTCTTAATTAAAACTACGTCATAGAGTTCACTAATCTTTTGGTTAGGGTCTAATAATTGTAAAGTAATTTTAGTAGTATTTATATATTTAGTCCTTACTTTTAATAAAACTACGTCGTTTTGAATGTTAAACATAATAAGACAGAATAAATATTGGATAGAGTATCTCGTCTCAACACTAAAGGGTATAAATACGTCCTTCTCGAAGAAAAAAAAGGACTAAGAAATATGTTCCTAAAAATTATATTAAAAAAAAAAAAGAAAAGAAAGAAAGAAAGGAAAGTTGCAGTTCGGATCATGGGCTTTGTGCAGTTGGAGAATGAAAATTTGACAGAAAACTCGCTCTAGCCTGAAATTAGTGATTGAAACTTTGCATGGTTCAATCTAACGAAAGTATGGAATTCAATTTGGGCTAAATGACCCTAATAGTGTCTTAACTCATGATCAAGTAAATATTGTTTTAGGTCCGAATAAAAAGATATATTTTGATAACTTAAATTTTGTAACATGAACTATTTTTTAACTCATTTTCTAATTATCTTACAAGTAACACCGTTTTGTCAAGAGACACAATTTAACATTCAAAATAATGTCTTTAGTGTCAATAAATTGAATTCAAACTCCTAATTTTAGTACAAAAGAATCCACTAGATAAAATACAAGTTACATCTAATTTTAGTTCAAACTCCTTATCGTCATTACATGGACTCCAAACTCCACCAAATTTTTCAAACTTCTAATTATATTATATTTCTCCATCAAAAGATGACACAAATTCGAAACCGGATCTTCTGTTCAATATTTATCCTGTCTTATTCTGCCTAATATTTAAAGCGACGTAGTTTCACTAAAATTAATTTACAATTATTAAATTCTAACCAAGAGATGAGTAAACCCGACGTAGTTTTAACTAAGACAGAATAAGACAGAAAATTTTTTGAACAGAACATCCCGTGTCTAAAAATTCACTTTCTATCTCCCACCAAATTGGCCCAAACTTTTAATTATATTAGACTTCGATCTTTACCAAAGGTTTACAAAAATTCACTTTCCAACCCACACCAAATTTGCCCAAACTTCTAATTATATTAGACTTACTCACCAAAATATTACAAAAATTCCCTCCCCCAACCCCTACGAAGTTTGTCTAAGCTTCTATGTACAATAAAATTCTTCAATATACAAAAATTCTCATAAATTCTGTGACTTGATTACATAATCATGATAGATATTTTTTTACTACAAAACCTATTTATGGTTTTAATATAAGGATGAAGATGACGAAAGGGTTGAAGAAAATTTTTTTTGTTAAAATAAAGAAGAGAATTAAAATTGAAGTAAAAAAAGAAAGTGATAAAGTTTTACCATAAAATTAGTCTAATTTGGTATTAATTTTAACTTTAATAAACAAAACATGTGTCATCTTTATATAATGAGTTAAATATATGATATTATAAAATGAAACAATGAGTGATATACATAATTATATCACATAAGACCGGCCCATTGAAAAACAATAGAACGATGAATTCACAAAAATTATATATATGTTATGAAGAGCATTTTTTTTTATTTTTTATAATATTGATTTGGAAATTTAATTGTTAATTAAATGCATTTATTTAATAAAAAAATTAAATCAGTCCCGGCTAATTTTTTTCCCCATAATTCGGCCCCTACTTCAGGCTAACCAAAGTACCAAGCTACTAATCTAATCTAAACATTGCGCGTTCAGAATCTATACACTTTTCATTGATCTACTGAAATAATCACTAATTAATATGAGATATTGAAAGCATGGCTCAAAAAGTGGTTCCATTTTCTTTTACTAATTTGGCCGCTTGTAGCGCACTTATTTAGAAATAAAAGATTTATTTTTTTATGTTGATTTGGAAATTTTGAGTCAATAGAATTATTCCTTTAAGAGGATACTTGTTTTTCCTTTATAAGGAGAACAAGTCAATTGAAGAGAATTCGTAGTACAGTAGGTAGCTTTTAAGAAATTTTCTGTTCGTTCATTGTGTTGGCTCCAAACTTAGCCACCGTCCAGTCAAACAGTGGTTAATTTTAAACAGTATCGTATTTCTTACTTTTACTTCTTTAGTTTAATTATGTTTTGTGAGTAGTTTGTTTATCCGGCATGACTAATGAAGCTTTAACTGTTATTGAATCGTGAGACCGAATTATTTTTATTAGATTAATATTTAATGAGTTTTGAAAGTTATCTGTGCATACGTTAACTGCTTTAGTTAATTAAATATCACACAAGTTTAATTAATATGGGTAATGCCAATTATTCTCCTATTTTATCATTGGATCTACTCCCTCTATTCCATTTTAAATGATGTTTAAGAGTTTTGTTTTATTTCCCTATAAATGTCGTTTTAGGCTAAAATGCAAGTTACTTACAATTTTACACTTCTTTAATAAGATGAGAGATAGAGAGCTTTAATTACTCTAAACCTATTCTAACAAAAGTTTGTTACTCTTTATTAATAGCGATCAACTTTAATAAGAGATATTCTAGTCATTTTAAAGTATTCATTAATAAGTGTGAAAATTTTCAAACGACACTTATTATGAAACAGAGAAAATAGTAAATAAGATTAATTAGTGGCGAAACTACTGTCTTGGTAAACGGGAATATTAGGCTAATAAATCGTGACATACTGATACTGATTATAATTTATTAGAAGTAGGTTTCTCTATTTATTAATGTTTTTTTAACATTAAATTGGGTGTTGGCTGATTTCATTGGGGTTGTGTTAGAATTAGAGAAGTAATTAATTAAACTAATTCTTGTTAATTATCGACTAACTAAGGAGGAATTAGACTACGTCGAAACTGATTCTCGATAGCCTATAACTGGTTTATTCATTAATGTTAATTAATCATTGAATCTATGATCGATTGCTAAATATTTATTGCAGATTTATTGTTGTCGGAACTTTTAGTTAATTTGAATCTTTATCTTTTGTATTATTTTACTCTGTTTTATTTCTTTTAATTCAGTTACTATTTAATCACCTCAAATCCGTTCTCTGAATTTACTACGAAAGATTGTATTTCTGTTTCTCGTGGGATCGACTTTACTCTCACTATATGAATTTTTATCTTTAGTAAGTATTTAATTTTGATTGAAAAACGACTCCACCAAACATATAAGGATAAATGGCTATTCTATTAAATTCCTTTTATCCACAAGTGTACGTCTCTCTCATTCTCTATTTTCTCTATACTCAACTCCAAACCTTCCAACTGTTAGAAACTCTAAGGGAGAAGGCGGCAGTAGCTGCCACTTCCTCCACTAAATTACCTCTTATAAATTCAAAAATTTTACCTAATTTCTCTCTTATCTTCTTTATTGGAAATTTTATCTCATCTAATGGGAGTTTTCTTCTCTCATTTGAGATAATTTGTTTATGTTTTTGGGGTTTTTGTATAAAATTAGAAAAAAGAAAAAAAAAATATGTACCCATCTCTAGGTACGTAATCCACTCATGGCAAACATTGTAAAGGTTTCTACTCTACCATAACTTTTTTCTACAAATTTGGGTTTTGATATTTGAAGAACCAGTGAATTTGGACGTTGGTGATTCATAGATATAATGAATTAGCAAAAGTTATAAAAGAAATTGAGAAGTTGATTGATATCATTTAGCTACTAGGGATGAAGAATGAATTTGATTGGTGGTTCATAGATTTGATAGATTAACAAAATTTATAGGAGAAATTGAGAGATTGGTAATGTTTAGCTACTAATGATGAAGAATACTCTGATTTTTTATAAAACAAAAACATGTGAAAGTGGTATAAAAATACCGCTCATGTGTTTTTGTTTTATAAAATTGGTATCAGGGTTTTTTTAGCTCTAATAGTAGTATCAGAATTTTTTGTTTCCAATAGTTTTATTCCTGATACTAAGGAGAAGAATTCACTACAATTTTAACTTTACTTTTAGGGAAATGAAAACACTCCAATTTTATCTCTGCTTCTAGAAAGGAGATAAAAATTCAGTTTTAACTTTCTATTCGGGAGATAAAAGTACTCCAAAACTAATATGTAACTTTTTACCTTTAAACCAAGTGAATATTAATTGTGAATTTTGATTTTTGTATCATTCAAACTGATATGCCCTTCGGTCGATCGTCAGTTGAATTGGGTGCTTGTATTGAATTTATAAGTTTAAATAACCTAACTTATTGCACTTAATTTCACTAGTTAGTTGTGTACTATTTTCACCTTTAATGAAATTATCGTTTTTTACCCAAAAAAAAAAACTATGGTTTTACAATTTAAGGGCAAATATTATTTTGATTTCTATTACTAACAAAAGTTACATAATATTCTTTCCACTTGAATTTTGTAGTGTGAATGGTTCTCAATCTATCCCGTTAATAACTAGTGATTTTGTTTGTAGCTTTGACAATAAATGATACCATTTTAAATGTTAAATAGTGTCATATATACATAATAAATTTAGCAACTAATCAGTTGAATGGAAAATGAGTTAAAAACCCTTCCCAAATAAAATTCAAATTGAGAAATAATTATGTAACCTCCAAAATTGTAAACAAGAACTATAATTATTGGAAATTGAAGAACCATTGGAAATATTTACATACATAATAAGATATGAGATTTTATGTATAAGATTATTTATGTCTTATCATATTTAAAATTAAACTACATCGACACATTCTTTGGTTAGAGTCTAATACATGATGATCTCATAAAATAAGTGGTTAGCTCTCAGCATTCAAAAGAAAATTTGTTATTCGAACGCAAAAAGTGGATTTGGAGCTGAGAAATTTTAACTCAAACAGAACATTTAAGAGAAACCAAATATTATTGTGGGCATGGATTCAGAAATGAAGTACAAAACCTTTTTTACATTCATATAATGTAGTAGATGATACAATGCCTTGCTTCAGTGCTGGAATTTAAGCCCAAGTTTTATTCTGCAGAAACCTTTTCGGCTTCTTAATTGTCTTATTTATTGATAGTAATACATTTTATAGGCGGTTGATGCATATATACATCTTTAAGTATCGAGAAAACCAATTCTCTTTCAGATGGTACTACGAACGAAAACGTTAGGGGTCATGTTGAGGTGGCGGCGGAGGCCTCCTACGTCGTCGCGGTGGTGGAGGTGGGGATGGGGGCGGAGGTGACGGAGGTGGTGGTGAAGGAGGAGGTGGGGATGGAGGTGGTGGTGAAGGGGGAGGTGGTGGTGGTGGTGAAGGTGGAGGTGGGGATGGAGGTGGTGGGGAAGGTGGAGGCGGAGGTGGAGGTGATGGTGGAGGTGGGGATGGCGGCGGAGGAGGCGGAGGTGGAGTCTTGCAATGTTGTTTGCAAATGGATTGATGTAGTTCATGACCATGTTCATCATAACACTTTGGAGGTGAAGTTGAGTAATCGCATCTGATATCATTATTTGCTCCTATTCCATTGAGGCAGAATGATAAAAGTAAAGAGAGTGTTAGGAGATGCCACAGCCATGGAGAACTGTGGATCGCCATGCCTAATGCCTCCCTTCTGATTATGAAAAACTTGTATTGCTCCCTTTTTTGTATTCAGAATATGCATTTGCATGTTTATATAGGCAAATTCTGTGACAAATTTTCTCTTGTCAATTAAGTTTGTTAGTTGAAAAATGTGATCATGCTATAATATTTAGGCCAATTGCATTAGGTAATTTAAACTTGATAGGGTGTATGCATTAATGCAGGAATGTATAGCTATTTGTGAGATTTCAAAACAACAATTATAAGCTTTTTAAAATAATACAGTTTAGAGAAATTCCACATATATACTACCGCATTGGATAGTGTTGTTATTGGCGGTTGTGGTATATAATGTGATGTTATGATTGTATTCTTCGCTTTCAAACACATTTTGTGATAAATAGATATATAGTGTTTTCTCCATTTCACGTATTTGTATTTTATCGAATTGGTATCAAAGATTGCTATACATATGTATAATTGTATCCCTCTTCTTCCAAATAAATTTTATAATAACAATTAGTTTCCAGTAAATCATATTCATATATGAAATTAGAGCTAATCGCAATTTCAATGTAAAATAAAAGCAGTAGAAAATTAAAATCGCAATTTCAACAGCAATTAATTGTTCGTTTTATATATGAACCACATTTTATATATGAATCGGATTCACGTGAGTTTTTGTGTTATGGATAAATATATATCGCTTCAGGTAATTGTGTTTTATCAAATTGGTACCAAATTTTTTTAGTCATAACAAAAATTAATTAAGATTTTCTATCCATTTGAGCTCTAACAACACATGTAGGATAGTTTTACAATAACCTTTATCAAAGGATTATACACTGTACGTAGCAATACAATTGATTTATGCCTAGGGGCAAATTAATGGCGTTTAGGCATGGAAAAATTTTACCATTTCAACTTTTCTTTAACTTGTCTGTCATTCTTTATACTTTTAACTTTTGTTATCGATAAGAGTTGATGCCAAATCCCCAACCACTATAAGGTGGCTTTCTTTAAAAGAGAGAGAGAGAGTAAGAAGAAGAAGAAGATTTCTGAGTCTCAATTTCTAGAAAATGTATTGCTTTAATTATAAATCTTTTTCACACTGACAAATTAGGATTCATTGCAAATATGGCAGTTTCCTCATTCGGAATGTTTTTTATTCCAATGAAGGTGAACTCCTATCTTTTAACTCGTGAAAAAATAAGTTCGATAGATGAGTTCTCCCAACAACATTATGTGAGTTGTATTCCTTATTTATTTTCTCTTGTGTAGATTTTTTTCTGGTTGGCAAATCTCCCACGAAGGAGTGGGAGTGCCAGCTCCAATTTTATGTATAAGTAATCAAAATGAAAATACTACAAGGAATTAACATATGAAACCAACACTAAAGCTTGAGCAAAATATAAACAAATTAAGTAACAAAATATACCTCACTTCACTTTACCTTAAATATACAATGTACAAAAATAGTTTAATTTAAAAGTAATTAAAATCTTTTAAATTATAGTAGACCAATTTTATCTACTTTTAAAGTCAAATCAGATCCACTATCTAATATTTATATATTCTATTCTGTCCAACATTTTAAAATGACGTCATTTTACTAAAATCATGATTAAAACAATGTTGTAAGGTTCACTCATATCTGAATTAAGTGTTAATAATTATGAATTTGATTTTAGTAATATTTATATTTTTAGTCAAATTTTTAATAAAACGATGCCATTTTTAGAATTAGATAAAATAAGACATGAAATATTACTATACAGAAGTTCCGATCTCCTTAAACCACCCTGACTCTGTTAGGTAATTTATTCTCTAACACAAAAAATGTACATGAAGAAATTTTAACATCTAGATGTGTCATGTCGTTCAGCCCCCTCTAAACTTTTGAATTTTAAATCAATAAAATTGTGGCTAAATGGCTAACAAAAAAAGTGAGGCCCGATATAATTTCTTCAATATCACAAAACATACTAATACGTGAAATAATTTCTCTATAATTATAGCTATACGATTCTACCTAAGAAAAGTATGCATGCAAATTGCTATATGCATAGATAGGTACCAGTACTTGAGGTTTGGTATAAAGCTTAATTGCAAGTACGTGTAGCTTAATTAAATTGCAAAATAAAATGCTTTTCTTATATGTTCCAAAAGTGGCATAATTTTGAACATATAACTCAACACATTAGTATTTAAAAAATCAGAAAGTCCCTATTAGATTATTTATTATTAGTTGGTTAGTTTATCTAAAACTATATGCTTTGAGGGCATACATGCATAGGTCATTCCATTAATTTAATTTATTATTTTGATGATATGATTTAATCAAAAGAGTGAAATAAAAAAGTAAATTTCTAATTTTGATATAGAAGATCGAAAATCTTGTTTGACTCATTTTCCTACTTTGCTTACATTTGGATCTGAATGAGTTATGGTATATAGAGTGAAAAATTTCATTGAAAATATATAGTGACTTATGTAGACTAATTACTCACTAATTATTCGCTCATATTTGCAACCAATTGTCCATTTGTATTTATCACCAATTGGTGAGTAATTAGTCTATCAATTACTCCATGTTTTCAATCAAAGTGTTCAGTTTCACTCTACATATCATTACTTAATTTGAATACCAAGCGTTCTTTTGCCTTTGTACCCTTTCTCAGGCTTACATTTTTCTTTTATTTAAAACGTAATAAAAATATATAGCTAATTTTAGTCCTTTCATTATTGATCAATTTAAATCTTTACGTGCATGCTATTTAGCAAATGTCCAGAAATTGAAAATACTTGATCCACAACCTATCCATGAATTCTGTGGTTATATTATAGATGCCTAATTCAAGTTTAGTCTATATAAATATATATTTCATCATACCAAAATATCCTATTTAATTTGAGAAAACTTTCCAAGAGTAATTTTTGGCTGTCAATGCAAAAATTGAATGTGGCTATAATCTGTTGACTACTAAGTCTACAAATATGGCTGTAGACCCTATCCATATAAGAATATAACAAAATGGGTTAATTACAAGCCTATTTCCTTTACCATAAAAAAGCAAAAATCCCAATTAGCAATTGATTCTTAGAAAAGGAATTTGAAATTTGGGATTTGACTTTCATCCTTTTAAGTGTCACACAACTATGTCATATTTAATTCGTTGAGAGGTTAGATTTTATGTCCAACATTATTTCTGTCATATCATGTCTAAAATTAAATTACGTCATAGGGTTCACTCATTCATTAGTTAGGGTCTAATAATTGTAAAGTGATTTTAGTGATATTTATACTTTTAGTCCCTAGTTTTAGTTAAACAACGTTGTTTGAACTTTCAACAAAATAGAATAGAGATAATTTTGAACAAAGTACCTGATCTCATTTGTTGATAATTCTTAGCTGCCAAAAATAGAGGTTGGACACCATAGGTCAGGGATATAAACTAACAACCAGTTGATAAGATTAAAACCATAGAAGTGATGACTATATAAATGTCCTTCATCCATTTAAAATTCAAATTAAATAACTACTTAACACATATAATAAATTAAAGGGTTTAAAAATAGATCAAATTGGACATATTTATGTCAATTAGTTATCGAAATTGAATTTTTCTAATATAAAAAGTGAAAAAGACTATTTGATATGAGTGCAACATGAGGGATGAAAATAATTTTTTTTTAAGAAAAGGGATAAAAGTTAATGAATTTCCAAATTGATGGACAATTGAAATAATTTACCCTAAGAGTATATAATTCTAGTTGTCTATAAATTTGATGGTAAATATTATTTTGATAATCACTTTTGAAAAAGTTACATAATGTTTAATTTCTCAATTTAAATTTTGTAATAAGAATGGTTCTCAATGTGTTTTCTATTCTAGTTAGGGTCCGTTTGACAAAATTGAAAACTGACTAAATCCGAAGTTTGAATATGAGAGTAATATGTTGTTGAATTCATTAATTTTATATATTTGATAATTCAACGGATTTTTCACTTTTGAAAATATAATAAGCGAAAATACATGGTGTAAAAGAATTTATACAATATATATAAATATATGGTATGTAAAAATATGTGTAGTATCTGTAAATATATTCAGTATCCGAAAATGTGTATAGTGTTAATTTGTAAATAACTAACTATGTAGCATGTATAAATGTATGTAGTATGTTTAAATATGTAGTATGTAATATGTGTGTGAAAGTGTGTAGTAGATTGTGTGTGAAAATGTGTGGTATATATATATATGTGTAGTGTATAAAAATATGTGTAAAATATGTGTAGTGTGTGTAATTACGTGTGAATAGGAAAAAAAATTTAAACTTGGTTAATTATGCCATATAAAAATATTTTAAACCTCTATCTATATAAGGTAGGTTTTATCACTTAAAATTCTATCATAATTTTGTCAGTGTTTTCAAACTATTTTAATCTATTAAAACGTTCAATATATGTGATTATCAAACAAGTTTAGTTGATTTAGATGAATCAATCAATTTTTAGATTTGAACGAAGTTATGAAAATATGCCCTTACGTTTTTTTTTGTCATTAGTGATATTTCCCTATTCTACCCACCTCAAATTAACCAGGTACTAGGATTTGGTCCTAGGACCTATCTGGATTTAGTGTAGAATAAATTTGACAAGCTACTTTACCATATTCCAAATTTAATTGTTTTAATAAACTATCTACAGTAGTTCGTTTTGGACCAGACCTAGAACTATTCTCAACAATTTGTGTAGCCAAAAATCCTATTGTATTCATTAAGATTTGTTAACTTTGTATATCATTCTATTGTAAATAAAGGATCTTTTCATAGATCCGTCTAGGCCTTAAAATTTATATAATAATGGAAACAGCAACCCTAGTAGCCATCTTTATATCTGGCTTACTTGTAAGTTTTACTGGGTACGCCTTATATACCGCTTTTGGGCAACCTTCTGAACATCTAAGAGATTCGTTTGAGGAACATGGGGACTAGTTGAAGTAACGATCCTCCAAATATTCGGAGGCTCGTTACTTCAATTGAGATAATGAAAAGTCATTTTATCTTTTTAGTTGGAACTTTAGGAGGTTCTCAAAAAAAGATAGTGAAAAATTATCCCTAGAGTTGAGACTAAGAGGAATGTATAAACCAGTGGTCACATAGATTTGATCACGGTTTACAATTATTGCTTCCTGTTTGTTTATTTTGAGAACTATCTCCGGGCTAAAGAAAGAGAAAGAATCAAAAAGTGGTGATTCAAATCAAGGTTTCTTTTCTCTTATACCTTATAATAAAAAAAGAAAAACAAATTCCAAAAATAAAATATAGTCATAATTAAGGATACCAAAGTAGTCTTGTATCAGACTGTTTGTCTTCTTGTATTGGAATGCTCCAAATTCTACTTGAGCATCCAAATCGGGGTCAATACTACCAAAAACATCTCTGAACAAGGTTCTAACACCATGCCAAATGTGCCCGAAGAAGAAGAGCAAGCAAAGCAAATGAAGCATGTCCAAAAGTAAACCAACACCTTGGGATGCTACGAAAAACACCATCCGATTTCGAAGTAACACGATCTAATTCAAAATTTTCACCCAATTGAACGTGTCTAGTATGTTTTTCCACTGTAGCAGGATAAATCTGAAGTTGACTAAATCTGGAATTTAAGCCCAAGTTTTATTCAGCAGAAACCATTTCGGCTTCTTAATTGTATACATATATATATACACATTTCATAGAAGTTTACGGTTGCGGTGTGTATGTATACATGGAATGGTCATTAGTACTGAATAATACATCCATCATTGGTATCAGGGAACGTCATTCTCTTGATCATGAGATGCCAATGGAGGGAGAATTGGTCGAACTCGAGGAGGTGGGGAGGTGGTGTCCTTGGTGGTGGTGGTGGCAGTGGTGTCCTCGGTGGTGGCGGCAGCGGTGGCGGTGGTGTTGGCGGTGGTTGGACACCCCAAATGATAATGCAAATGGTCGTTGGTAGAGGTATACCAACCAAAGTACAAACTGGAAATGAATTTGGAATTTGTCGGCAAATGACCAGCGTTGGCATGATCTGGAGTCATTTCTTATTTTAGGGTGATTTTCAAAAAAATTTTACATCCACAACGATTTTTAACCCAAACTCTTTGGAGTTCGCATTTCACAAATGCAAACTCAATGGAAATTCACTTTTTTACTTTTATTTTTTCATTACTTACAAAGTTTGCATTAAAAAAGAATGAAAATTCATGAAAATAATAAAATGTTAAATATTATTTTATTAAGTTTGCATGCCAAAAATGAAAATTAACTTTTTTTTTTAAATAATAATATTTATTTATTATTTCATTGAAATACTAATTTATTATTTGATTGAGTTCAAAATATTTTGCAAATGCAAACTCACTTTTTTGTTTTTTTTATATAATTATAGAATTTGAATTCACAATTTTTGAATTTGCATTTAAAAAATACAAACATTTCTTTATTATATTAATGAAGTTTGTAACCTACTTAAACTGCCCAATTTTAACTGTGTAGCAAAGCTTTTGTACTCTTAATTATGACATTGTACAGCATAAATAGTAAGTGTACTCTGACACTTCAACACAGATAATGTCATCTTTTGCCATCACTCCTGGAGATCCAAAGTGTACTTTAAAAGGAGTTTTTTGTTTCGTGGATGATTGGATTAAGGACAATATGCAAATAGCTTTTGCTTTTAGTATATTACCTTTAATCTCTATCTCCCAAGAATATGTAAATGGGGAGTCCTCCTTGTTTATGTTATATTGAGAAGTAGGAATTAAAACCTACTAAATTTGTATAAGGAGGAAGTACTCCTAATTTGGATTATTTTAGACATAAGTGATTAATATAAGAGAGGAGTCCTCCCAATTTATAGCTTTTCATTTTATACTAAAGGTATGGATATTTCCTAAACCAAATTTCTATCAATAAAATTGGGCGTGACACCCTCCCCCCCCCCCCCCCCCCCCCCCCCCCCCCCTATCGGAATGATTAGCCAACCTATTTTCATTTTATACTAAAGGTATGGATATTTCCTAAACCAAATTACTATTATTATTATTATTATTATTATTATAACTTGAGTTCACATTTCTAAAATACAAATACATTCCTTTTATTTAAAAATTTTATATCAAGAAACTCTTATCTTATTTTTTATACATAAGTTTTAATTTAAAAAATTTTAATTAGAGAAAGAAAATTGAATAAAAACATTAATGTCAAAAGATATTTTAAAATAAATCTTTTGATAAATATAATTTTAATTGAGGACAGTTCTTTTTTTTATTTGGGAAATAATTTGTTTTAAGTTTTTGTTTGATTTATTCGTTAATAACTTGTTATTAGTGAATTCAAAACAAGAGTAATGAAATGGTTTGAATTACAAAAGAGGAAAGATGAGATTTATCATAAATATTTTGTGGGGGAATGAATTAGGGTGGGTATTTATATAAACAGGGATAAACGTGTAGGTAAATTCAATTTTTTTTAATTATTAGAGAGAGTTTGCATTTGCAAAATGCAAACACCCTATTTGTAGAAATAGGTTAAAAAAAAGGTAATACTTGAAGAGAAATTTTGAAAATAGTTATAAAAATAGAAAGAAAAAAAAACTCCACAATCTTTGCCCTTAGGGTTTTTTCTATTTTTGTGACTATTTTCAATTTTTTTTTCTTCAAGTATTACCTTTTTAAACCTGTTTCTACAAATAGGGTGTTTGCATTTTGCAAAGTCAAACTCAAGATAGTTTGCATTTGCAAAATGCAAGCTCTCTCTAATAATTAAAAAAAATGAATTTACTTACACCTTTATCCATTCTTATATAAATAACCATCCTAATTCATTCTCCCACAAAATATTTATGATAATTCTCATCTTTCCTCTTTTGTAATCCAAAAAAATTCAAACCATTTCATTACCCTTATTTTGAATTCACTAATAATAAGTTATTAACGAATAAATCAAAAAAAAAACTTAAAACAAATTAGTTTTTCAAATAAAAAATTATATATAAAAAAATAAATGTCCTCAATTAAAATTATATTTATCAAAAGAATTATTTTAAACTATCTTTTGACATTAATGTTTTTATTCAATTTTCTTTCTCTAATTAAAATTTTTTAAATTAAAACTCAAGTATAAAAAATAAGATAAGAGTTCCTTGATATAAAATTTTTAAATAAAAGGGATGTATTTGTGATTTAGAAATGTGAACTCACTTATAATAATAATTATAATAACAGTAAAAGTTACGCATTTGGCAAAACTTCATTAATATAATAAAGAAATGTTTGTATTTTTAAAATGCGGATTCAAAAATTGCGAGTTTAAATTTGAGTTTGCATTTGCAAAATATTTTGAACTCAATCAAATAATAATTAAGTATTATTTCAATGAAATAATAAATAATTATTATTATTTAAAAAAAAGTTAATTTGCATTTATGGCATGCAAACTTAATAAAATATTATTATTTTAATAAATTTGCATTTTTTTTTAATGCAAACTCTATAAGTAAAGAAAATAAATGATTTTTTACGCAAATGCAAACTCTAAAGAGTCACCCCATTTGTAGAAATATAATAAAAAATCGTTATGAAAGTAAAAGAGATTTAAAAAATCACTCTAAAATGAGGAATGACTCGTGCACTTACAGTATTGGCACGGAAAGATAGAATGAAAGAGAGTATTAGTCGCCAATCGCCATGCCCTCCTAAACGAGAACTTGTATTGCTCCCTTCACATGGTTAATTTCCAAAATATATATATTTTTACTTTGCATTTGCATGGAGGAATTTTTGCAGGTTTATGCAGGCAAATTTTGGTGAAAATTTTTCTGCTGTTACTTAAGTTCATACTTGAAATTTTTTTATCAGAAGTACGTCATATAATCCACTTGCATCTATAATCAAACTTACCCTTGGCGTATGGCAAGGGGTGAATAATTTAGGCATGTATAGGTAATTGATCAACTATATATTATTGAAAACTTTGTTCATGACTTAAAGAAGCAATAATACAGTTTAAAAATAATTAAGATTTTCCACCCATTTGGAGCTCTACAACATATGTAGGACAGTAGAAGAGTTTTACATTAGCCTTTTATCCAGGTACTATTATAAACTGTATAGCAATATAATTGATTTTTGAAGCCAAATTTAAAGAAAATGAAGTGCTTTATAAATGTTCAGTTGGCCCTTTGCCTTGTGGGCAAAATTAATCCCTATTCATTGAGAAGATTTGGAGAAATTGTGCAGAAATGTTTACAGTAATGTGGTGCTGATAGGCCTAATACATCGATGTGTTGTGGGATCTCGAGTATGCACCACAGCTTCAACACACAGCCACTATACAGGCAACCTTATGAAAACAATAATACAGATGTTTCGTACAACTTGCTTGTGCCTGTAGGTAGCCACCTACCTTCTAATAGCATTGCAATAAGTGAAGATGAAATGGGTTCGGATACTAATTACATTAATAGAAGTTGCATAAGTGCTAGTGTGGTGTCTTCCCAGTTAAGAGTGCATGAGGCTAGCTAGAGATGATCATCACTTTCAGAAATATTATCCATTTAGCTTTCTTGAATATAAGTATCAATACATCTTTTTAAAGATGTAACAACTAAAAGATTAATTAGGGTTTGAGTTGAGGAGCTACTCAATAATTCTCTAATATTAATCTTTTTTTTTTGTTTTTTTTGTTTTTTTTTTCGGGTAAACCTTACTTATATACACAGTGGGCAAAAGCGATGCTGGACGTATCCAACGCATCGATACAAAAGGAAAGCATGTAAACATAGAGTACTACTCCATTACAAGGTTTTCAAGTAAATGTAAAGACGGAAAAAAGAACTGGATAATGGTATAACTTGGAACTAACAGTTGAATATAGAACTTGGCAGATTTTGAATGCTATAAAGTCTATGCTCTATAGCTTTAGTTGCAACTGTCTTTTGCCCCCATCATTAGTAAAGGTGGAAAATCGTTGGGGCAGAATGATGAGAGGAGTTGGATTGCTATTTTGTATAGGAAAAGTGGAGGTACCGTTCCTAGGCATTTTCAGAGCAGAAGCGAAAGGCAGCTACTTTCTTCTCTTTATCTTTTGGAAAGGCGGACATTGGAGTAGAAGAGACTAGTTTTGTCCAGGTAGCTTTTGAATTGAGAGGCTCCCGGGTTCGAGGGCACGAGTCTGGCTTTTGTGGGCACTAATGGATGCAAGGACTTGAGATAATATGGAAATGAGATTCATGAATAACCACTGTGTAAACATCCACTTCATCGATGAATTCCAAGAGAGAAGGTAATGTCGAATCCGTAAAACTCTTGATAAAATATTTTCTGAGATACTTTATTTGGATAGAGATAAGAGAGGTGCTACACGAGTCGTGGGCAGTTCTTTTCTTATCTTCACGTATCATTTAAATTAGAAATCATGTAATGGAGTAGTACTCCAAATTTACTGCATTTACTCATGTAACGGTGCGATTGGGTACATCCAGCACCGTATTTTGCCTGACACATATATATATGAGAAATAATAGGGGGAGTGAAATTCGGGAGTGAAAAATTGGAGTGACTGACGTGGCAGTGATAAAAAGACAAACTTATCCCTTACCCATTAGGGTTCACTCATCATTTGGTTACGGTATTAGTTTGTCTTTTTATCACTGCCATGTCAGTCACTCTAATTTTTCACTCTAAAATTTCACTCCCCCTATCATTGCTCTATATATATATCGTTTTTGTTAAAAAAAAAAAAAGACGGAAAAAAGAAAGTTGCTAATCTAGTTCAGAACTAGAGTATCCCTTTCTGATTTCCTATCGACTGATCTAATTAGTGTACAAAAAACGGCCTAATTCTAAGTGAGGGGATACTACCATGAGCTTACCATTAACGGTAGTAATAGATTACCAAATTGTGTATATTCACAACCATCTTGGACGGCATCACAACAAACAGATTCAATTCAATCCATAGACATCCACATTTCCTAATCAAGTGTCACCCTCTCAGTTATATCTCATTCCAAGATCAATCCTTGATCTCCAATTAAGCAACAAAAAATGTCCGTAGCAAAGGCCAAACTGATGTGAACATCGGTAATCAGGGGCCAAAGTATAAAAAACATAACAGGCCAAGCTGATATTAACATCGGAATCAGGGGCCAACACATTAATATTAGTTAGCCCTAAAGCTCAAGTTTATTCTGGTAGAAAACTAAGGGAGAGGAACCCCTTCATTTGCTAGGTAAAAAATGGAATTAATCTAATTCCCCGGGAATTATCCCTAAATACTGAAATTATCCTTAAAAGCTATAATTATCTAATTATTTCAAAAAGATAATTATTTGGAATAAATTCATAAAACTAATGTCAATCCCAATTTCAATACAGAATTTCTCCAAATAAATAGGAGACTTTTTCTCCCACTTTGTTGCTTGCCTTTTGTTCTTCAACTTAACTTCTTCAATTATACTTTAAGAATCTTACCAAAAATGTGTCTAGATCCATTTTCTACAATTCTTGCACTTTTACTGCCCAACAACTTCTTCCAGATAAATCTACAATTATCAACACTTTTTCAATTAATAATGTCAATATAATCCAAAATAAATATAGATAAGTATAAAAATATTGCCATTACCATCACCTTCATTATGGTTTTTTTCATATTTATATGAAGACATGATTATAACAAAAAAAGAAAATCATAAATGATGCTAGAGTGAATTACATTGAAATTGATAAATTTTAATATTTTTACAAAGTAGACTCTAGATTGATTTTGGTATTAAAGTGAATTACATTCTCTTAAGATATATATTTTTTAGATCTCTTTAGTTTTTATCTTTTGGAGAAAATATTTAAAAATGATTCTACTACTTTTATAGTTTATCGGGAGGAAAATAGAATAAACTAGAGTATCAGTAATTTTAATACTTGTCTGGTGTATTTATTGTATTTGATTGATGTTCTAATAATAATAGAAAAATTATCGATGTTCTAATACTTCAATGTAAAACATCAATCATGTCGGAATTATATATGCATTTGATATACAAAGAAATGGTTTAACAATCGGATTGTTTTGAACTATTCGTTATGAGGTTAATTTGTTGAAGGATAATTAAGAATTTTGTTAATTTTTTAAAATAATTAAAATAATTTACAGCTCTTCATAATAAAGCTTCATAAATTATACCCTCTTTAATAATATGTATGTGAAGCTCCCCTTAATCTTAATTTCCCTTTTTGCGTTATGAAATTCGAAAATATAATAATCCCTAAATCATTTCTCTAAAATTGTAGCTATCCGATTCTCCATAGTAACGCTATTTACAGAGATCCTAGTACCCACTACTACAGAATTCGCTTTCTAAAACGGTTAAAAGTAGTTATTTAAAACGGGTTTTAGATTTTCCAAACCGTTTTAGATATGGGCGGACTAGAAAGTCCTACATTTTTTAAAACGGTTAAGAACCGTTCTTAAAAGTCTGTTTTCTAACACGGTTGATGAACCGTTCTTAAAAGTCTATTTTTTAACACACCCAAATTTATGCACACCCAAATTTCTGCACACCCATGTCCAATGGTACACGGAATCAGTTCTGCCATACCAATCTGGTAAGCTCCAAGACAACTGCATTTTTTACACTCCCACCAACCAACATAAAGATTTCATGCATGTTCTTGAACATTATTTCAATCAATTTAGTAATCTTTAACTTTTCAAACTCATTCGCTTAAACTTGAAAGAAAAAATAACAAAAAAACTCTTCAAACTCATCCAAACTATGTTAGCAAGATGCGAATTGCAGAGAAAGAATGGAAGAAGAATTTACGGGAATATTATTATGAAAATCAAACAAGAATATTATATATTCATATCAACCAAACCCAAACCTTCCTACAAAATTAAACTGCACCAAAAGACAGAAACATTAATCGATTTCTGCCTCTGATCAAACATCATCTTCTCCACCGCCGATCTAGTCTCAAAATCCAAATCAGAAAGTTTCGATCTCCACCTTCTGCGTATCAATTTCTAGACTGCCTTTCAACAAACTCTTCCACCAATTCATCCTGTCCTACTTCGTCAACAAAATCGAAACCGTCTTCTGATCCTCCAAGCTCCAGAAACAGTCCTTCGGTTTCACCGCCGTCGATTCTGAATGTTTTAGCATAAGTGTTCATGAAGATTAATGATAGATGAATGGAACAATATAAACTCAAAATTAAGGAGCTTACACTGGTGATGTGTTTAAAGATATAACCTTTGGAGCAATCGGAGCAAAAAATAAGTCGGCGAAGATCGGATCGAGCAACCTGCAAGGCTTTGGCTCTTGGTCGTAAAGATATAACCTTTGGAGCAATCGGAGCAAAAAATAAGTCGGCGAAGATCAGAGCTCTCTTCGTCTTGAGCCCAAAAATACCGCAAAAACTGAGACAATACAAAGATTGTGGCTTTGACGAGGGAAAGAAAAAGAACAAAATATGGTGTTAAAAAAAATAAAACTCAACATTCTCAGTGGAGAGAGTCGGCAGAGAAAGGGGAAGGAGAGCGGCAGAGAAAAGTGTGAAGATAAAGAGGAGAAAAAAATTTTCAGTTTTCTAACACGGTTACATGCTAACCGTACTAAATAATTTAAAATTTCAGTTTTCTAGAACGGTTAAACTCTTAACCGTGTTAGAAAACTGAAATTTTCTAAAACGGTTAGTTAGAAACCGTTCTTAAAACGGAGTTGATAACAGTTTCTAAAACGGTTGTCTCCCGAACCGTTTTAGAAACTGACATCAAGAGACTTTCTAACACGGTTATATTGTAACCGTTTTAGAAAGTTTGCGTTTTCCTAATTCTTATTACAAAAATGCCACCGCCCCAATTATCTAAAACGGGTTATTAATAACCGTTTTAAATAGACCGTTTTAAATTATATATTCTGTAGTAGTGACCTCAGGTTTGTACGCTTAAATGCTAGACGTACGTGTAACTTAAATTATAAGATTAAAATATTTTTTCTTAAAAGATCCAAATGTGACTTAATTTTTTAAGATATAGAACATATTTAGTATAGAAAATCATTTTTTGTTTCACTTCCAATACATAACATTTTATATAACTACACTACGTATCTTTGCATTAAAGATAACATTTTCGTTTACAAGTTAAAATTTAGTGTTAATATTATTTTTAATGAAAAGTCTAATATTATAGGCAGTGAAAATAAATTAACTGTCACACAAGATCCATTTCTACGGTTTACATGTATTAAATAAATTACACAAGATCCATTAGCATAAAATTGTCACACAAGATCCATTAGCATAGAAAATAAATTAACTGTCTCACGTAAAAGAAACTACAATACGTGTAAACCCTAATTAATACCTATAAATAAGAACCCAAAACATTAAAATTCTGGACAAAAAAGAAACAAGAGGCGAAGATAAAAGACGGCCACAAAAGTTTTAAAGGGAGGAAGTTTGAGGAATTTATAAGAACACGTAATTAAGGTAAATAAATTCTATATCCTTTCCAAAATTATAAATATTCAATCTATTTCAAATAGATATACCTATATGTATATTGTGAGTCCGGTCGCAAGATTTATGAAATTATATTAATTACAGTATGTTTACAAAGCAATTTCGTAACCTAAAATATATCTTAAGATTCATATTATAGGGCATTTAGTTTTTTTAAAAGGATTTAGAAATCAAACCTTATTACGTTGAACGCACTGATAATTAAAGTATTATAAATACAATATGTGAATATACTGTGATCATGCTGCCTTAAATCAATGATCATAAATAAAGTTTTTTGTGATAACGCTACAATCATAAAATTATTTTAATACTAAACATGATCATTTTGCATTAAGAAATTCACTTTAAATAAGGTGATCATGAGAGTAGTATCTGCCTTATTCTGCCTTATTTTTATGTGATCAAATATATGTAGTTTCTGTATTAAAATTATATAAAGATTATGAAGTTTTACATTGCATTCTCATACATAAGTGGCGTTGACAGATGATGACATTTTCATGATTGAATGCATACGGATTTTTGAAAGAAAATTTACATTGTTATATTATATTGAACAAATGCGAAGTTGTATGAATAAATATACTTTCTTTTAAAGTATATTAAAGATGAATATGTTAAGTGACAAAAGCTTAATGAATGGTATCAAGACTTACATGTCCTAACGGTAGGGACACGTGTTCCAAACATGTATGTCATGGCATAATTAATCCTCGACCCAAGGGGATTTAATTATGTAATGAAGATCCTCGACTCAAGGGGGGGTCTATCAATGTCATGTATGTGGCCTAAGGGCCTAATGGCCGACCTAGCGGGAATAGAGTTAGGCTGAGTACTCAGTAAGCCGTGAATGCATGTTATGTCATGGTTACCCATTCATTAAAATATATCACGTGAACATGTTTTTAGTTTTTTTTTTATATGTGAACGTACGAACCATATAAAAGTATAAGTGACGAATAAGTTAACGTTATTGTGTAAGTCGATTATTGAAGTTTGTTTGTTTGATTAAATGTTTATTTTGAAAAGATCTTATTTTGTGAAGTATGACTAGTTTAAATGATCTAGGGTTTACTTGCTGGGCGATTCGCTCATTCTTCTATATATATATATATATATATATACTATTTTACAGATGAAGTTGATGGAGTAGATAAGGACGAGACCGGGGTTTGGAAATAGTAAAAGATGAATGTATCAAGCGTCTAGTATAAGAACTTTTGAATAAAGTTATGGGTTTTAGACTCATGACTATGTTTGAATAATTATAATGGATATTTATTAATTATTATTTTGTATGGATTATTAATAAAGTATTAGTTTCATATTATTGAGAAATGACAGTAAGAGGTGCCTTGTGATTTTGAGATTATGGAAACTAAATCTTGAAGTTACGGCGTGTTTCAGTCTTCGAAAATCGAGGCGTTACAGTTTGGCTCATTTGCCAAGATTCAAATTTGAATATCAAGACGGCCTTTCACCCTTTCTACTTCTTCTAAGGTTCATTTCCTTTTTTTAGAAAAATAACAACAACAATAATATTAGCTTATTGCAGTCTCTTTAAATTAAGGGAAAAATGTTATTGATCAAGTTAATGTGCGCCTTTTTTTTTCTTCTTTTTTTGGCTAATCCGGCATTTGGTGAGTATCGTTATTCCCAATTTTATTGATATTTAGTTAAAAAGTTAGTGGAAGATATACCCAAACCACTAATGTGTAAGAGTTAAAGCAATTAAATAGGAGTACTACTCCTTTACCAACTAAATTGCAAGTATGCTAGCTCGTGGCTAGGAATATTTGAAAATAATTTATCCACAACATATTCTTGAATTTTGTTGTACTCATAAATGCCTACTTCCATTTGTTCTATCTAAATATTTTTCATCATAACAATATTCTATTTTCGAAAATACTTTTCTAATTAAGAGTAATTTTTGGTTGTGATTTGTGAATGTAAAAGTTGAATGTTTCCACAAATAGTGCAGTAGACCCAATTCATATAAGAATTTCATTATCAATATTAGGGGTGTTCATCGAATCTAATTTCGAATTTTTTGACTTTCTCAAATCAAATTTATTGAATGGACATTTTAAAAACTCAATTCAAAATTCGATTAAATTCGAATTGAATTTTTGATTTTTTAATCGAATTCAAGTCCATTCAAAATTTTAAATTTTTTAATGAACTAAAAAATTAATCTAAAAGATTGAAATATTTTGTAATTGTGAACAATTATAAACTAAATAAATAATACTAAATTGCACCCTCTAATCCATCTACCAAAGAAAAAGGAACAAAGTCACAATTAATGCGTTCGAGAGTTGGAAACTTGGAGTAATAGAATGATGGAGATGAAAGAGGGATTAGAGTTTATAATCAAGAATTTTATTTCTCTAGTTTATATATTGATGTATTATTTATATTTGGCACAATAAGATCGTAAAGATTATATAAGACATCACTTATAGTTATATGTATTATGTATAATTTAATGATTATATTTATATAATATATAAATATATACATGTATTGATATATATTAAATAGTGTAAATTATATACATATTCAAATTATAATCGAATTTGAATCAATATTTGAATCGAATTTACTTGAATTCTACTTTGAATTAGGATTTTCAAATAAAATTCAAAAAAATTACTCCAATTCGTTAAACGATTCAAATATTCATATTTGAAATTCAAATAAATTCGAAATTCAAATATTCTAATTCGAAATTAAAAAACAAATTCAAATTAAATTGAATTTCGAATCAATCATAAAAATGAACCCCCTAACCAAGATTGGTGAGGTTTAATAACAAGCCATTTTCCTTTATCATAAAAAACAAAATACCCTATTAATAATAAAGATTACAAATACTTTTGTACGATTTGATAATTTCACTTATGTTAGAGAATGGATTAATGTCATTTCATGGGAAAAAGTGGATTCGGCACTGAGTACTTTGAACTGAAACACAACATTTCTAAGAAACCAAATTTTATTATTGGCAAGAATGCAAAAAAGAAGTACAAGACATCTTTGACATTCGCATGCTAACGTTGTAGATGATCAAACAACGCCTTGCTTTAGGGTTGAAATATATATATATATATATATATATATATATGCCCATGTTTTATTCTGCAGAAACTTCGTAGGCTATTTTTCTTATTTATTAGTAAATAGTAATACATTTTATAAGCTGAGTATGTGTGCATGGGATGGTGAATATATCCATCTTAGGTATCTTGAAACGTAATTCTCTTGGGATGGCAGTGGAACGAGAATTCTAGGGTTTACGTTTAGGAGGTGGGGGAGGTGGTCTCCTCCGTGGAGGTGGTGGAGGAGGTGGTGAAGGTGGGGGTGGTGGTGGAGGTGGTGGAGGTGGAGGTGGAGGTGGAGGTGGGGGTGGAGGTGAAGGTGGAGGTGGAGGTGGAGGTGAAGGTGGAGGTGGAGGTGGAGGTGGAATGATTGTAGGTGGTTTTAGTGGTGGCAGCCGTGGCGTTGGCGGTGTCACCACCGGTGGTATTACCGGTGGCAGCGGTGGCGTTGGCGGTATCACCACAGGTGGCAGCGGTGGCGTTGGCGGTATCACCACAGGTGGCAGCAGTGGCGTTCGCGGTGGCGGTGATGGTGAAGGCCTGCATAAGATATCGCAGAAGGAAGATGGTAGAGGGACGATACCAAATAAACTACAAAATGGAGTTGAATTTGGAATTTGTTCGCAAAAGATCGGCGATGAACCGGACTGTGCCCCTACTGTATTGGCACTGAAAGATAAAATAAAAGACAGAGTGAGGAGATGCCACAGCCATGCTCTGCGGCTCGCCATGCCTCCTAAACAACAACTTGTATTGCTCCCTTCACTCGGTTAATTTCCAAAATATATATCAGAATACTTTGCATTTGCCTGGAGGAATTTTTGCATGTTTATATAGGCAAATTTTGGTGAAATTTTCTGCTGTTAATAAAGTTCAGTTGAAAAATGTGATCAGAAGTTCGCCCCATAATCTACAAGCTAATAAATACCATGTGCATATATACTTATATTTAGCTTAGACTGCGCTATGCTACACTGCTAAAGCAGAACTACCAAGTAGAATCAGGGTGCCATAAGAGTAGATTGAATAGGATTCTCAGTCTTCTAAAATGTAAATGAGTTTTAATTACTTGATTTATGCTTTAAATGTGGTTGAGTGTATACTTCATTTCGTATTTTCTGTTACAGTGTTTCATTTTCTATTTTATTTTATTTAAGTAAAACTCTATCAAGTGAATAATGAACCATATGAGATAAATATTAAATAGACGTGACAAGTATCAATAAAATGAGATATAGGAAATGAAATATTGAATATAACCGAAAATCTATTAGGATATATATATTTTGACACCTGGTGGCATATTCTTTTTATGCTGAACAATTCATTTTTAAATTTCATTGTAATTTAAGGTTTCTTTCTATATATAACGAAAATTGATGGTGATAATCTCCTCTGTGTACCGGGTTTGCCGATTAGCCGACTAATGTAGGCATTTATATATAGGGAAATCAAATATTAATTACCAAAACTTTGTTCACGATTTCGAAAAATTAATCAACGCATATTAAAAATATTTAAGATTTTCCATCCATTTTGAGCTCCAAAACTTTATGTAGGAGAGTTTTGCATTAGCATTTATCCGGGGACTATATATAAATTGTTGCGCAATACAATTGATTTACAAGTGTAAATAAATGAAGTGCTTTAATTATAAATATTTTTCACACTAACAAATTAGGATTCAATTGATCGAATTGACTAGTTTGCTTGGTTTATGCATATCAAGGTATTTAACAAATTAGAAAAATACATGAATAATTTCTTTAGAATTGTAGCTCTCTCTGCCATCCTATATTATAAAAGTATGCATGCAAATTGCTATATACACTTGAGGTTTAGTAACGTTTAATTGCAAGAACTACTTCTAGATTAAGCTGCAAAATTAAATATTTTTGTCGTTCTGATCCTTACTCTTTAAAAAATTACACTTTAGTCATTTAAATTGGATTTTGTCCTGAAAATGGTCTTCAATATTCATTTGAACATTTGAACATTATCCATTTCAAGTATAATTTAGATGATTTGTCTTCAAATGAGAAAACAATAGAATCAATAGAGTGAAAAATATACACATAACAATCAAATAAAAAAAATTAATTTTAGATAAACGTGTTATTTAAAAAAAAATCAAAGTGAGTGTTTTTGGATAGTTTTGATAACATTTTTTTGGGAGACTACCATTTTTATCTTTATATAGGATCATATTTGAAACATAGATAAACTAAACAAATTTTTCATGTTGGTAAACTTTTTAAATTGATTGATGATTATTCTAGATTTTATAACCATGTTCTTTTAACATATAATTTTGTAGTTAAATGTTCTTTATAGTTGAAAAAAATAGCGAGATTCTTAAAATTTTATAAACTAAATAAAATTCTAACAAAATAGAACTCTATTATTAGTTTGTAGGTGGGTAGAATTTGTAATAGATTAAAATTTTACATTATTAAAATTTTAATTTATTTATCAAATTTTATCTACTATAGGAAACTTGTATCTATAATTTTGTGGTCTTGATTGATCTTTCTTTTTGATTTTTGAACATTATTGATCTTTTTATATAATAATAACTGTTCTTTCTTGATGTTAAGTTCTTGATCTTTTTATGTAATTATTGTTCTTGATTGTTTTACATAATAATTATTTTTTTATCTTTTTAGGTAATTATGTAATTAGACAAAATTTAGGTAATCCTTTTTTCTTTTCTTTTTTTGATGTTTTTTATTTTTCTTTTCATATAATTCACATTATTTTTTTTAATTTTCTTTTGTTCATGGTAATTCATAAGGCTATTGTTATTGACAGAGCAACTATTAGCTTCCAAAGCAATAAATTACACATATTTCAAATTTATCCTTAATCAATCAACTCTTTATTTTTTTTCTCCATTTATTACAACTTATCTTTATCTTCTTTCTACCTTATCATTACAACTAATCAATTCTTTATAACATCTTCCCATAACTTCTGTTTTGATCTCCTTTACACTGATTTTTCTCCCAAATTTTTATTAACATAATATTTATTTTCACCCTCAAATTATAAAAAAAATTACATAAAAATATATATGGCACTTATTTCTATGAATAGATTTTATTGTTCTCTCAATTAAATTATAAAATATTTATCAATATATACTTCAAAAAATTTAGACTCCATTTGTTTACTGTTATTTTAATGTTTTATTTCATAAATTCAATATTTTTCGTCCATTGTTTTATCAAAATTTGTAAAATAAAAAAAATAATGTTACAGTAATTATTTTTGTTACAACATTTTTTTATATTTTTATAAATAAATTATTAAATTTAAATTTGACTTTTAAATTTTTAATAATAAAAAATTCTTCCTAAGAAATTTTTTTACCAAAATAAATTCACAAAATATTAATTCAAATTTAAATTTTCAATTTTTGATAATAAAAAATTCTTATTGCCTTAATTATATTATGAGCAAATTAGCATTTCAAAATGATAATAGATCACAAGGAAAAAAATAGCTCGGAATAAAAATAGAAGTGAATAAATGCATCCACATTCTAAAATAAAATTTGTTGTCTTTTTATCATTTAAAATTTATGAATTGAATTGTAGCATAAAAAAATACATGAAATCGAGATTTCTATTATATATATATATATATATATATATATGGTGGTGGTGTCTTCCCTTTAAGTTTTAACTTATGCGGATTATTTTGATAAACTATTAGTATAAAAAGCGTTATTAGAAATAAAAATAACAATTTATAGTTACCATATGTTTATGTTTAGTATTTTAACAAAAAAATATAACTCACCTTGATTAGAGTATTTTTTTAGTTTTATAGTAGAATTTTTTTGTTGAGATCTGTTATAATAAATAAATATTTTGGAGGTGTTTGGATTTTTGAGTTTGTTTTGGTGAATATTATATTCGAGAATTTTTTATTAATAAAATTTAAATTTCAAATTTGAACTAATATTTTATGAATTTATTTGGTAAAAAAGTCTTAGAAAGAATTTTTTTATTATTAAATATTTAAAAGTCAAATTTAAATGTAATAATTTATTTATAAAAATATTCAACAATCAACTATTGATCCTTCATCTTCAAGTATTGAATCCACCTTAAAAATTGAAAATCTCAGGGAAGGATATTGTGATTATCATCATGATAATGTTATGGAAGTGGTGGATGAAAGAAGTGTTGATCCAATTAAGAAAGAAGAAGAGATAATTTGTTTGGTGGAACAAGAGCAAGAAATTCAAGTTGATGAGTATGTGGAGAAAAACGAAATTGACAATATAATTGTTGAAGAGATTAATTTTGAATTGAGCAAAAACAAGAAAGACAATGATACAATTACGCTTCACATTTGTGAAAATGTAGATAAATTAGTTGAAATTGTGAATAAAAAAGAAAAAGAGATTGGTAATTTCGTTAGCAAAGGGAAGGTAGATATTATCAATTTTAAAAAGGAAAAAGAAACCACATGTATACATGGTTGAAGGTGATAAAAATATCACTAGTGATGGTGACATTGTTGAGGTAAACAATATTGAAAGAATTATTCCAATTATATAAGAGACACTATGATTTTTTTATAAAAATTACATTGGTCATTCTCTATTGGAAGAGAATATTGGTCTATAGGAGTTTTGTGAAAAAGGAAAAGAAACAGGAAACATGTTTGAAGACTTCAAGATGTGAAACTACAAAATTTGTCTCAAGTTACCTGTGAAGGCGAAGATGAAGACAAAGAAAAAGATCAAATACAAGATCCAAACTGCAAAAGAAATTTCAAAAGAAATTCAAGCACGTGAATTTGAAGGTATTGATCATATATGAAAAGTTTACTTTAAAGGGGGATTTGTTGGAAAATTAAAATAAACTTTTATTAATTATCAGTTTCCTTATATATTTTGTTTCTTCAGTTTAAAGTTGTTTCCTAATAGTATTTGTTTCTTAATTAGTTATAGGTAGGTATTAGGAAAGTGTGAAATTAAAAAAACTCTTACACTATAAATAGAGGGTGTAAGAGATCTTTGTAATAAGAGGAGTTGGAGAAGAGATACCTTAAAAAGGTGTGTGTGAAAAAGCTATACGGCTTAGAGAAATCCGTAGGTAAATGGATTGTGGTGTTGTGTGGTAGTTGTGCCATACATGTAATTTTGTGATTGTAATCCTCCCATCTCAAACATATTTTTGATATAAATAAATATCGCTTCCTTTGTGTTATTAAAGTTGATATAAGAACTATTTTCCAGTTCTTCATTAATATAAGAAATTCAAGGTATATGTAGAAAAACAGAGTGGGTACTACATTAAGACTTTGAGAACTGATAGAGGTACAGAATACACTGTATGTGATGATTTCTTGATGAATCATAGTATTAAACTGATGCGAGCTGTCGTATGCTCACCAATTTATCCCTATTTAACTGCAGTAGTGGTGATAGGGTTTTGTTCCACAGGGAAGAGAATGGTTTCAAGAAAATTCTAAAGTTCCTCTAAAAAATTGTCACGAAAACATAACAACAAGAACAAACGTAAAATGTGATTGCAAATGGAGAGAGGATGTCCTCGAACTTTTCCACCGGATAAATGCTCATCTAGACAACTCACACTATGCTATTAACATACAAGCCAAACAAGAGGAGAGCTAGTTGCCTAAAAACTAACCTACAGCCGGCATGTCGACCGCACTGCAACATAGGCCTCCTGTCATTATTCTTTCCCATGGCGAGGCCTAAGAACAATGTATTCACACCGCAACGTCTCAATCCCCTGTTTCTAACAACTATAGCGATTAGCTCCTAAAGACTTCCTATAGCGAGGCCTGAATTTAGGTTCTTTAGACCTCGTTAGCAGCAGAGAACTTCTTTACACTTTGATCTAAGGATTCCGTGATCTAAGATCAGCATGGCAACCGCATCTCATAAAGCGATTAAGCAAAGCAAGCGCAAAGACTCAATTCACACTCTAGTTCTCATCCCATAACAATTCACAGCAATTATTGGTGAGTTAAGCTTCAATTCAGTATGTCGACCGCAACTAAAGTTCAATTCAATAACACCGGTGCAAACTCATGAAATTAAACAGAATTAATAGAGTAATGCATAGTATGATTTCATTTCTTCATAAATTATGTCAATTGCACTTCATTTCGTTGTCTAAACAGAGCATTCAGTCATCGGAACAATAGGACATCACAAGTTTAGCCAGAAGAATTCATTCTCATGTCGTGATCATCAAATAGCAACATTAAACAATTCATTTTCATAAAACTAGAAGAATTTACCCAATAAACCGCTTCACAGAGCTCAAAATCACAAGTGAATTGCTTAATGCTTCCTTAATTGAGAATTGAATTCCAGCGATCAGTCCAGATGTTCAATCGGAATCGAAAGCAGAGCGAAAATTCTAGAGAGAGAAAATTAGAGAGAGAAAATTCCCGCTCACAAGTTTCGAAGTCCCCAAAAGTCAGAAGTACCAAAAGTAATGACAAAATTCCCTATTTATAGAGGTCTAAAACTTATTCTACACGCTAACGTAAAATACGTACTGTATTACAGAAATGCCACTGGTAGAATCCACTGTCCAAATAGTGCACGTGCAATGCATGCCACATCAGCAAACATCTTAGAGTCCTGCACCTTTGAGCCACCGTGTTCCATGCTTTCACCATGCCCTTCACGCCTCCGAGCAACACCTGAACACGTCTTCATAATCTGTACAAAAGAAATGGAAAAGTCCAACACTTAGCCAAATTTTAGAAACAGAAAACACAAGAATCCCGCCCACTCACATTCATTTTTCATGGGGCAGCCGCCCCGTGTAACACTTTTTATGGGCCGGCCGCCCCCTCACATTCTATTGTGCACGGGTGTAAGTGTGAGTGTGCAAGCATTGTGCTTGTAGTGTGCATGTCGCGCGTGATGCTTGTGGTGTTTGTGCATGTGTGGAGTGCTTGGTGTATGCATGCAAGAGTGTGTAGTAAGTGTAGTGTTGTGTAGTGCATGTGGTGCATGAGTGTGCTGAAGTAGTGTGCATGTTGTGTAGCTAGAGTGTGCATATATGCATGTGAGTGTGTTCAAGGAGAGTGAGTGCTAGTGGTACATGTGTGCAAGAAGTGTGTGCTGTGTTGTGCATGAAATGCTGCAAGCGTGTGCATAAGTGATGTGCGGTGAGTGCTGCAAGTGTGTGCATGCATGTGCACAAGTGATATGCGGTGTGAGTGCATGCATGTGCAGCAAGTGTGTGCCATGCTGCGCGCGGTGTGCATTGCATGAGTTGTGGTGGTGAGTGCGAGGTGTGTGCATGCATGTGCAGCAAGTGTGCGGTGAGTGTGTGCTGAGTGTGTGCATGCATTTGTGGCGGTGAGTGGTAAGTGAGTGCATGGTGTGTGCATGCATGTGCACAAGTGTGTGCACGGTGCATGCGAGTTGCATGCAAGGTGTGTACACAATGCCACAAATGTGCAAAGTGTTGTGCATAACATGTGGGCATCAACTTGTGTAAGATAAAAAATAAATGTATGCATCAAATTCAGCTCAAAGATGCAAGGAAAACACAAGGATACAAGATTGGAATTGGTGCTCAAGGTAAACATAAGGGTTGTAGATTTTTCTCTTGGCTTTCCATAGATTTAACAATCATCAATTTTGGAGGTCTGTAGCTCAAGATACAGGTAATCTATCAAACTGTGGTAGTGAACTTAACACTCAAAAACTGAAGTAGTAATTGCAAAGATGCTCCCTTGTCTCAAACTTGCACACTTAATTGGAAGAAAGTCAAAACATAATAATTGACGTATACTCAAAGAGCTTTCCAGAACATCCAAGATCTCCTCATTTGGATTCGTATTGATAAAGATACACTCAATTGAAGTAAAATATATGTTCTGCCCAAATACAAAATAATCATGTTTAGGGATTCTTCAAACTCCACAAGCATCATTTTAAACCTTTTTGAATTTTTTTCCTTCTTCTTTAACCTAACACACACATTTGTCTCATTTAATCAAAAATTTTTCTCTTTTTCTTCATTTTAGCACACCAAGTTGTAACCCACATAAAATGCACAAAATGAAACATAACACTAGACAATTGCATGAAAAATAAGTCAAAAGCTAAGTAAAATAGCACATATAAGTCGGTATAAATGCAACTTATTATAAACATCAAATGATAGCCAAATACACTCCTCAACAAAATGAGGTGGTAGAAAGGAAGAATAGAACAGTGATGGATTTAGTGAGATCCATGATGGTGGCCAAAAATATGATTAAAAGATTTTGGGCTGAAGCAGTTTCATGTGTTGTTTATATTTTAAACAGGTGTGGTACGATATGTAATCGTGGGATAACTCCATACGAGGTTTGGTCAGGTAAGAAATCAAATATCAGTTACTTAAGAGTATATAGTTATCTTGCATATTCTCATGTTCCAGATGTCTTGAGAAAGAAATTGGATGATAAGGTGGAGAAGTGCATCTTTGTTGGCTATAGTCTATAGACAAAAGGCTATAGGTTGTTTAATCCTGATACAGGAAAATTAATTGTAAGTAGAGATGTCACTTTTGATGAACAAGGAGCATAGGATTGGTCTTCTAAAGAGCCAACATCAGTTGGTCAATCTCCATTGCCTTTATTAATTGAAGAAGAAGAAGAGGAAGAAGAAATGGACAGCAGGAAGAACACGTTGAACAACCACCTCAAAATCCTTCATCTTCAAGTGTGCAAAGAACTCCTACACAGTCTAGTTGACCACAACGACAACGACAATTACCAGCTCGATTGCAAGATTATGTTGTGGTTGGTAATACTAATGATGATTTATCTGAAGATATTGTGAATTTTGCATTATTTACATATTGTGACCAAGTTGATTTACAGACAGTGATTGGGCTGGTGACACAGTTCAACAGAAAAGTACTTTTGGATATATATTTTTTACTGGGTCTGGTGTGTTTTCTTGGAGTTCAAAGAAACAACAAGTGGTTGCATTATCTACAGCAGAGGCAGAATATATTATAGCAACAAACAATGCTACACAGGCATTCTGGTTAAGGAGGATGCTTGGATTTCTTCAACATAAATAGGATAGTCCAACTACAGTATTTTGTGATAGCAAATCAGTTATTGAGTTGACAAAAAATCCAGTGTTTCATGGACGGAGCAAGTACATCGATATCAAGTTTTACTTTATACGTGGATTGGTACGAGACAAGGAGATTGCAATTAACTATTGCAAGTCTGAAGATCAAGTAGCGGGCATTTTCTTGAAGACATTGAAGATATTGAAGATAGAGACATTCGTGAAGTTAAAGAAGCTTTTGGGCATGATCAATCATGCAGATTTAGTTTAAGGGAGGCAAATGTAAGATTAAACTAAATCCTAATTAAATTGGTATTTTAATTAATTGTTGTTTTCGATTAGGAAACATAATTATAAAAGGATTGTGGTTCAAATCCTTATTGGGTTTAAATAGTATTCTATCCTATAAATACATGTATAGGGTAAGATTAATAGTACACCAAAAAACAGAAATACAATTAGGTTGCCTTGTAAGTTGCTCATTTTCTGAGCGTAGTTGTTGTTTTAACTTGATAAACCATACGGCTTTGTTACTTGAATTAAAAAGTTGATTTGCCTCTAGATTTGTCTTCCTTGATTTGCGTGTTGTGTTCTTACAAATAAATAAATACATTATTCTTTGCTTCAGAGAATTAAGCCTTACGGCTTGTTTGATATTTGAGCATATTTATTTGTGTTTTTTATTAAATCAATCCAACATAATTTGATTTTCAAATTGTCATTCACCCTTTTTTCCACTTAAAATCCATCTTAAATAATTATTTAATACATATATGAGAAATAGAAAGGTATAACAAATGATAAAGTTGGGCATATGCACGTCATCTAAGTTAGATTTTTCTGGTATAAAAAGTAAACAAATGACCAAACACTAACATCGCAATACGAGAGATGAAAGCAAAACTTTTTAATAAATAGGTATAAAAATGAAATAAACATCTAAATTAAGGACCTATTCAACCTTGATACTTTATCCATTAATGTTTTGGCAAATGTTTTTGTGTCAGTTGACAACATTTTGAATACGGAGATAAGTGAAACTAGTTAAGCTTAGTTACAAAGAGCTAGAGTAATTTAGGTTCCATTTGGATATGTGTTTTGTTTTGAAAATTGAGAAAAACAGGATTTCAGGTTGTGTATTAGAAAAGGAATATTTTTTAGAAGAGAAGGGGTATTTGGATTGAAAAGTTTTGTGTTTTATTGGTTTTTGTGTAGAATAATTATTTTATTAAATAAAGTTTAAATAAAAAATGAATATATTTATTAATTAATAGGGTTGACCGGCGGCTGTCAACCGCCAATCAACGACTATTGACAGCCACCGACCATCGCCGACCGGTCAGATTCCGACCAAATGGTCTGAAATTGTCCAGAATCCGACTGGCCAAAAATTGGCTAGAATCCGGCCGGCCGGAAATTGGCCGGAATTCAGTCGGCCGGCATTAACCAAATAAAAAATATATATAATTTTTAAATAAGTCAAAAAGGACTAAAATACCCTTAGGCCTATTTGAGAAAGTTGAAAATTTTTGTTTTGAGAATGAATGAGAAACAAACAAGCTATTTTGGGGAGATATGGAAATTTGGCAATAACTGGCTATCTAACCAAAGCCTTAGCCTTAAAATCACTTGTAGATATGTGTGTCATATATGTAAATGCGAATTCACTTTTGCAACTAGAGCTGCACTACTGGTTTAAACTTTTGTAACAATTTTATCACCTAAATTATGGCGATTTTTGAATGCAAAATGAGTACTTCATCCGGTGAACATAAAAGCTACTCCATCTATTCTTTAATAAGTGTTGTTTTAACTAACTGTTTTTGTTTTCAAATAAGTGTCATTTTGCACATTTCAATACAAAAAATGTGAAAACTTCTAATTTTATCCTTCATTCAATTTATCTAATAACATAACATGACATTAATTGCATTTATTCATTTTTCAATAAAGAATTAGGGGTAAATAAAATAATTTATTCATTTTCTTAATTAGAGTGCTCTTGATCAAAACGATACTTATTAAAGAATAAAAGAAGTATCTACCAACACATAAACCGTTTCATTTAATTCAATACATAAAAAATTAATTGTAACAGTTAAAAAAGTTACAAAAGTTCAAAATATAGTAGAAAAGTTAAAATTATTGTAGTTTCTCAAATTGTTTAGAATTGTAGTATAAATTAAAGGCTAAAACTAAAATATCTAAAATAGTAACTGAAAGTACATAAAAGTTTAATTACAACCATTTATTTTTGTCCAAAGCCATAATTTCATTTATGGAAGAAAAATATATTTACAAGGAAAATTAAGCTATAATTATAATCGTTACATAATTTAAAAATATAGTAGATAAGTTAAAATTATTGTAGTTTCTTAAACTTTTTAGTATAATCATGTAACACTAAATGTTTGGTGTAATTGTGTTTTTAATAGTTTAGAAATTACATTAATTACTTCTTATACTTAACTCTAATGAGACAAATTAACTTGTCTTCATTTGAGTATCATATATATCACCACAGATTTACTTCATTTTTTATTTGAGTTGATATTAGATTAAGTTCCTATAGTAAATTATGAACATTACAAAGAATGTGTTTCAAATCATAAAATTAATACCCAATGCATTTCTTGTTAGTAATACATGCATAGTACATAATACCAAGAAAATATTATGTGTTTTTCTTTCTTCAGTTCTTGCATGGAAATCAAACAAACTTAACGGCAGCCAAACTATCATTATTTTCTATAAACACACATTGATTCCAAATTTTTTTCACTAATGGACAAGAAAAAAGCCACATATAACAAGGTTTAACATAACTATCTTAATTAGTATGAATTTGAAATTGAAATTTATTTGGTTAACTATAATAACGATCGAATAACAATAATTACTATTAAGTGTCTAATTCATTGTAAGAATTAAGTTTTGGAATACTAGTTTATCATAAGTATCACTTTTAGAATTAAATGGTAAGAATAAGGATTTATGTCAATTTTGACTTTTTTTGCTTAATTGCGAACCTCATAAAGTCAGTAAGGACTTAATTGCAAACTTTAGTGATGAACCTTGGCCTTAGTTAATAGTCTCAAAAGCTTGTGAAATCGTTTAAATTCTCGATGATTTGTTTGAAGTCTTGATTACTTGATTATTTAGCCTATAGGATTTTTATCTCATTTTTTGATGATTAATTGTTCTATACCAAAATCATCATCATAAGCAAATCTTTTTTGTCATTCTGAGGTTGATTGTGAGCTGAATTTTTTGTGAAGATTTCGTAACATATTGAATGCTGATTTTTTTATACAGAACATGAGCATAATTATTAGTGTACTTTGAAAACAGATGCAATAGCCGAATTTGTCCATAGATATTGGGATAATAAACATGAGAATGAAGTCACAAATAGACAAAATTGTGGGGTGAGATTTTTGTTGGGACCTCTTCATTCTTATATATACGTTTCAAACTAGTTTATTATCATTCTGTATGATTTTAAGGGACAAAACAGGGGCTGGTTTAAGTGAAGTAATGATTTCACTTCTTTTGGTAACTTAATGGAGCTAGATCATCCACACTTTTAAAATTAACAACTAGCCCGTTGTGCCTAATCTCAGACCTTGCTTGATATTTAGTATGCTACTCTTTAAAAACGGTTAGATCTTTTACATGCAATGTTGCACATTGATATTTCTTAATCTTGATGGTATCTTCTTCTTGAAGGTGGTAGAACTAGATTTTAATTATAGCCTTGACAACCTTCCCAAACTGAGACTTAGAGTCCACCTTTTTTGTGGATCCATTTTAGTTGAAGACATTTTAAGCGGCCAAGTGACCCAAAATCCTACGAGCTTTCACATTCGCTTGAGGTAAGACTGTCATTTTAAGTTGCAACACGATTGATTTATTTAGATTATTACTATAAATATTTTAACACTAATTTAATTCCTAATTCCTTTTAGAAAAGTCTTTCAAATAACACCTTATTATATTAACTAATTGAGTTTTCTAATGACACAATTATTCTCATTAATATTATTAATTTAGTTTGTATATGGATATAGATTAATTTATTGGAAGAGACATGGACAAGAGTTGGATTGATGATCGAGATACATTTAGTGATAATTACAAGAAAGGTGTGAAAAATTTTCTTGAATTCGCTAAACAAAATGGTCTGGATGAAAATGGTTTGATGCTTTGTCCATGTCGTGAATGCAATAATGGAATATCTAAATCTGAAATGGAAATTAGTTGTCATCTACATGTACACGGGTTTTCAAAATTGTACAGGGATTGGATTTATCATGGTGAAATATTGCCAAATTTTGATGGTATGATTGAGGATCAACAAGACACTAGTATTCTGGATGATGCTTATCATGCAATGGTGGATAATAATGACAGCAATGATGAGTTAGAAGAACTATTAGAAGAGATCAGGGAGGCACAACCTTCTAGTGGCACATCAAGTATAACATCAGAGGATTTCGAGGTCTTGCTTAAAGATGCGAAACGACCAATTTATCCTGGATCTAAAGTTTCCTTACTGTCCACCATTACCACTTTGATGCATATGAAGGTAATGAATAGATGGACAAACAAATCATTCGATATGTTGCTAGATTTTTTAAAGAAATTGCTGCCAGAAGGGGAGATCCTACCACCATCTCTTTACAAAGCTATGAATATCTTATCAGGTATCGGCTTAGGTTATGAACGTATTGATGCATGCAAGTATGATTGTGCACTTTTTTGGAAAGAAAACAAAGATAAGGAGTTTTGTCCTACTTGTAAGGAATCAAGATGGAATCTTGTTGATGGTAAAACTACGAGAATTCCTCAGAAAGTGCTTCGATATTTTCCTATAAAACCAAGACTCCAAAGGCTTTTTTTGTCATCTAAAATAACAACTGATATGAGATGGCAAAAAGACAAACGGGTGGATGATGGTGTTATGCGACATCCAGCCGACTCTCCTGCTTGGAAAGAGTTAGACAAGCAATTTCCACATTTTGGAAATGAACCTCGAAATATTAGGCTTGGACTGAGTACAGATGGATTTAATCCATTTGGAAATATGAGCAATTCTTATAGTATGTGGCCAGTTATACTCATGGTTTACAACTTACCATCATACCAAATAATGCGCAAACCATATCTTATAATGCCATTGTTGATTCCTGGACCACGTTCACCTGGCAAAGATATAGATGTTTACTTGAGACCTTTGATTGAAGATTTGAAAGATTTGTGGAATAATGGGATTGAAACTTTTGATGGATACAGTGGAGTAAATTTTATAATGCGTGCAGCATTATTATGGACTGTGAGTGACTTTCCAGCATATGGTTATTTATCTGGTTGGGTAACACAAGGTTATAATGCTTGTCCTTGCTGTTTTGATGAGACAGAATCTCAAGGCATAAGAAGTAAAATATGTTATATGGGGCATCGAAAATATTTGCCTGTAAACCATCATTGGCGTAAAAATAAGTCTAAATTTAATGGTCATTATGAGTTGCGTGCAAATGCAAAGGAGTTGACAGGAGAAGATGTTTTAGATTGGTTGAAATCTTTAAAAGATGACTTTGACAAACTAGGAAAAAATCCGAAGTTCAACAAGCGAAAACGTGCTCATGGTCAAGGTAATTGGGTTAAAATGAGTATTTTTTTTGAATTACCTTACTGGTCTAAGTTGTTAATAAGACATATTCTGGATGTTATGCATGTAGAAAAGAATATTTGTGATAATGTATTTGCAACATTGCTTAATATTCCTGGGAAACTAAAGACACTGAAAAGCACGTGAAGATCTACGTGATATGAAAATTAGAAAGGAGTTGCATTTAATTAAAAAAGAAAACCGAACTATAAAGCCATCGACCTTTTATGTGTTGACTGCTAATGAAAGAAAAGGTTTTATTGAGTTTTTAAGGTCAATCAAGTTTCCTGATGGATTTGCTGCAAATATTTCAAGATGTGTAAAGGATGAAAAGGTGTCAGGTTTGAAATCTCATGATTGTCACGTTCTTTTACAAAGGATCATTCCAATTGGAATTCGAGGATACTTGCGCAAAGATGTAAGGCAAGTTTTGTATGAGTTGGGAAATTTTTTTAAAGAATTATGTTCTAAGACTTTAAAAGTTGAGGATGTTGAGAAATTAGAGCATAAAATACCTTTGATTCTATGCAAATTAGAATCCATATATCCCCCAGCATTTTTTGATGTTATGGTTCACTTAGCAATTCATTTGCCAAAAGAGGCAAAGATCGCAGGACCAGTACATCCTCGATGGATGTATCCAATTGAAAGGTAATTTTTCTATTTACATTATTATTTATTAAATTTATCGATATTATAACACTGTTGATATGTTGATACAATTTATGTTATTTTTCATTTGTTCAAGGAATCTTGGCTCTCTTAAGAAGTTTGTCCGTAACAGAGCGCGTCCTGAAGGTTCAATTGCAGAGGGATATATTGCGAATGAATGTTTGACATTTTTGTCAATGTATCTTCCCTCAATTGAAACACAATTCAATCGAGAATGAAGAAATTATGATGGTGGTCGGAGTGTGCAAAATGTTGAATTTTCCATATTTTCCATAAAGTATCGTTCATTTGGACTTATCAAATCAGGACATATATTATCAGATAAAGAGTTCGATACGGCTTATTGGTATATTTTAAATAATTGTGATGAAGTTGACAAATACCTCAAGTAAGTACTTTAATAATTCATATTTGTTTTACTTTAATAAATCATATGTATTAGTTTAATATAATTTTTAAATATCAAAGTAATCTAAATTCATAAATGTATTTATAGATTACATGAAGCAATCTTAATGCAAGTAAGTCCCGCAAATATTCTAAATAGACAGATGACAGAGTTTCCTTCGTGGTTTCGACAACATGTAAGTGTTATACAAAATATATAAGGAAAGTTTATTATAATTTATCAAATGAAAAATTAACTAACTTTTTTTTATATTTTTCGTATAGATTAATCATTTGCATTATGAGAAGTCAGGTGAAGTGACAGATGATATTTGGGCATTGGCTAATGGCCCCAATAGATTTTCTACCAAACTTTATTCTGCATGCATTGTGAATGAGGTTCGTTTTCACACTAAATATCATGATAGTAGTCGAAGAACTCAAAATCATGCATTTTTGTTGAAGGATATCATAATGGAAACATGGTTGAGTTCTATGGCACTTTAAATGGAGTTGTTGAACTATCATTTTTAGGTAATCGAAATGTACTTCTTTTTCAATGTGAATGGTTTGATACAGGAAATAAAAAAACTATGCAAAATGACGGTAATTTCATTATTATTGATACTAGATCACGGTGGTATAAGGATGACCCTTTCGTGTTGCCAAATCAAGTTCAACAGGTGTTTTATGTGGATGATACAAAATTAGGTTCTAATTGGAAGGTTGTGCAAAAAGTCCAACACAGACATCTATGGGACTTAACAGAAAAGGAAATTTCTGCTGCGGAAGAAATAGATGGGGAAGAGATGGAAATGTCACATGAAGCATTGCAACAATATCAATCAAAAGGTATTGTTTTAGTGAATGAAGATGATGAGGATCAAGATTTTATTATGTTGAGCAGACAAGATGGAGAAGAAGACGTTATTGGTGATAAAGCTATGCAAAGACTCAACAAATCGAGACCAAACAATGAAAATCAAAACATTAGAGACAAGGATTTCATTGATGATTGATAATGTCAATATTTTGATATTTATATATATTTATTTAGGATAATATTGACATTATTAATTGAAAAAAGTGTTGATAATTGCAGATTTATCTGGAAGAAGTTGTTGGGCAATAAAAGTGCAAGAATGGTGGAAAATGGATCTAGACATATTTTTGGGAAGATTCAAGGCATGTGTTTGAAGGATAATTGAAGAAGTTGAGTTGAACAACAAAAGGCAAGCAAAGAAGTTGGAGAAAAAGTCTCCTATTTATTTGGAAAAATTCTGTCAAAGGCGTGCGTGTGAAGATTAAGATTGGGATTGACATTAGTTTTATGGATTTATTCCAAATAATTATCTTTGTGAGATAATTAGATAATTATAGCTTTTAAGGATAATTTCAATATTTAGGGATAATTCTCACTTTTGGGGAATTTGATTAGTATTAGGAAATTGTTTAGCAACTCTATAAATAGAGTGCTAAACTTACGAAATAAGGGAGGCGTAAGTAATCTTTGATTTCCGATTTTCATTTGTTTTAGTAGTAGTTTAATTAGATTTTCTTTCGGTTTTATATTAGTCAAGTTTTAGTTTTGATTTCAAGTAACTTAAGTTAGGATTTATCGTGTTTTGAAGACTAGATTCCAAATAGTATTTATAAGTCAAGTTAATAAATTATTGAGTAAGTTTTAGTTCAAGTTTCTGTTTCAGTAATGTGTTCACGTAATTAAATTGTTTCTTTGATTCTATTCTATATTGATTTCTATTTAAATTAGTATTCTAATTTGATTCACTTAGTTGTTTACTCATTAATTAATTCATCATGTCCTTGTTTCCAAATTAGACATTAATTTTTAGTGATTTCATATTTGTAGTGAATCTTTAAATAGTTAGTAAGTTAATCTTTGTCCTTAATATGAATTTTACTTTTCTTAATTCTTATTTCTTTGATTTAATTATGTATTCTAGCTAATTTATTTTCATCCGGTTAAAATATTGATGAAGCATTAATTAAAATTCTTGTGAGATCTAATTTGAAGTTAAATAAATTTGTTAGACAAGTACCTTTTATGTTTTGTGATAGATAGTTTATGAATTTTCTGTAATTGTTAAATAGTGTACAATGTTTAATTAATTGCATGAAGTTCTAATGCCAATTAAAACGGTGGATCCGTAATTGTCCATTTAGTTTTAATAAGTGGTAAGGCTGTCATTCATCGACAGTAGGCATAGGGGCTAGTATGGGTATATGGCTTCCATGTGGGCATATTAGTATCAGGTTTCTTTTTTCTTAATGCTTTTAATGAATTAAATCTAATGAGGCGTCCTCTTAGGTTGTTTATTAATTAGAGAGTAATTAATAAGGCGTCCTTTTAATTACCAACAAGTAAGAAGAAATTAGGTTATGTCAGTGGCGTTCCCGATAACTATAACTGATTTATTTGTCAAACAGATTTAATATTTGCATAAAGGATCAAGTTATTAATTAGTGTGGATTCAATGTTTTAACCGGGTTCTCTTTCTTATTGATTAAATTCTCTAATAGTCTATTTTGTTTAATTGTTTCTAATCCCTTTTTGTGACAAGTCCGAAAAAAAGTTACAACCGTTCCCTTGGGAGACGACCTTACTCCATTGCTATACTAGTGAAGAGTAGGTTTTAATTTTGGTGGCATAACGACACTATCAATGATACAGCTAATGAGGACATTTATCAAAATTATGATAGTGAAGATGACAAGTCTTTTGAGGAAGATAATGAGGTGAATAACTAAATAGACAATTGTATCACTCTTTTTTAGAATTTCGTTATGTTAATTTGTAATAGTTTTTAGAAAATTATTCTAATTCTAAAGAAAACTACACTGTTTTTTGTTATTTTCATCTTTAAATTTAATATTTTAAGTAAATGTGTTATAATTTAACTTATTTCTTTTGGTATTATTTGACAAAAAATTAGTGTTACAAGAAAAACTATTAAATTCTAAGATAACATTCATCAACAAATTTAAATAATAAATGTTTTTTCTTCAATTGATTTTCTTTTTAATATATAAAAGTTTTGATTTTTTAACAAATGTATTAATTACAAAAAATAGCAAATTGTGATTTTGAAAAATCTAAATTTATGATAAGTATTAATGCTCATAAATGCCTTTTTTATTAACAAATTATTGTTGTCAGAATAAAAGGTAAGACATTGAAATAAATGTAGTTATGACTAACTAAATACTAATTGTCACAAAAGTTATATTGATAAAGGTTTGTTATCACAATAAAGACACCAAATTCTAACAAAAATATTTGTCATCGAAAGAGCGTGGATTGTCACCTAATATGGCTAAATCTCGTGACAAATTTTATTTATCACAAATTTCTTTTTATTGACAAAACATCGTTGTCATATTAAAAGCAATTACATTTTAACAAATGCATTCTTCACAAGAAGATGTAATTGGTCACTACAAATATCTTACTCGTGACAATTTATGTTTATCACAACTGACTTTTTATTGACAAAACATTATTATCACAATAAAAGCTCATACTTTCCGACAATTATATTTGTCACAAGAATATATAAATTGTCACTTCTGTAATGTAATTCTTGTGAAAAAATACAATTTGTCACCAATAATTTTATCTTAACGAAGCTTTGTTGTCATAATAAGAGATATATTATTGTAACAAAAGGGACATGTCACAATGACATATAAATTGTCACATAAGCTATACACTTCTCTTGATAAATATTAGTTGTCTCAAATGATACTTTCATGACAAAAAGTTATTCTCACAAAAAGATTAGGTGATGAATTTTTAAATTTGTCACTATAAGATAATATTTTAGCAACAATTTTATGGTTTATCGAAACAAATATAACTTTTTCAAACAAATATAAGATTTGTCACATTAAAATATTTTCTTGCAACGAAACACAAATTTATTACAAAAATTTGTCACAAAAAGTAACATTTTTTGTAGTGACAGCGCGTCTAACATCTAATATCAGTGGTGATGTTTTTTGCACAATCTCAAGCGCATTAACTGCTTCTTGCTCATATATCAAAGAAGTAGAAGAATGATTTCAAACTATCAAAACTAGTCTCTCAGTTGCTCATCTTGCTTGGATTGGAGGCACCTCAAAGTCATTTTCTTACTTTCATTGGGAAGAAGAACTACCACAACCAGTCAGAGGACGGTGAAGGTGGATCATTTTGGGCTTCCACAGTACGTTTTGTTGGAATTCATATTCCAGCAAGATGATGCTCAAACTCAATATGTTAACCATTAACTCTTGTAATTTAGGGCCTTTTTTTAGTCCTATTCTCGTTGATTTTTTTTTTTTTTGTAAGTTATTCTCATTGATTTTATAAATTAACAAATTAAATTTGAATTGTCATCCATCCCCGTGTATAGGCTTTTGAAAGGAAAAAATGCAAAAAGAAAAAAAACTGCTTCTCTTGCTCATAGATAAAAGAAATAGAAAAATGATGCCAACTAGGTTTAGGTCAAGTAGTAAAAAAGAATCATTGTAGAGGGTCCCAAGATCTTGACTCCCGTTGCTACCATTATATAAATTTGGAAAACAGTAGTGATCTTCTAATCTAATATATTGAACCTGATCTAATGCAACCATGGTCGATGAGGAGTTGATAAGTTGTGTGTGCACCAACTTATTTGTGCTTAATTGTTCTTTTTACTTGAACTTTGCATGCACTTACGATGAAAAGAGCATATGATGAACATCTTTTGTGTGAAAATGTGTTGAAGCTATCAAATGTGAGAATTGGTAGAGTGTTGAGAAAATGTGCCATGAATTGATGCAATTGTGTGATGAAGGATGAACTAGGAAACATGTTGTGCTTCACAAGTCTTACAAATCACATACATTAGCACACCAACACTTCACAAACACCTAAACCCAACACAAACACACACAAGGCAAACACACACACACAATCACAGTTGGTCGGCCGACTCACACACAACACACACACACAAGTTGTTTTGGGTTTGGTTGATGGATTGAATGTAAAGGTGATAAATGAATGCATGATGAGGGTTTTATGTGATGAAGTGTTAATGAGGCATGAAATGAGTTGTGCATGCACTGAATTTATATATCAAACAACTACACTAGAACTTAACATTAATGCATACACATTCATCCATTTACACATCTTCACCACACTCTTGCATATCCATCACACCCACACACACATCATTCACTCCTTGCACACACAACTCACCTCACTAGTTTGCATACACATTCACTCAGTAACACATAACACACACAACACAAAACACCACACACAAACACAACAACCTGGTCGGCCGACCGGTTGGTCGGCCGTCAGTCCCGACGGCAGTCCCTCTCACGCACCTCACACACTCATGCATTATTTTCATGCTTCTTTTGACACTAAATTCACTCTCCTACTCACTCTCATTGCACTGATGCTCAACACATAGCTCACCCACTCACTTCATCTATGCACTAGCTCACAAGTCATCCCTTGTCACACTCAATATCACTGTAGTCTTACACACATGTGCACATATAAGGCAAGGCACGTTACATACACCAAATGCACAAAGCATAAGAATAGCAATTGACATGTTCACTAGGTGTTTGCAATTGTGTAGTTCTGATTCTTAATGTTTAAGTCATTGGGGTGACCACGTGAACTCATATCATTTTCTGATTGGTGTAACACAGGACACGTGCAAGAATCAAGGAGGGGAGCAAAGATGACTCAACCAACATGATAAAAAATGACAAGAGGAAGGTATAAAAGGAAGGAAGATGGAGAGAGAAAGGGGGCAGTCAATCAGGGAGGGAGAGAGAGAAAATTCATCATCGAGACACCAAAAACCCTAAGAACAACTAAGAGCAAAATACAGAGGGAGATAGATTGTAGTTGGAATTCATTGACTGTAATCATGGATTGTGAGCCGATCATCATGATCGGCTAGACTCATAGTGTTGCCTTGAGGGTTCAATTGTATGGATTTCTAGTTCGTTTGAGACAATTGAAATAGAATTTATCTGTGCTAAATCTTGATTGATGTTCATTGCTTGTTTTATTTCAATGGGTTCATATAATTTCATCCAAATCCTAACTTGATCTGCTGTACCCACTGAGATCTGTGTGGATATACCTAAGTCAATTGGATAAAACCTGTAATGAATTGAAATCTACATCTTGTGAGTCTCAGTTACCTATTTGCTTCGTGATCTTAGTTGTGTGGTGCCAAGTGACAATCTTAAGGTCAATTATATGATAAGGGATGAGTTTATCTATATAGATCAATTTGAATGCTTAACTTAGTTGTTTGCCCTGCCAAGGGAGGCGGTTGAGATTAGAACTAGAATTGGCCTATAGGATAGGGATCTAGGGTATTAATGGGAACCGAGATCTTGCTCTAGCAAGGGAAGATTTAGGGTATTTGTGATTTGGAGTTGTGAGGGCCAACAGGCCAATCAACCTCACATCATTGGTAGATCGTCCCCTCACATGATACACAAGTCCATGATAATGAACAGAAACCCATGCTACTTGTTTCTCCCTCGAGGTAACACAGTTCCCATTACTGTTTAAACCCCGTTTCATTTAGCTTGTTAAGTGTTTAGAGTGTTTGAGTAATATCATTTCGTTGTTATTTGCTATCATAATTGAAATCGAGACATAACCCTCTCCCTGTTGGATACGATCCCACTTGCCACTCCTACATTAGTTTGGTAAATTTGGGTTAAATTGGAGAGTCGCGACAGCTCATTCCAGGAATTCACATGCCTGTTCTATAGTTGTATATTTAACTGTAAATGACTATATATTTCGTTGAGTGTCAATGTATAATACCCCAAACTAAATTAGGGATCATTTAATAAATCAGTAATAGTATAGGGACTATTTAGCAAAATTGACAAATGGGTCTTAAAACCCATTCGTTCATTAGGCTGAAGTTTCAGCTTCTTCTTCATTTTTTTGTTCTATTTTCCTCCATCCTAGGGCAGCAAGTAGAGGCGTTTGATTGAAGGAATTAAAGGCTCAATCTCCGTCCAAATTCCACTCAAATGAAGGTAAGGAAACCCTCTAGTCTATTTATACATATTAATATCTTTAATTAGTGTTATAGATTAGTAAGAGTTGAAAGTTTTGTTATGATAGGAAATGGGTTTCAATCCTATAAGTTCAAGAACACTAATCTAAGGATTGTAGCATTCATTTGACTAAGTATAAAACATGGATTGATGGGTTAAATCAAATTGTGAGGATATTTTGTTGAAGAAAGTTTATAAGAGTAATATATAAGTGAGTTTATTGAAAAATAGGTTATTCAACATATTCGACATGTAAGAAATTATCAAATGGATTTTAAGTGTTATATGAATGGGTTTTAGAATCGTAAGAAGATGAAATGTCCTTAAATGTAGAATGATTTTCCTAAGCTATTTTTGTAATAATTAGAGAACATTGATAAGACTAAGAATGGTGTCTAAAGGTTATTAGGCTCTATTAATCATTCTTTTGTCATATGTTTATGTTTGTATATGAAGATGAATTGTATAAGTGGTGGAATCGTTAAAATCAAGTGCGATATTAGATTTGGTTTCAAGTAAGTGGTTTTGATATTTCTTTATGTTTTATAATATTTGATAAAACATATTTTTGAAAGTTTGATTATGTTGATTATATAAAAGTGGTTTGAGCGTGAATAGATTATGATTTTGATGAATATGAAATGTATGCAATGGCTTTTGGTGAATGTGAATCATTTTGTGAAATGATTTCAAGGAATTTGAATTGTTTTGAGCTCATTGAATGTTTAATGATCGATTGGTAGGAACATGTTCCAATTTTCTGTTCTGGCCCTTCCTAGCGGGTTATAGTAGCTAGGAACCCCTCTGTTCTGGCCCACCTGACGGGTTAGAATTGTCAGGACTGGATCCAGTTAAGTTTTGCCGAGAGAGATTTGAACTGTTCATGAGCTATCTGATAATCAGTACTCAATGTATTGATAAATGTTTGATCAATGATGATGCCATTACTATGTATATATATGTGTGTGTGTGTTTTGATTGGAAAACGTTTCAAATGTTGATTTCTTGTGTTAAATGATGTTTGAGAAAGTATATTATGTATACGACATGCTCATTCCAATAAAGGAATATCTATATCACTTACTGGGCATAGTGTATGCTCATACCACATATATTGTCATTTTTGCAGATACTAAGGTTTCTCATACAGGTTTTGTGGATATCACGAGGTATAGAAGGACATTTTGTGGTTATTGTAGCTTATGTAAAGATATAGAAAGTTGTAATAGATGTTTTTGGAAGGAATGATATTGGAACGTTTGATAACGATATTAATGTATATAGTCAGTAAATGGAATTTGAAAGGAAATGTATAATTGTGATTATAAGTGAGGCTTTGGCATAAGTTGTATGAATTCGGCTTTTGGAGCAATATGTGTCATATTATAAAGTTGTAGGTTGGAATGTGATGTTGTGGAAATCTGGATTTGAAATATGTACATATTGATCTTAGGTTTTGATTGAAAAATATTTTCAAAATGTGTGGCCTAGAAATGTATGTACATATATAGTTGGTGTAGTAAATTTGTAAATAGAAGGCTTCGCACACTTGGAGCCGGTTCCCTATCGTGTGGCCGTGTCATGTCGGATTTGGGGCGTGACACAATGTCTCGTAACACCTTGAATATTCTGGACAATTCTAGATAAATTATTGCTGGAGATTGTATTGTTATTTATGTTTTATTTAATTTATAGAATTGAGGTTGACATTATCCTCGTCAACAGGGTTTGTAGGTTAAAAAAAAGGATAATATATAGACAAAACAGAAAAAATCTCACACATGAAAACATTTACGCTAAAAGTACAACAATAATTATAGTTCTCAAGCACAAGTGATTATGCAAGCCAATCAAACAAAAACTTTATTTCAAACACGTAAAATGATGCATACAAGAACCTTTAGTAGCCATAGTAAAGGCAATAGGTTTTATCACAAACAATAAATATTACAATCTATCTTCTCCCCCAACTGTGTGGAAACTATTTCTCATATAGTTATTATTATTGGAAAGGACACTATATATTAATTATTGAACTTGTTGAGTGATTATACTTCTGCGCCAAGAAAATGGGATATTATACGGGGGGATATGCATAAGATGTAAATGTATGGTGGAGTTGGGATGGCGTTTAATAGTAAGGAGGTGGTGGTGAGGTATACTTGTACGGTGGAGGTGGTGGTGAAGAATACTTGTACGGTGGAGGTGGTGGTGAAGAATACTTGTACGGTGGAGGTGGTGGTGAAGAATACTTGTATGGTGGAGGTGGTGGTGAAGAATACTTGTATGGTGGAGGTGGAGGTGAAGAATACTTGTATGGTGGTGGCGGAGGTGAAGAATACTTGTATGGTGGTGGCGGAGGTGAGGAGTACTTGTAAGGTGGTGGTGGAGGTGACTTATAGATGTATGGAGGTGGTGGAGGCGAGGAGTACTTGTAAGGTGGTGGTGGAGGTGACTTATAGATGTATGGTGGTGGCGGTGGGGATTTATACACATACGGAGGTGGTGGTGGCGAGGAATAGACATAGGGTGGAGGAGGTGGAGACTTGTAGAGATACGGTGGAGGTGGCGGGGACTTGTACACATACGGTGGTGGCGGAGGTGACTTGTAGATATAGGGAGGAGGTGGAGGTGAATTGTAGACATAAGGTGGTGGTGGTGATGTATAATAGTAATATGGCGGTGGAGGATATTTCCATGGTGGCCAATAATGATCATCCTCATGATCAGCATTGACAAGAAGAGTCACCATGGAGAAAAGCACTAGAAGATGCCATAGCCAGGCTACTTGGCCTGCCATGTCCAACACAAAAGAAATGAAAAATTATGAATGTTGTTTAGGTACAAAACTTCACTTCTCCAATTAGCTTAATTAACAAGTGAAAGCCTAATTAGTTGATGAGGGTTCACTTGTTTTGAAATATGAGTAATTCTTCTCCCCTATTTATATTCACAATTGATCACTTAAACTAATATAACGAAATGGTCAATTTTGTGAGCATTTTGTGTTTAGAACTTATGACTATGTCTTACGATATACGCAAGCATTATTTGTTTCCAAGGTTCATATGGACAGGTAAAGTTTAGGTAAGATTGGAGGCAAGAATTAGTCAGTTTAATCAAACATTAAAACAACATTTTCACAATGGGACTTCTGTTTTTTAACGAAATTGTCACTGGTAACTCCGCGGAATTATAAGCAACATGTATGTTATAATTAGTTTTTAATAAGTTTGGAAAACTGAAGAAGGTTGTCACATTATGGTAGATATAGACTATATTAGAAATCGTGTAAATGTTATGTCAGCAAATGAGTTTAGATCATACACAGTGGCGAAATGTGATCCATATAATCGATCTCACTTAGTGTGATGAAAATTTTAGACTAGATCCTTTGTCCAATATTTATTCTGTTCTATTCTGTCTAACGTTCAAAACTACGTAGTTTCATTAAAAGTAAGGACTAAATGCATAAATATTATTAAAATTATTTTACAATTATTAGACCATAATCAAGAGATTAGTGAACTACGTAGTTTTAATTAAGACAGAATAATACACACAAAATTTTTAACAGAATATATATGAAAACTTATTAGTTACTGGTGTTGTACTAGAGAAACTAGTGGTTGACCACGGACATACAAGTGTTATACACTTGACAATTTCTATCCATCAACAAACAAATTCATCATCTTATATTGGTTATAAATTCAAACTTTTGAAAATTATGATTTGTCCAAAAATATGAAATAAATTTTGAGGATTAAACTTGTATTTTTGTTCCTACTTGTTTTAGTCATTTAAAAGAAAATTGATCAATCAAAGAGCAGGCCTTTCAAGACTAATTCTATAATAGCTTGTCTGGAAGAACATGACATGAAGTTTAGAAACAAGGGGAATACTTGACATTTGTATGATTTAATAGCTATATATTATTTTCATGTTTTGGAGTTAATATGGAGGCAACAAATTCCACCTTTGACTTAACCTGCTTTTGGTACCTACTCTCGTAGGTCGTTTCTTTTACCTAATCATAATGTTAGCTGTTTGAAGGGAACATCAAAACTAACTGACAATGAAATTGATATTTTTAAAGTTAAATAAATATGCAAGATATAAAGAAAAACACTGTCTAATTTGTCAGCTTGCATGCATCGATCTTATGAAATTTGTCAATGACACGAGGAAGAAATAATTTCCTAGCAATCTGTAACAAGATATAATTAAGATATATATACTATAGCTCTCTTGTTAATGTTGGTCACAAATACCACCAAAAAAACTTTAAAGACTTTGAAAGTATTTTGTAAGAGATCTTGTTGGGCACAAATGGCATTGGCTCCATACATATCTAATCTTTAAATGAATATTTTACATTGCTCTCGTAAGAGCTCATAAACTTAATAATAAGATTCTAATATCAATCCACTTATTGTTATTGAGTTTTGAGTTAAATGCACAAGCATTTCTAATATGGTATGAGAGATTTAATTAGTTTTTAGTTCAAGCATGACTTTTGACTCGTCCATTAATCTAGATATGTTTGATAACTAAATTTAAGTTTCAAAATTAATTGATTTACATTTTGACCAAATAAGTTTGTTTGATAACTAAAAGATGAATATCTTAATGAATTAATAACAATCTGAAAGGTAGGCAAAATTTTTCTTTCAATTTAAGCGATAAAATTTAGATTATCGCTTAATTTTAAAACACGCTTAGACCCAATATTTTAAAATAAAATTTAATATACTATAATTATTTACAAAATATCTCTATAATATAACATAATTATCCATAATATCTTTTTAATCTATTCTTTCTACCATTTAATTTTTCTTTTTTCTTTTATAATTTAAGATTTTTATTCAATATACTTTCTTTTCTCATTCTATATTCTAATATTTTTATTTAATATACATTCCTTTTATATTTTAATATTTTTATTCAATATATTTTATCCCATAAAGATTTTTTTATGTTTTAGAATATGACTAATCTTTTCTACCTTCTCTATTTTTTTTAAAAAAAATAAAGTTTTGATAAATTAAGAATTATATTTTTACAAAATTTTAAAATGTAACATCTAACATATATATTAGAACACCATGAATATGGAGAGGTGACAAATATATGCATTTCTAAGATAATATTTTTATTCTCAAAATTATTAAAATTTGTAATTATATTTTTTTACAAAATTATATTTTTTATAATAAATTTGATTAGTTGTTTAAAAAGTAATATATTACATATTTATTAAGAAAATAAATAATTGAAAGACAAAATTATACTATTTGAATCATTAAACTATCATATCAATGATTGTTTAAGATTCAAATACTTAATTATTTCACATTTCATACTTAAAATTTTATATTTTAATTTTAACAAACATGCCCTTAGTCATGTTTGAAAGGGTCTTAGAAATAATATTACAGGGTTGAATTCTGGTTGGATTCTCTGTGTGTTCTTCTTCGGTTTATTTTGGGTTCTTTCTATCTTCTTCCGATTTTCTAAGTGGTTATAAACTAATTAATAAGATCCTTGAACCGCTCCACTCATTGTCTTTGCCTTCTTTATAGTAAAAAAATAATATTCCAATTTAGGTAAGAAATTGTAAATTAATTAATAAGATTCTCGATTCACTCCACGAAAAAATGTGAAAAAAATTATAGAAATTGTTTTTGGCAGATGAAGCAGAAAAAATGTCACGAAATTCTAGAAACTGTTCCAGAAATTATATATCTGAATTACCGCGTAAATACTTTTCCATCCAGAAATAACCTAATGTGAGAGTCATCTAAGGCAATGCACATCGCTTCTGTCGTCATACATGTAACTTCATCAAATTAAATCCCTCACAAAGTCTTCCTCTACAAAGACTTTTAAATTGATTTGGTTTTTTTTTTAAATTAAAGTAGCATGAAGGTTTTTCTAGTGTGACTCTAGCTCGAATTTCTTTAAGAAAATCCTCTGTTTGTATGAGGTTCCAGTGCGCCAGGAACGGAAGAAGATATCGCAATGGAATATTCGGAAAAGAGATTAATCTCCAATGGAGAACTCTACACACACGGGGCGGAATTAGAACCAATTTTTAGACAGGCAGAGTTTAAAATAAAAATTTGTTATGTTATTAAATAAATATATTGATATTATGGAAACAAGAAGAGCAAACTGTTTGATCTTCATTGTTGGCTTATGAAGTTTGGAAATGGAAAGTCCAAAGGGAAGACAGAAAAGACAGTGGAGTGAATGTGTTTTTTTTTTCCAAATTAATCAAGACGACAAGGTTTTATAAAAAACGGTGTCATTTTGTTGATTGAGTTCTTTTTTTAAAATTCTTTTCCCAAAACTCAAATCTTCTTCTTCACTGCGGCATCAGAACTGTGGCACTATGGGGGAGGCGGTGGAGATGAATCCCTCATTCTCTAAGACTCCGGCGAGCTTGGTGGTGGCTAAAGTCCCCACCTGCCCCCGCCTATGCGGTTACGTTTAATGTTTCATTCTTTGTATGTTTCATTCCGTGTCTCATTCTTTATTTCATTATGTGAATATACGTCACGTGTATTTAACACTTATTTTTTAAAATATATTAATTACTTGATAGAGTTTTAGTTGAATATACATGGCGAAGATTCATAAAAATAAAAATCAAAAATAAAACACTGAATATAACAAAAGATTCGAAATGCTTCATAGGTTAATAGTTTGCTACTTTGCTCTACAGCCAATGCCACGCGGATTAACAGGAATGAGTAACCATAAAAACTTAATACAAAGGATAAACGAAAGAAAAGATTGTATAATTGCAATATTTATTTACAAAATTTGGTATTGATGAAACTACAACAGTGCAGAAAATTGGTGGGATGAATTGAAAGACAAATTTTAATCTCCCAACGACTCTGCAACGATCGACTTAGTCGAACTTACGGTGTACAGTTTGCTCTAAAGATTTGATCGTGGTGGAAGTTAAACCCTTAATCTCGTGTTAACAAAGTTTTTTTGTGGGTTAATTAACAAAGCAACCTCTCGGAGCTGTTGATATTAAAATCCATTTTGAAGCAAGCAACCACTAACACTGGACATATTAATGAAAAATACCAATATTCACAATAGGCGTGTTATTGTGATGAGTCTATATGCATATTAAAAAAAAATAAAGTAAAAGCACAAAGTAAATGATTTGGGCTAATTGGTGATAAATATATATATTGTTTAATAGGATCAATTACCTACATATTTATCATCAATTGGTACATGTCATTCAGTTTTATTTTCACTATATTTATTCACTTTGCGTATAATTGTTCATCACAATAACACGGGACTATTAATGAAAACGACTTGTATTCTAAAAAAACACAAATTCCGTTATAACTTAAAAGATTATTGAAAGATGATAAAGTTGTATAAATAAAAATAAAATCCTATAACACTTTATATATAGTTGTAAAAAATCAAAAATTAAAATAGAAAGAAAATTAACTCATTTAAGAAAAGAAAATTAAAGTTGCCAAAAATAAGGAATTTGTGCTTTAAAACACCTTAATTCATTTGGCGTAACTCGTGACTCTTGTAAAGTTAATTGTTCTTTTCAAAACATCTTGTCTCTATAGTGATTTTGAACCCGACAAAAATGTTATAGCTATTTGACAACTATACAATTTGTCTTTTCTACTCTTTTTCAATAGGTTTCACTGTTTTTTTTTTTTTTTTCCAAAAGCCGTAAGAACAATTTATTGATATGAAAAAATTTACAAAGCATTCAACTGGCTGAAATATCTCCGAACATCAACTCAAAACCGCACAATGCAGCTGAAAATCAGTTCTCCACTATCAAAATTTACCTAGACTAAAAACTGAAAAGTCAATTTTAAATCGATCAAAAATTCTAACTATCACTAATAACAATCCGTTCCACATCAACCACTTGGCTTTTCTCCTCTTTTTGTTCATATGGGGATTGAAACATACTCCCTAATTAAGGACCAAAATCAACAATGTTCCCTAATTAGTAATTACCTCCTGACTTTAAGCACTCTCTTGTGGCAGATGTTATGGGTAGGGCTGATATCGAGCCCGAGCTCTAGTGAGCTCAAGTTCAGCTTGTTTATTTTCTTCAGGCTCGAGCTCGAGCTTGAGTAAAAAATTTCAAGCTCGGGCTCGGCTCGTTTAGTGTTTATTCGAGCTCGAGCTCGATTTCGAATCCAAACTCGGGCTCAATCTCAAACCCGAGCTCGAGCTCGAGTTCGATTTCAGTTTTTTAATCACTTTTTAGCTTTTTTTTTTCTTTTTGCACAAATAAGATTATTCAATCACGACACAATAACTTATCAAATATTTTGATAATAGTTAACACAATCTATTAGTTATATTCAAATGTAAATAAAATAAATTACAACATACATTGTTTAAAGAAACAACACCAACTAAATAATTCAAAAAATAACATACATTATAAATTCTCACAAAAAAAATAATTTTTTTACAATTGTATAATTTTTTAACATAAATTTTCACTCAAATAAATACATCAATTCAAACGCCTATAAAAGATTAGCTTATTATAACAATTCAAACATTCGTATATTGTGATTTGTGTCTTAATGAATATATATAAAAATATAATTATTTCTAGTATTTAGTATATAAGTACAATATATATTATATAATTAATATTTTAATCGAGCTTTAATCGAGCAATAAACGAGCTTTAATCGAGCAATAAACGAGCTTTTTAACGAGCTGTTAATGACCATAAACGAGCTTTTACCAATGTGTTCATTTATTGTTCATTTATTAATCGAGTTTAAAATCTTGTTCGTGTTCGTTTATTTATTAAATAAACGAGCTCGAGCTGACCTTTAATCGAGCCGATCCCGAACTTGTTCGTGAACCTTCGTGTTCGTTCTCAACCCTAGTTATGGGTGCAATTGTAGCACTTTAACTTGCATTTGCCTCCCCATTTTACAGGGAAAAATATAACAACAAATATTTTTGTAATCTTTGAGGAATTTAGATAAAATTCACACCGGAAAACGAAAGGCTTGTCCATCTCCAGAAATCTAAAGCTATTTCAAGAGCTATTATTTCGATCAAGCACGGTACCAACAAAGTGTAATCCATACAACTGATTAATTGTTATGTTGTTGTAATTGTCTTAAAGATTGAGGAAAAAGTTTGGGCAACTTATTAGTTCATTCTTTCACAAATATCAGAGTAAGCAATGCAACTCAACTCTTTTTTAATGTAAAATATAAATCAGTCACAAAATAGACACCAAAATGAATAAAGTAATAAAAATGTTTGTAGATTTACTCCCTCATTTGAGCTATAACATTAAGCCATTCAATTTCTGAACTTAAACATATTCCTCCAAACATCATTTTTTTTATAGACTCCAATAGTACCTCAAGTTGGGGATAAATATCATTTTAATATTTAATTTTGAAAAAATTATATTAATTTATTTGACAAGAAACATCATTACTCATGTGGCACAAAATAATATCATTTTAATTGATGAACAATGTGATTTTTTTATAGACTTCAATAGTCCCTCAAGTGGGGGATAAATATCGTCTTAGTTTTCAATTTAAAAAAAATTACATTAATTTATTTGACAAGTAACGTCATTAGTCACGTGGCAGAAAATAACATCATTTGGAATGATAAACAATGTCACTCGACTAACGAATTTACATGTCAAATAGATAAAAGTTGAGTTGGAAATCATTTGCGTTGAGAATCATTTGCGCAACAATTGAAGTTAAAATACCAAAATATAATGTAACTTTTTCGATGACCAAACCGATATTTACCCTCAAAGTAATGCACTACTGGGGTAATTTACCCCTTTTTTTTCACTTCTTTCTCTGTGAACCAAATTAACTATACTGCAAAATTATTAGAAACCCTTGACCCAAATCCCAAATTATCCCTTCCACTTTTCTTTGCTAATCATCACTTCTAAGATCCCAAAAACCCTTTTCTCCATTTCTGTTTCTCAATAGTAAATCCCAATGGACTTGACCATTTTTTTTTTCATGTTTATGGCTATGCCGCTATGGCAGTGGACTCAACACCTCTGTGTCTTAGTATTTAATACAGCAGTTAATACTACTGAGAAAAAACCAAAAAAAGAAACAATGGGAATCTCCAACGGTCAGATTAATAATAATAATAATAAAATAATAAGCCCAGTCATCCCCAACGGTCCACTTCCATTCCAGCCCACCTCAAGCTCTTCGTCTTCACTGCTAAAAGTTACTCATTTCACTTCACTGTTTCATATTGAACCAGTCTCCAACCAAAACTTCTGTGCGAAATTCAGAAAAATCAAAGCTTTTTAAAGGAACTTTTGCGTTGATTTTCAAGCCCTTTTTCCCATTTTTTGAGAGGAAAATGGACGTGGCTGTAATTGACTGGAAGAATGTTGATTCAAGGTTTGTCAGGGATGAAGTTTTCGAGAATATTAATGCTCCTCAATGGGTTGATTTTTCTGCCCCTGAAGCCGTTATTGATGATGATTCTTGGTTCTGTAGAGCAGGTAAAGTATTGTAATTTTGTGGTAATTTTGGTCGGTTCATTGTCGTGAATTTGAGGATTTTTTGTTTTGTTTGTTGTTCTTGCAGATTGTAATCATCCAAAGAAAGTTGAAGATTTTTATAAAGAAGAAACAACACGGAGTTCCAAGGTTTCTTTACTTCTCTACTTTGTTAATGTTCTTGATTTCATTCTACTTTTTGTGGGATTTTTTTTTTTTTTCCTTTTTGGAGGAACAAATTTGGATTTTGAGGATTGAGAAAAGAAAGTAGTGATTTATGGTAGTGTTCTGGGTTCAAGAATTTATTAGAGCAGGTTTATTACTTGAGAAATGAATTGTTTTTTATCAGTAAGATGTTTGATATTCAAGGTTGAAATTTGATGTGCGAATTCATGTTCGTACTTTCTGCCATTTCTCAGGGATTAAACTAAAACGAACAAATTTGTCTTGGGATTCTTGAGTATAGTTACTTTGGTAAATCATAGCCTGCGCATTAGGGATTTCAATATCTGTTGTACTGTTTCCTCTATGTTACAGTACAGTCCTACTGTTAAAGTTTATAATAGAGGAAAAACAATAAGATTTACTTCCTTTCCAATGGAAGATTATGAAACTTTTATTTAGCCCCAGTTAGGATCTTGGATTTTCAGAAGGAAGAGGAAAAGGGAAAGAATTTAATCAGAAGTTCACAATTAAAGAGTTCTCAGTTGTGGTAGAAAATTGAGTATTCATTGCTTATTTTTGTTACAATTAGTTTCTTTTTGTTATCATTAAGTACCCCCCATATCAGGTAATGATCTGCTTAGAATATCATTTTCTTTGCATTGCCAACATTTTGTTGCCTAGCTAAGGCCTGTTAAGAGAGGGAGCAAGGTGAAAGTGATTTTCCCTTGTGCAGTAATTTCTTGATTTGTTAAAAGTCCCAAGTACAATAAACACTACAGTAATAAGAAGGGTATGCAAGTCATCTTCACCGTTCACCGAATATGGATAAATCTTCTCTGCATTGGTTATTTGTGATTTGATAATATTCCAGTGATAGGATTCATGTCTCTCATCTATACCGAGTCTTGCTAATCTGTTAGCTGTTAGTAATAAGCAGAAATGGCATTATATTGTCTCTCTATTCAAGTAGTTTTCTTGAACTTCGTGTTCTCTTACTTCTCCTTTGTTGTGAAGTTTCAGAGATCAGCTACTGTGTCAGATAGGCTTCCTTTCGGTGAGCGAAACAAGAGGTATAGATAATGCCCTAGCTCTTTAAAGTGTTCATAAAGCATATGAATAATGAAGGATTGATTTATATATACATTACTTTGACAATTTCAGGGATGCTACACTGAAGAAGAGAGGGATAATGCAACCACCTATAATATCACCTGTGAAGGACTTGAAATATGGAAGGGTTGTTGAAGACAGTGAAAACCAGAATCCAAACTATTCGACCCCTCCAAATCACAAAGCTAAATTCGTGAAGGACGTAATGAAATCAAGCACAGAGAAGAAACAACTTGATGAAAACGCCTTGAGGAAGGAACCACAACGGAGTCTTAGACGTACCCTATCAGCAAAGAACCTGTTTGCTGGTGGGGACATAATAAATAAGGTGACAGAGTTTTGCAATGAATTGAAGAAGTTGGCAACAAGAGCAAAGGACAGAGAGAATGTGGAGGAAAATGTAATTAAAGACAGTTTGAGTGACGATTCTGCAGATCTGGATGATAAAGAAAAGGAAAAGAAACCATTGCTTGAGTTGGGTAAGGAGAAAAATGGAACACTGCTGAAGAGCAACAAACTCCAGGAGAAACAGAGAAGAAAGAAGTAAGTTCCTTTTCTATATATGTCCTTATTGTTTTTATTGAGCACTATGTGAAGGTTAAGATATCGAATGTACTTTCTAAAGATGGCTTCAACTAATCAGACAATAATTTCGCACATTACGTTTTCCCGGTCTATGGGTAAATGTATAACCATGACATATTTAGATAATCATAACCATAACTAGAAATGCATGTTCAAATAAAGTACCACAAGAATTCAGTAATAGTAACACTTGCTAAAATGAAAAGGAATGTCAATTCAGAGTAACCTACTGAATAATCATTTTACCACATTTTTTGAATCATTCTATAGTGATTGTCCAAGAGGCAGACAGTTGTTCTGTACATATTTCATGCTTGCACTCAATGTAATACAATGAGCCATCTAATGTTTTGGTATTGGATTAATCATTTAGCCACAATGCTTGCTTAAAGAGACATCTCATGTGTTGAATCCCTTTCAAGAATCATCAGTTAAACAGCATTTTCTTTGGTTACCTCAGTGTCCATAATTTGTTTAGTTAACTTCAATGCAGGAGCTGTGATGATTCAGAAAACACTCCAATTACTGTGGATGTAAAGAACGTTCGTAGAGAAGAAAATTTGCTACAAATCCGAACTTGTCCTCCCACCCCACAGTGTTTCTCAGCCAGCCGTGGAACTTCCAAAGCCACGCCCACTCAACTACAAACTTTCAAGCCTAGAACACTGGTAAGCTAAGAATGATTTTCAGAATAAATTGCTCCTCCATTTTACTTGGAAGGCATCTGTATTGATTGGTTAGCAAAAGGGGGGGGCGGGGTGGAGCTTCATTTCCTTCTATGGGGTGGAGCTTCATTTCCTTTTATAATTTGATCGGAAACACTTTTCTTTTTCAATGGGAAATGGAATAACAGATTTTGGATATTGCTCTTCCTTTTCTAACTCTCCCCTTGTTAAACTGAGGATTATGGTTATCTTATGATGTCATAATTTGCATAAAAGTGTCACAAAGTTCATTCATTAGAAGTTTAGCATAGATATTGTGTCTTGTTTAATAATTTGTTGGACATATTGTTGTTTCATAAAACCTAGGAGAGAGGAATACTACAGGAGCTTGCACAGAAGAATGTGGACGAGAAGAAGAGTGAAAGTGGAAACAAGAACAATCATAGAGTGCATGCCCCCTCAATAGATGCTGAAAAGGAAGCCAAGCCTTTAGACGTATTTTGGTTCCTAAAGCCTTGCACACTTTCAAGTTAGTGAACTTAGATATCAGCTACACTAAATCAATGCTATTCTTTCATTCTTTCATTTGTGATAAATCTTCTTTATAGATATAGTCTTACATTCTTTTTATTCTTTTTTCATTCGTCCCATCTTTTGGGAAAGAACATAGACTGTACTCAGAAACCAATTTTAGTTAATAAAATTTGTCTACTGGTGGTACCTTCTTCCATTTTATTGGAGTCATTTGGAAATTTCTAATTTACTCACTCAAAATCTTGGAAACATTGGAAAGGCTCGGAAGATAACAATGAAAAAACCTTGGAGGAGGAGAGGCATGCATGATAAAACTTTGCAGGCCTCCGAATGAGAGCCCTTCTAACTTGAAACAATCTTGGAGGCTGATATGAAAAAACTTTGCAGGCCTATGAATGAGAGTCCTTTTGAAATGTAACATTCTATGTCCTAGATCACTATATGTATTGTCTACTAAGTTGAGCAAAAACAAAACTACAACTATACAAGGTAGATTTATGTATCTTTTTTCTTGGTAAACTGACAAATAAAATGTTGTATGTTTAAGTCTGCTCAGCATTTTGTCTTTCTTTGAATTCGTCGAAGTTGTAAGAAAGTTGAATTTTTAGTCTTGCATTTTTTTTCTTTTCTTTTTGTTGGATTCTTCAAAGATGTGACACAGAGGAATTTTCGAGATTTAAGTCCTGCTGGTGTGTGAATGGTATTAGGTTGTATCAACTAGGTCCTCTGAAAATGAAAACATCATACATATTTGTCTGTTGAATCCAACGACTAATAACTAGTCAAACCATTGAAGCTGCAAAGAAAAACATCCATTCTTGGGTTGGGTTTTTGTGACCATTCAGGCAAGGACTGTTGCAAGCTACCAAGTGGAACACAGTAATGTGGTATTGACTTGATTAATCAGCCATGCCAAATCTTCATCTGAAACACTGATTATGATATGCCGCATAGGCTTGGTTGGAAACGGCCCTCCATGGTTGGTTTTTGGTGCAGTTGGTATGTTTTGTATACCGACAGTAGATTTCTTTTTAACTAATCGAATGAAAATAGTACATATCACATTTCAGATAACTAGATTATAATCATATGCACTACTTTAATTTATCCGAACTGACATATATAATGCATTACAAACAAGGATTGGACAATACAAATTCAAATGGTACAAAAAAACCAACTTTCTACCCATGTGATATAAAAGGAAAATGTTCATTTGTAAACTTTTGATGCAGCTAAAACTGGAGTTCGTTTCTCCTCTCGAATAGCAAAGTTAAAACTGGAGTCATATCGTTCTCCGTCTGCCGACAGTTTGATAAATTGCACTAAAACGTGTGCATTGTACACTAAACACAGTAACATTTATATATAGTCAAATGATGAACTGATTCCATCATTCATACCAATGCGAACTGGAAAAACCATAAAGGCCGCCCCAATTCCAATCATTTTTCATCCCTTTTATGGTTTTCCTGAATGATTAGGAAAACTCTGAGCAACTTGGCAGAGCTCAGCACGATACCATTAGATGAAGTATGTAATTTCACATCTTTGCTTAACTGACCAATCCATCCATCCATCCATCAAATGTTCTCTGTTCCGTTTACAAAAACAAAGCAGAATAACAAACCGACTGCCTCCCCTAAAAGAAAAGAAAAACTCTCAAAGTTCCAATCCCTGCACTAATGGGGGACCCTATCACAGCATCATCCTTTGGGATAAGGTCAAGTAGGCTATCATCTGCCCCAGGCACAGAATATTTTACTTTTGTGGTTCATCCATCAGATTTAGATGAGAAACAAATTTTTCAACTGACCCCAGATGGGATAAATTAGATATTGATTACTTGATCTTGATGTGAACTTCTCAAAAAAAAAAAAAAAAAAAAAGGTTTCCCCTAGCCCCAGGCAACCTTTTCGACTTTTTCTAATCAATGGAAAATGTCAAAAAGAAGAGCTTTTATTCGGAGTAATCAACATAGCATCCACTCCACCAAGTCACCATCAACATTCTTTTGCATCAGAACCGATGAGATGCAACAAATGTTCCAATTTCCACACCCAAATCAATGGCCATTTTCAAGCATAAACGCATTTACAGAACAGACTACTCAAATAACCAAAAGAACTTCATCATCTGCTATATAACCAAAAGGGATCAATTAATTCAAAGGTAATTCCCAGTTGTTAATTGGGTTAAAATTAGTCCCCCCAACATGAATATGAATCTGATATCCCATCAAGATTCTGTTAACAAATAACCACATCCAATTCTTGCAACAAACTGATAAACTGTTATTGATTCTCTTCAATTCCATACAAATATCACTATACAAAGATCCCGCAAGGACACCATCGACATGGAAAGTCACAGCCCACAACACTTGAAAAACAGACAAGAGGCAGAGACATTAACAACAAGAATCAGAACCCAAATCAAGTCAAGAAGATTGAACTTCAGAATTAGCACACAAAAAAGAAAAAAAAAACCCTCTAATCAATAAGCCAAACTCATCAAGTTTTTGACTTTTTATCTAGTAGTGTTGCAAAGCATACAATTCAAGATCCTAGAACAAGCATACCGTAAGCGTGGATAAATCCCACTTGTATAAACACTTGATTCTCTCCAAAGATCTTCTACAGTCTCCAAGAAAAGATTCAAGTTCCTTATAGGCGGAACATACAGCACCAAAGGTGCTGCTGAGAAAGCCACAGCAAAGAAAAAGTGTAACATCTTTCTTCTTCTTCAGAATAATCAAATAAGGGATCACTTCTTTGAGTATATTCTACAAAGAAATTTCAAAGGGATTCTTTGAAGTTGTGCAGATTTAGGACTTAAAAAGGAAATTCTGGGTTTTATATATGTGATTAAGGATTGATAAATATGGATCAGAAGGCAGAAAAAACTGGAAGTTGATAGGAGAGTGGGAGGAAACAGGAAAGCTACATACTACTAGTAGAATCAAAAAGAATGGCTGCTAAAACTATTGAATGGATACTGGTTTTTGGATGGTAAGCTTTACTTATTATTAGTTTTTACTTTGTTTACGGAATTACGGGGGGCTGGATTTTGGTGTTGTTTGTTGGAAGTGTTGGACAATGACAGATTAACATATGTCAGCCCCTAGTTTCCTTTCTCTATGCGGATTCTGAACTATGCTATCTTTGTTTGTTTTTTTTTTTTTGTCGTGCCAAATGGATAAGAAGAGAACAGATATAATCAAGAAGATATGTAGATATTTTTTTTAAGTAAACCATGTCAGTGATTCTTGAGATGGGATGGCGATCGTCCATATAAAATCTGTTCAAATAATCAAAACCAGGTAGATTTACTAAATCCATAATTAAAATCCCGTGCCATAGTTGACTGAAAATTGGTTTAATGTTTAATAATTATAAATTTAATTTTAATAGATTTATACTTTTAGTTTTCATTTTAGTAAAATCAGATCGTTTTGATCATTTGACAAAATAAAATAGGATAATCTTACGTAGAGGATTTCATCTATGTCCAATATTATTCAATATTCAATACTCCATCACTCTGAATATTAGATATGATAAGAGAGAATAATATTGCACAAAGGTCTTATATACGAGATAGAATTCTCTGTCCAAGATTATGTTATATTCAATGCTCAAAGTGACGTAATTTCACTAAAAATATAAATATGACTAAAATCAAATTTACAATTATTAGAGTTTAACTAAGAAATGAGTGAACCGACGAAATTTTAATCTTGGATAAGATAAAGATAAAATAATGTTGGACGAAGAGTAAAGATAGAATTGGTGTAATTTTAACTCACAAAGAGCGAAATCTTATTATTACTTAACAAATGAACATTTATAGTGAATGGGTGATAATATAGTATGAAATTACAATAAAAAAATATCCCTAATATGTATCTTTACTTAAAAATTAATATATTATTTAATATGTCTTATTAAAATTATTCTAGCTCCTAACATTTTTCTTTTTACATTTTTCCCTAATTCTTCACTTGATTTCTTCTTTTCCAACCTTTCTAACCTCTCTCCAAACTCCTTGGTTCATTGACCATCCTATTACCAACAATTACAATCCTATAACGGTTGGAAATTAATCTAAGCTTTATTAATTAGAAATTATATTTTTAATAGGATTTTGTTTATTAGATTGTTTTCATTTAAAAATTAAAATTTTTTAGGGATGCACTTCCCAAATCCTTATATATTTTAGATTTATTATTATCCTATAAATAAAGGGTGTTATAGGTCTTTATAAAAGAAGTAGAGAGAGGGAGAGGAGTAGGATTAAATACCTTAAAAAGGTGTGGAGAAAACCATACCGCTTCAAAAAATTCCGCGGATCAGCGGATTGTGTTGTTATATAGCGATTGTGCCATACACTTGATTTTGTGATTGTATTCCTCTTTTCCCAAACACATATTCTTGTTATAAATAAATAAAAGTTCTTTTTCATATTATCTTGTTGCTATAAGAACTAATTTTTAGTTCTAAAGTTACATATAAAAGATTTTTATCTCTAACAATAACAAAAGAATTGAAACTATTGCTAGATTTGCTCGTAATGACAATAGGACTTGCATTTATAGCATTGATAGTTCATCTGTGCTATTTACAGAGTTCACTACAAAAACAATTAAAAAGTACTGACTCAAGGAGCCAAAGAAAAATATATCCTAGTGAAATTTAATTTGTTAACTTTACTATGAAATTTGATTAAAATTTATAGGCCTAAAGCTTGGGATAATTTTGGATGTTAGTGAACATAAATAATCAAAAACCATGCTTTCTTACCCTTTTGGCTATAAATCAAATTTTCAAGATCCAAAAACCTAACAATTTTTTTAAAAAAAAAATATTGCAGAACTCAAATGAAAATTAAGTGTCAAAACAATCTCAAATTTTACTCACAATTGCCATTAACACAATTTCCACCTCAAACCATCTTCATTAGATTTTCTTTTTCATTAATCACCCTATATATCACAATTATCACTCAATTCCTTTTTTTCATTGACTATTCTCACTTGCTTGCTCCATGACAGAAAGTGGGATCAATGAGGCTGAAGCTCGATAGCGTATAATATTACAAAGGATCTTGGTGATAGAGTGGCCGAGTTATGTGTAAATTCTATTGGGTTTATGGAAAGCTATTGCTATAGAACCTTTTGAAATCTGAGGCTACTATCATTGCTATAACTTTGGGAGGATTTGTAATTTATTGTGACTGTGTAAAGATTAAGATTTACAATTGTTATGTGTGTATGCAATGAAAGATTTACAAAATGCCTATGAGAATGGGAAAGAGGAAGAAGGAAATTTAAAAAAAAAAAAAAAAAAAAAAAAGGTTAGGCGTAAGAAAAAGGTTATGTTTTATCTTTTTTTTCGAAAGGATTAAATTGGACTAAAATTTTCCTAATAGATATTATTAAATTAAAATTATAATAGTATTTTACATTCTTTTATTTGTATAAAATATTTTAAATTATATAGTAACTTTTTTTGAGAAGAAAAATGTATAGTAATAAATAATAACATTTTTATGAAAATGTATAGTGGCCTTTTCTGTCATTCTAATTTTTTTTATCAAAATATTTGAACCGCTAAATTATCAGGATTGCTATAAGTGTAATTCTGCAAGCATTTGGAAATTGAGAGTTTTGAGTTTTAATTTCTTTTTTTAATTAAAATTGGTTATTTGGTAGGAAAAGTTACCCATCACAAGTCTTACATGAGATTTTTTTTGATAAAATTGCAATTGAACATTGATAAAATGACAGGAGAAAAAGGTTGCCTTTTAATAGCTCATTTTACAACAGATTGCATGATTAAATTAATTTGGGTTAAATAAATATATAATTAAAATACTTAATCAAACTATATCAATTTCTTGTACTACGTACCCCATGAACTTTATTTTTTTTTCAACAAATTGAATACAGTCAACTAAGAAAAGTCCAAACCAAAAATGATTTTGTCATCAAGACACACATATTATTGTAAAAATAATAATAATTATGCTCGTTATGTGTTCTTTGATTCAAAATGATTTTAAATCGGGTTTAAATTTCTAAAATGATCATTGCTCCGTTTGGACGAGATATTTTTAGATTTTATCATGAAATTTTTTTTCTTGGGATTTGTTATGAGAAAAGTATATTTTGAGAGTGTTTGGAATGAATGATTTTGTTTTTTTGGAATTTGTATTGAAGATTTTTTTATTAATAAAAGTTTAAAATTTGAATTTGAATTAATATTTTATTAATTTATTTTGATGGGAATTGTGTTAGAAAGAATTGTTTATTACTAAAATTTAAAATTTAAATTCAAATTTAATATTTTATTTACAAAAAACACTGTGGCAAAAATAATTACTGTAGCATTGTTTTTGTTTTTAAAAATTTTGATGAAAAAATTGAACAAAACAAACAACTTATTTTGCAATTGCTAAATAAATCACCAATTTTACATCGTCCAAACATAGCATTAAAAGTACTAGTGATGATAAGTGTCAATTTCTGCGTGTATTTTAATAAACAGAACAATACAACTCTTTCTGATGCAATTATATGAATGCCCTCCTCTTGGTGAAACATTTCAAGAAATTCACATTTAATTTTTCTACACTTTTCTTTCAAGTGTAGATTTTTCTAAAGGCGAAATGCCTGAATCCTAACTATAGGATTAATCCAATCTCATGCATTATATGGAAAGATCAAGCAATGGGCACTATTTGTAACTACTGAGAGTTCAAGTGAAAATCACCCAAGTATTGTAAAGATTTATAGTAAATGTTAATACAAATTATCATTTTTTTTTTCTTCCAATGTCAAAGTGACGAGATTTCGTGTAGATGTTAATACAAGATTATCATTTTCGTTCCAATGTTTTACTCTAGCCATTATTTTGAGCAGTGTTCTTTCATTGCACAAAGTGTTCATATTTTGAGAAAACATTAATTGTTCAAGTTTGAGAAAACATTCTTGTTGTAATGATGTTGCTTTCAAGATTATGACACTAAGCAAAATTAGGACACTCAAAAGCATTGAAAAACAATATCAAAATTAACGCAGAAAGTTTGCTAAAAACCAACCTGCCATGAGAAGATAATCACAGAATCCTTCAATTGAAAATTGAACCAAATATGTCAAACAAAATTGGGAAAAAAAAAAGTTTAATGTGTAATTGATCTAATCAAATAATGAACGAGTTGATCGTATTAAATTGGAAAAGAAAATTAAAAGTGTAATGGGTTACTGAGTTATTCATCCAATTCAAATAATGAATGGATGAATGTGAAAAATTTATAAAGTTGATTTGTAATTAACCCTTAAAGTTATATGTGACAACAATTTGATTTTCTTACAAGTAGTTTGTGGTATTTATACTCGACATCTTTTGTGATACACACTTGTCATGCGATACATAACATTATTTATAATTAGACACTTGTAATGGATATATAGCATGTTGAGACCAGATTATTTGTCTAATATTATTTTATCTTAATTTGTTTAACTTTCAAAAAGATGCAGTTTTAGTAAAATTAGGGACTAAATACATAAATATCATTAAAATTATTTTGAAATTATTAGATGATAACCAAAAAAATGAGTGAACCCTACAACGACATTATTTTAATTAAGAGAGAATAATATAGAAAAATCTTCGATAAAAGATATTGTATCTAGCATGTTAGGCCGACAGCTTTATTAGTATATATAGTAACTTTAAACAACAATTGTATTGGGACTTCAAACCACAAATCTTTCTATCTTGAGTACCTATCATTTCTTTAAAAGAATTCTATAACCTTAATTAATACCTATTGCATTTCCAAATAATACAAGTGTTGCAATTTCGCCATCAATTCCATGTAAAAAAAAAAAAAAAAAAAAAAAAACCATGTAAACAATTTCGTATGGTCCAAACTCGTCATCAAAACATGTGGTTTACAAATGTCATCCAACGCTCAAAACTTTGACATAAAAATCGCCTACTTGTTTGATATGACTTTCTAGGGAGCAAAAAAAATGAAAAGAATAATATGTTACGTACTACCTTAGTTGGATGGTCTTTTTCAACACATATTGATTTTCTTTCCTTTTTTTTTTTTTTTTTTGATAGGTGGAAGTGAGACAATAAATCCATTACTAGCTAGAAAGGATAAGAAACATAAAAATGGATTCCAAATGAGCAAATGGTTTCTATAATATCGACTATATGAATCACAATATCACACTTTATTCCTATGTTTACACTAAATTTATTTTCTTATTTATATTTAAAAGGTTTCTTTATATATTTTTTTTCAGGGTAAAAAGGAATATCTTTGCATACATTTTCTTTATAGTCCAATAAAGATTCAAATTTTCTCAAATGTCTGAGTTTTTAACTTTTAAGTTTAGTGAAACCAAATGATCTAACGATTGCTATTATAATAAAGGGAGAATTCGTGTTAAGGGCGCACGTCCTGTGTTTATTATTAAATGGAGTGTAACTTTAATATATTTATTATTAGGGTTATCTTCAATTTACCCCCATGAAAGATGATCTTTAATCACTTTGCCCCCATAAAAGATTTTTATTAGCATTTTGCACCGATAAGGATATTCTGTTACTATATTTAAATGAAAATTTTAAATTTTTCCTTAAAAAAATTATTCTTTTATTATTTTTTTATATTTTAGACTATTTTACCCTTAAATTTAATTCTCAAAATTTTGCCCTACCTTATCATCATTTTATTTTCTTTTTGCTTGATATATACTTTAACAAATTAAATTTCTTATTATTATTTTAAATAATAGAATAATATATAATATTACTAAAAAAAATTAGATTTTGGATACAATTTACTATTTTTTATAATTTGTTAACTATTTTTAATATACTTGTTCAATAAAAATCTCATATGAATTATTTAATTTTTTGAAAGGTAATAAAATAATACATACTTCGGCCAATTTTTTTAATTATTTAATAAAAAATTAATGAAACATTTTATTTTACCACTCTGATATCTATGAATTTTTAATTTATAGTGAATTAATTTTTTATCAAATTTATTAAGTATAAAAGATATCTCTATTAGAAAAATATATATTTATAATAAATATACACCTTAAAACTAATAAACAAATAATTATTTTATTTATTTATTTTGTCATTATATAATTTTATTATGTTGATTAGATTACTTTAATATATATAATAATATAATAAAAAAATTAAGATATTAAATCAATGCTTTAAATTGTCAATAATACAAATAAGATAAATAATCATATTATAAAGACACAACAAACTAAAATGAGTAAAAAAACCATAAATTATAAGAAACATGACATATTTATTTATATAAAAGAAGATGAAATAAAAGGAAATGAAAAAAAATAAACAAGTATCATAATTAGTTAAAAAAATTGATCAAATATTTTATGCCTTAAACTAATAATATTTAAGTATTAATATAAAATTATGGAGTAGATAAATTGAAATTAATGTTTAAATATAAGAGGGACAAATATGATTTAATTTATTTCTTATTGATGGATAAAATTGTCATTTAAAATTAATAATTAATGATGTTATCAATTAGCATATTTAATTGATAGTCAACTGTGTAAAGTGTTAATAAAAATCTTTTATAGGGGCAAAGTGATTAAAGGTTATCTTTCATGGGAGTAAATTGAAGATAACCCTTATTATTAAGAGCGTTAAAATATCTATATTAGTTTAAAAAATTAACCAATGACTTTATTATCTTTTTCATCAATTAAATAATTCATCACGACCAAAACACTTATTTTCTTTATCTTTTTATTACTAAAGTATATCGATCTAATCATTAACTATATCTTAAAACTCTTTATCATTTACTGTTTTATAATTATTATCAATAAATGTTCATATTAAGCTACTTCTTTTATTATTTTATTATTGAAACACATTAATCTAATCATAAACTATTACTGTTTCATAAGTGTTATCAATAACTTTTAATATTAATTTTACTTAATTGTTATCCATAAACTTTCATTAAATTTTAATCATTATTAAACTATGTTATACTGTAAAATTAAGTTCTAAAAAATACACAAGAATTTGTCAAACTAATATCACAAATCATAATTAATTTTAATGAATTTTAAGTTTTTTGGTATATTTTCAATGAATTTAAATATTTGATAAACACGTAAGCAAGTACAATTATTTATTATTAATTTTTAATTTTAAAGTTGTTGTATTTTTTGATGTTGTGTTATTTAATCATTTTTTTAATTTTAAATATATTCATGAAAAAATATTTATGATTTAAGATAATCTAATAATAAATATATTCATGACAAGAAAAATTTACGTTTTGAAAGATTTTGACAATGATTATATTTTGTTATTTAAGACATTACAAAAAATCTTAAAAATTAAAAGAGTTTGATGATAAGTATATTTTATTATTTAAGATAGTTTGATAATGATCTAAGTTACTATCAAATTTTATCCACAAGAAATTATTAAAAATATCTAATACAAGATTGGATAGTAAAAAATAAAGAGTTAGGTATTTAACGTAATATTTTTTATAATTAATAAGAATGGTACTAAAGCCTTTTATTAATTATATAATATAATAAAGTTATTTTGACGCTCTTTATAATAAATACATTAAAGTTATACCCCATCTAATAATAAGAGCATAAGACGCGGCCTTAATACAAATTCTCCCTATAATAAATTCCATGGAGAAACTGATTTTACGAGTAAAATCAAAGATTAGATTAAATTTGCTTACGTGATTGTTATTCTTCCAATTTACAATCATTGGACAAAATTTAATCCTTTCCAAATTCCCGGTTATAATTTTGATTTCGTCTCCAATTTTTTAAATGTTTTATTCTCCTCGTTCATATTATAACTTTAGTTTATTCACATAACAAATAGAAAAGTATAAAAATTAATTAAGTTGAATATATGCATGTTACATAGTCATCAAACTAAATCTTTTTTGTACGAAAAATAAACAAAACACCATTTAAAATTCAAACTACAAATGTCTATATAGTTGTAAGAAACCCTAAACCAAAACAAAAAAAATTTAAAAATAAATAGAAAAACCTGAATGCCGCGAAAGTGGTTTAGACATATGAATTTTGCCAAAAAAATGACACACATAAAGGAATTATACCCAATAAGTATTGTAAATCTTGTCAATAATTTTGAAACTAAGTATTGTAAAGATGATTCTATATTCGAATGAAAAACTTATACCCGTTTAAAGTTAACTATGTGATTTGATATTTTCCCCTCTTTAACCCGATTATGTAAAACTCAAAAGTCGTCCTTAACGAGTTATACATCAATCATCATTTATGTTTTGGTTAAGATGTGATGTGAGTTTGGCATAGAATCTATAGATAAAAATTGGATATAACATCTCCATTTTTAGTGTTTCACTGGTCCACCAAGTGTATGCAAAATTTAACTTCCTATATTTATGTATCAGGCTTCACTACCTATGTACCAGCTAACAAATCCCAAAAATAGCTAAAACAATTGCATCCGGGCACTGCCTTCCTTCTGTCAACCAAGTGAGGTCATTACTAAAACCAGTAACTTCAGCCATCATATGAAGATAGCCCATTCTCCTTTGAAGTTCATCCAAAGAATAAAATCAGGATCTGATCAAGTTAAGCTTCCATTTATTAAAAGAGCTGCCTATATCTGGGCAGCATCTCCCCTGTATTCACCCTAATGCCACATGCCACATGCCACAAACAACACCAAAGCAGCAAAATAATAGGAATAGGATATCATCTTGTTTTGACCACAAATTCCTCATAAAACAGTACAACGAAGTTGAATAATGAATTCAAGATTTCCTCTGGCCAAATGATCTAAACATCGGTAATAATGGGCCTTCATAATAAACAAACAAGGGTTACCTTAGATTCCACTTTTTGCCTTCGGAATAGCAAATGCAAGGATTACGATCTCTAAGTTTTCTCCCCGAAAAGGCATTGGCTTTGGGGCTAACCAGTTCTTCCATGTACTTGGTTTGCTTGTGTGGCTTACGACAATTTTTCATTTTTTCCAGGAACGAGCCGAGCACATTTTCGGGTTCTTCCTCATAGCTATTTTTTGTCCAAATATCCTCACCGTCCTCCTCATCTTCTGATTCTGTTGGGATAGATTGGAGGGTTGCTAAATCCGATGTTGAGTTAACTCTGTGTAATGTCGAAGGTTTCCCTTCTTCCCACATAACCCTAACATTGATCGGCCCTTTTCTCAGCTCCTTGCTAGGCAGATTTAGTGGAACTAACTTTGCTAACTCCCCTTCGTCCCACGTTATCGTTTGGATGTCTTGTAGAATTTGTAATTCTGACAAGGCATTAATTTCACTCCTGTACTCCATTTTATCCCCACTTATAGCCTCCGTATTCAGACTTTTGCTCATCACCAATTCCGGGATATTCTGATCTTCTTGTGGAAGCTCGATGGTTACTATAGGGAGCTCAGCAGACTTATCAACTTCACCTCTTTTCATTTCTTGTTCTTGAATGAGTTCCAAGAAAAGGCCAAGATTAAACAAGAATTGGTCAAGATTTTTTTCTCCTTGATTTAACTGAAACCCTTCCTCCGAATCAAGTTGTGAACATTCTCCTGTGGTTAGATGATAACTAAAAGTTGGATGTCTTAATGAATTAAGAGTATCTGAAAAGGACAACGAAGTGTAGATCAAATGATTAACATCTTTACATGTGAACCAATAGATCACGAATTCGAGTCATCCAGGGGTAAGTGGAGTGACACTGTTGATCATCTTAAAAAAGAAAAAAACAAAGTGTCAAAAAGGCAGGCAAAATCCAAGAAAAAAAAAGAAAAAGAAAGTGTCTGAACCAAAATCCTTTTATGATATTTAAATAATTTTTAAAATAAAATTTAATATACCATAAATATCCACAATATCTCTTTAATATCTTTTACCATCTCAATTTTCTTTTTACTTCTATATTTTAATATTTTTATTTATTATTCTTTCTTTCTTCCTTTTATATGTTAATATTTTTATTCAATAAATATTCTTTCTATTTTTAATATCTTTATTTAATATACCTAATTTGATTAAAAAATTATATTTTACAACTTGATTAACCTTTTTTACCTTATCTTTTTATTTAAATTTTTTTTATTAATTAAAAATTATATTTTTAATTTTTAAAAAAAATAACATCCAATATAATATTATTTAGTATGCCTTTTTTATATTTTAATATTTGTATTTAATATACTTGATTTGATTTTAAAAAATTATGTTTTATAGTCTTATTAATCTTTTTTATCTTTTTTTTAATTTCAATCAAGTTTTGATTAATTAAAAATTATATTTTTTAAATTTTTAAAAGATAACATCCAATATACTAGAAAACCATTAATATGTAGAGTTCATAAATAAATGCATTTTTATGATAATGATTTATATTCAAAATTATTAATTTTGAATTTTTTTTTTTACAAAATTATATTGTATATATTTTTTTCTAATAATTTTAATTTGTTGTTTGAAAAGTAATATATTGCATATTTATTAAAAAATAAATAATTAAAAAATAAAATCATACTATTTGCCATTCAAATCAATATGTTTATCAAATAAGATTAATTATTTCAATATTCAGAGACATATTATTTCAAATTAGGATGATAGGATCTTCAGTTTAATTTCTCACCAAAAGTTTAGATTTTGACACAATTCAGATACGGTATAATAGTGCACCCAATCTAGTTTAGAAATTTTTTCTAATCCATGTATTATATATTTTAGGTAAATTTCTTCGACCAAAACTTGATGGTTTATTTCAATTTTGTTCCTATTTTCTAAAAAAATTTACTTTTCAATGATCTTTTATTTAATTTTTATGTTATAAAAAAATCTAACTCCAATGACTATTTGACATGCATATGTCTAATTTTATTAATTTTTATGCCCTTTTATTTGTCATATGTGTGTTAAATAGTTATTTAACTTGATTTTTAAGTGAAAATGTTTTTTGAAGGAAAGACGAATTAAACCAAATTGTAACATAAGAGACGAAAATGAAAATTTTTAAAAAATATGGAAAAAAATGAACCGCAAGTTAAAAACAGTTGAAGTAATCTAATTGAATATTTTTAAAAGTAAAATAGATGTGCATCACTGATAGCAATCTTCTGTTTTTTGGATCAATTAATTATAATGAGACAAATTGCTTAGAAATAGGGGGTATTATACCCGAATGGGAGCTGTAGAGCAAATATTAGCATGCAGAACAACAAATAACTTATATTCCTAATTTACCCTTAATCAGTTAAAGTTCTTATTTTCTCTCCCCCACCTTATCACTAAGATTTATCTATTATTTTTAACATATTTTCTCTTATCTTTCTGTTTATTCTCATTTATACTATTTTTTTTTTCAAAAATATTTATTAATATAAAACTTATTTTCATTTCTAACTTATATAAAAAAATCTTATATAAAATAATATAACACTTATTTTATTAATAGTTTTGTTCTCTCAATTAAATTATAAAATATTTGTCAATATACACTTCAAAAAATATAGGCTTAGTTTGTTTAGAGTTCTTTTGGTATTTTGTTTCACATTCAATTTAACTTATTTGTTTTGTTCATTTCTTTACCAAAAATTCTAAAACCAAAAACAATGTTACAATAATTTTTTTTTGCTATGTAATTTTTATAAAAAATTATTATATTTAAATTTATAATAATAAAAGTTTCTTCCTAACACAATTTTTTTACCAAAATAAAATCATAAAATATTAATTTAAAATTGAATTTTAAAATTTTATTAATAAATTTTTTTCTTGTGATCTATTAACATTTTTTATAAATAAATTATTATATTTAAATTTTACTTTTAAATTTATAATAATAAATATTTTTCCTAACACCATTTTTTTACTAAAACAAAATCATAAAATATTAATTCAAATTTGACTTTTAAAATTTTATTAATTATTTTTATTGTGATCTATTAATATTTTTAATAAATTGCTCATAATATATTGAAACTAACTAACTCTTTTAGTTTTTAATTTTTCAGTCGCCATGTTAGTCAAAATTTTAAACAAAAAATTTTAGTTTGTTATTTTCTTGGTGTTATTTGTTGACGGGTAAATTTGAACTAAGTCCTTTTTTATTTTACACTAACTATGAAACATTAATTAATATAATTTTAAATTTATATTTCTAATTAAAAACTAATTTTTGACTTAGTTATATAATTTTTTTAAATATAAGTTTGAGTAAAAATAAGGGTTAATTACCGATAACCCCCATGTGGTTTGCCGATTTTTCGTATAACCCCCATGTGTTGTCAAAACATACCAACAACCCCCACGTGTTTTGGTTTTGATTGTAAAGTGGATGGAAAATAGGTGCACCAACGGCACCGTTAAAAGTTCCAATATTACCCTCTTACCTTTTTAATTCAAATGATTAAATCTTTAAATTACTAAAGTTTTGGGGTCATAGTCAAAATTATTAAAGTTTTAAGGTCAAAAATAAATTTAATTTTTTTAAAAAATTTTCTCAATCATTTTTTGTCTTCCTCTTTTATTTTTTTGGTTCCAGCACCACCACTCTCCTCCATCACCACCCAACAACACCACCACCACAATAACTTCCAACGAAATCGACAGCCGCCGCCACCAGAAAAACTTTCTACGAAATCTATAGCTAATAAAACTCCACAATTCATTCCACCACCGTTCGTGAACCATCACCCAAACCTTCCATCTCCAAATCCCATTCTCCTCCCTTTTTCTATTCCAGTACCACCACCCTCTTCCTCCACCACCATTACCATCATTTTTTTCTACCTCCTCCCTTTTCTCTATTCCAGCGCCACCACCCTCTTCCTCCACCATCATCACCATCACCACAATAACGACCCAATATTGCAACTACGTCCTCCTCCTCTGCCACCATCACAACCACCGACTTCTCCTCTTTCCAATTTTTTCTTTAAAAAGTCTACACATTAAATCCAACAAAATATAATGGGGAGCCAAGATTACACATAGTTCTTGAGTTTTTGAGAGTACCGAATTGCATAAATAGGTTGGTGAGCCTCCTAATATATTTTTTAAAAGTCTGCACATTAGATCCAACAAAATATAATGGGGAGTAAATATTACAGACAGTTGTCCATGACGAAACTGTGAAATCCTTCTGGTGGACAATTTTCTTAAGTTTGAACTTCCTCGTTGGTCTTTTGAATGTGATCCTAAAATCTACAGGAGATAACTAATAAGCATAAATCTAACTGATGATGATTCACGGTGCAATTTAATTAAACTATTAGCAGAAACAGAGACAGCTAAGTAAGCAGCTTTGAACTCATGGCGAGGCGGAGGCGGCGGCTTTATTCCAGAAACCCAGCCTCCCTATGAGCTTGTTACTGTAATCCACTCACCAAACAAATGCTCAAGTATTGGGGCATATATTTTCGAATAAGATAGATTGAACGAATACCACTAGATCTAAGTATTGCGTTGTGTAGATTTTTTTTGAGCAAGATGTATTCGACTGAAGTATGGATTCAAATGAGGAAGAAGAAGGAAGAAGAAGGAAGTCAGACACTTAGTTTTAAAGGTCAAAGAGAGGGTACTTTGGGAATTGTATGATCACTTAATAAGTTTGGGACAATTACACTTGCAGAACTACACGCGTGTAATTCAATCTCCGTTAGGGGACTGACTTTCCATCCATTTTACAATCGAAACCAAAACACGTGGGGATTGTTGGTATGTTTTGACAACACATGGGGGTTATACGAAAAATCGGCAAACCACATGGGGTTTATCGGTAATTAACCCTAAAAATAATTGTTATATTAATAAAATTTTCGAAAGGAAATTAGTGTAAAGAAAAAAAAAACTCTAACTTCAAAGGAAAGAAATTAGAAAGAATTGACAAGCTCTTGTGATAAGGTGGAAAGAGAAAATCAAGATAAGGTGAAGAGAGAAAATCAAGATAAGGTGAGGAGAGAAAAGCAAGAGTTTGAGTCATTAAGAATAAATTGAGAAATTGAGTAATTTATTGCTTTGGATTCTAATATTTACTCTGGCATTAACAGCAGCCTACCCCAATGGATCTTGTGTTTTATTATGTGTTTTTAATATTGGTTTCATTATGTAGATAAACGTTACGTATATTTAATACTTATTTTTAAATGTTCACTAATCACTTGATATAGTTTTAGTTAAACAAACGTATTGTATATCTATAAAATGAAATAGATGATGAAACAAGAAATGAAGAAGAACATCCGAAATGGACTTATACTTATCACTAACGAAAAAAAAATGTTGGATTAATTTCAAAAATTAACTCATCATTATTGTCCAATTTTAAATGCACATGTTATGTTTCGGTTGCACACAACATACCACGTCCATCTATTTAGTTCATCTGCACCATGAAATTTTTTTCCCATATAATAGATGGTTTGCAATAATTAATATGGACATATAGATTGGGTGTTTGCCCTTTTACTGGACTTTGAAGTTGTATCCAACAACAAAATCAATACTGTTAGTTAAATAATTTTGTTGAACTGCATAATCCAAGATGTGCAAACTAACGAGACAGATTTCTTGCCATCATAAACCTAAACGTCTTTTATAATGATCAACACCAAAAATTTTTCAAAAGAATTTAACTTCTTCTTTGTGTATATAACTTTTAATTTTTATTTTATTAATTATATAACTTAATTTTATTTAATTATTTTTAACAGTCTCAACTGATTGGTTATATTATATGATTTATCTATCTTTATATTATATTAATGAAGTTATGAAGTCATCGCTTTGAAAAAAATGAAAGAGCATTAAAAATATTTTCGGAGAGAAATAAAAGAAAGTGGATATATAGCATCCGCGCTTACATGCCAAGTTCTTATCACAAATATAATTTGATCTAAACAAAAAATATAAGAGAATGATATAATTTTGATCTCCAAAATTTTAAATAGTGACACTTTTTATCATTAATGATTTTGAATGACTCAATTTGATCCCCTAAATTTTGACTTGTAAGCAATATAAGACAATTAACGAATTTTTTTTGTTGATTGACAGAAATTATTACATATTTAGTACATGTTCATTAGTGGTCAGACTCCTATCATTTTCTATTGTATAAAAAAATAAAATGCTATTTTACATTAGAGAAATGGTAAGAAGTTGAGCACTAATGCTCATGGCCTAAATACACTATCACAAATTAAAATCTTAGGGATCATATTGGATTATCTGAAATTATTAAGGGTTAAAATTGTTATTACTATTTAAAACTTTGAAAAACCAAATTTCTATTCTTCCCAAAATATAATTTGCCAAAAACCAAATTTGTTAGGAAAATCCCTCCTTAAAAATCTCCATGTTAATAATGCATGTCTTCAAAATCCAACAAAAATGAAGGAACATGAAGATTGAGTTGCCCAACATGGCGTTTCATTTCTCAAAGCATTAATTAATTTCTTCCTCTGGAATTTGGAAAGCCAAGAACCGCATCAAAGAATATACTTACGTATTCAGCAATCCGTAGCAAGAGGAGTAGAACGTATAGTATAAAATCGAACAGCCTCTGGCGCAGTTGTTTTTGCTTGACCCCAGTAGAAAAATCAGCTTGTAAGGTAAAGCTACCGTCTGTTTCTTCTCTCTACAGATTCATATCTAACATACAAGAATGTAAACTATAAGGGACGGTCGAGACTCCAGAGTGATTTTTATTGTGTGTTGTTTACTTTCTTGTTGTTGGAGAATGATTCTTTATAACTTTGTTCTTCTTCATATTTGTGCATTAACTTCATTTTTCTTACGTTGTACAAATACAATATTTATGCTCTTCGATCTTTTCTAATTTACTCGTCCTGTTTTGGGGTGATTAATTTCTTACTTTCTCTGATAGGGAAAAAGAGCCCATCTTCTGGTTCTGATAGTTTCTTGGCTTTTTTTTAAGCTGAAAATGGCATAGTCTGATCTTTTTAACTCCAATCTTCACTTTGCAGGTTTCTCAGGTATTATTATCAAGATGTCGCAGTGCACTTGCTCACATGTAAGTTCAAATGGGAACCTTTCGGTACTAATGGTTTTTGATAAAGAACTCCAATATACACTTTATTTTTTCTAATATTATCATACATGAATATTGTTGTAGGAGTAAGGTAACAGTCGGCACGTATATATCTATACATTAAATTGAGTTATTTGTTCGTGTATTGGATTCTACTTTTTGGCTATATAATGTGTGGGAGTTCTGGGAGAAACGAAAAGTAGAAAAATCTCAATTTACATTAATAGAAAATGTAAGAACAGATGATTGATGCATGAAAGAAATGGTACATTTTAAATTGGACTAATATATATCGTCCCATGATTTTTTCTGTTCATCTTTTGGCATATGATCCATTTTCGGTGTGGTATAGTCCTTCCTTTTGTCCCAAAATACTGTTGAGAGAATGCAAATGATTGGCCAATCATTCCCTTATTTCGATCTTCAATTTTCAGTTTTTTTCTAAATGCATTGATTTTTCTGTTCATTTGTTGGCATATGATGATCCATTTTTGGTGTAGTATAGCCCTTCCTTTTGTACCAAAATACGGTTGTGAGAATGCATATGCTTGGCCAATCATTCCCTTATTTCGGTCTTCAATATATATACATTGATCCCTTTTAACGTCTACTGTTTTGATATGGCTCCAATTCAGGATAATGCCGGAGATTATTCGACCCTTGGAAAAATCTTAAAGTTGGTTGAACAGCAAGAGGTCCTATAAATTAATTATTTTGGCTTTTAGAGTTAATTTCAAGTGAGAGTTATGATCAAGATTCTTGTATTACTTTGTCATATTCCAATTGCTTTCTTAATTTGACTTGGCAGAAAGATAAAGGTGCAGCGCTCAGCAAAGTACAGGAACTTGAAAATCAGTTAAAAGCTGCAAAGAAGGATGTTCAAATGCATAAATGTACCAAAAGGGTTCTGAAAAAAATGGATGCTGAAGATACGAAAGAGCTGAAAGAAAATCAGGAAAAGCAAATAAAGGAAATCGAGCACCTGCAAATTTTGAACCAACAGCTTATGGTTAAAGAGATAACCAGCAATGTTGAACTCACAGAAGCTCGTAAAGCATTGATTACAGTACAAATCTTCCTCTCATCTTTTATTTCTCATGTCTTCATATGCAAGTTAGCTTTTGCCATTTTTTTATCAGATTATTGTGGGTGCTGGTGGAATTTAGGCTTTAATCTCAGTGTTCCATGTCAATGTCAATGTTCAAATGCAGCTCATATGGACTCCGGATCTTTTGTTTTATTCTTTATTTCATTCTGTTTCAATTTATAAATACAAGTTATGTTTATTTTTCTAAAATCATTTTACTAAAATCTTATCAAGCGATTAAAAAACTCCAAGGGATACGTGTTAAATACACGTGGTCTGTATTTATATTTTGAATCATGGAATGTATAACAAGATCTATTGGAGCTCATATATATTGCTCAAAATAGAGGTAACATGCATTGAACTTGGTTAGGCTGCTCCTCTCCAATCTGTTCTCGTTTGTTTCAAAATTTCAAATTAAATGTCTAGAGATACTCTTTGTAATCAAATTAATGGACATCGATTTTCTGTGACTTGCAAGACAAAACTAGGAAGACTATATTAAACTGGCCCTTAATGTTGTTGTCACTTCGGGGACATCCCATAAAATTGGAACGATGCAGAGAAATTACCATAGCTCGTGCGCAAGGATGACACTTACAAATCAAGAAATGGTCCTAAATGCTTTATAATATGCTTTTCTATGTCACTTAGAAGAATAAATTCAGCCATATAAATTCTAACTGAGACATGCATTAAACTTAGTAAAATTTAAGACCAACAGAATGTGAAACAAATTCAAATAAATGATTGGAGAACCCCATTTCTTTTGCAGGGTTTCCAGGCATATAATAAGTTTGATGGTCATGACAACATGAGTATTGGAATAAAGAGGATGGGAGAGGTTGAAATTTGCACCATTTGTGAGAGCATGCAAGAGAAAACGAGTGGCAATGACTAAGGCATCCAAGATCTGCTCACAGTACCAAGAGAAAGTGAATGATCCTTCTTGGTATCCTTTCAAGATGACTTCTGTTGATGGGCAGAATTATGAAGTATGCCACTACTATGCTTCTATACATTCAGAATATTTGTCGTGATTTCTTCCATTAATATTGTAAATTGAGATGCTGATTTCTTGGTAGATTATGATGGAGTAGAAGCCATTAATTGTTGGCCTTTTTGCTTAATTTGATGATAAATCAAATGCATTTTTATCCTTTGATGTAGAGAATCATTGATGACGAGGACAAGGCGCTTAAAAAGCTTAAATCTGGATAGGGTGAAGAGGCATACTGTTCTGTTACGACAGCCTTGAAAGAAATGAACGAGTACAATGCAAGTGGAAGAACCATAACTTCTGAGCTTTGGAATTATGAACAAGAAAGAAAAGCCACATTGAAAGAAGTTGTCTGTTTTCTGATGAGAATTATGATCACAGAAGACACAGAAAGAGGTGATCACTCCATTCTAACCGAGTTCATTTTGATCTTTCTCCATATATACAAAATTCTTTTGCTATTGTGCTTTAATCTCATCTATTATTAAATTTGATCCCAGTGGTTGAACCTACATCTTCTGGACTTGGAAAAAGGCCAATGAAGTGATCGGTATGGCGGAGTTTTGGATGTTCAATACTGCAGCGTACGTTGAGGACTTAAGATTACTGGTGCAATTTAGTCTCTTTTTTTTTTTAACGTTTTGTATCACTGTTTCATGCACTTGTAAAAGCAGCCAGATTGCTCCATGATCTTTGGTTTGCTTTGGACAGAATATATATATAGATTGAAGTTTGGTTATGTGTTATTTTGTGAACAAGTTTCTAGGTTTGTGTAAAGACTTCAACTATGGGTTAAGAATGAGTTTCAATCATATGATTATTTCAATGCCAGGGGTATGAATGAGTTTCAAGTATGGAGGACAGACTTCCTTGCTACTTCAAAGTACAAACTAGCAATTGGCTAAACGATAAAGCTCAAATATACCCAACTCAAAGGAAAAAAATTCAAATTAAACTGGTTTTCTAATGCTTATATTATTATTTGAGAATGGTGTATCACTATAAACTAAAATAGAATTTGATGTGATGTTATCCATTTCAGCCATTAAATTATTGGGATGGTATACTTTTATCTACTATTCTTTTTTTAGTTTTAATTTGGTCACTAAATTGTCAAAAATAGTATACTAATAGCGATTCTGTCACAATATGATTGCCATCTTCAAAATTGTTCGTTAAGTTAAATTTTTAAGGTAATGTTATGTTTAAAAATGAAGTTAATTGAAAGAGTTTAAGATATAGAATAACGGATGTTTTTTTTTAACAAAGTTGTTAATAAATTTTACAGTCTTTTGTGAAGGGTTCATATACAAGATGATAGCCAATTAATCGCGACATTTTCATTTTAAAAAGTCCGATTATCAAAGTAACGCAGTGAATAACTAAAATAATACACACAATGAGTTTAAATATATTATTATAACATTTAAAATTATTATTTATAATATTAAAAGTATCACCTATAACATATAAAAATATTATTATAACATTAGAATAGAAAGTATTATTATAACATTAAAAAGTATTATTTATAATATTAAAAGTAGTCATGACCAAATGGCCGGTTCCGGTTCCGAAACCGGAACTGTGGCCCCATGGAACCGGAATCGGAACCAAACCGTCTATGGACGGTTCGGTTCCGGTTCCAGATTTCGTGGAACTGGAATCGGAACCGGCAAAAAAAAAAAATTCTATGAATATTTCTATACCACTTCATTTTCATCACATAATTTCTTAGTTTTCTAATCTTTATATTGTAAGTTTTAACGTTTATAGTTTAAGGTTTAGGGTATTATGAGCATTTATATATTTTTCTTTCTCACTTATCTAATCCTTCATAATTCTATTTTTCTAAAACCTCCATATATTAGTTCAATTTTAACTATTAATCCAATTATATTATGTATCAGCTTAATTTTCTAATTTATATTATCCTAATTTTATTATTATATTATGCTAATATACTATTTAAATTCCAATTAATAGTTCGATCGCTCTCAATACTCTTATTCTTTCTATATCTTTCTTTCTCACTTATCTAATATTTATAATTCTATTATTCTAAAAAATTCATATATTAGTTTAATTTTAACTACTATTCTAATTATGTTATTATATTATACTAGTTGAATTCTAATTAATAATTCAAATATTCTTATTATTTTTATATCCTTGAATCTCATTTATCTAATTCTTCCTAGTTCTATTATCTAAAAACTATATATTAATTAAGTTCAATTGTAACTATCATTATTCTAATTATATTATTATGTTGTATTATTTGAGTTTCAATTAATAGTTTAATCATTATTTCAATAGAAATCAAATTTAAAAGTGGGATTACAATCGAAATTCGAAACTAAAAATCTAAAAAAAAATCGGAATTGGGACACAATCGAATCGAAACCGGAACTGGGGCGGAACCGGAACCAGAACCGCCAGTTCCGGAACAGGAATTGGAACCGCCCTCGGCGGTTCGGTTTAGGTGGAACCAAGAACCGCCGGTTCCGGAACCGTGGTCATCCCTAATTAAAAGTATCACCTATAACATATAAAAATATTATTATAACATTAAAAAAGTATCACTGATAACATTAAAAAATATCATTTATAACATATAAAAATATTACTACAACATTAAAAGTATTAAAAAATATCATTTATAACATATAAAAATATTACTACAACATTAAAAGTATTAGTGTCTACCATAAAAAGTATCACCAATAACACTTAAAAGTATCACTATAAGATTAAAAAGTATCACAAATAAAATTAAGTATCACTATAATATTGAAAAATACTATTAATAACATTAAAGTATGACTATAACCTATAAAACCATCACTATAACATTAAAAAAATAACATATAAAAGTATCATTATAACGTATCAAGTTCTTTTCGTTTTATATTCAATCATAAAATGTGTGGTTAATTTTGTCCATTTCATATATCAACCATTTTTATATTTGAATCTGTGATAAGAGTTTTTGTGTATCAATTTTAACATATGAGTGATCAAATTGAAAAAAAGAAAAAATAATGGCCGTCAAGATAATTTACTCATAATGTAAGAAAAGAACAATAAAAAAAAAAGAAAAAGAGCGCTCAATCTCAATTTCCAAGGGCAGGAGGAGGCACGAGTGATTAATGAAATGCGACTTTTAGGAATTAAAGAAAACGGCGACGTTTTAAACCCAACCAAAAATGGCTACGTTTCCCATCTTCTTCTTCTTTATTGGTTAGGGAGTCTTCGAAGGATTTAGAACAGCGTTCATCAATGGCGAAGCGTAAGAAGAGAAGACGAGTTCCGGAGGTATTATGGAGGCTTTTTCATAATAAAGCGCGTACACTTGCGGATACAGTTTTATCGTTACTCTCGTTGCCACCGCCGGCAGTGGCTGATTGCCTGTGCAAGGGTCGGCGCTGCCTAGGCTGCATCGGTGATAAAGCGATGTCTTATTTGCTCAGACCTAAAGATCCCGCCGATTACCGGAAACTCCTTAATCAGTGCTTCGTCGTAGTTCCCGACCAAGCTCCTCCTTTTACCGGCTTCGATCCTCACAATCGCTGGTCACAACTCGAGGTCGTTCTCTATGCAATCGCGTTTCGGATTTTGTGTGTTTATTTTTCAGTTTAGGGGAATTGGGAGATTCTTTATTTTGGCGGGAAAACTGATGTTTGATCTTGGGGTGTTATGCATTTTGGCGGGAAAATTTAGGTCGAACTGAATTTGATTTTTTTTTTTTAAATAGAATGATTTTATCTGTTCTGATGATTGGTTAAATTGGTTACATATTCAGTTGATTTTATCCTGAAACTGTTTGCGATATAACTTGCCGCATGAATGTGTTTAAAGGATCTGCATTTCCTCGTTTTCAATAATGTTTCATCTCTTTATGCAAGGAACTTTTTGTGAATTTTTGTATCTTTGGGGAAAAATGGAAGGGAAGAAAATCGGTAAGGGAGAATGGGGTGAGTGAGAATTCTACCATTGTTCTAAGACGAGGATCAAAGACCCCAAACAGCTTGGTGAATTCAATTCTCGACCTTTTCTTGTTTAATATGATTAAAATGGATAAAATGACATGACAAACCTGTGAACTTCTGGCAGAAATGCAATACAATACAATGTTTGAAATTAGTAACACGAAGAGTCATTTGAATGGTATTGCGATAATGTTCTATTGGTTCATAAATATGATTAAATGTTCTTTACCTGGCTGTTGGTTGCAGACTGTAAGAAGAAATATTGAAATGATAATTTGTGAACAACCAACATCTTCAAATGTGCTCTGCAATGGCTACAATATGGTTAGTTACAATTTAACTTTTATTTATGAATCACTTTGTATGTATCGATCATTAACTTTGATTTTCTTTTTGTGACATCTTAATCCACTCTTTCTGAATACGTGACAGTTTTATATGTTCATAAGGTACCTATAATGGTTTCAGCAACAAATTATGTTCTTCAGGAGAAACTTTTTGAATATTTCTTTTTGGAAAAATTACAACGATGATCTGTTAGCTATCGTCCACAAAGTATTTTCATACTCTCATTTTTATTCTTTAACTTTTATTTCAAATTTTTTTATACAACAACAACAACAAACTCTTTATCCCTCTATGTGTGGTTTATTTCAAACTTTTTAATACAACAACAACAACCAATCCTTTAACCCACTATGTGGGGTTGGTTACATGGATCATACTTCAAACATTTTTATCCCGAAACAATTTTGTTTCTGCCAATGAAGTCCTTCGCCCAAAAAGTTCCATGCCAAAACTGCTTGGCAACATTAAAGGGTTGGGCTAGAAACTATGCTTGCCTCCTCTCCTATCAATTCAACCTTGAATTCCTAGAGCTTTTGCAATGGAAGACATTGGAGATGTTCTTTCTAGTTTACTAGTTAGGGTTCTAGAGTAATTGAGTTTTCCTCCCAATTTTGACCCACGGTAATTAAGTTACAAAGCAGTGTAGGGGGTTAGTTTTAATTCATGTATTACTCCATTACCCTGTTTACTTGGTCATTCTAGCCATGGCCACGGTTCCGGTTTCGGTTTTGTTCCAATTTCGATTTTTTTTTTCGATTTTTAGTTTCGAATTTCGATTGTAATCCTACTTTTAAATTTGATTTCTATTGAAATAATGATTAAACTATTAATTGAAACTCAAATAATACAACATAATAACATAATTAGAATAATAATAGTTACAATTGAACCTAATTAATATATAGTTTTTAGATAATAGAACTAGGAAGAATTAGATAAATGAGATTCAAGGATATAAAAATAATAAGAATATTTGAATATTTGAATTATTAATTAGAATTCAACTAGTATAATATAATAACATAATTAGAATAGTAGTTAAAATTAAACTAATATATGAATTTTTTAGAATAATAGAATTATGAATATTAGATAAGTGAGAAAGAAAGATATAGAAAGAATAAGAGTATTGAGAGTGATCGAACTATTAATTGGAATTTAAATAGTATATTAGCATAATATAATAATAGAATTTATGATAATATAAATTAGAAAATTAAGTTGATACATAATATAATTGGATTAATAGTTGAAATTGAACTAATATATGGAGGTTTTAGAGAAATAGAATTATGAAGGATTAGATAAGTGAGAAAGAAAAATATATAAATGCTCATAATACCCTAAATCTTAAACGTTAAAACTTACAATATAAAGATTAAAAAACTAAGAAATTATGTGATGAAAATGAAGTGGTATAGAAATATCAAATATTCATAATTTTTTTTTTTGGCCGGTTCCGGTTCCGGTTCCGGTTCCGGTTCCGGTTCCGGTTCCGGTTCCGGTTCCGTGGGGCCACGGTTCCGAACCGGCGGTTCCGGTGGTCTTGTCTAGGTCATTCATTGGTTCAGTGCAATATTTTGCCTTAAAGGCTAGTGTTTCAATAAAAAAGGTTTTGGTGGCCAAAAGCATATTAAAATATGCAACTAAGCTAAAGACAAACACTCGATGACTACTTTGACACTTTACTTCTTTTCATCCTTTTGGTCTTTGAGATTATTGAAATCTTTATGGTGTATTTGGTTGATATCTGACAGAGCAGCCGCTTGAGTTCCAGTGTAGAATGTCTGACCTCCTCCGCTTGGTGCCTCCTCTTAAGAAGGGTTGGTACATAATTCCCTAGCACCGATTACTGTCATATATTATGTAATGAATGCACGCATCGGAGATATTTGACATCAGATTGTATTGTCTACAGGTTGGGGACAATCTTATGATTTATTTACTGAGGAATACCTTAATATTCTTGCCCCTTCCTCGTAGGAAACATCATCAAGTTGCAGGCTTTCCAATCAGTGATTTGTGTTCAGCATTTTCAAAGCATCCGTCTAACTTTAAATATCCATACCCTTCCAAGTTTCATCGTGGTAAACATTGTCTGAGGCCATTTCCACTAATTTTCTTTTGTTGGAGAAACGTTTCTTCTGGCATGAATTCTTACCTTATGTTGCTAATCACAAGATGCTTTATCCAGTTTACAGTCAATTACACCGTGATGTTAATAGTTGAAACTTGGAATCACTGCAAGCCAGTGCCTTTACTAACCTTGCTAACATTGATTGGAGAGCTTGACGGTTGGATCTCTTAGAGTGTTTACTGACTTGATAGCAATATAACTATTCCTTTTGCAAGTTCATAATTGCATTTGCATGATGGGTTGCAGGTTCTGTTACAAATACACACTGTTCCAATTACAAGATAAGTTTCCTGGTCACTGAGCTGAAAATTCCAGCTAGGCGTTTTAGCATAAAGGTGGCTGTAGTGACTGGTTAAAGACATTTTATTTCAGCTGTTTTGAACGCTAAATATGCAACTTTTAGGACATTAGTCCATCATAAACCATTTTAAAATGTCATGTTGGATTTTAAACTCCAATAGGAAATTTTCAGTGTAGTAGAGTATGGGATGCTCTCTTAACTTACATAATAGTTGATTTATAATGAACCTGAATGATCTGCTGGAAGTTTTGTCTTTGTACATGTGACCTTTTATGAGATAATTTAAATTTTTGGTTGCATTATGTTCTTTCTCAAATAACTTTGTGCTCGTTTACATGGTGAAAATGCTAGAGTTTTTCTTTTCAAGTCCTGTCAAGTTCTCTGACAAAGAATTTATAACCTTTTAACTTATTTCAGGATTTGGGAAGAAAAGGAAGCAAGCTGATGGAGCTGAGGAAATGATAGAGAATCTGGAAAACAATAGCAATTCTGATACTGATTTTTCTTCAAGTTCTTCTGGCTGTGTTGGCTGTAGTGGTAGGAATAATTCTACTCCATCTAGTAAGTGCTGCCAGAGAAAACTCTCTCAAAAGACTGTCATTCATGAAACCACAATAGCTGCTGGAGTTAACCATATTTCAACTGAAGTATCTTCCCTGAAGGAGTGCCAAGATAGCTCAACCCGGGCTTTCCCGTCGAAGAAGCGTGTAAGGCAGTATAGTTGGCAGCGTCATAGAAAGCGGAGGCAGTTGAGCTCTCAGGGAACCAGCTCATTGATCCCTTGCACTAGTAGTCTCAGTGACAAAGATAATTCCTATGGAGAGCTTCGATGTGGCGTCAACACATATTTAGGTCCTCACTTTCAGAAGGTGATTTTATAAACATCGTCATGAGGAAAATCTGGTTTGTGTTCACTCTGAAGCTTTAAACTGCTTGTTTCTCTTTGTCGATCCTACACCCATGTGTAAGGTTCATTTTTTTGTGTATGGAGGGGAATATGTTACTTTTGAAGAGAAACTCTTCTGATGAAGTGATTTGGTTTTTGCAGTTTTCTTGATCTTGGCTTAATTTTGATTATTAGGTTGTAGTTACCAATTGTTCTTTTCTGAGCTGCTGTAAATCTAGACGTAGTAAAAAACAAGAATGGGAAGCAATTAATTTGTAAATTTAGGAGGATTTAGAACTTTATACTTTGAAGTTAAGATAGAGCAATGTTCTACATAGTTTTCTCCTCTAAATATGAGCAAAGTAGTAATGGCTCAAACGCTGACCATCTATTCTTTTATATATCGAGAATTAGTAGTTCAAAAGTTGCGAATAGGAATACCCATATATCTGCCTAAATGTAATACTTATTTGAATATTCTTGTATGTGCAGGCAAGGTGCTCTTGTTGTTTGGTTTTTCAAAACCTGCCTAAAGCCATTAGAAAAGCTCAGATTGATAGGCAAAGCATATTCTATAAGTTGGAGAGTTATTCATCCATTTTCCCAAGGAAGCGTATCCTCCTACATGACTTCCGGAACTTCTTGCTAATCTTTCTTTTTCTACTTCTATACATCTCTTGATTTGTTAATGCGATCCTTATCATTTTGTGCCAAACTAGTCTGTATGCCTGCAATTAGAATTGCTATTATTGTTATTTTGCACCGTGAAATTTATTGGTTGCAAACTTATCATTATTATTTTATCTGCCAGAAAATTTGGTTAGCTTTAAGGACTGTAAAATAGAACTTACGGGTTAAAACATTAAGTTCAAATTGCTGCACTCTTTTCCTGCCTTTCAGAATGTGAATTTGTCCCCTGTCCGCCTTCTTCACCCCCATAGGCCACACTCAAAGGTGCAACCTAAGAGATTGATACTGCTGCACTTCTCTCTTTTGGATTTTTGATGAAGAGTATTTTCTTACGACCACAGAAATATAAGATATATTGAATTCTCTGAAGCCCAATTATTCAGGAGCAAATGTCCTATTCAGGGACATTTTTGGTTCTTCTGATGGTCATACCACTGCTCCATTAGTTCCATGCCCTCATAGCAACAATTCTTGTTTCATTAAATCCACATGCCTGTAAGTAACACTTATTTCAGATTGCTTCTTTAGTATGGCTCTATTTGATAAAAAGTTTGTCATAAGTTGTGCAACCACTGGAAAATATGGTTCCGAAGCTCCAAACAAAAAATAAGTAGAGTTGGTTAACTTAACCAACTGTGCACATTGGGTGCTTTAAGGCAGTTGACCTTGATCATACAGAGCTTAGTTACTCTATATTTGATTTATTCATACTACTTTCATATTTGTTGCCTAACTAAACTTTGCAGTGATAGTTGCTCTGCTTTTGGTTGACAACAGTAGCTCGGTTAATTTTACTAGCCCCCTTATAGACAGTCCCTTTCTTATTCTTTTACAAAGATTCCAGTAATGTTTCAGTTAATAACTTTTGGAAACTGTTCGTTCTTCGTACCAGAATAACCTTAAAACTCAAAAGTAAGTGTTTGGGTGGTTCTTTTACATCTGTGTGATAAAATTCAAGTGAATATTGGATTCATTTGAATGATGTGAAAATTCAACCAAACCAAATATGTATGCATGACTGATATGAAGGTTTTCATCAATGGACTGCTGGGAAAATTGATGCATAGGTATGATGATAAGGTTTTTCTATTAATATTAAAATTTTGACGCAATGACTTTAAGGAGCTAGCCCTCTGGAGCACCTATATTATCTCATTAGATCTTGGTGCATAGTATCATGACTCTTCCTCCCTGTATTCTTTGATGCTTGAGCATGATTTCAACAGACTGTTTTTCGTGATGGAACCATTTAAGATATGTGATCATGTTGTTTGTCACACTTTAAAATATTGTTTTCATGTTGTTAGAGTGCACACTAGATGTATATACGTTCACGCATAAGGGGTCCTGGAAGTATTCTCCTTGTTTAGCTCCTAATTTTTGTTTGATTATATTCTTCACCTATAGGTATCACTCTCTCGTGAAGCAACTTAAAATTCTTATACGCAAGGTCCGAGGTTGCCAGTTTTTGAGATTGTTGGATAAGCATTGTGGTACTTCATCTTCAGAGCAACATACCAACGCAGACGCTGCCACAGTTTTTGAGGTTTGAGTTAAATGTTCTTTGATTTGGCTATTGAGATGCAACGTGGTGAAAGTAATTTAGAAATTTTATTCTTTATGAAGTCATAACATGCCAAAACTACCAAATTTGAACATTTGCAACATTAAACTTGAGAAAATTGATGAAAAAAAGTAGAGGAAGAAAGCAAATGCCATTAAGTTCCTCCTTAAGATCCAAGTGTTCTGCTACCATTCCCTTGATGTAACCCATTTCTGCAATGTGGTGAGTTGGAGGCATGATTCGACAGTAAAATACAAGGGTTGGGCCTTGGGTAAAAGTTGTATCTCGGCTTCTTGAGGCTGTGACTATTTTGCACAATTTAGTGGATAATGATGTCCAGTTGCTTACTTTGTTTGATGTGCACTGTGGACTCCTCATCTCCTCTGTCATCCCTCAATATAGGCATGATGGTTTGGGTCTCTCGCCTTCTGTTTTGTATCCTCATTTCTTTTAGGTTCTTTGCAAATAACAAAATATCGAGGCTGGCTCTTTCTTTTTGTTTCTGTTTAATTTTTCTCCTCAGAAATATGCTTCTGCAGTGGAACGTATTGGTTTCTAATCTGAATCTGGCTGTACTATTATGTACAGAAATGGGAACTTTAACATCTTGTAAATGATTTATCCTTTGATAAGAATTTTATTAAGCTTGTTTTTGGAGGTAAATGCAGTTTACTATCTGACCATTGAAATGTTTGAAATAGGAAATATATGTATTTAACTATTTGGTTACAGGGAAGTGAATCTGAGAGATATACAAATGAAAACAAGGGGATTCTGCTTGCTTGTGACTTACCCTCGGAGAAGTTCATTGGAACAGATTCCGAGAGTTGCATGAAGATTCCGAACGCTCATGATTATCAGTTACTGCCAAGCAAGGGTTACTGTCTAAAGAAGCAGGTTGTCTCGTTTATATGGGCTGTCTGTAGGAGTATAGTTCCTCAAGATCTGCTTGGGAGTCCTTATAATAGGAGGATTTTGAGAAAGAATATCTCCAAGTTTGTTTGCCTTCGAAGATTTGAGAAGTTTTCTTTGAAGCAGTGCACTCACAAGTTAAAAATATCTAAATTTCCTTTGTTATCAAATAAGCACTCCTTATGTTACTTGAGAAATAATGTCTGTAGACATGGCAAGAGGGCCAGTGGATGTATGCCAAAGAATTTTAGCAAGCTTGATGCCACTGATTTTGTGAGACATAAGGTGCTACAATGCTGGGTTTTATGGTTCTTTTCGAGTTTAGTAGTTCCTTTGCTGCAATCAAACTTTTATGTAACCGAAAGTGAAAATGGGATACAAGAGGTGTATTATTATCGGAAGTCTGTTTGGGAGAAGCTGATGAACGAAGCTTTATGTAGCCTTAAAGATTGTAGCTATCGTGAATTAACTGATGCATCTGTTCGTAAAATTACTAGAAATAGATCGTTTGGGTTCTCAAGGATCAGATTCCGTCCAAAGGAAAGAGGTTTCAGGGTATTGGCAAACCTTAGAGCACCATCAAGAGTTCCTGTGCCATCCTTTTCCAAACATCCATGTTCTAGGTCATCTAAAATGTTTTTAAATCCAAGAAAAGTAAAGTACAATTATTTTAAGTCTGTAAACAATGTTCTTCAAGGTGTGCATGTAGTGTTAAAAGGTATACAACTGAAAGAATCAGAGAAGTTAGGTTCATCAGTTTTTGATTACACTGATGTTTATAGAAAATTTGTACCGTACCTTTCTCTTTTAAAGAGGGGATCTTCCACCATACCTAGTGTTTATATGATTGTATCAGATGTGGCAAAGGCTTTTGACTCTATTGACCAGAATAAATTGCTCAATGTTATGGAAGATGTAATATCAAATGATGAATATCCTCTAAATAAGTCTCTGCAAGTTGGTTGCACGAGGAAATCTTTCATGGTTTGCCAGCAGCTGACGGTACCACCTCAAGAACACATCCAACGACGCTCTATGGTTTCAACTTCTGTACCCATCAGCACACTGCATGGCATTCTGGTCAAAGAGGTGAGATAATTTGAGCTGCTCTTTCAGTGAAGAGTATCTATCACCATCCCCTTGGTATTTCTTTCTTTGACCTACTTGTTGCATGAGCATTTCATTATCAGATCGCCAACTTGATGTCAGCGATTTACTGGTGGACCCTGGAACTCTATTGTCTAAGTTCATGATACATTTATTGTGCCGGATAACTCCTTTTATTTGGTAGCTACATAAGGTCTGTAATTTTTCTTTGATTGCATTTGACAGTATATATTAATGATGCTGTAGGATCTCTTAACTTTAGTATGATTTTAGGTTCGAAAGTGAAAGTCTATATCCTATTTCATGTCCTTCCAGTAAGTAGTTATCATTAAGGTTTTGGAGATATATCTCGTAGGTCAACATTGTAACAGAAAGATTTGACTCGGATGGCTTAGCTTTTTGTTCTTATGATTTTTGTTTCAATTTTTTTTTCGTTTTTCCTGCCTGTATCGGTATTTAGGTGAATTGGAAGCACTTCTTTCTGTTCAACTTCGATTTTTCTTATATATTGTGCTTGAATTTCTTCAATTCTCCGGGATAGGTTTACATGTGAGGATGGTCTAGCAATGACACCTTGGTCATGTCTGATGCCGTAAGCTTGAGTCTGTAATCAACAAAAAATACGTCCGTGATACCTTTACCAAGCTTGATTACATGATAACCTCTTGGTCACAATAGAGCCATAGATGAGGGATAAAAGGATGGAGCATGGCACTGGCTAAATTGTAGTGAAAACTAAATAAACAAGTGGTGGAGACTATATGAAACAGCTTCACCTGGGGTCTCAGATTCATTCTTGCTCTGAGAACTTGTTTTCTGTTCTAAAAAATATGTCATACTTGGGTAGACATCTCACAACATTTCAAGTTGAATGTTTTACCATCTTTGAAGTTGCAGGAACAGAGCACAAGAATGAATAAGGTAGAGATTTTCTCTAATTTGAATGAGCACATTAAGCGCAGTGTGCTTCAGTTAGATGGCAAATTTTACTTGCAGCGAGTTGGTATCTCCCAAGGATGTGTCTTATCTTCTTTGCTCTGCTCATTTTACTATGGACATCTGGAAAAGAATGTAATTTTCCCTTTTCTTGAGAAAGCTGGTGAGCTTGTCAGTGGAGATTCTTTTGGCAAACAAACTCCATGTCAGACTCCAGTTGTAGAAATCCATCCTGAAAATGCAACTGTTATGTACAACTGTAAATATCTGCTTCTTAGATTCATTGATGACTTCCTTTTCATATCAACTTCAAAGAAGCAGGCCTCTTTGTTCTTCTCTCGGTTGCAAAGAGGATTTCGTGGATACAATTGCTACATGAATGAAAGAAAATTTGGTCTCAATTTTGACATGGATCTCGTATCAGGATTTAAGTCAGATAGACTCAATTTGGGTGAAGATGGAAGGTCATTTCTTCGATGGAGTGGTTTGCTCATCAATTGCTCTACTTTGGAAATTCAGGCAGACTACACAAGGTTAATTCCTTCATTTGTCTCGTTCATTATGTGATGGTTTCCCTGTTATTTGCAGAATCTGACATTATTTCTGTTTTGCAAAATTTGAGCCTTGGTTATGGTATTATAAGATGCAGCCGCACTTACTAGCTGAACTTTCTCTACTTGATGTTTGATTCTTGAGAAATCTTCTCCCTAAATGCTTTAAAATTTGTTAGAATTGTTCCTTTCATATATGAGAGACATCCTTGATTTGTTCTTTCATCATGTGCTAATCAATCCTATTTTCTTCATGCATGTTCTCTGGAGCTAACTCCTGTTACGTCTGAACAGATACCTCAATTGTCATTTAAGTTCATCTCTCACTCTCAGCTGGCTTGATCACCCAGCTCGTCTATTGAAATCCAAGTTATCTGATTTTCTGCGTCCTAAATGCCATCCCATATTCTACGACGCAAACATCAATTCAGCAGCAGTGGTCAGGCTAAACATTTATCAAGCTTTTCTGCTATGTGCCATGAAGTTCAATTGTTATATTCGTAACTTTTCCGGTATATCTGCTTTCAGCACTGAGTGCTGCATGGATGCCATTGAAACATCTTTGAGGTATTAATTAAACAACTCTCAGCAGATTGACAGCATCATGGTTTAAACACCGTCTTTCTTTCCTTTTTTGAGCTTGCATCTTTCTGCATATTCAAAGTGTGAGTTTATTGTCAGGTATATGCACAAACTCATCAAGAGAAGGATGCATTCTTTGCATCTCAATACTGGTTTTCGTCCAATCTTTGATGTAAAAAAGGAGGAAGTCATATGGCTTGGATTTACTGCTTTCTTTCGAGCTCTGTCGAGAAAACAATCGCGTTATATAGAGTTACTGTCGTTGTTGAGGTCTAAGTTGACAGAAGATGGAGAGGCCAGGACATCATCATCTGTGTTGATGTATGCTGTTGATGATGCACATTCTTCTGTGCTATGGAAAATTCAGTACTAAACTTGGGACTTTGGGAGATTTTTTGACTTATAATATGGATCATACTTCACATGTTCTCATTTTTATTTATTTAAATATATCATATTTTTAATGGTTTATTTCCAATTCTTTATAAATTTCCCCCTTCTCCTTTTAAGTTAATGATCTCTATTTTTTAAAATTTTTAGTTTTTGTATAATTTATTATTTACATGTTTCTTATTGATTTAGAAACAAAAAACAGTTGATCAAAAGCAACCAAAAAAAAAAACAAAGCTATAGACTACAAAATTGATATTTGAAAAAAAAAACTTTTACTTTTCTGTTTTTGGCCATAATCTACAAATTTACATGTTTCTTATTGATTTAGAAACAAAAAAACAGTTGATCAAAAGCAACCAAAAAAAAAACAAAGCTATAGACTACAAAATTGATATTTGAAAAAAAAAACTTTTACTTTTCTGTTTTTGGCCATAATCTACAAATTTACAGCTTGAATCACTAAAAAGAAAAGAAATGTTTTATTGTGTTTGAGCAACATTTTGGAAAGAAGTAAAATATAATTAGTATTGGAGCAACATTTGGAAAAAAAAAGAAAAGAAAATAAATCTGTAAAAACGTGTCTTCCAACAAGAATAGTAGCATACAGATTTGGTGCCTCCATCGCACCCTCATTTCAATTTCAGAGTGCGACTGACTCATCTCAGTTATTCAGAGTCTTCCCAATTTAAGGTTTTGGCAGTGCTAACAAACATTTCTCCGTCAAAAGTGTGTTTTTGTCGCCGGAAAATCATATCAATGGCTGCTGCTAGACGCTTCTGTTCAAGCATCCCTCTCCTCCGTAAGATCATCACCGTCGATTCCATTTCTTTTTCTTCGGAATTCGAAAGATCCACTTCTCTTCAGCGTGTCCTCCTCAGCCCACTGCTCACCAATCGCGAGGTGCCATATCGTTTATTTATCCTTATTTTTTTTATTATTTTGATTTCCATTTGTGTACCTCGTTTTACCCTTTTTTTTGGGGTTATTTTTTGTGGGAATGGATGGGGAGGGTGTGTGAATAGTCATTAAAGAAGCCACCTTTTTTTCTTTTGAAGAAATGATGAAAAATTACTAGATTCAGGATATGATCTTTTTTTTTATTGGGTTTTTGGAAAAATTTAAAATCATAGAGTAGAACTGGTTTGAGTTTGTGGGTTTTCTTTATCTCATTTTGGGTTGGACTTTGGAGGGTTTCATTTTATTTTTGTATATTTGTTTGCAATTTGTCATCATGGAAAATGAATGAAGTTGAGCCAGCTATGGCGAGCAAAGATTGCCCTTTTCTGGATAGGGTTTGGTGAAGTTGATGTCTTTTAGTTATTTGATGTAATGCCAATGTACCTGCATGAAAAGAACCAAAGAAGGATATGTTTTTCATATTTTGTTTTCACTTCAAACGCTTTTATCCAAATAGGTGTTTGTTTAGTTAAGTTTGAATGGTTAGAGGTATGTCTTCTGTTGAAGCTGGGCTAATGTTTGTTCAATTTTGATCTTGCAGTCGAGGTCTTACTCCGCATCGACTGCTCTGAAGGAGGAAAAAATTAAGGTATGGAATTTGTTGTAGTTTCATGTTGTTAACTGGAAGAATGGATATTGCCATATTTTTTTCACTGCATTTTCTCCCTCTTTATGCCTATGCTGTCTAGATTTTGAAGTGAGAATTCTTCTAGGTTCTTAATGCTTCAGGAGAATTATTATCACTTTTGATTATGTTGCAGACGTGTTTTACAGTTTAGGAGGATAATTATGTTTTTGGTTAAATATAGTGGCAACACTTGAGAAAATCCTGAATGAAGGTGATGATAATGAACAATCCTGCACCCCTGTGAATATTTTCTAAATCTGGCTTGTTGTTTGATAGGATCATTTCGGTTTTGTGCATTTTATGCTGTGATTATGAGTCTCGAATGATGATCCTTTTCTAGTAAACTTAAATGTTTTATGGTGGGTATACAAAGGAAGAGGAATGAATGAATTGCAACAGCCGGTTTATTTCATAAACAATGTAAAAAAATTCTTAGTCTTGTTCTCATGACTTGTTAGTTCTTGAGTGTGTCAATTGTTGCAATATATTGATTCTCTCTTGTCATGTTAATAATGTATTAGGTGCCTGTGACATTGTTTGGGCTCTCTGGAAACTATGCATCGGCTTTGTACATTGCAGCAGTGAAAGCTAAGACCTTGGAAAAGGTTGAATCCGAGTTTTTGGATCTTGTTGAGGCAGCAAAGAAAAGTCCTAAATTTTCTCAGTTCATGAAGGATTTGTCAGTGCCCAAAGAGACAAGAATAAACGCTATAAATGATATTGCTTCTCAAGCTAAATTCTCCGATATAACAAAGAACTTCTTTGGTATGTCGCACATCCTCTTATTCTGTATGAATATTCTGATAATATTGTGTGCCTAGTTGGGAAATGAGGTGTTAGGAACTAGGATTTGAGTTTTCCCAGGAAGTATTTGTTTGGCATGGTATAAAAGGAGCTGAGGGTAGTAGAAAATGGTTTTTGATGTTCAGTTCAAAATTTCTCTTCTTTTGGATTGTGATTGCTCTTCATCCTAGAATTTGTAGTTTTATTAGTTTAAACAAACTGCATGTTCCAATTGGAAACAAAAGGCTGGGAATGGGAAATGTCAACCCCTCTTTCTTTCACTTTCCTATTCAATGTCCTACAGATTGCATATCCCTCTGGCCTCTTTTAGTTATCTTCACCTCTCCATCTCCTACACTTTTTTGAAGTTCAAAATCAGTCTTTAGGTTACAAGGTGCATACTTGTTAATTGAAGCAGGTGGCTACGTATTACGGTCTCTTATATAGACATGAGTTAAATTGGTAATGCCTTAATTCTGGGATTGGGTGAAGGTTTAAATATTTTAGCTTAGTGCTGCCTCCATTTTGATTAATGTTCCCTTGACACCAAGAGTTAAACGTTCCTCTGCTTTAAGAATAACCCCCTTTGGAATTTGGTCGCTTATAGTACACATGCATCTGGGCTACAAAGTTAACTTTGCTGAAATTGCAAATGCAGAAAATGAATGTGTATTATGGTGTGCTTCTTTGCTCTGTGTGGTGAATTGAATTTCCATTACTTGTTTGAGATCTTGTGTCTCACTTGGCAAATCATCATTTGGATTCAGAATTTGCTACTAGAAATTGTTTTCTGACAGGATCCCTTTTGTTCTTAATTTCTAAGTGTTGCAGACCTGAAAATATGTAACTTAATTTACTGGCTGGAAAATTGACATGCTGGAAAATTAACCATATGCTGTCTAGTTTATGGACAAACTGCTTATTCTTCACAATTCCTGGTACCAAAGTCAATCCTACCGTTGTAGTTCTCGACTTGACTTAAATACTTCTAGAGTTTGAATTCATATCTGACTGATTATTTAAAGTTTGAGTTCATGATGCGTGGTCCAGTTTTCTGCTTGAGACCACTTGTTTACAGGTTTACAAAGTTTTGACTATGGCATTTTCTGCATAATGTTTTGACTTTATGTCAATATGTTGGTATACTGCATATGATTGTACTATATAGTTGACCTTTTATCTTGTTCTTTTGTTTTCTGTTAATCTTTGTTTCTTTGGTGACACCTGATTTATGCCCAACCTGATTTCTGGAATTGGTCTGCTATTGAATTATTGCTGATAATTCCACTTTCTTTTCGTCTCACTTGTGATAGTTGTTTTGGCTGAAAATGGGAGGCTGCAACAAATAAACAACATTGCAAAGAGATTTACAGAGATTACCATGGCTCATAGGGGAGAAGTCAAAGCCATTGTAACATCTGTGATTGTAAGTTATTTTCCTTTTCCCCCAGGGAATGTGAATTATAAACAAGCATGTTGTCTATGCACAAAGACAATCATTGGTGTTTGGTTTTCTGACAATATATTTTTTTTTTGTTGAGTCATATTTTATGTTTTGCTGAATATGAATTTCATGTTTGACGCTCTCTGTATCCGTGTTCATGTTTACTTGTCTTAACTTTTTTATGGCCAAGTTTTTTACTTTTGACATATGGGCATCCTTTGGGCTTCATCTCCAATCATTTGGAAAACCACAAGCATATATTTGTTAAGGTTGTTTTTTTTTTCCCGTCTAGAAATGTTGTGAAGTATTCCATGCTTAAACTTGAGTCTAACATAGTTATGCTGGCAAAATTTTCTGCTTGTCCCGAACCATTGTTGGTGAACTAATCTCCTCTTTCTTAAACTTGGGCCTTAATGGCTATGGCTTTGCTAATGAATAGTAAAAAGACATTAGTCATCTATTGACCACTTATTATGGTCTCTAAATGTCAAATCATTCTTAATTTTCCTCGAGATATTGAAGTTTGTGGTCACAGTTGAAAAAGGATTTTGTGATAGCACCAAGTGCAAAAAATCTGCTACAAATGATTGGCCGGATTACTTAACCTGTTTTGCAGATGTTTAAACAACTTAAAAAGGTGATACTAATTTCGCTTGTTTCATCATTTCTGCATAATGGGTACGTTCCAGCCGAATGAAGTTGATTATGGCTTGAAGGGGTAGTACATTGTACTGTCAGATGGTGTAAATAATTCTCGTGCATTAATCTACTACTTGTCTTCTTTAAAAAGAGAATTCTTCAACTAAAATTTGGATATTTAAGGTCATTCAAATCTGGTACTTATTTTGGCTGTGCATTCTTTATCAAAAGGTATATTGTCACTTACCTTCTATAAACTTCTCGATTTTGAGTGAATATCCTGCTTTAAATTCTTGCAATGCGTCTTTCTTAGTGGCATTATGTAGATGCCACATGATTTGAAGGGTGCCAAATCAAGTTTTTTTCTTCTGGTTGGGGTATTTCAGGTTTGCTTGAGCAAGCCATTTTGATAAGTTGCTCCTTAGGAAACAAAGAGAAAAAGAACCACTTTAGGAAAAAGAAAAAAATCTATGATGCATTCTGTGTTTCTTGTGTTCCATTTGTTTGCTATGTTTTATTTGGCTGAAAGACACTTGTGAAAGCCATTTTGAATTGCTGTATATATGTTTATAATATGTCCATTTTTGTCAGCCCCTTCCACCAGAAGAGGAGAAAGAACTGAAAGAAACACTGCAGGATGTTATTGGAGAAGGGAAGAAGGTGCACATTGAACAAAAGGCAAGTTTACGGCTCCCAAATTCCTTTTGAGTCTGATTTTTCTGTTTCTTTACTAGTATGTGCGCGGGTCTCTGATTATTGTGTTATTGTTCCAGATTGATCCCAGCATTCTTGGCGGACTGGTGGTTGAATTCTCACAAAAGGTTTTTGACATGTCTATAAAGACAAGGGCGCGCCAGATGGAGAGATTCCTGAGGGATCCCATTCACAGTACCTAAAATTGTTGAAACTTCTCATAGCCTCTGAATTGTTGCTTATTTCCCATCAAATTATCCTAATTAACTCAAAAGAAAGTGAAATACTGCTATTTTCATTGTTTGGCCTGTTTTTGTTCCTTGTTTTCCATGTCTGATTTGCAAATAAAAGGCAATCCTACTGCCTTTTGCGATTTTAAATTGCAGAACATGTCCAACCATCTTTGTTCATGGCATTTTAAAAAGATTTGTTGGATTTTAACTCTGATTTGACTTTATGAGAATTTTGCGATTCCAAGACCTTTGATGTTGTCTTTTGATCGCCCTAGGATTGATTGGATTGCGCAACTTCTATGCTCAGCAAAGCAAAATATTTATATTTACTCCTTTCTTGTGTACTACAGCCGCTTTTCCTAGTTTATGATGTTAAATCACAGGTTAAAATTTATGTAAGCCATCAAAATATGAGGTGGGTTTTCTTTAGTTCTGATGTTTCATGTATTTTACCAATCAGACAATTGATTATTTAAAGTTGATTTGCTTAACGACATGAAAGAGAAATCCAGACGTGCCATCCACGAGTATGGAAAAAATCTGCATTTCCCTTAGGGTCGAGGATTAGGTAAAGGAAAGGAAATCCCAAAAGCGAAGTCTTAACGGCCAGAGAGAGTAGAGGTTTGATATTTGTGAATTGTGAGTAAGATGCATGCAACGTTGTGTAGTCGTAAACTGCAGGTTTACCTTGGGGTTGCAGATGGCTGGAGGTTAAGATTCGATTCTCCACGACAGTAATTTCCCTTTATGAATAGGAGCTGAAGATTAGAGTTCAATTCTCCATTAACGATAACTTCTTTTTTTAAGTGGACGTGATGTGGATGTGTATTGGACTGCACAATCTAAAAGGGAAAAATCAACTCGTTACTTTTTCATACGGATTTAGAATCGCGCTATAAAAACATAGCATATTCGACTGCAAAATTCAAAAAGGAGAAAACGACTCGTTACTTTCTCATACGGACTTAGAATCGCTATTATAATATAACATACTTTCTCATATATATATAGACTCAAAATCTCTATTATAACATAGCATTTTGAAACTTTCGATCAAATTTACGAGACTCATTAAGTTTTGTTGCATCAATTTTCAAAAATTCATTTGTTATGACTACTTTCGAGTCCTTTTTATATATTTTCCTACCCAATTTAGATTTCTTTTCTATTTTAGTTTTGATTTTCTTAAAACTATATAATCAACTTTATTTTTCATTATTATGAATTTATAATTAATATTTCAATAAATCTTTCAAATTCTCCGACCTTACCCCATTTGATTCCATTCCATTTTAAGGCTTTCAAAAAATTCTTCAAGAAGGAATATGCATTAGTAAACAATATGAGATGAACACACATATATCCTGAATGAGTATTTTGGTTATGTCTTATTTGTCTAATCTAACTTGAATTAACAATACAACTATGAAAGAATTATCACTAAGTATATATACATTTGGGTTTTTTCTTACATTAATTATTATTACCATTCTTTGAATCTCTGATGATTGTTTTTTGGCATGAATGGTTGTCATGATGCTTAATGTTGTAGAGTTAAGTGAGACTTAGCATACATGTAATAACTGAACACACTGAACAAAACTGGAACTAGTGCTAATTTATAATGTAAGAGTGATGATTACACATAAGAAACACACACACACACACACACACAGACACAAATTTGTATTACTTCATGAGAACTCATAAGTTCGTTATGATGTCTTCTTTTTGAAGGATTAAAAGTTTGGTGCCAAAAGTGTTCAAATCTTAATGAATTTCTTTCAGACAAAACTAAGCTAAAAAGTTTAATTTATTCTCTCTATCTGTCGACAGGTGTTTTGCTTAAGAATTGTGTAATCTCCCAACGAAAGCGAGACACGCAGCAGTTTTGAATGCTTTTGTCATTCTTCATGGTACAAATATGTATTAAAGAAAACAAAATTATTGTCGGTCTAGATGTTGCCCACGCCTGCCTTTAATTTGTACTATTGTATAGGTATAGCATTATATTGCAAATCTTGAAGAAGTACTTCTTGTGTACTATACCTTTCATTAATTCCCTCTCTTTGCCAGAATCTACACTTGAGACACAAGTGAGAGAAAGACAAAATGAAGTCTTCATGAAGTGGTAAAGGTGATGATGATAGTGAGTTGTGGGGTTTTTGCTTAAACTATGAACGTCTTGGGACATGAGAGACGACAGATAGCTCAATTCTTCAATGTATATGTCTTTTCTAGTTAATTATGATTCCATTTTACCACATAGGGTTGAATTATACGTACGTTAATTTGTATTTAGCAAACTCCGTCTAATTAGTTATAACCAACTTGTTTATGTAACTCGATCTAAATTCGAGAAAAAAAGAAAAATCGCGACAATTTGGCAGACAACGTAATTTTTTTTTCAAATTCTTTGATATAAATCATATTAAATATCGTGTAAAAATCGAACACTTCGATGAAATATGATCCATACAATCGACTCAATTCACTTATTAGTATAAAGTGTTAGTTGCCATTGTTGTTGTAATTTGTCCTGAGTAGTGTCCAATGTTGCTACAAATATGGACGGATTTGGCTGCAAAAATGATCGTATCTAAGCTTCCTACTATAGCTTAGGTTGTGCAATTCACCAAATAAAGTCATAGTTTATATTCCTCACACTGATCAATGCCAAATTTTTGACAAAATGTATGGTGCATTAATAGTTCAACTTTTCTTGATATGATAATAACTGAAATTTACATTACGAAAAGAAGAAAGAATTGAAAAAGAAAAATGTATAACTTCTGTTGTTACAAATAATTCATATAGTTTTAGTTAATAATATATTGGTGGAGTGGAAAACGGATTCGAGGGGGACCTAAACAGTAGAGAAAGGAACGGTTGGTCTTCTTGTCTTTGACTCTTTCCAAGTCTTTTTCCTTTCATTTTTCTTCACTCACAAGGCATAGAAATCTCAATATATTTTGCTTCCACTTCACATAATCATCTTCATCTCTATCTCTTCTAGTTTTTGCCCATCTGCCACCTTCTTTCTTTCTTATTATGTCAACTATATAACTCAATTACCAATCCCATTCAAGCAGCAAAATTGGGAAGCCCAAAAATAATCATCAAAAGTTCTGTGAGAACTTTGGAATATATATAATGAGAAAGCCAGCAGCTGATCATCTAATAATGGGGAAGGATCAAAAAGGGAATAATAACAACAAAATCAAACTTAGAAAAGGGTTGTGGTCACCTGAAGAAGATGAAAAGCTTATGAACTACATGTTAAGAAATGGTCAAGGATGTTGGAGTGATATAGCAAGAAATGCAGGATTGCAAAGATGTGGGAAAAGTTGCAGGCTAAGATGGATTAATTACTTGAGACCTGACCTCAAACGTGGTGCATTTTCACCTCAAGAAGAAGAACTCATTGTCCACTTGCATTCCATTCTTGGAAACAGGTTAATTTCCTATATATCTCTCCTTAATTTCTTTCTTTGTCACTGTGTGTGTGTGTGTGTGTTTGTGAGATGGAGGGAGCCACAAACTAGCTACTGCATTCAAATGCCAATTTGGATCTTTAATTCCATCATATTATGTTCATTTATCTAGGACTATATAATCAACTAATCTATAGAAGAAATCACTGGAACATAGTGTTAAGTTTATCTCAATGGTTAGATCATCATATGCAAATTAATATTGATTTGTTTGAAAAAATTTCACTGTTCAATGTGCACTGGCCAAGTATATATAACTTAATTCTCTCAAATATCCCAATTGATGATCTTCTTGTATTTTGTTTTGTGGATATAAACTAGCTAGCCAAAGTTGTTTACCGGACAGAAACTTGATCAAACAGAACTATTCTAAGTAGAAAATTCTCTAATCAAATTCTGCACACTTCTGGCTGACTATTATGCCTAATGGGGTGAAAATGCTAAGCATAATAAACCCTTTTTTTGCCATTTTTTTTTTTTACCATTTTTAAGACTTTGCCCTCCACATTTTACACAGATGCTCAGAATTGAACCAACTTTTATATCAATCCAGCAAATCTGCCTCAACTGTACAACTAGCCATTTCAATTCTTCAAAATCCCAAGAGCACCTTTCTTTTGTAGGTACAAAAAATGGAACAGTATATGTGATTGAAATAATTGGCTTGCAAATTGCATTGTATAGTTTACTATAAAAATTGCAATAATTAAATTGCATTGTATAGTTTCCTATAAAAATTGCAATAATTAGTAGGAATCCTTATTAGAAGTCTTCTATAAATTAAAGTTGACTGCTGTAAATTAGGAATGACATATTGAACAAAGTGAATTAGTTACCTCAAATATACCTCAACATTGTATGATTAGTCCGACAGGTTAAACTGATAATTTTCCAAGTTGTAACTGAATGATCGTTCATAAATCTGTATATGTAATCAAATTAAAATGCATTATAGACCTTAATTAATAAAGAACATATTCCATCTGCATAAAATCTTTAGTGTGCTATGAATAACTAAATTCAAAGCTTTATTACTACAACATAGAGAAATAAAATCAAGGTCCTCTATACTTTAAATTACTCTTTTTCTTGCTTAGTTTATTTTTTTTTCCCATATGATTATTCCAATAAGAAATGATGAAACATCTCCAAAGAATTTTAACCCTTACCCAACATAAATTAATGAATGTATAATTAATTAATAAATAGCTGAATATAACTTAACATCTACTGGCACAACATAAAACAAAAACCACTCAAAGTTCATTCAGCTGAATTACTATTTTCCCTCTCTTTTGTGTGTACGTGAGTTGAAAAGGAAACAAATTAAGTTCATTAAACAAATCGGAAACAAATTAAGTTCATTAAACAAATCAAGCAAACAAATATATTTTTCTTAAAATGCAATTAAGTTCATTAAAAGTTTCATGTGACTCGAATTAATCCTTTTTTTTAAAAAAATAAAAATTTATCCCTTAAATGGTCTTTATCTTATGCTAGACTCAAAAATTTAGCTTCATTGATTGTCAAAATTTTGCATAAGTTTGTCCAAATTATTATTCATTTTAGGTTGAAAAGGAGGCCATGCAATTATAAGAATTTAGAAGAGGAAAAAAAAAGTTAAAAAGAAAATGAAAGAAGTATAAAACAGCAAAAATTTTGTGCAGCTGAATACCTTCAATGGCAGCTGATCTTAACTAAATTTCATTCTCACATATATATAGATGGTCACAAATTGCGGCACGTTTACCAGGGAGGACAGACAATGAAATCAAGAACTTTTGGAACTCTACAATAAAGAAGAGGATCAAGAATGGTAATAACATTAACAATACTTCAACATCATCACCAAATACTAGTGATTCTTCTGATCCAAGAAGTATAATGGGAGGGTTAATGCGACCCATGCATGAACAAGACGTATTCTCCATTTGCATGGACTCTACAACAACAACTTCTTCATCACCATCCATGCAAGCCATGCTCACAATCACGGCAAGCAACCAATATTTTAACCCTTTTCCTCCAGTACTTCATGATCATAATGCCTATCTTGACATTGATGGTGCGGCTGCTGCGGCTGGTTTATTCAATTTATCAGCAGCCCATGTTGGCATGCTTACTGGGGGCGGCAGTGGTGGTGGTGGCGGTGGCTGTAGCGGAGGTATAGGAGATTATGGCTTGGTAGAACCTTATGTGATGGGGTTAGAAAGTGATGTTTGTCTTCCTGCATTGGAGAGTAGGACCTATGAAAGCAATATTAATGTCTCAAAGGAGTGTGTTCTTGACAAAAAACTTCATAACAACCACCATTTCAACAATATTTCTGAAAGCTTCAAAGGAGAAGACTTTGTGGGAATTGGGAATCATTGGAATGGAGAAAACTTGAGAATGGGAGAATTGGATTGGGAGGGTTTGTTGGCAAATGTCACTTCTTTACCTTATCTTGAATCCCAAGTTGAATAACCTAGCTTTTTTTTCTACCTTACTTTCCAAAATCTAAAATCCTATTTTTCTTAAAAAAAAAAAAATTAATACTTTTGAGATTCTTGAACTACTTTTTTTTGGCATTTGTTTTTCTGTTTTTCCTTCATATCTTAAGCTTTTTAAATCATAAATTTTTTAATTTCCTCAACCATGAACCAATCCTTCAAATACACTAGCACACCAGAAAATTAATAATTTCCTAGCTTGGAAGTACAAGTTTAGATGAGATTTTTGGAATGTTTACTCTGAAAAAGAAGCGGCTCAATTATTTTGCAGGAGAATATAGAGAGTTGGCCAAACAATCATACTCTTAGTGAAGTGTGAATATCAATCTTTGAGAAGCAATAGAGGAGGGAGGTTGTTGAAATGTTGTAGTTCTGTGTACAGTAGAGAGCAAGGAACAAATAATATGTGAGGATGGGAATTATTTCTTGAGGGATCAGTTAAAAAGAGCAAGATGCATTTGGTATACTGAATCTTTTGATGTAAAAAAAAAAATAACTATGAAAAGTTGTAGTTGTAATTAGCTGGAAATACTTGGGAATTTTACACAAAAATGGAATTTGATCAACTTCTTTCAATCACTCTTTTTCTCCATGCATGTTGATCAAAAGCAATTATATATGTATACCATTACTGGTATATCCCTGGTGTTAATACACTTGCAAGTATGCATACCATGACCATATAGTACAATATCATCATATATAGTATCTCCCACAACAAAATTTGAACAGAAAAAAAAAAAACCAACAATTAAAACTTTGCAATTTCATCATAATTAAGGTTGGTTGTTAACTTGTAATTGGCTAAAAAATGAAGGAAAAATTAACAACAACAGTAAAAAAACTAGAGCTTACTCGATCAACAGATTAAATGTGATGTTTTAATTTTATACATATTTGCCTAGTTATAAGTATGTTATGGTGGTAACCGATCCTAAACTCGAAAAAAAAAAGGAGAAAAGTCGCGATAGTCTAACAACCAATGTAAAATTTTGCCACACTTTATAATATAGATCATATTAAAAATCGTATAAAAGTTAGAAAGCTTCACACTTTATCGAGCATGTCGCAAAGTTCTACTGTAGCGATTGAGCACGATGACGAAGCTAGCCCGATCTACCTATACAGGCAACTCCACTCAATAGAATACATGGCTTAGTTATTATTGTTGTACTTACTCAGTTTTTGTTCCAATATTACAGTAAAACTATATATGATGATCATAATAAGTTCATAAACCAAGTGTTCTTGTATACACACTATTTCAAATGTTGTTTAATATTAGTAAGCAGACTTAACGAACATGTAGAAATTAAGGATCTTGTACCTAAAATGAGTTCAAGTTACGTTTAGTTATGTGTGAAAGATAGATAGAGATTGACATGCATATGCATGTATTTTGCTTTCTAATATTAATTAAGGTTCCTCTATGGAATTAATGTGATGCAAATAAAGATGTGTTGTTAGTATATATCTTAGAGAGACTAATAATAACCCATATATAGTTTGCACCTGATCAATCCAAACTATGGTATTTTATGAGTAGTGTCAAATCTTAACATTTGTGAGGTGATAATAAGCTCATTCTTGTATAACTAATTTGTCCCTAACCTATACAGCATAGTTTGTGTGCATTGGACTTGGAATTAAGTTTAATTTGATTTAGCAAATCTTTCGTCAAATTATTTGTGCATATTCCAGCAAGCTTCACAAAGTATATGGGCTTTTTCTTGACTATTCCTAGAAGCCTGTGGTAGTAGTGAGGAGTTAATTTGTTTTCAATATTCACCTTAGGCAAGAATTTGTTAGATTTGTTTTGATCTTCAATCGAGATAGGTGTTTGTCACAATTGTGTGAAGTGGGATTTTCTCCCTTCAATCTCCTTGACTCGGTTGATTAATCTTCCTATCCACTGAAAGTCATTTTTAATATAGCCAAAAGTGACAATGATTATAAATGCCCATGACACTCTTGTACAATAATGACTAAGTACTGATCACATTTTGGTATGGGATTTGCTTTAAACTTATTTTTTCATACCGTCATGACACTACTGATTGGAAATTTTGGCCATGGATGTTGGAACTAGGAATGTATCCCTCACAATTTCAAATTATTACCTGGTTTAGGAAGTATTCAATCACTTGGTGGGAATTTGGATTTGTCAAATCATGATTTTTCCAATGTTTTGATCAAAACCAAATCAAGAAACAATACAAATCATGATTTTTCCAATGTTTTGATCAAAACCAAATCAAGAAACTATTGTTCAATTCCCCTACTGTATTATTATCCCCTTTTTTTGGTTCTTAAACAATATGAATTATATTTTTGTTGAATTTTATGAATATGAAGAAGTTTCATATTTTGCATTTGGTTGTACTTTCGCATAATCAAAATCGCTCTTCAAGAACTGTTTCATTTTCGGTGGAATTATGAAAACAGTAAAAGTAAAAAAAGAAACGTCGCCTGAGAGATTCGAACTCTCGCGGGGAAACCCCATGTACTTAGCAGGCACACGCCTTAACCACTCGGCCAAAGCGACATTGTTCATGTTCTGTTACATGAAATATATAACATTTTTCACAAATTGAATATTTACTCATCAATAACACCATCAAATGTTTTACACACTTTAAACATATAATGTGTTTTTCAATATTTATCGAATTCCAATCAACAAATAATAATAGTAAAAACAAAATATTTATACAATATTATAACTCTATTCGGGTGAAGTTCTATTTTTAAATGAGCAGATAAGTGAATGCACCACAAATTGAGGATAGAATTTTACCTGAATAGAATTAGAACGTTATGTATAACTCATTAGTCATAACCCTTATCATTACTGTTACCGATCAAATATACTCTTATGTGATGGTCGCATGTAGTGATCGAATTGCTGCGTTAGATATGCGTATTTTTTTACATTCGATATGCAAATATATTTTTTTTATACGCTAATGTTATATATTTGATATGATAATTTTTATACGTTATACGCTAATACGCTATTTTTATACCGTAGACACTAACTTTTTATATGTTATACGTTAATATTTGATATGTTATATGCTAATGTGCTAATTTTTTATACTTTATACGCTTAAGTTAAAATCTATACGTTAATATGCTAATTTTTTATATTTTATACACTAATTTTTTATACTTTATACATTAATTTTTTATACTTTATACGTTAAAGTGAATTTTGATACGTTAATTTTGTTTAATACACTGATTTTTAAATTTTAATACGCGAATCGCATACATAAAACCGTTGTACAGAGTCTACCCCAACATATATAAATGTTTGATGAAACGTTGAAATAATCACTAAGGGGGCGTTTGGTAAGGGGGAATAGAAGGGGTCAATGGTAATCAACAAAAGTGATTGCCATTGTTAATGTTTGGGAATGGGTAATGGGAATGACTGTTCATCAATGATTACCCAATACAGGGTAACGGATGATTAATGGGGGGAGACCAGGGAATCATCCATTACCCTATATTGGGTAATCGATTTTACTCAACTCTACCAAATAACTCCCTACTCTAATATGTACTTTAATAATAATAATAATAATATTATTATTATTAATTAAAATAATAATAGTAATAATAATAATAATAATATTATTATTATTAATTAAAATAATAATAGTAATAATAATAATAATATTATTATTATATTAATAATTAATAATAATATTATTATTAATAATATTAATATTAAATAAATAATATTAATAATAATTCATTAATAATAATATAATTAATATTAGTAATGAATAATTAATAATAATTATTATTAAATAATAATATTATTAATATAATTCATATTAATAATAATTATTATTATTAAATAATAATAATAATAATTATATTAAATAATAATAATAATAATTATTAATAATTAATATTATTAATAAATAATTATTATTAAATATAATATTATTAATGAAATTCATATTAATTATTAATAATTACTATTATTAAATAATAATTATTATTAAATAATAATATTATTAATATAATTCATATTAGTTATTAATAATAATAATTATTAAATAATAATATTGATAATAATATTATTAATGATTAATGATTAATATTAATAATAATAATGATAATAATATTAATAATTAATAATATTAATAATGATAATAATTAATAATATTAATCATTAATAATAATATTTATAATAAATAATGATAACAATAATTAATAATTAATAATGATAATAATAATATTAATAATTAATAATGAAAATAATATTAATAAATAATAATATTATTATTATTAATTAATAATAGTAATAATAATAATAAAGATTAATAATAATAATAATAATAATAAAAAGTGCGAACTCGATAAGGGTAAAATAGAAATTTTGAATGATTCCTATTACTATTGTTGATTTGAACCAAACAACATCAATCACAATAATACCCATTATAGGATTTGAACCAAACATTAACAATGCAATCATATTCCCATTGCCATTAACCCCTCAATCAAACCCATTGTGATTGCCATTGAAGAATTTGAACCAAACGCCCCCTTAAGATTTCCATATATAGTCTATATTTTCGGCTTGAGAGATTGATGAAGCTATAGCCTAGCTATTATTGATACAAGAAGAATTGCAACTCATTATGTCTTGGTATAAAAGCAAAAGTAAGATCCCTTTAAGATTATTTGCAAAGGCAACATTATTTTCAATCATGATTAGTCCTTATGCTTCTAGCTTGCACATGAATCCAATACTTATATTGTCTCTTCAAATTAAAGCAAGAAACCAAAAAAAAAAAGGTCATAGTTAATTTAATTTATATCTTTCATTAATTAATTTCTCTCCCTCGATTTATTCACATACTTTAATAGTGGCAATCATCAAGTATATCTCCTTTCTTATGCACGGTTAAGGTATAATCAACAAGTTCATTATCTTTTAGACATTTTTATGATTAACAAAATCCTTTTAGACATTTTTATGATTAACAAAATCGACTCTGTTGGCATTAAAATTCTCACCCGGACCCCCTCATTTTCATCTTGATCTCAACTTTGCAAATGTGACAAAATATTTATAAAAAAAAATGAAAAGGAAAAGGAAAAAAAAAAAGAAAATTAAGCTTCATAGCAAGTAGCAGCTCTATGGGATGAATGGACTTACTTCTAGTTATTCCCTTTAAAAACCACTTTGAGGATGAGCACAAAATCTATACAACAACAATAAATACTAAAGCCTTTAATCCACTAAAAGTGACGTGGGTATATATGTCACATTTTAATATCGATCTAAACTCACTTACTTATTCATATTTAGATATAACATATTTTTTTTTCATAGTTTCTTTATAATTTTTTTTTGGTTTTCTTCTTAATTTGAATAAATAATTTTTTATTTTCTACACATCTCACTGGAGCACCTAAAGGTTTTTTATGTACATATTCGAACTATTTTAAATGTGTTTCTCTCATTTTTTTTTCATTTATTGAAGGTATTTTTACTTTATTTCTAATGCAATTATTACTTATTCTAGTTTAGTGTGTCGACACATCCAATATCTATATATATATATATACTAAAAACAAAAGAACAATTAATGCAAGCAAGCTCTTGAATGCTATCATCTTTTTACTATGGCATATACATGCACTGTTTGTGAAAACAATAATGTTATATGTACTTGGAAAATTAATATGCAACCTTGTTAAAAGAGTAAACAAAAAGTATCCCTACAAATTACAAAAAAATACAAAGAGAAACTGTTGTACAATTTACAAACGTTTCAATTTGTGAAATGTAAGTTAATAAGAAAGCACATTGTGCTCATGTGCATAATGAATTTTTTTCTCTAATTTTGTTTTCTTGAAAAGTGCATATATATTGGTAGTTAATTGTTTTTCCAAGGTCATATACTCAATGCCTGTAATTATGGCATCCATCTCTCCAATGCAAACTTCCACTTTTTGCAGCTTAAAAACCCTCCAAAAATCTTCGAACATTGTGAAGGAAATCATTTTCCCCTCTCCATCTTTCTCACTCACACACACACACACACACACACACACACAACTTTTCACTATAGCTATGACTATCTACAGAATGGATTCAGAAGAGGAAGCTTTATTTCGATCCTATCCTTATGCAGTATATTACGTACAAAGTCCATCAACGGTTTCTCATGCCAATAGTGCTGAAATTCGTAACATCCATAACAATGAGTCCATATCAGAAACCTTTATGAACAACACCATCAACACAAGAAGCAAAGAATCAGCAAATCGGTTAGCTCTATCGCATTATTCTTTGTCTCGGGGATCAACCAATTCGTTCTTGCATGAGAAAAAAATCCCATATGACGATGTTCAGAGCCATGGAACAGGAATTACGTTTAATGAAGAAACAAACGATGATCATCATCATCCTCATGATCAAAGCAATGTTATTTTTGTTGATCATCAAGTTAGAAATGGTTACAAAAAGGATCATCACGATGAGTATGAAGAGGATGATGAGGAGTATTTTGAGAGGAATGATGCATGGTGGAGCATACTTTCTTTTAGACATTCCAATTCATCAGAGTGGAAGTTCCTGCAGATAACATGGAGATTTGTACTGAGCATGGTTGTTGCACTTGTTGTTTTCTACTTAGTCACCAAGCCACCAGCTCCTAAGATGTCTGTCAAGGTTTAATTCCTATCTCTTCTACTTGGTAGATATTTCAACAATTTTTTTTAATCGGAAAAAACGTACACGACTTGAGGACATCAACCCTAATTTTATAAATTAGTAAGTCAAATAAGTACACGCAATCCAAATATGAATGGTTAACGAAGCTACTCAGAACAAAAACTTGACGGAAATATGGACAAAATATACATTAATGCATATAGTTAGAGTAGATAAATTTGGTCAACCTTCTTATATATTACTATTTCCCTACTTCATTTTAAAATTAGTAGGTGCAGCATGTTCATTAGAGTAAATATTATATGGTTATTAACTATATGAATTAGTGGAAATGTAACATTGGCAAATTCTTGATGAATTTCATACAATATTGACTCCGAGATTAGTCACGCAATACTTATTGATTAATCACCCAATACTTATTCCTCCAACAGTGTTTAATTAGGGAAAAAATTCAGAGGATAAGAGTTTAAAATGCGGGGAATCGCTGTTTTGGTCAACTTCCTTTTACATTTTAGTTATCTCACTTATTGATTTTGCCAATTTATGGGGTCCTTTTTTTTTTAGTTGGCTGAACCTCTTTTTTGAGGTGGGTCGCCACTGCTTATTATATTAGATGCTTTTTTGGGTGATGTACTTAACCTAATATCACCTTTACACAAAATATCCTTTTGAACTACTTCCCATTCACATGTCAATGGCCTAATGGGAGGTAGTTCAATCGGATTTTGAAAAGCCATAAATTTGGAGCAATTCCTCCATTTACATATTTTTCTTCTATTACAATTAGTCAGCAAAATCAGAATGAGGTGCGCTGAATTTTCACCCCTTCCACAACACCTCTCTAATAAATTCCACAAAAGAGCTAATTTTACACCAAATTCACTTTAAGTGGGGACAACAACTACTGGGCATTCCTATTGTACAAACCTCCTCAGTAGAGGAGAGGAATGTGTGTCCTATTTGCTGAACCTGTTGCACATAACATACATCAATGGGAAATTGCCCTAACACAGCAGCCAATGCCCTCCATCTTAGCAATAAAATCCAATTTATGGGGTCCTTAATTTGCTGAAAATGCATGTCTTCTATTTTACTAATTAATGCATATAAAAAGAATTATTGAAAACAAATAATTTGAAATCAGTGAATGAAAGTATGAAAAACACATGGTTACAAAATTCAGTTTCTTTATAGCTCTTGAAATCAGTAAAGTTTTATTTGTCTCACTAATTGATTTCACTGTTAAACTTGTTCAAAAAATCTAGTAAATGAACTAAATAGGTGCCTTTTGAATGGATAATCAATGGACCTTCTAGGTAGGACCTTGAGTTTAAGCCCCCCTACATAGGCATTGTGGGCGGCAATGCCATTGAGTACAATGTTCCTTGCTAGCTAGAAAGTGTGGAATAGTTTGCCCACTTTTCCATTTTGTAAAGAGAAAATACAAACCAATTTATGGTTTTATAAAACTCAACCTTCTAACGTTTATGTATATTGTAAAACAACTAATTCTTATATGTATGTGGATCATATTTTGTCATCGTATTTTATTTGTTAATGTAATTTCTAATATGATTCATATTATTTGGGTATTTATTTACAATTTCTAATATAATTCATATATTGAATGACAAAGTTTTACGTTGATTGTCAATCTAATGTAATTATCCTCTTTTTTTTTGGAATTAAGAATCGACTACTTATAAGCAAATTGATTACTTATAAGCTAAATAGAATAAGACGGAAAAAATGTTGGACAGAGAATTCCAACTCTTAAATTACTCAGGAATATATATCATATCAATTTCGACCAACATATATATTTGGTCATCCCAATTACCTGTTTAACTCTAGAATAATTTGTGATCTTGCAGATATCAAGAGTTTCCCAGTTCGAATTAGCCGAAGGAGTTGATGCATCAGGCGTGACAACCAAAATGCTTACATGCAATTGTTCTATAAATTTAGTGATAGATAACAAGTCCAAAATATTTGGGCTTCATCTTCATCCTCCATTTATCCGAATGTCTTTTGGCAATCTCCCTTTTGCAGTGGCACAAGTAAGCATGAATGCTTGTAGTTTGCCTCATAACATTCCGCTTTAATATATATTATCTTGAAACTCACAATGCACCATGTATAACTACAAAATGTTGCAACTATTTGTTCTATATACTCATGAAAAATGCAATGCATTTATTGTATATAACATCCAAAATATTCATTTTCTTCCCTGATTTTCTTCAAGAAAATCTTCTTGAAATGACAATGTGGGAACTTTTTCTTTCTTTTGACATCTCCAAACATAAATTTGTTAGGAATTACATTTTCTCCATAAACATGTTTTCATTATTAATCTGTGTACTCCTTCAGTCATCATTTGCTCACTTGATTTAGAACTAATTAAAAACCGTCCTTGCAGGGTCCTGAACTTCAAGTAGGGATTGGAGAAGAATATGTCATGCTGCATGTTGGCACTAGGAATAAGCCAATGTATGGTGCAGGAAGAAACATGCAGGATTTGCTTGAATCAAAGAAGGGATTGCCAATAGCAATACATATGAAGTTGAGATCAAGTTTTCGTGTAGTTTGGGGACTCATCAAGCCTAAATTTCACCATCAAGCTCAGTGTTTAATTCTTGTTGGTAGCACATATGATAAGAAACACAAATCCCAAGAGTTTATTAGTAAATGTAGCATATCATGATAACAATATTGATGTTTTCTTGAATTTAAGTCAAATATATGAATTTATTTTTGTAATGAATTAATTACTTAATTAAGTTTTAAATTTATAACTTTTATTGTGCCAAGTTAAATACTTTGGCAAAATATTAGTCATGTGAAATTTACTTATAAGAATAAGAGAGTCCATGACGAAAGGAACTAAATGATTTATACGGATTCATATGAGTTCATGTGTGAATGATATAATTGGGTTGAAATTTTTTTTCATATTTTTAATCAAATATAGTGTTGTCCATCTAAACAAAATGCTTGCTGTTGCTCTTTTTGCTGAACTAATGAATGCATGTTTATTGATTTTTTGAAAATTTTCTTATTTGTTATGATTAAGTTATGATAGGAAAAACTTGAGGTATAAAATCCTCAATGTTGTTATAACAAATAAAGGAAACTTATAATTTTTGAAAAAATCGACATTTTTCTAAGTTATAGCAAACAATAGATTGACAAGACACAAGAATCACTAGACAAAAAAGTCAAAATCAATTATTTTTGGATTTCACCATTTTTGTCTAAAATATATGTGTTATAATCCATGAAAAATAAAAATTTAGTAAAACATTTAAATTCCCTTTTTTATGACACCGTTCACAAGTAATAATTTTCACAATTGAAGTTGGTGAAAAATAGTAGGGAAAAGACAAACGTTTTTACATTGCCACTTTTAACAAAAATACGTGTGTTATACCCCGTGAAAAATGGAGGTTTGCTGAAAAATTTTAAATTTCACTTTTTCCTGACAAAATTTACTAGAATGCATGTTCAAAATTGAGGGAGGTGTAAAAATATCACAAAAAGTCAAAATCAATATTTTTTACATTTTACCATTTTTAGCTAAAATATGTGTGTTATTACTCATGAAAAATATAAATTTTGTGAAAAAACTAAATTTCACATTTTTTGACACGGTTCATTAGAATGCATGTTCACAATTGAAATTCGTGTAATAAACAGTAGTTGAAAAGCCAAAATCAATAAGTTTTTTTTACTTTGCCATTTTTTTACCAAAATACGTTTGTTATCGCTCATGAAAAATGGAGGTTTGGTGAAAATTTTAGTTTTTATTTTTTTTGAAAATATTCACTAGAATACATGTTCACAATCGGGTGGGTACAAAAAACGGTACAAAAAAGTCAAAATCAACGTGTCTTTTTATTTTGCCATTTTTCACTAAAATACGTATGTTATGATCCATGATATGAAAGTTTATTAAAAATTCTAAATTTCACTTTTTTGACACCATTCAAAAGTATGCATATTCACAATTGAGATAGGTTAAAAATAGTAAGGAAAAAGCCAAAATCAACACGTTTTTTTACTTTGTCATTTTAGATAAAAATACATATGTTATACCCCATGAAAAATTGAAATTTGGTAAAAATTTTAAATTTTACTTTTTTTACACCGTTCACAAGTATGCATGTTTACAATTAAGTGGGTGTAAAAAACCTAAAAAAAAGTGTCAAAATCAACAATTTTTGGATTTTATCATTTTTTGCTAAAATACATGTGTTATAACCCGTGAAAAATGTAAATTTGGTGAAAAAACTAAATTTCACTTTTTTGACACCGTTCGTTAGAATGCATGTTCACAATTAAATTGCGTGAAAAAAAAGTAGGAAAAATGTCAAAATCAACAAATTTTTTTATTTTGTTATTTTTTACCAAAATACATGTTCTAACCCACGAAAAATGGAGGTTTGGTGAAAATTTTGACAATATTCACTAGAATGCATATTCACATTTGGGGTTGGTGCAAAAAATGATAAAAAATAGTCAAAATCAACGCATTTTTGAATTTTGCTAAAATGCGTGTGTATAACCCATGAAAAATAAAAATTTGGTAAAAATTCTAAATTTTACCGTTTTGTCATACCATTCAAAAGAATGCATGTTTACAATTGATGTGAGAAAAAATAGTAGAAAAAAAGCAAAAATCAATACATGTTTTGACTTTACTATTTTTTTACTAAAATACGTGTGTTATAACCCATGAAAAATAGAGGTTTGGTGAAAATTTTAATTTTAACTTTTTTTGACAATATTCACTAGAATGTATGTCCACAATGGGGGTAGGTGCAAAAAATGGTACAAAAAAAAGTCAAAATCAATGCATTTTTAGATTTTGCCATGTTTTTACTAAAATACTTGTTTTATAAATTTTATTTTTTACACTGTTCACAAATATGTATGTTCACAATTGATGTAGGTAAAAAAACAATAGACAAAATACCAAAATAAACACGTTTTTTATTTTGCCGTTTTTCATAAAAATAGGTGTGTTATAAACTGTTAAAAATGGAAGTTTAGTGAAAAAAAAATTAAATTTCACTTTTTCCTTATAATATTCACTAGAATGCATGTCCACAATCGAGACAAGTGTAAAAAAATTACAAAAAAGTCAAATTCAACGCATTTTTGAATTTAGCCATTTTTGGATAAATTACGTGTGCTATAACCCATGAAAATAGAAATTTGGTGAAAAAACGAAATTTCACTTTTTTGACACCGATCATTAGAATGCATGTTCACAATTGAGGTGTGTGTAATAAAGAGTAGGGGAAAAGTCAAAATCAACACTTTTTTTTTACTTTGCCATTTTTTTCCAAAATACGTGTGTTATAACCCATAAAAAATGAAGTTTGTGAAAATTTTAATTTTCACTTTTTCTGACAATATTCACCAGAATACATGTCACAATAAGGGTGGGTACAAAAAAGAGTACAAAAAATGTCAAAACTAACGTGCTTTTAGATTTTGTCTTTTTTTGCTAAAATGCGTGTATTATAACACATGAAAAATATAAATTTTGTAAAAAAAATTTAAATTTCACTTTTTTTGGACACCGTTCACAAGTATGCATGTTCACAATTGAGGTGGGTGAAAAAAACAGTAGGCGAAAAACAAAAATCATCAAGTTTTTTTTACTTTTCCATTTTTGACCAAAATACGCGTATTATAACTTGTGAAAAATGAAGGTTTTGTAAAAATTTTAAGGTATGTTTGGATAGGGCTTTTTATCACATTTCTCATCTCATTCTAAATTAACATGTTTGTTTACATTCAATTTCAAAACAAAAATTTTCAACTTCTCTAACAATAAAATGAAGGCATTTCGGTCTTTTCAGCATTTTTTTATTTTTTTATTTTTTGACCTGATCGGTGGCGGTCAAAAGTTAATTGTCACCTATTAACCCAAATAATTTAATTAAAAAAATTTATTTAAACATTGTTTAATAAAATAATTATTCGACACAAAAACTAATAAAAATAAAACTTATCGATCCAAACACTCAATTTTCAAAGCAAAAATATTTCTTTTGTAAAACGCAACCTGAAATCTTATTTTTTACAATTCTCAAAACGAAACATGTATCCAAACAGACCCTTAAATTTCCTTTTTTTCTGACAATATTCAAGGCATCGAATATTCACGATCAAGTCAGGTGTAAAAACTATCACCAAAAAGTCAAAATCAACGCTTTATGAATTTTGCCATTTTTGTCTAAATTACGTGTGTTAGAACCAATGAAAAATGTAAATTTGGTGAAACTAAATTTCATTTTTTAACACCGTTCATTATAAAGTATGTTCGCAATTAATGTGTGTAAAAAATAATAGAGAAAAGTCAAAATCAACATGTTTTTTTAATTTGCTATCTTTGAAAAAAATACGTGTGTTATAACCCAATAAAAATGTAAGTTTGGTGAAAAATTAAATTTTCACTTTTTTTGACAATATTCACAAGAACAAGTTCAACTTATGGATAATTTCTTACTTGCACAAGAACTAGTTCAATGCCTTCCAAAAAAAAATAAAATTAGCAATGTCATACTCAAGTTAGACATGGAGAAAGCTTATGATAGAGTAGATTGGTTTTCCTACTCCAAGTTCTGCGTAAATTTGGTTTTAGTGAGATATATATTGATATGATTTGGCGTTTAATTTCAAATATCAGATTTTCACTTTTAATCATTGGATCACAAGTAGGGTTTTTCCAATCCTCACGTGGAATTAGACAAGGGGATCCTTTACCCCCCTATCTTTTCATTATAGTAGTTGAGTTCATCTCAAGAGCTTTAAATCATCCTAAATCTCAGTACCCATCTTTCTTTTTCCAATAAAAATGCCCACCGATTTCTCATCTTGCATATACCGATGATCTGATCATCTTCACTTCTTCCCATCCGAAAGCTTTAAAACATATCATGAGCATACTAAATCACTATGAGGAAGTTTCAGGTCAAAAGGTAAATTCTCAAAAAAGTTCTTTCCTCATACATCACAAATGTGAAAATGGCCAAAAAACACACCATTTTCAAAACTACAAAATTTCATCATGAAAAATTTCCAGTCAAGTATCTAGGTTTGCCCCAAATAAATTTAGCCATTACAACCTCATTCAAAAAATGCATAAAAAAAATCAGTTTTTGGAATTCCAAATTTTTTTCAAGTGGTGGGAGAATTACTCTCATCAAATCAGTTCTTTTAGCTATGCCAACACACACCCTTCTAGGATCAAATCCTCCAAATAGAACTCTCCAAAGGCTAGAAAGTATCCTTTCAAACTTCCTTTGGGGATCCAATGATGGAAAGTTCAAATATCATTGGATTTCATGGAAAAAACTTTGTTTTCAGTTTCAAGATGGTGGTCTAGGTTTCAGAAGTCTTCAAGATACCCACAAAGCTTTTTCTTTCAAACTCTGGTGGAGATTTAAAGAACAAAGTTCTTTATGGGCTGAATTCTTAGCAGCAAAATATGATGATCAAGGAATCCCTAATAAGAAATTCTCTAGTATGTGGAATAGACTTCTAGAAATCAGACCTGAGGTGGATCCTCTCATCATCCAAAATCAGTCCAGCCAAGGAGATCCAAATTCCATCATTTGGTCCTTAACTAAGCATGGTGAGTTCATCTTTCAATCAGCCTACAAGCATGGTGAGTTCATTTTTTGTTTGCTAAGATTACTTAAAACACTGCTCCCAATTGTCACCATTTTACATAGATTTCATGTTTATGGTCCTTTCATATGCCCTTGGTGCTACTCAGGGCCAGAATCAATTGCCCACACATTTTTGCATTGTGAACCAGCTTCAAAACTGTGGATATCATTTGGAGGTAAAGTGGGGATTCATATTTCACCAAATTCTCAGTCTCTAAACTTTTTTCTAGATCACTGGTGGAACCAAAAAGGTAAAAATCTAATATGCAATTACATCATTTCGATCTTACCCATGATTATCTATTGGCAATTGTGGAAATCCAGGAATAGAAGACTTTTCGAAGATGAGGCATGGGATTTAGACAAAATGAGAAAAGCCTCATTTAAATATCTAAAAGCAGTGCTAACTAATTGCTTTCCAGAATTCAAATGCATTAACCTTCCATGGAATGGTTTCTGGAATTCAGTACTGAATATGTCCAGGAAATGCAATATATTATACATCAAGTGGCACCCACCGAATGAGCACTATCTTAAGTTGAATATTCATGGTGTCTTTAATAGCTCAAACATGGGTTTTGGTGGTGGAATCTTAAGAAATCATGATTGCAATATGATCTTTGCCTTTTCTTTTAAATCCTTTATATCTAACTTATTCTTTCCTAAGCAAATAATGGCAGAAGCAGCAATGACGGGCATGGAAATCTGTAAACAAAAAACCATCTTTGAGAATATGAATTTTGAATCCAGTTCTAACCTACATTTATGGTTACAGGATGACAAAAAATGTCTTTATTAAAAGAGCAAATACATAAAATGAAAGAGTCTCTAGCTTCAACAACGTGGACAAATTGTCAAAATGAAGAAAACCTTATAGCCAAACTTATAGCAATGGCAGCAACCCAACACCAGTGTAAAATCTACACGGAGGAAAAGCTTTTGCACCAAAAGATTCAATCAATCATCAGAGCTGAAATACTGGGCTTTCCACACATCAAGAGAAAATTTCAGCCTACTCACCAGCCACAAAGCTTCATCAGTACTCAATGACATATCCTATCAGAAAATTTGATAAATGGTGCAAGAAAGATCTCAGCAATTCAAATGTCTATAAGTTACAAATCTGGTGGTGCAATCATAGAGGTAGAAATGAAGGTTTTTCAACTTTGCCACAAAAAAAGGTATAACATCAAAGATTTCCATAGAATCATCCGGATGGTAATTGGTAATGTGACGACCCAACCTACCCCCTCAGCCAGAGCGAGTTGGCTCGTCAAACCTGTACCTTTCATCATACACAAAATAATTTCTAAAATCGTAATTATCACACACAACCTTGTTCTTAGATTAAGCACTAACGAGCACCTGTTTACACAATACCAAAATATCATATATGCTTACAACAACAAAAACCATAACATCATATCATATCGTCTTTATTTACAGTCTGGTCCCCAAAATTACATAAGTAACTTAATAGGCAAGCCCTTATTGATTCTGCGATATAACCCAACTTCAAAGTCCGCCTAACCGGCTTAGTGACCTCACCTTCTTCTAGGCTTGCTACTCTAGTCCCTCTTGGCCCAGCTCCTCTGACCCCTCTGAAATAAAAGATTTTCGAAAATAGGGTGAGCTAAAATGCTCAGTGGGGAGGCGATAGGATTACATGATGCTAAACATAGCGAAATATGACCAATAAAATTCAAAACAGCAAAATAACATACCAGCCTTGAGAACGCACGTATTTTTAAAAAGAAACATGCACAAATAGTAAAAGAGACATATAATTCGGCCAGAAAACATTACCAGTACAGTACCAGCCTTATATCACCTTACGATCAGTGGTTGATCAGACCACTGTTGAAGCTACCTTATCCACCACAAACAAAATTTGCCCTTCAGGCACAATAGGATATATCCGGATAACCAATACCCTTTCTCGTGAAACTCAAAACTCCTTAGTTCCACTTGACAAGGATTAAATGTCACGGTGAACTTATGATGAACTCGTCGGCCCTGGCTTTCCCGGCCACCAATAAGTCACCATGACTGGGCCCCAATCAATCACACAGTCACGTCATAGGCAAACCCATGCCACACAAATAGTTTCTATCCAATCACACATATTTTACACACAATTATGTCAAGCTGACGCAACATCACGAGTTTGACAAATGTTAAACCGAATTTCAGCTTTGCTTGCGTAGTCTTAAAAGCCTAGGAATTTCAAATAATATTATTATGAATATGACTACAATTATTGGCATTAATATCTTTTCCTACTAATGTTATGGTTTTTTTTTCTTTTTTTTTTAAAAAAAAAACAAATCCATCCATAATGAAAATAGCTTAAATTTCTTTAAAAGTTGGCAATAAATCTTCAGATACATTACCGTTGTTATTATTCCTTGCATTTATGTGGGTCTAGGTTTTCAAATCAAACACTACCTCCAAAACCCATTAACATCATTTGTATAATATTGCTATTCACATCCATAGCCCAAACTATTAATATTATAAAGCCCATTTTTATAAAAGGTCCATTCCTTATTAAATCAAAAGGCCCATTCTTAATCTAAATTTCTAAAGGTCCATTCCTGAATTAAATTATAAAGATCCATTCCTAAATTAAACTATGAAGGTCCATTTATAATATCTCATTCCATTTAGTTCATTTCTATCCATCACCAATTCATATTGGACGAAGCCCAAGTTACTGATATACTGAAGCCCATTTTTTAAATAAAATAATCCACCTCAAATTCCCTAATTCCACATCAATACTATCTCCAAATAGCCCACTCTGAATTATCACCTAATGTTTTAAGTCCAAACCAAATTAAGTTGGGCCAGACTCCCATTCCTTATCTTTCCTTATCATTAAAGGTTATTTCCTTAAACTATCAAATCTGAAATTCATTTTTTTTCCCCGTTTTTTTTCTTTTTCCTCAACTTCATCTGCTTGACTCTCATCCTATCACCACAACACAATTGCAATATTCCAGATCGTCCCTTCTTTGAAGAAAGAACCTAATTTGCTCGTTTCTAAGCAAATTCCAAAACCCAACTAGCACCAATATAAATTTCAACCATAAAATCACCATATAAACTTTGATTCAAGTAACTAATATCAAAAAGACAAATTAGAAAATTCTCTTTTAATCCCAAGTCTCCTGTTGCCACACATTACATCACAAACCATCCATACACATATATATTTACTAACAGTAAAGCAAGAAAAACCTGTAAAGCCCAACCCTACAACCATTGAGTACTAGATGATTTTCCCCACCTTCTGAAAGTTCCCAAACTGCTTTGGACTCCTCCTCCCTAATTCCTTTCTTTTCCTTCGCTGATCTTCCTTTCCTCTCTTCTTTTCTTCTGCCGTTTTTTTTCTTTTTTTTTTCCTCCGCTGCTCTCTCTTCCTTCCCTTTTTTGCTTCTGTCGTTTTTTTTTCTTTTCCACCACCGTTTTTTTTAGTCTTATACTAAACAAAAGTTACCTTATGAGTCATTTTAGTGGGATACGTGTAAGCTATTAAACTTACACGTATCCCACACAATTCTATATTTAATCAATTGATTAATTTATTATTATTATTATTATTTTTTTTTAACACTGTTCCCATTATCTATTAAGAAGTCCTTATTTTTCCTATAACTTCTATTTAAGACCCAGGCTTAAGAATATTTGATATAATCTTTCCTCATAATTTCATAAATTAACAATTAATCCCTAAGAATGAATAATTAATTTAAAATGCATACTATCAAATCACCATTTTCACAAAGTGCAATAAATCCATACTGATATGCAAATTAAAATAACCATGGAGTAGTATCATTTAAAGAAAAGAAAAATCCGGGGTCTCACACTCTTCCCTCTTTAGAAAAATTTCGTCCCCGAAATTATTACCTTAGAATTGGAAAAGCTCAGGAAAGCGGTTACGCATTTCCTCTTCCGTTTCCCATGTGGCATCTTCCACCCCATGATGATTCCACAAGACTTTAACAAGAGGAATTTGTTTTGTTCGCAATTGTTTCAGCTTCTGATCTACAATTCTCACTGGTTTCTCGGAATATGATAAATCATCTTCAAGGGTGATATTTTGGGATTCGATGATATGAGTAGGATCAGGCAAGTATTTTCGAAGAAGAGAAACATGAAAGACATCATGTATCCCTGTTAACTGAGAGGGTAAGAGTAAGCGATAAGCCACCGGCCCTAGCCTTTCAAGAATCTCCAAGGGTCTAATGTACCTTGGGCTGAGTTTACCACCTTTGCCATGCTTAATTAATACTCTTCTTGGCGCGACTCGGAGAAATACTCGATCCCCTTTTTCGAATTCCAGATCCTTTCTACGAGTGTCAGCATAACTCTTCTGTCGATCTTGCGCTACTCGCATCCGCTGACGAATTATTCGCACCTTTTCTAAGGTCTCATCGACCATTGGTATATTCGCAGCTTCAATCATTTTTTTCTCTCCAACCTCATTCCAGCAAATAGGAGTTCGGCACTTTTTTCCGTATAGAGCCTCATACGGTGCCATTCCAATGGTTGCTTGGTAACTGTTGTTGTAGGCAAACTCAATAAGTGCTACGTGTTGGTCCCAATTACCTCCAAAGTCCAACATACAAGCCCGTAACATATCTTCCAATATCTGAATAGTTCTTTCAGATTGACCATCAGTTTCAGGGTGCGCACTCGTACTAAATTTTAATCCAGTCCCCAAAGCCTCTTGCACCCTAGGCCATAGTCGTGAAGTAAAACGAGGATCTCGATCAGAGACAATACTGACAGGTATTCCATGTAACCTTATAATTTCATCCAAATATAACTTAACAAGTCTCTCCACTGGATATCTCACATTTACTGGCAAGAAATGGGCACTTTTAGTGAGGCGATCTACCACTACCCATATCGCATCATGATTTCTTTGTGTTCTTGGTAACCCAGTTACAAAATCCATGGTTATGTGTTCCCATTTCCATTCTGGTATGGCCAATGGTTGTAAAAGTTCTGAGGGTTTCTGATGTTCCGCTTTGACCTGCTGACAGACTAGGCATCTAGTAACAAATTCTGCTATTTCCCTCTTCATATTATTCCACCCGAAATTTTGCCTAAGATCTCGATACATTTTGGTGCTACCGGGATGAACAGAATATTTAGAACCATGGGCCTTCTTAAGAATTTCAGTTTTTAGAACCTCCACATTTGGAACACATAATCGACCTCGAAAATAGATCACATTATCAGCATCCACTGCAAAGTCAGGTAGTCTTCCCTCCTTAACCTTATGCTGCATCCCTTGTAAAACAGAATCCTCTTTTTGGGCTTCCTTAACTCTATTACTTAACAAGGAGTAAACCTGTATATTAGCTAGCCTTACCCCATCTCCTGCGAGGTATTCTAGCTCTATATTTGCAAGTTGAGCTTTCCGGCTTAATGCATCCGTAACCACATTGGCCTTACCTGGATGGTAATTGATTGTGCAGTCATAATCTTCCAACAATTCCATCCACCTACGTTGCCTCAAATTCAAATCCTTCTGAGTAAATAAATACCTCAAACTTTTGTGATCCGTAAACACCTCGAATGTAACCCCATACAGATAATGTCTCCATTTCTTCAATGCAAAAACCACAGCTGCCAATTCTATATCATGTGTAGGGTAGTTTTGCTCATAGGGTTTTAATTTTCGAGAGGCATATGCAATTACCTTGCCCTTTTGCATCAAAACACAACCCAAGCCTTCCCTAGACGCATCGGTATATACCACAAAATTTTCTTTTCCTTCAGGTAAGGAAAGTATCGGAGATGTGGTTAGTCTCCTCTTGAGTTCCTGGAAACTATTCTCATATTCCTCATTCCATTTATAAGGGACATGCTTCTGAGTCAATCGAGTCAAGGGACCGGCTATTCTTGAAAATTTTTTAATAAATCTACGATAATAGCCGGCAAGACCAAGAAAGCTGCGCACCTCCGTCGGTGTCTCTGGCTGCTTCCACTTGGTCACAGATTCCACTTTTGCAGGGTCCACAGCAATACCATCTCCTGAGATGACATGTCCTAGAAATGCTACTCTCTCTAACTAAAATTCGCACTTTTCAAATTTTGCATTGAGTTTGTGTTCTCGTAACGTTTCTAGGACCATCCTAAGGTGTCTTTCATGCTCCTCAGGATTTCTTGAATATACCAAAATGTCATCAATAAAAATAACCACAAATTGGTTCAGATACGGTCAAAATACCCTATGCATCAAGTCCATAAAGACAGCAGGTGCATTAGTGAGCCCAAATGGCATCACCACAAATTCATAATGTCCATATCGGGTATTAAAGGCAGTCTTTGGTATATCCTCCTTTCGAATCCTCAACTGGTAGTATCCCTGTCGGAGATCAAACTTTGAATACACCCTAGCTCCTTCTAACTGGTCAAACAATTCATCAATCAAAGGCAACGGATATTTATTCTTAACAGTCACCCTATTCAAACCCCGATAATCAATGCACATCCGCAATGATCCATCCCTCTTTTTTACAAATAACACCGGTGCCCCCCATGGAGAGGTACTAGGCTGCATAAAACCTATCTCCAATAGTTCCTGCAACTGGGTTTTCAACTCTTGCAACTCCAGAGGTGCCATTCGATACGGCGTCCTAGAGATAAGAGCAGTATCGGACAACAACTCTATGGTGAACTCCACTTCTCTACCAATTGGCAGAGAAGATAACTTTTCAGGGAAAACGTCTCCATATTCCCTTATCACAGCAATGTCTTCCAGCTTTTGTTTGGGTGGGGTTTGGTTAACTAGATAAGCTAAAAGTCCAATTCCACCTTTGTATAAAACTTTCCTAGCTCTTACACCTGAAATCATTGGATTCACAAATTTCCCTTGGTCACCTACAAGTTTAATTACAGATTGCCCTGGTTTACAAAACTTCACAGTTTTTGCCCGACAATCCAATTGGGCATGATGTTTAAATAACCAGTCCATTCCTAGAATAACATCGTACCCACAAATCGGTGCAGATATTAGATCTGCTTCCATTCGGTTACCCCCAACCCCTATCTCACAGGCCTTATATACCACATCAGATATCAACATATTTCCCAATGGAGTACTAACTTCCATCAAATATGGCAACTCATCACGTGGGACACACAAGCACTCCGCAAACCTAGAAGCTACAAAGGAATGATTAGATCCAGGGTCTATAAGAATTTTAGCACTAATACCCGAGACCATAAGCGTACCTTCAACCACCTCTGCACAGGCTGGAAGTTCTTCTGTTCCCATAGTATAAACTCGAGCCTGAACTTTGGGTTTACCAACCCCTTGTTTGGTTCCTCTCTCCATTTGTTGAGGGTTAGTAGCCCTAGGTACCTGAATGTCAATTTTTGGGCAATTCCTAATAAAGTGATCACCACTTCCACATCGAATGCACTTGCCTGCCTTCTGCCAACACCTTTGTTCACTGTGCCCTGGCCGTCCACAATACTCACATTTCCTCACACCTTCACGAACAAAGGGTTGTCCCACCTGCGGCTGTGGGCGCTGAACCCCACCCGACTGGCCTCCTCGTGTAACACCATATGGAGCTCTTCTCCAAGACGGGTTGGCGGGTCGTTTCCCTCTTTGAATTGCTCGCTCCCTTTTCCGAGCATTAGCTAACTCAATTCTCGAGGCAATTTCCAATGCTTCCGGAATAGTAGTTGGTCTGACGGTTATCATTTCATCCTGAATTTCATATCGTAAACCCTGCATAAATCTTCGCACCCTACGTTCCTCAGTCTCAAGCATATGAGGGGCAAACTTAGAGAGTTTAGTGAATCTGGCTTCATACTGAGCTACCGTCAGATCCCGTTGCTTAAGGGTTATGAATTCTTCCTCACGCCTTTCTCTAGTCATAGCGGGAAAGAATTTAGCATTAAATTCCTGAAGGAAATTTACCCAAGTCCTTGGTGTTTGTATTAATTTCCACTTCTCTTGGGTTACTCTCCACCAATCCCGTGCTGCTGCCCTCATTTGAAATGCAGCAAAAGTAATTCTTCTTTCATCCCCATATTGCAATGTGGAAAATATGTCTTCCATGTGCTCCAACCAGGCTTCAGCTTTCTCATCATCAGGTTCCCCATAAAATTCAGAAGGTTTAAACTTCAGGAATCGTTCTAAAGCACTATCCTCCCCAGGCGAATGGGTCTGCTGCCCCTGTTTTCGTAGGGTCTCAGATAACTGGGTGATAGCAGTGACAAACTGGGTCAATAATGGGTTGGTTTCTGTCTCATTTCTAGGAAGAGTTTTATCTCCCCCCATGTCTTGATCACCTCGACTGGTCTCTCCTGCCATCTATTAAGATTACAACGTTCAATTTGTGACTTAAAGAGAATGGTGATGACATATAACTAATTCCAAACATATATACAACTATATATATACACGAATATATATATTATATTCACATAAACGGAAAATACAATAGTTCCTAAAGATCTTGGTCCACAGATCCTCGTTTTACTGACAACTTCTTATATTTACACTAGTCAAAAGGACATAAAAGGAAAACTTGTCGACCTACAACGATATTTATACAACAAAGTCTAATATTTACAAACTATCATTTATTACTAAACTCCTCTTAATCCTCCTCTAATCCTGAGCCATCTGGCGAAACATTTCCTCCAACATCTTCACCTCCCTGATTCCCCTCAGGGCCTATCTCGGGATCCTCCTCAGAGTCTTCCTCAAAAACTTCTTCAGGATTTTCTTCGGGATCCTCCTCAGGATCTTCTTCAGGATCCTCCTCAGGGTCCTCTTCAGGATCCTTCTCAATATTGTTATTAGGTTCAATCGGTGGTGCAGGTGGTGATTCTACTTGGGGAGGTGGAGGAATAGGTATCGCAAGTCTTGGTTGCATCTCCTCCACCAGCGCCCACATAGTTCCTAAACTATGGTGGAGCTCGTCCAAACGTTGACTCCAATTGTTATTCCTTTCCTCTGCTTCCAAGCGCCGATAATAGTCTTGGTGGCGCCGAGCTGCCAATTGTTGGTTCTCCTGTTCTAATTCTTCAGTGTATGCCTCCAATTCCCCGATTCTCCTGCGACTCCCTAGGGCCTCAGTATAGTAAATATTAGCCTGATTAAATTCCCTATCACGCTCCTCAACCAAGTGGTGCACCACAAAATCGGGGTATGAACGTCCACAGCCACACTCACGCCCTGGTGCCTCTGTTATACGAGGATCATACCGCCTACGTCGCCTTCCAGAGCCATCCTGATACCACACTCCCCGTCGGTCATCAGCCATCCTGATACACATCAATATTCCATGTCAATCCGTTTTGTCTGATAAATCATAAACTTATAATCAACTAAAAGTCTTATGACCTACTAATCAATCCTCAAAGTCATACTATCTTAATATAACATTGGCTTTGATACCACCTGTGACGACCCAACCTACCCCCTCAGCCAGAGCGAGTTGGCTCGTCAAACCTGTACCTTTCATCATACACAAAATAATTTCTAAAATCGTAATTATCACACACAACCTTGTTCTTAGATTAAGCACTAACGAGCACCTGTTTACACAATACCAAAATATCATATATGCTTACAACAACAAAAACCATAACATCATATCATATCGTCTTTATTTACAGTCTGGTCCCCAAAATTACATAAGTAACTTAATAGGCAAGCCCTCATTGATTCTGCGATATAACCCAACTTCAAAGTCCGCCTAACCGGCTTAGTGACCTCACCTTCTTCTAGGCTTGCTACTCTAGTCCCTCTTGGCCCAGCTCCTCTGACCCCTCTGAAATAAAAGATTTTCGAAAATAGGGTGAGCTAAAATGCTCAGTGGGGAGGCGATAGGATTACATGATGCTAAACATAGCGAAATATGACCAATAAAATTCAAAACAGCAAAATAACATACCAGCCTTGAGAACGCACGTATTTTTAAAAAGAAACATGCACAAATAGTAAAAGAGACATATAATTCGGCCAGAAAACATTACCAGTACAGTACCAGCCTTATATCACCTTACGATCAGTGGTTGATCAGACCACTGTTGAAGCTACCTTATCCACCACAAACAAAATTTGCCCTTCAGGCACAATAGGATATATCCGGATAACCAATACCCTTTCTCGTGAAACTCAAAACTCCTTAGTTCCACTTGACAAGGATTAAATGTCACGGTGAACTTATGATGAACTCGTCGGCCCTGGCTTTCCCGGCCACCAATAAGTCACCATGACTGGGCCCCAATCAATCACACAGTCACGTCATAGGCAAACCCATGCCACACAAATAGTTTCTATCCAATCACACATATTTTACACACAATTATGTCAAGCTGACGCAACATCACGAGTTTGACAAATGTTAAACCGAATTTCAGCTTTGCTTGCGTAGTCTTAAAAGCCTAGGAATTTCAAATAATATTATTATGAATATGATTACAATTATTGGTATTAATATCTTTTCCTACTAATGTTATGGGTTTTTTTTCTTTTTTTTTTAAAAAAAACAAATCCATCCATAATGAAAATAGCTTAAATTTCTTTAAAAGTTGGCAATAAATCTTCAGATACATTACCGTTGTTATTATTCCTTGCATTTATGTGGGTCTAGGTTTTCAAATCAAACACTACCTCCAAAACCCATTAACATCATTTGTATAATATTGCTATTCACATCCATAGCCCAAACTATTAATATTATAAAGCCCATTTTTATAAAAGGTCCATTCCTTATTAAATCAAAAGGCCCATTCTTAATCTAAATTTCTAAAGGTCCATTCCTGAATTAAATTATAAAGATCCATTCCTAAATTAAACTATGAAGGTCCATTTATAATATCTCATTCCATTTAGTTCATTTCTATCCATCACCAATTCATATTGGACGAAGCCCAAGTTACTGATATACTGAAGCCCATTTTTTAAATAAAATAATCCACCTCAAATTCCCTAATTCCACATCAATACTATCTCCAAATAGCCCACTCTGAATTATCACCTAATGTTTTAAGTCCAAACCAAATTAAGTTGGGCCAGACTCCCATTCCTTATCTTTCCTTATCATTAAAGGTTATTTCCTTAAACTATCAAATCTGAAATTCATTTTTTTTTCCCATTTTTTTTCTTTTTCCTCAACTTCATCTGCTTGACTCTCATCCTATCACCACAACACAATTGCAATATTCCAGATCGTCCCTTCTTTGAAGAAAGAACCTAATTTGCTCTTTTCTAAGCAAATTCCAAAACCCAACTAGCACCAATATAAATTTCAACCATAAAATCACCATATAAACTTTGATTCAAGTAACTAATATCAAAAAGACAAATTAGAAAATTCTCTTTTAATCCCAAGTCTCCTGTTGCCACACATTACATCACAAACCATCCATACACATATATATTTACTAACAGTAAAGCAAGAAAAACCTGTAAAGCCCAACCCTACAACCATTGAGTACTAGATGATTTTCCCCACCTTCTGAAAGTTCCCAAACTGCTTTGGACTCCTCCTCCCTAATTCCTTTCTTTTCCTTCGCTGATCTTCCTTTCCTCTCTTCTTTTCTTCTGCCGTTTTTTTTCTTTTTTTTTTTCCTCCGCTGCTCTCTCTTCCTTCCCTTTTTTGCTTCTGTCGTTTTTTTTTTCTTTTCCACCACCGTTTTTTTTTTAGTCTTATACTAAACAAAAGTTACCTTATGAGTCATTTTAGTGGGATACGTGTAAGCTATTAAACTTACACGTATCCCACACAATTCTATATTTAATCAATTGATTAATTTATTATTATTATTATTATTATTATTATTTTAACACTGTTCCCATTATTTATTAAGAAGTCCTTATTTTTCCTATAACTTCTATTTAAGACCCAGGCTTAAGAATATTTGATATAATCTTTCCTCATAATTTCATAAATTAACAATTAATCCCTAAGAATGAATAATTAATTTAAAATGCATACTATCAAATCACCATTTTCACAAAGTGCAATAAATCCATACTGATATGCAAATTAAAATAACCATGGAGTAGTATCATTTAAAGAAAAGAAAAATCCGGGGTCTCACAGGTAACTTTTCTTCAGACCACTTGCTGCTGATGTTAGGCAAGTTTTGTCTAATATCAAACCATACTAAGCATCAAATTATCACAATCATCAAGTCTAGCACATTTTCAATTTTCTCTCCACTGAATACTTAGTATCTCTTCAAATGCTAAACATGGGACCACCTACTGCTGAAGTTATGCAAGGTTTTGTCCAAAGTTTCTTTGTAATTCACAAGTTCATCACAGTTTCAAGCTATAACAGCATATTGCATACTTTGAGCTTTCCATTGTTGCCTCTCAAACCTCTAGGATTTACAATTGCTTTTTCTGCGATTCTGAAATATTGGGATCTTTTGCTGCTAAAGTTAGGCAAATTGTGTCTAAAACTTTCAAATTGAAGCATAGTGCATGTAGAGCATTGCATATTTTCCCTGTGTATAATTCACATGATGCAGACAAGAACTTTTCTTTGTCTCATTTTTTCGTCACTCCTAGTGATTTATAGACTATCGTATGGAGTATTTTGTAATGGTGGATCTTACTTGTGGCTGCAGTACGGTGATGCTGGATTTAGGGATTATATCAAGGTTTTTAGTCTCTGGACGACTTTCATATAATCCCCAAATTCAAACTTTCATCTCTGCACATGTAGATGCACTCATTTTTTAATTGTAACTCTAGATTTAAATTTTAAATAAGGAAGTACTCCTTATTTCCTTTCTTAACAAGTGCTCCAATGTAAGAGAGGAGTCCTCCCGATTTTTAACTTTTATTCAAATGTACTAATGGTGTGGGTAAATCCGCCATTGACTTCTGTAACCTTTAATTCTATTAATAAAATAGGGAGAATGGGATGATTAGCCAACTAAAAACAAAGAAAAAAGACAGTATTTACAAGAATACATGTTCACAATTAGGGTGGGTGAAAAAAATGGTACAAAAAAGTCAAATTAACACGTTTTTAGATTTTTCTGCTTTTCGCTAAAATACATGTGTTATAACCAATGAAAAACGAAATTTTAGTAAAAAAATCTAAATTTCACTTTTTTTACATTGTTCACAAGTATACATGTTCACAATTGAAGTGTGTATTAAAAATAGTGGGCTAAAGGAAAAATCAACAAGTTTTTTTACTTTGCCATATTTGACCAAAAATACGTGTGTTTATAATCCATGAAAAATAGAAGTTTGGTAAAAATTTAAATTTTTATTTTTTTCGAAAATATTTACTAGAACGCCTGTTCACAATTGGGTTGGGTGCAAAAAAGTGGTACAAAAAAGTTAAAATAAATGCATTTTTAGATTTTGCCATTTTTCGCTATAATACGTGTTATTACCTATGAAAATTAGAAATTTAGTAAAAATAATCTACATTTCAAATTTTTTGACACTGTTCACAAATATGAATGTTCACAATTGAAGTGGGTGAAAAAATAGTAGGAAAAAAGGAAAAATAGCTAAAATACATGTGTTATAACCTATAAAAAATGAAAATTTGGTAAACAAATTTATATTTCACTTATTTTGACATCGCTCATGAGTATGCATGTGATACGAAATCATATGTGATCACATGTCTCAGAAATTCCAAGGTACTTGTTCCAATTGTTAAAGATGAATCTCGTGTATGGAGGCCTGGAATAGGATGGAGAATAAGCCTCATGTTAGTCCCAAGGAGGTCCGAAACTCAAAAATGGGAAAACAAAGGAAATCATGACAAGAGGCGTCAAATATTGTTTGCTGAGAGATTCTGCCACGTTTTAGTAATCGGGCCATATCTCACTCACCGTAACTCGGAATGGGTTGATTCCAGCGGCATTAGAAAGATAAGATCCAAGGATAAAACTTTGATGTTTTGCATTTTTCCAGATTCCAACGGGATCAAGGTAAAATCACGCCGTGAAGTCACAAGTCACGTCATGACGCGGACAAATTTCGAGAATTTTAATATTTTCGTTTTTTTTAGTTGTTTTTGGGTTTAACTATATTGGGCTTTATAATTAATGTGTTATTTAATTATTAAGGTCCATATTTCATGTAATCCAAGTCCAATTTGTTAGGGATAGTTTAGTTTACTTGTTTAGAAAGTTAGGGTTTTATTTTGTTTTAGGCTTATAAATAGATCTTTTATTCAGTTGTAAGAAAAAGGAAGAATTTTGATTTGAGAAATAAAACAGTGAATGTTTTAATCTTTGTGAATTTGATTTCCTGCGAAGGGTTTTCAAACTAACAAATCTGAGAATTGATTAGTTTGCGCGAAGTGGCTTTATCAATTGGCGTGTAAATTCCAATCTATTTGTTAGATTGTTCTTGTTCATTGGCTTTATTCGAAGGTCCTGCAATTGCTTCCGTGACATACAAGCTGGGATTTGGAGCGAATCGATCCGGGTTTCGTATCAGCATGTTGACAATTTAGGTGGGTGTAAAAAACCTGACAAAAGAGTCAAAATTAACGAATTTTGAATTTTGCCATTTTTTGCTAAAATACATGTGTTATAATCCATGAAAATTGTAAATTTGGTGAAAAAACTCAATTTCACTTTTTTTGACATCGTTCATTAGAATGCATGTTCATAATTGATGTGTGCGTAAAAAATAGTAGAAAAAATGTCAAAATCAACAGGTTTTTTATTTTGGGGTTTTTGAGTAAAATATGTATGTTATAACTCACGAATAATTGAGGTATAGTGAAAATTTTAATTCACTTTTCTTGAAAATATTTACTAGGATGCATGTTCACAATCGGAGTTGGTGCAAAATACGTTAGAAAAAGAGTCGTATTTTTCAATTTTGTCATTTTTTACTAAAATGCATTTGTTATAGCCCATGAAAATGAAAATTTTGTAAAAATCTAAATTTTACTTTTTTTACACCATTCACAAGTATGCATGTTCACAATTGAGAATGGTAAAAAAACAATATAAAAAAAGAAAAAATCAATACGAGTTTTGACTTTGCCATTTTTTTACCAACATACGTGTGTTATAACCCATGAAAAATAGATGTTTGGTAAAAATTTTAATTTTCACTTTTTAACAATATTCACTAGAATGTATGTTTACATTCAAGGTGAGTGCAAACAACAGTACAAGAAATGTAAAATCAACGCATTCTTGAATTTTATTACCATTTTTTGTTGAAATATGTGTCTTATAACCCATTAAATGAAAACATAGTAAAAAATCTAAATTTTACTATTTTTTTACACTATTCACAAGTATGCATGTTCACAATTGATTTGGATGAAAAAACAGTAGAGAAAATGACAAAATCAAAACGTTTTTTAACTTTGCCGTTTTTTACAAAAATCCGTGTGTTATAACTTTTGAAAAATAGAGGTCTAGTGATAATTTTTAATTTCACTTTTTCTAGACAATATTTACTTGAATGCATGTCCACAATCGAGGCAGATATAAAAAAAAATCACAAAAAAGTCAAAATTGACGAGTTTTTTTTTTATTTTGCCACTTTTGGCTAAATTATGTGTGTTATAACCTATGATAGTTGAAATTTTTGAAAAAACTATGTGTGTTATAACCTATGACAATAGAAATTTTTGAAAAAACAAACTTTCATTTTTTTTACACTATTCATTAGAATGCATGTTTATAATTGCGGTTCGTGTAATAAACAGTAGGCGACAAAACCAAAATCAACAAGTTTTTTTACTTTGCCATTTTTTATCAAAAATATGTGTGTTACGACTAAGTAAAAATTGAGGTTTGGTGAAAATTTTTAGTTTTATTTTTTCGACAATATTCACTAGAATGCATGTTCACAATCGGTGTGGGTGCAACAAACAATACAAAAAAAGTTAAAATCAACGCGTTTTTGGATTATGTTATTTCTCGCTAAAACATGTGTATTATGATCCACAAAAAATGGAAATTTAATAAAAATTTGACATTTCACTTTCATTACAGCGTTCAAAAGTATACATATTCACAATTGGGGTAAGTGAAAAAATAATAAGAAAAAAATCAAAATCAACACTTTTTTTACTTTGCCATATTAGACAAAAATATGTGTGTTATAGCCCTTAAAAAACGAAAATTTGATAAAAATTCTAAATTTCACTTTTTTTTACAATGTTCACAAGTATGCATGTTTACAATTGAGGTGAGTGTTAAAAACCTCACAAAAGAGTCAAAATCAACAATTTTTGGATTTTACCATTTTGGCTAAAATACATGTTATAACCCACGAAAATGTAAATATGGTAAAACAGTAGGAAAAACACCAAAATTAACGCGTTTTTTATTTTATCATTTTTTTTACCAAAATGCGTGTTGTGACCCCATGAAAAAATTGAGGTTTGGTTAAAATTTTTATTTTTATTTGTTTTGAAAATATTCACTAGAATACATGTTCACAATCCGGGGTAGGTGCAAAAACGGTAGAAAAATAGTCAAAATCAACGCGTTTTTGAATTTTGTCATTTTAAGCTAAAATACTTGTGTTATACCCCACGAAAAATGAAAATTTGATAAAAATTCAAAATTTTACTTTTCTGACATCGTTTACAAGTATGCATGTTTACATTTATGGTGGGTGTAAAAAACTTCACAAAATAGTCAAAATCAACAATTTTTGGAATTTACTATTTTTGGCTAAAATATGTGTGTTATAACTTATGAAAAATGTAAATTTGGTGAAAAAACTAAATTTCACTTTTTTAAACACCCGTTCATTAGAATGCATGTTCACATGTTTTTTTTATTTTGTCATTTTTTTACCAAAATACGTGTTGTAACCCACAAAAAAAATGGAGGTTTGGTTAAAATTTTCATTTTCATTTTTTTTGAAAATATTCATAAGAATGCATATTCTCAATCAGGGTGGGTGTAAAAAATGGTAGAAAAATACTCAAAATCAATCCGAATTTGAATTTTGCTATTTTTTTTGCTAAAATGCATGTGTTATAGCCCATGAAAAATAAAAATATTGTAAAACATCTCAATTTTACTTTTTTTATAGCATTCACAAGTATGCATGTTCAAATTCAGGTTAGTAAAAAAAACTGTAGGAAAAAAGTAAAAATCAACACATGTTTTAACTTTGCCTTTTTTTTACTAAAATATGTGTGTTATATCCTACGAAAAATAGAGGTTTGGTGAAAAATTTTAATTTTCACTTTTTTTGACAATATTCACTAGAATGCAGATTCACAATGGGGGTGGGTACAAAAAATGTTAAAAAAGCCAAAATCATCGCATTATTATATTTTGCTATTTTTTTACTAAAATACGTGTTTTGTAACCCATTAAATGAAAATTTAGTAAAATATATAAATTTCAATATTTTTTACACTATTCACAAGTACGAATGTTCACAATTGGTGTGAGTGAAAAAATAGTAGGATAAATGTCAAAATCAACACGTTTTTTTACTTTAACTATTTTCACAAAAATAAGTATGTTATAACTCATGAAAAAATGAGGTTTGGTGAAAAATTTTAAAATTTACTTTTTGCGAACAATATTCACTAGAATGGATGCCACAATCAGGGTGGATGCAAAAAACTGTACAAAAAAATGTCAAAATCAACGAGTTTTCAAATGTTTTCATTTTTTGCTAAAATGCGTATGTTATTACCCATAAAATATAGAAATTTGAAAAAAAAAATCTAAATTTCAATTTTTTTACACCATTCATAAATATGCATGTTCACAATTGACGTGGATTCAAAAAACAGTAAGAAAAAAATCAAAATCATCAAGTTTTTCTTACTTTGCCACTTTTTTTACCAAAATACGCGTGTTAAAACTTGTGAAAAATGAAGGTTTTGTGAAAATTTAAGGCTATGTTTAGATAGGGCTTTTTAGCCCATTTCTCATCTCATTCCAAATTAACATTTTTTTATATTCAATTTTCAAAACAAAAATTTTCAACTTTTCTAACAATAAAATGAAGGCATTTTAGCCTTTTAACAACTTTTTATTTATTTTTAGTTTTTTATTTGTTTGATTTGATTGGTGGCGGTCAAAAGTTGACTATAGTCATTTAACCCAAACATTTTAATAAAAAAAATTATTTAAACATTGTTTAATAAAATAATTGTTTAACACAAAAATCAATAAAAACAAAACTTATCAATCCAAACAATCAATTTTCAAAACAAAAGTTTTTTTTTTGTAAAACGCGACCTGAGATCTTGTTTTTCATAATTTTCAAAATAAAACACATATCCAAACAGAATTTCAAAGTTCACTTTTTTCTAACAATATTCACGCGAATGTATGTTCATAATCAAGTCAAGTTTAAAAACATTATAAAAAATTCAAAATCAACGCTTTATGAATTTTGCCATTTTTGGCTAAAATACGTGTGTTATAACCAATGAAAAAAGTAAATTTGGTGAAACTAAATTTCATATTTTTACACACCATTCATTATATGCATGTTCACAATTAAGATGTGTAATAAACAGTAGGAAAAAAGTCTAAATCAACACGTTTTTTTACTTTGCTATCTTTGACTAAAATACTTGTGTTATAACCAATTAAAAATGTAGATTTGGTGAAAATTTTAATTTTCACTTTTTGACAATATTCACTAGAATACATGTTCACAATTGTGGAGGGTAAAAAAAATAGTAAATAAGTTAAATTAACGCATTTTTAGATTTTATCATTTTTTGATAAAATACTTGTGTTATAACCCATGAAAAATAAAAATTTAATAAAAAAAATTCTAAATTTTACTTTTTCGATATCGTTTACAAGTACGCATATTCACAATTGAGGTAAGTAAAAAAACAGCATAAAAAATGCCAAAATCAACTCATTTTTTTGAAATTTCTATTTTTGACAAAGATATGTGTTATACCCTGTGAAAAATGGAGGTTGGGTAAAAAAATTTTAATTTCACTTTTTCCTTACAATATTACCAGGAATGCATATTCACAATCGAGGTTGGTCTAAAAGACATCACAAAAATGTCAAAATCAATACTTTTGGGATGTTACTATTTCTTGCTAAAATACGTGTGTTATCACCCATGAAAAAAGTAAATTATGTAAAAAAAACTAAAATTCACCTTTTTTCAGTCCATTTATTAGAATGCAAGTTCACAATTGAAATGTAATAAATAGTAGGCAAAAAGCCAAAATCAACAGTTCTTTTCTACTTTTTCATATATGACAAAAATAAGTGTTTTACAACTCATGAAAATAGAGGTTTGGTGGTTCATTTTTATGGATAAGAAAATCATTCTTATGGATAAGCTAGGAGTGCCGTTATTCAAAAGATCAAAGGTAAAAGAATCATGATTAGAGGACTAGTTTTTATCCCCTAAATATGTGGTTCATTTTCTGTCTATAGTGGGTTGTATGCATTTGCTGCTTTATGTTGGACCACAGCTGCAGTTGTTAGGCTGTTTTGTCCCTTAAATCTGTTGTCATTTTCTGATTATAGTGGTATACGGGTGTATATATTACCTGGTTCCCAATTTTGCATGAAAATGGTAGAGGCTGTCCAAGCCACACCCCCTGGATGTTCAATGTACTTATCTAGTGCAGACTATCACACCTACTGTAAAAAAGGGAGGATCTCCTCTTCTTTATAGATCAGGTACTGATTTTGTAAATGGAGTAAGTACTCCATATTTATGCTTTCAATCCAAATGAACAATTTCCCATTAGGCTTCGACAAGTAAATGGGAATTTGTTCATTTTGGTCTTTTGATGTAAGAATGATATTAGGGTATATCCATCATCCAAAAAATTGTGCAAATATATTGGGAGTGGCGCCCCACCTCAAAATGAGGTTATGCCAAATAAAAAAAAGAAAATAGAGGTTTGGTAAAAGTTTTAGGGTCCGTTTGGATAGGTATTTTGTTTTAAGAATTGGAAAAAATGAGCTGTCGAGTTGCGTGATAAGAAATGTATATTTTAAATTGAGAATTAAGTGTTTGGATATATAAGTTTTATTTTTATTGATTTTTGTGTAAAATAGTTATGATATAAAATAAAGTTTAATTTTTTTTCGTTTTTTTTTTCATAGCTGGCTGTTGACCGGCGGTGGTCAACGCCGAACCACCGGCGGTCAATGCCATTGACTATCGGCAGGCCGAATTCTGGCCAAAGTTCGGCAACTTGACCAGAATTTGGCAGCTTGGTGGTCAACGGCGTTAATAGGCGGCAGTCCAGCGTTGACCACCGCCGGTCAACAGCCCCTCGTTTATTTTTTATAATTTTTTTTAAAAAATTAAAAAGAATAAAATACCCTCAAATCTTGTTTTCAAAAAGTTGAAAATTTTTGTTTTCAAAATTGGTGCAAAACAAACACACTATTTTGAGAATAGATGAAAAAATGGAAAAAACAGGTAACTAAACACAACCTTAATTTTTACTTTTTTCGAAAATATTCACTAGAATGCATGTTCAAAAAGGGGTGGGAGAAAAAAGTAGTACAAAAAAAGTCAAAATCAATGCGTTTTTAGATTTTGCTAGTTTTCGCAAAAATACATGTGTTATTACCTATGAAAAATGAAAATTTAGTAAAAAACCTAAATTTCACTTTTTTTTGTCACAGTTCGCAAATATGCATATTCACAATTGAAGTGGGTAAAAAAATAGTAGGGTAAAGGCAAAAATCAATAAGTTTTTTTATTTTTCTATTTTAGACAAAAATACGTGTGTTATAGCCTATAAAAACTGGAAATTTGGTCAAAAAAATCTAAATTTTACTTTTTTTTACATCACTCATAAGTATGCATGTTCACAATTTAGGTGGGAGTAAAAAACATCACAAAAGAGTCAAAATTAACGAATTTTAGATTTTTGCCATTTTTTGCTAAAATACGTGTGTTATAATCTATGAAAAATGTAAATTGGGTGAAAAAACTAAATTTCACTTTTTAAACTAGCGTTCATTAGAATGCATGTTCATAACTCAAGTGTGTTTAAAAAACAGTAGAAAAAATGTCAAAATCAATACATTTTTTTACTTTGCCATTATTAACCAAAATATGTGTGTTATAACCAAAAAAAATTGATGTTTGGTGAAAATTTTAATTCACTTTTTTACTACTAGATGGTACGTCGTTTTATACCAAATTTAAAATACCTACTTCAAAGGATTTAAAATAGTAAGTGGAAGTAGGGTCGAATCCCACGGAGAACGGAGCACAGTCTATTTAGTTAATTCAACAATTTGTCACAATTCAATTTTAAATATCAAATCACGATAATTAAACTTAAAAATAAATCAAACAATTTAACTAAAATTATCAAAATAAAAATGCAAGAAAATAAAAGTCCGGCAAATAAGTAAATCCACACTAATTAAATATTCATCGATCATTGACTCAATAATTAATTAATGTTCATAAACCAACCAGTTATAGGTTACCGAGAATCAGCTCCGACGTAACCCAATTCCTTCTTAATTTCTCGATAATTAGCAAGAATCAGCTTAAACTAATTATTTCTCTAATTAAGACACAATTCGGCTGGAATCAGCCAACACCAAATTTAATGTCCTAACAGCATTAAGAATTAAAGGAACCCAATTTTAACAAATCACAATCAGAATCAGCAGTCGTAATTTATTAACCTATTGTTCTCGTCTACCTGACAGTAGCTTTACCACTAATCAATCCTATCCACTAAATACAGATACATAATGGGAGATTAATTGGCATTATTCAAATTAAATAAATTTGATCAAGATTTAAATAATCCAAATAACTAACGATATGCACAGAGAACTTTTCGGAATCTATGAAACATTAATTTAGCATGCGCATTTTGATCTCACAATAAAATAATAATTAGTACTTCATTACTTAAATGCCGGATAAAAATCTACTCACTAGACATTATCACTAAAAATAAACCAAAATATATTGAAAGCACAATAAATTAAATAACTAAGGCTAAAGAAAATTGATACTACTTTCTGACCATGCCGTCGTCTTCCCGGAAATTGCCAATTGTATGCATAAGTAGACTAATGTCTTCAATCACAAAATTGGATCCATTAACAATGATTTAAATTGAAGCAAAAATTGGACTTACGAATAAATTTGGCAAAACCAAGAAAAATTATACAGACCGGTGGCTCAAACCATAATGAAATTTAACTTGAATTCCTAAATATGAAGTACTTAAAATAATATAAAAGTTCAGAATCAAAGTTAAAAGAAAGTAGAACTAATAAAACTCTTAAACTACTGTAACCAAAAAAATTACAAGACTCTCAAACTAAAACTAAAGCTGATAAATTACTGCACTTAAAATTTGAAATCTAAAAACTAAAGATTAAACTAAAATCTTCTTAAAACTGAAAACTAAAGACTACACTACATTATTAAAAGCTATTGACTTAAAAAGAACTCACTCAAGGAAATTAATTAAAAAGGAAAACTGAAAAATAGAAATACTATTAATTACTCCAACTAAGAATACGCAAATAAAAACTAAAACTATAACATAAAATACTCTATGACAATTAGTCTAATAAATACTACTCCTGCGAAAATTGAAACCAATCACAAGACTCAATTTAAACTCTCAACTTTAATGACATGAATTCAACATAAAGAAACGTCAATTCGATTCAGATTAAAGTTTAAAACCTTTCGTCAAACTAAAAAGAAGCAAAAGACTACAGAGATGCATGTATAAAAGTAATTAATGCATTAACTAGACGAATTCTGTAATGGTGGAAACTAAAAAGAAATAAACTAAAAGATGAACACTTAAAGAAAATGGAGACGCCATTAATTATAACTGAAGCAAAATACGTAAAGAAAATTAAACTACTCTACTTTCTACTGAACTACATTTTAAAAAAAAAAACTAGTAAGTGCGTACCTCTCTTTTTTCTACCTATTCCTTCTCATTATATAGAGAAGGTTATTAAGCCTAGGAAACAAACCTTTAAAGAAATTGAATTAATCTAGAACTCTTCCTAAAACATGATAAAAACAATATAAGGATAAAATCAATCCTAAAATATGCCACAAACGGCTTATTAAAAATAGGGATGCAACCCTTTAATAAAAATCACCTAATTATCTTATTTTCCAAATTGGATATTGACTAAAATATGATAAGGCAATCTTCTCTTCCAAATCAAACTCTTCAAGACTTCAAGTAATCTCCAAATCTTTCCAAATTGTCTTGTATGTAAAACTCCATTGCCCAAATCCAATACAAATCCAATACAAATTGATCTTCATCCATATCTTTAAGCATAATTATCCTTCTTTCCAAAATTATCAAATTCTGCACCAAAAGCAATTCTTAATGCATAAAAAATATCAATTAAATACCAAAACCATAAAAATAATTAACATAGAAAACGGAGTTATCAAACCTTCCCACACTTAAACGATGCTTGTCCTCAAGCATCTTAACAAAACAAAATACATGAAAACAAAATAAAACTTAAGACACGACAAGAAACACAATTATCCAGAATTCTAAAAATTAAGTATGACTCAATCAAATTGGAACTTCAACCAACTATCCATTTTCCCAATCCTTTGTATCAAATACATACATAGTCTTTTTCTTCAAAGTCAAAACACACAAGAATGAACCAACTCTCAAGTTCACTCTAAGCACTCACAGATATAGCAATATTGGGTTCATCCACTCAAAATAAATTATACAAGAAATTATTACCATAGACTTGCAAATATGTCATATATCCACCACAAATATAAAAACCATGCATAAATCAAAAGGACTTTTATTGGGTTGTAATGGGGCTAGGGTAATATAGGTGGGATATAAAGAAAGGAAAAATGGCTAAAAATATACCAAAGTATAAAGTAACTTGGCAATGTCATCATCTCAATTGTTATGCAAACTCAATCAACATTAGTGCTCTTTCTTTTCCATTTTTTTTATTTTCTCTTCCTCTTTTTTTTTTTTTTTTTTGATATTTTTCTGTTCTTTTTTTTTATTTTTTTTAATAGAACTCTTTTTTTCTTTCAACCCATGCTTCTATTTGGGCATATAGGACAGAGAATAATTTCACCAACTAGAACACTTTGCTCTATTCAAATTTCAAGATGCATTTTCTTTACTTAAACACATTGAAGATGACTTCGCACAATCCTAACTTTGCCATTTACACTTTGGGGGAACAAAAAAGAAAGCTAAACAAGGCTAAAGTTGAATATTTTTAGTGGTTTAAACAAAGAAAAGGGGATTTAAGCTTCAAGTGGGCTTACTAGGGGTAAATATAAGGGTAGGAAGAAAAAATGTAAAGCAAAAACGGCTAAAATCCTAAACGCCTTAATCACATTTATGCACAATTTCAAACTTGTGGTTTCAACATGTACAACAAAGCAAATTTTGTAATAAAAATCAAGTATAATTATTCTCTCTTAAAACAAAATCATTTAAGCACCAAAAAGTGGGTTTAGATGCTTAGGCTCAAATCCTCACTTTAAGTAGGCAATAATAGTTCATTCTTATATATTCATCTTCCTTTGAATCATACAAAGACATAAATATATTTGAACACAAAGGATTCAACCAAAACATTCCATACCAAGTTCCAATTTTTCATGAATAACACCTAACAATAGAAATTTTGGACAAAAAATACTAGTTTTCCACACAAATTAAAAATGGACTCTATATTTATTTATGAATCTTTTCAAAATAGAAACCAAATTTCACAAAAAAAAAAATTTCTAAATAATACACAACCAAAAGACTCACGAAATATGTAATATCCACCTCCCCACACTTAAACCTTGCTTGTCCTCAAGCAAGAAAATAAAGATGAGTGAGGCTTCAACAGTCAAACCACAAAACTAAATAACATCAAATAAGATAGAAAAAAAAATAAAATAAAATAAATAAACAAGGGAGATGATAACAAAACCGCCATGTCGTATGAAGTGTCTTCTTCTCAGGTTTGACATTGGAGCAATTGAAGAATAGTGCTAAAGGTGGTGTTGATTTTGACAATACCAAATATGTATTATTTTGAAACTACTATTGGCCACCATTTGGGTAATCAAAACTCTTTTTCTGTTACCAATAGTTGTGATCTGAAATGAGAAAAATCAAAAGTATTATTGGAAAATAAAACTAGAATTAAAAACTACTGAATACTGGAAAAAAAAACAAGAAAATTGGGTTGCCTCCCAATCAGCGCCTTTGTTTAAAGTCATTGGCTAGACCAAGTGCCAGAATTATAGGAAATTAGGTGGAGGCTCTGGAGGTGGTCGTGGTGGATGATGACTCTTATTGAATGGCAGTGTCTTTCCACTGACCAAATACACATATTTCAGAATTTCATATAGGGCTTTATATTCTGGCACTGGGACCTGCAAAGCATAAAGTAACAATTTATTAACAGGGTCCTGTTCGGAAAAATAGGACGATTCTGATTCGTTCAAAATTCTTTCAACGAATACAGTGGCATTATTGCATCTTTAATTTCATCGTCCTTCATTTCTTTGATCTCAATATCTATCAAATTTGTTGTAATGGTTAATTCCAACTTATCCTGCAAAATATTCGTCTCAAGGGGCTCTTGGACAAGAGGTTCAAACACATCAACAACATTAACATTTTCAATACTTGTCAATCTATCAAAAATAAGAGGTGAAATTTTAATTTCAGATATATCAGTATTTAAATCAAATATCACCTCAAAGATGTGAGACTCTTTAGATTTATCATTTTTGTCTGGTTGTCTCAACTTTTCCTCCTTAAATGGAGGTTCTTCTTGTTGCGTACCACTTATCAATGTCATTTGGCTGACATTTTCCCTAGGGTTTACCTGTACTTGTGATGATAGTCTGCTATGATTTTCTTCTAGTGCATTTATTGCTGTGGAGAGTTGAGTGATTTGGTTTCCCAAACCCTGGATACTAGCTCGTGTCTCTTATTGAAATTTTTGCAACTCATTTTGAGATTTTATCATATCCTGTTGCAAATTTTGAGTTGTATGAGCTAAGCTAGTAATCAAATCCTCAAGAGGTGTACCTGATCTTGAGATAGGCAGTGCATTAGGTTGTGTTGGTTGCATCATCAGTTGCTGTTGCAGTTGCGGTATGCTTGGAGGTAGTTGTTGTTGCACCCAATTTCCATAACTAAAATTTTGGTAGTGTTCTCCCTCCGTATTATATGTGTTCAAATAAGGATTATAGTAGCATTGGGACTGAAAACCACATGTTGCATTCACTTGTGCTGTCGAATCATATTCTTGGGCCATTTGGCACATGTTAGTTGGATGTCCTGTATTCTTACAAATTTCACATAGCCTTTCTTTCTGGGCGGTTTCCAAACTTGCAACTAATTGCGCCATTGATGTAGTCAATGCATCTAATTTATTTTCAAATGAAGATATACTTATCTCATTCACCAGTTTGGGCATACGAGAGGTTGTCTCATACTGTTGTCGAGATTCAACTGTTTCTGCAATTACAATCTTGGCTTGTGCAAGAGTGTTATTCATGAAAGCTCCTCCACTCGCAGCATCTACTGTCATTCTCTCCTCTAACACCAAACCTTCATAAAAATATTGTATTAGCAACTCATCAGATATTTGAAGTTGTGGGCAACTATACACATATCTTAAAATCTTTCCCCGATATGCATTCAAAGACTCGTCATACTCTTGTTTAATTCCACAAATTTCTTTTCTAATAGATGCAATCTTAGATGCAGAAAGAATTTTGAAGGAAAAAACCTTTTGCAATTCATTCAAGAAGTTATTAAGTTAGTGTCAATCCATTAAACCAAATGTTAGCTTCTCCAGTTTTAGTAAAATGAAAACTAACTAATCTAATATATTCTTCTGACACTCCCTTATTAGTGCAATATTCCAACAAATTTTCAAAATTCATGCAAAAATTATGAGGATCCTCCCCAATGAACCATGAAATTTAAGGTAGCAAATTCACAATATGATGGTTTCAATTCCAAATCAACAGTTACGATAGCAAAACAATGCAAGAAGATGATAATTAATCACAGGACTAGTTAACTCCCTTAAAGTACAATTACGATTTTGCGCATGTCCAATAGGGTCTTGAGCAGCCATTTTTTTTTTTGTTAAGTGGCAGCGTCTAACTCTGATTCTGTGTTTGACAAGGGTTCCGCTTGAGCAAGTGGGACGGATTGTCAACCAGAGAACGCAGAAATTATTTCTTGGCGTTTTTCTTTTGTTACTTCCTCCAGACCAGCGTGCTATTTTCTCAATTTCTGCATCAAAGAGGGTAAATCAGGTTGAAGAGAATATAGATATTACACCAAGAAATTAAATTGAATTAACTAAAAATAAACAGTAATCTGCCGTTCCCTCCCAGGCAACGGCGCCCAAAAATTTGGTTACGTCGTTTTATACCAAATTTTAAAATACCTACTTCAAAGGATTTCAGAAATAGTAAGTGGAAGTAGGGTCGAATCCCACGGAGAACGGAGCACAGTCTATTTAGTTAATGTCACAATTTTGTCCACAATTCAATTTTAAATATCAATCACGATAATTAAACTTAAAAATAAAGCAAACAATTTAACTAAAATTATCAAATAAAAATGCAAGAAAATAAAGTCGGCAAATAAGTAAATCCACACTAATTAAATATTCATCGATCATTGACTCAATAATTAATTAATGTTCATAAAACCAACCAGTTATAGGTTACCGAGAATCAGCTCCGACGTAACCCAATTCCTTCTTAATTTCTCGATAATTAGCAAGAATCAGCTTAAACTAATTAATTTCTCTAAATTAAGACACATTCGGCTGGAATCAGCCAACACCAAATTTAATGTCCTAACAGCATTAAGAATTAAAGGAACCCAATTTTAACAAATCACAATCAGAATCAGCAGTCGTAATTTATTAACCTATTGTTCTCGTCTACCTGACAGTAGCTTTACACTAATCAATCCTATCCACTAATACAGATACATAATGGGAGATAATTTGGCATTATTCAAATTAAATAAATTTGATCAAGATTTAAATAATCCAAATAACTAACGATATGCACAGAGAACTTTTCGGAATCTATGAAACATTAATTTAGCATGCGCATTTTGATCTCACAATAAAATAATAATTAGTACTTCATTACTTAAATGCCGGATAAAAATCTACTCACTAGACATTATCACTAAAAATAAACCAAAATATATTGAAAGCACAATAAATTAAATAACTAAGGCTAAAGGAAAATTGGATACTACTTTCTGACCTGCCGTCGTCTTCCCGGGAAATGCCAATTGTATGCATAAGTAGACTAATGTCTTCAATCACAAAATTGGATCCATAACAATGATTTAAATTGAAGCAAAAATTGGACTTACGGAATAAATTTGGCAAAACCAAGAAAAATTATTACAGACGCGTGGCTCAAACCATAATGAAATTTAACTTGAATTCCTAAATATGAAGTACTTAAAATAATATAAAAGTTCAGAATCAAAGTTAAAAGAAAGTAGAACTAATAAAACTCTTAAACTACTGTAACCAAAAAAATTACAAGACTCTCAAACTAAAACTAAAGCTGGATAAATTACTGCACTTAAAATTTGAAATCTAAAAACTAAAGATTAAACTAAAATCTTCTTAAAACTGAAAACTAAAGACTACACTACATTATTAAAAAGCTATTGACTTAAAAAGAACTCACTCAAGGAAATTAATTAAAAAGGAAAACTGAAAAATAGAAATACTATTAATTACTCCAACTAAGATACGCAATAAAAACTAAAACTATAACATAAAAATACTCTATGACAATTAGTCTAATAAATACTACTCCTGCGAAAATTGAAACCAATCACAAGACTCAATTTAAACTCTCAAACTTTAATGACATGAACTTCAACATAAAAGAAACGTCAATTCGATTCAGATTAAAGTTTAAAACCTTCGTCAAACTAAAAAGAAGCAAAAGACTACAGAGATGCATGTATAAAAGTTAATTAATGCATTAACTAGACGAATTGTGTAATGGTGGAAACTTAAAAAGAAATAAACTAAAAGATGAACACTTAAAGAAAATGGAGACGCCATTAATTATAACTGAAGCAAAATACGTAAAGAAAATTAAACTACTCTACTTTCTACTGAACTACATTTTAAAAAAAAAAACTAGTAAGTGCGTACCTCTCTTTTTCTACCTATTCCTTCTCATTATTTAGAGAAGGTTATTAAGCCTAGGAAACAAACCTTTAAAGAAATTGAATTAATCTAGAACTCTTCCTAAAACATGATAAAACAATATAAGGATAAAAATCAATCCTAAAATATGCCACAAACGGCTTATTAAAAATAGGGATGCAACCCTTTAATAAAAATCACCTTAATTATCTTATTTTCCAAATTGGATATTGACTAAATATAGATAAGGCAATCTTCTCTTCCAAATCAAACTCTTGCAAAGACTTCAAGTAATCTCCAAATCTTTCCAAATTGTCTTGTACGTAAAACTCATTGCCCCAAATCCATACAAATCCAATACAAATTGATCTTCATCCATATCTTTAAGCACAAGTTATCCTTCTTTCCAAAATTATCAAATTCTGCACCAAAAGCAATTCTTAATGCATAAAAAATATCAATTAAATACCAAAACCATAAAAATAATTAACATAGAAAATGGAGTTATCACTAGAATACATGTTCATAATCGGAGTAAGTGCAAAAAGATAGAAAAATAGTCAAAATCAACACGTTTTTGAATTTTGTCATTTTTTGCAAAAATGCATGCGTTATAACCCATGAAAAATAAAAATTTAGTAAAAAATTTAAATTTTACTTTTTTTACACCATTCATAAGTATGCATGTTCACAATTGAGGTGGGTAAAAAAACAGTAGGAAAAAAGTAAAAATCAACACATGTTTTGACTTTGCCATTTTTACAAAAATATGTGTGTTATAACTCCAGAAAAATAGAGACTTGGATAAAATTTTAATTTTCTCTTTTTTTGACAATATTCATTAGAATATATATATTTACAATCGGGGTGCATGCAAAAAACAGTATAAAAATTAAAAATTAACTCATATTTTGATTTTGCCATTTTCCCTAAAATACGTGTATTATAACCCATTAAATGAAAATTTACTAAAAAATCTAAATTTCACTATTTACAAGTATACATGTTCACAATTGATGTAGGTGAAAAAACAGTAGAGAAAAGGCCAAAATAAATACGTTTTTTTACTTTCCTATTTTTCACAAAAAATTTGTGTGTTACATTATAACCTGTGAAAAATAGAGGTTTGGTGATCATTTTTAAATTTCACTTTTTCCTGACAATATTGACTGGAATGCATGTCCGCCCTTGAGGCAGATGTAAAGAGCATCACAAAAAGGTAAAAATTAATGGGTTTTGTTATTTTGCCATTTTTGGCTAAATTACGTATGTTACCTATGAAAAATGAAAATTTTTACTTTGTCATTCTTGACCAAAATACTTGTGTTATAACCCATAAAAAATTGGAGGTTTGGTGAAAATTTTAATTTTCACTTTTTTTTTTACAATATTCACTAGAATGCATGTCACAATTATAGTGGGTGCAAAAACTAGTACAAGAAATGTCAAAATCAACAAGTTTTTAAATTTTTCTATTTTTTAATAAAATGCATGTATAACAAATGAAAAATTGGTAAAAAAATTCAAAATTTCACTTTTTTTTACACCGTTCACAACTATGCATGTTCACAATTGAGATGGGTGAACAAAAAGAGTAGGGAAAAAGCCAAAGTCATCAAGTTTTTTACTTTTCTATTTTTTACCAAAATACGCATGTTATAACTCGTAAAAAATGGAGGCTTTGTGAAAATTTTAAATTTTTTTGAAAAAATGACTATTTTTTATGAGTTATAATACATGTTTTTTTCTCGAAAAATAGGAAGACTGAAAAACTAGTCAATCAGGGCTCATTTAATTCGTACCATTTACATGCCTATCTGAATTGGAAATATCCAATCTAGTGACTGGTGTGAACAAATGAGAAATTTATTAGAATTTTTGAAGAAATCGCTATTTTTGGTGAGTGATAATGTCAATATTTTGGTATTTATCTATATTTAATTTGGATTATATTGACATTATTAATTGAAAAAAGTGTTGATAATTGTAGATTTATCTGGAAGAAGTTGTTGGGCAGTAAAAGTGCAAGTATGGTGAAAAATGGATGTAGACACACTTTTGAGAAGATTCAAAGACATATCCTTAAGGGATAATTGAAGAAGTTGAGTTGAATAACAAAAGGAAGCAAAGAAGTTGGAGAAAAAGTCTCCTATTTATTTGGAGAAATTCTGTCAAAGTTGAGTTGAATAACGAAAGGAAGCAAAGAAGTTGGAGAAAAAGTCTCCTATTTATTTGGAGAAATTCTGTCAAAGACATGTGAAGATTGAAATTGGGATTGACATTAGTTTTATAGATTTATTCCAAATAATTATCTTTTTGAGGTAATTAGATAATTATAGCTTTTAAAGATAAATTCAGTATTTAGGGATAATTCCCACTTTTGAGGAATTAGATTAATATTAGGGAATTATTTAGTAGCTCTATAAATGAAGCATTACGCTACAGAGTTAGGGGTAGTTAGTTTTTCAATTTTTATTAGCTGAGTCTTAGTTTTGATTTCAAGTTATAAAAGTTAGGATTTTATTAGAATTCATGTTTTGAATATTTGATTCCAATTCGTATTTTAAGTTGATTAATTATTGAGTCAAGTTTTAGTTTCAAAGTTTTAGTTTCAGTAGTTGTTCATATTTCGTAATGATTCTTTGGTTTTAGTTTATCTAGTTCTCTATATAATTTAGTATTCTAACTTAATTTGCATTGTTGGTTATTCATTAATTACGTTGAGTCTTTGTCTCTAATTTAAATATCAGTTTTAATTGGTTTCATGTTTTTAGTGAGTCTTAATTAAAATAGGCAGTAAATTTAATCTTTGTTCTTGAATATGAATTATAATTTTCTCACTTCTTATTTCTTTTATTTAATTATGTATTCTAGCTAAATTATTTTCTCCGGTTAAGATATTGATGAAGCATTAATTAAAATTCTTGTGAGATCTAGTTTGAATTTAAATAAATTTGTTAGACAAGTACCTTTTATGTTTTGTGATAGATAGTTTATGAATTTTATGTAATTATTAAATAGTGTAAAATGTTTAATTAATTGCATGAAGTTCTAATGCCAATTAAAACGGTGGATGCGTAATTGTCCATTTAGTTTTAATAAGTGGTAAGGCTGTCATTCATCGACAGTAGGCATAGGGGCTAGTATGGGCATATGGCGTCCATGTGGGCATATTAGTATCAGGTTTCTTTTATCTTAATGCTTTTAATGAATTAAATCTAATGAGGCGTCCTCTTAGGTTGTTTATTAATTAGAGAGTAATTAATAAGGCGTCCTTTTAATTACCAACAAGTAAGAAGAAATTAGGTTATGTCAGTGGCGTTCCCGATAACTATAACTGATTTATTTGTCAAACAGATTTAATATTTGCATCAAGGATCAAGTTATTAATTAGTGTGGATTCAATGTTTTAACCGGGTTCTCTTTCTTATTGATTAAATTCTTTAATAGTCTATTTTGTTTAATTGTTTTTAATCCCTTTTTGTGACAAGTCCGAAGAAAAGTTACAACCGTTCCCTTGGGAGACGACCTTACTCCATTGCTATATTAGTGAAGAGTAGGTGTAATTTTGGTGGCATAACGACATTATCAGTGAGTTATAGCATACATTTTTTGATCAAAAATGACAAAACTCAAAAACTACCCAATATGGGTTCTTTTGTGCCTTTTTATGGCATCCATCACAATTGTAAAGGTTTAATCTACTACATAGTGTGGAAAAAAAAGAGAAACTAATACTTTTTGAAAAATCAACATTTTTACTGAGTTATAATACATGATTTTTTATCAAAAAATGTAAGACACCAAAACCAACAAACGGGAACTCTTTTTCATACTATTTCTTTCACCTACCCTAATTGTGAATGTGCAATTTAGTATTTATTTTGAAAAAAAAAAGGAAAATCGGACGTTTTGTAAAAATATTATTTTTGTAAGTTATAACACATTTTTTTTTGCCAAAAAAATATTGAAAAACTAGTCGATGGGAGCTCTTTTCGTTCCATTTTTTGCACCCATCTTAATTAGATCGTCCTATCTAGCGAATAGTGTGAACAAAAGGGATACTTAAAATTTTTAAAAATTGTCATTTTTTATATGTTATAGTACACGTTTTTTGGCAAAAAATGGCAAGATTCAAAAACTAATTGATGGGGCTCCTTTAGTGATGTTTTTGCACTAATCTCAATTGTAAATGTGTTATTTAATGAATAGTATGAAAAAAGAAAAACTTATACTTTTTGAAAAATCGTCATTTTTCATGAGTTATAGCACACTTTTTTTTGACAAAAAACGACGAGATTAAAAAACTAGAAGACAGAGACTCTTTTCACGTCGTCTTTTTTACCCATCTAAAATGGAACATGAGATTTAGTAAATGGTGTGAAAAAATTAAAATTTTATATTTTTTTTGAAAACTCACCATTTTTTTAAGGAATAGCACACGTTTTTTTAGCCAAAAATGGTTTGACTCAAAAAATTTCACTCAAAAAATAGTCAACGGTACTCTTTTTATGCCTCTTTTGACTCCCTTCTCAATTAGAAACATGCAATTTAGTGAATAATGTTAACAAAAAATGAAATTTAGACTTTTTTGAAAATTTGTCATGATATCGACGGGAGCTATTTTCGTACTTTTTATGCACTCATCTCAATCGAAAACGTGCTACGTAAATATTCTCAATTGAGATGGGTGAATAAAATGGCACAAACAGAGCCGAGATGGCTAGTTTTTAGGTATTGCCGTTTTAGGCAAAAAAACGTGTTATAACAAAGTTTTAAAAACTAGTCGATGGGAGCTCTTTTGGTATTATTCTTTACATACGTATCAATTGGGAACGTCCAACCTTGTAATGGTGTGAAAAAAAGAGAAATTTTGACTTTTAAAAAATTTCCATTTTCTATGAGTTATAACACACTTTTTTTTTGTAAAAACAACAATACTCAAAAACTAGCTGGTGGGGGCTTTTTTGTGTCATATTTTGTAGTCATACAATTGTAAACATGCAAATTTAGTGAATGGTGTGAATATATATATATATATATATTTTAAAAAATCGCTATTTTTGGTGAGTTATAGCACACGATTCTTTGGCAAAAAATGGCAAGACTCAAAAATTAGTCAACAAGGGCTTTTTTCGTGTCATTTTTTGCACAATGCTAAATTGAAAATATACTATCTAGTGATTTGTATGAAAAAAAAAGGAAAACTTAGCTTTCTCACTATCTATTTAATTTCTTGTAGACATATTATATTTATGTATTTCCTTCTATAGCCTTGTCTATAAAAATTCTAGTATTCTAACTACAAATTTTATAACTCTTATTTCTACATTTTTCTTTATTATCACTTTTACTAACGTATGAGAATTGTTGTACATTTTGCACTATACTCTCTCAAACTCTCATGGAGATATAGCGATCATTGTCAAGCGCGGCCAATCATATTCTGACACTCATAAAGCGTGGACATTCCTAACTTTTATACAAATTTTTAATGTGATTGTATCATATTAAAATTTTCTCTTGCAATTTTAATATAGCTAGCAAAAGTAATAATATTTTATAGTGGATTGGTAGTAGTTTTAGTCTTCTAACCAACCCGTCACTCTCTATGGACCTATCCATAGAAAAGGAATAGAAATAGGCTAGTAAAAATAAAAATAAAAAACAAACTCTAGAAGCACTGAAACTGAGACGCAGCTTTTATAATAATAATTGGAAAATTTTCTGACATGGGCTGTGGATTCCAATTCAGACGGTACCGTCCACTGTATATAATAGTATACATCTCACACCAACGAATTGGCAGACAAAATTTGTTGCAGATTTTGCTTGTGATTGGTAAGTAAATGTAGATATTAATCATGGACATAATGATAACCTTTAGTAATGTTAATTAAGAAAATTAATTAATTTATGGTAGCAATTAATTAATATCCGATTATAACAACATAATGTAGATACCTAAGAAGGAATATGAGAACGAACTTAAGGAATCGTTGGTTTTGCATCTGAAAATATATACTTCTTCAAGTTTATACCAAATGAATTGTGGTTTTTTTTTTATTTTTGGTGGAAAATTCCACCTAATTATAACAATCTATCTTTTAAAAGTAGTCGATTCTAATCTCATAAATCTATCCGTTTATATGTTTATAAGAAGTAGGTCCTTTGAAAAACGAGAAATGTTCTAACAACCTTACAATCGACGTAAAATTTTTGTTGAAACTCCATATCACATTAAAAATAGTATAAAGTTTAGATCGACCACAATGACAAAATGTGATCCATGTAGCGATTTCATTTATTAGAATAAAAATTTTGTTGCTTTTTTTATAGGAACAAGGAAGGAAAAGATTTTTTTTTCGTTATCAAGAGAACCTAAACAAAAAGAACAAGGGAAAAGGAGCACACTTTATGCCAAATGAATCATGGGTTGTTCACCAAAAATGTTTTTTTTTTTTTTTCTGTTGCGTGGAGTGAAGAGTCGTTTAATTTATTGATGATTTTCCGGTAAAGTTTTATCACTGATCAATGATCGTGACGGGACATGTTTTTTTCTTAACAAAAAAACGTGTCATGCATAGGCAATGCTTTTCTTTTCCTTTTGCTTCTTTGTGCTGCAAACATTGTTGAACTGTTGTTTCATGCTGATTTTAAAATTAAAACTTTGAGCAAAAGTGAATGTCTCCCATTTTAGTGCTATATAAAGGGGTCAAGAAAGGATAATTAAATGCTCAAATTAAGTTGAGTTTTTTTTTTTTTTTTTGTGCATGAAGTATAGCTCAAGATCAGGGGAGGAGTTAGTGGTGGAAATCTCTGAGTTACCTCTTCTGGACAAAATTTTGAAAGGTTAGTTATGTATTCTTTATTTCAAGGGCCATTTTCTTCAAACTATTCATATTGGGATGGTGATATATTCTTCAACAAAATAATTTCTCCACTTCTTGTCCACTGATTATGATATGAAATCTATATATTGTTAGCAATGCACTTATCATTATAGGTTTGTTGTGGTTTTATCAAAGACAACAGTTTTGGGGTTCATGAGATTTGATTAGTTGAATATATGCAAAGTACTAACTTTTAAAAATTATTATATTTAACTTGTTTGTTAAGTGATCTCTTGAAGTTTGACCTATAATTTAACATTATATTAATTGTTATCCCATCATCTTTTGTGGGATTTTATACTTTTGATTTGGTCATCCCACAATTGAATTCTATAATTGTACTCTTATCAAAAGAAACAGAAGTTTGGCTAGAGAAATGTGTAACTCCAAAATATATTTAAGGGTAAATGACATGACCACAATTGAATTCTATAATGTTACTCTTATCAAAAGAAACAGAAGTTTGGCTAGAGAAATGTGTAACTCCAAAATATATTTAGGGTAAATGACTCGGTGATAATTTCTCAACTTGAAAGTAAGTATTATTTTGATTCTCTATTGTAAAAAAGTTATATTTTAATTTATTCATTAAATTTGATTTTGTCACAGAAATGGTTATCAACTCATTTTCTATCTGTTTGACAAGTATGGTCATTAGTTATATGGCACAAAATAACATTATTTTGAATAATAAAAAGTGTCACCCAACAAACGGCTTACTTGTCTGGTGGATGAAAAATAGTTTGATGACCATCATTGTAACATTGTTAGTTAGTTAGTTATGTGGCGCAAAACGTCATCAATGTCACCCAACAAACGGTGTTATTTGTCATATTGGTGACAATAAGTTGAGCACCATTTTTATAACAAAATATAAGTTGAGCTATCAAAATATAAATTTATTAAAATCGAAGACGGTAACGATACTTACCTCCAAAATAATAGATCATTGAAATCATTTATCCTATATTTAAATTGAGGGCCACTAGACCTCAAATTTTTACCCTAGGATTTTTTTCTACTGCATTGATGATTAATTTGAGTAATGAGCATTTATTCTATAAATGAGAGATTGATTATAATAAGATTTAACACAAATCCATAAATTTGTGCTCTTTATTGTTATCTCAAATTAAGCAGTCAAATTTTTTCCAAGTTTAAGAAGAATTTGATTTAACGAAATTCACTTGTCTAAATTCGCCACTAATAAGAAGATAAGCAGTGGCGAATCCGCCCTTGAAGATTAGTTTTCACCAACTTCACTTGTGACGCTATTTATCATTCAAAACGACATCATTTTGTTCTACGTAAATAATGAATAACTGTTTCTTATAAAATAGAAGAAAAATGAGTTGAGAATCATTTGTACAATACAATTCAACTTAAAGGATCAAAATATAACTTTTTCAAGATTGAGGATAAAAATGATACTCACAACCAAATTGAAAGGCTATTATAGTAATTTATCCTTTATAAAAGTTTTAATTTTTATTCTTATTTTAATTACTGGTTTAGTTTATGCATGGCAAAACGGCATTGAAATGATCTTCTATACATACTGAACATTCGAACACAATAGAAAGAAAATAGAGGAAAAAAAATTAAAATTGTTACTGTCATAAATTTCGACAAGTTTTCTTTTATTTGACCAAACATTCCAAAATTAAGGATGTGGTAGGTTTAGGATAAAAAAAAATGGGAATGAAATGAAAAATGGATGGATATAATTATTCTCTTACAATTATTTCTATATATATCCCAGTTTTCTATAATACACCATACCTCTATAGTTTGGGAGGAATAGACATGATTATTATTATTATTACACACTATTATCATTATCTTTACCGTTGTCATTCCTCCCTATGAACCAAGCATACCCTCAATTGTTTCAACTACTACGTTAAAAGTGATTTTTCTTTGTAAAATTTATATCCAACTGCTATAGCTAAACACAATAGACAAATTAATTCATCTCCATTTTCTAGTTTAATTTGATTTGTTGGAATTATTATCCATTAAATTTTTTTAAAAAAAAAGGAGTAAAGATTAGCTAATTAAACTCTAATTAATTTGTGCTCAAATGTCACCTCCACTAACCTTCTTTCAATCTCGATTTTTTTCTTCTTTTCTGCTCAATTGCACTTCCGGGCTTCTCACTTCTTTACTTTTCGTTTCTTTCTTTAATTTTTCTCTTCTAGTTTTTTACTCCATTAACAAGGGATAATCTTGTTAAAGATCAGATGTATCCACCTCAAAGTAATGATACCTAGACGGATTTTTCGATCGATCATTAATTGGCTGCACTGCCATGCTCATCATCATTTCACAATTTATATATTAAGAGGTAAAAAAAACAAACAAACAAGATGTTACATTGTGTCAAAAAAATAACATTAATTGGAATATATAAAATGAAATTGCAGCCATTTCATGTAGACGTTTTGGAAGTCCGATTTGGAGTCTTCCTTAAATGTCAAAAAGTTCCTAATCAGAAAGCACCACAAATCATATCCTTTCCCGCATGACAAAAGCCCACAAAGTTTTCATCCATGGTATATTGGTATATGGATGTCTATTCAATGCTTAAATGAAGATGAAACAAACAGCCTGCAAAAACAGGTTTAGCCATCCTTTCTAGATTTTAATCTTTGTAAAGTTTTCTTTTGTTAACTATAATTGTACTTTTTTTCGTACATTGAGGGGATTGATTAGGTTTTGCATCAATAATAATCCACACAGGATTTTATATGAACATCTATGTTTCACTTTTTATATATAATATTTTATATAAATGTACTACAAAATTGTAGTATTGATGTTTATATTTTTAAGAAAAAGACACGTAACTCGTTTATATAAAACACTACAGATATTGAAACAGCAAGTCATAAAAGATCTCTTAAGATAAAAATCTCACTGCATGAATGATGTGCAATACTGCCACTTTGTAGTTGGATTTCTTTTCATCCTCACTTGTGATAATGGACTAATCTTAATAATTCACATGGGGTTTTTATGCTTTCAAAGTTTCTCTCCTTTGTCAAGAAACTTGTGCATGTTTATCTATATTTATTGTCTAACTCATCAAGTATATAACAAATCATATCTTACTTAATTTGTGACCAAAAATTAATTTCATTAGCAAAGTTTTCAATCTCAATAATATCATAATTGTGGACTAATATAATCCATTTCCATATCACAAATGTAAATCAAAGTCGAACCCTTGCTCTATTATTTATTTTAATCCTTAAAATCTTGAATAACATGAGCACGAGAGGGATTTAATGTTGTCTCTCTAACTAACTCGTCTAACATGGATTGATTACGAAAACTAAGTTAATATAATTCGAGGAGATCAACGAATAATTTTACCATTTAAGCTAATCTAACCCTTTCTCTTAAACATACTTATACCATTAGAAAAAATTCAAATCTTGAACAATTTAAGTAAAGAAAGTCACATCTCTTAAAATATGTTTTCATTGTGCATTGTGACTCACACCAACTTTCAGATCATGGAACTGCCACTGCCTGCTGCTTGGCTTTGCATTTCTTTGGCTAATCTTCTTGTTCTTTAAATACACACTATTAGTTTTGCAAACAATTGAACAAACGTTATGAGTTTAAACATTTAGTTCTTATAAATAAAAAGGATACTAACAGAATAAACACTTGTGCCAGCGGCCTTAATTTGTTGGCGTGCAAGATTTTGTGCCTCGAATGTTCTTTATCTCGCTCAATTACATGCTCTCTTCTTCTTGGATTGCTCGCTAGTTTATGAGGTAACCAAGTTTACAAATTAACAATAATATTTTAATTGGGCAACTATTATTTTGTGTGTGTGTGTGTGTGTGTGTTTTACCTGAATTTGCTGGTTGGACTTGTTTTGGGGGCAAAATGTTGTTACCTAATTCTCTATGTTTTGAGAAAATTAAGGGCATTTTGATTTTTCTTTTAATATTTTTTCTACTTTTTTTTAGCAAATGGAATGGTAGTAAAAAATGATTGGACTGCCATATATAATCCTTAATTCATATTAAAAGATAAATGAGAGATTCTCGCCACTTTAATTATTGGAATGTGTCAAAATTTGGACTCCAAACTTTTGTTAAAAACTAGAAAATCTTTTAAAAGGATAAATGACTTCAATAAATGCTCAATTAGATGTAAGCATAATTCTAAATATTGAAAACGTTACATTTTGCTCCCTTAATTTGAATTTTGTTGCACAAATATATTTCAACTCATTTTTCATTCATTTGATAAGTAATATCGTTAGTTACCTAGCACAAACAACGTTATTTTTAATGATGAACAGTATCACATGACTAACCATATTACTTGTTAAATGAATGGAAGATAAGTTGAATACGTAATAAAATCTAAATTGACGACGAAAATATAACTTTTTCAAAATTGATTATCAAAATGATATTTACTCCAAATTAAGGATTAGGCCCATTTCAAAATAAATAATATTAAATGCTAGGTTGTTATGTTAATGCTCAAATAATGATAAATATAAATTTATTTTTTTTTAAGTAAATAGTCATTGTTGTATGACCATTCCTCTATTAATAGGGCCTAGGAGAAGATTTCTTGGCTGTAGCTGCAATTGGTTTTTCACTTTTTTGTAGAGCACTAAATCTTGTTTAATAAAACTAATGTACTGTGTGACTATTTATATATAGTTATAGTTATAGTTAGCTAGCACTCCAAGTTATGCTGGTTTTCCACTTTCTTTCAACTTGTCAATAATTAATCATTTTGCACCAGGGCAAGAACAAATTAATTAGAGAATTTAAACATTAGAAAGAGTTGGATGCATAATTAAGAGAAGCCAACTGAGGAAATTAATTTGTCTAAAAATCAGGAACTTTTGTATTATTGGATTAAATTGGAAAAAAAAAACCATCAAAAACTTCAAACACATGATGAGCTAGAAATTGTTGAGAATGATGTGTAAAGTTAGTGTTTATGTTTTTGACAAGGCTTTATCTAGTAATCAAATGGGCTATATATTTTCTAAAAGTTAAAAATATCTCCAATTTATAAAAGGGAGTCTCTAACTATGCATATTATTTAGGCAATTGTGAGTCACTATGATTATGGCTAAGAAAATAGTTGTGTTAAATCAGTAATATCATCAATTTGTGTGCTGTATATAAACCAAACCATGCATGTAAGTATGTAACCATATCTTATCTGCTTAACAGATTATCATATAAAATAGTATCTGTTCTTGGATTTTGTTTCTTCTCTTTTTTCTGTTTTACATATATATTGTTAATTAAGGAAGAAGGGCAAAGGAAAACATATAATCTCGTGCAAAGATCAAAGATTCGCCATAATTTAGGCAAGTTGTCAATGAAACGATTGAAGATTTTTTGTGTCTTAATTTGTTTACTCATAAAAAAAAATGCATTAGTTAAAGCTATCCTTTTTAAATGATAATGCATGCGTGCATAGTGACAAATCTAGAAAGTAAGATTTAGGAGTCAAAATTGTATACTATCTAATATCCGCCGCTGCGTGAATTACGTAAATCACTCATGTAATTGAAGGGCTTCTATCATGCATGCATTAAGTTCTTTCTTTTACTTTTTTTTTATCTTGTCTTGTTGAATATTCTTTGACAAGACTTCAGCTATGGTGTGAAAGAATTTTTAATTTCTTGGGCTGTATTAGTTTAGTAGAAATGCCTGCGCATTTGCTTGCCTGAGTAGGACTTACTTTGTTCCAGACAATCCATGTAGAAGTCAATGAATGTGCATAAAATAATCCTCAATAGATAGAACCGCTAGGGGCTCGTTTGGTTGGCAGGGAATCTGGGTTGGGAAAGTAATCTTTTTCCTAATTTCCAGATTCCTGTGTTTGTTTCAAATTGGGAAAGTAATCATTTTCCTAATTATTAAATTCCTGCGTTTGTTTCATCCAGGGAAAGTAAAAAGAATCCTGAACTAAGGAAAATAACTGCAAGATTCCAGGATTATGAATCCTCTTTAAAAGTTGGTATTCTGATTCCCCTCTTGAGGATTTTGACTATGTACTGCTTTGTTTATGTTTATTATTTATATTTTGAGTTTCATATGCTTTTTATGTTAAAGTCTAATTCATTTGGTCAAATAATTTTATTTTATTTTTAGTTTAATATTTTTTTATTGACTTTACTACTTAACTGAAATTAAAATTTTAGTAGTTTTAAATGTCTTTATATTGACTTTAAAAAGTAATTCAATGTAAAAAGAGTTAAATAAATGGATGGTATGTTATTTTTTTATTATTAAAATTATTAACATTATGGGGGTTTTATATATTTTTTTCTAAAAACTCAAAATTGTATTTATGTTGCTTTAGACTTTTTCTATCATATTTTTACTTAATTAATTTTCAATACTTATTGTTTAATAAATTTGAGCTATTTTTATTAATATTAATTTGTAAATTTATTTTTCATTTATTTAATCAACTATTCTTTTTTTTAATAATATTAACAAAGAAAATTTTTATTTTAACACTTTTTTATAAGTTGTAGTTAATAGCTTAATTATTTAATTAAATTAAAAATGATAATTTTTACAATGATGAAAATATAAAACATAATATTAAAACATTTATTATAAGGTAAAAATATATAATTAAGTTTCATCATATGATTTAAAATAAAACTATATAAATGGTTATGTATAAGTATAACATACAAATGGAATTCAAATAATATTATTTGGTTCAATAATTTAAATCAAATAATGACATAAGAATCATACTAACTTTTTTAAAAATCTATCCAAACACAGGATAAATATTCAGATTCCTCATAATTAAATTCCTAGGAATCAGATGACCAGGAAAAATATTCATTTTCCTCAAAATTAAAATCCCAAGAATCACATTCCCATTAAACATTACTTTCCTGCCAACCAAACGAGCCCTAGATGTACGGATTTCTCTGACAAAATGTGTCACTACAAACAATTAATATTTTAATCGTTAATTTTAATTTTTTTATTACGTATTAAAATTATTATCAATTATTATTTCATATATGAACTCGTTTCACATTTCTTTTTTATTATATATTAAAATTATTATCAATTATTATTTTATATATAAATTCGTTTCACAGTATATAACTTTTATATTTAGCCTAGTCATGAATTTCAATTCTTAGAAGTTCTCAAAATTTAATTCATATACTTTGTGGGCCGGTGTGCACTACTGTTTCCTTTTAAGACTGAACCAGTACTTTGGTTTACATTGAAAGACAAAACGTATTGTTGGCAATTGTCATTGCATAGGATATTAATTTGAAGAAGAAAATGGGGACAAGAAAAGAAACGACCTATCATGCTGTTCAAGAACTGATAATGGCTTTGCTTCTTTAGGAAAATACTTAATATAGAAAGATACAATACGGGTTCACTTTTTTTATTTTTTTTTATACTCACACACTCTCATATACATTCCATCGATTTTTGCATAGATTATAAGAACAAATTTATCCATACAAAAAACAACTAGAATATATATATGAAACATTCCTCTCGAATTCCGCTTCTTAATTTTGAATCCTAAAAAGATCCAAGGACGTACGTCTTCGTTTTTGTGTTTTACCTTGGTCACAAGATTCTTTACGTTATTGGAACATCTAAAAGAGGCAGAAAATGACGTTTTTTTTTTAATGGCTGCATTTGTGGAAGTTAAGGACTGTGTGATCAGCTGATGAAGCAAAGTTTGTACACAATTTCTTGTTTTTTTTGGTATATTATGTTCGTTTCTAATGCTCTAATGCTTCTTTAAGAACATAAAACTTAAGAAGATAAATTTCAATCCATCACTTTTTTGACTAGGAGGCTAGCAAAGACTATGAGCTGACATGTTTGTGGAAAAAGTACATCAAATTTTTGGGTGTTTGTTGAATTTATATTTGTCTGTTTTGAGTTGAAGATGCCCTGAAATTTCCCAATTTTCTCGGCATTTCCTTTGATTAATTATGTGGGATCGATCTTGATTTTTTTTTTTTTTTTTTTTGTTGGCCATTATTTTTGAAGAATGTCTTTGAAACCTCTCCATGAATTGCTCTTTTAAAAAAAAATGGATATGGAAAGTGTCATAAAGTAATGATATGGACTGATAGTTAAGGTTTTGTCTATAGTTGTAGTGTTATCAGGGGAGCTGAATACCTGAGGGAGGTTTATGCATTTCCTTATTGATCATGAAGAAAAAGTACATCTAATTTATGGGCTTTGTTGAATTTATATTTGACTGTTTCAAAGTTCCTGAAATTTCCCAATTTTTTTTCTTTAGTTTCTTAGCATTTCCATTGATTATATGGGTCCATCTCTTTTTCTTCTTTGGGCATTATCTGGGACAGTATCTTTGCAATTTGTAGCCTCTCCATGAATTTTTTTCTTTGTTTTTTTTCTTTTTGGATGTGGAAAGTGTTATAAAATAATGATTTGATAGGACTGATACTTCAAGTTTTTGTCTATATTTGTGTTGTTATGAGGGGAACTGAATACCTGGGGAAGGTTTATGCATTTCCTTATTTACGGGACTGTGAATTATATGTTTTATGCATAATTATATATATTTTTCACTGAATGAAATTGACTATTTTGAAGACACTGGATCTTATGTCCAAGATTTTGTCTGTCTTATTCTGTCTTAATTAAAACTACGTGGTAGAGTTCACTAATCTCTTAGTTAGGATCTAATAATTGTAAAGTAATTTTAATGATATTTATGCATTTAGTCCCTACTTTTAATGAAACTATATAGTTTTGAATGTTAGACAGAATAAGACACGATAAATATTAGACAGAAGATCTGATCTCCTGTCGAAATTAGGTAGGGAACTGTGGGATATTAATCCCCAACCAAGTTCGTCGGAACCCTAAAGATGGAGCCTATCTAGTGTCCATCCTTTTTCATAAAAAATAGCACTACCATTACACCTAATTTTTTTTAAAAATAATAAAATAAAATTGTTACAATCTCACTCTACACTCTTGACAATTCAATTACCATTATAATTCACACATCAATAGTCATTTCTCTCTTCTCCCACTCCCCCTATTTCTACCCCTCTCTTCTCTCTCTCTCCATTACTCCTCTCATTCACGCAAAGGGCCACAAGCCCTGGCCTCCCTTGTTCTTGTCCAACATTTTTCTCTTACTCCATTTGCTCTAATGGCCAAATTAGTCCATTTAGATATATTTTTGTTTTGAAAATTAAGAAAAACAAGGTCTCGATTAATGTTTTAAAAATAAATATTTCTAATTGAGAATTGAGTATTTGAATTGATAAATTTTGTTTGTATTGATTTTTTTGGTTAGAGAATTATTTTATTAAATAATATTCAAAAAAAAATTTAAAAAAAATGTTTTTAATTTTTTGAGTTAACGAGCAGGGTCGACTACGATCAACGGACAGTCAACATTTTATTATTACTTTTAATACAAAAAAAAATAAATGTTAAAAGATTAAATGCCCTTATTTTGTATAGGAGAAAGTTGAAAATTTTTGTTTTAAAAATGAGTTATAAACAAAAAAAGGGATTTTGAGATGAGATGGAAATGGGCAAATTTCCCTATCCAAACATTGTTATTTGGATTTGGTTAATTATAAATTTAAATTTGTAAATACTAAATCAATTTGGATTTTGAGTAATTAGGATTTATAGTTATTATAATTAATTCTTATTTTTTTTTAGTTTGAATTGAAATTCAGGATTTTAGGGTTTGAATTACAGTGAATTTTGAGTGTTAATTTACACTAGAATTTTAAAACTTCAATTTGGGATTTTATAAATTGAAATAGAAAAATTAGTAATTTCAAATGTGAATTTAATATTAGAGATTTCAGAATTTTAATTAGGAAATTTCTGGATTATTGAAATACTTCCTCTTGGTCGCACGAATCCGACGAAAACTAATAGTTCATCAATTGTAAACTACTTGTGTATATTTATATATTTTTATCGTTTTCATAATGGATTTAGAAATTTAGTCCTTCAATACAATACATTTAATAATAGCACAAACAAATTATTTTTAAATCAGTTCCCACTAGAGATGTACTTAAAAAATATTTAGAAGATATTGTCTTTAGCTTATTGAGAAGATGAGTTGATTAAATTTAGACAATCTCACATAAATATTAATGTGATGGTGTTTGTCTGCTTATCAACATCTAGATTTTCAACAATTTAAACGATGGAATAATTTTATTCTTCTTGGCTCAATGATAGTACTTCTCCAAAATTTTTAATTAGGATTGGTCAATTCTAACTCAACACGCAGTACAATGATAAACATTTTTTTTTTGTAGTAAAAATGTTAGTTTTAGTTGATGTTGTCGCCATCTTCCAGCTCTGAATTTGATTCATTTTTACCAATATCAATGCCTACTTAGAAGCAATTAATGCATGCAGTTATACATATAAGTTTTTACAATCATTACATAAACGTACGTACGTAATCTTTTTGAACCAAGGGAAGTTTTTCATTCAAACTATTCGGCCACTGAAGACTGAAGTAGTGAAACTATAAATGAGATAAGGTTGCCTTGTTCGGCTGCAATAATTGTTTCTGTCTGGATTTTGTTTTCTTTGCTCCATTGTGAATCTAAGCAAAATGTTGCTCTGTGCTTCTGCCAAAGATATGATTGATCTAGCATTCATATATGTAAGAAACTCAAAGCTGTTTGTGCTATTTTTTCAGGCAGCCACACAATTTTGGTTGGCATTTCTGCACTGGGATTGCTTTCTTCCTGCTCATATCATCTAATTAGCTATAGGGTTGTGACAAGAATTAATTGTTATGGCTGAAAACAGTGTCTTGGCTTCTCCTCATAGAAAATGGAAGTTTCCACTCTTTGTTTTCTTCCAAGATGTGAGGTACATTTTGATCAGGATGTCTTTAATTTGGAAATATTTTAAACTTATTCAGTACACAGTCATGCTTGCAAAATATATTCTCTTTTAAACTGCATCGATCATCGATCATCTTCAGGAATGTTTTCAAATTGGATGATCTGGGAATGGAGATACTGCGTATTGCAATTCCGGCAGCTCTTGCATTAGCTGCAGACCCTATTGCTTCTCTTATTGATACAGTATTCATTGGCCATCTAGGTAAAGCTTCATACTCCATGTGCATCACATGAATTTTTTTTGCATATTTACTTACTTAAGGATTCAAAAGATGAAATAATATTCATAAGGATAGCTTAGTTTAATTTTTGGCTGTGATGATTTAATCATCCATAAAACATATTTCTTTGATGTACATATTGGTAGACTGGTAGACACAATCTAAATTACATTGGTCTCCAAAGTGTTGATCTTGCATGCTAGTTTCTTGTGCATGTGTAGCCCATGGAAGTTTCTTTTGCAGCTCTAGCAAGGACAGTTCTTTAGGGTATTTATCGGTTCGATTTTCAAGTTTTTTGAGTTTTTCGATTCGATTTGTTCGGTGTGAACATTTTTGAACTCGAATTACATTAGAATAAACCAAACGGAATTTGAAATCACAATTTAGGGTTAAAAATACCTAGTAATTTAATTTAATATTATATATTTTATAGAATATTTTATATTTTTAATATATATTTTATTAATAAATTCGGTTTTTGGTTCGATTCAATTCTAAAACCAAACATTCAAAATTATATGTGAATTTGAATTCAGTTGAATACTCAACATTCGTCGAATACTCGCAAAATTATATGTGAATTCGAATTTAGTCGAATACTCGCAAAATTATATGTGAATTCGAATTCAGTTGAATACTCGCTTTTAACTCGAATAAAGAACAAGAAAATCATCAAAATCCAGCTGATCAATGGCTTCTTTATTTCTCTTATCCTTTCTGGGCAGGTCCAGTAGAAATAGGAGCTGTTGGCGTTTCAATCGCTATATTCAATCAAGTCTCAAAGGTAGCCATATTCCCAATAGTTAATATCACTACCTCTTTTGTTGCTGAAGAAGACACTGTGAAAAGAATAGCAAGTGAGTCCGAAAAATGCAATGATTTGGAGAAAGGTTCTTCTGTAAAGATCAATGAAACAGACGAAATAAAAGCAGAAGAAGACATTGTTGAGAAGTTGGATAGTTCAAGTCCAAAGAGTGAAACAAAGATTGAGAAAGAATATGGTTCGTTTTCTGTACCACTATGAGCTGAATCCAAATGAAATGTATATCCTGTGAGGCTTTCATCCCTCGACTTTGAAGGGTGAAGTAGTGCAAACTAATTCAGATTGTTTCGGTTTTTGAAGCAGATTCTTGCAAATCATCACCTACAATGAGCAGCACTTCCACTAAAGGAAAAGTGAAACATGAACGGCTACAACTTCCTTCAGCATCAACTGCACTGGCTGTTGGAGGTGTTCTTGGCCTTCTCCAAACCTTATTGCTTATATTTCTGGCAAAACCAATACTTGGATTCATGGGTGTGAAACCTGTGAGTTTTTAATCCTCAATCAGACAATTTTGTTTCTGCTACTTGAGTAATTGTTCATTGTTCGATATGCACTGACAGAGTATATATATTCAAATAGAAACCATTCCAGTTCTGCATTGCTTCATTAAGTTGCTTGTTGTTTCAGTTCCATCTACCATATTTGATTCCAATGGTTGGGCTGTGGTATTCTTTGAGAATAAAATTATTACCAAATCTGTCTCTAGTTACAATGCTGTCCAAATTGAACTCCCATGTGCAATGCATCTTAACAGAGGAGTACTGCAATCCTCAATACTTTCCAAAGTTTTCGACTACTTTTTCCTCATGCAATTTGTCTTTGGTATCCAATAGGGATCTGCAATGCTAGCCCCAGCACAGAAGTATCTAATACTAAGAGCACTTGGTTCTCCAGCAGTTGCACTTTCTTTGTCCATGCAAGGTGTCTTCCGAGGTTTCAAGGATACAAAAACTCCATTGTTTGCCACTGGTAATGCAGTTTTCCTTTTCATTTTCTTGGTTGATAAAACAACATGAACTTTCTGGTTTAAAAGGTGCTTTGATCAGTTCCAGTCAATCAAAATTTTTCAAGAGAGATTAAGTTAGTTTGCTAGATTTTACCAATGAGAGACAGAATAACTTCTGATGAGTCATGTTAAAGAGGATAGAACTCTTCAAATGGCAACATATCAAGCATTTTAACTAACTTTTGCTTATGTTTTGGTCCAAATAGTCACAGGAGACACAGCAAATATTATTTTGGATCCCATTTTCATATTTGTGTGCCATATGGGTGTTGGTGGTGCAGCCATTGCTCATGTTCTTTCTCAGTAAGTTTCTTATCATAAGCGATGCAATAGACACCGCGGTTTCTTTGTTCTTTATGTATCTTCCCCATGAATTGATACTGTATTGGTTACGATTTCTTTTCGCCGAACTAACGATCTTACAGGTACCTGATTTCAATAATTCTCTTGTGCAAACTAATGAAGCAAGTTGACCTACTACCTCCAAGTACTAAACATATGCAGTTCAGTAAATTTCTCAAGAGCGGTAAGTATTAGGCTGTCATTTGTAGTGCAATTTCTAGTATTACATTACATAAAGGATTATGTTTGTGATACTGAGTAGCATTCTGAAAACTTTCCACATAATATCTATAGATGCATTTCATACATCTACACTTGAGAATTGATGATTTCCATGGTAAACATTTATAACCTCGAAAAACTTGAAATGAGTACTCATGTGTGTGGGAGTAGAGTTTACTCCATCCAAATTGATGGATAATCAGGTCTCGTAATTCGATCGATTCTCATGGTAAACCTCATGAAATTATCCAACTAGCTAGCAATCTTTAAAGAGTGCAGCCCATAAAAATTTTCATCCTTGTGTCATGTTGTCCATCTATTGGCAGAACCCTCTTACAAAATTTTTATCCTTGATGTATTTAAGCAGTACTCATATGATACATTCAACTAGAAGTTAGCAACAATCATTTGAAACACAAGTCAAAATATCCATTGGAGACATACTGAGATATGATTAACTTCTTTAATGCTTTTTATCAACTGCTTTTTTGGTTATCCTGGATTACTTTCCTAGTTTCAATCACTTCTTTATTTTCCTTGTCTGATGCTCACTACAACTCTACCTCTATGTCATGAAAATGTATCATAATTGTTCGGTTGTGATGATTTCTGTCAACTCATCCAACCCGTATTTAATTAAGTAGATGAAAAAAATTTCCCTACTTGACTTTGCCTTTGCTATTGATCACAGGTTCTCTAATACTAGCAAGGGTCCTGGCTGCAACGATCTGCGTGACATTGGCTGCTTCAATGGCTGCTAGGCTTGGGGTAAAACCAATGGCTGCATTTCAAGTTTGCTTGCAGGTCTGGCTAACATCATCACTTCTCTCTGATGGTTTGGCTGTTGCTGGACAGGTGAGCAATGTTCTCACAATTAAGATAAATTATAGATTTGGGAAATGAAAAAACAAATTGATCCCAAGTACTGAAACAGGACAATAAGTTCCTAACAATTATAACTGATATCGTAAGAAAGACAGCATTATCTCAGCGAGAGAAATGACTAGAGTTTCAGGGCATACCGAGCTACCATTCCATTATTCTCTCAAGCTAAACATCATAACCAAAAGGCAGCTATAAATTATGGGATGATCATAAGCATTTGGCCAACTATGATTGAAATTCTACAATTTGCCTTCAGGCCATTCTTGCTTGTGCATTTGCTGAAAAGAACTATGAAAAGGCAACAGCAGCAACAAGACGAGTAATACAGGTAAAGACAGGATTGCTACTTCTTGTTTTAGCAGATGTGAAACTATTTTACAGTCCAAGAACAGGGATTTTATAGTTTATAGTTTATACTGTCAGTGAGATCTTAAACTCTGCAGAAAGCTTATTGTCTAATTATCTAAAACTTTAGAAGATATCAACTGTTACTAATAATTTGTGTTCCTTTTGGATTGAGCATTATAGATATTGATGGCATACATCAATCCCAGTTTGAAAAACTCTCTAAGAGTTTCTCTTCTGCAGATGGCATTGGTGATGGGACTTGGCTTAGGTCTAGTTGTTGGAGTTGGTCTACACTTTGGATCCGGGATCTTTTCAAAGGATAAACAAGTACTTCTCATCATAAGTGTAGGAGTCCCGGTATGTTCCATTATGCATATCTGCTTCAACTTCATCATCTTCAATTGGATTTAAGATTGTCGATCCGCTGAAGGATTTATCTTTTTGTTTTTTCTTTCATCAGTTTGTTGCAGGCACACAGCCAATCAACTCATTAGCTTTTGTTTTTGATGGAATTAACTATGGTTCATTTGATTTTGCGTATTCTGCATACTCCATGGTACATTCACTACTTCAATAAGAAATACCTTTCCAACCATTTTATCATTTTTCATGCTTCATTCCTATCCTCTTGGCGCAGGTTGTGGTGGCTGGAGCAAGCATTGGATGCTTGTTTCTTCTTTCAAAAACTCATGGATTCATTGGAATATGGATTGCTTTGTGTATATACATTACTCTGCGTGCAATCGCAGGTTTTGGGAGGTAATTACATGCTATTAATCATAAAACAACTGAACTAATTCAACTTTTAGGCCTATGAGGTTGTTAGAAATCTTGCAAAAGTAGAAACATCCATGCATTCTGCCGACATTATTTTGCGCAATGCTTGCAGGGTGTGTTCAGGTACAGGACCTTGGAGGTATCTTCGAGGAAGATTATCGTCCGAGGACACAAATTCAGCACTGGTTTGAATCCTCTAGAAGCTATACATTATCATGTGGATGTCACATAGTTGCACTTCTGGCCATTTCTTTCTTTTTTTGAATCAGTATCGAGTATCGATAACAGGGTAGATTATAGCTTATGATGCATTCTGCCCCTCTGTAGAATGGTTAGACCTGCATATCTTCATTCTACTTACATGTTGTATAATGTATGAACTCTACCACCCTACATATAGAGCACAGTCCATCTTTGATTGGAGCTATATATTCGCTAGAGAAGTTCCTTCTTTATGTGATCAAATAAAAAAAAATTTTGCTCCATTGTTGTTGCAAATGATGTTTGTATAGGAGTTCCTATACTGTCATGTAAAATGTGAGATGAAATTTGCATTCCTTTTCGTTTTCTTGTTTATGCACAAAACAAGCTCTTTTTGTTTATAAGTAACTTGCCTGTTAATAAATATTCGAATCCAATCCCAAAAATTGAATGTGAATTGCATAAGTTGACAGGTAGCGTAAAATTTTGTCATTCAAATGATATACGACTTGGGACCGTGCACTAGAGTCTTGACATCTGGCTAGATTTCGCGGAAAACCAGCTATATTCGATCTTGGTTGGGCTTTCACCCCTAGCCACAAGTCATCCCCGTATTTTGTTATTTAGATAGTTGCATGCGAGTTTGGACACTAGAGTCTGAATATGAATCAAGGAAAAGGGAAATGTTGTTGTGCTTTTTGCACAAAACAAATACTTTTTTAGACGTTGCTGTGGAGTGTCGTTGCCAAAATTTAAAAAAAAAAACACAAAAATAAAAGAAAAAATAGGAACATTAAACTTGGATAATTTACCACGTACTTTTTACAAGGGGTTTTTACCAATAATTCATACAATGCTTGAAGGAAGAATAACCTATATATAATTTAGATCTTTTAAACTGAGGCTGTCTTTAAGGGGTCCAGCAAATTCAATCAAAAAATAGTACAAGTTTGTCACATTTAGAGGAGAATGACTAATCGTATAACAAGAGAATATGCATCTTTTGGTATGATTAAAAGGATCAGTCCTATTCTTGAACAAACGACAAAAGTAGCAAATAAAATAAAAGTCACGAGAATGATATTATAATAATTGAACTTACAAAAGACAAAGCCCAAACAAAAATTATAACAAAGATTGATCAAATATTATTAGTGCAATTGAACTCCTCTAAAACGGGTTCATATATGTAACAACAGGTTGATTGCGATTTAATACACGATTAAAGCGACAGAAATTAGAATTTCGATTTCAACGTCTTATATATGAACCGGTCTTACAGTCGTTTTTGTATTATTAGGGACTACGGTTCACTAAGTGTCACACTGCCTATTTCATTTTGTTAATGAAAAATTACAAAAGTCATTCTTCACATCTATTAAAAACAAACTTTTTGCATCACTTGTATAATTTGGTCACTCATATTAAAAAAATTATACTAAATTTTTATCTAATTTCATTTGAATTTTTAACAGAAAACATACCCATATACATCATCTAATAATAACACACCCAAAATTTTTATCCAAATTTATTTGATTTTTTAAAGGAAAGTATAGACATATATGTCATGAGATAATGACACATATTTTTCATTAAAATGTAGGTAAGGTAAGATAAATGGACCAGTAAGATAAAAGCTCAATCTAGGGGTGGCAATCTTAACCCATGACCCGCGGGTCCAATCCAACTTGCCTATTATTTTAACTAGTTGGGTTGGATCAAATGGGTCATGGGTAAAAAATTAACTCATATTTAATGGGTTAGGTTGGGTTGGGTCTTGAGTGACCCTGCGGGTCAATTTGTTTTATAGATTAAACACATCACATTAATACTTTACCTACATTTTATAAGCTAAACATATTTTACACATAATACACATATTTTCATACACTATACATATTTTACATATAGTACACACATTTTCACACTCTATACATATTTTACACATAGTACACGCATTTTTACATACTACACATAATTTACACATAATACACATATTTTCACACACTACACTTAATTTATACATAGTACACATATTTTACACATACTACACGCACTACACACATTTTCACATAGTACACATTTTACACATAGTACACGCATTTTCACACACTGCACATATTTTACACATAGTGCACACACTACACGTATTTTTACATAGTACACACATTTTCACACACTGCACATATTTTAAACACAATACATACATTTTCACACAATACACATATTTTACACATCCTACACGCATTTTCACATGCTACACATATTTTACACATAGTACACACATTTTCACACAATACACATATTTTACACACACTACACATATTTTACACATAGTACGTGCATTTTCACACACTACACATATTTTACACACACTACACATATTTTCATACACTACACGCATTTTCACACAGTACACATATTTTGCATATACTACAAACATTTTCACACACTACACATATTTTCACACACCACATATTTTTCACACAATATATATTTTACATACACTAAACACATTTTCACATAATACTCACAATTTACACATGGGTCACTAGTCGTGGGTCTGGGTCGTGGGTCGTGGGTTTGGGTCATAGGTCTGGGTCGTGTTAATTTGTGTAAATTGTGTGTAAAATATATATATATTGTGTAAAATATATGTGTAGTGTGTGAAAATATATGTACTATGTGTAAAATATGTGTAGTGTGTGAAAGTATGTGTAAAATATGTGTAGTGTGTGAAAGTATGTGTACTATATGTAAAATATGTGTAGTGTGTGAAAATGCATGTACTAAGTGTAAAATATGTGTAGTGTGTGAAAATGTGTGTAGTATGTGTAAAATATGTGTAGAGTATGAAAATATGTGTACTATGTATAAAATATGTGAAGTATGTAAAAATATGTGTACTATGTGTTAAATATGTATAGTGTGTGAAAATATGTTATGTGTAAAATATAAGTAGTGTGTGTAGTATGTGAAAATATAATTAGTGTGTGTAAATGTGTATAATAAACATTTAATTTAAAAGTAACAAAAATTAAAAAGAAAAATTTGAATTAACTAATATATTAAGGAAGTAATAGTTAAATTGACCCGCGGGTAAAAAAAAAAGCAATAGTTAAATTGACCCGTGGGTCAAGAAAAAAGTAATTGCATTGATCCGCAGGTTGAACTAGTTATAACCCAACCCACTTTTGACCCAGCTCATGCATGACCTGCCAATAGGCGGGTTGGGTTGGGTCATAAACCGCCAACTACCACTCCTCACTCAACCCGACCCGAGGAGTGACCCAACCCGCCCATTTGCCACCCCTAGATCAATCCAATGAAAATTTTTAGGGAAAATTGCGAAAATCGTCACTCACATTAGGCGAAAATATTTATTTTGTCATCCACATTAAAAATGATGCATTTTAGTCACTCACATTTGAAAAATGCACCAATTTCATCATCAAACAAAACTCTGTCAAATTTTTTAACAGAAAAATGCATACATGTTATTTATGTAAAGGTAAAATTGGAAAATCATAATTTTGTTAAGGAAAGACTGCCAAAATAGTCACTAACATTACACCAAAAAATTATTTTTTCATCCACATTAAAAATAATGTATTTTAGGCACTAACATTTAAAAAACGTACCAAATTAGTCATTCAATCAAATTTTGTTAACTTTTTTAATAGAAAAAATACACGTTCACATCACGGGCAACTTAATGAAAGAAGTAAAAGTGAAAAATCGATTTATTCTTCAAACAATACCCTTAAATACAATGATTTATTCATCATTCATCACCTTCTATAGGTGGTAGGGGTGTGCAATATTCGAGTTAAACCAAATATCCGACCGAATTTTAATTCACCGAATTTGAATTAAAATTTGATTTCGGTAAATTGCTTGAAAATGTTTAAAACACACCAAATTAGCCACTCAACCAAACTTTGTTAGATTTTTTAACAGAAAAAACACATGTTCACATATGTACCACTTAATAAATGGGTAAAAGAGAAAATCGATTTATTTTTTCCACTTTTACTCTTTAATTAAGTCGCTCGTGATGTGAACATGTGTTTTTTCTGTTAAAAAAGTTAACAAAATTTGGTTGAGTGGCTAATTTGGTGCGTTTTTTAAATGTTAGTACCTAGAATGCATATTTTTAATGTGAATGACAAAATAATTTTTTGGTGTAATGTTAGTGACTATTTTGACAGTATTCCCTTAACAAAATTATGAATTTCCAATTTTATCCTTACATAAATAACATGTGTGCATTTTTCTGTTAAAAAATTTGACAGAGTTTAGTTCGATGATGAAATTGGTGCATTTTTTATATGTGAGTGACTAAAATGCATCATTTTTAATGTGGGTGACAAAATAAATATTTTCGCCCAATGTGAGTGACGATTTTCGCAATTTTCCCAAATTTTTAATATAAGTAACGAAATTATATAAGTGATATAAAAGAATCGATCAAATGTGAAATACGTTTTTTTTTCAATTTTCTCTTTGTTAATTAAGTTGTGAATATCTTATTCACCACAATTTTCATGAAGGAAATCATCACAATATTGGAACAAAAGTGAATGGATTCTTTTCACCACCATACCCATCATGATCTTGTGAAATGAAAATGGAAAAAGAAGGATAAACAGTTTCTTTATCCTCTCCAAACATATTCATTCCATTGAAATTTTCAAGATAGTAAGTACAAAATTCTCCTAAAAATTCTTGGTGACAAAACATTGAAAAAACAAAAAAACAAGAGAGAGAGAGAGAACAACGTACTCCTAACTTAATGAAAGATACCTCATTCCCTCGGATTTACTTTTCTGTTGATACCATTCTTGTTGATAACTTAGGAACAAGAAAAAAAAAGTGGAAAATGTTGATTCTAGCAAATCATCAGCTCCACCATCCACGTCACTGAAGAGGGATGAATTGACATATGATTGATGATGATGATGATTCCACCACCGGCCTCAATTTGCGAAGTTTATCTTTGAAATCGAATTCTTTATTCAAAATTATTGTTTTATTTTTTTCAATACTCAAAACATTCTCATTTCAATAAAATCATGATTAAAATATAAATATTATCGGAATTAAATTTATAATTATTAAGAGTTAACACAATCTGAATGAACCCTAACGATTTTTGGTCATTGTTTTAGTGAAATGATAATGTTTAAATGTGTTAATTAGAATAGATCTGATTTAGTTTATCCCTCCTTATATGTATCACTTAAGGTGAATCCCTCCTTATGTACAAGGAAGGCCTCTTCTTCTCTGATTTTCATCAACGTTTTTTAAAAAGTCAGTCAAAATCAAGTTTGATCGGTTGACTGAATGTTTTTTTGTTCTTTTAAACTTTTGGATTGTTTTGAACATTAGTCTAATATGAAATTATAAATTTTATTTTTTTTTATGTTGAATCCAATATAAATACATATATATTTTATTTTTTATGAACAAAACTTTATTCTTTGATTTTTTTTTAACCTACTCAAAGAAAACAAATAAATAAATTACATATATAAGAATTTACTATTATTTTGAGTCATTTGTTTATAAAATAGAATTGAGATATTTTGTAATTACTTTATCTTTCACCTAGGTTTATTAAGCTGATATTAAATCGTGTCTAATATTTAAATGAATTAATAACATATTATTAATATTATATATTTCATTTATAATTTAATAAATTTTTGTAATTAAACACAATGATTTTTTTAAATTATAAATATATTTATAATTTTAATATTTTAATAATTTCATGATAACATCATCCGACTCTTTCATACCTAATTGGATTAATCTAGTAAGCCTTTGACTCTTTAACTCGATCAATTTATACTCTTGGTATGATTTTTAAAACATTAATAATTCATAGTGAATCCCTCTTGATGTATGAGATAGGTCTCTCTTCCTCTGATTCTCACCTTAAAATAATACATGAATAGACAAATTAGGTGTAGACTAAATGTGTTACTAAAGAACAAAAAATTTGAATTTGTTTGGACCAGAAAAGGAAAATATAAAGTTTCAAGTGTTCAATTTTTGAGATTGTATAATGTAAAATGTCCAAAAATAACGTTTATTTATAATGTTTCAAACAATTTATCCAAACAAAAGACAACTGTTGATGCCCTTAACCAGTCCAAAATCCGTACTGATCAATGTTTCTAACCCAAACAATGAACTGTCAATGCCCTTTACCTGCAAAATTCCTTAATGATCAATGTTTCCCCCCTTTGGACCACCACTAGAAGTAACCTTCGAAAATAAAAAACCAAACCAACCCACCCACCCAAACTAATTTCCCATCTCCTCTCCCCCAAAACGACCCCTAATAGTCCTCCCAACTGTGTGACTGTAAAGAATGTAAAACTTAACACAACTACCAAATGATCACAAATTCAAGTCATCAAAGAGTACGTAAAGTGATAATAGATCACGAATTCGAATCATTAAAGGATATATAAAGTAGATCACGGATTCAAATTATCAAGGAGTCAAAGAATATATAAAGTACCAATAGATCACGGATTCAAATTATCAAAGAATACGTTGAGTGATAGAGTTGATCCCTTTATAATTTTTTTTCAAAAAAGGAAAAAAAACCTATGGTCAATATCAGCTTAGGAGTAACTCCTCAATTTAACACCATTGGCAAAATTGGAGAAGAAAGATAAGTATGATAAAATTGCAAATTCAAGTAAAGTTATTGCCTATCCTTGAAGGCAAAACACCAAGAAAGTCAGAACGAAAATCAAAATAAAGCCCCACAATTCACCATCAAAATCAAACACAATTGTTCTTCTAGCAAGGTAGTCCTGCCAACCGTACATTAAATAATGCACACCACCCTCAATTCAATGTTCACCTTGGAAAAGGTATGAATGCACCAAAATTTCCAACACAATTAGTAGAAAAAAAATAAAATCCTAGAGGTCCCCAATCCACTACCATCGTTAAAAAAAGTCTCAAAAAGACTTCCAACATCTTATCCTCTGATCTGATCGAACATCCATCTATCACTATGCGTCACATTCATTCAATCTTAATAAATGTTCAACATCTTGGTAGATAATTAAGTTGTGAAAAAACCAGACAAGAGGAGGAAAAATTGGGGGGGTCTGCCAACCACCAACTCCTTCCTAACTCTATTCCCTCCATTCTCCACAACAATTCAATACAGCTTTTCTTTTATTTTGTAAGCAAAATCATTGCAACACTCTATACTTCTCCAGTAATCCTTTTTTATTCCACAAGTATTTTGAAGGCCCTCATGGGGAGATCACCAAAAACAAGCCAATTAAGTTGTTTGATCATATTTGCAAATGATCAAAAAGAAAGTGACAATCCTATGCAAATCCCACAAATACTCTTTCTATTGGAAGTGGGAGAGTCCACTTTGAAACAAAGAATATCAAGGAATTTAGGAGAGAGCGAGAGAGAAAATTAAAAGCTTATTAAAATTGTAATTTAAAAAATATTATAAAACCATAAAATACAGTAAGAAACAGTGCCCAATCTGAACTGGGTAGCATTAGTACAGCCCAGAGAGCCAATATAAAACTTATGCTGTAAACAAAATAATGATTAAAAATGAATTAAACTCCCAGATTTGATTCTAGCCCTCAGTACCCTTAAAACACATTGCCTTGCTTTTCCTTTTCCACCAACAAAAAATACCCAGAAAGAATATATACTGTCTAAGAGTTTAGTTTTGTTTAAATGAAAAAGAATTTCTGCTCTTTTTTCACTAGACTACAAGCTGATCAAGTTGCATCTGCTCGAGCCAAGCTCCTAAAACTGAATGATCAATTGAATCAATTTGAGAACTGGATTTCAAACCCTCACCGGATGAGGCAGCACCAGAAACGGGTGCTGCAAACTTGTCTTTCATCTCAGGTGATGATTCCTTGACAAGAGATTGCACCCATGAGAGGTCAGGCTCCTCTCCATGGTCATTAGCCTCGAAGGAAGATGATTTCTTCATCTGAGCAAATTCGTCTCCGTTAACAGACCAGTCAATTTTCCCACTGGGAGAGCCCCATTTGGTCCAGGAATTAGCAGGAGATCCAATAGCAGGAGCATTGTTTGATCCAAGATCACGAGAGCTGAGGCTACGCATCTGTTGAAAATGCTTCTCGCGCTGAGCAAGCACAGAAAGGCGGGTGCTCATGGGGGAAATAGGCTCCACACTTCTTGGTGACATTCTTCCAGGAGATGAAACGCCAAAGGAAGCCTGCAACAAAGGGTGCTCAACATTTTTGGGAGAAAACACGTTAGTATTGATTGGTGAAAGCATGCTCTGCAGCTGTTGAAACTGATTGAGAACAGCTGATTTGTGAGAAGGAGAGAAAACACCAGTAGCCGCTGCCTGATCGCTATACCGAGGAGAACTGATCTCAGCAGAAAATAGCTCTTCAAGATTTGATGGTGTTAGTGTTTTAGACCGACCAGAACGGTTAAGAGATAGTGAATTAGGTCGTGACTGCGAAAAACAAGCCACATCGTTTAGTACAAGTTGCTGGGCATCAAAATCCTGCAACATAGTCAAATCCTCAGGTGGGATATCCCGTGCACTGAGAGAAGATCTCAGTCGACTAGATTGGAAATTGCTTCCAGGTAGATGTAGGGTTGGAACATTAGGTTGAGGCCACCCTGCAGATGAATGAGAAATTCCATTTGCAGTTGGGGACATAGGCTGATTAAATGAAGATGGAGACATTACAGAATGGGATGAAGGAGAACCAGGCAAAAGGCTCAATGCAGCGGCCATATCCATCACACCAGCAGCTGAAGCAGCTGACCTGGGAGAGGGAACAGCAGACCCAGTAGAAACATACAATGGACGAAGCTCCTCAGCAGTGTGGGCAAAAAAGCAAACTCGCCTGGCACAACCAGTTCCATCCTTGCATAAACGTGTTCGGTATTGAGCTGGGTGGAGCCAACACTCAAAAACGCCATGAGCATATTCACACATATCACTTCTCCTACAAGCACCCTTGCGAAAATCAGGACAAGGAACACAACTGTAATGATATTTTCGAGGATCTCTTCGTCGGGCATTCTCTCCAGGGTGAACAAATGGGCATTCCGTCCAGTCATGGGAATAAGCCCTTGAACAAGGCCTGACCTTGAATGAGAACATCCTGAACTCATCAGTTGCATATATGCTATTCTTAATGTCAGGAAGTGATGGATCAACAGGATATTCTTTCTTTTCTGATGCAGAATGAGCAGGAGCATCAATGAACTTTGATGCAATAGGAGAGGATACCAAATCAGATGGGGAACATGGAGATCCATTTTCTGGGGATGAGGAAAGAACTGGCGAGGAGGCGCTCGAAGTTGTTCCTGACAGGCTTGAACTGCAGTTGCCAAACGATCCATCAGATGTGTTGTTCACTAGCAACTCCTCAAGTGCAGCTCTAGCACTAGCAAGCTTTGGAGGAACAACAATCACATCAACAGGCCTTTGACCGTTGGCATCCTCAACGTTGGGATTAGCACCAGCCAATAGAAGCAGCTTAACCACATTGACTGCACTGGCAGCACCACCAGAGACAGCACAATGAAGTGCAGTGCACTTATTTGGTCCGCAAGTTCGATTCAAATCAACCTCAGGAAGCGAGGCAATCAACTTCAGAACATCAACACTCCCATATGCTGCAGCAACCATCAATGGGGTTCTCTCTTCATTTACAATCTGCTTCGACCCCTTCTTGCGCACCAACCAAAGTCCAACCTCATCAATCGCCGAGGGATCTTGCTCAACCATTCGCTTGAAGCCCTCAACATCATTGTCAGCAGCAAGTTCAAGCAAACTAGAAAAACAATCTTCAGTTACAACAGTTAATTTACTCATATCCCTTGTGTTAGTTTTAGAATCAACAGTAGATTGCTCCGCAGAAGATGTTGAATTAGATCTCTCCGGTCCACTGCACATTCTTTTGTCAACTGAAAGTCAATCATGTACAAGTTATGTTCTGATCAAAAAAGTATGGAAAATACAAGTTTTTGTGAGTCGGAATAACTCGAAACTACAGTTTCATTTCAAGAATCTCAAAGCCTTCTTCAAATATAAACAGACATAGCATAGGGTTACAACACAAAAAGATTATAGTTAAAGATCCAGCTTCCAAAAGGGGATAAAAGGTGGGAAAAAAACAGAACCAGATCAGCTGTACTGTCAAAGACAAATCTTAAAGCATTAAAATCTTGAAAAAAATGATGATCTGAAAATTCCGAGCTTGAATCCCCAGAAAAACTAATTGTTGCAAGAGAAAATCTTGCATAAAGACAACCACTACACACAAGTCACGGTTTGAATTCTTTCCAAGATCGGAAATTTAAAACCAGTAGAGAGTTATACATCGACCATTTGCAACAAACTGAAAGAACCCAAATAATTTAATTTTTTTTAATTAACTTGAGCAATCAAAACAAGAGAGTACATAAAAAATTATCAATCAGGTAAACCTTAGACTCACACTTCACACAAAAAAGATTGCATCTATATGCAAATTAAACCCAAAAATAACATCATTTAAGGGAAAATCAAAACTTTACAGATTAACCCACCAACCAAAATCCATCTCCAACAATAAATCTAACCCACGCAAAAACAGCTCAATTCAAAATCACAGGCTAAAACACCATATCAGTCCAAAAAAAAATCATTTTTCCACTAAAAATTTAATCATAAGAAAACAATCATAGCAGAAACAATCAAACTTAAACAACAAGATTACAACAATAATCAGTAAACATAAACAGTCAACAACTAAGCTGAAACCCGTTGACTAAACACAGATCTCAAAAGAATCTCACATCAACACACCCAAAACAAACATAAATTAAAACAAAACAAAACAAAAAAAAACACACATGCGCACACACACACACACACTAAACACTTACATAAAAACATAAAACCGAGAAACATAAAAACTTACCAGTAATACAACAGAAGAAAATCTGCAACTTAGCCACAGATCTCTCTTCCTCAGTCCCTTTTTAAGTATCAGTAACAGAGTTTGATCTCTTCCTCGTACATATATATTTTTTCTGTTTGTTTATTTCTCTATTACAACGAACAAATAAATTTTAAAAACAGAAAAAAAAAAAACTTTCATACAATGAAATCAGTAACTTCACTGATCATCATAATCATCGATCAAAAAACCGGAAGTCAAACGCTCCCTGCTCTACTACTAGAGCTAAAATTGTTGTCATCTCCGAAAAATTTTCCAACTCCGTCTCAGAAATCAATACAGATTATACAAAACATATATATATATAGGACTAATATATATACACAGAAGAGTGTATGTATAGAGAGAGAGAGAGAGAGAGAGAGTGAAAGCGAAAGGTTTTTGTCTGGGTGGGTTGTGGGTATGGGTTAACGTGAAGAAAAAAACTCAAATGAAGATGAAATTTAAATTTAAATTCAAATGCGAATGAAATGGCGTTGAAATTAACGCGAAATGAGATTTAGTTGAAATTAAAAGAGTATTTTTTTAGTGTGTGGGGACTGGGGACTGGGGAGGGTTTTGGGGAACCGGTTTGGGCGGTTGTAGTCAAGGGCGGGTGTCCGGTTTTTTTTTTTTTTTTTAATTTTGGATTTTTCTTTAGTCGGTGGTAAAAGACTAAACGGGGATTGGTGGATGTGTGGAGAGGATTTTAGTGGATTGGAGTTTTTAATTTGGAGTCCGTCAATGGGACGAAGGAAGAGACGACTGATTGCTGGGCCGCTTTGAATATTTATTTATTCGAAATTAGTGTTTTTATCTTCTATTTCTTTTTTGGGCGAATTCCCATCTAGCCCATTGTGGTTATAACAAATCAACTTTTTACCTCCTTGTGGTTTCAAAATACCCATATAATTACCTCGTATTTTGAACTATTGTAGAAAATCGACGTAATCCGTCTAAACTGACGGAATTGGTTTACACGCGCAGTAATCTGCGAGTAATACTTAAAATTTTTTATTTTTATTCCAAAATTATCCTTCCCTAAATAGTTTATTAAAACGTTTTCTTTTTTTTTTCTTTCCTGTCCTTTTTCTTTCCTTTCTTTTCTCTTTCCTTTCTTCTTACTTTCCTTTCCTTTCTCTTTCCTTTCTTTTTCTACACAAGAGCCATTCCTCCACCACTGCTGTCATTCCTCTACCACCGCATCCATGAGCAAGAAAAGCAGTACTTTCTCCTCCAACAACTCCATAACACCGATAATTGATTATCCAACTCCATAGATTCATCATCTCCATAAATTCAGCTGCATCGCCGGATTTATAATCATTGTTATTAATCAATTCCAAGACCAACTTGTTTTCTACGTGACCCCAATTGACACTTTGGCAAAATATTCAGAAAATGCTAACAAGACTAAGTTCCGACTCGGTGGGCTTGTTCTTGAAGGCAGTTTGGCGCAAATTCCCTCGTCACCGGAGATGGAATTCCCAGTCACGTACTTGGTGATTGATATTTTGGTGAAGTATGAAGGGTCGTTGCCGAATTTGTTCCGGGAAGTCCATTCGGTTGTAGTGGAAGGGTTTGTTCGGTCGTTTCCTAAGGATGAGAATGATGAGGCTGTTGCGGTGAAAAGGAAAAATACTGGGAAGGGGCGTTTATGGCTTCAGAGAAGGTTAGAAATGGGGTGTGTTATTTCAAGACTACTGAGGTTTTGGCTAAGCATGATGAGAAGTATATGCCACCAGAAGTGGCTACAGCAATTGAGAAGAACAAGAAAATTTTGAGTCAGGAGCACCAGCAGCAAGAAAAAGAAAGAGCTGGTAGTGGTGGTAATGGATATTGATTTGATTATAAATTCAAGACCCTCAAAATGAAACAGACCCACTTTGTTTCCCTGAAACAGACCTACTTTGCTTCAGCTAGTTCTTGAGGTAGCCTTGACTCTTTGTGATTGAAGTTAGAGAAATTATACTTGTGAGACCTAGGGTCTTAATCTTACTTATTTTGATGTTTAACAAACAATTATGTTTATGCTAATGGTTCAAAAAATGTTTCAATGTGATAGATAATGCAAAGAAGCCAAGCATAGAGCTTTACAACATGGAGAAAGGATTGGAAGTGCAAAAGAATTGGAAGTTTGGTAAATTAGGTTATTTCCCCAACCCTAAACCCTAATTTGTGTAAATAGCTCAAGAAGTTGATTTACTCTTTTAAGGCTCAAGTAAAAATGATTTCAAAATAGTTTTAGTCGCCAAATGAACTTCAAAAGAAGTAGTAAAAGTGAAGAACATACTTGCACAAATGATTTGGAAAACGAAAATTGAAAAAAAAGTTAAAAAAAAATAGGATCGGACGCTGATAACATACTTTCGGCCGTCTAAAAGATAGGTTCGAACGCCCCTCTTGGTCATTTGATAGTCCAAAATTTTTGTGAAAAATGAAGCAACTCTGAAGTTTAGGTTCGGATGGTGCAGGGCAGTTTCGGCCGTCCGAAACTTAGGTTCGGACAACTCCTTGGAGTTTCGGCCGTCCGAAAGTGTCGCGATAGAGTTTTACATGCTTTCAGATAAATAGGTTCGGACGACCTCAAGAGTCCGAAATACCGTCTGAAAGTCGTTTTCTCAACATAACGGCTAATTTTTTAAATGTCAAAGATATACGTTTTTTTGTTATCTTTTGAGATAGTTTAAATACAAGCAAAAACATGAACGTAAAGAGACACAACACTTGATCCCCTGAGCTTCCAATATGAAAAATACTCTCTACAACTCTTGCACTTCACTTTGAGTTTACAAGAAACATAAGATTAAAAAGTTCTTGAGCCTTCTTTGAGTTTTCACTTCATTCTTGAGCTATATAGTTTGAGTTGTAATATTTATTATAGGAATCATACTGTGAGCTTCAATTTATCTTATTCACCCTAATTGAGGGTTGTTATTTCATTCTTAAACAAACATTGTGAGTGATTGTAAAAGGTTTCTCAAGTGAGAATAAAAGCCTAGAACTCATAGTTTGAGATAGCTAGTGAGAAGGTTGAACCTTGGTTGGTTGTAAAAGTGGTTCTTTTGATCTCACCACTGAAAGGAGATCAGATTATAGTGAAGAGGTTTGAAATCCTAAGTTGGGAAACTTAGGTAGTGGATGTAGAGCACTCCAAGGGGGAGTCTTGAACCACTTTAAATCGATTGTGTCTTTGCTCTTTACAGCTTTCATTTTTACTATTATCTTGTCTTGTTTATGCTTTGATTTGGTGCAATTGAATTGGAGTATTAACTCATTGTGTTTCTGGTTCAATATTGTTGAATATTACACTTGTTGCAATTCACACAACTCATTCATTGTTGTTAAATTTGAATTGATTAGTATACTTAATTTTTAGAAACCTAATTCACCGCCCCATCTCTTCGGTTGCCTTAGAGCTGACAATACTGGTCATGGTGGGGGAGAGAAAAGATAGTGGTGGTCATGGTGGGAGGAGAGGGCAGAAGGGAAAGCCCAAACGGTGTTCTTAAACTGAGGGGAAGAGAAGAAGGTTTCGATGGGTTTGTTTGCAGGCCCGAATCGCCCAAATCATGAAGCCACAGAATAAAGGTTCGAGACATCGGGGTGAATTTTCTTGTATACGGGTTTGGAACAATGGAGAAGAGAAGAGTTTTAAAAATTTCAATTAGACCTCAAATATTTTATAATATTTATTTTAACCTTTATTTTTATAGGTTGTTTGACTCATCAATGTTTGACTATATAATTAAGTAAGGGTATTATTGTAATTTCGCTGACATCCGTCAGTTTAGACGGATTCCGTATATTTTCCACAGTAGTTCAAAACACGAGGAGGTTACGTGGGTATTTTGAAACCACGAGGTGGTGAAAGGGTGATTTGCTATAACCACAAGGGGGTAAAAAGGAATTCACCCTTCCTTTTTTTTAATTGGGTAAATATTTCTTTTTTGTTTAATATTAATAATATTTTAATTAAATTAATTTAAGATAAAATATTCCAAACCTTTTTAAACTATTGTCTTGTTTTATATTGATTTCATACAATTTAAATTATAACGCTTAACTTTTATATATTTTTTAATTTAAGATAAATTAGTTTGTTTCGTTAATTTCTATCAAATAATTAAATGAAATAATAGGTAAGATTTTTCTATTTTTATTTAAAATATAGTTTTTATGCAATTCCTTGATACGGTGCTTCAAGCAAATCTATTTACTAATTCAATTATTTGACAAAAATTAATGGAATGAATTAATTTATTTATTTCAAATTAAAAAGTTCAAAGAGATTAATTGTTACAATTCACAAGGGTTTATTGCATTTTACTTATCAATTTATTTTACTTAAAACGTCAGGCTATGTTTGGTTTACTACTTTCTAGGTGTTTTTTTAGTAATCAAATTTACTTTGTTTGTTTTATCTTTTTTTTTTGAATAAAATAAAATAAAAAATAATGCTAAATAATTATTTTTGCTACAATAAATTTTAATAATAAATAATTTTTCTAATATAATTTTCTACCAAAATAAACTCATAAAATAATAATTTAAATGTAAATTTTAAAATTTTATTAGTAAAAAATTCTCCAATAGAAATCATAATTAAACGAATTCATCTATTCAAACACTTTCAAAATATTTATTCCTTATAGCAAATTTTAAAAAGAAAGATTCCATCATAATACCAAAAAATATCACATCCAAATGAATACTTAATTCGAATTTAATTTAACCAAACTCATGCAGAATTCGAACTATTCAATCAAGTTCGAGGTTAAAATATTAGGCTTGAATAGTTCATGAGCTAGTTGAATAACATGATTATGTAATTTTTAAATTTTTTATACACATATTTATATTTTAGTCTTTAATATTTTAAGAAATTGTAATTAAGCCTATTTATATTTATGTTTTTATCATTATTTTTATAGTAAATTATTATTTAACCATATCAACTTTTTAAAACATTATAATAAAAAACTTACAGAAATTTTAAACATGTTTTTATAAATCTATCAATTACAAAATTGTGCTTGACTACACTAATTTTAACAAATTAGAGCAAACAAAATTTTAAAAAATACATTAGCATCAAAAGTCACCAGTGTTGGAAGATTGTGGATAAGTGGATAATTCGATTCTAAACAAATCTCATTTTCCATCACGAATCCATTATAAGACCCATTATAAAAGAGTTGGATGGTAAAATCAAGGAGATTAACATGAAATGGTTGTCAATCATACAAATTATCACAAAAGGGTTGGATTGCGAGATCAATGAGAAAAAATTTAAAATAATTACCACGGCATAAAATAATTGCTAATCCTTTAGGACCTGGACCGAAATTGAGTCGAATTTGAGTCCAATTCGAGTTAATTTTGAGGTTAAATATTTAGATCCAACAACTGTTAAGATATAGTTGCCAATTTTTTACCAAATCGAGTTGAGTTCGAGGTTAAAATATCAAGAGATCCATAATATAAAATAAAAATAGTTTTGAGATTAGGAACGTTTCTTCACGACTCATAATGTGAGCTTACAATTTGGTGATAAAAAGATATAACAAACATGTTTACTATATCATATTGGTGATAAAAAGATATAACAAACATGTTTACTGTATCATAGTATGTGAAAATGTATGAGGTATATGAAAATCAATATTTTTAAAATAAAAAATCAACAATCTCAATAAAATATATGTAGTATGTAAAAATGCATGTAGTATATATAAAATATACGTAGTATGTAAAAATGCGTAAAGTGTGTGAAAAATATGTATGTGTGAAAATGTGTAATATATGTGTAAAATATATTTAATACTTGTAGTATGTGTAAATGTCTGTAGTGTGTGAAAATATGTGTAATTAATGTATGTAAAATATGTGTAATGTATGTAACATATATGTAGTACATGTAAAATATGTGCAGTGTGTGTAAAATATGCGTATTGTGTGAAAATGTGTGTAGTGTGTGTAAAATATGCGTAGTGTGTGAAAATATGTGTAATGTATAAAACTGTGTGCAGTATGTGTAAAATGTAAATATATGTAAAATATATGTTAATGTGTAATACGAGAAAATATGTGTAGTGATAGATAAGTTATTGATTAATTAAGGGGTTAATCAAAATTGATAGTAGACAAATTAGTGAATAATGATAAATGGGTGATTTGGGGTCTATCAAAGTGATTGAATAATAGTGATAGTACTTAATCAAACAACATATAAGGGAATGATTAAATGATAGTGATTATCTCTTACCAAATGGCTCCAGAGTATAATCGACATAGGTTTATTATTCAATTATTCGCTTAACCATAATTAGCTTCCTATTATATTTTTTTAATGTGTAGGTTTTCATGTATTCAAGTAAATAACAGTGATGATCTTGCATAGGTAACAATTTATTGTGATGAGGATATTTGTAATTAATTGGATTGCGCATAATGGAATTGATTTTCATATTATATTGAATTTTTAAAAAGTGACCACATAATTTCTAAAATTTATAGTTAAATATATGCATTTGTAGTCTTTGAAAATATTTTGATTTTTGCCAAAAAAAAATTACAATTTTAATCTCCGAATTTTTGGTTGTGACACTATTAATTCCTAATGGTTTGATTATTAATGAATATGTGTTTGTCATGTGACTATTTTTGCTACTCAAGGAAAAAAAACTGTCAATTGTCTTGTATTCGTCATAATTTCAAACTTTGGAGATCAGATTGAATCGTCCAAAATATTAGATACTAAAAGTATTACAGTATAAAACTTTGGGGACTAAAATTATAATTTTATCTAAAACTAAGAGTAAATTACAAAAAAAAAAAAACTCCTTATAATTTACAAAATTTTCAAATAATCTTCTTATAATTTAAAAACTTACATTTTACTTCTTTGTAGTTTGTTCTTTTTTTCATAAAACACACAAAATATTTGAAATATTAATTTTTATAGGTTTATCTAGTCCGATACGTAGGTATAACTTTCAATTATTGATTTGAAATAAATTGCGTAATATCTTTTTCAAAATCATCGATTTTTTCATCTTAAAAAAATCAAATCAGAGAGGTAATTTGTATGTTTTTAAATCACGATAAGGTAATTAAATTTTTTCTAAAATATAAGATAGTTTTTTGTAATTTACCTTAAAAATAATGGCATTTATGTGACTTCTTTCATAGATAAATTAGATAAAAGGGAAAATTGGAAAACAACATTCATGGCATTTGGTTGAAAAAATGATTTAGTGTCTCATATTTAAAATTATGTATATTCGTCATTCACATTTAAAACTCACACTAATTTTGCTCATTCCTTCATATTTCGTGCAACGGATCTTCTATTTCACTCCTTATTTCATTGCTATAAAGTATAAACACGAGCCACAACCCACATGTTTTTTCATTAAAATTTTAAAAAACACTAAATTTAGATGGATGATATTCATGTTATAATAAACCTCTTTAACCCTCGTTGTATAACTCTTTTTCTCGGTATATGCTTTTCAATTTACATCTTGATGCCTTTTTTGGTTTTCTATGAACACATATGCCTCTTATTAATGGATAGAAATAATCAGATATGTGGCCAAAGATCTAAGAAATTCTATGTTGGCATTTCACATTCATCTAGAGTCCGCTTGTTTCCTTTCTTGCACGAGAGAGTTTGCATCAAAATTTTGTTGTTGTAGTTTCTCAGTCCTGATGAAAAGGTTAATTTTAGGAAAAATTTCCTTAGTTTGATTGTTCATTCATATTTATTCTATTACTATACAGGTTTGCGGAATCAATTTTCTGTAAGAAATTCCAGGTTGATCATTTTAGGAACAATTGTGGAGTAAATACATTCTTAGGGGTTCAATTGAAGAAAAAACGAATTAAAAAATAAATTAACCAATTTATAGACATAATTAAATAGAGTAATAAAGGATTAAACATTTTCAATTGATTACTAAAATCCAAAAAGAAAAAATTACATACCATTATTATTGTATGGAGAATTTATTGGAGAGAGATAAGGTTCTTGCCAAATATATTTATATATATATATATATATATATTGTAGTGAATATACATATTTGAATGAGAAACGTTGAGGTAAAAGATGGAATTGCTCCGTTTGGACAAGCTATTTTTGGATTATATCATGAAATTTTTTTTATTGGGATTTGTTATGAGAAAAGAATATTTTGAGAGTGTTTGGAATGAATGATTTTATTTTGTTGGGATTTGTATTGAAGATTTTTTTATTAATAAAAGTTTGAAATTTAAATTTGAATTAGTATTTTATTAGTTTATTTTAGTGGGAAGTGTGTTAGGAAGAATTATTTATTATTAAAATTTAAAATTCAAATTCAAATTCAATATTTTATTTATTAAAATTACTGTAGCAAAAATAATTACTGTAGCATTGTTTTGTGTTTTAAAAATTTTGATGAAAAAGTTGAACAAAACAAATACCTCATTTTGCAATTGTGAAATAAATCGCAAATTTAGCAATGTCCAAACAGACCTACTTTAACGTTGACGTTAATTTCATAACTTTAGTATTAATTTTTTTTAAAAGACTAGTGACGCTTTTATATAGAATGAAACAACGAATGAAATGGAAAGTGTACAAGAAAATTCAAATTGCGCATATTTGATCACTTCTCACTTCACATTCATATCTTGAACTTTGCTTAAAAAGTGACAAAATTGATGTAATTTTAAAATGTAAAAGAGGAAAATGTATTATTTTAAATGTTAGCAACTAAATAATTTTTTCACAAAAATCGATGAAGGTTAATTTTCCCTAAGATGAAATATTCACAACTTTCCCATGCTCCTCTCTATCTCACCCCTTCTTGTTGTAGGCTCTCTATTGGCCATTGTACCATTTTTAAAGTTCAACTAAAAATGAAATTCAACACTAATTAGTAATGAAAAAAAATGGTCTAACTTAAGCAATCTAGATGATGCTGGAAAAGGAAGATATATATATATATATATATAACATCCACCATATTATACCATTTTCTGAAGAAATTGAAGGTAACAACAAATTAAATATTAATTGAACCCATCATTTGCCTGCCAAGTTTATCCAATGGGACTCCCAACATATATTTATATTTATTTATAAGGGAATTCAAACCCCTTGATTCCTTGAATGACAATTTTTAAATAATTCAAAATATTTAAGGTCCACCCTCCCTAATGAAATAATTATTAGATGAAAGAGAATATCAAAGTTTACTACTAATGTTTTGATAAAACTCTCTTAACGTTTGAAAAAGACATTGATTCTTCTGATGTCTCATATGGGGGAGCAAAGATCTTGGTTTACGGAACCTTAATTATAAAAACCTTTATTTATGATTAATTAATTACATATGACTCTTCTAAATTACTTTTCGAATTGTTTCATCAAAGCATTTTGATTTAGTATCTTGTGAATCGGTTTCATATATAAATAACAACAAGTAAAATTACGATTTTAACAACGATTAGTTGTTTATCTTATATATGAATCACGTCTTATATATGAATTAATTTCACAACCATCCTCGTGCCTTTAATGGTTTTTTTTTTTCTCGATTTAGTATTTAAATTTGAATTTATATATGCTTGTATAAAAGTAACCTAATACGTAATTATTTTAGTTCTAAAAACAATTCTAATAATCATATGCATAAGATGTTTTGCTATAGCTTGGATCCACGCATTAAATGCTAACTATAAGCCAATTCAGTGGTGGATTCCAAAAGAAGCATTTGGAGGGCGTAGGGCAAAATTTTAATTTTTAGGAAGACCTTAATAAAAAATTTCTGAGTACCTCTTGATTTGAAAATTTTTATTATTACCATATGAAAAGTTAAAAACTTTCAATTAAATTTTAACTTCAAAAATTAAAATATAACTTCTAGTAATGTTATACAATTTTGTTCCCTCAAATTCCCCAATGGATTACATTCAATTTTTCATTTCTTGTTTCATTTTATAGATACATGCCACATGTTTTTAATTTTAACGCTTATCACTTAGAGTTTATTAATCATTTGATAAGATTTTAGTAACACATAAAGCTTATATCTATAAAATGAAATTAAGAATTAAAACAGAAAATGAAGCATTTGGAGCGCAAATTTCAATTAATTTTAAATTTTGAGTAGGGCAGAATTTTAAATTTTTAGGAAGACCTTAATAAAATTTTCTGAGTTCCTCTTGATTTGAAAATTTTTATTATTACCATATGAAAAGTTAAAAAATTTCAATTAAATTTTGACTTCAAAAATTAAAATATAACTTCTAGTAATTTTATGCAATTTTGTTCCCTCAAATTCCCCACTGGATTACATTCGATTTTTCATTTCTTGTTTCATTTTATAGATATACGCCACATGTTTTTAATTTTAACACTTATCACTTAGAATTTACTAATCATTTGATAGAATTTTAGTTAAACACACATAGCTTATATCTATAAAATAAAATTAAGAATCAAAACAGAAAATGACTATAAAATAAAATTAAGAATCAAAATAGAAAATGAAACAAAAGATTCAAAGTGTTCCAATTCTTCTTTTCGGATTCATTGCTGATGTGAACGATGATTTTTTTTCTTTTAATATTGAAATAAGGCAACTCAAAACATTCCCTAATTAATAACACAATCATTAATATCATCATTCAAACGTGACTAAGAAGTTAATTAACTCCTTTTATTGGACATTTGCAATAACCATATTAATCATAATTCATGTACTTTAAGCACATGGCTTGCAGATAATGCATTCTCTAATTAGGATTGTTTGGAAGGAAAGGTTTTTTTTTTTTTTTTTTTTTTTGGAAGGAAAGGTTTGAAGGGAAAAAAAACAGGGAAAATTTACAAGAGACAAATTACCATTTACTTTTCTTATTTTGGGAGTTTTTGAGTAAATAAAAATTGAAATGAAGGAGTTCATTAATTAGTGATCCCTCATTTCGGTTTTTTTCTAGAAAGAAATATAGCAGAAAGATAATTAATTATTTATAGAATTCTTTATTGTCCCAAATGCAAAATTACAGCCACACGAAAATTAATCCATAAATTTTCTTTCATATTTTCTTAAAACATTAAAAAACAAATTGATGTTTTCATATTTTCATATTTCATAAGTTGATGTTTGATAGTTTGCAACTATATTTATGGCTAGGTGAAATTGAAAAATCTCGCCTACTTAGGATTTAACAACCAAAAATTAATACTTTTGCATAATTAATATTTTTTCTATTCCTTTTAGAGAAAAAGGAACAAAAAAAAAAATGCTAGATAGATCCCTCAATTCCTATCTTGAGAATTAGTTTTCGTAGGAAATAATCAATTTAAGTAAATGTAACATTTTTCCTAAATGATAATGATAGTGAAATGGGCAGTTTATCTATTCAGTCTTCCCATAAGGGAAACCCAAATGAAGGGATATAGGATACTATTATTCTTTGCTTCATAGCTAAGACACTATTTTTTTTTCGTTGTTTGGTTCTCAATTTTAACTTTTCATTAATGTGTTCTTGGAGAATGGATATGGTTCTCAATTTTTTTTTTCTTTTCAAAAATAATGTTTCTAATTATTTTTAGTAAAGTGTTCTTTTATAGTTTTCATTTTTTGTATATTAATAAAATATTAATTTCAAATAATAAATTTTTAATTTTTAATAATACAAAATTATTCAAACATAATTTTCCACCAAACAAACTCATAATTGGATTTTAAAATTTTATTATTAAAAAAATTTTCAATACAAAATTCCTAAAAAAAAAACTTATCAATCTAAACATCTTCAAAATATTCATTTTCTATAACAAATTTTAAGGGAAAAAAATCCCTTTCTAAAACTAAAATGAAGGATAATACTCATATATCCATATAAAGGCAACTGATCGAGTACTAACCTTCGTTCAGTCAACCTTTGCACAGCGGAAAATAGAATCTTGTATACTAGTAGAATCTGCACCACTAACGAATCGAGTGCAGATTATAGTTCCACCACCTATTTGCTCCTTGAGATTGAGATTACAAGAAAAAACTAATTTTTCTTGCTTGTAATTGATACTTGTTCCTTAACCTTAAAACCTCTATAGTTTGCAATCTTTGAGGACTATTTATAGTTAATAGAAAATACTTTGGCTTGCTCAAAACCTTTTAGGTTTACTAAAAACCTTTTCGGTTTTTACAAAACCTTTTAGGTTTACTAAAAACCTTTTCGGTTTTCACATAACCTTTTAGGTTTACTAAAATCTTTTAGGTTTACTAAAAACCTTTGGTTTTATGTCATGAGTGTATCCATTGAATCTAACATAAAAAATACCCTTTCTTACACTGTAATCCCACATATTCCACTGTTTGGTTTCTTGACCAACCAAAAATTGGAATAGGAAAACTAAAATGAAATTAAAGCCAAGAGAAAATTTATTTATTCATTTTATTTTCTCTCCAAATAAAAAGATTAAATTAAATGGAAGAGAGAATACTTTGTCACTTTTTCCCACTCTTGATTATTATCAATCAATTTTGGAGGTCCACACAAAGAATACAAAATCAAAGCATCCATTCCCAAATTATCCATCATTGGACCCATTACTAGAAGCCTTGATGACCAGATGGGATTAAATATTAATGTTCCACTTCACTTGGTCAATTTCACAATCCACAAAGCATATGCCCATATGCATGTGTATGGATGGTTGCACACTTTTATTAATTACACACATTTTGAGTGTGTGTGTGAGTGACAATTTGTGGAAAACAGCTAAGGTTTCCAATTCTTGCTTCTCTTTTATTCCATCTATTATCTTATATTATTGGGTAAATTACAAAAAAACCTCTCTGTGGTTTACCGACTTTTTAAGTTACCTCCCTGCATTATAAAAATCTACAATTTACTTCCTTGTGGTTTGGACTAAAGTAAAAAATGACAGAAACATGATAAAGTAACGACAGAAACTGAAATTCCTAAAATACCCTAATCATCATCTTCTTCAATCATCAATTTACAACTCCTCCATTCTCTCTTCCTCCAATCTGCAACTCATAACCACAAAATTGAGTTTAAATCGTAGATTGTTGGCACTTTTTTTTTTTAAAAGAAACAAGGAGGCTGCAATTCAACCATTTACTGGAGAAAACTTTGAGTACATGAGCAGGATCCTTACGACAAAATAAAGAAAAATAACCAACAGCAGCAAACTTAAAGCACAACCAAAAACAATGATAGACTACTGCCTCTTTTCATCAAAAGGTTCAGGGCTATTCAATCAAATGATCCTCATACAAGTTCGTACAATATTGCAAGGGACGACACCAATCTGCTTCCAACCAGAACAGAAACCAAGCATCCTCACTTCCAACCAAGTAATCCCAAAGAATAGAAAATTATCCAAATTTGACAGATAAATCATAACCAAATCCAGAGTTTCTTGTTCAATCAGAGCATCAGTAGCAATCAGCAACAATAACAGCAAAATTATCCAAATTTTACAGAGTATGTGAAATCTAGACCTGTGAATCGTGGCATCCTGAAGACTTGGTACAGTCATTGAGAGCTCGATGCTCCTCATTTGCCGTTCATCCTTATGCTCAGGAGGAGAAGCTCAGGCTGTTCTAGTCCTCCGGAATTGAAACTGGCCCCCGATCTACAGTAAAACCCGATCTAGGAGCTGGACTGTACATGTCCAATCTCTCTGATTTGGAAGCCAGTAGCAGTTTCTTCACTACCTCAGGCTTTGAAGCTCCCGATTGCCAAAATATCTACACCGACATGAAACGGCCATGACCCTTCCTCGAGCAACAACAGCGAAACGGTTGCCGTCGGCCTCAGATCGGAGTTTGGACGTCTCACGATCTGATTTCGAATCTTGAAGACACGATCTGAAATCAGCTTTTGGGTCTTGTTGATCGACCCCGTTGAAGATCTGGTCTTGAAGAACACGATCGGGTCTTGAATTAAGATCTTGAAGACTCTTGTCTTTGAAGCACGATCTGAAATCAGCAACCACGATATGCTTTCGGGTCTTGAATCGCCCCGTTGAGGCGAGCTCTTCACGATGAAAAATCCACAATCTGGCGAGATGAAGTGGAGACGACGAGATCAGTCAACAAGGGTAGATTTGTCTTAACAATAATTATTTTTTGGTTAAATAATAAATTTTCTCTATCACACTTAGTTTGCAAGCGCGTGAACGTTAAGTGAATGAAATTCCATTACTTTTCAAAAAAACCCAAAGCACAGGGAGGCGGAGTGTAGGTTTTACTAAGTCAGGGAGGTAACTTAAAATATCGCCTAACCACAAAGAGGCATTTTGTAATTTACCCTATATTATTTTATAAGTGTCGTTTTTATTCTTAAACAATTGAGAATTGTGATTATAAATGTAAATAAATAAAATAATTTATTATTTTTCATAATTAGTGTGTTCATTGTTAAAACGATATTTATTAAATAACAAAAGGAGTAGTATAACATAGGATTGAACATACTTTATTTACAAATCTCATGTTTCAGTATATATATTTTAACAATAACAATACTAATAATTAATATTGGAATTTTGGTGCCAAAGATAATAAAAGAGTTTTTCCTATTCAAGAAAATTATTAGTATCACGATAACATAGAAATTAAGATAAAGACCGACGATACGTTTGTTGGTCAGAAACAATAACGCATTATTTCACATATGATATCTAGGTATGATATATTTAAGAATTAAAATTTTTTTAATTTCCTTTACTATATTTGACATATCTAAGGTATTAAATGACTAGCTTAATTTTTTTTCATTAATTTGTGTATCATACAGCTAGTGAAGGAATGTAAAATAAATAGTTATTCCCTTAATTAAATGATCATGTGGTGAGTTAATAACAATTTTAACTCGTAATAAAAATTCTATATAATTAGAATCATGATTTTATGAGTGATTAATTTTTCACAAGATTTTCTATGTTAAATAACGACTAACAAATATACCCTATAGCTAATTTTAACATTCTTTTGTAGGAAAGCATCCTTACCTAGGAACAATAGATAAGGATAATATATATTAGGCCACCAGAATGAAAAGAAGTTAAATGCTAGTGTTATAAAAATATATTTAGAGTGTACAAGTTGCCTTTTCTAAATTTGAAAACATTATATATGTTTCTACCTTACAAATGTTGAATCTTCTAATAAGCAAAATGTTGATTTTATTGGCAATCAACAGTTCAACACCTTTACAAATGACCCAATATTTATTTTCTTTCCAAGTCCCAACTTTTGCTAGATTTAAACAAAATTAATTATAAATATAAATCCTCTTTATTTCAAAAAAACAAAAAGAAAAGAAATCAATAATAGCTTGTACTGCATTACAGTTGAAACTTTGACAAACTATCCCTAAGGACCTGAAAAATCTTTAAAATGTCCACTTCAAGGGGAGAAAACATTTTTCAACACTGAAATTTACAAATTAAGGTACTAAATTTCCTTTCATTGGGACAACTTACATCTAAGAAAAGGCAATTGCCAAAATTAATTATTGAGTTCTCCTGCTCAAACTATGATATCATATACATTTCTTGGCTCAAAACTCAATTACTGATTTTGCTGTCAATGAAATCTTGACCATTTCCCTATAACAAACAAACAAAATACTATATGAAATCCAATATATAAATTATAATTTACTATCATATTTTTATCAATAACCCATATATTTTTATTTATACATATATTTTCATTTCATATTTTTATTTATATGCATATGTGCATATTTTCATTCCGTTGATGCATTTAAAAATCTTCTATACACATAAACAGAAAAAATAGTGTCTGAATTGTGCGATTCACACTTCAATGGAGTTATTAACAAAAGTCTTATTTTTCATTACTGAAAACAAAATCCCACATAAAACAATACAACTGTTGTTGATACATTAACTTGCCATATTCTATGAAAACTTTTGACAAAATTATTGAAACGAAACCAATAAGTCTCAACTGTAGTCCTCGTCCATTTGCAAAACTTAATTACACACAGAAAACACAAAGACAAAAATTATACAAAGTTAGCAAACGCATTAATGGTACAAATCACGCATCAAACTCCCTCTTGAGGATGATGATGTTGTTTGGTCTTATGATTTCGTTTTCCCTTCACGCATGATTTGACAAACTGTTTGAGACTTTTTCTTGGAGAAGTTTTCTCCGCTGATGATGAAATCGTTTCTTTCTTTTTCTCTGTCTCCACCTCTTCCTCTAACTGCACACACAACTGACAAACACAATCAGATTAAACTACTACCACAAATTGCATCATTGAATAACACATTTTCAATTGAAAACTTGCAGCCATTGTTGAATTAATCCATGCATTCCCATGTTGTCATTGTCTAATTAGAACATAATAAATATTGATGTAACTTTAATAGTTGCAAGAAGAATGACAAAGTCAACTACAAACAAAACTTGCTTCAACAACATTAATTAATCTGCATTGAAAAACATTATCTTTGTAAACCTTTGGTTTGATCGAATCAGCTGATTTAAAGTTTTGTCATAATTCATCATCAATCAGAAAGTAACTCTAGCTAGCTAATTCTTTTTTTCAAGAAAAACTTGAAAAAAGAACCAAAAATGGTCGGAAAAAAAAGCCCAAAAATTAATTTGTGGCATACCTTTAGTAAACGATCCTCTATAAGAACCAGCCTTTCAAGGAGAGTCCCTTTGATCCCAGTTTCCATTCTTACAACATCAATAGGACGACAATGTTTCTCCAAGCTCCTTGGAGAAAAATCATCGCTTGCAGAAGTTCTGCTTGAGGTTGTTGACGCAGTAGAACTTTTTGGAGAATGGGAGATGCCTTTGATCATCTCCAATTGTTTCATCTGCGTACGTATGATTGTATATTAGAGAAGAAAGAATCAAATTAAATCGATGAAACATATTCAACCAATTAACAAACTCATGCTCGAGCATGCAAATTCTTAAGAGAAAAAAACACTACAACAAACTTACTATATATACTGGTTTAATATACAGTCAAACTTACCATACATGTTACAATCGCTACTGTTCTTACTTTCAAGATAACGAACTAAACCGAAGCAACATATTGAATCTTCCCAAACAACTTAAACACAAACACACACACACACACACACAAACACACAAAAGAAAGGAAGAAGAATCTTCCAAAATCATAAAGTAAATATTGAATATATGGTTTACTTACAATGTTATCAAGCCGGTCTAATCTAGAAAGTATAGGCTGTTCCATAGTACTGGAAATTTTTGGGTTGTTTTCTTCCACCCAAAACTTCTTTTTTCCTTTTCTTTAATGGGTTCCTCCTAAAACTAAAACTTGTTTACAAGAAGAAAAAAAAACACGAATCAATTTCGTAGGAAACAACGTACGTACGTATGCCCTGTTTACTTTCTACATAGAAATTAAGGTGAGTTTAGGAGCAGCTGCACGCAAATATACAACTTCATTGGCAAATTCTCAGAGACATATATAGGTAGGTTAATAATGATGAACTGGGCATGGCAGCAGCAATGTGACACGCGTAAAATAGTGAAGGGGTTTGGAGGTTAGTCCAGCTATGGAGGATATAACACTTGGCAGGAATGGATGACTATAAATAGAAGAGGAGACACGTACTATATTGGTACATGCATTGCTTTGTGTTCAACCACGTTGCATGCACTTCTTTCTTATTTGCGAAATTTTTAAGGTTAAATTTATAAACCATTAATGTTGAATATAATTACACAAGACCTATTGTGAAAGGGACCTATTGTGAATTCTGTATACTTAATACGCTAATATTACATTTGATACTTTAATTTTTGTATATTTATATATTAATTTTTTATATTTGTTACGTTAATATTTAATACACTAATTTTTTATATTTGATGATATACTAATTTTTTATATTTAATAAGATAAATTGATAACTTGATACACTAATTTTTAAATTGATACATATATATATGGACTCATTTCCCAGAAGAATGCCCCATATAATTAATCTTCTCTACTGACCTTAATTTATGAAAAATAATAAGGTCTCATAAATTAATTTGTGAAAAACACTATCAGAAAATGATAAATGAGAAATTTACAAATTAATGTAAATAAAAATAGACAAAATTTATTGAAAAATAAGTATTGGAGATATAAAATCTATGAAAATTAATGAAGTAAAAATAAAAATATAAAATTATTTGACCAAATGAATTATAATTTAATATAAGAAACATAAGAAACTCAAAATATAAATAATAAATATAAAAGGATTCACATAGTTAAAATCCTGAGGAAAGTAATCACAATACCAACTTTTAAAGAGAATTTATAATTTTGGAATCTTGCATTTACTTTCTTTAATTGAGGATTCTTTTTACTTTTCCAAAACGAAATAAACGCAAGAATTTAATAGTTAGGAAAATGATTACTATCCCAATTTGAAATAAACGAAGGAATCTGGTAATTCATAAAAAGATTACTTTCCCAATCCAAATTTCCTACCAACCAAACGAGTTCAGGGCTCGTTTGGTTGGCGGAAAAGTAATGTTTAATAGGAATGTGATTCTTGGGATTTTGATTTTGAGAAAAATTAATATTTTTTCTGATCATCTGATTCCTAGAAATTTAATTGTGAGGAATTTGAATACTTACCCTGTGTTTGGATAAATTCTCAGAAAAGTTAGTATGATTCTTATTTTATTATTTGATTTAAATTATTGAACCAATGTTATTTGAATTCCATTTGTATGCTATATTTATAAATAACCATTTATATAGTTTTATTTAAAATTATATCATGAGACTTAATTATATATTTTTACCTTATAATAAATATTTTAATATTATGTTTTATATTTTTATTGTTGTAAAAGTTATTATTTTTAATTTAATTAAATAATTAAGCTATTAACTACAACTAATAAAAAAAGTATTAAAATAAAAATTTTCTTTATTAATATTACTAGAAAAAAGTATTGATTAAATAAATGAAAAATAAATTTACAAATTAATATAAATAAAAATAGCTAAAATTTATTAAACAATAAGTATTGAAAATATAAAATTTATGAAAATTAATTAAGTAAAAATAGGAAAGAAAAAGTCTAAAGCAACATAAATACAATTTTGAGTTTTGTTAAAAACAATATAAAACATCCATAATGTTAATAATTTTAATTAAAAAAAAGTAAAAAAAGTAACATACCATGCACTATTTAACTTTTTTTACATTGAATTACCCTTTTAAAGTTAATATAAAAACATTTAAAAACTACTAAAATTTTAATTTCAGTTAAGTAGGAAATTCAATAAAAAATATCAAACTAAAAAATAAAAATATGAAATTATTTAACCAAATGAATTAGAATTTACCATAAGAAACATATGAAACTCAAAATATAAATAATAAACATAAAGAAAGATCCACATATTCAAAATCCTCAAGGAAGGAATTACAATACCAACTTTTAAAAAGGATTCATAATCCTAGAATCTTACACTTATTTTCCTCAGTTCAGGATTTCTTTTTACTTTCTCTAAACGAGACAAACGTAGGAATTTAAAAGTTAGTAAAATGATTATTTTTCCAGTTTGAAACAAATACGAGAATCTAGTAATTAGAAAAAAGATTACTTTTCCAACCCAGATTCTCTGCCAACCAAACGAGCCAGTATTGAATAATTCCAATGTAGTTAATATGTTATTAATTTTCTTTCATAAAGTTAAGGAATTAATTATAGTAACTAAAATTATAGGGAGTAAATATAGAATGAAGTAATGATATAGGGATTTAGTACATGTATTTTGGCATTTATTTTATTTTTAGTCTTTTATACCTTTCACAATAAAATATTATAGTCTTTTATTATTGTTATTACTTTAGCCTTTACGTGTACAACTAGTCGAAAAAAACAAAGCAATTCATAATTGTAACATACATAACAAATTTCAATAGATTAAGAGAATCTTTAAAGATAGATAGAACAACAACAACAGAGTTTTAAACGATAAAATTTAATTTAATTCACTTAATTTGAAACCATAATCAATTATAGAAATTTAAAATATATTTAACATAATTTAATTAACATTGTTTAATTTTTTTTAATACATAATTATACACACTACACATATTTACACCTAATATATATATATATATATATTTCACATACTACATATATTTATATATATTTTACATATTTTTATATATTACACATATTTTCATACACTACATATATTTATACATATTACCATATTTTCACACACTACATATTTTTACACATATTATATATCTCTTCACATACTATGTATATTTACATATATTACACATATTTTCACACATTATATTTACAGATATTACATATATTTTACCCACTATATATTTATACATTTTCAAATGTGAAAATCAATTGAATGATCAAAAAATATATATATATATATATAATTAATGAATTTTAGTAACTTATTACTTTCAAATCTCACGTATCACATTCAATTAGTTTTCACTTTTATCAAATTTTAAGTTTGACAATAAATTTTCTTAAATTTTTATTCCACTTCAATGACATGCAATTCCTTCAATTGAAAGTAGGAATGGCAATAAGAAAATACTACTAGAAGAGAAGGTGACAGTGACATATAGTGTAGTTCTTGGTGAATATGATTTGAGTGGGAAAATAAAAAGGGGCTACTTTAAAGGCTTAAAGTGGACATTTTCATACTTTCCACACGTATAATTAACTAGGAAATCATTTAATGGAGTAGTACTCCAAATTTATCGATTTTACTTTTATAGCGGTGCGTTTGGGTAAATCCAGCACCATGTTTTGTCTAATATATATATATATATAAAAGGTCGGTTTAAATAATAAAAAAAATGATTTGATAATGTTCAGTGTGTAGTAAATCGAGTTCTTTATCAAATTAGGATTGTTTTGTAAAAAGTTTCTAAGATTAGGATTCTTTTTAAGTGGGGTTCTAAAACTATAAACTCGCATTCACTAAATGCGAAGTATGGGAATAAAATATTAAAAACTATTAAAATAATAATTTAAATATAATAAAATAAAATTAAAAATAATAAAAAGTAATTATATAATTAATTTAATTATTTTTTAAACGTATTCGGACGTCCGGACTTACATCCAGAAAAAAAAGAGAATCCGAACTCGATATCCGGACGAGACAACAGTCGTCCAGAGTTATTTTAAAGAAACTCATATTCACCAAATGCGAGTTCCATTTTTTTTATAAAAAAGTAACCACATCCGGACGAGAAGGAATGCGTCCGGATGTGTAATCCGGATAAAAAATTGCAAATCTGGACGAGAGCATCTTGACGATACATCCGAACGATAGGTCACTCGTCCGGTACTTGCGTCCGGATAATAATTATAATAATATATTTAGAAAATATATTTTTTTGTTAACAAAAATTATATCTCGTAATTCCGGACGATAGGTCACTCTCTACTTTTCTTTTCTTTCTCCACACTCCTTCACAATTTCTCTTCCAATATCAGAACCCTCACTCCATTTCTCTCAAAGTTCACTCCACTGCTCTCAAATTGATGGGATCCTACGGCATACGATTTCTCTCATCGATTAAACCTAACCCTCACCGGCACTGGGTAGTGGCCGAAGCAATTTGGGTACTCTTAAAATTCCTGCAACTCTTTCAAGCTTTGAATCTAAGTAAGTATCATGAGTTCTTCTTTACTTGAAGTTAGAGAATGTTACTATGTTGGATCTTTCCATATTAACCTGCCGATGATTTTTTTTATTATTTTTTATTTTTTAAATTTATTTTTATTTTTCCATATTAACTTGGTATAAAGTGTTTTTTTAATTTGCAAAAATAATAATATCGGGAGTTATTATTTTTCTGGATGTAAATTTTGGTTGAGAAAAAAATGGTTGATTGTAAGTGATGACTGTTTGCCAAGAAATTAAAAAATAGGGAGAGGACGACCAAACAGCTAGAGTAAGTAATTTGGAGTCATCCGGTATATCATCTGGATTATTAATTTTTTACCGGACTTGTTTGATTAATATTAATTATTTATAAAATTAATTGTTAATTGTGTGCATATCGAAAATAGGGATAGAAGACGCGACATGCCTCCTAAAAGCTTGTTTGCGATAAGTCTATATTGGGGAGGAAAAATCATTCACTCATTGTCATCGATATCGTATAATCCTCCACATGCAAAACGAACATTTAAGGTGCACACTAGGATTCGATTTTTTGAGTTGGTGGATAGAATCTATGATATTATGGGAGTTGACAAGAATTCAGTGACCCTTACCATCTTGCTTAAACAACCACATTGTTATACCAAATGCGAGCTAAGATATTACACAACTGAAATATATGATGATGAGTCGTTTGAGTTTGTTTACGATACTGCTGCAGAGACGCCACATTAAACTGCTGAGTTATACATTATACAGAATGTAATTGAACCTACTTACAAAATGCAAACCATAGTTGGGATGCATGGCCCTGGTTCAATGGTGTATTTATTGAATAGTTTTTCAGACCCAATGACAATTGTCAACCGGAGAAAAAGTACTATTCAAGAAACACATTCGTACCCATGTTTGAACCAAGTAGTAGAAGTGGCAACATCATATCGAAGTGTTGATAAACATTTACCCCATGGTTTTGAAACATCTCATTGTATAGGACTCGCTGATTATATTCCTGGTTTTCATGACATCCCGGAATCAGGCCCGGCCAACTCTCCATGCCTTTCTCCAAAGATTATATTTAATATGGATGAGGATGATGATTCTATTCCAAGTATTGTCGAGGAGTCTAGCGAAGATAATAGTATAAGTCTGGATGATATGTGGGGCGACCATTCAAATGATGTAGTTGGTTGTGGTGGTGGTGATGATGATATACATCACTATTCTGGTCATACAAATGTATCAACACATACAAAATCATACACACCAACTGGTATTAAATTCTATAATGACGTTGGTTCACAGAGTGATGATCCTACTGATAGAGGCGATCATGAAAGTATAGACATTTGGACGGAGGCAAACAACAATATCCGATTAGGAATGAGATTTGAAAGTAAAAAACAACTGAAGAAGGCAATTACTTTGTGGTCTATACAACTAAATAGAGAGTTCATAGTTGTTGAGAGCAAAGGAAATACTTGGGTCGCTAAATGTAGGGGGCACATTTGAACACTGTTGGGGAAGATATGCCACGAGAATCTATCAATTGCGACTGGTATGTTCGGGCACAGCAAAAGACCACGCACAAAATATGGCAAATCACAAAGTGGATGAAAGATTACAATTGCGGTGGGTCAACTCTTTCAAACAACAACAACAATTTGAGTGTTGTGGTCATAGTTAGCTATATTTTGCACTCAATTGAAGGTGATCCTGCATATAAGGTTAAATACATTCAATTGGATGTAAAGAATGCTCTTCGTGTTGATATATTCTACAAGAAAGCATGGTATGCTCAAAGAAAAGCTATTGACCTTGTTTTTGGAAATGGGAGTCCTCATTCGCTGAATTGCCCCGATATGTAGAGGCATTGTGTGATTCAAATCCAGGAACTGTGATCCAATGGCGGTACCATCGAAGTAGTTCTACCACCATGAAAGCTTTCAAATATGTATTTTGGGCATTCGGTCCTGCAATTGATGCATTTCATTTCTGCAGACCTGTAATTAGCATTGATGGTACCCACTTACGTGGTGAATACAAAGGTAAACTACTAACAGCTGTTACAATGGATGCAAATAACAAGACATTACCTCTGATGAGGAGACCATCGAGAGTTGGTGCTGGTTTTTTGAGCAGTTTAAAATGCATGTTGCACACGATCGGTATTCTATATGTGTATTGTCTGACAGACACAAAAGGGATAATTCATGCTTTGACAAATATGGATGATTGGAAGGAACCAGCAGCATTTCATAGATTTTGCTTGATACACATCCGGAGCAACTTCATGTCGAAGTATAAAAATTTTCATTTGAAAAAGTTATGCTGGTCTTTGGTTCAACTCGTCAAAAATGCAAGTAGATAAGACTTCGAAATGAGATTAGAAGTATTGATCCCGAGGCATGGAATTACTTAAATTGTATTGATAGGAGTAGGTGGTGTCTTGCATATGATAAATGTCATCGTTAGGGCAATTTGACTACGAATCTATCTGAGAGTTTTAATAATGTATTAAGGGGTTCTAGACATTTGCCCATAAAAGCATGTATTGATTTGACATGGCATCGGACTGTGCAGAGATTTAGAGACAACACCGAGGCTGCTAAACATTCTCGTTATCCACTGATAGATACTGCATGGAAAAAATTTAAGAAAACTGAAAAAGTCGCGCAAGGTCATCAAGTACTTGAATTTGACTATTCATCTGGTGTGTACAAAATAGTTACAGCTCGTCGGGTTGATGGAAAAAATGGGGAACATCCAAATTGTTATGTATGATAAGAAGAAATGTTCATGTGGCAAATGGCAAATGTATAGATTTCCATGTTCACATACAATGGCAGTTTACAGACATAGAGGGAATTACCCGATGATGATAATTGATGTTGTATACAAAAATCGCACTTTTTTGCAACAATATTCGGGAATATTCCACGCAATGCCACATGAAGACTATTAGCGAGTTCCAAATTGGCATATTATACTGGATATGAGTCGCATTCATAACGAGATGGATGTTCGACACCACGATGAAACTCGCAAGTGCTCACATTGTCACCAACCCGGGCATAATAAGAGGAATTGCACTAATTGGTGTCCAATGTCTCGTCATCATTATCTTTTTATAAATGTAATAGTAGTTTGTACTTAATGTATGAAACCTTTGTTATTTTAGCTGTTTCTTTAGTATATGTTAATGTAAATTGACATTCATAATGCAAGTAATTCTTTAGTATATGTTAATGTAAATTGACATACAGGTGCAACATATCATGTCATCTCATTTGCTACAGAACATACATCCAGGCCCTTATGTCAATGACTTGCTCTTCTTACAACATCAACACAGAACAGATGCATTGTTTAGAGGACAATTGCACGATGATAAACTTGTAGTTAGGCGATGTGATAGTAATTTTTAGAACCATCCCATACCTGAAAATGTGATGAAATACATTAGATTGGTTGGATTTGAGGGTGTTGTACGTTGTGGATATATTTTGGTGGATCACTCTCTTATCACTGCATTTGTTGAGTGATGGCATCCTGAAACTCATACTTTTCACTTACCAATTGGCTAGGTAACAATTACACTACAAGATGTCGAAGTTCTATTGGGACTACGTGTTAAGGGTGATCCTGTTACTACTCTATGTGTTAATCACAATGTCGATGACTGGATAGAAGTTTGTAAATTAGTTTTAGGATTTGAGCCACCACGTGATGCTATTAATGGATGTCGGATTAAAATGAGTTGTTAGCTAAATCTCTAGATATACCATTACAAGAAAATGCTTCTAAAAAGACTTGTAAACAACGTGCTCGAACGTATATTCTGATGCTTTTAGGAGGGCATTTACTATCGGACAATTCTGGCTACAGGTTTAATCGATGAGAGAAATCGTGTGCCGTAGGATCCGATCAATTTGAGAGCAATGGAGTGAACTTTGAGAGCAATGGAGTGAGGGTTCTAATATTGGAAGAGAAATTGTGAAGTAGGGTGGAGAAAGAAAAGAAAAGTAGAGAGTGACCTATTGTCCGGAATTGCGAGATATAATTTTTGTTAACAAAAATATATATTTTCCAAATATATTATTATAATTATTATTCGGACGCAAGTACCGGACGAGTAACCTATCGTCCGGATGCTCTCGTCTGTATTTGCAATTTTTTATCCGGACTACACATCCGGACGCATTCCTTCTCGTCCGGATAAGGCGTCCGGATGTGGTTAATTTTTTATAAAAAATGGAACTCGCATTTGGTGAATGCGAGTTTCTTTAAAATAACTCCGGACGACTGTTGTCTCGTCCGGATGTTGAGTCCGAATTCTGTTTTTTTTTCCGAATGTAAGTCCGGACGTCCAGATACGTTTAAAAAATAATTAAATTAATTATATAATTACTTTTTATTATTTTTAATTTAATTTTATTATATTTAAATTATTATTTTAATATTTTATTCTAATACTTCGCATTTAGTGAATGCGAATTCATAGTCCCAACTTAAAAAAATCCTAGTTTTGGAAATTTTTTACAAAACAATCCTGCTTTGAGAAAGAACTCGTAGTAAATCCAGTTCTAGAAATGGTATTTTATACGTACAAGGATGTGCTGTGCGCCTTTTACTTTCTTGTTTGATTATGGCAGAAAACGAAAGGCAGTGACAGATATCACCATTGATGAAGTTTCCTCTTATTTTCTTAGGCCTATAGATGCGATGGAGGAGATATCATATTAGATAAGGGCATTGCCTTGGCTGACCTTCATAAGATCTGAAAAACCAAAACATTCCCAGACATCCCAATAAGTTTCTTTTTCTCTTTTGCTGCAAACTCCATTTTTTTCTTGGTCGATTCATCACAAAGTGATGGCAGAAGCAATCCCATTTAGCATTTCAGAGTACATACTGTTGAAGTTGGGCTCATCTACTTTTCAACATTTAGCCTTGATCACTGGAGTTAAAGATGAAATGAGGAAGCTTTGCAACACATTGACAACCATCAGAGCTGCATTTGTTGATGCAGAAGATGAGCTGCAAGGAAAGAGCCTCTTGGTGCAAAATTGGATCAAGAATCTCAAGGATGTTGTGTATGATGCTGATGATATCTTGGATGAATTCTCAACCAAAGCTTCCAAAACTGAGCCATACCTTGCTGCAAGAGTGAAAACTCAGGTGAGTCGCTTTTTCTCAAGCTCAAATCAACTTACTTTTCAATACAAGATAGGAAAAGAGATGAGAAAGATCAGAGAGAGATTGGATGAGATAGCTTTTGATATGGATAAGTTTAACTTTGTGAAAAAGTCTGCTGAAGTTAGATTTGGTAGCAGACACAGAGAACAAACACATTCTTATGTGTTAGCATCGAATGTGGCTGGAAGAGAAGAGGATAAGGAGGAAATGGTGAAGTTATTGATGTACCCAAGTGATGAAGAAAATGTTTCTGCCATGGCAATTGTCGGCATGGGGGGTCTTGGAAAGACTACACTAGCAAAGCTAGCCTATAATGATGAAAGAATTGTGAGAAATTTTGAGCTGAGAATTTGGATATCTGTTTCTGATGAGTTTGATGTAAAATCAGTCCTTGAAAAGATATTGGCATCCGCGAGTGATGTTAAGTTTGAAAATCTTGAAATGGAGGCTGATATGAATCGAGTATTAAATAAACTAGAGATGGAACAGCTGCAAATTCTCGTTCGAAAGAAGCTTGGTGGAAAGAAGTATTTGCTGGTGATTGATGATGTTTGGAATGAAAATCGCGAGATATGGATTCGATTGAGTGAGTTGTTGATTGTTGGTACAAAGGGAAGTAAGATTGTTGTCACAACGCGAAGCCAAAAGGTTGCATTTGCTATGGATGCAGAATGTATGTATATGTTGCAGGGCTTACCAGAAGATGCAAGCTGGTCATTGTTTCAACAACTGGCATTCAAAAAAGGGCAGGAGGAAAAGCATCTTAAACTTGTAGAAATAGGCAAAAATATTGTCAAAAAGTGCCATGGAGTTCCTCTTGCTATAAGAACTTTAGGAAGCATGCTGAGATCCATTGAGGAAGAGAATGAGTGGTTGTCCATTCAGAACAATGAAATTTGGGAACTACGCGATATTATGAACATATTGAAATTGAGCTATGATCAGTTGCCAGGAAGTTTGAAGCAATGTTTCACCTATTGTTCATTGTTCCCCAAGGGATACGAGTTTGAAATAAGGAGCCTGATCCAATTGTGGATGGCGCAAGGTTACATTAATCAATTAGGTATGGGAGAACAGTTAGAAGAGATTGGAGCACATTTTATTGAGGAATTACTATTGAGATCCTTCTTTCAGGATGTCAAAAGAGATGACAACGGAAACGTTAAAAGTTGCAAAATGCATGACCTTATGCATGATCTTGCAAGCTCAATTGCAAAGCCTGAATGTTGCATGGCTGAAGCTGATGGAAGGAATATTTCTGAAAGAGTTCATCATGTATCTTTTAAAACTTACTTGCCTTCCTTGTGGACTCTTCCCCAATCCTTGCTTAGAGCGAAAAGGATAAGGACATTTCTGTTGCCACTTCAGCAGCAAATGGGATGCAGGATTTCCAATGAAGTCATATGTGCATGCTTAAGGAGCTTGCGCGTGTTAGATTTGCACAACCAAAGGATTGAAAAGTTGATAAGAGACATAGGTGAGTTGATCCATTTGAGGTACCTTGATCTTTCAAAGAATTTGCTGACTACTCTTCCCAGTTCTATTAGCAAGCTGCAAAATTTACAGACTTTGAAACTTGAAAGGTGCCATAAATTTAAAGAACTACCAAATGAGGTAACCAGAATTGTTAGTCTTAGGCACCTTGAGATTAATCAATGCAGCAGGATGACTCACATGCCACTGGGGTTTGGCAAATTGACTTCTCTTCGGACACTACCAAAATTTGTCCTTGGCAAAAGTTCTTCCATATCTAAATGTGGTGGATTGGATGAACTGAATGACCTCAACCATCTAAGAGGAGAGTTATGTATCATCAACCTTGAACATGTCAAGGATACCAGAGAATGTGAAAAAGCGAATATGAAGGACAAAGAATACCTAGATTCTTTGAGATTGAATTGGAGTAGAGAAGGCAATGGTGATACTGATATATATAATGATGTAGTAGTAATGGAATCTCTACATCCTCACAAAAATCTGAGAGAGTTGCATATATCTGGATATGAAGATGTCAAATTTCCAACTTGGATGAGCACTACAAATCTTTCATTGCTATCAAATCTTGTTACAATTACCATTGAGAGATGTTTTCAATGCCAACAACTCCCACCATTTGGAGAACTTCCTTTGCTGAGAGTTCTCAAACTTTATTCCTTAAATGCATTGAATCGCATCAGCCATAACTCCAACTCTTTCTCATACTTTCCATCCTTGAAAGAACTTGTACTCTTTGACTTGCCTTTGTTGAGTTATTGGCCAAGAAACTCAGTAATCACTAAAAGAACTGAGATAATAGACAAACAGGAAGAGATGCAGCAGCAACATTTGATGCATGATACGCAATGTTTCCCGTGCCTCACCAAGTTGACAATTATAGACTGCCCAATGTTGATATCACTACCATGTCCTCCATCATTGGAAGAATTGGTGATACAAAATGTTGCTGAACAACTTCGGAGGTCTTTAATTGATGTACAAGCAGTATACTTTTCCTGTCTTCCTGATTCAGTATAGTTCTTGAAATGATCCAGAATCCAATCCACACTTATTTCTCTTGAATGTCTAGGGAGAGATTCTCTCTTGCAAGGTTAAAACCTTCACCTTTGCAAGAAGCAAAGTGTTGCCTAAATATGCAGGCATTCATAATAACTAATTTGAGGTATTGCTGCAAAGTAAAACCAAAAAGTTGGTATGGATTAGCAATGGATGTATTCATTTTAGTAAGCAGTATTTCAAAATGTCCATCAACTGGCACTTGTTTTATCAAATGCTAATCATCTTTTAATTCTTTTATATGCTAATATGCAGTGGCCTTCAAGGAATAGATTGAACATAGATAGACTGTGGTATTACTGCAAAAAGTACCACGCCGGGCAATATTCTGTTATCTGCAATGTAAGCTAGCTTGTGCTATTGAAACAAACAACAACAACAACAAATAAGCCTTTATCCCACTAAGTGGTCGGCTATACGGATAACACTTCGTCACCATGCTCGGTCAACAACAACTGTGCTGTTGAAAGTTTCCAGAAAAATTGTAGTGTAATTTGAGAGAGGGAATTTATCTTGGTGGAAATTTTGTTATTACAATGTAGTGCACAGCTTTCCTACTTTTCAAGCTAAAGCTATGACTACTTCCTATGAACACCTCACTATGACACTGCTCTATTAGTCTGCAGAATAGAACAAAAATTAAGAGGAAACCTACTAATAATGTGATTTGCCAGCTAAACACATAGGGCAAAATGAGAAAATAGAAAAAAAAAAAGAAAGAAGGAAAACTTTTTATGGCCAGAGGTTTTGGACTTTAGGAACTTAAAATATAGAGAATATGGATTTCTTTTTTGCTTTTGATTCAAGGAAGACTTGAGTTGTACAAGGGAAACAAGAGCAGAGGATGACTTTGAGAATCAAACCTGAGCATTCTGGAAACTTAGGAACTTATACTTGTCATTAACTTTTGTTTTTGCAACTTTTCTGTTCCTTCTTTTTCTTTTTTCTCTGTGCATTCTGGGGAATTTATGGATGTTTAGAACAGGCATAATGAATTTAACTATTTCAAACTTCTTTAAACCTGCATCATGGTAATTTTTTTTTTCTCTTACTGTTCCCTTTCAAGCTAATGTGTTCCTGTTAATTACTGAGGATTAAGGACTTGGAACACTAATATGTGTGTCAAATCTTCATTCAGAGAAATGATGCATAACAAAGAAATCTTTACCATTAACTGTAAAGAGCAATTTGCTCATACACTGCCCCTTGAAAGGTACATTTTGAGACAGTAAATGTAGCATGTATTAATAAATATACACTGGGCATAAGCTATAGACTTGATATACTAGCAAGATTTGCAGAAAAAACCAGAAGAAGAAACTATGAAGGTAAGGAGAGAAACATCTTCTTTTAATCTGTTTTCTCAGAATTTGTTTCGTCGGATGGCCATACTACTGTTTCCGTTAACCGCTCCCGCATTAGCTCCAAGTTTTCATCAGAAATTTCCTTGTACATCTCAGCATGATTACATACCTAGATCACAATAGCACAAAAGAGTATTACTTAATGAGCTTTCATTGCTTTACATTGCATGAAAAATCAGTTGTTCATTACGGATAATTGGATTTATACAGTAGCTCATTCCCATTTACCACAGAGAATCTGAGAAAGCTTTGAAAAGGTGTTAACTTGTAATTATCTGATCATGAAAAACCAGCAAAAAGCAGGCATACCTTAATCCATTTTCCGTATAGGTGAAGCCGTGTTGTCATCACTCTTTCAGCAAGATCCTGCTTTTCCTGTAAAAATCCAAGAATTGCAAAAATAGTCAACCAAAGAGAAGATTTTCAAGACAAAAACTCATGTAAAACCGGTTCACATATGAGGCATGTTTCATAGATGAAACGGACAATTAATGGCCATTGAAATCAGGATTCTAATTTCCTGCCACTTTTATTGTGCGTTGAAATTGTAACTAAATCCTATTTCATATATGAATCCGTTTCACATGAGACCAGCTCAAGATTCAAACATCAGGATGCCATTCTCTCTGCCAATTTGAAGCACTTAACTCATCCTAAGGAAACTGATCTATTGCTTCTGTTATCGAAGAAAATATTCCGTTTTTACTTAATCTTTTTGGTTTTGGAGAGCCCTGAGACTTACAAAGTCCCTCCTCAATTTAGATTGAAATAAGATAACATGCAAGCAAGATTTAGTACTCAAAAGTTCTTCTCAATGTTACCTTTGCTAGTTTTTGGAGGAAGCGTTTCCCCGTGTTAGGCACGTTTTCTGCAACAAAACTGCAAAAACAAATGGGAAAAGATGACTTGATATCCATGGCAAAGCTAAATCATCAATTGCTTCCACTATGATAAGTGAATGCTGCAGGATATCTACTCAACAAAAACTATATTTGCCTACAAGAAAAAGGGATGATAAAGTCAAAAGATATGGCCAGAACAGGCTTGGATTATCTATGATTCTAAGGGAAAATGGTTCATTTAATGTTACTTCACCAATGATAATTATACAAAAAGACACAATCTACAAACATTTGTATGAAGGAGGTAGCTTTCTTATTCTGCTAAAAGAAAGTCTAAGCGCATTTCCAGACATAGAACTTTTATTTGATTGCCATGAAAGAGTAGATTGTGCAGAGATCAGAGGTCTTGTAACAATCACATCTCTGATCTTTCTCAAATCACAATGTTCCTAGCATTTTCTCTTTTCTTTCGTGTCGTTGTTCAGGAGATATGTAAAAAGAACAGCAGGTACAACTAAGACGCCAAAAATTGAAAGGTTTATGGTTCACTTACTTGTGAAACCACATATATTTTGGTGGGTTCATCTCAGAGAGTTGGGTAAGAACAGTCTTCACAGCTTTAAATGTCAAATAATTGATTATTTCCTGCAAAGTGCATCATACTCTGATGAAGCTGAAAATTTTTCATTGGTAAGAGAATGATAATTGAGAAGAGGAGGACGAAAACGAAAATGAAAAACAACAAGAACTAAGCCTTCATTCCACTAAGTACGGTCGGCTATATGGATCACATTTTGCCACCGTGATCGATCTAAGGTGATTTGCTAAAAAAAAAGCATGATTATTGTTCTGAAAAGAACATGCAGGTATGAACCAAGTATTAAGTAATGCATCCTATTGAGCTCCACCAATGAACTCACAAATGTTGGTCTAGAAACTGCAATTACATGAGCAATTAGCTATATACATGAATGCAGCAACCTAAAATGCAAATAATTGGCATGTCATCTCTCCTACTCAAACAATTGGAGACTGGTTTGAATGTTAAGCAGAATTGCTGAATCCAATGTTTACTTCTAAGATTGTAAATACCTCTAATTCATGTTTTGTTTGGATAGACACCATGAAACTAAAACTTAAGTATGCTTAGTTAATTCTACTTGGAAGAACAAAAAATCCCAAAAGAATCACATAAACAAACTACGACTTTTATCAACTCCAAGCACAGCAATTCAGCAACAACAGAAATATACAACAAGAAGCCAAAAAGGTTATACTTACATCTTTCACATCATCAAATCCTTCTTCATACTGTCCTCCCAAATCATTAACAATGCTAAAATGATGAAGAAACTTCTTCTTCTTTCTTGAATTACCTTGTGCACCACAAGAAAGCCTTTCTGTGGACCGTATATCCATGAAAGAGCTACTCAAGTTCAGTTTCTTCCAACTCCTTCTCCTTCTCAAGTCTTTATACAAAGCTAAATCCATTTTTGTCTTCTTCACTCTCAAGCTTCTTGAAGTCATGGAGTCCAAGCACAAAAAGGGACAAGTATGAGCATCACTGAAAGATCTCACAGCTGCAGCTGCAGCTCCAGCCATCCTGTAAACAAACACTGCACCATTGAAACAATGATTAATCTCACATGGGATTTCATAAAAATCTAAGAAAAGCTAAAGCACAGAAAAGAATACCAATAAAAGAAAAGGGGGGAAGAGCAGCAGTGGGATATGGGCACAGGTGAATATTCTTTTTGGACCTTGTTTTAAGATTTGACCAACAAAAAATATCTTCAGATTGGGGAGCAGAAATAAGAAACTTCCAAACGTAGGCACTACTCCTATTTCTGTATAGTTTGTTATCCTACAACCGTATGTTTCTGAGGTCCAAGTTTTTGAATGAAAAATCTTACAATAATACTATGTCTTTTGTTCATCAAACATATCCTGAAATTGAGTATGTGTGCCAACTGCCAAGAGGTACCATCCATCCATCCATCCATTTTTAGTGTACTGTTGTGTCCAAGATCTTCAGTTTCCTTACAATAGAGTGCCTCAATCACATTTATGGGCAAAATAAATGTAAGATTCCATTCTTTGACATGTGGGATTCCAGAATTTCACTAGACTACGACGGTGAATCCAATTCCAAGATTAATGTCCTTCTCAGTTTGCTGATGTTCCCGTCAGCCAGTGAAGAGTAAAAAAAAATTGTTCATAACATGACATTGTTGCATGAGAGATTAAAACCATTCCGACCGGATTACTGCCAAAAATTAAAGCTGAACATTGTTTCAGGGAAACAAATATCCCAGCAGATAATCTTGCAAACATGAAGGTACAAAGGACGATAAACAGATGTTTTACTATAGAGGCAGAGCTTCTTGCAAAAATCAGGGGCACAAATGCACAATTATAGTTGACAGACTACAAATTCGCTCTTTCAGGAACGCAATGTAATGCAAGACATGTATTTAAATTCTTGTAAGACTTGATGCGTGAATTATACTTTATAAGGTACGTTAATGTTTAATACTTTATATATTAATATATGTTAATTTTTTTATACTTTATACACTAATTTTTTATCTTTTGCTAAACACTCATTATCTTGCTGAACAATTCATATTTGAATTGATTGTATATTTTTATTATCAGGGAACTAAACTGAAAAGATAAAAATAAAAAGAAGCTTTGTTATTTCCTCAGTCAGATGAGAATCAATTGACAAAAACACAAGAAAAACAGGTAAAGACAAAGGCAAAATCTGTAAAATAAATGAATGTTTTTATATTTATAGCATTAATAAACAACATACTTTGACTTGCAAAGGGTGCTTCTATCATGAGTAGGAAAATTGGTGAGGAAACCACATACAATAAATAGAACTTGACCAAGAAATAGGAGGGTTGAGTCCCAAATACATCTTTGAAACAAGTATATATTACTAATTTCTGCACAAAATGTGGACAAAAAAGGTACACAGCCACAATATTTGTCCAACAAATCCTAAAAGCATCACATGGCTGAAACCCCATCTAAAGCCTTAAACTTCTTGAGATGTTTGTGCAAAATGAAGCTTCAGATTAAATCCTGTGTTGTATTTAACAGTTAATTCCACACTGTTCAACATCTGGGCCGGTGACTCTAGTTGTGAAGGGATCAATCCTAACCCACAACAAAGAGAAAATGGAGGCAAGAAGGATCGACCATACAACCACGATGGTCGGTGTCCTGTTTTGGCGCCCCATCAAACCCTTGAGGAAAGGATAGAGATGAACAATCACCCAGAATGCGAAGAACAGCTTGCCAAAGAGGGGACCCCATGACTGATAACCACTATTGATGGCATAGGAAATGCCTGCAACAACACCAACCAAGTTTACAATGAGAAGAGTTGTGGGTGGTATAAGAAGGGTTGTCCACTTGAACATGTAGAGTTCCGCAAAATCTCCATCTTCATCTGATGCCTTGGATGTGACAGTGAAGTTGGTATCAATGCCAGCAAGCACTTTGAGCAATCCTTGGACAACAGCAAAAAGATGAGCAGACACGCCACCAATGACCCAAAATTGTTCATTCCTCCACCATTCATCAATCCCGACACCACTCCACCGCATCTCAAGGATACCAGTTGCAAAGATGGAAAGAAAGAGGGATATAAACCAAATACTGGCAAGGTTGCTAATCTGCGATAAAAACGAGATGCAATACGTGAGACTAATTTGTTCCTCTGAACTAGTTTGTCAATCATGTGGGCTGCTAACACAAAATGATGCTGTAAACTAGATTCAATTGCTGACTAACACATCAGGATATTACATACGAGAGAATAATGATTGGCGCAAGGGTAAGACAAAAAGTAAAGATTCAGAACATGCTAAGTCGAAAACTTCAATATAAGTTATTAGCAGTTAGCTAAAGGACACCACAGAGAGTCATTTTAAAGCAAACAGGTATCGAATTTGGCTTGACATGCTAAATACAGAAAAGAATGAACTACTAATATCTATGTGGTAAACACAAGAACAATACCAAATAGACAGAACAAACCTGTGGAATGATAAACTTCCCAGTAAGTAGACAGACAGCTGGCAAAGTACAATACAGAAGTAGAGGAATGGCAGTGATGGGGTATATTGTGGTATTGACATATGCAAATCTCTCTAGCCACTTCAGTCTTCCAGTGTACCCATACCATATCGGACAATGCCTACTAAAAAGAATTTCCACAGATCCCAAAGCCCATCGAAGCACTTGGTTTAGACGATCAGAAAGATTAATTGGAGCCGACCCCTTGAATGCAGGCCTCTGAGGCATGCAATAAATTGAACGCCAACCACGGGCGTGCATTTTGAATCCTGTCAGAATATCTTCTGTGACAGAACCATAAATCCATCCAATCTGCATAAATGATGAGAGAGTGTGGGTACAATAATAAAATCTCATGTGCCAGAAATTTAAACTAAGAGATTGACAAGTTTGGACCAAAATTTACAGCAAAAATGTCATGAATCAGGTAATTTTAACTCCTAGGACACTTTTTAAAACCATACCAACAGTATATTCACATCAAACATGGATCAAACTTCATCAGATAAAAAACAAAGCCTTTCCATAACTCCATATCCAAAGAGCATCAGTTTCATTTAACAAGAGTACAGAAACGGACTTCCAATCTTCAAGAACTGTATTTTCAAAATGAATTTGAAAATCACAACAGAGGGGGGTGGGGGAGAGTGGGGGAGGAGGAGGTGTTGTTATGAAATATCAAGAAAAGTGGATCAAAAACACAATCAGCCAACAGTGTATTCACATCAAACAAGGATCAAACTTCATCAGACGTAATACAAAGCATTTCCATAACTCCATATGCAAAGAGCATCAGTTTCATTTAACAAGAGTACAGAAATGGACTTCCAATCTTCAAGAACCTTATTTTCAAAATGAATTTAAAAGGCGCCATGGGGGGATTGGAGGGAGGTGGTGGTGTTATGAAATATCAAGAAAAGGGCAACCAAAATCACAATCAGCCACTCACTCAGCAGCCACGTTAAATAAAATGTAACATACCTCAGTTCCCCACTCTGTTTTATCTTCATATCCACAACTGATAACATGAATTGCCTCTTTGAGAAGTGTTTCTGGCATAGCAGACTGAGGAACACCGCCATTCTCCATTAGTGTGGAAGCAACAAAAACTGCCGATTGACCAAATCTTTTCTCGAGGCTCATTTGCGACATTAATAGTGACTTTTCATCATCAAATCCAGCACCTATTTCCACAGTTGGTGAATCATAGAAATAGAACTTGTCAATATTCAAAAGTAAAGAAGAAAGAACGAAGATACTTGATCACTTTCTAAGGATTATGAGGTTCATTCAAATGTGAAATCCAATAAACACAGACATATATGTATGTATAGCGTGCATGTGTGCGTGTTGTGTCAGTTCGTGGCGGTCTATGTATATGTAGTGTGTCAATGTACGCGTTTGTGAGGCACAAAAATAAAGTGAACCCACTGAGCTCTTGCACTTAGTATATATGCATGCATGCATGCATGTGAGCACGCGCGCGCACACATATATATAGAGAGAGTCAGAGAGTCACATGATAAAGCAGTAAATTTTCCTCGTAGATGACAAAATGTTTGTTAAAACATGAAACCGCCAGGCACACTACCTTCAACCCCTTCCTCTATATCCTCCAAGCTGAATATTGGTACAGTTGGATCAACATTCTTGCTGGACTTCTTTTTGTCTGATCCCTTCTTATTTGACTTAGAACCTTTCTTTTTTGATCCACCAAAGCAAGAGGAGAATAGACCTGGCTTTTTGTGCTTAGGTTTGTGAGGAGGCTCATAACCATACAGAGCTGTTCTGTTAAAGACACAACCAGTACCCACATAAACTGGTCCTTGAATGCCATCCAAACCTCTCAAATTTATCTAATGAACATACAACAAGTTTGATTTCAGTTGAAGAAAGGGCAGTTGAACTTGAGACTTGTAATGCTATCAAATGAATAAAGTATAGCCTAAATCATGCAGAATATGAAAACCTTCATTAAAGGAAGGAATGTTTGGGGGGAAAAGGATCAGAAAGCTCACATCAAAGAATACAGTGTTTCGATTTGCATAACGATCATTCCTATCAATACCGTCAAATCTCTGTGGGAACTGAACATAGCAAACATATTTCCCAAGGTTGGGATCCATTAGAAAGCACATTGCTTCACGCAATGCCTTGCTGTTGTTTATGTAATGATCACAATCAAGATTCAACAAGAAAGGTCCATTGGTGAGAACTGCTGAGACACGAACCTACAACAAAATTACACGGAGCAAAACTCAGTGAACTGCTGAGACAAGAACAGAAAAATTATTAAAACAATTACTCATTGCTTACAAGAGCATTCATAGCACCAGCTTTCTTGTGATGTTGGAAGCCTGGACGCTTCTCACGAGAAACATATACTAATCTTGGGAGTTCATTGCCTTCACTGTCAAGGCCTCCACTTTGGCCCAAGAAAACCTGTTAATGGTGCGGTAATGTTATTCATATGATGGTGTAATGACATAAATGACTGGAGAAAATCAATACAACAACTAAGCCTTATCCCACTAAGTGGGGTCGGCTATACGGACCACATTTTGCCACCATGCTCATTTGCTCGGGAGCATCCTAGCATTTACACGATTTCTAATGTGATCTATATCATAGGGTTTGGCAAAATTTTTACATTGGCTGCCAGCCTGTTACAACCTTCCTCCTTTTCCCGTGCTTAGGACTGGGAAAATCAATACAAAATGATGAAATAAAAAATTGGGCAAAACACAGAAAATTGAAGCTGATTTTCGCACTTGAAGATATATCCTAAATAAGAATGGCCAAACTTGTATCATATTTCACAATAATGCTAACATTAAGAATAATTCACAATTTTTTGAATGAATGAGGGACAGAATCTATACACAAGTAAAAAACCCAACAAAATGACCCCAAGACTACCCAAGAAGGGAAAAGGAAATACAGAACTTATTAACTAAGCCTGACCAGGAATATGTTTTAGTTTTGCTATTTATTGTCATAGAGGGGAGCAGACACCAAAAAACAAAGAAAAACTAAAGCAAAATCAACTAGATGATTGTAATCAAAGGAAGATGCAATAATCAAACCCTAGGTAATTCACAAGGAAAACAAAAAGTTACCTGAATCATGCCTGGATGGTCCCTGGTATTGTTTCCAGGCCATGGTGTGCCATCTTGCATGATCCACCCTTCTTCAGGAACTTTCTGAGCTTTGGCAACTAGGGCATTCACGCGTATTTTAAACTCCTCATACTCTCTCTACAGCATAAGCAGCCAAGCCAAAGTTAAGAGCAAGCATTACAAGAATACCAACAAACTTTCGTCATAAATATTGCTCCTACCTTCATAGCCCTACGATCTTTCACAAATGATGGATGAACCTTATCTTTCAAGTAATCAATCTTCTGAGCGAAGTACCACTCAGGTGCCCTTGGTTCAATTGCATACTTTTTGCAAAAAGGGACCCATTTCCTTGCAAATTCTGCTGTTTCTGATAGCGCTTCAAATGTCAACATTGCTGCACCATCATCAGAGACATAGCATGATACCTTGTCGACTGGATAGTCAACTGCGAGAATGGACAGGACAGTATTGGCTGTTACAAGTGGAGGCTCCTTCAAAGGATCAACAGTACTGACAAATATGTCAACAGCAGCTAATTGAGAAGGCTCTCCTTCCCGATCATATCTGGTACATATAACCCCAAATTACATTTTAACAAATCAGAGAACAAGTACATAAACAACTACAAACCCACAAAATAAAAAAAATTAACAAAGACAATAAGACAAAAAAGAGAACAGCATAGGGCTAACCTAAGGGCAAGCCTATCGAGATATGTTTCTCGGTTCACTGGAAGCCATTTGGGGAACTGATCCAAAATCCAAGACATTGCAAACCAAATCTCACATATTACAGATATCAACCAAAGAGCATATGCGTTGGGCACAGGATTTGTTATTCGGTAATGCAAGAAAATGGAGAGAATAACAAGACGGAGGACAATGACCATCCTGTAAGGATTAATCCTGGATGATGGAATAGACACCTTTCTCGAAAGAGGCTGGCGAGCTTCATCATTCCTGTAGTCCCAAAATAAAAGAAAAAATCAAGTGGATACCAACACAAAACAAGGTTTATAACGCCACACTAGATCACCGCATACTGCCTACAAACTTAAGCAACCCACTGAAAGAAAACCAAGTTTTAACATATTTAGAATTAAGAAAAGTAAAAGATAGAATCATTGTCAATTTTTGTATGGGGAAACCAGGATACAGGAAAAGATGGTTCACATCCCAACTAATAATGCGAGCCACAAAGGGAAATGATTGGTAATTTCGTTTTTCTTTTTTTTTTTTGGTACCAGCAAAGACATGCTTAGTATTAGCTTAGGAAGCCACAGAACTATTTTGACAAAGTAAATTCTAAAAGGAACTTACAATAAAGAATCATCCCCCAACACGTCCGTGCTCGCGTCAATATCTCCAACTCCCCTCTCGGAAGGAGGATGGCTAGTGGTCATTGGAACAACATTCTTCTCCTGTTTCATCTTCCATCCATCTACTCTCTCTTTCCAGGCAACATTTCCCAATCCAGGAGAACCAAATTCCCTCACAGGATCAACAACCCTTATATTAGCTGCACACAAAGGAAACATGGCCTTGAGGTCGAAAGAAGCAACAGCACAAACAAAAATGACCCACAAAGAACAAAGAGGAACGTACGGGATTGATTCATGTCAGATCCATAAGTGAGTGGATGGATACGTTTAACCCCACCAACATGTCCAGGAGATGCCATTGAGAGGCGTTCAGGAGAAGCTGCAGACAACTCACCAGAAACCTAGAAATGAAGTGTTCACATCCCCGTTAGTTTGTCACCTCGGAAAATTAAGTAGCAAGTGCAAGATTACAACCCAGAGACATACATCCGTTCCATTTGTGAGCAAAGGAATGTGATTGTGTGAGACCTCTTGATCATATTTTGGCGCCACAACATCTTCTCCTCGCCCATAAGTCATATGCCAGCTCAACATTCGCTCTGCGACCTTTTGCTTATCAGTTTGGTTTTCTGCAGCGTAATGAACGTCACTTGCATTATCCACAGCATTAGCATCCTCCTCTCCATCACCGTGAATTGCAGGGCTTCCTGCAGTTGATCAAGTGATTGATGAAAGACATCAGAAGAAAACAAAGTCAATATCTTAATCTTGAAGACATATACTCATAATAATCCTTACACTACATGTAAGAGAGGATATCAATCAAATGCCCCATTATGAAATCAAATATCAGTATCTATAAGCACAAATAACCTGTCAGTATCTAATGTTTTAAGTTGGAAAGGAAGAAGGCTCTTAAGCATTGAAAATTGTCAATTGTTCACTGGCTGCCAGATGATTTTTGGAATTTCCTTGTTTCTACTCGAAAAGAGATCTCTTGTTCATTCCCTTCCCAACACACATCAAAATTTAAGATGAGAGCACTTGATCAACAAGTGAAGCTTCCAGTACATAGACATACAATTTTCGTATGCGCTCAGTTTACCTCTATGTCTCCTGTATCTGGTTTTGCACTGAGGGCAAGACTGATTTCCATCCTTCCTCTCATATTCATAACATGGCCTGCATACTGGAAATGCACAGACATCACATGCAATAAATGACTCCCCATCTGCAGTCTTGCCAACAGTATCACCGCAGATCTGGCAAACCTGACCACCTAAGTTCTTCAAGACCTTTCCCTGCATTATAAAACCATCAACTTCAAACACTCAAAGACCCAATAAAGTAAGAAATTCCATCTTGTTAAAACAACTGAGCAAGAACTAATCAGGTTTACTAGCCCATCTAGAAAAAAAATACTGTCCAAATAGGTCTATCAAGATGATATTTAATTTTCATGCATTTATTCTCAAACACAGTAATCTAGATAGTATAAACATCCAATTGAAAAAAAAAAGTTGGATATTTTAGTAGATGTAAATAAATCCAATCTTTAGGCTGTTACAGAAGAAGAAAGTTTCCTCTTTTCGTTCATTTTCTTGTGCGGAAGAAATACTAACCTTAGTTTCGCCATCTGATTCCATACTTGATCTCCTTCAATGTGAACCAGAGGAGATGCACTCAAAAATCCAACTCCTTACGCAAATGTGAGGAGAACCCACATACCAAAAGCCTTCAAATTCTCACCCAAAGTAACTGAATCTCTGCAAAAACAAGTCTTTTAACTCAAAAAGCTTCCGCGAATAACAGATCAGATCTAAATAATAAAAAAAACCACCTGAAAAGTAAAAATACCCCATTTACACTACACCATGTAACATACAATCTATCAGATTAAACCCGTTATACACATTTAAGCATCAAAGATTTCACAACAAATAGAACAACAACGCCTACTTCTCAGTCCCTACACTTCAACCTTCATTTCTACATGCAAATGAAGTAAACCGACAGTCAAACTGAACTCATCACATGATATCAACCAAAAAAACAGAGAAAAACAAAAACCCATCATAAAAATCTAAACTTTAAAATATCCATTTACTAAATTTCCTCCAATAAACCACTAAATGTAGCGAGACAAAGAACAACAAACGTATAGAACTCTACATAACAAATTATTATAAAAAAAAACACTAAAGACAAAGGAATTGAGGTTTGTTACCTCAAGATCTAAGCTTTACCGATCAAAAACTCCGCCAACCGAAAATTTTAATCCTTTAATTCAACAATGAACTCCCTTCAACCCCAAATCGAATGAACCCAATTCAGAGCTGAGAAAGGAGCACCGCAATGCTGAATTATTTAACAAAATTGGAAATCGACCCACATAAAATGAAGGCCTGAAAATCACAAGCCGGCAACTCTTTCACACTCTCTCTCTCTCTCCTTATAGACTCCAGAGAGATGCGTTAATGGCAGCTGTCATGGACATATATATATTGTGCTGGAAAATTTTAATAAATAATCAATAATTTGAATAGAAAAAATTGAAAAATAATAGAATTATAAAAGACGAAAGGGACGTGGGAGCTGTTAGTGAGCTAAGGAGAGTTGTTAGTGAGCTGATGAGTGATTGAGACTGCTCGTTTGCGTCCACCGACACTTTCATTCTTTCTTTCCTTTGAATGTTTACTGCCTTTTATCCAAACTGTTTTTAAAGATTTACTGCCAAAAAACATATCTCAAAAGTTTTACTCATTTTAAACTATTTTGCTAATTCTAGTTAGATAAGGTTTTTTTTTTAACTTTGTTTAAAAAAAATTGACCTTTTTTTTATAAGAAATAAATATATTTTAGATATATTCGAAGTGATGAGTTTCTTCTAGAGAAGAATTTTTTAGAAAATTAATATTTTATAAGTTTGTTTCGAGAGAAAAAAAATTATGGTACATATTCTTTGATATTAAAAAAATTAAAATGAAATTTAATATTTTATATTTCATTAATAAATAACTCTGTGTAATTATAATAAGTTATTTGTCTGTTAGATCATTTTAAAGTAAAAAAATAAGAAGGTTGTGATAGATGGCAATTAAATACTGTAATAATATAGATTACATCAGTTGTTGTTGTATATTTTATTAGTAATTTAGTAAATAAGAATAAGCTAATATAAAAAAAAAAACATTTTAGTAAAAATAGTATCATAGCGTTGTTTTTCATTTTGAAAAAATTGGCAAAACAAACAAGGCGTAAACAAACAAAACTAGTATTAGTATTTGTGTAGTTTTTGCTTTTAAGCAAACATAATCCATGCAAAAGTATTTTGGCTAAGTTGAGATGACTTATTATTATATCAAGACTTTATTTTATTATGTTGAGATGATTTATTATTACTTACATAAAGATTTTATTGATTAAATAATACTAATAATGACAAAAAGGACAGAGAGATGAGGACTGACCGACTGAGAAATGTTTGACATTCTTGCGTATATTTTTGACATTCACTTTGTATAAATAAAATAAAATGGTACTTAATAAATGTTTATAGTTTTTCTTCACTTTGTAGAAATAAAATGGTAATTAATAAATAATCTTGTGTCTTCAATATTAGACAAATACCATATTATGAAAGTATTATAGTAAAATAAAATGCTTTTTATATAATAAGGAAACTTTAAATACTAATTGAGCAATAATAAAATAAATAAATTGTATATTTAATTGTTAATTAAATACATGAAAACCAATCATGTAAATAAATATTAAAATATAATAGTTGTTGAAGGTTCACTTGTGACATTCCATCCAATCGACATGGAAGTTGTGAACATCTTTCAAACTAATAAATGGTCAAACAAATAATATGGACTAAAAATCATTTGTCCATTTCTTCACAATCTTTTGATATTGATTTTTTTTTTTTTTTTTGAAATAATGCACTCCATGTTTTTGAAATTAAGTTTATAAGCAGGGTTGAAAATGAACACGAACATTTACGAACAACTTCGGGTTCGACTCGATTAAAGTTCTATATAAATAAACGAACACAAACAAAATTTTAGGCTCGATTAATAAATGAACAATGAATGAACACATGGGTGAAACTCAGTCATAACTCGATTAAAGCTCGTTAAAATATTAATTATATAATATATATTGAATTTATATACTAAATAAAAATATTAAATAATATAAATAATTATGTTTTTATATGTTTTTTATTTACAATTTATACAATACGGGATGAGAACGAACACAAACATTTATGAATAAAATAAAAATCGGCTCGGTTAAACTCCACTCGACATCATTTATTTAATAAATAAACAAACACGAACAGAGTTTTAAACTTAATTAATAAATGAACACTAAATCAACAAGTGACTGAAAGCTCGTTACGGATTTAGTTAAACAATAAATTATATTTATAAATAATATATATACACACTAGTTAAAACTGTACGAGTTTGAATTGAATTTGAATATTTATATAAACTGAAAAATATATTATTTTAACTAAGTTATATCCTTTTATACTAGGGTCGAAGTATTCACGAACAAAGTTCGGGCTCGCCTTATTTATTTAATAAATAAACTAATAGGGACTGAACACTCCAAAGCTCGGTTCGATCTCACCCTTATGTATAAGAGCATTTGTGAAATGTAATATTGAAAACTTATATAGAATTAAGGGAAAACAATACAAAAATACTTTTGGAGTATGGATATGTTATATAATTCGACAATATTTTGAAAGGAAAATGAGTAAAAAAATTATGTTATAAATTTAAAATGTAAAAAATGTAAATTGAATTCACATTATACTTACATTTTGTTTTGTTGCATAATCATTTATATGCATCCTTTTTGTCATTTGATATTAATAATGATTTTGCAAACATAAATAAATTTTTAAAATTTGCTCAACTAATTTTTTATTGTGATAGACAATACTATATCCGTAAAGAGTAATGATATGTAAAGTAAAAATTCTCATTTAAAACAAAGAGAGACCGATATGGACTAACTACATGAACAATAATTGGTGACAAATGCGAGTAGGTAATTAGTGATAAACACAAATGGATAATTGGTAACAAATAAGAGTGATTAAACGTGGAATGCTGTATAACTCGTCCAATTTAATCACTCTATATTTTCACTGAGTTTGTTACTCTGCATATCAATGCTCATGCTTAAAATACTTGATTTGTTAGTTAAGCATAATTAGTTGTAACTATTTATATATATATATATATATATACCAATTTTTAATAGTTTTTTTAAAATTCAACTCCTCATTTATGTAGAGTTTGAAAACTTTGTTAGTTCAAAGGAATTAGGGTTAATTACAAAACACTCTCTTGTAGTTTGAGAGCTATTCAAGTTAGTTTTTGATAATTTAGAAACTCACAAGGTACTCCCTTATGATTTGATTTGAAAAAAAAAAAGTAGAATTTTTTTGCAAAATTCACTTCAAATCCATAACAGAGGGGGATTAAAACAAGTAGATTAATACAAAGTGAGTATATTAAACTATAAATTTGTATATATTTTTAAATAAATTCAAATTACCATAAAGTAACTTCTTGGTTTCCAAATCAAATGGATGCAACTTAAATACCCTATAAACTATAAGGAAGTTCTTGTAATTTATCATAAAAGTTATAAGTTACACAATATTTTGGGGAAAATTTTGACCCAAAAAAAAATAGTAGTAGTGCTATTCATTACCATGATATTTCTTTATTTTAAACCATAAGGTTCTTTGGAATTGGAGGGCCAGGTTCGAATTCCCTCAACAGTATTTTTTCTTCCCATTATTCGACTGCCAACCTGTCTTCAGTGTTCCACCACACCTAGATATGGCAGCGGTTCACGGACTGCCGGTTCATGGTTCCACGAAGGGTGGTGGAACCTAAACCAGCCCTTGGCCTTACGGTTACGGTTACGGTTCGTGAACCACCGGTTCACGATTTTATCACAGTTTCGATTCCATCACGGTTTCGATTTATTCACGGTTTTTTAAGGTTCGAATTTTTTAACATTAAATTTGAAAAAAATAAATAAAATATATTCAAATTTGATATAATTGAAAAGTAACTTGAATTACCGCATAGATGTAATGATGTTTATACAAAATATAATAAAATAAAAAATACTCTATATTTGTTAGTAATTAAATATTCATTACCATTAACATGTTACTAATGGTTGTACCATAATGAATATGGATAATAATTGATATTATTTGAATATTAAACTATGAGTTTAATCATGTATTTATATGAATTTATTCATTGAACACGTGATAATTCAAGTTAATATGGTTAATCATAAGTAATCTTTTATTTTAATATACTTATAGTGTAATAACCAACCATTAATACTATTAGATAATGAGAAAATTTAATAATTCAATATATTAGTTAATCACCTTTTTCATTCACAAGAAAATTAATATACATGATTCAATGTAAAACACACCATAAGTGATTAAATTCAAAAATTTTACTTTCTAAACTAACAATAATAATTAACAAAATAAAAAACTAACAATGAGAATTAGATAACAAAGTGAATGAAATGAAATATATTAAAGTAAATAATTGAATAAAATGAAATAATTTTAGAAGTAATAGGAGATTATGAGAGAATATTTGAGAAAATTCAAGAAATTTATGTGAAATAATGAAATATAATATATTTGTAAAAGTAAAATAAAAAAAAAAAAATTTTTTGGAACCAGTGATTCAGTTTGGAAAAACATTAAACCGAAATCGGCTCGCCATGATCGGTTTCAGTTCACGGTTCGGGCCTAGCAGGCCCCGATTTCGGTTGCTAGCCCAACTCGCCTGGTCGGTTCCGGTTTTAACCAGAATCGTGGTCAAGTCTAACCACACCTGCAGCGGTTCTAAGTTAGCACAAGACGTCAGCAAGAGGTCTCGAATCCAAAATGATTCTTAAGTCAGCGTAAGGCACCAGTAAAAGATTCCGAATTTAAGATGGTTCCCAAGTTGTAGTATAGATAGGATATTTATAATAGTTTAGGACAAATTTGTAATGCTTTGAGTACATTGTAATGAGAATTACTTTCTTAAAAAAAAATGACTACACTTGTGACCAAGATGCTAATGTTGTCACTAATTTGAAACAAATGCTAATTTGTCTTTAAGAGTCAATAACCTATAAACAGGATATTATTGATGCCACTTATTTGAAACAACTATTTCACATTTTTCAAATGCTAATATGTTCTATAGGGTTAATCTGACCAGAGTAATATAATAAAATTTTTAATATGTTTGTGTATTATTCTTTTAAATTTAATATTGGTAAATCAAGCACCAAGAATCTTGAAGCAAAATTACTTCAAATAAAAGAAGTTGATATGAGTAACTATTGTTTTTCATTTTTATAGTTTTTTTTTATGTTATTGTATTATTTTTTAAAAAAATAAAAATAGAACTTAATATAGGTAAGTCAAGCACCTAAGAGTATTGAAGCAAAAAGTTACTTCAAATAAAAAAAATTGATTACATTAATTAGCTAATCTTTTTCACTTGTTACTAAATTAGCATATATCTTGTGCAATCTATGGGCAGTGTTAGCCATTGGGGCTAACCCAGTGGTTAGGGAGTTAACTTCCCGACCTACATGTGTAGAGTTCGATTCCTGTAGGATGCATGTGTGGGTGTGTGTGTTATAAAAAAAAAAAAAATCTATGGGCAGTGCAAAATATTTTCAGCACTAGACTTATCAAAGCAAAATGATTCATTCATTAATGAAATTTAATTCTTAGTATTAATAAATCAACACTCGAGAACATTGAATGAAAAATTTTCTAATAGCAATTTCTAGATAAATTAAGACCTATAAATTTCAAAGGAAAAAAAAAGAAATTTCAAAAGGTTCGAAAGTGTATTAAAACTATAATACTTGAAATAATATTTGTAAGCCTTGATATTTTTATACAACTAGTGATATAATAACAAAAATTTAAAACCTGATCACTAGAATAAGTGTTATAATAGCCTATAATATAGGAGTAATATTAAAAAACATATTTTTGCACTTCTCATCTCTTCATTTTTACCCTAGTTTTGAAACAAATTCATAAGGTACATAAGAATAAATTTAAAAATCAAGAGACTAATTTAAGTAAATATTTTGGCATCTCTATGTGTTCTAAATTTCAATTTCAATTACAACGAGGAAAATAACTATTCACCCTGTTTCATATTTATTGAAGCTTTGGGAAATTTTTTTTTTATATATATACAATGAAATTTGAAATCGTTATGGTGATGTTTGTTGTGTTTTCTTAATTTTGTCCATCATTACTGACAAGAATTTTCAAATTCTAAATTTGAAAAAAATCATATTCACAAAGAATAAGTTTCAACTCATGTGTGAAAGCTTGATTTTTACTTTCAATGGAGATGGAAAAGTTTATTGCAAACGTTTCCTCAGAGAAAAAATTGATGTGTTTATATTTAGATATTATTGGATATCACAATTTAGAGTATTGATTTCATGAAAGTAATTGTTAGAGTTTTAGGTCAAGCAATTCAATATGCAATTGATTGAAGCATTACACCCTAGGTATCTAGTTTGGAATACCTAGCATGCTGCCTCCAGCTAGCATATTTATAGAAATACACTAGGGTTAAAAACCAGTTAATGGACTCTTGCCCAGTCAGGCCCATTACAAAGGTTCATTATCTATTGGGCTTATATTAGAACATATTATTGGATTATATTAAATATCCAACAATCTCCTCCTATGTTCTACATATAGCACAATCCAATAGATAGATAATGTAATGTTCAAAACAGATGATTGAATCATTCATAGCACAAAAGATTCATTACTCAAAATTATGAATTCTTTAACCACAGTTATGAGTTTTAGAAAAACAATCTAAACTCAACCAAACACAAGCAAAAGTGTCACCAAGATCAAAGTTTTAGAAATCTCTAAACTTCGCACACAAGAGTTTTAGAAAACAATCTAAACTCAACCAAACACAAACAAAAGTGTTACCAAGATCAAAATTTTAGAAATCTCTAAACTTCGAACATAAGAGTTTGAGAAATATTCTAAACTCAAACTAAATGGGCAAAGCATATGTAAGTGGACCAATTATTCAAATAATAGTCCCCCACAGTCCATAGCTCTAGAGGAATTGTCCATCAAGTAGATCATCCTCTTCAGGATTCCAGTTGGAATTAGCTCCTCCATTTCCATCATTTCCTGTAAATTACCAAATATGAACTTAATCATTTGTGTAACAAAATAAAGTGTCTAGTTCAAGCAAAAGAACTTAGCACAATATCTCAATGATTGAAAATAAATATATATCAATGTCAACATGCATCAATACCATATTCCAATAAGCATTAATGTCCAGTTTCTTTATAATAACAGTTTCTTTTCCAAAAGAACCATTTCCAATAAGCATCAATGTCCAGTTTCTTTATAAGAACAAGACCTAACAGTTTCTTTTCCAAAAGAACCATTTCCAATATTTCTATGTGGAATGTTACAACTGTCAAGTCCAAATTTAGTTAAGCAGCATCATCAAATATGGAATGATACTACCGCTCTAAACAGACCATCTAGAATGAGTAAAATCACCTCATCATATGTGGAATGAGACAACGCACCCAAAAAGGATATATCATCAGATGTGGAATGATATATTAACAACTATAATCATCGGTGAAATATTATCAAGTGCTTATCTTATCTATCAAATGGAGATTCGAAAATTTCAAAATTAACATGAATGTAGGTTAAGACATATCTATATAGTCTTTAACCCCATGAATGTAGGTTAAGACATATCTATATAGTCTTTAACCCCATATCCCCCACAATTTTGAAGATTCGAGCTTTGTTCAGTCCCTTTGTTAGAGCATCAGCCAGATTATCCTTCGATCTCACATCGACCAAAGTAATAATACCATGTTCTATGAGATACATCAGCAAGGCATGTCTCAGTCTAACATGTCTCCTCTTACCATTAAAGAGTGAGTTTGGTACTACTGAAACTGTAGCCTGATTATCACAGAACATACTTAAAGACGTAATCTTTAAGTGGATTAGTGGAATATCCAGGATCAGTTCTCTTATCCACTCTGCTTCTCCTTCTGCGAAAGCTAGAGTAGAAAGTACCGATTCCATAGACGACAAAGCAATGCAAGTCTGCCTTTTGGATTTTCACGCAATAGCTGCACCACCCAGTGTGAAATTATAACCACTGGTTCCAAGATAGGAGGATCACCACTATAACATAGTGCATGGTTAGAGGTACCCTTCAAATATCGCATAAGTCGCGTAAGGGTATGCCAAAGTTCATGTCCGGGATTACTCGTGAAATGACTCAGCATGCCTATAGAAAAAGGCTATGTCTGGTCTAGTGCATGTCATTGCATACATGAGACTACCAATTCATTTAGAATAAGCCAATTGATTCATGCTAGCTCCCTCATTGGGGCTCAGCCATATATGAGAATCATACGGTGTCTCAACCACGGTATATTCACTGTATCCCCATGTAGAAAGCCATTTGTCAATGTAATGAGCTAAGAGTAATACCTTGCTCTGTAAAATGTACTTTCATACCAGACAAATATTTGTTTAACTTACAAACTTTGTTCTCGAAACCTTTCATGACAAACCCTTCAGGTTAGTTCATGTAGATCTCCTTAGTCAGATTTCCATATAGGAAAACTGTCTTTACATCCATTTGATGCACAACATAGTGCTCAATAGATGCCAAAGCAAGAAGAATTCTTATCGTAGTCAAATGACAGACCGGGGAGTAGACATCAAAATAATCTATCCCATATACTTGGGTATAGCCCTTAGCTACTAAACGTGCTTTATACCGAGCTATAGATCCGTCAGAATTAAGTTTCTTCTTCAAAATCCACTTGCATCCTATAGTCTTAGCCCCTTTTGGCAAATCGACTATGTCCCAAGTTTGATTTTGTAACAGAGAGCTCATTTCATCATCAATGGCTTCTGTCCATAATAGGGAGTCCCTAGATCTCATCGCCTCAGTATAGGTAGATGGATCATCTTCTAAATGGTAAGTGACAAAATCCTCACCAAACGTATTAGGAACTCGTTGTCTTGTAGATACTCTTAAAGGTGCAGATTCAGAAGGGATCCGAGTGTCAGAGGAAGTCAATTCAGGTTCAATAAGTGTATCTAAAATGATTTCGACAGTGCCTGATACTGTCAACCCTTTATCTCTAAGAAATTTATCTTCAAAGAAAACAGTATCTCTAGATTCTATAACCACATTGGTTGATAGATCCAAGAACCGATCAGCAACACTATCATCTGCACTACCTAGGTACACACAAGTGTTAGTCCTAGGCCCCACCTTAGGTATTCTAGGGTCTGGTATCCTTATATAAGCAATACAGCCCCAAGTTTTAAAAGTATCATATTTACAAGGATGTTTATGCCATATCTCATAAGGTGTTGAAGACAACTTAGAGTGCGACAACCTATTGAGGATATGATTAGCAGTCAAAGCTGCCTCTCCCCAATAACAGGAAGGCATGCCAGCTGTCAATAACATAGAGTTTAACATTTCTGTTAACGTCCTGTTCTTACATTCAGCTATGCCATTTGATTGACGTGAGTAAGGAGCAGTAGTTTCAAGGATTATGCCCTCTGAAGCACAAAATTCCTTGAACCCTGTCAATGTATATTCTCTTCCTCTGTCACTCCTCAACTTTTGATTTTCAAAATAAATTGGTTTTCAACACGATTCTTGAAAATTTTAAATTTATCAAAAACTTCATCTTTTGATTTTAACAGATAGATATGACAATATCGAGAAAAATCGTCTATAAACATGAGCAAATACTTCCGACCACCTCTAGTGGAAGAACTTTTAAAGTCACAGAGGTCAGAATGTATTAAGTCAAGAAGTTGTGTACTCCTAGAGACCGGACGAAAAGGTCTTCTAGTAATTTTAGTTTGAGTACAAACTTCACATCTGTTAAATCTGATCGAAGTATCGATAGGTATATTATGACTTTTAACTAGTCTAACCATTTTCTTGTAGTTCACATGTCCTAACCGATTATGCAATATTATAGGATCAATTAGAGTTGAACTAACTTGGTTGACCGTTTCACTTTCAGTACTCAATTCATACATACCACCATTCAAGAATGCAAAACCAAAACAATGAGAGTTCACAGTAAAGTGACTCTACCACTAGAAAAAATTAAATTCATGCGCCAACATATTCTAAGCGACTAATAGAATTTAAATTCTTTGGATCGCAGGAACAACTTTAACATCTTTTAAAGTTAAAAGTTTACTTGAAGAGAGGTTGATATTTGCAGTACCAGTGTGAGTCACGATCTCCGTGGCCCCACTAGCCACAGCAATAGTTTAGTTGGCCTCAACAACATCATCAAGTAACTTTTTTTTTTTTTTTAGTTTGACAAACATGGCATGTTGCCCCAGAATCTAACCACCATACTGAAGAAGTACTGGTCTTTCTATGATTGCCTACCATAGCAACAAAGTTTTGAGACTCAGTCTTTTGTAACAGCATATGTACTTCCAATGGTGTGTCAGATTTGTCCTTCTTTGGTAGCCTACAATCTGCTATAAAGTGGCCCCATTTCCCACAATTATGGCACTTGCCCTTCTTTTTCTTAAAGATAGGCTTTTTGTCCTCTAATTGTTGAGACTCACTTTTAGGAGACTTAGATTTCTTAGGAAATTTATTGGGATATATCACCGCGTTAGCAGCTGACTGTTGCTGTCTAACCATCTCCAATGTATTCCTAACCCGATTCTCATCCTCGATTCTAATGAATCGTTTAAGATAATCCAGTCTCACCTGAACTTTCTTCCTGTACATCTCAGTTTTTCAAGAAAGTCGTGCAGATAGTAATTTATAGATAATGGCACCAACGATAAAAGGATCACAAACATTGATGTATTCATTAGTCAAATTAGATCTCAAGTTTTCTAGATCAGTAACTTGAGGAGTGATTTCCATATCTTCCTTGAATTTGAAATCCATGAATTTGTTAACAAGTTATGTTTTTTAACAATTCCTCCTCCTTCTTAAATTGAGTATCTAAATTGTCCCAAATTTCTTTAGTAGTCAGATTCATCAACATTCTCAGTGGTATCAACAAAAGTACTCATTACAGTATAAAAAATATTTTTATATTTTAAACCAAACTGAGTCTTTTGTTTCCAGGAGTTAAAATCAGATCCACTAAAAGACTGGAGTTTAACCATATCAATTGGCACATATAGTTTAATCATATCAATTGGCACATAAAATTTAACCATATCAATTGGTACATATAGTTTAACCATATCAATTGGCATATATAGTTTAACCATATCAATTGGCACATATAGTTTAACCATATCAATTGACACATATAGTTTAACCATATCAATTGACACATATAGTTTAACCATATCAATTGGCACATATTTTTCCATTTTTCTAAATAAAAATTGGAAGGAGTGCACCTGATGAACAGTGTCGCTACAGTGCCGGTGAACAGTAACTGCTACAATGCCGGTGAACAGTACCGAGTCGCTACAGTACCATGTCGCTACAGTGCCGATTCGCTACAGTACCGTGTAGCTACAGTGACGAGTCGCTACAATACCGTGTCGCTACAGTGACGCCGCCTCTACAGTACCATAACTTTTTTTATAATGCTTCAAGATTGTTAGAGTTTTAGGTCAAGCAATTCAATATGCAATTGCTTGAAGCATTACACTCTAGGTATCTAGTTTGGAATACCTAGCATGCTGCCTCCAGCTAGCATATTTATAGGAATACACTAGGGTTAAAAACCAGTTAATGGACTCTTGCCCAGTCAGACCCATTACAAAGGTTCATTATCTATTGGGCTTATATTAGAACATATTATTGGATTATATTAAATATCCAACAGTAATTTGTGTGGAAAATAAGGTATTTATTTTGCTATAAGATAAGAGAATATGATCTAAAGCTCAAAAAAAAAGTTTAATCCTATATATATGAATTAAATCATGCTCACATTTGTACTTTTAATGAGGATGAATAAATATTTGTCAAGGGACCAAAACAAAATAAACGAATATTATAAGAAATTCGAATACTTCCTCGATCCTTTTTTATATTAATCGTTATTTTTTATTTTGTTTTGTTCTAAAATTGTTGATATCTACCCTAATCGACAAATAAATTTGTGTGTTTTACTAATATATTTATTGCCACTTAACTTAAATATCATGCATTGATATATAGAGCTTGACTTCCACAATCTCATAATTATAGCAGAATATGCAATCACTTGCACAAAATACCTTATATCATTTTGAAGTAAATCAATGCAATTTGGTTCAAAATTTCTTTTGAATTTCTACTGTCCAAAAGATCATGAAAAAAGGTTTAGTCGAGGAAATAAAAGTGGAATGAATACTTTTAGGAGGGTTATTGAATAAAAGCTTTTATCTCAAAAAAAAAAAAAAAACAATGAACAAATTAAGATAAATTTTTTTTGATCAAAAGTAATAATTTTATTTAATATATGCATACACACCTACCTTATCGAGATTAAGTGCAATGAGCTAAATTGTTTAAGTTTATAAACTCAGTACACTACAACCAAATAATTTGCAAAAGAGCTAAAGTCATATCAGTTTGAATTGTTCAAAAACAAATTTTCATAATAAATATCACTTTATCAAAAGATAAAACTGAATTCTGATCTCCTTTTTAACATCATTATTAAACTTGGAGTGATTTTTCTCCTAAATAATAGAGTTGCAACAAAGTATTCATCATATTTGTAGGTAACCGAAACCAAATTATCAACTTTTGCAAATTCATTATTTCTTTGAAACACCAACGTTCAAAATTAATTGTTCATCAACAATCATAGGTAAGATTTGAAGAAGAACGTTATAATGAAAAATATCAATTCGGAATTGGGTTTTACTCCTTACCCACACTCCATTGAAGCTGTAAATTCCCTTATCCTTTTTCTTTGGGGAAAATTATAAGAAACGTCATTTACATTTGCTTGAAAAACTTTTTTCGTCCCTAAAATTTCAAATAATGCAAATTTATCACTCACATTTGCTTAAAAAATGTTTTTCATCCCTGGCATTTTAAACGATGCAAATACGCCCCTCACATTATAATAGTGTATCAAATTGATCATTCCATTCATTCACGTATATTTTTTTAACAAAAGAGTGCACATGCTTGTCTTGTGACAATTTTTCACAGGAAAATTTGGAATCACAATTCATTCCCCCAATTTTTCAATCATTAGCTACATTTTGGGTCTAAAAATTATCACAGAACAAGCTCGTGACCTCTTATGTTAAAAAACAAGATATGTAAATGGATGGAATGACCAATTTGCTACATTATTTTAATATGAGGGACGACTTTGCATCATTTGAAATGTCAGGGACTATAAAAAATTTTCAAGCAAATGTGAGAAGAAACTAATTTGCATAATTTGTAATGTTAATGATGAAAAAAGTTTTTCAAATGAGGTATGTTTTTTTTATTCTCTCCTCTTAAAGGTATAATCTTTTTTTGTATCCACATTTAACACGTGGTAAAATTTTAAATAACTTACTAAATTCAATTTTTAGTTATGATCAGAAAAAGAATTATTTGTAATTCTTAATATTTTTATACAACTAGTAAACATAATAATAAGAGCAAAAAGTTAAAACATCACTAAATTTTTACTAAATCTGAATTTTGGCTATCCAACCATTAAATTGGTAAAAAATGTCACCGAACTTTTTAAATAGATGTATTTGGGTCATTTTGTCATTTAACTCTATTATCTTCTCTACAAATATTAAATTAAAGAGTATTTATATTTTTTTAAATATAAAAATATAACTTTAGGGTTATATGCTTTAAAATTATTATCTTCTCTTGTAAGTTCACACGCTAGCCACACTCTTTCTTTCCTTCTTTCTTTTTCGTTGTCTCAAATTGTACAAAGTTTTATTACCGTCTTTTAAATATAAAAATGGAAGCTTATCCTTTTGAATAAGGTGTTTTTTGTTTTTAAGAAGAAATAATAAATCTCGATATGCAATCTAGAGAAGAAATATTTTTTAGTTGAAAAGTTGGTGTTTTGATGGATAAGTTTTGTTTTTGTGTTTTTTTTTGTATAAAAAATGATTTTATTATTAAATAAAGTATTTAATTTTAATTAATTTTTTATTCAAGTTGACCCGTGGTGGTCAACAGGGTTTACCGTCTTCAATCAACACTTTGATTGGTTAATCAACATTGATAATTTAAAAAAAATAATAAAAAATACTGAAAAGACAAAGTACTCTTATTTTATAAAATGAAAAAAGTTGATTTTTATTTCCTTCCAAAAATGTTTGTACAAACACCCTTGTTTTTGTTTGAGTACAAAAATACAAAAACGAGCTTGTCCAAACACAGGTATAGTTCACACGACAGCTACACTCTTTTTTCCCCCAAGCTGTACATAGTTTCATTACCATCTCTAGCACAAAACTATTAACTTGGTAAAAAAACGTCACTGAACTTTTTAAATAGATGTATTTGGGTCATTCTGTCATTTAATTCCATTACCTTTTCTAAAAATATTAAATTACAGAGTATTTTTATCTTTTAAATATAAAAATAGAATTATAGGGTTATCTTCTCTAAAATCATTATTCTATTAATTCACACGCGGGTCACACTCTTTTTTTTCTTGGCACTAAGTTGTACATAGTTTCATTACCATCTATAGTACAAAAAATCTGCAAAGCTCACGAACGATTTATCAACCAAGAAGTGTGTAACATGTAATGCCAATGATATGAGACCTATGATTAAAAATGCAGCACATAAAATTGATTCCTCAAGTACATGGATGGAGCTTGGTTATTGAAGATGGCATATTGTGTGTGAATTAACAGAAAATGATTTCATATTTGCTGCCAAGATCAATGGCTTGATCTACAACAACTACTTAGCATAAAAGTTGAAAATGTTTAACTGAGAAGTAATTAGTATTTGAAGATGTAACTGAGCAAACAAGTGACTTTTACCGCTATATGCTACTTGTCCAACATTTATTTTTGATATCTATAGGAACATTCTAAGATGATGTAGTTTCTGTTTTGAGCGGTTTATGAGATTTCTGTCAAACAATTATTTTAAAGCTTTCCGAGCAGTTGATATTGCTTTTGTTGAAATTTTATGATTAAGAATTTTTCTTCTTGTAGAAAAGAAGATAGAAAGAAGATTGTGCTCATGGGTTGTGTTATTTACATAAAGAGCAAACTATTTGAAAGGTCACTAAACTTTTCTCAAATCTACTTTTTAGTCATCTAACTTTCAAAGTGGTAAAAAAGGGTCACTCAACTCCTTAAATCCATCAAATTCTTATGTTAGTGGAAATGGAATTCATTTTTTCAAGGGTAAATCTATCCCAACACCACAAAAGTGAAGGACAAATTCGTCAAACACTAACTACAGTCTTCGTCTTCCTTGTCAAAACTTGTCCAACACCAAAACAAAGAGAGAGGGGGACTGACATTAACTACAGTCTTCGTCTTCCATGCCGATGTTATGCGATTTGGTGAAGCGAGGTTTAACGCCTTGATTTGAACGTCATTACATTAGATTCTTAGTCGGGAGATTTCCATCCAAAATCGAAAAGACTCTTCAGTCATGTCAAAAACCAAGGATTCTTTCTTTTTTTTTTTCACTAAAACAATATTTTCATTTTTAAATCATAAGCAAACAAAAGCGGAGATGAAAATTCATTTTCCATTTTGAAAAAGAAGGTGAAACCCAGTACAATGACAATTGTATAAGATACCACTATAAACTAGATTCAAAATAGAACCCAAAGAAGAAACAAAATAAAACAAACCCACCACTCTGATACTGTAAAATTGTTCTAACAATTAACAATTTTAAAATTTGTCTTTTAAAGGTGGGTACTTATCTAATTGAGAGGTCCTTCATGAGACATACGAGCAATGGCATCAAATAAGGGTCATTCCTCTTCGACTCTTCTTTAATTATCATTTCATGCAGGAGTTATTTGCAGAGATCCGACGCCAATGTTTTCCGGCAACCGTTCAATGACATTACATGTCAAAAATTGGCAATTTATTTCTTACTACTTCTGCGAAATAAAAATTTAAAATATGGGAATTTAGAAACAAGGTGTGATTGCAATTGCAAATTGAAGAACTAATTTGGACAATTTTCTCATTTAATTACAATTGCAAACATAGCAATATAGAAGGAAGATGGCGGCAATAAGATAACTTAATGACAAGTTTGATAAAGTAGGGTTTAATAGAAGGCTTTCAATCAAGACATTTTTTGTTTCACTTTTATTTTGTTAAATTTTTAAATGTAACTACATAAATACCCTTTGATTTAACAGTTTGAATAAAAATAATAGAAGAATTGGACGGAATAATCGAAACAGTACAATTTAAGAAGTTCAATAACATTTTTGGCTACTTTAAAAGCTTAATGACCAAAAGTCGGATTTGAAAAAAGTTTAGTGACCTTTCAGGCAATTTGCTCTTACATAAATGACTTCTAAATTTATATTTAAAAGATATAAATATTCTATAATTTAACAGTTTTAGAAAAGATAACTCAATAAATTAGAGCACGAGATTATGAACCACGATGTTCAGGGTTCAAATCCCTCTCGCCCACAACCTGCCCAAAGGGAAGGTTACTTCTCCTTTGGAGTAAAATGATGGAGTTAGCTAATTTAATAGATAGATGATCAAAATTCAGATATGGTAAAAGTTTACTGATATTTTTGACCTTTTGCTCAAATAGTAAAAATTAAAACCTAATTAATAAGATTTACACTATAATCAATGTTATATAGCCTCCTATACAGCCATATAGGAATAATATTAAAGATCATATTTTTGCACTCTCTCCAATTTTTTACCGCAAGGTTAAAACAAATTAATACGGTACATAAGTATAAATTTTAAAAATTAAAAGACTAATTTAAGTAAATATTTTGGTGTCTCACATTTAACACTTATAAATAGATTTAGTAAGGACAATAAATTCTAATTTCAGTTACAATGAGAAAAAAAAAATAATCCCCAACTTCATACTTATTGAAGTTTTGGAAAATTGTACTTTTTTTCCCATTAATATCTATAATTAACATAGCAATGTTTAATTTGTTGTGTTATCTCAATTTTGTCCATCATTATTAATGAGTATATTCCAAATTTTGAAAAAAATCATAGTGCCAAAGAGTAAATTGAGATTCACAATTATTTTTTTTAGTACAGAACACGTGCTTTGCACGCTCAACTCACGATAGAAAACTATTGTTTTTAGTGTATTTGATGTTCGATGAAAGTAGTTTGTATGAAATTGAAAGTATTTTTTTTCATTAGAAAATGCATACAAAGCATAATATAAGAAATATGCTGGGAAATCACAGTTTATTGTATTAATGTTTAATGAAAGTAATTTATGTGAGAGAAAAAAACTTTACTAGAAGATGAGAGCACATAAAGCTAACATTTTAAACAAATATTCAAAATGTGTTTATTCAATATTCAACCAATATTAGAAACAACTCAATATTAAAAAAAAAACTCTTATAAAATTGATTTATATACATATAGAATCGCCATTGAAATAGTGTTCTAACTTTTGCCGCTTTTATCGCACGTTGAAGCTCCGATAAACCCGACATTATATATATAAACCTAGTTTATAGGCTATGTTTGGATGATATGAATTTAGTAATTTATTTCACAAATGCAAAATGAGTTGTTTGTTTTGTTCAGTTTTTCCAACAAATTTTTTAAAAACAAAAACAATGCTACAGTAATTATTTTTGCTACACTGTTTTGTATAAATAAAATATTAAATTTGAATTTAAATTTTAATAATAAACAATTTTTCCTAACACAAATCCTATCAAAATAAATTAATAAAATATTAATTCAAATTTAAATTTCAAAATTTTATTAATAAAAAAATCTTCAATACAAATCCCAATAAAACAAAATCATTTATTTCAAAAACTTTCAAAATATACTTTTCTCGTTACAAATTCCTTAAAAATAAATTCATAATAAAATTAAAAAATAATTCGTCCAAACTGATATAAGAGACCAGTTAATCGAGTATATATATTTGTTAAGAGACCTAAAAACGAAACAATCAAATATTAAAAGAACCAAATCACAATTATTAAAAACTCTGGGGATTATCCCATAGCAAAACCGCCATTCTATCGTGATATATAAAATCACGAAGAAGACCCAGAAAAGATTTCCTGAGTTTCTTCCCATAACAAGAAAAAAAAAAATGGCTTCTTTTGCGTCACTGAAGCAGAATATATTCGACAAAGAAGCTCGAAAACAGTTCTGTCTTTGTCTCTCTTCTCTTATTATTTGTATTTAGATATGAAAGTGAAGAATTTGAGGTTTGTTTTTGAACAGGCAATATCAAGCTTACATAAGAGGCCTCAATGCATACGATCGTCATAAGAAGTTCTTGGATGATTATGGTTAGTTTTCTTGAATTAATTGTTTGATAATATAATTAGTTAAATTGGGTTTTCTTTATGATGTATTGGGATGTCAGTATGTTATGAAAGTTCAATGAAATGAAGATGGGATTTTCTCAATATTGAGGACTTTGTAATATGATCCATAGAATTATGTTTTAAAGTTTTCAATTTCTTGAGTATTAGAGTAGTGGGCATTATTATTTTTTTGTTCTTATTTCATCTTTGTTTTAGGCAACTTTGAACTGTACTGTCATTTTGTTGATTTATGGTTTTGGTGCCTAATTTTCTGTGAGTAATACTTAGAAGTTTTAGTAATATTCAAACTAATGGGGAATGGAAAGGATAAACCCTTGTGGTCCTTGTCAAATGGCTAGATTATTAGTAGTTTTTTGTCACTATTCTTTTGAAGGTTAATGGAAAAAGGTGAAGCATTGCAGTTCTTAGGTTGCAAGGTTGCTGCTTTTTGTTGTTATATTTTGATAGTGGCGGATTTTAGCTAGATTGGTTGAAGTTACATTTAGATACTCCGTATTCAACATAATTTGTTGAAGAATACGAATAGGGTACTTTGCCATGGTTGATAGTTCGTCTATGTTAAAGTATAATGCATCTGTAAAACTTTTGGCTGTTTCATTTTTATCCGTTTCTTTGTTCTGACTGGAGGCATAAAAAGAAGTGGAAAGTAACATCTAACATCTAGAAGTTTAAGTTAGGTAACAATTAGTACCCTTGGTTCATTTTCACTGTCAAGTTTACTTTTCCAATTATTTACCCTGTGCAATGAGGATGAATAGTTACACTCTCTGCTATGATGAATATAATGTTCTAAAGAAGCACGAAACATGAAGCACAATCAAGTTGAAAATTCAGGAAAAAAATTGCAAGTTTAAGTTTCAGTTTAAGTTAGGTAACAATAAGTACCCATGTTTCATTTTCACCATCAAGTTTTCTTTTCCAATGTTTACCCTGTGCAATGAGGTTGAATACTGACACTTTCTGCTCTGAAGCATATAATGTTCTAAAGAAGCACAAAACATGAAGCACAATCAAGTTGCCAATTCAGGAAAGAAATTGCGTTTTGGTGATAATATTGCTATTGAAAGCTAAAATCAAAAGCAAATTTAATCTCATGGAACTTGGAGGAAAAGGTGTAAATTGGAAAACCAGAAAAGAGGTCTCAGTGTTTATGATAAATTTCAAAGGCTCTGTTTGCTAAATTTGGATTGAGGTATCATGACCAATAAAGGTTGTGCTAACAGTTCAATTGTCAATAAGGCAAGAAATTTCTGGAACATTTTGGTGTATTTCATTCTGGTAGAGAAAAGATTGTGTAAAAAAGATAATAACTAACAAAATTAAAGCTGAGAAACTAATTTGTAAATATGGTGTAAAATCTGAAGAAAATATTCATTTACTTCAGTAAAACTTAGAATGTTTATATAATTTTACTATAAGAGTTCTATAACTTGATCTTCTATTTTATTATCATTATAAATGAGCAAATGAGCTTAGATTGAACACAGTGATAAAATGTGATTCATATAGCCGACTCCACTTAGTGGGTTAAAGGCTTAGTTGGTGTTGTAATCTTTTTGCAGCATAAAACATTGTACTTGTTGCCTTCCTTTCTTTTGGGTGAAACTATTATCCACATAATACAAGGGGACACAAGGAAACCTGCATATAGTGAGCTATTTATGTGTTGGCTCTTTTGTCTTACACCATTTGAGTGATGAACAGTTTCCTTTTATAAAGTGAGAATGGAGGCTACATTCGCTCAAACATTTTTTGAGAATATTTACCGAAAATGCTTGTTTGTTATCCACATAATACAAGGGGACACAAGGAAACCTGCAGATAGTGAGCTATTTATGTGTTGGCTCCTTTGTCCTACATCATTTGAGTGATGAACAGTCTCCTTTTTTAAAGTGAGAATGGAGGCTACATTCGCTCACACACTTTTTGAGAATATTTACCAAAAATGCTTGTTTGCCTCTCGCTAACGTTCCACAGTTCTGATTCCTTTAAATTATTGGTGTTGTAATCTTTTTGCAGCATAAAACATAGTACTTGTTGCCTTCCTTTCTTTTGGGGTGAACTATTATCCACGTAATAAAAGGGGACACAGGGAAACCTGAAGATAGTGAGTTATTTATGTGTTGGCTCCTTTGTCCTACATCATTTGAGTGATGAACAGTCTCCTTTTTTAAAGTGAGAATGGAGGCTACATTCGCTCAAACACTTTTTGAGAATATTTACCGAAAATGCTCGTTTGCTTCTTGCTAATGTGCTACAATTCTGATTCCTTTAAATTATTATAAACTGCAAAGTGTTTTTTTTTTTTTTTGGCATTTTCTTTGTATTGTGTTAGAAAGGTGAGGTAAAGAACTTATTCCCTTCCTGGAATTTACTTTCTGAGCAAGGAGGATTCAAATTGGAGTGTTCTAGCACATCTAAAAAATGTGTTGTCTTATCTGTTTATAATTTTCAGTGTCCAGGTGTCTTGATGAGTCTGAAGTCCCTCTTAGCAGTGGCCATAAAATTGATTTTAAATCATTCCCAAGATGCTGATCTTTATACTTGCAGTTATAATACTCATCAATTCTTTGAGTCTTTGGTGATAAGAATACATATTGAGATCCAAGCCCTGTTTCCTGTTTACCTAGTGTTTTATGATGAGAATGATGCTATACAGCTCCTCATCTTGAGTCACTATTCAGGCTGTTGACCTGGGTAGCTTAGGGAATCTTGGTGGTTGATGTTCGATGATGGTGAGTGCTTTTGTTTTTCAGCATTTCAATGTGTAGTACAAAACTAGTTGTTTTCTTACTAAGTGTTTAAGATCTAGATGAGCCCTACTATACTGACGATCAGGGAATATATTAGTGGGTTGCAATATGTATAATTGTTTCTCTTGATGAGTTATTCTGAGCTCGCAAAGTAGGCAAAACCAACTTACCTTTTAATAAGTTCTGCTAGTTGAATTAATTTAAATCTGGATTTGGGTTAAAATTGTTTACATGAGAGACCAATGTTCTCCCATCTTTTATCGAGAAAAAGAAATATTATAGCCCAAACCCAGTTGCCATTCACTCCTTTTCTTTTTCCTTTGATTTTCCTTTTTCTTTCCTGTTTATTTTCCTCCTTTTCTTTTCTCCCTCCCTTCTTCTCCATCTCCTTCTCCTTTCTTTCCTCGGACACCCTGTGGCCTCTGGTCCTCCTGTCGATTGTCGCTCCCTCCCCCTCCCTTTCTTGGACCATTCCCGAATTTGACATGTTAGACAGCATTAAAATTCTTTTCATTTATCAATCAAATCCATATCCACCTTCAAAAGTAACCAAATCCCACCAGAAACTTAGCAAATGAGCACCATGGCAGTGATCCTCACAAAGTCTTCTCCTACAAGTCCTTAGCTAAACTTTGTATCACAGAATGCTTGTCCAAATCCCAGCAGAAACTCAACAATCGAGCACCATGGCCGTGGTCCAGTAGAGCATCAGAGAATGCTTGCCTAACCCACCCAAAAATGGTGTTTTCAAATTTCTTCTTATCCAGTAATTGCTCTCTCTTTCTCAATTTTATTCTTAAAAATCCTAGCCAAAATCTTATCTTAAGAACGATGAAATTAAGATCCTAGCTTTCATTTCCTGAAATTTCAATTTAAATCTTCTGATTTTGAGTTCTTGTGAATGTAGCACAATACTAATTTGTTCAATCAAACTTAAGTTTAATAGTACCAATATTAAACATAAGTTCTGATTTTCATGCGTCAAGGATGCTTAAAATGCCTCAGAGCGTCCTCTAATTGATGCATTGTAAAACCTCCATGGCAGGCATCTTCCCCTGGGTTGCCAACCTACTTGCACACTCCCACTAATTTTTGTTTCTCATTTGCCAGATAATTGTTCATATTGAGAAGAGAATGGAGAACGAAAATTAGAACTGCAATGGTTGTATATTTGGTGGGAATTTTGAAAAGAAATTAAAAAAGGTTCCCTATAGTCTCATGATACCATATTCCCTTGCAATTGGCTGATATTAGTCCGTTAAAAATTGGGTTTGGGTGGGAATAAGTCACTATTACCTAGTTCTAATATTAACATGTAGTATTATCACAATAATAGTTGGCAAAGGGGGTTTGGGTAGGCATAATCTACTGAATTTTAAGTTCTAAAACGAATCCGCCAAACCCACCCTTTTGCCAACTATAGCTGTGACAATAGTGTATGCAAAGCGTAGTCTCCAAATGACATGGTTTGTTCTGTTGTTTGGCAGTTGTGTTACTAGAATTTTATTTTATCTGCTATACTTGACTTTCTCACTATTGAACAATTATGCAGTATCCTATACAGTTTTTCTGGGATTCTTATAGCTTTTCTATTCATCTTGCAGCTGGTTTCTATGGGAAAAGGGGATCTATGCAGGAAAAGTTGCCAGTTAAAACTGATCAGGATACTCTTAGAGAAGGATATAGGTATGTAAATTATCTGTCTCTAACCTGGAATATCAGGAAAATGAAGAGATCTTTATTCCTTCTTTGCCATGTCTAAGTTGCAATATGAATCCTGTTCAAAGGCCGAATTTCAACTAGCACCTTTTCAATTTTGTGATACCTTCCTCAACATTAAGAACACAGCAACTGATATTAAATTTTCAGATTGCAATAAAGACATAATACACTATGACAGGGAAGTATAATGTGTCAAAATTGTAGTTATGCAAGTTTTAGTTTGCCAATATTTAGCAAAACAGAGCTTGTAGGATTTGGATGGTTGGAGAGGCAAGATTTCTCCTATGGAGACTTGCATAAGTAGACACCTAATATGCACTCCTTAATGAATATTCTTATTTCTCCTTTTTCTTCCTTTTTTTTTGTTGAAAAGGTTCATACGTACTGAGGAAGATGATATGAATCCATCCTGGGAACTGAGGCTAGTCAAGCGTTACTATGACAAGCTATTCAAAGAGTATCCTTTAAAATAGAGATTCTTGCATTTTTGAACTGATTTGAGTATCTGGGGTTGATAAACAATCACCCACTGACCTCTGTACTTTATAATGCTGTTGGCCAATGTCGTTTTCATTTCTTATGCACATTTTGATTTGTTTTCAAACCACAATTTATTTGTTAATAAATTTCTATTACATCAGGTCCTATTGCAGACTGGTTAAGCATTTTTCTTTATATATTCCTGGATTGGTGATGGAGCAACTTATTTGCTAGAAGTGAAGTGAGGTTCTTTTGGGCCTGGTTTCACAGGAAGTACCTTTGCGACGAAGTCTTTCCATATCATTATGACATGTAAATGTCTGTTCATGCACGTATTGGCTTCAAAACTTTTCTGCCACTGAGTATTGTGTGTCACAAAATAAACCATAAATTTTATGCATAAGCATGACATGGTTGCAAGGCCTTTTTGATTTTCAGGCTTATCTGATTATCTGCAACTTTAATTATTTGACTCTCATTTTACCTTTCCTTTCTGGCATGTTATTTGTGTTTGATGGTTGTGCAGCTGGGGAGCAATTTTTATTCATTTAAAGCTCGTATTTATGTTTATTAGCCATATCAAAATTGGATTTGGTGGTGGTTACCTTGTTTTTTTTTACCTTAACTAATCAAAGATATTGCATAGCTGATATGTCACAGTACAAGAGTGGCAAGGTATCCGAGTACTCTTGAGTTTTTCACTTCCTTCTCATGTTTACATTTTCCTGCTGTTGTTTCTATTAATTGAGAGAAGGCCTATAAACTTCCAAGTAAGCCAATGGGACATTTCAGACCATCACCATCAGCCCAAAAAGAGACGTAGAAAAATTGAGGAAGTCCTATTTTACTCTCTTTTTCTCGTCTGGGAAAATTTTCCTAGGAGGATACAATTTGCCTTTGGGTTTTCTGACAGTCAAGTTTTGTAATGACAACCAAGAATGTTAAATTTCACTTTTTCTTTTTTTGGGTAAAAGGCAAAATTATACATACTTTTAAGCAAGCAAAGGGGATGGACTGGTATTTTCAGGAGAGCGTGAGGATAATTTTCATTCAATTGTTCATCCAGTTCTGTAAATGGGATTTCTTTATTCTTGATAGAATAGCATTTATGCATGGTCCAAACCCATCCCTTGATTTCTAAACTTTATCCTCTTGCAGGTTGTATTGCCATTATTATTTGTGAACAGAAGCTGAGTATCGTTTCTGATATAGTATGCTAATCTCATAAATAGAGAAATTGTTTTCTCACTCTTTCATGTTCTTTTGTTAGATTGGTTTGAGGTGGAGGACAGAAAAAGAAGTAATATCTGGAAAAGGTAAATTTTAGTTTACATTGATTCACACCAACATTTGTTTACATGGTAACAGTTGTATGGTAAAATTAACTCCCTTATTGGTTGATTTCCTACTTCTCATGTTTTTCTTATCTTTCTTGTCGTTTCTCATCTTTGTTATTTATGTATTGCCTGTTAATTTTGTTTTCTATGCTTTAGATTCATGAAATGAGGTAGAATTCAAGAAGTAATAGATTCTCACTGTATTCTCTCGTGATGGGAACATTTTGCATTAGGAAATGAAGCCAATAATTATGCACATATTCTAAGGTTTTTGACATTGCAGCAAAATCTAGAATGCTTTACTGGTGCTCTAAATGACAACTGTAATTTTGTTATGGTTTACAGACTTTTTTGCTGCTATGCTCTTAGTTACTTTGTCATGAATTGCATTCATTATTCTCGGTCTATGTTGTTGTTATGATTTTGACTTACTGCAATAGCCACATTAAGTTTTCTGGACTCTTGACAAATTTTCTACTCTTTGGTTGTCAGGGCAGTTTGTATGTGGTAATAAACACTGCAATGAGAAAGAAGGTCTCGCAAGCTATGAGGCAAGTAATTGCAAATATCAGGTTTAAATTATTTATTTGTTATACGGTTGATGAAGTAAATTTGATCATTTATGTTTACACAATACTGTTGGACAACTTCACAGTGTAATTGGAAATCAATTTTTTAGCTACTAAATAGATTGATTGGGGTGTTTTAATCTTGTTTTGGAAATAGTTACCCTTTGTGTCGTGTTTCATACTTGACCACGAGGCATGTTGGACATATACGAGATAAAGGAAATAAAGAAGCCAATTTTCGTGAAAATCTTTCACTTATACTTTATTCTTTGATGTTGCTGAATGCAAGTTTTAGCATTTATATTTTGTGTCAAGTTGGTCTTCTTGCCTATATTTTCAATGGGAAGCTGCCTGGACAGGAAGAGTTGAATACAAGAATGGCTATTATTGTGATTTGTGGTGTCACCAGAAATGACTGAAACATAGGGCAGTACAAGAGGCTAGTTTTGCCGAGATCATATTTGTTGTTTGAGTTTGATTTGAGTGTTACCTAAGTTGGGCCAAGATTGAGTTGAAATACTTGCTGAGTTCAAATCATTCAAGTTTGACTCAACTAGATATTATGAGAAAATTCAGCTTGAGCTCGATTTATTCAATTTGATGTATATAGCCATGCTTGAAATCCAGTACCAAGCCTGTGCATGAAATTACTGTTTAATGAAATGTTGGAATTTGATCTCATCAATATCGTGTATATGTCATCACGTAAATTTATATGCCTTAAAATTTGTGTAAGTTCATTTGATGATGAACATATATCAACACTTGATCTAGACAAGTCATGGTGAACTTAGTAAGACGAGCTGAAAATGAAGCTCGAGCTCACTTCATATAACTAAATAATTAGGAGTGAACAGCTTGGTTTGGCTCTGATTCTATTGTAATTAGTTTTTAGTCCTTGATGTTTTTAATGTCTGGAGTTGGTCCTAGTGGATGGTGCCAATCGTTCTTTTCACTGATATTCATGATTGTTGTCACTAGTTTTGTTATGGGGAATTCATATTGTGTGAGTTACACCATAGCTTGTACCGAAGTTGAAGTGGAAGTGTTTCATAATTAATATGTTTATATACTTGGTCGTGGACTTGAAGGGCAAGTTGGAACGGCAGTCAATCTAGTCCGATTATGCTTCGGAAAAAGGTTAAAACAAGTTTAGAACCGTCTTAAGCAGAGATTGAATGAAACCAGCAAAACCTGGCTTTTTCTCTCTTTATTTTACTTCGCTTTGGCTGACTGGTCCTATTCAAATCCTCAGCCTTGAATATTCCATGATATATCATCTTCTTACCTCATGCAGGAAGCTGTTTCCTCCAATTTCTTCATTTTGTTCTCCCATTGAGGAGCCTAGCTCACAGGTCCATATGTCCAAAATCCCAACTTTAAAACTGACAAATTGGAATCTGAGAGAGAGAGAGAGAGAGAGAGGGAGAGAGAAGAAAGTCTGATGGAAAGTAATGTTAGCCAAGATTGTCTTTTTCTACCTTGAGTTGCTGAAGAGTTTGAAAAAAATGAGAATGTTAGCTAAGAATTTTTTTTTTCTTTTAGGGGTTACCACTCAGCAGGTGAAAGCTGATGAGGTGTGAATGAACCTCGAAAATTGACTTCTAATCACCATTTTTGCTTTGAAGGAAATAGCTTGGACACATGCATTGTTGATTTGCAAATGATGTTGCAAAATAAGTATACATGGGCTCTACTCCCTAAAAAATGTCACGGATGGCATTTGAGTAGTGGACGAAAGTTAGAATACAAATAAGACACAGCAATTTAAGATTTAAACTCTTTCCAAAAAAGATCTTTAAAGTCCTTACACCTGCAGTTTGAAGTACTTCTTTGTATTAGTTGGCGTCTAAGCATGTATTATAGGGTTCTTGATTTATTTGGTTTAAAAAATTTTCTGCATTGACATTGGAAAACACACTTTAAACTTTGAGCTGTTTTTCAGGGAGATAAGATCATCACAACTGCAAGTTGAATAACATCTATGCTGAATTTTTCGAACACTTACTGCAGTACTGGAGCTTATTATACAAATAATAAAGCAATAACAAGATAAATTTGATATTTTTTGGTTGTGGATTTAAAATATGGTATCTAGTCTAATTCAAAGATAATTAACTGTTTAGTGTGACATATCTTGAATATCACAGTGGTCACAAGCTTTGTTGAGACTAGTTGTGGTATCCGACCCTTCAACCTTTGAATTAGTTGCATACATGTTCATTTGTTTAAGAAACACTCATCTTAACCAACACCTATGAATGCAATAACTCTTAGAGATTACTCTTTGCTGCAATAATATATGATACTGCCTTTAATCTTTAAAATCCATCTGTTTATTATCTTATTTTACCACTTTTATTTGCCTTCCATTTTCTGTGACTTTGTCTTTATTTGATGCTGAATGCAAAAATGAAAACTAGCTGTTTGGGGAATTTAGCACTTGGATGACTTTACAGGTCTTGAAACTTTTTCCTGTATGTGCAAGTAACTGAAGAAGTTGAAGCATTTCAATGCATTTCTTTTGTATTTTTTTATGGCATAGTGACGTAACATTCAACCGGACCTCCCTTGCATTAGTAAACTTAAAAGAGTTTTAGGCGGAACTCCAAAGGCATCAGAATGCATTTTCAAATTGACTAAAAAAATAAAAGTAAAAAGAATTTTAGGACTTCAACAATCATATACCAATATTTTCACCTTAAGAAAAAGAACATTCACTCCCCCTTGTTGGGTACACACACAAAATATGTTCTTCATCAATGTAGGTCAGCAAAGAAATGTATAGTTCTAACCACTTAAGAGCAAAAGTTTTCTGCCAAAATAAAATAAAATAAAATAACAATGGCTACAAGCCAGTCCTGTGGCCTACATGTTTTGCACATAATCTGCGCAGGTACGGCACTGACAATCTTCAAACCTACACATACTACACCCAGTACAAACACATCTAATGCAGCCTTTGCATTTAAACTTTTTAGGGCAGCCCCTGCATGGTTTCCGACTTTTGCGTTCCTCGGCATCATTGCAAGTTATTCTGCAACATGATAGCTAGTGTAAGCATGATCCATTGAACTAGTAGAAAATGTTGTGCAAATTCATTCCAAATTGACAGTATGAAATTCATTTCTCAAATTAAACTTGAAATGCAATCAAAATTTCTTCCCCAACCCCCCAAAAAAAAAGAAAAATTGCAAGATGAAGCATTAGCTAAAAGATATATGTCAAAATTGGTAGTCAAATTATTGGATGTTGCAACCAGCAACATGCTTCATATTTTCTGAAGCAAATTGTATTTTTCTCACAAATTCAAAATCACGAACACACCGAAACATTAATGAAGATCATATAAACTATCCAGACTTAAATCTTTATGTGACAAATTACCTTAACAATTTCTCATCCCTAGTTAAAGGTAGAATGGTAGTGATAAAGATCAAGAAGATTTCCCTTATTTCTGAGAGGCATGACTAGATTACCCATATTTTTAAAGGAAGAAATTAGTTGCCTACAATAACTAGACTAGGACGTCATAAACAGATACAGAAACTTACATGTTCCGAGGCATGTCTGAACATTGCCAGTGTTCTTTAAGCAATGCATCATGGTAGATCCTGCACAGTTCTTTGGTTCGAAGGGAAAAACGGCGTTCTTTATTGCAGTTAGAGCAACAAAGGAACTCGTCGCGATGCACATTTGGGCGACGAAGGGGTCTTTGAAAGGTTTGAGTGTGGTACCTTAGCAGACCTGTTTTTGCCAAGCTAACTCTGTTTCCTTCAGTGTCCATGACCCATAAATGGTTCTTCCAATTGTCCATTGTTGTATTTTTCCGCAGATGCCTGGCAAACTCAACTGGTGATAGATTCACTAACAGCAAAGTAAATGCCCGTCAGTCACAAAATCATGCTTTAGAATATAGAAAATTGTTAAGGTCTGAGTTGGCAATAAGCTGGTGTAGAAAACAATAACATTTAGCCAAGGATCTAAAAATTACAATTTGGAGTTTACATTGTTTTTGCATTATCATTCTTTAGTAATGTTCTGCTTTAAATTCTATAGTCAAACAGAACTAGCCCCTTCCTACTATGCACATTTCAGTGACTGTAAGCAATCTGTGTAACTTTGCCCACAGAGACGTGCGATGTGCGTGGCCAGGACATTTATACAACAGAATAAAGAATTTATTATAAAAGGAAAATTACCTTTTGGACAATCCGGGTAACAACAGCAATCAATCTCAAGTTTTCCATCTGCGAAAACTCTAAGTTTTCCACAGCTATCTCCAAATCTTCGGAGTGTCAAGCGACACTCGATTTCAATTAAGTTTGGTTCATTCCTAAGTACTCCCATGAATCTATTGGAATCTTCTTTAGTAAACATGTTGTGCTTTTTAAATTAGATGATAGTGTTTTCTTGGGAGCTTGATGAAGAAAGAAATTAGATAGAACTCTAAGGTCTTGATGTGACTTGATGAAGAAAGAAATTAGATAGAACTCTAAGGTCTTGATGAAGAAAGAAATTAGATAGAACTCTAAGGTTTTGATGAAGAAAGAAATTAGATAGAAATAATTTTGAAGATAGAGGACATATATATAGAAGAAAAACTAGCCGTTTGGGCTACTAGAGACAAAGAGGAGCGGAGGTAGGAAATTAGCCGTTGGGGAGAGGAATAGAGGTAGAGATAGAGAAGCAACTAGTCGTTGAGGAGAGCAAGAAAGATAGAGATAAAGAAGAAACTTGGCATTGAGGAGAGCAATAGACAGAGAATAAACTAGTCGTTAAGGAGAATGAGACAGATAGAGATAGAGATAGAAAAGAAACTAGCTGTTGAGGTGAACGATATAGAAAGAGATAGGAAAGAAAAAGAAACAATCTGTTTCAAAGAGAAACTAGCCGTTGAAGAGGGAGAGAGATAGAGAAGAAACTAGCCATTTCAAGGAGAAAGAAGAAGAAATTAGTTGTTTGAGAGAAAGAGAGAAGAAATCTGCCATTAGCAAAAGAAAAAGAATTATATAAGATATAATCAAACGAGAAAGGATATAAAGGGAAAACCTGGCTAGTGGTGTTACAAGGAAGATGGTGAGGCGGAGTAAAAATTAGCCATTGAGGGGAGAGAGAGAGAGAGAGAGAGAGAGAGAGAGAGAGGAACAAATTAGCTATTATTGACTGGGTAATGGAAAATTTTAAGAGTAATAGTGCCAGTTGTTGGGCATCTATGTGTGTCGACATATAAAGGGAGGGGAAGATATTCTTTGAACACTAGTAGTATTGTCTATCATGTCATTCGGAGAGAAAATCTCCATGATTGGCAGATGGGTGAAAATATAAGGGACAACAAAAAGAGAAAATAGACCTACCATTACAAGAGCAGGAAAATGACGCATAGAGTTTCAAATAAAACTACGTTGGTTTCTAGGTGGTTATTAATAGTACCTATTCTAGAAATGGAGAATATATGATTGTGACAGCTCATGTTAGAAAAATTTTTATTATGACCACAAAACTAGATCCAAAAATTGGAAGCTACTTTTGGAGTTTGAATGATTATAATGTCCGTGCAATGAACGAGAACTGTTAGATTTTTTTCCTGTTTTGGTGCTGTGATATATGCCATTTTTTTTTCTGCATACAAAGCAATGTACTTTACTTGTCAACGCATTGGAAATGAGGCAATCTAAGTCGCAAGCTTTAGGTGAAAATGGAGAACAAAATGGTCTTGAACAATTGACGTTAACATATAGTATTTTGGTGTGAATTGTAACATTAGTTAACCCTGCATGCAAACTTGTAGAGATAGGAAAGTTTGCAGTCCTCAACGCAATTATAAAAGTGGTGTTATCAATTACCTTTTATTGTTCATCAGAAAGTATTAAAACAGGCCTGACAGAACTTAGCTTTTGTCAAATTGGTTAAAATAATAGATTTTGTTTTAATGCTGATGATTACAATCTTTATAAGGTGCTTTGAAATCAATTATCGAGGTATCCGCTTTTTGTGCTAGGAATCAAGATACATATACACGCACCATTTTCTGTGCATTTTGAGAAGTTGAATGGAAATTATTAAAGCTGTAGATTTTGGAATTATGGTACTTAACCAGAAAAGAGAAATAACAGTAATGATTTAAGTATATCCATAGAGAGCCTGAAATTTGGGTTAGTGGTCTTTGGATAGTCATGACTAGAAGATGACTTAACACAGTTATTTTGTCTTTCTTTTGATGTGGAATGCAAAAGTGAAAGCTATCTGTTAGGGAATTCGACATTAGGATGAATTTACTGGTGTTGAAGTTGTTTCCTGTATATGGAAGTAACTAACAAAATTTGAAATGTTTCAATGCATTTATTTTGTATCTTCTTAAGATATAGATACCTAACATTCGATGCAAACTCCCTAGGGTTAGCAAATTTAAAGAGTTTTAAGTGGAACTCCTAGAGCATCAGAATGCATTTTCAAATTGACTAAAAATACAATAAAATGAACATTTTTAGAGTTTAACCATCATATCCAAATATTTTCACTCATAGAAAAGGAACACTCACCCCTGCTTGTTAAATACAACACATGTTCATCATTAAATATAGGCCAACAGTGGAAAATGCTCAAAATGTTTTGCAATATATAGTTTGCATTTTTCAACCACTTAAGAACAAAATAGTTTTATTCCAAAAAGGAAATGATAAATTTACTTATACAACTCTTAGTTTACATGTTTTGCACAAAATCAATGCATGCACGACACTGACAATCTTCAAACCTACACATACTACAACCAATACAAACACATCTAATACAGCCTTTGCATTTAGTCTTTTTAGGGCAGCCCCTGCATGGTTTCCAACTTATGCTTTCCTCATCAGCATCACAAGTTATTCTGCAGTATGGTAGCAAGTGTAAGCATGATCCATTGAACTAATATAAAATTTTGTGCAATTCATTCCACATGGACAGTATGAAATTCATTTCTCAAATTAAGCTTGAACTGGAATCAAAATTCTCCACCCTCCCCGCACCCCACCCCTTCCATGTGGAATGAATTGCAAGATGAAGCATTAGCTAAATGATATATGTCAAAGTTGGTAGTCAAATTATTGGATGATGCGACACGCATCATGCACGCCATATTTTCTGATGTGGCATGCATCACACATCATAGTTTTCTCACAAATGTCACAAACACACAAAAAACATTAAAGAAGATTACATTTACAATTTCTCATCCCAAGTCAAAGGTAAGAATAGTACTGATAAAGATCAGATCAGGAAGGTTTCCCTTACATTTGAGAGACGACTGGATTACCCATATTTTTATAGGAAGATATTAGTTGCCAATAATAACTAGGCTAAGACATGTTATAAACAGATAGAGAAACAAACTTACATGTTGTGTGGCATGTCTGAACATTGCCGGTCTTGTTTAAGCAATGCATCATGGTAGATCCTGCATAGGTCTTTGGTTTGGAGGGAAAAACGACGTTCTTTGTTGCATTTTGAGCAACAAATGAACTCATCACGATGCACATTTGGGCCACAGAGTGGTTTTTTTGAAAGGTTTGGATGTGGTGTCTATGAAAACCAGTTTTGTCAAAGCTAACTCTGTTTCCTTTAGTATCCATGACCCATAAATGTTTCTTCGAATTGTCCATTGTTGTATTTTTCCCAAGATGCCTGGCCTACTCAACCGGTGATAAATTCACTATCATCAAAGTAAATGCCCATCAGTCATAAAATCATGCTTTAGATTATAGAAAATTGTTAAATTCTTAACAGGCAATTAGCTGGTGCGAAAAGCAGTAACATTTATTCAAGGATCTAAAAATTACCAATTGGTGTTTATATTGTTTTTGTATTGTCTTTCTTTAGTAATGTTCTGCTTTAAATTCTATAGTCAAATAGAATTTGCACCTTCCTACTATGCACATCTTCAATGACTATAATAAACACAATTTGTGTTAACTTTGAGCCACTTGATCGTGCGATGTGCGTGGCCTGGACACATATACAGCAGAATAAAGAATACAATAGTAAAGAACTTATTAGAAAAGGATAGTACCTTTTGGACAATCAGGGTAACAACAGCAATCAGATATCAGGTTTTCCATCAGTGAAATTCTAAGTTTTCCTCAGCTATCTCCAAATCTTCGATGTGGACATCGACACTCCATTTCAATTAAGCTTGGTTCGATCCTAATTACTCCCATGAATCTATTGGACTCTTCATTCGTAAACATGTTGTATGCTGTGCTTTTAGAATTAGATGATAGTGTTTACTTGAGAGCTTGATGGAGAAAGAATTAGATAGAGCTCTACTGTGTTGGTGTGATGTTAAAACGATATAGATACTTACATGTTTTGAGGCCTGTCTGAGCATTGCTAGTCTTGTTTAAGCAATGGATCATGGTAGATCCTGCATAGATCTTTGGTTTGGAGGGAAAAAAACAACATTCTTTGTTGCTTTTAGAGCAACAAACGAACATTTGGGGCACGGAGTGGTCTTTAAAAGGTTTGGATGTGGCGTCTAAGAAGACCAGTTTTAGCCAAGCTAACTCTGATTCCTTCAGTTTCCACGACCCATAAATGTTTCTTCCAATTGTCCATTGTTGTATTTTTCCCAAGATGCCTGGCAAACTCAACTGGTGATAAATTCACAAACATCAAAGTAAATGCCCGTCAGTCATAAACTCATGCTTTAGATTATAGAAAATTGTCAAATTCTGAATAGGCAATTAGATGGTGTGGAAAACAGTAACATTTATTCAGGGATCTAAAAATTACCATTTGGTGTTTATATTGTTTTTGCATTGTCATTCTTTAGTAATGTTCTGCCTTAAATTCTATAGTCAAATAGAATTTTCTCCTTCCTACTATGCACATCTTCAATGACTATAATAAACACAATTTGTGTTAACTGTGAGCAACTTGATCGTGCGACGTGCGTGGCCTGGACCATATACAGCAGAATAAAGAACACAATAGTGAAAGAACTTATTAGAAAAGGATAGTACCTTTTGGACAATCAGGGTAACAACAGCAATCAGATATCAGGTTTTCCATCAGTGAAATTCTAAGTTTTCCTCAGCTATCTCCAAATCTTTGAACTGTACAATGTCACTCGATTTCATTTAAGTTTGGTTTGATCCTAAGTACTCCCATGAATCTATTGGACTCTTCATTCGTAAACATGTTGTATGCTGTGCTTTTTGAATTAGGTGATAGTGTTTCCTCAAGAGCTTGATGAAGAAAGAAATTAGATAGAACTCTACTGAGTTGGTGTGATGTTAAACAGATAGAGAAACTTACATGTTTTGAGGCATGTCTGAGCATTTCTAGTCCTGTTTAAGCAATGTATCATGGTAGATACTGCATAGATCTTTGGTTTGGAGGGAAAAAACGACGTTCTTTGTTGCATTTAGAGCAACAAATGAACTCATCACGATGCACATTTGGGGCACGGAGTGGTCTTTAAAAGGTTTGGATGTGGCGTCTAAGAAGACCAATTTTATCCAAGCTAACTCTGATTCCTTCAGTTTCCACGACCCATAAATGTTTCTTCCAATTGTCCATTGTTGTATTTTTCCCAAGATGCCTGGCAAACTCAACTGGTGATAAATTCACAAACATCAAAGTAAATGCCCGTCAGTCATAAAATCATGCTTTAGATTATAGAAAATTGTCAAATTCTGAATAGGCAATTAGATGGTGTGGAAAACAGTAACATTTATTAAGGGATCTAAAAATTACCATTTGGTGTTTATATTGTTTTTGCATTGTCATTCTTTAGTAATGTTCTGCCTTAAACTCTATAGTCAAATAGAATTTGCTCCTTCCTACTATGCACATCTTCAATGACTATAATAAACACAATTTGTGTTAACTTTGAGCCACTTGATCGTGCGACGTGCGTGGCCTGGACACATGTACAGCAGAATAAAGAAGACAATAGTAAAGAACTTATTGGAGAAGGATAGTACCTTCTGGACAATCTGAGTAACAACAGCAGTCAATCTCAAATTTTCCATCGGTGAAATTCTAAGTTTTCCTCAGCTATCTCCAAATCTTCGAAGTGTACAATGACACTCGATTTCAATTAAGTTTGGTTCCATCCTAAGTACTCCTATGAATCTATTGGACCCTTCTTTTGTAAACATGTTGTATGTTGTGCTTTTTGAATTAGATGATAGTGTTTCTTCGAGAGCTTGGATGAGAAAGAAATTAGATAGACCTCTACTGTGTTGGTGTGATGTTAAACATTTAGAGAGACTTTACATGTTTTGAGGCATGTCTGAGCATTGCCAGTGTTGTTTAAGCAATGCACCATGGTAGATCCTGCAGCAAATGAACTCATCACGATGCAGATTTGGGCGACGTTGTGGTCCTTGAAAGGTTTGTATGTGGTTTCTAAGAAGACCAGTTTTATCCAAGCTAACTCTGTTTCTTTCAGTATCGAAGATCCGTAAATGTTCCTTCCATTGTCCATTTTTTATTTTTCCCAAGATGCCTTGCAAACGCAACCGGTGATCAATTCGCTAACAACAAACTAAATACCCGTCAGTCATAAAATCATGCTTTAGATTATAGAAAATTCTTAAATTCTGAATAGGCAATTAGCTGTTGTGGAAAACAGTAACATTTATTCAAGGATCTTAAAATTACCAATTGGTGTATATATTGTGTTTGCATTGTCATTCTTTCATAATGTTCTGCTTTAAATTCTATAGTCAAATAGAATATGCACCTTCCTACTATGCTTATCTTCAACGACTATAATGAAACACAATTTGTGTTAACTTTGAGCCACTTGATCGTGCGACGTGGGTGGCCTGGACACATATACAGCAGAATAAAGAATGTTATAGTAAAGAACTTATTAGAAAAGGATAGTACCTTTCGGACAATCAGGGTAGCAACAGCAATCAATCTCAAGTTTTCCATCAGTGAAATTCTAAGTTTTCCTCAGCTATCTCCAAATCTTCGAAGTATACAACGACACTCGATTTCAATTAAGTTTGGTTCAATCCTAAGTACTCCCATGAATCTATTGGACCCTTCTTTCGTAAACATGTTGTCTGTTGTGCTTTTTGAATTAGATGATAGTGTTTCCTCGAGAGCTTGGATGAGAAAGAAATTAGATAGAACTCTACTGTGTTGGTGTGATGTTAAACAGATAGAGAGACTTACATGTTTTGAGGCATGTCTGAGCATTGCCAGTCTTGTTTCAGCAATGCTTCATGGTAGATCCTGCATAGTTCTTTGGTTTGGAGGGAAAAACGACTTTCTTTTATGCATTTAGAGAAACAAATGAACTCATCACGATGCACATTTAAGCGACGGAGTGGTCTTTGAAAGGTTTGGATGTGGTGTCTAGGAAGACCAGTTTTGTCAAAGCTAACTCTGTTTCCTTCTGTATCCACGACCCATAAATGTTTCTTGCAATTATCCATTGATGTATTTTTCCCAATGCCTGGCAAACTCAACTGGTGATAAATTCACTAACATGAAAGTAAATGCCCATCAGTCATAAAATCTTGCTGCAGATTATAGAAAATTGTTAAATGTTCTGCTTTAAATTCTATAGTCAAATAGAATTTGCACCTTCCTACTATTCACATCTTCAATGACTATAATAAACACAATTTGTGTTAACTTTGAGCCACTTGATCGTGCGATGTGCGTGGCCTGGACACATATACAGCAGAACAAAGAATACAATAGTAAAGAACTTATTAGAAAAGGATAGTACCTTTTGGACAATCAGGGTAACAACAGCAATCAATCTCAAGTTTTCCATCAGTGAAATTCTTAGTTTTCCTCAGCTATCTCCAAATCTTCAAAGTGTACAACAACACTAAATTTCAATTAAGTTTGGTTCGATCCTAATTACTCCCATGAATCTATAGGACTCTTCATTTGTAAACATGTTGTATGTTGTGCTTTTTGAATTAGATGATAATGTTTCCTCGAGAGCTTGATGGAGAAAGAAATTTGATAGAACTCTACTGTGTTGGTGTGATGTTAAACGGATAGAGATACTTACATGTTTTGAGGCATGTCTGAGCATTGCTAGTCTTGCTTAAGCAATGGATCATGGTAGATCCTGCATAGATCTTTGGTTTGGAGGGAACAAACAATGTTCTTTGTTGCTTTTAGGGCAACAAATGAACTCATCACGATGCACATTTGCGCCACAGAGTGGTCTTTAAAATGTTTGGATGTTGCATCTAAGAAGACCAGTTTTGTCCAAGCTAACTCTGATTCCTTCAGTATCCACGACCCATAAATGTTTCTTCCAATAGTCCATTGTTGTATTTTTCCTGATGTCTTGCAAACTCAACTGGTGATAAATTCACTATCATCAAAGTAGATGCCCGTCAGTCATAAACTCATGCTTTAGATTATAGAAAATTGTCAAATTCTTGATAGGCAATTAGATGGTGTGGAAAACAGTAACATTTATTCAGGGATCTAAAAATTACCATTTGGTGTTTATATTGTTTTTGCATTGTCATTCTTTAGTAATGTTCTGCCTTAAATTCTATAGTCAAATAGAATTTGCACCTTCCTACTATGCACATCTTCAATGACTATAATAAACACAAATTGTGTTAACTTTGAGCCACTTGATCGTGCGACGTGCGTGGCCTGGACATATACAGCAGAATACAGAACACAACAATGAAGAACTTATTAGAAAAGATAGTACCTTTTGAACAATCAGGGTAACAACAGCAATCGATCTCTAGTGTTAGATCAGTGACATAATGAGTTTTCCTCAGCTCTCTCCAAATCTTCGAAGTTTACAACGACACTCGATTTCAATTATGTTTGGTTCAATCCTAACTACTCCCATGAATCTATTGGACTTTTCAGTCATAAGCATATTGTATGTTGTGCTTTTTGAATTGAGATGACAGTGTATCCTCGAGAGCTTGATGGAGAAAGAAATTAGATAGAACTACACTGTGTTGGTGTGATGTTAAACGGATAGACTTGTTTTGAGGCATGTCTGAGTAGTTCCAGTCTTGTTTAAGCAATGCTTCATGGTAGATCCTTCATATTTCTTTGTTTAGAGTGAAAAACGACTTTCTTTGATGCATTTAGTGCAACAAATGAACTCACCACGGTGCACATTTAAGCGACGGAGTGGTCATTGAAAGGATTGGATGTGGTGTCTAAGAAGACCAGTTTTATCCAAGCTAACTCTGTTTCCTTCAGTATGCACGACCCATAAATGTTTCTTCCAATTATCCATTGTTGTATTTTTCCCAAGATGCCTGGCCTACTCAACCGGTGATAAATTCACTAACATCAAAGTAAATACCCGTCAGTCATAAAATCTTGCTGCAGATTATAAAAGATTGTTAAATTCTTAACAGGCAATTAGCTGGTGCGGAAAACAGTAACATTTATTCAAGGATCTAAAAATTACTATTTGGTGTTTATATTTTTTTTGCACTGTCATTCTTTAGTAATGTTCTGTTTTAAATTCTATAGTCAAATAGAATTGCACCTTCCTACTATGCACATCTTCAATGGCTATAATATATACAATCTGTGTTAACTTTGACCCACTTGATTGTGCGATGTGCGTGGCCTGGACACATATACAGCTGAATAAAGAATACAATAGTAAAGAACTTATTAGAAAAGGATAGTACCTTCTGGACAATCTGGGTAACAACAGCAATCGATCTCAAGTTTTTCATCAGTGAAATTCTAAGTTTACCTCAGCTATCTCCAAATCGTCGAAGTGTACAACGACACTCCATTTCAATTAAGTTTGGTTCAATCCATGAATCTATTGGACCCTTCTTTCGTAAACATGTTGTATGTTGTGCTTTTGAATTAGGTGATAGTGTTTCCTCGAGAGCTTGGATGAGAAAGAAATTAGATAGAACTCTACTGTGTTGGTGTGATGTTAAACAGATAGACTTACATGTTTTGAGGCATGCCTGAGGATTGCCAGTCTTGTTTAAGCAATCATCATGGTAGATCCTGCAACAAATGAACTCATCACGATGCACATTTGGGCGATGGAGTGGCCTTTGAAAGGTTTGGATTTGGTTTCTAAGAAGATCAATTTTATCCAAGCTAACTCTGTTTTCTTCAGTATCCAAGATCCATTAATGTTCCGTCCAATTGTCATTTGTTTATTTTTCCCAAGATGCCTCCCAAGATAAATTCACTAACAACAAAGTAAATGCCCGTCAGACATAAAATCATGCTTTAGATTATAGAAAATTCTTAAATTCTGAATAGGCAATTAACTGTTGTAGAAAACAGTAACATTTATTCAAGGATCTGAAAAATACCAATTGGTGTTTATATTGTGTTTGTATTGTCATTCTTTAGTAATGTTCTGCTTTAAATTCTATAGTCAAATAGAATTTGCACCTTCCTACTATGCTTATCTTCAATGACTATAATGAAACACAATTTGTGTTAACTTTGAGCCACTTGATCGTGCGATGTGGGTGGCCTGGACACATATACAGCAGAATATAGAATACAATAGTAAAGAACTTATTAGAAAAGGATGGTACCTTTTGGACAATCAGGGTAACAACAGCAATCGATCTCAACTCTCAAGTTTTCCATCAGTGAAATTCAATGTTTTCCTCAGCTATCTCCAAATCTTCGAAGTGTACAACGACACTTGATTTCAATTAAGTTTGGTTCGATCGTAATTACTCCCATGAATCTATTGGACCCTTCTTTCGTAAATATGTTGTCTGTTGTGCTTTTTGAATTAGATGATAGTGTTTCCTCGAGAGCTTGGATGAGAAAGAAATTAGATAGAACTCTACAGTTTTGGTGTGATGTTAAACAGATAGAGAGACTTACATGTTTTGAGGCATGTCTGAGCATTGCCAGTCTTGTTTCAGCAAATGCTTCATGGTAGATCCTGCATAGTTCTTTGGTTTGGAGGAAAAAACAACTTTCTTTGATGCATTTAGAGCAACAAATGAACTCATCACGATGCACATTTAAGCGACGGAGTGGTCTTTCAAAGGTTTGGATGTGGTGTCTAAGAAGACCAGTTTTATCCATGCTAACTCTGTTTCCTTCAGTTCCACGACCCATAAACGTTTCTTCGAATTGTCCATTGTTGTATTTTTCCCAAGATGCCTGTCCTACTCAACCGGTGATAAATTCACTAACATCAAAGTGAATACCCGTCAGTCATAAAATGACGGTTTAGATTATAGAAAATTGTTAAATTCTTAAAAGGCAATTAGATGGTTCGGAAAACGGTAACATTTATTCAAGGATCTAAAACTTACTCTTTCATGTTTATATTTTTTTGTAATAAATACAATCTGTGTTAACTTTGACCCACTTGATTGTGCGATGTGCGTGGCCTGGACACATATACAGCTGAATAAAGAATACAATAGTAAAGTACTTATTAGAAAAGGATAGTACATTCTGGACAATCTGGGTAACAACAGCAATCGTTCTCAAGTTTTCCATCAGTGAAATTCTAAGTTTACCTCAGCTATCTACAAATCTTCAAAGTGTATGATGACACTCGATTTCAATTAAGTTTGGTTCAATCCTAAGTACTCCCATGAATCTATTGGACCCTTCTTTCGTAAACATGTTGTATGTTGTGATTTTTGAATTAGATGATATTGTTTCCTCGTGAGCTTGGATGAGAAAGAAATTTGATAGAAATCTACTGTGTTGGTGTGATGTTAAACAGATAGAGATTACATATTTTGAGGCCTGTCTGAGGATTGCCAGTCTTGTTTAATCAATCGTCATGGTAGATCCTGCAACAAATGAACTCACCGCGATGCACATTTGGGTGACGGAGTGGTCTTTGAAAGGTTTGGATGTGGTTTCTAAGAAGACCAGTTTTATCCAAACTAACTCTGTTTCCTTCAGTATCCAAGATCCATTAATGTTCCTTCCAATTGTCCATTGTTTATTTTTCCCAAGATGCCTCCCAAACTCAACCGGTGATAAATTCACTAACAACAAAGTAAATGCCCATTAGTCATAAAATCATGCTTTAGAGTATAGAAAATTCTTAAATTCTGAATAGGCAATTAGCTGTTGTGGAAAACAGTAACATTTATTCAAGGATCTAAAAAATACCAATTGGTGTTTATATTATGTTTGCATTGTCATTCTTTATTACTGTTCTGCTTTAAATTCTATAGTCAAATAGAATTTGCACCTTCCTACTGTGCTTATCTTCAACGACTATAATGAAACACAATTTGTGTTAACTTTGAGCCACTTGATCGTGCGACGTGGGTGGCCTGGACACATATACAGCAGAATAAAGAATGTTATAGTAAAGAACTTATTAGAAAAGGATAGTACCTTTCGGACAATCAGGGTAGCAACAGCAATCGATCTCAAGTTTTCCATCAGTGAAATTCTAAGTTTTCCTCAGCTATCTCCAAATCTTCGAAGTATACAACGACACTCGATTTCAATTAAGTTTGGTTCAATCCTAAGTACTCCCATGAATCTATTGAACCCTTCTTTCGTAAACATGTTGTCTGTTGTGCCTTTTGAATTAGATGATAGTGTTTCCTCGAGAGCTTGGAAGAGAAAGAAATTAGATAGAACTCTACTGTGTTGGTGTGATGTTAAACAGATAGAGAGGCTTACATGTTTTGAGGCATGTCTGAGCATTGCCAGTTTTGTTTCAGCAATGCTTCATGGTAGATCCTGCATAGTTCTTTGGTTTGGAGGGAAAAACGACTTTCTTTTATGCATTTAGAGCAACAAATGAACTCACCGCGATGCACATTTAAGCGGCGGAGTGGTCTTTGAAAGCTTTGGATGTGGTGTCTAGGAAGACCAGTTTTGTCAAAGCTAACTCTGTTTCCTTCTGTATCCACGACCCATAAATGTTTCTTGCACTTATCCATTGATGTATTTTTCCCAAGTTGCCTGGCAAACTCAACTGGTGATAAATTCACTAACATCAAAGTAAATGCCCGTTAGTCATAAAATCTTGCTGCAGATTATAGAAAGTTGTTAAATGTTCTGCTTTAAATTCTATAGTCAAATAGAATTTGCACCTTCCTACTATGCACATCTTCAATGCCTATAATAAACACAATTTGTGTTAGCTTTGAGCCACTTGATCTTGCGATGTGCGTGGCCTGGACACATATACAGCAGAATAAAGAATACAATAGTAAAGAACTTATTAGAAAAGGATAGTACCTTTTGGACAATCAGGGTAACAACAGCAATCGATCTCAAGTTTTCTATCAGTGAAATTCTAATTTTTCCTCAGCTATCTCCAAATCTTTGAAGTGTACATCGACACTCAATTTCAATTAAGTTTGGCTCGATCCCCATGAATCTATTGGACTCTTCATTCGTAAACATGTTGTATGTTGTGATTTTTGAATTAGATGATAGTGTTTACTCGAGAGCTTGATGGAGAAAGAATTAGATAGAACTCTACTGTGTTGGTGTGATGTTAAAACGATGGAGATACTTACATGTTTTGAGGCCTGTCTGAGCATTGCTAGTCTTGTTTAAGCAATGGATCATGGTAGATCCTGCATAGATCTTTGGTTTGGAGGGAAAAAACAATGTTCTTTGTTGCTTTTAGAGCAACAAATGAACATTTTGGCCACGGAGTGGTCTTTAAAAGGTTTGGATGTGGTGTCTAAGAAGACCAGTTTTATCCAAGCTAACTCTGATTCCTTCAGTTTCCACGAAACATAAATGTTTCTTTCAATTGTCCATTGTTCTATTTTTAACAAACATCAAAATAAATGCCCGTCAGTCATAAACTTATGCTTTAGATTATAGAAAATTTTCAAATTCTGAATAGGCAATTAGATGGTGTGGAAAACAGTAACATTTATTCAGGGATCTAAAAATTACCATTTGGTGTTTATATTGTTTTTGCATTGTCATTCTTTAGTAATGTTCTGCCTTAAATTCTACAGTCAAATAGAATTTGCACCTTCCTACTATGCACATTTTCAATGATTATAATAAAAACAATTTGTGTTTACTTTGAGCCACTTGATCGTGCGATGTGTGTGGCCTGAACACATATACAGCAGAATAAGAACACAATAGTAAAGAACTTATTAGAAAAGGATAGTACCTTTTGGACAATCAAGGTAACAACAGCAATCAATCTCAAGTTTTTCATCAGTGAATTTCTAAGTTTTTCTCAGCTATCTCCAAATCTTCAAGTGTACAACGACACTCGTTTTCAATTAAGTTTTGTTCGATCCTAAGAACTCCCATGAATCTATTGGACTCTTCATTTGTAAACATGTTGTATGCTGTGCCTTTTGATTTAGATGATTGTGTTTCCTCGAGAGCTTGATGGAGAAAGAAATTAGATAGAACTCTACTATGTTGTGTGATGTTACACAGATAGAGAGACTTGCATATATTTTCAGGCATGTCTGAGCATTGCAGTCTTGTTTAAGGAATGCATCATGGTAGATCCCGAATAGTTCTTTGGTTTGAAGGAGAAAAGACGTAGTTTGATGCATTTAGAGCAAGAAAGGAACTCATCACGATGCACTTTTGGGCGACGAAATGGTCTTTGCAAGGTTTGGATACGGTGTCTGGGAAGACCAGTTTTGTCCAAGCTAACTATGTTTCCTTCTGTATTCAAGATCCATAAATGTTTTTTCCTATTGTCCATTGTTTAATTTTCCCAAGATGTCTCCCAAACTGAACCGTTGATAAATTCACTAACAACAAAGTAATTGCCCGTCAGTCATAAAATCTTGCTTTAGATTATACAAAATTCTTAAATTCTGAATAGGCAATTAGCTGGTGTGGAAAACAGTAACATTTATTCAAGGATCTGAAAATTACCAATTGGTGTTTATATTGTTTTTGCATTGTCATTCTACTTTAAATTCTATAGTCAAATAGAATTTGTACTTTCCTACTATGCACATCTTCAATGACTATAGTAAACACAATTTGTGTTAACTTTGAGCCACTTGATCGTGCGATGTGCATGGCCTGGACACTTATTCAGCAGAATAAAGAATACAATAATAAAGAACTTTTTAGAAAAGGATAGTACCTTTCGGACAATCAGGGTAACAACAGCAATTGATCTCAAGTTTTCCATTAGTGAAATTCTAAGTTTTCCTCAGCTGTCTCCAAATCTTCGAAGTGTACAATGACACTCGATTTCAATTAAGTTTTGTTCGATCCTATGTACTCCCATGAATCTATTGAACTCTTCATTCGTAAACATGTTGTATGTTGTGCTTTTTGAATTAGATGATAGTGTTTCCTCGAGAGCTTGATGGAGAAAGAAATTAGATAGAACTCTACTGTGTTGGTGTGATGTTAAACAGATAGAGAGACTTAAATGTTTTGAGGCATGTCTGGGCATTGCCAGTTTTGTTTCAGCAATGCTGCATGGTAGATCCTGCATAGTTCTTTGGTTTGGAAGGAAAAATGACGTTCTTTGATGCATTTAGAGCAACAAATGAACTCATCACAATGCACATTTAGGCGACGGAGTGGTCTTTGAAAGGTTGGGATTTGGTGTCTAAGAAGACCAGTTTTGTCCAAGCTATTTCTGTTTCCTTCAGTATCCACGATCCGTAAATGTTTTTTCTAATTGTCCTTTGTTGTTTTTTTCCCTAGATGCCTCCCAAACTCAACCGGTGATAAATTGACTAGCATCAAATTAAATGCCAGTCAGTCATAAATCATGCTTTAGATTATAGAAAATTCTTAAATTCTGAATAGGCAATTAGCTGGTGTGGAAACAGTAACATTTATTCAAGGATCTAAAAATAACCATTTGGTGTTTATATTGTTTTTGCATGGTCATTCTTTAGTAATGTTCTGCTCTAAATTCTATTGTCAAATAGAATTTGCACCTTTCTACTATTCACATCTTGAATGACTATAATAAACACTATTTGTGTTAACTTTGGCCCCCTTGATCGAGCGATGTGCGTGGCCTGGACACATATACAGCAGAATAAAGAAGACAATAGTAAAGAACTTGTTAGAAAAGGATAGTACCTTTTTGGACAATCAGGGTAACAACAGCAATCGATCTCAAGTTTTCCATCAGTGAAATTCTAAGTTTTCCTCAGCTATCTCCAAATCTTCGAAGTGTACGATGACACTCGATTTCAATTAAGTTTGGTTCGATCCTAAGTACTCCTATGAATCTGTTGGACTCTTCATTCGTAAACATGTTGTATGTTGTGCTTTTTGAATTAGACGATAGTGTTTCCTCGAGAGCTTGATGGAGAAAGAAGTTATATAGAACTCTGCTGTGTTGGTGTGATGTTAAACAGGTAAAAAAATGAAAAATAATTTTTGCAGTCAGATGAAATGTGTAGAAAAACTTTCTGTTGGGGGCTACAAGAGACAGAGAAGGAGCAGAGGTCGGACATTAGTCATTGAGAAGAGGAAGCGGACATTAGTCATTGAGGAGAGGAAGAGAGATTGAGATAGGGAAGAAACTAGTTGTTGAGGACAGCAAGAGAGATACTGATAGAGAAGAAACTAGCTGTTGAGGAGAATATTGCCGGAGGAAGAGAATCGGTTCCTTTACAGTATCCAATCTCCTCCCCAACCCCCCAAAACACACACACACACACACAAACAAAAAAGAAAAGTTGCAAGATGAAGCATTAGCTAAAAGATATATGTCAAAGTTGGTAGTCAAATCATTGAATAATGCAACACGTGTCATGCACGTCATATTTTCTGATGTGGTACACATCGAGCACATCATATTTTTCTCACAAAGTTCAAAATCATGAATAGACCAAAATATTAAAGGTCATGTAAACTATAAAGACTTAAATCTGTATATGACAAATTACCTTAACAATTTCTTATCTCTAGTTAAAGGTTAGAATAGTACTGATAAAGATCAAGAGGATTTCCCTTATATATTTACTGACTGGGGATTAGAAAAAATTAAAAGTACTAGTTTTTGGGCATATATGCATGTCGAGAGATCATGAGAGGGGAAGATATCCTTTGGCTACAAGTAGAATTGCCTTTTATGTCATTCGGAAACTGATATGTCCACGAGTGCCATATGGAAAGAAGTATAAGAGACAAATACAATAGCTGGAGAATGACTATGACAAACAAAGTTACTTTGGTTCTATGTTGTTATTTGTAGTTCCTATTCTATAAATGGAGAATTTAAGATTGTGGCAGCTCATGTTGGACAAAGTTTTATTATGACTGTGCAACTAGGTACAAAAAATTGGAAGCTACTTTACAGTTTAAGTGATTATAATGTCCGTGCAATGAACAAAAGCTTTTAGATTTTTTTTTTCCTTGTAGGCATTATAATATATGCCATTTTTGGATATAAAGTAATGTATTTAACTTTACTCATCATCGCATTGGAAATGCGGGAATGTAAGTTGCAGGCTTTAGGTGAAAAAGGCAAAGAAAGTGGTATTGAATAATTGACTTTATGATAAAGTATTTTGATGCAATTTGTAATGTTAATTAATCCGTCAAGCAAATTACAGAGATATAGAAGTTTGCAGTCTTCAAGCAATTAAAAAATAGGTTTTGTCAGTTACCTTTTACTGTTCATGTTCAAGTACTCAAACAAGCCTGATAAAACTTCAACAACAACAACAAAGCCTTTATCCTACTATGTGGGATCGGCTACATGGATCATATTTCGCCATCGTATTATTCCATTACACATATTTTCATTTATATTTAAGTATAACATATCTTTTTAAATCATTTCTTTCCAATTATTTTTAGGGACAATGTTCACAAACTTCGTTTTGACAAAAACAATGCATTTTGTTTCTATACTGATAATTACAGTCTGTGTAAGGTGTTTTAAAATCAATTATGTGTATCACGATATCCGTTTTACATGTATGTGTACACACACACACACAGTATGTTTGTTACCAATGTATGGTTTACATATACCTATTTGGAACCCTAATGCCAATTAGGTGCTTGTTATGCTTTTGGCACTCCAAAGTTTAGATTGTGGATTAATTCGGCTGCTCAATGTTCACAAAAACGAATATTAACCCCGTTAACTTTTCATTTTGGACCAACCAAGGAGAATGTTTGAAGATAGATTAATAATTGAGTAAAGAACTTTAGATCTTAATACCAGTTTGGTGGCTGAAGTTATCATCCTTGTACAATTGAAGTGGTTTACTTTCATTATTAATTAACCAATTTTTGTCAATTATTCATGATTGCACCAGTAGGGAAGTTCAGGGACTATACTAGTTTCCTGGAGACCTTAAGGGAATAAATTGGCACACACAAAACTTTTGTGATGTGGCATGCATGATAGCATTTTTATCCAAAAACAGATGTGACCGACTTGATGTAAGAGTTAGATATCAAGGACCAAAAAGATGTAATTTGGAGAAGAAAACTATGATGCACAACTTCTATTGGATTAAGACTTGAGACATAATTGACCGAATAAGAAATGGTTTTCAAAGTACCAGCAACGATCTCAGAAATGGTTTTCAAAAATACCTAACATGATCATCTAGTTGTCTTATTTATTATTTCCTCCATATTAGTTATGAAGAATCAGAGTTCTGTTCCATAAGATAAAACTAGAGGAATAATTGTGCATCCTTATGATTTTGCTGTCTAAAATGCTTAACGATTGATAGAGAAATACACATTAAGCTGATTTATGTAGGTGAACAACAAATATGTACATCACTCAGTTTGTTTATTGCATTCAACCTCATCAAGTTATGATGTTTTCCAAGATTGAGTGTCTTAATTTTCCTCCATAATTACTAGAAAATCAAATGGACATTGGTTCTATGTGATTTCATTAGTTTGAGAACATCCTGTGATTCTGGATTCCATATCTAACTTCTCATTCCTTTAAATTGGCTGCTATTACAGGTGAACTTTTCTTATTTTGAAGCAGGAGAAAACAAACAGGCCTTGGTGAAATTGGTGATCTGTGAAAGGTAACACAAACTCACAAAGTATTTCCCTTTGCATCCCATTTTCTTCATCTTATGGAGATTTGTAACTCTGTCAAAGTTAAAGGCTAATATTTTCATTTGTTAATCATGATCTCTAAATGAAATTTGGGCGAATGAATTTTTTCTTTGTACTAGGCATAAGTGTTTTCCATTTTGATTATAATGCATTTGGGGTTGCTTCTAGTTTTACCTTTGAAGCATTTTTTTTCCTGTTCTTCCATTTTTATTCAACGAATGCAATGGAAATGAAGTCACATTAGGTGAATTAAGCCAATCAACAAAATAAAAATTTTATATATTACCGTAAAATCCAACTTTTAGAAGTAGAAAAAGCATTATACAAAATGAAAAATGGTAAAGCTGTTAGTCCCGATGATATATTCCAATTGAGGCATGGAAGTGCCTTGGAAAAGTTGGGATTACATGGCTCACAAATCTATTTAATGTAATTATAAAAATTAAAAACATGCCTAACCAATAGAGAAAATAAATATTGATACCTTTATATGAGAATAAAGTAGATATACAAAATTGTGTATAGGGGTATTAAATTAATGAGTCATACTATGAAATTATGGGAAAGAGTAATAGAAACAAGGTTGAGAAATGAAACTAAGATACTAGATAATCAATTTGGTTTTATGTCAGGGAGGTCTATAATAGAAGCTATACATTTAATAAGAAGATTATGTGAGCAATATCATGAGAGAAAACAAAACTTACATAAGGCATTTATTGATCTCAAAAAGGCATATGATGATGTAACGTGGAGGATATTGGAAAAAAGAGGGGAGTAGCGTATATAAGAGTTATAAAAGATATGTGTAAAGATATAACAACTTGTGAAAGGATGTCAGTAGGGATATCCAATAATTTTTCAAATACTATGTCTACAATAGGGATCCGCTTTAAACCCATACCTTTTTGCTTTAGTAATTGACGAAATTACTAAGCAAAAGCCACTCTCGAATGTTTTTTTTTTTGCAGACAATATAGTTTTAATTGATGAGACAAGAATGGGAGTAAACGCTAAGTTAGAAGTTTGGAGGGAAACACTAGAATCGAAAGGGTTTACCATAAGTAGAGGTAAAACTGAATATATGGAATGCCACTTTAGTAATCATAGAAGTAACAATAGGATAAATGTGAAAATTGGTGGGTATCAATTACATGAATCTAAGAGTTTTAAATATTTAGGATCTATCATTGAAGAAAATGGAGGAATTGATAGAGATGTTACATATAGGATTCAAGCAGGTTAGAACGAATGGAGAAGTGCATCCTCTATACTTTGTGATCGTAGAGTACCGTTGAAATTGAAGGGAAAAATTTATAAAACAACCATAAAACCAGCGAAGTTTATGGATCAGAATGTTAGGCGACTAAGTATGAGCATGAACAGCAAATGAGAGTAGCAGAAATGAGAATGTTAAGATGGATATGTGGATATACTAGATTGGATAGAATAAGTGATGAATACATTAGAAAGATAGTGGGCTAAGCTCTAATAGATGAGAAAATGAGAGAGGCACGCTTAAGATGGTTTGGACATGTGCAAAGGAGACCTCTAAGATGGCATCAGTGCAGCTTGTAGAAAATAGAGAAACATTAATTCAAATTAAAAGGAGAAGAGGAGACCTAAAAAGAATTGGAAAGAAACGATAAAAAAATATATGATATACTTAAACATAAATGAAAATGTGTATAGGTAGAATACGGTGGCGAAATATGATCCATGTAGCCGACCCCATATAGTGGAATAAAGGCTTAGTTGTTGTTTTCTTCCATTTCTACTGTCCAAGAAGCATAGTGGGTTAGTGATATTTATGGTTATTGTGTGCTTACACGTTAAGCTTATCCAGATATGATTGATGAAAATGTGAGGCTTATCTGAACTGGCTTTGCTTTAGAAACTAATGCAATTCCACAATTGTATCCTCCAGTGTGTTGATGAGGTCCTTCAAATATTTTAACTCCATGGAATTATGGGAACATTCAAACTTCGGTATCCAGTCAGGAGTTTCAAAAACTTCAGCTAGATTAGTTGCTAGTGACTGGTCAAGAATAGGTGCAATACTCCTTACCTTGTTCTTCTTGTGTTTCTCTCAAGTAAATAAATTTAACCATATGGTCAAGACTATATCCTTCCAACAAAATAAATAGAACTTAATATCTTTCTGATTGTCTCTCCTGCTATTTTCTATTTTATCTATAATCAATTGTGTAATAAAACGCAAATGATATTAAGGGAAAAAAAATAAACAAATCAAGTTCAACCAATTTGGGCAAACTTTAACTTCACGTGCACCGAATATTGTTAGTTTTATTTTACTGGGCAACTGATGTGAATACACGTGTATGCATATGTTGAATCCATGCAAATCACTGTATATATGTGTTATGAGTATGTGATTATTGCGCATTTGTCTCACCATACCAACCTTTTGTCTTGATTATAAGTTGTCAAAGTTTAAACCCAAACTTAACTCATGACATCACATTCGTGTTGATATTATGGTGCATAATTGTTATTTTAGTCATTTAATTGTACATAAACTGTTTTAGACAAATTCCTGCCCATCCATGGAAAGTGTAAATCAACCTGCTTCAGGGCAAACTACATAATTTGGAATGTTCGCCAAATTTGCGTGTTGGAGATTTTTTCTTTGGCATTGGTTAAGAATTTTTTAGAATCCAAATTAGGTTGCTGATGGATCAATAAGGGAACAATTTAAACCACCAGAACCGAACTTACTGAATTCAACTGCTAACTGAAGAGAATGAAAATTTTGGCTTTGTATATATTGAATTCAATTAAGTTTAAGCTTGACCATCTAAAGGTAAAAGTTCACCAACCAAACTGATCCTTGATATTCTGTTGTTGTCCTGTTAACCTCTTTAATATAAAATTCCTGCATCAGCATCCACTGTTGAGTGATAGAGCTTCAAAAGTTTGTAATCTTTTTGAGATTTATTCTCAAAAACGTTGATTGTAAAGAACCTTTAGTCTATATCGAAACGGTGGTTGGAGATTCAAATTAGATTGGCGAGGAGGGCAATAATAAGAGATACCATTAAAAAACTTTCTGATCAAGCAACAGGCCAGTGATCTCAAAGAAAAACCCAATAGAGTTTAATTTCTTTCATTGGCTCGTGACTCATTTGCCTCTCAATTTCCAGATATTTATTCTTTTTTTTTTTAAATAAAAGAGCAGTTCAAAGTGAACAGATTAGAGTTTATGTCTGACAGTGACTTATGTACCTCTTACAGTGGTCCTTAATAGTCAAAATGCTCGTGCTTCCCATGATTGCCAGCCAGCATTCTAACAAAGTTATGAGAATATGCATTGGTACTACCTAAAAGTTGTTGATAATGAAAACTATGGTTTGGGTTACAAATGTCATTGTGTGACTTTTTCAGTAAGATAACTGTACAGGTTGATTGATTAGCAGATTCAAGCTCTTAAATGCATTTCAGATTCTCAAATTTGAATTGATTGGGTGCAATCTGATGTATTTGTACTTTTTGGTGTTTGGCTGTATCTTTTGTATTATGTTGAAACAGGTGTGCAGAGAAGCTTCTTTACAAAAATCGGAAGGAAAAGTACCAACCAAAACAGAAAGACAATGAACAGCATGATAAGAAAAGGTGCATGGGAATTGCAATCTAATCCTTGCTTCCCCTTTAGAACATAATTTTCCTTTAAAAATTGTTTACCTGCTAAATCTGTTTGATCAATGGTGATAAATTTTCTCTTCTTTCCAGGGGAAGATTGGAAAGTGATGACAATTCAGATGCTGAACATGGAAGGAAGAAGAATATGAGAAAAGGTCTGGTGCTTTATCATAATTATGTGTGCAGATTAAATTGTAGCACTGTTATGATATCTTGGCTCATAGTGACGTTCTATTAAGAGACCTTCTCTCTAGTTTATGACATAAATAGTTGAGTTGATTAATAGATGAGTAGAGAAATCTATAAGATTGTTAAATATAACTTGTCAATATCTTGTTTACAGTTTGAGGCTACATTTCGTGGTTAAGAACTTAATCTCCAATGCCCTCTTATTTAGATGCTCAAAAGCTGAGTCAAAATACAGATGGTTGATACCAAATAAATCTAACATCAGCTAATCTGGAGGCACCAACAATTGGTAGCATATGACGTGCACTTGAGTGTAATGCATGAATGTCTTCTAAATTAGTCATTGAAAACAAAATTAATTCTCCTTGTCTTGACTTCTCGTATAGGGAAAGGGAGTTGTTGTTTGGTCTAAGCTTAAATTTCGACCATGGATTTAGTAAACGGTGTCCTCAATAAAACCATTTTTAGCCTTCTTTGAAGCAGGAAAAGTATAAAACAAAAAGGTAGACATTAAATGTTCAACTGGTTTTTCAAGAATTCTTTTGGTGATGTTGTCTTGAAATTCCTTTTCAAATCTTCCATATTCGAAATTTGATTAACTAGTTGACAGTCATGTTTATTTTTTTTTTGGTTAATTTACTTGTTGCTCATAAATCTAGAAGTAAATGCTATCTACCTACATAAATTTTGCAGTTCATGACACTTTTATCTAGCTGTAGGAAGCTTAATAAGTCGCTCTCTGTCTGTGCCGGAATCATGTCTGATGCCAATACTTCTGTAAATACTCTCAAAAATGTATTTGACACTTCATTCCCATTGTGGATTATCAAAAGTAAAAAGCTTTGGTCATATGTTGAGCACTTGTTAAAAGCTGTACACTGAATCCAATGTACAATGCTAACAAGTTAAAGTGTGTTATGAACAGCAAAAGGATGCAACTTTGCTTTGCAGTGAACAAAGTCTGATTCACATGTTAAAATATTTCATTTTTAAGAAAAAGCAATTACTTACACTGAATATTTTCTGGAAATTATATCCACTCATTATAGGAATATAGTATTCTTTTAATAGTTTAACTTTCCTTCATACATGGTAATTGGATTGTTGATGACTTTGGTGCATAATTTTCTTTGTACAAAGGTGTTTAAGAAACAAAATGTAAATTCTAGAAGCTTAGGTTACAATATGTCTAATATAGAAATCTAAATTAATGCTTTGAACTATAGTATGAGCTTAGTATCTTGGTGCATTACTGGATTCATAAATGATTAAGCGAAACAACAACATTGGGGTTGCTGTTGTTCACAGATAGTGTTAATGAGTTTCTCAAGTTTGAATCTTCTCATTTTCCTGTCCTCTGGGACGAGGATTGTAACCAGCTTCTTCCATTAGAAGTACTTTGCTTGTTACACTAATCTAGCTAAATTACTCTGTTAAGATTACTGACAAGATAGTGGCTGCTTGTTTGGGTGTCACGCATGATTATGTAGCAAAGGTTTTTAACTCTATCATCATACACTGTTAGTGGATCCCAATACATGCCTCAAAGATTATGCTCTTCAAAGCTGTATTTCAAACTGTATAAGAAGAGGCCTGTAGCTTTTTTATGCGCATCATTTTTTTTGCACCGGCTATCCATTTAGAGCATGAAACTGGCTATAAATGAATGGTTCCCGTAATCCCGTGGCATCAATGGATGGGAAGTTCATATTGAGTGTCTGGCATTGCATGATAGGGATTCGGACAATTAGCCAATGTGCAACACCATTGAGCCCTGATCTGCTCTGCACATGGTTGGCTTTAGCTAGTTCTCCGATAGAGTTCGTTTGAAGTTAAAATGTTAAGCATTGCACACTTGATTAACATTCCCCGTGTAATTACAAAGATGAATGTATAACATTATCTCTTCTTCTTCTTTTTTTTTTGTATTTTCCCATTAATTCGTTATTCGTATTTTGATGGTTAATATGTTGGTAGCTCGCTTATGCTTTTCTTTACTTTTTTTTTTTTAAATTTTTACGCAGGAACAAATGCTTCAACTTCACTTAGCAAGGAAAAAGCTCACGACGACGAAAACTTTGACGAATATCTTGAGGGCATGTTTCCTTGAAGCATCAAAACACTTGCTTTTAAATGCTAAAGCACCAAAGGTTGTTGTGGCTATGTTATGTGCATTTGCAAAAGCTGGGAAGAATAATGTGCTTATCAGTAATTTCTTGCAGTTTTACTCTTTAGGGATTGAAAATTTTGAAGAATCTCTTCTCCGCACATGAAAATATTGTTACAGCTACTAGACATTATGATAAGTCGATTGTCAAGACATTACAAGTTTCAATTCATTATCATGGATCCAAGCCGCCACGCATTTGAAGTTCTTACCAATGTTTGGAGGTCTTACAAGATGACCAAAGTGTTTTATTTTCGTTTATTATCAATTAGTAAACAAATGGGATCTTTTGTTGCGATTTGTATTATAAGTAATCTTTTAGAGCCTAAATGGGTTAGCTTAAGATATTTTATTGTTTTTTTTACTTTTGTGTAATTAACATTTGATACTAAGGGAATGACTTTAATAATACACTTTCTAGTTAAAGGTGATTTTATTTAAAAAAAATTGTATAGTGATGTACGATGACACTTTTTTTATACTCTTACTTTTAAAGTAGAGATTGGAGATTAATCTCGACTTTGAAGTTGCAATTGATAATATCGACTTTAAAGTTAAAATGGTCAATCGCGATTTAATAATTTTTGAAAGCAAATTAATAATAACAATAATTTTATAAATTGTATTAAAATACCCTGATCTAATGTGTATTAGGATTCAACTTGGACTGTATCATGAAAGTTCTATCTTTTCTTTTGTTTTATTCCAAGTCATTATTAGACACACTTTGTAGTAGCCATCAAATCCTTAATTACTTTATTGAAATGAAAGTTTTTAGGATTATGGTGTTATTAAGGATTATACTTACTCATTGTTCGTACATATTATATGACTTCTTGATTATGTGTTGAAGATTTAGTATGTGTAAAATATAAATTTTTTAAAAGTTATGAAATATATTGTAAATTATTAAAGGTGACAAGATAATATATGCTCACACTAATGTGAATCAATAACACCGTTTATTGGATAGTTAATAAGAGGAAAAAGCCATTATATCTACAAGAATGTCTAACTATTCATTCATATACTATTTTTGTAAGTCAAATATATAATGTGAGTTTGACAATGCTTTTGACAGATAATTATGTCATTATGGACAAAGCTAGAGAAAGCGACATTGGCGCAAAATATAAATAATAATATAAAACATAATGATCCTTAAAAATACATTAGGGTGAATGACACCATTGGTCCCTAAAGTTGACTCTTTCATTCCGTTTAATCACTCATCTTCAAAAAACTTCATTTTGGTCCCTAAATTTGCGGTAGCAGTTTTAAATGGTCATTAATCACATTTTCGTTAAAAAAAAAAGCCATCGCCAGTGATCATGATTATTTCACGTGAGAAATAGAAGGGTAACACTGAAAAAAACTTAGTAAGCTCCACAATTTATTATTATCTCTACTCCATTTAATAGTTTACTAAGATATCAACAATGACGGGACAAAAAAATTGTGAATATATTCACTAGAATGCATGTTCACACGTATTTTGGTAAAAACTGGCAAAATCTCAAAAGGCATTTATTTTGACATTTTTTGTACCGTCTTTTCCATTCACCTTGATTGTGAACATGTATTATAGTGAATATTATTAAAAAAATAGAAAATTAAAATTTTCACAAAACCTCTATTTTTCATTGGTTAAAATACATGTATTTCAATCAACAATGGCAAAATCCCAAAACGCGTTGGTTTTGACATTTTTTGTACCGTTTTTTGCACCCACCTTGATTGTGAACATGCATTCTAGTGAATATTTAAAAAAAAGTAAAAATTAAAATTTTCAACAAACCTCTATTTTTCATGGCTTAACACACGTATTTCGATAAAAAATGGCAAATCCCAAAATGCGTTGATTTTCACATTTTTATACCGTTTTTTGCATCCACGATAATTGTGAATATGCATTTTAGTGATTATTAAAAAAAACAAAAATTAAAATTTTTACCAAACCTCTATTTTTCATAGGTTATAACATACGTATTTCGGTCAAAAATCGCAAAATCCCAAAACGCGTTAGTTTTGACATTTTTATACCGTTTTTTGCATCTGCCCTGATTGTGAACATGCATTCTAGTGAATATTATAAAAAAAAGTGAGAATTAAAATTTTCACCAAATCTCTATTTTTCATGGGTTATAATACACGTTTTTTAGTAAAAAAATGGCAAAATTCCAAAACGCATTGGTTTTGACATTTTTTGTATTGTTATTTGCACCCACCTTGATTGTGAACATGCATTCTAGTGAATATTGTCAAAAAAAAGAAAAATAAATTTTCACCAAATCTCTATTTTTCATAGGTATAACACACGTATTTCGGTAAAAAAATGGCAAAATTTCAAAACGCATTTATTTTGACATTTTTTGTACCTTTTTTGCACTCACCCTGATTGTGAACATGCATTCTAGTGAATATTATAAAAAAATATCAAATTAAAATTTTCACTAAATCTCTATTTTTCATAGGTTATATAACACATGTATTTCGGTAAAACAAATGGCAAAATCCCAAAAGGCATTTATTTTGACATTTTTTGTACCGTTTTTAGCATCCACCCTATTCGTGAACATGCATTCTAGTGAATATTATAAAAAAATATCAAATTAAAATTTTCTACAAACCTGTATTATTCATGGGTTAAAATACATGTATTTCGGTCAAAAATGGCAAAATTCCAAAACGCGTTAGTTTTGACATTTTTGTACTGTTTTTTATACACACCTTGATTGTAAATATGCATTCTAGTAAATATATTAAAAAAAAGAAAATTAAAATTTTCAACAAATTTCTATTTGTTATAAGTTATAACACACGTATTTCGGTAAAAATGGCAAAATCCTAAAACGAGTTGGTTTTGATATTTTTTGTACCCCTTTTTGCACCCATCATGATTGTAAACATGCATTCTAGTAAATATATTCAAAAAAGCGAAAATTAAAATTTTCAACAAACCTCTATTAATATTTTCATAAGTTATAACATACGTATTTTGGTAAAAAATGGCAAAATCCTAAAACGCGTTGGTTTTGATATTTTTTGTACCATTTTTTGCACCTGCCATGATTATGAACATGCATTCTAGTGAATAGTGTAAAAAAAGTCAAATTTAAAATTTTCACTAAACCTCTATTTTTTATGGCTTAACACTCGTATTTCAATAGAAAAATGGCAAATCCCAAAACGCATTGATTTTGACATTTTTGTACCGTTTTTGCATCCACAATAATTGTGAACATGCATTTTAGTGAATATTAAAAGAAAACGAAATCAAAATTTTCACAAAACCTCTATTTTTCATGGGTGTATAACACACGTATTTCGGTAAAAAATGGCAAAATCCCAAAACGAGTTGATTTTGACATTTTTTCTACCATTTTTTGCACCCACTCTGATTGTGAACATGCATTCTAGTGAATATTTTAAAAAAAGTAAAAATTAAAAATTTCACCAAATCTCTATTTTTCATGGGTTATAACACACACGTTTTTCGGTTTAAAAAATGGCAAAATTTCAAAACGCATTGGTTTTGACATTTTTGTACCCACCTTAATTGTGTACATGCATTATAGTGAATATTGTAAAAAAAAAAAAAGCGAAAAATAAAATTTTCACTAAATCTCTATTTTTTATGGGTTATAATACACATATTTTTGATAAAAAATTACAAAATCCCAAAACGCATTGATTTTGATATTTTTTGTACTGTTTTTGCACCCACCTTGATTGTGAACATGCATTATAGTGAACATTGTCAGAAAAGCAAAAATTAAAATTTCCATCAAACCTCTATTTTTCATGGTTTACAACACACGTATTTTGGTAAAAAAATTGCAAATCTCAAAACAAATTTATTTTGACATTTTTTGTATTGTTTGTTGCACCTACCATGATTGTGAACATGCATTCTATTGAATATTATAAAAGAAGAGAAGATTAAAATTTTTACCAAATCTCTATTTTTTATGGTACTTATTTAGGTAAAAAAATGGCAAAATCCCAAAAGTCATTGATTTTGACATTTTTAGTACCGTTTCTTACATCACCATGATTGTGAATATTATAAAAAATAGTAAAAATTAAAAGTTCAATGTGGATGCCTTACAATGAGCAAGAGTTTTTTGTCCCGCCATTGTTAATATATTAGCGAAGTATTAAATGTAATAGATGAAATAATAAATTGTGGAGCCCAATATTTTTTTCTCCAACATAACCCTTCTATTTCTCATTTGAAATAATCATGAATTCATGATCATGGGATATGACTTTTTTTTTAATGAAAATGTGATTAAGGACCATTTAAAACTTTGACCCCAAATTTAGAAACCGATTTTGAATATAAGGGATTAAATGGTACGAAGGGATCAACTTTAGTGAGAATGGTGCCATTCACCCAATATATTAAACAACAAAAAAAAACACACACACACACACTCTCTCTCTTCAGTCTCTCTCTACAATTTTTTCTATTTTCAAAACAAAGAAATCAATACACTTTATAACAACATTTTGTAAATGAATATTCTTCACCTCTTCACCTACTGGCTGGGGTTTACCTAAATAAATGGGTTTGTAATGAATCTTTTTAAATTCAAAATCAGAGCATACTTATTGAGGGTTTAAATCCATTGCTCTCATCCTTACTTGGGCTAGAGCGGTAAGTCTTTTTCCTTTTTCCTTTTTTTGAATTTTAATTTTGTTTTAGAGCGGCCCTTTTCTTGTAATCGCTTTTTTTTTTTTACTGTTTCCTGATTGGATATTATTTTTGTTGCTCTTTGAGGACGTATGAAACCCAGAAAAAATAGACATAAAAATTTAACCTTTGGCATAAAAAGAAAAGGTTCAAAATTTGATAGGAAGTTAGTGTTTTGGTTTCAGTTTTGTGAGTGGAAAAATGGGTTGCTTTGTTATGGTGTTTTTTTTATTAAAAAAAAAATATTCGGACTTTGGTTTTAAGTGATTTTAGAAGAATGGTTGTGGTATTAGAAAGATAAAACGGTGTATCGACAGTGTAGCGAGTTAGTTATTTTCTTGGGTTACATCAGTCTTCAGATAGTATTCAGATGAATCATTGAAAATGGTGATTTTCACTGTTAATATTGTGAAATTGGCTACATAAATGCAGCGGTAGGAACTTTAGGCAGTGGGTTTATGCTTGTTCGTATTGTCCCTTTTTCAGTGGTTTTAAAGCTGTGTGAGTGAGAGAATTTGAAACTGTACTTTTGTTGTAGTTATGACTGTAAGAGAGAGTTTGTATTGGAATTTCGATTATACATACTACTTAGCTGATGTTTATCCGGGTAGTGAGGGACTTAGGCTGGAGGTATGATGATGTAGGTCGAATGAATTGATGTGACTCGTCTTTTGGTCATTTGAACAACATGAATATGCCGTGCCATACTGGCTTGCTTGTTCATGAAAATAGTAGATACCAGCGCATATGAATTAATATGTGAAGCTAAGCTAGGAACCTAGTATAGTATGGAGATCCTTTCCAACCACAAACCACCCCCCTTCTATCTGAGCTGAACTTTGAAGTATTAACCTTAGAATTCAAATATACATTTATTAGTTATAAATGAGAAGTTCGTTTTATTTTTTTCTCGCCTCATGGATCAATTGGTGCTTTGCAGTCGGTTATTGGTAGGCTGTTTTTGGGAGAGACTATAATGCCCACAATAGCTAAAAAGGAAGGCAGGAAGCTTGAGACCGGAGTGCACAACAGTTCCTCATCATCAGTCTATACACAGCCTTGGTGGCGGGGTTTTGAAAACACTTGTCTGCCTTCTGCAGCGGAAAGTGTGAATGGTTCTCCTGGACCTGTCCAACCACAAGAGAATGGTGAAGGTGTCACCAAAGAAAAGGATACAAGCGTGGCTCCAAATTCTGGTACTAATTATGGAATCTTTTAAATAGATACACATTGTGGTTTTCATCTCATTCTAATTTCTTCAAGTCTGACAAAGTATTCTTTAAAGAATATGTTGGATAGTTTTGATTTTTGGACTGGAAGAGTGATAACTATTTGACTGGCATATTACTCCAAAATGGACATTGATTTCCAGTAACATGGAATGAAATATTTGAGGGTATTAAGGAATTAGACATTTGGTTAGATGAGTTCTTAAGTGGACAAAAGTGAAATTTTCTAGACATTTACTTAGACTCAAATGAATGGCTTTATTTTTGGACAGGGTGAAGAAAGTGAGAATGATTACGATCTGTTTGGTATTGTTTGCTATAATAGTTGTTTAGTTGTTCTACCATAAATAGGTTAAATTATTTCAGTTTTTTTATTAAAGTATGAAACTGTGCTGACAGTGCAAAATTGGACTCCAGTAGTTGTGATTTGCTTTGGGTTGTTTTCTGGCATAAGGGTTTTTTTTTCTTTTTTTTTTTCTGCTATTAAACCAGTACCATCCCGTTCAAAAACTCGTATGTGACTCTATAACTTTGAAACAGGCTGCTTATCCACAATACATGAGCCTTATTGCTTGAATAGAAGAATGGAAAGCTTCATTTTTGCTTTTCCTTGACCTATTTGTTTATTGCATTGCATTACTCTGGGTTTTATTGAGTGGATAAAAATATTGCAGTTAGATGCTGTGATACCGTCATCATTAGCAGCAGTATAATTGGTGTAAAAACTGCTTGCAAATTTGCTAAGAAATGAAAGGATGCAGTGGAGGAAACATATTTCTGATGTGAAACTTAGAGTTGCTGAAAACACAATATACTTCAGATTGTGATGACTTCACATGGATGTGGATATGATGATATTACAAACTAGTGGTGTGCAATTAATTTTGCGGAGTGCCTGCTCAATTTTAAAGTGAATTATCCCTAAATTCGAATGTATTCAAGCTTTCTAGATTGGTTCTGAAAAGGGCCATTAACTCCCAAGGCGACATGATTTGCGCTGCAATTTGTTTCATGATAGATGTTGCTTGTTTCATCAGTCTTTCTATCAAGTCCTTGAATGGGAAATATTGTCCAAATTTTTCTATGCATCATCCCAATAGGCCCACTTTTCTCACTTTGAGGTCTAGAGTTGCCTAAAAACAGAGTCTTAGAGTCTGAACTTCTTATGGTTCACTGAATCTCTATCTGACATTGAACTGCTTTGAAATTATAGCAAACAGTTTTTTCAGTGTTTTCAGTGTAGTTTTTGTGTCAAATTTTCAGTGTAGTTTCTTGTCCTTTGAAATTATAGCAGTTTTTTCAGTGTAGTATCTGAATAAATATCATAGCTTATATGCAGTGTTTAGTATTTTCAAGGGTTAACTATGGGATTTACTTACTCTTCCATTGCAAAACTTAGTAGATTCTCTGGTTTGAAATTGCAGTCTAATTTTGGTTGTATAACTCTGATTCTGTCTAACCAGAATGTTCCAGAAGTTGAAGCTGGGATTATCATTTTAGATTATTTTTTAGTATTATGAAAAACCTTAAAAGAGAAATGCACGGTGCCTCGTTTCTCTGCTTGGAATCAGATTTATCACCTATAAGCTCCACAAGAACTTCTAACTCCAAGAAGCAGTCCAGTTTCAGGGCAGATCACTTCCCTGCTGAGTTTCTTGTGTCAAACAGGTGGTTACATTATGCTTTAGTTCTTTTTAATAATAACACAGGATGACCAAGACATTGTCATTACTTTGATGAAAAATAGATAAATTTGGACGTGAGGCATCCTTGTCTGTTTACCCCTTGGATCCTTATTCTTGTAGGGAATATGCCTGGGGTTATGGTATCATTTTCAGCTGAAGATACACTATTATTTAAACAAGTTGAAATTAACATTCAGCTAGGAGAATGGTGGAGTTTGAAATCATGATTCAGATGGGAGAATTGCACATTTTGCTACACTAATTTGGATAGAATACTACATTCAGTTAGCTAACCTTTCAGATTGTTTAACCTTCGCTAAAATGCCCTTTTTGTGATTCAGTTTGGTTTCATTCCTGACATGCATTGTTGTTCTTCTTCTTTTTCCACAATTTGTGATTGAATTTATTTCCAGTGCTGATGGCATTTCCTTTTTTTGTCCAATTATGTAATTGTATGGTCTCTCCTGAACAAAAGTGCGCATAACTATATAGGTGCATGTTTTTGCATGGTTTAGTCGTAAATTAGGTTTTGCCTGAAAAGTTGATCGTGGCTTTTTTTCAGGATCAAGTGGAAGTGTAGATCAAGAACAGCAGCTAGTCAAACATGTCGCACCTATAACTATACCTATGATGGGGCACATTGATACCACTTCTCAAATGGAACTTGTTGGTCATTCGATTGTAAGTTTCTCTCTCTCTCTCTCACCTTGCCACTTTCTCAACCAAAACCCCACCTTACCAAAGACAAAACTACGAAAGAAGATCAAAGAGAAAGCAAACTTCGGGACCAATAAATTTGATGTGCAGATGAGAGGAAAGAATATATGATTTTGTTTAGAACTAGAGGATTCTGGCATTTCTTTATATAGGTCAGAACTAGGGGTGGTAAACGAGCGAGCTACTCGCGAGTAGCTCGGTCAACTACTCGACTCGAACTCGGTCAAACCGAGTTCGAGTCGAGCTCGAGTCGAGCTCGGAATACATATACTCGAGTAGCTCGCGAGCTACTCGAGTATATGTATATTTTTTTTATTTTTAATATTTATATTTATGTTTTAGTCCGAGCTACTCGAGTATATGTATATTTTTTTTATTTTTAATATTTATATTTATGTTTTAGTCCCTGTAGTTTAATAAATTATAATTTAATCTATTTATAATTATGTTTTAGTCCTTAATTTATAATAAATTATAATTTGACCTCATTAAATTTAAAAAAATTACAAATACAACCTATAATTTTTATAAAAAAAATAAAAAAAAAATACTCGAGCTCGATCGAGCTACTCGCGAGCTCGATTACCCTTTGTCGAGCTCGAGTCGAGCTCGATTATTGAAGCTCGATCGAGCTCGAGCTCGAGTATCCATTTTTTCAAAATCGAGCTACTCGATTAGGGGTGTACTCGAGCTCGACTCGACTCGATTACACCCCTAGTCAGAACTAATTTAATTAACAAATTGAACCTTTTGGCCTTCTCCTTATAAGGCTGAGTTAAATCCTTTTTATGCATTTTGCAGATGTTGACATCATATCCATATCCAGACCCGCAATATGGAGGCATCATGACTTTTGGGGCTCCTGTAATGATAAAAGTTCCCTTTTTTACTAATGTTTATGTGTTTCTTCTCTATGTGGAGGCAGATTGCAGCCTTTTGTAGTACCTCTAAATTTGCCTGCCTCTCTTACTGATAATCACATGCACGAATGAAATAGTTCATTTCCATTAAATAGAAGCCTTGTCCAGTGCTCTGTTGGGTCAGCTGTCTGACCTATAAATTTTAGTGCCTGTGTTTCATTTTTATCTTCTCGATGTTTGAGATTCTACGAGTTTCATTACTATGGCTGCATTCTTCCTTCTTTTGATAGTACAACAACAACTATGCTGGCTGCAACTTTAATAGTCATTATGACTTGCCACAACACATGTATCAAAAACCATCTTTCACTGTGATTTGTACTGCCTGTTGACATATCTTTATTTGGAGTATCTTTGTTTATTTTGTATTTATTGAAATTTTTGCCGGTGAACTTCCTATGTCTCCGTTCACCTATGTCTCCCTTGTTTAGGCTAGTATTTATAGCTGTAGGCTGAAGGCCTTACTTTCCCGTACAGTTATTTTAGTTTTCAATTGTTCTGTATGCTAAAACTGTGTAAAGTGTACACTTCATTTGCTATGAATCATTCTATATTGATGCTGGCGTAGTAGAACTTGGTAGGTTGTCTGGTTCTCAGATGTAAATGGTAGTAGTAGTTTTGTTTTATTACATTCTAGACAAAGAACTGTTAGAATATTATTCCTCCAAGGAACATAGAATGCCAAAATAGAAATCTGCATGCAATGATTAACTTGTGACTTGCATGTTTTCATGGGCATCTAATGTAAGTACATCTATGTTATATATGCTACCGAATTCACCATAAAGACTCAATTGTACTGGTTTTGGCTCCCTCTTGAAGGATCTTTGATAAGATTTTGAAGTTCTCCTTCTTCCCTTTAAGAGAGAAGCAAAAAGAGTATTATTCTATAATTAAAGAGAAGAGGTGGAAAGGAAAAAATAAAGCAATCCTTGCATTTTTCTTTTCGTTCTTGTTTCCTTTAGTATTTTCTTTCAACTTGTTATTTAATATTGGAGCTTCTATTATATGTTGCAGTCGTTTTCCCTTCTTGATTCATTTGGATGTCAGTATTGAGTTACATCAATTATCAATGGTGTGCATTACATTTTTTATCAATCCTTTATTTTTCTTAAGTTTACGAAGTGTTAGGTTTTGTTGGAAATCTTTACTCCAGTACTCCAGTTTGATGCTTTGATAACCGTTTGGCCTGCTGTTAGGTGTATCCTCAGCTTCTTGGTTTTAATCAGACTAGAATGCCTTTGCCTTTTCAAATGGAGGAGGAACCAGTCTATGTTAATGCAAAACAGTATCATGGAATATTAAGGAGAAGACAGTCACGTGCTAAAGCAGATATGGAGAAAAAGGCTATAAAAGTGAGGAAGGTAAGATTTCATTAAGTAGCTTTTACTTTTATTAGAGGATTTATGTATACTAAAACAGTCCCGCCACTGGGTAATCTCTTATTCTAAAGTATCTTTCCTTATATACATACTTGTGCTATGTGGAGGAAATAATTCTGAAAAAATGGAAATGAATTTCCTTTTGGGGATAGTGGTCTATCTGTGTCTTGAACATGTTATGCATGCAACACAGGTCATTATACATGTTTCTTTTAATAAGTTCTGTAAGTAAAATGAAGAACAGGTAATGATCAATGTTAGCATGCTGCCCTACAATTGCACGGCAGATAAGTTTAAATCTCTTGTTTCACGAAATCATTCAAAACTCATTTGTTTTGTTCTCCAACAGAGATTTGGCCTTTAGGAAAACAGAATATACCCAACAAGTAAAGGCCAATACTCCAAGTTAGAGAGAGAGAGAGAGAGAGATAGATATGTTAAAAGTTGTCTTCGTATCTCATCCAGTTAAGCAAAAACACACAGGGAAAGTAACTTCCACTGTCCTTCACCTCACTTTTTCATAAACAGCTCTTTGTGCATCCAAACAAACCGTGAAATCATTCAAACATTTGTTTCGTCTCCAAAAGAAGGATTTGGGCCTTCAGACAAGCACAGGACATCCAAACAAGTACACGCCAATACTCCAAGTCAGAGACATGTTAATTACGTGATTGTACATTTCAGTAGTCTCACTTTGGTTTCAGTAAAATTGCAGAAGTGTAATATCAGATAACTCAGGCAAGGTCCTGGTAAAACTCAGACGAGATTAGTGTAATATATTCTATTGTGGATGATGGTAATATATCTAACCTTTTTACATAAAATATGAAGACGCTATATAAAAATTCTGTTTTCAATTATTTTTCTTAGCAAGCAACTTTAGAATAATTTATAGATCATTCAAGACTTTAAGAAATAAACTGCATTGAAAGACGTGGGAAGTACCTAGAATTTAATGCAACATGCATTTTATACATAGTGCATAAGAGAAGGTACTGGGTGGTTATAGCCACCAAATCATTGGCTGATTTGGTGGTTAATAATCAATAGCAAGGTGCCATATTTACCATGACCCTAATGATTTTGTGGTTAATAATCAATAGCAATGGTCTAGCAAGGGTCCATATGTATCATGACCGTTACTCTTAGCTTGGGGCAATGTGAAAGTGAGACATATGTCTCTTTATTGTTGGTCTTTAACCACCAACTTAGCTTTTGATTTGGTGGTTATTACCCTTCTATTATTTTCTCAGTGCATACTCTACTTGAGTTTCAGTTATTGTGTAAGGAAATTTAACACTGATGTCTCCTTTATTTTGTTTATGCTTCATATTTGGTGAAGTTATATTTTATAGTTGACTTTGGTTTTAACTTTTTGTCCATGTTTTGCTATATATGCCCTTTTAAGACATGGATTCCATGTCAAAGTTTACTATGGCATGTGATCTTCTGTCCCACTTCCTATGCTAATCTCTGCTGCACTATTTGATCTTGTCACCACATGTACTTCCACTTAAAATTGTAGTTGATATTCATGTGATTGAGATTACAAGTGGCAAGAGGATAGATAGTGGAACAGATATTGGCACAGAAAGTGGGATAGAGCCATTTAGGCATGCACAACACCAGCATCGGACCTTGTTCTCTTCGCACTTCTTCTAGTGAGACAGACAGATCATGAAGCATGGACATTTAGTTAAGGACTCATATTAGTCTTCTAGTCTCCCACATTTCTGGGCTGCCAAGGCACCTACTACGCACGTCTCTCTTATGTTTAATCATTGATTGAATAATGGATATTCGATTGGGTTGATGGACAAAATGAGTCTTAAATTTTTCCTCAAAACTAAATTTAGTACTGAATATCTTTTGTGTGGAGGATGCAGGGGACTGTATATCTTGATTGACCTACTGTGTATAGTACGGTACATATTGTAAATGGGCATGAATGATTTTTCTGTGATATTTCAAGAGGTACAACTCGTTAATTTTTAGTATTTAGATATGCCCATAGACATTTATTTAACACTTGTAATGGGTCAAGTAACATAATAAAAGTTGGGATGAAGGACTAAATTTAAATACAAAAGAGAGGAGACAAGGTTGGGTTCCTTGGATGAGCCCAGCTTCGTTGGGATTTGTACAAAGTTGAGAGTTGAATAGAAAATGCTATTTATCATTCCTCGTTTCCTGTATAGTGAACTATATATTGGATATTACAAAACCATCAAGAAGTGCTATAGTTTCCTGACCATAATAATCTATTTAAAAGGTTTTCAATATTCCCAAAAAAAAAAGAAATCTAATAAATTGCAAAATTGGGTTACTGGCCCAACTTTGTTTAGATGTAGACTGTTTACTCCAAATTAAGTACTGAAAATACTGCCTGCAAAGTAAACTGCTGAGAATCAGGTGGCAGTTTGGGTTGTTTTTTCCTATCATGAGTTGCTCATCTACCTTCCCTCCAAAGAGATTAGAGAAGGGTGAAAAGATTAAGGAAATTGAGAAAGAGATGAGGAAACTTAAAATGCAAACCTGGCAAGTCCCGTATACCTCTGATGTATGCTAATGTTCTGACAATTCATCTCAAACTTTGATAGATTTTCTATCTGGCAAGCTCCATGTTTGGATTATGCTTGCCCTGGAACTAAATTTCTAGTTGACCTTACTAGCATTTCATCAGCTGTAATATTTGGAATTTGAAAGATTTTGAAGCCATTTATTCTCATCCCTGGATATATCCAACTTAATGTTGGCTCCTTTACTTAATCATTTGAGATTCTCATTTAGATACACAAAGCTCGAATCCTATCCTGTTGTCAATATGAGCAGCAGCGGCTTTCAGTGACATTATTCCTCTATGTTCTGATTCTTCTGAAGGCAATATCAACTTTGAGTAGATGAAACATGTAGGCGGTCCTTGTATGCAAGACTTATGTTGGAAAGTAGTGTTGACTGATATTTTGCTGATTGTACGGTTACATCATTTTTGTTTGGATTTGCAAACTTGTCCTTTGAATCTTTAAATTAGTTTAATATTCTTTGAAATTTGTGATTTTGTTTTACACTTTAGGCTTGAGTTTAGCCGATGGTCCGCTTGGTTTCAAAATTTTCCTTTTAGGTCACTGATAAATGGAATAAAAATATGCATGTTGATATTAGTTTATAGTCTTTGGCTTGGTTTCGTTCTCCTGTTTCCGAACTTGTTCTTTTCAGCAGTAAGCAATGAAAGTGCTGTTGAGCTTTCAGAGTCTGATTCATTTAATGCATGAAGAATAATTTCTTCCATCATTTTTAACTGTATTGTTTCAAAAAGTTTATGCAAATTAGATCAGCATTTCTCAGCTTCAGTGACAAAGTATGCATTGTTTGATGTGCTATCATATCCTGTATACAAAATGAATTTCTACTTCACTTAAAGTAACTGCTTAAGGATGATAATAAATGCCTGTGCTGCTGAAATTCTACATCCCAGCACCTAGTTCTTTTCTTGATCTATTTATATGCTGATTTGTTTTTCTTCTCTCCTCTTTTGCTGTGCAACACGCAGTTTCTGAATTTTTTGGTACTTGGTGCTTTTTCTGTCTTAAAATGCTTTTAGATGCTATTATCCAGCTATAACTTGGATGTTTAGGTTCAAAGCTTTTGGTCATCATCTTCTTATTGCTCTTCTGTTCTTTTTATTCTTTAAATATAGCCTTATCTTCATGAATCTCGGCACCAACATGCTATGAAGAGGGCAAGGGGTTCTGGGGGCCGATTCCTGAATACAAAAAAGATTGAAGGCAATGCCTCAAATTCCGCAGTGCGGGAGCAGAATAAGTGTGGGGCTGCAACTCTAACTCGATCAGGATCTGAGCATCTCTCGACCGACTCTAATGGACACTCTGACCACCGGGGAGAGAGAGAACAGGTTTTCTCAAATGGAAACAGCAATGGGCTTGGAGCTTCGTCAGTATATAATTCACAATCTCCTGGAAGTGATAAAAAAGGGCGTCTTATCCATGGGGCTGGTGGCAAACCAGGCCCTACATGGGGCAGAGTCTAGCAACTGAGGAACTTCTCCATTGGAGGGAGGGTCTGCTTCAGCTCTGTCTTCTGTTGGTTGAGGTGGTCTAAGAGACCTCTTATCCATGCAGGTGACATTGGTGGAGGTGACCCATCCTGCCTACCGGAGGCGTCTCTGTAGCATGAATATGCTCAGGCAATTCATTCTTGGCTTGGTTACTTGTTGTATGTATGGATGGGACGATGATGGGCGGAAAGAACAACAGATGGTGAGCCGCTACAGTTTTCAGTTCACCGTCTATTTCCATTTTTCTCTCATCATTTCCTTACCTGTAAATTAAGATCAGATGAAATGGATAGGACTATTTATTGGATTTTGCATCCAAAACAGTGAACTCTCCTGAAACTCAGTTGTGTGAATCTCTGTTGTTTATACTCACTGTTTAAATTGGAGTTATGTTTCTGTAACTGGGGATTAGCTATTTATCATTAGCTTTTGGTCTCATTTATTTTTTAGAGTTCTTCTTGGCATGTAATCCTTGCTGTAGCATCTGGAGGTTTGAGCACCACAAATTGTCATGGTTCCATGATTATGTTCAACTTAAAGAACAAATGTCGCAGTTTGTGCTGCTTCCATTAGGTGGAGAAGAAAATATTAGTTGATTAATAATCGTGAATAATATATTCAGTTGTTTTGGTGGTTAATTGTCAAATATCTAGATGATTCAGCTCTTTTGGTGGTTAATTATCAAATATCAACTCATCTAGTTAACACAAAAACTCTTGTGAGACTGTCTTATATATATGAGACGTGATACGTGAATTTTATTTTATACGCTAATACGCTATTTTTTTATATGTTTTACGCTAATATTTAATATTTTATATATTAATATGAGACGTGATACGTGGATTCTACTTTATATGCTAATACGCTAATTTTTTATATGTTATACGCTAATATTTAATATTTTATATGTTAATACGCTAATTTTTTATACTTTATACGCTAACTTTTAATACTTTATATGATAAAATGAAATTCATACGCAAGTCTCATTCTTATAAATGAGACGGTCTCATAGGAGAATGACCCTCTAGTTAATTACAAATATTACAATGTCCCATTATTATGTAATCCTTTTGGTAAATTACTTGAATAAACAAAATCAAATTAACTAAATTCACCAAACAATCGACCGATATTCACCAGTAAGTAATAAGATTATGATATACTCATGTCATCATCGGACGATCTGCACATACATATTTTCTATTAAAAATTGATGAAAAGATAAATTTGATATAACCAGAAAAAAAAAAAAAAAAACAAACAAACAAACAAGGCTTCAGTTTGAAAGCCCAAAAGGGAACACCATTGTAGCTCAGAAACAAATCCTCGAAGCTTAAAAAATTATTTGATCCGTTTGTTTTCCGCTTATCCCTCTTTAGAACAATATCAAAGTCCAAATAGAGAGCCCAAAATGGAAAACTTAAAAAACCTTTTTTCATATTCTTATAAAGAATACTGCCTCCAAAATTGAATCTCCTCAGCCTCTCAGTTTTTCTGTTGTGTTCTTCTTACATCTGGGCAGGAATTGATTCCATTCATTCATTCTTATGCAAATCTTTGGTGGGATAAATGTTTGTCTTTGAATAGTACTTACTGGGTTGGAAACTTTCATTGTTGTTGTGTTATTATTATCTGTTTTCATTTTCTTTTTCCAAAGAAACTTTCTGGATTTGTTGTTTGTTGTTTTGTTTGTTTGAAGATGCATTTGTGGTTGGATATTGTTTTCCTTATAGTGATTTATTCATATCCCAGTGATGAAACATTTAGTAATCTGAAAGATATGTGCGTTTAAATTGGTGCTCCCTTTTGCAAATTTCCATTGCTGAGGTAGAGGAACCATGGCTTCTTTCCTTTACATGGGGATATTTTGGCATTCATTCTGAGGGATACTTTTATTTTTCTAATATTTTTGGTCAGTTATTTATCTTCTGTTTCTTGTGCTTTGAAGCTTTCTTCAAAAGGGTACTGTTTCATGGTGCATTCATGGTAAATGTAATATTTATGGGATCATAATGACAAAGAGGAATTTGTATGTTCTGAACTGTTAAGCTTTATGTTGAGGCTTTGATGAGTGAAAAAATGTTGTTTGGGGTAATTCAGAACTATGGATGAGACAAGATTTCACCATTTTGTAAGGGATAGATTCAAATTCAAAGTGGAAGAAAAATAAGATTGCTGCATAGAAAATCAAACATTTTTGTTGTGGTAAAGCATGAACCTCCTTAACAAATGAAAAACTCCTGTGACACGGAGATGCGTTTTATATATGAAACTTGCAATTAATAGTAACATTCCATGAACTAAATATTGTCTTTGTTAAGGTAGATGGGGTAGGTTTTATAGTCTGATTAAGCACTAGACAACTTGTTTTATCACTTCGTGTAACAGAAGTTCAACAAGAAGTTCAGATTCCTTAATATCAAGCTCCATCATTCAAGTTCTTGGCTTCTTTAAAAGTTCTTTCTGCTGCCCAACAAGAGTCAATCTGCACTCTGAAGTAACCTTAATATCTATTTAATCAGATTCATTCTCCAAAAGAAGGGTTCACTTGCAAACTTAACAATTGAAATGTGCTTGGTTGCTAAATCCACATTATTTTCAAGTTTTATTCATAATGGTTTCGTATGGAAGGTGTAAAATGGTATGCACAGCATAACTCAAAACCAAAATCAAAACCAGTGAGACTTTCCTTGGAGGTCCATCTCCAAATGAGAGTAATTCGGCTAATTCTTATAACAAGAGAATATGGAATTCAGTTAGGGTAAAAGAATAACAATATAACAATTTGTGAACATTTCAATGGTGTATATTGAAAAGAAAAATGTATATATTTCTGTCAACATTTTCTACTCAGCTACGAATGTAGTACAACTCTCAGAACTTCCACAAAAGTAGCGCAGAGACATCCACTTCCAAGTTTTTGCCATGCTACTATAAACTACAAAGCTTGCATCTCTAAAGTAGTATGCTCAGTGCTGTTTGCAGAGGCTGGTGCAGAATCCCTATTAGCAGCATCCATCTCTTGGACAGGAGGAGGATTGACTATTGTCATTGGCACCACCACATCATCTGAGAGGCGTCCTTTCATCTCCCTGTGCTCTTGGCACAAGGCGCACCAGTGCATGCAGCAGTGTACCATGCATGGGTCGCACGGCGAGTTCTGTCCAAACAAGTAAAATATGATGTTTTTTAGCATAGATTAGAGCATGCTACATGTTCAATCTAGTATATCAGACTTGAGGCTAACATGTAGCTCCACGGCATGAAAATTTTAAAGCTAATACAGAAAAAGGCGCCAACTTTAACTCAATACAAAGTGCTAAATGTTCCAATACAAAAATGTGGCTCTAGTAATGCAAATTTAAATTACATATATCATGCACTAGGAACTCGTGGACCAAAAATCATGCAAATGCCATTTGATGGAGATTGTTTAGCAGAATGCCCGCTGTCATAGGTCTAATGAAATTTCACATTTGCAGTTAGCGGTTGAATACTCAGAAGGTTTTCTACCCTTTATGAATTCGGCTTAGTATGCGTTTTTAACAATCAAATGATCACAAGAAGCAAAGAGAAACAAGGGTCACCTTAAGATGATATTTCTTCTGTAGTGACTGCCTTGCAAGACCAGTGTATATTCCACACATCCACCAACTAAATAACAAACCTTCACAAAAAAGGAATGACGTCCTTGGATCAATTCCATAGAAAATCGCTGTTGCTGCTGCTAGTGCCATTCCACCCTCTACAAAAATAGCATGACAAACACAAGGTGTGGTCCAGGGAGTATCTTCTCTCAATTTCTCTATATTCCGTCCAAACAAGACACATGGACAAAAAAGTCCCTGCAAGCCTATAGAGGTAAAGAAGACTGAGCAAATTACAGTTGAAAGTTTTCATACAAAGCAAGATCCAAAGCACTAAATGTACACGAAAAGATTACACGGAGAAGGTAACCCAAAAGAAGGTGCACCTATTGAAATCCAAAGGCCATAAGGCAGTGATTCAATACCAAGGAACATCAAATAATATAAGAATCATGATAATTTGAAGCAAGGCAATTCACACATCCCGAGATATCAAGTGAACAAAATGATGCTGGGAATTGCAACAAGTATGTCCAAGAGCCCACACAGAAGTGTTAAATGTACACACAAAGATTATGCATAGGAACCCAAATGAAAAACACCTATTGAAATTCAAAGGCATAAGGGAATGAGTCAATACCAAGAAATTTCAATTAACAAAAGTATCATGATAATTTGACGCACAACAATTCACACATTCTGAGATGTCAATTGAACAAAATAATGTTGGGAATTGGAACAAGTATGTCCAAAAGTCTATACAAATACGACACACATAACAGTGTTCTCTAAACAAATAAGATGGAAAAGGAGTAATATTTTAAGCAGCAGTTAAAACGTCTACAGGCGTGTGTCTGTACAAGTGCTCCCAGAAGTCAGAAAAATAAACAAAACCCACAGAATACACCAGTGAAATCTAAAATCAATATTTAGAAAGTGCTACTTGATGCTACTATAATATGTACTACCTATTTCCCAAAAGATTCTTTGTTTGGTAGGCACAGTTAGTAGAGAGATACATGATAGTTTAAAGAGAGAATGGGAAACATATGACCCTATTTTATTGATTGACTGAAATTTTATGACGCCAAATACAATCATGTGGGGCCCTTATAATATTTTCTAAGTATTTGATTGAAGCAAATCTTTTTGCAATGAAATCAGGCTAAAAGGAAAATAGCACGGGGAATGAGGGAAGGGGTGTTACTTTAAAAACTTGGTCATGTGTAGCAGTGAAATCAGGCAACTGGCTAGCCAGATATGAAATATATTAATGCCGTATCTTAAACAAATCTCTTTGCCCCGGGGTGCCAAAAGGATGTTCCCCACCAAACTTACAGCTTTCGGAATCTTCAGTGCAGCCAAATATCCCTGTTGTCCATGGCTCATCTGCAGGAGGCTCAAAGCTTTCAGGTAAAGGTTGTCCACATTCATTGCACTTGCGAACAGCTAACTGAAGTTTCAAAGACACGAATCCAGAAGACGCAACATCACCCACAATGACATATTATCAAAAGATTCAAAACAGAAATAATGCTTCTTAATTAGCACATAGCTGTCACTGAGTAGTTCAGAAGCAGGAGCAGGACCAGGCTAAAAGACAACAGCACGGGGGTTGGTAGGGTGGTTTTGGGGGAGGGAAGGATGTGACAAGTTGAAGCTATTTGATTCTATTAAGAGCCAAATTATGCTTCCATTGAATTTTACCACAGCAAAAGGTGGCATTAAAGGCTATTGGATTACTGCAAGTTATATTCATCCAAAAGGATCCCACTTCGCGACTTCCGTAAACTTCGTCAAGAATTTCAGTCATTCGAACAAGATGTTGATTCTACTGATGAAATTTATTGGAATGGCATGATCCGCATATCAAATCCTCTAAAATCATTGATATTTGATTCCCAAAGTAGTTTCAATTAGCAAAAAATCCTTTGACCCAAAAGTTCTACCAGTTAGTGTATTGTCAATAACTATACTAGTCTTGGTAGTGGTTGGACAAATGACCCAATAACCTTAAGATACATAAGCATCTCAAAGATTACAACTTCTTCATAACAAAAAAAGTAGAATTGCTTATTCACATGGAAATATAACTAAAAATAGATAATGAAATTACCTGAGGGACTTCAATGGGTTGATTGAGCTCGCCAGGCTTGATGTCCTCTGAAGGTGCTTGTTCTTTGGTCAACTTCACATACCTTGATGGATTTCCCCCATCATCCATCTTCCGATCTCTAAATCAAATCCATAAAAAGAAATCAAACCCAACAACAAAAGATCCTTAAACCCTTTAAAATACACAAATCAAACGAAAATCTAAACACTTCAAAGTTCCTACTTTTGACCAACCTCAAAAAAATCACAGATCCGAAAGTCTAGAAACAAACTGCAGGTTTTGATATTGATATCACGAGGTTCAGTAACTGCTAAACAGAATATCCATGAAAAGGCAAAGATCACTTCTTTTTCCCCTTTTTGACCAAAATGTGACTAAATTTGAGTGAGGATTTAATAAGGTTTATTACAAGAAAACACTCCAGAGCTAACCTACTCTACTCTGCTAGGATTAGAAATTTGGGTTCTCAGGGGATTAAATCTTAATCAAGAGTAGAAAGGTTCAACCTAAAGTTATAGCAGGAAGCCAGTGATTAGCACCCACGTAAGGCTTAGACTGAATCAATTTATTAAACAAAATGGCAGATGATGCAGCCATTGCCATCAATACAAGAAAAATCCCACCAAATAAATCCAAGAAAATAGTCAAAATACAAACTTACATCATCAATTATCGAGCAAATTACAAAGCCATCTATAAAACGCATAAAGTTCACAACTTTATTACTCCAAACTAAAATAATTTAACACAAGACTGATAACATTAGCATAAAACAAGAAACCCACAAGGAATTTTTGAATAAAAAGATAGATCAGAGCATACCAATTACAGAAGAGACTGCAGAGTGCAAGTGGGATAAATTTTTCTGATGAGAAACAGAATAGTGGAAGGGTTTTAGTTTTACTTTTTGGGCGAGAATTTGAAGCCTCGATGACTTTCAAAGTAAAACATTGTTTTCTCCAAAAAAAACAAAAATAATAAAATAAAATAATTAATTACATTTGCCTCCCTTGAGGTTGTACTAAAATACCAAATTAACCTTGATTTTTAGCTAAATTATAACGTAAACTCAAAAGTTTGGATGATTTATAATAATAAATACACCTTTACTATTAGTCGATATAGAGGTGACCATGGTTTCGGAACCGGCGGTTCCGGTTCCACCCGGCGGTTTCGGTTTCGGTTTCGGTTCCGATTTCGTCCCGATTTCGGTTTCGGTTCCGTCCCGGTTCTGGTTCTGTCTCGGTTTTGTTCCATTTCCGATTTTTTTTCGATTTTTAATTTCGTATTTCGATTGTAATCCCACTTTTAAATTTGATTTCTATTGAAATAATGATTAAACTATTAATTGAAACTCAAATAATACAACATAATAATATAATTAGAATAATAATAATTACAATTGAACTAAATTAATATATAGTTTTTAGATAATAGAACTAAGAAGAATTAGATAAGTGAGATTCAAGGATATAAAAATCATAAGAATATTTGAATATTTGAATTATTAATTATAATTCAACTAGTATAATATAATAACATAATTAGAATAGTAGTTAAAATTAAACTAATATATGAATTTTTTAGAATAATAGAATTATGAATATTAGATAAGTGAGAAAGAAAGATATAGAAAGAATAAGAGTATTGAGAGAATGATCGAACTATTAATTGGAATTCAAATAGTATATTAGCATAATATAATAATAGAATTGGGATAATATAAATTAGAAAATTAAGTTGATACATAATATAATTAAATTAATAGTTGAAATTGAACTAATATATGGAGGTTTTAGAAAAATAGAATTATGAAGGATTAGATAAGTGAGAAAGAAAAATATATAAATGATAAGAGTATTGAAAGAATAATTGAACAATATAATAATATAATTAGAATAATTAATTAAAAAAATTAATACCCTAAACCTTAAACTATAAACGTTAAAACTTACAATATAAAGATTAGAAAACTAAGAAATTATGTGATGGAAATGAAGTGGTATAGAAATATTCGTATAATTATAAAAAAATTTTGGCCTGTTCCGGAACCGCCGGTTCCGGTTCCACAAAATCTGGAATCGGAACCGAACCGTCCATAGACGGTTCGGCGCCGATTCCGGTTTTATGGGGGCCACGGTTCTGGTTCCGAAACCGGAAATTGGCCATCTCTAAGTCAATAGTCACTCACATTTTGAAAGTTTGGTTAATTAAAAGTATTTTATGAAAATTTAAAATATTCATAAAGTTTATTATATTTACCATTTTTGAGTTTTGATCAAGTAATTAATTTTTAAATTATTTGGGAGTAGTATTGTTATTTCATTTATTCTATTAATATATGTTATTTTCAAGGGGAAAATAATAATTTGACTAAATTTTAAATTAGTTTAGTAGTTAGTCAAACATCAATAGAAATAAAAATATAACTTATTTAAATGGAAGGCTCTTGTATTTGGGGAAAAAAAAAAAGAAACTAGGATTTTTTTTCCAAACAATTTTGGTTCAAATTTTTGACTATTTTGATTTTAGACTAGTACAACAAATCATTTGAAAATAAGAAAATAATAATTGTAAATAACACTAGTGGCCCTAAATTGTAGATCTTTTCTAGATTGATTATGAATGAACAAGATTTTGAACAATCTGCTTATCTGACCTTTGGATGAGGAGGGTTATTTGAATTTGATCCCTTAAATGTTAATTCAATTGTAAATTGAGCCCTAAATTTCTTTTTCTTTTTTTGGTCTTTTTTTTCCCCACAAAAGAAGTGCTATAATTTCATTTAGGGGACAGTTACAACGAAACAACATTAAAGACTTTAAAAACATTAGCTATACTATGTGTCTCTTGAGCAAAAGATTTAGGAACTTCTATAAAAACGCATGTTTGAGGTAAAAACGAGAGCAATTGTAGCTAATATCTACTAGGTTAGGTGCGTTGAAATTCACTAATAAAGTTAGTTAGTTTTTAATTTATATTAACATGACGACAACTTTGAGTGAAGTATGAAAGAATTACAATGTTGTAAATAATACAACAACAAGAATGAATTATCAATCACATGCCACAAACATCCAAAATCATTGTAGAGATAGCAAATTTTCTGTGTATACACACTTAAAAATCTTTCATACAAGCTATCACTTTTACTTAGATGACCAAAAGTGTTGAAATTCGAAATTTTCCTTCTCATATTATACAAAAAAACATAGGCAGCATACATATTTTGAAGATGAACTGTAGATATTGTTGATTTTCATCATAATCATTTATAACCAACAAAAAATTTTACCATCAAAAGACTGATAGGACAATACATTTGCACCATTGACTCTATTATGATTTATTTGTGATCAACTATCTTTTGATTTAAGAAAAAATATACTTTACAACCAAAAAAATTCTGAAAATATGCTTTACAACAAAAAAATTTTGACCATCGAATACTAATAGGAGATTACTTTGCACCATTGACTCTATTATGACTTGTTGGTGATCCACTTTCTTTTGATTTCAAAAAAAAAAAAAATTATTTAAATATTTTTGTTTTTACTACTTCATCTTTTATTTATCTTGTGCAAATTTAGTTATTCAACATTTTTTTTATCCATAATTTTGAGCAAAAAAAATATTTTTTATCCATAAAACATCATTGGTCATATAATTGTTTTATAAAATTTTGACTTTAATTTCAATGGTACTTTACGATTACAGATAGGGAAAGACAGAAGTTCAGATTTGGTTAATGGAATGGGAATTGGACCTTATTTATCAACTTCCATATTTTACTTTGGCAAATATGTAGGGGCAAGATCTTAAATATAAACATCTGTAGAAAAAAAAAATCCATAACATAATGTTGTTAAATAATTATGTATTTGACTTTCTATATTGAAAGATAAAATGCAGCAGAGCTACTCAAACATTGTTTATGATGATGCTCCAAATGGTCTGAGCTCAAACATGCACTTCAAGAAGCGATAGTCTCTTGCACATTCTTCTATATCATCAAATGCAGTAATCCATTCCAGTGTGTGCTTCATCATTTGTTCTTGTTCTCACAGTTTTGCTTGTTCTTGAAGTTGTTCCTGTTCAAAGCATATCATTATCATAGCCTCATAAATGAGGACTGCAAGAAAAGAAGGAAAATGCAAAAGATACAACAACAACAACTACGCCTTTATCCCACTAAGTGGAGTCAGATATATGGATAGCATTCCGCCACCCTACTCGATTTATTTACATGATTTCTAATGTAATCCATATCATAGGATTCTGCAAAATTTTTATGTCGGCTCCTAGTCTGTCGTAACCTTCCTTCCTCTCTCGGATTTAGGACCGGAGATAAACTACCAATTCTTGCATGCTAATATTATACTTATTCAATGTGGCATCGTCTTTGGAAAGAAAAGAAATGTGGGAGAAGGGTAAAACTTTTTTGTTGAAGAAGCAGAAGATTATGACATGAACAAAAATCTGAGAATAGAGATGTTCATTCCTGTATAATTGATTATATCGATATCGAAAGTTTAGATCTTTTCTTCACAACATGAACTCCTTTGAACCCGCATTATCAAATGATGTAGATTGTTCATAAGATGGATCAAAGAGCGTGTAACTATTGTACTAAAAGATTGCATAGAAGATAGAGAGAGTATTTCGTACCTCTGTCACGAAGAAAGCATGGAATCCATATGGAACTCTATTTGGTAATTCAACAACAGCAACAGGATCAGCAGACATTGTTTTTGCATCAATAACATTCACCGCCGACTTTCTGCACAGGTTATTACAGAATGAATTTGTTATAGACCTAGTCTATGCAAGCTTTCAAAACAAGTAACCTTAATCTTTAAACTCTTGGAATAGCAGAAATAAGTTGGCATATGAGAAATTTGATAATAATCAATTCTGAGCTTAGAGATGCACAAGAGAGGCAGTTCTATACCCGGTAGTTTCATCGTGTACGAAGAAAATCAAGTAGCCATCATCTTCTTCAGCTGTAACACCAGTCTGGCGGGGAACAAAGACAGCCTCTGAACCAAATCTTCCAGGTCCAAGGTCAAAGATGCCTTGAACATTACCACCAACTTCAATTTTTGTTTTTCCACTCTCTGGTTCGGCATGCAAATCAAATTTGACAATTCCTGTGACCTTGGCAATGCTGTCCAATATGGTCCCGTACACATACCGTTGTTTCCTATATTTGCATATGTAAATCCAGTTATGCAGACAGAAATCAGAAGAATTGAGACATTAAAAACAACCATTTCTATCAGTTCAACCAAATTGATTCTCCAAGATAAAGCAAATTCATGATCTTCCCTTATTAGGTCATTGATTAGCACCATAGCAGTGACAACAAGATTCATCTTATCTTCAAAGCAGAAAAATTCAAAACAGCTCAGAAAATTATAGCAGCCACCTGCCAGTGTAGCTCTCATTGACCCTTGGAAAATCTACTGCAGACTCCGATAGTTTCTTCTGTGAGGCTATACCCTGTTTTCATGTTGAATCTCATTTCGTACCTGACGAGTACACAACTAGAATAAGGAACAACTTTGAGATGTTGATGGGGTAAACATTTTCAATGGATCATAGTTTCTTACAGCTCATTTGAAAAATTTTCGAGCTTTTTTTTCAAAATTCCGCTAACCATGTCCAGATCAGGATTCTGCAGACGGCAAGTAATAAGAACAACCTCGTCTCCTTCCTCCCAAGCATTGGCTGTTCCATAGAAAGAAAAAGTTCGGTTAAGTTTACAAGGGAGTTCAATTCCAATCAGATGAGAAGTATAACAGATTGAAGAAGAAAAATTATAATGAATAGCGTAAATGAGACAAGCTAAACAGCAGAATTCTCATGATCCAACCGAGTTCTTAAATAGCAGTCATCAACCTGTTTCAACTGTAAAACCATCTAGTGGAGTCAGGTCATGCAAGGTTGGGAAGCTTATAAGAAACATGATCGATATTACAATAGTATGAGATAACTGCATCACAATCAAATTGTGAGGAAACATATGCAGGAATTTACCAATGTTTGCATAAACATAATAACAAAGAAAAGAAGGGCAAGATTCAAAAGAGAGAGACAACAAGATTTAACATGGTTCGGCTAATTAGAATTACATAAATGGGGAGGCAAAGGTGGAGGAGGTTTATACTTTACTAATATGGAGAAGCAGAAAATCTGGCAAGGTTCTAGAATCACCCACAAAAAAGAGGACATGATAAACCTTTAAGAACTCTATTGCTTTTGGTACTGGGAGAAAAAGAACCTTAACAAAGGCATCCTAGTTATTCTAGTAATGGTTGGGTTCAGATGCTGAGAGCTCTAATCACGTGTGAGTCTGGCTTGTGATCTGCCCCTAATGACTTCTTTCTGTGCTCAATGTTTTCCATGTCCACTAAATGAGTGAAAAAAGATATGCAATCTTGAGCAGATAAGTCATTAGCGGCAATGGAATCCTATTTACAATAGTAATGGTTGGGCATTGAGACTGAAAACTCTATAGAGTATGAAGCCTTGAAGAACATGCACCAGTAAACCATAGAATTTCGATTAAAACAAGATAGAAAAGTTCTTTGCTCACCATTGTGGAAGATGAAACAGTTCGGCAGCTCAAACCATTTGATCAGAAGTTCGTTCTTTGAATACCGTGGAAGTACACCAAAACGAGCCTTTTTGGTTTCGTCAAATGTGAATATCAGCTTTTTATCCTTTACCATTTCCTGAAGTACCAGAATTTGATTTGTCAAAGTCTCTTATTAATCAGTAATGCTGAATTAATGAGGAATGAAATTAATTGTTATTCTCTAGACACTTAACTGACAGACACCAAAAAACATTTTCTCTCTAATTACCTTTGGTTTGAAGTACAATGGGAGATCCAGGAAGATTGCATAATTTTCAGTAATGGCAAAATCATGCATCATAATTGGGTCTGAAATTGTTATTGGCACTGGATCATCCATTTGGCCCTCCTTGGATATAACTCTATAGGTGATATATGGTGGTGTATGTGAATAGCCAAAGGTAAACATCTCCCCTGCAGGTAAAAATCTTGTAAGGGAATCTACCACACAAATTTAAAAAGAAAAAAAAAAAGGTTTAAAATTTTCAATATTACCTCAGAATCTTATTAGAAAATTGGTCCTTATGGCATAAATTCAATCTTGTCATGCTAAGTTAAGAAGTTTACATGCTGTCAATGCTCAAATCCTTAAATCTTGACTTTACTTATCTCAACAACTAAGAAGAACAGCATCTTTCACTTGTATACATCCATCTTGACTATAATTTTCAACAAACAGCTAAAATATGCAAGATGTTACACTTACTACATAACAAGCATGCTCCATTCACTCTGCCTCCCATTCACCCCTTGCACCCCCCCCCCCCCCCCCCCCCAACCTTCTTCCCACCCCTCTTCGTTTGCACTGGTTTTATAGTACTCATAAATCTTATCATCAGTGTACTTTCCATTCCATTTCCCATCTGACTGAGATGGCACAGATTCATTGAATCCACAGCCACCTTCATTTTTATATATCAATACAACCACAACACACATGTATCTTCTGCAACTGAAGCATGCAGCTGATGACTGCAATTACAGAACCTACTATAGTAGTGGGCTTAGGTACTTTCTGTACCTTCACATTCTTGTAATTTGTCATATACAGTCCAGTTCAGATGGACACGCACATTCACACAAATGCATGCAAACATACATGTAAAGGTTGCTGGATGGTTCATTTTTATCACTTCAATGATGCAGGTAAGATCTGATCACAACGTTGGACCTAAGTACATGCTATTCCAAATAAACTAAGAGAAATAATTCAGCTTTCATAATTCTAAAGAAATAACTTTATTTATCAATTATAAATACTCAAGTTATATGTAATTTAATTATGGATTTTAAACCAATAGTCCAATATGCTTCAGCCTATGTAACTAGCTCTAACTAACTACATTATCAATTTGGAAATAACTAAGGGGTACACTTATTAAATTTCTCTTACCAGTGAACGGGTCAACCTTAGGATGGGCAGTGAAAGCATGTGTCAATCGCTTGTCATAATCCAGCATACCAAGAGTCTGTAGGTCTCCATCTTCTAAAACTTTCATCACATCTGGAGATTGAATCAAAAACAAGATATTACACTCCCAAACTGAAACCAAATAGATTGTGATTATCTTCTGAAGTCCCGCAGCAGCATATGGTTCAATTAATCCGATATCATAATTAGTTAAAATTTACAAGACATGACAAACTGGAACTGAAGGTACTTATGAATATTGTGCTGAGACAGACACTACCGGAGGAGTAACATATAGTGAGTGATCTAAAGTAAACTGATGAGCAATAAGCAATAAATAATGTTTAGCAAGCATCCAGAATAGTAGATTGAAACACTTAGTTGTTTTATGGAATGAGAAAACAAAAAGAAGGCTTACATGGTTTATCTGCCTCTTGAAGTGCCAAGAGTTTTCCATGGTGATAGATTAGAGCTGTATTTGCTGGAAGTATAAGCCATGATATTTCATGTTAGAATATTCCAAAGAAATCTAATAAAACAGTTACACGAAACAAAAATTGTAATGATTTATAAGATTACATCTTATTGATTCTTAGAAATAATGTCGTCTCAGCAACTAAACAAGATACTTAAGCATTTCCAACAAACGAAAAACGAGAACAAAATAGAGTTAATAGTTGTCATGGAAATAAATGCAGAGCTTATGTAAGACTTTCCAACCAAAAAGACTGTACACAGATAATTACTCTGATTCCCTTTTCTCTTTCTGCCTTTGGCAGAAAAAAGACCTGAAGCATAGATGGCTCTCACCTGTTCCATTTCCATAAGTCAGATCCAATACTTTCAGCTTTCCTCTAAGAATTTGCATGTAAACCATGAATAATCCATATAACCCCTTGAGGTCCCCAATCTGCAAGATGTTTCAATGAAGGACTACGAATGATTTGCTGCATAAGCTTCACATACCGATACTTATCCACAATCTCATTGAAGTTTGTCAAATCTATGAAGCATCATATTGGAATTTTTGGTTATGCAGAGTGAACAAAATGTGTTCAGTTAAAATTCTAATGCTGCATTTCATATTTTCTAATATCTGGGTTCTTCTGCAGCTCATGTTATGCTAATTCAAGTCACTTTTTTATGCTTTCATAAACAAAATAATAAATCTTGATTTCAACACAACAATATATGTCTCTGGGGTATCCTAGCAGAAATCATACTTTTAGAGACTTCTGCTAAAAATTTATGCAGGTAACCAGAAATGATTTTTATTATTCAGAAACACACCAGCTCCAGAATTTAGTAACTCTTAGTAATTTTCCAAACACTTGTAGCTTTTTTACTTCTCCCTATAAATGTGTTTTAAAATAATACTTAGTTGCCAGAATTGAACAGCATTAGTCTAATTTGCTATCCAAGAAAATTGATATTTAGTGATATTGCTACATTTTGGAATGGAAAAAGGGTCTCAGAAAGATAGGGTAAGAAAGAGAGCAGAGGACCATTAAAAGGTAAAGACTGAACATTGTAAAATTGCTACTTTATCTTGCATATGTACCTTCATAAACTTGGCTCCTGCAAAATATTCTTCTTGTTTAAGTTTTGACGTCTTCACATAACGGGAGACATATGTTGCTTTTCCATCTTTTATACGGATGCCATGAATCATTCTGTAGTGACAGCAGTGTTTAATATTCAAGGGAAAAATCCAGTTCAAGAAAATCTTAAGAGCACATCAACTCGTGTTACAAAATTGAACAAATAAGGAATGCAGAAATAGTTTGCAAACTGAGCAGACAACAATAGTTGACATCTACATTAATAAAAATCTCATCAATGTTTCTTGCTTTTTAAATGAATATAACAAGTTCAAGGATAAGAAAAATAGCCCGAATTTTACACTCATTCATAGTCTAGACCATTCACACCATTCAAACTTCCAACTCATCTCTAGAAAAGATATTAATAGACCAAGAGTTATAAGCTGTAGCATCTCTTACAATCTATGTGATCTAGAGAAGTTCTGATCAAGTGCAATAAAATTTAATTAACAGCTTAGTTTACTTGGAATTCTCTCTGAGATGGATAAATTATGTTATCTGCAGAGAATGAATAAATAAGAATCAGAGTACAGTACTATTCCTTAAGCTATAAATCAGTGAATCAAAAGTAACTCGGAAATGTGTACTCGATAATCGATATCTTAAATCAAGGATTAATAAACACGCACCCATCTCCATCAAACCTGCACAGGAGAAGAATGAGTGTGAGGTTCTATTATGTTCATATGAATAAGCATCCCAATCAATTTGACTGAAAAAAACAGAAAGAAAACATATAAAGGAAATGCTGAAAATAAATAACTTCTTGTATTCCTAATAGAGAGTCAAGTTATATATTAAGGAGGAAGATTTTGAAGTGAGTGAAAAAATGTAAGGCCACTGGAAGAATATATTTACAATGAAGGACATACCAATGATATCCAGCCACTGGAGAAAACTTAGGATTAGGTCCAACCCTCACAAATTCACCATTGAGGCATTCCTGCAGTCAAATTTTTTTTTTTTTTTGCATCACATAGTAGGCAACAAGGAATTGGAAAGGGAAGACCCAAAACGAATTGGAAAGAGATGATAAAAAGAAAAGACATGATATACTGTAAAAAGAACAAACAATTTGGCATTGTTCTTCTCGGTTCAACATATACTGTGGTTGGTATCTGTTGTTCCAGTTCCCGACAACTTATAATAGTTTTAGAAGAATTCTCTTCATTACATTTTTCATTCTTTGTGAAGTGAATATCTTGCAAAAGTTTGCACTTACAAGCATCAAAATTCAAGCTAAGTGTACTGTGCTAATTCTCAATTTGTTTTGAGAAGATTACATCTTCAAGACATCAGCAAAATGACATCTTCAAACAACTTTACTGCTTTATATTGATTAGGACTTGGGCAAAAGCCAAACTGAAAGGAGAACAAAGAAAGGATGTTGCTGCCAAAAAGCCGTGCTGAAAAACATGTTCAAATAGTACTATCATCCAGATCGGCTACATTCATGGCAATAATAGTTTTACATTCACTAATGCAGTGTACCCTGATTTATCTTTGCCTATACTAGACTAAAGTCAATATGGTGGCATTGCTCACAATGACACTTACATGAGCAGTCATTCCATGTTCCTGTAGTCGGAACAGTTAGATGTAGTCCATCTTCTTCATGTAAAAAATTCCCAGTTCATTTTTATTTGTTCTATGCTATCAGTATGTATAGTTTACAGTTCCATCTTACCTCTCTCTATATAAATAATACACCTTGTAAGTTCAGATTTTGCTTCATTGTTTTGCCCACTACACTTGCAGCACAAAAAATCTCTCTTCACAGACTGCGGTACTATAACACGATTCTAAAACATTTTCTGGCAACAATGCCGAAACACCACTTGAATAACAATTTTCTTTACTAAATATCGACGGCAGTGATTAACAGAGTATATAAACTTCCACAAATTTAGTCATCAAAGTTCTGCTTGTTCTATCTACTCGTGATGATCAGATTGGATCAACCTTCTTGTAACAATTCCTAGGCACACAGCTACATTACAGAAATGTGCACAAAGGTACCAAATAGTGACAAAGCACTGAACCACCAAGAAAATAATGACAAGTAGTTTGCCAGCTTCTGGTTATATGACCAGCAAATTCTCCATTCCTTTATTTTCTTTTATTGATTTCTTGGGGCAGAAAACTGACCATTTTCGTTGTTATCATAGAAAATTATTTCCTTCATCATCTTTTTGTTTGCATACTTAATTAACTGAACCAATGAATCCTGGAATTATTAAGCTAATGCCAACTTAATTTTGCAATAATCATTGTCCTTAATTCAACAATTCAATCTGCCATCGTCAATTAACAAATTACAAATCACAAGAAAGCAAACATACACAATCATTTAATTCATTAAAAACAAGAATCCACAAAACCAAATGCATTTCAGTTTAAATTACACACCCAAAGATACATAACAAAACAAAATGTGTGGACTTACAGGAAGATGACCATTAACAGGAAGGTCCTTACAAGGGGGAGTCTCATCAATAACTGGAGCAAAATTACCAGAAAGATAATGAAGAGGTTGGCTAGAATCATACATCAACTTCACCACCACTTTTTCAATCCAATCAATCACCTTTGAAGTGAACCCTTTAGAGGGTTTTGGATTCACAACCACAATTTCACTTTCCTCAATCCTCTTCACCTCTTCTTCTCCTTCAATCCTCCCCATCCCTTTCAATTCAAGAAAATCCCTTTTGCTAATTCTCTATATGTCTCTTATTCCTCCAAAAAGTTAACCAAAAAATGCTTCTTTTATGTGATTATTAGTGGATAATTTTCAGAAAAGAATGACCATTTCATATCAATTCAAACACAACCCTCTCACTAATTCCTTTAGTTTTAATCACTCTTACCTTCCATTAATTCAATAACACATGCATGTTTTTTTTTTTAACATAGCTTGGAAAGGAAAGACAGTAAAGTTCTGGACATGTGGCAATGGAGTGATCATCAATGTGGCAAGAGTGCGGTGATATATACAGCTACTGTTTGAGTAATGAGAGAGTGTTATTGCTTCAGATGTCATTATCAACATGACATTATCGATCATACGCATCTGTCTTGTTTTCTTTGGTGGGCATGAATCAGTGTCGATCAGGCCCGCATAAATTTTGTCGAATTGTGTGCAGCCATGCAAGGAATTTAACGCATCCACGCCATTGGGATCTTTTCTTTTATATTATCTTTTTTTGCCTTTTTCGAATTTTGTCTCTTTGTACTAAATTAAAAACTTGTTTTGCGTACAAAATTCTTTGGGAGAATGCATTTGTTAGACTCTAAAACAAATTAATATGAGGCCATATGATATCTTTGCTATTGATTTGCCAAAGATTTAGGAGCCTATGTTTTGAACATTATACTTAAAGATAGGAATCTTTGGATTGAGCGTTCTTTATTTCAAAACAAAATGGCTTGTTTGTTTGTGGCGGAATTATTTATTTAAATTATCCTGTCTGACGTAAAATTCTTAAAAAAGACTTAGTTTTATTAAAATTAGAATTAAAACCACATCAATAATTCTATCACACTTAAATTAGAATTTAATAATAGTAAATTTAATTTTGTTGATATTTATACTTTTAATTTGTAATTTTAGTGGGACGTCGTGATTTTAAGGCATTAAACATTGGATAAAATAAATTAGAATAATTTTATATAGAATATCCTATCCTTGTTTGTTTACTTACTATTATTTTCCATTAGTAAAAATCAAAACTTCCTGAAAAAACAAACAAAGTAAGAAGGGTATTTTGATTTTTTTTTTTTATGTTTTCTTCATATCTTTTTTGGTTGAATGGCAACGGATCAAATTATTGACATGCCACCATTGATTGCCATTGACGGGCAGGATGGTAGCAACTAGGGATGAATTCAGCCGGCCAATGGCCGGCCATTAAACAAAATAAGAAAATTCTTTTTGCTTTTAGATTTTAATTTTATTTAATAAATAATAAAATAGTACTTTACTACAAAAATTAATAAAAACAAAATTTGTCATTCAAAACACTCAGTTCTTATTCCAAAAAATTCCTTCTGTAGAAGATAATTGGAAATTTTTTTTTTTTCAATTTTTCAAAACAAAATACCTTTCAAACGAAACCTTAAGTTTCTCTAATATAGTAAAACTACTGTTTTTTTAATGCCATTTAGGTAAGAAAGGGGTTAAAAAATCTATCAATCCTACGTTTCCACAAATCCACCAACTCTTCACTCTCTTCTCCCTCCACTATTGAATTGAATCATAACAACAAAGCTAACCATTAAACAAAAAAAAAAAAAAAAAAAAAAAAAGTAAAAAGGAAAAGAAAAGAAAAACAATCATGTGGTGGCTAACAAACTTGATCTGTTAATCGTATTTGAGCAAGTCAAGCTCAATTTTGAGTGTTGAGAAGCTAAATTCTTGTTTTTAACTTTCACTGTTCGTTTTAGCGTTTTTGAATATCTATCCATTCCATTTGGACTACCATTAATTCATTTAGTAATTGCTAAGAAAATGATGAAATAATAGAATCAACTTAGATTGAGTATGTTTTCAACTCATGTCCAACATGTATATGTACACATCCAACATTAACCAAACATAAACACTCAAGAAGAAAGGGAAAAAATGGCTCTAATTCCTCCCAAATGAACATCTTTGTCATATTTAATAAAGAGTTAATTCCAAAAAAAAAATACCTTTAAATTATGACTCGATCGTAAAATACTTCTTACATTTTTAATTTTAATATTTTACCATCCTTAATATTTAATGTTTTGCAATATACGATATTTTGATAGAAATTGTATTGTCAAAAAATAGAATCATTCCTTATAAATGCTAGTTGCTCAAATTAACCATATTTGGTTGTCTCTATTTTCTATAAACTAATTCAATTTAATAATTTTTTTCTAACGTTAAAACTCTTTCTCTCTCCAAAAATTTACACAAGTTTTAAGAGAGAAATAAAGAGTTTTGGAGAGATAAAGAGTATTAATGTTGGGAAAAATTTTATACAATTGAATCAATTTATAGCAAATCAAGAAAACCAAATAAGGGTATTTTGAACAATTAAGATTTATAAGGGTTCATTTTGTGGGTTTGGCAATACCACATCGGCCAAATAAAGCAAAAGGCGGCCGAATTTTCTTATAAAATTACAGGCTCTCTTCAGTTGTTATCATCCCTCAACAATTGCCTCATCCTATTGTAAGGCAATTGTTTTCTTCTCTCTCTTGTAATATTTCAAGATTAGTGAAATATTATAGTAGTGTCCGAGGACGTAGGCAATATTGGCCGAATATCGTTAAATTTGGTGTTATGGTATTCTTTATTTTGTATATTTAAATAGCTTTCGTGGGTATAGTTGTTGCGATATTATTGTGCTATTAAATTACCTTTGGGTAGATAAATTCTGTCACAAAGACTGATAAGAAGCCTAAGGAGTGTGGTACTTAAGCGGGACCGCTGTGACCCCACCACTCTTTCCTGGGAATTTATTCTACGGTGATTTGTAGTTCAATAAGTTCGCACTCTATTGAAAATTACCCAAGCTTCCGCACAACAATTGGTATCAGAGCCAAGGTTCTCTTGAGTATGCTCTGTGGTTGCAGCTTTGTCTGATCTTCCACATCAGAAAAAGACTTCCTTGGGCTATTGAATTTCTTTTGATACAACTATTAAATAGAAATTGTAGAAATGGCAGAAAGCTCAAAACCATCCACGTCAGGCACATTGTCATCTACTTTGTCAGGGAATATAATGACAAATGCTAGATTTGCAGTGGAAACTTTTGATGGCACAGGTCATTTCGGCATGTGGCAAAGTGAAATTCTAGATGCTCTCTTTCAGCAAGGTCTAGACATTGCCATTGAAGAGGAAAAACCAGATGATGTCCAAGAGAAAGAATGGAAGAAAATCAATCGGTTAGCATGTGGTACAATTCGATCATGCTTATCCAGAAAGGAGAGATATGCAGCCTCTAAGGAATCGTCAGCTCACAAGCTGTGGATAACATTGGAAGAGAAATTCTTGAAGAAAAGTAGTCAGAATAAGCTTCATATGAAGAAAGGACTATTTCGCTTCACTTATGTTTCTGGTACCACTATGAATGATCATATCACTAGTTTTAATCAACTGGTGACCGATTTGATTAATATGGATGAGGAATTCAAAGATGAAGATCTGGCTCTAATGTTGTTGGGATCCCTTCCTGAGGAGTTTGAGTATCTTGAAACAACTCTACTTCATAGAAAGGCCAAAGTGTCTCTGAAAGAAGTAATTAGTGACTTGTACAGTTATGAATTGATAAAGAAAGATAAACAAAAGGACACTAGTGAAGAAGCAGAAGCTTTAGTTGTCAGAGGCAGATCGCAGAGTCAGAACAAAGGAAGAAAGGAGAGATTGAAGTCCATATCCAGATTGAGCAAAGATGAATGTGCCTTTTGCAGAGAAAAAGGGCACTGGAAGAAAGATTGTCCCAAACTGAAAAGCATACCTGATAAAGGAAAGGCTGTACTTGACTCCAATGTAGCTGAATGTGATGATGATTCAAATTTATCACTTGTTGTGTATGACGATGCAAAGTCAGATGTTTCACTTGCTTCAACAACCAGCTCTTCAAGTGTATGGCTATTAGATACAGCTTGTAGCCATCACCTATGTCCTAATCGGGAGTGGTTCTTTAAAGAAATGCAAGAAGCATCAGTCTACATAGCAAATAATTGTGCTCTTACCACATATGGGATTGCTTCTATCAAATTGAAAAATCAGGATGGATCAATCAGAATATTACAGAATGTTCAATATGTGCCAGAGATAAAGAAGAATTTAATTTCTATTGGAACCCTAGAATCAAAGGGGTTCAAGGTGGAAATTCAAAATGGAATTTTCAAAATCATTTCTGGTGCACTTGTGGTATTAAAAGGGATTCGAAAGAGCAATAACGTGTATCATTATCTTGGTAGCACCATTACTACAACAATGGCAGGAGCAGCAGCAGTAGCTTCAACTGATAATCAGGAGTTGGAAGCAATCAGGTTATGGCATATGCGTTTGGGACATGCCGGTGAAAAATCCTTGAAAAGTCTTATAGATCAAGGATTATTGAAAGGCGTACGGGCTAATAAATTGGATTTCTGTGAGCATTGCATCAAAGGGAAGCAGACAAGAGTGAGATTTGGTACAGCAATCCATGATACCAAGGGTATTCTGGATTATGTTCACTCAGATGTGTGGGGGCCTTCCAAGACCACTTCTTTGGGTGGCAAACACTATTATGTGACCTTTGTTGATGATTTCTCCCGCAGAGTTTGGGTGTATACAATGAAGACGAAGGATGAAGTGTTGGAGATTTTTCTAACATGGAAAAAGGCAATAGAAAATCAAACAGGCAGAAAGATCAAATATCTCCGCACAGATAATGGTGGAGAATATAAGAATGATCCTTTTTTGAAAGTCTGCAAAGATGAAGGAATTGTCAGACACTTCACCGTCAGAAATACACCACAACAGAATGGCGTGGCAGAGCATATAAATCGAACGTTACTGGAGAAAGTTCGGTGTATGTTGTCCAATGCTGGGTTAGACAGAGAATTTTGGGCTGAGGCTGTGACATACGCTTGTCATTTGATCAATCGACTACCGTCTACTGCCATTGGTGGTAAAACACCTATGGAGAAATGGTTTGGAACTCCTGCGAAAGATTATGATTCCTTACATGTGTTTGGTTGCACTGCATATTATCATATTAAGGAGTCGAAGCTGGATCCAAGAGCAAAGAAGGCAATCTTTATGGGGATTACCTCTGGAGTTAAAGGCTTTCGACTATGGTGTCCAAAGACAAAGAAAATAATCTTCAGCAGAGATGTCACTTTTAATGAATCTACCATATTGAAAAAGGCGACAGTTGAACAACAGACGGATACTACTCCCAAACAGGTGGAGTTTGAAATTGTCCTAGCATATAACAATATTGACTCTCCTATGGTAGAAGAAGAGTCAGATGGAGAAGAGGTTTCAACCCAACAACCTCTACAGCAACATGAATCAATAGCATTGAGTAAGCCAAAGAGAATCATCAGAAAGCCTGCTCGATTTGATGATATGGTGGCTTACGCATCTCAAATTACAAATGATGATATTCCTGCCACTTACAATGAAGCAGTCCGAAGTTAAGAAGCTGAAAAGTGGAGAAATGCAATGAATGAAGAGATGCAGTCTCTTCAAAAGAATCGGACAAGGAAACTAGCTAGTCTTCCGATAGGAAAGAAGGCAATTGGGTGCAAATGGGTATATGCAAAGAAAGATGGATTTCCTGACAAGAATGATGTGCGCTACAAAGCTCGGTTGGTAGCTAAAGGCTACGCTCAGACAGAGGGTATTGATTATAATGATGTGTTTTCTCCAGTTGTGAAACATTCTTCTGTCAGAGTTTTGTTGGCTTTGGTAGCACAGTTAAATATGGAACTAATTCAAATGGATGTAAAAACTGCATTTTTGCATGGCGACTTGGATGAGGAAATCTATATGACTCAGCCAGAAGGATTCAAAGTTGCTGAAAGAAGAATCTTGTGTGCAAACTTGAAAAATCGTTGTATGGATTGAAGCAATCTTCAAGGCAGTGGTACAAGCGATTTGACAAGTTTATTACGGGTCAAAAGTACATAAGAAGCAAATACGATCATTGTGTGTATTTTCGCAAGCTGCAAGATGGATTTTACATTTATCTACTTCTTATGTGGATGATATGCTGATAGCTTCCACGAGTCTGACGGAAATTGAGAAATTGAAGACTCAATTGAACAAGGAGTTTGAAATGAAAGATCTAGGAGAGGCAAAGAAGATTCTTGGTATGGAGATAAGCAGAGATAGAAAATTGAAGAGACTATCTTTATCTCAGACTCAATATATAAGAAAAGTGTTGAAGCGTTTTGGCATTGATGAGAAGTCAAAACCAGTTAGTACTCCACTTGCTCCTCACTTTAAACTCAGTGCATCCATATGTCCAAAGAATGAAAAAGAGCGAGGATACATGTTGAAAGTGCCGTATGCAAATGCTGTTGGCAGTTTGATGTATGCTATGGTATGTACAAGACCAGACATTTCACAAGCAGTAGGGGTTGTGAGCAGGTATATGCATGATCCTGGAAAGGAACATTGGCAAGCCGTGAAATGGATTCTAAGGTATATTCTGAACACCGTAGATGTTGGATTGTTGTTCGAGCAGGATGGTCGATGTATAGTTGGATATTGTGATTCCGACTATGCTGGTGATATGGACAAGCAAAGATCAACTACTGGTTATGTATTCACTTTTGCAAAAGTACCAGTCAATTGGAAGTCTACTTTACAGTCTACAGTTGCTTTGTCTACAACAGAGGCAGAGTATATGGCAATTACAGAAGCTGTGAAGGAGGCAATTTGGCTTCAAGGGTTGCTTGGTGAACTAAACTTTGAGCAGCACATCAAAGTGCATTGTGATAGTCAGAGTGCTATCCATTTGGCAAAGAATCAGGTTTATCATGCAAGAACGAAGCATATTGATATCCGTTATCATTTTGTACGAGAGATTCTGGAAGAAGGTGGAGTACTCATCCAGAAGATTTCAACTGTTGACAATCCTGCTGATATGATGACAAAAGTGGTGACAGCAATCAAGTTTCAACATTGTTTGGACTTGATTAATATTGTTAAAATTTGAAGTCAGCTTTTGAAGACACTACTAAAGTTGAATTGGTGAGAGAATAGAAAATGTGAAATTTTGCCAAGGTGGAGATTTGTGGGTTTGGTAATACCACATCGAGCAAATAAAGCAAAAGGCGGCCGAATTTTCCTATAAAATTACAGGCTCTCTTTAGTTGTTATCATCCCTCAACAATTGCCTCATCCTATTGTAAGGCAATTGTTTTCTTCTCTCTCTTGTAATATTTCAAGATTAGTGAAATATTATAGTAGTGTCCGAGGACATAGGCAATATTGGCCGAACCTCGTTAAATTTGGTGTTCTGGTATTCTTTACTTTGTCTATTTAAATAGCTTTCGTGGGTATAGTTGTTGCGATATTATTGTGCTATTAAATTACCTTTGGGTAGATAAATTCTGTCACAAAGGCTGATAAGAAGCCTAAGGAGTGTGGTACTTAAGCGGGACCGCTGTGACCCCACCACTCTTTCCTGGGAATTTATTCTACGGTGATTTGTAGTTCAATAAGTTCGCACTCTATTGAAAATTACCCAAGCTTCCGCAAAACAAATTTTGTCTTTTTATAATCAACTGATTTCCTATGAAACATGCATACCTACAACAGTAAGTTAATCGTGATTTTAATGCACGATAAAAGCGGTACAAAATTAGAATCACAATTTTAACGGTCATTTTCGTTTCATATTTGAACGACGTTTTATATATGAATCGATTTCACAGGAGTTTTTGTATTTCATAATACAATTTCTATCCAAATAGTACATTGCAAAAAAAAATCAATTGTTAAAAGTAAGTACTAAAATTAAAATTTTAGGGAATATTTTCAATTGAGGCATAGTTCAATAGTGTTTTTTTGCACTTTAACTCTTTAATAAATGAGAAAAACTCTTGTAAGATAAATGCATATATGAGACGTGAGTTAATTAGAATTTCAACGGACAATAAAAATGACAAAAAATTAGAATTACGATTTGAACGGCCATTAATTGCCCATTTTATATATAAAACACTGAATTCATTTCATAAGAGTTTCTTTCTTAATAAATTCATATTGTTCATCATATCATTTGTGTTTACTCCTAATCTTTTGAGCATTGTGTGAACAAGATTTTTGCATTTGTTACAATAATAGTATAAACACCAATGGCTTGGACGACCACCGCACATGCTTTCCTTGCAGGGGACTTCCTCCCACTTCAGAAACGACGCCGTTTTTGCACCCTTTTATTCTGCTGCTGACCCATTCTTTTTATTAGCTGCCTTACCTTTGTCAAATCCATCAGCTTCTCCGCCGAATTGAAACCTGCAGCTTCCGCCGATTTGTCAGGAGCATGTAATTAATGCTCTGTCATGTCTCACATCTTCTCTACTCCTAAACGATCTCATCTCTCATCTCTCACCTCTTCTCCACTCCATCTCTTCTCCACTCCCAAATGGTAAACAAAAAAAATAATTTTCTTCCCTCTTTCTCTGTCTTCCCTACCCGTTTCATATCTTTTTGTTTTCCTCTCCAAATTTTTCCAGCATCTCTTTCTTGTTCTGTTGTTTTTTTTTGGGTTTCCATTAACCTTCCTAATTTGAAACTCAAACTCAATAGACAAGAGTTTAGTGAGGGCCATAAATTTATTTCTTGATGCTGCAAAAAGGGTTGGTTTTGTTGGATATTTTCAATATTGAAAGTATCAAAACAATTAAAAATGTGAAAAATGAATATTGCTGAAATTTTTCCAACGTCGCGACGTAGAGAGTTCCACGTCGTGACGTGGATTACTATGAAACAATTCTAATGTGTTTAGAATTAGACGTCGCGACGTGGGGGTATTTGCACATCGCGACGTCGGTAAACGTTGGAAAAATTTTGGATAATTACACTTGATTGGTAATTATCATATATTCATATTTATCACAAAACAGTTATATATTTGTGTCTTAAATTAGTTATTTAGAAACAGTGGGAGTTGTCTTAATTATCAAGAAGGCAACGTACATGAGGAGAACACACACAGACAAAATAAGTTTGTGAGAAAAAAGAGTCATTCAGAAAGAAGAACTCCTGCAGAAGTTCTATTCTGAGAAAAAGAATTCTCTTGCACTCTTCTATTGTCTTTAGTTGTTAGAATTATGTAAGGTGCATTACGTAATTCTAAATGCTTCGTCTTATCCTAAAGATTATTTATTCAGATAATTACTGCATAATAAAGGGAGCAAATAGACTATAAAGGAAAGTGCATTTACAGCATGATTTGAAGAGTTCCTGCAATTTGTATTATAATAGATAAATTTCTATTTTATTGCATATCATGTAATAGTTATCATTGTTACTTTTCAATATTGTAATAGATAGATTACTACCATTGTATCTCCCTAGAAACAAGAATTCCCCAACAATTCCCTGGAACAAGAATTCCCCAACAGGTTTTACTATTCAGGATCGTGTTCACTACAAAAAAGTTAGTGTTGCTTCACCCTGAAGTGACGGGGCTTTAAAAAATCGGGTCTTTTGGAGAAAAGGAAGGCTCTTTCCTCATTTCAGCCTGTTGACACGACTTTGGGGTTGAAGTTTGCTTGCTAATTTCTGATATACGGATCTGAAACCAAGTGGGTTCATTAATCTTAGACCTTGGTGGCGTTTCTTGCTTCAGCGGTAAGTTGGCGTGGTTGGTTTTTTTACTTGTTGAAGCTTTTTCTCCTTGATTTTTTACGTCTTTTTGGGATTGGGATTTGAGTTTCTCTTCATTTGGGGTATCAGTGGCAGCTCGCATTTCAGTTTTATTGGGGCTCTTCATTTTTTTCTTGGGATTGATTTCTTCTGGGCACTAAATATTTAGGGGAGTTTTACTTTGTTTGCTTCGGTTGTAAGTTGTGGGCAGCTGAATATTTTTTTCTCCTGTGGATATCAAGCCTATTTATCTATGTGTTTGGGTTTCTTCAATTGTTGTGTTTGTCAATTTTCTACTAAAGTGATGAATTATTGCCGTAGACGTATATTGTTCTTAATCTTAACTGGAGATTTGCAGTGGTCTTAGTGGTGCTGGTTGTTGCTCTCACTTCCAATTGGTATCTTCTTCTTGCTTACCAAAGTTTGATTCTTTCTTAGCTTAAAGTTTAAACTCTGTGTTTTTCTTCTTCTTATATCATGATTTCACTCGCTAAAGGAAAGAGAAACTCAAGTTTACATGGCCAAGCTCGCTGAGCAAGCTGAACGATATTAAGGTAAGTTGTGAATTTTTCTTCTTCTTCTTGCTTACCAAAGTTTGATTCTTTCTTAGCTCAGTCTCAGCTCTGTGTTTTTCTTCTTCTTCTTCTTAGATCCTGATTTCACTCACTCACTCACTATACACAAATTTGATCGCTAAAGGAAAGAGAAACTCAAGTTTACATGGCCAAGCTCGCTGAGCAAGCTGAACGATATTAAGGTAAGTTGTGAATTTTTCTTCTTCTTCTTGCTTACCAAAGTTTGATTCTTTCTTAGCTCAGTCTCAGCTCTGTGTTTTTCTTCTTCTTCTTCTTAGATCCTGATTTCACTCACTCACTCACTATACACAAATTTGATTTTTTGCTTCAATGTCGACTGAAAAGGAAGTAGAAGCGCATGTTTACATGGTCAAGCTCGCTGAGCAAGCCTAACGATATGAAGGTTAGTTGTGAATTTGCGTTGTCATTATACATATGTAATGATGTATGCTTTGCTTTATTTGGGTTGGTGGTTATGCGTGCATTCAACTACCAATCTTTGCAATGTTTTTTTAGCTAATGAACTATTAATCCCTTTTAGCATAAGAGAAGATGAGGGTACTTTTTGTGTGTATTTTTTTTTTGTAAGAACATGAAATATTTTGATTATGAATGTTTCTTGTAATGTACAACAATTAAAGAGTGTAAACAATTTTTTTTACGGTAATTTTAAGGGCTAAGACCGCATTTGTAATTCTGCTGTACTTGTGTTCAAAGCTAATGTTTAAAAGACGGGCTGCTTGGATTATTGATAAAAAACAAATGGAAAGTCTCTTTTTTGTTGCCAAATGTGTGTCTACATTTGATAAAAAGAAAATGCAGTTTGCAATATCTCATGTCTTTGTTAGTGTATTTGTGATGTTGCAATGCCTGAATTGGAGACAGTGTTATAGTCTTGCTATTCATGATATGATAATTGATAAATGTGATTTGGATTGATCCATTGAATAGCTTAAAGATGTATACATTGTGTGATTCATGGGATTTTTTAAAGTCAAGAGGCAGAGGAAACCAACCTTGAGGATGGTTACTATGTGGTTGTTGGAGGGATTATTCCAACTCCCCTTGGAGAAGGCAAGTCTACAACTACTGTTGACCTTTGTCAGGCATTGGGAGCTTTTCTTGATAAAAAGGTAAATTATGTTAATCCTTTTTTTTCTTTTTTGTCAATATTTTTGTGCATTTCGATGTACAAGCTTCAGAAATCATTTCTTGTTTATCTTCAGAGGAGTAGGTGTACTCACCTTTTTTTTGTGTGTGGAGGGAGAAAGAAGAGGAAAGAGAATGATGAATATTGATATTGCTAAAATATCATTTATGTTAAAATAAAAACAAGTACAACACATATTGTTGCTTGCTCTGTTCTTGAAGATATGAAAGACATTTTTTTTAGGGTGAAAATTGTAGTTTAAAGAGTGGCTTGAAGCACTCAATAACCTGACTTCAAATATTAATACAAGCATCCAAATCAAGGAAAGAAACCTTGGTTGTACTGTTTTGTGAAAAAATTGAACTGATTCCTTGAAGATCAACCTTTGTGGTCAAGCTCTGGTGATATTTGCTTCAATAAAAAACAACTGCATTGATTGTAAGGGAACTCTTTTTTGAAATTTCAAGGCTTGATCAAATTTCACCAAAAGCTTGAACCTGCGTATAACACACATTATCTGCACTTAGTTACTAGAGTAGATTGTTGATGATGAGAATCAAGTAAAATATAACAGGAGGAGTGACTTCCATTTCTCTGTTATTAGTGTAATCTCACTTTCTTTGGACATTCCGTGGGTACCGAATTGCTTAAAAGAGCAACATGCTTGACCAATATGGGCATGCCTACTATTCTATTGACAATTTGCTTTTATTTATAGCTCTCTTTATTTACTCTTTCCATCTCTTCTGATGGTCTTAGGTTTTCACATGCCTTCGTCAACCATCGCACATTTGGCATTAAAGGTGGTGCAGCTGGTGGTGGCTATAGCCAAGTGATTCCCATGGATGAGTTCAATCTTCACTTAACCGGTGACATTCATGCAATAACAGCATCAAACAATCCTCTTGCTACTGCCATTGATACAAGAATCTTCCATGAATCTACACAAACTGATAAAGGTCTTTTCAATCGGTTGTGTCCTCCTAAAGAGGGAAAGAGGAGCTTCAATGACATATTGCTTAGGCGTTTGAAGAAACTTGGTATGTTCAAGACAAGGCCAGAATAGCTTACTCTGAATTTAAATGTCAATTTGACTCATTTTTATTAACCCTGATAAGTTTTTTTGATAGGACAGTTAATGTACTTATCTAAGTGGGTGTTCTTTGTTATGTATATATACTTGAAATGTTGAATTTTCACATTGATGGCTGAAATGCAACATGTGTTTTACTTGAGGTCATGGGTTTCAAATAAAACTTGTCCATTGACTCTTTTTATATTACTTGCTGAAACTGATAATAGCTGCTGATTTGCTTTTGTCCTCCAGGCAATGCTTCCTCCACATCTTGAAGAGTTTTAGAGATTGAGATGCAGGGTTGCTTTTCATGCTTTGAGTTTTAGAGAGGAGGTTGAGGGCCTTGCTACTAGAGATGCAGGGTTGCTGCTGCTCGCAAGGCTTTTGATGAAGGCCCATGGCCAAAAATGGCTGCCTATGTAATTATTCCCCATCATTGTTCTTAAACAATTGCTGTATGAAAATGTATCAATCATCTTTGTCTCTCATAATGTAGGAAAGGCAAAGGATAATGTTGCGTTTTGCTGATTTGGTTGAAGAGCATAGTGATGAAATTGCAGCATTAGAGACTTGGGATAATGGCAAGCCATATGAACAATCAGCCAAAATTGAAGTCCCTATGTTTGTGCGCCTAATGCGATATTATGCTGGTGGGTCACATAAGGAAATAAACAAGTCTGGGATTTCTTTTGCCCAGTGTGCTAGCTGTATTCCATAAACTCATGATCTTTGTCTATCTGTTCTTAAGGTTGCGCTGACACGATTCATGGGATGACTGTTCCTGCTGATGGAGCTGTTCATGTTTAAACTCTTCATGAACCAATTGGCGTTGCTGGACAAATTATTCCATGGAATTTTACTCTTTTAATGTATGCTTGGAAGATTGGCCCTGCATTGGCATGCGGCAACACTGTCGTTCTCAAGACAGCAGAGCAGACACCATTGTCTGCTCTTTACGTATCAAAGTTATTCCACGAGGTAACTTAAAAGCCATAACTTTTTTTGTGTCCCTACATTTAATTGAGATTGGATTAAACAGAAAATTTTCTTGAGAAAGTTCTAGCTTATATTAGTTTGTCTGTTGCAAATTTCTGTAACCAAGCTGATAATTGAATCTAATCTATCAGTCAGCTTCTTATTCATGGTAAATCAACTTTCCTATTCTCAGTAATAGATGGTAACTCATTGTATTTCATACAATCTCTGGTATAGGCTGGGCTTCCTTCCGGTGTTTTGAATGTGGTATTTGCCTTCGGTCCGACAGCTGGCGCAGCTCTTTGCCATCATATGGATGTAGACAAGGTCTTATATTCTAAATAGCATTCTAAACATTGCGATTTTACAAAATATGAGCATTTCTGACTCGATGTTGACATATATCACTCCTCCCGATACCTTAATCTGTTTTTTTCCTTCTCTGCTTCAGCTTGCTTTCACTGGATCAACAGAAACTGGAAAGATTATTCTTGAGATGTCTGCTAAAAGCAACCTCAAGCCAGTGACTTTGGAACTTGGAGGAAAATCTCCCTTTATTGTCTGCGAGGATGCTGATGTGGACAATGCTGTTGAGCTAGCCCACTTTGCACTTTTCTTTAACCAGGTATCTATTTCCTGTTATTTATGAAGGCATAGAACGGAATCTGAACATGTTTTACTTCGTTTACAGGGACAATGTTGCTGTGCTGGATCCCGGACATATGTCCATGAACGTGTTTATGATGATTTCGTGGAGAAAGCTAAAGCACGTGCATTGAAGCGCAGTGTTGGAGATCTATTCAGGCAGGGAGTGGAACAAGGTCCTCAGGTAAAGTTTGCAAGAGCTCAAGTACATTCGATCTACCATTCTGGTTTATGCTTTTCTCAAATAAAAAGTGGAATAGAAAACAATTGAAACTTTCCAATGAAAATGGGAGGTAATTATATTTCTGAATGGCTTTTTTTACTCAATCCTTTCCATCTTTCTGCTTTTGCTGGAAAAACTAATTGCAGTTGTTTTAATACCCAGGTTGACTCTGAACAGTTTTAGAAAGTCTTGAGATATATTAGATCCGGAATTGATGGTAGAGCTACCCTTGAAACTGGAGGTGATAGATTGGGTGAAAAAGGCTACTACATAAAGCCCACTGTTTTCTCTAATGTTCAGGTACGGCGTTTCAGAAGACACACGTTATTAAACTTGTACCTTGAAGGGTATATATCACGACATTGTTGGTTATTTGAACTTGCAGGATAACATGCTGATAGCACAGGGAGAGATTTTGGTCCAGTGCAGTCAGTCTTAAAATATAAGTAAGCCACGAACAAATTACTTTATACATTTTGACAATTTTAGGCCACTGCCCTCTCTGAATTTCTCTTCATTTTCTCATGCATATTGTAGAGATCTTGATAAAGTGATAAGGAGAGCAAATAGCTCTGCATTTGGTCTGGCTGTAGTAGTATTTTCTCAGAACATTGACACAGCCAACACTTTGATGAGAGCATTGAGAGTTGGGACAGTGTGGATTAATTGCTTCGATACATTTGATGCTGCAATTCCTTTCGGTGGGTATAAGATGAGTGGCTAGGGAAGAGAAAAGGGTGAATACAGTCTCAAGAATTACTTGCAAGTGAAGGCTGTGGTTACCCCATTAAAGAATCCAGCATGGTTGTGATTACCTTCTTTTTTATTTTCTATTTTTGAAAAAATAAGCATAGGCTGTAATAATCTTTGCATACAACTGCATTATGGTTCGTAAAATAATGATGATGACGATTATTGTATCTTAGGTGGCTATTGGTGCTTCACAATTTGAATGTTTGTACCATCTGCTGGGTGGAAAATTTAGTTTTTCTTGCCATAAATAAATGGGGAGTGTTGACTCCTTTGTTTTCATATGTATGATTTCACATGGGTTCTCCCAAATTGACCTTTCTCAGTGTCCTCTTTTGTTCTTGTGATTGTGATGAATAATGGTTCTAATCAAGATGGGCACAGCTTTGTTGCTTTGCATTGTTAATGAGGCTGGTTAAAACTGCATTTGTCCAAGAAAACAAGAAACAGTAGAGCTCAAACATGCTTGCATAAATAAAAGAGTATTAAGTATGGAGAATTTTGATGGTGTATACCTTAAAAGAGTAAAGGGAGTTTTGTAAGCTTACATTTTCAGAGTTTTGATCAGTGTTTTAAAACTCGGACCGGAGTGCGAACCGGTGGAGCTACTGGGTTAGGGGTCAATTGGTCGGACCGGTAGAACCGGTGTCAAGAACCGGATAACGTCATAAATATATTTAATATAAATATATTAATTAAATATTAACATATATCACATTTTATGTCAAATAAAATGACCAAATTATAAAAAAAAATAATATTCAATTAAATTCTTAATTTTTCATCCATAAAAAAATTATAGATCGTATTGTTTAATAATGCTAATAATTATTTTGTTTATAATTTAATAAAATTTTATTAAAATACGTGAAATATAATAAAATATTAATTAATTTAATATCAAATCGATCATATTAAAATAAATTAAAAAATATAGTTCTCAATACACAATTTATTTATTTCAAAACTTAAACTTGTGAATTAAAAAAATTGATTACATATCACACTTTGAATTTAATTTTGTGTGCTATAAAATAATAATTAAATAAAAAAATAATAAATATTATATGCTAAAATGTAAAATTCATATTTATTTGAATTGTATAAATGTGATTGATTGAAAATATTAATGAAAAACATAATTTCTATATTCATTCAAAATCTTGTAATAGGGTAAATTGAAAGTATTTATGACAATTAAAATTTATTAAAAATCTTAAAATATGGTAAATTAAAAGAATTTATGATAATTGAAAGATATTAAAAATCTTGAATATGTTAAATTAAAGTATTTTTGACAATTAAATGTATTCAAATTTTAAAATATTAAAATATGGTAAATTGAAATTATTAATGATAATTAAAAATTTTGAATATGATAAATCAAAATATTTATGGCAATTGAATGTATTTAAATTTTAATATATTAAAAAATGGTAAATTGAAATCATTAATGACAATTGAGGGTGTTGATGGAAAAACATTAATGAGTCATAAAAATTATAAAAGGGTAAGAGATTTTTTCCATCTTGATGCTTCATTTATTACTTGTTGATGTTACTGCACAAGTTCAAATTGCGAGATTTGATGGGCTTGAAATCCATGGTGCTAATGGTTTGGGGAAGCGCTGAAGATTTGACCCAAAAAAAAAAAACCGGGTTTTACCCGGGTCCCGGTTTTCCCAGTTGAACCCGGTTTTTGACCGGGTTTGACCGGGTTTTAAACTCCCGATTTTTCAAGCTAACTCGGACCGGACCCTTAGCCGGTTCCCGGTCCAACCGGTCGAACCGGCCGGTTCGGTCTGAGTTTGATAATACTGGTTTTGATATGATAAATGATATTGTTCCTTAACTGTTCACAAAATATATATTTTTTCTGTGTTGTGTGCCAAAAGTTGGTGTATTCTTAGCTTGTGTAGTCAGCCAATAGATGTTTTTTTGGGTTTCTGATCTCATTCCAACACTATCCATAAAGCCAAAATTGGCTGTTTTATTTTAGTCAAAAGAATTCATAGGTATAATAACATAAAATACTTTGATGGAAAAGCCTAAACAACTATAATTTCCTTATGCATGCCACTTATCTCCGTAAATAGCTGCTTAAGGAGTAAAGGCTTATTTACATATGCGACATATAATTATACATTATTTTAGCGTGTTATATATATATATTTACACATAGTACAGAGATTTGTACACCCTATACATAATTATACATACTCTACCGAATTTCACAAACTATACATATTTACACTTAAGTTATACTACTCAATTTTTCAAACAATACATTTACTTATACGTATTACACATATTTCCACACGTTATACTAGCTACATACATTTTCACTGCGTACTATATATATTTACACATACTTCATTTATTATACATATGTATATGTACCATACATATTTTCACACTCTATACATATTTATAATTACTACACGCATTTATACATATAGTATACATATTTTTGCACAGTGTACACATTTATACATTCCCCACTGATTATATACACTTATATATACTATACTTGTTTTCAAACACTAAACATATTTAAACATACATTACACATTATAACACAATATTTTTTATTCACATACTACGCATATTTACACAATTTCACATATTTTATATATTTACAGATACTATACACTTTTTTACACACTACATATATTTATACATACTACACTTATTTTCACACAAACATATATATATATATATATATATATATACTTACTATACACAGTGTTACACACTATACATTTTTACACATACTATACATATTTACACATATTTCACGCATTATAATATTTATATATATTATACATATTTTCAAATACTATTCACATTTACACATTTTTACACACTATACATATTTACATGTACTACTCACTTTTGTACTCACGTTTTAACACACTATACATATTTATACTTTTTTTTATATATACATATTTATACATATTTATACTTATTACAAACATTTTCACATATTATACATATTTACATATATTTAACGCGTTATATATATATATACACATATCATACATATTTTCACTCACTATTCAAATTTACACATACTTTACACATTTTTACATGCTATACATATTTACATATACTACACACTTTTTCACATGCTACATATATTTATACATACTACATATGCTCTCACCCTATATACATATTTATACTTACTACACATATTTGCATACACTATATATTTTTACATATACTATACACATTTTTTACACATTATACATATTTACACATGCTTTACGCATTATACGTATTTATACGTATTATACACATTTTCACATATTTATATTTACATATACTTTACACATTTTTGCACACTATACATATTTACACATAGGATACAATTTTTTACACATTTTCATACACTACATTTTTACATCTATTATACACATTTTCACACACAATACATTTTTACATCTACCATACATATTTAAACATATCTCACACATTATACATATTTAATTTTATTATACACATTTTTAAACACTATACATATTTACATGTGTTTTACACATTTTCATACACTATATATTTTTATACATATTTACACATATCACATATATTTAACACATTATCATTGTTTGAACATTTAATGAATAATTTTATTAATTCATTAGTAAATAACACTCCGTAAGTTTTACTTTTGCAAACCAATTCAGATATTCATAATCAATAAGTACGGGGTTCTCATCTCTTTTGAATATACCTTCAAAGAAGAAGGAAGATTGAAATACCAATAGACGTCTATTATTGAATTCACCCAACCTGATAGTACCCATTTTTGGAATGTCCAATGCGAATCTATGATATTTGTTGAACCATATCCTCGGGGATGAGTGTAGAGAGAACTATTTTAAAGCAGACTCCCTGATCATTAGATAGACAAGATATCAAAATTTTGTGATCCCCTGTCGAATAAACATTATATAGACATGATTGATTTCTTTTAATGAATTATTTGTCTCCCTCATCTTACTGTATTCTGATACCGTAGCTGCCCCCTTATGTTTCAATTGGATTAATTCATTCCCCTGTCTTTCATGTTTTTCATAATTTGATGTAATTTCCCAATATAAAAAAAATCTTATCCTATAAATTTAACGTGAGTCACGTGAGTCCATTCTCAAATAAACTCTAAAATTTGTTTTTAAATGAAAATCCTTATCAATCTAAATCTTTTGTGTTTGATTGCATATTAAAATTTATTGTTGAAGTAAAATTGGCATTTAAAAAAGTTTAAACTTGCAAGATTTCTGAAAGAGAAGGAGTCAAAGTGTTCCCAATAATTGAAGTTGGAGAAGAAAAGAAAATTGAGAAAATAGAGAAGGAAAAGAATATTACTAAGCAAAACTATTGATCGGTTGAAATTTTAAAATGGGGGAAAGAAGATCCATTGGGGTTTAGTATAATTTAGGGGAAGGGAAAGAATTTTGTGGTGTTTAGACGTACTAATTTACTATATTATTTAACTTATTCATGTCCCGATTCAATATGATGCAGTTTTGTTCTTGAATTAAAACTCCAAAAAACAAATTATTTGAAAGAAAAATTACTTCTTTCAAAATAGTACATTTTCTACAAAACTACAAGTTTATTTACAAATTCTCCCAACTAATTGTCATGATTAAGCCAACAAATAATATATTTTTCACACACTATTCATATTTACACACGACAATATTTATACATGCTATACACAATTTGTATGTAATATGTGTAAATATATTCAATGTGTAAAAATGTGAAAATATATGTATTGTGTGCAAATATGTATAGTTTATGTGTAAAATGATGTGTCAAAATGTATGTAATATGTGTAAATATATTCAATGTGTAAAAATTTGAAAATGTATGTATTATGTGAAATTATGTATAATTTAAAAAAAATATCATTGACAAAAATATATTACGAGTGCGAATATATATATAATATGTAAAAATGTATATTCTGTGAAAATGTATGTAGTATGTAGAAATGTGTATAATATGTATAAATATATGTAGTGTGCACAAATGTGTGTAATCTATGTAAAAATACAATGTGTCAAATATGTGTCACTGCATCTAAATATATTACTTATAACTATTACACTGATTTAAAATTATAGTGAGTTATAACATATAATTACACCGTTATAGTGAGTTATAACATATAATTACACCGCGCTTGCGCGGTGTTGCCAACTAGTATCATATAATGATGCCGTGTCAATACGCAGCAATTGACGGAGGACGATATGTTCCATGTGATTTTGAACCATTTTGTGGATGTCCATTGTGTTTTAGAGTTTCTTGCAACAAGCAGAAACCATATATTATTTATAAGAAAATGAGAAGAAGACAGACAATTTCATTTGACACTTTTCAGAAAAAAGTCCAACGAAGAAAGTAGATATAATGAATGCAAAATATCATTACTTGTGATGCTATTTTTCCAGTAAAAACACTTACTCAGTGCTTAATTAGTCTTCCGTAAATTGCATCCATTTCCAAGTCATGATAAACAAACAAGACTGTGACTTTTTTTTTTTTTTTATCTATGACCAATTAAGTTATGGTTCATCATAACTTGTTTCTTAAATTTTCTTCCATCATCTTAATTTCTATTATATGCTACTATTTTTTCTCACGTCAAAAGTTAACTCCTTAACTTCTCCAATTTTTTTTCGCTTTTGGTTTGATGTTAATGTGCATTCTGACTTCAAAAGTGAATTCAAGAATTGAGACAAAAACTCATTCTTAGGTACTAATAGGTTTAATTCTTTATCCCAAATGCAAATTGATGTATTATAGATTTTATTTATATAGTACTTTCAATGCTTAATTTTGCATGTGTATAGAAAAGGTAATGGCACTTAAATGAGTAAAGAACTCTACCACAAAAGACTTGGTCCTCAAATCTTCAAATTGTGTATAGATGTGATAATGGTGAGTTTTATTCTAGACCAAATATCCAAATTATAAGTTCAATTTAAGAGCCGAATTGGTTCTTCACAAGCCTTCGTAACTTAGGGTATGTTTGGACAATCAAATTTTGCATCTATTTGTAAAACAAAAACAAATTCTATTTGGCAGTGCATTTCTTAATCTTTTGCATTTACGATTGTAAAAGACTTGTACAGTAACATTATTTTTAGCATATTAATAAAATAATGCTAGCGGGACCGGTAGTTTGCAGCCTTTTTTTTTTGTTTGACCGGTAATTTCTTTATTGCAGGTGCATGTGCATACAAAAACAATACCTAGCGTGTGCAAGCAATACCAGCGGGACCCACTTTTTAAAAAAATTAATTATATAACAATATATAAAATAATTATTATATATATAATAATAATTTTTTATACATAATTTTCAATAAATTAACCAAATTTATCTATCCGAACACATCTAATCATTTTATAAATATTCCTTTTTCATAACAAAGTCGATAAAATCATTTTATAAATAAAACAAAAAAACACCCCATCCAAGCGCACCCTTAAAAGCCCTTACCTCAACTCAAATATACGGGCATACCAACCTTACCAAAAGTATAACATATGTATGTCTTTATAAATATCACTTCGCAAAACAAACAAAGTGCTAATGTTCTTTTGACTTCAAAAGTGAATTCAAGAAGTGAGACTTAATTATTAATTGGAATTTAATTAACTCCTACATTTGTAACCATTCCAAATTTCAGATCATTGAAATGAATGGCAGCTACCATCATATATAGTTTGTGGTTATAAAAATGTATTAGTAATTTTACTTCATTTGTCTTTTTGAATGTTAATCGGTGTTACGTGATAAATCAAATAGTTAGTTAATTGGATAGAAAATAGGTTAAAGACTTTTCACATTATAAAATTGAAGTTGATGAATTTTTTTTCAGTAACAAAAAGAGTTACTTTTAAAAATACCTTTTAAACTATAATTCAATATCAAAATACTCTTTCAACTTTTGATTTTAACATTTTACTAGCATTCACCTTTAATTTTCGTAATGTACAATAGTTTTAATTCAAGTGATATAAGTTGTATTACAAAAATGCATAATTAGCTCGGGCAAATATCAATTGTTCAAACTACCCTCATTTGATTATATATCTTACTATATATTCTATCAATCGTTGTCCCTGTTTTTTTTTAATCTTTACTAGCTAGTATTTCTTAATTTTTTTTTTCTAGGCATTATATGGCAGTGACTAAACAAAAATGCATAGATTAAATAACTTTTTTTCTAGGTTTTCTCTCTTTCTTTTTTTTTGGTGAAACTTACAAATGAATAGATTAAATAAATAGAAGAGCTTTCTAAAATACAATACATATGCAGGATATATTCGCAACTCCGACAAATTTAACAACAAATTGTTTCCACAATCTTATTTCTAGTAGCAAGGTTAGAATTATTATACATTAAGAAAAATTAAGTGCTGAGTATAGTAAAATGGTAAAATGGAAGTTCAACGGATATTTTGCGATCGAAGCATAGTTCAAGTTTTTTTTTTTTTTTTTTTTTTGCAATTAATAAACTCTAACAGAAATCAAAACAATATATAGTTATACCCAAATTGAGGGAGCATTGGAGTCAGTAATCTAAAAATATTTGTTATATTTAGCTTTTCATTCTTTTAAATTTTTGGTCATCTTTTACATTAGACAAGTTATGGTCACAAAAGCATTTAAGAATTGTACATGATATTATTATCAAATGGGGTGACTAGCAAATTAAATCTTATATTATTCTCTTTACTTTCTCTTATTGATCTTCCTCAAACATTTCTTATAGGCTAAAACAACAATGGCAGGCCAAATTCACAATCCAACTTTTAGAAACTTTTCCATCACCTAGAATTTAGGCAGAAGTTGAAGTTTTTATATAGTTTTTTTTTTTATCACACTTCCACATGATGATGAAATTAAGATGCAAACTTTTGCTCTCTTTTTTTCTGTTGAATTTGCCAAATAAAGAAATTGAAATAACTTGTTAAAGTCAATCAGCTCCATTCCATACCTTAAAATACGTCAATTATTTTGACCAAAATTTTGCCTAACGAAATTACAAAAAGGACGGCTTGGAGTAACTTGCCAAGTCAAATTACTTCTCCATCTCCCTCATTAATTACGTCAACCTCCATAACGAATTTAACTATACATAACAAAGGCCGTCAAATTTAGGGTCCAACTTTTGATAAAATAATGTTTAGTGAAGAATTAGAAAGACATATATCATTTAAAAAACGTGATATATTTTAATATAAATTCAAGAACATATGTTAATAGTACTAGGCATATTAATTAATAGAAGACAAATCTTCCGAAAAAGCAAATTTCATGAAACTTGAAAAGTTGTATTGGATAATGATGATGTATTGGATAATAATGAAGTCATAATAATGAAAATAAACACCTACAAATGTTTATATAGTTTGAAGAAACCCTAATTTAAATCAGAAAAGAAATTGAAAATAATATGAAAAACTAAAAGGCCCAAAAGTGGCCTAATTAGAATAAAAGAATTAATTTGGGTTAAAAACATTTTGCGTCTATTCCGTCTTGTAGATCTCGTCATTCCTTTCGAAACACTGTATTGTAATACCGATTTTGAATGCATATGAGAAAGTTATGGTTGTTTGAAGTTAAAGATGCAATTTAGCATGTTTTCTCTTCTTGGACTCGTGATATGCACTCTACACCTGTTTTACATCATGTGTATTTATAGAGAACATAATAGGAAAATGTGATTCAGATAACCGATCTCATTTAATAAAATAAACGCTTAGTTGTTGTTGATATTTTTAAGAGTTCTAATTCCCATATTTTTATTAAACCATTTTGATGAAAAAAATAATAGAACAAGTTTTCCATTTTTTTTTTGTCTAATTTGTATTAGTGTGTGGGGCATAAAAGCAACTAAATAGTAGTAATTTTCTATTGTATTTCCTTCGACATTAGTACTACAAATGAGCTTAATGCCATAGTGGAGCATAAGTTGATTGTTTATATATGTTTTTAATAGGCATATGATGAATAATAAACAAATAAAAAGTGGGCAATGTAGAAGTCATAACCACAAGTTGTTGAATAAATGCTATAACTATATAATTAACAAAGATAAAAAAAGGCATTGGAAAACAAATTTCATAATCTATCCCTCATAAGTACCATGGCTGGTCATTGGAGATTTCAACATTTTTATTTTTCCTCACAACTCAATAAATTTTTTTCATTAAATTCGTAAGAAAATTAAAATCTTGTCCTAAAAAGTAAAAATAATCTCTTCTACTATCATATACAAAAACTTTATTTTTACGAAGATTGTGAATATTGATGAGGTTGCCTTCTTTTTAATTTTGACATGGAAGAAAGAGAAGAATGGTTAATTTTCTTGATTTTCTATACCAAATTGATTATGTAAACTAAATATCTTAAGGATCTTTCTTTTTCTTTTTTTTAAGGAAAAGAGGTTACTATCTCATCTCAATTTTAGAAAATTTGCTTTGAACCTTGTGAGGTTAATTTATAGTTAAAGTCTCTTCCTACAAAACAACATTATGAATGGACTAATTCTAAACAAGTCCGTAGTTTAAGTTAGTAAAATGACACAAAGGATAAATTACTTCAATAGTACATTAACTTGAGGTTCATAGCGTTTTATCTTTATTTTTTAAAAAGTTTAATTTTAGTCTATCGTGTTATAATATTGGTTTCAAACGTCCTTTGTTCATTTTTTTTTTACTTAAATTCAATTTAAACAATTTTAGCACATATATGACAAATAGAAAAGTATAAAATTGATAAATTTGGACATATGCATGTCAAATAGTTATCAAATTTAAATTTTTCTTGTATGAAAAAGTAAACAAAACACCGTTGAAAGCTAAAATTGCAACATGAGGGATGAATAAAAGCAAAATGAACCTCCAAATTGAAAGAGAATTGAAGTAATTTAAGAGGAAAGATATGCAACCCTATAAAATATTAGGAGATTAAAATACAATTAACTCTCTATATATTAACACAAAAACTCATATGCGACCGGTTTATATATACGACGGGATTAATGATGCGAGCCCACATGCACGTATATTACAATTTGCACATAAATTAAGTATTAATTTTTCACATATCAAGTATCAATGTTAGCGTATAAAATATCATATCAAGTATTATTCTGTGTGGCGTATAAAGTATCAAATTTTCACGTATCAGGTATCAATTTTTCGTATAAAAAATATCAATTTTTTACGTATAAAGTATCAATTTTTCGCTTATAAAGTATAAAATATCAATTTTTCGTATTATACGCGTACCAAGTATTAATTTTTGCGTATCAATATTAACTATAAAAGTATATCATTTTAATTGGCGTATAAACTGTCAATTTTTTCGCATGTCAATCAATATTTGAAATCTAAAGTGATACGTGAAAAAATAAACATGTGCATATATGAAACGGATTTACATGAGAATACTTGATATATTAATGTATTAATTTTGCAATAATTAATGCGTGATAATTCTAAGACCAAACTTTTGTTGAAACAAATTAATTAAAGTAGTAACAAACTAAAATACTCCAAGGTCCATTCCTATGTATGCCATGGTTTTTGTCCAAACACACCATCACGGCAAGCTAAGTCAAGATGAGATGATGGATCGATGATGCAAATTAAACTAATTTAAGTCCATCAGTCTCTCCACAGCCAAAACTACACGCAATTTCCATTATTTTACCATTAATCCCACCAATACTCCCATTTCCATTCCATTCCTTCCTTCATTGGTCAAAATTAATCAACTAAAACTGTGCTAACTTCCCCAACTTACTAACATACCAAACATCCTCCAAACCCACAAAAATAAAAAAAAATAAAAAAAGTATTACTAATTAATTAATATATTGACCTTAATTAAACAAGTGTTAATTAATGCATGAGAATTCTAAGACAAGTCCAAATGAAAAAAATAAAAATTTGGAAATGATTTAGTCAAATCGCAAATCATCAAATTTTGCACTTTGCAAGTTGCATTTATATATATTTCGTAAAATACAAGTTCTGTTGATGTATACATCTCTTCAATCACTTTTCTTCTTCACTTTTTTTTTTTTTTTTTCTTGGTCTAGACCTGTCTCACATTTGTCTCCATAGTTCTAATTCTAATATTAATATTTTACCTTTGAATTTGAGTTTTGAAATAAATTAGCTATTTCATTTGGTTAGTTTCTATCAAATATTTAAATGAAACAATAAATTTAATTTACATTAATTTATAAGTTAATTTTTATGCAAATTAATCGAATCTATAATTAGTTAACTCAATTATATGACAGGACCAAATGATATGGATTAATTTATTTCAAATTCAAAATTCAAAAAAAAATTAAGTATTATAATTTCAATTATAAGAGGCAATATGAGCCAAATTGTTAGTTCAAGAAGGATTTATTGTATTTTATCTCTTTTTTTTCCCAATAAACCAACACTAGCTACAAGATGATAACTATACAAAATAGAATTTTCAAAAATAAATTGCTAACAGAGCTTTAATTGGATAACAAAATAATAAAGATATGTAGACTCCAAAAATAAATGTTTTGAAGTCACTTGAAATATGAGCATTTCTGTTACTTTTATATAACAACAAAATTCCATGCTATAGATTTCAGTGTTCAAAGGTTATTATTTAAGGTGCAGATTAAAATCCCTGGTCTCTATTCATTAATTTTTCCACTCTGACTTCAGTTAAACAGTCTTTACTCATGCATTGTCTCTTAGGGGAAAAAAACAAAATTTGTTTTGTCTATTAAGGCTAACTCATTTATTGGGATAACAAAAATGGCACAAATTAATTAATTAATGGCATCTTCAAAATGTATGATAATCCCAATGGAAAACTGATTAATTAAAAGTCTTCATGATATCAAAATTAAACACATCCTGATCATCATCATCAGTTACTATTGAACATAATTAAGGGAAATTAAAAACAATAATTATGATCAGAAAAATTTTAACTCTCCATTTGAATTTTGTTGTTGTACATGTACATCCATTATACTCCATCTATTCTTTAATAAGTATCGTTTTGACCGAGAGCATACTAATTAAGAAAATGAATAAATTGTATTATATACCCCTAATTCTTTATTAGAAAATGTAAAAATGCAATTAATGTCATGTTATGGTAGATAAATTGAATAAAGGATAAAGTCGCAAGTTTTTACCTTTTTTGTATTGGAATGTGTAAAGTGACATTTATTTGAGAAAAAAAAAAGTTGGTTGAAACGACACTTATTATAAAACAGAGTGAGTAAATGTAATTCTAGACATTGCAAGCTTATTAAGAAACATGTAAATGACTAAAAAGTTTATAACTAATACTAATCAACATCAAAGTCTGTAATTAATGTTGGTGACTAAAATGCCTCTAATTGTATTTTACGGTAAAACGACATTTAATTTGAAAAATAAATAAAAATCTAAAACAACAATTATAATGCATCAGATGGAGTATGTAGGTATACAAAGTAATATGCAAAATGTGCAAAAATAAAAAGTCATTCCTTAATTTATTCTTCTAAACAAATTAAAATGTTTTGGTCATACACTTACAAGTGTGTCAAACTGTATTGTGTGTTGGTAAACAAGCATAAAGTAATTCAATTTGACTCTTTTGATTTTATTTTATTTTCCTTAAGTTGAGAGATACCTGAAGCAAGAGTCAACTAATGATGCATTTTCATAGTCTTTTACCATTCCAATTCCATGATGATTCTCTTCCCTCATCATGGAAAACATTCTTCTTCAAGCAGTAGTCCTTATGACCATATTCTCTAGAAATTCTTGATTTTAATTCCTCTTTCTTCTAAATTAATCCATCATCATCATCCCATTAGGAAGGATCCCTTTTTCTATAAATATGTGCAGTTTGTGAATTGCCATTTCCATTCTCAACTCTCAACTCCTCCTGTCTTCTTCAACTAGCAATTAAACTAAGCTTGCTCCCATTTCTGGATTGTCATTATTGTTAATTTGTTCTTCACATATATATCTAGACAAAAGTTCAAATATGGAAACTTTTGCACAATTCATTCTTGTCACAATCTTCACCTTTTTGGTGTATTCATGTTCTTGTACTCTTAGTACCTTAGAGGTACAATCTGCAGATGATCAGTATAACGGTGGTTATCGCCGCGAAAATCTTGCAAATAATGAAACAGGCTATCCCAAATTCTCCAGGGGAATAAATGATCATCATCAGGATGAGTCTGGATCAGTAGTCCTGAAAGTTAGAAGATTGATGAATGTTAATAATCATGATGATCAGTATGATACTTCTGCAAGGATGAGGTCAAGAAGAAGCTCAAGATCATCAATGGGAAATGTTGTGATCAATGTTGACAAGTTTGGAGCCAAAGCTGATGGAACTGATGATTCTCAGGTACATTAATATTTACAAAAAAAAAAATTATAAGCAATAACTGCATTCGTAACTGTTACATACCTATACATGCATGCTCTTGAAACTGTGCATTTTTTCCTCATTATTCGGTTAGTTGTGCATTATGCTGAGTTGTTAATTTTACCATCAAATACGTGTTTGTAGCAGTTAAACAAAATGACAAAAACTGACTTTTTAATGTATTTCACACTAAACGTTTGAGCCCTTCAGTTTAAGGTGCCTATATGATCATCTGGAGAAATTAAGATTAATTTCTGCTGTTTTTTCAGGCATTTTTGAAAGCTTGGAAGAAGGCATGTTCTACTAAACAAAGTATTTTCTTGGTTCCTTCAAGAAAAGTGTACCATCTTAAGCCAATTATTTTTGAGGGTCCTTGCCAATCTGGGATTACAATGAGGGTATGTTTGCATCGATCCATAAAGTTTCAACTTCACATTGATTCATTTTGAAGAAAGTAATTGAAGCCCTTGTTTTATTTCGTATTAATTCTTTGTATATATGCAACAGATTCAAGGAAGTATTAGAGCTTCAACACACATGTCTGACTATGAAAAGGGTGGAAGAGTTTGGATTAAGTTTGAGAAACTCAGTGATTTCACTGTTGATGGTGGTGGAGTTATTAGTGGAAATGGACAAATTTGGTGGCCAAAATCTTGCAAAGTTGACAAAACACAGGTTTGCAACTTAGCTCAATTAATTGTTTAAACTCAGGCTACACAAATTATTTTTCAAGCAAAACTAACATTTTCTTTCCTTCTTTTTTTTGCAGCCTTGTGTTGGTGCTCCAACGGTATGCTTAAAGCTTCGGAATGATCAAAAGTTTTGCTTCAAAACACTAATAAATTACAATGTTTAATGACCCTTTTTCTTGATTTGTTTGATTACAGGCTCTGACATTTGATAAGTGCATAAATCTGAAAGTAACACATCTGAAGATAAAAAATGCACAGCAAATGCATGTCACTTTCCAAGATTGTTTGAATGTTGAAGCATCAAATCTAAAGGTAAAATCCAAAGGATCAAGCCCCAATACAGATGGGATTCATGTCACAGAATCACGCAATGTTCAAATCTTGAATTGTGACATTGGAACAGGTAATGATAGTACAAATTTGAGCCCTTTTATCTATTCTTCTCTTCTTGGCCTAACATTTTACTAACAAAGCAAAAAAAAAAGGCTTCACAAAAACTTGGATTGACCAATTGATTTTTGTTGCTGTATTTATTTACGTACAACTAATGTTGGATGAAATTTCGTATTCAGGCGATGATTGTATCTCCATAGTGAGTGGATCCAGTAATGTTAGAGCAATGGATATAAAGTGTGGACCAGGGCATGGAATTAGGTATGTTTATAAATTTGTCATCTTCGATAACGTTAGGAGTCGTGTAATAAATTTAGATCAAGCAAACTATCGAAATATGATCTATACAACTGACTTCATTTACTGGGATAAACGCTTAATTGTTGTTGTCGTTATTCTCTCCAATGAATCGCATTTCTTATGAAAGTATACATGTTATATGACTAATAATGTTTCTTAATTTTCAGCATTGGAAGCCTTGGAAAGAATGGTGCTGAGGATTATGTCTCAGATGTTATAGTCAGTAGAGCAACATTTACAGGAACAACAAATGGAGTTAGAATCAAAAGTTGGCAGGTTTGCAACACTACTTTTTCAACTTCCATTTTTTGCTTCAATTTTGTCAAACTCCTGATCAAAAGTAATAACACAAAATTTCTTGACTAACATTCATTTCTTTAATGATTTTGTAAAGGGAGGAAGAGGATATGCAAAGAATATTGTCTTTGAAAACATTATGATGCTAAATGTGACAAATCCCATCATCATTGATCAATTTTATTGTGACAAAAAGGGACATGATTGCACTGTTCAGGTACTTTTTTTTTTCTAAATTTATTTACAAAATTAATTAGCAACATGCATTTACAACATTGTTTTATTAGCCATGAATATGATAATTAATTTTAAAATTTCGTTGCAGAAAAATGCTGTACAAGTACAGAATGTTTTGTACAAGAACATTAGAGGAACAAGTGCAGTGGAGAAAGGCATAATCTTCAATTGCAGTGAGAGTTTTCCATGCGAAGGTGTTAAAGTGCAGAATGTACAATTAAATCACAAAGGGCACAGTAGTTTAGCTTCTTGTACCAATATAAATGTGCAAGAAATAGGAAGAAATACACCCCAATGCCCAAAACAGTGAATTATTTATTGAAGTTGTTTATAATTAAAAAAAATATATTTTGTCCATTAATTGATGTCAATTATTGAAAATGGGCATATTGATATAGAGTAGAATTTCATTTATTTTTAGGAAAATATGAAATATACAATTTCATTTGTATCTTTTTTTTTTCAGAAGAATAACGTCCAAGAAATCAGAATGTAATTTCTTGTGATGTAATATAATAAAATTTAGTTTTAATCTCTTTCCGAACAAATTATCAAACTTTTAGTGTCCTAAAAGTTGCATATTTTAAGTTTGAATATTACTTTGTACATTTATTCAAATTCACCTCATCCAAGATACAGCTATTATATATACAACATTAACAATTAAGTTTTTATCCCAATTACGTGTGGTCGGCTACATAAATATCATATTTCATTACTTTATTCTATCTATACATACTATACAATTTTTTATATAATTCATATAATTTGAGTAGCAAAATTTTGCGTTAACTGTCAACCTAACGCAATCATCCTCCTTTTGTTGAACTTGAAATCGATTATTTTTGTTGAACTTGAAATCCGATACTTGTAGAGGTTTAAACTACTTATAAGTTATAAGCATGCAGAATTACACAACTATTATATATCATTATAAAAAAATTCATTTCTTCAAAAGTTGCTCTAATTTTGAGACAAAAGAAATATTAATTAAATTAGTTTATAGATTTTATAAATTGGATGTAATTTGCTCTCTTCTTTTATGACTCTGTATATGATGTTTCCTTGGGGAATGTTAGTTCAAGTCTTCAATCCACTGATTTTTTGTTTTTTAGGTAAGAAAATTTTGTAATTTGGCATACATTAGTATGATTTATTAGTCTATTAAATTGAAATACTTGTTTACTCCCCAACCTTTCATTCATTTTTTTGATCATTTAAATTTTTATTTCAAAATATATCCTCGTCAATATTATATATACTTTAGTTTGATTCGGCCAGTCAACATCAAAAGTAATTTACATCATAGGAAATTAATTACTTAGTATTATGGAATAAGTATTTTTTTTCCGGATATTACAAATTGTTTCATTTTCAACATTCTTGAATTTTGTAGTGAAATTGATTTTCAACTTATTTTCTATCTATTTAACAAGTAACAATATTTGTTACGTGACGTTATTCAATATCATACTGGACGTGAATCAATGTTACATAACAAACAGCGATATAGTTAAATACATGAAAAATGTATTGATGACACAAAATTTCAATTGAGGAACCAAAATATAATTCATTCGTTATTGGGACCAAAAAGGTATTTTACTCTTAAGATTAATGACCATTGGAGTCATTTATCCATTTTTTATATCTATATTTATATTTTCGTCTTTAATTTTATAGGAAATCTTCATTTAACTACCTACAATTATGTTTTTAGCCTTTTAACTTTATAATAAATTGTCATGTAGCTGAAATAAATTCTCATTTTGGCCCATTTAATGCAAAAAAAATTACAAAAAAAGTCTCATGGTAATTTTTTTTTGTAATTGACCTAAAAAAACTCTTAAACTCGAGTAGACCTATAAAAATTATTGATTAACTCTATTAAAAAATGTAATCAAATTTGATTCGATTCGATTACATCAAGATAATTAGTTCCAAACCATTGACATCCAAGAGACATGGAAAAGAATTGAAGGCAAGAGGGAAGAATTGCCCATGAGGGCCATATATAACATTTAGAGAAATCAATTTTTTCTCTAATAGTAAATAAAAAATTTTCTTCAAATTAATCATAATCACTTCCTATATGCATATTTTGGACCATCCATGCATGTGTGTAAAGTATGGCACTCTCATGAAAGGAGTAAATTAACGAACAAGAACACAGAAATTAAAGGAATGGTAGGTATATCTCTTCATTCAATCTTTAATATCATTGATAGAAACTTTAAAGCTAAAGAATTTTTCAAACTTACAATTAATACAATTTCCAAGTGCACTCAAGTCAAATAAATCCATATTTGGAAATTGGACGTCTAAGGTATTTATTATATTTTGTAGTTTGCCTTCCATACAACTTAGATTATTGTTTTTTCCAATGTATTTTAGTTGTTGACTAAGTATTTAACCATTAGTTCCAACAAACAAAACCAAAAAAAAATTGTTTGTAGGCTTGCACTTGTATATCCTTAATTATTTTTTGTTAATAAAATGGTTCTACCAAATCATTAAACGTGGTACACTGCTTATAACCATTGTTTATGAGGAATGCTGTTAAAATAATGAATTAATCTTAGCTTATCTGGTTTGTTTCATTGTGAATTATTCCCTTTTGATCTACTGGCTAGACTTAAAAACTATCTGTCACATTTGTTGAAAAAAAACTTTTTATGCAATTTTGTCACTTGTATTAAAAAATTATACCAAATTATTCTTTCATCCAATTTTATTTAATTTTATAATAGAAAGTATGGACGTATACATCCATGTACATATTATTTGTTTAAAAAGCATATGAAATTAGATAAAAAGACCAATCTATTGATTATTTTTAGCACTCTAAATCTTCTATTACATTCTCTATTACATGTCATTATATTTCATTAAGACCCTATCAAGTGATTAGTGAACCCTAACAAAAAAATTTTAAATACACGTGGATTGTATTTATAGATTTCAATTTGGAATGTAACAAAAAAAACCATTGGATTATTTTTAGTGTGAATGGCGAAGTGTCAATTTAAATATGTATAACCAAAAAAATTGTTCAAATGAATGTGAATGACGTTTCTTTTATAAATTTTCATAATGTATTCACGTCATCACATAATAAGATAAATTTTTAATTGTTATTATTGTTGTAGTAGTATTCCTGTATAAATAAATTGAAACTCATGTAGATAAAAGTATTAATAACTATTTACACTCAATACAGTATTGTTGACATGTAAGGTAAAGTCATATAAACTGAGCTAGTTTTGAACAAGAGTAACAATAAAGAGTACATGTGTTTTACAACAATAACTAAAATCTTCCCTTCAAAATTATCTTTGTCTTATCATATCCAAGTTCAAAATTATCTTTGTCTTATCATATCCAAGATTAAACTGTGTCGTAGGGTTCAGTTATTCTTTAGTTAAGATCTAATAATTGTAAAGTGATGGTTAGGATCTAATAATTGTAAAGTTATTTTAGTTATGCTTTTAGTCATTAGTTTTAATTAAACTACTTGTTTTGAACATTAGACAGAATATGACAAAGATAATCTTGAATAGAGAATCTTATCGATAACTTTTAACCTATAGAAAATTTTAATTTTCTATCATGTCCTCATAAAAACTTAAAATTTTTCCCCTCAAAAATTAAAATATAACTTTTATTAACAAAGATACATAGTTTTGCCCACAAGGTGCTACTTTTTGGATTCACCACTAATTGTATCCTCTATAATTACTCTTTAAACAAATTTGTTACCCACACATGCACATTATAATTTTCAAGCCTAATCTTTTTTCAGACATGCCTAATAAAGATAAATTCATATTAATAATGCACATTAGATGACTTCCATCATTATATGATCACTAACTAACTAACTAATCACACTTTGCTCATAATAAACAATTCAAGATGCAACATGTTGACAATTAAGTTAAACAAAAAGAGTTTTTGATTTTTTTGAAACAAACTTAGCAAATTCTTTTTATATGGAAAGCATTAAGATCTCTCAGAATTTGCTTCCAAATGTACATTCTGAAAATCTTGTTAAAAAACCCTTTTGGAATCATTTTGTTAGCCACAATCCAAACAGGATGAAAAAGTGTTAGAAAGAGTACGATGTTATAAACAGTTCTTTATAAAAGTTTGCTTTTATGGCCGTTTGACACTGTCAATAGAATGAGTAAGATAGATAGGCTTATCCTATGTATAAATGAAAGTATACAATTTAATGGTTTCATGTGATTTTATTGTCGTTGTAACATATATTGTCGATTGCCATTTTTGTTTCATCCATAAATTAGAAGACGCCACAAGAAAATCCAGAACGAATAAATCAAAATTACTATGAATAAGTCCATTGAATAATTTATGTAATGCCTCTGGATCAAACATAATACAAATGATAAATGTACTGTTTATGTCTGTTAGATAGTTGTCAAAGAGCAAAAAATTTGTTCAATGTATTGTAAAAAGATCGATAAACCTTATATTTTAGTAAGGATATTTAACTTTGAGTTTTGGGATTTCATGGAAAATATTCATGAATTTCATCCCACTTTAATAATCACTTTTGGCATGGCAAATATGGAAGAATGAATATGGACGGTAGGGAAGTGTCTAACAATGATTCAAAGGAAAGCAGTATTACTAGCAAATGTATAACTTTCTAATACGAGGCCGATAAGTAGAAGACACAATTCTTCACACGAATACAAATTTCACAGAATTTGAAAAAAATTTACACAAACGTAATAGTTTCGTAATAATGAAAATAGCGGTATGTCAGTGTTTATATATTATTAGAAAGTCCTAATTCAGATTAGGAAAGGATAACAAAAACAATTACAAAATTTTAAATAGCTCAAAAGTGTACGAAATAAATGAATTTTGCTAAAACGGTATATCATAAAAGTAATTTTGAATAGAACAATTTTGCCAAAACGATATATCAAAGTTTATAAAGTAATTTTCAACTAGTTCCATGTCAGTTTCCAAAGGTCCTTAATTCTATATCAAAATGTATCACAAGACTAAACTAGTGCAAAATTCAAAAGGTAAGAATGTGATTCAATCCATTGGTATCATCCTATGATGGAGTACGGCACCTAAAAAATTTGGGAGTGAGACAAGTGTTAGTAACTCCATTAATATTTTTGCAATTATTAGTTGTACAACTTGTGTGCATAACCATTTAGCTTGAATATGTACGTACCACGCATTCGTGTAAATGTACACAGACAAGGAGTGGGAAGAGAAGAGAAACAAGTAAATGATAAAAGCAATGTGATTGCTAAGATAGACACAAAAGGAAACACAAGAGGAGTATGGACTTTTGTGTAGATTCCGACAAACCATCTCCATAATTATCAATTATTTTACTACAAGCCTAGCTATTGGTATATATACAGAGAGAAAACTCTCGTGAAACGTATGAGACGGGAGTTAATCACAATTTCAACGCACAATAAAAATAACAGAAAATTAAAATTACGTACAATTTTAACAGTCATTGATTGTCCGTTTCAATCATTTCATATATGAAACGTACAATTAATGACCGTTTAAATCGTAAATATAAAACCGTTGCACATTAGTTTTTGTGTCTGGGGACGAAAGAAAGAGAATTAGTCCATAATATGTAGCAAATGTACAAAAAAGAAATGAAAGTAAAAGGGAAGAGAGATGAATGGATGGAGAAAGATGATGGGCTCTTTGGCGTAATAGACTCTTGTTGGCTGTTGGGCTCTCCTCCAACACTGAAGGCAGGGTACATGCTTTACGAGACAAACTGTTGTGTAGAGAATAAAAGGAGCGTTAGTATCAGAGAAGTACTCTGTGTCTTCTTCTGCTTAATATTATCTCCCTTTTTTAAATAGTACTGTTATCTTTCTTTGTTATCCCATTTTCCTTCCATTGTCTCTTCTTCTTCTCTTTATTCTTTGATTTTTTTTTTTTCCTACCTTATCTCAGTGGAAGAAAAAGAAAAGAATGGTAGGAGATGAAGGGACATCTTCAAATCATGATCATCAAGAACAAAAGAAAAAGCTTCTCATCAAGAGAATCTGTGTTTTCTGTGGCAGTAGAGCAGGTCATAAATCATCATTTAGTGATGCTGCTCTTCAACTTGGAAAAGAACTGGTAATGATGCTAGCTAGTATTCAAGTTATATTATAGCTGAAAAAATTGATCATCATGCAATGATAATATAACCATTGATCATGTTGGTTGTTTTTCTCATCACTTCTTGTATGAACAATAATATTCTTTTACTCTTTTGCATGATTTTATCATGATGACTTGTGAATATTGCTCTATTTGCAGGTTGACAAGAAGATTGATCTTGTCTATGGTGGAGGAAGTGTAGGTTTGATGGGATTAGTCTCAAAAACTGTACATCAAGGAGGTTGCCATGTTTTAGGGTATTTTTAATTGCCTCACAATTCATCAATGGTTTATTTTCTTCTCTCAATGATGGTTTTGTCAAATATTGTGCCATTTTCATTCATTCATTCATTTCTTCTTATTTTCTTTCCTTTCTTTCTAGTGTAATTCCTAAAGCTCTCTTGCCACGTGAGGTATGTTGTTTCGTCCTTGTCAATCTCAAATTTTACTGTATAAATTCATGAAGGTTTTACTGAAACAATAGCGCGCATTAATTCATGATCATTGTTGCAGAACAGTAGTGACTCATGGCATAACATGGCATTTCTCCTCTCTCATAATAACATTGATGAATCTATGCAAATAATCTTTACCATCTATAGCATGGAATATGCTTCTTGCAGATATCAGGGAAAACCTATGGAGATTTAAAAATAGTGGCAGACATGCACCAAAGAAAGTCAGAAATGGAAAAGAATGCTGATGCTTTCATTGCACTTCCAGGTTAGGTTGAGTCCCTTCAGTACTGAAAATAATCCCTTTCAATCACTGTTGATCATCTTAAAACTGAAACAGTGCTGTCCCCTTCTGTGTGTGTGTGTGTGTGTAATGATTAAGGTGGCTATGGAACAATGGAGGAATTGTTGGAGATAATTACTTGGGCACAGTTGGGAATTCATGACAAGCCAGTGAGTTTTTTTTATTTATTTTTTTTTCTTTGGAAAATTTAGGTATATTATTTGATAATTAATGATCATCTGTTCATAATTTAGAAGATGGGTTTTCAGTTTGGATTCCACTAGAATAAAAAGAAAAATGATTTGGACATGCAGGTGGGGTTGTTAAATGTGGATGGCTACTATGATGGCTTGCTTGCTTTGTTTGACAAAGGTGTGGAGGAAGGTTTCATAGAAGATTCAGCAAGAAATATAATGGTTTTAGCTGACACAGCAAAGGAGTTGATCAAGAAAATGGAGGTATAATTAATGGAAGTTTTTTGAAAAAAATAATGCAAGAAATCAAGATTTTTAAGTACAAGAATATCTTGTTGTATAATGATGTTGGTTGCTAAATTATTGTAGCTATGGCCAATAAGATTTGCAGGAAAAAGTTGGAACCATTTGTTATTGCTTTTGTTTTGATTGATTGCCTATATTTTTGCAGGAGTATGCACCAGTCCATGAGAGAGTTGCACCAAGACAAAGTTGGGAAGTGGACCAATTATTAGACTCTTCAAGTGGGGAACCTCTAACCTCTTAGATCTCTATCAACACATCTGTATATATAGATTTATTTATTATATATATATATATATATGTTATCATGATTTTATATTTTGCTCTAGTTCCACTTATTACTTGTTCAATGATAAGTGTTACAAAAATTTTAGTTTTATGTTGATTTGCTACCGCCAATCCTTTTTTTCTCATTTTTTGAATCGATACTTATAAACGGATAAATTATTAATTTACTGTCAACCTTTCTTCTATTCTCATATTCAGTTACAGGAAAAAAAAAAATACCAATGTTAAACAAAACTTCTACCATCTTTGCTTGTCAGTCTAATGCCAACTTTTCTTCTTTTCTCAAATTTGAAAATCGATTAATTATAAACAGACAAATTGATTATAAGTACACAGAGTTTGTTCCACTTGATCATTTAAAGGAAAATAAAAACATAAATAGTTAACAAAGCTTCTGTCATATTTTACTGGTAGTCTACTATCAACCATTCTTCATTTCTCATATTCAGAACTAACTACTTATAAATAGATAAGTTGCTTAAGCACATGGAGTTTGTTCCACTTAATCATTTAAGAGAGAAAAAAAAAACACCAATGTTTAACAAAGCTTCAACCATCTCCCTTCCTAAAGTCTTAATTAAGTGAACAAATCAAAGATCCCATATCTTAACCTCCCATTTCAATATTAAGCATCACATGTATGCATGAGGTTTATTGTAGATCAATAGGAGTGGAAACTAGAAAGCAATATCATATACATTATTGTGTTATTTGTGTCTTTCTGTCCCTATCTCTTTCTTTCTTTTATATCCTCTCTACTTGCCTTTTGGTTGGTCATTGACCATTTCTCAAAAAGGGCATATACTGTTTTTGCAAGGGACAATATGGTCTGTGAAAAAGTGAAACAAAAAAAGCTATAAATGTTGCTGTGTAAAGTATTGTATAATTAGTTTGACCAAGGCCCCCAACAGTTGTTAAAGTTCTTTGATCAAAGATTCTGCTGCCTCAACAAATTGACTATCCATAGTTTAAAACTTCAAAAAGTAATTCATTTTACTGTTCTTTTGAATGCATATCTCTATTGTTTCTGAATGCATAAATCATTAAAAGAATAGTTAATTACAAAAAAATAATAATAATAATTTTGCACTCTTATATTTTCATGTCGATTCCAATTAGTGGGATAAACCTTTATTTGATGTTGTTGTATTATTATACTTTCGCAAAATCCTTTTTAAACTTTTAATTCTGATATTTTACATTTCAAAACTTGTTTAAACGGGTTAAAAATCACCTCATAAAGAAGGTATATTACTTTTCAATTAAATGTTTAGAGATGCAATGTGTTAAAATTAGAAACTTGATAAAGAATATGTGAGAAGGTATAGTTTAAGGGGTTTTTTTTTTTTTTTTTGCAATTAACTGTTAAAAGAATTAATGGTTAAAATCATTTATATCTTACTATGTCATGTAGTAATTGTCTTAAACAATTACAGATTCAACATTTGAGGCTCTAAGCCTCTAAAAAACATAGGGGTAATCATTTTTTTTATCACTAATGTTTAGTCTTTGATCCAATCTGATAATGTGAATTTTTGAGTTAATTGTGAAAAAAAATCTAAATCTCCCTTAACTATGATTTTTTTCGCAAATTTCTTATCGGACTTTTAGTTGTAACACTTTACATTTCTAATTATTTAATACGGTTTAAATAAATTTAGGGTGCAAAATGTTACAATTGAAAGTTTAAAGAAAAGTTCACCAAGGCATCATAGTTTTGACGAGGTTTTTTTTTTTTAATTAACTCTAAATTTTACTAAAAAACAAATATATATTATATATTTGATATTCAAATAAAACCCACTTATATAATTCATAAACTACATGAAAAATAATGATTGCAAGCATAATTATGAGATCATGGAATTTTAAATCGTTCCATATATTATTATATATTTATAGGAGCAATTAAAATTAATTGCATTCAATGGAAGAACACAATACAAAACATAAACAATTAATTTCCTTTTAACCACAACTTTTTCAAAAGCAATTTCCATCTGGAACAATTTTATCTATTACTAGTAATTTTCATAATAAATAGATTTTTTTTCTACTGTCTATTTTTGAAATGGCTTACTTTTTTCATTAATTAGAAAAATCAAATAAATCGTGTCTAGCACACACTTTTAATTTAAGAGTTACATTTTAAGAAGAAGAAGTCACTCTAAAGGTTGGATTAATAGAATCCATTAGTGAATTTTAATTTGTTATCAAATCTCCTTAATTGATTTAAATTCAAAACTAATAATACTTTTTAGGGTAAATTACCATCAATCACAATGTGGTATACTCAACCAACCCATAACCAAGCTGTAATCCTTTGTCCAAGATTTTTTTCTGTCTTATTCTGTCTTAGATTAAAACTACATCGGGTTCACTCATCTCTTGGTTATGGTCCAATAATTGTAAAATGATTTTAGTGATATTTATGATTTTAGTCCCTAGTTTTAATAAAACTACATCGTTTTGAACATTAGATACAATAAGACAGCATAATATTGGACAGAGGATCTGGTCTCCCCATAACCCCCTTAATGTATGAAAATCGAGACCAGATCCTTTGCCAAATATTATACTATTTTATTCTGTCTAATGTTCAAAATAACGTAATTTCACTAAAACTATGAATTAAAAGTATAAATATTACTAAAATCACTTTACAATTATTAGACCCTAACCAAGATATGAGTGAACCCCACGATATTGTTTTAATTTAAGTCAGAATAAGACAAAATAATTTTTGACAAAAAATCTCATCTCATGAAAATCTACTTTGTGCCTATTTGTACTATTGACAAAATTGCAAATATAATATTTTCCGCTAAAACTAACAGTGTGTTGTAAAATGTCACTTTTATCCACATATATAGAGTAACAAAAATAAACAAAAATCTGCATTTCTACAAAATTCTCTTTTTGGTTTCTCTCTAATTGGTTGAATTATGTAGAAATGATGATTTTTGGTTTATTTTTGTTTACTTATATAGGTGGATAAAAGTTACTTTTGTTAATAGCACAATGGAGTAAAATATAAATTTTTATACATTATGGAGTTTACGGGTTGGTTGAGTTATACTGACACTTAATTTACCCTACTTTTTAATACAACTTTTATGATCAAAATGTGAAATATATATAATATATTTAATGCTTAGTGAAACTTATGCCATCATCTAATTGAAATATAAACATTAAGAATAAAAAGGTCAATTACTCGGACGATCCTTCAAGTTGGGATTAATTATCATTTTGGTTTCTATTCTTTAAAAAGTTACATAGTAGTCTATCAACTTATTTTATTGATTTGACCATTGGTCTAGACATCCGGTGGACTCTATTGGGCATTTTACTTAACCCTGCTTTGCAAGTTTCATTATTGTAAAAGTTCAACTCAAATATACTAGAAATGAAATGAGACTAAATGGTATCGTTACGAGAGTTCAGATCCTCTGTCCAATATTTATCCAGTTCTATTCTGTCTAACGTTTAAAACTACGTAGTTTCATTAAAAGTAGGGACTAAATGCATAAATATCATTAAAATTACTTTACAATTATTAGACTCTAACTAAGAGATTAGTGAACCCTACGACGTAGTTTTAATTAGGACAGAATAAGTCAGACAAAATATTGGACAGAAGATCCCGTGTCATCGTTATGAATGCTAAACTCTGTGACCCAATACGACAAAGAGAGCAGTAAGTCAATTAGATAAAAAGAAAATGGATCGAGAACCGTTTACATTACAAAATTTAAGTTGTTAATGAACTCTCGAGTATCAAAAGTTAATAAAAAGGATGAGACATTAGTTCACATCTATTAATTAATATTCAATCCCCTCTTGTACAACTAATGTGAGAAAAACCCAACAATCTTTTCCTCACACATTGGAACTTAAAGTTGCATTCTGTACATCAACCTTTGCATTCTCTAGTTGAAGTTTTGAGCAAAGTTGCTGAACTTAATGCCACTTTTTAACTGCTGATAATCCTTCTCACCTCAAGAAATAAAAAGTTTTTCTGCACACTTTTTAATTAACAACTAGTACACAACTGATGGGATGGAGTCAACATGAACAAAAAAAAAGGAATTAAAGCTGTGGGGATTTTTAGATTGATTCACTGATGAGCTTGTGTGGGAAGAAGAATTGGACCCATCACCCATCTCTATAAATGATTTATTTTTGCAACTTTGTGGGTTTGTTGGACTGTTCCTCTAAAGTGCAAGTGGATATGGAACAGTGCTAAGTCAATTGACAGTGCAGCCAGGGGAGAAGATGATATTAGGAACTTTGTTGCAGTCTTTGCAGACATGAAGTTGAATGAATAGGCCCAAGGAAACAGTTCTGACATGATGATGATGCCCACTAGTTTTAATGTCTTTGAATTTTGAAAGAGTCGTTTGCTTTGCATTCAGAAATTTGGACGGCTTGTCAATCTTTTCTCTCTGTCTCAATGTAATTTGCACACTAAGAATTTGAAGAAAACAAAAATTTCTCCAAATTAAAGGCCAAGAACTATAGGCTCAATGCTTTGTCAGTCGTCACCACCAAGAGACAGGAGAAGAAGAGTTTTTGATTCTGCAAATTCATCTTTTTATGTGCATAAGTTTCTGCATGGATGATTGAATTATATGAACATCCAAAATGGCACAAATGTTTATCTAGAATTCTATACCAAATTCCCTTCTGCAGCAAGGTTAAAATTCAAAGCCAGAAACTGGTGTGCTTATCCAGGAGGATCCACATAAATAACCATGATTGTTGTTCCTGTTAATATTTAAAGCAAAGCAACCTGCAGTAATGGATCCAATCCAACAATTAATGCTGATAGCACAGATATGCCAATATGAAAATGCTCCAGAACAGCAATGCAGCTCATACAGCTGCATGGAGAGAAAATTGAGACAAACAGTTGGCAGTACCAATTTTACCACATTAATAGAGTATTAGAATCTATGTACAAGAATGGTTCCATATTGCATATGTACATTTTCTTTTTTCTCACAGAAAAATAAGCCTCAAATGAGGCTTGCAGCCATCTCATGGTTGGAGGCAGTATAGTGATTGTCAAGCCCTCTCTCCTCATCTGAACTAACCATGTCATAGATGCCCAAGTCCACCAAAAGACGTTTACAGGTTAGAGGATCTATCAATTCATTACCATCCATGTCAACGAAATTGGTTTCGCCACAGTCAAAGTCAACACCATTTTTACTAAGGGAGTTAGCTTCCAAATTGAGTTCTGGCAGTGGCAGATCACCCAAAAGAGCTTCAAGAGAGGACTGAGTACTCGAATTTTCACGAGAATTAAATTTTATGTCTAACAAATTAACCAGAGCAGCAGTTGGAGATTCAGAAGCATTTCTCACAATATCTTTCCGGGGCTCTTCTGCTGCTGCAGCTTTTCTTGTCATATTAGAACTTACATCTATATTGTATCCAAAAATCTGTACCAAAACATCCTTCTTTTTAGGCGACGAAAGAATGCTGCAGTCACTTTGGCCAGCTTCCTCAGTAGTCTGGCAAAAATCAATTGTAACTGAATCTTTGGCTTGGTCAGCTGTTGAACTAGCACTTCTACTGCCCAAGAAACTGCGAGTAGTGCTCTCTTCAAAAAACTGGCTTTGCACATTGGCTTCAAAGGAGCAGTCATCCTTCTTTGCAGATGACAAAATAATGGGCACAAGATCTTCTGTCATTGAAAGTTGATCACATGCTGACTTGTTTTCATCACAATGAGATGAGTCTGAAGTAATTGGAAATAACCCATTTTCGGTGATAGACAGAGGTGCATGGCAGTTTTCACCAGTCTTCCAGGTAGCAAATCCAGAAGCTTCTGCAGAAGACAATTGGGTGAAATCTGGATCCTCCTCACCACCAGTTTCCTCCGAAGTGAACTCAGGAGCTGTAACAGTAAGGATTTGGGTATACTTTGGAGGCTCTTCATAGGCATTTACACTGACAGTAACGTCATGACCTCTGCTAGAAAGTGCCTGAATATGTGAAGACATCTCATTGCCAATTATTTGACTAATGCCATAGCCATTAACAGATGTCTGCTCAAATTCGGAACCATGATCAGAAGGTGAAAGTAAGAAGTTTGCGAGTGCTGCAGCTAAGACATCATCAAGTGAACGTATCTTTGGTTTTCCCTCAGGAGAATCCTTCAACGTCTTAGATAAATCAGCATTTTGATTGTTCCCCTTCAATGACTCCAATACATCATCCTCTTGCTCATCCTCAATGCAAGAGAATTCAGGGGCAGTAACCACGAGGCTTGGAAGAAAACATGGTGCATTTGCTGAATCTGGCATTGCATCAGATGGGTTCGATAAAGCAACAGAAGTGTATTCCTTCCTTTCCGAATCTGCTCCCCTAAAAGGCCGACTGTCACTTCCATCATTATGGAATGAGCTGGAATTGGAGTCCCATGAAAATGACGGAGCAGAAATCCTTGTACCAGATGGCAAGCCAGAGTAGTGAGAACTCTTAGCAAGTGATTCTAGTTGCTCCTCAACCCGTTGAATCCTCAACTCCATACTGTTTATGGGCTTAAGCATGTTTTCTTCAAACCTTAAACAAACCTCTTCTATTTTGCTCACTCGAGACACAAGTTGCTCCAGAACTTCCGTAATATGACCATATGGAGAATAACTGTTCGCAACAGGATCATGAGATCTATCTCCAGTAAGGTTCTGAGTTGGAAGCTGGTTATTAGTAGATTCATTCGTAGATCCATTAAGATCTGGCAACTTCACATATTGCTGATCAGTATTTGATTTTTCATCTTGAGGAATTTCAGGCGCAACATCAGTTAAATCAGTTGGTTTTGACGAGATTTCCACTTTATTGGCCTTTCCCACTTTGTCAGATACCTGCTCAGCTTGAATTGGACTTATCCCAGATTTAGACAGTTGAAGTAGGGTCGGGAAAAGCATGGCCATTAGGGAACTTCCCGCAGAGCCAGTTACCTGAGGAGCGGGATTTCCTGAATGAATTGGATCAACCAGCTCAGCAAAAGCATAGACTTCATCAACAGACACACAATCTTTATTCTGGAGTGAGAGTAAACGAATATTAACAGATGTGCAAGGTTCTGAATCACTCATTTCTACTGTAGCTTCATAGTAATCCTGCAAACAATGAAAAAGAGGTCATCTTTGTCACATAGAAACCACATCTGCATATAGTAAAACACCGTCAACATCAATTAACTTGGAATTTCAATAACGACATAGCATATTATATGATATGCATGGTGCATGTTTACAAAAAATATCCATCAACTCTTCCACATATATCAAACACCCCCCCCCCCCCCCCCAATTCAACTAGAAAGGTTACTTGAGATGGGAACATGGCAGCACATTGATAAAGACAAAGAAAGCAGGCACAAAGTCAGAAAATTGGCACTATACAATTTTTACACTCGAACGCGATCCGCATAAAGGTAGTTGGGCTCCCTATACAATGAATATCATCTAGAGCAATGATTTTTTTTCCCCCAATTTACTTGTCAACAAGTAGCATCAACCTCAATCCTACGTAATGACTGTCAAGAAATTTTTCAGTTCAACCACAAATGATCCACTGCTACAATCTTCTTCAAAGATACCATAGTTTTAGCTTGCCCATCATTCTTCTCCACTTTCTGAACAGCATAAATCCAAGTGAATCTTTTGGAATTAGAAAAACATTTAAAACAACTACTTAAGCAGTTAAGGAGCAATAAACTACTTTCCACGAAGACAGACACAAAATAAACCAATCCCTACATAAATAAACAAACCACAAGATTTTTCTGCCTCCCCTGGTACTCTCAAACCATTCCAAGTTTCTGCACAACTAGAGGTGGGTGATGCAGTGCAAAGAACACAAACATAAAATCAAGAGAGATACAAATAAAAGTCATTTTGTTTAATAACTGATATCAAACCAATATACCTGAATTTGTCCTCTTGTGTTTGAATTTGTCGTGTTTGACAAAGAACGAGCACTATTCTCACAAAGGGGAGTGTCGAGGACTTTAACATCCACCCAATCATCTTCAGAAGTGGCACTGATTTCTTCACCATTTAGTTTCTCTCCACCGAGTTCTGGTGCAGTATCCTCAGGACTTCCCTCAGAAAACTGGAGCACTTGCTCATCTCTTTCAGCAATGCAGCAACGAGCAGTACAGAGGTACTCAGTGCCACTATACTGAGATTTTGAATGATAGATCTCGTAAACACGAGCTGTACTTCGAACATAAATTTGGCGGATACTGTACTTCTGTGAGAAATGTACTGTAGATTCATAGATTGTCAATGACTAAAAGCAGTTAAAACAAGATAAATCTTATCTTTCAATTCATAAGTAAAGTTAACCTAAAACAATTTACTGAATGGAAACCCCAAATATTCATTTCTCCAGCAGAGAATAGATAGTAGGAAATAGGAAACTTGTTATGTGGACTCCTACTCAAATACTTGGTTTAATCTCTCTTTTATCCATTTTCTTTATCAATACAAGCCATAGTAATTTTCATTTATTGATTTTTAAGCATTTTCTTTAGTTGCAACGAAAGAGGCCCAATTAATGCGCCTAATAGTTAACAATCTCCTTCATAAACAGAAATGATAAAGCATCATCCATTGTTTCCACAGAACTAAAGTATAGTAACACATAAGAAATCTCACCATGTTATACATTCTACACCACTAAATAAAAGTTAAATTTGGACGAAAAAGAAACTTCACAGATAATAATTTTCAAGTTTTTAATATTCTTAGGTTCAAGTTAGTCATAATTACATTTTCTAATTTTAAAAAAAATGATTACTTTTTTTAAGTTACTTAAATTCCGTAAGAGAAAAATAACCGGTATACAATGAAATTCAGTTTTGTAGTTGTAATAGAAATAGAAACCTATAACCTTAAAACAAAGGCGTCTTAGGTATCCCAACAAGCAATAGTAACAAAAACAAAACCAGAGGAGAATGGAATTTGTTTGTACAATCCAATAATACCAAGGTAACTACTTTCCCCTCGCCCAAAAACTACATTTTAGATGATAAGGTTATCAAAGCAGTTTTTCTCTATAAAAAAAAACAAAAAAACCATTTCATTCTGTAATTTAAGTTCTCCTTATTGAGCGTGAAAATAATCAGAACTAGACAAACTAATCAAAAAACCAAACCCCCAATTCTAGAAACAGATTTTCCAAACCCTTGTGAAATCAACGAGCTGCCACGATGAAGATAAATGCATTCAGAACATATTCCATATTCTATTCAATGTCCAATTTTCTTTTCTTTCTTCATTTCAAACTATCTTCATATAATAACTCATCAAAGAGAAAAACAAAAGAATTGAAATGATACCTAAAATAGGAGCGTCAACTTCAAGATTTCATATTTTAGAAAATATAAGATTAAAATCACACCCATATATCAAAAGATTCACAGTACTAATCCATGATCACATAAACCTTCTAAATCCAACAACAAAAAAGAATTATGCAAAAACCCTAAAAATTACAAACACTTTCAACATATAAAAGCCTCACAATTCGACCAATTTTCAAAATTTAAACAAGAAAAGAAATACCCAGAAAAGAAAATTGAATTTACTCACGCTTAATTTCGCAGGGTCCAGAATCGGGAGAGGGAGGCTTCAGGACAAGAGAGGTTGATTTCCCAGGGGAATCGGATTCGACAGGAGAATCGTCAGACGAATCGAAGGTGATGGAATCTTCGAGAGACCCGGAAGCAATGACCCACGTAGTTTCGGAGCTCCATGACCCATAATTGCTGCTACTGCTGCTGGAATAATCATCAGTGTTATTAGTGAGAGGGTTTTGTTTAGATTCCATTGGAGGGGGTTTTTGTAATGGAGGAGGATGATGTTTGTTGTGGATGGGAACTTTTGGGAAAGGGCTTTTAGTGTGTGACTGTGTGTTTCTTGTGTACGAGGTTTTCTTCCGGAGGGAGAAGATGCAACAAATAAATAATAATAATAATGGGATTTTTCAGCTAGAGATGGCCAAAATTCCGGTTCCTCATTTTGTGGAATCGGAATCTGAATCCGACAAAAAAAAATTATTTTTTATATCAATATTTCTATATCACCTCATTTTAATCACATATTTTCTTAGTTTTCTAATATTTGTATTGTGAGTTTTAATGTTTATAGTTTAGGGTTTAAGGTATCAATTTTTTTAATTAATTATTATAATTATATTATTATATTATTCAATCATTTTTTTCAATACTCTCATCATTTATATATTTTTCTTTCTCACTTATCTAATTCTTCATAATTCTATTTTTCTAAAACCTCCATATATTAGTTCAATTTCAACTATTAATCAAATTATATTATGTATCAACTTAATTTTCTAATTTATATTATCCTAATTCTATTATTATATTACGCTAATATACTATTTAAATTCCAATTAATAGTTCGATCATTCTCTCAATACTCTTATTTTTTCTATATCTTTCTTTCTCACTTATCTAATATCCATAATTCTATTATTTTAAAAAATTCATATATTAGTTTAATTTTAACTACTATTTTAATTATGTTATTATATTATACTAGTTGAATTCTAATTAATAATTCAAATATTCTTGTTATTTTTATATCCTTGAATCTCATTTATCTAATTCTTCATAGTTCTATTATCTAAAAACTATATATTAATTAAATTCAATTGTAACTATTATTATTCTAATTATATTATTATGTTGTATTATTTGAGATTCAATTAATAGTTTAATCATTATTTTAATAGAAATCAAATTTAAAAGTGGGATTACAATAAAAATTTGAAACTAAAAATCGAAAAAAATCGGAATTTGAACAAAATCGGAACCGAAACCGGAACCGGGATGAAACCGAAACTAGAGCTGGAACTGCCGAGGGGCGGTTCAGTTCCGGTTCCACTTTGAACCGCCTGTTCCCGAACCGTGGTCAACCCTAAGTTCAGCCGTGCAAGATCATTTTAGAATTGGCCCATCGGGCCTTCTTTGTCACTTCAAAGTGGCAAAAATATCCGCATCGGTTATCCATCCCAGTAAAATTCGTCCAACCCCTCTAAATTTTAAGTGTGAATATTATTGAATAGGGTAATAATAGGTGGAAGTAATATAAGGACAGATATCAAGATACCCGAATAGGATAATAATGGGCGCTATAACTAGTATAATTAAGTAGGGTAATAATGGGCACGGATAATATATGACGAGTATAATCGAATAGGATAATAACGAGTGAATGCTAATGAGTGCGGGTAATATGTGAGAGTATAAAGGGCAAAAGGTAATAACGAGCATGGGTAATACATGACAAGTATAAAGGGCATTAAAGGGTATCTTATGAGTAAGGTAATAATGGGCATGAGTAATATATTTCGAATGCTATTATAATCGAGTAGAGTAATAATGAACGAGAGTAATATATAGGTGAGTATTAGGATACCTGAATATGGTAATAATGGGCAAGTATCAGGATACCCAAAAAGGGTAATAATGGCCACGGTAATATATGAGAGTATAAAGGGTATAGGATAATAATAGGCATGAATATAAAGTGCATTAATGGGTGCCCTAACGCCGGTAGGAATTGAACCAAGCAAAAATAATACTAAAATACTATTCTACCATTAGACTACCACTTGTATTTATTATAATGTGAAAAAAAATTGAAACTAAAGAGTAATAAATTATGGGTAAACAAATTAATATACAAGATAAAAAAGTAGAATTCTTCTTTTCTTCCAGTGTTAAAATTTATAAAAAAACTCAATAACTAACTTTCAGATAATGTTTCAAATAAATGACTATTTTATACAAATTTTGTTTGCCGTTTACTACTTTATAATAATTGAGACTTGTAATTGGCAAATAAGGAATAATTTTATTATTCTTAGGGAAAACTGCAAAAATAGTTATTGATATTACAAAAAAAAAATTATTTTGTCATTCATATTAAAAATTATGTATTTTAGTCACTGATATTTAAAAAATACATCAAATTAGTCACTCAACTAAATTCTGTATACTTTTTTAATAAAAAAACTTCCGTTCACATAATGGGTAACTTAATAAAAGGGTAAAGTTGAAAATTTGATTTATTTTTCAGATAAAACTCATCACTACAATCGATTTACTCATCATATGTTGTCTTCTATTGGTGGACTCTTTTTCCATTAAAGGCGAATTATGAAGTGTTTTGTCTGAAAAATAAATCTATTTTTTAATTTTACTCCTTTATTAAGTGGTACATGATGTGAACGTGCATTTTTTCTTTTAGAAAAACTAATAGAATTTGGTTGGTGATTAATTTAATACATTCTATAAATGTTAGTGACTAAAATTTATCATTTTTTATGTAGATGACAAAATAAATTTTTTTTGTACAATATGAGTGACTATATTAACAATTTTCCCGTATTCTTATTTTACCACCAAATATCTAATTGAAGTTAATGGAGAAAAAAGAATTAATATTTAGTTAAAATCTTAACTCTTGTTTTGTCATTTTAATTGGAATAGTTCATGTATATTTGATATTTATTTTTAATAGAGTAATGATACGGGGAGTGAAAAATTAGAGTGAAAACCCAAAGTGACTGACCTGGCAGTTATAAAAAGACAAACTAATACTTTAACCAAATGATGAGTGAACCCTAATGGATAATGGATTAGTTTGTCTTTATATATATGCCACGTCAGTCACTTTGCGTTTTCACTCTAATTTTTCACTCCCCCAATCATTACTCTTTTTAATAATTCAGTCAAATTTATTCGCACATTTGCTAATAGAGTGAAGATACCGAAATTATCATATTTTTAAAATATTGTATAATCCTAGTGGCCACCTAAGATCCTTAACGCTCTTTAAAACTAGTAGTCAGCGGTTCAAATTTCCCCAACATTATTTTCTCTTCCCTCACTCGAGTCTCTACCTCTAATATATGAACTCGATGAGCAAAGTTTCGGACAAGATGGTCACGAGTTTGCTTAGTAGCATCAGAGCAGAAGTCGAACTCGTTAACATTAGAGCAAAAGTCTCAAACAAGGTGGTCAGTGCAGGCTAATATGGAATTGATTGTAATAGAGTAAAATTTGATATAATAGATTAAAATCTAAAAAAATATGTATATTTTTTCTTTATATATAATAGGAACAAAACGAAGTCAGTTGTGCAATTGCCCCTGTTGCAGCCACTTTATCTCCGTCGCTAACTATTGAAATGGAAATATTATTCTATTAATCATAGTATTTTTATTTTACATAAAGTAATACGAGACTTTTAAGTTTCAAAATATGTTTTTTTACAAAATATGGACCCATCATAAAATGTGAGAAGTAGACATGGCCACTTGGTAGTTCTAGAACCGAAACTGTGGGCCCCCAATTCCAAACCATAACTAGATTCGGCAGGTCGGTTCTAGTTTTGGTTCTTAAAAATGTGAAATCGAAATCGGTGGCTTTGGTTAGGCTATATCTCTTTATTTTCATTACATAATTTTTTTCCTAATATTATTTCTTACTTTTCTAATTTTTTATATTCTAGGATTTAAACATTAGAGTGTAAGGCTTAGGGTATCAACTTTTCTAATTTACTGAAGGATTTAGGGTATCAACTTTTTAAATTTTATATTATTCTAATTCTATTATTATATTATATTAATATACTATTTGAATTCCAATTAATAGTTCTATAATTCTTTCAATACTCTTATCATTTATATATATATATATATATATATATTTCTTTCTCACTTATTTAATCCTTCATAATTATATTTTTTTAAAAACTCTATATATTAGTTCAATTTCAACTATTATTCTAATTATATTATGTATTAACTTTTCTAATTTATATTATCCTAATTATATTATTACATTATGCTAATATACTATTTGAATTTTAATTAATAGTTCAATCATTCTTTCAAAACTCTCATCATTTATATATATTTTTCTTTCTCACTTCTTTAATCATTCATAATTCTTATTTTTCTAAAAACTCTATATATTAGTTCAATTTCAACTATTATTCTAATTATATTATGTTCTTTTCTAATTAATATTATCATAATTCTACTATTATATTATGCTAATATACTATTTGAATTATAATTAATAATTCAATTATTCTCTCAATATTCTTATTATTTTTATATCTTTCAATCTCACTTATCTAAACTTTCATAATTCTATTATTCTAAAAACTCTATATATTAGTTCAATTTTAACTACTATTCTAATTATATTATTATATTATACTAGTTGAATTTCAATTAATAATTCAAATGTTAAATTATTCTTTCAATATTCTTATTATTTTTATATCTTTCAATCTCACTTATTTAATCTTTCCTAGTTCTATTATTCTAAAAACTCAATATATTAATTTCAATTCCAACTATTATTCCAATTATATTCTTATGTTGTATTATTTGAATTTCAATTAATAGTTCAATCATTATTTCAACAGAAATCAAATTTAAAAGTGGGATTAAAATTGAAATCAAAATAAAAATCAGAAACAAAACCAAAAGCGAAACCGTCCCCGGCAACTGTTTCTCGATGGTTTAGTTGCGCTTCCCATGACCACAGAATCGGGAACTGGAACTGTCCCTCGGCGGTTCATTTTATCTTCCCATAACCACAGAATCGGAGAACCGTGGTGATGTATAGTGAGAAGGAACTAAAGCTTTTCTAATTTTACAAAAACAAATAAGTCTAAACAAAAATTTTACATTACAATACCATTACTACTTAAAAGGTTTTGGTGTTTAAAATTTTATATTGTTTATTGATTATAATGCCAAAAAGTAACAATCTAAGTACGAATAAAACATTTATTAGATTTAGAAGAATGAATAATAAAAAGGTATGAACAAAATCCTTTAAATATACAATTGGAGACATAGAATTTAGATAAAAAAAGTTGTGGAATAACCAGTTAAAACATTATGAATTAAGCTAAGCATAATTTTATATGTATATCACTTCCTGTTATATTCTAATTATTGATTCACGTCATTAAATCATTTAAATTAATTTGTTTTATTGATGATTTGACTCAATCATAAAGATATAACATAGAGTGATACATTATTCGTCTCATAAAACATGCGCGACACACAAATTTAACATCATACTACTACAAATATGGTTAATCCAATAAACACAAAATTTGACATCTTACCACTAAAAATATGATTAATACTATAGGCACAAATTTAGCAATAGATCCTATATGCCGCAATTGGTATATCACTTTCTATTACAATTCAATTATTGATTCACATCATTTGTGTCACAAAAGATTAAGGAGGACGTACACATTTAACATCTTACTACTATGGTTAATCCTATTGGCACAAATTTAAACATGTGCACTTTGACTATTCTTTCTATTTTCTTTCCAAAATAATCAACCAAACCAAAACAAACCAAAAAGGCAAAAAGAACCTCTAAGCTCACACTCATGCTGTCAAATCTCAAGTGATCAAAAACGAAATTCAAAACTTGAATTGGGGTGTAAACCATAAAAATGAAAAAGTAAAAGTCCAACCTAACCCAAAAACAAAAAGGGCCCAAAATTTGCCTCAAATCACACAAAAATCACAATCCATAGTTCCCCCATAACATAAGGTCATCATAACTCAAAAAACCCATCCATTCCTCTCTCGTCTTTCGTCTCTCCTAAAATACTGTTTTCCCAATTTTATTACTTTTATATATTTTTTTGAAAAAAAAAATAAAACCCAAAAATAAAAAAAAAATAAAAATTGTAAAACCAACACAAACACTCCCCTTAATCTCACTCAAAAATTTGAAAAACCAAATCTTTCATGGCCTTTCATGTTGCCTGCCCAATTACCTGGTAAGTACACCTCTGCCCCTTTTTAATTTTTAACCTTCCAAACTCCTCTTTTTTTCCTTCTCTCAAAAGAGGAAATAAAAGACCGAGTTTTTATCGTTGTTTATGTGTTTCGCGCTTTCTTTTGTTTCTATGTTAGACATTATCTGTGTGAAATCTTTGTGGGTTTTGGTGGGTTTTTGATTTTCTTACGTGGGTTGTGTTTGTTTTTGTTTTGTTAGTCGGAGGATTTGTTTTTGTGAGTTAGGGTTTTCGCGGAGGTTGCAAAGGGACAAAGGGAGAGATGAATTTTTGGGTCAGGTTTTGCGAATTGAAGAGTTTATAAAGGATCCTTGGTTGCTTAAGGCGGAGGCTAATGCTACCGTACAGGTTAAAGTTCCGAAAGTGGTCGTGGTTGCTCCTCCGCCTGTGCCTCCGCCGCCAGTTGCAGTTCAGAAAGCGTCTACGGTTTTAATTACGTCCAAGGATGTTGGTGGATGTGGGATTGATGATGCGGATGAAGCGGCATTGGCTATGTCCGCACAGACTAAACGAGTGGCCTTGCAGAAGAAGGCTGCTGCTGCTTCTTTGGTGGCTGAGGATTTTGCCAGGAGGTTTGAGTCTGGAGAAATGGTGGTGAGTTTTCTAAAGTTTAGTTTTTTTTTTGGATGGAGCAACTGAATTTGTTTCTGGTTGATAATTTGATATGTATGTATCTTGTGGTTTTTTGTTGGTTTCTTATGTCATGGGTCTGTTTTCTTTTGAATAACATTTTTGAAGTTTAGTACTGTTTGGATTCGCAGCTTTGTAGATAGGTGGTTGATATGCTTATTATGTGCATTGGTTATTACTTTAGCTTGTATTACATGAATGGCAAGCCAATTGTTTTTCTATCTTGTGCATTTCGTTTGATCTCATAGAACTCCTGTTGCACTGGGAAGAGGAAAATAAGTGGTTTGGTATTAACATCTTTGCTTGTTGTGGGTTAAAGGTGTGCTTTACTGGGTCTTAGGTTGAAGACATTATCCAAAAGATAGTTTAAGTTCTTGTGTAAATACTGATGGTCACTCCTAACTTTCTGGATATTTTATCATTCCTTTACTTAAGGATGTTGTTATGCTCACTCATCCATCCCAAAAGAGTAAGGAAAAACTATGTAAGGGAAAAAAAAGTGGATACAGGGACGCATTTTCTTGTCAAAATTCACCTTGGAAGTTGGGATTGCATTTTACTAAAACATTGTAATTGTGGTTGGGAAGTAACAAGTATCAAACAAAACTAGAGGATGTTCATTTTGACCAGGGAGGTGGTCCCTGTTATCACTACTGCCACAGTAACATATATAAATTTCTATGCAGTCTGATTGAGGATTGCCTATAATTATGTTCTTGCAGCTTTGTTCACTGCTGTTAATGGAAGTATGGTTGAATTCGTATTTAGCTGCTAATTAAGAAGTTTGGTAACTAGTGAACCTTTTTTGTCCATTGACAGATGGCTTACTTAGTCACTGTTTGGGGCAGGGAATACAGGCTCAAAAGTAGCGTTTAGAGAGCAAAACTAATTTAAAAAATGGTAACAAAATTCACATTCAGGTTCTTACAATCATGTCTATTGAAATTTAATAATGTAAAAGCATGTTTGGCAACTGCTGTGCCAAACTTGTCCTTGGTAGTTTGAAGGATATCGTTTTCCCAGCTTGTGAGTATGGAAAATTTAATTGAAGCTTGGGGGATGCATAGAACAATTCAACCTTTCAAAGATGACGTCAATAATATTTGAGTGGATGCATGATAAATTTTCACTTGGGGATCGTATGTTGTCACTTTAATTCATCAAACTTTTTTCTATGTCGAGTATATTGCATAAGGCTTAGTGGGAGAAAGGCTTAGTTTCTGTTGTTGTTGAGTATATTGGATAAGGAATATTTTAATGATTTTTAAAAATAAGGCTGATCATGTGATGCTACTAAAAGTAACAACATGTTATCTGCACTAGGGTCCTGTGAAAGATGAGGCTCATATCCAAGAAGAGCAGGGTCTGCCTAATGTCAAGGTAATGTGCCGGTTATGCTTTGGTGGAGAAAATGAAGGAAGTGAAAGGGCAAGGAAAATGTTACCCTGCAAAAGCTGTGGTAAAAAATATCATAGGAATTGTCTGAAAGCCTGGTCACAGAATAGAGGTATACTTCTGTTCCTTAAAATGAATATGAAGTTATGTATGTCTTACGCTGTTGACGATGATTATTCTACAGATCTTTTTCATTGGAGTTCATGGACATGCCCATCTTGCCGAATTTGTGAGGTAGTTATTAATGCACTTTTTTTAGTTTCCTAGAAGGCTATGGTTGTTAAGTGTGTGCCTAAGGGGCAAATAGCACAAATACCTTTTGTAATGTTAATTGGAGCATCACTGCCTGTTATACTGGCGATACGAACAATATTGTCTTTGTTTGGTTATCCAGTAAACAAATGCTAATTTTTGGAATATTGTGTTGTCATAATTGCTTGTAATCCTGGGAGATGCATTGTATCATTGTATGTTGATTATCCAGGAAGTAAAGTTGAGATGCACCAGTTCTCTTAGCCGAAGATTGTGTTTCTTTCCCAAGGTTTTAGTTGCGACTAATCTGAGAATTCATGCTGTACTAGAATTGTCCTCGTCTGTTTTCAAGAAGATGATGGACTAAATATTAGTGGGCAAGGTCTAGGTTTATTGCGAGACTCATTTTTTATTAACTTTTAAGTGTTTTATTCTGCAATTTTGACATGCGAGGTAATAGTGACATTATGTGCTTGAAAGTCTTAATGACTTAACACAAGATTTTATTGTCAAAAAAGTCACTAGTCAGACTGCCATTAAGTTGTACCAAATCCAACTCAATGAGATGGGGCTTAAATTTGACATTTTGGGCTCCAAATTGAAGAGCACTTGAACTATACGATTTAAAACTATGGGTCAGTATGATTTGATGTTGGACTCGTACCTGAGCTTTGCTTGGAAGCTCGATTTATCTTCCTTTCTGTAGACTAAAGCTTTAGTCCACCATTACCTCCCTAAACTTGGAATTGTACCAATTATCCTTCAATTTGTAATTTATATAGTCATTCCAAAAGTTACTGTTCCTTTAGTTTTTGAGGGCAATTGCACTTGCCTTAGTTTACGTTTTTATAATTTTTAATGTAGTGATAGACATCATATTCATAAAATCTCATTCAATGACCCATGGCAATGAATGTCATCCGACATAGGATAATGCGTGTTTGCTATGTAATCTGTTTTAGAAGTTGACTTTTGGTGTGGAGATAGATAGACTGATTCTTTCTTGTTTTTATTTCGCACATTGTTATGCTTTATATGGTTGCTGTATTATAGCCATCAGCGCATGTCATTGGTGCATATGGACAATGTTCAATTAATTATCTAAAACTTAGGGAACTTCTCAATTGAATCACTATTGTCAATTATGTTACATGGACTCGGGTGCAGGTGTCGGGTTAGGGGTACTTATCTTGATGTGTAATTCCTCAAACCTCTCATCTATAGACCTTCTTCTCCCCTTCTCTTCCCATATCTTGCAACCTCTTGCGATACCTATTGACAGACCCATTACATTTTTACTTCCTTTTTAGTCATAAATATAGACAATGGTTTGAGAGAAAAAAGAATTGTTGATGCAGCGACTTAAAGTCAAAGCTCCCATTGGAAATTGCCACATCTGGTTCATGTGCCACACCCTCGATCATATCATGTCACACATGTGCGGTGGGGGTAGTAGAGCAGTCCATGTAACATTGGTTGTCAATGCAGTAATCACACTTTCCAGGGAATTAGTGTTGGCTTGGCCTGTTGTTTTCTTCAGATATGCTGCTCTTGTCTTTGTGCTCTTATTCTTCCTTTTGTTTTAGATTAGTGCAGTTAGGAATTCCTTTTTGATGTACATGTTCCTTTAATGGATTCAAACTTTGCTGTTAATTAAGTTTGTTTATCACTCTGATTGCTAACATATTCTGCTGCTGTAGGTCTGCCGAAGATCTGGGGATCCACACAAATTTATGTTCTGCAGAATATGTGATGGTGCATTCCATTGTTACTGCCTGCAGCCACCGCATAAGGTGCGCTTTTCCTGCTCTTCAAGGTTTATCTTCTGCAAAGGTTTAGTGTACATATTAACTTCTGGGCAGTGCAGAATGTCAGCAGTGGAACTTACCTGTGCCCCAAGCATACAAAGTGTCATAGCTGTAGTTCTTCTGTTCCTGGAAATGGCTTAAGTGTAAGGTATGAGCTTTAAACATTGTTCAAAACTTTCGAATGTCAAATTTTTGAAATGATGGGGCAGATTCATGTCCCGATAATTTTTGGGAAATCCAAATTCAGTTTTTTTTTACAGCATTCTGTTTTGGAAAAAGGGAATCTGTCTCCCAATGGCCTCAAGCTATATTTAGTGGGCCCAGGCTTCTTTCTTTCAGAGTGGCATGACATTTTGTGATATTGCTTGTCATTTTTGAACTGGAAGTTTTTCCAAACTTTGCAGTTTTTCTGAAGTTTGTACCGTGTCTTTTTGTAGGCTGATGGAAGTTTAGATATCCAGTATAGGGTATAACATGTATAATGTGTGATGTGCACTGGAATAGTTTAAAAGATATTCCTATTCTTGTGAATGATAATGACATCTTGCTTAAAATAAGTTAGATGGAGAAATTAGTTGCAGCTAAGACCAAGATTGTTATCATATCTAGCTTAACTTTCCTAGACGTATATGAACTGTTATTAGGAAAATTATACACATCTACCAATGCTCATGGAAACGTGAGAACAGTAGAGGTTGGGGTTATGGAGACTTCCAAAGAAATGAAATCTCTTCCTGTAAACTTTGGGAAGAAGTTAAAGGATGGATGTGGTAGCATTTGAAATGACAGGACTGTAGCAATTTAGAAAGTTCATTGTTAGTGCATATATGATATTCCAACTTAATGTCTCTTTGGCAAGCTATGTTGTGGTGTGGAGTTAAGATACCGGTTATCTGGAGTTTCACCTTCCAATCTGTTAGGGCTTAGAACATATAAGTACTAGAGAATGCCTATTTTTACTATTTTCAGCCAAATGTTTTTCTGTGATAGTTTTGTGATCTTTGTGGAGTTTGGAGTTAATATTGAATTCCGATTCATGAGTGCTCTGTACCTCATCCACTGATTCTCAGCTGGAAGCTGCGTCTTTCCATTAATTGCCTTGAGTAACGTGTAGATATTGAGATTTAAGTTTTACTTGATGATTCCTTGTCAACTTGCATAACTTGAGTTGCTCAATACTTTATGGGCCTTTATGTTTTCAATATTTTTACTGTTTTAGATGTCATGGATTATTTCTTCATGATGGAAAATTTTTGAGCAACAAGTAGAACTTTGGCAATTTGGATATAACTAGGCGAATCTGAAAATATTTTGAAATTCTTTCAGTGATTTTGTACTTTAATTGTAAAGTTGTTATCAAGCTGTTTCAAGTTTTGCTTAAGCTTGCCTTTAGGATGCATTTGCCTGGAGAAGAGGGAATCGTTTTTGGGTAACAACATAACGAGTGTCAGATGTTTTGTGGCATGAAAAAGTTTTCCACTTTCTGTTTTTAAGATATAGCCTCAATCAATTAATCCATTTGTTCAAGTTATAAGGGAAATTTTGTGAACAAGTTCTGTTGATATTGTAGAATTGGGCATCTGCCTTGAACCATGATATTGCAAATGGACTTTTTTTGAAGATCCAATTGCGTTAATTTTTCTCTAGTGACTACAATTGAATGCTGCAGGTGGTTCCTTGGTTATACGTGTTGTGATGCTTGTGGAAGATTGTTCGTCAAAGGAAATTATTGTCCTGTTTGTTTGAAGGTATGATTCTTCCATGATAGGTTAACGTGTGTCATGATCTCTAACTCAACAGAAGTGCATACTTGGATCCCCATTTCGTGTTATATTTTCTTGGTTGCTATAGTCCAAAGCCACATGTGCTTTTCTCCTAGGTCGCATTCTCTCACTGCAAGTTGCAAATTATGCATTGCTCACCTCTTCCACTAACTTTATTATTATGAGCATCATTTTTGCCTTCTTCTATGTTGATGCCTGCATTTTTTTCCTCAATCAAAACGTGAAATGATAGTTATTCTTTCATTAATCTGGTAAAGTTTTATTGTTTTATCAATGGTATCCTTTTACTTGTTTAAAGTTTCTTTTCTTTTTGAATTAACTTTTGATGATGGTAATGCCTAAATTAATTTAATTCTTGAGATTGCTTGAAGATGTTGTTATTGTTTTTTTCCCATGTGTGAAGACTGATTTTCCAATGGCCTTTCATTCTGAATAACCTCTCATATGTATATACACACATACAGACACAATTAGTTGCTGTTTTTTATGTTCCATAAAATGTGAACCTTGGTTTCTCACTAAAATTACAGGTCTATAGAGATTCTGAATCCACACCTATGGTCTGCTGTGATGTCTGCCAGCGCTGGGTGCACTGCCAATGTGATGGCATCAGGTTTATTTAAATCACTTTTGATCATATTTGGCAGTGTAGTTTAGTTATATATGCATTCTTAATTTGAGCCCATTACTAAGGATGCTTATGCTATTGTAGCTCCTCCCTTTTACAGTTTGAGCTCAATGTGGATATTTTGTTAGCTTTTTGGCTTTTGTTGTGATAGAACTCAGAATCCTACAGCCGCCTACATTGATTTTTCCCCTCATTCTGGTGAAATGAAAAATATATTGGATGAATTATTATAATGAAGCAGAGAGTTCTTATTTCCTTTTCTTATTGAACATGTTGTAAATTTTCTGTTCATTGATTAACTCATTCTGTTTGGTTACTACGCTGCAGTAAGATAAGTTCCCTCTTTGCATACTCTGTCTGCCTTTGCATATCTAATATGCAGAATAATGTTGATTTTTAATTGAAATTTTATTTTTTTGCATTTGTTTTAGAATCAATTATAGCCTAAAGCTTAATCAGTGCTTCTTGAGCTAATTCAAACTTCCTATTTAATGGTTGCTTATGCTGATTGCAAGTTTTTCTTTTCAGTGATTCAAAATATTTGCAGTTCCAAGTTGATAGAAATCTTCAGTATGCATGTCCTCAATGCCGTGGAGAGTGCTACCAGGTATTTACTCTGAAAGCTTGGTGGTTTTGAGGGGAGAAGCAGCTTTTATGAAAGTAAACTTCACTTTGTAATTTTGCAGGTTAGGAATCTTGATGACGCTGTTCAGGAGCTCTGGAGAAGGAGAAATGAAGCTGACAGAGATTTAATTGCAAATTTGAGGGCTGCTGCTGGATTGCCGATTCAGGATGAGATTTTTTTCATCTCACCTTTTTCTGATGATGAAGAAAATGCACCTACAGGATTGAAGAACGAACATGGCCGCTCGTTGAAGTTTTCTCTTAAAGGATTAACTGATAAATCTCCTAAAAAGAACAAGGAATACGGGAAGAAATCTTCGAATAAGAAGTTTAGTAAAAAGAAGGGACATATGATGTCTTTGGACAGTGGAGCTGAGTCTCTTCAGAATCTTGAAAGGCATGATGATGCTTCATCATTTGGATTTAATGCTGTTGATAACAACAATGAACAGAAACAGTCTTCTAGAAGTGGTGAACCTGATAGTTATTTTTCTCCCATTGCTGGAAGCTTGACTGACGGAATGTGTTCTGTTAATCAGGCTGGGGTTTTGAAGCATAAATTCATTGATGAGGTTACAGCAATCCAAAATAGTCGGCCACCTAAAACAGTGAAAATTAAGAGCAACAAACCTCAGGGAGGAGGTCTGGATATTGGAGATAATTCAGGAAACCAAACGAGCATGTCTAGGACCACCAAGGGACCAAAGCTCGTTATACATTTAGGCTCACGAACGAAGAACTTGTCTAGTTCTCCTAAGTCAGATGGTTCAAGCTATCAAAAGGACCAAGACATGACTACTCCAAATGGTATAATCTTTATCCTCTCTTTGTTCCGAATTTAAAAAGGGTGAACTTCATAACCTATCTGAATTCTTTTCATAATTACTAGGTTTCTTTTTTTGGGAGATGCTATTGTACTGATGGTTTGGTATTAAATTTTTTTTTTAAATGTTGCTTAATTTCCGGTCAACTTAGAAAGCTTCACAAGAATTGGTTTATGACTTTCTGTTTGCATTGGGTATTGCTCCTCGGATCATTTGAAGTCTAGCTAAACTCCAGAAATGTTATGAAGGGAATATTCTTAAATTTCTCTACTTTCTTTTAGATGGCACTATTCACAGTGTTTGCTCGTAATTTTTCGTTTTTTCTGTATTAGTCATGTTGTTGAATCAACACCATGAATAAGAGAGAAAGGGAAATAACTTTTATGTGACTTGGAATGTGTCAAAACTTTTCTATTAAAATGACAAATAGAACAACAAATGAATTTGATTAATTTTAAGGAGAGTAGTTTGGGAAATTTTATATTTAAATATAAATGTGATTGTAAAATACCACTGAAATGGAAGAAAATATTTTATAAAACAGCAAGAAGATCATTGATACTTTATGGTTCAAAGTGTTAGGCGACTAGATATGAACATGAAGAAAAAATGAGAGTGGCAAAAATGAGAATGTTGAGATGGAGGTGTAGACGCACTGGACTAGATAGAATAAGTAATGAGTGCATTAGATGAGAAAATAAGAGAAACGCGGTTAAAATTGTTTGGACATGTACATAGGAGACCTTAAGATGACCTGGTGAGGCATGTAGAAAATAGAGAATTATTAATTCAAATTAAAAGGGGAAGAGGGAGACCAAAAAAGAATTGGAAAGAAACCATAAGAAAAGATGTGTTATATTTAAATATAAACGAGGAAATGAGCTTAGATTGAGTATCGTGGAGAAGTGTGATCCATATAGCCGACCTCACTTAGTGGGAAATTGTTGTTGCTGTTGTTGTTAAGGAGAGTAGTTCTTCATAGATTGGCTGTTTTGGCAAAAGAACAACTTAGTCATACTTGGTCCAAGTTCTGATGCATTAGCCTTTGAAAATATTTTCCCCCTTCCTCCCATTAGATTTGACATGTACATATGTTTTTTGGCTGAAAGTAACGGGGTTGGGTTCGGAATTTTCAAGATCATCCTTGTTGGACATGTTTCACAACTTGCTAATAGATTTCTTTCTTGTCCACTCTTTATTTCTTCTCCGTGTTTGTCTTGGAAGAGATAGGAGGGGAATGCCCTTCTAACTGGTGGGAAGGGTTTAATTTTTTCTGCCACAACTTACAGCAATTGCGCATTCAATGCAAACTTTTGCTGTTAGATACCAAAGGGGTCCTTTCTATTTTGTAAGAGCGATATTAGGGTATATCCATCACTCAAAAACTTATCTAATATACTGGGAGTGGCGACCCACCTCAAAAAGAGGTTAGCCAACTTAAAAAAAAAAAAAAAAGATACCAAAGGCGAGTCAGGAGATTTACTAAACTTCTTTCTAATGTGCTAGCTGTCAATGAATGATTTTACTGCTACAACTTCCTGTCTATAAACATATTGCTTGCCAGAAACTATGGATATCAAACAACCCAGGAGACTCGATGTGAATTATCAGTCCGGTCTACTATTCTTAACATGGATGAAAATATTCCTTTTTGAAACTGTTTATTTTCCATGCATTGGCTTATAGATGTCGTAGTTATTGAATTTAGGCATAGATCTTGTCCTGATGTTAGAAGTTTTTCACATTTATTATATTTTTCTACCAAATAGGCAGTGAAGATGTGGGCCATCCTAGGAAGAATGAACCTGTGGACAGGCATGAGAACACAGCCAAATTTGGTGATGTACAAGGTGATTGTTGCATACAAAAAATGTGGAAATTTATTTCATTTTGCTTGTATTGTGGGATGTATTTTTCCATTGCCATGTAGCTCCCCCAAAATTACTACATTCATCATCTTAATTTATGGAACATTTTATTTGCTTGAGTTGCAGCACCTGTTGCAGATCAAAGGAAGGGTTCAAAGCTGCGGGGAAAAGTAGGCAACTTGATAAAGATAAAAAAAGCTGGAACTCAAGAGACTGACATGCCTATTAGATTTGGCAGACCAAAACTGTCAGATGGGATTGAATCGGTTTCTGCACCTAATACACGTGCTTCATCAGGGAGAAGAAGCACGGAAGGCATTTCAACTGGAGTTAAGATTAACGCTGAAGATCCATCTAGCAGAGCCAACAAGTTGTCATCAAGAACTGCTGTGGATGATAGTAGTGTAAACATATCACATACCCAAAAGGAATCAAAGCCTCTATTGAAACTTAAATTTAAGAATCCTGTATCTGAAAGCCAAAGCTCCTTGGCTCCTCCCAAGGAGGATGAGAGAAGTTACGTTAAGGGGCAAAGATCGAAAAGAAAGAGACCCTCTCCCTCAAGGGAAAAGGTGTCAACAAAGAATGGCGATGATGCTCCACGGGTGCATGAAGACAGGACCATGGATGAGATCATGGATGCTAATTGGATACTCCAGAAATTGGGTAAAGATGCTATTGGAAAGAGAGTGGAAGTTCATCAGCCATCAGACAACTCCTGGTAAGCTCTTCCTTTCCGTTCCTTCTATCTGACCGACCCAACCCCCCCCTTCATCTTCCAAGTTTCCATGCCTGTAATCCAAAAACAATTTATTTAAAAATTCTCTTCAAGGATTTTGAAAGATGAGCAAAATCAATCGGGGGAGCATGTAAAATGTTGAATATCAATTGTTAGGACGTCAATCACTACCTGGTTTTTGGCCTCTGTGAAGTTGAGATGTTGATGTTGACAGTTTGTACATTTTGTCTCTTGCTTCATATGCCCGTTTTAAGCTTTGGTTTGCTAACCTTTTTCCAGGCATAGGGGAACTGTGATCGACGTGTTTGAAGGCACATCATCCGTCTCCGTTTCCCTTGATAACGGGAAAGCCAAGAACTTGGAACTTGGAAAGCAGGGGATTCGCTTTATTTCTCAGAAGCAAAAGCGTCGATGAGTGGCAAGAAACTATTTGTCTTTGGCGATTCCATTCTTGAGAGAGATATTCATGCCATAGTGCAGAGTAGCAGCAAGCAAAGCTTTGAAGAATATGAAGATTGAATGCTAGCGCAGTAGGATTTTTGCATTTGACATAGGCTTACATTCCAAAAGCAGTTTAGTTCTGGCCCCCGAAGCTATGACAAATTTGAGCGCTTTTTGATTTTTCGTTCAAATTTGCAGTGCTTTTATGTAATCTTTAGGGCATTGTGCAGCTAGAGTCTATTGAAAGGGTTAGGGGGGCCAACTGCAATTGTTCATCTTCACCCTTCTTTACTTTGACATACATACGTCTTGATTCTTATTTGAACATTTGGCCCTCGGAGACAATGTCTAAATCATCTTCTTCAAGAGTTAGAGATTGGCCATTTAGTCATGTACCGTAGCTGAGTTGCGACTTTTAGTATAGTCTTTTGAGCTTCAAATGGTTTATTATTGCATGTACAGGAAGAACATCCTATAAAAATTTTAGCATTTTGCAGCAATCCATCTCATTTGTTTGATTTAGGCTTTCTCTGTTATTGTCTTGATCGCTCCAGAATTGGCTATACGGTACTTGGAAAAATATCATCAGAAAATTGTGAAAAATTTGACTATTCAGTTGGCAAGAATCCCAAATATTTGTTAAATGTTGAAAAAAATGCAAGTCCTTTTAATAATGAGCAATGATAGGGGAGTGAAATTATGGAGTGATTGACGTGGCAGTGGTAAAAAGACAAACTAATATCCTAACCAAATGATGAGTGAACCCTAATGGGTTAGGGTTAAGTTTGTCTTTTTATCAATGCCACGTCAGTCACTCCAATTTTTTACTCCAGAATTTCAGTCTCCCTATCATTTCTCTTTAATAATATGGGCTTATACTTTCAAGAGTATTTAAAACAACCCTTGAAGGATAAATTAGCTATCGACAAATGATAAATGATGATAATAATACCAAATCAAGAAGTCCATTTACTCGTTTATGGAATCCGTAAAAACTTGAGATAGTAAAAATTGATTAAAAAAAACGACTACAATCCGTAAAAACTTGAAATCGTAAAAAAGGATTTAAAAAAAAACGACTTCGAAACTTGAAATCGTCTTTAGCTCGAAATTGATACTTTTTTGTGACATAGACATAGAATGAGCTAATTAAACTTCGATTTCAAATCCATCATCTTCAATGAACCAAATACTAAAATGGCGAAATTACATTAATAAACTACGGGATGTAATAAAAATAACATTAGAGTAGTTCTCTACCTTGTATGGATCCATGGATGTGGAGTTTATTAGGTAGGGAGGACTTTGGAGTAGGTCGTAACGAGTCGATCGGCTCTTATATGAAATCTGATCGAAGAAGATTGAAACAGTTGGAGAGGTTTGAGACGTTTAGGTTGGTAAATTAATTAATGTGGGGAATTCATGTGTTAAAATAGATAATATTAATATTTTGCAAAATATAAGTGGAACTTGTCCTGGACAAAGTAAGATAGGGTAAAAATTAACCTTACAAAATAACCCCACATTAATGTTATTTATATTTGGACAAAAATACCCTTGTCTTTAACATTTTTTTTCCAAAATCTTATTTAACATTTCTTTTCCAAAAATTTTGTAAAAACAAAATGTACATAGTTTTATTGAATTTTTAATAAAGTGTGTAGGACCCATTTATAATAATATTAATTTAAAATTTAAAATTTTCAAATATTAACAATGAAAATATTATTTTGCATAATAAAATTGAATTTAAAATTATAATAGTAAATATTCTACCACATAAATTCTACCAAAATAAATTAATCAATCTAAACACATATAAAATATTCATTTGTTATAACAAAAAAGATGCATTTGCAAAACAAAAGAAAATACTCAATCCAAATAGAGATTTATGTTGATTTTTAACTCTATTTTTCGTTTATATTTGATTTTTTTTTTAATTCAAAAGTCACTTATTCAATTCAAATATAGAATCTCATTGAAGAAGAAATTATCAACGTGCAAGAAATATTAATCATACATTTTTATCAAATAAATTGAGTGGTAAAGTGTATAAAAAAAAAAAAAGGGCCCCAACGACATCGTTTACTAACACAACTTGTATAAATTGAGTGGATTCATTCACCCAACCATTGAAGTTGAACACAAAACATTTCTGCAAGCTCGCTCACACCATAGTCGCCGGTGGTACGGTACGGTACAATCGTCGAAGCTAAGCTACGATGAACGCCCCCGATCGTTACGAGCGCTTCGTCGTCCCCGAAGGCGTCAAAAAGTACTACTCTTTTCTTCCCCAAAACACGCACTGCACTACACGTTCAGTGTGTGGATTCTGATCATCCTTATTTCTTTCTTCACTCACCATTTTTTGTTTTTGAATTTCAAAGGGTTTCATACGAGAGGGACACAAAGATTATCAATGCAGCGTCGTTTACCATCGAGAGAGAGGACCACACTATTGGAAACATTCTCCGCATGCAAGTTCCTTCCTTCATTTTTTCAAATTTCTGTTTATTTGTTTTTTGGGCTTAAACCCTATTCTTAAAAGCCCTAAATTTTTTTCCTTTTTTTTTTGTTTTCCTGATAATATGAATGAATAATCAGGCAATTGCATAGGGACCCAGATGTCCTCTTTGCTGGATACAAGCTTCCACATCCTCTTCAGTACAAAATCTTAGTCAGAGTTAGTATATATTTTTTTTTTTTTAAATATGAGGATGTGTGTGATTCATGTATTATTGGGAATTTAAAGGTGTTTTTGTTAATGGGCTTTTCTCTTATTTTGAAATTAAGGGTTCTTTTGAAAGATCAAAATGGCTTTTTTGTGGTCATGACTAATTGTTTAACTATATTGGTATTTTTGTCAGTATGAAACTGATGGGTTTTGTTCTTATTTTGAGATTAATGGTTCTCTTCAAAGATTGTAAAGGGATGTGTTTTGATTATGTGTGATTATTTAATCAAGATGGGACCTTTTAGTGGTGTAATATTAATTCATGTGACAAATGGTGTTTTAAGTTATTCATTATTAGTTTGGTGTATATATGTGTAAAATTTGGAGCTTTGATCCAAAACTGTATTGCATTACCTTTATTGTTAAATGCAAGGGATGAGGACTTTATTTTAGTGTTAGTTTTCTGAGAAGTCGATGGTTATTCACTTTGAGATATCATAAGCAAATTTTATATGGCGGTAAACTGTTGCTAAAGTCCGTCCTGGAAGGAAGCAGTAATTATTTTTGGATAGAATTTGAACTGAAATACTAAATCAAAGAAAGAACTTATTAGGGAGAATTAGCAAAAACTAAAGATCAAACTTCATAGGAACAACACATATTAAAGTACTGATAACTTTTCAATCTTCCAGATTCTTTGTTTTAAAGTTGTATGGAAAAAGATAAATTTGTGATAGAAATTGTTGAGTACCAGGAATCAGCATGGCAAGAAACTTTGTTGAGCTGAATAATTTGTCACATCATTATCCCTGTTATCCATCATCTATATATTTTTACTCATTATTTTTTGTTGTGATTCTTTAGAATTCATTTCATTAAAGAAGTAACCAAGAAGCTTCTTTTTTCTTTGCAACTTTTTGTTCCTTTATATTAGAGTTCACTTTTTAAAGCCTTGCCCTTTTCTTTAAAATGATTTTAAAGATAGATTGTTTCAATGCTATTTTTAATTGGTTGAGTCATTCGTTCAAGTTGGTTTATTTCTTCAAATGCTGATTCAACTTGGTTTTCCTTTCAGTATTGGTTCAACTTGCTTTTCATTTGTAATTGTTGAATCTTTCTTTAAAAAATTCCTTCCTCTTTTGTGGTTCGGTGACCACAGTGTTCTCCTTGTCTTAAGGAAATCTTTGAATGGATAGGTGACAAGCTGTTGGGATTCAGGAATTTTCCATGTTTGGCTTGAATTCTAGTACCCCACTTAGTGAGATAAACGCATTGTTGTTGTTGTTGGTTTAAATCCTAGTAGTTCTGAGGCAGCAGAAAGTGTCCTTTGTGCAATCTTTTTCACATCTTCTCTTGTGGTGTTTCCCTTAATTCTTATGGTTCTTAGTGATACAATTTCAAATATATTGAAAATGTAATGTTTTAAACAGTTCAGTTCGTAGAGTTTTGATCACCTTTATGAATGACCTGCAGATTCATACAACCAGTCAATCCTCACCAATGCAAGCTTATAATCAGGCCGTGAACGATCTGGATAAGGAGCTCGATCATCTCAAGAGTGCATTTGAGGCAATTTCTTCCTTGTTTGACTATACTCATCAACTTTCAGTTAATCTTATCTAGATGGTCATTTTATGCAGTTAACTTTTTGCTTAGCATTGGCCTAGGCTTATGCATAGCATGACGCCGAATGCAGTCTGTTTTTCTTGGTATATATGTTGAGTCATTAATAAGAAAAAAGCTAGAACTATATTTTCAGCTGAGCCAAGTTGAGCACAGACCTTTCAATATTTGCCAAGTTGGTTTTCTTATGGAAGTTTCTTCTATTTCTTATGCTTACCATTTGGACCCAATCCTAATAATATTTCATTTTGCAACTGGAAAAATTGTCTCTGTATGAGTGCTGTTTAATTGTCCATTCCTTACTAACAAATACCTTCATAGATCCTCCAGTCCTTAAACACTATGTGTTTCAATCTTTGATCCTTATACCTAATGAATTAGGTCAAGTTTTTTGAAGTTCTCTTTGTTAAATTTACTAATTCCAAGCATCGAGGGGGATTTACTGAGTAAGGCTGACTGCTTAGGCCTTGCTCTTACAGAAGCTAATTGAATGTCTAGAAAAGGACCATCTTCCTCATTCAGATGACTGTCGTGAGCATGCGTTTCTTTCACTGGAATTGCATCTTGAGTTGTTTAGATTTGCAAATCTGGTTTACGTCAGGACTGTTGTTGTGATTAGTTTTTTCGGGTTTGCATATAGTCATTATTTAGAGTGAGATTATTATCATGCAAGCCATAGATTCTCAAATGACCCTTAATGTTACTTGCATCACTGTAGCAAATTTTAGCTGTATGCTGATCCCTAACCTGCCTTGGGGTTTGATTTGTTGGCTACTTTACTTTTGGCATGATATATATAGGTGATGGGCCTCCGATTTTGAGTCAGATTTTTTATTCTCATTCATTTGGATGGTTTTTGAAATTCAGTCTCCTAATGTAACATTACAGCATCTGGTGTGTGGATTCTAACTTCTCATTTACTGGAAGTATGACTAGTTGAAAATATTTGCCTGCATGATTTTTTGATTTGGTCCTCACTTGGTTAGAATTCTCTTTGTAGGCTGAGCTGGCGAAGCACTCGAGGGAATACTAAGCTGTTCTTGAAAGAGCCATGGCATCTTCAACAAATGCTGTGGATATGGTCTGATTATAGGTGTAGGGCAGTTTAGATGGGTATGATACGATTGCTTAATGTTTGTCATTTGACAGTGTGATGCTGGGCCTGATGTAATTTGGTTGACAATGATGTTCCTCCTTGAGTATTTTGCTTTTAGGAACCAGTTCCTCTGATAGTAATTGTCAAATAGTGATTCTTCTTTCTGTTGGTTTGTGGATGTCTTTACAACCACTGTTTCCTGTCAACTCTATGTACAAAGTAATAGGTATTTCAAAATAACCTTGTGATGTTATCTGACACTCATGGATTGCCCTTTAGGCTTTTCTACATATTTTGTTTTGACACCTAAAGCGGGTCAGATGAAATGCATAGGATCGCAGATTTGCGTGCAACCATAGATACACTGATCCCTCATTTTGGCAGACAACACTTTCTTGTTGATTGCTAAAGTACAATTTCCATCTATTTTAGTGTTAAATTTGCCAAATTGCTACTTGTTTCTTAAATCTCCTAACAAAGTGTTTCTTGTTTTTTTGGTTTTGGCATTCCATTACCCTTTTCATAGTCATTGCCCTTCCCTGCACATTCCTTCAGTTGAAATCTATATGAGCTCAAGTACACCCATAGAAGCAGAGTAAGAGTACACCTCCATGGTTGTTCAAGCATCAAATATCTATGGGTTTGGCTAGTCTGAGAATTAGTAGGTCAAATCCATGATAGAATATGTGTGGATTCTATCATGGAGCTTGGGTTCACTTTTAGGATTAGGGGTGTAAACAAGTTGAGCTCACTCGAAACCGGGGCATCAAAACTTGGATTCATTTGACAATGAACGCGTAAATCAAGTTTGAGCTTGATGTTAAATCTTCTTCAAGCTTGGTTTGATAATTTGACGAACCAATCTTGAACTAGTTCTCATTAACCCCAGGAGTTGAACGAGTAATTTGGTTCATGCTATTTGTTCCAACAAAGTAGTGATGTGGTTGAGCAATATGTTTTGCAGATTTAGTACATAAATGTGCAGTTTTGCACCAGCTGAACAGCATGCTAAGGGATCGAATTCCTCAAGAATAATACCTATTTCTCACTCCCTCACCTTACTCTGCTGGAGCCCGGATTTCAGCATTAGCCCCATTAGTTTCTGATTATAACATAAATTTAGCCCAGAGACATCTCCAAGTCTCTTATCTCAGGGTTACTTTTGCTTTTTACATCACTAGCAGTTGGTTCTTCTGAAGGCAATTTAGTTAATCACAAATAGGTATGCCAAATTTTGGTGGAAGGAATCCTGAAAACTGTAAATTTGTACATACTTTTCTGCTCTAAAAGCCATGGATGCTTGTTCCTGAAATCTAAATACAAATCAAAGTTGAGTTGAATATAGTAAGACTTCAACATATGTTTATCCTCATCCTAGATTTTTGGAATAGCTTTTACATGTGCACTACCCTGAGATTTGATTTTAGCTTCAATAGTGTCTTACATGACTGAAAATTCTTCTTGGAGGCCATCAAGTTCTCCTTTAAGACTATGCTGCTGGATAACTAAAACAGAAGCAGTGACTGAGAAATCAGGAGCTGATAAAATGTCTCCAATAGGACCAAGTTCTGGACACTCCTCCCAATCATTCATCCCAACTGTCAAGACTGAATTTACTCTACCACCTCTTCCTACAATGAATAGGCCATATTGTCCTTCAAGTGATCTTAGTGTTGAAAATGTTTGTCCAGAATTTACTAGGTATTTCTCCATGTATGCTACACGCCCCCCTGCAACGTGCATATCGTAGAACTCAGCGAAGCATTCATCGTCTACCTTCATTTCTTCTTGATGCTCAATAGTGTTGGCCTTTGCTCTGCTGATTCTTGATGAAACACTATCTCCACTGACCTCCAGTAGAAACCTTATAACTGTCAGTTTTACTCCTGAATGTCGTGCCACACGACCAGCATAGGCTAGTGCTTCACGATCGTCTTTGCCTCCGATGAAGATGACAGCTGCATTAAGGGATATTGCTGATCTTGTTATTACTGTTGATCCAAGGCCTCGATCTACTAGTATCCCAACTGAACATGGGGCATGGCGAAGCACCTGGTAAACCACGAAGGCATCATTAACCAAGAACATTACATTTGGAGGAGATATTGATTATTCTTTTAAGTTTTTCATGTCCTTTAGTAAAATATCATAATAAATGCTGCATGCCATGTACCTTACGGTTCACATGTCGAAAACCTGAATGACCTGCACTGAGCCTGCCATCTGCCACATGTTGCTTGTGGAATGGCAACACAATAAGGGAAACCAAGAGGTCTTCTGCCAGAATGCACACATCTTGATGCATGCTATTGATGGTTGAAAGTGCAAGCATTCGCCGATGATGAATGCCTTCCTTATCTTCACCCAGGTAAGCATCAATTGTCCTAGTAATTTGATATCTCATTTCCACAATTTCAGGATCAGTTACAGTTAGAGCATCTACTCCTTCACCATGTTTAAGTGTAGCAGCAATTCTATCTGTAAGTTCGACCATGTCAGTGAGATAAACCATTATACCTGGATCAACTGATCCTCGAGAAATCTCCATAAAATTTATGGCAGATGTGACATTTTGATTCCCTCGCAAGCAAAGCAAGATCCGAAACTCATTCGTTGGATGGAGCCATTGAAGTGCCATTTGCTGTGTTGGCGCGCGTTTCCTTGCACGTTCAATTATGTTTGCTACAATCAACGGGGTATATATGACTGTAAGTAAGGTTGAAAATACCATCGCAATGCTTGTAGAAATACTTGAGATATTCATCTGCATTTCACGAGTAGAAATGCATTTATTTAGACATTTCTGCTTTATAAAATGTTCAAAGTGCCTCTTACACTTTAATAAGACATTGATCAACATGTTATGGCAGCTTCCATTAAGGTTACTGAGTATTGCCTATCACAAACAATTAGGATATCTTTTTTGAGTGAAGTGGAGTTTCTTACTGGTCAACTCCCCAAACTTTTGCACTAAGGAGCAAGAATCAAAGCTAGTGGCATATACGAACAAGGTAATATAATTAGGGGTGGAAGAGAAGATTTGAAGAAGTTTAATATGATATCTAGAGGAGACGAACAATGGAAAACAAATGGTTTGAAGTGGAAGAGGTAAGTAAGCCTTACCTGTGCTGCAGTTAAAGCTAAGTAGACGTGAAAACGTCCCTTGATGTTGAGAAGTAAGCCTATGGCAATTGATTCAGGCCAATGAAATCCCAAGACAATTCCTGACACGAGTGATCCAAGAAGTTTTCCAGCTATTGTAATCAAGAAGAGTAAAAACAACTTTGCCCAAGTCTCAACATGACTAGCTTGGAACTCTGAAAAGTTGGCTCGTGAGCCTGCCCAGAAGAAGAAGAGTGGATTGAAGATGGTGGCAGTAAAGTAGTTCACCTTTCCAATGATCAATTTTGCTATCCTTCCATCCCTTGGCATGAAAACCCCGGCTAGATATGCACTCAATACTTTGTTATAGTGCCCCAAAACAGGCGAAAAGCTGCAAACTATAACTATATATGCAACTGAAAGGACTAAATGTGAGCCTTTCATTGGCTTCCCTTCTGGATTTTCATGATTTACCCAGTTCATAATTAAGGGGGTAAGTTTAGCTGCTAAAATCGTCTGAATCACCAGGGTAGAAGTCATAAGGAGAATAACCTTTGAATCTCTACTCTTAAAACTATTATAGGGATCAAAGAGAACATAACCAGTAGAAATGAGAAGAGTAGAAATCAAGTCAGAATACACAGCAGCAGAAACTACAAATCTTCCAATATCTGACTTGCCAATCTTAAGGTCAGTCACTAAGCGAGTTAGTAAAGGGGAGGCAGTTCCAGAGAGAATGATAGAAAAGCATACAGTGAATGTATAATTTGAAGCTTTAGAAATCTTGAGAAATGGAGTGAGTAATGAAGCAAAAACAAATGTGGTAAGAACTCCTGAACAGGCCACTTTAGCTTCACAAAATTGTACCTGAAGGAAGATATCAGGATCTATTTCTAGTCCTAACACGAACATATGGAAAATCATGCCAAAATCAACAACAAAATCCATATATTGTGTGACCTCTTGTGTCACATGATGATGAACGATTGGCAGGTTGCTAAGAAATAATCCTACCTGCATCAATTCATAACATTTATAAATCATCAATCAGTCCAATAAATCAGACATGAACATCATCAAGTTATATTTATTCTGGCAGATTAGTATAGATCACCCTAATTAGCAGGTTCTTTGGGCAACATATTCTTGTAGGCTTTTCGTGTATACGAAACTAAACAACCATTTGAACATCTTCATGGTAAAAGAACAAAACCCTTTAAAAAGAAACTACGGTTGGTCTCCTTTGAAGCTGATTCATATATGAAATGGGAGTTACTTGCGATTTCAATATACAATAAAAGCGGTAGAAAATTAGAATTGTCATTTCAATGCCATTAATTGTCTGTTTTATATACTAACCACATCTTATATACGAATCGGTTTCACGGGAATTTTTTTTAAGAAACTAAATGGCAAAATGCATGTTAGTTAGCTAAGACATATCATGTGATGAAGAGATTAATCTCATGCAATGGAATGGAGAAGGAAATTAAATAACAAGAAAAGATAGAGATTTTACAATGGCTTCAGAGATGAATCGAGGTTGGGAGAGAGGCCGCAAGAGAATGTGCAAGAAGTTGCATAAGAATACAACGAAGAAGAATCCCAACATATAACCAGCAATACGTGCCAAGGTCAATCCAGCTGCCTTGCAATTCTCAGGCAAATCCTTAAGATTGTCATTTCCTGTTTTGTTGTAACTATTATTGTTCATGTTTTTGGGATTTTTTCTGTACTTCACTCACTGCAGAAAGATCATACAAATGGCACAACCTTATTTACACCTGAAAAAGTTTGATCAAAGTCAAAAATATTGATCTGAGGACTGAAAAATTGAAGACACCATAGTTGTTGCTAAAGGGAGAAAAGAAGAATGATAAGAGAAATGAGGAAGACAACAAAAGGGTTGTTAGTTTGATCAGATTAAGTCCAAAAATGCCGAATTCTATGCTGAAATTGAACTATCTCAGCCATAAACAAAACTGCATAGAGTGAGGTGGTGTATGTATCATGTATGTGGTCAGTTGTTCACTTCCTACAAATTGCTGAAATTCTTGTCCATAATGTACTTATAAAACAAAAAGGTTCATGCAAAAATCAGATTACATTCATTAAAATTAAAACTTTAATTCTATATAAATTGAAGGTTTTAATCCTTTTTTAATTTTCTATCAATATTTGTAAGGTTATAGGCATTTTGTAGACACTTCCAATAACGTTTTATATAAATAAATTACGTGTCTTTTCATTAATTATAATGATAACCATTAACTATTTATATTTTTAATGAAAAGACACGCGACACGTTAATATAAAATGTTATAGGGAATAAAATACAAAGTGTCGCAGTAGATCTATTGAGTTTGAAGGTGTTTTCGTTCTTAATTTTGATTAATAAAATTTGGATTGACATCCCAAACATTTGTACGGAAAAAAAATTCCACAAACCTTGGATACTAAAACATGTCATATACGTAGCAACATACACTTCAAGGATTGAAGGTAATTTTTATACTTTTAGAGTTTAGATGGTCAATGTTGGTGAATAAAGTTGAATGCTTTAACATAAAATTTAAGAAATGAATTAAACTTTTTTAATTAGGTAAATAAATAGAGATCAGATCCGCTCCAAAATTATTTTTGTTTTATTCTGTCCAATGTCTAAATGACGTAGTTTAATTAAAATTAGGGATTACAAAATTAAATATCACTAAAATCAAACTATAATTATTAGACTCTAATTAAGTAATGAGTGATAAAACATGTTTGGCGCTTAAAACTTGAGGGATAAAACATTTGTCTCAAAAGCTTCAGAATTAAATTGGAATAATAATGCTTTACCAATTACCATTCCTTTTCTTTAATCCAAATTCACAAACCCATTTTGTTTTAAGATTTTCAATATTGTGTGACATACTTGAGAAAAGCCAAAAAGTATTAAAAAAAAGAGAAAGTGAAATATAATTAATTGTAAAAATCAAATAGTACAACAAAAAGAAAATAGAATGAGTTATTATAATAGGAAAATGAGCCAAAAAAAAATTAAGGGAGTTAAAAAAATTTTCTTGTTAAAAAAAAAAAATACTTCACTATAATCTATCTCTTAATTCTAAGCAATCAAAATGTTCTTAACTTTTATTAAAAGCTTAAAAGAAATTAAACATTTTGGCCAAAATTATACATGTAATTTGGTTTTATGACCAAGTTTTTCTAAATTAAAAATGTGAAAAATATTTTCTATATTTTTTTAAAAGAAATTTTCATCACTTATATTTAAAACAAATTAATTTAGTCATTTACACTAACAATATAAATTAAATTCAATCTTTTTATCTAATATTATATATTTTCTTTAACAAAAAATGAAGTAAATTTCATACAATATTTGTTAATATGAGTGAAAAAATTGCATCAAACTATTTTAAATATTAATAATAAAAAAAGTTTTTCTAAGAAATATAAATATAAAAGATGATTTTCGGAAGTTTAATCAGAATGACAGCTTTGGACTGATTTGAATGTAAGTGGCCATAGCTTCGGCCGTCCCAGAGACCGATCTTCTTGCACACTTTCTCCTTTGATCACAAGGAGGACGATGCACACCCTGCACTAAAACACACTGAAATTACTCAAACACTTTGACACCCCAACAAAATTCTGCTTATTTTTCAACATCCAATTACTGAATTATATGTAAGGAGTGAGAAAAATGCGAAGATCCCATTAATTTGCTCGAAACAAGAAGATCCCAGTATGTATTTATACCAATTCTTTGTAATTTTGTTGCTTGAACATTGGGTTACGAACTTCTCCAACAAAAAAAAAAAGAAAGAAAGAAAAGTTTTGTGGGATGACATTTTTTTTCTTGTTTGATTTTGAAGAAAAGGTGATGAAAATTTATTGTATTGTGGATGAGAGTTCATTTTTAAGTAGTTTGTGGGAGACCCTTTGTAAGGATTTGTGTTTGATTTCATTTTTTTCCCTTTATATTTCTCTGGAGTTAAGCAGGGGTCAGTTGCTGGATTGGATTGGCGGATTGGAATAAAGAGTTCGAGCTGTTGTTTTTCTGGGAATTTGAAAAAGATTGGGAATAATGGTGGAATTGGAGGAGCAGCAGAGTCCATCAATTGGTAATTATTTACATTCTATGTTTAATTCAATAGCATGGTATATAGCATCTGCCAACTGTGCAAAAATCAAAGCAATACTGGATTGATTCACTTCTTCATAAAGATGATCCTTTTTTTTTAAGGAAAGGGATGGGTGGGGGTGGTGGGATTTGGCTGTATGGGTGGAGTATAGGGGGATTGCAATATATAGAGATCGCTTCAATGTGTATTTCAGCCTTTCTGAATCGCTAGTTTCCAATGTGAGGATAGTTTTGGTTTGCAAACACTCATATGTTGTTAAGTGAGTTTTAGTGGTTATGTAACTATGTATCATGGAGTCTATTTTGTACTGGAAATGATAGTATGCAAATTGCAATGAAATTATTCTTTTGAATTTAGTTCATACATATCTATGTATTTCACAGCTGGTTAACTAAATCATTCTTTTCTTTTTTTTCTATTCCTTAAAACATTGGTTTAGGTTGTCATTAAGCAAGTTGATCAAGATGTGATTTTTACAATATCTGAAATTTGTGAGATTAGGAAAATTGCCTTCTCTTATCCTATTATTATCTAGAATATTCAACATTCCGTTGTCTAAGGTTGAATTCATTTTTAAAAGTTGGTGGTCTACTGGTAGAAGTTGGACTTCATCTACGTAAGGGAATTCTGTGAGATTGGAATAAAGTTAAATGGAGTAATGGGAGGTAGATCTATCTTAAGAAACAATTAAGGCTCCTGGCTGAATGAAGCCAACCTATCAGTTGTCCCCCTTGGAAGCATAGCTCCATTTGGTTGTTAACTTGTTATACTAAAATGTATCCTTGGATAACTGCAGAAGTGTAATTTCTTACTCTTTGTCTTTTGGGTTATCTTTGATGAATGCTTTATAAAATTGAAAAAGGAATGCCCACAATCGCATGAAAAAGGATTATTACTTATAGCTAGTAGTTGGGAACCCTTGTTACATCACAGATTATTTCTTTTTTGTTCTGCTTTAAGATTGTTTTCTTAGTGAATGTAGTAATTATCCTTTTGTTTCCATTCAAGTCATCTTTAGTCATTTATGATTCATATATTTTGTTTGTTATGATATTGAAATTTCGATGTCAAGGAAAGGTTCACAATTTTGGACTTCTGCAATGCATTGTTTCATGAGTAGACTTGGTCATCATTATTAAGGTCTACAATTTTCTGAACCATGGAATAAGATATCATACAAGTGCCTCCCTTCTTGTTTGTTCTGTTAAAATATGAATAAGATATACAAGTGCAGTCCTTTGTGTGTGGATCCACATGCATGCAAGTGCTGCATAGTTCTGTTTGCTGGATGATGTGTAAATCTTTTCGTACTTCTTTTGTCTGTCTTTGTAAAGCAAGAGCAAATCTTTATTTATTTGAAAAGTGAGAACTTCCCTAATGTAATGCAGGGGGAGAGTCTGAGTCTGAGAGTGAAGTTGTTGCTGAAGGGTCTTCTATTGTTCGTGGAGACCCTCCTCAAGATGGAATTGGGCCCCCCAAGGTTGATTCTGCTGTGGAAGTACTCCATGAGAAAGTGACAAAGCAAATCGTCAAGGAAGGTCATGGTCAGAAGCCATCCAAATACTCAACGTGCTTTTGTAAGTTTTAACAACTTTAACCATTGTTAGCTTGCTTTCCTTTGGTGTGATTAAATTTCATTCCTGGTTGTTATTTGCTTGTCCATTTGAGAAACTGACTGCAATGATCTTTTTGCTAATGAGGAGTTTCCCTTCAAAGAGGGAATGCTTGGCATCAATTCTCTTTCTCTTTTACTACTGGGGAGATACCCACATGGCATCTGTCAGTTCCTTGTAATGCTATGTTATCACCTTATCTTTCTAGCATCGTGGTGACGAAAATTTTGGAGGTTTCATTAGTAAGTCTCACTAGCTGTGCAAGCAGCCCTGATTTAAATTGAGTATATGTTGCAATCAAGATTAGCATGCCGGGCTACTAATGTGACTACATACGTTTTCCAATAAAATGGTTGGATAGGCAACTTATTTGGCAAAGTTCTTTAAAGAATTTTTGAACCATATCACCTGTAGGAGCTGATTTCTCTTTTCAGGTGAATGATATTTCTTTGGTTAGTTCTTTTCAATAAATGAATAAAAAAAATTTCAGCTATGGCGAAAATACATTGATTCCAAGAACCTTCTGGTAGACCAAGTACAAGGCCTGACTGATTCATTGGTCAATTAGCTTTGATTATTGGGATCTAAGGATTTCTCTATCTGCAGCTGTTTGTCCTATGTAGATATTCTAAACGCGGCGAATTTTATCCAAGGGAAAGTGGCATGCAAGTGAGGAGATTATATTATTTGATCATGAAATTCTTGATTCTTCACATTTGAGATTAAACTTGGACTCTTTCTTAGTTTAGTCGATTGAAAACATAGTCATACATGTACCACATATTGCTTTGTCTGGTGCTGCAGCTTACTGGTTGCTTGAGTCCTGCTCTTTGGCAGCAGTTTTTCTTGCTATTCTTTTTGGCAAGGCATAAGAGTAACATTCACGATTGTGGTTAACTTTTGTCATAATGAAGCATTTGTTCTACAATTTTCTTGTTTGACAAAGTGTTTTTTAGACATGAAAATATGCAGTACACAAGATATGTAATATTGAATAAACTTTGACTCACAGGGGGACAATGGAAAAGATTTTATCCATTTCCGGTCAAATATTCATGACTTAGCTAGAGAATTTCTATGGTGGGTGTTCAAATTAATTTTTCAACTCCCCACTTTGTTCTTGCAATGTCAGGAAGCCTAATTCATTACTTATACAAGAGTTCAAGGTTGAGTAATAAATATCCAGAATGCTCGCATCTTGCTTGCAGGCAGCTCTGTTATGTGTTGTGACTGAAATAATTCTATGTTGCTTGTTGTGAAGAGTGGCAAAGAGAACTCTGCAGTACACCGCAAGATTTCATCACAAGAAAAATTTCCCAAAAAAAAAAAAAGAAAAGAAAAAAATACAGTGCATGATAACCAAGTTTTCTATGCCAGAGATGAGAATCGATAATTCAAATTTAGTGCAACTTTTATCCAATTCAAGCCCTACAGACTGAATTTTCGTAGCAAACCTGATCATTCATCTTGGGCAAGTTAGTGATAATTATTGATTGTATTCATCAAAATCGAAATGTACAAGGAAGATAAAAGTGATGAACAATTGATTGACTATTTATTTAGATATCAAGGTTAACCAAGTTCTTACCTCCTTTCTTCTCTCATTTGTTGTGGGTATGTGTCAGAGGTTGTGGCTGGAGTTAGTCAGCTGATATTACGATTATTGATCTTGCTTCATTGTTTTCAAAAGTAGAATAACTCCAGTATTGTGGCAGTGCACTACAGGGCATGGACTGAAAGCACTCAGCACAAGTTTGATGATACATGGCAAGAGCAGCGACCTCTTGAGTTGATTTTGGGCAAAGGTACCTTTGAGTTTTACCTTTCAAGAGTATCTTTGTTTCCAATATTCCCTTCCCACGTTGTTTGATTTGCATATTGTTGTCATGCTCCACGATCCATATATTAATTGGTTACTGTTGTTGTTATTCATTGTAATGTGCCATGCTTTAATCACGGAAATATGATTTGTGGTAATTTTATTGTGATAACTCGTCCTACGCAATAAAAGATTTTGTTGGCCAACAATTAAAAATCCTTAGTGCACGCATGGGCTAATTCAATTCAAAAGATTATGTTAATAGTTTATCTTTGTTGGAAACTCATTCTATGCACTGTATGATATACAGCTTGCCCAACACCCATTACCCAAAACCCTGCACTTACGCATACAGGTGCACACACATATGCACATGCACATAGAGACTTCAGCTTTTCATGGCTATTTCCTCAAGTGATGAGAGAATAATTGATGTTCGGATTGAGGGTACACCAGAATCATTAGGTTTTCCCAATTTGAGGTGCTATCTATGATTGTAAAACATTCCTTGCTCTTTGCTGCAGAGAAAAAGGAAATGACGGGCCTGGCAATTGGAGTTGCCAGCATGAAATCTGGTGAGCGTGCCCTATTACACATTGGTTGGGAACTAGGCTATGGAGAAGAAGGAAGCTTTTCTTTTCCAAATGTTCCTCCTATGGCGGATATTTTGTATGAAGTTGAGCTAATTGGTTTTGATGAAACCAAAGAAGTGGGTTCTTACTGCTGAGTTCTGAGAATCTTTTTTTTTTATCTTAATTAAGGTGCTCGCATTTTGATAATTTTTGTTATACTTTTTCAGGGGAAAGCTCGTGGCGATATGACTGTAGAGGAAAGAATAGGTGCTGCAGATAGAAGAAAGATGGATGGAAATGATTTGTTTAAGGAGGACAAATTTGAGGAGGCCATGCAACAGTATGAAATGGTAATGCAGCATTCTTTTAGGTTCCTTAAATACATAATTAACATTTTGAACTTTCACTGGACATGTTTTACTTTTTTCTTGAATGCATCAGGCCATAGCATATATGGGGGATGACTTTATGTTTCAATTATTTGGCAAGTACCGAGACATGGCTTTGGCAGTAAAAAACCCTTGCCATCTTAACATGGCAGCATGCATGATAAAGCTCAACCGCTATGAAGAAGCCATTGGGCATTGCAGCATTGTATGTGTAAAGTTTCTGAAATTTGACTTCCCCCTTCTTGGCCATTTTATTCATACTGCTCTTTGTATGGTCTAATCTGTGATTTGATAGTTTGTTCTGTGTTTCCTTGTTTGTGCATTTTTTTCACTTTGCATATTGGTTCTCTAATGGCCTTATCATTTCATTCCACGTTTCTTTTAGTCTTTTATTTATTTGCATGTTCCTTGTCTAGCTGCAATATGTTTACTATGATTCATTATGACTGTACTTACTGGACTGAGAATTGATATGTAGGTGTTGTCAGAGGATGAAAACAATGTCAAAGCTTTGTTTAGACGGGGCAAAGCTAGAGCAGAACTTGGGCAGACTGATGCAGCACGGGAAGATTTTCTGAAGGCACGTAAATTTGCTCCCGACGATAAAGCAATTGCAAAAGAGTTACGTTTGCTTGCAGAACATGACAAGGCTGTTTATGAAAAACAAAAGGAGCTATATAAAGGATTATTTGGACCAAGACCAGAGCCGAAACCAATGAAAAGTAATTTGCTGATCGTAATCTGGCAATGGCTTGTCTCCTTATTCCATCACCTTTTCAGGCGTGAAAGACTCAAGACTGAGTGAACTGATCTTTGGAGCATATGCACTTCTTTTGTGCATTAAGTCAATGAAATCTGTGAGCGGACCATTGACTTCTTCATGCTTGGGAATCTCTAATCATAATTGCTGAAAACTTCTCACCTTGCATGATATCCATCAACAATGGAGGTCGTTCGATATTAGCTTTTAGACTATTTGGTTTGGCAGGGTTGTGTTTTTTTCATTGCCTTTACTTGATTGTACACTATTTTGTAGTGAGGCTTTTAGTTGTCATGACTAAAGATTTACACTTCTTTAAGGAGGTACTCTATAGATTTGTTTGTATCTTCTTATCCTTCTCTCTTTGAGAGCAATTCAGTTGGTACTTGAGCAGTCACTTGATTCATAGGCTTTCTCTTTTTTCATCTAAACCTTGTGGAGACAATTTGAATTCTTGCATGGGAGTGTACATAGTAAATCCAACAGAGGATATTAAGAAGAGAAAGCATGTCATCTTTTACAATAAAAAGATGTTGAGAATGGGTATAAGAAAACAACACAATCTTATGTTTTTCATATCATGAGTGTGATGAAATTTTATCGCTATCAATCTAACGCAACCTTTCTTTTTCCGAGTTTTGGATTGGCAATCTAACGCAACCTTCTTTTTTCGGAGTTTTGGGCCGGCTGTAGGCAGCCATAATGGGTACAAGAACACTGCATTATGATATTGGATAGACTGTTTAACCGCATAGAACATTCCGACCAAACATTTTAATCTCTTGCGGGTGAAATGTGATGGCTGCATAAATATATATGAAAAACGTTATTTAATTGCTTGCTTCATACTATATGACAAACGTTTCATATATGAATTCGTTTCACAATAATTTTTGTCTAATCCCAGGTACAATAACATCACGACTTCAATATTACTTCAAATTTAGCAGAAAAAAGGAACAACTGATGATTTACAGTACACAAAAGGTTATACAATATCCTTACCCTTCTATACTAGTAAGGTTAAGGAAGTTACATACACAAGTTTTGCTATAAGAACTCTAAGAAGAATAATTAGGATATAAAGATGAGATTATGATGTTAACCTCATCAATCTACCAAGGTTGTTTGCTCATGGACATCCATGCACAGTAAGCACAAACAAGCTTCTGTGACATATACACATATAAAGCAAATGATAAACTCATATATGTCAAGTCTTTCCAATCACCCTTCTGCTGTGGACTCAGATTGTCCCTCAATCCTTTCCCAAACTTGTCTACACTCAGCAAAACTTTAGGCAAAGTTCTCTTGATTATTTCCTTCTTTTCTTTCTTTGCTTCTTCATTTATTGGATTACTTGATGCTCTGTCTTGGCAAGAAATGGATGAGATTATAATTCTTGGATCATTCTTGGGTTGGAGTTGTTGGTTTGAACTGCTTTTGCTGTGTAAGCAATGACAAATATGAAGTGCAGCCATGGTGGAGGAAAAGGTATCAAGATTTGAGATATTTTTGGAGTGGTTGATGACTCAGAAGAGGGGGATATGATGGGGAGCTAGATCAGTGCTTTGGTTGGTTTGAGAGTTTTGACTCTTTTTATGAAGCCCAGATAAGATTACCCTTCTCTTGTAAATAATTGCACAAAAGAACCTCAAGGGGCTGAAGGTCCTTGGGTTAGGACACAGGATTTTCTTTCCAAAGATTTTGTCTGTCTTATCCTGTCATAATTAAAACTACGTCGTAGTCGTAGAGTTCAATAATCTCTTGGTTAGAGTTTAATAATTTTTAAGTAATTTTAATAATATTTATGCATTTAGTCCCTGCTTTTAATAAAACTACGTAGTTTTAAACGTTAGACAGAATATGACTGGATAAATATTGGACAGAGGATTTGGACTCTTGGGTTAGAAGACATACATGAGATACTCTGTCCAAGATTTTTCCTATCTTATCCTGTCTTAATTAAAATTACGTTCTAAGGTTCACTCTCCTATTGGGGGCAAATCTTTTGGCCGCTAAGCGTACTGAGTAAGGGCAGATAATCTCTTAGTTAGGGTCTAATTATAATTGTAAAGTAATTTTAGTAATATTTATGCATTTAGTACCTAGTTTTAGTGAAACTATATCGTTTTGATCGTTAGACAGAATAAGACATGATAAATATTAGACAAATAAATATTAGACAGAGGATCTGGTCTCTAGAAGACAGGGTTCTTCTCTCCAAAATTATTTATCCGATTTTAGATTAAAACTACATCGTATGGTTCATCTATATATTGGTTAGAGTCTAATAATTGTAAAGTAATTTTAGTGATATTTATACTTTTAGTCTCTAATTTTAGTAAAAATACTTCATTTTGAACATTAGATAATATAAAATAGAATAATATTAGACAAAGAATCTGGCCTCGGGTTCTAGTCGTCCAATATCAATTTCTATTTCCTTACTCGAGTTTCTGTACTAGCGTTTCAATTCATTTGCAAAAGTTTCAATTAGCATAAGTCACTAGTAGAGATTTCGAACAACGAAATTCTCATGTTGCAGCATAGATAGAATCATTCTATAAAGGTAATAATAGTTTAAAGATAATGGGTAAATTGGATAAAATTACCATAATTATACCACTTTTGAAGAATTGATTTGATTGTTTTTACTTCTTTACCAGTTTACTGTATGTCATGCTTTAAAATTCCTGTGACTTTGTGCCAAGAGATTACCTCCATTATGGCTAAATTTTGGTGGGGAAATGGAAGTCAAGAGAAAAAGATTCACTGGGTAGCATGGAATAAATTAACAAGACCAAAAGAGACAGGAGGTTTAGGTTTCAAGGATCTACAAGATTTCAACAAAGCGTTATTGGCAAAACAGCTATGGCGTGTGATCACTAATCCTAACCTTCTAATGAGCAAAGTTTTGAAGAGCAAATATTTTCCACAGACTAACATATTCGAAGCTGTAGTTAAGCCACAAGCTTCATGGTTATGGAAAAGTTGGCTTGGAGCTAGGGAAGTGCTGCAAAGAGGATGTAGATATCAGGTTGGAACAGGTACAACTATCAGAATATGGGAAGACAAATGGCTGTCACACTCTCCTACAATGAAAGTAATCTCCATAAAGCCAGAGGGTTGCAATGCTGAATTTGTGAGTGATCTAATGAATGAGGAGGGTATAGGATGGGATACTGCAAAATTAAGAAAGTTCTTTGGAAGAGAGAAGGTAGAACTAATCCTTCAACAACCAGTGAGTAGGGTGGGGACAAAAGACAGATTAATTTGGCAGTATAGCAGAAAAGGTGCTTACGAAGTGAGCTCGGGATATGCATTGATCAACAGTCTTAATGAGTACTACAGAAAAGAGGCAAGTTCTAGTTCAAAAGAAGATGGTGCAAATACTGTGTGGAAGAGACTGTGGAAGCTGAGCATTAAAGAAAAGATCAAGTTATTCATGTGGAAGTGCTTCCATAATGCACTACCAGTGAATTATCTTCTGAACAAAAAAGGGGATCTGATTCCCAGTTTGTGTTACAAGTGTGGAGTAAAGGAAGAAACTTTAGAACATCTTTTTTTTCATTGTGAGGATGCTCAAATACTATGGAAGATATCACCAGTGATATGGGATGGTATAACAAGTTTGGAATTCTCCTTTACAAAATGGTGGGCACAGATTTGTAAACTGAAAGGACAAAGGGAACTGGATAATAGAGTGGAGCTAACGGCTTACTTGCTATGGCAAAGATGGAAGGCTAGGAATGAGTGGCTGTTCAATTCGGTGATGAGAGCAGAGGCAGAAATCATCAGCAGAGCTCAGAATGAATGGCTGGAGTTCAAAGAAGTTAGACTCCTCCTGTTGGTTGGATAAAAATTAATGTGAGCACAGAGGAAGATGCACCAAAAGGGTATCATGGCATAGGAATTGTTGCAAGAAACTCAAGTGGCCAAGTCATCTTTGCAAAATCAGCCTCTAGGGAAAGTTTATGTCTTCCAGTGGTGGTTGAATGTGAAGCTATTAGAGAGTCACTACTACAGGCTGCTCTTAAAGGATGGCAGAGAGTTGATTTACAAATTGCAAGAAAAGATCTAGTAATTTGCTTACAAAGGAAGAAGTCAATTTCTCCGGAGACAATCAATGTTGAAGAAGAGATTTCCTTTTTAACTCACTTGCTAGAGGAATGTAATTTTTCTTGTATTTCTAAGAGTGTCAACTCTATAAGTCACTTATTGGCTAGGCAAGCAAATAGGTGTTTGCAAACACAAGTTTGGGAAGATCAATACCCTGAATGGATATTGAATCTTGCTCAAAAGGAAGTTGAGTCATTTGACTGCCTGTAAATATATTTTGTCAGTAATGAAATATCGCTATGGTTTAAAAAAAAAAGAAGAAGTGATTTGAAAGTGTATATATGAAAAAAAAATAGCATCCAAATGTATTCTAATACATAGATTTTGTGGTAAATTATAAGAGTTGGAAGATTTTAGAAGTGTTGAAGATTTTTTTTGCCCATTAATATATAACAATAATTTGCAAATATGAGTCCAAATTTTGCATCAATAATTGTCATTAAAATCGAACAATTGTTAGTTTGAATGTCATCAATTTCAAGCAACAAATTAAAATTCCATGAGAAAATATGAGTACAAAAATCCATGTCCAATTATCATAATATTTAAGGTACTCATTTGGACGATATTATTGTACATCTTGACTCTCGAGTATGAGATCTTACTCTTTTTAATTTTTAATTTTTTATTTTCTTCCCTTCTAATGTTCATCCTTGCCTTGATTTTTTTTTTTTTTCATTTATCAATCTTCATTTTTCCCTTTCATAAATTGTAAATAATATTTTCTAATTAGCAAAGGGTTTCTTAATATATAACTACTGTAATGTAGGTAGGCCTGATATCGAGCCGAGCCGAGCCCGAGCTTCGGTGAGCTCGAGCTCGGCTCGTTACATTTTTCTCAGGCTCGAGCTCAACTCGAGCCCAAAACTCGAGCTCGAGCTCGATTAAAAATTTTAAGCTCGAGCTCAGCTAGGGCTCGAGCTCAAGAAAAGGCTCTATTCGAGCTCGAAAAAGAGCTTGATTAAAGCTCGGTTAGAGGTTTTTTTTGCTTTAGTTTTTTTTTCACAAGAGACCCAAGAGACTGATGAACATTATTTTCCAAGGCTGCCCAAATTGATAATTTGATGAAAATCCAGTCAAAACATGTTGGAAAAATCTGAGAATTTTACCACACAACCCCATAGTATGGAGAATATGTTGTAACAATGTTAATGCCCGATCCGTGGCCAAAACGATCAATCCAAGCTTCCAAAAATTCTGAAAACCGAGACCAAGGAGCACGAATTCCGGTCAATCTCCCCCACTTCCAGCGTGAGTCCAGCCAAGAAAACCAGTAGCCGAATGTGGTATCACAATATTTGAGTAAGAAATCCAAGAATTCCAAGCAATAGAGGTCCTAGCGTGAAAGCAAACCCAAGGGGGTTGAGAGCATTTCCTTCTCCCTAACTTCCACAGAAGATAGAGATGATCTGTGGGTGAGCCGTGACGACTGACGATGACGGTAAGAGTGTGGCCGTTTGGATGTGACTGTAGAATGAGAGATGCGCCGCTCCTAAATCCTCTATAGAAAGAATGATGAAAAGAGATAAAGAGATGAGGGTCTTTAGGGTTAGAAAATGCTTTTAAATTTTTTGTTTTAAAAAAATTCAATTTAATGTTTGACTATGTTGCTGATGTAACCGTGTAAGTGTGTAACTGTGTAAGATATTAAAAAGGCATTATGTTTTTCTTTTTCAATTTCTTTAAATTGATAATTATTTACAAAAGCCTTATAAATAAATTTAATTTAAATTCATCTATTGTAATTTTGTATCAATAAATGTATATAAAAATTCAATTATTTCTATTATTTGATATTTTTATTTAATATATACATGTTCTATATATATATAAATATATATATTATAATTAATTTTTTAATTGAACTTTTAATGAGTTTTAATCGAGCTTTGAACGAGCTTTTTAACGAGCTGTTCATGAACGTAAACGAGTTTTCATCAATGTGTTCATTTATTGTTCATTTATTAATCGAGCTTAAAATCTTGTTCGTGTTCGTTTATTTATTAAATGAACGAGCTCGAGCCGATCCCGAGCTTGTTCGTGAACGTTCGTGTTCGTTCTCAGCCCTAACTGTAGGAGTGGGGTGTGATTTGGATTCTAAATCCACATTGTGAAAGTAAGAGATTCTAAGTTATCTTCACAAACATAGAAGTATAAAATGCATTTCTCACATACTTCAAGGAGTATTTTTTAAATTATACCACAATTTTTTTACCAAAAACAAATAATGCCTAATACTGCTGAATGCTGACTCAACTGAGATAGTTTTGAATGAAATATTCATGACACGAGATTTTATATTGAGCAATTGTTTTTTTACTTTGATCAAATCCCTAAAGTTATGTTATTGTCGGAGCAAATGTTATCATCAAAAGCAACAAATAACTCATATTCATAATTTATCCTTAATTAGTTAAAGGTTTTATCTTCTCTTCCCACCTTATCACTAAAATTTATCCATTTTTTTAAACATATTTTCTCTTATCTTTCAATTTATTCTCATTTATACTAATTTTTTTCAAAAATATTTATTAATATAAAACTTATTTTCATTTCTAACTCATATAAAAAAAATCTTATATAAAATAATATAACACTTATTTTATTAATAGTTTGTTCTCTCAATTAAATTATAAAATTTTTGTCTATATACAATTCAAAAAATTTAGGCTAAGTTTGTTTAGAGTTCTTTTGATATTTTATTTCACAAATTCAATTTAACTTATTTGTTTTCTTCTATTCTTTACCAAAAATTCTAAAACCAAAAACAATGTTACAATAAATTTTTTTGCTATGTATTTTTTATAAATAAATTATTAAATTTAAATTTATAATAATAAAAATTTCTGCCTCACATAGTGTTTTTACCAAAATAAAATCATAAAATATTAAATCAAAATTGAATTTTAAAATTTTATTAATAATTTTTTTTTGTGATCTATTAACATTTTTTATAAAGACATTATTATATTTAAATTTTACTTTTAAATTTATAATAATAAAAATTTTTTCCTAACACCATTTTTTTACTAAAACAAAATTATAAAATATTAAATCAAATTTGACTTTTAAAATTTTATTAATTATTTTTCTTGTGATCTATTAACATTTTTAAACAATAAATTGTTTATAATATACTATTGAAACTAACTAACTTTTTAAATTTTTAATTTTTCAGTCTCCATGTGTCAAAAATTTACACAAAAAGTTTTAGTTTGTTTTTCTTGGTGTTATCTGTTGACAGATAAATTTGAACTAATTCCATTTTGATTTTACACTAACTATGAAACATTAATTAATATAATTTTAAATTTATTTTTCTAATTGAAAACTAATTTTTGACTTAGTTATATAATTTTTTTTAATATAAGTTTGAGTGAAAATAAGTTTTATATTAATAAAATTTTGGAAAGGAAGTTAGTGTAAAGAAAAAAAAATTCAAATTTCAAAAGAAAGATGTTAGAAATAATTGATAAGCTCTTGTGATAAGGTGGAAAGAGAAAATCCAGATAAGATGAAAAGAAAAAATCAAGAGTTTGACATAAATTGGGAAATTGAGTAATTTATTGCTCTGGCATTAACAACAGCCAATCCCTAAAACCAATCTTAAAATGTAAACACAAAAACTCCTTTTCAACTTATTCATACATTTAAAACGTGGTTCATATATAAAATAGACAATTAATTGGTGTTGAAAACGGGATTCTAATTTTCTGCTATTTTTATCGCATTTTAAATTGCGATTAATTCATTGTTGTACATATAAACACGCTTAAGAGGAAACTAGCTAAAGTGTAAATTAAGATAAATTAAATTAAAAGTAATGATATTGAATACGAAATTTTTTACGCAATACTTTATTAACGTATAGTATTATTATTATTGACTCAATAAAGAAACGAGTAAATGAATAATAATAGTATTCTACGTTAATAAAACAATATAACGTAAAATAAAATCATACTATTACATATCATTAACTCTTTTTAAGTTAAATTAGCCTCTCTTTTTTTTCTAAGAGAACGAATAGAACCAAGTTGTTCATGTGCTTTTTTTTTTTAGAGTGTAATCATGCCATAAGCCGATTTAGAGGAAAAAGAGACAGTTACGTCTAAAATTTGAAAATTTATATTGTTAAAATTTATCATTTAAATACGATTTTTTACTAGTAGTACTATAAAAAATGTTTCGTTGCCAAATTATTTTTTTTATAGATACTAAATAGGGCAATTATAAAATAATACAAAAACTCTTGTGAAACATGTTCATGTATAAAACGTTATTCATATAAAATAGATAATTAATAGTCATTAAAAATCGTAATTTGAGTTTCTTACCATTTTTATTATACGTTAGATAATTAATGTGAGAGACCAAAATTATGAAAAAAAAAAGGGGAGAGAGACATTATGTTAAGGGCTATTCCATATCGGTTAAATAAAAGAATTTGAACTAATTAATAAGATCCTTGGGGCACTCCACTCATTGCCAATTGGTTTTGAATTGTATGCACGACGATTTAACACAATAATAAACAAGTGTGACCGGTTGAGCTTGGCTCACTGGTATCACAGGTGGATGGTAACCAGGGTTCGAATCCCACCTGGACCAATCTTCACCCATTTAAATGGGTGAAGAAGGAGTATTTGTGAAATGCTCTAAGTTCCCCCGGAGACTGCTATGGAAGAAAAATTATGGTGGCTTGTGCGCAGGAGTGAGGCCGTGTGGGGTCGGAATTCCTCGGAGGTGGCTTGTGCGCAGGAGTGAGGCCGTGTGGGGTCGGAATTCCTCGGAGGAGCATCGTCAACACCTGAGATATCAAAAAAATAAAAATAAACAAGTGTGATTTTTGAACGTTATCCTAAAAAGACCCGTGACAAATAATAAATGTAGTGGGGTGGGTAGGAGTAGGACTCCACCCATTTTGAACGCAGACAGCAATACAGCATCAGCAGTGGTGGAAGAATCGGAGTCAGAAAAGGAATACTCAAACGTCAAACACGATTCAAAAGCCGTCAAACCCTCTATTTCTTTTCTTTCGTTTCTTTGGAGTTTTGGACCAATGGCGGTTGCCGTTGCGCTGTACATTCAAAGAGCGGTCAAAGTTTGCTTTTTTTTTTTTTTTTTGAATTCATTTTATAGCATTCCCGAAAAAGGAAAAAAAAGAATACTAATTATCTCGTGAAAATTTATAAATGTTTTTCTCATTCTTGCATATCTGAAAGTATGCTGCTTTTCTTTTATCGTACTAAAATTTTCAAAAAAAATAAAAAAAAAATTCAAATCTAAAGTCTATTGGATCTTGCATCTTTCTAAGTTCAATATTAGGGATAGTTAATTACTCAATAAGGTTTTATCCTTAAAGTTCATTAATAATTATTCGACAGGATTTTAGCTAAAAATACTAGGTTTGTATCTATATAATGAAATAGAATATGGGGTGGTTCAATTCAATATATTAAAACTATTTAATTAAGATTTATACGAAGATAAATACTAGGAAACTAGGATTAATGTCAATTGATTATAATCTAATGTTTGGATTGGATTTTCCACCAAATTACAAATAGTTTTAACTGTTACGTGAGATTTAAATATATGAATTTTCCAAAAAAAAAAAATAATTTACATGCTATCTATATATTTAGTCGCCATTGGAACAATTTACGAACTCAGAAGCATGCAATACCGGATCTACTATAATATTTCCATAATTATGCTTTAACCCTTAAAAATTTATAATTTGTTTTAAACTGTCCTAGGGTAAGGAGATGAGATCTTTTGTCCAAAATTATCATGTTTTAAATTCAAATTTTCACTCATATTTTGGTTAGAGTCTATTAATAATTTTAATAATATTTATGCTTTTAATCCCTAATTTTGGATAGAGGATCTGGTCTCTAACGGTAAGCTTATATGTTCAAGATTATTCTATCTTATCATGTTTAATATTTACTAAAATCGGGATTAAAAAGATAAATATTATTAAATTTAAATTTACAATTATTACCCTAATCCAAGTATGAGTGAAATCTATTTATATTTTTAATCCATAATTATAGCGTAACGACACGGTTTTGAACATTCGTTAGGATAAGATAATAATGTTTGATAGAATTCAAAGGTTTTTTTTATTTTATTTTTTATAATTAAAGATATGGAATACAAACTAATTTCAATGGGACACTCATATTTGTGCCATCATTTCTCCCAACTCTTGTGGACTACGTTATATCTTCTTTCCAAACTTAAAAATTAGATTTTGAATATTAGAATCAAAGTGATCCTTGTTGTTTTATAAACAATTTACGAATTAATTTAAACGTAACATTCCTTATTTGTATCATCATTTCCTAATTCTTATCTAATTTTCAAACTTACAATTAGATTTTGAATATTAGAATGAAGGTAATCGTTTGTTTGATAAATAATGATAAGGAATACGAACTAATTTAAATGCGACATTCCTTATTTCTCTCACATTTCCTAGACTATGTTATATCTAATTCCAAACTTAAAATTAAATATTGAATATTAAAGTCAAAGTGGTCATTGTATATAGTTTTAAAAGTAATTATAAGGAATACAAATTTTTCTTACGACTTGACAACTCTATTTAAAAGGAATCTTATCATCATTTAACAAATCAACATTTATTGTGAATAGATAAGTGAATTACTTGTGATAAAACTCCATATAACTAGAGTTACTAAAATTATTGAAATAAAACTAATAATTTCTATCATTACTCTTGATTTTTCTTTGTATTTTTCATTACCTAATTCCAATAATAAGTATTTTTCTTGATTCATTATTGGTGAAAGTTGATACACACAAAAAATGATTTGTTTTCTAATGAGATGGTACAAGAATGGTAGAAGGGCACATTCTTATTTACCTACTATTGCTAAAATTGCATTGATATATAATACAAAAAAAAGTCTAAATTAACAAAAAAGAGAAGTCCAAGTACATAACTCTATCAAATGGTAGTTACTAGTTAGGCATCAAACTATTAAATCCACAACCAACATGAAAATACCATTAGTTGATATTCAAACAATAAAAACTCATGCTTAACTAGAAAGCATTCATTTCATATTTTGCTAGATGTGATCCTTCACTATCATTTGACAAAACTTCATGCTTCCATAATCTATTTTCTCTTTATTTTGTTATTTTTGTTTATAAATATTTTTACAATAGCCCATTTCATACTAGTAATATTAGTTAAGGCCCAAATCCAAAAAACATTTTTCATATTTTTAATTTTTTTCCATTACTTATATTTGAAATGACGTGGTTTCATTTGTCCACACCAGAAATCTACATTAAATGAGTTCTATCTCATTATGTTTATTTTGTTAACAAAAAATCTACACCAACATGCACAACGCATTTTCCTTCATTCACACTAAAAATGCACATTAAATGAGTCATTCTATCTCATTCTGTTTATTTTGTTAACGAAATAAATACACTATAAAAATGAATGTGAAATCGATTCATATATAAGATGTGATTCATATGTAAAATAGACAATATTAACTGTTGTTGAAATCGGAATTTTAATTTTTTACTACTTTAATCATCGTATTAAAATCGTAATTATCCCACGATTATATATATGAAGCCATCTCACACGACCGTCCATGTTTTTCGTATTTGACATGTATATGTTTTTTGCACATACTTTGTTGAAAAAAATTACATCAAAATGGATAAAATGATAAATCTTTTTATTAGAATGACGGAGTGGGAAAAAATTTTTTCCATCAAATGCAAAGATAATAATGTTACATGTGTGGGAAATGAATGAAAGTACAACAATAATATAAGAGTACAATTCTCTTAATATTTGATTTGTCTGTCTGCCCAAAGATTTTTTTCCCAAAGTGATGTGGAAAGAGGACAAAGCAAGTCTGCCTTTTAACTTTCAACTTTCAAACCAAAGTTGACTAAATACTCGTTGCTATCATACGCCGTAATGCGCACTACGCACCCTTATAGCATCAGCCACGCTTTACTTTTCCAGCTTCCCAATGACATCTCTCCCCCCTTGACCTCTGCGTTCTACGCAATTTGCGTGTCCAATTCTCTCTCTCTCTCTCTTCCCTGATCAGTAGTTATAACTTCGTTGACTGAATTTAATTACATTAATACTTTCATTTTTCTCTCTCCTATAAAAATTAGATTCTTGGACTCGTAGATTTTCATGCTGAAAATCTTAAAATAATTGTAAATCTTTGTATGTGACCGGAAATTCTTGGCCGGCCGGCAACGGGAAGCTGTTCTGACGGAAACCCATATGGTAATTTCCAATTGGGTCTTCGAATGTGTGTTTTTTAGTGGAGAAAGATTCAATCTTGGAACTTAGTTTGAGAATTGAGCCAAATGGAAGAAATAGGGTTTATGAGCTTAGTTTTTGGATTGAAATGCTAATTTGCAGCTGTTGATTTGCGTTATTATGTTTTGTTTCTGGGTTCTTGAGATCTGTATTTGATTATGATGATGATGGAGGTTTTAGTTCAGCTGGGAATTTGGGCTTTCTTGTTTTAGAGCTCAATCAGGAAAGGGCTTTTTTTTTGTTGTTGTATTTTGGGAAAGTGGAAATAAATTTGGAAACCGGTAGTTCTTTTCTGAAGTTGGAGATTATGCTTCTCTTTGGTGAATTTGATGCTTTAGAGTTCGTGGTTTAGCTGGCTTTGTATGGATTTTGTTGTGGCGTTTTTGACGTTGGCAACTGATAGTGTTGTTTTGATAGATAAGATACGGTTCTTTTCTTAAATTTGGGAAAATTTTAGTGTTTTGTTGTGATAAGAGAGGTAGTTATGAAGAGATTGAGGTCGAGTGAGGATCTCGACTCATTTGGGGAGAAGGGTGTGTGCAGAGATTGGGGAAGGAGGGAGGAAGAGTCGGGTTCACATAGGTCATTGATCCATCGAAACTCTTACTACAAGTCAGAGAGTGCCAGAAAGGGTTTATCTTCTTCATCTTCTTGGTATGATAGGGTAGAAGATGATCGTGATAGTTCAAGACAAGTTAGGAAGCGCTCTGATTATGATGCGGATAGTAACGACAGGAGGAAGAGCTATGATCGATACAGAGAAGGTAACTCCGAGAGAGGGATTTCGAGCTCTTCCCCTAGAAGTGGATATGGTGCTGACAGGATTCATCGGTCTGAAAGCTTTTCGGGGCTGAGAAGGGAAGTTCCCAAGGGGTTTAGATCGGAGAGGGATAGGTCTCGGCGTGAAGGAAGTGTTTCATCGTGGCGCAGGTTTGGTCAAGGGAAAGATGGTGATGAAGGGATCAGGGGCTACATTGATTCTGGTAAAGTCGGTAGAGTGGAGTCAGATGATGCTGGGAAGGTTAAATCTCCTCAGATATTGAGGGATACAAAATCGCCACCTTGGTCAAAGGACTCTGGAAGTGAGCAATCGAAGAGTATTGAAGTTAGAAAAAGTGAAGATTTGCCCTTAGAGAGCAGTGGGAACAATAGTGAAATGGAAGAGGGGGAGCTTGAACCTGATCCTCAGCCCATCCCTGTAGCCAAGCATTCCGCTGAGGATCAAGCTTCTGATAGATTTCAATCTTCTCAGAAGGAGCTTGAGGGTGAGGATTTGACGGGACACAAACTTTTGGAGGAGAGAGTGAATTCCATGTCTGCCAGAAATGTAGAGTCCAGCAAAGTGTCTATACAAGATGAGCTAGTGGAAGGTAGACTGTCAGAAAACAATCCAGTTGGCTCAAAGGAAGGTAATGAGTTGACATATTGTCAAAATGTAAGCCGGTTGATGAATGGCAAATGTGATGAAAATGAAACCTTTGCAGATAATGGAGCTAGCAAGGAAGAGAGAGTTTCAAGGGTAAATATAACTTGTAAGGAGGAAGTCAATGAATCTCAAACTCTCAGAGACAAAGTAAGTGAAAACGAGGGTAAGCTTCTTGAACTTAAAACAGATGAAAGTGATCTTCCAGAACCAAATAAGGGGCTTTCAGAGGGAACTGGAGAATGTTTAGCTGTTTCTGCACCTGTAATGGAGGAAATAAATGAGAACCTTAAGGATAAGGGAAAAACTGTTGCTCTCTCTGCTTCTAATTGCACTCCTTTAACAGTAGATCAGTTTAGGACTGCAACCGAATCGAGAGGCCCCATGACCTATGGAGATACTTATCTTGAAGGACCAAGTACAAGGGGTTTGGATCTTTTCACTACTGATCCTGTTAGAAAACCTGAGAAAGAATTACACTGGAGTAATAACAAGCCTAAGGATGAGAAGCTTACCCTTGATCTTTCTCTTAGCCTACCAAACGTTCTTCTGCCTATTGGCTCCCATAATACTGTACAAGCTCCTGGTTCTCCCAGTCATGGAAGGAGCGTCCAATCATTTCACAGCTCATTTCGCACAGATTCTGAAGGGTTTACTGCGTCAATGTCTTTCTCAGGTTCACAACATTTCACCCATAACCCCAGCTGTTCTCTAACTCATGAAGCATTTGATAATGAGCAATCTGTTAAAAGTCGACCCTTATTTCAAGGAGTGGACTGGCAAGCTCTCTCTTCTGATGACACTAAACATAAAGAACTGCCACCAATCGTTCAAAAGCTATTAGCAGATGGAAATGGTTTGCATCAACAATTTCAAACTTCTCAAGGAAATTCAAGTAGTCAAGCTATAGGGCAGCGAAATGGAGGTGTTGAGGGAAGTTTTAGAACTCCTGTTGGACTGGAGCGGCAACTAAGTTTCAGTAAACAGTATTCTGGAGTACTCTCACAGCAGCCTAATGAAACTCGATCTCCTTCTCAAGGGGTTGGTTCTCGTGAAACTGGGCCGGGATATCTTAGAGATAAGAAAGAAGCACCGAGAGAGAAAGATTATGGTAGTTCATGCAAGAGCAGCAACCCAGAAGGAAGAGAGCAGCAATTGAATGTTGGAGCTGACTTTGTTGAGTCTATGATAACCATGATTGTTTCTGAACCACTAAATGTAGTGGCTCAAAGGTTCCGTGAGATGTCAGCGCAACAGATGGCTTTTCTAAAGGATTTTGTCCGTGATATGATTCGCAATCCTGGTATGCAGTGGCAGCTAAGTGCTTTTCAGAAAGCACTACAAAGAAGGTCCAACATTACTTTAGAGATGCTGCTGTACACACATCAAACTCACTTGGAGATCCTGGTGGCTCTGAAAACTGGTTTAGAAGAATATCTTCAGTCCAATGCTGAGATAACATCTTCTAATTTGGCAGAGATATTTCTGAATGTGAGGTGTAGAAATCCAACATGCCGGAGTCTTTTACCTGTTGATGAGTGTGATTGCAAGATTTGTGCACAAAAGAATGGTTTTTGTAGGGATTGCATGTGTCTTGTGTGTTCAAAGTTTGACATGGCTGCTAATACCTGTAGTTGGGTGGGGTGCGATGTATGTTTGCACTGGTGCCATGCAGATTGTGGCTTGCGAGAATCTTATATCAGAAATGGTCGTAGTGTCACTGGACCTGAGGCTGCAACTGAGATGCAGTTCCATTGTGTTGCTTGTGATCATCCTTCGGAAATGTTTGGCTTTGTGAAGGAGGTTTTTCAAAACTTCGCAAATGAATGGACTGCAGAAAACCTGTCAAGGGAACTGGAGCATGTTAGGAGGATCTTTTGTGCCAGTGAGGATCTAAGGGGAAAACAATTACATAAGATAGCAATTAGAATGCTTTCAAAGTTAGAAAATAAAGCTAATCTCCAAGAAGTTAGAAAACATATCACGGGTTTCCTAGCTGGTAAGAGCTCCATTCTTAGATTCGTGGCTGCAGATGTCTAAAACTTATTTCTTGCATTCTAAACACTTTCTTTTGTGTTGATGTTGGTCCTCTCCCCCTTGAAGCTACATTCTGTGACTTAGCATTTGGAGAACATGCTACTTGATTCTTATCTAGTATTGTACTTGATGTGTTTGAGGGAAAAAATTAGACAACATGGAGCCTTTGATGTTTCACTAATTTCGGGTTATTTTGAATTTTGTTAACTGGCTTTATAATATGCAACTGAATAATCTTATACTGCTACTCGGATGCCTATCTTTCTATCATTTTTAATTGTACCTTTTGTTTGTAGTGATAAAGAATGAATTTGGACATTTGCATGTCAGATGTTATTCAGTCATGAGAACTCTGCTCACTACTTTAAGGTTTGAAAATAATCGCCAGTCGAAATGCATGTTCCAAGCCCGTGGAGGTTTGTTATGATAAGAATTGGCTGCAATGTACACTAAAATGTGATTTGTGGTCATTCAGTTTTGTGCTTCTTCTGTTTGTCTTGTAATGAGCTGCTGAGAAATTTTTGTTTTAGAGAAGTTAACAATAATTTTTAAGCAATTTGTAAACTTTTACATTTTAACCAGTCTATTTTTTATATTTTGGTTTTTGAAGTTTCAATTGACCTTATAGATTGTAATGTGGATTTGATCTTGTATTTGTCAAGCCAAACTACACTTACTCCAAAGTTTTCTACTCTGCCATCAGAAATGTCAGTGTATGAGTTAGCTCCACGTCTTCAGCTGACCTTACTTGACCTTATAGTTAACCGATGAAACATGTTTTCTGTTAGTTGCTTTGTAGTTTCTCAGTTTTTTGAAGTTTAAATGTGAAAAAGAAAAGAATACTTTGTCTTAAATCATCATTCAAATGGACTAAACATATACATGTGAATAACTGAAAAATCCTGTGTCCATGATACTAGGAGCTGTGTGCTGTAGCTAAGTTGTTATTTCTATTTATTTATGGTAATTAAAGAATTTAGGAGAGAGAAATCAATTGATTTTCTGTGAGGTGATTGTGGAGATACTTGGCGAGGTTATCATCACTTGCTTTTTTTTTTCTTTTTTTTTGAAAAATTCTTGCTGGTTTTCCTGCTGCAATTGCCTTCCTGTTCCACATCTGTTAATTTGGATATTGTTTAAGTTACTTATGCAACTCTAGTTTATGTAATACTAATAACTAAGAGAGAAGCTCTAGCTATTGATCGATGAGTCTGCTTCCTAGATCTTCACACTGTTGCTTTCACAACTATTAGTTCGATGCTTATTGTCTATCAGTGCCAAATCATATGCGGTTTCTGCAGTTGAGACAGTTCTGGTCCGCTGCTCGATTTTCTCTATCCTGTTACTGAATTATGCTTCCAGTGATTATTTAAAACTGATTAACCATAGTTAAACTAAGCGTGTCCGTACCTTCACCTAGCAAATTGGTCAGCCTGTGTTACAAATAGATTATTTGTTAAGATTCGGTGTAGAAGTTCATTTTCCTCTTTTTGCCATTTGATACCAATGCATTTATCTTTTTCTGCATGCAGCAGCAGTTATTCTGACTTGTGTTTCCTCCCCTGTGAATGCAGATAGCGATTCCTTGATACATTTCAGCACCTCTATTATGCCCAGGAATGATGTGTCCCTGAGGAATGATGAAAAGCCTAATGGTATTGCTGGATGCAGTCAGGAAGCGCAATGGATGAAGTCTGTTAACTTTGATAAGGCTTCTCAATTAGATAAATCCAATGGCTCATTTCCAAGCTTAGATGGTAGTAGGAATGATAAGGAGACTGGAAAAATAGATTTGCAAGGAATGATGCCCAAGGAACATGGTTTTGATGAACTGGAGAGCATTGTAAGAATCAAGCTAGCAGAGTCTAAAATGTTTCAAGGACGTGCTGATGATGCAAGAAGAGAAGCTGAAGCTTTAAAACGCATTGCTGCCTCAAAGAACGAGAGAATTGACGAAGAATACACGAGTCGAATCACAAAATTGCGCTTGGGTGATGCTGAAGAAATGCGCAAACAGAAGCTGGAAGAGGTTCAGTCTCTCGAAAGAGCTTTTCAGGATTACTTTCACTTGAAGATGAGGATGGAGGCTGATATTAAAGCTCTGCTTTTGAAGATGGATGCTACAAGACGGAACCTGAGTTAGTAATTCATCAGTGAAGTGCTTTTATATCCGTCCACATTTAGTCAAAATCATGACGGGTTCTGTCACTGTTATAGATTTATTACTCACTGCTTTTCTTGATTTGTAGTTGTAGCTTAGTTCAGTTTCTATTGTAGTTGCTGCTAGCCGGAATCTGTACAGATACTGCCCATCTGTCCACGTTGGTACACATATTCTGGGTTAGAAATTTGCAAACAGTGTCCCAATTGAAGAAGTTGTGTCAAAGTTCTTTTTGGAGAATCGATACATTTTACCTTATTGGCTCTGCTGATCTCGTGAAAGTGTGGCTCTTTATTGTTTTGCATCAGGGTTTTAATCAATTAAACTTCGATCCTTCTGACCCACAGTTGTCATTTGATGTTGCAAAACAAAGCCTTTATCTCATTACGAGGGATTAGCTATATATAGATTATATTTTGCCATCTATAATTTGAATAGCAAAGATTTTTTACGTCAGTTGCTAACTTGACGTGATTCTTCTTTTCTCGGGTTTGCCTGATGCCTGTCTATATGTAGTCGGAGTTATGTTGTGAAACACTGAAAATAAAATTTCATATTTTTCTATTGGAAAGATTCAATGTGATGTCCCATTAAATTTACAAACATTTTAAGCCCACATGGAGGTTTCAATTCCATAATATTCACTTCCGAAGTTCGAAGTTTACTTGTGTTAGAGGGATTGTAGTTTTGCCATCCCTTTTGTGCCTTGTTTTCTTTAGCAAACCAGGTGGTTCATGTTGCTTTATATGCAAGTTTTATAGTAGACTGAGTAGAATGCTTGTGTTTAGTGTTGACTGTTGAGGTAGCAATGGCGATCTAGATCCTGTCATTCTTGACATTAGCACAAACTTAGAATTTTACAGCGTAGAAAAATTAACTCAACTAAAGTAAAAAACAAGAATAATGGTTTTCTTGTTCTTCCATACTGAAGTGAGTGAAAGCTAAAATAGTTCTTGTTCTTCCATGTTAAACGAGAAGAATTGGAAAGCAAAAACGAATTGAAGCCTCAAGATGATACAATCTTCATCTCTATGCAAGAAACTAGCTTTTTTTTGTTCTTCCCCATACTAAAGTTAGTAACCTTGTCTCAATCCTAATCATCGTCTACCTCATAATCATCACTGAAGTCTGATTCATCTGAAACTTCATCAACCTCAGATTCACTCAGAACATATATTGCTTTGCCACGATTACCACCCCTTTGCGGTCTAGCTCTTGGAGCCACAAATTGAGCGCTTTCCTCTGTGCTCCCTGAAGCAGAAGCATGGCTCTCTTGTTCCTCACTTTCATGTGAAATGTCATCTTCTTTCTGACCCAGTCTTCCCAGCACAGAGCCACTCTTCTTGTTGAATGGTGATGGCCTCATTCTTCTGACTTTCTTCTCAGGTGAAATCCCATGATTCTCAGCAGGCTTCAGAACTTCTGTTATTAGCTTCTGGCCAACAAGCTGAGACTGTTTGTTGGCTGCAGGTCCTCTTTTCTTTGTTGCTGCAGGAGGCTTAGCTGCTTTAGTATTTGCTGGTTTTCTCCTTCCTTTCTCTTTTGGAGCTTTTTCCACTTCTAATTCCATGTCTTTGTCTTGATAGACTTCATTCTCATTATCTTCATGAGAAATCACAGTGACACTTGTTGAAGGCTTCTTTGTGGCACCTCCTCCTCTGCTGGATTTTCCTTTATGAACTTCAGTTTCTTTGGCTGAAGAAAATTGTCAACAGGAAATTACATTTAATCAAAACTTTTGGAGGGGGAGTGGTAGAGAGGGTGAGGAGACAAAATAATGGGCTCAAACTTGGAAGATTGAAGATATAAAACCAAGCAAAGGAGCTGAGAGAATTCTACCATCTAAGTGATGATCAGGGGAAGAGGACCCCAGGTTGTAGGCTGCAAGTCTATCTTTCAGTTCAAGCACTTCATCGTCATCATCATCTTCATCATCTTCATCCCTCAGTGCAGCGGAAGATTTTCCCTAATCATAACAAAAGTCAAAGATATAAAGATTACTACTTATTGTTTGCCTGGTTATTTTTAGGAATATGTCTTGGATAACATCCTCACCTTTCTAGCAGGAGCTTTCTTTGGACCAGCTTTGCTTTTTGGCTTGGGAACCTCAGGAACTACAGCTGAAAAACATGATAAAAAACACAATTTAAGATACCAGTTGATACTGGAAATGAGGACATTGCAACTATAAAACTCAAGAAGACTCACTTGTTTCCATGGTTGAACCTTCTGATATTTCCATTGGTTCAGCAGTTGGCTCTGCATTGCTGCTAGCCTTTTTATTATACTTCCTTGGAACTTTTGGAACTTGCCGGGTCGGCTTAGGACCATCATCACACAAAACCTTCTTCCTCATCTCCTTTCTTGCTACCTCTGCCTGGGCATCAGTTTTATCTTGTTCCTGAAACCATGGAAAGAAAATATCAGAAAAACATTATAACTCACAAACATCTAGAATTCAGTAGCTTGCGCAATTTGTTCGTACGTCAAGTTGGCTCTCAAGAGAATCGAGATCCTTTATCCACAGAGATTTTGGAGTTGCCTTTCTCAAATCTTCCACATCCTCCTGGAGCTTATCTCTATCAGCACAGAGCTCCTGAACTTTCTCAAGAGTCAAGGTCCCAATGGCCATTGAAAGCAAGTAGTCATAGTCACTTGCCCGAACTCCTTTGCTGGTGGTTTCAGAATTCTCTTCAGTTTCTTCTGTTTCATCAGTTGCCCCAGCAACCACTGATTCCACACTCTTTTTCTTCGGGAAAGGAGTGAAACCTTTTTGTTTCAGTTCCAAGAAAAGATCCGCTCTTTTTCTGTTGCTCACAATGATTGTGCCTTCCACAACACCTAAAATAAATCTGACTCTGTTATCTAGTTTCAGCAGCTCTGTTTGCAGATTGTCCAAAAGTATTTTCTGCATGGGAATGTTAAATCATGTCATCACACGTGTATCTTTTAAGCAAGTCAAATAAATCCTTTAAATTTTTGCAATTTGGTAAATTGAATGCACCAAAACTTACCTTTCTTTTCTCATAATACACAAGTCTTAGATGGAAGAACTCCTCTAGAACTGCAGATCAGAATGTTTGATGATAGTTAGAGAAACAGTATATATATGACATCAATCAAATTTTCTCTTTGGTACATGTTCAAGCAGAAATAATAATGCTTTTGGATGTCACTGTTACATACTTTGTTCTGGAGTGTCATATTTCTTGATAACACCTTGTGAGTCAAAAAGGTGCATGTTGGTTGTGTTAATTGAGGTAGTCAGCTTGAATTTCTTAAGCAACCCCTCTTGCTTGGCCATGAGTAAATTCTCCTCGGACAAGAAAATTTCTAAATATACTGTAGTGTCATCTGTTTGGTCCTTGAATTCCTATAATAGAAATTCCTCTTAGGCTTGCAATACAGACACACTTAACAATTTTATTAGTTAAAGGCAAATGATCCGTACCTTGATGAATGGATCCTTGATTTTTTCATTGCCAGTCATAATTGATTCCAGAAACTCCTTGTAATCCTGAGTCCACCTCCTAATTGGCAGCTCTGTAACCCGAATTGATGTTTCATTGATTTCCTCCACAATTCCACTAGCAGTATAGCTAACTCCAACTTCCTTTGTTGCTGATTTCATTATGGTTCCAGTGAATCCTTTATACCAAGGATCCATTGGTTCCATTGGCTCGTCATTGAGCAAATGCCTAATGTTAGCAATAATATCCCTTGGATTGTAATTTGGAATGTAGGAACTCCATCCTGTGCCAATCCCTTCACTTCCATTAACAAGGACCATCGGAATAATTGGCATGTACCTATATCACACGAAGGACTCATTGGTGATTGACAAACAGCAGGGCATCACAGGTTCAATTATAACAGCAAACGTGTTACGTTGGCATGCTTACCAAGTAGGCTCGATTGATTGCCCATCTTCATTCAAGTAATCAAGGAGACAATCATCATCTTTAGGGAACAGGCATCGTGTAATAGGAGAAAGTCTAGTATATATATACCTAGAGCTTGCATGATCTTTCCCACCCTGTGAGTGGATATACAGTGATATGAATCATAATCAATTATGAAGGAGAGATATTTCCAAAGGATGAAGAGAACAACTGCAAATGTGGGGATTATCTTGTTATCTCACCTGATTTCGGGTCCCAAATTGACCATTTGGTTGAAGAAGATTAATGTTGTTGCTGCCCATAAAATCCTGAGCCATACCAATAATAGTACTTGCAAGACTCTGCTCACCATGATGATAAGCTGAGTGTTCAGAAACATAACCAGAGAACTGGGATACTTTTGCTTCCTTGACGAAATTCCTCTTAAACGAACAAAAAAGAATCTTTCTTTGACCTGGCTTCAGGCCATCAACCATGGATGGGATTGACCTCTGAAGATCCGCCATTGAAAACAGTATGAGTTCCTTGTTAACAAAGTCACTGTACTTAATTAACTTTTGCTTCTGGTCCAGAAAAGTGCCTGGCTGCAAGGCGGGAAAAAGTATAACCATTCTGTTAGGCATAATTATCATGTTAACTGCCAAGTTATATAAACAAAACATTGCAGTTCCAACCTCGAACTGCCGGAGCCAATTCTTTCTTGCTTCAATCTTCTTCTTACTGAAGGCAAGTTCTATTGCCTCCCCATCCTGTTCATCAACCCAAACAAAGTCTTTCTTGTGCTTCTCAAGATCTTTAAAGTAATCCTTTCCTTCCTTTGACGTGCTTGTTCCCAACCCCTGCCAGGATGTCAGACGAATGGTAAAAACTTATAATTGTTAAGTCCTAAAATCACCCATGACTCATTTTTTAACATACCAACCTTATAATACTTGATGGACCAACCACTTGCATTGCCACCCAAACTTTCTTTCCATGACTCATATTCGGGCATTGAATAAAATGACAACACCCTCCCATTCTTATGAGTAGCCTGCAGCACAAGAATGTCCAAACATTAAAGAGAATCTGCGATTATATGAATGGAACTGAATACAAAGTACCATATCAAACAGCACGAACCTTGACAATAGGAGTAATGAACTCCACTAAGAAAGATTGGACTTGCAGCAATGACGGCCAGAATGAATGTATGAAATTAATCAAGAGCCCCTTGATGTGTGAACCATCATGATCCTGCTCAAGGACAAAGTTGAAATATTGGTCAAGAAGAGCAAAAACCGAAGAATTCACTTGTATTCAAACGAAATGTGGAAGTTGAATAGTGACGATTAAGAGACAGACCTGATCAGTCATAATCATCAAGTGGCCATATCTCAAAGACTTGACACTATCATACACTTTTCCATGCTGGAGACCGAGAATTTGTTTGATGCTCTGAATTTCAGCATTATCCATTATCTGTTTATGGCTTGCTTCCCTTACATTCAGCAGTTTACCTCTCAAGGGGAAAACACCATAGTTGTTTCGGCCAACTACTGAAATTCCAGCCATCTGCAAGGGACGCAATTTGATTCAGTATTTGCCAGAGAAAGATAAGTAACAGTAAAGTGACTCAAGAATGCAGTAATTTACGGCAAGAGCCTTTGCTGAATCTCCTTCTGTCAAAATCAATGTGCATTTGTCAGAATTCTTCCCTCCGGCATCATTAGCATCTTCTAGTTTAGTAATTCCAGTAATCCTCTGTCGTTTTGTTCCATCAGTTTTCTTAAGGTCTTTGCTTTGCTTGAAGTCTGCCCAAGAAAGGAGACTTTCTACAACGCCAGACTTAGCCACTGCCCAAGAATGCCCAGTTTATCAGCACTGCACTAGTTAACTCAATAACAATAATGTGTAATTAGGATAAGAACTTAACAACAGACCTTTCTTCAGGAAATCTTGTGAAAGTTCGCACTTAGAACCAAAACTGCTTTGCCTCAGCGTCAAAGTTTCCTTGGTTTGAGAATCAAAAGCAGGGTTGTCAATCAGAGCATTGACAAACACCCATAAATGATTTTTGACTGTATGGGCTTTAAGATTAGCATTCTTGTTCTTCTTGTTTACAATACCAATAACATGATTTGTTATTTGGTTGGTAACATAATCAACATGAGTCCCACCCTTGATTGTTGCAATTCCATTTACAAAGCTGACCTGGTAGAAAAAATTGACTACATATTAAAACACACAGTTAACCAAACAACAAAACATGACACCGAACTTATCAAAACAATACCTGTTGAAATTGCCCTTCACTCAGACTAACACAAATCTCCCACCGCTCGTTAACTTTCTCGACAATCCTGTAAAGTTAGGGAACCACAATAGTTACTAGATGTAACACTGAGAACAAATATCTACTTTCAAGAAAATAAGAACCTTGGGAGGGGATCTGGTCTGATCTTATCAGCAGATTGCAGATAAAGATTGCAATAATCTGAGAATGACTTGACAGGAACCCTCTGCCCATTTAATTCAACTTTCACTGTCTTTCCTAGGCATCCTGCCATGTCGACCACACGTTTCTTCATCAGGGCAACAACATCATCCTCTAAATGAGTCATGTTGAACTTTGCTAGGTCAGGCTTAAAGGCAACCTTGGTCCAGTTGTCACTCTCTTTGCACTTAGATATAACAGGTTTAGACTTACTCCCCATGTTATCCGTAAAAACCTTGATAAAAATAGAACACATGAAAGTCAGTACTCAAATGAAAAGCCAATAACAGTGACTCGTCATGGAAACTCGACATACATCTACTTTCCCAACCAATAGAAAGAGATTGTAGAATGAAAATACTCAAGTATAAAACTCAAACAAAACAGAATTCAGCAACAGAACCCAACATTATACCAAGCCAATGGAATATATTGACACGGGAATATGTGTTAAAATGCACTCTTGCATCACAATTTTAGAAAACAAACCACATCTGCCGGTTAAAATATAAGATGGAGTTTCTTTCGCACTCCATATCAAGAAACTGCAAAGGATCAAATGCTTGAATATGGACATAACTAACTGTAGAAGGGCCACACCGGACATATGTAATTCGCAAATAGAAACTTCAATCTGCTAAGAACTCATCAAGTATAACAATTAACCCAGGTGCCTAATGTCTAAATATCTTGCAACTGAACAACTGACTCACTTATAGCATGTTACTACATTAGATGTTGCACAAGAAAAATTTATAATCTTCATAACTAGAAATTTATATTTATCTTTAGCAGTTGTTGTAGCAAAATCAATTTCCCACTTCCATGGGTAATACCAGAATTAAGAGTAGCTTAAATAAGTAAACTAGGTTGTCAAAGCACCAAGAATACGATCAAAATTTTAAACCCAAAAGATAATAAGAGAAATAAATTACCTAAGGACTAAATTAATTCTTGAAACTTAGCAACCTATACTTCAAAATCTTACGAATTCATACTTGTATTAAAAAAATTAACTAATCAAGAATCACAAAAAGAACCTATATGATGCCAAGAAAACACATAACACTCAAAATAATCTAACCCTCACAGGTGAAAAAAGAAAAAGAAGAAAAATCATCATACCACTTTGATTTATCCGTTAAAACACTAAAGACCCAAAAAGACTAAACACATTGGGAATCAAAACCCTAATCAAGAAAACACCAAATCTTCAATCATTAGCATTCAAGAACAAACTAAAAATCCACACCCAAATCACCCACATCAAGATAAACCGAAAATTAATCATCAATTGCAAAAATAAGAATAAAAAATAAAATTAACAAAAGCACAAAAAATTAACAAAAACCCAACAGATGACGTATCAAACTGAGCGCCAGAAACATTAAACACTTTGTAAATCAAGCAAACACAAACAAAACCCACAACAAGATAACTCTGAAATGAACGATTAGTAATAGAAATAACTATAAATTTCAAAATTATACCTGCTTGTACTTCTTCTGCCTCTTTCCATCAGCGGTCTCAATAACAAACTCAGTAGAAAAAATATTCGTAAGCTTGGCCCCATACCCGTTCCTCCCACCGGTAGTCTTCTTGACCGTATCGTCATAATTACTACTCGTTAACAAATGGCCAAAGATCAATTCAGGGACATAAACCCCTTCCTCTTGGTGAATCTCAACAGGGACCCCATCCCCATTATTGTAAACGCTAATCAAATTCTCCTCAACACTAATCACAACTTTAAGAGAGTCCATTTTGGGATCCCTCTGTTTATTATCTGCCGCATTGACGAGAATTTCATCAAATATTTTGTAAAGACCGGGGACATAGGAAATGGGTCGGTGAACCATGGTGTCATTCTCAAAAACCCAGAGAGCTTGGGAGTGTTTTTCAATAGATCCGATGTATGTATCGGGACGAAGGAGGATGTGTTCGAGCTGGGATTTCTTTTGGTAAGTTTCTTCGATAGTTTTACCAGTGGGTAAGGAAATGTTGGCATTGTTGCTTGATTGGAGAGGGAGTTTAGTGGATTTTGCGGTCGCCATTGTTAGGGTTTCGAATGAGAGACACAGAGATGGTGTCTTCTTTGATGAAGGGAACAAATGAAGTTGAAAATTTGGGAGATTTGTGGGTATAATAAGAAGAAGAGAAAGGAAGAAGAAGAAGGGTTAACGGTCGAGTGGAGATTTGAATTTTGAAATTCGAATTGGGGATGGAAATGGAGGGATGCTGACATGCTCTTCTTGGTCACTGTGTACTGTGTGTGTGCGTGTTTTATTTTGTTTCATTTTACTTATTTATTAATCATTATTTTATTATTTATTTGTTTATTTATTTATTTTTAATGAGGGGTTGAGTTAAATGTTATGGTAAAGAATGTTTAAAATATGTAATCAAAGAGATCAAAAATGTTCTAATTGGTTAGAAGAAAAGATCAATTAATTTGTTTAAGAAACATTGCAATTAATAAAGAAATATATGCATTTACTATTAAAAACAATTTGTTTATAAATGATTAAGATTGATTAATTAACTAACTAACTAATAATTTTTTTATTTTATTATTGTTATTATCATCTTATGGTAATTGTACTTTTCTCTGTTTGGTTGTTGCATTTTTTTTTTATTTATTTCACAATTATAAAATAATTTGTTTGTTTTCTTTATTTTTTCTATAAAACTTTTTAAAACTAAAAATAATGCTACAATAATTATTTTTGCTACAGTATTTTTTTATAAATAAAATATTAATTTTGAATTTTAATAATAAACAATTATTTCTAACACAATTTTCACCAAAACAAACTAACAAAATATTAATTCAAATTTAAATTTCAAACTTTTTATCAATAAAATAATTTCTTATACAAATCCCAACAAAACAAAATTATTAATACAAACACTCCCAAAATATTCCTTTATCATAACAAATCCAAAAAAAAAAAATCATAATAAAATCCAAAAACACTCCGTTGAAACGGAGCCTAAGAGGTTTGGCAAGAATCGTTACATACTTGTATTATTCAAAATAAAAACACATACATGTAAAGGGACTTATAGTCTTAACCTCCTAAATGAATTCATTGTTAAAACAAAAGATTAAAAAATAATCCAAAATTTTAGCTTGAATTATTGGATAGAAATTCATTAACGAAAAAAAAATCCAATAATAAACTTAACTTGCATACACATTTGTTGTGGGTAGGTGTTTTTCCCTACTTTCATGCAACTTTGAGCCTTCTCTTATTTAAATTAGCATTACTGCTCCTAATTTGAATTTAAACAAAAAAAAAATGAAAGAAACAACACTTGTAGACGATTGTCACTTTATCACCAATTTCCTTCAAAACTCATTATTTACTACTTTATTTTTTCTTTCTTTAAAGTTTAGGAGCTAGGCTATTATAGTGTGCCGAGTGTGGTCGCGATAATGAACAAGTGTACTCAATCAGCCAGGGGCGAATCCAGAAAAGAATTTTAACGGGGGCTTACTTAAATTTTTTTTTGCAATTAAATAAATGTATTTAACAATTAAATTTCCAAAAACAATAATGAAAATGATAAAAATGTATAAATACACATAACTGCACTATTGGTTGACACTTGATGAACTAGCTTTCGTCATGTGACGCAGAGGAGGCAATTGTATTCTACGTGTCTGCATCTGTTGAAAACGTTGCAAGATTTGCTTGTTTTCAATTGTTGAAAAAATATCTTTCTCGATGTATACAACTAGAGTGTCATTCATCCACTCGTCTTCCATTCTGCTACATAAATCATTCTTGATAATCTTCATTGCAGAAAATACTCTTTCAACAGATGTAGTCGCAACTGGTAGAACTAAATGTCAACTCGATCAGACAATAAACCAATGGAAACGCTGTATTTTTTCTAAATTCAACCAATTTCTGAGCAAGACTTCCCAAATCTTCAATTGCAGAAAAGTGAGGATCATGCCGCACGTTATAAATGTAATTGTCAAGTTGTTGTTCAAAAAATAAATAATCACTAGTCGAGAAATCCTCAAGATATAAAGCAGCAAGACAGGTGAGTTTATGAGCATTGAATTGAGAGAAACAATTTCTCGGATCAAGACATGCTATGCAACAAAACAACTCTGTGCTAATTTCTGAAAAAAGACTATTCACCGATTGTATAATTAAATCAACAACCTGATATTGCAACCATTATAAAATTAATAACCACAATAAATCTTTCAGTAAACAAAATAAAACAAGATTTTTAGAAATAATACCTGACAAAAAATCTCCATACGATAATGATGAAAATTAGTAATGAGTTGCCCTCTACGTCTACCATGACCGCCACGACCACAAGTTGTCATATTATCTTCCATATCAAGTATTAAGATCATGTTCAACTCACAAAATGTGTTGACTTGATCCAAAATTCTTTCCCATCCATCCTCCCTAAAGTTTTGTAATTTATTTTTGACATTATCAATCAAGTTCATGGCTCGGACAATATTTTGATCCCTTTGTTGTAAGGCAAGTGACAAATCATTTGTAATTCCCAATAAATTTTTCATCAAGTGCAACACTAAAACAAACTCATAATTCTCCATTTTTTCAACCAAACTCTTGGAAAGACCTTTATTGTCACTAGAAGTGGCGTTATCTTGTATATTTCCCAACACTTGTATCACTGAAGACCACATAGAGCACAGACGAAGTAATATTAAGTAATGTGATCCCCAACGAGTATCTCCAGGTCTTGCCAAACTAGTTTCTTGATTTTTTCCTTTTCCACCAGTGATATCTCCACTCTCCAATTCAGTAACAATCCTATCATGTTCAATTTGTCTAAGTTGGTCTCTCCTTTTACAAGATACTCCCACGGTATTCACAATCATAGTGACATAGAAAAAAAATTCACTCACAAATATGTTGTCCTTTGCAATGGCAACAAGAACTAATTGGAGTTGGTGAGAGAAACAATGAACATACCTTGCATATGGATTTTCTTGCAATATGATGGATTTCAACCCATTGAACTTACCACGCATATTTGAAGCTCTATCATACCCTTGGCCTCTCACTTTGGATAATGATAAACCATGTTGTGCAAATAAAGTATCAATAGCATCTTTCAATGAATGAGAATTAGTGTCGGGCACATGTACAAGAGCAAGAAATCGCTCAATCACACACCCTTTTTTATTCACATATCTCAAAATAACTCCCATTTGCTCTTTCACTGAAATGTCTCGAGATTCATCAACCAACATAGAAAAAATATTGTCTCCGATATCATTGATTATGGCAAGTGTGATCTCCGAGGCATAAGCATGTGTTAATTCTTTTTGAATGTTTGGGCAGTCATTTGATTATTCCCAGGAGCATTTTGATTGACAACCTTGAAAACTTCTTCATTTCGTTGACTATACCATTCAAGTAATTCAAGAAAATTGCCTCTATTTAAAGAACTAGTTAACTCATCATGTCCGCGAAAAGGCAATCCTTGATTCAAAAGAAAGCGTGTCACATCCAACATCGCTGTTAAATGGGTGCGATAAGCAACCTCCATCTCACGCTCATTTGCTCGTAACACATTTGACACACTATGTCTTTGATCTTGAAATGATTCAATCTGTATTCTAGCATCATTGTGACAACTATTCACAGTCCCAATATGCAAATTTAATCTTTCTATTGCCTTTTTCCAATTATTAAATCCCGATTTTGTAAAGGCATCCTCTGCATATCCACCTCCTTTATTTGATCTTTTAAAAAGATAACACCAAAAGCAAAATGCCGCATCTTTTGATATGCTATCCTCTAGCCATACAAACTGTTTATACCAAATGTCTTGAAAACTTCTTTCTTGAATACCAAATTTTCTTTTCGGATACATATGACCAATTGGTTGGCAAGGCCCTCTAATCAAATACTTTCTTCGAATTTGATCTCGAATAGCAATATCAAACTCTTCAATTGGTTTTCGCAACCCCGGATCACTAACAATATAATCCAAATTTAATTCTACACGAGATTGATTTTTCACATTTTCACTAACATTAGGCTCATTAAAAGATGCACCACTACGAATTCTTTTAGGTTTAAAAAACCTCTCCATAACCTACATAAATAAACAATTGAAAATAAATTCATTACAATCATTAATTCAATCACAATTAATTTACAATTAAATAAATTAATAATTCAATCACAATTCACTATTAGTCTATAAAGAAAATTAATTAAACAAACTAGAGTTTCTAAATTATGATTTATATCTAAAATATCTTGTCTAAATTCAAAATTCATAATATTAGTTCATATTCCATATACCCTAATCTAAATTCCAAATCACTAAATATTTAGTCCATAAAATTCTTAATAAAATTATCCAAATTAACTTAATAATTAAAATTAACTACAATTAACAACATTTAAATAACAAAACTCTAAATAAAAAAAGAAGAAGTAAAACTAACAAACTAGAGTTTCTAAACTATGATTTATATCTAAAATATATTGTCTAAATTCAAAATTTCTAATATTAGTTCATATTCAAAAACCCTAATATAAATTCCAAATCACTAAATATTTAGTCCATAAAATTCTTAATAAAATTACCCAAATTAACTTAATAATTAAAACTAACTTACAATTAACAACATTTAAGTAACAAAACTCTAAATAAAAAAGAAGAAGTAAAACTAACCTTTATTGAATCTTGAATACAAAAAATGGAGATAAAGAAAAAGAGACAATGAGGGAAGAAAAAAAAAGTTTCTTTACTAGTGAATTTGAAACTTGAGTTTGGAAATTTGGGAGATAGTTAAATTGAAAGGGTTTAGATTTGAAAGTTTGGGGGAGATGGGAAGGGTTTGGAATTTGGAAATGAAATATTTGAAAAGGAAATTTGAAAGGAGAGGCTGAAAGGAAATGAGTTTTTGCTCCAGCAGTCCAGCCCCGATTCTATTAAGTGATTTGGAAATATTGCTTTTTTTTTAATTTTTTGAAACCACTTAACAAAACGACGTCGTTTTGTTAAGTGATTTTTTTTTAACAGACTAAACAGTCGTCTTTCGTCCTCTTCACTTCACTCTGTCTTCACTCTTCAGCAGCGGCCGGCGGACTTCAGGCGGGGCGGGGGCTTCATTTTTTTTACTACTACTAATCCATTTTTTCCGGCAACCATGGGCGGGGCTTCAGCCTCCTCCAGCCCCCGCCTAGATCCGCCACTGCAATCAGCCAAGTAATATAATGGTGAGTAGAGTGTCAATCTCATATAGATTTGAGCTAATTATTAGGTTAATCTATTTGAATAAGCAACAAGTTTTCAAGATAAACTAATTAACTACGTAACTAAGTCAATATGATTAAGGTAGCTATAAAACACAAATGGAGAGCACTTAAAATCAAACACGCACTTAATAGATTAAGGGGATAATTAGGATACAACTTGTTCATTAAGAGTTCATATTAGTCCATATATGCTAGTTGTTGATCCTCCACTAACGCATGATTAAGTCGCTCTCATGGTCATAATTTTACACTTAGGCAAGTCTTAAACGGGGATTCTCCTCCCTCTAGCTATCAAACAAATCTTAGTGCAATGAAGTTAGAAGGTTTTGATCACAAGATTCACTATGTATAATCGTATAAAGTTATCTAACCCATGGAAGGTTGCAGGAGTGATGGTCAAATACAACAGCCTGAAAAAAAAACTTTCTCTCTCTAACTTTCTCTCCCCCATCTAACAACTCAAAAAATCAGAGAAGACTAAGGGGAGTTGGCAGCCCTTTGCTGTCGCTTCCCTACCAGTCTACCTCCCTAAAAATTTAAATTTGTGTCTTGTCTTCCTTTGTGGGAGTGTTTTGTCTCCTTTGATGGGAGAATTTTTCTCTCTTTTGAGATATTTAATTTCTATTTTGGAGTTCTTTTAAATATATATATATATATATATATATAACAACATTTTTAGTCCCTAATGTTTGTCTATTCGACACTTTTAGTCCACAATGTTTTAACATAAACATTTTTAGTCCCTAAACTTGTAGACAAAAGTGCATTTTTAGTCTCTAATGTTTGTCTATTCGACACTTTTAGTCCACAATATTTTAACATCAACATTTTTAGTCCCCAAACTTGTAGACAAAAGTGCATTTTTAGTCCCTAATATTTGTTACTCGACATTTTTAGTTCCTAATGAATTAATTTCAACACTTTTAGTCTCCGAACTTGTAGAGAAAAGCGCATTTTTAGTCTCTAATATGTTGCCTATTCAACACTTTTAATCTCTAATATTTTAATTTTAATACTTTTAGTTCCTAAATTTATAAAAATGTTGCACTTTTAATTTACTTAATTAATACAATTAAACAATTACAAACGAATTCTTATGTGACAATTAAATTTCTCATAAACCTAATTTCTAGTAATTAATTTTTTAAGATTTTACTTCAAATAAAATAATTAAAAAAATCATGTGTTAGGACAGGCATTACAAGTGGGTCAATTTTATTTTATTTGAACCAAAAACTTAAAATTAATTGTCAAACATTAGATTTATAAGAAATTTAAATTGTCACATGGGAATTCCGTTTGCAGTTGTTTAATTATGTTGAGTACATTAAAAGTACAACATTTTTATAAATTTAGGAACTAAAAGTATTTAAGTTAAAGCATTGGGGACTAAAAGTGTCGAATATACAAAACATTGGAGACTAAAAATGCACTTTTCTCTACAAATTTAGGGACTAAAAGTGTTGAAGTTAAATCATTGGGGACTAAAAATGTCAAGTAACAAATATTGGGGGGACTAAAAATGCGCTTTTCTCTACAAGTTTGGAGACTAAAACTATTGAGGTTAAAAAAACATTGAGGACTAAAAATGTCGGGTAAACAAACATTGGGGACTAAAAATATTTCTCTCTCTCTCTCTCTCTCTTTATATATATATATAAATATATCCATATGGGTGTGGGTAAGGGAGAAATCTCCATCTTTTCCACTATAGTCTTTGTTCTTCAAATCTACTCACTACTATTTGGAAATCCATAAATTTTGAACTATGTTGCAAAGGAAATTGAAAATGGTAGAGGATAATTTTTGTTTTAGGTATATTCTTGGTTTCAGCTAATAGGGAGGAAAAGATAATTTACTTTAACTTCAGTTTTAACTCTGCATCAATGGAGAAGAAATTGAATATAGTTTTAGCTGTAAACTAAGTAAAATTTTCTTTTTTGTGTGTTTGGCTTTTGCACAATTTAAGCATGTATAACTTTAGGTCTTTGCTTAATTGTTGTATTGCGTTGAAATTATAGGTAGGAGTAATTTACTTAGGGCGAATTCCCTTTTACCCCCCTGTGGTTAGGCATAATCACCCCCTCACTACCTCGTGGTTTCAAAATACCCACATAACCCCCTCGTGTTTTGAACTAATGTGGAAAATGGACGGAATCCGTCCAAACTGACGGATGTCAGCGAAATTACAATAACACCCTTACTTAATCCGGGTTTGCTCACTCTTAATCCTGGTTTGCTTACTCCACCAGCCAAAATCTGGGTTCATCAATTCATTTTCCATCATTACTCTCACAGATTCTCAAGAGACAAAATAACTGAGCTGAAATACCAAATCAAACGGAATTCAATCTTTTGGATTGTTGGATTACAGATTGTTGTGGGAAGAGATTTGGCATCACCACTTGATCTGTTGACTTCTCTTGAATCATTGGATAAAATTTCTTTCTTCGGAGGAGCTTGTGACTGAGTCATCTGCAGAACAGTAGTCGTTTCACCTTGGGAGCTGGTTGAATCAGAATTTCGTTGAGATAAATCCTTTGAGGTTGTTTTCTTCATCTCATGGCTGGATTGTGTTGGCTTATCAACATGTCTTCCCGATGAGCTCGGTACCTTCAATCCCAAATTTGAGTTCTTTCGACAATTGATGGCTAGGTGTCCTAGTTTATTACAACAATTGCAAATTAGGTCTAGAAGATGTAGCAATGGCATATCAATCCAAATTGGTTCTCCAACTAAATTAGCGATGGTGAAGATGAGTTCCTTTTTGAATAGATAAACAGGAAGGTTAGGCAGCCGTATCCAAATTGGGACTGTTGTCGGATCCGCCGCTAGATCCGAGTTTGAAGACCACTTGGTAACTCGTATTCAAAATCCATCGATGAGCCAAGAACCTCTAGCCCAACATCTATTCAAATCCTCACTTGAGGAAAATCTTATAAGAGCAAGGTTTGGGCGTAACATAGCCACTTGAACCGCATCTTTGAATTTGTTGGAATTGAAGAATTTTCAATTTGGTCTATGATGTTCCAATAACTTCAACAATCAGAAATCAAAACTTCACTAACAAAAAACTCAATCTCAGGAGTTCCAATTTTCCCATGATCCCACAGAACCCAGTCGACACCAAAACTGCACAAAACCCAGTGGTCTTAACAGTCTTCCTTTTGCTTCGATTGCATTTTAAGGTACCATAAAAGCACAAAGAGTCGGGGATATTGTACAGACCCTCCGCGATCAAATTCGTGGTCTTCTTCTTTTGGTCAATGATGTTTCCATTCGGATCTAGCAAGACAGAACTCCTGCTTCAGCTTCCACCGAATCTCTGGGTAGTTCAGCCAAGTAGATCAGAGCAGATCTTTGTGATACAGCAAGGGAAGATCTTCTAGCAGTGAGCTTCTTCGTGAATGAATCTGCACAGATCTGGCGACTGGATATCGGCTTGGGTTGGATCGGAACTGTGAGCTGCCAAAATGAATCCGACAAAAGAAAGAAAATAAAAAAGAAGAGAAAATGTGAATAAGGGTAATTTTGTAACAAAAATTGTATTTTAGTCTTGCTTTATTTTTACACGCGCATATTCTTGCGCGTGTAGCCCACATCCGTCAGTTTGGACAGATTCCGTCCATTTTCCACATTAGTTCAAAACACGAGGGGGTTATGGGGGTATTTTGAAACCACGAGGTAGTGAGGGGGTGATTATGCCTAACCACAGGGGGGTAAAAGGGAATTTGCCCATTTACTTATAACAGTGCACTTTTCTTCCGCTATTTAGTTTGTTGTACAAGATGGATAAATATTAAGCCACAATTTTCATTATATACTACACTTCAATTCATAATTCACAAGCGTTGAGAAAATACCCGATCAATACCAATACAAGGCATACACAAACTTAAATATGCAAGGCTCATTAATTAACAAAGTTTTTTTTTTTTCACAACGGTTATATACTAGCTTGTCATATGAATAATAAAGTTCATTATATCACAATCCCCCTAAGACACTTAAACCTTAGTACTTAAACTAACATGTCTTGCATAAAACGCAATAAAGATTCATAAATTATACAACTCATGAAAAGAAATGATAGAATAAGAAAAAAGAATTAGAAACACCCTAAAAAGTTTCAATCTTGATGCACAAAATATCTTCCTTCTTCAATTTACTTTCAAGTGTGTGGCAGTATGTGAAAATCCATTTCTTAGCTCTCACGTTTTCAGCCCCAATGCTCATCAAAATTCTCTTCAATTGTGTGCAATTTTGCATTTTATACTTGAGCAATAAGGCTCTTCAAGTAATGTGTACGAAATTTCTACATTGACCCGTCTTATAATTGAAGATTGAAGTAAAAAATTACTCTTGATTGTGCTGAAAAACTTTCCCTTTCACGAAAAAAAAAATGCTTCATTCAGTGAATTTGTTACAATACAGAAAGCTTTGTCGCAAACTTCCCTCGCTGCCTTCTCCTTGTGTCACGCCCTAATCCGACGTGGCACGGCCACACGAGTGGAGATCGATTCCAAACGTGCGAAGCCTCACTTCCCGATTATCTTTAGTATCCTCAAGTCGTCGATTTAACTTTACAATTTATAACATTCATCATAATCACTAATCTAGTATCCTCTATGAATAAACATTACATTTGGGCCATGAACGTAAGATTTAAAACCTTGAAAAACAATTAAAATTCGAAAATTTCTTTGTTGCTGAAAATCTCCACGCGTCGCGACGCACAGCCCTTCAGCGTCGCGACGCCGGTGCACGTCGCGACGCGGAAGGGTCGCGCATCGCGACACGGACAGAACAATTCTCGGCCATGTTTTTACCCTCTGGGCGTCGCGACGCTGAGTACCGGCGTCGCGACGCCGGGCCTTTTTCCACCCAAAATCGATTTTTCCTCTTCTTCTTCTTTCAAACACAAAACTCTTTCAAAAACCACATCAAATACACACACCAAAGCTGCAAATACATCATTCTAATCTCTCTAAACCATTCATTTCGATTCGCTTTACGTATTCACACATCATTAAAAACATTACGCCACAATTCTTTCACTATAACCAAAAGAGTATACAACATGTTCTAATATCAACAATTCCATCTTACATATTGGCATCAAAATTAACATATTACTATACATATTGATATCTAATCTCATGTACACATATCATTCTTTCCAAAATAGTTCTATACACTTTATCACTATAGACTATAAACATATACAAAACATCAATTCTTCTCTTCAAAAACCTCCCTAACCAAATGCATCCAAACTTTACAAACCTGCAAAATTCACAACTTTGGTGGTATGAGCAATTAATGCCCAGTAAGTGGTAGTAACGTTCCTTTATCGGATTGAGCACATTATACCTTATATACTTTCACAAAGCATTTCAACACATAAAAATCACATTTGAAAACGTTTCAAATCCACACACACATATACATATAGCAAGTGGCACAATCCTTTATCAAATGACATTTACAAATACTTTGTGTACTTGACACTTAGCTCAAGAATGGTTCAAGTTACTCTCGGTACACTGGATCCAGTTCCTGACTGTTACTCCCGTCAGGTAGGCCAAATGACAAATGAGTTTCTAGCTATTTTATCCCGCTAGATGGGCCAAATGACAAATGAATTGGAACATGTTCCTACCAATCATTCCAAGAAACATTCAAGAGCTCATATACTTCAAATTCATTCAAACATTTCATCAAATATTTTGTTTTCACAAAAGCCACTTCATACATTTTCACATAGTCATCAAAATCACAAACTAGTACATGCTCAATCCATTTTCATATATCACAACATACAATTTCTCAAAATAAGTGTTCATCAAAAGCATATTAAAACATAAAGAAATATCAAACCACTTACTTGAAATCACCCTATAATCTTGCCCTTGATTTATGATTTCCACCACTTCCTTAACTCACTTTCCTATCATAACCAAATTAAACCTCTTACTATTCTTAAACACTACACAAAGACATAACTATAGATAAAAGAATTAGAAAGTTTCCTTACCTCAAAATGATGGAAATTAGAGGGAGAATTGTTTCCTTCTTCTTCTTCAATCCACACTAGCTCCTTCTTGCCCTAGTTAGGAGAGGGAAAATGAGTGAAATTTGGAGAAGGAAAATGAAAACCTAAGTCTAAGCAAGAATGGGTCTTTAAGACCAACTTTGACAAAATTGCTAAGAAGTCCCTCTAGTTTTCCTTATTTATTAATTAGCCCTTAAATTGGGTCATGGGTATTATACCTTGCCCCGACAGAGGAGGCCTTGTTGCAACAAAAGAGTAGTTTAAAACTACTCTTTTATTATAACAAAGTATTTCCTTATAGTGACAAACCTTCTTGCTAAAGTAAAACTAACATTTTTTTTACCATTGTTTTTCACTTTATTGTAGCTTATTGACTTAATCTTCAATTCCTACAAAAACACACAAGAAAACATATTAAAATCATCAAAGATAAACCTTAATGCCAAGTGTTGCAATATATTTAGATTTGTTATTCACTATGGATGAGCATTAGGCAATTATTCGCTAATTTGATTAATTCAATTTTTTTTTTTAAAACTTTTGACCGAATCGAAAACTGAATAACCAAATTCTAATTCGATTGATTATTCGATTTTTTGTTTTTGGCCAATTTTTTAAAGTAGATAGCTAATAGAGGGATCTCATTACCATTTTCACAAGAATCTAGTAGCCATTTTGCCACTTATCCAATCCTTGGAGGATCTAGCTGAAAATAAATCCTTTATCTATCTTCCTACAATTCTCGCAACCCTCGAGGCTTGAGTTATCCGATCACAAGCAAATCACGTGTCAAATGATCAAAGCATCCCATTAGCATCCGCCAACTAAACACAAAAAAAAGTCAAAATTGGCAAATTCTTCAATTCCATGGCCTCAATTTCTTCATCCATGAAAACTGGATAATAAAAATGCCAAAATTGTTTTGTCACCTCCACTTCATTAGAGGTCTCAGACTCTCAGATATATATCTCACAAATATATATAATCTCCACAACTTCATTAAAAAAAATAAAATAGTATCAAACCTTTGATGACCTCAAAAACCACCACCATGACTACTTCTTCATCTTTCCTCTCTACATCAATTCTTAACATTCCCATTTCCAAAACCAATTCTTTGATCATCCCACCTCACAAAATCTCATCTTTAGACAACCCTTTGTCCAAAATCAAAATCCCACGAAGAAAATGTTCTCCACCCTTTATTTCTTTTGAGCCTGTAAAATCATCCTCAGATTCCAGCGTAATTGTTGAAGCTGAAACATCCTCAAATTCAGAAGATGGTGTTTATGATGAAAAAGCTGTAGAAGCACTGGGTAAAATTGGGGCTAGAGTTCGAGTGAAAGTTCCTTTGAAGGTGTACCATGTGCCAAAAGTTCCTGAGTTTGACTTAACGGGGAAAATTGGGTTTTTGAAGCAGTACGTTTGTGTGCATAAAGGCAAGAGGATTTCTGCGAATTTGCCGTATAAAGTGGAGTTTGTAGTGGAGAATATTGAGGGTCGAAGTGGGCCGGTCAAGCTCTTTGCTCATTTGAGGGAGGATGAGTTTGAGTATCTTGACTGATTAATTTGAGTATTTCTGTTGTTTGTTTGATGTTTTTTCGACTATAATACTGCCACTTGAATATCCACTTGAATATGTCGAATGATTTTTTGTGTACAAGTGCTTTTGTCTACTGCTGTAGATAGTTTACTCTTCAGCACTTAGTTTATATTCTCGTTATGAAGCTAGAAATTACTTAATTGGATTCATTGACTGCAAGATCAAAACTTTGAGTGAAATTAATCCATTTAGCTGGAGGGAACTTGAGGCTGTACTTTGTGGTTATACGTGTTACAGATTACAATCTGATACTGTTAATTAATTTATTTTGAATAAAACTGGTAGTTGTTGAAATGTTGTTTACACTTGTAAGGCTTATTAGAGTATTTCGTCAGAGGTATTACTTGTGTTAAATTGTTGAAATTAACTTGGTTTTGATATTTGCTGCTAATTTTGTTAGGCTTTCTTATCAGCCAACATGATTCTTGCAAAGTATGTGAAACTTATGTATGCACTCTTTGAGAAGGATAATAACACATTCATTGTACTACTCCAATTCGTGCTGGATAATTATCTGATAGAAAAATAGCAAGAAACCAGAAGAAGAGATGCTGGATTTTCGGAAGAGGGATTGCTTGTAGAAGCTCCCCAAACTTTTAGAGTAGCAAAATTATTTTTATCTTATAGCTAAATCGTGCGATAAATCTGTAATGAGATTGGTAGGATACAATTTCTTTGTATGTATGATGTGGCAGTCTGATTGCTATTTAGAACTCTTATGTATTCAAACTAGAATCAAGTACTTAAAAGCCTTCATTCTCCGGTGTAGGACTTGAGAGGTAAGAATGGAACACTACAAGAGAACTTAAATCCATCAAGTCTGAACTATGTAGTGGCCTGATGATTGGGGTCCTTATAGTGAAAGCCTCTAGTCTAGCTTCTAGGAGGAACTGTACCACATTTGATACTGTGGTATTCCTTTTTGATGCTCTTCTACTTGAGAAAGTGTTTGTTACATTATCAGGTCTATGTTGATTTACACTTTTGTTTATGGCCCTAGTTGTTATGGGAATTACAACACAAAGCATCTTTGATCTCTTCTAGTACTTTGAAGATCTCCTTCACCTCCCACTTGAAACAAGAGAATAGAGAAGGAAAAGTGCTATCTTTTTTAACTTGGCATTTTAATTGGATTGTAAGTAGGAAACAGCTTAGCAATTATATTCTTTGATAGACTTCATGTGACTGCAACATCATTTCAAAATTAACACAGGTGGTGTCTGCATTATAAAATTATGCAGTTGTATTGCTTGGTTGGCTCATTTGTTTATCCCTAAACTTAAGTCTAATGTTGCCTATATGTTACTGTTATGTTGTTTCCCTGGCTACCTCTTATGTAATTCGTGTTCTGGATGATAATGTTTTGATATAAGTGTGTTTAGAAACAAGAATATCCTTGTCAGTGCTCAAAATTAGCCACCTAAGTCAGATCCATTAGAAATGTTACTCAAATCAGCAAACTGTACATGTCAAAATGGACAATTTCCTTTAAGAGAGGTTAGTACTGGAATTGCTAGTTAGGATACATTAAAGGTCCTTTTTATGACAGATTATTATACTAAGCTAGTAATAAATCAAAATGAAGTAAATCCACGTTCAGTTCATGTAGAGCTGTTAAAATGAGTTTGACTGAACTTAATTCAGCAATGATCTTGTTTCTATGTCTCAGTGGTATTGTTGCTAATATGTGTATATAAAGCAATGTAAATAAACAAATTCAGACTGTATGTACGCGATTGAAAACAGAGGATGATGCAGTAAGCAAATCAGACCAAAAGCTTCATTCTTAAACATTTAGTGTTCATTGCCAAACAATACTAATCAAAATATTGAACTATCCCCTGGCACATTGACATCAGGAATGAAGATCTGTTCCCATGAACATGACCTTTTTTACTCTGATTGTCACATCACAATAACTTGTTTAGTCCTTGTCTTGCTAAAGGTTCGAGATAAAGGTCTTTGAAGGACTAACTTCTTCCAAGAACAAACACAGGAAGAGCATAGGCTCGAGAAATAAAAGCCTTAAGATACAAACAAAGAAGCTAAATGATTCTACTGGGATGAGGTGTTGTTCGTCTTATGTGAAAGTATGAAGGCTTGATTAAATCACTGAATTTTAGCTATACCTAGTGATTTATAATAGAGTTCATCAATGCATTGAATTTTTAAGTTAATTGGTGAATCTAATCTACTGTAAGGTTGGGGTAACAGAAGATATTGCCATATACCGTCAGGTTGACCTTTGTTGTTTGTTATTGTGTCTGATCCGTAATGCATCAATTGGTTTTGATGAAGTAAAAATGCAGTCAAATGTGGTGTTTTATATGTACACACGCTGATTTAATTGCGAAACCGAAGCAGATACAGAGAATTGGTGTTGGCTAGCTCCTTTGCTTTATAGATAATCTTTCTTCTACTGTTTCCTCTATTACATAATGAATATCCACATTGACTTCTGAGCCATGCCAAGGTGATTGCAATAGTCTTAAACAGCATATTTCACCATTGATATACTAGTTTTTCTCAGTGTTTATACAGCCAAAGTAGTAGATTTTTCTTGTAATGAAGGGTGTAATATTTTCCGAGAGTGAGTATCTGGCTGAAACCAATATTATAGAGTGTGAACTTCAATTGATTTTGCTCCCTGGGTTATATCTTTAGTCTGCTCACTGGGTTGGTTAAATGGAGCAATACATGTGCTTTTTTAAGGTCCATTTGAAAATCTGTTTTTATGTTTTGAGTGAAGGATTAATATGCTAGGAGGAATGCTGTCCAGGGGTCACTGGCTCATTATACTGCTTTCATGTTGCAACCTTCAATTTCTCTAGGGAAGCTATTATTATTGTAGGAAAATGACAATTTTACAGATGATGGATGCTTCACTGGCCCTTTTTCACCTCTTCCTGAAAATGTGTGAAAGTGGGATTGGCTCCTGCACTTCCCTTATTTTGCCATCTTTAATCTTCATGAACTTTTGCAGTCTTCTGTCCTACTTCCCCATTTTCCTCCCTCCACTTTTGACACTACTGAATTCCTTCTTTAACTAACAGATACTTAGGAGGGTCTAACACATCTTTACATTTTCCATTGCCATTGAACTTATACTACTGCTAGCAATAACAACATGAAACACTCATTATCCATAAGAGTTCTTGAATAGTAAAAGCCTTTCACTACTTTTTACAATTCTACTTCTAGATAGTTAGTTCATTCCACTTTCCCTTCAAAATAACAAAATCATAGCATCCCTAAACAATAACAAAATGGCTGAACTTTCTTCCTAAATCCCAATTCAATCTGCTCCGTAATCCTGCTAAATCCCAATTCAATCTGCTTCTTAATCCTGCCAAATTTGAATGAATGGACAGGACAGTTTTGGTATAATAACAACTTTTTGAATACTGGAGTCTTTTGAAAGTCATACTGCATCAAAGTATCATTGTACAATAATTTTTATAGTAAGCATTTCTTATTTCCCTTATTTGAGCTCCTTTAAATAAAATCTCTAAAGATTGACTGACCCCATTTTCATTCATTCAGACATTCACTCTACAAAAATTACAGATGTCTATAGACTCAGTCAAGGCCGCTTTGCTGCAGAATGTCAAGTTGATTGAATTAACACAAAACGGGCAATTGAAAAACGCGTTTTGTCCGTCCCTTTAAAACAGCAAGTCCTAACTAACCCATGTACAAGCCACGCTGACATTTGTAATGAATAATTCGTAATTGGAATTTTGCAAGGATTGATATTACAATTTCAACAAAACTCGTATGAGACCGGGTTCATATCGCAGTTGTATATATAAACTTTCGACTAGCTCAATTCTATCGCGCGATTGTTTATACGAACCTTCTTAACAGGGACCAGCTCAATTCATACTGCAATTAACCCCTTTGATTCACATCACGATTAACTTGTGTTAGCATATATCGCGGTTGTATATATGAACCGTCTTAACATGGATCAACTCAATTCATTTCGTGATTAACTCCCAAGATTTATATCGCGATTAACTCCCTCGATTTATATCGCGATTAACTTGTGTTGCATATATAAAGTATTTCACACAAGAAGAACAATTGTTGCAATTTTGTATTTTGATATAATAGACTTATTATTGGTATCACCCTATTTTGTGGTTTTAATGAGTATACGTGCAAGAATCAATATTCATAAATAAGGTTTCACTCTTAGAAGAACGCATTTTCCTTAAATTTTACATAGTAAAAGCTTTAAAGTTTATTCCATCAATGAATTCTTCCACCTAAAAACGTTATAAAAAATTTCATACTCCATTAATGAATTCAAGTCTTATTCATTTCTTTACTACAAAATTTTGGGTTTTTCTTTTTTCGTTTCCAAAGTCTAACTTGCCAAAATTCCGAATGGAACCATGCTGTGCGCACTATCCACTTCCACTCCCAACATTCTTTTTTTGAGGGAATATTCATTCTTTGATGTCAAAGGATAATCCATCAAAAACAGTGGGCGAGTGAGTCCATTGTTTTTACCATCCTCATAAATGTTTTTAATTGTTTGACAAAGAATCAATATGCCCAATCAGGCAGGCAATTCAACAACGTGAACGCACCAACTGTTGAAAGGGGTTTGTCTGCTTTATTACTTTGGCGGTCTGGCCCATTTCCTTTTATCTTTTTACAACTTCCCTTCAAAGTTCAAACTCATATAGTCCCCAGAAATTTTGGAAAAAAAAAACAATAAAAAAGATTTTTTCCAAAACCCCAATTCAGTTTTCTTGTTAATCTGACATTTTCTTGAATTGGGGTTAATCAGAATTGAGTGTCAGATTGCTCAATACCATAAAAAAGGTATCTTTATCTCATATATGCATATGAATTCAATTTTTCTAATGTTTTATGTTGATTCATTTCAAACTTTCAGAAAAAATTTTCTGGGTTGGCAAGAATTGAATATATTTGATTTAATTTGGGTTGTTTTTGTTGACGGTATGAGCCCATGAAGGAAAATTGAAAGTTAGGGTTTTTCTCTTCATTTTTTTTCTTTTGATTTTGTTCTGGGCTTTGTTGGGTAGAAATTTCTTGATTGTCCTCTTTGATGGTTGAGGTTTTGTTTCCAAAATGGGTTCTTGTGGATTCTTACCGTATGGCTGAAATTGAAATGAATATTGAATTCCTTAGTTTTGATGCAAAATTTGGCATTTGATTTGTTGACTTGTAATTTTCCCAATCTGCCATACCATTTTTGACGATGAAGTCACAACTTTTGGTTATTTGGTACTGCTTGATTGATGCTTTTTTATGCAGTGTGTGTATTTGCTCAAATTGGTCTAGTGGGTATTAACTTGATCCTATTCTTGAGATCTTGTTACCTGCCTTAGGAATTATGTCCAGCTGACTTGTGGTTTTCTTGTAACTTTTGATTGAAATCTATTAAACAGCTGGTCTTACCTGCATCGGTTGAGTATTGTTGTTGAACTTAGTGCAATTTTGATTATTTTCTTCTTTTCTAGTTCAGTTGTCTGTTTAATTCATCTTTCATCTTTCATCTTTCATCTTTCATCTTTCATCTATTTGTTTGCATCATTTGGGTTGTTCTGCTGTTGTTGTTTTGGGCTAGTCAATGATTCCTTCTAGGTTCTTTTGCTGTTATTGTTTTGGGCTAGATGCACCGGCACATCGTGTAGAAAATAGAGACAAATCAACTCAAATTAAAAGGGAAGGGAGAGACCTAAAATTTTTTGGAAAGAAACGATTAAAAAAGATATGATATGCTTAAATACTTGCAATCCCTTTCCAGGACAAGTAATATTAAGTGATCTCTTTGATTTTTAATAATGGTACTGTCGGTTAATATTGTGTGGTCATTCTTTTTGTCTTGTAATGATTTTCAAAGAAGTGCTGCTTCCACTTGTAGTGGAATTCAATACAACGGGAGTATGATAATCTTTATATTGATATTGCCAGAGGTGGCTACAACATGGGAAACTTCAGTGCCACAATGGAATTATACAGTGTAGATATCAAGTATAATTTCTGGAGTAGTTCATAGCTTGGTTTGTTTTTCTTCATGTCCATCCTATTCATCATAAAGTGTTCTACCATTTATCTATGTAATTTTGATGAATGTGTGAAATTCATGTCAGTTTTCACCTAAACATATTTTTATGTACTTATATTTGTTATTCATTTATATTCTGCCTTTGCAGATGATGTTGATTGGTTTTTTTAAATCTTACCACGCTAATGGGATAATGTTGAACTCCCATTTTCTTGATATGCATTACGTTTGAAAGTGCATCTTGATTTAGGTTTGCTATGTTAATGCGTAAAAATCAATCAAATAGTAGAGCTGGAAATGTCACTGGAACTCTATTCTTAGTGATATTGCGCATCCTCTTCTGTTTGAATTGACCTGCAATTTTACCTGTCGGTTTCACGTATGCATAAATCTAATAGCCCAACAACCATTTCAGCATGAAGAATGAAAGGTGTTTACTGCATTCACTGTATTCTGCGTTTGTCTCTTTCTACATGTACATAGTGGACTTTCTACTGTATTTCTTATTTTTTAACCATTCAAAATGATGTTTCACATTATGCAGGAGAGGCTTCTTTCGAATCAGCTATTGTCTGATAAGCCTGGGGGTCAGTGTAACTTAGTCTGTGAAGCTCTGCCCGGAAGATGGTGGTTATCTGAAGATCTATGTTTAAGTCAGCCCATGACCCTCGTTATCAGGCAGTCCTTTTGAGAAGTTCAAACAGGATGACGGCATCCTTGACTCTGCTGCCGTAAGATGATTGATTAATACCTTTACTGAATATTGTTCGATGAGATTTTGATGCAATTTTACCAGAATGGCTACAAAATTCAGACCTGTGCTCTTAGTTCTAATACTTATAGCCGTGTTTAGTAGTCATGTATCATCAGAATATGAAGAAACTTCACATATGGTTAGGACTTCTCCATTGAGAAAAACAGATAGTAGTGTTATAGATGGCTCAGGCATGGAGCATGCTGTTGGTTCTGACGAAGCTAATTATAGATTAGGGGAGTGGAAAGGGGTGAAAAGTAGAGTTTCAGTGTCAACAGTAGCAATTTTTACAATGGCAATGGCTGCTGCGACTGGCTTGGGTGCTGTGCCCTTCTTCTTTGTAGAACTTGATTCCCAGTGGTCTGGAATTTGCAATGGGATGGCAGCTGGGGTGATGTTAGCTGCAAGTTTTGATCTTATTCAAGAAGGGCAGAACCATGGAAGTGGCATTTGGGTTGTGCTTGGTCTTTTGGCTGGTGGTATTTTCATTTGGCTTTGTAAGAAGGTGACGTTTTTTCTTCTCTTACTTAACCATGCTATTTGGAAAATTTGATAAGTTTTAATTGATTCTTCTGGGATATTTATTTTTTTGTATTCACATTACTTCTGCTACTAGTTTGTCTCTCAGTAATTAGTTTCCATTAAATAAATCTGCACCCTATTCATGCTTACACTCGTGGTTTTGCCTTTGTGTTCGCATTTGTGTTCATTCTTTCTATTTTTCCTCATGAACTTCAACAATTTTTTGAGTGATACTTGAACTTTTTAGAGACACCAAGTTTTTTCCGCTTCTGTACTTGTTATATACTTGAAGTTACCTGATTGGAAGGTTTCATCCAAATTTTGTTCCTGGGAGAAGGAAGCGGTCCTTTTCTTCATGATCCTGACTTGCATTGATTCTTGAGTAGATCACAGAATGTTTGCATTGATGCTTTCTTAGGGTTTGTTCTTTTAACATAGCTGAAGATGTAATTTTCAAATGTGGGGATTTAAAGTATCAGGAGTTTGAAATCTTTGGATTTGAAGTTGGTTCTACTCAATATTTTGTGCGCAATTTTTAATAAACACATTAAGAGGCAGGTTAGAGTCAATGGCAATGAAACTTCTAGTGACACATTGTTTTGGTGGATTTTGAAGTGCTACATATTGTGAGATTTTGAAATTCGGTGAAATTTGAAATCCCACGAATTTGATGCAAAATAGTGCAAAAGTTCTATGAGATTCAGGAATTTTATGGTTCTTCTCATTTAATTCTTGTGTTAAGAACACAGGCTTAGGTTTATGCTAGAACTGATTGCAGGTGGGAATTATATAGCTTGCACTCTCATATGACAACAACAACTAAGCCTTTATCCCACTAAGTGGGGATCACTTGCACTCTGATAACATAGCAATTTTGTTTTGAGTTAACTAATTGCTCTATTTGCCCAAATTTTTGTCTATAGTCTATTTACACATGATCTATCCTCAGGAAAGCCCTGCTTTTCTACTGTTGCATTTCATGTCAAAGTTTAAGTCTTAAAATCCATACAAGTTGGGTAATCTAGTTTTTAGGCATACTTGTCTGTTTCTTGCTAATCTAGCAGACTTCACCAGCTTTAATCTGTCTGAGAACCTGTTGGATTTAAAATCCAACTCCATGGTATCATGTCATTTCAGATTTTGAAATTTGTCTGTCTTTTACTGTTTTGTTCTTTCATAGTTTTGATAAGGTGTTGTAAACCCTTAGGCATGATAAGCCCACTGCGCCATTTGGTTTGGCTGCTTTTTCTTATTGTTGATTTCCATCCTTACTTGCTAATGGCAGCAGCCGTGTAACTAATGTTTTTGGAGCTGGAGCACATGTTGGATTTTACATAACTTATGTAGAATAATTTAGTGATAGGAATTGGGTAATTTTAATCTAAGACATCTTATTAGATGTTTAATGTTTTCACAAATTAAAACGTTTGACATACTAATTACATACACATTTCCTAGCAAACTGAATAGAAAGTCTATACCTTGTTTTGCAGCTCCTTTTAAACTCATTGATTGTAGATAATGACTGCATAAATTTTTGTTGCATTATTTGATTGATTCTGTGCCTGGTGTGTGTTTTGAAAATCAGGTTCTTGAGCAATATGGTGAAGTGACTATGTTGGACATCAAAGGAGCAGATGCAGCTAAAGTTATTCTTGTTGTTGGAATTATGACTCTTCATTCTTTTGGTGAAGGCTCCGGCGTTGGAGTATCCTTTGCTGGATCCAAAGGTCTATCTCAGGGGATTTTGATTACTTTAGCCATTGCTGTGCACAATATTCCAGAGGGATTAGCTGTAAGTATGGTGCTTGCATCACGAGGTGTCTCTCCACAAAAAGCATTACTGTGGAGTATTATTACATCACTGCCGCAGGTAATTATTTTGTATCATTACCATTTGGTTTTTGACCATGCTTTAGATTTTGCGTGGATAAGCAAGTGACTGTTGAATAACTTGTTATGTTGCTCGATGTAAAAAACCTTGTATACCTGCAAACATCTTGTTTTGCAAGTTAGTGTGTTTAATTATGTGATCTCCTCATTTTCCTTAGTCAATTCCTGACTATATCTTCTTCCAGCCCATTGTAGCAGTGCCATCATTTATATGTGCTGATGCTTTTAACAAGTTTTTGCCATTTGCAACTGGCTTTGCTGCCGGGTGTATGATCTGGATGGTTGTAGCAGAGGTGCTGCCAGATGGATTTAAGGTAACTTAGCTCTCCTTTCTGAATTTACTTGTGTGTTTGTGCATGTTTTGATTGGCATTTCCTTATTTTCTTTTGGTTGGGGGGGTGGTTGGGCAGGGTTGTGAGTTGTGGTCAAATTTCTTCTGCTGTATTCTTTTAACTAACTCCAACGTGTGTTTTCTACCTTTTGATGACCCTACCTTTGAAGAGGCTTTCGATTTGAAAAGCTAATTGACATCTCGCTCTCTTTGCTATTTCATTCTTGAATCTACATCTCTGATAATGTTTTCTTTTTGTGTTTGGAGTTTAGGAATCAAATCCATCTCATGTTGCTTCAGCAGCTACACTATCAGTAGCTTTTATGGAAGCTCTCAGTGCTATATTCCAGAATTTCAGCCACTACAGGTGCTCTTTTGTGCATGTTTGTGGGTCTTTGTGTATGTGCTCTCATGCATGATTGTTTGTTCCTTGTTACATTAAAAATTGAATTTTGTGTTCTTATATGAGATATGAGTACAAGCACCATCCATATAGGGTTTGCAAATGTTAGCATCAAATGTCATGTTAAGAATATTTGTTTTGTGCACTGTGTTTCTGTAGTAAGATGAACAAACATGATGATGGTTTTACTTCAGAAGGCCAAACTTGAGCAGAACTGAAAAAGGAAAGTAACTAGTGAAATATAATATGATTCAAGAACTAAAAAAGGTTGTGTGAGCATCTGCATGAAAGTTATTAAAATGACCAGAACAACATTATACACACCATGGCTATTGCATACAATCAAATCCGCGAGAGAAATAAAGCACAAATCTGAAGTATTGAATTTAGTGTTAGCAATTTGAGAAATTTCTGGTTGCTATTGTTGATTTTGCATTCAAATGTTAATTTAATTTCTTTACTCAGTTCCGAGGATGCTTCTGGCTTCTTTGTTTCGCTACTCTTTGGTCTTGGCCCATTGCTTGGCGGAGTTGCTCTGGTTGCATCTGCTCTTGCTTTTCACCTTCAGCATGCTTTCCTCACTGGAGTAGCCTGTGGTGTTGCATTTGTTCTTGGTGCTTGGCGACCACTGCAGCTACTTCTTTCCTCAAAGATAGGCTTTTTCCCCCTTCTGCTGCTGTTTCTTGTGGGTTCTGCATTTTTCCACATTTCTACTTCAATTGTTTTGAAGTTCGGAGGTCGCAAGCGCACTTCAGCAGCTACATTCTCTTCAATAACAGGCTTTCAAATGAGTGCCCTTACCCTTCAATCAATCTTGTGTTGTGTTGCTGTTGCACTTCATGCACTGGCCGAGGGGCTTGCATTAGGCGTTGCTGCACCTAAAGCCTACGGGTTTGGTCAGCACATGGTCCTTCCCGTCTCCTTACACGGGCTTCCTCGAGGTGCTGTTGTGGCTAGCTGCATTTTTGGGGCGACTGACAGCTGGCACGGATCCCTCCTTGCTGCTGCCCTTATCGGATTTGTAGGTCCATTGTCGGCAATTGGAGCCATACTTGCAGGCATCGACTATAGCGGTTTGGATCACTTAATGGTGTTTGCATGCGGGGGCCTGCTTCCATGTTTCGGTAGTATTGTAAAGAGAGCAGTAAATTTAGATAAAAGAAAGAGCATTTCTGGCTTGATAATGGGTATAGTTTCTGCCAGTATTTGCCTAACTTGTACCAAGTTAGTGTGTTTGCACACTGCTTATTGCAATTCTGCTCCAGAGGCTGTCAGATGATAAGTTCTGGAAGCATATTGTGTATATATAGATTTCTGCATAATTGCACAAGAGAAGTTTGTGATCTGTGCCTGATTAGATGCTAAATTCTTGGCTTTGAATTGTGCTTTGTGAAAAAGCGCACTGAGGTTTATTGAGCAATTTTTGTTAGCTGAAACACTCAGTTTTCAGTATGAAATATGAGAAATGAACTATTTTTGCACACCAATCCCTCGTTGCAGAGTAGTATAAAGGTGTATTTTTACTTTTTTACTAAATGTGTCCAACAATTGATTATGTTTTCTCTGGTCATACCCTAAATCCTAGCTGTTTATGAGTAGTTGGTTCCATATAGCTACTTATAATCTATTTGTTTATACATAGTCGGTTTTAACCGGCTACTTTTACCCCCTATATGTTTATGGCTATTTATGCTTTATCCCTTTTTATCTATTTATAAGTAGTCGGTATTAAAATCGGAAAAAAAAGAAAAATTATAAGTAGTCATTTTTAAACTTAAAAAAAAAAAAAACAGAGATCGTTACTGCCAAAACAATTTGACAAGTTGTTGATTAAATAAAACATGTCACTTGCCAAGTTACTGCCAAAACATGTGATTATTAATGTTTCTACATTTAGATCTGATTCCCATATCTTATTGGATTTCGTGCAAGTTTCCCGAGTCCATGCATTATGCATCCAAACTCATGCAGCCAACTCCACCGAGATCTAAACAGTTGAGCAATTTCTCAGTGAATCAATGCTATATATTTATTAAATACTTTTGATATACTTCGAATCTCCACTGAGATATAAACAGCTCAACAATTTCTTATTCAATCAATGTTTCCTGCCTTGACTAACATATCTCTTGGACCCTTTTTTTTTTTTTTTTGGTCCTTTTGTCACATCTGTGAGTGTTTGTTGATTGCATCAAAGGAATAAAAAATTGTTGGGTTCTGTAATCACATGAATCATGAACACACAACAGAAAAGCTTGCTTGTGAGTTGTGATGCTCATCTTTTTTGTATCTGTTTTATATTCTACTTATTTGGAAAGTAAACATTTCATTGGTGTTTCTAGAAACTTATTCAATGCTGGATCTCACTGTTGTTATCAAGAAAATACAACCATCATGTCTATCCTACTTCAACTGCTGAAATAACAAAACTCCGATCATCATTGTTAGAGATTTTTTTTATTTATTTTTTATTCTTCGGTAGTAAATCACTCATGCAGCTAACTATAGCTTAGCTTTTGTTGTACCAATGACTTCAAAAATTTCGACTAACGATTGCCAAGTACGAATATTTTTATACGAGATTACGTGAAATTTTGTTATCTATTCACTATAAATGCTTAGCTTATATTGTGCCGATGACTTCAAAAATTTCGAGTAACCATTGTGAGTACGAATATTTTTACGCGAGATTACATAAAGTTATATTTTCACCTATTTACTTATCTATTCACTATAAATACTCATTTGTTTAATTGTTGAGTAATTATAATAAAATTTCATGATGTAAAAACATTGGTACTCTCTATGGAAAGAATTTGATTTCACTTCCTTCCTACATCTTATGCATATTTTCAATTAGTCGAGGAAGATATCTTTTTCTCCAGATGTGAATATAACATGCATTCTTCCCATTTGTTAATTTCAACTCTGAAATAAATTCACATTGTTCTGTCACGATCATTTTAATTATTGTTTGTTAACTTTCGTTACTGAAATAAATTTAGAGAAAAATGAAACTTTCTTTTGTTTGTTAACTGTTGAGTCAAAATTAACAGCATGCAATGCATGCATTAAATTAATTGGATATATATATATATATATATATATATATATATATAGATGTTCAAAGCTGATGAAGAGGATCTATATAAGTGGAGTGAAATAGCTCTAAATTTCATCCCATCAATACAAGAATTATCATCACAAATTAAAAGGGATATGAAGAAAGTGGAGCTAATCTTCATCCCTGCACCTGGAGTTGGTCATCTTGTTGCAATTGTTGAAATTTCAAAACTTCTCCTTCTCAGGGATGAGAGATTCTTCATTACTATTTTAATCATGAAGTTCCCTATTGATCTTGGAGAAAAAGAATATCTTCAATCACTCAATTTAGAGGCCAATTCCAATCCTTGTTTGCGCTTCATAGAGCTGCCTGAAGATGATTCATCTTCAGATCTTCTGTCAAAATACCCTCACACCTTTTTCTTTGAATTCTTTAACATGCAGAAACCTCATGTTAGAGATGTTGTAAACAAGATCATCACTTCATCTGAATCATCCCAAGTTGCTGCACTTGTTTTAGACTTCGCTTGCACTGCCATGATTGATGTTGCGAATGAGTTGGGGCTCCCAAGCTACGTTTTCTTCACTTCCAGTGCTGCTTTTCTAGGCCTAGTGCTTCATCTTCAAACTCTCAGAGATGTATACAATCAGGACGTGTCTGAGTTCAAGAATTCTAATTCCAACAACGCAATATCTGTCCCTCCTTTTGTTAATCCGCTTCCCACGAAGCTCTTTCCTGACGATTTTGTTAAAGAAGGGCCTGGATCAGACATGCTCTTTGATGTGATTAGAAGAATAAGGGATGCAAAAGGGATCATGGTTAATACATTCTTTGAGCTTGAATCCCATCCAATTCAATCCCTCCGTGAAGGGAATTTTCCTGCAATTTATCCCGTTGGACCGATCTTGAATTCCAAGCCAGAGAATAATCCCAACAATCAGCATCGAATGATCATGGAATGGCTTGATGATCAACCTTGTGCTTCAGTTGTTTTTTTATGTTTTGGGAGCATGGGATGCTTTGGTGTTAATCAAGTCAAGGAAATCGCACAAGCCTTGGAAAACAGTGGACATCGATTCTTATGGTCCTTAAGAAGGCCTCCACCAAAAGGAAAAATAGAATTTCCAAGCGATTATCAAAGTCTTGAAGGTGTATTACCTGAGGGTTTTCTGGAAAGGACAACAAGTACGGGAAAAGTTATTGGATGGGCGCCACAACTGGCCGTGCTATCCCATCCTGCCGTGGGTGGTTTTGTGTCGCATTGCGGTTGGAATTCTACTTTGGAGAGCATTTGGTGTGGAGTGCCAATGGCAGCATGGCCTCTACGTGCTGATCAACAGATGAATGCATTTCAGCTTATCAAAGAGTTGGGAGTTGCAGCTGAGATAAGGATGGATTTCAGGAAGACTTATGAAGATCATTGTGTGGATACAGTGAGTTGTGGGGAGATAGAGAATGGGATAAGACAAGTAATGATGAATGATGGAAGTGAGATAATTAGGAACAAAATGAAAGATATGAAGCACAAGTGTAGGATCGCCATTGATGAAGGCGGATCATCTTACAATGCTCTTAGTCAATTTATCAAGAATTTCATCAACGACATTCATGAGTAGTGGCACATGAACAAGTTTTGAAACTTGCCCAGGCAGCCTATATATGTTTCCAAAAGAAAGTTGTTAATTTCTGTTGATCTTGTATTGAAAAATTGATCTTCTGTTCATTTCACACATTAACTTGAAAATTTGATACAATTATTTGAAAATTTGATAAGTTAATTAAAGTGAAAATTTAATACTTTTGAACATAAAATTGATATGTAAAATTTCGTACTTTTGAAAAATGATACGCAAACATTGATACTTATATTAAATTCATAGTTTTGGGCTTAAAAGTAATATACAAAAATTATAATTAAATATGTAATCACAGGTCATATCTATGAATTCGTTTCACATCATAATCTATATGTAATATATTTGTCAAATAAAACTCCAGGTGGAGGGGAAGATTTAACCTCCAAACCCTACTTTCTTGATCCGCTATTGTTACATGGATTTGAATATTGATTGAGCAGAAGACAAAACTCATTCCCAATCCAAATAATAAGTGAAGCATTGATAAAGTTGAAACCATGCAATGAAAGCAAAATTTCTATGATAATGAATTTAACAGAAAGATTTTGAATCTGAGTTAGAACACTAATATTATATTAGAATATATGAGCATTAAATTCAAAATGAATTAGCCATAGCTATCCAACAGAGGTAAAATTAGTTTAAAAACCTGTACAATATATTGATGAAGATTGTCGTCTTTACTAGAATTAATATTATTTCAATCAAACAATATAAACTCAAATCTTGTGCATCTATTGCGCCATTATTTTATCTCTGCATACTGCACATATTGATTGAAGTGTGAGAAGGGTTTAAAGTATTAGCATCAAATCTGTTGATTAATTTGTTCAACAGATACGAATCTGAACATGAACATGTTTAGGGAGTTAGTTGCTGAAGTTTGATTCCTTATGTATGCATAAAAGTGTGTCTAAAAATAATGGCAATAGTACTAAAAGCTACTACATTGTATAGTTTATTTATGTTTATTTGTCTCTACTTGAGTGATATCTGAAAGTGACAAACAAAACGCAAATCCAAGTACATTTCTTCAGTTTTCGAGGTCTGAATTTTAGACATTATACAAAAAAAAAAGTTTGTGCATTTCTTTCTTCAGTTTTCGAGGTCTGAATTTTAGACATTATACAAAAAAAAGTTTGTGCATTTCTTTCTTCAGTTTTCGAGGTCTGAATTTTAAACAGGCCAACCTGTATATTGCAGCTTGTTGTTTGTCTCATTCTCATATATAAATCAAACTTAGCTAAATTTACGGGAAAAAGAAAGACAAAAATAAATAAATAATAATAATAATATCTTCTCATTGCTACAATCAAGAGTTCTTGAACAAATTTGGGATAAAGCCAGTAAAAGTTGAAAATGGAAATCGTGATTGTTCATGTCCTCAGCAACTGATCATTACTCCGAACAATAGCGGATCAAGAAATCATAGTTTGGGGTGCAAAATTATATAGTAAAACTTATATTTTAATTTTGAAGGTACAAAATTATAATTTTTTTAATAATTCAATTAAATTTTTTAAAATTTTTATAAGACCCTAGTATAATTTTTAAAATCTCGGGCACCCCCTCTCCGGCTCTGACTCCGAATTTAGATCCTATTAGTAGGGAAGGACAGAGTATACATCAAGATTCACATGTTTGCCACATATTTAATTTTATTATTCTTATTTCTGTCAAACATTGGCATTTATGTTTCTATAAATATGGTACAAAATTTTGAGGTTTCCCGTACTCAACACCATTAATTTCCAATTGCGTTAAACTTATAATTAATCTCTCCTTGCTTAGATAGTGTTTTTGTGGAAATGGAGATGGATACAATTATGCAGAAAGCCATTGTTGCCTCTTGCTTAGTTATAGTACTTGTAGCTTGGGGATGGAGGGTATTGAACTGGGCATGGTTCACACCAAAGAGAATAGAGAGGAAGCTCAGACACCAAGGTTTTAGAGGAAACCCTTACAGATTCCTTGTTGGAGATTCAAAAGAAAGCAACATGATGCTCCAAGAAGCCATGTCTAAACCCATGGAGTTTAACAATGATATTTTTCCACGTCTCATGCCTCACGTTGATCAAACCATCAAAACCTACGGTAACATTAATTAATCAAAGCTACATTTATGTATATATATATATATATATATATATATATATATATGCTGGTAGTTCATGTATTGATGCAATGCATGCTTGTCCCAATGGCAGTGTTAATATTATTTTGCCTGAAATTTCAAACGTATTCTTCCCAATTAATGTAGTTTCATTTTACTTAAATTGCTCATATTCAAATGACAATAGTAGGGCTGAGAATGAATACATACTTTCACAAACAAACTCAGCGTCGACTCGATTAAAATTCGGATGGAATTCGTTTATTTAAATAAACGAGCACGAACATTAGAATCGATTAATAAATGAACACATGGATGAAAGCTCGCTTATGTTCATGAACAACTCGTTAAAAATCTCGTTCATAACTCGATTAAAACTCGTCAAAATCTCGTTAAAAATTTGCTTAAAATATTAATTATATAATATATATAGGTATATATATTGAGCTTATATACTAAATAATAGAAATAATTAGATTTTTATATATATTTATTGACACACAAATCACACTATACGAGTGTTTGAATTGTTATAAGAAGCTAAAAGGCTAATTTTTATGAGTGTTTGAATTGATGTATTTATTTTAGTGGGAACTTATGTTAATAAAATATATAATTATAAAATATTGAAATTAATATTTTTTGAGTTATTTTTTGTGAGAATTTACCGTATTTTCTAAGTTATTAGTTGTGTTGTTTTGTTTTGTTTTTTTTTTGTGTTTTTAAATAATGCATGTTTTAGTTTGTTTTATTTATGTTTGAATATAATACTTGATTATTTGGTTTTGTTTTTTTATAAATTGTGTTAACTATAATCAAAACATTTGATAATTTATTGTACTATGATTGAAGAATCTTATTTGTACAAAAAGAAAAAAGAAATTAAAAGTTATAATTAAAAAAAAAAAAACTAAAACTGAAACTAAGATGGATCTGGAAAGCTTAAAAAAATAAATGAGCCGAGCTCGAGCTGGAGGCTCTTGTAGATTCGATCTCACCCCTAGACAAGAGTAGTTCTAAAAAGTCCGAGCATGCATCTATATGGACTTCAATATTAATTGTAGCTAATCCGTTCTTGTTGGCACCAGACTTAATTCGATCCATTTCTAATTAATTGATGTGAAACTTTATACGTATGTTTTTATATATGCATAAGCACACATTCATGTGTAAACTGCACTAAAACCCTTTCTTCGATGGCATTTCTGTTGATGTTACAGGTGAAAATGCATTTACATGGGATGGAACTATTCCAAAGATACACATATTGAATCCAGAACTAATTAGAGAAATTTTGATTCACTCTCGCAAATTTCAAAAGCATTTTGCTGTTCAAAATCCACTTATTAAATTACTGCTCACTGGGGTTGGAGCCTATGAAGGAGACAAATGGTCCACGCACAGAAGAATCATATCCCCATCCCTCACTCTTGAAAAACTCAAGGTCAATTCAATTCACTTCTCTCCATCCATCTTTTCGTTTTTTTGGTGTTTTTTGTTTTTATTTTAAAAGGGTTTTTTTTTTTTTTCACCAATTCACTTATACAGAGTATGCTGCCTGCTTTCGCGGTTTGCTACGATGGATTATTAACCAAATGGGAGCAAATCGCCATGAAAGAGGGATCCATTGAGGTGGATGTGTTTCCCACGTTTGATGTTCTAACCAGTGATGTAATTTCTAAAGTTGCTTTTGATAGCACCTATGATGAAGGGCGCAAAATCTTCCTACTCTTAAAGGAACTTATGGATCTAACCATTGCTGCCATTAGAGACTTTTACATTCCAGGATGGAGGTAATAATTAATATATTAAGTGTACCAAAGCATGCATTATAGGTTAAACATCTTTTTCTTAATTATATATATTTTTTCTTGATCTCTGATATTGAAAAATCATGTAGATAACTATATATTGTCTTAAATGAATTCGGAAATTCTGAGGTATAGATGATAGTTCTTGTACCAAGTACGTTAGAAGTTGATCAGAATTTGATCATATTTCTATTTGTTGATCTCATGTGAAAATCACGATTACAACGTACAATAAAAGTGGTATAAAATTATAATTACAATTTCAACGGTCATTATAATTGTCCGTTTCATTTAAAAAAAACATCTAATATATGAACGGATTTCACAATAATTTTCGTATTTTTCGATGGTCGGAGCATTTCAATCTAGCTACTATCGATATCGTAGCTCATGTTCATAACACATGTTGGTTGGTTCAAACCATGACACTTTTTTTGTTCCCTGGCTTTAAACAGTTATCTGCCTACAAAAAGGAACAACAGGATGAAATACGTAGACAAGGAGGTCAGAGGCATGATAAGGAATATGATCGACAAAAGAACAAAGGCCATGAAGAATGGAGAACCGAGTCAAGATGACTTGCTTGGTGTATTACTTGAATCCAATTTCAAAGAAATTCAGAAGCAAGGAAATAAGAAGAATGTTGGAATGACTATTGATGATGTTATTGAAGAGTGCAAGCTGTTCTACTTTGCTGGACAAGAGACTACTGGGGTTTTGCTCACTTGGACAATGGTTTTGTTGAGTAAGCACCCAGAGTGGCAAGAACGTGCAAGACAAGAAGTTCTGCAAGCCTTTGGCAAAAAAAAGCCGGAATTTGATAAGTTGAATCACCTGAAATATGTAAGTTTTTTTAATCGAATTTCAATTAGTAGAAATATCACCATTGCTCACACTAGATCTAACACACAAACTTTTAAAAATTGTATTGAATAATTATAAAATCGTAATAATGAAAATAAAGCCCTATAAAAAGATATATATAGTTAAAGAAAACTTTAGATAAAAACGTAAAAGAAGTATACATTTTGTCTAGGCAAAATAAAAAGTCTAAAAATGGAGAAAATTAAAAAAAAAAAAAGGGTACAAAGTGATCTGCATCATGGAATATGGCTCATAAGTCTTACTGATTTTATCGTTCTCCTCAAAGCCTATATTATAATAAGAATTTTTTATTCTCATAAAAAAATTATATCCGTTTAATGTTAACGACTCAATTTAACTTTTTTCCCTATCCTATCCTGTATAGCTCAGATTGCATTCTTGGCCCAAGTGCGGATTCAATCTCCATTTAAAAGAATTCAAAAAATGTCACTGCATGCTTTAAACTTAAGTAAATAAAAGTGCAATTTTTTACAAATATTCTGTGCATTTGTTGCCCCGTTAATTTATATGAAAAAGGTAACTTTTTACTAATTAATTTACTTTCAATATATATGTACAGGTTTCAATGATACTGTACGAGGTTCTAAGGCTATATCCTCCAGTGTTTGATCTGAACAAAGTTATATACGAGGACACAAAACTAGGACCTTACACAATCCCTGCCGGAACTCAAATTCAGCTGCCAACAGTGATGATTCACCGTGACAAGAACATATGGGGCGAAGATGCAATGGAGTTTAATCCAATGAGGTTCGCTAATGGAGTTGCTGAAGCAACCAAGAATCAAGTTGCATTTATCCCTTTCAGTTGGGGACCTCGGGTTTGCCTCGGCCAGAACTTTGCACTCTTGCAAGCTAAATTGGGGTTGGCCATGATCTTGCAGCGTTTCTCTTTTGATGTTTCGCCATCTTATGCCCATGCTCCTTTTACCATCCTCAGCCTTCAACCACAATTTGGCTCTCATATCATTTTCCGCAACACTGAGGCTTCGTTTGAATGAGTTATTTTTGGATTATATCATGAAATTTTTTTTTTTGGGATTTGTTACGAGAAAAGAATATTTTGAAATTGTTTTGAATGAATGATTTTATTTTGTTGGGATTTGTATTGAAAATTTTTTATTAATAAAAGTTTGAAATTTAAATTTGAATTAGTATTTTATTAGTTTATTTTTGTGGGAATTGTGTCAAGAAAATTGGTTTATTATTAAAATTTAAAATTCAAATTTAATATTTTATTTATAAAAATTACTGTAGCAAAACTAAACTAATTACTGTAGCATTATTTTGTGTTTTAAAAATTTTGAAAAAAAGTTGAACAAAACAAACACCTCATTTTGTAATTGTGAAATAAATCATAAAATGAAGCTTGACCAAAGAGACCCGAGTGAGTATTTTCCACAATTTGGCTCTCATCGTATCGTTAATGGAGATGCTTTCAATCCAAATTCTAGTCGCCACCAAAATATGATTGAGATTTCATTAGAAATTGTGATTATCTCAAACGGTGTAAAATTTATCAAGATGCATGATCTTGATATATAAACTCTTGCTCAGACACCAATCATTGAATATCAACTAATTTTTTTTAATGTTTTGCCGTAATAATAATGCACTTCCATTTATATGATAAATTTTTTTATACCTCCTTCATGATTGGATTTAAAATTATGTTGTATTTATTATGTGGATCACCAAAATCAAATCTATAATTATTATACCCTAACTATACGTGAGCTAACCTTACGGTATGATTTTAATAGTAATTTTGTCTTTATCTTATTTATCATAAAAATCAAATTTATAATATTAAACCCTAACCAAGATGTGAGTGAACTCTATCACATGATTTTAATTTTGGTAACGTCGTTTTGAGTATTGAGCAATATATGGTATAAGTATTATAGTGAAACATTAAAAAATATTTAAACGTCACTAAATAATTAGTGGCTGACAAAGGCATTTATCTGGATCATATTGATAAACTTTAATTACTCATATACCATAGAATTGCTTAGCAGGGCATCAAGAATGATTGATTTTCTGCATTTCAATAGGGCATGGTTGGCAGAAGAGAAGCATATTGAAGTTGCTCAATTGGTAAGACAGGGGAAAAAGCTAGAATATCAACTTGCAGAACCTATAATAAAATAATTGGTAAAAATCTTTAGGGAGTTGTGATAATATTAATGAACCTGTAGCTGTAAGTGACTCACTGAACTTGTCCTATACAATTTATAGAGCTTGTATAATGAGGAAGAAACAGTCATTCAATCAATTCTTGAAAACACTTTCTTGTCAATTTTTTTTCCAAATACAATAACTTTTTAATACCAACAAGAAAATAGAGAAAAAAAACTTTCCCATTATTATTTCCTAATCAATTTGAAATGATTTTCAATACAAAGTGAATACAAATTAATGCTAGAGATCAATAGAAATTAAAACCTTTCTTTGGGAAACATACAAGTTCCTAAACTGTTCATAATTTTGGGAACTTGAAGATTAAAACAACAAAATCTCTATGCTATTGCTGCAATTATTAAAGAAATTTTTTGTTGTTTACTCTTCTTCTTCATACAGCACTACTCATGAATGTCGTTGATGAAATTCTTGATAAATTGACTAAGAGCATTGTAAGATGACCCGCCTTCATCAATCGCGATCCTACACTTGTGCTTCATATCTTTCATTTTGTTCCTAATTATCTCACTTCCATCATTCATCATTACTTGTCTTATCCCATTCTCTATCTCCTCACAACTCACTGTATCCACACAATGATCTTCATAAGTCTTCCTGTAATCCATCCTTATCTCAGCTGCAACTCCCAACTCTTTGATAAGCTGAAATGCATTCATCTGTTGATCAGCACGTAGAGGCCATGCTGCCATTGGCACTCCACACCAAATGCTCTCCAAAGTAGAATTCAAACCGCAATGGCGACACAAAACCACCCACTGCAGGATGGGATAGCACGGCCAGTTGTTGGCGCCCATCAATAACTTTTCCCATACTTGTTGTCCTTTCCCGAAAACCTCAGGTAATACACCTTCAAGACTTTGAACAATCGCTTGGAAATTCTATTTTTCCTTTGGTGGAGGCCTTCTTAAGGACCATAAGAATCGATGTCCACTGTTTTCCAAGGCTGTGGCGATTTCCTTGACTTGATAACACCAAAAGCATCCCATGCTCCCAAAACATAAAAAACAACTGAAGAACAGGTTGATCATCAAGCCATTCATGATCATTCGATTGCTGATTGTTGGGATTATTCTCTGGCTTGGAATTCAAGATCGGTCCAACGGGATAAATTGCAGGAAAATTCTTCACGGAGGGATTGAATTGGATGGGATTCAAGCTCAAAGAATGTATTAACCATGATCCCTTTTTGCATCCTTATTCTTCTAATCACATCAAAGAGCATGTCTGATCCAGGCCCTTCTTTAACAAATCGTCAGGAAAGAGCTTCGTGGAAGCGGATTAACAAAGGAGGGACAGATATTGCGTTGTTTGGAATTAGAATTCTTGAACTCAGACACGTCCTGATTGTATACATCTCTGAGAGTTTGAAGATGAAGCACTAGGCCTAGAAAGCAGCACTGGAAAGTGAAGAAAACGAGCTTGGGAGCCCCAATTCATTCGCAACATCAATCATGGATGCAAGTGAAGTCTAAAACAAGTGCAGCAACTTGGGATGATTCAGAGAAGTGATGATCTTGTTTACAACATCTCCAACATGACGCTCTGCATGTTAAAGAATTCAAAGAAAAGGTGTGAGGGGTATTTGAGAGAAATCTGAAGATGAATCATCTTCAGGCAGCTCTATGAAGCGCAAACAAGGATTGGAATTGGCCTCTAAAATTGAGTGATTGAAGGTATGCTTTTTCTCCAAGATCAATAGGGAACTTCATGATTAAAATAGTAATGAAGAATCTCTCGTCCCTAAGAAGGAGAAGTTTTGAAATTTCAACAATTGCAACAAGATGACCAACTCCAGGTGCAGGGATGAAGATTAGTTCGGGCTTTCTTCATGTCCCTTTTTGTGATGATAATTCTTGGATTGATGGGATGAAATTTTGAGCTAATTCACTCCACTTATATAGATCCTCTTCATCAGCTTGAACATCTTTGCTTTCCAAAATTTGAAGCCGTGGTAATTTTTGGCCAATCGATCTTTGTTACCTTCTCTATTCAATCCCTACAGGTCAAGTGTATTTAATAGTTTTTCGTTCTCTTAATCAATTGATAGGGTTTTAATAAAATATATATGTCGTGTATTTGTAAATTAAAATATGAATTGAAACCGAGAATGAAACAGAATATTCATGATGTAATTTTTGCCTCAATTGATTTTAGATGATATTATTGTTTCAACTGATTTTAGACCTCCCAATTTGATTTTTTTTAAATTTTAATTTATGATTAATATAAGGGAATTGACGGTTCTTGGCTGAAGATTAACAAAAGTCGTTCCCGTATTTAACATGTGCCCATTATTGGTTAACCTTCTACCATTTCATTTAATAATAAAATAAAAGTCTTTTTCTTTTATACAATGAGAAAATAAAACCATCAGTGTGGATTAATGCATTAAGCTAAGGGGAGGTGTAATTCCTTCTTCAAATGGCCATGTTGTTCAAGTTTTGATAACTTTTTTTATGAGTGCTTCACTTAAATAGCAGATGAAAGCCTGAAACCAATGCTTCTTTAATTGTAGGAATTGCAGTTCAAAAAGCTTAGAGGTTCTTAAAACGTTTTACAAAAAAACGTGAGGTTTATTTGTTTACATGCATCTTAGTATTTTATTTATTTCACAAATTCAACTTGACTTTTTTGTTTTGTGTATTTTTTCTTTTACCAAAATTTTAAAACAAAAAACAATACGTAAAGTAATTATTTTTACTATAATATATTTATAAATAAAATATAAAATTTAAATTTTTAATTTTTAATAATAAATAATTCTTCGATCCTAATACAATTTTTAACCAAAATAAAATCATAAAATATTAATTCAAATTTAAAATTTTGTTAATACAAAATTTCTTCAACATAAATCTCAACAGAAGAAACTCATCAATTTAAACACCCTCATAAAACGAAAGAATACCCATTCAAATGGATTAGTGGATGAAAACTTTTATTTTTCTAAATGCAAAAATATTTGAGTGACAAATTAATTAGCTCCCATGAACAAAACAAAGGAACAATTAATCCACATAACAATATTTTCTACAAACATGAAGGAGAGAATGTACTACGTTACAATATTTGTTTATACATGATAACTAAAACCATGTTTATATTTTTCCATTCAAATAATTTGAAAATTTGAACCAATTAATGAAAAAGAATGCAGATTTTTTATAAAGTACTAGTAATAGTATGATGAACAGACAATTCAATCACAACCGAATCGTTAATGGGTGGCTGAAGACAGAATGGACCCACTTACTGTATTTAATTAATGCCCCTAATTAAGAAGTTGTCTAAACATGTGGCCATTGGATAAAACGAGCACCAAAATTCCTAAAATTGCTACGAGACGAATTCATATATAAAACACCTATTATATATAAAACACGATTTACTCAAATTTTATATATGAATTTGTTTTACGGGATACCAATTGAGATAGGAATCAGTCCCCTCTATTTGATATACTATTTTAATGTTAGATACGAGTTTGTATCATTTGAAATGTTAGTTGGTCGTGTCGTTATGCCACCAAAATTAAAACCTACTCTTTACTAGTATAGCAATAGAGTAAGATCGTCTCCCAAAGGAACGGCTGTATCTTTCCTTCAAACTTGTCACAAACAGATATTAGACACAAATAAATGAAATGAATTAATAGAGAATTTAATCAATAAGAAAGAAAATCCAGTTAAATCATTGAATCCACACTAATTAATAACTTGATTCTTGATGCAAAAATTAAACATGTAATTTAAATAAACCAGTTATAGTTACCGGGAACGCTACTAACATAACCTCATTTCTCCTTACTTATCTGTAATTAAAAGGATGCCTTATTAATTACTCTAATTAATAAATAATCTAAGAGGACGCCTCATTAGATTTAATTTATTAACAGCATTAAGATGAGAGAAATCTGATTATGATATGCTCATATGGACGCCATATGCCCATACCATCCCCTTATGCCCACTATCGATGAATGACAGTCTTACCACCTATTAAAACTAAATGGACAATTACGGATCCACCGTTTTAATTTGTATTAGAATTTCCTACAATAAATTAAATACTATGCAATATTCAACAATCATAGAAAATTCATAAACCCTCTATCACAGAACATAAAAAGGTACTTATTTTACATATTTATTTAAATCTAATTAGATCTCACAAGAATTAATTAGTACTTCATCAATAATTTAACTAGAAAACTAATTTAGAACAAAGACATAATTCAACAAGAAACAAAAGAATTGAAGAAAATATCATTAGTGATGTACTAATTAATGAAATAGAAAATAAAGATGAACTTACCATCAATAGAAGAAATTAAATGAATTAAAAGGATAACCTGTAGTTGACAATCTCTTAGAAAGAGTTATACATGAAGATAATCTAATCTCAATAGCAAAGGAAATAGATAATGCTTGTCCAAATAAAACTTATCCACTCAATTGTCTTAACTAAGATTGCTAAAATTTGAATACTTGAATTAAATAATGGAAAATTCAATTAAATTCAAAAAGATGACTTGAATAAAAAATTACGTGAAAACAAATAAACTTCCTACTTATTAGAAAAAATCTAAGCTCCTAATTACTCTACTCTACTCTACTCTACTACTACATCTACTACTCTACACAAAACCACTATTTAAAGACTTCTCCCAACAAACAATAACTAAAAATCATAGCTGAAAATAATTCCTAACAAACTCCAAGATCTCAATCTCCAAAATATTAGGAGATTTGATTACAAAAAATAGTCCTTCCCAACTAACATAACCACACCTTCTAATAAACTCTCTTCCCCTTAGTAAAAAAAATCCTTCTAGTAAAATTTTTCCCTTCTAGTGAAAATCTTTCCAGTAAAATCTTCTCAACTTCTTCTCAATTTCTTGCATCATTTTAGCTCTTTTTTTACCATTCCATTTATTTTCCACATAACCCTGAAAACATAACAAAATCATTAATTCCAACACATGAATGCTAATAAAAAGGCATGATATTATTATAAATAAATGTAAAATATTAACTCTATCAACTCCACCATACTTGGATCATGCTTGTTCCAAGTATGGTTTATTCCAATAAGACATTAAAAATACAAAACACTTGGACTCAATATCATAATGCCCTTAATTAAATAACCAACAAGATATAAATTGAAACTCAACCATCTTACCACTAACCAATCCTTGTACCAGATAATGCAAACATGCCCCTTCATTTAAGTTAAAAATTGCAAGAATAAATTTAAGCTCACAATTTTCACTCAATAAGGGCACACTAATTAATATGGCAATTCACACTATTCAAGTAAGGTATTATCATAAACTTGCAAATCAGTCACATCTCCACCATTATTCAATAACCATATACATTAATCAAAAAGGTCTTTTTGGGTTGTAATGGGACTAAGGTGAGAGGTAGGATAAAAGGATAAATATGGGTTAAAATTTATCAAAGAAAAATGTTAAAGTGCAATTATTTTCACAAAATACTTCTTACATAGCCACACTTTCAACAACTTCTTTCAATCAACAATTATGCTTGCAAAACAATACTTCACTTTCTTTTTCTGAAAATTTTCTCTTCTTTTTTCTTTCTTTCTTTCTTTCTTTCTCTTTTTTTTTGTTTTTTTTTTGAAAATAAAAATTTAACTTGCAAGCAAAAATTCTACACAAATAACAGCAGTGTGGCTATATATTTTTTTCAAGAAGTATTTAACTATCTTAAATATAATTAATATATTCTTTGATAAATAGGTTGAACAAGAAAGCTAAAAGCAACTTTTAATGGCTAATTTTTCTTAGATGTTTAACAAAGAAAAGGTCTAGGCTAAAAAATGGTTCACTAGGGGTCAAATTAAAATGGTAGGAAGTGTTTTAGAAAGTTGAAAATGTTTGTTCCTAATTTTCCTTTATCATTTTTATGCATATAATCATTTGTGGTCTCAACATGTACTTCAAAGCAAGCACTATAATACCCAATGCATTTTAATCAAACTCTCACAATAAAATTCAAAAGCACCAAGAAAGTGGTTCTTGTGTACCTTAGACTTAAAAACTCACTTTAGTAGGTAAAGAAATAAATTCTTGTAATTTTATCATCCTAAAATACATATAGGGAAATTACATTAACCAAAACAAGGATATCCCCCAAATTGCCCAAACATGCTCCAATCTATATCAAAGTTGTTCATAAAGTTTAGGGGCATTATGATTTTTTATTTTTAAAATCATGACCAACATGACTAATTAAAAGAACTATCCTAATCATGCAAAAAACAGAAATTAAAATGAAAATAAAAACTTATATTTAAGCTCCCCCATACTTACACAATACATGATCCTTCATGTATAAAAGAAAATAATTAAGGCACAACATAAAAGAATGACATAAAGTGAAAGAAAAGAGTGTAAATAGAAAACTCATGGCTTTGGGTGGTTAAACCCTTGAAATTGAAAATATTTTTGAATGGATTGCTCCAAAATCGTCATTCATTCATTCATCATATTCATAGATTTCTGGAGCGTGGCGATTTGAGCAGATGAAGTTAGGGACAATGGTGAGAAATCAGGACCATCACGTTTAGTATATGTGGAATAGAACTTTAGATCTTGTTCTCGTCAAAATCGAATTTTCTTGAGCAAAAACGAAGGATGCCGCACGATTTTCTGTCAGAAAACAAAGAGTGAAATATGAAAGAATAATCTACAGCTATGAATCCAAATATAAAACTAACCCTATTTATTTTCCGTATGTAAAGACAACAAGAATTCTTTTTTACTTAATAAAGACCTTTTTTTTCAAAAAAAATCGACGTTGAATGCGATCACAGACGTCGCGACATGCATGGTTGCATGTCGCGACGTGGGAGGGGTCCTGATATCGCGATGTGGCTCAATGGAACTTTTCAAAACTTCACCAAAAAAATCACTTTTAAATCATATTTTTCACGTCGCGACATGCATGGTCGCATGTCGCGACGTCCACCCACGTCATGACGTGGGAGTGTCCCGACGTCGCGACGCGGAGCACATTTTGCTCTTATCGCGATTTTCTTCAAACTCAATAAGACAACATAAAAATCAATTTTAACTTCTTTCTTACCTGCAAAAGATAAAAGAATGAAGTCAATTATTATACTAAAAACTAAAAAGGAATGTAAACTAATTAAATGCAAAATAAAATGGGTTGCCTCCCATAAGCGTCGGTATTTATTATCTTTGGTTAGACATGAATATGTTGCTCAGGTAATTAGCGTGGTATATTTCAAATAGACAAGAAGAGATGTTAACTCGAGTTCCTGCAAAATAGAAAGGAAAAACGTCTCATTAATAATTAAAATGGCTATATAGATTGGTATTACCTAATTCATTTGGACATATGAGCATATGACATTGTCCTTATCTGTCTTACTTATCAAAGTCTATTTAAAAGCATCTTGCACAAAAATATGTTGCACAAATTCTTCAACAAGGGATTCAATAACATTAACATTAAAAACAGATTCCTGGTCATGTAAGCATTTTATAGCCTTGATGAGTGGGACATTGGTATCCATTTTTTGGAATATATTCAAGAGATTTTGTATCTTTTCTTCCTTCTGCTCTTGAGCAAATCTGCCAGAAAAATGTGATGTCAAAACAACTTGATGCTTAACAACTTAAGGTTTGCTACTTATCTCAGGTTTATGTATTGAGTCTGATATGGGCATGTCGCATGACTCTGAAATAGGCATATGGTCAACTTCTCCCTCGTCAAATTCACTTTCAAGCATTGTAGCACTTACATTCTCACATGTATTCACCTTCACTTGTATTGGCAATTTACCTTGATAGCTACAAACTTTTCTATTGTTGTGGCCATTTGAGTGAGTTGTGTGCCAATATTAATAAAATTGGCTCTTGTCTCTTGTTGAAACTTGAGATTTTCACACGCAAGAGTTTTAAGCACATCTTCTAAATTTGGATTCGGTATGGACATGGGTGGTTGGAATAGTTGTTGTTGTGGTAGAAAGGCAAATGATTGTTGTGAATAAGGCAAGTGAAATTGGTCGAAATTGGCATTTTGGTATTCAGTTGACGTATAGGTCAAATTAGGTTCATCATGCCAACCGAAATTGTATTGGTTAGGAATTGGTTTATAATACCATTGTGGTTCCCATGTGGGCATTTCATCTTGTAGAGTTGAGCCCATATATGTTAGATAATCATTCATCCAACTCCCACAAGTTTGTTCATCATGCATTTGGCAGAATGTATCTACTCCAAACATTTGCCCATTATTTGCCACATCAGATATCAAAGTTTGCAACTCCATTGTCTCTTTTTTTCTCCTTGCAAATCTTTCAATTTATGCATCGTAATTCAATGGTCCAGCAAAATTAGAATGTATCATAAACCCAAGAGAGATACAAAAAATATTTATGAAGAAAAGAAATTACTAAAACCGCTCCCCAGCAGCGGCGCCAAAATTTGGTCGCGTCGTTATGCCACCAAAATTAAAACCTACTCTTTACTAGTATAGCAATGGAGCAAGGTCGTCTCCCAAAGGAACGGCTGTATCTTTCATTCAAACTTGTCACAAACAGATATTAGACACAAATAAATGAAATGAATTAATAGAGAATTTAATCAACAAGAAAGAAAATACAATTAAATCATTGAATCCACACTAATTAATAACTTGATCTTTGATGCAAAAATTAAACATGTAATTTAAATAAACCAGTTATAGTTATTGGGAACGCCACTAACATAACCTAATTTCTCCTTATTTGTCGGTAATTAAAAGGACGCCTTATTAATTACTCTCTAATTAATAAACAATCTAAGAGGACGCCTCATTAGATTTAATTTATTAACAGCATTAAGGTGAGAGAAACCTGATTATGATATGCTCATATGGACGCCATATGCCTATGCCATCCCCTTATGCCCACTGTCGATGAATAACAGTCTTACCACCTATTAAAACTAAATGGACAATTACGAATCCACCGTTTTAATTGGTATTAAAATTTCCTACAATAAATTAAATACTACGCAATATTCAACAATCATAGAAAATTCATAAACCCTCTATCACAGAACATAAAAAGGTACTTATTTTACATATTTATTTAAATCTAATTAGATCTCACAAGAATTAATTAGTACTTCATCAATAGTTTAACTGAAAAACTAATTTAGAACAAATACATAATTAAACAAGAAATAAAAGAATTGAAGAAATGTCATTCATGATGTACTAATTAATGAAATAGAAAATAAAGATGAACTTACCTTCAATAGAAGAAATAAAATGAATCAAAAGGATAACCTGTAGTTGACAATCTCTTTATTTATGGATGAAGATAATCCAATCTCAATAGCAAAGGAAATAGATAATTCTTGTCCAAATAAAATTTATCCACTCAATTGTCTTAACTAAGATTGCTGAAATTTGAATACTTGAATTAAATAATAAAAAATTCAATTAAATTCAAAAAGATGACTTGAATAAAAAATTACATGAAAACAAATAAACTTCCTACTTATTAAGAAAAAAACTAAGCTCCTAATTACTCTACTCTACTCTACTCTACTACTACATCTACTACTCTACACAAAACCACTATTTAAAGACTTCTCCCAACAAACAATAACTAAAAATCATAGCTAAAAATAATTCCTAACAAACTCCAAGATCTCAATCTCCAAAATATTAGGAGATTTGATTACAAAAAATAGTCCTTCCCAACTAACATAACCACACCTTCTAATAAACTCTCTTCCCCTTAGTAAAAAAAATCCTTCTAGTAAAATTTTTCCCTTCTAGTGAAAATTTTTCCAGTAAAATCTTCTCAACTTCTTCTCAATTTCTTGCATCATTTTAGCTCTTTTTTTACCATTCCATTTATTTTCCACATAACCCTGAAAACATAACAAAACCATTAATTCCAACACATGAATGCTAATAAATCTAAGCTCCTAATTACTCTACTATACTCTACTACTACATCTACTACTCTACACAAAACCACTATTTAAAGACTTCTCCCAACAAACAATAACTAAAAATCATAGCTGAAAATAATTCCTAACAAACTCCAAGATCTCAATTTCCAAAATATTAGGAGATTTGATTACAAAAAATATTCCTTCCCAACTAACATAACCACACCTTCTAATAAACTCTCTTCCCCTTAGTAAAAAAAATCATTCTAGTAAAATCTTCTCCTTCTATTAAAAATCATTCCAGTAAAATCTTCTCAACTTCTTGCATCATTTTAGCTCTTTTTTTACCATTCCATTTATTTTCCACATAAAACTAAAAACATAACAAAACCATGAATTCCAACACATGAATGCTAATAAAAAGGCATGAAATTATTACAAATAAATGTAAAATATTAACTCTATCATTAGTTATGAAAAAAGTTTTTCAAACGAATGTGATGAATGAATTTGTATTATTTAAAATGTTAGAATTAAAAAAAATTTCAAGTAAATGTGAGGAATAGTTTTTGCAATTTTCCCTTCCAAAAATGACTATTTCTTCCTATTACATTGGCTTGGCACTTCTTAGAGGCACTATACCAAAGTTTTGGTTCTTAAACTTCACTTTTTTCAAGCATATTTAAATTGGAAAGATCAAAGAAGTACAAAGGATTCTCAAGCATCTTCCCTGTAGCAACAACATAAGTAAATTCAACATGCAGTTTCTGAACGAATTTGGTTTAGGCAACTCAAATCATTGTGCATGTGACATGCTTTGATATTCTCAGCTACAAAAATCCCTGGGATACACAAAACTGCCAAGCAACTCAAACTCTTTGAAGTTAGAGAAATAATGCCCAAAGTTTGTAATTTTGACGGGATCCATAGAAGTCTCGTCATCTCTGAAAAAGTCAAACATATCAATAATTGTTTTTTCAATAGAGTAATGATAGGGGGAGTGAAAGACTAAAGTTACTAACATGGCAGTTATAAAAAGACAAACTAATACTCTAACCAATGTTGAGTGAACCCTAATGGATAATGGATAATTTTCTCTTTTTATAACTACCACGTCTATCACTTTACATTCTCATTCTAATTTTTTACTCTGTATATCATTATTCTTTTCAATAATGTCTAAGGTTTCTTTTTTCAACTCAAAATCCATAATTTATTCTTTATTTTGTCAAGGAAATTACCAATTATTTTTCCTTTCTTTATTTACAACTTCTTCTTGCTCAATTACACGAAATAATGCAAATAATCTACAATTTTCAACCAAATCAAAATTCTCATTAGTTTAATTATTTTCAGTAATCTTATACTTATGAGGTTAGCTATGGGGGTAATACTGTATTGATTAGAGGTCTTTAAACAATTCTTCGGATACATACAATCTTTCACTATTTATATTGCCCTGAATACCCAGCATTGCTCGCGATTTCACTTTTAATCATTCTACACAAATAGAAAGGGATTTAAATCTCTCTGATCACGTTAGAAAGAGTCACACTCTATCCAGTGAATTGGCTATTACAAACAAAGAAATGTCTTGGTTACCCGGCATTGCTCGCGATTCCACTTCTAATCGTTCTACACAAACAGAAAGCTAAGAGATTTGAATCTGTCTGATCACGTCAGAAAGAATCACACCTTTTCCAATGAATTGGCCATTACAAACAAAGAAATACCTTGGTCTCTTATATCACCTAATGCAGGACAAATAATAGAAGACAATTCACCTTTGAAAAGAGAAATAAATTCTCTTACGAGACACATAATTGAAGAAACAATTGATATTTGAAAAGAGACACAAATTCATAGAATTTAAGAGCTGTATCAATATCAAAGTCCTAATATGAACAATATAACAAAAATAAAGGCATAAAAAGGTTTATATAGTATTAGAAAATCCTATTCTATTTCAGAAAATAAGTTTAAATATACTAGAAAAATAAAATAGGACCAAAAGGAATTTGTGTCTAAAAAGATTTCATCAGGGTTTGATGTTGTCCCACATCCAACGAGGTCGAGTTTCGAAAATTTTAAAGAAATGCTTTCAATCCCCAACTTTAGGCATTTGGTTCGTCTGTCGGAAATAGAAATGGAACTATTCTATAAACTAGAAACGAAAACGACATTTTAATAAATAATGTTTAGTTAATCGAGTGCCTATGTTTGGTTTGCGAGTGTTTTCAAATGAAATTCAAATAAAATTATATTTTTGTCTTTTGACATTGTTCTTAAACATTAGTCGAAATAAATTTGAACAATTTCATACATATTGTAAATCTTAAAAAAATTAACAATATTTTTAGAATTTTTTTAACTTTAATTTTTTTTAATGAATAAACAAGTTGCGCAACAATTAATCAATGATTAAAAAATTATTAACTTTTATTTGCAATAAAAAAAAACTCCAAATACAAATTTATAAAAAATATAAATTACTTTTTATAATATTTTAAAAAAATATTAAAATATTGGTGAGAAAAAAAATAAAAAAGAAAGAAATTACATTTGAAAATGAAGAAATGAGATAGCACAAATAAGTGAGAGAGAAGAAAATCCGTATGTCCAGTACGAAATAAGAACAGAAAACCTACCAAATATTTGAGAAACAAAATATTCCCTCAAGAATAGTCAATTCAAGCCAAACATCATTCTTTATTTCGTTCCCATTCCTATTTCTATTCTCTCCAACCAAACATGAAATCTTCTTAGGCAAACATATCGTGAGAATGAGTAAATATAAATGTTTAATAACTAATGTGATACCCTAGTCCCATATTGAATATGTATAAGGATGATGACTATGATATAAGTGTAGGGCCTAGCATGCAAGTTCAACTTTAGGATATCCATTTTGGCATAGCGAGGACGAGCCAAATTAAGTTGGACTTGGGTGCGACAGGCTCTAGTCGCGTCACGGGCTTGCGTGCGAGTGTGGACCCACGGGTTCACTGTGCTTGCTGGTCCGGGGCGTGACAGAATGGTATCATTGAATGGGCCAGACTTCACCCACGGAGTGTTGGAACTAGGGGTGGTAAACGAGCGAGCTACTCGCGAGTAGCTCGGTCAACTACTCGACTCGAACTCGGTTTGACCGAGTTCGAGTCGAGCTCGAGCTCGGAATACATGTACTCGAGTAGCTCGCGAGCTACTCGAGTATATGTATATATTTTTTTTATTTTTAATATTTATATTTATATTTTAGTCCCTGTAGTTTAATAAATTATAATTTAATCTATTTATAATTATGTTTTAGTCCTTAATTTATAATAAATTATAATTTGACCTCATTAAATTTAAAAAAATTACAAATACATCCTATAATTTTTATAAAAAAATATAAAAATTAAAAAAAAAATTAAAAAAAAAATTAAAAAAAAAATTAAAAAAAAATTAAAAAAAAATTAAAAAAAATAAAAAAAAATTAAAAAAAAAATAAAAAAAAATACCAGAGCTCGCGAGTAGCTCGCGAGCTCGATAACCCTTTGTCGAGCTCGAGTTCGAGCTCGATTATTAAAGCTCGATCGAGCTCGATCGAGCTCGAGCTCGAGCTCGAGTACACATTTTTTCAAAATCGAGCTACTCGATTAGGGGTGTACTCGAGCTCGACTCGACTCGATTACACCCCTAGTTGGAACTAAGTGCTACGTCGACCTAAGGGCGGAAGCCACCTCTAGTGGGATCCTGTTTGGGCCTAGCGAGGACGCTAAGGCCTTAAGGAGGGGTGAATGTGATACCACATCGAATATGTATAAGAATGATGACTATGATATAAGTGTAGGGCCTAGCATGTAAGTCCAACTTCAGGATATCCATTTGGCATAGCGAGAACGAGCCAAATTAAGTTGGGCTTGGGTGCGACAGTCTCTAATCGCGTCATGGGATTACGTGCGCGTGTGGACCCACGGGTTCACTGTGCTTGCGGGTCCGGGGCGTGACAACTAATAATTCATATAATTATTAATATTAAAAAGTTATTGCGTCTTATATAGTTTTAGGAAAATGTTGACAAGGAAACTTGGTCTCAAGCGAGAATATCTACTTTATTTTATTCAAACCCAAAAAAAACAGAACACATCTCATAGACATAGACAAGAAGAATAACACCATAACCAGAGGCGGATTCAGGGCAGGGCTAGCGTGGCCCGGTTTGGGTGTCCGGAATTTACACCTTTTGGAGACAAGAAGAATAACACCATAACCAGAGGCGGATTCAGGGGTTTGGTGGGGGTAGGTTTTAAAATTTATACTTTTAACTTATAAAAAAATAAAAAAATAAAAAATTTACTATTAAATCCTTTCAAAAATTAAAATTTTGCCATTTTAAAAATTAAAATATAACTTTTATTAATAAATATACATAATTTCGCCCTACCAAACGCTAATTCCCACTGCCGTAACTCATGAAATCCAACCGAGCATGACAGAGTCATTAACTTTGTGCGGATGCCCAACTTGTACACTGACAAACATTGGATATTAGTAATAAATTGTGATTTGATTTATGATGAAGTAATTATTAACTAGTCCATATCATGACGCGTCGAAAGGAATGGATGCATGAAACCCTCAACCACCAAAATAAATAGAAGGCATTAACAACTGCATATCCTACTTGTTGATGATGAGGTGCAGTTTAGGCCATGACAAATTTTTTAAATAATTACTGGCTAGAAATTATTTTGGAAAAGCTAAAGCATAAAAATTTATATGAAACGAGTTCATATGTGAAACGTGATTAATGACATGCGTTCATGTGCACGTTTATACAGTTCTTACTTTTTTTCTTTTTTTTTTAGTTTTTCACTTTTGTGTATTTATTTTATGTTCAAACAATACTCTAAGATTAATACTTTGTTTAAAAATGATACTCAAACATTTTTACTTGTTAAAAAATAATACTCTAAAATTTATACTTGACGAAAAATGATATTGTAAAATTTATGCTTATTGAAAAATGATATTCTAAATTGAATTTGTACTTATTAAAAATTGATACTCTAAAATTTATACTTGTTGAAAATGATACTCTAAAATTGATAATTTGTACTTGTTGAAAATGACTCTAAAATTTATATTTGTTGAAAAATGATTCACGAAAACGTAAAATTGATAAAAAAAAAAAAAAAGAATACGCACGTGTGTAAGTCGCATTTATAAACTCGTTTCACAGGAGAATCCCCCAAAATAAAGAAATAATTTCTCATATTTTTTACAAGCTATACTTTTTTTTAATCCCTTACATTTGAAATGATTTAAATTAGGTCCTTCACAAACTGAAAAGTGAAAAAACATATTAGTTTGGTAACGAATTTTATTTCTGTCCAAATTAATTTTCTTCTGAAAATATTTCTTTTTCCACTTTCTGTAAACCTTTCATTGCTATCTTGCTTTTTTATAATAAAATTATTTCTTTCTTATAATAAAAATTAAGAAAAAGATTATTTTTATATATGTCCAATGAGTGAAGTTCCTCAACTTGAAGTATTACTTTCAACCCTTGGATTTAGTGAAAACAAATTGTATTATATTAAAATAAGGACAAATTACAAAAACTCTCATGTAGTTTGGGAAATTTTCAAATTATCTCTTTATACTTTAAAAAATCTACAAATTACTTCCCTATATATGGTTTGATTTTTTTATAAAAAAAATGCGAGAAAAATGAATGATTTTGGAAAATTTGACAGTGCAATTTACTTGAAATCAACATTAGAAAGTTATACCTATATTGCACTAGATAGGTATGCAAAATAAATAAGTATTTAAAGTTTAGATATTTTGTGTATTTTCTAAAAAAATACTAAATCACAAAAAAATAAAATAAAATTTGAAAATTTTCCAAAATCACAAGGGAGTTTTGTTATTTGTCCAAATAAGAATAATGATGCAGGTACGAATTTCTTATACTAGATTATAACTCCGTTCACGTTGAATTCTATCATATTCATATTTTCATTTATCTACAATAAATGTCTTTTTATTGAACAATAGAATTCCACATGAGTGAAATTATAATTTTGCGTAAAAAAATCTTGTGTTACCTATCATTACTCTTAAGACAATGATTAGTTTCTTGTGTTTCTTATATTTTTTTTATTCTCAATTGAATGAAAAATATATAAACTAATAGATTGTAACCCAAAAAAAAAAAACAGAAAAGAAAATTATGGTTTTAAGCTCTATTTTATCAAATTTATCTAAGCACGAAAATTATTTAATTCATGCTCACAAATAAATAAATATATATATATATATATCTTGTACTTTTATAAAAAATATATTTTAAAGAGACTTATTAATTACAACCAACTAATACTTAGTTATGATTGAGATCATGGAGCATTAAAAATAATATCTCATATCTGTTTGATAAAAATTTGCATACTAACTAATAATATTTTTAATTGCATATCAATTAGTTTTTTAAATTACATGCTCAATGTTTTTAATAAGATATATGTTAAAGATGTTTGTATTGTTGTGCATAACACTGTGCTTATATATGGCTAACTCAACTTTCTTGCATTATTTTATGGCAATAATTTGCCTATGTATAGACCCCTTGTGTTGTATGTGTATATTAACTTTCTCGTTACTTAACAAAAAATATTATTCTCTTCATAAATATCAAATCTTCTATCTAATATTTTTCTTTATTATTATATCCAACATATCAACACAATGTATTGCACTAAAATCATGAGTAAAACCACGTCGTAAAGTTCACTCAAATTTATATTATATTTTAATAATTGTGAATTTTATTTTTCTTAAATTTATGCTTTTAATTATAGTTTTAGTGAAAGATACTCTTTTGAGTATTGAACAAAATAACACAAATTAATTTTAGTTTTTAGATAAAAGGATTTGATTCTACACATCGTTACACCTAGTTACTGTCTTAACATAATATTTTCTTTTGTCCAAGATGCAAATTTGTATAGCCAGTTGAAAGTAATTATTAGGCTCCGTTTGGATGAGCTATTTTTGGATTATATCATGAAATTTTTTTCCTTGAGATTTGTTATGAGAAAAGAATATTTTGGGAGTGTATGGAATGAATAATTTTATTTTGTCGGGATTTGTATTGAAGATTTTTTTATTAATAAAAGTTTGAAATTTAAATTTGAATTAATATTATATTAGTTTATTTTTGTAGGAATTGTGTTAGGAAGAATTGTTTATAATTAAAATTTAAAATTCAAATTCAAATTCAATATTTTATTTATAAAAATTACTGTAACAAAAATAATTACTGTAGTATTGTTTTGTGTTTTAAAAATTTTAATGAACAAATTGAACAAAACAAACAACTCATTTTGTAATTGTGAAATAAATCACAAAATTTGGTCCATCAAAAGATTCAAAACATACTCTAAGAAAACATTGAAACATGGGAAATAGGAAAGCACGTCCCATGTTGCCTGAGTAATAATTGGAGTGAAACAGACTGATTTTACTTTTTTAGATGCTATATGTAGTGTTACAAATTAATTTTAAATCTTATTCTATCACAATTTAAACCTACATAATGATGTTACTTAACACATGATATAGATTTATAGAAAACAATGATCTTTACAAAAAAACACAAAGTTTAGAGAATTTAAACAGCGTATTATTGCATAATAATAATTCTATATCGTAAAATAAAAGAACTATATCAAAAAGGAAATTGAAATGTCTATGAAAAGAAAATGAGCCCAAAAGTGGCTAACAAAAAAAAAAAAAAAAATTTAACGCCTTCATTCATAGGGCAAAACAGTTATATATATCTCGTTGTTGACTTCAAAACTCTTGATAACAATAGTAATTCTGACTCTGAATGAAATAGTTATGCCCATTTGAATTTAACGTTACAATTTTGCCTTTTTTTTTTAAGATTAATCCTACACATTTCATCACTCATTTTTTTTATCCTTTTCACCTCATAACGTACAACCTTCGTCTCATCATTCAGAATTTCTGCAACCTGAACGTTCTTGTCGGGGATAATTATATTTGGTGATTTTACTTAGTAAAAGATGCAATCTCAGATATAGTTACCATAATCATGAGTCAGAAAATGATGAAATGAAAACAAGAACTAAAATTGTAATCTGAATTGTAGGTCATGATCCTTTTTATGAGCTTCATATGCAAACGATTGGTTCTTTTGAATCAAATTCATGAGCTTCATATACAATTTTTATTACTTTAATCTTGATTCAAATCTTGGGATGGATTGGCTTTACATATGAAATTAATGCTAATGGATCCTTGGATCAACTTGTCTGATTACATGATTAAAACAATACTACAAGAAACATTAAAATTTATTGCCAACTATTTATTAAATAAAAATAAAATTATTAATTCCTTCTTAGATTGTAGGATTTGCAACAACTCCCAATTTATTTTTTATTTTTTAGTTGATTATAATAATTTAAACAAAAAAGTGTAAAACAAGTAGATGTAAGTTGCAATAATTCAACTAACTCCCTATTTATTATTTATCAATTGTTTGGTTATATTTTTGGTAAATATTATTGAATTGTTTATGTAGCAATTTATGTTAGTAAAAATTATAGTTTTTCTATGGAAGTGTACATAATTGGATTGTCAGTTGTTGTAGTACTTTTATATAATTTGTGACAGAGATATTAAATGATTCATGAATCTCGTGATTTGAGTTGTTGAGCTACTTTAATTAATGTTGCCAATTTCCCCATCTTTTTATCTATTGAAATTAACAAATTTTGCACAAACTTAATGGCAAAATTAGCTACACAAACACACACATCTTTATAATGCAATGATATATATATATATATATATATTTTTTTTTTTTTTGGAACAGTAAAGTGGAAAAGGAACAGCTATTGGCACCATGTATAAATATGTGGGGGAAAAAATCGGTGAAACTAATCTATGAGGGGACTAAATGGTATTGGGATAACCGGAAGAGGACCAAAACAGCAAATATCATTTTCATTGTAAATAATAAAGAAATTGTATTGCATATATGGAGGTCGAGAAATTCTTTGACCGTGAACAAAAAGTTGTTAATGTTGTTGAGATGGCTTATTACGTTATCGTTGTTAATGTTGTTGCGAGCGTATATCATATATTGTATATATTATTATCATTGATATTAAAAATACTATTGCTAGTTGGAGAAAAATAAAAAAGACAGTAAACATAATGACTACTAGTTGGACCAGAATAAAAAAAAATATCGAGAATATTAGAAATTAATAGTATATTTTGAGGTTTTCATCATTAATTTTTTCAAGAAATCTGATTGTTGAATTATGTTAAACTTAAAAGGTAAATAACTTGAATGGTTCCTCGTCTTGGAGGGAGGTAAGTATATATTTTTTTTATTTTTTAAAAAAATTAATTACATTTTGTTCTTTTAATTTGAATTATCATATGAATAGTTCTCAACTCATTTTTTATTCGCTCAACAAGTAACACCGTTTATTAGTTGACATTATTTAGCATTCAAAATATTGTCGATAAGTGTCAAATAACAAATGCCATTATTTATCATATAGATGCAAAATGAGTTGAGAAACATTTATTTAACAAAATCTAAATTGATAGACCAAAATAGATGAGGTCTCCTGTGAAACTGTCGCATACACGCGCATGTTTATTTATTCGCATATAAAGTATCAATACTTTTCACTATTCACGTATAAAGTAACAATGCTATTCCAACTCTAAAATTGATAATTTATACGCGAATACGCGAACTATTTTCATGTTACATTAAAAATTGTACGCTGATGTAAAAATTTATACGCGAATTGTAATACACACTAAAGTGAAAAAGCAAAATTTGTTGCGTTAAAAATTGTTACGTCGATGTGAATACGCTGCTGTTAAAAAAATTTACGCGAATATTTACGTTGATGTGAATACGCTGATGTTAAAAAAATTTATGCGAATGTTAAAAAAATTTATGCGAATGTTAAAAAAAATTGTTATACGTGAATCAGAATCAGAATGCTATTAGAACTCTAAATTGATAATTTAGATTCGAATATTTACATACCAATCAAAATGCCTTCACACTTCATATTTTATACGTTATTCGCTAATCACAATCCTGTATACGTGAAGTGCATTATATGCCACGGTTGCACATCATTAATCCCGTCTCATACATGTGACGGTTGCACAAGATTTTTTGTGACCGAAATATAAATTTTCTAAAATTAAGAATCAAAACGATAGTTGCCCACAATAAGAAAAACTATTTGGGGTCATTGAACTTAATTTAAAAGATTTACCTATTTTCTTTTATTCATATTTTGTTTAGTGGAAGTTTGTAAATTTCTATGATTTTTATATATATATATACTTTGCTTCTCAACAAAATCTAATTAGTTTTAAAAAAAAGAAAGAAAGATAGAAATGGTGAATAAATAAATATGTAAATAAATTTGTAAGATGCGATTTTCTCGGATACACTCTGCAGTCTACACAATTTGCAAGGGACGTCGAAAGCCTCGTTGAAGAATCAAGAATTCCCTGTCTTGTCATGTAGTAGTTAATCTCACTGCCCTAAAAAATTTCCTTGTAAAATTCTTCATGGATTCTTCGTCATCACATGATGCAGCTCAACCTCTACTGCAAAACAAAGCAAATGGTGGATCGGTTGCAGACCACAATTATGAATCAAACAATCATGAGCTTGAAGAAATTTTATCCAACACTCATCAACCATTGCTGAATCGTCTTTGTCTTGCAACATGGATTGAAATGAAGCTTCTTTTTTACTTAGCAGCACCAGCAGTTGGTGTTTACATGATCAACTTCCTCATGTGCATTTCCACCCAAATTTTCTCAGGACAACTTGGAAATTTTGAGCTTGCTGCTGCTTCACTTGGCAATTCTGGCATACAGATTTTCGCCTACGGTCTCATGGTACAAAATACAGCAATTTTGACTTCTCTAGTGATTTTCGTTTGCATATATACTTTACATTCGCATATATGTACATGATGGTCTCAATCTCAATGTTTTTATGCAAAGAGGAAAGAGTTTTTAGCTGCTGGGATTTTGATTTCTTACAAATATTTTATTCATTTTGGTTTGGGGAAGTGGCCGGTGGAGGATGATTTTCTTTCAATTTTTCCACTATTTTCTTAGGCAAAAACTTATAGGAAATGGGTTCACGAATGAATTACATTTCATATATAAAACAGATAATTAATGACCATTGATTTTGTTGTTCTAATTTTGTGACACTTTTTTCACGTGTTGAAATCGCGATTAATTCGTAGTTGCATATATTAACCAGTTTCACAAGATATTTTAAGTGTTTGAAATAAATTTCTTAGTTAGCAAATCAAATTAAAATGGTTTTACAGTTTTGGGGGGTTTCACAGCTTGATGATCGATTATTATTTTGAATTTTATTCACAGCTAGGCATGGGAAGTGCAGTTGAAACACTATGTGGACAAGCATTTGGAGCAAAAAAATTCGAAATGCTAGGAATATATCTTCAAAGATCAACCATACTCTTGACATTAACTGGTGTTCTTCTCACAATGGTCTATATTTTTTGCAAGCCACTCCTCATACTTCTTGGCCAAACACCAAGAATAGCATCAGCAGCAGCCTTATATGTCTATGGCCTAATTCCTCAAATATTTGCATATGCCTTAAACTTCCCAATACAAAAGTTTTTGCAAGCTCAAAGTATAGTGGCACCAAGTGCATACATATCATTAGCAGCATTAATCATCCATGTTATACTAAGTTGGATTGCAATCTACAAAATTGGGCTTGGATTATTAGGTGCATCACTTGTTTTGAGCTTGTCATGGTGGATAATTGTTATGGCACAATTTGTTTATGTAGTGAAAAGTGAGAAATGTAAGGAAACATGGACTGGTTTTAGCCTCCAAGCCTTCAGTGGTCTTCCTGGATTTTTCAAATTATCTGCAGCATCAGCTGTGATGTTGTGCTTGGAGACATGGTATTTTCAAATTCTTGTTTTGCTGGCTGGATTGCTTCCTGATCCTGAGTTGGCTTTGGATGCTCTAACTATTTGGTAAGCAAAATTAATGTCAACGTTTTCTGACAATGAATATAATGAAGCCACTTGGTAGTAGGCTTCCACCTTCTTTTTTCAATTTAATATTTCCTTGAGCTTAATATCATATTCATTGAATTGCATGCAAACAAATTAAATGATTAATAATGTTTTTAGGTTGATTAATCTTCGATGGACTAGATGTAAGGAAATCAACATACTAACAACGCAGTGGAAAATATAACAATTATATTATAATTGATTTCCATAGGACCTTTAATGATAATCTATACAAAATATACCTCGAGAGATGCTAGCAAAATCCTTGAGCGAGGTTTAATCGATCAATAAGCCGTACACGTGTCCGGCCTCTAACGGTAATCCACACGAACTACTTTCGGGATCCTCAAAGGATTGATTTTAACGTCAGGTTAATAAGCTAGATTCCTCTAAACAACACCTTAGAAATCTAATAAGAAAACCCTTTTCTTATTTACGTGATTTCTTATTGAGAGAGTTGTGTGTTGTCTTTGACCAACATTAAGCATCTATATATAATAATACAGCCTTCCAAAAAGGTCGTCTTGTATAACAAGAAAGGAATTATTACCAAACTCAATTCACTTTCCAAAAGTGAACAAGAGTATAATAGATGCCATAATTATCATATAATTATGTAAATCATTTTAACCCAAGAAGTAATTCTATTGTGTATGACCCTTTAGGTTCCTAATCACTTGGTAATAAATATAAATAATAATCTTAGAATTAAATTGGCTTTTGTACAAAACCAACAAACTCCCACTTGGACTAAAGACAATTTAGTCGTGGAGCTTCTAAGATAGGATAAATTAAACAACTTTAATTTATCATTAATTCAACAATTAATTCATTTATATTCATAGATCAAGAGCGACCTCTAGCCAAGACATCATGACCACCCAAGAGTTAGAAAAAGTCAATTGATCGACTTCACCTATCCATGAACCAGGTATCATGTAATTATCATCCTTTCACCATCCTATATTCCAATTAGTACAAGAGTAAAGTCTAAGTGCCAACTCTTTATTATACTAATTATATTTCTTTCTTGTACCGAAATTCAACTCATTGTAAATAAATTTAGAACTTTTCCAAATTTACTTACTAAATATGTGCACTTTGAGTTGAACTTCAACAAGTGGAGCCAGAAAGGAATATACTCTCCCACTATTAGGAGTGGTGAATCCTATATCGATCATAAACTATCAATCTGTGCTTCTTGTTATATCCAACATCTACCGCTCGCATATCCTGTTACGGTTATGGACTAATAGAGTCAAAACATAACATCCACACTAAAGATACTCTTATGATCTCAAGTCAAAGGATCGCTTACACTACTGTCACGTAGAGATTATACCATTGGCACTCAAATAGTTAACGATATGGAAATCTCTAAGCGGATCATTCTAGTGAACACATTCTCCAATGATTCACCTATATATCACTATATATACTAGTCTATCCGCATTAACAACGTCCTTGTTATTGTTAATACTATGATCAGGGAAATTTAAGAATAATAAATATTATTCTAAGGACTTTATCATATTGTATATATATCGACATATATATGGTACAAAATGATAAATATGCCATATCTTTATTGCATAAAATTACATAATCATTCTTTCATTATGACTCAAACCAATCATTCAGTACTTCAAACCAAATGAATGAACATGACTATCATGTTTCTTTTGGGATAATGGTTTAGTCAATGAATAATTATATTATCCTTTCTAGGAATTTCTTGTATCTTTACTTAAATTCTATCAGTGATTACTCTAATCAAATGATAAAATTTTAGTACATGTTTGGATCATTGATGAGACATTAGTTCCTCAACTATTAAAGAAACTATTTCCATCCAAACAATCTTATAGCAACTTCTCAAGCAACTATATACTTAATCTCTATTGTAGCATATGTTGTTATAATCTATTTGAAACATTTTCAAATAACAACATTTATATTTAGGATAAATATGTATCTATCTTGATACTTGCAATCATCTTTATAAGATTGAAAACTAGTATCTATGAATCCATATATATTAAGCTCAACTTTCAAGAATAGATCCTTAATACTTCTTAAGTATTTAAGAAAATTCTTGACCACTTCTAGTGACTCTCACTGGAATTGGATTGAAACATGCTCATAACACTTATGGCGCAGGAGACATTTGGTCTTATATAATATACATAAATGATCTTATTTCTTAAGAACATTTTGCATATTATATTTCTTAATATCAGTTTTGGACACATGTCCTAAGGTAAATCCTATCAAATATAGGAATGTAAACCTTTTAAACTGATCCATGCATGTTAAACGTCTTTAACATCTTATCAATATATATATATACATATATATTGACTGTATATGACCAAATAACTTATCAAATCTATCTCTATAGACTTTTCCCAATTCATAAGTTATTTCTCCAAAAATCTTTTATTAAGAAGGTTTTTGAACAACTACACCATAACCAATTAAGAGTAGTTTTGTAAATTCTCATTATTAATATGTCTTCTACATATAATATGAGAAATACAATAATATTGCCAATAATCTTTTGTATACACAAGATTCATATTTGTTTTTGATTAAATCAAACTTTTGATTATCTCATCAAAACAAATATTTGAACTCTTAAAAGCTTGCTTTAGTCCATAAATAGACTTTTATAATTTACATACTTTGTTAGGATTTTTGAATAAAAACCCTTAGATTGTATCATATACTAATCCCTTTGCAAATTACAACAAGTAAAATCTTAATGGATTTTAACACGGCAATTGGTGAAAAGGTTTTATCATAGTCAATACTATGATTTTGTGTAACCTTTAGTGACCAATATTCATGCTTTATAGGTAACAATATTACCATCCATGTTTGTCTTCTTTTGAAGACCCATTTGCACCTTATGGGTTTTATCCCTTTAGGTGCATCGACTAAGGTCTATACCTTGTTATCATACATGGAATCCATTTTAGATTTTATGGTTCAAAACCACTTTTACATTTCTTATCAAATAAGACTTCTTTGTAGATAGTAGGTTTATCATTCATAATGATAAACACATCATCTCATGTGGACGATATATCCTACTAAACATACAATTTACTTGTATATTGAGAGCTTCATGTCTTACTGCATCACCATGAGGTACAAGCTCTAATTCCATCTTCTTTTCATTACTAAATTATGGTTTAAGAACTTCATCAAGTTCTATATGCTCCCACTTGCCTTTTCTAGAATAGACTATTCTTCTAGATATATGACATATTTTGATACAAACACTTTGTGCTCATTGGGATCATAGAAATAATATCCAAAACTTTCTTTTGGACATTTCACAAAATAGTATATATGAAAATTTTGTATCAAACTTATCAGATTTTACATTTAATAAAATATAGGACACTCCCAAATATTTTGGTTATTTCCCATACCATATCTCATATGAGGTAAAACCTATAGGTTTAAATGGAACATACTTTAAAAGATCAAATGCAATATTTATGGTATACTCTCAAAACAATTTTGAGAGAATTGTATGGCTCATCATTAATCGAATAATAACTAATAAAATTCGATTATTAGTTTAATAAAGAAACAAGTTCATTTTATTAAGATAATTATAAATTCTTAACTCAAGTATTCTCTATTTCGATCTAATCGAAATATTTTAATACTTTTATCAAGTTATTTTTCAACTTCAATTTTGTATTCTTTGAACTCTTCAAAGAATTTAGTTATATACTTCAATAAGTACATATATGACTATATTTAATATAATCATTTGAAGTATGAAAAACTTTCTCTAATTAGAATTAACATCGGTCTGCATACATCAATATGTATTAGGCTTAGTAATTCAGTAGATCTTTCACCTTTTTAAGTAAAAGGTACATTGGTTATTTTCTAATAAATAAAATTCACATTTATCAATTGATTCATAATCAAATGATTCCAAATAAACATCTTCATGCAATTTGGCTAATGCGTTTCTCATTTATATAACCATATCTGCAATATTAGAGATAAAATTATCAATTTTGTTTCTTTCTGTTTATGTTTGAAAAGAAGATTATCCAAATCAAATATATAAAGTTTGTTATCCAATTAACCAGCACCTTAAAATATTATCACAATGAAAAGAACAACATTTATTCTTTTGTATTATTGTATATCTATTCATGTCAAACATGAAATAGAAATAATATTTTAGTAAGTACTGATAATAACAATCCTTTATATTAAGGATTAATCTTCTGAATGAAGAAAACTCCATATTCTTATGGTTAATGTAACAACTTTTGTCGCATTCAATTACCACATATAAGAATACATTTTCTTTTCCCAACTTTCTACTTATCTTTAAATCTTGCATATTTATGTAAATATGATATCCAAATCTGGTATCTAATACCCAAGATTTTATTTATAAGCAGAAACATTTATTTCAATCATAAACATATTTGAAGTAGAAACTTCACCAAGTTTTTTCTGCTTCAAAATCTCAATGAACCTTTTAATTCTAATTCTAATGTCTATCTTAATAGACCATAATAGAATTTAATACCATTTAAACTTTTATTCTTATTATTTTGTGTTAAGTTTGAGCACCCTTTTATTGATTTTGTTAAAATCAGGGTCCAAGTTCACTTTCTTGGAAAACTCAAGTATTAACACAATTTCCTTTTCCTTCTTGATTGAATCCTTTGTTGTCTTATTAAGCAATTCAAGCAAATATTTAGATCTCAACTTTGTTCATATCAAAATTAAAAAATCTAATTTTTTAATGAGACTAATTACCTTTAGCACATTAGATGATACTAAAGATTATTTGCCATTTTGCTCTAAATGAGTTCGTGAGAGATATCATATATCTCATTTTAACTCTCATATCATATAATCACTTCATCTAATGAAGTATTGTAAAAGCATACATATTCATATACAACTATTGTAATTGAGATTTATGGATGCTTTTTAGTATAAGACAACATACACAATCAAAATCATCTTTATGTTTCTGATATGTATCTTTGATCATTAAATCAATATCATCATCAAGAAAAAAAGGTTTTAAAGACATAAATCAACTTCTCATACCTAAAAACAATTTTTAGGTTATAAAATTCAATCCATAAAATTTGAACAATTAATATATTGTCAAACAATATATTATAGATAATTTTCTACAACAGAAAATAAAGATATAAAATTATTTCATATTTATGCAATAAGCAAAACCAAAATAAAATAAATATGGACTTATGAAATTTTTGGGTTTTGCTCCCACTATTTTATTCAAATCAATATCCCTTAAATTGATTCGAGAATTTTCACAAAATTCTTAGTGGCTAGAATCTCATTTTAATTATTTTAATCTTGAGGCAACTCAACAAATCAAAATAATCTCAACAAGTAGGTAACAATTACCAATTACAACTATTTGTAACTTCTAGATAGTTAGGCCATCAACTCTTGATACACATATCTCATATGTCCCCTAACTCCTTGTCTCAAAAACGTTTTGACCTTGAGCCAACTCAACAAGCCAAAAGTTTTTGTTAAATCATACCCATTATTCAAAGATCTAATCTCATAGCATAAACGTATTTAAAGTAAAACAACCTTGAGGCAACTCAACAAGTTGCTCTAATAAAAATTTGTATAAACTATAATAATGGAAGGCAACTAATTATGATTTAATATTTAATTAAGGGATTAATTTATGATCTCATCATACATACATATCATATGTGAAAATTATTTGATCAATTGAACATACAATATGCAATTAAATAAATATATTATTTTATCAAATATAAATCACATATGACATGTTATTCAAATAATCACATTAAATGAATATTTAATATATTTATATCAAATATAAATCACATATGACATATGTTATTCAAATAATCATATTAAATGAATACATAATTTATATCACATATAAATCATATATGACACATGTTACTCAAATAATCGTATTAAATGAATATATAATAAATTTATATCAAATATAAATTATATATGACACATGTTATTCAATTAATCATATTAAATGAATATATAATAAATTTATATCAAATATAAATTGTATATGACATGTTATTCAAATAATTATATTAAATGATAGATTCATATCAAATATAAATTACATGTCATCTTATTCAAATAATCACATTAAATGAATATAAAATATATTTATATCAACTATAAATTACATATCGTCATATTCAATTAATCACATTAAATGAATATAAAGTAAATTTATATTAAATATAAATTATATATGTCATATTATTCAAATAATCATATTAAATGAATATATAATAAATTTATATCAAATATAAATTAAATATGTCATATTATTCAAATAATCACATTAAATGAATATATAATAAATTTATATCAAATATAAATTACATATATCATATTAATCAAATAATCACATTAAATGAATATATAATTTTTCTGTCATGAATCTATATGTATATTATTTCTAATCTTATTAGAAATCATTTAATTGAATTTTTGAAACTTTTATGAGTCAAAATATAGTTTCCAAAACTAGAGGGCCAACTGAACAGAAAAGAATAAAGTTCTAGGGTCATTATTTAATTAAGAAAACTCTTTTCTTAAAACCCCAAACAAAAACCACGCCTTCAGTCTCCTTTCCTTTATTATTTATTTATTTTTTTTAAAAATAATAATAACAGATGATGACGTCATCATCATCTTTCAGACGAAAGTCTGCAAACAACAAAAAAATTTGCTTTCTGTTGTTTTTTTTTTTAAATAATAAAAAATATGATGACGTCATCTGACGTCATCATCATCTTCACGGATTTTACTTGCCAAACAATTTGGCTTTATTCTGTCAGACCCAGCCCACTTTTTTTTTTGAAAATTTCAAAATCAAATTTGAATAAAACAAATGACATATTTGACCCATAATATTTAAAAACGAATTTTTAAATAAATATGTCTCAAATCTATCAATTAAATCCAATATACATACACAAACAATTTATCATTCATAACATTGGTATATTATATATAGATAAATCAAATTAGCCTCTGATACCACTGTAAGGAAATCAACATAGTAACAACGCAGCGGAAAATATAACAATTATATTATAATTGATTTACATAGGACCTTTAATGATAATCTATACAAAATATACCTCGAGAGATGCTAGCAAAATCCTTGAGCGAGGTTTAATCGATCAACAAGCCACACGCGTGTCCGGCCTCTAACGGTAATCCACACGAACTACTTTCGGGATCCTCAAAGGATTGATTTTAACGTCAGGTTAATAAGCTAGATCCCTCTAAACAACACCTTAGAAATCTAATAAGAAAACCCTTTTCTTATTTACGTGATTTCTTATTGAGAGAGTTGTGTGTTGTCTTTGATCTAACATTAAGCATCTATATATAATAATACAGCCTTCCAAAAAGGTTGTCTTGTCTAACAAGAAAATAATTATTACCAAACTCAATTCACTTTCCAAAAGTGAACAAGAGTATAATAGATGCCATAATTATCATATAATTATGTAAACCATTTTAACCCAAGAAGTAATTCTATTGTGTGTGACCCTTTAGGTTCCTAATCACTTGGCAATAAATATAAATAATAATCTTAGAATTAAATTGGCTTTTGTACAAAACCAACACTAGAGTGCGGCATGTAGAAAATAGAGAAAAATTAACTCATATTAAAAGGTAAGGAGGAGACCTAAACGAAATTAAAAAGAAACCATAAAAAAAGATATGATATGTTAAAATATAAATAAAAACATGTTATACGATGATGAAATATGATCCATGTAGGCGAACCCTGCATAGTGAGATAAAAGGTTTCATTGTTGTAGTTATTGAATCTCAGTGATTATCTGTATTTGTACTTTTGTTAACATGGTGTTTATGTGCTATACACTACGATCTTCATGGTTCATGATCTCAATTAGAAAAAATGTTACTTTTTGTGACAAGTTTCTGCAATATAGTTGAATTTCATTACAAGAAAATATTTTGATTGGATGCATTTTATGTTTGTCATTGACATTTAAGTTTGTATTGATAAACCATAACGTTTTGTTAAGATAACGTCATTTGCGACAAATTATATTTTCTCACGAGAATGGCACAAACTTAAGGGACAAGTTTTACATTTTTTTTTTTTTGTTTTTTGGGGTAAAGAAACAGTAAATCTGAAGGTAAAAGAAACATTTTTAGCTCTTTCAACTACTGATTGATTCAACTTCTGCAGCACAACGATTTCTGGTTGGGTATTCATGATTTCAGTCGGATTTAATGCAGCAACGAGGTGAGTAAAAATCCATATATTAATATGCATGCATGGCATGTAATATGTTTGCACACAAATTAAATTAAGTTTTTGATTGATTCCTGTACAAAAATTGTTTATGAAAAATCGATCATCAGTGTGAGAGTGAGCAATGAACTTGGAGCTGGACATCCCAAATCAGCAGCATTCTCTGTAATAGTGGTGAATGTAATATCCTTCATCATTTCTGTGATTGCTGCAATGATCATTCTGGCACTTCGTCATGTCATTAGCTATGCATTCACAAATGGTGAAGTTGTTGCTGATGCTGTTTCTGATCTTTGCCCACTTCTTGTCATCACTCTTGTTCTCAATGGAATCCAACCAGTCCTCTCAGGTACTTTAATTTTATTATAAGCATTTATATATTAGTGTATATAAGATGGGATGAGTTTTGAACTTTCAAATTAAATGTTTCCTTTTCTTAATACTTATCTTTATCAAATAAGAGATATAAAAAAATTTTAGGGAAAATTGTCTTTCACATTTGTTGAAAAATAATTTTTGATCGCTTGATCACGTTTAAAATGATGCAATTTTGTCAGTCTCATTAAATTGATAAAAAAAAAAGTAGATAGAATTGGATGAAATTACAACATTATAAATGTGCGTGATGAAAACAAAATTTCACTAAGAAAGCATAACCATTTCTATGCTTTTCCAAAAAAAAAATAAGTAAGGTTAAGGCTAGTTCAATTTAAGTATGAAATTCTTTTTTAAAATTGTAGATTAAGCCATTCTTTTATCATCACAAACTCTTTTTAAATACTTTTTTTAATGAACATTGTTGAATTTTTCAAAAAAAAAAAAAAATCTAGAAACTCATAGCCAGCAATGGATCTTTTGTAACACAATTATATTTTACTTATCTCAAATTAAATATTCACTAAATATGTGATACGTATCTCAAATTAACACAAAATTAATATACCATTAACGTTGATATTACTGTAAATCTTTATTGTCTTTCCTTCTATCTTAATCCTTTCCCTCTCATCATCTTCGAATTTTCTCGTCTTTATTTTGAAAAAAAAAAAATCCTTTCTTCTCAATTCTTAAAAGTTTTTTCATTCCCAATTCAAAAATCTAACTTTCACAACCAATAATTTTATGGTAAATGTGTCAAAAAAGATCCATTAATTAATTGCCTTCCTATATCCCATTTTGCTTGCTTCTGATGTAATAATTTAGTGTATATATATATATTATAAATATGGTTTGAGAATTTGAAGGTGTTGCTGTTGGGTGTGGATGGCAAACATTTGTTGCATACGTGAATGTGGGATGCTATTATTTTGTTGGAATCCCATTGGGTTCTCTTCTCGGATTTTACTTCAAGTTTGGTGTTAAGGTACGTATTACTACAACATTGTATTAATATAGTTTTTTTTTTTCATTTTACCATTCCATATGTTTTGCATTCTTCCAAATGTCATCTATTGCTTTGATAGATAAGTAAGATATCCCAACATAGCAGCCTTTTTTATTTCTCAACATAATATAATCAGTTATGATTATTTACTCATCATCATTTATTTTTTTTTTTAATGTTGAAAACCATCACATAAAATTCAAAATTCAGAAACATTCATGTCAAATCACTAAGAATTAATAAACATTAAATGAAAGCGTACCCGAATTCATAGCAGTAAACAAATCTCTAACTTTGTGTAGTATTGACTTTTAGATCTATGTGATTTCTCTGTAAATAATTCCTTCTATTCTTTTCGTATATTTCTCTAGTAATAAAATGTTACAAAAATAGAAAAAATTTCTTGTCTTTCAGCTGTTTCTATTTTGTCCCATCATCGAAATAAAATCATACATTAAAGTCTGTACAAATTAAATGTTCACATCCTATTAGATATATTAAAGGCCAAATACTAAATACCAAATTTAATTTATTACTTTAATTGGACTTAATTTATTTGAGAGTTTTGCAATACATAATTGTTTTACGTATAAGTCCAATGTTAGATTAATGATCAAACAGTTTCAACTCTCATATATTTTACTCTCGAAAAAAACAAATCTCTCATAAATATTTGGTCCATTAAACTTTTGAAAATTGTCAATAGTTTTTGTACTCCCATATATAATTAACTACAATCCATACAATTTATTGTTCATTAATCAAGATGACATAGATACACTCATACACCCCCTTAGCGAATGACTTCAAAAGAATTAAGATTACCAAAATTAACATAAGAATGGCTAAATTGTGATAGATCCAAAATTATGTTTGAGAGATGAAATATCAAATGTGAATTATTAATTCAACAAAAAATGAAGAGTACAATTCTCCCTCCTCCTTTATTTACTACTAATGTGACACTTGGTGCATGTGTGATATGTCAACAATAATAATTAAGTTTTTGTTTTCGCCAACATTTATTTTATACCTACCATATTGGGACATCTAAAGATCTCATGGTCTCTTGTGATCAAGACCCAAAATTAAAAAAATATATATATATTCAAAATATTTTTTTGGAAAATACTTTTATATGATTTTAACAAATATAAGTTATACATTATTAAAGAAAATTAGAAAGACGCAAATGATTAACAAAATAATTTAAAAATAATAATGCGAGTTCACGTTTAATTACCCTAAGCTTTGATAGATAGTACTTAAATATTTTTTAAAGATAATTTCAAAAAAAAAAAGATAAAAGGAGAAGTACCACAGTTTAAAAGTTGCTCCCTCTCTTTGCATGTAATCGTTTAGATTCACATCACTTTTTTTTTTCCGGTATGGAATTCGATTTTTTTATTATTATTTTAATTTCACTCATACAAATAATGAGTGAATAACTAACGATAGAACTTCGTTACAATAATAAGTATTTTATCGTGAATAGATAAATGAATGAATGATAATAAGATTACTCTTTGTAATATATATAGTTGAGTTACATTTGTTGGTGGTTCATGTATTGTAGGGATTATGGTCAGGAATGATTGGAGGTACGATCATGCAGACAATCATTTTGCTATGGTTTACAATTCGAACAGATTGGAATAATGAGGTAAAACTTTTTCTTTAAAAGTGATTTTATATATCGAATGTAATCTTTTAGCCTTAATTATATAGCTCTACTTCAGTTCTCATTCTTTTTTACAATAGAATGGCTTAAACATATTGGTCAAGCTTTTACAAAAATAAAAAAGGACCAAATTGTCAACCTATTCCCCAAGGCTAGTTTTGTTTTTTAAGTTTTCTGTTAGAGTAAAATATTTAATGGAGTTAAAAGAACATATGATAAATTATAACAATATCTTAACATTTTAAAATTTTTCAAATTACTTTCTTATAAATAGAAATCTAATAGGTTTCTTTCTTGTGATTTTTTTTTTAAATAAACACAAATACATGGTTTAATATATTAAACCTTTGTGGATCTATGTATTTTAATCCATAAGTATTACTCTCTATTATTGATTAGAAGTAAATTTCTGCCAAAATCTTTAATTTTTGGGTACTTTTTAAAAAACACCAAACTACAAATAAAGGAATATATTGTAGATTTTTAAACTATAGACAGATAAATTCAAAAATTTCCGGAACCATAAGGAGATTTTTTTATAATTAATCGAATACATAATGTGACCGAGGACTACTTGTGCTAATGGTAAAATGCTTATCAAATTCATACACCGTTATTTAAGTACTTGAGAATTACTAAGAATATGTTCTTCATTTGTGGAGATTCGAATTTGGAAATAGGAGTCTTCACTAATACGAGCTTTTAATCTGATAAAGATAATAGCAAATCACAATTAGGTTTTGTATTTACTTTGAATTGAGTATTATTATTTAATTTGAAAGAGTTTCAAAAGAAACACTACTATCATTTTACGATTAAATGAGAATTAGAAAGTATTGGTTAATTAATAACTATCAACTCATCAACTTAGTTAGTGGACGATACTCAATACTTTTTTCGCATGTATACACATGGGCCCACATAATAGTGAGACATTATGTACACATAGGGTGAAAGAGTAATAATTGGAGGAGTGAAAAATTAGAGTGAAAATCGAAAGTGACTGTGGCATGTATAAAAAGACAAACTAATCCATTACCTATTAGGGTTCGCTCATTATTTGGTTAGGGTATTAGTTTGTCTTTTTATAGCTGTCACATCATTCACTTTGGGTATTCACTCCCCCTATCATTGCTCAGGGTGAAAATATTGAGTCTTGCCCACTAACTAATCAGATGAGTTGGTAGTTATTAACCACCCAATATTTTCTCAAATGAGAATACATTGTAAATTCATGCATAGATGGACATTACACCTCTCAGCCCAAGTTCACTAGGCCTAAGTTAAGCCCAAATTACTGGTTTTGTACACACTATGGGCCGATCCAAAATGGACATTCTTTCTCTTTTCATACTTTAAAAATATTGCATTTTTAATGCTAAAACCTGTAAGTGAATACTTCAAGTATTTGGCTTTAACAAGAAAATGTTATGCATTTTCCTTTCTATTTCTTTTCTGTCTGACGTATAATTTCCTTGGTGGAAAAGGCAGGAATATAAGCTTTAGCATAAAAACCTAAAAAAATAAAATAATAATAATAATAATAAGAGAATGACAAAAAAAAAAAAGGATTTTTGGCATTTCAAAAATGTGTGGAAAACTCAATGGATTGAACTGAAAAAAACTATTTTGAAGGTTATACCCAATGAACTAGACAATTAACTCCTTTAAATTTAAAGAATTCATAGAATAAGCTAAGATTTTTTTACATATTAAAAAAAAATCTCCCCCTAAATTTTGTAGCATTTCTTTTTTTCCTTTAAATTTGTTTAACTGGGCTTTTTCTTTCCTCTCCTAATTTGCCTTCATATGTAGGTGGAAAAAGCCTTCACGAGATTAGACAAATGGGAAGGCAAGAAAGAGCCATTTTCTCAAGGGTTAAAATAAGTCTTGAATAAGAAGACATCAACTGCTCATTTTGAGGTAATTTTTGAGAATTCCATAATAATGGATTGATTATTCTCGATCGGCTATGAGCATTGGTACATTGCTTATTATACACTGTCCCTTGCATCGGTGTATTTAGAATTTCAGTTAGTTAATTGAATAGTAAAATTATAAATCAATTTGGATATGATATAAATTTTTATTATTATCAATAAAATATCGCTTTTGAGTTTAAAAAAAAAAATTCAATGTCGTTAGCTATATATTCTTATGTTGATTTTATGCTTGATTGAGTTTAAATTGTACAATTGGGGAATATCTCCTTTTGGAAAAAAAATAAATAAATGGAATGATGATCAATATATAGATATTGTAGATTGCTCATATGATAAGCTGGTTATGTTACAAAATTGGTTCTCTTCTCATTAATTTGATTCTTTCATTGATCTTATAAGGTAACAAAGGGAATGCAAATTCAACAAATTGAATGCATTTAACTTATAATTTTTAAGAATTTAAAATCATAATCACTTCCTAATAACTTGATATATGTATTATTCATATTATTATTTAGCTTATCTTTTTTTTTTTTTGGTTAATTACATTTACTATTATTCATATTATTATTTAGCTTATCTTTTTTTTTTTTGGTTAATTACATTTACTACTCACGAGGTTTGGTAAAAGTACCAAATGAACCCTGTGATTTCAAAAAATTACGGTCACCCTCCTGCTGTTAAAATTGGCTAAAAAAATTGATGAAAAGACCAAAATGTCATAACTTCTTTTGTTAAAAAAATAATAAAAATATATAAGTATATATGAAATGACAATAAATACTTTTTTCAATTTTTAATTCTTTGTTATAATTATCAATTCATATTCTTTATTACAAATCGGTTTATCAAATTAATCAAATTTTAATCAAGAAATCTTTTTTTATATAAATTTTAAATTTTTGGAAGAAAAAGAATTATTTTTGGAGAATAAAATAGTTAGTTCATATTCTTTAGTACAAATCGGTTTATCAAATTAATCAAATTTTAATTAAGAAATCTTTTTCTATATAAATTTTAAATTTTTGGAAGAAAAAGTATTATTTTTGGAGAATAAAATAGTTAGTTTGATTCATTAAAAAAGAAGATTTTTCTTTTTGAATTTTTTTATGTAAAAAAAATTCTTTGATTTTATTTTAGTATTTAACATATGTATTTAGTTAATTAAAATAATATAATTATTATAGATAAAGTTTTAAGGATATATTAGGCAATACACAAATATTTTTTTTGAGGGAGGGGTTGATTTGTTAAAAGCTTGCTTATCCAGGGGTAGTCGTAATTTTCTGAAACCACATAATTCGTTTAGTTCTTTCATCAAACCTCATGGGTGGTAAATGTAATTAACCTTTTTTTTTCATGAAAGCAATACGAACTCACACCTGATTACAAAGTCAAGTTGATCAAATAAGCAATTTAGAAAATTTTTACTTTCTTTTTGAAAAGGAAAAATTGCAAAAATCATCCTTTACATTTCTTGTAAAAAAAAAATCATCCTTTACATTTCTTGTAAAAAAAAAAATCATCATTAACATTTAAAATAATATAATTTCATCGTTCACACTAAATTTATTCTTTCACGTAATTTCGACTATTTTTTTTTAAGAAAAACACACAAGCATGTGTATGTTGTCTTGACCATGACGTATGTATACTTTTTGTTGAAAAAGTAAACAAAGTTAGATAAAATAACCAATATAGTCTATATTTGTAGTGTGAATAATAAAAGTGCATTATTTTAAATGTGAGTGAGGAAAAAAAAGTTTAAAGAAAATATAAAAGACGTTTTTTCACACTTTTTCCTTTTGAAAGTTGCACAATTCCTAATTAGATTAAGAATTAAATAATTATAAAAACATATTAGAAAATGAAATATTCTAAAACTACTAAAACCTACAAGTACACTTAAAATATAGAGCAAAACACTAAAACCTAAAACTACTAAATACTAAAACTACCAAATCCCAAAACAAAAACCACTAAGTACAAAACCACTGCCTGCGTTGTATAATAATTATCAATCTCTACTTTGGACATTTGGACAAAAATTGCTGCAATTAATTAATATTCTTATGTTATACATATATTATGCATTAACTGACCTGCTCCCATTAATTTATATCACTATCAAATTTGGAGATTTGGACAAAAATTACTCAGTACAATTATTAATTAATTAATATTCTTATGTTATATACATTATGCATTAACTTGAGCCCATTATTATTTTATATCACTGTTGAATTTGGAGATTTGGACAAAAATTCAGTACAATATTATTCTTATGTTATTATGCATTGACATGAACCTTGTCATGTCTCTCATGAACCTTGTCCTTTTCTGTGCTGTTGTAGTTAATTTAGAGTCAATACTGCAATAAATTAGTTTCAATTTTTCTCTGGATTGCATCATTAATTAATTTGCATGCAAAAATTTCTTTTCTCTGGATTAGCAACGCCTCTTGTTTTGTTAACAAAACCTCCAAACCTCTTTTGAAACATAATATCTTATTTGACGACAAGTTTAATGAACATGGAATTATAATTAATAAATAAATTCCAGAAAGATTTTAGCATGAAATTAAGCTGTTTTATGCAAAGGAAATTTAAACATATATATATATATATATATATATATATATATATTAGTACCTATACGGTGGAAACTTGAGAAAGAATCGTTATTATATGAAGAGAGAGTTTCTTAATTAATTAATTAATGAGATTTAAAAAAAAAAACATTTTTAAAAATTACAAGAAACTTTTCAGGGTAAAATTAACATTTTTTTTCACAGAATCTCAGACATTTATTGCATATATATTTTTACTGATTTAATGATAATTAAAGAATTACCAAAAGAAATACCTTTAGATTGTTTAATTCTAACTTGGATAATTTATTGTTAATTTTTTTTTTAACTTTTATTGGTTCTCCTACCAGTTTTCCTTTTCTCTCTTTTTAGGGTCACTTTTCTTTTTAATAGCCATGTAATATTATCCTCCTAAAATAGCAATTGATCTCTCTTTATATATCATTTCAAAATATTATTATTATCAAAGTTATTTCCCTTTATGTAGGGGGAATTATAGGTGGAGCCAGAGATGGCCAAAATTTTGGTTCCGGCACCGTGGGCCCACAAAACCAGATACGGAACCGAACCGTCTATGGAAGGTTCGGTTTCGGTTCCTGATTTTATGGAACTGGAACCGGTGGTTCCAGAACAGCCAGAACCGGCCAAAAAAAATTATATAAATATTTCTATACCACTTCATTTTCATCATATAATTTCTTAGTTTTCTAATCTTTATATTGTAAGTTTTAACATTTATAGTTTAGGGTTTAGGGTATCAATTTTTTTAATTAATTATTCTAATTATATTATTATATTGTTCAATCATTCTTTCAATACTCTTATCATTTATATATTTTTCTTTCTCACTTATCTAATCCTTCATAATTTTATTTTTCTAAAACCTCCATATATTAGTTCAATTTCAACTATTAATCCAATTATATTATGTATCAACTTAATTTTCTAATTTATATTATTCTAATTCTATTATTATATATATTATGCTAATATACTATTTAAATTCCAATTAATAGTTCTATTATTCTCTCAATACTCTTATCCTTTCTATATCTTTCTTTCTCACTTATCTAATATTCATAATTCTATTATTCTAAAAAATTCATATATTAGTTTAATTTTAACTAGTATTCAAATTATGTTATTATATTATACTAGTTGAATTCTAATTAATAATTCAAATATTCAAATATTCTTATTATTTTTTATCCTTGAATCTTATTTATCAAATTCTTCCTAGTTCTATTATCTAAAAATAATATATTAATTAATTTCAATTATAACTATTATTATTCTAATTATATTATTATGTTGTATTATTTGAATTTCAATTAATAGTTTAATCATTATTTCAATAAAAATCAAATTTAAAAGTGGGATTACAATCGAAATTCGAAACTAAAAATAGGAAAAAAATTCGGAATTGGACCGAAACCGGAACCGGGACGGAACTGGAATCGGAACCGGGGCGAAACCGGAACTGGAACTGGAACTGCTGAGGGGCGGTTCGGTTCTGATTCCACCCAAGGTGGAACCGGGAACCGCCGGTTCTGGAACTGTGGCCACCCCTAAGTTGAGGCAAAGCCTTTTTATTTTAAAAGAATGTTTTTTCCTTTCCTTTACATGAAGGGATTCAATGTAGACGTCACTAGCTAACAATAGAAGTACAAAATAATTTATTCTCAAAATTTTTGAGAAATGATTGTGTTGTTTTCCTCTTTATTTTTTGATAATAATCCATTCGATTATGTGTAATTGATAATTCCACCAAAACAAAAGTAACAAAGCATACTATCATCACATGTAATTTTTTTATATATAAAAAAAATCAATTTTGAGGGAAGAAATTAATTTCATAATTTGGCTTCTAACTTTACAAGATTGCCATTTATTCATAAGATACTTTTAATAACTAGCCTTTTCAATCAAAAGCTTTAATTAGGATGTTGACAAAGATATTCATAATTTGCATTAATTAGATTTTCCATAATCAATCATATGATCGAGGAAAGCAACAAGGATTATTTTTAGGGTTAAATGCAGTTTATCCCCTCAACTTGTATATGAGGTGCATATTGACCCCTCAATGAAATAAATAAGCAGTTTTCCCTTTTGATTTAAATTAACTAAATACAAAATTTATACACTATATTTTTTAGTATAATGTCATAAATGCCCTTTTTAGCAGTAGTTGATTTTTTTTTGCTATCATTTAAATTCCATTAAATATTTGTATAATTCGAAATATTTTGAAAATTTTCTTATAACAAGTTCTTTAAAAGATTCTAGACATAGTTATACATTTTTTTGTAATATTTACCAATATGAGATATTTAACAATGATGAAATTTTTTGACTAAGTGAATACAAAGGTTTTGCTCTCATTTATATTTAATAATAATTAATTGTAAGTTTTTCCAATTATTATTATTGAGAACAAGGTGTTTTCAAATCTATAAATTTTAAAATATATAAACAAAAAATTATCCTTTTACTAAATGATTTATATGGTGAAATAGTTTGTTAAAAAAATTCTGCACATGATCAACATCATTTATATAGAATATAAAAAGTATATGTTTGTGAAATTCGTAAATGTATAAATAGAATTTAAATAACTGCAATTCCAAATAAAGCAAAAGTATTTATCACACTTGTTTTTTTTATAAATAAAAGATGAAAATTTTAAAAATACCAAAAGAACTTATCACACTATTTTATATTTTTTTTTATAAATAAAATATTAAAAATAACATGTTTAGAATCTTTTGAAGAAGTTGCTAAAAGAAAATTCTTATAAAATTTAAAATTCTACCAATATTTGATGGAATTCTAAATGTTAACAAAGAAAATCAACTAATGCTAAAATGAGTATTTATGACAATATACTAAAGACTTATATTATATTAATTTTATAGTTAGCTAATTTAAATCAAATGGGATAAACTACTTATTTATTTTATCGCGGGGATAAATTGCATCTCATATACAAGTTGATGATGATAAACTGCATTTAACCCCTTATTTTTATTTATGTTATCAATCTACTCAATTAATTACTTTGTGGACTAAATCAATAATAATAAGATGAAAAATAACATTTGAAAGTCCTAATTAAGTTTGCTTAATTACTAAGACTCTGACAATCCTTGTTCCAAAAGGTGGAATTGCCTATCTTAGGCGCCCCATACCCCGACCCGACAGAATTGTGGAGGTGGAAGACTCTGACAATCCTAATTCAATTGTTTAACTCCACTAGAAATTGACCAGAAAAATAAGCATTAATTTCAAGATAGTCGAAGGCCTCCGTTAGAGAAAAGTACTATTGACATCTACAATGCTTAAACAAAAGTTTAGATATATAAAAAAAAAAAACTAAAGATTATAAGTAACCAACTTCATATATTTTTAAGAAATAAAATTGACTGATGATCAGATCACAATATTCTAATTAATTTGCTTATGCTGCTCTCATTGACAGGTTGATGAACATGAATTTCCATTGTGTTAATTTGTCCATTTCTTCCAAGCTACCTTAATTTATGCATGAAATTGATTAGATTTAAATAAAACAAAAAAAAAAAAAAAATCTTTTCAAGTTCCCTTCTTCAATTGAATCGTACTCGAAGATCAAAAACATGAATAGGGACACACTTTCTTGACAGAAGTAATTTCTGGGAAATTTCAATTTGCTTGCTTTGTGGCATGTATATATATGCTATGTATCTTGCAAATATGCAAATGGGAATAAGATAATCAACAAGAACAATAATATACCAATTTAACCTGTCAAAAGCCCTGAGATCAGTCAATCAAATTTAAAAGATGAACTCCTTGATTAATTACATATTTGTATGGTTTTCAGAAAGGAAACATGAAGAACCAAATTAGATCTCAAGCACATGATGTAACACAAAATAATTATCCCTACATCATGGTTATACAATCGCGAAAAAGCGTATTGTTAGTCATCAATGTTTGTTTACTCAACAATTTTAATTCCCTGTGTCATTTAATTTGTCAAATTAACAAAATTTTAAAACGTCATTTAAAAATTAGTTTCTAAACTTACAAAACTACTTTTACTTTTAATTCCCAATGTTTTAACGAAATTGAAACAATTCCAAATGGAGTTCTCATGTGGTAGTTAAGTGTAGGATTGAGATCATAATTTGTCATAAGTCTAATATCAAATAATTAATTTCTTAAATTTTAAATTTTTTTTTAAAAAGTAACCCACTCGCCCCCTTACAATAAAAATTAAGCGGGTCAAATTTTTTTCTTTTAATTTTATTTGATGTAATGCAAAAGTTCAAGAAATTAATTTTCAAATATTAGATTTATGAAAAATAAAAATGTGATATAACTCTAAGCTTAACTGTCACGTGCGAATTCCGTTTGGAGTTGTTCCAATTATGTTAAGTAGATTAAAAGTTCAACTTTTTTTTTTTATAAGTTTGGAGATTAAAAATGTTGAAATTAAAACATTAAGAACTAAAACTTTCAAGTATATATGCAAATATTGAGAACTAAAAATGCATTTTTCTCTTATAAAATCAACTCATATTGTTCATAAATTTAATAGTTGAATTGCAGTGGTTTAGCCCTTTAGGCACCCCCAGATTGCTGCATATATACTCAAACCATCAACAGGAAAAATTAATTGCATTGTATTTTCCCAGAACTGTTATAGGACGATGTGCTTTCAAATCTTGTGCAACAAACTGTAGCTAGCTTAACTTGAATCTAAAGTTTAAGGAGTCGTAGCCCGTAGGTTGGTACGTAGTGTACAATAATAACCAAAGTAAAAATCAAAACACCTTAATTTCTTTGTTTTTTTCAACTAAAGTAATCAATTAGTTTAAAGATTAATTTATGGGCTGCTGCTGATGGCTGCTTCTGCAATTTCTTAGGATTCCCATTGTTTTTTTTTTCCAGTTCTCAGTGGGATTACGATTTGAACATGTAATCTTATTCATTCTTATTCTATTCTAATGAACACTTGCGTGCCGAGTTTGTAAGCTTTGTAGAATTGAATAAATTTTATAAAAAAAAAAACTTTTCGACTTTGCGAGCAAAACATGCTGGTCCACACGTAATCTTTGATCTTCATTTGCATATTTAGTAAGCATGCATAATTAAAAAAAAAAAAAAAACATGTTACGGTTAGGATCTTGCCAACCAAGCCTATTCTTAAACTAAAGAACATGACAATTCTGACTTGGTATGGCTGCTAAATCAAGGGTTTAATCTATACTATCGACAATTTGTTTTTTATAATATCCTATGCTATTACAAGTGAATATGAATTAATTCTATATTATTACAGTATATTTATATATATTACAATTTGATATCATCCTAGATTCTAAGCATGTTGCTGGCATCTAACGATTGAATGTTACTCAAAACCTATTTATATATATAATTTGATATCATCCTAGATTCGAAGCATGTTGCTGGCGTCTAACGTTGAATGTTACTCGAAACCTATGTAATTGCGTTGGAACAAGTTGATTGTGCAGCAATTTCTTCATGTGATGATCAATTTTTTTATTGAAGATTTGTAGGCAGTCAGCGGTCAGAAGCAGTCTGTCAAGAAAAGATTTTTAATGCATTTTTTTTCTGTGTCTCAAAGGAAGTAATTTAATGGACATTTTGTTGCTCTGATACCAAGTCATGAATAAGTGCCAGATTTTTGGTACTTGTCAACTACTGACTATAACACAATCAATGGCATAGTCATGAAGCAAAAAAGGATTTGCTTGTATGATTAACTACAAGGATTGCAATCTCTACCAACTGCATTAATGATCAAGGCAAATGAGGGTTTGAATTTGTGCCCCTCTTCATGATATTAAATTTTAAAACAAAGAGCTAGCCAAGTTGATCAATAATTTCACAATTCTAGTTTCCCAAGGAAAGGATGAACGTTACCAAAAGGTTAGGGTGGTATTTGATGTTCAAAGTCAAGTATATATATTTGATTATAACTATATATATTATACTGTTTGTCTTCCTTGAAAAACAAACACAAGAAACCGATTTGTTTTAAGAGTAACGATAATGAGTGTGAAATATTTTATATAAAATTGTAATTTTACTCGCGTGTAGTTGTATAGTTACTTTATAAGTTGGTTCTTTGTGAAACGATTTCATATATTTAACAGCGAATTAATCGCAATTTCAACGCACAATAAAAATGATAAGAAAATAAAATCACGATTTCAACAGTAATTAATTGTTCTTCTGATATATGAACCACGTTTTATATATGAACGAATAAGAATGAATTTTCAATAGTTACAATCAAGTGTAAAAAAATATCGTGTCCAGTTGAGTAACTTCTATCATTGCACATATGGAAGTACTAAAGATAGTAAATTTAAAATTTAAAGGCGTGATTTAATTTTTGTTTGCAATTCACCAATCCAAGAATTGGCTACCAACCGCGATAAATGCACACTGAACCTTTATGTTGGTCTAATAATAGAAGAGAAATTTCTGAAAATGGCACTCCTCAATTTTGGTGGTAATAGAATATTTCTGGGTTTTGGATTGGAAAATTTTTCTTGATTTTTGTTATAAAAAAGAAACCTTTTGTGAGTATATGGATAGATGGGTTTGTTTTGGAGAGAATTTATGTTGAAAAATTTTTTATTATTAAAATTTGAAATTTTAATAATAAAATTAATATTTTATGAGTTTATATATTTTTGTTAAAATTATAATGGAGAATTTTTTTTTTCTATTAAAAATTTCAAATTTAAATTTCATGTTTTATTATTAAAAATACTGTAAAAAAAACAATTATGTAGAAAAAAAAAAGTAGAAAACAAACATTATGCTAAATATGATTATTCAAAAATAAAATTTCAAAATGTTTTTTCCATCTACATCTACTTCTTGTGTGGGATCTCAAAATTAAGGAGACTCTTCATGATACGTTGAGGTTGAACCCACCATCTGGAAATCAGAATTCTACTATTTTGGAGCTCGATTATGTTCAATAATATAGTAAAGATGGTAATTAAGAATGGGAAAAAAAAAAGAACCAATTTTGAAAAAAAAAATGAAGAAAAACAAAAATTACTCGCAACATTGAAGTCAAAAAAAATAATAATAAATCACTTTTCGGTTTGTGAAGGACCTAATATAACTATTTCATATGTAAGGGGAGTCGAAAAGTATAGCTTGTAAAGAATATGAGAAATTATTTCTTTAGTTTTCACAAAAAAAATTCATGCCATTAATTATTTCAACAATTTTTCATGGCCTTTGCATTTTCTCTCAACAGAAATAAGACATGCATGCAATTGTTAATGCCCCTCTACGGCTCTACCTACTTGGTGCATGTCGGCTCATCTATCAATTATGGTCGTTGAGGGTTTAATGCATGCATTCCTTCAAAACTCTTTCGAGTTTCCTCCATCAACCTTTTTCCTTTTTCTATTTAACGGAATCATCTCATCTGCAAGTGTGAAAATCAGTCAGTAGTATTAACGTACGCTAACAGAAGTTCCTAATATTTCTTGTCAAATGTTCAATAGAGTTCAACTCATTTATAGAAAGTCTCAATGAGTGCCAACACACATTGACAGTTAAATATAAGATCCGAACTAGGGGTGTTAAATGAGCTAATCGCGAGTAGCTTGGTCAACTACTCGACTTGAACTCGGTTTGACCGAACTCGAGTGACCTCGAGTCGAGCTCGAACTCAGAATACACATACTCGAATATATATATGTATATATTTTATTTCTAATATTTATATTTATGTTTTAGTTCATGTAGTTTAATAAATTATAATTTCATCTATTTATAATTATATTTTAGTCCTTAATTTATAGTAAATTATAATTTGACCTCATTAAGTTTTAAAAAATTACAAATACATCCTATAATTTTTATAAAAAAAATAAAAAATATAAAAAAATAATATAATATAATACTCGAGCTCAATTGGGCTCATTTGGAGCTCGGGCTACTCGCGAGCTCGATCACTCTTAGTCGAGCTCGAGTTCGAGCTCGATTAATGAAGCTCGATCGAGCTCGAGCTCGAGTAGGGTATTTTTTCAAAACGAGCTACTCGATTAGGGGTGTACTCAAACTCGACTCTGCTCGATTATACTCCTAATATTCCGAACAAGATGATCTTAAATTAGTAACGAGTTTCTATTTACCTTAACCTAGAATTAAATCGTACTAAAAGAATAGGGGGTATTGAATGCATTTCTTGAAAAATTCCAAAACTCGAGCTCGGTTCTTGTCCAATGTCCACTCGTTTAGACAACCTCTTAATTAGAGGCATTATTTCAAGATAGCAAATGGGTCCATTCTTTCTGCAGCCACCCATTAATGCAGCCACCCATTAATGCTTAGGCTGCGATTGCATTGTCGGTTGATCATATTGGTAGTAGCTAAAAATACGCATTATTTTTCTGAGACGAGATTATTTATACAAAATTATTCTGTCTTGTCTTGATCAATGTTTAAAATCTTATTGGTACTCTAAAACTAGAAACTAAGTCTCTGTTTGGTTGTTCCATTTTTTTGATTTATTTCACAATTATAAAATAATTTATTTTTTTTTATTTTTTTACAAAGCTTTTTAAAATTAAAAATGATGCTACAGTAATTATTTTTGCTACAGTATTTTTTATAAATAAAATATTAAATTTGAATTTTAAATTTTAATAATAAATAATTCTTTCTAACACAATTTCTATCAAAACAAACTAATAAAATATTAATTCAAATTTAAATTTCAAACTTTTTATCAATAAAATAATCTCTTATACAAATCTCAACAAAACAAAATCATTAATCCAAACACTCCCAAAATATTCATTTCTCATAACAATTCCCAAGAAAAAAATTTCATAATAAAATCCAAAAATACTTCATCCAAACGAAGCCAAAGTTTAAATAGGATTTACTTGTGCTTAGGTGAGGACATAATAATTATAAATTTAAATTTAGTTATATTTGTCCTTTCAGTTCCTATTTTTAGTAAAACTACATGGTTTTCAATATTGGACAAAATAAGACAGAGTAATTATAGAAAGAAGATCGGATCTATTTTTTCCCCTTGTTGTTATAGGTCTTTCTTTTTTTTATTCTTTTTATTAATTTGTTCAAATTTTCAAATTATTTGAATTCAAATACAAAAATGTTTTTAGTCAGAATGAATAACAAAATATTGTAATTAACGTACATTGTTATAGGAAATTATGGTTATTAGATTTGATTTGTCAGTCACAAGTTTTTGTAAATTTTTTTTTTTTTTAAATATTTACATTATCCCATCAACAATTTAGTGAGTAATAAAACTTCAACAAATTTTTGTTCCTAAAACGTTTACTGGTGGTCCAATGATGTTACTTTTACAAGAAATCGAATCTTTAAATCTGCACATCTAAAGTGCACTAACATTTAATGCTATTCATCTAACAATTCTATTCTTTAATTAACATATTTAAGATGTTCTTAACATTTTCAATATATAAACTACTCAATGATTAGAAAAGGACAAAGAGGATTTTAACCCGCAATAATTCTTTACAAAAGAAATATATTAGTTTTAAAAGATCGGATTCTCAATCATTCAATCACCTCCCCGGAAGACAATTTTCATTTTTTTGAAATTTGATTTCATTATTAACATACATAATTGTGAGGGTATTACTTATTTTTTACTTCATTTTTATTTAATTTGAGTTCGACGAGGAATAGGTAAATGTTCAACTCATTTTTATCGTGCCATTTTCATATTTATTTAGATCTATTTAAAAACTTAAATTAAAATTAATTTTAATATAATTCATGCCATTTAAATGTCAGAGTTCTACGACAAGTTGTACGCAACTTTTCTCTTTTTTTTCGAAATTGGAAAATCAACTACTTATAAATAAACAAAGTATTTATAAGCACCTATTAAACTAAAATTAATTAATAAATAATATTTTAAATAGGATATGAATATTAATCATAGAAAGTTTTGATTTGGTAAGAGTTAATTTCTTTAGTGGAATTTTGCTTGTTTAATTGAATTTTGATTTGGTTTAAGGCTCTGTTTGGTTGTATGATTTTTTTGTTTATTTTATAAATAAAAAACAATTTGTTTGTTTTGTTTTTTTTTTCTACAAAAATTTTTAAAACAAAAAACAATACTACAGTAATTATTTTTGCTACAGTAAATTTTAATAATAAATAATTCTTCCTAGCACAATTTCCCACCAAAACAAACCTATAAAATATTATTTCAAAATTTCAAAATTTTATTAATAAAAAATATTTTAATACAAATTTCGATAAAACGAACTTTTCAATCCGAACACTTTCAAAATATTTCTTTCTTATATCAAATCACAATAAAAATTTTTTTATCACAAAGTAAAAAAATATATCACCCAAACTACGCCAATTTTCACATTGTATTTGTTCATTCTTTTCAATGTAGATATAGACTTTTATTTCTCTGTGGTTAGATTTTGAAATGGCATTGTCAACTTTAATGTTTTCGTTATAGCAACAACAAATTCAAAACATCAGTAGAAAGTCAGAACATCTGTTGTGTGCCAAAAAAACACACAAATGCTCTCAATCAATGTTTCAATGCTATCATTGATTGCAATGTTATTTTGGCTTGTGTGTTGTGTTTTTGTGCAAAGAAGTTTCAAAAGTGATGTTATTTTTCTTTTTCTTTTTCAAACGTTGTCCGTTAGTCAGAGGATTCAAGACAAAAGAAAACTCATGAGTTGTGTTTTTTTACTAGCAATACCATATTACCTTTTAATTTTGTTTTAATAATACTAAGAACTAGCCCTTTTATTTGGAATGGATTTTCCTTTACTTTCATTTCAAAATTTGTTTATCATGGACAATTTTTAATTTATTGTTCCAATTTATGGAGTTCATCCTCGAGTTATGGTCTCTTAACGCTTCGAATACCACAATTCGTGTATCGCTTTTATTTCACTATTTTAATTATACTACGTCATTAAGTAAAATAAAATAATTTAAATAGATCGTTATTAATAGTAATTGACTTACCAATGTAGCTTAATCAAAAGAATGTAGGTTAAAGTGATATATTGGGGCTAGTCCAGTGGTTAGGGAGTTAGCTTCCCGACCTACAGGTTTAGAGTTCGATTCCTGTAGGATCCATGTGAGGGTGTGTGTGTTTAAAAAAAAAAAAGTTTAAAAAAAAAAGAAAAAGAAATCACCTTTTCAGAAGATTCAAGTTTAGTTAATTAGTGAGTGGTAATTAAGACTGTTTTATTTTTGCTAAAAAATTCTTAAGATTTTTAAATGCACGATTGCTATACATGTGATCCACGTGGGGAGATTGTTTTCCAAGTTTCTTGGCTTCTCAAATGTTGTTCGATGGATCGCAATAACCTGCAAAATAATAATATCAATGAAAGTGACAAAAATTGATTACAACTTTGACCCTACAAAAATAAAATTGTCATTAATGGATATGAAATTTTGGCCAAATAGCCTTAAAAAAAGTGGAGGAAAATGGCCGCATAAATGTCCATGAAAAAAAGTACACGTGAAACACGACATTACAGCTTGCATTGCATGGATTTTGAAGCCATTATTTCCATTTGGAGAGAAAAAGTAAAGACAGATAGAAAACCAACATTTTGTAAAGAAACAAACAATATTTCCATTTCCATTTGGAAGTTTGGATAAATCCCTTTTACCAAAGGAAGTAAAAAGTTCCTCAGAAAGCATCCATCAAAATCTTTGGCCACTTTTCGTACAAAAACCACGTGAATTGAACCGACATGGGATAGTAGGACTCGTATCACTGTATAGGATTTTGGTGACTGATTTCTGTCAAACATTTGGTTGTTAAAGAGATTATATATAAAGTGCAAACATTTGGTTTTAGGCATAAAAAGTGAAGCACTACCAAGAGAGGTTGTCTCAATTGGTAACATAGCAACTATGGTTCGAATCCCATTTGGAGCAAATCTTCTTCCATTTATGGGGAATGGGTGGAGAAGGAGTATACTCTAAATTCCCCCAGGGCACATACGCAATGGAGAATAATTATGGTAGCTGTGCGTAGGAGTGAGGCCGTGTGGGGTCGGAATTCATTATGATGGTTGTGCGCATGAGTGAGGCCTTGTGGGGTTGGAATTCGTCAGAGAAGTGGTGACCAATGATTGACGACTGGCCCTGGTACCCATCTTGGGCTGCTACCGTAAGGTTAGTACCTGCGGTTTACCTCCTCAGGTCCCTAGGGGACGGTCGGCTTGAGGCGCAGGATTAGTCTGACTCAACAACAGTGAAGTGGCGGGATAGACACGGAGTTCTAGAGTTAGGAACCTGGGACGTCAAAAAAAAAAAGTGAAGCACTCATAAAAGAGTTAAAATTGCTTGAATCACATGGCCATTTTGAAGTAGTACTAACCCCACCCCACACCACTGCACCCCACCCTCACTACCAACCTTATTGGCTCAACCATGCATGTAGGGACACTGGACAGTGAGGGCTCTTTATTACTCGCTTTGCCAGTTTGCCACTTTACAATTCTTTCTCAAAGACTGGTAAATATAATCCTCATGGGGATATTGTTAGAGGAAAAGGGGAAAATGATCATCAAATTTTTTTTGTTTTCAAGTTCTAGCCCATTTTTTTTAATCAAAAGCGATAAAAATTCTATTAATACCAAAAGTAAAAATTACATTAGCCAACTAGTTGTGAATCAAGTGTATTGCTTGTACATATCCTTGGCCTAATAGCCATTTGAACCACATTAAGACCTTTAGGGTTAGAGGTCTTTTTTTCATTATTATTATTACACACACCCCCACATGTATCTTCAAAGAATCAAACTCTAAATGTTGATATCGAGATACTATCTCCCTAATCACCTAACCGTTGAGCTAGCGTAAATGGCTAGGGTTAGAGATCAAAAGTTCGAAACCGCTAACAACAATGGTACTAAACAAGAAAGTTCAAAGGTTAGGTAATTTGATACTCTACTTCTAGTACTCAAACTTACTTGCAAGTAATTCTCATCAATGCTAAACGCCAATAAGAAGGTTTCAAGGTTAGGTAATTCTGCCTTTAGCGCTCGAAATTACCTGCAAACATCCCATCAGTGCTAGACACCGATAAGAGGTCTCAGAGTTAGGTAATTTGATACTTTACCTCTAGTACTCGAACTAACTTGCAAGTAGCCTTAGTCAGCACCAAACGCTAGCAACGGTCTTGAACATTTGAACAAGAAGATCTCATGTTCAAATTAATCTTAGTTAGTGCTAGACGCCAACAATGTTTCTAGGGTTAGGTAACCTATACTTAACAACCAATGCACGATCTCACATGAGAAACTCTAGTCAATGCCAAAAGTCAACAAATATGAACCTAAAAGAGTAGCCGTGAATTTGAAAATATAAAATACTTTCATGTGTCATCATTATTGGATCAATACGAACTTTTAGACGTCTTAACACATTTTGGATCCTCATGCTCCTAATATACATTTTTTTTAAAAATATACACAATATTACATGCATTCTCAAAAAATCGAACTTTGGATTTTGAGGCCGAAATTCGAATTCCTTAACCACTGGGTAGCCCCAATAGCTTATGCTCCTAATATATTTGTTTAGCTTCACATCCACTTTAATGTTTGTTGTCTCAATGGCTTTATGTGCAAATCTTTTGATCTCTTTACTTGTTTTTAGTAATTTTTACATATACACCCTAATCACTATCTCCTTTTTTTCTCTCCCATATTTAAAATCTCCTCTTAGGGCCTTACTCAAATTTGGATTTTCCTAAATGGGTGGATTCGAAGTGACAAAACAGAGTATTTTATAGCTACAACATGAAATTAATTCATACCTTACTTTATAATTATCGGTTTTTCATAGCTATAACATAATCCATTGCTTTATCATTATCACTGTTAGGAATAAAATCGAGTTAACGTATAATACTCCTTTTGATCCATTATAAATGCCATTTTAGACATTTGCACACTTACTAAAAAATAGATAAAATGACTAAAAAACCTGTAGTTAATATTGACAAATATCAAAGCCTATAATTAATGCTGATAAATATTTTAAAAAATAGGTAAAATTATATTATTCTCCTCGAATGACATTTAATTTACAAAAGAAATAAAAATCTAAAATGTCAATTATAATGAGTAGAGGGAGCAACAAAATATAAAAAGGAACAATGAAAGAAATAGACAACAAATATAAGTCTACGAACAAATACAAAAAGAGACAAATCCAATAGTCCACGAAACTCAAAAAACTATCAAAAACACCGATACAAAACTCAAAATAGCTCAAATTAGAGGCTCAGTTTGGACGGAATATTTTTTAGTTTTATGATAGAATCTTTTTTATTGGGATTTGTTATAAGAAAGGAATATTTTGGAAGTGTTTGGATTGATAATTTTGTTTTTGTTGGGATTTGTATTAAAGAATTTTTTTTATTAACAAAAGTTTGAAATTTAAATTTGAATTAATATTTTATGAGTTTGTTTTAGTGTGAATTGTGTTAGAATGAATTGTTTATTATTAAAAGTCACTGTAGCAAAAATAATTATTGTAATATTATTTTTTGTTTTAAAATTTTTTGTAGAAAAAGTAAACAAAATAAACAAATGATTTTAGATTTGTGAAATAAATAAAAAAGCATATACAAAATATGGATATTTTGAGTAGTGTTGTACTAAATCTCAATTTTAAATGCTCTATTTATAACTTTAGAAGTCAAAAGTTACTCAGAAAACTACTATGGAACAAAGCACTTTTTACACAATTAAAAAAAGAAAAGGTTGTTTCCTAGAAAAGAAAAAGTTTCTTAAATACAATAAATGATCACTCAGTCATTTTAGAGAAGTAGAAGGTTCCGGAGTGCACATAGTGCTATTTGTGCAGTTTTGCATAATATTTTTAAGTGCACTATAATTTGGAGTTTATGAGAAGTGAAAATCATAACTCACTATTAAAAATTAAAAATCATAAATTGCGGTGTATAATTTTTCGGTGTAATTTGCTATGGCGTACAATTTTTTGGTGCAATGTAAAATTTAAGTATACCATATTTAATTAACAAAGTAAGAAAATAACATTGTCATAACTTATTGAACAAAGAACATAATAACAATTCTATTATATTTTTGAAGAATATATAGACATGTTTGGATATAAAATTTAAAATAACAAAAATTAAAAGTTTGTCTATTGTAATAAGACAACATGACAAAATGTAAAAAATTTAAATTTGCTATAATTATCTTATTCAAGTATTAAAATATATGGCATACATATATTATTTCCCTGTGTTATTGTATATGAAAAGAAAAATATTCATACGTATAACTTATATAATATGGAAACATGAATTAGATTAATAAAAAATGAACTAATTCTCTTTTCTAATCTTACACTAAATATGAAACATCATTTTTAAATATAATTCAAAATTGATTTTTTTTATTGGGAAATAAATTTTGACTAAGTTATATATATATTTTTTAAAGATAAGTTTGAATGAAAATAAGTGTTATATTAATAAAAATTTAGAAAGAAAATTCTATAAAAGAGAAAGAATATGTAAGTTCAAAAGAAATATGTTAGAAAGAATGAATAAGCTATAATGATAAGGTTGAGAGAGAAAGATAAGGATAGGATAAACTAGGAATTTGAGTAATTTGTTGCTTTAGATGCTAATACTTGCTCTGACAATAACAACTCCATTTTTTTTTTGATGTTTTAATTTTATAAAAAATCGCACGACACCATACAAATTTAAAATATTGAAACTAAAACCAACAGATAAAAAAAGTAAAATCAAAGTTTACATATGATAGAATTTGGAGTGATTTAGTTTGTTTGATGGGACGATTTTTTAATTTTGTTGAACATCCGATGGAACGAGAGAGTTATGCATTTAGACATTAATAATAATTTTGGTGTTAGAAACTTCTCACGTTTTGTGATTGGACATTTGTAAGAAATGAAATTGTGAGGGGGCGTTTGGTTCAGATTCTTCAATGACAATCACAATCGGTTTGATTGAGGGGTCAATGACAATGGGAATTATAATTGCATTGTTAATGTTTGGTTCAAATCCTATAATAGATATTATTGTGATTGATGTTGTTTGGTTCAAATCAACAATAGTAATAGGAATCGGTCAAAATTTCTATTTTACCCTTATCAGAGTTCACATCTTTATTATTATTATTATTAATCATTATTATTATTATTATTATTAGTATTATTAATTAATAATATTATTTATATTATTATTAATTATTAATATTATTTATATTATTATTAGTTATTAATATTAATTATATTATTATCATTATTAATTATTATTTTCATTATTAATTATTAATTATTAATATTATTAATAATATTAATAATTCATTAATATTATTATTTATTTAATAATAATAATATTATTAATTAATAATAATATAATAATAATTGTTAAAGAATAATATCCCACATCGGTTAAGTAAGAGCTCTTGAACTAATATATAAGGTATATGGGCCACTCCACTCATAGGCAATTGGTTTTGAGTTTGATGCACATATATTCTTTAACATGATATCAGAGCGCCAAGTTTGAATTTGTGGGACTTTCAAGAGTTTCATGGGCCTAGCCCAAATTGAATACTGATTCTAACATATCTAAAATAAAACGAATGCTAGCCCAACAATGGGCCTAGCCCAAATACTGACAATTCTAAACTAAACCAAATGCCCACAAATCAGTATTCAATTTGGGCTAGGCCCATTGTTGGGTTAACATTTGGTTTAGTTTAGAATTATCAGTTTTTGGACTAGGACCATTGTTGGCCTAGCATTCGTTTTAGTTTAGATATGTTCGTCCTAGCAGCCCATTGTTGGGGTAGCATTTGGTTTAGTTTAGAATTGTCAGTATTTGGGTTAGGCCCATTGCTGGGCTAGCATTCATTTTAGTTTAGATATGTTCGTCCTAGTCATGTTTGAGAGGGGTGTTAAAGAATAATATCACACATCGGTTAAGTAAGAGCTCTTGAACTAATATATAAGGTATATAGGCCACTTCAGTCATAGCTAATTTGTTTTGAGTTGTATGCACATATATTCTTTAACAATAATATTATTATTATTATTGTTATTACTATTACTATTATTAGAAGTTTGAGTAACCAATTGAGCTAAAAGGACAGTGAAACGACCAAAAGTTAAATGCAGTGACCCTTTGACTTCTTGTTCTATCGTCATACGTGAACTAAGCTCTGTTTTTTGGCTTTTTCAAATTATTCAGAAGACAATGGAGTCATGGAGGGCGATATCCATTAATGAAATCGCTACAATAACACAAATTGATTTGACTCAGATGACTCAGATGACTCAGATGACTTATTAGTGCACATATCGTACAGCTCGTGAAGCATATGATCATGATTTACAGAGACATTTGATAGCAGACACAACGAACACCAATCAGGACTTGGATCAAAGAGTTTACTGTTCGTTCTTCTCTTGGTAAAATTTTATGCAGAGAAAAATAAATTAAGAACTGGCAAGTGATTTTAATTAATTAAGAGTTTACTGTTAGTTCTATACTAATTTCATTCCAAATTCAAAAAAAGAACAGGGTTGCGTTAGATTTACAACCAGTGTAAAATTTCGCTACTCTAATGATATGGATACTATTACGTACAATTATTATCATTGAATACACATACTAGTTTCATGTTTGTTTTTACAAATTTATAAGCAACTTGTCTCTATATAAGTAACCGATTCCAAATCAAAAAATAGAAGGAGGGTTGAGCTAGATTTATAACCAGCGTAAAATTTTGCTACTCTAATGATATAGATACTATTACGTACAATTATTATCATTGAATACCTATACTAGTTTCATGTTTGTTTTTACAAATTTATAAGCAACTTGTTTCTATATAAGTAACCGATTCCAAATCCAAAAATAGAATAAGGGTTGCCTAGATTTACAACCAGCTTAAAATTTTGCTACTCCAATGATATAGATACTATTACAATTATTATAATTGAATACATATACTGTTTCATTTTTGTTTTTACAAATTTATTAGCAACTTGTCTGTTTATAAATAACCGATTTCAAATACGAAAAAATGAGGAGAGTTGCGTTAAATTTACAACCTGCGTAAAATTTCACTACTCTGATGATATGGATACTATTTCAATTGAATTATTATTCAAGTGATATTGATACTATTACTTACAATTATTATCATCGAATACCTATACTAGTTTCATGTTTGTTTTTACAAATTTATAAGGAGCTTGTTTTTATATAAGTAACCGATTCTAAATCCAAAAATAGAATGAGAGTTGCGCTAGATTTACAACAGTGTAAAATTTCGCTACTCTAATGATATGGATAAAGTTACAATTATTATAATTGAATACAAATACTAGTTTCATTTTTGTTTTTACAAATTTATAATTAGTTTGTCTGGTTGTAAATAACCATTTTCAAACCCGAAAAAAATGAGGAGAATTACATTTAAATTTACAACCAGTCTAAAATTTTGATACACTAATTATATGGATACTATCACAATTGAATTACTATTCTAAGTTAGAGTAATAACTTTTACAACTTTCTAAGTCCAACTGAATTCCTATTCTAATTTGTAGCTGTGACTTGGGATTCCTCCTGGCATTTACTTTGTATGATAGGAATGTAGGTTGAAATGGTTCCGTTAAAACTAGAGTAAAGAGTATGGAGTCAGGAAAATTCTTTTTTTAAGGAGTGAATCAAGACTCAACCCATTGATCACATTCACAAGTTGTCTCTGTTCTTTTCTGAGCTTTTCATATTTACCCATTAATCTCATCACGTGCTTCCATCGCTTTTCTTTTTTTTTTTTTGTGTGCTTTCATCGCATCAATTGATTGAGATTTGCATTATTTTGAGAAATCTTGTCATATCTTCATTGGGTTAGGTAAGAAGAAAACCAGCCCCTGAACTGATATAAATTGAGTCCCAACCACTCAAGATTTCTCACGGTAGAAAGTAGAAACTCATCATTTGGGGGAAGTACTGAGAGAGAGTGAGTTAGTGAGTTTTCTATGGAGATGGATATTATCATCCGTCAGGCGATAGCTGCCTCATTCTTTCTTGCACTCGTTGCTTGGGCGTGGAGAGTTCTGAACTGGGCTTGGTTTACACCAAAAAGTATAGAGAAACGTCTCAGGCAACAGGGTTTCAAAGGAAACCCTTATAGATTCTTGGTTGGAGATGTTAAAGAGAGTTCCGCCATGCTCCAAGATTCCATGGCGACTCCAATCCCTTTTAACAACGATATTGTTACTCGTATCATGCCTCATATTGACCACACCATCAAAACCTATGGTACGTATGCTATTTATTTTTCTACATGTGTATATAGTACCGCTAGAAAATGTTTTGTCTATTCGTTGTCAAAGTTGCAAATTTTGTTCTATTTCTCAATCATTAAAGCCCAAAATTTTTATTAGCAACCCTTAGATTTCTTGGTTGTGATCTGCCTTCTGCACATTTACTTGGGACCTAACTAAATATTTCTTTCTAACCAGACACTGACACACACACACACACACACACACACACACACGACCTTATATGTTGCTTGCTGTGCATAAATGTTAGTGTTTTTTTTTTTTAACATTAGTATATGGAAAATAAAAGATCTAAGTTACCCTCATCCTACTCTCTCTTCCTGGGATTTTTTTATGCCAGCCATGAGAAGATAATGTAGAAAATTCATGATGATTGAGAAATTAACGAAGAAAATTTTTGTTGACTTGCTACAGTAGTAGTAGATATCTTTTGGCTTGTTTTATTTTTATTTTTTTTGGCTTGTTAACCTAAAAGTATGGCAAGCTATTACTATTGCAGGGAGGAATTCTTTTACATGGATGGGACGCATTCCGAGAGTCCACATCATGGATGCAGATCTTATTAGGGAAGCCTTAACTCACTCAACAAAGTTTGTGAAGAATTTTGATGTTCACAATCCACTTGTTAAGTTCCTACTCACCGGAGTTGGAAGTTTTGAGGGTGAAAAATGGTCTAAACACAGAAGAATTATCTCCCCAGCATTCACCCTTGAGAAGTTGAAGGTTTGCTATATACATAGCTACCATTTGCTATATACATAGCTACCATTTATAATGAACAAATATAAATTAAGACAACTTTAGTTCATACTATTTGTATTGAGAAAACTTTAAGAGATCTATCACTTATGGATACTTTGAATTATTTGATCATGGCAGACTATGTTGCCAGCTTTTGCTGTTTGCTATGATGAACTTTTGAGAAAATGGGAACAAACTGCCACAAGAGAGGGATCTATTGAAGTGGATATTTTCCCAACCTTTGATGTTTTAACAAGTGATGTTATTTCCAAAGTTGCCTTTGGTAGCACATATGAGGAAGGAGGCAAAATCTTCCAACTTTTAAAAGAACTTATGGACCTCACCATTGAGACCATGAGAGATGTTTACATTCCAGGATGGAGGTAAAAATGTAAAATATATATAAAGTGGGAAAAAAAACCCTTTTGGATTCTTGATTCATGATTGGATCTATCTTTGAAATTGTCATCAATGTTAATAATTTTTTTTTTGTCTTGTATATATGTAGTTATTTGCCAACCAAGAGGAACAAAAGGATGAAACAAATTAACCATGAGATCACAGAAATGTTGAGGAATATCATCAACAAGAGACTCAAGGCAATGAAGGCTGGAGAGCCAAATGAGGATGATTTACTTGGTGTTCTTTTGGAATCAAATTTCCAAGAAATTAAAGATCAAGGAAACGAGAAGAATGTTGGACTGAGTATTGATGATGTGATTGAAGAATGCAAACTTTTCTATTTTGCTGGCCAAGAAACCACTGGAGTTCTTCTCACTTGGACAACCATTTTATTGAGCAAGCATCCCGAATGGCAAGATCGTGCTAGGGAAGAAGTTTTACAAACTTTTGGGAAAAACAAGCCAGAGTTTGACAAATTGAATCAACTCAAATATGTAAGTAAAGTGGACCCTTTTTGTTTTTTGTTGCATTGCACACATACAAAGAACTCACAAATTTTCAAACTTTGTATAGATGCATCTTCTTCAAAGTCATGAATAGTAAACTCAATGATTAACTTTTGAAAATTTTTCACAGGTGTCCATGATTTTGTACGAAGTTCTAAGGTTGTACCCACCAGTTATTGATCTGACCAAAATTGTTCATAAAGATACCAAATTAGGACCATACATAATCCCGGCTGGGACACAAGTCATGATGCCAACGGTGATGCTTCACAGAGAGAAAAGCATTTGGGGTGAAGATGCAATGGAATTCAATCCAGAAAGATTTGCTGATGGGGTTGCCAATGCGACCAAAAACAACGTCTCATTTCTTCCATTCAGCTGGGGACCTCGAGTTTGCCTAGGACAAAATTTTGCACTCTTGCAAGCTAAACTGGGATTGGCAATGATTTTGCAACGTTTTACCTTTGATGTTTCACCATCCTATGCTCATGCTCCTTACACAGTCCTCACTCTTCAACCTCAACTTGGTTCTCATGTGATCTACAGCAAACTCGAGTGAAAGTTCGGAGGAAAATAAAAAATAAATCAAATAAAAATCGTGATCAGGGATTAATGTCTTGTGAAGTGATTTGTGGTTAATTTTACCAAATGCATTTAAAAAAAAAATTTGATCGTGAGTATTATTAAGTTATATTTTAAGGGTTAGTGATCTTTTTCAATAATGTAAGTTTGTTTTAATTAAAGTGTATTTGGTAATAAAATTGTGTTTTGCCATGATATTATTTGATGGAATAATCTTTGTTGGACATTAAAATTATTTTAAATTTCATTGTTGATGGATGATCTTTTTAGTTGTGGCATTTCATTTCATTTATTATTTGTTTAGTTTGTTTGGTGTGATGTAGCATTCATTGGTTCAAATGTCAATTGAAAAGATAGTGAACGTGCCAATATTGATATAATTAGATAAAATTGAAGTTTACAATTTATTTGATGGGACAGAACAAATGAACTTTTTACAGCAATGAAAGCATGATTAATAATTGTAAGAGAAAAGGAATCCTTTATAGGATTCAAAATCAAGAAGTCTCTCAATTTATATCGACATGATTGGATAAAATTGAAGTTTAGAATTTATTTGATGGGATAGAACAAATGAACTTTTTACGGCAGTGAAACATGATCAATAATTGCAAGAGAAGGAATCCTATAAATGATTCAAAATCAAGAAGCCTATCAATTTATGTTGGGTAGGTAAAATAGTACATTATTAATTCAATGCATGTAATTTTTCTATAAATCACTTCAAAAAAAATAATAATAAAAAGTTTTTGCAGTGGAAAAGGATAGTTAAGAATATATTATCAAACATATTTTTCAAATATTACGATTATTTCTTGTTTATATAAATTTTACCATAGTTTTTAACAATATTATATTGTATAATGTATCATATTCTTGAAATATTACAATTTTCTCAAATGATTTCTCTTCTCTTTGACAATGTCGTCTTTATTTCTAATTTCCTCAAAAATAATGACCTACAATAATACCATAGTTTTTCTTTCAAATTAATAGGAATATTCAATTATTAATATCTTACTTTTGTTTGTTCTAGAGATTGAAGATGCAAAAAGCCTAGTAATATGGGCTTTTCATTCATTCTTTTTTTTTTACTATCTTAAGTATTTTTAACTGGAATTTTCACCAAAATCTCCACCCCTCACTGTAATAAAGAGAAGGAAAAATTATCAAAATAGTCACTCATATTATAAAAAAAAATTTATTTTGTCATCCACATTAAAAATAATGCATTTTAGTCACTCACATTTAAAAAATGTACCAAATTAGTCACCAACAAAAGTTTATTAGGTTTTTTTCGAAAAAAATCACACTCTATTAGTTTTTTAACTGAAAAAACGGACATTCATATCATATACACTTAATAAATGGATAAAAGTGAAAAATCAATTTATTTTTATTATTCATACTCCACCCTTAATAGTGAAAAAGTCCACCGGTAGAAACCGACAAATGATCAATAAATTGATTGTATTGAAAAATTTTGTGTGAAAAATAATTCAATTTTCTATTTTTACCCTTTTATTAAGTGGTCCGTGATAATGTGAAAATTTCATAATCTTCTAACTTCAAATAGGGGCTGGTCACAAGAATTATTGCATTTGGATTGATGCTATGAATTGTCTTATTATTATTATTAGTAGTAGTAATAGTATTAGTAATATTAGTATTATTATTGCTTTTATGTTACTTTTTTTTTGTTTTGCATTAAACAATACTAATTGACAATTGATTCTCACCAAATGTAACAATCTTTTTTTTTTAAGCTTAATTGAAACTATTTTAATTACTTCCTTCATAAGAAAATAAAGAAGAAGAAAGAAACAAATTAAATACACAAAGACAACAGGATGAACAATGACGAGCCAAATGGGAAATCGATATGTCAGTTGACGCATGTTTTATACACGTGAAAGGCCACTTTCACTGACTTAGATTGAAATAATTGGATCAGTAGTCTGACAATCGTTTTCTTAAAATTTTCTTCTTTTCAAGCAATTGCAATTTTATTAAGAATATTTTTATAAATACTTTTGTATTTGAGTTTTATCATCAATTATTTAATCATCTGTGAACAATTAATGTTAATTTATTAAGTGATATTAATATTCTATTGTTACGTACCCTTTCATTAATGCATTAATATTGCCATGCACACACAATTGAGGGTGAGATTTCTATGAGTACGATCTATGGTACCAAATTAGATTAACAAAAGAAGAAAACTAAAGGGAAGGGAAGTGAAGTGGAACATTAGTAAAGGTGAAATTGTTCACATCTAGGAGGAAAGAATGAATACTCTAGATTAGACATGGTGGCCGTTCACGGACCACTTGTTATAGTTTGTGAACTACCGATTTCTTGTGGAATTAAAACTGACTCTTGAATGGCCAGTTTTAACTACGATTTCATGTTCAGATTACGGGTTCAGAGCCATCTTTTCAAGATTTTTTACGATTAAAAAACTGAAAAACATAAAAACAATGTATACAAATTTGATATAATTGAAAAGTAATTCATTTTATTGAAGTTATAAAAATTTTTGACATAAATATGAATTACCATGTACAAACAAAATATAATAAAATGAAACAAATTTGTTATATACAAATTTATAAAATATTGAATAAAGCTATCTATTTTATAATAAATGAAAATATTTTTTTCTTGTAAGTTTTAACGCGTCAGTATAATGACTATGATTTATAACCCAATAGTGTTAACTAGACAATGAAAACTTTCTTAATAAGGTAAATTCCTAATGAGGTTAAAGGCATAAACATTGCATTGGCCAATTCAAATTGGATGGAACAATAAAATAAAATAAATGAATAAATATAAATAAATAAAATAATAATAACTAATAATATAAATTAAAATAAATAACTAACCATGACAATTAGATAAAAAATTGAAATAAATGAAATAAATAAGTAATAATAACAATTAAGAAATAAATAATATTATTGATAATTTAAAAGTTTATTGTGAGAGAATAGAGAGTATGTGAGAAATTTGAGATTGAAAAAATTAAGAAAATATTGCGTGAAAATAAATATAGTATATTTATAAAAACAAAATAAAGAAAATAATTTTTTTTAGAACTGGTGGTTCGGAACTGTTGATTCACAACTGGCCCATCTAAACCGGTTACGGTTCATAATTTGGGCCCAGCAAGGACCAGTTCCAGTTCAAAATCAAAACTGTCGGGTTTGTTACGATTAAATTTGTAACTGTGGCAAAGGGTCTGTTTGATAAAATTGAAATTTGAAAATTGAAATATTAAATTTGAAGTCTGAAATTTGAAACAATTATGTGTCTGAATTTTAACCAATTAAACAACCAGTTTTAAATGTCTGAATCTTAATGCTGAAATAATTAAACTTGTTAATTCATAAATATATTGATATGATAATTAACATAAATAGTACAATTTGGTGTTTTAATTATTTATTTTCTCAATAAATATGCAATATATTACTTTTTAAACAACTAATCAAAATTATTATAAAAAATAAATTTTGTAACAAAATAAAATTACAAAATTCAATAATTTTGAAAATGAAAATATTATCATAGAAATGCATATATTTGTAACCTCTCCATATTCATGGTGTTCTACTACATTATATGTTATATTTAAATTTTTTTAAAAATATAATTCTTAATTTACAAAAAAAATTAAAAAAAGAGAAAGTAGAAAAGATTAATCATATTCTAAAACATAAAAATAATCTCTATGGAATCAAATATATTGAATAAAAATATTAAAATATAGATGAAATATATATTAAATAAAAATATTAGAATATAGAATTAAAAAAGAAAGTATAATGAATAAAAATTTTAGATTATAAAAGGAATAAGAAAAATGAGATAGTAGAAAGAATAGATTGAATATATATTATGAACAATTATGTTATATTATAGAGATATTGTTAATAATTATGGTATATTAAATTTTATTTTAAAATTTGGGTCTAAGCGTGTTGTGAAATTAAGCGATAAGCTAAATTTTATCGCTTTAAATCAAAGAAGGATTTTGCTTGCCTTTTCAGACGCTCTTAATTCATGAAGACATTTATTTTGTAGTTATCAAACACACTTATTTAGTCCATGTATGAATCAATTAAATTTTAAACTTAAATTCAGTTATCAAACAGGCCTAAGTCTACTTTAGATTAGTGGCAAAGCAGATGCCCTCCAAGATTTAAAAATCTATGTTTCCTACTTATGAAAAATTAAAAATTTTTAGTTAGATCTTTCTGAAAAATAGGATTTTCACCTACTCTCTCCGCTGTAAACTAAAATATAACTTCTATTAATAATTTTATATAATTCTCCTCTCTAAAATTTTCAAATTTATGTTATTTTCTACAAAAAAAAAATTAAAATTTTCAGTTAAATTCTTAAAAAAATTAGAATTTCATCCCCCAAAAAATTAAATATAGCTTATATTAAATAATCTTATGCAATTTTGTCCCCCTTTCTAAATTTGACTTTCTAAATCTGCCACTATTATAAATAAGCTAGAATTGATAAGAATTAGAAAAAATTAATCGAAAGAAGAAAAATATAAGGGCAAATTACAAAAAAAATCCCTGTAATTCAGTAATTTTCAATTTAAATATATACAGTTTAAAAACTTATATTTTATTTTTAAAAAAAATACACAAAATATATGATTTAAAATACTCTTTTTTTATATCTATCTAATCCAATACGTAGTTTAAAGATGTTTTTGTAATTAATTTCCAATACATATGCATACATATCATTTTACAAGAACATTTTCTTTATTTCTTTTTTTATTCCCCAATCGAACCCTATCAAAGGTGCAGAGTTATCTATCATTTTCTATTTCAATTCTTGTTTCGATTCATAGATATACTTCACACTATTAAATGACTCGTGAAGTAGTCTTACAAATAAATGTTAAATACATGACAATGTGTATTTATAAACTAAAAAATAAAAATAAAATAAGAAATATAACAAAAAATCAATTGAGCTGTTAATGCCATAAAAAACATTGGAAAGAAAAATTAAAACCACTATTAAGAATATCAAAGACGATTTAATATGTGGAAATCAAAGAATAGGATGTGGGAATATTTGTGAAAAAATAAAGTCATTTCGGGACACTAGTGGAGAAAAACTTATGGTACGTACACGCAGGAGTAAAGCCGTGTGGGGTCGGAATTCGCTGGAGAAGCATTGGAGTGGTACTCTTCCAACACTTTGGAGGGGTAGAGTGAAGACTTGGTGACCAAAGGTAGAAGACTAGTCCTGATACCCAACTTGGGCTGGTACTATGAGACTAGTATTCATCTGCGTGCACATCCCGCGATTTATCTCCCCTCATGTGGCTAGGGGACGATTAACTGGAGGTCCAATATAGTACAAAGTAAGTTAGGATATGGGTGATAAAAAAAAAAGACGATTTGATATGACTTTTAATAGTACCTTTGCCACGTTTGATTTGTATACGTAAACATTTTTACCCTCGTCAATTTGTGTTTTACCGTTAGTTGTTGTTGGCGCGTGAAGAATAAAGACACTCGGGATAAAATTGGTCTCATATTTACCAATTACCACCATTACTGAGAATCAGAAGTTTTACTGCGATAGGTGGATGATGGTAAATGAGGCGGTAGAAGCAGAAAGTGGGTAGGTTTAGACTGCTTGAGAAGATACGCTAACATCACACGTTGGGTAGAAAGTGGGGGAGATATCTTAAACTTGTTTGGAAGTTGATGGTCACATTCATTGTCATTGTTGAGGATCAGGCTGATGGGCCATTGTTTCAAGATTCAGTACAACAATCAAAGGTGCAGAGTTCTCATACCCCTCCACAACTGGACCCACTTTGAAAACGTGATATATGTGGTAAATCGTTTTTTTTAGAGGGCGGTCTGTTTGGTTGTATGCATTTTGGTGATCTACTTTACAAATACAAAATACAAAATGACTCTTTTGTTTTGTTCATTTTTTTTTTTACGAAAATTTTTAAAACAAAAAATAATACTATAATAATTACTTTTTCTAGAGTATTTTTTATAAATAAAATATTAAATTTTAATTTTTAATAATAAACAATTCTTTCTAACACAATTCCTACTAAAACAAACCCATAAAAATATTAATTCAAATTTAAAATTTAAATTTTTGTTAATAAAAAATTTTCAATACAAATCCCAACAAAACAAAATCATCAATACAAATACTCATTAAATATTCCTTTCTTATAACAAATTTTAAGAAAAAAAAATTCCATCATAAAATTAAAAAATACTCCATCCAAAAGGAGAGATTAGTGAACTCTTAATGTTTCCATTTGATTTTTTTTTTCAAGTGATCATTCATAGTTATGTTTTGTATTATAGGCTATATGTAGCTGTTTATTTTATGCACACACAAAGCAAAATTGCCAAGCCTGCTAGCAGCCTATTTGCGTTGGGGTGTGGTTTTTGAACCTTACAAGATCAATTTTAATTTTAAGATTAGGGATTATTTGAGATTTTCAATTTTAATTCTTTTTTTAAAAGAAAAACTCCCAGTAAGAAGAAAGATACTACAACTTGACTGATAAGAATTTAAAACTATTTGAGAATATGTTTTTAAAAATTTTATTATAAGAAAAATGAATACAAGATTCATATTCCAGTATTTAGTTTAAATTAATAAACCAATAAATGTAATTTATATTTGGTTTAACCGTTTGTTTGCTATGAATGGGGTTCATATATGCATCGGTGAGTTAATCACGATTTCAACGATCGATAATACTGGTAGAAAATTAGAATCACAATTTCAATAGGCAATTATTTCATATATAAACCATGCTTTATAAATGAGTCAGTTTCACAAAAGTTTTTGTGTTGGTTTTAATTACTAAACACAAAAACTTTTGTACGACCATCGCATGTATGCAACGGGATTAATGACACACCCCCATGCACATGTATAATGCATTGCACGTATAAATTATTATATTGGCGTGTATAACTATGAATTATGAAGTGTGAAGTCATTATTATTGGTGCATGAAGTATGAAGTATGAAGAAATATGAATGCATTGTGATTAGCGTATAATGTATAACGTATGAAATCTGAATAAATATGAAGGCATTATGATTGGTGTATAACATATGAAATCTGAAGAAGTATAAAGGCATTATGATTGGCGTATAATGTATAACGTATGAAATTTGAAGAAGTATGATGATATTATAATTGGCATGTAACGTATGAAGTATGAAAACATTATGATTAGCGTATAACATGTAACGTATCATTATAAAATAAAAATTAATGCACTAAAAAAAATGTGTGCATGGTACGCCGCATATATGCGACCGTTGCACAGGTGACTTCCTCTCCTCATTACTAAAAATATATTTACAGAATAAACAATGTTATATAAGATTTATTTTTTTGATACACCGATTTCTTTTAATTAACAATAGAGAAGTCTTAATAAATATAAAGATCCAATCCAACCATCATGCATATATCTTTAATTATCTTTGGCTCAAAGTTGAGACTTCTAAATCAGGTACATGCTTTTATTTATTCAGAAAACCACCACTCACATGCCCATGTCTAAATCAAAATTTAATTCACATGAAAACAAGTAATTAAAACACTAGCAGCAGCAGTTTATACAAACAAAGTTAAGACTTTGAACCAAAAGAGCATAGCTTAATTGGTATCGCAAGTGGGATTCTACCATGAAAATCGTAATTCGAATCCCACTTAGAACAAATCTCTACCCATTTATGGATAAATGGGTGGAGAAGGAGTATTTGTGAGATGCTCCAGTTCCTCCGGGGCACATACGCAATGGAGAACAGTTATGGTGGCTGTGCGCAGGAGTGAGGCAGTGTGAGGTCGGAATTCGTCGGAAGAGCATCGTCAACACTTTGGGTCGGGAGGTATGTGACTTGGTGACCAATGATTGAAGACTAACACTGGTACCCAGCTTGGGCTACTACCGTAAGGTTGCCATTGCGAGCACATCCCGCATTTACATCCTCAGTTGGCTAGGGGACGGTTGGCTTGAGGCCCAGGATTAGTCTGACTCAACAGTAGTAAAGTGGCGGAAGACATAGAGCTGTAGAGTTTGGAACCTGAGACATAAAAAAAAAGTTAAGAAGACATAGAGTTGTAGAGTTTGGAACCTGAGACATAAAAAAAAAATTTTAAGACATTGATTATTTTTACTATAGTGTTAAAATTGCAGCCAAACCCTCTTTTCTATTTTTCTTTCAACTTTGTCATTAAAATTATAGGAAAAAGCGTTATAATTTGTTTTTTCATATATTGTCCTTCAATTTGTCACGTACGTATCACATGACAAGCGGAGTTAGTTCTTACTCGGATGAAAATCGGTTCAAAACTGTTCATATGACAAAATTTAAATTTTTGAAAGATTATTTATCACATTTTTAAAAATGGGAATTAAAACATAACCGATGACGCCTAAATTGGGGAATCATTATAATTATTTATCCAAAATTTTAAAAAAATATGGCAGGATAAAACTGGTAAATATCATCAAGGTATGACAATTCAATGAAAAGATTACGTCAAATATTTCTTCTGTATAAACAAGACTTTTACACAATTTGGTAAAACTATTATATGTAATCCATAATATAACTTGACTGATATCTTCAAATGAAGTTCCCATGTGCATATGAATGATAAGACCAAAATCAAATTATGTAGTAATAAAGTTTTGACTTGTCGCAAATATTTTTGCTTTTCCTATTGCTTTCGAACCAAGACTATATCATAGTAATGGACTGAATATTTTCAGTGTTGCAATGTCCTTTGGCTTTGTGTTCAACCAAAAACACTTTCCATTATTCCCTTCTCTTTTAATTTATTGCAGGTGAATTGTGTATGTGTATAAAAGAAATAGCACAATGGCAAAATATGATACATATAGTCGATCCCATATAGTGAAATTAAAGATGTTATTTTGTTATTGTAGAGTAGGGGAAGGGGGGTTGTCTGCTTAACTAGTTGGCCTTCCTTTTCTCGTTACATGTAAAGAATGCCCTAGTCCTACAATGTAATAAATGGTCTGCATCAACTCACCCACCAAAATTGAAGAAGGATGGAACTCCATTTGACTGACTTGATAAGAAGAATGGGGCTCCATGCATTGATGTAAAAGCTACAATCATTTTTGCCTCAAAATATGCCTATAAATAGAGGCATTGCTGAAGCACAAAATTCATCCCAAAACCCTTCAACAAAAGGCAGCCTTCTAGCTTTTCTCCATCCATTTTTGCTTTTAGAAATCCTTCTCTTATTTCCTTTATTTTCAGAAAGGATTTATATAATTTTGGTGTTCCACCTTTGTAATTTTGTTTTCACATATTAGTGAATTTTGGCACCGCCTCCGGCCGTGGACGTAGGTCACATTGACCAAACCACGTAAATCTTTGTGTCTAGTATCCCATTTATTTTTCTCGTTACTGTCTCTATTATTATTTTGGGTTATTAGATACAACGTGAGATTAGATATTCCCTCAACAAATTGGTATCAGAGCCATATCTCATTTTAGATCTTTTAGCCAACATGACAGTAACTAAGACCTCTATTGAAAGATTTGACCAGAGTGTCAACTTCGGTACATGGCAATTCAGAATGGAAGCCATTCTTATTCAGGATGGGTGTGAGTTAACACTTGAAGGGGTAGAGAAAAAGCCACCAGAAATGTCGACACAAAGATTTCAAGATCTAGATAAAAAGGCTAGATAAGGTATTATATTAAATATCTCTAACGAGGTTTGCAAGAAGTTGCCTGTAAAAAGACGGCCAAAGGCATGTGGGACAAATTAAAGGCCATGTACATGAAAAAGACAGTAGAGAATCAGCTTTACTTAAAGCAAAAGTTGTACATGTTAAAAATGATAGAAGGTACATCTATAATCTCACATCTTAATAAATTTGATTCCATGATTATGGATTTGGAGAATGTAGATGTTATGATAGAAGATGAGGATCAAGCTATACTTTTGTTGCGCTCCCTTCCCCAGTCATTTAAACATTTTCGTGATACCATGATTTATGGAAAAGACTATGTCTCATATAGTCATGTAAAATCTTCATTAAAATCTAAAGAGCAAATTGACAGGGATATCACAGAGGAGACTAGTGAAAATCAGGCTGAAGGATTAATAGTACGGGGTAGACCTAAAAATACAAATTTTGAAAGTGGTAGATCCAAAGGAAGGTCAAAATCCAGACACAACAATAAAATTTATAATTATTGCAAGAAAAAGGGGCACATTAAAGCTGACTGCTATAAATTGAAAAATAAGGAAAAATATAAAAATGAGCAGAATAACAGCAACACTGCCTAAGCTAGTGTAGTTGCAGATAAGCATTATGGAACTTTGTTTGTAGCAACAACAAATAAAGTTAGGTCTGAAGATGAGTGGATACTAGATTCTGGTTGTTCTTACCACATGAGTCCTGAAAAGGATTATTTTTCCACATATGAAAAATGTGACGGTGGAGTTGTTTTGATGGGTAATAATGCTCCATATAAGGTTGTTGGTAGAGGTACAATCCAGATCAAAATGTATGATGGAATTGTCAGAACACTCACTAATGTTAGACATGTTCCAGATTTAAAGAAAAATCTCATCTCTTTAGGTACCTTTGATGCCCTCGGGTACAGGTATTCACCTGAATGTGGAGTTCTAAAAATTTTTCGAGGTGCCCTTGTACTAATGAAAGCTTGCAAGTCTGGTAGTTTGTATATCTTGTAGGGATCTACAGTTTCAGGTGCTGCAGCAGTCCCCGTATCATCAGATACTGACATCACCAAGTTGTGGCATATGCGGTTGGGACACTTGAATGAGAAAGCTTAACATTGTTAAGCAAAAGGGGCCTACTTTGTGGTCAAAGTACCGGTAAGATGGACTTTTGTGAACATTGTATTTTTGGAAAACAAAAAAGAGTTAGTTTCAAGTCACCTGCAGTCCATAAAACAAAAGGTACTTTGAATTATATTCATTCTGATCTTTGGGGGCCTTCTCGTGTTCCTTCTAAAGGTGGTTCAAGATATATGTTAATCTTTATTGATGATTATTCAAGAAAGGTTTGGGCATATTTTTTGAAGAACAAAAATGATGTTTTTCTAACATTTAAACAATGGAAGGCTTTGATTGAAAAGCAAACAGGAAAACACATTAAGCGGCTGCGGACATATAATGGCTTGAAATTTTGTGGAACAGAATTCAATGAATTCTGCAAAAATGAAGGAATTGCTCGACATCGTACCATCAGAATGATGCCTCAACAGAACGGTGTGTCTGAGCGTATGAACCGGACTCTTTTGGAAAGAGCTCGGTGTATAATCTCAAATGCTGGATTGACTTCAGATTTTTGGGCAGAAGCTATCGCTACAGCTTGTTATATTGTCAACCGTGTTCCTTGTTTTTTTCTTGATTTCAAGACTCCGGAGGAAGTTTGGTCAGGTACTCCTACTGATTACTCTAATTTAAGATATTTGGGTGTCCAGCTTATATGCATGTTAACGAGGGAAAGTTAGAGCCTAGGGCTAGAAAATGTATTTTCCTCGGTTATGTTTTAGGGGTGAAAGACAGATTATTTTGTCCTGATCCCAAATCACCTAAATTTGTAATTAGCAGAGATGTTACATTTGATGAGTTATTTATGTTGAATCCTGAAAAAGAGTCTTGTAATTTAGAAAAAGAAAATAGCACACAGAAACAGGTGGAGATAGAGATCACAAATTCTAGTCCTTCTCAAAGATCCTCTGCAGATCAAGGTGATGAACCAGAACTAAATCTAGAATTTGTTGAAAATGAACCAGTAGAGGAAGAATATTTCATAGCCAGAGACAAACCAAGACGGGAGATTCGACCACCACAGAGATATGCAAGTTTGATTGCATATACTTTATCAGTGGCACAGGAAACAGGTAGAGATGGAGAACCTTCCATATATACAGAGGCAATTTCAGGTGCTGATTCAGATAAGTGGGTGGTGGCCATAAATGAGGAGATGGAATCTCCACACAAGAATGATACTTGGGATCTTGTGATGCCGCCACAAGGAAAGAAAATTATTGGTTACAAATGGGTCTTTAAAAGAAAAGAAGGGTAGTTCAGGTATTGAAGATGCAAGGTATAAGACACGATTAGTTGCAAAGGGCTATAGTCAGGTACAAAGTGTTGATTTTAATGATGTTTTCTCACCTGTTGTGAAACATAGCTCTATTCGTGTATTGCTTGCATTGGTAGCCATGTTTGATTTGGAGTTAGAACAGCTTGATGTTAAAACGGCGTTCCTACATGGCGAGTTAGATGAACAGATCTATATGAAACAGCCTGAAGGCTTTGAATTTGAAGGTAAGGAAGACCATGTTTGTTTGTTGAAGAAATCCTTGTATGGATTAAAGCAATCTCTGAGACAGTGGTACAAAAGGTTTGATACATTTATGTTGAGTCATGGTTTCTCTAGGAGCACATATGATAGTTGTGTCTACTTTCGGAAGTTAAATGACAGTTCATTCATTTATTTGTTGTTATATGTTGATGAACATGCTTATTGCGGCTAAGAATCTTGCAGAAATTTACCAGTTGAAGACCTTATTGAATGGTGAATTTGAAATGAAAGACTTGGGAGCAGCTAAGAAAATTCTTGGTATGGACGAGATCGAGGAATTGGTAAGTTATATCTGACCCAAGAAAGTTACTTAAAGAAAGTTTTGGAGAGATTTGGCATGTTGAATGCCAAACCAGTCAATACTCCTCTTGCTAGCCATTTCAGGCTATCTGCTGCTCAATCACCACAATCAAAAGAAGAGGAAGATTATATGGCACGTGTTCCTTATTCTAGTGCCATTGGCAGTATTATGTATGCAATGGTATGTACTCGTCCAGATATTTCACAAGCAGTTAGTATTATTAGCAGGTATATGGCAAATCCAGGCAAAAAGAACATTAGCAGGCTGTGAAGTGGATACTCAGATACTTAAAGGGTACTTCAAACTCTTGTTTGGAGATTGGTAGAACCAACAATACTTTAGTTGGTTTTGTAGATTCAGACTATGCTGGTGACTTTGATAAGCGCAAGTCTCTTACAGGCTATGTATTTTGTGTTGGAGGTTGTACAATCAGCTGGAAAGCTACCCTACAACATGTAGTAGCTTTATCTACTACTGAAGCAGAATATATGGCAATCACAGAGCCAATCAAAGAAACTTTATGGTTGAGAAGTCTATTCGGCGAATTAACTCTACAACAAAGAGTTACTACCATTTACTGTGATAGTCAAAGTGCAATTCATTTGACTAAAGGCCAGATGTATCATGAACGTACAAAACATATTGATATCAAGTATCATTTCATTCGAGACACCATTGCAGAGAAGAAGATCCTTGTTCAGAAGATCAATACCAAGGACAATCCTGCCGATATGTTTACGAAAACTCTTCCAGTATACAAGTTCAAGCAATACTTGGATTTGATTGGTGTTCATTGTTAGTGATTCAGCCTATTGGGGCTTTGTCGGAGATGGATGACCAAGTCACTATTTTTGGAATGCAGACCAAGGTGGAGATTTGTAATAAATGGTCTGCATCAATTTACCAACCAAAATTGAAGAAGGATGGAACTCCATTTGGTTAACTTGATAAGAAGAATGGGGCTCCATGCATTGACGTAAAAGCTACAATCAATTTTGCCTCAAAATATGCCTATAAATAGAGGCATTGCTGAAGCACAAAATTCATCCCAAAAGCCTTCAGCAAAAGACAGTCTTCTAGCTTTTCTTCATCCATTTTTGCTTTTAGAAATCCTTCTCTTATTTCATTTGTTTTCAGAAAGGATTTGTATAATTTTGGTGTTCCAGCTTTGTAATTTTGTTTCCACATATTAGTGAATTTTGGCACCGCCTCCGGCCGTAGACGTAGGTCAGATTGACCGAACCACGTAAATCTTTGTGTCCATTATCCCATTTATTTTTCTCGTTACTGTCTTTATTATTATTTTGGGCTATTAGATATAACGTGAGATTAGATATTCCCCCAACCTACAAGTTACTTGAATGCCGGAGGATGTCCTTGCCTTATTTCTTCTATGGAAATATTCTTCCGCCCATATTCTTCTAACTATGTGTTTTTATTTTTTATCCAGTGAAAATTAAAATATGTGAACAGATAAATTATGAAAAATAAAAAGAAAAAGTAACAAAATGTTAGAAAATCTCATTGTCCTAGACTATAGTATTGGATTTTCGAGATAAAATCGTGATTTACTAAAATTATAAACACATTTTTTAAAATTAGTTTTTTGGGCTTTTATTTAATGAGAAATATGTAAGGAAAAAAGTTTTAATAATCTTCACTTGAATTTTCACAGTACATGAGTCGTCATGCATGTAATATGATACATGAGATGTTATAGAGTGAATGCGTTGTCCGTGATAAAGCATGCTTTCACAAATGATGAGTATTCAACATTTCAACTTAATTGTATTCATGATAGTTCGGCCATTAGTTAGTATACATAGATCTTTCTTTTGTTGAGGATTTATCGTATATCATAATTTAATTCTTCTTTTGAATCAAGAACCAATCATGATATGACAAAACATAATCAAAATACGTACACTTACTATTACTACATGTAAATCATGGAATCATTTATTAAACTTATATCAATGCAAAACATATTATTCCTTGTTATAGATTACATGAGGATAGCCACTAACATACTTTATGCACACATACAAAAAAAAAAATTGTCATAATTGAAGCGAGTTTTAATTTAGTACAAAATAACACATTTTTAATCAAGACATTTAATGATTTTCACAACTATAAAATGATCTTGTAAAATAAAGTTTCTTAGGTTTAAAAATATTAAAATCAAATTCATTTAATACATAAAAAGGCCATGGATTTTCATAAATCATAATACAAATTTAAGTCACTTGCAAACATAAAAAGATTTTATGCATTTTTTTTTAATAAACATAGAAATGATTTAGAATTTACTTTCCTTGTTTGTGTTTCCTTTTTCACTAAGTTAAATTTCTCGAACTTTCTCACCATTTCATAAAAAAAATTGAACATAATTATCATTATTATACATATTGTACAAAAATCAAAATATTATCCATTTGAAGCAACTTGTTGGACTAGGGCATTCTTCACATGCTAGGGGAACAGGAAGGCTAGTTGAATACACAACCCTCTCCAGGCTGCCATTGAAAAGGAGAAAAAGAGGAATAATAGAAAGTTTTTGTTGAACACAAATTAAGCAAAAGGAAATAGCCACGAAAAATATTTAGTCCATTACTATGATAGAGTCTTCGTTCTTAAACAATAAGAAAAGCAAAATATTTTGCATTAGGGTCTCAACTTTATTACTACGTAATTGGATCCTTGAGTTGCACATTGTTAATTTTGACAATGCAATAATAACATTTTGATCTTTATCATTCATATGCACATGGAGACTTTGAAGATATCAGTCAAGTCAAATTTTGAATTATAGTAGTTTTACGAAATGTGCAAAAGATTTATTCGTACTGAAGAGATATTTTACGTAATCTTGTCATTGAATTGTCATACCTTTATATAAATCAGTCACCTAATCTCCTATAAAAACGAGTTCATACATGCAACTGTAAATTAATTGCGATTTTAATGTATGATAAAAGTGACATAAATTTAAAATTACGATTTCAACAAAAATTAATTGTTTGTTTCATATATTAACCACATATTTGAGTTTTTATGTAAATCAGTTTGTCCTGCCATATTTTTTTTTATTTTTTCTTTTTAAAATTTTCATTTACGCAAGACCAACAATAATAATAATTAAACGCTTATTATATTACGTTGAATCGGTTTCAGTTATATAAATTATTTTTTGCCAATGTATTCTGTCTATATCATTTTTGTGAGAACAATATAAAAAAAATGTTGTGGTTGAAGGAGTCAATCAATGCATATTGCTGGATTTTGGATTGCAAAAGTTCCAAGCAATTACAAATTTAAACGTTTAAATTAAATTTTTCTATGCCAATTTCCTTGCTGCATGTTCTGGACAGAATTGCATCTTGGACCCGTGAACCAAGCAAAGTTAATGGGGAAAAAAAAAGAAGAAGAAGAAGAACAGAGAATTGAAAGACTTTTGGTCTTAATTTATAATTGGAAAGATCGATGAACAATAACGGAAGTGAACATGTTTCCTCAGAGATTGTCCATTTCCCAGATAATGTTCCTTTCACGTAGGCTAAACTTGTCAATTAAATATAGTGTACTCTCATATTGTTCGATATATATTTTTTTAAATATTAATTTGTTAATGCAATAATAGGTTAGATGAAGGGGGCATAAAATCTCTAACTTCTAAAGAAGATATAATATGAAAAACATTTCAAAAGCAATTGGAAAAGTTTTAAAACAGAAAATGTTGGATTTAGAATATAGTGAAAATTTTAGTCTATTACACTTGATGGATTCTGATAAGCACTTAAATGTTCAGTTTATTGTCTTTGTTTTAATGTGCTTTGTGTGGTGAAACATGTGCTTAAAGGCGTTAAATTGTGCAGAATTTGGGAGATTCCATGGAGGAGATTGATGTGAGGAAAGATGACTAATTTGGAGTTTTCTAGAAGATCAAAGACTTGGAGATAAAGTTAGAGAGATTTGGCAAGAAAGAAGAAGTCTTGCAATTACCAAAGTGGTGTTTGAAGCAATTAGGAAGTTTACTTTCTATTGCCTGCATGTGGTTTTAATGGTTTTGGAAACAAGGAAGATTCCTTATTTTGAGTTGTTTAAGGAAGTCTATTCTCTTCATCCTATATAAGGAGAAGATTATTTAGGGTTTAAGGATTGGATTTTCACTTTACGTTTGAAGTTTCACGTTTTAGAGTCATGCTACAGTAACTGGGTTTGCAGAATAGCTGCTGCCCAGAATTTCAGAGCTCGTGTTTGCCCAAACGACGGGTTCTTGGTTTGATAATTTTTAGTTTAATTTAATTTCTGTTTTATATTTTTATTTCCTGCTTTGTTTTAATTTATGTTTAGTGAGTAGTTTTCTTATCTGGCTGTAGGTAATGAAGCACTAATCGATGCATGAATTGTGAGATCTAATTGTTCTTAATAAACTTTCTCTTATTTAATTCCAAGAGTTTTCTGAGGCCTAAGGATAATTATCTAATTTAACTAAAGCTTGATCACCTTTAATTGAATTAGGTAGAGCCAATTAATCCCTTGTTAAGTCACTGGATTTAGTAAGTAAGATTAATTAGTGGCGAAGCTAACTGTCTCAGTAGACGGAAATAATTGGTTAACAAATTGTTGCATGCTGATTCATGATATGGTTTGTTAGAGTTGGTTCTTCACTTCGTAATGCTTTTATGACATTAATCTGGTGTTCGGCTGATTCCGGCCTGGTTGTGTTATAATAGGAATTAATTGAGTCAAGTGATACTTGTCAAATTAACGAATAATTAAGGAAGAATTGGGTTAGTCAGAGCCGATTCTCGGTAATCTATAACTAACTGATTAAATAGAGATTGTTATCTTTGAGTCGATGAACAATTAACAATTGATTAGTGTGGATTATTTATAGGTGGATCTTTTCTTTGATTGATTAATTTCTGAATTTTATTATTTTATTATTTACTTATTTCGTAATTGACGTCTTTACTTTAACTGTTTTAATCATTGAATAAATTGTAGTTACTATTGGCAAATTAATTGAATTGGAAAATTTGTTGTTCCTCGTGGGATCGACCTTACTCACACTATACTTATTTATCTTTGGAGAGTAAGTAAATTAATTTGGTACAAAACGACATACCAAATTTTGACGCCGTTGCCAGGGAGCAGCAATTATTTTCTTTTTAGTTAATTTGTATTTTATTTTTTTTATTTTACTTGGTAAATTTTCAGATTTTCTAACTCTAATCTGTTTATCTTTAGATACTGAAAAGAAATAGCACAGATTGAGGAAAGAATTTGAAGGAAAGACACCAAGAAACAATTTCTGGTTCTGAACAGTCGCCGTCTGCCCAAACGGAATGAACGAGGGTAAACATTGTTTTCTTTGAAAATAAAATAGATGCATTGATCTCTACAGTGGAAAAATTAGTTGCAGGTTCAGGTGCTGTTCAACAGAAAAATTCACGTGGAATACACAGACATCTTGGCCATCCTACAGCTAGGTGTCAATTTATTCAAGAGTATCCAATGGAACAATTCAATACAATTGGGAGTTTTTATCCACAACATCATCACAGCCCTTATTCCAATGAATACAATTCAGAGTGGTATAATTATCCAAACTACATTGATGGGAATAAGGTGCAACAACAGCTATCACCATGGACATGGCAACAGCAAAGAATCAATGGTTTCTTTGACCAAAACATTGCAAGACCCACTACAAGTTCAGGTACATCTCTTGAAGATCAAATTGCAAATTTAACTAACTCAGTTAAAAATATGCAGAGGGACAATGACTTGAATGTGTCGCAACAAGAAACAGAAGCCACAATGGCAAGTTTTAAAGAATTGAGTGATCAAATTACTCAATTCAATAACTTGATAAGTAATCAAGGAAAGGCCCCCTCCCTAGTGTCGGTTAATCCAAGGGAAGACGTCAATCAGATGATGTTAAATAGTGGACAAAAGATTGAAGAACCAACTGCCATGGTAAAGGCTGAAGAACAGATTTCAGAACTCACGTCGTTCGACCATATGACGCCTGGGCAGCAAGCTGAGGTAAGTCCGAAATTGAAACTTTTGACTTCTGAATTTAAAATTCCTCCACCTTTTCCAAACAGGTTGAAAAAGAATGCCAAAGAATGAGCAGTTGGATGACATCTTAACCATCTTCGACAAGGTGGAGATTACAGACGTTTTTCTTGAAGCAAATAGAAAAGTGCCAAGGTGTGCAAGATTTGAAAAAGATTTTCTGGCCAAGAAAAATCAACATCCAAAAGAGGAGATTGTTGTGGAATGTGATGATATGCCGGTTGTTCTTGAGAAAACATTACCCCGTGAATATAAAGAACCAGATTTTGAAGTTAAAGAGTTGGAGGATGAGGAAATAATGGATGAGACACAATCAATACATGCGATACAAGTGTTTCCAAGCAACTCAGAAAGTCTCCGTTTTCCCGAACGAGCTCTTGCTGAAACACTTTTTCCTTATATTTTGCAAGTTCCAATTCGACCAACCTGAATCATTGATTAAACATCTGAAATCTATGTTTTTTGATTAAGGGAAAAGATGCTGCCCACTGTCAACAACAAGAATCTACTCAAAGCTCATTGATCAAATGGATTTGGAACCCAAGAAGCTACAAGGAAGCTGTAGAAAAAACTTTGACTTGCATACAAGATGCACCTTCTCTAAAACCACATCCGGAGCCTCCTCCAATGATTTACTGAGTGCGGCACATATTTGGTCTAGCCAAGGACATTAAATAATGGCGCTTGTGGGAGTCAACCCATGTCTTTCTTAGTTTTGCTTATTTGCTTAATTTATTAGTTTTATTTTATTATTGTTTTTATCACTTAATAATTGTCTTCTTGTTCCAGATATTGTTTGAATTTGTGGCTTAAAGACTAGAGTGAATTTTGCAGACATGGAGTTCATGGACCATGTATTGAGGAGTGGAGACAATTCCTTTCTCAAAGGATTCGGGCCCAGTATAAACACTCCTTTATTTTTATAACACAGGCCCACAATATTTTATTATCAAACACATTCAAAGTGGTCCCTTAAACCCATTCTCCATTTTGTCTTACCCACCCTAGCCGACTCTCTCTCCTCTTTACCCAACTCCACACATAGTCGTATCATCTCTTTCGCCGCCTACCGCACTACTATGGTCAACCTGAAGTTCGCATCTCCGCCACCTCCGAATTCCCCCTCTTCGCCGACAGAATCTACACCCACTAACCCATCATCATCGGCGGACGCTGTCAGCGAATCATCCTCCGCGAGCTCTTCCAATCACAAAGCCAAAACCAGTGATGACGAGACCACGGAAGAGAACTCGCCGATGCATATTTCACTCTCCGACACAGAGTAGCCCCCAAAAGATCAGGCTGCCCCTTTTTCCCTTTTTCTTTTTTTTTTGTTTCTGAGTTCGTTTTTTTTTTTATATTGTGTGTTTTTGCCTATCTCCCATGAGGACATGGAAGTGTTTAAGTGTGGGGAGGGTGTAGTTATGGTTTGTTTTTTTGTATGGTTTGTTTTTTTTTTCATTATGTTATTTCTTTTATAAAATATAAAAAAAATCAGAAAATCAGAAAACCTTTGAAAAACATTCAGTTTTCAGTTTTAAAATTTCTAGTGTGTTTTTGTTGAACTTATTTCACTTTATAAGCATTCTTTAGCCAAACAGTTTTGAATAAGAAAGGCTTAGTTATGGTTTAATTTATAGTAATGGATTGTGATAGTCAAGTATGATTCCAAGTATGATGACTATTGATTCTGAGCATTTTTGCCCACCTTAAAGTGAGGATTTTGAGCCAAGCATTGAATGACCACTTTGTTCATGCTTATATGAATTATTCTTTGAATGAGTGCAAATCGCGCATAGTTGATTTCTTAAACTTGCTTTGTTGTGCATGGATGTCATTTGTTGGAATTGAATTTGAATATGATAAAGGCACTTAGGATTTCGCCCTTTTGACTTTAATTTTCTTATCTACCCTTACATCTACCCTTAGTCAACCCCTTTGAGCCTTGAACCTTTCTTTTTATGTAAACAACTATAAATTTTCACCTAAGACCTTTTTAGCTTTCTTTTGGCCCCTAAGGTGTAAGTAACTTGTGTATGATTTTTTTCCCCTTGATTGAAAGAGAAGAGAATTGCATGCTTAAGTCTCTATGAGGAAGTTATTTCAGTTTGTTCTGATTGAATTGAGATTTTGAAGTCCATTGTTTTCCCGAACATCACTTGGACAGAAAGAGAAAAAAAATGAAAAAAATTTGAAGAATTTTTTCTGTGTTGTTTGCCTAAACAGTGGCAAGGAAGAGGAAGAACTGCAGCAATAAAAAAATGTGATCTGCTGATGGAAACAAAAGGAGAAAAAAAATGATGTGAAAAAAGCAGAGAATGAATGAAAAGTATTTGTTGTGCTGAAGTTACTTATGAATTTATTGATTTTGAGACTTGGTGCAATACAAGTGTGGGGATGTTTTAGAGTGTGTTGCTTACACCTTTGTTTGTTTTCTTTTTAAGCCTTTAGACTATCTTAAACCATACCTTGTTTAGCCTAGCCTCATTACAACCCTTTTGAAAGACCTTTTGATTCTTGTTTAGTTTCAATGTTATGATTATCTGTTGACATATTTGCAAGTTCATTGTAAGTCTTCTATGTGCAATTTAATGAGTGGCTGAACCCAATTCTATATATCTTTTGAGTGCTTGGAGTGATCTTGGAGAGTTACTCGGAATTTTGTAGTTTGACTTGGAGGACTTGATGGTGCATAAGCTTGTTACTTGAATTAAACCGAACTGTTTGGAAAGGTACTTGGTTTGGCTGGATCGATGTTTATTTAGTGAAGATGGTTATTTGTTTGTTTAGTTTGTTTTCAATTTTTGTTTGAATGCTTAGGGACAAGCATTGTTCAAGTGTGGGGATCTTGATAAGCACTTAAATGTTCAGTTTATTGTCTTTGTTTTAATGTATTTTGTGTGGTGAAACATGTGCTTAAAGGAGTTAAATTGTGCAGAATTTGGGAGATTCCATGGAGGAGATTGCTGTGAGGAAAGATGACTAATTTGGAGTTTTCTAGAAGATCAAAGACTTGGAGATAAAGTTAGAGAGATTTGGCAAGAAGAAGGAGTCTTGGCAATTACCAAAGTGGTGTTTGAAGCAATTAGGAAGTTTACTTTCTATTGCCGCATGTGGTTTTAATGGTTTTGGAAACAAGGAAGATTCCTTATTTGAGTTGTTTAGGAAGTCTTATTCTCTTCTCCTATATAAGTAGAAGATTATTTAGGGTTTAAGGATTGGATTTTCACTTTACGTTTTGAAGTTTCACGTTTTAGAGTCATGCTATAGTAACTGGGTTTGCAGAATAGCTGCTGCCCAGAATTTCAGAGCTCGTTGTTTGCCCAAACGACGGGTTCTGGTTTGATAATTTTTAGTTTAATTTAATTTCTGTTTTATATTTTTATTCCTGCTTTGTTTTAATTATGTTTAGTGAGTAGTTTTCTTATCTGGCTGTAGGTAATGAAGCACTAATCGATGCATGAATTGTGAGATCTAATTGTTCTTAATAAACTTTCTCTTATTTAATTCCAAGAGTTTTCTGAGCCTAAGGATAATTATCTAATTTAACTAAAGCTTGATCACCTTTAATTGAATTAGGTAGAGCCAATTAATCCCTTGTTAAGTCACTGGATTTAGTAAGTAAGATTAATTAGTGGCGAAGCTACTGTCTCGGTAGACGGAAATAATTGATTAACAAATTGTTGCATGCTGATTCATGATATGGTTTGTTAGAGTTGGGTTCTTCACTTCGCTTTTATGACATTAAATCTGGTGTTCGGCTGATTCCGGCCGGGTTGTGTTATAAATAGGGAATTAATTGAGTCAAGCTGATACTTGTCAATTAACGAATAATTAAGGAAGAATTAGGTTATGTCAGAGCCGATTCTCGGTAATCTATAACTAACTGATTAAATAGAGATTGTTATCTTTGAGTCGATGAACAATTAACAATTGATTAGTGTGGATTTATTTATAGGTGGATCTTTTCTTTTGATTGATTAATTTCTGAATTTTATTATTTTATTATTTACTTATTTCGTAATTGACTTCTTTACTTTAACTGTTTTAATCATTGAATAAATTGTAGTTACTATTGGCAAATTAATTGAATTGGAAAATTTGTTGTTCCTCGTGGGATCGACCTTACTCACACTATACTTATTTATCTTTAGAGAGTAAGTAAATTAATTTGGTACAAAATGACACACCAGATTCAAATCTTGTAGTAACTACACTTTTCTTTAGAAATTATATGCACCATATTCGATAATGCTTACAAATTTTTGAATAAATGAAGAATTTAAAAATTCAATGCATTTTGAATCCTAAAAATACAATAACAAAGAAAGGTTTTTGCAATACAAGTTGATCCTTAAATAAGCTACCAAAATTTTTAGAAGTTACAACTCTTCATTATGAATTAAAATTACAATTCTTCAAATCCAATGAGTTTTCTGTTCTATTCACTGTTTTATTGTATGTTACCTAAATTCATAAAATAAAACAGAGAATGATACAACTGTTTTATTGTATGTTACCTAAATTCATAAAATAAAACAGAGAATGATACACTGAATGTAAAAAGATCCAAATTAAAGTGTTCTTCATGCGATTGTGAATTGCAACTTTTTACGTGAATTGAATTTATAACTTTTTACAGTTGTAATTCTTTACTTTACTACATTCATATATGTTGAAAATTCCAACAAGAAAAAAAAGGGAGTACTATAGAACTCTCCTAGTAGGAATTATTTGTGATCTTTGCAAATGTTTCATCAAACTTTGAGTATAACTTCATTATTATACAGTGCTTCTTTATCTTCTTTGGGATGACTTTATTATTTCCATAGCTTTGATCTTCCTTCCTAAAGTTGTACGTTAAGTTATACTTAATTATTGTACACAATCGAAATCAATGGGATTTTGTGATAATCTTGTTGATCGAACTCACAACATCTTTGTCATATTCATAACATTAGCTTTTATCATAATTCAAAGACAAAATTCTCTTTTTTTTTTTTTGGAATCAATCCTCAACATTTTTAATTGAATCTTTCCCTCAGCTCTTGCTGATGCAGTGATTTCTACTTCGCTTTTTTTGTCCTGAACTTCATTATAAATATGGCTTGAGCCATTGGGGTTCTCACACTCAAATTGATCACCAAAACTTCCATCTTTTTGTTTCAAAAACAATGGAGATGGATATTATACTTGAGGCCATTGCTGCCTTCTGTTTTCTAGCAATCTTTGGACTGGCATGGAGGGTTTTGGACTGGGCATTGTTCGCACCAAAAAGGCTTGAAAAGCGTCTAAGGCAGCAAGGTTTCAAAGGAAACCCTTACAGATTCTTAGTTGGAGATGTTAAAGAGAGTGGCATAATGCTTCAAGAAGCCATGTCTAAGCCAATGGAGTTCAACAATGATATTGTTCCTCGCCTCATGCCTTACATTGATAAAACCATCAAGACCTACGGTATTTACTTTCTCACACTCCAACTAATTCTCATCCACTACTCACCCTTATGCTTGATCCATGAACAAAGAATCAGAGCATTGCAGTTTCATGGAACGACAATGATTTGAAATATTGATGACAAATTATATAATTCTTTGATCTAAATCTTGCTATGGTGGTGATTTTTTTAGGTAAGAATTCCTTCACCTGGATGGGTCGCATGCCAAGGTTACACGTATTGGAACCCGAACTTTTCAAGGAAGTATTGAATCATTATCGAAAGTTTCCAAAGAATGTCTCAATTCATAATCCTCTTATTAAGTTTCTGTTCACTGGAGTTGGAAGCTATGAGGGTGACAAATGGTCTAAGCATAGAAAAGTCATCAATCCAGCTTTCACTCTTGAGAAAGTCAAGGTTAAGTATATAGCCTAATTTCTCATCAATATAAGTTCCTGTAAAACGGGTTCATATACAACTGCGCATTAATCGTGATTCAACGATTCTAACAATGATTAACTGATAGTTGGTTTCATATACAAAATAAATTTTAATAGTGATTAATTGTCCGTTTCATATATGAAACACGTACGTTTTATATATGAACCCGTTTCACATACATTTTTTTGAAAAATCATATATATACTTCTCTCTATGAAACACGTACGTTTTATATATGAACCCGTTTCACATACATTTTTTTGAAAAATCATATATATACTTCTCTCTTTAAACATTAGTAACTTGAGATCATTTTTCCATTACATTAGTACTCAGTAAATGGAGAAATGAATGTCATGAAAATTGAGATGAAATTGCAAAATTATATAAACTTAGTCACAAGTGAATCTAAATATATATATTTTGCATGCATGCATGGCTTAATGGTTTTCTTTTTTGTCACAGAATGTTCTTCCTGCTTTTGCTTACTGTTACGAAAAGGAATTGGGCAAATGGGAGCAAATGATCTCACGAGAGGGATTGCATGAGGTCGATGTTTTCGAAGCATTTGATGTTTCAACCAGTGATGTGATTTCTCAAGTTGCATTTGGCAGCACCTATGAAGAAGCACGTAAAATCTTTCAATTCATAAAAGAACTCGTGAACCTCACAATTGAATCCATGCGAGACGTTTACATTCCGGGATGGAGGTTGATATATATAAAGATTAATTTATAACTGTGAAAAATTAAGGCCCTAAAGATATTGTGAATCTAATTATATATATATATATATATATATATTTATTTATATATATATTGTTATGATGATGGTTAATTATGCAGGTTCTTGCCGACTAAAAGAAACAATAGGATGAAGAAGATTAACAAAGAAATCGCAGATATAATGAGAAACATGATCAGTCAAAGAATTGAGGCTATGAAGTCAACTGGAAAACCAACTGGGAATGATTTACTGAGTGTTCTGTTAGAATCGAACTTCCAAGTAATCCAGAAAGAAGGAAACAAGAAAAATGTTGGATTGAGCATTGATGAGATCATTGAAGAGTGCAAACTATTCTACTTTGTTGGACAGGATACAACTGGGGTGACCCTCACATGGATTACACTTTTGTTGTGTAAACATCCAGAGTGGCAAGAACGTGCCAGAGAAGAAGTTTTCCGAACTTTTGGGAGAAATAAACCGACTTATGATGAATTGAGTCATCTCAAATACGTAAGAAAGAATCTTCAGTTAATTAATATGTCCAACAATGATCCGGCCATCAACCATGCATCAATGTTTTTGTACATCTTAATGTATATTTTTCTTGCACGTTTAATTACTTGTTTTACAGGTTACCATGATTGTCCATGAAGTTCTAAGGTTATACCCTCCAGCATTCGACCTAAACAAAGTTGTATACGAGGATACAAAACTAGGACCCTACACCATCCCTGCCGGAACCCAAATCCATTTGGGAACAATCATGCTTCACCGCGACAAATCCATCTGGGGAGAAGATGCCATGGAGTTTAATCCAATGAGATTTGCTGATGGAGTTGCTGCAGCAACCAAGAATCAAGTTGCATACATCCCTTTTAGCTATGGACCTCGATATTGTGTAGGCCAAAACTTTGCGCTTTTGCAATTGAGGTTGGCGGTGGCTATGATGTTGCAACGATTCTCTTTCACACTTTCTCCCTCTTATGTTCATGCTCCTTTTAGCATCATTAGCCTTCAACCACAATTTGGAGCTCCTGTCATCTTCCGCAAGCTTTGATTCAGCATTTCATGGAGATGAACATGAAATATATAGGCTATCTTGCTATATAGCTGTGTTCTACATAATAAAGTTTGTTAATCATTTGTAATTTGTTTTTAGTTTCTTAAACTATATATCTCTGTTTACTAATAATTGGTGATGTATGCTATTTTTTTGCTTAATAAAATAACATGGACATTTTGGTGAAGAACACGAATTCCGAAGAATTTGAAAGATTTTGTTGAATAATAATAATAATAATAATGTGGAATGATAAAAATAAAATAAAACTTTATAAGTATTTATATATGTAATTTTAGTAAGGTCAAAAACTAAATGAGAAAAGAATTTGAAATAGACTGAAAAAAAAGGGGGTTTAGGAATAGCTAGCTAAAACGAAAGAATTAAAATGGTAGAGTAATGGAGTAATTCCTTTTTAAAATTAACAATAGTACTTTTTCATCTTTTTCACATTTTTTTTCCTTTTTTAGATTGATAGTGAATAACTCAATACTCATTTTCAATCCTTAATTTGCAAATCAATTCCCTCCACTTGAGAATAATTTGTCCTTAAGAAGGTTTTACATAAAAATATTAGGTGCATTTGACAATTTGAATTGCATGATAAGTTGTTAATAAAAAATTTTCCTTGTGTTAAGGTCATTTTTCACTAATCTCCCAATCTAATTTATATCTAATGATACCCACTTCATAAATCAATTTTTTAAAAATTTTCGCTCCAAACACCTCAAACCGGGGAATGGGAAATGTATACCGCACTACGATTTTATTAATTGCTCGATTGTCAACACACATACGCCTAACTTCCATCTTCTTCAGTATCAATAATGTTGAGACAACACAAGGGCTCATATGTACTAACCCTAACCAACTGTTTTCAAACAACTCTTCCACCATTAATTTGTTGAAAAATCAGGTTTTCTTTGGGTTCAATGAGGCAAATTATGCAAACCAGCTCTAGAAACCAAATCAATAGCATCTTGAATATTTCTCAATTCAAACAATTAACAGTCAAGAAAATACTCTACTTTACGCGATAAATGCATTCAATAGTAAAATTATCTCTATATCCTTAAAAGTGATTAGTTCAAAGTTATATCTTTTTTAATAATAATAGTTCCAAACACGCCTTGAATAGAAAAATTTTCTATATATTATTTGATTTGAGATTATAGAAAATTCGAATAAAAATCAAAGATTAGGAATCCATTGTTCGTGACTAATTTTGAAGGCTTTGATTTTATTTTATTTTATTTCAAAGAGTTTCCTTCCATATATAACTTTGATCTATTGTGTAAATCAACATCTAAACATCCCATTGGACCTCATGCCATTTTTCTCACTACTGCTCATCCTTCATTGTCCACTTCTCTCTGCTGTCTAGCTTTCTCTTCTTCCATCTCTAATAAGAAATTAAGTGAAGAAATTAACTTTGGTAATGTCAGACTGAAGCTTAAAACAGAAGTGAAGGAAGAAATTAACCCTGCTAATTGTTGGAATGAATGTCCTAAAGTCAATCATTTGATGATTGTTTGACATTTTATTATCATGAATATTCTATTAATTAAAGGCATTTTATTATTGTCACAATTGTTTATAATTGTTATATGAATTATTGTAATAATAATGTCCCTAGAATATAATGTATATTCTTAAATGTCCTTAGTCGAGTATTATTAAGAGGGACATTAATAATACGGTAAGACTAACGTGTAGTTGATTAATATGTGATATTAAGGACAATACATAAGTGCATAAATTAGAGAATTCATGTACTGGACCGACCCGCTATGAAATCATTGCATGGATCATATTATGATAGTCATAAATGATTTCATAGTGATGATGGTGTTGACTGTTCCTTAGACCTGAGGTCACCATGGTGCCCAACATAAAGAATTGTATATTTTGACTCCATCAAACGTTACCCTTAACAAGGTGATTATAAAGATGGTGATTGGATATATAATAATTTATGTATTGGGTTGTGAGTGATCAAGATGGGATTTGTTCTTCCTATAACATGGGAATGATATCTATGGCCTCTTAATTGAATTAAGCTAATAACTGCATGGCCATGCCCAAATGATTTGTCATTTGTTTTGATTATCTAATTCAGGAATCAAGAAATAAAGATTAAACTATACGAGAATGACATGTCCATGTCTCGTGTTTAATCTAGATATCGAGAACAAAAGGAATTTACAACATGGTAACATCAGTCACAGTTTAGGTTGCTTTGAAGCATATAATTCTTCGTAATTTGGGTAGCAATGATGTGTTGCTAGACACCGCTCATTGTTTATAATTATGAAATATGATTTTATAATTATTGCCAACATTACGGGAACCTATAGGGTCGCACACTTAGAATAGTAAGTAATTCAGAAAGTTTAAATTCATTAGATGAATCTTATTTGAGCAATTAATAAACTTTCCTAGTTAGACTAGGATTAAGTTTTGATTTTGTCATAATTAATTAATAAATATATATATGGTATATATTTTAATTAATTTCCTAGTCAGACTAGGATTTGATTATTAATTGATTTCCTATTTAATTATTTAATTAATTAAAAAAATAAATTAAATAAAAGGTATATCAGAATACCATTAAGAATATTCTGTTTGGCTAAGGTTTGTGAAACCCTAAGCCTATAAATACCCTAAGCCTACAAATATCTCATGAAACTGTCTGCCTCCAGAAGAAGAAGAAACATATGTTTCATCCCAAGAGAGGTCTATGAGACAGTTTAGTTTTGAGAATAAAAACTCTACTATATTGCTCAAAGATTAATTCAAGTGTTGAATTAATCAACTAATTAACAAGAATAAAGGGCTAGCACCCAAGTTCTTGTGAGTTCTATCCGGGTTCGTGAGACGAGTTCGGAGATTACGCTGTTCGTGTGGATACCGTAGAGACACGATCTAATTGTTCGTGTTTTGTTGATGCTTCAACAGTACGAAAGGCGCACCAAAACGGTATGTTCTAAACACATAATAGATTATTGTTTTAAACTGATCTTGGCTTAGGGAATTAAATTTTTAATTTTCCGCTGCTTATGCCTGTTTAATTCCTAACAGTGGTATCAGAGCCATATGTTTAAAACACTGTCTATTATGATTGAAAGTATGTAAATAAATTATTTATATATAAGATATAATTATTTGTTGTTTGATAAGATCAAATTTACATGCTTTTTGAATACACGATTAAATGATTGCATGATTTTATGTAAACTATTTGCATAAAATAATTGCATCATTTTATGTAAACTGATGATTTCATGTAAACTGTTTATATAATGATTTTATGTAAACTGTTTGATAATTATTTGCACGATTAAATAATTGCATGATGAATCATATCATGTTTAATTTGATGAGATCAAATTGTATAGAATTAATAAGATTAATTCATAATATAATTTGATAAGATCAAAAATTATATATTGAATTTAATGAGATTAATTTAAATATAAAGTAATAGTAATAATACATGTGTGATGTTTATCATTTACTTTAATATTATGAATTGATAAGATTAATTTATAATATAATTTGATGAGATCAAATTTGATATAATTAATTCATAATATATTTGATTTGATTAGATCATATTGTATAAAATTAATAAGATTAATTTATAATACAATTTGATAAGATCAAATAAAATATAATTGATAAGATTAACTTATAATATAATTTGATGAAATCAAATTCTATAAAATTAAGGGCGAATACCATTTTACCCCCCTGTGGTTAGGCATAATCACCCTATCGCTACCTCGTGGTTTCAAAATACCCACATAACCCCCTCGTGGTTCGGACTAATGTGGAAAATGGACGGAATCCATCTTAACTGACGGATGTGTGCGAAATGACAATAACACCCTTTATTACCGTCGTGTGAGCAAAAAAAGAAAAAACTTTACGGAACTATCATAATCTTCAATTCCATTTTGACCACTCGTTTCATATCAGACTGAATTATTTCCAACGACTCAAATCGAAAACATACTGAACTAAATTTCGAAATCAAATATAGTTGAAGATTCAAGTGCATTCAAGTGCATTGTTAAACATTGTTTTGTCTGGGTGAAAGGAATCAAATCGCGACAGATTAGTAGGCTTTGAAGGTGTCGAAGGTGCATTGTTAATCATTGTTTTGTCTGGGTGCAAGGAATCAAATCGCGAACGATCTGTAGGCTTTGAAGGTGTCGAAGGATATAATGCAGATTTGAAGGTGTCGAAGATCAAGCAGGTAATAGATATTCCCTTCAATATTGTTATTAAAGTCGAAATGTGGGTTATAGAATTCAAACATCTTTAGGGTTAAAATGTGATTTAGGATTTACAGATATATCGATTACGATTACGATTAGGGATTTAGGGTTAATAACCACTGTGCTTTTGACTGAATAAGATTTTGAATATCGATTACGATTAGGATTTTGAATTCTGAATTTGTGATTAATCTGGGTTACTGTGCTTTTGACTGAATAAGAATACATCGATTTACAAGCACATTTCTTGAAAATATCAAATCTACGCGTATCTTGAATCTTATATGTTTGTGAATTTCAGATCTGGGTGCAATGTCATTGACGAAGTTGGTTGATATTCATTTACATTATGGAGGATTGTTTGTATGGAAACCACAAGTTATGTATATTGGTGGGAAGGTGGAAGTTTTTCCTAAATGTGATCCAGATGAGTTATCATGTCATGGGCTGATGAAATTGTATAGGATAGTGGACAATGCAACGAATCCTAAGTTGTATTACAAGCTGCCAAACAGGGAGGTAAGTTATGGTGTGATTCCTATACAAGATGATGAAGACATCAGACTGTTAACATCTGGACATGAAGGATTGTCTGTTATGGATATTTATGCCGAGATAGATGCAGAACCACTTTAAGTGGTGTCAACAGATGCCCCATTACTTTTGACTTATTATGGTAAGTTGGATAATGTGGAAAATACAGAAAATGATGAGGGTACTGGGGTAAATGACCAAACATTAGCACACCAAAAGAGTGAAAACCCTAGTACTGATGGGCAGAATTGTATTGTGAATAACAAAGAGGGGGAAGAACAACAAGACGGTTTCAAAGATGCAGAACAAGAGATTCTACAAGATGGGAAGGAGGACAATGTGAATACCACACAACAAAGTCAAATTACATTTGACCAACAGCAAGAACAACAAGTTGGGAATGAAGATGAAGCTGCAGTGAACCAGGACAATCATCCATCAGAGAGAGCATCCAATGTTGTCCAAGAAGAGGTCTGTAATGCAGCAGCATTAAAACGCAAAAGAGCATCACAGAGAGGGGCATCAAAGAGAGGGGCATCAAAGAGAGGGGCAGCTAAGAGAGGGGCAGCTAAGAGAGTTGCAAGGGAATCAAAGAGAGTTGGTAGAAGTGAAACAACAACAAGTGAACAAGTCCCTGCAGATGAAGAAAATGCAGTTCAAGTCCCTTCTTGTCCAACACATGAGAACGCAGAACAAGAAAATGCAGGAGATGATGCGCCTGAATGGATGAGAGATGGAATCGAAGGCCCTGACAGTGATGACATATTTGCAGGCAACGAAGGTCATCAGAGTTTAGATCAGAATGCTGATAAAGGGCAACAAGATGCAGATGAAGGGCAACAATATGCAGATGAAGGACAACAAGATGCAGAACAAAATGTACACTCAAATGCTTAAGAAGTGAACACAGAGGAGAAAGATTGGAATGAACCCGCTGAAGATGATGATGTTTTACTACATCGTAGAGGAGTAGATGATGATGACAAAGGGCCAGACCATCCTTATTTCTATGAAGAAGTTGAGTTTAAGAAGGCAAAATTTGAATTGAAGGTTGGACAGAAATTTACAGATTTCAGAAAATTCAGAGAAGCCCTCATTGAATGGAATGTGAGAGAATGATACATTTTGAAGTACATAAAGAATGAGTCAAAGAAAATAACTGCGACATGTAGAAATGGTTGTGATTGGAGAATACATGCAAGTCAAGTACAAGGGCAGACCACATTCCAAATTAAGTCTTTGAAAGGAAGTCATTGGTGTGCAAGAGTTTCACACAAGTCACATGCAAATTCCAGATTTTTAGCCAACAAATTTCAGGAGAAAATCAGAGATGACCCTAATTGCAGCTTGAGCAGTATACGAAATACCACAAGAAGGTTTTATATTGTTGATATAAGTGCAAGACAGGCTTACCGGACAAAGAAGAAGGCAAAGGATATGTTGCAAGGAGTTGACATGGAACAATATTACAGGTTATGGGACTATGCTGCAACCATAAGACAGCGTAATCCAGGCAGCACTGTGAAGATTCAAGTGTGTAGAAATACATTGGATGATAGTCCAACATTTGAGATGATGTACTTTTGTTTGAGTGCACTGAAAGAAGGCTTTCTTGCTGGATGCAGACCAATAATTGGGCTAGATGGATGTTTCTTGAAAAGTCCATTTGGTGGTCAATTACTCACTGCAATGGGTAGGGATGGAAATGATAACATGTTCCCAATTGCAATGGCTGTTGTTGAAAGTGAGAGGTATGATAGTTGGAGTTGGTTTTTGACTGAGTTAATGGGTGATATTGGAGTAGGGTCTGATGTGCCTTGGACATTCATTTCTGATAGACAAAAAGGGCTGGTCCATGCAGTGGAGCAACTGTTTCCCCAATCAGAACATAGATTTTGCATTAAACACTTAGATCAGAATTTCAATCTAAAGTTCAAAGGACAAGAGTTGAGGCGTCATTTCTGGGCTGCTGCAGCTGCTTCAAATGTGCATGATTTCAAACGTGCCATGACAGCTTTGGAATTGGCTGATCCAAAGGTTGGCAATACCTTGAATGCTGTGGGTTGGTTGCAAAGGTTGCCACCACATTTGTGGGCAAGATCACACTTTCGCTCACAGGCTAAAAGTGATATCATGGTAAACAATTTGAATGAGTCTTTCAACAATTATATTCTGGAGGCTAGAGACAAATAAATAATTGGTATGCTGGAGTGTATTAGAAGAAGACTTATGCAAAGAATGCAAACAAAGAAAGAAGGTATGGAAAAATACTCTGGAAATTTCTGTCCAAATGTGGTCGACAAACTATACAAGGCTGTAGATAAAAGCAGAACTTGCATTGCATTTTACGCTGGGCAAGATCAATTTGAAGTGGATGATGGTAACAGGACTTATGTTGTCCATTTGGGCGAACATACATGCACATGTGGTATGTGGCAGCTTACTGGAATTCCATGTTGTCATGCAGTTTCTGCAATTCAGATGTTGAAAAAGAATCCTGAAGATTTTGTGCACCATTATTTCAGCAAAGAGATGTATTTGAAAGCATACAATAAAATGATTCAGCCAATTCCATCAAGAGAATTCTGGAAGGAAACTGGATTCGATCCTATTAAACCTCCAACAGTAAGAAAACAAGTTGGGAGACCAAAGAAGGTGCGAGTGAGACAACATGGTGAACCCAGAAAAGGTACAACTTCAACGAGGAAAGGTTTAGCTGTCCACTGCAAGAGATGTTTCAAACAAGGGCACAATAGCAGGACTTGCAAAAATCCTATTCATCCCAAATCAAAATTTTTTAAGGTTTGTTGTTGATTATATATTAATGTTCAGTTTTTAGTACATTATACTCACATAACAATGATGTATTTATGTGTTGTTCTTAGGCACCTCCAAGCAACCAACAAGGGACAAATGATACAATTGATGAGTCCAACCATGAGCAATCTGGGCAACAACAGGTATCATTTTAGTTAACATTACATTTTTGTCAAGTTGAATTTCTGAATCTTATATGACAATATTGAGTAATTTGTGACACATGAACAATCCTTACTAAATTAAATTACTTTGTTAGGCACTTAACAGTAATGAACAAGGGTCAAATGTTGCATTGGATGCACAGGAATCTCAACAACAACAGGTAGTTATTGCTTGTAGTTATTACACTTGACACATCTTTCTCATCACTGACATCTTTCTCATCACTGACATGTGTCACAAATTATTGACAATTTCTAATTACTTGTTGCAGCAAGAAAGTGGTAATAGACATGCAACAGAAGGGACTTCTTCCTCTACAGTTAGATCAAATAAGAGGGGTGCTGCTGCAAGGAGTGCAAGGGGTGCTTCAAGGGCTGCAAGGGGTGCTTCAAGTGGTAGAAATAAGAAATCTAGAATGGTTTAGGATTTTTATTTGGATGATGACATTTTGATTTTTGGAAACCCTGTCATGCCATTTTGCAGTTGATGTAATGACTCAGAATGCTACCACTCAGAATTTGTATGGTTTTGGATTTTTATTTCGATGATGATATTTTGACATTTGTAAAACTTGTAATGACATTTTGCAGTTTTTAGTTTGAATGCTGCTGATATTTTGCATGCTGGAAAGTCTCAGATTCTGTAATCCAGTTCTATTATTGCAAGTTTAATGAATTCCTGAATCTTTTGCAAGTTGAATTCCCAGAATGCTATTATTGTTCATGTTGCATACTGACTGCATACTGACTGCACATTGAATTGTCAGATTGCTATTATCGTTCTTATTGCACATTTTTCAAATTGACTTCCCAGATTCTTTTGAAATTTGTGAGTTGGGTACAGTGGTGATGGAGTAGGCAACATTTTAATACTGCACCACTACAATTCTTCAAGATTTCGTCCATACAGAACAGAGAAGAAAAACCACAATTAGAACCTCCAGGATTAAGACATATAGCAAATTCACTAAAAAAGATGGTTACAATATATTGCCATTAATCCATAATTCATTTCAACAAAATTACAAGTACAGAAAAAATCGAAACACAAATACAAAACTTCATCATTGTCTTCATCCTGCCAAAGTCAATTTCAATTATTTTCTCCAGATTCTTCACCCTTACAAAAACAGGGTCAGAACTATTGCTTGACCCTTCTCTTACTCGATTTTCGTCACAATTTCCTTTGCTAATTGTTTCGTTGCATCCAATGGGGGTGCACCATCCCCAAAATTTGCACTCATCTTTTTCACAAACAAAATATAATTTACCTTTTGAAGGTTTGTCAGACTCAACTATTCTCACCGCAGCCTTTTTCCCACAATGACACCAGCGGTATTGATACCTCATGTCTCTTGTGACACCAGAAGTGCTCGAGCTCGACATTTCGGTAGATCGACTATGCTTTTTAGAGCCAGATAGGATTGCTAATCTTCAAAAGTGATATCTTCAAAAAAAGGATCGATCGAACGCTGAGCTTAGTTGAATCGCAGATCTGAATTACTAATTTGGGTTGCAGATCTGATCGATTGATGAGCTAAGTTGAATCGCAGCTCTGAATGACTAATTTGGGTTGCAGATCTGAGTTGGGGTGCCGATCTGATTTAGGTTGAAGATTGTTTGAAGATTTGCGTTTGGGGTTGAGATATGTTGATGATCTGAAGACGATTATGAATTTCAATGACTAAATAAGGGTATTTCGGGAATACAATGACAACTGGAGCACTACTATTATTTTTCACGCGTATATTCTCGCGCGTTTCGCACACATCCGTCAGTTAAGACGGATTCCGTCCATTTTCCACATTAGTCCGAACCACTAGGGGGTTATGTGGGTATTTTTGAAACCACGAGGTAGCGATAGGGTGATTATGCCTAACCACAGGGGGGTAAAATGGTATTCGCCCTAAAATTAATATAATGGTGAATTGTGATTTATTTTATATACATATGTATTATCTGATAAATTATGATTTATTCTTATGCATATGTATTATGTGATAAATTATAATTTATTTTCATGCATAATTATTATGTGATAATTCATAATTTGATAAGATCAAATTTAATTGAGTTAAAGAGTTTAATTCATGATTTAGTGAGATCATCCCTCATTAAAATATATTAAGTTCTTCCTTCCAATAAGTTATCTCTCGTCAAATTCTTGATCGAATTAAAGTAGTTTCCACCAAAGTGGGGTGCTTGATTTTATCTTAAAAAGGCGTAGAGGAAAATGTAGAGTCGGCCAAAGCAGTGTACTTTGTTCCATCGATTAACTATTGGGTCGGACTTAACTAGTACAAGCCCAATAGGATTGGGAGTCTAGAGGAAAAGAGTTGGGCCTTCATCTATAAAATGAATTTAAATAAAGAGTTATTTACCCAACTGTTCCAAGAATTGTATAAAGATGCAATTAGCAAAGAGTTGCTTACCTAAATATCCAAGTTTTGAGTTTTTCAGCCAAAGCTGTCTCAATAATTGGTGAAATATGGATCTTGGCCTACTAGAAAGTTTAGAACTTTCAGAATTAATAAGAGGGATATTAATTCAAACAAAATAGTGGGAGAATTATTTAATTAAAGTCCTATTAAATAATTTAATTCATGATATTTATACTAGCATATTTTTCTGTTGTAAAATAACATGGCATCTAATACTACAAACAACATATCTGTGCGATCCATCTTTGAGAAGGATAAACTGGTTGGGACCAACTTCATTGATTGGTACAGAAGCGTGAGAATTGTTCTCAGACAAGAAAAGAAGTTATATGTCCTGGAGCAAAAGATTCCTGAGAAACCTCCTGTATCTGCCCCTAAGACAGACAAAGATGCTTACAAGAAGCATAAAGATGACTCTGGGGATGTTGCATGTTTCATGTTAGGAGGTATGAACTCCGAGCTTCAGAAGCAACATGAAAACATGGAGGCCTTTGAAATGATCGAGCATCTTAAGCAATTGTTTCAAGAGCAAGCTCGACAAGAAATGTATGACATTTCTAAGGCACTGTTTCAATGTAGAATGACAGAAGGCAGTTCTGTTAATTCTCATGTGCTCAAAATGATTGGGTACATTGAGAGCCTTGAAAGGTTGGGATTTATGTTGAATAAACATTTGGCTATTAACCTTGTCCTGCAATCATTGCCAAACAGTTTTAGTCAATTTGTCATGAACTATAATATGCATAGTTTGGACAGAACTTTAACTGAGCTCCATAACATGCTAAAGACTGCACAAAGCAATATGCAAAAGCAGAACCCTGGGTCCATATTGATGGTTCAAAAGGGTAACAGCAAGAAAAAGGACAAGGGCAAGAAAAGCAAAAATCCTAAACCCAAAGCTGCTGCACTGAAACCTAAATAAGGGGTTACAAAGGATGCAAAGTGCTTCCATTGTGATGAAATTGGTCACTGGAAGAGGAATTGCAAAGTGTATTTGGAAGATCTAAAGAAGAAGAGAAGTGAGACTTCTACTTCAGGTATTTATGTTATTGAGATTAATCTCTCAACTCCTACTACTTGGGTATTAGATACCGGTTGTGGTTCTCACATTTGTTTGAATGTGCAGGAACTGAAAAATAGTAGGAGACTTGGCAAGGGCGAGGTGTACCTACGAGTGGGAAATGGAGCAAGAGTTGCTACATTAGCTATAGGAACATATCATTTGTCTTTGCCCACTGGGCTTGTTATAGAACTTAATAATTGTTATTACGTTCCTTCAATTACCAGAAATATTATTTCTATTTCTTATTTAGATAAGGAAGGATATTATTTTGATATTAAAAATATAATTTGTTCTATTTATTTTAAAGGAATATTTTATGGTAATGCTCCAATGATCAATGGTTTGTATGAATTGGATCTTGACATGCCCATTTATAACATAAATAATAAAAGGGTTAAATTAAACAAATCAAACCCGACTTACCTTTGGCATTGTCGTTTGGGTCATATAAGTGAGAAACTCATTTCAAAACTCCATAAAGATGGATTTTGGACTCATTTGATTTTGAATCATATGAGACATGTGAATCTTGTTTGTTAGAAAAATGACAAAGGCCTCATTTACTGGACACAGTGAACGGGCTAATGACTTATTGGGTCTAATACATACTGATGTATGTGGACCAATGAGTTCACAAGCTAGAGGTGGGTATTTGTATTTTATTACATTTACTGATGATTTCAGTAGGTATGGTTATGTCTACCTGATGAGACATAAATTTGAATCTTTTGAAAAGTTCAAAGAATTCAGAAATGAAGTACAAAACCAACTTGGCAAAAGTATAAAAGTACTTCGATCTGATCGAGGTGGTGAATACTTAAGTCAAGAATTTTGTGACTATTTGAAAGAGTGTGGGATAGTCTCACAGCTCACTCCACCAGCTACACCACAATTAAATGGTGTGTCTGAGAGAAGAAATTGAACATTGTTAGACATGGTTAGATCGATGATGAGTCACGCAGATCTTCCAATCTCCTTTTGGAGATAGGCTCTAGAGACAGCAACTTTTATACTGAACAGAGTTCTATCTAAAGCAGTTCAAAAGACACCATATGAGATATGGATTGGGAAGCGTCCTAGTATGTCTTTTATCAGATGTTGGGGTTGTTAGGCTTACGTAAAACGTCTAGCTTCTGACAAATTAGCACCAAAATCTGATAAATGTTATTTTGTGGGATACCCTAAAGAAACTAAAGGGTATTACTTCTACAATCCTTCAGAGAACAAAGTGTTTGTTGCTCGAACTGGAGTATTTTTAGAGAAACAATTTGTCTCTAAAGAAACCAGTGGGAGGAAAGCAGAACTTGAAATTGTTCAAGAACCATAAGAAAACGTAGAACCGATGATGAATTTTGAGCCAGTTTCACAAGTAGTTGTGGAACCTGAGACAATTCCACAAGAAGTTATGGAACAGGAAATGGCTCAAGATACACAAGGCCCACGTAGGTCAAGTAGGTCACGTAGGTTGCCTGCGAGATATAATTTTCTCGTAACTCAACCAGGGGACGTGATGCTCATTGAAGAACATGAGCCTACAACTTACGAACAAGCTATAACTGGGCAAGATTCTGAGAAATGGCTTGAAGCCATGAAATCTGAAATGGACTCCATGTATACCAACCAAGTGTGGACTTTGGTTGACCCACCTGAAGGGGTAAAACCCATTGGGTGTAAGTGGGTTTTCAAAAAGAAAACCGACATGGAAGGAAATGTGCATACCTATAAAGGGCAATTGGTTGCAAAAGGCTTCAAACAAGTTCATGGTATAGACTATGACGAAGTCTTTTCACCGGTTGCGATGCTTAAATCTATTCGGATTTTACTTGCTGTTGCAGCATACCAAGACTATGAAATTTGGCAAATGGATATCAAAACAGCTTTTCTTAATGGAAAGCTCATTGAGGATGTGTATATGACACAACCTGAGGGTTTTGTGGATCCAAATACCCCTAGCAAGGTGTGTAAATTGCAACGATCCATTTATGGGTTGAAGCAGGCTTCTCGGAGTTGGAATCTTCGTTTTGATGAATCAATCAAAGAGTTTGGTTTCATACAAAATGAAGATGAACCTTGTGTATATAAAAGGTTCAGTGGGAGTACCATTATCTTCCTAGTATTATATGTAGATGACATATTATTAATTGGGAATGATATTCCAGCTCTACAATCAGTTAAGACTTGGTTGGGGAGTTGTTTTTCAATGAAGGATTTAGGCGAGGCTACCTATTTTTTGGGTATTAAGATCTATAGAGATAGATCAAGGAAAATGCTTGGCTTAAGTCAAAGTACATACATTGACAAGGTGTTAAATCGGTTTAGCATGCAATAGTCCAAGAGAGGACTACTTCCTATGTCACATGGCATCACTCTCACAAAAGATATGTGTCCAAAGACACAAGATGAGAGAGAACGCATGAGTAAGATACCTTATGCTTCAGCTATAGGATCTATCATGTATGCCATGGTATATACACGTCCTGATGTCTCGTATGCACTAAGTGTAACGTGTAGATACCAAGGTAATCCTGGTGATAGTCACTGAATTGCTGTTAAAACAATCCTTAAGTACTTAAGAAGAACTAAGGATGTGTTTTTGGTATATGGAGGTGATAAAGAGCTCAGAGTAAAAGGTTACACTGATGCAAGCTTTCAAACCGATAAGGACAGTTTTAAATCGCAATCTGGATATGTGTTTTGCCTAAATGGTGGTGCTGTAAGCTGGAAGAGTTCAAAGCAAGATACAGTTGCTGATTCTACAACAGAGTCTGAGTATATTGCTGCTTCCGAAGCAGCAAAATAAGCTGTTTGGATTAAGAAGTTCATATCTGAATTAGAGGTTGTTCCTAGCATTGGAGACCCAATTGAGCTCTATTGTGATAACAATGGAGCAATAGCACAAGCTAAGGAACCTCGATCTCACCAAAAATCCAAACACATACTTAGACGTTTCCATCTCATTCGAGAAATCATTAGTAGAGGAGATGTGAAAATATGCAGAGTTTCTACAGACAACAATATAGCTGATCCATTGACTAAGCCTCTGACACAACAGAAGCATGATCAGCACACTGAATCACTAGGTATTAGATACGTTAGTGATTGGCTTTAGTCCAAGTGGGAGTTTGTCGGAATGAATGTCCTAAAGTCAATCATTTGATGATTGTTTGACATTTTATTATCATGAATATTCTATTAATTAAAGGCATTTTATTATTGTCACAATTGTTTATAATTGTTATATGAATTATTGTAATAATAATGTCCCTAGAATATAATGTATATTCTTAAATGTCCTTAGTCGAGTATTATTAAGAGGGACATTAATAATACGGTAAGACTAACGTGTAGTTGATTAATATGTGATATTAAGGACAATACATAAGTGCATAAATTAGAGAATTCATGTACTGGACCGACCCGCTATGAAATCATTGCATGGATCATATTATGATAGTCATAAATGATTTCATAGTGATGATGGTGTTGACTGTTCCTTAGACCTGAGGTCACCATGGTGCCCAACATAAAGAATTGTATATTTTGACTCCATCAAACGTTACCCTTAACAAGGTGATTATAAAGATGGTGATTGGATATATAATAATTTATGTATTGGGTTGTGAGTGATCAAGATGGGATTTGTTCTTCCTATAACATGGGAATGATATCTATGGCCTCTTAATTGAATTAAGCTAATAACTGCATGGCCATGCCCAAATGATTTGTCATTTGTTTTGATTATCTAATTCAGGAATCAAGAAATAAAGATTAAACTATACGAGAATGACATGTCCATGTCTCGTGTTTAATCTAGATATCGAGAACAAAAGGAATTTACAACATGGTAACATCAGTCACAGTTTAGGTTGCTTTGAAGCATATAATTCTTCGTAATTTGGGTAGCAATGATGTGTTGCTAGACACCGCTCATTGTTTATAATTATGAAATATGATTTTATAATTATTGCCAACATTACGGGAACCTATAGCGTCGCACACTTAGAATAGTAAGTAATTCAGAAAGTTTAAATTCATTAGATGAATCTTATTTGAGCAATTAATAAACTTTCCTAATTAGACTAGGATTAAGTTTTGATTTTGTCATAATTAATTAATAAATATATATATATGGTATATATTTTAATTAATTTCCTAGTTAGACTAGGATTTGATTATTAATTGATTTCCTATTTAATTATTTAATTAATTAAGGAAATAAATTAAATAAAAGGTATATCAGAATACCATTAAGAATATTCTGTTTGGCTAAGGTTTGTGAAACCCTAAACCTATAAATACCCTAAGCCTACAAACATCTCATGAAACTGTCTGCCTCCAGAAGAAGAAGAAACATATGTTTCATCCCAAGAGAGGTCTGTGAGACAGTTTAGTTTTGAGAATAAAAACTCTACTATATTGCTCAAAGATTAATTCAAGTGTTGAATTAATCAACTAATTAACAAGAATAAAGGGCTAGCACCTAAGTTCTTGTGAGTTCTATCCGGGTTCGTGAGACGAGTTCGGAGATTACGCTGTTCGTGTGGATACCGTAGAGACACGATCTAACTGTTCGTGTTTTGTTGATGCTTCAACAGTACGAAAGGCGCACCAAAACGGTATGTTCTAAACACATAATAGAATGTTGTTTTAAACTGATCTTGGCTTAGGGAATTAAATTTTTAATTTTCCGCTGCTTATGCCTGTTTAATTCCCAACAGTAATGGCATGCATAATAGCAAAAACAATAGAAAAAACTCGAATTCATGAAATAATAATAACAACATATAATAGTTTTAATTGTTTTGTGCTTTTTTTTTTCTTCTTCTTCGATCAAGAGCAAAATGTAGTTAGGGAAAAAAAATTTCCCGCTATATCGTAATCTGTCCATGCAGAGGTCTATAATTATTCAATAAATGAGATTTTATTATGAATAAATGAGTGAATAAGCGATGATAAAATTTTACATAAGTAACATTATGATGTTAAATAAAAAAAAAAATTCTTACTCTCTATCGTTTGCTTTTCCTAATTAGACTTGGTTGTACAACTTTTCTGTGTTTTTTAGTTCTTACTTACAGTAATCACTATGTATTGTTTATGGTTTCAATTCCCAGAATGCATCCATTTCAAGGAAGGTCCAACTCATTAAGGCCCTTTATACTATAGTTGAGGACATTATCTAAATTGGCCACATTTTCTTCCAAGTTTCAATTTGAAAACAATTAATTCTGCCACCCCAGGGGAAAAAAAAAAAAAGGAACATAGAACAATTTCCAGGCAACATTCCTTTTGGTCTCCACAAATAAATTCAACTAATGGCTTGATATTTTACAATAGGGTTACGGCAAATTAATCAACAGAAGATTCATGGGAAGGAATTAACAAACTCCAAAGATGAAAAAGTTCTTAAATGAAATGATGAGAAAAATGATAGTGCTAATTTGGAAGGATACAAAAAAAAAAATCTCTGAATTCTGCCACCAGAAAATCTGAAAAACAATTTCAGGGATTGCTTTCAATTGAACCAAAACGGAGTCTAATCGCAAAGAAGGTGAATGAGAGGTCAAAGTTATAAAAAAATATACAGTGATGACTGTGATACACAAATGACAAATCCCATATCAAAAGTATTGAGGATCGTAAATAAAATATACGGTACATTCTAGTATACAAGTGTAAATTAAAATATCTATTCTAGTATAGCGAAAATAAAATTGGCTTTTCTGTGACAGACTCCAGTCAAGTCACGGACTTACATGCCCCTTTGGGCTCGTTTGGTTGGCAGGAATCTGGGATTGGAAATTAATCTTTTTCCTCATTTTAAGATTCCAGTGTTTGGTTCATTTTTTGACTTTTGGGAAAGTAAAAAGAATCCTGCACTCTAGGAAAGTTAGTATAAAATTTCTGGATTCTTAATCCTTGTTCCAAGTTGGTATTCTGATTACTTACTTCAGGAAAGTGAGTGATCTGTCATTAAATATTTATTAATACAATCTTATCTCTTATGATACAATTCACATAAATAAATAATTCAACCTTATTGAACTTTAATTAAATAACATAATAATTTTACTATAAACTTAGTTCTTGCTAATTATAATTTTACATATTTGTTCCTCAAACTTTCATTGTAAAACTAACCCACTCTTCAAATATAAAAAATTTAAATAAACAAACACCATTAATTTAAAAAAAATTATTAGGGAAATAAATCACTTTTAAGAAATAAAAATAGACAACATTAATTTTAAAAAATTTATAAAATTATATGTGATTTATATAATAATGACAATATAGCGTTAAATATGTAGTTTATATTTTTTAGCAATTTAAGTTATTTTTATTTATTTGTTTGTTATAACACATAAATTATTTAATAATACTTATTTTCGACATTATAATTTTACAAGCATTTTATATTTTGCTGGATAATAATTATTTATTACACATAAATGAACTTTTTTAAAGAATAATTAGACAATAATTTTGTTATATAACCATGTATATATCACAAATATATACTTTTTTTTTATAATTGAACCAAAAATGCATTGCATTTTCGGTTGATTAATTTAAATGAAATACTAAAACATGATTTTTAATTAATTTTTCTCTTAACATTCCGTGATCCATCCAAATATAGGAAAGGAAAGTTGCCGATTCATTTTGCTCAGAATCAAAATCCAAGAAATCATATTCCCAAAACACTTTACTTTCCTGCCAACCAAACGAGCCCTTTGAGATTTCGGATTCGAGGTACGACAATAACAAAGTGCTATTATATGACTTATTAATAGGGTACCAATTGGTATCTTGTTTTACTAATATAAATTATTTTACTTTTTCAATAAAAAAACGCATATTAAATCATGATGAGGCAAATTGTTTAGATGCAGTAATACTTGATAAAGATTTACCAACTCAAATATAAGAAGTGGTTGTATGGGCATCAAATTCGACACTACCCACATAGAAATAAAGGGTACTATTAATTCTAAGTTGATAATGAGAAAGCATTCATGATTCACCTAATGGCCTTAAAAGTGGTAAATGGGCTATTAAATGTTCATATGGGTAAATGCCTAGCTAGCTTAGCCTATTAATTAATGCTCTCAATTATGCAATTTCACCCTCTAAATTTGCGGATGGTTGACGGTCATTTTTAATCAACTTATGCCTATTAATTAATGCTCTCAATTAGGAACAAGGCTAACAATCATGCACAGATTGGTTAAATCCATTTTGTGTTCTGCATGACCAAAACATTTAACCTATGATAGAAGAATTACAAAACAAAACCTTTATCTTAATATATGCGTTCGGCTACACAGATATTTTCATTTATATATATATAATAGTGCCAATTAAATTTAGTGCCAAGTCAATCCTAATCAAAATCATGATTCTGGAGTACTAGACAAACTTATTAACTTGTGCTTTACTAATTTCTTCACAAAATCAGCAATAGTAGCACAATATATAATTCAGCAACAGAACTTATGGGAGATATAACCAGCTCAACAATTCTTTCATATTTCACAACTGAAAAACAAAAATAAATCAGTTCATGATGAATTACCAGTAAACACAACTACTTTGAACTTAAATTCCAAAGCTAATTGTATATAATCATTATTTAGAAGTATCAAAACAAAACAAAACAATGATAATAATATATAGAGCGTTTATCCTACTAAATAGAAGTAAATAATTGCATCGTAGAAACGAAATTAAGTTGATATTAATACCAGTAAACATACTCTTGTATTCGAAGATGTAGGCCGCTGCATGACATGCAAAGTTCTTCCATGCCAAATTGAAATCAATCAAAGCAAAGAGTATGACATGCATATACTTTTTGGAGTTAGTTTTGAATTATAGATGTAAAGAACACTATATATATATATATGAAATTAAAAGCCTCAACAAAACATGCAAATTATTTGGGATGATGTCAAAAAATTGTTATATATATCCTTATTATTTTTTTGTTTCCTGGCTTAGCTAGATGCCATAAACCCTTCATGCATACTTCACAAAAATGTGTGTATCTCAAAAAGCAGTTTCCTAAATTAAGGAGGATAGTGAAATTTCCATAACAGTATTTCTTTGTATTCATAGGAAAATGACATATTTGATTACTTTTATCATTCAGAAACACATCCAAACATACAAAATATACATCCCTGAATGATAATAAACACACAGCCGAAAAGGTCTTAGCCTAATACGTACACACAAAACATAACTAACTTCAAGCGTACATGATAATCAACAGATAGCCGAAAAGGGTTTAGCCTGCCTAATACACCAAAAACATGACATTAGACTTTTCTTTGTCCATTTTTTCGACCCGTTATTTATTTATTTATCAAAAGCGATATCAGTATCATTAATTCAATACTCGTATTTTACAATGTTAACAAACCGGCTGTAAATTTACTCGATCTACATGGACTGACCAAGGTGGGAATTGGTAGGCCAATCTTAAGAGAGTTTAGTTTCACGAGTTTTTTTTTAATAATTATTATTATTATTTCAACTTGGCCACTCATGTGTAAAATTTTAGAAATTAACAGTTATTTCATTAAATTCAACAATTATTTTTGAATTTTTCCAGGCAATCTAAATAGCATTTTCATTAGCATTTATTACCCTTATTCCCACCAGTTTAGCATCGGTAACCTTGCCGTTATGCCACTCAATACGATAAAGAAGACAACAAAACGATAACATATCTGTGCATTTGAACCATGGTGTTTGATGGTGGTATGTCACTAGAGGTAGTAGAGATAGAATGAAGAAGTGGGTTTTAGGGATTGAGTTGATTATTTTGTTGAGACTAGATCCTATTTACAATACTTATCCTGTCTATTCTATCTAACATTAAAAACTACGTAGTTTCATTAAAAGTAGGGACTAAATACATAAATATTATTAAAATTACTTTACAATTATTAGACCATAACCAAGAGATTAGTGAACCCTATGATGTAGTTTTAATTAAGACAAAATAAGACAGACGAAATATTGGACAGAAGATCCCGTGTCTAAATAGTTTGGATGTGAGAGAGAGAATTTGGTCCCTTTTTTATCTTTTAATATACATTAATAAAAAATTCAAATCAAATTTAATTTTGATCGCTTGGCTTATCATGAAATAAAGAAATTAAAATTAATTTGATTTTGATTGCTTGATTTGTCATAAAAAAGTTCAAAATTTTCACTAAATTTAGATATATATTGTATGACAATTTTAATATACATGGAAAATAAGATTAAAATGAATAAATTTTTCAATATTTATAATAGATGTAGATTTATATGACATGTCTGTTTTCTTTTATGTTCAAATGTTAATAAACAAGTTCTTTATTAGTAGGTGGTATATATATATATAATGACAAATTTTTATTTTATACTAGCAGCATCCCTCAAGTTTGATTTTGGTTTCGCCACTAATTGTAATAACAAAATGCATAATTATAAATATATTATTTGGAAAGTAACTTGATGTTTTGAGTAAGACACTCCCAAATAACCATGCAAACTAAACAAAGAATATAGAATACCATCATTCTTGATTGATTAGTGAAACATAATGAATTCCTTAAACTCCAAATGGTATACCATACTATATTAGTCATTTGAAAAATTCCACAAATTAAAACATCAGAATATTTACAAGAATTTAAAATTAAAAAACTTGTCAAAACCAAAAATTTAGAACTAAGACATCCTAAAATATATTTCATATATATCACTTTACAAATTGGTAGCTTGAAGAAACAAACTGAAATATTCACACACACAAAAAAAAAATAATAATGAAGTTAAAAAAAATATAAAGTGGTGTCGAAAAACTTATAGAGCTCAAATCAACTATATATAGTTTGAATTATAATATGCTTTACCTTTTTAGGTTGAATAAATGGTAATTTGAGATAGCTTATTCATGTATCTTTAGGGTTTAGTTAAACGGAATTTATAATGTCCTCTCGATAGATACGGGCGGGGATGCAGTCGCCCCTCCAATATTGAAATTTTATGTTATTTCTTTACAGAAAATTAAAAAAAAATTTAAATTCTTTAAAAAATTAGAAATTCGTCACTTCAAAAATTAAAATCTAATTTATATTAATAATCTTATACAATTTTGCTTCTCCAAACTCTTCTTTCTGAATCTTGAATCTGCCACTGCTCTCAAGAGTAGTTTAACTTCATCAAAGGCAGTGCACTCAATATGAGCAGCAAAGCTTGCGACTTACATGGCCGTTCTTGTTTTTCCTTTGATGAAACGGGAACTACCAGTCGAAGGGGATCCAAGATCCCTCAACTATTGAGCAGATTTCTATTCAATCAGTCATGCATTATTGCACTAACACAATAAATTTTTTAAATCTTTGGAAGATTCAAAGTTGTCACTAATACAAGTGTTGAATGCAACAATGAGTCATCTATGACATTATAGTGTCTCATTTTTTTATCACAAGTCTTCAAATAATAGTGTCACAAATCATCTTATATCTGTAACAAAAGTGTCAAATTAACAAAGAAAAACCCTCAAAAGCACTACAAAAAATGAAACACGAAAAATCCAAAGAGGGTAATATCTTTCATGACCAATTCCATGTCGGCACTTCAAAGTGTTTGAATTGAAACTTTACGATTAAAAAAAAAAAACTAATGAATGTTTTTTTTTTTTTTAAGTTTGGTCGTTAGTGTGGGTCATGAGCAATGTGCAACAGCAATGAAAATGTCCAAAACTTCACATGGAGAAGAGAGGAAATCACGGCAACAACACAAGATTATGTGCTTCAATATTGTCAATCAAATGGGGTCCTTTGGATACAGATGTTACGATTCAGTGACGCTAAAGGTCGGTGGTACGGTACCACGAGCCAATCGCACTTTCAACTTATAATTTAATCAATCCCCACCAATTAAGCAGATGAACCGAATTTTCTTTGTCATTTCTTGCATGGTTTTTTGACAAATAATTGACTAAGAACTTTGAAAAGAATCTTCTAAATTCATTCCTTCATGTGGGATGTCTCATTTTTTGATTAAAAAGACAAAGATAACTCAGTTGATCGTTTCTATATGTGTGGCATCTCAACTGAATTAATATATATATATATATATTTAATATATAAAGAAGTTTTATGAGTTGAATATGTAAATTAGGTTTACAATGGTCTTTCAAATATATGTTAACTCGACCTACCTATAAACTATCTATTTATCTATAAATAGTTAGTTATAATGAAAGAAAAAAAATGAATGTTGCGATAAGTTGATAAGCAATGCACTGAGTCACATCTAATAATATGGATCACAAAAAAATCGTGGTGTTGTTGTATATGTTTTTCATGCATTTCTATTCTCCTTATTTTTAGTAGATGAGAAAATAAGATAAATACGTTTAAAATAGTTTAGATATGTGCATAAGAGACATATAGATGCACCAGCGCAACGTATACAAAGTACAGAAAAATCAACCAAAATTACAAACAAAAGGGGTAAATCTAAAAAGATTTGAAACAAACGAGTAAAAAAGATATGATATGGTTAAATATGAATGAAAACATATATAATTATAAAATACGACGACATATGATTCATATAACCAATCCTACATAATGGGATAAAGGCTTTGTTGTTGTCGTTTCATACTAAATTTACTTTGAAGGGAAAAAAAATGGACAAAAGATTGCATGATATTATGTGTCACTTACACAAATTTATATTTTTTGCTACTTGCAAAACAAACCTACTTTCATTTATAGTAACACAAAAGTGATTAATTTTATGAGTTTTGTTTTTTTCTCAAATTTATTTAACGTCAATTTTCATTTAAAGAATTCAAGTAAAATTATCAAACATTAGCTACCAAATTACCGAAGTAGTATAAAAAGAAGTATTAGTTCTTTTAAAGAGCCAATGAGTATGAATGCTCTAAACTATAGTTTCTTGAATTAAGAAACTAATATCCCCTTATGTCCACTTGTCAAGGAATTGATTTCTTGAGGGACACAAACTTTGGATCATGGTAATACTTTATAAAAAAAATAAAACATATTTATCACTTATTTAATATGTATATAACTCAAAATAATACCATAGTGAGCACAATTCAATGCTTTCAGGTGGAGTATTGGTTGACTTTACCATACATGTTTTTATAAATCTTTGAATACATTTTCACTCTCAACTAGAAGAATGTAACATGTAAATTGACACTTAGGTTGTTTTTTTTTTTTTTAATCTATTTCATCTTGAAAGCATAATACATCCTTCCACTCAATGAATAAGCATATGAGAAAAATAATATTTTTTGAGATAACCTTTATAATTGAATATGTTTTATTCTTCAACTACAACAACTCAATTTTTATCTCACTAAGTGAATTCGATTCTATTGATCATATTTCGTCATCGAGAGCCATCAATCTATTTTATTCTTCAAGAAAAAAAATTAAAACAATAAACTATTACACAATTGCTACCGTTTGGATGGAGTGTTTTTTTGTTTTATGATAAAATCTTTTTTACTGAGATTTGTTATAAGAAAGAAATATTTTGGATTAGTTTGAATGATAAAGTTTGTTTTGTTGGGATTTGTATTAGAGAATTTTCTATTAACAAAATTTTAAAATTCAAATTTGAATTAATATTTTATAAATTTGTTTTGGTAGGAAATTGTATTAGGAAAAATAGTTTATTATTGAAATTCACTGCAAAAATAATTATTGTAGCCTTATTTTTAGTTTTAAAAAGTTTTGTAGAAAAATTAAAGAAAAAAAAATGTTTGTAAAATAAATCCAAAAAAACCACAACCAAATAGAGCCTCAGTTGCCAGTTTGCTCTACCAAAACAAGCAATAAAGATGTCATTGAATTTTGAAAGTCATTCCCTACCTCAACTACATCAATAGCAGTTGTAGGCATTTGATGAAGGGATCTTATGGTCTATCATCTCATTAACCTTGTTTGAATTTGTAGAAAAGAACTTGCCTTCAACCTTCAAGAAAGTTTCAATACTTCAAATCCAAATAACAAAAGGTCAAAGAATACAACAACAATAATAACGATCGTTTATTTCACTAAATGAGATCGGCTATATAGAATAGATTTCGCAACTCATTTGCAACAAAATGGTAATCAAAATACATTAAAAAAAAGGGTTAAATAGAATCTGTAAGTTTCAAACAGTAAGACAACATAAACTGCAATGCCATGGATTGTGGAGAAAGTTGTAATTTTTTTAATCAGAAACTGTCCGTGACAAGAAGACAAAATTATCAGGGTGCTGCTGTGGGGCTGAAACTTTTTTCCACACTCCCCAATCTCTTCTTCACATCTTTCCTTCATTTATATAGTGTTCTCCTCAGTCAGTCCTTATAAAAGTGGATCTTAGTAAAGAGAGTTTTTTGCATACTCTGACAATACAAAATGGCTGTACACATTTGTATCTTGATTTCTCTGAACTTGCTCTTCATAACCTCCTCTTTTGCAGCTACTTCTCTTGAAGGTAAACAATGCAAATCCCACTTTATATTTGTCTTCTTTGATCTTACATTCTTAATTTTTTTATAGTTCTTAAGCTGGATCTCTCATTATGCTTCTTTCTATGACCTGCTCTAATGGTGAATCTTTGTTTCAAGGTTTAATCTTTATATGTTGCTTTGTCTACTTTTATCCCTCCAAGTGTTTCTTGTGCTACATACATCTTCATGGGGTTTTGTTACTTTATTTTATACTTAAACAAGTTCAAAAAAAAATTCTTCATTCTTTTTTATGGGATGTGTTATATATATTTGTGGTTTAATGTTAGTTTAAGATGAAAAAGACATCTTTTTGTTTGAACTATGGTCAATAATCTAATTTCTCCTGCTTCTATTTGTCTTTTTTAGGACTTCTTCCAAATGGCAATTTTGAAGAACAACCTAAGCCAGGTGATGTTAAGAAAACAGTGCTCCAAGGAAAATATGCACTACCCAAATGGCAAATTTCTGGTAGGGTTGAGTACATTCATGGAGGGCCACAACCTGGTGGGATGTTCTTTCCAGTTGCCCATGGTGTTCATGCAGTTAGGCTTGGGAATGAGGCATCAATTTCCCAAACAGTTCCTGTTAAAAAAGGAACCCTTTATGCACTTACATTTGGGGCTTCAAGAACATGTGCACAAAACGAGGTCTTGAGGATCTCAGTGCCTCCTCAAACAGGGGATATTCCTTTGCAAACTCTGTATAGTAGCTATGGTGGTGATACTATAGGTTGGGGTTTCATTGCCACTTCTAATTTTGCAAATATCACCTTTCACAACCCTGGAGTTCAAGAGGATCCTGCTTGTGGTCCACTTTTGGATGCTGTTGCTATCAAAGAACTTTACCCACCTATGCCCACTAGAGGTATTATCCTTTCTTTCATTTTTTTTTTTATAAAAATTCCATTCTTGATAGTCAGTTATTTTTATTCAAAAATTGCATGTGGGATTCACATGAATGTCCATGATCTGCCTTTTTCTGTTGTATAATCTGCATAGTCTGCATTAGCTAATTCAATGCTTGGTTAACTTTCATAGATGTTCAATTTGAAATGCTCCAGTAGGCTTAGCACAAGTAAGCAAATTAAGTGGGCACTTGTCTGAAAGCTGGCAAATCACCATCCAACCATAGATTTGAGGATTGTTTTAAAATCCCAAGTTTTTTGAATTCCCAGATCTGCAAACATTTTTGTCCTATCTTAAATGCATTGTTGTCCTTTCCCCTCAAGAAAAGAAAAGTTGAACTGGGTTCAGTTTTTGGCAATGTGTTCTAAGGTTACTGAGTGGTATTAGTATTACTGATTCATAATGACTTTGTACTGAATTGGATTCAGTTCTAATGAGAGTTTGATATAGCTTTTGTCAAAAAAAAAATGATTACACAAAGGGAATGATATCTCTTCATCCAAATATGGTCTAACGTCTTGTGTAAATCATAATCTTGAATACAATTCACAACTGTTTTGAAATTGAGGAAGACTTCTCTATTTTGTTGTTAGTGTCTCAAGCTATGCCATGTCCATACAATGTTTCGTATTTTTATTCACTCAGTTCTGTAATAATTTCTTGCAGCAAACTTGGCCAAGAATGGTGATTTTGAGGAGGGTCCTCATCGGTTAATCAACTCTTCCAATGGCGTACTTTTACCTCCAAAGCAGCAAGACAGTACATCCCCACTTCCTGGATGGATTGTCGAATCGCTTAAGGCTGTAAAATTCATAGATAAAGCGCATTTCAATGTCCCCAATGGAGTTGCAGCAATAGAATTAGTTGCAGGGAGAGAGAGTGCAATAGCACAAACTATCAGAACAGTTCCTAACAAGCAATACATACTTACATTCATCGTAGGCGATGCGAAGAACGGTTGCCATGGATCAATGATGGTTGAAGCATTTGCTTCCAATGCTACCCTGAAAGTTCCCTTTAAATCCGAAGGAAAGGGTCAATTCAAGACTGCTAGTTTCAAATTCACAGCTATTTCAATCAGAACAAGAATAACATTCTACAGCTCCTTTTACCACACAAGGATCGACGACTATGGAACTCTTTGCGGCCCTGTTATTGATGATATTAAAGTGTTACTTGTTAAGTCTTGATCAAGTCATCATCATCAATCTACACTAAGGAAGTGAGAGAGCTGCTGCTTTTGTGTATTTAGGATTTCATCTATGGTCATTTCTCCTTTTCTGCAGGATTGACTGTTAAAATGAGTTACTGCTTCAACTATATAGACATTTCCTCTAAGATGCCATCTGCTTCTCTGTCTTGTTTCTTACTGCCTATAATGTTGAAATGAATGGCTGTGAACAAACTAATTTACATTTTGCTATTCCTTAATCTATAATAGGTCAAAAAAAATGGTACAATAACTTGCTATGATTTTTTTTTTATTTTTTTTATTTTTTATTTTTTATTTTTTGTCATTAGGGAGTTTGATACCCATTTAGATTTATACGTCAAGATAAATCTAACAAATTCATCATGCCATTCTGTGCCTAAATCTAACAAATTCATCAAATTCATCATGCCACCATTCTGTGCCTAAATCTAACAAATTCATCATGCCATTCTGTGCCTATGTTGATTGAAATGGAGAGAATCCCATTTTACAAATAAGAATGGGGAGAGTTCATTATCAAGGTTGAAAAGAATAGAATCTCATCTCACAAACTAAAAAGGTGATTGACATCCATCTAAATTTATAGATCACAATAAAACTTCAAACTCATAACCTACCACTAAGATTGGAAACTAACTCGCTTCTAGCCAACTCGAACAAGTCAAATTGGTTAAATGACAAACCAAAAAGGTGACTGACACCCATATAAATTTATAGGTCACAATAAAATTTCAAACCCATAACCTACCACTAAGATTGGAAATTAACTCCCTTCTAGTGGCCAACTCGAACAAGTCAAATTGGGTAACTAACTCCCTTCTAGTGGCCAACTCGAACAAGCCAATATTGGTTGACTCCCTTCTAGTAGCCAACCGAACAAGCCAAGTTGGTTAATAAATTGCAATGATTTGGCCAGAGCTAAACTATTGATTTCTACAGTTCCCCTGTCAGTGGTCCTCAATAAGCCTATTACAAAAACTTTAAAAGAACAAAATTTAGTTATTGTTTTAAATCGGTAAAAGACCAAAAATTACAACTGAAAACTACAAACCTCAGTCTTTCCCACAACTTAAAAGAACTGAAGCTCTACATCTGCAACACCTGAGAAAATCTTTAATGGCATGAAAAAACAAGAGATTCTTATAAAGAAGGATTATTGAAGTTGTCAAAAGATTACAATTCACAAGGTGATGTCAAGAATGTCAAAAAGAAATTACCACTATTGCAGGCTTGCAACCACAAGTACCTTGATAAACCAAAAAAGTTAAATGTGTAGAATGCCTTAGCCCACTATCTAACAATAAGTTACAACAACTTCCATTTAATGTAATCCTTTTGTTGTCAGAAATGTCATCTTCTACACAAATAAAATATTATCCATTGATAATTTAATCCATTATCCTGTTGACAGCATGTGCTTCAACCCTTCTGCTGCTTGTATATATCCATCTTGAAAGAAGATAAAAGATGTCTTATTCCCCAGCATGCCAATTATGCTTGTAATAATAAGATGCATGTTTTATAGAATAACTTCTTGAATCTTGAAACAAATGGTTGATGATCACTGGCTATCTTCTAAAGTTCCCACAAGGCACTTTTCCAATAAAAATTCAGCATTAACCCAAGCATGGTATTTATCTATACTGAGAGTTAAGGATTCAAACTGTTAGCTGCATGATTTATTGTTAGATGAAAACTCAGAAAGTAAGGAAGCATAATCTCACATAGTAGACATGCATTGTTAATTCTGATCTATAAAAAACAAGTACTCTGTCCTATTGCAGAAAACCAACAATATGAACACTATAGCAAGGTCTTTTGCATAAAAGGGCTTATCTTCCATTTTACATTTAATGACTTCAAAGAAGTATGATAATGTTTATTTTACCCTGTATTTGGAGCACAAAAATGAGTAGGAATACACTTACATGATTATCCCTAACCAATTGTTTACATCTTACTTTGCCTCCTAAAATATATTTCTCCGTCTTTCCTCCTATTGAAGGAAACTTCTTACTGCGTGACAATTTCACTGTCCACTCATACAGCTTCTACATTCCACATCTCCTACTAAGAAATCGATAAAGGATGAATCCAAGTTCAATCTTTTATATAACCAGGCATTTAAAGCACACATGGTCTTCCTAGAGGAACATCTTTCCATTCTATGCCTGAAATGCCTCCATTATCACCCTACACTAATTGTAGCCCCTTCCCCCTTTCTCTCACTCTTCCCTTGAGCAATTCACAAGAACAAAACAATTAGACAGTCATATAACACTGTCAAATAAAACCAGACATTTCATTTGAAGCCTAACAAGCACCCATCACAAGATCAGTATCTCAATCAGCTGTGGCCACAAGCATCCATCACAGGATCACCATATCAATCAATTTCTCTGACCAGTGAATCTTAATCATGAGAAGGGTAGACCACTACTGTTACACCATCCATGTCCTCATTCTCATTACTGTTTCTCTGCATCTCCACCCCCTCTAGAAACCTCTCAGCACTACATCTCATGAAATGGACTATCCTTCTTATGACATTGTCGCCCTAATCAGATTTTACAAAACATTTTTCACCTTCCAAATGTCCTCATAATGGCGAATGGATCACCAGATAATTTTTAGAATATTGATAGCTTTACATCATAAATTTGTAGGTCAAATTTTAAAATCCAAGTAGATATGATTTTCAGGAGTTGGAAGTATACTTAAGAGCCACAGAGCACAGACCTCACAAGTGTTTAAGCAGCTAACCTGTCCAATTTGGCCAACGACATACCTATAGAATGAGATTATGGTTGTGATTCTCCTACCATCTAAAACTGATTAGAAAAAATAACAGATTAATGGTTCATCATCTTCCCACAGAGTAGCATTTATTTCAATCTAAACATGTACATGAAGGTTCTGTGGTAACCAGATACGACAAATATAAATGCATAGTGTTAGCAATTTCAAATGTAGCCAAACTTCATAGTTTATTGCCCCTATAAACTATTCTTTTATTCAAAGAAAGGATACTAAACAAAGATGTGCAGTCCTTGCCAACTGCTTTCATCAGCATATCAACACCTGATAAAAGATCGAAACGCCAATTATTGCTGAGAAATCTCTGTTTTACCAGTTGAAACATAAAGAAAAATTAAATACAAACACAGACAAATTACTTATGGCTCAAATCTTTGACATATCAAATCATTTATTCAAAAACCACTAATTGAGAGAACATAAACTCTACACCTATCATTAGTCCAGATGCCAAAGGTGGAGGAATAAAGAGCAATGATGAAAAGACAGACTTCTCAATTCTCACAAGTTCCTTCCACAAAATTACCCAAGCATCAAAGTGAAAGAAATGAAATGCCCATCAGGACGGGAATAAAAAGAAGATTGAAGCCATAAACAACAGTATCATACTAAGTCCAGTGTGTGATGGATGATCAATGAGAATACTCTACTCTGCAAATGGACAACTTCACGTATTACGTATTAAGTTTGGGGGTAGACTTTTTGACGGGACCAGGATAAGAGGTACAACTCTGTTGATAGCACTTGAGGAGAGATTAACTTTCAATGTAGGTTAGACACAATTTGATTGACTTGTTGTCTTTGCGGGGCCCTATAACCTTTTACTGCAGCAGAATTCTCCTTTTGGCTGTACTAAAACAGATCCCGTTTAAGTGCATAAATCAGAAGATGAGTTAGTTTCTATCATGAGATAAAACAGAACATTCCTGACACATATACCTGTCAAAAGTAGTCCAGATGCGATGCGTTTTTACAATTTTTAGCTCTTCTTTATTTAACGTGTAAAAGCAGAAGTGCAGCTCAGGTCAAAATTACAATAGTTTTCCCATTTAAAATTAATACAATGGCAAGACCATAACAATATAGACCCAAAGTGGACAACAGAAACTCCTTAAGTTAAGCATAAAAAAGTAGCTTAGAGACTACAAAAAAGATCTTCATCATATACCGCCTTTTTAGTTACATTTCTATTACTAACGAACTAAAGATGCTATGGTCATCATGTCACAATATCTTTTGACTCTAATTACAAGTGAGAAGTTCATCTATGATTGCAAGCAGAAAACAATCAAAAAGTTTGACATGGAAAAACAACGCTAAAGTGAAGGAAAACACAAACAAAAGCAGTGAAATCTACTCCGGAGGCTAGAACAAGAGCAACCAATAACAGCAAAAAGCTATTACAAACTTTTACTCTTACCTCCTGGATGAAATTTCATGTATGGAGCTATATTGTACACACGTCCCTTAAGAACTGTCCACATGGAGTCCTCAGTTTGGTGTTGTTTAACTTCATTCAGGGAAATAAATCTCTTGCTTGACTGCCCGTTCAATCCTGAGATGTATGGACCTTATATCATTTGACAACACTATATAAGGTCAATTATGTTTGGTTTTCTGCAGAAATGGAAGATATAATGACCAATAAACACTATAATGCCAAACTTTTGCACAAACATAATGTTATGTTGTTTACAGTACTTTAAAACAGAATCTACTAAAGTTTTTAGTACAGAATCATCGTATCTGAAAACTATTTGCAAGGTAGTCCACCTATATCTACACAAACATACAGCACCTCTCTTTGGAACAAAGCATGAATCAGTTCTATGCACAACTGCAAAACCGGGAACCTATGTACAACTCAACTACATGAAAAGTTAATTAATGCATCAGTGCAATGACCCGGAACTGATATTATATATTCTCGTGAAGCACTTCATTACAGAGTAGTGAACTCTGACATCTAGGATCAAAACCTTAATAAAATATAAATTTCCAATATAACAAAAGTAAATTCAATCAATACCTGCAAGATCAGGATGTGTTCTTGTGAGTTTCATCCAGTCCATCTGACTGTATCCTTTCTCAAAGGGAACCTTAGTCCGTGGGGCAGATCTCCTTGCAGAAGTCTTCTGTACAAGTGAGGCCTTCACTGAACTTCCTGCATTTTCAATATCCCTTTGACTTACATGTTGTTTCACTTGTTTTTCAGCAGATGTATCAATGACACTAAAAGACAAAGATCCTACTGTCCCTTCCTTCCACTGAGTAGCATCATTATACAACTTATCCTTCCACAAAACACCATTAGCTCGACTACTATCCACACCATTTGATGGCTCATCTTCTATTTTGATCCCACTAATATTTTCAGCTACCTTTTTTGCATCTATACCATCTTGATCCTCAGCAACACCAACCTAAGTAAAAATTCAGAACACATAATATTTGAGTATATAATACTCCAAAGAAAGATACATTGGAAACATCAAGATCAAGATTACATCTAATTTTCCAAACAAATTAGGGTTTCATATACTTGAATTATAATGAATAAAAATATAAATATAAACTTACTGAACAAAAGGTAAAATCATTATCATTAGCCATCATTAAACACAGGCAATTCAGCTTTCAACCACAATCAAGGTGTTGATTCTCCTGTCAAAACAAATTAATATCTGTTTAGACTACTAAAACCAAACAATGCAACTCTGATAAGCAGATAGAAAAAAACCTCTCAAGAAAAAATTTCAACCACCATTTCCATAATCTAGAAGCTGCTAAACAAAATAAAATACGATACTAACATTCAAGAACACATCCATAGCCACAATGGCTTTTTCTTTATTCAATAAAGCATTTTTTGACATACAATATATTCAGTAAGAAAGTAACCAACTGGATTAACATGAATTCATCCCAGTATTAACTAACGTCTGATAATTTCCAGCTGAAAACATAATATTATTTAAGCAGCTTCTAAATGTTTCACAGCTGCAACTCAGTAAAGTCTTACTGTTTGGTTTTATACATCTCCAAATTGAATTCTTATTCCATACAGAAAAAAAAAATGCCACAATTTTCTCTCTTGTGGAAACTAAAGTGAGATGCTATCAGAGTATTATAGCTTCTGAAAAAACAATTAGGATATAACTTTCCAAGACCCCTAATGGTAATGGTCCAAAAGAGCAGTTTACATCGAAAAAATTATGAACAAGAAACAGACAATCAACATATAAATTTGAACCCTTTTTGACAATTTGGGTGCACTTTGAGCCCCCTGTTGTCTTTCTTGAACTTCAACACAACTTCTGCCTAATTTTGCATGCCCAATCTGGCTGCCAATACGGGTAGACCTGCAAACGCGAACGGAAACAGAGGAAAAGGGGAAGCTTTCTGAATAAAAACAAAGAGAAGAATCATCCAACTGTCCAGTTTTGCTTATCCAATTTTTTCTCTAACTCAATAGACTCAATTGACTGATCAAGGCAAACAGACATCATTTTCGTTTTACAAAAACAATTCGAAGAACAAGGTAAAAAAACATAGTAAACTTCAAACCAAACCATGCCCACTTTTGATTGAATTAAACATTACCCATTTCTCACCTCAATCTTCTAATAAATGGGTTTCCCACAATCTTCCACAGAAATCATGGCTTCCCACAAACACACTCACACACACACACACACACACAAACAAATACAAAATAGAACGGATTGAAACACAGAATCAAATAATATAGATAGAATATATGAAAAAAAGGGCTCACTTTCTTGAAGATGAATGTTTCACAGTGATCAAAATTCTCAACGTTGAATCAAAGTTTGAACCAGAATTAATAGTATATATAAATCAAAACCAAAAAAATCCCCCCCAAAAAAAATAAAAGATAAAATAAAATAAAATAAAATATAGCAGTACAATGTCGGAGATTGGAAAAGTATGAAGTCACGAAAAGCGGCTGGGCTGCTTGGATTATTGGATCAAAAACTGGACCGGACCCAACCAAATCAGTTTGATGTTCATAGGCCCAAAATAAAAGTTTTTTTGGTTTCTTTTTTAAGAAATTTGTTGGTTGCTATTTTTTTTTTACTCTATGATTATCTTGTCTTCACAAAAATTCATGTGAAATGGGTTTATATATGCAACGTGATATGTGAATTTTGTTATACTTGATACTCTAATTTTTTCAAACTTGATACACTAATATTATATTTGATACACTAATTTTTGTATACTTGACATTCTAATCTTTGATATTTGATTCGCTAATTTTTAATAATTTATATGCTAATCGTTGATATTTGATATTTGATACGCTATTTTTTTATACTTGATGCGTTAATATTTGATACTTGATACGCTCACATTCAGACTATAAGCTGAAGAAAGACTTTGATAACCAACGGAATACGCATTGATACTTGATGCTCTAATTTTTTATACTTGATAGGCTAATATTTGATATTTGATATGCTAAATTAGAAATTTGAAATATAATTTGCTAATTTTTGAATTAATATGCAAATTACATATGTGAATCATTCTAAATTTTATCAATGATATATGAGTTGTCTAGCCATTTCTTTTTCATTTCTCAATGGCTCCATTCCTTCAAGTTAATGGAACTATAATCACTATTAAATTAATTATTAAGGAGAAAAAACAATAAACTTCTTCTTCATTATGATGGAAAGAAAAGAAATGAAAAATTCAGTTGAGAAAAGTTAATGAAACCAAACCAACATTATTGAGAAACTAAGGCTCCATTAGGACAATATGTTTTTTATTTTTGGAAAGAAAAAGTAAATTTCTATGTGCGATTTAGAGAAATAATATTTTTTTAGTTGATAAATGGCTGTTTGGATTAATAAGTTGTGTTTTTTGAGTCTTTTTGTATAAAAATATTATATTATTATTAAGTAAAGTTTTATTTTTTTTAATAGGTTGGTGGGTGTCTATCAACAAGCATTGACTGGCTTTGACCGTCGATCAACTAGTCAAAATCTGATTGGTCGATCACGGTCAATCTGTTGACTACCATCGATCAATTATTTAATGATTGATCAAAAACATCGGCACTAAAAAAGATTTTTGCACAAAAATACTAAAACAGTCTTATTCTTTAAAATTAAAAAAGATAAAAATTGTTTCCATAAAAAAACTCTTACACTAACACCATGTTTTGATTTGAGAACAAAAACACAAAAAGAGTGCTCATTCAAATAGAGCCTTAAGAGTGCATGATGATCCAACCAAAGTTAAAGTATAATCTCTAGCATATATAATCTCTTTTGAGACATTTTGATATATGAAATCTGAAGAAAATAAAAGCCAAAGTATTTGAAATTCTAATTTATTGTGAATGTAGAGCAAATGGAAATAAAATTGTACTATAATTGGTATATAGTGGTGAAGCCAGAAAATTTCCCCACTAGAGACAAAAATTATATAACTAATTGATGGTATTTTAATTTTGAAAACTAAGAAGATAGTGACCTAGGTGGAAGGGAGTTTCCTGTTAGAGATGCAGTTTGGAATTTGCATCTGCCCATAATATTTTTCATTTTTCACTTTTTCTTCTAATTATTTATTATATTATTATTATTTGTCATGATTTAGTTTATTATGTAATTGGACAATTTTACTCTTCAAAATTGTAATGGGAGTCTCAAGTCACTGTCTTTCTATTTGCTTAGATGGAGAAAAAGGTTGAAATGACTAAAACTGGCTAATTTAAAACTTAAAAGATCTTTGTGGCAAAACCAAAAAAAAAAAAGTTGAATGACCAAACCCTAAAAAGAGCGAAAGTTTAATGATATTTTCAACTTTTAACAGTGGAGGATCCAGAAATTGTTGTTTTAGAGGATGAAATTACATAGTATTACTAGTAAAAATTATATATTAATTAGATTCGAATTTTGGGAGTGCAAAATTCTAATTTTCTTAAGGACTCAATTGAAAAATTTTAATCTCTCATAGGAAAATAGTTTGATTTTTAAATCTTGTTTTAGTTCAATAATATAATTTTCCTAGAGTAAAATGACTATTTTATATAATTTTTATTTGACTTTTTCTTCTTTATAATAATTGAAATTTACAATTGGTAAGTGAAAAAGATCATACTTATTCTTGTATTAATACAAAATTCATGTGTATATCTCACCTTTATTTAATTTAGTGGACCAAAGATAATATTTGGTCAAAATCCTATTTCTTGTGTTGCCTTTTTTAGGGAAATGCTTATATCCATTTTCAAAAGGCTGCTCAAATTTATTTACATATCTTTGCCAATAGGGCAAAAATTAAAAAATTATCATAAATTTCTCTTTATGAACAATAAAGAAAATTAATTGCCCTTGTTACCATAGGATTATAGGATGTAATGTACCAAACCACATAACATGAATCAAATTGTTATAACAAAAATAAAGGGTTGATTACACTTTTACCTCCATGAATTTAGAGATAAATAACATTTTGTCCAACTAACTTTTATTTATATACACTAGTCAACGAATAATTTTTTTTTAAAAACTATTAGAACAGATAAATTCTTTAGTATTTTAATTTAAGGGCAAATAAAATTTGATTGAAACATCAAAAGGGCAAAGTGAAAATATCTTTTGGGCATTATAATCATTTTAAAGTTTTGGAATTGTAAGAGTTATAAAAAGGCATATATAAATAGAACACAAGAGGGTAAAGTGTTACTTACCTCTAAGGTCAGAGTGTAAAGTGTAATTAACCTATAAATTTTAAGACATAAAATGTTTGATGGCTGTTATTGCCGGTAGGGGTGTTCATCGAGTCGGTTTTCGATTTATTCAGTTTATTCGGTTCGGTTTATTCGGTTTGGACATTTCTGAACTCGAATTCGAAAACCGAACCGAATTCGAATATAATTCGAACAAACCGAACCGAATTCGAAATTCGGTTTTCGGTTCGAATTCGGTTTTATTTGAATAAACCGAATTCGAATTTGTTTAAATCCTAATTAAATCATTAAATTACATAAATTATATCAAAATTTACAAATATTCAATTAAATCAAATAATACATAAAAGAGTGACCTAATTATGTCTTTTAAGTTTAAGTTGTATTATTATTATATATTTTATATTTATAAAAATTATATTTTATATATATATATTGAATTTGGTTTTCGGTTTGGTTTTCGAATTGGAAGCCCAATTCGAAAATCGAATCGAAAACCGAAATTCGAATTCTGTTTAAATCGAAAACCGATTCGAAATTCGAAAACCGAATTCGAATCGGTTTATTCGAATTCGGTTTTCGAATTTTCGAATTGGTTTTCGGTTTAAACCGAATATTGAACACCCCTAATTGCCAGGGCAACTATTAGCTTTCAGAGCAATAAATCACACATCTTTCCAATTTACCCTTAATTAATTAAACTCTTTTATCTTTTCTCCATTTATCAATACAACTTATTTTTATCTTATTTTTACCTTATCATTACAACTTATCAATTCTTTATAACATATTTCCGTAACTTCTGATTTCTTCTCCTTTACACTGATTTTTCTCCAAAATTTTTATTAATATAACATTTATTTTCACCCTCAAATTATAAGAAAAAAATTATATAAAAATAACGTGACACTTATTTCTATTAATAGCTTTTATTGTTCTCTCAATTAAATTATAAAATATTTATCAGTATATATTTCAAAAAATTTAGGCTCCATTTGTTTACAATTCAATTGGATTTATTTGTTTTGCCCAATTTTTCTATCAAAATTTTTAAAACAAAAGAAACAATGTTACAGTAATTATTTTTGCTGCAACATTTTTTATAATTTTATAAATAAATTATTAAATTTAAATTTGACTTTAAAATTTTTAATAATAATAAATTCTTCCTAAGATATTTTTTACCAAAATAAACTCATAAAATATTAATTAAAATTTGAATTTTAAATTTTATTAATAAAAAATTCTCAAATATAAATGCCCACCAAAACAAACTCATCAATCCAAACACTTCCAATATATTTATTTCTTCTAACAAATCTCAAGAAAAAAAATTCTACTATAAAACTAAAAAATACTCTATCCAATGCTAGTTATATTTTTGGTTAAAATATTAATACATAAATATATGGCAACTATAATTAAGTTATTGTTTTTGTTTCTAATAACACTGCTCATACTAATATTTTATCAAAAAAATTCGCATAATGTAAAACTTAAAAGGAATACACCACCACCACATATATAATAAAAATCTCGATTTTATATATATTTTTTTATGCTACAATTTAATTCATAAATTTTAAATAATAAAAAGATAACAAATTTTACTCTAGAATTCGGATGCATATATTCATTTCTATTTCTATTATGAGCGATTTTTTTCCTTATGATCTATTAACATTTTGAAATGTTAGTTTGCTCATAATATAATTGAGTAGCTCTTTTAGTTTTTATATTTCCAATCGCTATGTTATTAAAAATTTTAAACAATAAATATTAACTTGTTATTTTCTCGGTGTTATTTGTTGATTAATAAAGAAATTTAAACTAATTCCTTTTTCAAATTTATATTAAATGTGAAATATGAATTTTAAATATATAGTTTGATTCAAAATTGATTTTTTTTTATTTGGAACTCATTTTTTATCAAGGTATATAATTTGTTCTTATATAAATTAGAGGTGAAAATAAGTGTTATATTAATAACATTTTTGAAAAAATATCAATGTAAAGGAAAAGAAAATCAAAAGTTATAGATAATATGTTAAAAAGAATTGATAAGTTGTAAAGATAAGATAAAAAGAAGATAAAGGGTTTGAATGAATAAGGATAAATTAGGAAGATGAGTGATTTATTGCTCTAAAAACTAATAGGGAAAATTTGCATTAAGGGTGCATCTCATGTCATTATTATTAAGTAGGGCGCAACTTTAATGTATTTATTATTAGAGACGTTAAAATAACTTTAATATTTTATATAATTAGTTAAATACTTTGTTGTCCTTTCTATTATTATTCTACACTAATTTTCTTGAATCTTTTATTCCAATTCAAAATCTAATCCTACATTTTTTATAAAAAAAAATCTCTTATTCCAATTCAAACTCTAATCACTAGTCACTAAAACTTTTCAATTATCTCAAACTAATCGTTTGTACTATCTAAATTATCCCAAAAACTTATTATTTACTATATTTTTTTTAATAATTTTTATCAATTAGCATGAGAGGGTTCCCAACAAAAATACAAGTCGCAGGACCATGTTTAAACCGAAATTCATACTTAAGAACATGTGCATGCATGAGACTACATCCCCAACTTGAGGTTTGCACAAGTATAATTCTTAATTTATAGGGTGTTGCAAGAATTGTTCATCAAACTTTTTCTTTAATTTATATTATTTTGAATCTGGAGGATGAAATCTGTATGATGCATTCATAATTAAGATGTTGAATATTATTTTTCAACACCGAAAACCTTAATTTTAACAAGCCAAATGCCAAATTAAAAAGTAAGATATGGAAATATAGTTTCTTCATTTTCATTCTTTCCTTCAATTTTGTACATAAGAATTTTGAATTCGATTAATCAAAAAATATTTAAAATTGATTGAAACTCCAACCTTCTAACAGGAAAACACCAATGCAAAACACACACGCACCTTGAATAATTTTTAATTTATAGTTTGTATCACCTTATTATTTCCTTAGTTGTTTATGAAAATTATTCATTGGAGGCTTCCAAATCCAAAAAAGAAAAAGAAGAACAATAAAAGCGCTTGGAAAAACACTAGACATTAATCCTTTAATGGTGGAAAAAATTAAGAGAGAAGATTAATTTATGATTATTGAAGAATTTTGTAGATAAACGATTAGGATTTGATTGGGATAAAAGATTAAAAAACCTATCATTTAATGGAGAAAAAAAATTAAGAGAGAGAAGATTAATTTATGATTATTGAAAAGTTAATAAAATAAAGGATTAGGATTTTAATTGGGATAAAAGATTAAAAAAATTAAGCGAAAAGTAGTGGAGGGTAACAAAGTCTTTAGTTAATTGCATAAAATAATAAAGCTATTTTGATGCCCTTAATAATAAATACATTATAATTGTGCCCTACTTTATAATAATAACATGAGATGCGCCCTTAATACAAATTTTCCCAAACTAATAATTGTTCTTGCATTAACAGCTACTAAAATCTTTATTCCCATTAGGAAATCATGCCAAAGATCAAAGTGGGAGTGGGAACATAGAAATTTTAAACCTTACATGAAAATGGACAAGCAAAGGGTATAGAATTGTCACATATGATAATCCATGCATGTATTTTTATACAGTACAGTTGTCAACCATGTAGAAAATATCAAGGCACATTCAATCAATAAATGCTCACAATTGATACCAAGCATTCCAAATTTTTAATTACCAATTTTCATGAAAATTTTAGGCTAACCATTAATCCAGCTCAAATTGCACACGTAGTCCTAGACATGGCCACGAATCAGAATCAGCCCTAGGGGTTAGGCCCGGAATGGGCCTGAACTGTGAACCGAAATCGGCTCAAGCCGGTCGGTTACAGTTCATCGTTTTTAGAATCGTGAGCTGGCGGTTCCAAATCTCCTGTTCCAAAAATATATATATTTTGTCTTTCTAAATATCATCTCTTTCATCATATACAAACAATACTTTCTTAATTTTAATAGTTTCAAATTTATCACATGCTCTCATAATATCTTAAACTAAACTTTTAATTTCTCAATAATATTATCTATTTCTTCCATTCTTTACCTAATTCCATAGTTAGTTATTTATTTTAATTTATATTATTAGTTATTATTATTTTATTTATTTCTATTTATTCAATTGTTTTACTTTAGTATTCCAACCAACTTGAATTTGCTAATGCTACGTATATGACTTTAATTTTATCACGAATCCAAATTGTTAAAAAAGTTTTTATTGTTTAGCTAATGCTATAGAACTATGGACCATAGTCGATACATTGACGAATTATGACTTACATGGAAAAAATACTTTAATTTACTATAAAACATACAACTTTACTTAATATTTTATAAATTTGTATATAACAAATTTGTTTTATATTATTATATTTTGTATGTATATGGTAATTCATATCTATACCAAAATTTTCTATATCTTTATAAAAGAATTACTTTTCAATTATATAAAATTTGTGTATATTATTTTTTTCAAATTTTATTTAAAACATTTCGAACCGTAAAAAATCGAAACCGGAACTAGGACGAAACCGTGAACCGACGGTTCTAAACTGTAACCATAATTGGCTGCCCAAGGGCTAATTTTGGTTCTACCTTTCGTAAAACCATGAACCGGCAGTTCACGAACTGTAACTGACAGTTCATGAACCGTGTTCATGTTTAAGTAGTCGAACTTTTATATAAAACTAAAAAAAATCCTTGCACTTTTTTTTTCCTTTTAAAACCATATCTACATGAAAATTGAAAAATTAGGAAGATTTTGAATTGCTCTATTGTTTTAGAAAACATTACACAAATTATTTTTTATATATATTGGAAAAACTTTTTTATCACTCACATTTAAAATGATGCAATATCTTTACTCGCGTTAAAAAGACCAAAATTTTTCTTCCATCCAATTACATTCAATTGTATACATCGTCTGAAGATGACACCGATATATTTTTCATTCAAAAAATAGATGGTTTAGATTAAAAGACCAATCTAGTGTATATTTTTAGTATAGATGATGAAATTTCATCCTTAGCTTTTAATGCGCTTTAGAATCAAAATAGCCAATTGCAAGGGAAGGGGATAGCACAAGTGAATCAGCTGTGAGTGTTGCCGTTGCTTGAGTACTTATATCCGCTCTTGCTTTTGGGGGGAAATAAGTTGGTCTTTCACCCCTACCCCTAGCTATTGAATACCCAGTGTTGGTAATAAGCTTTACCGGTCTTACTCTTCCCACTGCATCGAGAATAACCTGCCTACCTGTTGTTCATGGCATTTTTGTTGTCAGTAATAGAGGGGCCTTACCAATTAATGGTATTGAAACATAGCCCTAGATAGGAGTGTTAGACCTCAAAAAGGCTCTATTTACTAGGGGCAAGCCTATTTGTGTGAATACCAGTTTGTTTGCGTTAGTACTTAAAAGAGAAGTGCTTGCTTTTTTCAATAAACGTTAGTTACATTTCTTTATGTTATTTGTACCGGTCTTACTATTCCCACTGCATCAAGAATAACCTGCCTACTCGCTGTTCATGGCATTTCTGATGTCAATAATAGAGGGGCCTTATCAGTGAATGGTGTTAAAACATAGCCCTAGATAGAAGTGTTAGACCTAAAAAAGGCTCTATTTGCTAGGGGCAAGCTTATTTGTGTGCATTGATTGAATACCAGTTTGTTTGTGTTGGTACATAAAGAGAAGCGCTTGCTTTTTTTAATAAACGTTGGTTATATTTCTTTATGTTATTTGTACTGGTAACTGATTTATGGATGAGTGCTCTTGGAGTAGTGGGTCTGGCCCTGAATTTATGTGCCTATGACTTTATTTCTCAAGAAATTTGTAAAGTGGAAGATTCGGAATTTTAAACTTTCTACACAAAAAATATTCTTTTAAACGAAGGTATTTGTGCTTGGATGGCGGTTCAAGATCAATCTCATGAAAACCTTACATTCCTTGAGGAGGTTCTACCACGTGATGTGATTAATGAAAAATGTTTTTCAAGAAAGTGTATATATATATATATATATATATTGCAAATTTTCCTTTTTTTAACTCAACAGAATCAACCAAATTTTAGGAAAGAATTCCAATTGCATCATTTAATCAAACTTGAAAACACTTTTCTTCTTACTTTTTTGTACTAGAATTTAGAGCCGAGTACCGATTCTTTTTACAACTAACCTAAATGTTACTTTGTTCAAATTATCTAATAGATAGAGTCTTGTTGATTTGCAATAATGACTAAAAATCTTTGTTGGTGATGCAAAAACTTTTTATGATGTTGAACTCTGATGTCTAAATTGTTGATAAAATAAAAGTTTAAGGACTACATTGACATGCAAAGAGAAAAGGATAGAGGGCCATTCTACCTTCATATTTAAAGTTGTAGGACTAATGATGCCATGTGCCACTATTTCAGTGTCTTTTTTTAGATGAGCAATCCACCTATTTTACTAAAGGAAACATTTATTCCATGCCTAAATCCTTGGGATCTTTGTCCACCATTTACCCATGAACGCACTCCTATATCCACCATGGATTCCATCCATTCTTTTCTTGTTTTATTCTTCAGAAAAATGGGTTCCATCGACAATAATTACACGACAACATTTCATTGCCAGAACTTTCTTGATTCTCTCAAACTGAATTTTAAACTTGCAAAATGGAGTAATCTGAATCCCTATCCTCACAGCCAAGAACATGTTTTGATGATTTTTTTTTTTTTTTGTGACTAAATTGGTTTAAAAAGTTACATTAGTTGATCTAGTACTGAGAATCTTTGAACAACTTCTTTTTTTAATTTTTTTTAACTGAGGATATGAGATTTAAGCAGTGCACGTGCTATGCTAATTTTTGCTCACTTCTCATACTCATTTACTCAAATGGAATGGCGGCAATAAACAAAACACATGTATGACAGTGAAAGATTCCAAACTCTTGGATTTTCTTTTTTTATGTTTTGGTTTTGTTTTCTTTGGATTCAATGGCTAATTTTATCTTGTGGGTTGAACAATTTCAAGTTCACATACTCATTATTTTTCTTACTTAGATGATTTTCATGAAAGTGATATTTAAAATTGTTCAAACAATGGACCAAAAGGGAACTCTAAATTGATAAGATTATATATATAAAAAATGATGATATGTTTTTCTTAAATGATAATATATATATATATATATATATATATTTTTATATCAACTTGAATAATTTTAATAAATATAATTTATATATCTGACTACACATACTGAATCCAAGAAGATTCTCCATTTTACAATGAAAATGAGTTAATGTTTACTTATTTTGACTAATTACCATATCTCCATTATACTACTTAATGAATACTTTCTTTTTCTACTCGCCTTCACCAATTCCTTTTTTTCACACACTATACATACATACGTATATTATACATTTTCTCATACACTATCTATACATATTTTTGACCACTGGGGTTATCCCAGTGGACATCCAAAGAACCTTTAAGGCTACTAGAGGTCATCGGTTCGAACCAGTGTTTTAAAAATCGGACCGGATTGCGAACCGGTAGAGCTACTGGGTTAAGGTTCAATTGGTCGGACCGGTCGAACCAGTGTTAAAAACCGGATGACATCATAAATATATTTAATATAAATATATTAATTAAATATTAACATATCTCACATTTTATGTCTAATAAAATAACCAAATTATAAAAAAATAATATTCGATTAAATTTTTAGTTTTTCATCCATAAAAAAATCATAGATCTTATTGTTTAATAATGCTAATAATTATTTTGTTTATAACTTAATAAAAATTTATTAAAATACGTGAGATATAATAAAGTATTAATTAATTTGATATCAAATCGATAATATTAAAATAAGTTAGAAAATGTAGTTCTTAATACACAATTTATTTATTTCAAAACTTAAACATGTGAATTAAAAAAATTAATGATATATCACACTTTGAATTTAATTTTGTGTGCTATAAAGTAATAATTAAATAAAAAACAATAAATATTATATGATAAAATTTAAAATTCATATTTATTTAAATTGTATGAATGTGATTGATTGAAAATATTGATGAAAAACATAATTTCCATATTCATTCAAAATCTTGTAATAGGGTAAATTGAAAATATTTATGACAATTAAAATTTATTAAAAATCTTAAAATATGATAAATTATAAACATTTATGATAACTGAAAGATATTAAAAATCTTGAATATGTTAAATTAAAGTATTTGTGACAATTAATTGTATTCAGATTTAAAATATTAAAATATGATAAATTAAAATCATTAATGATAATTAATAATTTTGAATAAGGTAAATTAAAGTATTTATGGCAATTGAATGTATTCAAATTTTAACATATGGTAAATTGCAATTGGAGTATTGATGGAAAAACATTAATTGAAATCATTAATGGCAATTGGAGGTATTGATGGAAAAACATTAATTGAAATCATTGGGGGTATTGATGGAAACACATTAATGGACTAGATCTTAAAAAAAAAAAACGGATTCTGACCAGTTCCCGGTTTTTCCGGTTGAACCCGATTTTTTACCGGGTTTGACCGGTTCTTAAACACACAGTTTTTTGGACCAACTCGGACCGGACCCCTGGCCGGTTCCCAGTCCAACCGGTCGAACCGGCCGGTCCGGTCCGAGTTTGATAACACTGGTTCGAACCCCTCAACAACATTTTCCCTCTCTTTTGTTCGAAAGTCCCGTCTTTGTATATACGTAAGTCCCATCTTTGTATATACGCTCACCTGCAGTGGTTTCAATTAGCGTTAAACGTCAGCAGGAGACCCTTCCAATCATCGTCATATGCTGGTCCAATCAGCGTCAGACGCCAGCAGAGGATCCGGACAAGATCCACGATGGACGAGATTCCAGATGTAGAGAACCCTTTCAGTCAGGGTCAGACGCCGGTCCAACCAGCGTCAGACTCCAGGAGAGGATCTAGACAAGATTCACGACGGACGAGATTCCAAATGTAGAGGACCCTTCTAGTCATCGTTAGAAGCCGGTCCAGTCAGCGTCAGATGCCAGCAGAGGACTCAGACAAGATCCATGACGGACTAGATTCCATATGTAGCTCATATGATTGATGTAATAGATTAGGATTCATGTAATACATGCTTCAATTGTAGCCCCTAAAAAAAAACTACATATATTTTAGATATTTTACGTACACTTATACTATACATACATTGGACATTTTATACACATTAGACATATTTTATACACATTTTATATATTTTTACATACTATACATTTACTCATACTATATACATTTTCACACATTATATACGCATTTTCACATGTCATGCATATTTTACACATATTATATATATTTTGACATATATAAATTATACATATTTTTACATACTATACATATTTTATACATGCTATTCACAACATATATTTTACACATTTAACACACAGCTTCACGCACTATACCATAATATCTGCGAGATTATCTGAAAAGGTAAGAAATGTTGGTGGTTATAAAATTAAAATTTTGATTGATTCTCATCAATAATTTTGAGTTGAACCACTATTTATTGTAAATTGACTATATACAAATGGATAAATGCTTCATTAATCCAAATAAACAACTCCAGATAATAAGGCTTAAATGTTGTATGGAAAAATTGATGAAGGATTGTGTGTGTACTTTTCGACCTGTCATTCATTCATTGAAAACAATTTGCGACAATATTCGCTGTCTTCGTGCCTTTCTCCTATTTATCATCATTGACACACTCACTACTCACTACACTTTTGTCACTAGCGCTGGTGTGGAGCATTTTCAAAGGCTGACCTCTTTTTCCTCTTTGCCTTTTGTTTTCTTTCTTCATTTTCATCTGCCGTCAGCCGTCTGTCTTTCATTACCCATTTACGGCCCTCTCTAGATCCTCTCCCTCTTTTTGACGTAAGTAAAATCCCTGCATTGCTTCTGTTTTGCCTTATTGCTTTTGTGTGCCGTTTTTCCTTGGTCTTTTCAATACCTTTACGCTTAATTCTATAATGGGTTCTGATTTTTTTATTGATTTCTTGTGTTTTTATTTTGTGGGTTCGTTTCTGGTTCTTGTTTTGAGTAAAAAATAGATCTCAAGGGGTGAAAAGCATTGTGAAGAGATGTCGAAACAGGGTGCATTGGATCTGGCTTCTGGGGTTGGCGGAAAGATTGCCAAAGATGATGTGAAGTCTGCTGTTGACAAGTATACACGATTTTTCTCCTTATCTCCGGTCTCTGTGTGTATGCTTGTGTTTTTTATGTACATGCATGGTAATCTATCATATACACATGAGGTTGTTGATTGTTTGTTTCAATTTATGGAAGAAATCAGCTTTTCTTTAAAATGGTGTTTGTGATAAAAATTGTTCAAAGTTTTGGAGTTTTTACATGAACATGGAAGAAAGTAATCTTTTTCTTTCTACCCAAAAAGATAAAATGAAAAAAAATCAATCTTTGCTCTAAATTTACTGTTTCAATCTTACTCCCCTTTGAAAGATGATTTTTTTTCTTTTTCAATCTCTGGGTGGTGTTTAACTGCTGAAGTAGTTGATATTCCCATCGTTTCTGAATTGATGTTGATGGTAAGTTTCCCTTTTAGTTATCAGTTCTGGGCTTTTCAAGTAATGGGAATGAAATTATGTGGGGGTAACGTGCTATATGTGCTGTAGCTTGTTCTTTGTTGGGCAGATATTAATGCAGGAGTACGGTTACTGTTATTTGGTACTTGCCATCTACTCTGATGGAGTAAATTTCATTTTGCATGTTGCATAGATGAAGTTACATGCCTAAAATTTTTTACTTTATAAAAGTTACTGATTTTATGGATGCAAGTTTCCATGTCCAATATTATTTTAAAGACAATAGTGTTAAAATTTGTGCTTTGTTGTCCAAGATCTGCAACAAATAAGTTTAGGTTACTGCTGTTTGAAACAGTTTTGTGGCGTACATATATTCAGGATTTATTAAAATTTACAGCCCAGATGCTTTGTGTTGTAATGTCATGTTTATTTCTTATCGAGATTTCAGAGTGATGATTTGTAGGTGCAAATAGTTTACTGCTGTATCTGCCTGCTTTCTTCACTTGCACTTTCGCCTGAGAATTTGATTTTGGTTTTGGTTGGTTTTGTTGATTATGAACAAGGTATGAGAAATATCATGGTTACTATGGAGGTGAAGAGGAAGAGAGAAAGGCTAATTACACTGACATGGTGAGTGGATGATCTATATGCTTGCAAATTTTAAGACTTTCTTTGTTTTTAATTCTATTACTGCTTAATTTTTTTAAAAATAATTGTAGTCACTGAGTTTCCTCATTGCAATCATGTTACTGAATATAAACTGAAAAAAAATGGGGATATCTGCTCCATTCAGAGATGTATTAGTTGTCTGCTGATCCCGAAAGGTACCTATATATGGTCACATAAAGGTTTTATGATTTTTATTAATTGGATTCTCACTCTTTTCCTGCATCCATCCCTCTTTCATTGATTTTTTCCGATCTCTCTAGAAACCTTGAAAATCTGCAATTTCTGGACCAATTTGGTACTTCCATTAGGCAACTAAACCTTAGGAGGAAAAAGGTGACTGAAGTTATATAATGTAGTTGACTAGAGCAGTAGAGACTGTAACTTGAAACCATCTGTTGAAATAGGTTTGCTCACTTCTTGCTAAAGCAATCTAATATTTTTTATCAGGTCAAAGTAGTTTTGGGATTTTCATTTGGTTGGGAGGTTACTTAGAGTTATACTATAAAGTGTTCATGTTATTTCAAGAATGTTATTCTTTTTTTACAGGTCAACAAATACTATGATCTTGTAACTAGCTTCTATGAATATGGCTGGGGAGAATCATTCCACTTTGCGCCAAGGTGATATCAAAATATTATTTTCCTAGTAATTTTCCATGCTATCCAGAGATTTTGCATCATATCATATAATTCATTTACTTTTCCCAACTGCTCCAACCAAAATTGACTAATTAAATTCTATTTTCTACAGACTGAAAGGAGAGTCTCTCAAGGAGAGCATCAAGCGGCATGAGCACTTCCTGGCACTACAGCTAGGCCTGAAACCTGAACAAAAGGTCTTGTTACTTTATGAATTGCAATGCAATGATGAAAGCTGGCATTTATTAGTCTTCTAGTAATGTTTTTCCAAATATTCATTTGAATTCTCTGCCATGATTATAGGTCTTGGATGTAGGATGTGGAATTGGTGGGCCATTGAGAGAAATTGCTCAATTCAGGTTGATGAAATTTACAAGCACCCATGTTCTGTGCTTCATTAAGTTGTGTTGCATTTCTGTTGGTTATATTGCTAGTGCTTGCTTTAACTGCACTTTCTCATTTATTGAAATGCTTCCATGAATACAATGTGGCATAGCATGTACTATACCATCTTGCCATGCATTATGGTTGAGTTTGTTGTCCACTATAAAAATTAGATTTTGGTTTGTCATAAGATACACTATGCTTGTAGTTATATACAAAATTGTGTAAGCAGTAGTTGGTTGTGGACTTGCATGAATTTTTACATGAAAAACTTCATATCAATGGCAGAGGTAAGTGTTGAAATAGTTGTGCTTCAATTAGATTTGTGATTCATTTCCTTGACTTGTTTCTCTTGTTTAAAAGTAGAATTCCCCATGGTTACTGTGAGTTGTATGAAAGGTTTTTGGATTATCAGCTTTCATTTATTCTGTAATCATTGAAGAATTGACTCTCAGACTCTGATTTTGATGATGATGTCTGGCAGCTTAACTTCAGTAACAGGTCTCAACAACAATGAATATCAGATAGCTAGAGGAAAGGTACATTCTTCTGTGCTTTTCCTGTCCTTTAATGACGAAATTGGATCTGTTGGTTATCTTCAATGTCCTTCGGGGTTGGTCTCAGGGTATCTAAGTTCAGTTCATGTTGACTGACAAATTTGCTGATTAAGTATATGAATCAACCAATTCATGTATCAAGTCAAATGATGTAGCTTAAAAAGAATTGATTCTCCCCGTTCTAAATTTATTATTAGCTATGGAGAACTCCTATTTTCATCATGTGTAACAACCAGTGGTTAATTTTGTTACCTTTTCCAGATTAGCCTTACCCAAGCTGAAGTGCTGAACATAATTGCACTTGTATTGCCAGGAGTGGTCTGCATGTATAGTTAGTTAAATAAAAATTGGGTTCTTCTGGCTTGAGAGATTATGCAGGAAATGAGCATGTGAAATGCACACTCAATAGAATACGGGATCATGTGGTATCCATGCTTTCAATTTAAGTCTTCGACAAATTTAAACTGAAAAGCCTCCAAACTACAAAATTGAAATTTAGAAAATGATGCAAAAAGTAAAGTGTATAAAGTTTCTTAGCTTTTTATGGTAGTTGCAAACTTTTTTAGGACAAGCCAAATAGAAAGTATGACAATGTCATTGATTTCAGGACTCTACCATTCTTGATTACTTCCTAATTCGTAGTTATACCAAGCATTCATGTTGTACTCTCATTGATTTCAGGACTCTACCATTCTGGATTACTTCCTAATTCGTAGTTATACCAAGCATTCATGTTGTACTCTTTTCAACTGTGCTTATTCTTCCTTCTCTATGCAGGTATTGAACCGCAATGCTGGGGTAGACAGGACTTGTGACTTTGTGAAGGTCAGTATTTAGGAGATGTAAATCTTCTGTTTTAGTTTCTGCCCCTGTACTTATTTAGCTGCTTCATGATGGTGCAGGCTGATTTCATGAAAATGACGTTCCCTGACAACCATTTTGATGCAGTATATGCGATAGAAGCTACCTGTCATGCACCAGATGCGGTAGGAATATCTTCATTGATGCAACATTTTTGGCTTCCTAGCTGTATTTGGCTTTTGGTTGGTCTGTGTAGATGGGATTCTAGATTCCCTCTTCAGCCATTATGGTTTTTATGAAAAGCTGATTTGGTTTTTGTGCATTTGTCTGCATAGTTTGACTGACTTGTCCATGCTTTAGGTAGGATGCTACAAAGAGATATATAGAGTACTAAAACCTGGTCAGTGTTTTGCTGCTTATGAATGGTGTATGACAGAATCCTATGACCCCAATAACCAAGAACATAACAAGATCAAGGTAGTTGAAGCAACTTCTGGAACATGCTATAGAGGTACTTTAGGGACATATGCCTCCTAAATAAATTATTGATGGTGAAATTTAATCAATGTAGGCTGAAATAGAGCTTGGTAATGGTCTTCCTGACATAAGGCTGACAGGACAGTGCCTTGATGCTCTCAAGAAAGCTGGTTTTGAAGTGAGTAATAAAATTTTGATCTTTTTACTGAATCTTCAAGGATGCTAGTTACATGAAAGATAATAGAAGTGGCAACTTTTTCTGGTAAATGAAGGTTATTTGGGCAAAAGATTTTGCAGCAGATTCGCCCATTCCTTGGTACTGGCCACTGGATAAAAGTCGCTTATCATTCAGCAGTTTCCGACTAACAGCAGTTGGACGCCTTTTCACCAAAAACCTGGTAGGATCTCTAAATAAACTATTGATTTTAACAACTGTTTATACTTATGGTATTACAAAAGTGTGCAATTAGTAAAATTTTAACTACCAAAGTAATTATATGATACGTATTATCTATTTGCTCTTTGATTTGTGTTTGTAGGTTAAAGCCCTAGAGTATGTTGGTATTGCCCCCGCTGGAAGTCAAAGGGTTCAAGATTTCTTGGAGAAAGCTGCAGAAGGGCTTGTTGCTGGTGCAAAGTAAGAATTGTTCATACTTCTTTCCTGTTTGCTACAAATGCTTTAGCCTTTAATCATAAATGAAATATTGCATATCTGCTGGATAATAAATAGTGGCTGGAGATGCCACCAGGCAAATTTCATCCTTCTAGGGCAATTTGCCAGTGACAAGATTTACCTTTAGGAAAGAGAGAAGAGTTGCTTTGACTCTCATCCTAAACAAACCCCCCTATTCATTCTAAACCTTGTCTTTGAGAACAATCTCAATCCGCATCTTTAACCTCCGGTAAAGATTTCACCAAATAAAACCGTTGCATGACTTGTCTAACTTAGTTGTCATATGCACGCTGTATAAAGAAAGACTTAGCGATTTCGAAATATTAGCATGGAAACAGCTTCTTAAGAAATCGTGCAAATTGATTCTCGGAACACAAAAACTTTGTTAAAATAATCATTGTTTGAAAAGAGCAAATAGTTTACATTTCTGAAGTTTGTTGCGCATGATTCTTCAATCTGGGCATTCTACCGAAGCTGTAATCTTGTGGGGGACAACTCGCAAGCGACGATGGCAATATAATTATGTGTTTTATTGTTCAATGTTTCCTATCAACTTGTTCAATGTTTCCTATCAACTTGTTCAATGTTGCTTGAAGAAGTGTCATCTCAAAACGTTGTGTGTTTTATTGTCTTTTATTGAAAGCATGTCAGTTGATTCTCATGCTAGACTCTGCACTAACAGCCAAACAAGACCCTTTTAGTCCTCCAACAACCAGTAACTTAGCATGACATGTTGAATTGTCTGGACTTTGCAGAGTAAATTAGATATCATCCATGACGTATCCTATATGTTTTGCCTAATGCAACAAACCATACCAGTTTTAGTGCAATAATTATAGATTGTCAACAGATCTTATTTCTGTCTAATTGTCTTTGAGGCCTCTGGCATGCCAAAAGATAAGAAAACAATTGCTCGGTACAATTTGTTAAAGCCTTGTTCCTTTAGTGCTACATTTCTCCTTAATCATACCATGCATTCCCTTTTATAGGAAAGAAAAGTCGTATTGATTCATGTTTTTCGTCATTTTACGGTGCAATTATTATCTGAATGCTTCTAGAGGTTGATGACTAATACATTCAATTGGGTTCTGCAGGAAAGAAATTTTTACGCCAATGTACTTCTTTTTGGCTCGGAAGCCTCTTTCGGATAGCCAGTAATGTGAGAGGGATGGTTTATCTCAGTGAAGATTTCTATCAGTAAGATCATGTTAGGTTTGGTTGTGACTTTTGAGTAATGTGATCATGCAAGCTATGGATAAATGTTCATTTCCTTGAGATGCCATGAATTTGATTCTCTTTTTTTATGTGGACATCATGCAATGTATAAGCTCTTCAGCCCTGAATTTGGTCTTTCTTCTTCCTTGTGCTCTCATTTTCTTTTCTTTGGCATTGCTCAGCATATTCAATTTCTTTTTTTTTTTTCTGACAATTATTTGATACAACAATATCGCAAGGTATGATAAAGTCTTACGTTGGCGGTTAATCTACCGTAACCCTCCTATTTTTTCCGGTTTTGGAACTAGTTATTTAAAGACAAACAGACTGTTTATAGGTTGGTAGGAAGAGTTTCTGGCAATTATTTGATACAAGACAAAAATATCATCCCATTCTTTTGAATGGTGGAAAAATATCTTTTGCCAAATCACATAAAAGGCTTGATTGGTTCTATTGCTCTCAAATCTTTCTCTCATCATGGATTTTGCTTTGGGGGTTCCATGGACAAAAAATTGCTGGATTATTTCGTCAATTCTTTTTCCTAAATGAAAAGGGATAGTGTACTATTAACTGAGCGTGGTTATCCTTAATTACATGCCTTTTTTGTTTTTTTTCTGCAATGGAATGTTTGGTTCGCCTAAGCCAAATTCAATATACTACTTAAATAGAGTATGGTTATCACTTAAGGTTTTCTGTTCTATTCCCGGTTTCAATTTATAAATATACACATCACATATATTTTATTAAAATTCTATCAAGTGATTAGTGAACTTTAAGATATAAGTGTTAAATACACTTTACTTGTATTTATAAATTAAAACATGAATTGAAATGTAAAATGTATCAAGAAGATCTTTCGGGTTGTAGTTACCCTAAAATAGTCAATTCAACCCAACGATACACAAATTAAGCTGAGTATCGATTACTCTAAGGCTGTGTTTGGTTGTATAGAATTAGAATTAGAATTGAATTGAATTAGAATTAGAATATTATAGAATTGTAATTCAATGATCTAAAATGTTTGAATTCCTTTGTTTGGCAAAACAACAAAATTCATATAGAATTGAATTATAAATCCAAATCCTTTGTTTGAAAGTTTAAAAAATGTATGAAATTAGATTTCACTGATAATTAGAATTGACAAAATAATTTATTTTTAATCTTTTGTAGACATATTTTCACACACTACACATATTTTACACACACTACACACATTTTATACGCACTACACACATTTTCACACACTACACATATTTTACACATAGTACACACATTTTCACACACTACACATATTTTACACACACGACACACTTTTTCACACACTATACATATTTTACACATAGTATTTCACACACTACACATATTTTACACATAATACACACATTTTCACACACTGCACATTTTTTCACACACTACATATATTTTCACACATTACATACTTTTTCACACACTACACATATTTTACACATAGTACATACATTTTCACACACTACACATATTTTACACATAATACACACATTTTCACACACTACACATTTTTTCACACACTACATACATTTTCACACATTACATATTTTTTCACACACTACACATTTTTTCACACACTATACACATTTTCACACGCTACACATATTTACACATATGTAGTGTGTGAAAATGTGTGTAGTGTGTGAAAATATGTGCAGTGTGTGAAAATGTGTGAAAAAGTGTGTAGTGTGTGAAAAAATGTGTAGTGTGTGAAAAAATGTGTAGTGTGTGTAAAATGTGTGTATTATGTGTAAAATATGTGTAGTGTGTGAAAATGTATGTAGTGTGTGAAAAAGTGTGTAGTGTGTGAAAATATGTGTATTATGGGAAAATGTGTGTAGGGTGTGAAAATGTGTGTACTATGTGTAAAATACGTGTAGTGTGTGAAAATGTGTGTAGTATGTGTAAAATATGTGTAGTGTGTGAAAATATGTGTAGTATGTGTAAAATATGTGTAGTGTGTGTAGTGTGTGAAAATGTGTGTAGTGTGTGAAAAAATGTGTAGTGTGTGAAAATGTGTGTACTATGTGTAAAATATGTTTAATGTGTGAAAATGTGTAAAATATGTGTAATGTGTGAAAATATGTGTAGTGTGTGAAAATATGTGTAGTGTGTGAAAATGTGTGTAGTATGTGTAAAATATGTGTAGTGTGTGAAAATGTGTGTGTGTGACCCTGTGTGTCGTATGTGTCCCCTGTATGTAGTCTGTGTAAAATCTGTGTAGTGTGTGCCCCTGTGTGTAGCGTGTGAAAATATGTGTAGTATGTGTAGTGTTGACCCGCGTGTTGACCCGAATTTGTATAGAAATGGAATTGGAATTTTTTTATCCAAGTAAAGAATTGAATCCAATGAATTGGACCATTTTGAATTGGAACACAATTCTAATTTTTGTGATTTAATAAGGAACCAGACACAAGAATTAGAATTGGACACTCCAATTCTAATTC